>CM019064.1:291401013-294359875 GCA_009667805.1 Leptobrachium leishanense | reverse complement strand
TAAGAGGAGAGGGGACCCTGCTCCAGAGCTTACAATCTAAGAGGAGACGGATCCTGCTCAAGAGTTTACAATCTAAGCGGAGAGGGGACCCTGCTCAAGAGCTTACAATCTAAAAGGAGAGGGAATCCTGCTCAAGAACTTACAAAGAGGAGAGGGGACCCTGCTCCAGAGCTAAATCTAAGAGGAGACGGGACCACTGCTCAAGAGTTTACAATCTAAGGAGAGAGTTCCCTGCTCCAGAGTTTACAATCTAAGGGGGTTATTCAGAGAAAGGTGAAAAACCATGAGAATAGGCAGGAGAAGAGAACAATCTAGACCAAATAGTCGATTTGTAAAGTGAGATAAAGTGAGAATTTCTGGTTTGGCGATTGTTAAGGATCCTGGTAGCCCCAGGCGCCCCTTTCCGCTGAAATTAGGAGGTGATCGTACGCACACACAGAATAGCCGAACCATAAACTGTAGAGAAGTCTTTGCAGATGGAACACCAAATGTAGAATGCTTTATTTACAGGTTTTACAGGTTTTCAGGTACAGAAACAATAGAAACACGCCCAGCCGTGGAACAATGGCTGGAGTCCGATAACAATCATGTGATTGACTTGTTGCTAGAGGAAAGGTGTGGGTTGACAGGAGCATGTGAAGTGAAGACAAAGGAATTCCTATTACTTACAGGGGGGGTGGAAGCAGACAATTATGAGTGCAAAATATAACAATTTATAACTGTACATACAGATACACTTTGACAACAGCATGCAAATCACACAACATTCTAGCCGCTATATAGATTGCAAAAATAAACTTTGGGTGGCCGTTTCGTGCAACAGCGATTTTGACCTAGAATTTTCCGCTTCTCCAGTCATTCCTCTGAGTTTCACCTCTCTCTGAATCACTGGTGGGGGGTGAAGGGATTTCACCCTTGATTCCCCTCCCCTACACGGTTAAAACATCCAAAAGCCTTTATGTATCTAAATAATAAAACTCATGTTTTACGCAAGATAACTGTAGTTTAGGAATGCGGCTCGCGGCTGTATCTCTGTAAAAGTTTGCGCGTTCTCTTTATTATCTTTGCAAACAGCTCATGTCCTTGTACACGCCAAGGCAGTAATCAACTTAACTATAACACATAGAAAAGACCGGTCACTGTGTCCGTACAATTGAAACCATAATATGAATATGAACTTTAGAAACTTGTTAAAAATGTGCATTTCTCAGAACTTCTGCAAGCGCTTACGTGTGAAAGTAACCAACAATAATTTGTTTATGCCGCATGAGATATGTTACCTCCGCCTCAGTGTGTCACGACTGATTAACGTGGTATTTTGTATATGTTGCAAGATGTATGACGTATATTGCTTTTCCACTTGCGTAAGTGGTTTTTGCAATATAAAGCTAGCGTCTTGAAATATTAAAGTCAGAGAGATTTTACCAACTGAGCATCGGTTATCTGTCTGTGTTCTTTCTGGTCCATTCTCTCTCCCAGCGCTGGACGAGTGTTTCCTCTACCGAGTGTCCATCCCACCAAAGGGTCAGGCGGCCAGTTAACCCCTTCACTTGGAGGCACTGCTGAGATCTCCGACAGGCTCTGCTCATTTAACCGGGTGAGTACCATATGTACTCCGGCACATGAGAGAGACCGCTGTGAGATAAAACGAACTCGGGGTTAACACTAAAGTTCTAAAGTTCTAAAGTTTTAAAGACAATAAGGGAGGTCTGGGACTACCTTATCTAAAGAATCTAAAGACAAAGAGATTGTTATATTTGGGAGGACGCTCGGTGTGGAACCTCGTGAAACATTGTTTTATTTGTTGTTTGTCTATGATTTAAAGTATAAGTGTATGGTATAATCAGGTGAATTAGTAGATGGTAAGACGAACATTCCCTGACTGTTGTTATATTTTGTCTGTTTGTAGTAACTTGTTTGTATAAAGCATAAGAATATGGGGAATAAAAACAGTTATAATGAATATCCACCCCCAGAGACAGGAGAACCATGCAAGGATTATGTAATTAGAGTAGGGGGCACAGATTGATACCTGGTAGATCCATGTAGTACCTGGTAGATCCAGAGTTGTGATCCCTTCCCACGAGAAGGGGACAACAGTCCATTTCATATGGATATGGTAAAAGGTCTCTGTCTTGGAGACTCAGAAGCATTTCCATATTACGAAGGAGATCCCGATGGATAAACAGTATATGCAATTAGGAGGAGAACAATGGCTTCTAACCCCAACTCACTGGTAAATGGCGAGATGACCCAATGATTACTCTGTATATACATGGCAAATCTATCGCATTTATGGCAGATACAAGTGCAACCACCAGTACTCTGGAGGCTTGTCACTACACGGGTCCCCTTTCTGAGTCAGAACCTTCCACGGGTATCAATGGCGTATCCACACCTACATACACCACTGTTCCTCTCTCTTTAACCTCCGATGACGGCACAACCTTGTTACAACATTGTTTTACATAATCAAAGATTGCCCTGTTAGCCTACTGGGGAGGATTTACTGGCTCTTTTACAACTGTCCATACACAACACACCAGAGGGCATCCACATTGAAAGCCCGGTAATCCCGACTTTATGCAGGACACGTCATTTTCCTAACCACAGACACACCGCGCCCCCTGAATTAAAGGAGTTCACCTCCCTATGGTCCCAAGGTCCTTTCGACACCGGAATGATACCATGCACCCCTTATAAGGCCCGAGTGCACACGAATGTTGACCCCGTATACCAAAAACAGTACCCGTTGTCCCAAGAAAAGATTGAGGGTATCAGACCTATGCTGCAACAGTTTCTGACAGACGGTATCCTGGAAGAGGTTGTGTCCCCCTTTTCCACTCCCATCAACCCTGTCCGCAAACCCGATGGGTCAGTTAGGTTTGTTCAAGACCTGCGCGCCATTAACTCACTGATAATTCCCATTGCTCCTATAGTCCGACGTTACAACGCTTCTTTCCTCTGTTCCCGCAACACACAGTCATTTCACAGTCATCGACCTAAAGAACGCATTTTTTAGCATTCCTGTGGACCCTGACACGGCACTACTATTTGTTTTTTCTTTTGAGGGTTGTTAGTATACACGGAAGCGCCTCCCTCAGGGGTATATTAATGCCCCAGTGGTTTTTGCCATCGTGCTTCAAACCGCTTTACAATCGTGGCACCCCAGCCAAGGTTCAGTCCTGCTACAGTACGTGGACGATCTCCTCCTCTGTAGTCCATCAGGCGAAGCCGCCAAGGCTGACGGACTGTCACTCCTACAATGGTTACAAGATTGTGGTCATAAGGTTTCACTTGAAAACTTACAATGGTGTCAAACACAGGTTGAATATCTATGTTTTGTTTTACGGCAGGGGGAAAGGAGTATCAGTCACAAAAGGATCCAGTCTGTCATGGGCCTGGTCACCCCAAGTACCAGAAAAGAAATGCTATCTTTCCTGGGAATGATAAACTACTGTAGACAATGGATACCTGACTGCTCCTACTATGATAACATCCTGAGACAACACACTGTGGGGAATCCAGGCAAGCTCACCTGGACCCCTGAGATGACAAACGCATATAATGCTCTTAAAGAACGCTCTTATGTCCAGTCCAGCCTTGGGGCTCCCTGATTACATGTTACTATTTTATTTGTTTGCAAGGGACAACTGTAAAACCATGGCCGGTGTGCTCACCCAGGAACATGGGGGCGCTTTGCGTCCCGTAGCCTTTTTTTCTAAAGTCATGCCAACTCCAGTCCAAGGTATGCCCTCTTGCCTACGCTCTCTGGCAGCTAGCTCGATGGCGGTGCAAATGGCTACTCAGTTCACTTAGGACATGAAATCCATTTACACACCTCCCATGACGTACTAACCCTCCTCAAAGGTATACACACCCAACCATATGACATCACAAAGACTCTCAGGCTATGAAGTGACTCTTCTCAGCAACCCGACCCTACATATAGAATATAGCATCTCCATTGTAGGTCCTTCCGCTATCCTTAACGCTCTCCTGGGACGTAAGGGCACTGGTGACAATAACCCACCACCCCACCGGAACATGACTGTCTTCTCACCATTGACTCTGATACATCCCCCCGCCCAGACATGTGCACAACCCCCGTTCCAGAAGCTGACGTAGTATTCGTAGACGGTTTATGTACCCGTCCCACAGACACCACCTACCATGCAGGTTATGCCATAGTCTCCCTGCCTAATATTATCCACGAGGCAGAACCTATCCCCTACCGCTCTGCACAAGCTGCCGAGCTCATTGCTCTCACACACGCGCTTGCATTCTGTACACAGGTATGCCCGTTACTATCTACACTGATTCTAAATACGCCTTCGGCGTTGTCCACGACCATGGTAGGATATGGCAGAAACGCGGCTACGTAGCAGCGGATGGTAAACCCATATCACACTCATCCCTTGTGGATGATCTCCTAAGTGACCTCATGCTCCCCTCTGCCCTCACTGTTCTGCACTGTGAAGCACACACACGTAACAATGATGTTGTCCCCCAGGGGACCGAGTTAGCTGACATGGCTGCTAAACGTGCGGCCTCCACCAGCAACAGCCACCTACACCTTCCCATGTTAAAACCCCTTTCTATTTCTAATGAGTTTCTCTTCTGTGAGCTACAGCGTTACGCCATAGACACAGAGTTAGAAGACTGGTGCTATCCCACTCTACACAAAATTTCACCCCTGGTTTGATTACCAAGGACGGTAAAGTATGCATACCCCAATCCAGTGCCACACTTTTCATTGATCAATTTCACGGCGCCAGCCACCACAGCATCAACACTACCAGACGGTTGCTAGAGTCTCATTTTTATATCACTGATCTTCTAGCCCTCACGAAGGATTATGTTTCCCGCTGTCTCACTTGTCTCCGCATCCATCCCAACAACCCTCACCGTATCGCACATCAGCATCTAGAGTACCCCACGACTTTTTTCACACATCTGCAGATTGATTTCACACGTATCCCCAGGGTTGCTGGTAGGGCTCAGGAGTACGCACTTGTCATGGTAGACATGTTCTCCCGCTGGCCAGAAGTATTTCCCACTAGGGCAGAGGATGCTAAAACAGTGGTTCGCATTTTGACTCGGGAAGTAATCCCCCGCTGGGGGATTCCTCTCCAGCTCAATTCTGACAGAGGCCCCGCATGTACCTCCCTCCAGATTGACATAGAGCCTTTGTAAGGCCCTTCAGGTGGACTGGAAGTATCATATCCCTTGGCACACGCAGAGTTCTGGCCTTGTCAAGCGCATGAACCGAGCAAACAAAGATTGTCTGCGGAAAGCTACGGGGGGCACCTTTCATAACTGGAAGTCTGTCTTCCCGATAGTTTTGGCGGAAATCCGTATGTCCGTCAATCGGAATACGGGGTTTTCTCCATTTGAGATCCTAATGGGTAGACCGTTCCCCAGTCCCTGGGCCCGTCATCTGGTACTCACTGACCTCGGGGACCTCCAGCAGGTTAGGGATGAGTATGTCAGGCAGTTGATTACTTCTTTAAAAACCACCAGAGACGAAGTTACGTTCAGATCTCTTTCCCAGGTACACCGACCCATCCTTTCCAGGAGGGGGACCGGATCCTCCTCAAGCACCTACAGGAGGGGAAACGTCCCGAGGATTTCGCCTACGGACCTCCCACCACTATTGTCGCCTTCACCAGAACCGCCATTCTACGGTGGCCAGCCCCACCTGGATCCATGCCTCCCGTGCCCAGCTAGTGCCTCCGAAAGACAAAGAGAAAGACAAAGGGAAAGACAAAGAGAAAGTCAAAGACAAAGCCAAAGGAAAGTCAAGCCCACGACAGCACCAAAGAGGTACTAACGGTCATCCCAGAACCCGATAACGGGGACCTAAAGGTCCCGACCTCCTACGCCATGATGGGACAAAGGGAGAGTATCGAGACCTCCGAAGATACAGAACCGCCAACTACGGCCCATACCCCTAGACAGGATGATGACACACCCCATGCCACCCAGCCTCACCAGTCATCCACTGGTTGGGTGGAAACTATTATCATGTACCTTCTTTTGGCCCTTTTTGCATCCCTACGTTGATCCTCACCAATAGACGATTATGTTGCCCTCCGCTGACACATACGCAACCTCTCCAACCTCCAATGACAGGGAAACGATCTAGTGGGATGCTACCACAACCAGGAGCACCCGGAGTAGATGCATTTGCGTGTTACCCCTTCCGCGAATGATATTTCCCACTATTCCGATGTGCTCCACTTGACGTATGTGAGGTTTCCTGGTGAAATCCCATATGTCACCATCTCGCTAGATTCATCATATGTTCTTAATTAACATATGAGGAAAAGAGGGGATTGAAGGGATTTCACCCTTGATTCCCCCTCCCCTACACGGTTAAAACATCCAAAAGCCTTTATGTATCTAAATAATAAAACTCATGTTTTACGCAAGATAACTGTAGTTTAGGAATGCGGCTCGCGGCTGTATCTCTGTAAAAGTTTGCGCGTTCTCTTTATTATCTTTGCAAGCGGCTCATGTCCTTGTACACGCCAAGGCAGTAATCAACTTAACTATAACACATAGAAAAGACCGGTCACTGTGTCCGTACAATTGAAACCATAATATGAATATGAACTTTAGAAACTTGTTAAAAATGTGCATTTCTCAGAACTTCTGCAAGCGCTTACGTGTGAAAGTAACCAACAATAATTTGTTTATGCCGCATGAGATATGTTACCTCCGCCTCAGTGTGTCACGACTGATTAACGTGGTATTTTGTATATGTTGCAAGATGTATGACGTATATTGCTTTTCCACTTGCGTAAGTGGTTTTTACAATATAAAGCTAGCGTCTTGAAATATTAAAGTCAGAGAGATTTTACCAACTGAGCATCGGTTATCTGTCTGTGTTCTTTCTGGTCCATTCTCTCTCCCAGCGCTGGACGAGTGTTTCCTCTACCGAGTGTCCATCCCACCAAAGGGTCAGGCGGCCAGTTAACCCCTTCAGGGGGTGCGGCCCACACCAGGTGACACCCGCCCTTAGGGTGACACCGCCACCCTAAGGGCGGGTGTCTCACACTGCGACGCAGTGTTTGGCTCCCTGCAAGTGTCTGAAGCTATGGAGCTTAAGGCTCGCCTGGGGGAAACACGTCACCAGCTGAGTTCTTGCGAGATCGCGGCTGGTCATGTGGCTCCCCCAGGCGAGCGCCCAAGCTCCTTGCCGCCGGACGCTCAGAGGGAGCAGAACACGCGGCGGTGGCAGGAGGTGAGCTGGGGCCTGGGGGCAGTATATCCATGAGAGGAGCTGGGGCAAAATCCATGAGAGGAGCTGTGTCAATATCCATGAGAGCAGCTGGGGCAATATCCATGAGAGCAGCTGGGGCATTATCCATGAGAGGAGCTGGGGCATTATCCATGAGAGGAGCTGGGGCATATCCATGAGAGCTCCTGGGGCATATCCATGAGAGCTCCTGGGGCATATCCATGAGAGCTGGGGCATATCTATGTGTGCTGGGGGCATATCCATTAGAGCTGGGGCATATCTATGTGTGCTGGGGGCATATCCATGAGAGCTGGGGCAATATCCATGTGTGAGCTGGTCTGCGGGCAATATATCCATGTGTGAGCTGGTCTGGGGCAATATATCCATGTGTGAGCTGGTCTGGGGCTATATATCCATGTGAGCTGAGGTGCAATATATCCATATGTGAGCTGGGGAAATATATATCCATGGGTGAGCTGCTGGGGGCAATATATATCCATGGGTGAGCTGCTGGGGGCAATATATCCAGAGCTGCTGGGGGCAATATATCCAGAGCTGCTGGGGGCAATATATATCCATGTGTGCTTTCACTGCCTTTGAACAGGGACCGTACTTGCTGGCAGTTGGCAAAAATCTGTGTGAGCATATGAGAGAGCTCCACAGCAATAAACCTCACAGTAATGTGCGCTGTGTGTATGAGCATTCAGTGTTATATGGGAGTACTGATTTAGGAGTAAGGGTAGTTAAAAAAAATCCGTAAAACTCGGGGGGGGTGACACCACAAGTTACCGCACCGGGTGACACCAACCCTAGTGACGCCACTGCTCTGAATAACCCTGTAAGAGGAGAGGGGGGACCCTGCTCTGGCCCCCATACACTTCTTCGGGCTGGCTCACACACTTGCTGTCAGCACTCCCCCCTCCTGCTGTCTCATGGGGGCTGGCATATTTGGCTTTTGTTTGTGCCATTGAGCTAGAGATCATCCAAATAGTAAAACATTCTTTAATATGATGATTTCTTCACAAAGCCAACCTCTTCTTTTCTTACTCTTGATGCTTTGTGTACATCGCTCTGGTATCTTTCTCTGCTGTAATGTCCTCAAAATGTATGTAAAATTTAAATTAAAAAATTAAGATCTTTCCGGCATAACTTTAGGTGTAGATGTAATTGATGTGGAGGCTGTCTATAATTCTGTCCATAGCTGTATAATTCAATATCTTTGATGGGGTGTTAAAATATATTTATGTATATAGCTTATTTGGAGGGAGCTCTGGCATCCTGGGACATGATAAATCTTATAAAATAGACTTTTCTTGCGTTTTCAGTGTTTCAGCCCATTAGTCTGGTGAGAGTCTGCGGATCGTGGACCGAAACATTGAATTTTCAATGAAATCGATTTGATTTGACTTATGACCTTGCTACTCCTCTGCTTCTGGATGCCGTGCTCTGCTCAGGGCGCCATGGCATGCAAAGGTAGGTGCGCTCTGCACAGCGCTCTGGGACCGCTTTCTGCGCAAGTGCATCCCCGGTATGGGCTCTGGCACTCAGTGGTGATGTCACACCGATGCCAGAACCACGTTGGGGGAGTCACGTGTGTTTCCTTCTCACAGCCGATGCCCTGCGCTTACAGAAGGACAAGCCCCAGCCGACCAGGCAGAGCACGGCAAGGAGCAGAGATGCTCTGGCGCCCTTTACAAGTGTAGCCCCCCTCCCTGCATTAAAGGTAAGGAGAGGGGGCAAAATGTTTTTTATTTTTTTTAAGTAGAGAGGTGGGGGGTCTGGTGTTTGTGCATATGTGTGTGTGTATCTGTGTGCATGGAGGGTGTGTGTGTATATATATATGTGTAGGAGGGGGGGCTGGTGTGTGGTGTATATATATGTGTATGTATATGTGTATGTTTGGAGTGGGGGCTGGTGTGTGTGCCAGTATCTGTGGGGGGGGGGGTGTCATGGTTTGTGTATACAGAGATGGCCTTAAAAAAACACTTCCTTAGTGCCTTGAATCTGGGTGTGTGACTTGTGTGATACATTGAATGACGTTAACACACTAGGAAATGCAACACTCAGATCAGACACTTACACCTTTCTTCTTCTGTTAGACTTGCATCATGTTTCGCAGCCTCTGTATTACTACTTTTTATTTTATGACTGTCCCCTTAATGAAATTGTCAAAAGGGCAGAATATGGATGCCATTAAAATGTTGCCCCTTCCCCCGCGGAAAAAGTTCTGCGGACGCCCATGGTAAGAAAAGGATTGGCCTTCCAGATGTTTTCTCAACTACATGTCCCATGGTATTCATCCATCTTAATGAGTTAGGCTAGGGTCAGACGAGTGCGTTTTCTACGGACTGTGCGCCCGTGCAGTACGGACGCACTTTTTGGCGGAAGACGCAGTTGTGGCCACACAGTCTGTTTTTGTGACTGACGTATTTTTTGACAGATGTAGGAGGGAAAATAAATTAAAATGAAAAAACATTTTGTCCGTCAAAAATGCTGGACATATAAATGCAGTCCATCTGACCACGTTCCATCACTCACACACAAAGCTATGTGGAGCTGGCGCACTCCGCACGTCCGTCTTAGCAGTTCGACATTCTTGCTAACCTGCGTCCGTTTGCCACGTCCGTAGTGCGCCCGCACTTCCATGCGGACGTACTTCGTGTGTGGGCCTCTTTTGGTCATGATTATCTGCTACCACGGACGTACTAAAGTGCGGCTACACGGACGTTAACACTGCTTTCGTCTGACCCCAGCCTTACTGAGGTTCATGGGAGATGTAGTTCCGAAACATCTGGAGGTTATAGATCGCTGGCTCCTTCTTTAGGGGATCATTAGAAGGGTTGTCTACTGGAGATATTTCCACAGCCTTTACAGAGAACATCAATTTTATGATAATGAAATTAGCCCCATGTGCCCCACACAAGGCCCAATGACATAACAATTTACTTAACACCTTCACTTTTAATAATTTCTATCAATGACTTTACAGATTTATTGGCTTCAACCTCTTACATTGTCTCGGGGACTGGATCAGACTCTCACTACCTACTGAGTAACTCACAAAGATCATGAAAATGCTGAGGCTGAAGCTTTTATTATTATTATTTATTATACTTTATTCATATAGCGCCAACATATTATGCAGCGCTGAACAATGGGCACAATATAGACAGGGTTACAATACACTGAGACTAACCAACATTTTGATAAACCAGTACAGGGGGAACGAGGGCCCTATTCCTGTGTTGTATTGCCTAATCAATCGGCAATTAATTTATTTAATCAACAGGACACGAGACTGACTGGTGAAAGTAAAGGGGAAAACTTTTATTAAACAGTTAATGAACACAATATACGTATATATATATATATATATATATATATATATATATATATATATATATATATACATATACATATACATATATACATATATATGTATATGATATTGCTTTGGATTGATATTTATATTGATATTTGCTTCGGATTGCGTACACTGTCCATCTTCTGACTCACTGTCTCCGTCTCCTTTCCCCTCCCTCCTTGGTATCTGAGACGCCAGGACAGTGGATGAGCCGATCACGCCCATCGGGGCTCTATATTGGCCCTCTCGATGGGGCCGATACTCCCTCTGACGTGGAGCAATACGGGGGAATAATTCATCCGGAATTCCTCCAATTTTTAACACTTATTTGCAATTTTTACATTTATTCAGGCTTTCCATCTCGCCCTCTTCCTCCCCCTTACTCTATTATGCTTAGGCTTCACTATGGCAACTAATTAGCCAGTCACGCCCCCTAATGGCACCGCGTCCATGCACCCGGCACTTCCGGGTTGCCCTCTCGCCCGGTGGAGGAAGGGAGAGATTGGGTGAGTCATTTGCTCTTTATGTATATGTAGCGCTGTGTTAAAATCTTGCTGCTGGCAGTACCTATTTTTGGCCACAAGATGGAGACAATCGCGATTAGAGACACTGGACATTGGGACTACGTTTCCTGGCATGCTTTGCAAACAGACACAGGAAGTGGGTGGGACACAGACGCTGTACATCCTGAGCCTCGTGGAAATAGCTGTCAGAGCGCGCGAGGGAACGAAAGAGAGCAGACGCAGTGCCAGACATCGCAAGAGGGCTTAGGCCAGAGCGCAAGTGAGACCTGTCAGTTCTTTTACCGGGTCATTCAGCCTAAGGAGAAGGAGCCCTCCAAGTTCCAAAGTTGCTGCAGATTGAACCAACCGAAGACCTCGAGTAAGGAGTCACCGCGAGTTGATCGGGTACAGAGAGCAGGCGGTGAGCTGGGAAAAGTCGTGGACAAGCTACGGGAAGTCAGACAACGGATCCGGCCGCTAGTATCCCCAGTCAAAATCGAGCGGAGAGACGTCCTGGGTCAGCGGAGCCTACAGCAACCGGTGGATGGGTGAGAGGCCTCCAAGGCCGTATGTAATTAAGGAACACACTGCTGTTTTCTCTTTAAAGTCCACAGGGCCCCAACTTGACTAGTCGAAGACATTCCTTAAGTAAATTCACTGGCCAGTTGAACAGTACCCGGGTACCACACACACATACACACCTTTTATATTCCGGGACTTAAACCTGTGCAGGACTCATTTTGTTACGAATCGGAACGGGAGTTAAAGTTACGTTCCGAATACATATTTTTCTCTTTTCCGCTGCGCGTTTACCGCAATACGAAGAGATTGTATTTTGGGGTTCGCTACGTGTCTCTGTTTTTTCCGAACTATTGAGCAATTGCATATATTTTTCTGTTCGGTTGCGAGTATTTTATTCTTCCGAAATACGAAGCCTCGTGTTTCGTTTCTTTTCCGCTACGCGTTTTAGCGCAATACGAAAGTACTGTAATAATATCTGTGAACACCGTGTCTCAACATCTGCCTATTATTTTAGTAAACTATTTAAATGATAAAAACTCACAGCGGTGTTGGAGTATATTTATTCCCTAGTGCGGGGAGACTGACCCGTGGTTCATTTTCAGCGGCTCCTCCGGGAGTGAGCGCTACATATATAAAGCATGTTATCTTATGTTGTTCTTACCTTGAAAAAGGCCCCTAGGGGCCGAAACGTCGTTTTTTCTAGATGATTATTTAATAAAATTTACTTTTATTGACTAGTAATCCACCGCTGAGAGGTTTACACAGATACAGAGCTGCAGATTGGACCCAGAGTTAGGAGACCGCGATGATCTAATGGGAGTGCAGGCGATGAACTGAGAATCTTGTGGTAGAGACGGACAAGCACAGAGTCCCAGCCCAATCGAGCGGAGAGACGTCCTGAGTCGAGCAGGGTGCAGAGTATCTGGCGGATGGGTGAGAGGCCTTCCAGGCCACAGTACAGTAACAAAGCACGCTGCAGTTTGCTTAAATCTACAGGGCCCCAACGTGACTAGTCGAAGACACATTGAATTCATTCACTGGCCAGTTGAATCTAGTACCCGGGTGCCAACACACGCATACACGTACACCTTCTTGGGACACGACCTGTACGGGACTTACACTCCGGCAAAGAAGGGGTTAAAATTTCCTTTTTTTACCGCTGCGCGTTTCTCGCATTACGAATTCCTGTAAATATATATATACCGTGCTTGCCTTATATATGCCAGTTTATTTGAGACCAGTAAACTATATAATTTATAAAATCACAACAGTGCTGGTGTATATTTATTCCCTAGTGCGGGGAGACTGACCCGAGGTTAAATTCAGCGACTCCTCCGGGAGTGAGCGCTACACCCCAAAAGTCAGTGTTTTTCTTCCACGATTACACAGTCATAAAATCTAGAAACATACTCATGGAATACAATTTTATAAAATTTATGCATGGAATAAAATTATAATCCTGCTAAAAGTATGGCATAAAAATTCAACTAAAAGTTCAGTAATAGGACTGAAACTGTATTTGAAGTCGAATCGGGCTGAAAGATGGTTGCTACTATGAGCCAGGCAGCCATCTTGTTCAGAATATTGGTTCACCAGTAAATAGAATAGATTTTTATTAGATGTGCAAAGCAAAGCTTACATAGAATTCCAAGAATGTGTGGTAGATTAGAAAGCTAGCAATAAAACCAGGCAGAAGGCAGAATCCGGCCGGCTCTTGGCACGGAGAGACAGGAAGATGAATGAATAGGGCAAGGTCATTGAGACGTGCAGAGGAACAAAGAAATCATAGAGAACAGACCAGGCCCCAGGCTATCTCAAATAAACACAGCCTATAGGGAGGGCGGCGCTGCCCTGAGAAAGACAGCACAACAAATCACAGACTGTCAAACTAACATGAAGTGTATCAATTTATAGTTAAATGTGGAATTTCTTTGTACTAACGATGGGAGGTATTAACCCACGTGGGGTGGAATAAAGTGTCATTGGGAGGTGGGCTAATTGGGATGTACCTAATTACGTATTTTTGGGTATAAGATCCCTTGCACGGGTAAAAGGGGGGGCTCACTCTTTGCGATTCAATCCTGTGTGAGCACTTGTGTGACGACACAATAAAGTTTGCCTTTCCTGAAGAGACTCGTGTTCAGACAATCCTTGCTTGTGTCCGGTCCGGCGCCGTCTTGAAAGTGAATCTGTTTTTGTCCGCCTACATTTTGATTGAACTTTTATGCCATACTTTTAGCTGGATTAGAATTATTCCATGGATAAATTTTATAAAATTGTATTCCATGAGTATGTTTTTCTAGTTTTTATGAGTGTTTAATCGTGGAAGAAAAACACTGACTTTGGGGGTATTAAACAACCCAAATACATTATTCCTAGAGGTATAAAACACGTAATACCTATGTCACTTTCATATATGTACTAGAAGGCTGGTATATAGAAATATATCAGCACTACCGGGAGCAGCGCCACAAAGAGGAACATTTTTTGCTTTTGTATCCATTCCTGTAGCAGTTATGAGGTTCTGCTAAAGTTTCCACTGTGGGCAGCACACATACGGTCAGACATATACTGAGAATTACAATGGCTATAGGGCACCATAAAGGGTTCCTTTCACTTGTATATTTTGTATACCATATCAAATGTTGTATCTATTGAGATACTCAAATAAAATTATGAAATGTTTAAATTCAACCATTTTACAAATATCAGCCATGATGCATGTCAAGTATACTGGATCACAGCAGGTCTAATTGGTTGAACAATAGAACCCACAGAAATGTACAGTATGTATGAGCGTATCACAGAGCTGCACGGCAATAAAACCCACAGAAAAGTGCACTGTGTATGCGCGTATCACAGAGCTGCACAGCAGTAAAACCCATAGAAATGTGCACCGTGTCTGAGCGTATCACAGAGCTGCCCAGCAATAAAACCCACAGAAACTAAATCGGAGGGTGCAAGCAACATGCGGGGAAAAAAATGACAAGCTCAGAGTCGTGTCTATAAATGCTCACAGTTTAGTCAATAAAATCAATGAACTGGAGGCAATGATGGCAGCTGAAAAAGTAGATTTAGTGGCGGTTACTGAGACATGGTTCAGTGAGAAAAATAACTGGGACATAACAATACCGGGGTACTCTTTATATAGAAAAGACAGAGAAGGTAGGAAAGGAGGAGGAGTGGCCCTGTATGTGAAAAACAACATAAAAACGAACCAAATAAAAGTGAGCGAGGTGAACATAGAGTCAGTTTGGGTTATGCTAACATTTGGCAATCATACAGCGTGTAGGTGTGATCTATAGACCCCCTGGACGAATAGAAGAGCTAGATAATCTGCTGGTTGAGGAAATAGCCAAAATGGCAATGAAGGGGGAAGTTATTATCATGGGGGACTTTAATCTTCCTGATGTGAACTGGAAAACCAAAACAGCTGCGTGCACCAGGAGTACAAATATTCTAAACTCCCTACTGGGATTATCTCTAACACAAGTAGTTGAGGAGCCGACCCGTAAAGAGGCCATATTGCATTTAATACTCACAAATGGAGGTTTGGTATCGGACGTTGTTGTAGGTGAAAATTTGGGATCTAGTGATCACCAGTCAGTATGGTTTAATATAAGAACAGGGATGGAGCCGCACCACACAAAAACAAAAGTTTTAGACTTTAAAAAAACAGATTCTTCTAAAATGAGATTTTGTGTGAAGGAGTCATTATCAGACTGGAGGAGTTTAAAGGGAGTCCAGGAGAAATGGGATTATTTAAAGGAAGCATTATTGAAGGCCACAGGCAATTGCATTCGGCTTGTTAGCAAAAACAAAAAAGGGAAGAAACCACTGTGGTACTCTGCAGAAGTGGCCAAAATAGTGAAGAACAAAAAGACAGCATTCAATAATTATAAAAAAACTCAGGCAAACCTATAAGATTAGGCAGAAAGAGGTAAAGCACTTTATAAGAGCTTCCAAAGCACACGCAGAAGAGAAAATAGCTCAGTCAGTACAAAAGGGGGACAAAACATTTTTTAGATACATAAACGAGAAAAGAAAAGTAAAACAAGGATTAGTTAGATTAAAAACAAAGGAAGGAAGGTATGTAGAAGAGGATAAAAGTCTCGCTGACTGCCTCACTGAATATATTTGTTCAGTCTTTGCAGAAGTAAAGGAAGGAAAGGGACCTCAGTTAGGAGGAAACACTAAAGAGACATTTACATATGAGTTTACAGAGGAGGAGGTTCTACAGCAGCTGTCTAAAGTAAAGACAAATAAGTCAATGGGGCCTGATGGGATCCACCCTAAATTATTAAAAGAGCTCCGTGATGTAATAGCAAAACCGTTAACAGATTTATTTAACCAATCCTTGTTAATGGGAGTCGTCCCAGAAGACTGGAAATTAGCAAATGTTGTGCCCATTTACAAGAAGGGTAGTAGGGAGGAATCGGGGAACTATAGGCCAGTTATTCTTATGTCAGTAGTGGGGAAATTAATGGAAACCATGTTAAAGGAAAGGATTGTTGAACATCTAAAAACACATAGATTACAGGATCAGAAACAACATGGGTTTACCTCAGGGAGATCATGCCAAACTAATCTTATTGATTTTTTTTGATTAGTTAACAAAAATAATAGACAAAGGTGGTGCAGTAGACATTGCTTATTTAGATTTCAGTAAGGCTTTTGATACTGTTCCGCATAGAAGGCTTATCAATAAATTGCAATCTTTGACCTTGGATTCCAATATTGTTGAATGGATTAGGCAGTGGCTGAGTGACAGGCAACAGAGGGTTGTGGTAAATGGAGTTTATTCGGCGCAAGGTCTTGTTACCAGTGGGGTACCTCAGGGGTCAGTACTTGGACCCATTCTCTTTAATATTTTATTAGTGATATTGCAGAAGGTATTAATGGAAAAGTATGTCTTTTTGCTGATGACACAAAGATTTGCAACGGGGTCGACGTTCCTGGAGGATCAGCCAAATGACAAATGATTTAGGTAAACTAAAAAAATGGTCGGAGCTGTGGCAATTGAGTTTTAATGTGGATAAGTGCAAGATAATGCACCTGGGACGTAAAAACCCAAGGGCTGAATATAGAATATTTGATACAGTCCTAACCTCAACATCTGAGGAAAGGGATTTAGGGGTTATTATTTCAGAGGATCTAAGGGTAAGTAGTCAATGTAATAGAGCAGCAGGAAATGCTAGCAGAATGCTTGGTTGTGTAGGGAGAGGTATTAGCAGTAGGAAAAGGGAAGTGATCATGCCACTGTACAGAGCACTGGTGAGACCTCACTTGGAGTACTGTGTGCAGTACTGGAGACCGTATCTCCAGAAGGATATAGACATCTTAGAGAGAGTTCAGAGAAGGGCTACTAAAATGGTGTACGGCTTGAAGGAGAAAAGTTACCAGGAAAGGCTTAATGATCTTAACATGTACAGCTTGGAAAAAAGACGAGACAGAGGAGATATGATAGAAACATTTAAATACGTAAAGGGAATCCACAAGGTAGAGGAAGGGAGTATATTTAAACGGAAACAAAGTAGCAAAACAAGAGGACATAGTCTTAGATTAGAGGGGCAAAGGTTTAAAAGTAACATCAGGAAGCATTATTTTACTGAGAGGGTGGTGGATACATGGAACAGCCTTCCAGTTGAAGTGGTAGAGGCCAAAACAGTAATTGAATTTAAGCAAGCATGGGATAGGCATAAGGCTATCCTACACAAAAGATAAATCCAGGTTAAGTATCCATGTAATTGGGCAGACTAGATGGGCCGAAAGGTTCTTATCTGCTGACATTTTTCTATGTTTCTATGTGCACTGTGTATGAGCATATCAGAGCTGCCAGCAATAAAACCCACAGAAATGTGCACTGTATATGAGCGTATCACAGAGCTGCCCAGCAATAAAACCCACAGAAATGTGCGCTGTGTATGAGCGTATCACAGAGCTGCCCAGAAATAAAACCCACAGGAATGTGCACTGTGTATGAGCGTATCACAGAGCTGCCCAGCAATAAAACCCACAGAAATGTGCACTGTGTATGAGCGTATCGGAGCTGCACAACAATGAAACCCACAGAAACGTGCGCTGTGTATGCATACGACAGAGCAACACAGCAATAAACCCACAGAAATGTGCGCTGTGGGGGGGATTATAGTGAGGGGGGACGCCTGCTGCAGAAGGGGCACAAGAATAAGTGAAAGGGCTGCCTGCCTGCTGCCCCCCACAATTATTTTCCCCCACTTTAAATCACACCCCACCCCAATGCAGCGTGCCATGCTGGTGGATTCAATGAGGGAGGCACGCACGCTGTATTGAAGATGCGAGACTCCCAATATCAATTAATTTCTCCCCAATAATCAATTTTATTCCCCATATCAATTTATTCCCAATATCAATCCCCTTATCCATTTCTCCCCAGTATCAATCCCCCATATCAATTTCTCCCCAGTATCAATCCCCCATATATCAAATTTCTCCCCAGTATCAATCCCCCATATCAATTTCTCCCCAGTATCAATCCCCCAGTATCATTCCCCCAATATCAATGAATTCACCCCAAATCAATTAATCCACCCCAATATCAATTAATTTCCCCAGTATCATTCCCCCCCAATATCAATGAATTCACACCCAAATCAATTAATCCGCCCAATATCAATTAATTTCCCCCCATATCATTCCCCCAATATATCAATGAATTCACCCGAAAATCAATTAATCCGCCCCAATATCAATTAATTTCCCCCAGTATCATTCCCCCAATATCAATGACTTCACCTCCAAATCAATTAATCCACCCCCCAATATCAAGTAATTTCCCCATCAGTATCATTCCCCCCCTCAATATCAATGAATTCACCCCCAAATCAATTAATCTGCCCCCAACATCAATTAATTTCTCCCCACCCCGCATACCTCATGGGTTGCGGGAGCCGGGAGAGAGACGTCCGATCACAGAGGGAGGCTGGAGAGTGGAGACAGAACACCGGCCGGTCGACCCCCGCTGATGACGTCACGTGGCGCGCCGTGCAACCTAATCAGCAGGGGCCGACTACCTGCAGGCCTTGGGGGCGGTGCCAGATGGAGAGGAGCCCGGCGATGACACGCTTACACTCTGCCGTCTCCCACACGGCACCAGCTGCCGTTCTGATATCGCGGCCGCCAGGAATAAACAAACTGGCGGCCGCTGGTCACAGTGAGCGGCAGGGTGGCATTTTAAGTGCGGATGCCTGCATTTTTTTGCCGCCCCCTAAAAGTGCCGGCAAAGTGCCGCCCTAGGCCTGGCCGGCCAGGCCAAGACATATCACTGAAGGTGGGAATGATGGACTGCTAGGTGAGACTGATGGACTGCAAGGTGGGAATGATGGACTGCTAGGTGAGAGTGATGGACTGCTAGGTGAGAGTGATGGACTGCTAGGTGAGAGTGATGGACTGCTAGGTGAGAGTGATGGACTGGTTGCGTCAGTGAGTTGGGTGGTAGGCTTCCCTAAATAGGAATGTCTTTAGGGGAAAGTCTGACTGTACGAGGGAGAACGTTCCAGAGGAAGGGGGGCTGCGCGAGAGAAATCCCACAGTCTATCATGGGAAGACGTGGTGCGGGGAGAAGCTAGGCGCAGGTCATTGTTTCACCATAGGGAGCGAGCTGGGGTGTATTTGGTGATTAGTGAGGACAGGTAGTGTTACCGGAATCCACTTGGTTCACTCGGGACGAGGCCGGACCGGACACGAGCAAGGATTGTCTGGACACGAGTCTCTTCAGGAAAGGCAAACTTTATTGTGACGTCACAGAAGATGCTCAGACAGGATTGAATCGCAAAGACTGAGCCCCGAGTTCACCCCGACAAGGGGTCTTATACCCCGAATACATAATTAGGTACATCCCAATTAGCCCACCTCCCGGTGACACTATCCCACCCCACATGGGTTAATACCTCCCTTAGTCTAATACAAAGACATTCCATTAAATTGGCCGTAAATTGGCAAACTTCATGTTAGTTTCAACAGACCATGATTAGTTACTACATCCAGTCCGGGCTGTGCTCACCTCCCTAGCTCCTGTGCTCATTTGTTGCGGGTAGCACCTGGTCTATCTTCTATGCTTCCCTTTGTCTTGCTGGGGCCTCTGTGACCTTGATGTATCCACTTCTCATTCTATCCCTTTGTGCCAGGAACAGCCTCGATCTTTCTCAGGTTTTAATTGCTTTTCTGCTAATCTAACACATTCCTAAATTTCTACGTATGCTTCATTCTAGTTTCAGCTAAAACCTACCTAGTTATTTTCAAGTGAACCAATATTCTGAACAAGATGGCCGCCTGGCTTATAATGGCGGCCAGCTTCCAGCCTGATTCCACTTCATTCCCCCCTTGGCTCAAGCCTCAGGTTCTTCTCCTGAGACTTGTAGCCATTACACCTCACTACTATTATTCTCAAGTTCCTCATACTTTGGGGGACCTATTTTTGCTGGGAACATATCTTGTGGGATAATCAGTGGTATCTTCTGTGTCTGTGTGGGTGTCAGTGCCCTCTTGCATAGTGGCCAGAGACAGAGCCCTATGCGGTACAGTAGTGTCCCTACGACCAAGATCACCACCACCATCAGAATCATGGATCCAATCTGTGAGATAAATCTCAGAATGGATCCGAACCAATCTCCGATTGCTCCGAACCCACGGAGTGGATTCCAGCCTTCAGCAGCGATCCTCCTTGCTGTGTTCTGCAACTGTGCTACCTTCTCCTGGTGATCTTGGATTACCTGGTAATAGTCAGGGACGTCATGTGTAGTGTTCTTGATGAAAGTGCAACATTCATAATGCATCGTCATCTCACACAATCCATTCAGAGCCGCACTGATCTGTTCCAGTGCCATGTTATGTATCATTTGTACCTTTCGTATCTCCCGTACTTCCAGATTCAGCAACTGAATATCCCAACTAGTCTTATTCAAAATCTCATCCATCAAACTGGCATAACTGTTCATTCTTGCCATCAACTCTCTTCCCCATCCAGTCCATGCTGGAAGCCATGCCCATATTCGATCCGCTTTCTTGAATAGCTCTCTCTTCTGTCTTTCAAACACCAGTGAGTACCTAAGGTGAAGTGTTGTGTCTGAATTAGTGTCTTCTCCCCTCACCCTCTGGATTGGGATCAATTTAGCCAGATAACACATTCCCGTTACTGTAGGTGGTACCCATGTGTAACACACCCTTTCACAGCACACCTGGTACCCTCCTTTCACTATAAATGGTGATGAATATAGTGTTCCCTTTGTTATCTCTATCGCAAGTTGTCTCAGCCGTCTCATCATATCCACTGCATCCTGCCTTACATTGGTCGCAATCACCTCCTCTTGCTCTCTAGTGAGTTGCCTGCACCGTATATATATATATATATATATATATACATACATCACCACAAGTCCTGCAACACCTTAGAGTATCTTCATGCGGTCAGTAGTTGGTGCTCAGCCCAAGGATAATATATAACGAAGGAGAAAAGGCGGCACTCGAACAAAATAAAACATAAAAAATTTATTGAATCATTTAAAATGAAGCCATAGAACCGACGTTTCGGCTCGCACAGGAGCCATTCTCAAGGTAACTCAAACAAACATTGTATGTGTTTAAATAGTGAACAGGCATAGTTGGAATACCAATCCAAACGAGCTAATCAGAAAGAGAAGTGGCCACAGGTGTAAATGTGCGTGGGTCCTGGAGCCCCGCACATCTCAGCCAGATACGTCACGTGATTACGGCCGTGAGCCAGTTGTCAAGACAACTAAAAACAATGCTAAACCTCACCTCCTCTTGCTCTCTAGTGAGTTGCCTGCACCGTATATATATATATTATATATATATATAATGCGCCTTTAGTCCTGTTCTGAATATGTAAATATATGATGTCCAGTTGAACTGACTTGAGTTACATAACCCACCCTCGTTATTTGTCTCCTTATCTGGTCCTAATTGAAAACACCATTCTGGTTGGTACACTGGTCCTATTATGGGGTGCCCGGGACTGAATGATTCTGGTTTCTCCCTCAATGCATCGACTGCTTGTATTGTGACATTCCCTGATGCAAACATACTCAAATTCATTGGGACAGAGGCAAATGGTATATGAATGGTCTCTGGGTGCAGTCTACTACACACCCAGCATGCGGTTTGCCCAGACTTTTTAGCATAGTCATATTTAAATTGCACAAGTAAGTGTCCTCTTGGGCTGGTTCCAGATAGAAACATAAGAACCTTTCGGCCCATCTAGTCTGCCCAATTACATGGATACTTCACCTGGATTTAGCTTTTCTTTAGGATAGCCTTATGCCTATCCCATGCTTGCTTAAATTCAATTACTGTTTTGGCCTCTACCACTTCTACTGGAAGACTGTTCCATGTATCCACCACCCGCTCAGTAAAATAATGCTTCCTGATGTTACTTTTAAACCTTTGCCCCTCTAATCTAAGACTATGTCCTCTTGTTTTGCTATTTTGTTTTCTTTTAAATATACTCCCTTCCTCTACCTTGTGGATTCCCTTTACGTATTTAAATGTTTCTATCATATCTCCTCTGTCTCGTCTTTTTTCCAAGCTGTACATGTTAAGATCATTAAGCCTTTCTTGGTAACTTTTCTCCTTCAAGCCGTACACCATTTTAGTAGCCCTTCTCTGAACTCTCTCTAAGATGTCTATATCCTTCTGGAGATACGGTCTCCAGTACTGCACACAGTACTCCAAGTGAGGTCTCACCAGTGCTCTGTACAGTGGCATGAGCACTTCCCTTTTCCTACTGCTAATACCTCTCCCTACACAACCAAGCATTCTGCTAGCATTTCCTGCTGCTCTATTACATTGACTACTTACCCTTAGATCCTCTGAAATAATAACCCCTAAATCCCTTTCCTCAGATGTTGAGGTTAGGACTGTATCAAATATTCTATATTCAGCCCTTGGGTTTTTACGTCCCAGGTGCATTATCTTGCACTTATCCACATTAAAACTCAATTGCCACAACTCCGACCATTTTTTTAGCTTACCTAAATCATTTGTCATTTGCTGATCCCTCCAGGAACGTCAACCCTGTTGCAAATCTTTGTGTCATCAGCAAAAAGACATACTTTTCCATTAATACCTTCTGCAATATCACTAATAAAAATATTAAAGAGAATGGGTCCAAGTACTGACCCCTGAGGTACCCCACTGGTAACAAGACCTTGCGCCGAATTAAACTCCATTTACCACAACCCTCTGTTGTCTGTCACTCAGCCACTGCCTAATCCATTCAACAATATTGGAATCCAAGCTCAAAGATTGCAATTTATTGATAAGCCTTCTATGCGGAACAGTATCAAAAGCCTTACTGAAATCTAAATAAGCAATGTCTACTGCACCACCTGTGTCTATTATTTTGTTACCCAATCAAAAAAATCAATAAGATTAGTTTGGCATGATCTCCCTGAGGTAAACCCATGTTGTTTCTGATCCTGTAATCTATGTGTTTTTAGGTGTTCAACAATCCTTTCCTTTAACATGGTTTCCATTAATTTCCCTACTACTGACGTAAGACTAACTGGCCTATAGTTTCCCGATTCCTCCCTACTACCCTTCTTGTAAATGGCACAACATTTGCTAATTTCCAGTCTTCTGGGACGACTCCTGTTAACAAGGATTGGTTAAATAAATCTGTTAACGGTTTTGCTATTACATCACTGAGCTCTTTTAATAATTTAGGGTGGATCCCATCAGGCCCCACTGACTTATTTGTCTTTACTTTAGACAGCTGCTTTAGAACCTCCTCCTCTGTAAACTCATATGTAAATGTCTCTTTAGTGTTCTCTCCTAACTGAGGTCCCTTTCCTTCCTTTTCTTCTGCACAAGACTGAACAAAAATATTTATTGAGGCAGTCAGCGAGACTTTTATCCTCTTCTACATACCTTCCTTCCTTTGTTTTTAATCTAACTAATCCTTGTTTTACTTTTCTTTTCTCGTTTATGTATCTAAAAAATGTTTTGTCCCCCTTTTTTACTGACTGAGCTATTTTCTCTTCTGCGTGTGCTTTGGAAGCTCTTATAAAGTGCTTTACCTCTTTCTGCCTAATCTTATAGGTTTGCCTATCTTCTTCACGCTGAGTTTTTTTATAATTATTGAATGCTATCTTCTTGTTCTTCACTATTTTGGCCACTTCTGCAGAGTACCACAGTGGTTTCTTCCCTTTTTTGTTTTTGCTAACAAGCCGAATGCAATTTCCTGTGGCCTTCAATAATGCTTCCTTTAAATAATCCCATTTCTCTTGGACTCCCTTTAAATTCCTCCAGTCTGATAATGACTCCTTCACACAAAATCTCATTTTAGAAAAATCTGTTTTTTTAAAGTCTAAAACTTTTGTTTTTGTGTGGTGCGGCTCCATCCCTGTTCTTATATTAAACCATACTGACTGGTGATCACTAGATCCCAAATTTTCACCTACAACAACGTCCGATACCAAACCTCCATTTGTGAGTATTAAATCCAATATGGCCTCTTTACGGGTCGGCTCCTCAACTACTTGTGTTAGAGATAATCCCAGTAAGAGTTTAGAATATTTGTACTCCTGGTGCACCCAGCTGTTTTGGTTTTCCAGTTCACATCAGGAAGATTAAAGTCCCCCATGATAATAACTTCCCCCTTCATTGCCATTTTGGCTATTTCCTCAACCAGCAGATTATCTAGCTCTTCTACTTGTCCAGGGGGTCTATAGATCACACCTACACGAGCTACTGTATGATTGCCAAATGTTAGTGTAACCCAAACTGACTCTATGTTCACCTCGCTCACTTTTATTTGGTTCGTTTTTATGTGTTTTTTCACATACAGGGCCACTCCTCCTCCTTCCTACCTTCTCTGTCTTTTCTATATAAAGAGTACCCCGGTATAATTATGTCCCAGTTATTTTTCTCACTGAACCATGTCTCAGTAACCGCCACTAAATCTACTTTTTCAGCTGCCATCATTGCCTCCAGTTCATTGATTTTATTGACTAAACTGCGAGCATTTATAGACACGACTCTGAGCTTGTCATTTTTTACCTCGCATGTTGCTTGCACCCTCCGATTTAGTTTTGGGGGACAATCGGGCAGATTGTTTACCCTTTTGTCCCCCCTCCTAGTTTAAATATTTCTTTGTGAAACCTTTGAACTTCTCACTGAGAACATATGTTCCCCTATGAGTAAGATGCAAACCATCTTTTTTATACAGTTCCTTTCTGCTCCAATTAGAGCTATCATGGGACACAAAGCCAAATCCTTGCTCCCGACACCATTCCCGAAGCCACAAATTGAATTCCTTATTGCGCATCTTTCTATCTTGAATGTTATGCACAGGCAAAACTTCAGAGAATGACACAGTGGACGCAATCTGCTGTATTTCACCTCCAAGAACACAAAAATCTTCCTTAATCTCAGAAACCTCATTGCTAGCCAAGTCATTTGTCCCTAGATGGACTAGAACATATCTACTTCCCCTTGCTGCTTTGCTTCTTTGACAATATTGAGAATACGTCTCCTGTCTCTACGAGCAGTAGCCCCAGGAAGACATCTCACCAAACCACTACTCTCCAGCTCAACACCTCTTATGATAGAATCACCCAGCAACAATTGCCTTATCAAGTCCCACCTTTTCATTTTTGTCCTTGGTTGCAGTGCTGCATACCTTAGGCATAGTGGATGGTGGTTCCTCAACTATGGTGTCTGAGCCTGCATCCGTCTTACCACTACACTCTGAAAGTGCCTCAAAAGAATTAAGAAGAGCCACAGATTGTGGGACATGCTTTCTATCCACAACGCTAAGTCTACCAGATCCTACAGTAGTCCATCTGCCGCTCCTAGATAGTACGGATCTCCATCACCGGGTGCGTACCATTCCAGATCTGGGAAATTTCCACTTTCTTGGTGGTGCTTGGGCACCTGGGACATGCTCCACGTGATAGTCCATGGATCAAATGTGTAAGAAACAAAATCAGTACCAGAATTGCCCCAACTGTCAAAAACCCTTGGGCAATTCTCTTCAGTCACATAAACCCAATCCCTCCCCGCCGGAATTTCAAAAACAAAAGACATTTCCGGTTGATCACGGGTCGGGGCCGGGCCCCTAAAAATAAGCCTTTCAGCATCTCCCATCAGGGGATAATCAGACCTAGTTGTATCCATCAAAACACCCACGCGTTGAGTATCTTGGATGCTTTCAGTCGAATCTCTCAGGGGCTCATGACTGTGGTCTTTGTTAGCTTTAGCCTCAGTGGATTGGTCTCGTTGGTGACGACCTTCCATACTGGTTCAGGATTGGCTGCAGCTCCCTTCAGTCTGGAGTGATGTATCCACGGGACCACCTCGGCAACCTTTACTGCTGTAGGGGTTGATAACAGGACAAAGTAAGGACCTCTCCATTTTGGGCCCAGTGGATCATTTTTCCACTCCTTCACCCATACTGAATCACCTGGACAATACTTATGCAGTGGGGGTATAAAAAGTGAGGTATATTATCTCCCACCCAAGTATTTAATTTCTGCATTGCTTTACCCAACAGCACAACCTGATCATTTAATTTAGTTTCCCCCAATGCCCGAAGGTCCCCCCTTAGTCCATTAATCAGAGGGGTAGGCCGTCCAAACATGAGTTCGTACGGACTTAGCTTCAATTGGGGGGTTGGCCTGCACCTAATGTGCAATAGGACTATCGGCAGCACATCCAACCAGCCTAGTGACGTCTCTTGGCACAGTTTGGACATCAAAGTCTTTAGGGTGCGGTTCATTCTCTCGACTTTTCCCGAGCTTTGGGGCCTGTTAGCCGTATGTAACTTCCAGGTGATGCCCAATAGTCGGGCAAGTTGCTGTAAACAGTTCTGTATAAATGCGGGGCCATTGTCGACCCTATTTCAAGAGGAAGTCCATAGCGTGGTATTATTTCCTTCATCAGACTTTTCACCACTTCCACTGTTTTCTCCGTTCTTGTTGGGAAAGCTTCTACCCATCCTGTCAGGGTACACACCATTACCAGTAGATATTTATATCCTTTGCAGGGTGGCAACACTGTGAAATCTATCTGTAACGATGCCATTGGGGATAGCCCGATCGCCTGCTTCCCTGGAGGTTGAAATGGGCCTGTTCTTGGATTATTTTTGGCACATGTCACGCACTGCTGGGCTATTGCTTTGCAGATTACTGACAGTCCTGGCACATAGAAATGTGGCTCCAATTGTTGTTCCATCATTTCTCTTCCTCCATGGGTACTTGCGTGGAGCATTCTTACAATCTCAGGCGCCAATGTTGCTGGTAGAACTATTTGTCCATTCTTCAACTGGAACCATCCGTCTTCTCCATATCCGCCTTGTTCTTCTGATAGCCATTTCTTCTCTTTCTCTGAATACACAGGTGTCCATTCACTCAGTGGCGCCGGTAGGAGTGCAGCCACCACTGGTTTTGCTTTGTATCGTGCCAATTCTCCCTGGTTTCCCCAGATGAATTCTTCTTTTGGGAAATAGTAATCGCCAGGCAAAGAACAGCAGATCTTGTCTTTCCTGTGAATCTCTCACTGCTGGTATAAAAAAATTCATCACACTTTTCTTCATTCTTGGCAGTTTGTTTTTGATAAGGATCTCCTTGAGGAAGAACCTCACCAATGGGGCTTGGTATTCTTCTGCTCCCAATTCTCCCAAACTCAGCAGTATTCGTGTAATTCTCAGATTATTATGAGGGTTGGTTGTTAGCTTTTCGAAACGGGAGGCGAAATTTTCTGCTCGTTCAACTTTGATTACTTCTGTATCTTCCCCATACTCCCCCATTAGTTTTACGCCGAAGAATTTCAGCATCATTTTGTATGCTCTGCGGAGTCTGTGCTGAACTTCTGAGGTGTTAATCATAAGACGTGTCTCTTGAGGGTTCAGAGGAGTGGAGTAAAAATTTCGGCCTTGGGACCGGGTTGGGAAGAGCCATTGGATATAATCATGATTGAGTTCTAATAGTTCGTAGTCATTGTGCCATTTGTGCAACATAATTTCAATAAATTCGCCTCCAGGTTAAAATTTTCTCCAATTCATATAAAACGTAGTTTGGCATGGGAGATTGGGCCTCTTGCTTGCAGAGCAGGACTTTGGCTTGATCAGTTGTTAGCAATGGTTTTGCAGCCGCTTTTGCGGCCTGGTCAGCACGCCTGTTGCCTTTCGGGATTTCATCATGGCCTTTCTGGTGGCCACGACAGTGCATAATACTGACAGCACTTGGTTTCCATACAGCTTCTAGGAGGGCTGTTATTTCAGCTGCATACTTGATTTGTTGTCCTGAGGAAGTAAGTAGGCCTCTTTCTTTGTAGAGTGCACCATGTGCATGGACAGTCATAAAGGCATATTTGGAGTCAGTGTAGATATTTACTCTTTTGCCTTCAGAAGGTTGTAGAGCCCTGGTTAGGGCTGTTATTTCAGCCAGTTGTGCAGATGTATGCCGGCCTGGTAGAGAATTTGCTTCAATAATCTCTTCTGCTGAGACGACTGCATAGCCGGAGACCTTCTTCCCATCATCCATATAACTGCTACCATCAGTGAATAGCTGTAGATCGTATTTGTCTAGGGGTACGTCTTTCAAATCTGGCCTGCTACTGAACACTTCTTCCATGACTTGGAGGCATTCATGATTTGGATCCTCTTCACAGTCAGGCAGTAAAGTAGCAGGGTTCAAGGTAGCGATGAGGTCCAAATGAACCCGTGGATTCTCACACATCATAGCTTGGTACTTCGTCATCCGGCTGTTGCTGAACCAGTAACTTCCTTTTACATCAAGCAGGGCTTTGACAGCATAGGGCACCTTGACATGAAGAACTTGTCCAAGGATCAGCTTGTCTGCTTCTGCTATCAGCATTGCGGTGCCTGCCACAGCTTTCGGGCATGGGGGTAGGCCGCAGGCTGCTGTTTGCTCTTCTTCCCAGAGGAAGGGGTCATGCTCTCCTCCTTTGGTGGCTTGATGGAGAGGCTTAGCAATATCTGCGAAGTTGGGGATCCACAGGCGGCAGAAACCTGCAGCTCCCAGGAATTCACGGACTTGTCTCCTTGTCTTTGGTTGGGGTATTCGGCATACTGCTTCTTTTCTCTCTGCCCTCAGTGCACGCTTGGTACCTGTTAATTGAAAACCTAAATATTTCACAGTCTGTTTACATATTTGTGCTTTCTTTTTGGACACTCTGTAACCTGCAAGGCATAGCAGATGTAGCAGGGCTTTTGTGGCAGAGAGACAGTCTTTTTCTGTGGGAGAAGCTAGTAATAAATCATCTACATACTGTAGTAAAACAACTTTGTCTGGCTGAGCGTTGAAGGACAGGAGGTCCTGGCTGAGCGCGCACCCAAAAATCGTGGGCGAGTTCTTGAAACCTTGAGGGGGGCGTGTCCAGGTCATTTGATGGCGCGCCCCGTGGTAGATTCCTCCCACTGAAATGCAAAAAGGGGCTGGCTTGCCGGAGCCAGGCGGATGCAAAAGAAAGCGTCTTTTAAATCAAGTACCGTGTAATATTTTGTGTCTCCGGGAATTAATGCCAATAAATTGTATGGGTTGGGAACCACAGGGTGTAAGGTTACTGTGGCTTCGTTGACGGCTCGTAAATCTTGGACTGGGCGGTACTCTTGTGTGCCCTCTTTCAGTACTGGCAACAGGGGTGTGTTCCACGGTGACACGCAAAATTTCAATATGCCGTGGTCTTTAAGTCTCTGCAAATGTGTCTGGATATTTTGCTTGGCTTTTTGTGGGATATGATATGGTCTTAAAGCCACAGGTGTTGCACCAGGTTTTAAATCGACGTACACTGGAGGGATATTTACAGCTAGTCCAGGCGGGTTTTCCTCCGCCCACACTCCGGGGATGCCCAGAAGTAGTGTGTACGGGTCTGGGTCGGCCGGCGGGGTTGGTGCCGAGCGCCATTCTTCTTCTCTTGGCATAATTACTACAATTTTGACAGGTTGGGTGTGCTGACTGGCTGGGCTGTACTGCCGTGTAGAGCTGCCACTCTCAGGCAGGTCTAATCTAGCGTGAACCCCGGGGAGAAACGTAATTTGGGCTTGCAAATTGCAAAGGAGATCCCGCCCCAGAAGTTGGATGGGACATTCGGGCATATACAGAAATTCATGTTCAACATTATGCCCCCACACTACATTTTCGTGAAGCAAGGAGGGGTACTTAGCGGACACCCCCATTGCTCCCACAATATCAACTTCATTTCCCATTGGGGGTGCAATTTGTTGTGTTACGACAGAATATTCGGCACCGGTGTCAACCATAAAAATTTCATCTTTATTTCCCACCCTCATAGTGACCGTGGGCTCGTGATTACCGAGTGGGATGGGCCCAGGTACGTGTCAATATGTACCTCCCTTTCAAATGACGTTCCCGCCAGACCACAACAAACCTGCACCGGCACCATCATTTCTCTCATATCTGCCGTTTGTTACCTGACCATTGGAGGCCTGACCTCCCGATTCCCCAGCCTCCCCCTGTACCCCAAATTTAGCCAAAAATACCGGACAATTATTTTTCCAGTGACCTTCGCCCCGGCACCAAGTGCACTGATTGGGTCCCAGGGGTTCCCCTACCTCTGCCTCCCCGACCCCTCGCTCTCCCTCTGTCTGGGGCACCTCTTCCTCCATTTCCCATATATCGACCACCTCTGTATGCCCTTTTTGTCTCTTTATCTCCTCCCGCTTTTCATCCAAATCCCGGTTATGATACACTTTATTAGCAATTTCCACTAATTCACTAATACCTTTACCCAAAAACCCATCTTGTCTCTGTATTTTATTCCGTATGTCTCTCTGTGACTGACCCACAAAGGAAGAATTAATTAACCTCTGATTCTCCACCGCCTCCGGGTCAATAGGACTGTACAACCTATATGCATCTAGTAATCTTTCTAGAAATGCACTTGGGGTTTCTTTAGAATCTTGCACAATATCCGCTATTTTCCCCATGTTTGTGGGTTTCTTCCCTCCCGCTTTAACACCCATTATTACCGCTGTACGGTACGTCTGCAGGTGTGCAATACCTGCAGCGGTATTGTACGGCCATTTGGGATCTGTTTTGGGGTAGTGTTCCTCTGCCCACGCTTCTGGCTGGGCTCTGGCATCTTCTACGGCTTGGGCAAATAGAATTTTACGCGCACTACTATTTATTCGGGCTCTTTCCTCAGTGGTGAACATTGTCAGCATTAGTTGTTGACAATCTGCCCATGTGGGGTTATGTGTGAGCATGACTGACTCTATCATACTGGCCACCGCTGCGGGGTTAGTGGAATACAGTGGTGTGTGTGTTTTCCAATTGAACAGATCTGTTGTCGTAAATGGGACATATGTGTATTGCACTGGCCCAGGTTCTCCGTTTTCCAGTACAGGGCCTGGCACCTCCCGTAGGGGCATTTGCATCTTACTTTTACTGGGATTGTGCTGATATGGGTCTCGGGGTTTATATATTTTGTTCGCTGCGCGAGTGGTTGCACCTTGCTTTGCATCTTCACCCTCATCATCGCTGTCCTCTTGGGTTACTAGTTTATATACGTTCCCATCGGGCATTTCAATCTTTCCTTGTGGGACCTCTCTGTCTCCTCCACCCGCTGCCCCCTCATCTTCCTCCGCAATACCGCCTGCCAGAGCGGAGGAAGCCGGCGGAGCAGCAGCAGCCACCCGCTCCCCCCCCTCCGCCAGCGCAACCGCGGCACGCAAAGCTTCTCTCGCTGCCCCATAATATGATGGATAGGGCGGGGACAGGGAATCAATCTCCTCCGGTTGTTCAACTAACACCGGTTTCCTTTTCTTATTATTTTCTCTATTTGGGGGTACCTGCTTCTTGTTACGTCCCGCCATCATTATAAAATGACTTTTATCTTTTACACAATACCTCCATATATCTATATATGGGTACTGTTCAGGATATCCGCATTTCCCGGTTACTTGGGAATGCACTCTCTGTATTAACTCCGGGTCCATTGACCCCTGCCAATCTGGAACTAGCAGTGGCCATACAAGTGTACACATTCCTGTTAATTTCTCTTTAGTTAACTCTACACCATAATCATGTGTTGTGTATAGTGCTTCAAAATTCCGCACCATATACCCTAAGGGCGTCTCACCCTTCTTCACCTTGTTGGGCTTGGATGACCCGTTACCCATTGTTACTCTTAAGGGCAGTAACCTTTTTACGATACAGATATTACTTTTTAGCAAAAACACTTGAAATTTACTGTCTGGTACTTCAGTCAACAATTCATATATATCGGATTCGCTTCCTCCGTCAGTAGCCGGACTGCAGTCGCCTGAGCCGGAAACGTACCTTGGGAGTCCACTCTCAAGTTTGCTTTCTCGCTAGGCGAGTAGGCGCACAATCACTCACAGCAGTCTCAGCAATCATTCACAACCCATACTGTACCAGATACTTTCAGCACAAAACAGTACATAAACAATTCAACTCTTTCTACTAGCCGAGGGCACACCGTCCCTCCTTTTGGCGCCTTATACCCCGTTAATTGAACTCTAACTCTTGACTGCTTGTGACTATGTGCACCCCGTTCTATAACTACACTTCCGTCTGCAATTCCAATTTGCCTATGGGTAATCTACCTACCCGGCACCACTTCCTCTGCAGCTACCGCTGGCCCCAATGGGCCCTCTTCACTACACGACGTACACACTAGCACTGACTCAGGGCTCTCAGCCCAGTCACAGAAATCTCTCCTCCTTTCCTTTTGTCCACGTGTAGAAGCTTTATTTACAAACACTGACTACAACTATGCAACTCCACGTGGCTCCCTTCTCCCTCACATACAGACTCTACCCTTTAGTTAACATCCGATCCCCCGGGTCCAGACACGCGCTAGCCACTCTGGCTCCTTTGCTTGTCCGTGCTTTCGGCGGCGGGTTCGGTATGTCAACGAGACCGTGGCCGCGGGTCTCCTTATCCGACTATGGCCGGACGTTTCCCTTTATACCGGTATTTCCATTAGACATACAAACATAGAAGACACTTTACCTATCGCTGCGCAGTTCGCTGTTTCCTCGGACTCGGTGGTGTCCCAGCTTCCCGGGCCGGGGGTCCGTTTGGGACGAGACGAGGTCCACTGAACAGGAAATCCTGCTTGGCGCCTGCAGATGTCAGCTCACCTTCAACGGACACCCAACCAGCGGGATTACTTGCACCTGCAGTCAACCGCTACAGTGTCCAGCAGTCGTTGCTGTGCCGGCAAAGGGCCTTGTATCCCGGCTATTGAGCCCCCAGAAATGTTACCAGAATCCACTTGGTTCACTCGGGACGAGGCCGGACCGGACACGAGCAAGGATTGTCTGGACACGAGTCTCTTCAGGAAAGGCAAACTTTATTGTGACGTCACAGAAGATGCTCAGACAGGATTGAATCGCAAAGACTGAGACCCGAGTTCACCCCGACAAGGGGTCTTATACCCCGAATACATAATTAGGTACATCCCAATTAACCCACCTCCCGGTGACACTATCCCACCCCACGTGGGTTAATACCTCCCTTAGTCTAATACAAAGACATTCCATTAAATTGGTCGTAAATTGGCAAACTTCATGTTAGTTTCAACAGACCATGATTAGTTACTACATCCAGTCCGGGCTGTGCTCGCCTCCCTAGCGCCTGTGCTCATTTGTTGCGGGTAGCACCTGGTCTATCTTCTATGCTTCCCTTTGTCTTGCTGGGGCCTCTGTGACCTTGATGTATCCACTTCTCATTCTATCCCTTCGTGCCAGGAACAGCCTCGAACTTTCTCAGGTTTTAATTGCTTTTCTGCTAATCTAAACACATTCCTAAATTTCTACGTATGCTTCATTCTAGTTTCAGCTAAAACCTACCTAGTTATTTTCAAGTGAACCAATATTCTGAACAAGATGGCCGCCTGGCTTATAATGGCGGCCAGCTTCCAGCCTGATTCCACTTCAATAGTGGGCAGCTGAGTTAGTTAGAGCTTTGTAGGCCAGGGTAAGGATTTTGAATGTAATTCTGCAGTGGATGGGGAGCCAGTGAAGGGACTCGCAGAGAGGAGCGGCAGAGACAGAGCGGCGGGTGAAGTGTAGGAGCCTGGCAGAGGCGAGCCTGCAAGCATCTCCTATCACTCTCAGGCATCCCTGCATATACAGTGAGTGATAGGAGCTACAATGTATGTAAGAGTCCTCACAGCAGCCTGCAAGCATCTCCTATCACTCACAGGCATCCCTGCATATATCAGTGCTGCAATCACTCAAGAGGCCATACATAATGTTATCTGTTAAGGTATCTGCAGCAGGATGGGGTGGGGGTGGTGGGGCACACTTATTAAGGCTAGCCGAGCGACCAGGATCCAACTCAGAGGCGGAAATTAGGGATGCACCGATACTAGTATCGGTGCCGATACTGCCGTTTGCACGAGTACTTGGTACTCGTGCAAATGGCCCGATACTGGAAGCCAGCGCTGGGCTGGCTTGCCGGGATCCGCGGGGCTGGGGAAGCTAGCCGCGTGCATGAAAAGCACGCGGCCAGCGTTCCCCTCCGGCGGTAGCGATACTCACCCGTCCGAAGGTCCGGTCGCGCTGCTGTGATGCATTCACGTGGCCGCCGGGCGCATCTGTGACACTGCCTCTCGGCTGGAGGCAGTGTCACAGAGGCGCCTGACGGCCACGTGATCACATAACAACACGATCGGACCTTCGGACGGGTATCGCTGCCCCCGGAGGGGAACGCTGGCTGCGTGCTTTTCATGCACGTGGCCAGCTTCCCCAGCGTTCGGTGTGCTCTGTGAGAGCTGGGGCACCTGTAAACATGTAACCTAGTGACTATATTTCCTACATATTTATTTTCTGTTAATCTGTATATTTGTGTTGTTAATATCTTACATTGTATTACTTTGTATTTCTGTAAATGTAACACTTCAATGTACTTGAACCCAGGACATACTTGAAAACGAGAGAAATCTCAATGTATCCTTCCTGGTAAAATCCTTTATAAATAAATAAATATCCATGAGAGCTGGGGCAATAGCCATGAGAGCTGGGGCAATAGCCATGAGAGCTGGGGCAATAGCCATGAGAGCTGGGGCAATAGCCATGAGAGCTGGGGCAATATCCATGAGAGCTGGGGCAATAGCCATGAGAGCTGGGGCAATAGCCATGAGAGCTGGGGCAATAGCCATGAGAGCTGGGGCATATCCATGTGAGCTGGGGCAATATACATGTGAGCTGGGTCATATCCATGAGAGCTGGTGCATATCCATGGGAGCTGGAGCAATATCCATGGGAGCTGGAGCACATCCATGTGAGCTGGGGCACATCCATGTGAGCTGGGGAAAATCCATGAGAGCTGGGGGCATATCCATGTGAGCTGGATAATAAGGATATATAAATTTGTCTGGGTCCTATAATAAAATATGACTTCAAAGCACGATTAAACATGAGGAGCACAAAATGGTCAAAATGGCTCAGCGGTGAAGGGGTTAGAAGGGCAAAATATTACTGTACTACTTACTGAACCTATTGCCGATTCATTAATACTTGTAACTGTAATGATAAAAAATATATATACATAAATCCATAGTAGCAGGAATGCACTTCCAATCAGAATACTTATCTGGTGAGGGCCCTGCATTGGGATTATTATATATATATCCAGAAGGATATAGACATCTTAGAGAGAGTTCAGAGAAGGGCTACTAAAATGGTGTATGGCTTGAAGGAGAAAAGTTACCAGGAAAGGCTTAATGATCTTAACATGTACAGCTTGGAAAAAAGACGAGACAGAGGAGATATGATAGAAACATTTAAATACGTAAAGGGAATCCACAAGGTAGAGGAAGGGAGTATATTTAAAAGGAAACAAAATAGCAAAACAAGAGGACATAGTCTTAGATTAGAGGGGCAAAGGGTTAAAAGTAACATCAGGAAGCATTATTTTACTGAGAGGGTGGTGGATACATGGAACAGCCTTCCAGTAGAAGTGGTAGAGGCCAAAACAGTAATTGAATTTAAGCAAGCATGGGATAGGCATAAGGCTATCCTAAACAAAAGATAAATCCAGGTAAAGTATCCATGTAATTGGGCAGACTAGATGGGCCGAAAGGTTCTTATCTGCCGACATTTTTTCTGTTTCTACATGCATAGAAGTATATTCCAGTATAAATCACTATCTCCTTTGTTCAAACCTCCATAGTACAAATCAATGGCAGCGTTTTAAAGACAACGTTACATTAAAAACCACGATATAAAATACATATATGCACACAGACAGTATACTCTGGCACACACACAGCACATCCAACACCTTGAAGCCTTTACAGCACACAGTCAGCCATCAGTGTTGGACTGGTAATAACACAACACATCACATCACGTGACATCTATATCCTTGGCGTCACCGCCCCTCCTCCCTCGGCCCCCTTTCATCCTCACTAAAACTGAAAGGATGTCCCGCCCTAGCAATCCTCCGATTGGTCGGGCTCTATGTACACTGGCTTCTGATTTGTCACCCCAGCGACTGCTTACAGTTAGTTCTTCCTGTGTTGCCCTCAGCGGGCGTCTGATAGTGACTGGCGAGCTGGGTTCTTTGAGCTTGGCCCGGCTTTGTGTGAAACCCGCGGGGCAGGGGTGAGGCGTCTTTGCCCGCGGGGAGGGTCACAACAGGTAAGACAGACTATCTGGCGGACGGGCCGGCGGGTGACAACCTGCATGTTGCATATGAGTATCCCTCCCCGTGCACACACATTTGCAGTCAGTGCTATGGAGGCTTAGATCTCCTTTAATTTTTTATATAGCGGTGCAGCAGGGGTTTATGCTACATATATACTCCTAGCATGGCACCCACATACATGTACTGGCCAATCACAGCCCCCGATGCTCTGCATTACCTATGATGCCCTATTCGGCGCAATTACAGGGTGGGCTGGGATGTAGTGCCCCGGTGCACTGTGGGATGCTTTGGTGTGGGTACAGTGTGTTACTAGGCGATGCTCTGTAGCATTATTATGAGCTGAGGGCCTGCTCTGGCCTACATTACCCATCCTCCTGGGTGTCATACAGCACGGGGGATGGGGGCTGCATGACCGGAATATCAATGCAGGTCATGGAGATACTTTATATTCGGCTGGGTCTAAATGGAGAAAATGTGAAGAACTGAGAATTCGCTTTAATATGTTGTTATTAATCTATGCAAAGCGAAGTGCTGCAATCTAGCACACTGGAGGCTATTCTATATGTGAAAACCCTTCAGAAATGTACCAGAAAACTTCATCTTTTTAGACTCGAAAACCCAAGCTGGGAGAAAAAGGCAAATTGTACTTTTTTTATAATATTACTACTATTATTAAGTTAATTTGCAATTCACTCAGATTAGTGAAATGTAAATACACATCAGTGTGACAGATTCTCTCCCACTTAACATTTTACTCTCTTAGTGATGACATTGATTTGTATTATAGTGTTGTTTTTTTTTTTTTTTTTTTTATAAGGTGGAATTTAATTAATATAGCTTTATTTTGGCTTGGTTGTTAGTTAAAAAGAAACAAAAAAACCAATTTCTAGTTAAGGCTAGGGTCAAACGAACGCATAATTGGCAGTGACCGTCAAAAAGTGCGTCCGAACACATTGATGTATTTTTTTCACAGAATGCGCAAAAACGTTCAGACGACGCGCATTTTCGTGCGTAATTTTTTACGGATCGTCAATAAAACACTTTTTGTGTCTGGACGTTATGTTGGCCGGACATTAGTAGCGTCCGACATCTCCTAATCACACACACTCGCTGCTAGCGGACGCAGCGCACTCTGTACGTCAGTACTAACGGTTCTGCGTTCTCGAAAAAATGCGTTCGTTTTCCACTTTCGTTGCGCGGCCGTACTTCGTATATTTACCGTCATTGCGCGTCATTTGCTGCTACTGCGGCTGTGATTAAGTGCGCCTAAACGCACGTTAAAAATGCACTAGTCTGACCCCAGCCTAAGGTAAATTGGCACCAACTGAGTTTTGCATATTGAAAAGTAATGCTTTGCACTAATAGGTTCTTCCAGGGTTTTGCATAAAAAATACATTTTTACTTTAACAATTGAACTTCGCAAAACAAATAACACAGCTGAGAGCTAGCATAGGAAAACGATCACAAACATTTATTTATACAATAACTATAGAAAGTATACATGTACAAGAAGACGACCGAAAGGAAAGCTGAAATGGGGTTTAAAACGAACTAGGAGCATTTTAAGGCTGGCAAATCCTGGGCACCTCTCTGATCACACATGACTGTCCTGGTCTCCTTGGTTTAGAGATACTGTGTGGAGATTGTGTAACATGTTGGTGTTTACATGAAAATCCTCGAGTTTGTTTTCTTTATTATGCAAGGTCTATAGAAGGCACAAATGCTCAGTCATGTTAACAATATTGTTTTTTTATTATTATTTTTAAAGTATTCCATAGAATGTCATGGGACCTGCAAATTCTAGAGAATGTGTTTATCGTTTCATAATCTATAGAGCTACTTTGTCACTTGTGCTTTCAGTTTTATCACATCTGCTGTTTACAAATGCAAAGGTGGATTATAAATCCCAATGGGTTAGAGGGTGGATTGGTTACATTAGATTAGTTTTATTTTTCTTCCTTTTGGCTTGTGGTAAAACACATTTTGGTGCACTCCGCTGACCCTGAAGTGCACTATTCACTGCAGGGTCACCGAACGCGAAATTGCCGACCGGGGGAACCCCCCCTCCCCCCCTGCTATTCTTCTGATAGGTGTTTAAACCAAAAATAAAAAAACCTTTAAAAAAAGATTTAAAACTTTCACCCAAAAAGATGTTCTAAATATAGACAGTTTCCTGAAAATGAAAAGAATAAACGGTTAAATAAAACCTATATATTTTTTTTTAACATCGAATCTTATGGGATTCACCTTTTTAAACCTGTCAAACTGAATCACTGAAAATCAGGGTATTTCACTGACACTTTAGTGCAGCTCAGTATTCTCTGAATAGATTAGCCATTACTTCTCAATGGGACAATTTTGCTGCTGCTGAAGGTTGCCGAATTGCATCGAACTGCTCCGTATTTCGCTGGCAATTCGCCTGTATTTGGCGAATTGAACGTTTTAGGTTAGTGTCAGACGAGCGTCTTTGGAGAGCGGAAGGAACGTCCGTGAGAGTGGACGTTCCTTCCACTCACCGCCCGTCTGGCCCCCTCGCTGAGTGCAGTTAGTGCGCTCAGCGCTGCAAAGTGTTATCCTCCTATGGAGAATCGTGCTTGGCAGCTCCGTCAACGTGCGTCCTAGCGCTTTGCCGGAGAAGCTTGGATAACGGACGCTTGTTGCACGTGCTTTGCGTGCACAAGCGTGTGACCGGCCCCGGTAATCACGGGAGCACATAGCTCGCTTGTCTGACGCTAGCCTTAGGGAATAGACAAACTGCCATGAAGTTGCACTGCATAGTGACATTCCCAATTTGGTGTCAAGTTTGGTGCTTATAACCCCTTTTGTGTTCCAGCAGTGCATTTCATCTGTGTGTATTCTTATTTGAGTATATATCTTTGTATTTAAATGGGTAGTAGAGATTGAACTGGATGCTGGACATACTACTTTTTCTTTCTTTACTTTTACTTTCTTTAAAACGCACACACACTTTGAATTCTGCCTGGTACACCTGGGTTGCATATCTTCCTGTACCATATGGCTCCTTGACATTGACTCTGCTACCCAGTATCTTTTTCCACACACTAGTCTTGAATAACCTCTAAAACTAGGGATGCACCAAATACCATTATTTTGAGTACAAGTACTGATACTTTTTTCAGGTACTCACCGGTTTTAATTTAATGTCATGTGACTGCTTTCAGATAAATAATTTTAGGATTTTGCTGAAAGCTTGTCCGTAACAGATCTCTGTGCCCCAACAGGGTCACAACAGTCAAAGGCCGGTTTCTCGCTGGTTACCCAGGTTCCCCTCGTGTCTTTCTCCCGTTCCCTTAGCCATATCTTAAAGACGGAAACACGCAGAGAGCCTGGCTTGCACCCCCCCCCCAGAGATAAGCCGACGCTGTAGACCTGGAGCCTTTCATTGGCACAGCGAGCAGAAGATGGCTGCTACCCAAAACATGAGCCATGACTTCAAGTTTGGTCAGAATAGAACGGCTTTAATCAGCGGACAAGCACCGATATTTATGTGGACAAAAATCAAAAACTCTTCTAGGGGACCTAATCAGACTGAACAGATAACTGCACAAACATTGACTTCTTGGAATGCGAAATCTAATTACCTTCAGTAGACAGTTACAGTAACCACTATTTAACATTTTTTAACAAATTAAGACAATGGGTGATACTGATTAGACGGCAGATTACAATCTATTTCTTAATCTATTCAAATATAAACAGTAACAGACAATACACAGATAGTGAGGCAGTAGTCTTGCATAATCAAGTTTACTCAAATCTAATTACATTCTACTGGTTCAACACAGAAATAAACTTTAAACCAAATTACAAACCGTATGGCAATGCCCTATGAACATTCTCTGCCATAATTAACCAGTCTGCGGGCACAAGGCTTTCATCCGCTTTTCTCCAAGGGGCACACAGTCTATACATAGTGCAGGCAATACTGTGGATGCCCGCGCCAGCCAGACCCTGAAACACGAGTCACTGAAAAGGTGGTGGTTTCCGTCACACTGTCCAATTTATATTATTATTGAAATCTATGGCCAGGCACCCCATTTACCCACCACACAGGCCTGAACACTCTCGGACACCAAACCTCAAATCTATACAAGACCTCAGATGTATGTATGTATGTATGTATGTATCCACACAGACCTCAGATACAAATGTATACCTGCAGACCTCAGGTAGGTGTGTGTGTCACACAATCCCAGACCTCAGACATGGGGGGCTATATATTGCATTCATCACGCTAAAACGGGGACTCTAAGGCTAGGGTCAAACGAAAGCATTTTTACACGCGAACGTAAAAAAGGTGCGTCCGAACGAATTGACGTATTTTTTCACGGAATGCGCGAAAACGGTCATACGATGCGCATTTTCGGGCGTGATTTCTTTTGGATCGTCAATAAAACTCTTATTGCGTCTGGACGTTATGTAGGCTGGACATTAGCAGTGTCTGACATCTCCTAATCACACACACACACCGCTATGCCGCAGCTGCGCACTCAGTACGTCAGTACTAGCGGTTCGGCGTTCTCGAAAAAATGCGTTCGTTTTCCACTTGCGTTGCGCGGCCGGACTTTCGTGCGACCGTACTTCGTATATTGGCCGTCATTGCCCGTCATCTGCTGCTAGTGCGGCCGTGATTAAGTGCGCCAGAACGCGCGTTAAAAGTGCGCTGGTCTGACCCCAGCCTTAAGGAGGAAAACCTGTGCCTGCAGGTTTCTCCTTATCGTCCCCGTTTTAGCGTGATTTTACGGGGCAGGGGCTAATCCAGCAGTTTGCTGTGTAATGCAATTCTAAATGCTGTCACAAGCATCCCCCCCATGCCCCTGGGTTAAGTGGGATACTCAATTTACGTATGTATGTATGTATGAAAGTTATGTACACTATGCATCTTGCGTAAGGGGGGGGGAGGAGAGGTTTACGTAGTGTTCCTTTTTTTAAAAAAAACCCACTTTTTTTTCTTTCTTCTGATTTTATATTAATCGAAAAAATAGTCGGCAAACTAATTATGAAAATAATCCTAGTTAATTTTTAGGCAGAGAATAATGACCAATTCCAAGGTAACCCTTAACTCTCGTCGCAAGGCAATGTTGAAGAAGGAACGTTGATAATGCAGAAAGCGTGAAAGGGACACTTTGTGCGACTTGATCACTTTAGCTTATTAAAGTGTGTTTGTTTTAGTGTAGCCGCAACTCCTCTGTTTCACAAGTTGAGTCACTAATCTAGAAGAGAAACTCGTATTGGAGCTGGTAGGGATGCGCCGATCTGATCATGGCATTTTTCTTTACCCAATCCGACCCTTGAGCCGGTTTGGTCATGGAATTTTTCATAGTGACCTTTAAAACACCGATTTAAAATGAATAAAGTTGTAGCTGTCCATCATTGTGACCTCTGTGCTTCAACAATAATTACAAAATAATGATCAGGAATGTTGATAATGCCGTATGGCCACCTGAAGACAGGTTATTATAGAACCTGGATTATACCAGATGATGTGATGTCTGATCTGCTGTTTGTCATGTATTAAATGCTTATTTATGTCATGTGACCTTTATGATTTCTGTTACTGTTCTGTTTCCAAAGTGTGTGTTATAGTTCTATTAAACATTACTTAATAAGCAAGATGAGGTTTCTTTGGCTCCTTCATCCCCTCCACCCCGCTCTGTGCTGTCTCATCCCCTCCACCCCGCTCTGTGCTGTCTCATCCCCTCCACCCCGCTCTGTGCTGTCTCATCCCCTCCACCCGCTCTGTGCTGTCTCATCCCCTCCACCGCGCTCTGTGCTGTCTCATCCCCTCCACCGCGCTCTGTGCTGTCTCATCCCCTCCACCCCGCTCTGTGCTGTCTCATCCCCTCCACCCCGCTCTGTGCTGTCTCATCCCCTCCACCCCGCTCTGTGCTGTCTCATCCTCCACCCCGCTCTGTGCTGTCTCATCCCCTCCACCCGCTCTGTGCTGTCTCATCCCCTCCACCCCGCTCTGTGCTGTCTCATCCCCTCCACCCCGCTCTGTGCTGTCTCACCCCCTCCACCCCGCTCTGTGCTGTCTCACCCCTCCACCCCGCTCTGTGCTGTTCACCCCCTCCACCCCGCTCTGTGCTGTCTCACCCCCTCACCCCGCTCTGTGCTGTCTCACCCCCTCACCCCGCTCTGTGCTGTCTCCCCCTCCACCCCGCTCTGTGCTGTCTCACCCCCTCCACCCCGCTCTGTGCTGTCTCACCCCCTCCACCCCGCTCTGTGCTGTCTCACCCCCTCCACCCCGCTCTGTGCTGTCTCACCCCCTCCACCCCGCTCTGTGCTGTCTCAGTATTTTTCACACAGTTCTGCTTGGTTTTGTCTTCTGTGTTTCCATACAGGTTAATGTAGGGTTGTGAAATAATACTCGTGTTACCTTTTACATAGTGTAATTGTTTCCTGATGTTCCATTAATATCTAATAAAAGGCTGCTAGATTTAATGAATTTATCTTTAAACTCCTGACTTGGATGTCATGATGTGACCCTAGCTCTGCCGTTCCCTCTCAGAATTCCTGGTGATAATGCGCTGCCGTTGCCGGGGCTGTTCTGCATGTTCCCTGCGCAGTTTATTTTTATTGCTCAGATGTCTGGATTTGGATATTTTTAGTTTCTCGGAACAAGTGGGATTGTTATTTCTCCATCCGTTCTCCCTTCACTTCATCTCCTCTAAATCTCTTCTTCATTTCCAGGCTGCAGATGTCAAGCAAGATGTCAGAAATGTTCAGTCTATTGGCACAATCAAGGTTTGATCCCAAATGGCTGAAGACAGATCTACAGGTGAAGCATAATAATTTGTACTGTGCAAATAGCCTGATTTCCCGCCTCCCTGCTGCAAACATTCAGCTCACAAGGGAAACTTTTATTCTCTCAAAGCCTGCAATTCTTCTATTCTTGCTTGTGTATCTGTATTTACAGGGATCTGTACATATTTGGTCACCGCTATCTGCTTCTTAATTACAGTTGACAGATCTTCCATGTTTTCCTTGATGCATACAATATTTTTCATGCTGATGGGCAGTGCGTGGAAAAAAATGTAACCCTGCTCCGTTCACAATGCATATGTTTATAGTTATGAAATCAAAATGGAGCTGCTGCTGTTGAGTACCAGATCTCCCCCCCCCCCTCTTGATGCGTGATATGAATTATACATGTTCCAGGGTGGTGCATTCCTCATGCTTCCCCTTTACACAGAATAGTACCGTAGATACTTGAGTATAGCGTGACCCGACTATAACACAATGGATAGATTTATTATGGAAATGAGAGAATACTCAAGACTCGACTATAACGCAAGGAACAAAATTATAAAAGTATACTGTACCAGTAAACAATTAAAATCCTTCCAGGTTCTCTTAACACAGGCTCCCCCTCAGGCCATGGTGCTTTGCTCTAGAATGATTGTAGCTGTTAGTATGAAGCTGCCGGACACCCGTTTTCTTTACTTGTGATAAGCTGGCTGGCGAGGTGACCAACGCAGTGAATCATCCGATAGCCAGCACACCAAGAGGTGTCGTTTTCTGACCTCTATCAGGCGGGCTCATCAACCGCGTCCTCCGCCGATAGCCGCCCCCACACCCGCGAGCTCCTGATGTCACTTCAGATGTGACATCAGGAGCTTGCCTTGCTGGGGGGCTATCGGCGGACTACGCAGTTGATGAGCCTGCCTGCTGGACTTTGAGGTCAGAAAACTACACCTCCCGGCATTCAATCGTCTTGAATGATTGGCTTAAACGGAGCGTGCCCTCTGGCCGTGATGTATCCCACCTCTCCCGAATCCGGGAGTGTTTGCGGGCGTCAGGGAACCCACATACATTCACTCCAGGGAGGCTCCCAAAACTGCCGGGAGACTTGGGATCCCTAAGCAAGTCCAATGTTTTCTTTTTTATTTTACACATTCGCTGCAGATCCAATTTTACAGTAAATTTTTGTCACAAATCTAGCGGTATACTCGAGTATCTACAGAATGTTTGTCCAGGAAAGTATGGTGGAACTAGCAGTATTTAACCTTTCTTTTGAGCCAGATAAGCTAAATATTTTTTTATTTGAAGTTTTTTTATTGAGAATTCTTATTAACTGAGCAGGCTTTCGAGCACCCCAGCCAAAAATGTCTCAGTCCCCCCCCCCCACTTTTTTTTTTGCTAATTTCACCCAACAAATATTGTCTGTGTTCCCCTAATGCTTTTCTCCATTTAATCCTCCAGTAATGTCTATCTTCACCCTTTTGTTCACCGCTAAGGTTTCTCTCGTATTCTTCCCTCACATATTGATTTTTTTTTTTTTTTTTTGAGAGTTCAATCGAGGGGAAAATTCACAAAATCAAACATGTGAGAGAAATACACTGGTTTACCAGAAACGGCACACTATATAAAACCTTTCCAGGGAGAACACATCATACAGTTTAGGGCTGCAACAAACGATTATTTTCATAATTGATTTTTAGATGGCTGATTTATTTATTATTTTTAATGTATTTATTGGTTAAAAAAGAGTTTATCTAAAGGAACAATTTCTTATTTCATTTATTTGCAAAGTATTTTACCGGATACAGTTCTCTCGTTTTCAAGTTGTCCTGGGTTCAAGAACATTGAATTGTTAGTCATTGCAGAAATACAAAGTAATAAATGCAAAATATTAAACACAAATTAACACAGAAAATATATATGTAGGAAATAGTCATTTTGTTACGTGTTTACATTCTTACACTGTCTGCATACTGCACGTAACTTACACATGTACCCTGCTCAAGAGCTTACAATTTAAGAGGCATAAAGAACAAGAAAGTGGAGCGCCAAAATGCTAGTGTGAATCAGAGCCTCTAGACAGCTCTGTGTATACCTAGTACAGGAGGGGTGGGGTCGCGCCTATTCCCCGATGGGGCGGCTGCAACCACCAAATGTACCTAGCCCAGCAATATGTATAAAACATAACAAGGGGAACAATGTCATCTGCGCTTATTCCCATTATACAGCTTTTGTGTGTACGCCTATGAGTTTACTGGTTCGACAACACAAAGCCTGCTCCCACGTATAGCTTTGCACTTGATCCACTGATGATTTAAACACTATCCTAAAGAAAATTGGATATGAGACAAATAAATCACTACCACTTTAAAAACGAAGAGAAAATTGTTTGAAAATCAATACACGATATGTTGTGAAATTCATGTGGATGGACTTCTTCAGACTAGTAAAGTACTTACAGGCCTTAAAAAGTACTGCCTTTAAATATTCTAAAAATGCCAGTTTATTTATGGCACAAAATATTTCTCTTTTTTTTTTTTCTATGCTCATAGTAAACAACCTAGCTTCTCTAGTGAGGTTGTAACTATATTTAGTTATTTCCTTTTAACTTTCACAGTTTGTTCCAAGGGAACATAAGGTCACAAGACGCAACGCCTAAATACTACCCCCAGAATGCTTTCCAGGGTCACAAGATCAGAGATTGCAGGAAGATAAGCCCCCCTTTTGCAAGAGCTCTCCTGTCTCTTTGTAAATATACTATTGGCTGTAAACTCATGTTACCTTATTCCCGACGTTGGCAAGCCTCCCAGCATCTCGTGTGTGTATATACAGAGAGGTGCTTGTTTTGCAGCTCTTGGCTTGAGCTGTTCTGGGAATGTATAAAAAGCAAATTACATATAACCTAGATTCAAGTGTCTCACTAATATCCGTTTAAACAACCCTTTTACTTCTATTTTATTGTCTCTCTGCTCACTCCTACCCTCTCAAAATTGTGCTTTTTCCAAACAAATGCTAATAGAATATAGACATAATCTGTGGCATATTGCCTGTGTATGGAAATTAACTGTAAAGGGATTGTAGTCATTATACCCCTCTGAATCGTATCCCTGTACAGGAGTGAGTGACCCCAGAGCTCTCCCTGGCTGTTGTAATACAGCAGCAAAGTTTGATTTTGTTTGTTACAGTGAGGGTGGGTGCTGCTTGTCATTTCTTCAGACTAATACAGGGTGACAGGAGTGAGATCGCCAGGAGGGCACATTTGCGTTGCATTTAAAAGGTATGGAAAAGGCATACTATATGTTAATTTCTGTTTGCATTATTGTATAATGCAAATTTCGAATTTATGCGTTTATGGTATGCGGGGGGGGGGGGTGTTAAAGAAGTCACTATGTACAGCGGTCACAAGCTTTTATAGAATGTTTGTTGTTGAAAATGGGGTAGGCAGTTTCTTTTATCATCTGGCCAGCGATCATGCCTGATATCCAGCTGTATTGCAAATTATGTGCTTCAGAATAATGGACTTTTCTATGTTATTCACAATTTATTGTCAAACAGGACTTCTTACAGTGGGGGAAAATGATGTCGATCTAGATCCATATATGAAGGGATCCCCAACACCTGACAGTTTTATTTATGCTAAACACCGATGAAAGGTGGTAAATCTATACAGTCAAGTATAGGGAAAATTGAATATAGGGAGAACAAAAGAGAGGGCAGGGGCAGAAAGGTATGCCAGGTGTACCCATTCAGGAGCGCAAAAATGCGTCGGAAAAGGGTAGAGCAAGCAGTTGATATGAAGAGATTTTTATCCCTTTAAAAAGTATGTATGCAAATATCATGATTGTGAGTTTCTAATTACCCTCTGGACTCCCATATGTCATACTTTAAATGTTTTGACGTGTGTAAGAAGTTGTCTATGCATGAGGAGTTGCATGTGCTACAGTACTGGTCTATATTGGTCAGACCTCTTTAGAAAGGAACTGTATGGACTATCGAGGGATTAATAATATTTGAATGTGCTAAGAATGCAGCTTTTTAATCGGATGTATTGATTTCAGGAAGACCTGATTGTTATTTTTTATAATCGTTTCAAGCTTACAAATCCTGCTCGAAGACCAGCTCTCTAGGAAAATGAGAGCGTAGTGTAGAATTTCAGTATAAATGAACGTATGTCCTTGAGCCTTTTCATTAGCCTATTGTAATATAAACTCTGAACAAAACCAAAAGGGTTAACTGGCAAAGCACTGATTGTTCCCTGCTGCACACAATGGTAAAAATGTGTTGGTACAGCTACGTTGAATATTGGCGATCCAGAGAATGAAAATCTGACACTGGCAGTCATAGGTCCTGCAAAGAACGGTGAGCAACTAAAAGCAACAACTCAGTCTATTCTGTTTATCCCCCTCCCCCCCCCCGAGTGTGTACGACCACAGTGAATATACATTGGCAATTTTAAAGTGATTTCCATAAACCTACCATAGTAACAATGATGAAAATAATGGCAGGAAACAATGCTGGATAACTGCGATGGAAACACAGTTTAATCCTACACTGACAACTACGCTTTGGTAGAAACTACGGTTCCTGAAGTAGAGAATTCACGGTAGTCGTCATGTTTTATCCTTTGTTGAAGTAAAACCACTGTTTTTTTTTTTCCAATGAAAGGACAGCCGTGATTGGTGGTGATGGCACAACGCATTGTTTCATCAACTACCTAGACAGTGGCACTACTGTGAGGAGAGACTGGGCTTTGGAACCCCGCATCTCATTTATTTTATTTTACACCGCAAAAGGTCAAGTGAGGAGTTATTGGAAAGATATGACCATGTAATGTTTTAAAAATAAAAAAAACTGAAGCGTTAAATGCAAAATTTGCTTTTTTTTTTTTCCCTCCGTTCTAAGGCAGAGGCATTAAATGCGTTTTACTTATTGTCACGTCCCGCGCGTCCATGTGTCCCGGCTGCCAGCAGCACCTTCCTCGCTGCTAGGTGGCCGAGTGAAGTAATGGCCGATCAATGGCAGGGCATTTCATGATGACGTGATGCCCTCCGAGTTCAAATTCAGACACCTGTGCCCATGTTCCTTGCCCTGATGTGGTTTTCACTCCTCTCACTGCTCATTTGCGTATGTTTCTTGTCAATTCACTTGTGTATGACCCTGGTTTGTCTGAAGTTCCTTTCCTGGCTCTTAACCCTTTGATACTGGCTGGCGACCCCCGACCTGGTAACTGACCTCTGGCAATCCTCTCGCTATCTGATCTGACCTCCGGCACCTGGCTGACAACCCAATCTGGCATCTGATCCATGGCATATCTCTGATAACCCGACTGGTATTAACCCCTGGTATCTGGCTCACGAGCAACCCTGGTATTAACCCCTGGTATATGTTGTTCTGTTGGTGTGTATCTCTGGTACAGTTTGTGTATGGTAATAGGTAGAGATTCCGACCACGTAAAGGATGGGCAGTGTAGGATAGCCGTCTGCATGCAAGGATTAGACTTATTATATCTAGGAGGTACGTGACCCTTATAAATCAAATAATGCTACAGCGCTAACTTGCCTAAGGCAACAGATGCAGCCCCTTCTTGTGATTTGAACAAAGAAACGGTTTTCCAGTCTCTTAACCCCCCCCTCCCAACAGGCGACACCCACCCGACAAGGGGTTAACGCCAGCGAGGTGTACTGGTACGACTTGCCACCGTGAGCCTCTGATTTTGCCCGCCCACGCAGCAGGCACGCGGCGCTCGTCAATGGCTGCAGGGGGACGGCCTGAGCTCAAGGTCCACCCACTGCGCTTGCGGTGGGAAAGGGTTTACCCCCTTCACTGCTGAAGATGTGTGGGGAACGTCAAGATTCCCTGCTAGATGCATAGGACGTTCCCCACACCGTCATCCACTTAGCGGGGTATCTCTCCCGATACTCTCCCCTCTCTCCGGGGTCCCGTGGCGGTCAGAGTCTGCCCTTTCAAGCAATGCCTGTCTTTAACCCCTGAGATGCTGGTCCGCTACTCGGCAGATCACAGACCTCTCCCGGAGGTGGCTGACATCTTGGATGTCAGCAAGCCTCCGGAGGCCCCCCCCACTGATGTCACTACGCATGGTGGGATGACGTCAGTGTAAGAATTAACCCCTTGCTGCCAAATGGTATCCCTATGATGAAGATAGGGGGGTCCTTTTTGGAGGTTAATGTATGGAATCATTGGAAATGCCAGAGCATAGCCTTTTTCAATAATACCTGACAACATTACCAAGCTAAAAGAAAAGTAATTTATTTTTTTATTAATGCAGCATTATTGCTCACATTTCAATTTTATTTTTTTATTATTATTATTTTTTTTTTGGGGGGGGGGGGGGTTTAGTTAATATCAGGGCTATTCAGAGAGAGGTGAAAACCAGGAGAAAACAAATAGCCGATTTGGAAAGTGAGGTAAATTGGAGAATTTTTCTGGTTTGGCTATTTTGACCTAGAATTTTTTTCCTTCTACAGTCGTTCTACTGGTTTTCACCTCTCTCTGAATAACCTTGTGTGTAATGTACAGGTTCCGATTTCTAAAGTGTGCCCCCATAGACTATACAACTGCAAAGGCTCGGATGATAAAATGTGAAAAAATTACTTCAATGTAGATGATTAAAATTTTCCTCTTCTTCTTCTTTTTTTTTTTTCTTTTTTTTTGTTATAGCATTTTGGCAGGACATGCCTTACACATATAATGATATTTTATGAATTTGCTGAGTCTGTCATTAAAAAAAAAAAAAAGGATCTATAACTTGTCTGGGTCGTACAACAAAACATGACTTCAAACCGTGTTTAAACATGAGCAAAAACTGTAAAAATGAGCTCAGCACACACAGGTGAAATGGTCCTGCAGTGAAGGGGTTAATTTTTTTAAAAAATTTTTTTTTGGGGAGAGTGAGTTTGGGCTTTTCGCATTTCTATGTCTAGTGCCTCCAGAGATGTAAATTGCTGCAACAAAATAATAAAGTTTTGTCATTGTATCCATACTTCATTTTAAAATTTTAATTCAATCCACTGAACATTGCTCTGCGGAGACTTTGTACAAAAATATTGAAATGTGATGTGACCGTTGAGTGCAGTACATGTATGAGTGATTCACAACAGTAGTTGCCATCTGAGGGACAGAGTTACATGGAGGGAGCTGAGATTGGAGCTCCTCGCAAAGCTTCACAATCCTGTGTTTTTTGTTTTCACCACCTTAACAGTAAATTGGGTGACCTGAACGTAAGCTTTGACTAAGCTGGGTGTTTGCAGTTTTAGTAAAGACTTGTTTGTGCCATAAAGTAAGCTTACACCTGTAAGGCCAGTGTCAGACGAGCGCACTAGGTGTGCCCGTACTGACGTGGTTTCAGGTGTCCGTCATAGCATTTGCGACGGGGCTGGCCAGACGCTGTTGCGCGTAGGGATGGACCGATACCACTTTTTTAAGACTGAGTACGAGTATCAACGATACCGAGTACCGATACTTTTTATGTCATGTGACCGCTTTTCAGTAAGAACAGACCTCATATAAAAATGCCCCCAGCTCACATAGATATACATACACACATCTCTCGGGGGGGTATATACATCTGTCTCTGACTGACACTTGGCCAGCGTTCCCCTCCGCCAGGCCACAATACTCACCTACCCGAAGGTCCGGTCGCACGGCAGTGACACGATTGCGCGGGTGCCTCTGTGACGCTGCCTCCAGCCGAGAGGCAGCGTAACAGCCGTGCGACCAGACCTTCGGATGGGTGAGTATTGCGGCCCGCCGGAGGGGAATGCTGCCGAGTGCTTTTCACGCACGCGGCCAGCTTCCCCAGCCCAGCGCTGGCTTCCGGTATCGGAGGGATGTATCGGGCCCATTTGCACGAGTACCAAGTACTCGTGCAAACGGCAGTATCGGCACCGATACTAGTATCGGTGCATCCCTAGTTGCGCGCTCACGAATTGCGTGCGCAACAGCATCTGTGCTGCGTCAGTGCAGTAGCCCTCTGTCAAAGCGCTAGGACGCGCTTAGACGGAGCTGCAAAGCACGATCCTCCATAGGAGGATCGAGCGCTGAGCGAGGTGGCTAGACGGATGTCGAGTGGAAGGAACGTCCACTCTCACGGACGTTCCTTCCGCTCTTCAAAACGCTCATCTGACACTGGCTGTCACCGCATTCTTGTTATTGCAACCTATGCTACGCAAACGAAAGAAACCCCTAATGGTGGAAAGGGCAGGGTATGTACTCTGGCAGTTCGCTAAAACTCAATTTAAACAAGTATGTTTTGGGGTCCATCTGGTTTGCCTCAACTGGAGTCAGATTCAGAAGAAGCTCTAGGTTGCAGTGTTTTTTTATTTTTTTTGCATGTACATTTCTTTTATAACAGCATGCAAATGTATGAGCTGCAGAATTCCTTTTTTTATTTTGGCAGTATTGTTACATTTTCCTCTTTTAGGCTAGGGTCAGACGAGCGCATTTTGTACGGACTGTGCGTCCGTGCAGTTTAGACGTACTTTCTGACTGACGCAGTAGTGGCCACACAGTTCGTTTTTGTGACTGACGTTATTTTTGACGGATGTAGGAGGGAAAATAAATTAAAATGCAAAACCATTTTGTCCATCAAAATGCTGGATGTATAAATGCAGTCCGTCTGACTACGTTCCATCACTCACACACAAAGCTATGCGGACGTTGCGCACTTCCGCACCTCCGTTCTAGCAGTATTACGTTCATGCCTATGGCTGGCGGCACACGAGCAGAGGAAGGAACGTCCGTAAAAGTGGACGTTCCTTCCCCTCTCTGCGCTCAGCGTACGAAGCGCGATCGTCCTATGGAGAATCGCGCTTTGTATCCTTTCAGCGTCCGTTTAGCTTTTTGACGGGGAGGGCTTTTTCACGTCCGGTGGATGGCCTTCCCCGTCAAAAACCCACGGACGCAGGGAATTTGAGCCATAAATACGCTCGTGTGCCGGGGGCCTAACCTGCTTCCGTTTGCCGCATCCGTCATGCGGCCGCACTTCTGTGCAGACGTACTTCGTGTGTGGGGGCTCCTTTTTACATAATTGTATGCTATCACGGACGTACTTGTGTGCGGCAACACGGACGTTAACACTGCGCTCGTCTGACACGAGCCTTAATAGTACCCCCCCCCCCCATACCTCCCAACATCTTTTTATGTTTAATGAACAACGTTGCAGCTCTCGCTGTCATTGTCTTGCTTCAGAGCAAAATTTGCTTAGAATCCGCTTCAGCTGCAAGCTCCTCTTGAGGTCTTGCGGGGAGCTTTAGTCTATCCCAACCAATAAGTAGGACATTTTACTTCTTTCTAGTAACAGGTTATGTACAGTAGGAAAGGGACATGCATATTCACATGGAACAATAGGTCGTGGCACAATGGCTTTGACAAGTTTGGCTACTTTTGTATTTACTAATATTGCCACTGACAGGAAGCTGCAGAATAAATTTTTAAGTGATAAGAATTCCAATTTAGATTCAAACGTACTCCGGTTAGACTAACAAGTAATTGCATTTCTATTGAGAACAAAGCTGCTAGTGTCTCCTGTTTTCCTTCTCCTGAGAGTTGAATGGGTTAATATGGTTGTTCTTTGCATCCTTTTCTTAGGCTGGTTTCGTGACCATATCTGTATACACCCTGACAGGTGGCTAGACTTTTTGGAAGTAATTATGCATAATCGTTTTTCCATAGCTTGCGTTCACACGAGATGGATTTTGCAGCCTGTGGAACGAGATGGTGAAAGATGGCGAGATTGTTTTCACTGGGGCAGAAGTGTCACAAATCGGAGAACTTTCCTCAAGGAAAGGTAAATGAATTTTCTTTTTCCATTTCACTCAATGATTGCCAAAGTAGTTCAGCACTTTTGATATATGGTAGAAAAGCAGACAATTGCTTTTAATTCACGTGTCAATATACAGGTGAAACTCAAATTAGCTTTTGCACGATAATCTAATTTTTCATTTCAGTAAGGCAACTTAAAAGGAGCAACGAATATTATGAGCGAGTTAAAGCTGTGATTTGTCATAATCATAATTGCTACAAAATAAAGGGGAAGATTAAATTAAATGGGTTACAAACCTAGATATATATTATACAGGAAAAGATGGAAATAATCTAGAAAATTATATATATTTTATATATTCTATATACATTTATAGAAAAACAAAGATCTGACGGAAGATGGATTGAGACAGAAAATACATGGGTATAAAACTAGACAGATACAGATAAATCTAGACTAGCGATCATCTCCCCATTTTTTTTCTTGTATTCCTTGAAAAAGATACACAGAAATATAATTAGATCTACGTGTGTTAGTGTTCTAGTCAGGCATAAAAATGAAATGGACAGATTCCTACAGGACAAGATAAACATGACTGGCCTCTGCTACAGAGTTCATGTAACATTTGCCAGAAAGGAGAAACACTCCAATACAGATGGCATTATGTGCTGCCATTCACGGCCAGATTCTGTGCACTACACGTAAATGGGGTCTGCTGCTGGCCCAGGACACCTCCTTATTCCCTGTTTCTGCAGGTATAGCACACCTTCTGAACTCCATAGGAGCCAGCAAATATTGTATGTATTTCACGCAAACAAATTTAGACCCTTGCGTGTCTGCACATAACTATATCCGTGCCTATTTAGGCTGGTGTTCGTACGGGCACAATTAGTGCGCTTTTCTGTCGTTGTGACGCTGCGACTGATGTGCTGCGTCCGTCTAGAAAGCCTCCGTGTCGAACCGCTACGACGCGTGTTCGACGGGGCTGCAAAGCATGACCCTCCATAGGAGGATCAAGCTTTGCAGCGATGAGCACACTAACTGCTGTCGGTGAGGTGGCCCGACGGGCATCAGAGTGGAAGGCACGTCCACTCTCGCGTACATTCCTTCCGCTCTTAAAAATGCTGGTCTTGCACCAGCCTGGTAAGAGAGCTGCACAATGTTTATTACTCGCTCTTTTATCATCACAACGCCACCCCCCCCCCCCCACCACACACAAATGATACATCTATGTGTAACCTAGTTGTGCACTTCTAATATTACACTTCTTGTTAATTTAGGGAACTGAAAAAAAGAAGTGGAATATTAGGATGCACAACTGCGTTACTGTTAAAGAAAGAAAAAAAGGATATTATTTCCCCTAAATATAACTCTGTTGTACAGTCCTACAAACAACACAATTTTTTTTTTTTTTTTTTAACCCACCCCCCACTAACCAGTTTGTCTACAACCACACACTAAAATCCAAAAACACTTAAAAATACACGGATTCTCTGGCATTATCTATCCAGGCTGATGAATGATACATCTTGAAATCACTGGTTTTCCTGCTGGCTGCAAATTTAAACATCCAGTACAAAGCGTTGGAAACCTTTTAATTTACAGTAATCTTCCGCAACAGCCAGGCTGCAAGCAAAGTTTGCAGCCAATAGCAGAGGAATGGTTCATGTTAACGAGTGAGCCTCTAAGGACAACAACCTCACTTTTTCTTAAAAAAAAAAAAAATGTCTTTTACCAGGAAGGATACATTGAGATTTCACCTGTTTTCAAGTATGTCCTGGGTGGTTGGTACCACTAATGACTCGGTCGGTATAGGGTCTGGTAATTTTGTTGTGGTCTCTAGTGTTTTATAGCTTATGACAATAATTGTAACAATACACAATAATACCCGTTTATCGAACATACTGTACAAATAAACACTGTAAAGAAGGGGTTTCCCAGAGTGAAGCCAAGTAAATGAGAAGAACCATATATTCGCACTTGTGAAGTAAAAACTGGTGGGACAAATGACAGAAAAAAACATGTAATAGGACCACAAGACTGGTGTGATGAGCGCATATTAACATAGACATGCAAATAATAGGAGACTGGGTCTGGTTTTAGTTCTGCCATCTGTCTCCTACCCTCTAAGCTAGGGATTTGTATTTTAAAATATTATTACAAGTCGTGTCACCTGTTCACATGGATAAACCAACTGTAAGCTTTTCTTCCAAAGGAGAAATATTACTTGTTAATCCTCTTTTAAATATAGATGTTATTACCACCAAAAAAAAAATACCCAGAGGTCATATCAATTTTCCCACAATTCTTCAGCAAAAAGCATTGTTGCTGCCTGCCCTATTTGCAACTTTCTTTTGGTTGATAAATGATAAACTCCTCACCACCCACTGTCACATATTTTTCACTTTCAGATGAAGTTAATGAAGCCCAGAGTAGTTCAAAGAAGGAAGATCAAAATGACAAGGAGAAGAAAGAGGATGATGAGACGCCAGTACCAAACTACAAAGCTAAAACCATAATGGACAGCTGGGTGTGGGGCAGGCAACCAGGTAAAGTATATTCATGTTTTGTGAGATCTCTCGGATATATTATCCCCTTCAAGACAATTTTTTTTTTTTATAAACGGTTTCATTCGAATACAATGAAAAACTAAATTTGCTATAGGACACCTATTTTGCTTAACTTTTCGATTCAAGATTAGTATGCTCATTGTGGAGAAACAAAATTCGGAGATCTCTCTCCAGCCTCGTTTTAGTGTAAAGACCCTACAAGGAGCAGCCCCCACTTTACTTTACTGCTGCATTACAACAGCCAGGGAGAGTGGATCCCGTGCTGCATTACAACAGCCAGGGAGAGAGGGTCCCGTGCTGCATTACAACAGCCAGGGAGAGAGGGAAAGTTTTTGCATGTCCACTCGTTGGAAAGCCTCCCCAGCCTCGATCTCGCGAACTCCCGCGACATCGTGGCTGGGGGCTTTCCAACAAGCGGCTGCGCGAAGACTTTGCCGGCGGCGCTCGTGGAAGGTAACTATGAACACAGTCAGCTGCAGGGGCCTATCTGAATGCTGATTCGGACAGCCGCCCCATGTCTGGTCTGAGGTCTGAAAGTGTGTATATATGTTGCGGGTAATCCTGACATTACCCAAAATTGCTGGGTAAAGCTGCAGAAAAATGAAAATCTGCAGAGCATCCAACCCCGTTTGGGTGAAAGTGTATATTCAATCCATCTGCAATACATTTTAATGTTTGTCTTTTGCCATCTTCATTGATAATATCAATAGATAGCTAAAAATTCTATAATTTTGCTATTAAGTATGACGATAAGTTAGAATTTTAATAATAAGACTCTGAGGTGAGTATTGCTTCTCTTTCTTGCTTTATTAAACATAGCAGCAAGTGGCAACTAGCAAGAACTTTGAAAAAAATATGAAGTATTTTTATTGAATAAAAGAGAAAACATATATAATAACAGTAGTAACAGATATATATATATGGTATCTTCCGTCATCCCTTCATTCCTTTGGACCGGTCCTCCTTCCTGTCAGTTCCCATCAAAACCAGGCAACGCCCTTCCTACTTCCTCTTTCTTTGCTGTACGAGGTGATCAATGTAGGAGAGTAGTGAACCCAAAGGGGCAATCCACAGGAAACCAGGAAATCCTTCACGATGCATTACAACAGCCAGGGAGAGAGGGTCCCGTGCTGCATTACAACAGCCAGGGAGAGGGGGTCCTGTGCTGCATTACAACAGCCAGGGAGAGGGGGTCCCGTGCTGCATTACAACAGCCAGGGAGAGGAGGTCCCGTGCTGCATTACAACAGCCAGGGAGAGGGGGGGTCCTGTGCTGTATTCGCTTTATGGACAGTCTCTCCCTATATATCCTTTCATAAAATTTTGAAAGCATTTTTGGCGAACACATGAAGCCGTTTGGAGTAATTCCCAGTCACTCAGGGGTATGCTGCCAGAGTGAATAACAAGGTGCGTGCCAGAATGTATTTAAAACGAGCAGGATGCCTCCACATGGTTTGTGCTGAGATGAGCAGAGATGTAACGTGCCGTAAGTAGTGACTTCCGTGCATGCTGGAGACCATTTAGGTCTTTGCAGTCCACAAAGAGTTTAGATAGATTGCAAAACTTTTTTCATTAAGGCCAATGCTACGTGTAGTCTTCATGCGTCTCAAATAATTGATCCTGTGGTCCATCTCCAATCCAAGGAGGTGCCGCTCCCCCCCAATGTTTATTTTTTATCAGCTATATAGAGTAAATAGATAATTTCCGAAATCTCTTTAACCTTTTAGTTGTGTTAGATACAGTAATCCTGCTTATGGGGTTTTGAAGTGATCATAATGAGGTTATTAGCAATTCAATTTCCACATAAAATACAGATCTATTAATTTAGCCTATTAATGTGTCTGTATATAGAAATTACAGTAACACATTGTATCCTTACTGTACAGGGATTTTCAACAATTATAATCCCCTGAATCTTATCCCTGTACAGCAGTGAGTGACCCCAGAGTAGCTGTAATGCAGCAGTAATCTATTTGAACTTTTTGTTACAGTGGGGTTTAGGGCTGCTATTTGCAGCTGGTTAGAAGTCTTTCCAGGGTGCTTGGAGAGACCCAAAACAATTTTGTTTCTTCACAGGGGACACGCTAATTCTGCTTTAAAAAGCTGTGAAAATTGAGCTTTGATATGCTAATGAGTGCTTTTCAATGCATTACAATGAAAGATCGAGAACTCTATTTTGAGTGTGAAGGGGTTAAAGGCGCAGACTTGGCTTATGTAAAAATGCAGGTTTCATATTGTCCGTATATCTCGATAGTAGGGATGCACCGATACCATTTTTTTTTCAGACCGAGTACAAGTACCGATACTTTTATTTAATGTCATGTGACCACATTTCAATAAGAACAGACCTCATATAAAATGCCCCCGCGCTCACCCAGCCAGGTTCCTCCGGTGCTGCCAGGCTCCTCTGGCGTCTTCGAGCGGCCGCAGGCAGAAGTTGTAGCCCGGCCACTCTTTGGGAACCACGTGCACAGCCGCAGTCACGTTCTCAACGAGCAGCCGGGCTACAACGTCTGCCTGCGGCCGCTCAAAGCGACAGGAAGCTGGAGGAGGCTGACAGCGCGCCAAACCTTGCGTTTGGCGCCAACGAAACCGGACCAGCGCTGGCTTCCGGTATCAGGGGGGGCCCCTGCATGAGTACCATGTACTCGTGCAGGTCCCGGTATCGGCACAGCTACCGATTCTAGTATCGGTGCATCCCTACTCGATAGGCTTGGTTACTGCAAACATGAGTTTTTTTTTTTTTTTTTTTCATTTATTGATAGAACGAGGGGATGGGAAATCACTGTACAGAGAAAAAAAAACCACAAAACCTGACTAACCTCTGCATGGAGAGGACTGCTTCTGTGAGCAAAGGAATATTGGACAGGCTTGGCATATTTTACATCTTTCTAATAAGCCAGTAGCAGAATATCCAAAACCCAAATCTAACCTGCTTGGAGCAGGAGTCTGGAGATGTATGGACTATAGTTCCAAGATATATGAAACATTAGTCTGTTTAGTATAGAAGAAATTAAATCTTTTTGTCTTGCAGTTGGTGGTAAGCATTAACTAACTGATGTTTTCATTTTTTTTTTTTTTATTTACTTACCGATTTGTCTGATTTGCAGATGTGAATGAGCTAAAGGAGTGCCTCTATGCACTTGTAAAAGAGCAACAGTCCCTTTCAACACAAACTGCCACAACCACACTTTCTGCCATGAGGCTGAAGCAAAGATTAGTGATTCTGGAGCGGTATTTTATTGCCCTGAACAGGACTGTTTTTCAGTATAATGTCAAAGTGAAGTGGAAAAGTTGCAACATCCCTATGCCTGCCGCAGAAAAGAAAAGGTAATTGCTTTGTGTTCTGTAGCCTGATGCCCTTATTTATCATTCCGTTACTGTCTTTGCATTCTTAGATTGGCCTCTACTGGGGTTACTCGTAATACTTTAAACGTTTATACTTATTTTTACGTTTCTGCTAGATTACGACTTTCAACGTGCTCTGCTTTTAGTACCATAAAGGGAGTAACCTTTTAGATTTTTGAAAGGTGGCTGTATTGCTTATATAATAGGGTTGCACCGATACTAGTATCGGTGCCGATACCGCGTACTGTACGAGTACTTGGTACTTGTGCAGATGCCCCTGCTATTTCCCCCGATACCGGAAGCCAGCATTGAGCTGCCTTGCCGGCAGCTGAGGGGCTGGAGCTGCTGTCCGAATGCTCTAACAGTATTCAGCCAGGCCCCTGCAGCTGACCACGTTCATACCTTCCACGAGCACCACCGACAAAGTTTTTGCATGTCCACTCATTAGAAAGCCTCCCCAGCCTCGATCTCGCGAACTCCCGCGAGATCGTGGCTGGGGGCTTTCCAACAAGCGGCTGCGCGAAGACTTTGCCGGCGGCGCTCGTGGAAGGTAACTATCTGAATGCCGATTCGGACAGCCGCCCCATGTCTGGTCTGAGGTCTGAAAGTATGTATATATGTTGCGGGTAATCCTGACATTACCCAAAATTGCTGGGTAAAGCTGCAGAAAAATTAAAATCTGCAGAGCATCCAACCCCGTTTGGGTGAAAGTGTATATTCAATCCATCTGCAATACATTTTAATGTTTGTCTTTTGCCATCTTCATTCATAATATCAATAAATAGCTAAAAATTCTATAATTTTGCTATTAAGTATGACGATAAGTTAGAATTTTAATAATAAGACTCTGAGGTGAGTATTGCTTCTCTTTCTTGCTTTATTAAACATAGCAGCAAGTGGCAACTAGCAAGAACTTTGAAAAAAATATGAAGCATTTATATTGAATAAAAGAGAAAACATATATAATAACAGTAGTAACAGAATATATATATGGTATCTTCCGTCATCCCTTCATTCCTTTGGACCGGTCCTCCTTCCTGTCAGTTCCCATCAAAACCAGGCAACGCCCTTCCTACTTCCTCTTTCTTTGCTGTACGAGGTGATCAATGTAGGAGAGTAGTGAACCCAAAGGGGCAATCCACAGGAAACAAGGAAATCCTTCACGATGCTGAGGAAAAAGAAGACGTGAGAGTGGAAGATAGTAGATCCGCAGACCCAGTAGACGACAAACCACAATAGCGGCGGGAGTGGCGGGCAATACTCGCCTCAGTCTTTATTATTATTAAAGTTCTAACTTATCGTCATACTTGGCTAAATTCTATAATTTTAATACATCGACTCTGAGGCTCCTATTGCTTGTTCAAAGCTAACCCACAACTGCGGATGACCAATGAACAACCGGCTTGAAATAGAAAGATCGAAAAGGTGGACTCCCTGGACCAGTCAGCTGATCGCAATAAGTCCTCTAAACGACAACCTGCCGAGACCGCGGAAGACGCCACTGCACTGCGAATCGAATGAGCGCCAAATACCGAGGTATCAACCCCTGACAATCCCAATAACCAGCGAGGCAAGCGTAGTCGTACCCACCGGGGCGAAAGGAGATTTAAAAACGAGATGAAAAGAGCAGGTTCAGGACCCCTAAGTGCAGAGGTACGGGATTCCTACACCTGGAGACACAGAACCGGACATAAAGCTGGGCGTGCGGGAAACGCCGGGTAAAAAGCGGACGAAATCGATGTCTTAGTACGGCGGGAGATGTCAAAGCGAACACCACCAGGCACGAAAGAACGGGTCCGGAAGTCAAACGCCCTGACATCAGCCACCCTCTTGCAGGCTATCAAGCAGAGAAGGGCCAACCACTTAGCAGAAAGTTGATGCAAGGTTAAATCCTGATTAGACGGCCATTGTTCTAGGAAAACAAGTAAAAGGGTGACGTCCCAAGTTACCGTATATCGCGGTAGCGGAGGACTAGCAGACCTGATACCCTTAAGTAAACGGCAAACCAGAGGGTGCTTGCCTAAAGGCGTTCCTTGAAAGCCTACATGAAAAGCGGATAAAGCCGATCTATAAACATTAAGTGTGCGGTAAGCCTTACCCTGATCAAAGACCTCCGTAAGGAAGTCCAACACGAATCTCAAAGGGGCCTGGAAGGGATCCTGATCCCTTGACAGACACCAATGATGCCAGGTGAGCCAAGCTGACTTACAGCAGGATCTAGTACCTGGGGCCCGCGCATGGGGTAGGAGTGCAGTAGTTTGGTCCGAAATCTCTCCGGCTCCCCCGGGCGTCCCGAGACCAGCGAGGCCAACAACAGACTGGATCCTGGGGACAGGAGAGGGGGAGTATGCCCGGAGGCATCTACCAGGAGTTCCGGGAGAGAACGGGGAACATCCACTAGGAGATCCAATAGAACCGGGAACCACGGTTGGTTCTGCCAAAAGGGGTGATGATCACAATCTGGGCCTGTTGAGTCCTGACCTGTCGCAGTGAACGAGCTATCAATTGAAACGGCGGGAAGGCATACTGGCGAGCCCCGGACCAATCCTGCAAGAAAGCGTCCGTTGCATTGGCCAGTGGGTCTGGCCGCCAACTGAAGAAGATCGGGAGATGGGCGTTGAGCCAGCAGGCGAACAGATCTGCGTGAAACGGTCCCCAAAGGGCTGTCACGTCGGAGAACACTGACGAGCGCAGACGCCAAACCCCGGAGTCCTCTGTGTGTCTCGAGTTCCAATCTGCGGATTGGTTCGAGATTGCTGGAATAAACTGTGCTTGGACCTCGATCCTGGTCTGAAAACACCACTCCCAGATGCAGGCAGCCATTGTTGTCAGAAGTAAGGAGCGAGGGCCACCCAGCGAGTTGATATATCGGACCGCTGGGAAATTGTCCATCCGGAGGAGGACTGAACGATGATTGTGATCTTTTGAGAAAGCTCTGAAGCGCAAAAAGCCCTGCCAAGAGCTCCAGACCGTTCATGTGCAGTTGACGCTCCTGCACGGACCAGCGACCTCCCGTGGAGGAACCGTCGCAATAAGCACTCCAACCTGACCCACAAGCGTAGGAGTCGATTGTAATCGTCAGGGGTGACACCAGGATAGGCTTGCCGTTGCAGGAGTGGAGGTTAGCGATCCGCCATTCTAAGTCTAGTCTGGCCTCTCCCGAGAGAGCGATCGGAGCGGAATAGGGGAGACCCCGTCTGAGAAAAAGGGCATTCAGGCGTTGGAGGGCCCGATAATGTAATGGAGCTGGCTTCACTGCCAGCCGTGTGGCTGCCAGAAGACTGATCACGCGAGCTAGGTCCCGTAAGGATGGGGCATGTGCTGCCAAGAGGGACCGAACTTCGCGTAAGATCGATCGACACTTGGGTAAACTGTTCACCCCGGATCCCAGGAATTCCAGGGTTTGAGATGGAGAGAGGATTGATTTTTTTTTTTTTTTTTTTTTTTTTTCCTGATTCACTAGGAAACCCAGAGACTGGAAAAGGTCGACCGTCCATTGCACATGGAGACGCAGTTGATTCTCCGATGAGGCCATCAGCAATACGTCGTCCAAATATATGAGACTGACTCCTTTGGCGCGCAGCCATGCCACAACCGGCTTCAGCACCTTTGGTAAAGCACCAAGGGGCCGAAGACAGGCCGAATGGCAGGCAACGAAATCGCCAGAAATCGGGGCCCCAACGGAATTGAAGGAAATCCCGCTATTCCCTGGCAATAGGGATGGTCAGGTATGCATCCTTGAGATCCACCTTTGCCAACCAATCGCGGGGTCTCAATAGGTCCTTGAGCATATGCATGCCCTCCATTTGGAAGTGACGGTAGATCACCGACCCATTCAACTCCCTGAGGTTGTTGACTGGGCGAACACCTCCGCCCTTCTTGAGGACCAAGAACAGGTCGCTCAGGAAACCTGAGGAGCCCCGTGGAACCCGTTCTATGGCCCCTTTCTGGTATAGTTCTGTAATCTCCCGCTCCACCAGCGTCTGACCGTCTCCTGAAAAGGGGAGAGGGAGGGGAACCGTCAGTTGGAGCAGGGGAGAAGAGCACTCCAGAACAAACCCTTGTACAGTATTGAGGACCCAAGGGTCCGATGTAATGTGACACCATGCTGTGTGAAAAAATCTTAAACGACCCCCTACTCTGTTCGTAGACCGGTGTAAAAGGTGTAAAGGTTACCTGTATGTCTGAAGTTCGAGGAAGAATGACTGCCTCTGGAGCCCCGGAATCCTCTGCCCCGCCATGATCGGGAAGGGAAGAACGGAGAAGGTGCGGAAGTCGTTGCAGTGGAGGGTTGCCTCCCACGGGACCTGAAGTGATGGGTTTTGCACAGCCGGTAGCTCGGCCCCCGATATCCACCAGGCTTGTGGAAAAACCCCGGAGAACACCTTAAGTGAATTGGATACTCGTTCCATCGTGTTGAAGGCACCGGAATATTCGTTCATGTCTCGCAGAAAAGCTTTCCCAAACAAGGCTCCATTAGCCGCAGCACCTAACCCCTTATCCGCCACACCAGCCAGTTGGCGATCCATCTTTTAAGATGCATTTGCGTCTTTCAGAGGCTAGAGCCGTGTTGGCATTACCTAAGAAGCTTAGAGACCGTTGGGCCCAGATGGTAATTTGAACCGGGTCCAGGGGGGTCACAAGATAATTTTGCCTGTTCTGCTGTATCCAGCAATTTTATAAGGGGACCCATAGTGTCCAGCAGTTTGTCCTGACACACCCTAAAGGCCTGGTCTATACCTTTTTGCTGGGGGTCCAGCCTATAGGGGTGACAAAATCAACGAATGCCTTATCTACCTCGGGAGTTAAGCACGTTTTACCACTCGTGGTGGGGCGAGGACATTCCGCTTTCATGCCGTTACGAGTATTTTTATCCAGGGCTTTCCGCACCTGTGCATCGACCCACTTCTCAACGTGGGGTAATGGGGACCATTCTACGGACCGTGGGTTGGACAGGTCCTCTGGGCAGAAAAGGGGATTTCCCATAGGGTCATAAATAATACCCGGACGGGCTTTGGTATCAATCTCAACGGGATCTTCAGGAAATTCCTTGTCATAGACGTATTTGCCTTCGATATCGCAGTGTCATCCTCCGAATCAGGGATAGTGTCCTGAAGTGGGGCAGGGACAATAGCGGTGTCAGGATTGGAGACAGAAGAGACTTTAAGTCTTTCGGTGCGAGCTGACGCCGTGTGTGCAGGAGCACGTTTACGGGTTGCAGCAGTGGGGGATGGGTGCACGTGTCCCGGCAGTGTTGCGCGGTTGCCAGCCCCTCCAGTCACTTGTCATGCCTGTTTTCACAGACTGTTTCCCCATGGTGGTGGCCAGGGGGGGTCTCGGGGCCTCACCGCAGGAGTGTGTCGCCCTTGTCAAAAACCGCCAGTGGCGGGGGATCATCAAGGTGGCGATTCACAGCCACCACTTCTTTTAGGGAGCGAGTGAAATCAGCAGACAGGACTGAAAACAGCCTTAAACACAGCAGAGTCAATAGACGCCTGTATGTACGGATCTAGGGTGGAAGACTGGGAGGGAGCATCTGTGCCTGTACCAGAACGGGTGGATGTGATTGCTGCTCACCCGAACTTTCATCATAGGATTGTGCAGATTCCTCCGCTGGGTAGGCTGGGCGTTGCAGGGTTTTTCCGCGAGGCATGGCGCCGGATTGTATCCCTGATAATGGCGCCGGAAAATTCCCCGCATGCGCAGATCTTGCGAGTTAACCCCGGCCAGCGAGCGCGTGCAGCGTCTCGGAGAGGCAGGCAGACGGAGGTATGCCGCGGTCACAGGAGAGATCAAAGGAAACTAATTGGAACACGAACGCCGCGGTTAAAGCCGGGCGCCCGCTAGAACACTAACAATGTACATAAATTAAACATATGTCCGACATCATACCCCATGCTGCCATAATCTTGCAAATGTATTTTTATGTCTGCATTTATTATTCCCTGACTAGTCTTTTTAAAGTATTTTGAATCTCCCTCCATTTCAGGTAGAAAAAATTTGTGTTTCCCTCCTCCTCCTCCACATGTTTAATTGGTGCTATCTGCATGTCACAAACCTCATTCTTTCCACAGCAAACTCCATCACAGACTCACCTCCATTTCTTCCCTCTGCGGCCCCAACCCACCCGCGGCTGGTCCCTAATTTCAGGCATCCTTTCCAGCTGTCTCCACTTCTCTCACTAATTACCCTTACTAAGGCCAAAAAATCTGGTCCATTTCATGCAATCCCTATGATATTCTACTGGCCTCTAGTTTCACCTTCCCTCTGCTCCCATTTGTTTCCCAATTTGTTTCCCCTAGTCCCTTAGAGTGTAAGCTCATGGGATGTCTGCCTGAGCTTTTGGTTTAAAGTGATGTATAACCTGGACAGGTATCCGACGACCAGGGTTTTATTTCCTCTTGTATCATGTAAGTCTGCTGTTTGTGCTTCCCCATTGTAAAGTGCTATGGAATTTGTTGGCGCTGTATAAATACTTGTAACTGTAACTTTGTATTTCTGTAACAATTCAATGTTCTTGAACCCAGGACATACTTGAAAACGAGCGAAATCTCAATGTATCCTTCCTGGTAAAATCCTTTATAAATAAATATATACCCCAAACGGGATATCATAGCAGAGAGATGTTATGTATACTTAACTAGTCGCCGAGCAGCTAAGAAAGAGAAAGTAGGAAGGGCGTTGCCTGGTTTTGATGGGAACTGACAGGAAGGAGGACCGGTCCACAGGAATGAAGGGATGACGGAAGATACCATATATATATTCTGTTACTACTGTTATTATATATGTTTTGTCTTTTATTCAATATAAATGCTTCATATTTTCAAAGTTCTTGCTAGTTGCCACTTGCTGCTATGTTTAATAAAGCAAGAAAGAGAAGCAATACTCTCCTCAGAGTCGATGTATTAAAATTCACAGTTACAGGATATGTTTCTTTTTATATGAATGTTAAAGAGTACCTTGATCTTCATTATGTGTCATGTTTAATAAATGATCTAATAACCATTAGCTTACTCTTTTTATATAATATCTTTATCTTCATAAATTAATGCACAGAGTAACCTGACGGTTATTTAGTGTGGTTTGTGACTGTGGATACAATTACATTAACAAAATTGTGTTTTTGGTTATTTTTTATCAGTCAGATAGCAGTTTGCAGCTTTACCCGGGTAATACTCGCAATTCAGTCAACTGTAACCTGCTGAAAACCCAAGAAAAGCGGATTGCCCGGAGGTGTTTGGATATTTTGCAGATTACCCGGATAAAGTCTGATGTTTCGTTGCACATCACACTTTATCCAGCAACACTAGGGTAATGTGCGAATTACCCGGTTAAAACAGAGCAGAAAACCGAAGTACCCAGAGGCCTCTAGATACTTTGCACTTTACCTGGGTAAAGTGTGAAATGTCATTCACTTCAGACTTTTGCTAATGACGCCTGGGTAATGTCAGGATTAACCGCACTTCGGGTTCTAACACACACACACACACACACACACACACTCTGAGGGCATGCGTGTATATATCTCTCACACTCTGCGGGCATGCGTGTATATATCTCTCACACTGTGGTCTGGTGTCTGTTAGGTATACATGTATCTGATGCATGTGGGGTATATTATATATACCCCACAGGCATCAGATACACTGGTCTGGTGTCTGTTCGGTATACATGGATGTGTATATATGAATGTATATCTGGTGTCTGTGTGTGTGCAGGCAGTGGTTAAATGGGGTGTCTAGCCATACATTGCAATATTAACTTAAACAGGACAGGATTTCAGCAAAATCCTAAATAATTTTATATCCTCGGTATCGGTGAGTACTTTTAAAAAGTATCGGTACTTGTACTCGGTCCTAAAAAAAAAATGGTATTGGTGCATCCCTAATAATTATCCAATTTCAGACATTTATGATGCAGGCCCATTGCACCATTTTATTGTAAAGATTATGGAGCAGCGCCACAAAACACGCACCATTACCAAAGCTGATTCAGAAGACTGTGGTTCTCCTAAACCAATAAATGTATAAGCATATACATTTATTTACCTATAAAGTATTTTACCAGGAAGGATACATTGAGATTTCTTTAGTTTTCAAGTATGTCCTGGGTTCAAGAACATTGAAATTTTACAGTATGTACAGAAATACAATACAAGATATTAAAAACAAAACTGTCACACCTGGGGGTGGTGGTCTCAGGGGGTCCAGGGTGCAAGACACAGCTGACTGGCCGAGTGCCAGGAGCTCTGGCAGTGCCCGCCATGCTTGTGGTTGATCAGGGGGTGGGGCGTGGCGTGATGACGCGTAGCCGCCGGCCTTTAAGTAAAGAGCGCGCGCACGGAGTCATTGCCTTGACGTGGAGTCATTTTCTGCATCACTGAGTTACTCGTTTCGAGTCACTGCTTTTCTGATTCCTTCTGTTATACTGACCCGGAGTGTATGAGGACCTTGATTGTAATTGACACGGACTGCCTTATGACGATTCTCTTTGTATGTATGGTTTACCTAGAGCAGCCACAGAACGATTGCTGATCATGCCACACGCTGATTCAGAATATATACTGACCCTGCAGAACGCCAACCCAGTTTGTATCCGTACCCTCTCTGTTGCCAACTCTGATTGTATGCAAAGCCTCTCTGTTGCTGACCTGGATTGTCTTATTGACCACCCTGATTCTGTAGTGTTTGACATAAATAACCTGCAAAGGCCTACCGCAAGACTATACCTCACTTGTCAACAAAGTTAACCCTTTCTGTCCCAGTGTAAGCTCAGTCCTGACATCTGCTTATCTGTATCCACTGTTGCTGATTTGTTTTCCCTGGCTGGGAGTGATAAGGTTAGCGGTCCCGACCACTCAAGGTTCGGAGGGCTTAGAGGTCGCTAGGAATCCAAACCACGGTTGTCGAGTGTGAACGTGACAAAAACACAAATATACAGATTAACACAGAAAATAAATATGTAGCAAATCTAGTCACTGTTACATGTTTACAGGTGCATTCTGTATCGAGGTATATTAATAGAGATCTCTTAAGTGACTTTAGACGGGGGGAAGATTTGATGGCGTCTGGGAGGCTATTCCATAATTCTGGTGCTCGGTAGGAAAATGAGGATCGAGCCACTTTCTTTTTGTATTGTGGTATTGTAAGTAAGGTGCTGGTCCTGGATCGGAGGTTATAGGATGAGGGAGCTGCTAGGGGAAGCAGTCTATTCAGGTAGGGTGGTAGCTTCCCAGAAAAGCTCTTAAACGCCAGATTGGAAAAGTGAAGAGTGCGTCTAGATTCTATTGAATGCCAGTTTAGCTCGTTTAACATGTCACAATGGAAGGTCATGTAGTTAAATTGTAGCACAAAGCGGCAGAATGAGTTCTACAATGTAGTAAGTTTATGAAGGTGCGTTCTGATCAGCGCAAAGTAAAGTGCCTTTGGGGCTCGGATGTCTCTCACGGTCAGTAGCCCATTATAGTGTATAGATATATCTATATCGGATGCATAAAACATTATGGCGCAGTATATCACACAATAGGTGACACTTAGCAGTAATGGTATTCCACTCCCAAATAAAGAGTCTCAGCACTGGCTCTAAAAGGATCCGCGGCTCTGGGTTGTTTTTATTTTTTCTTCTTCCCTTCTCCTGTAACCCACATCTTGTTGTGATAATTTTTCTCCCGTGTACGTGTTCTCAGATAGCAAGGCGTGCTCTCCTAGTGTAAAATCTGGGCAATATGGATATATATATATTATACTAATTTTCAACTTACTTTTGGTGGAGCTTCCATAGCTCAAAGATAAGCGCATATGGATTTTTCATATACCGGATAAAACCCCAAAGGATCCAAGGACGTGGTCTTAAGGATATATATATATATATATATATATTATAAAAGGTAGAACCGCAAACAGATCTCGGATGTGTTTCGCCTTATCAAACAGCTTCATCAACTGTCTTGCAGCCATGCGGTACCGACTTGAGTGCGGGGCCGGGTGCACCGCACTCCACGCACCTGTGAAAAATCGACCATGCCCACCATGGACAATTGCTAATTTTCCCAAAAGACGGAATTATTACATCATCGCTCGTTGTTTAAAAATCATGATGGAATTATTCATCATCAGTCTGTTAGGGGTTAAAGTATCATTTTTGATCTGTAGTGTTGATTTTTCCTGATTTCTCTTTCAGGTCTATTCAATAAAGGTGAAACTCAGGAGAATGACTGGAGAAGTGAAAATTCTTGGTCAAAATAGCCAAACCAGAAAAATTCTCAAATTTATCTCACTTTCCAAATTGGCTATTTGGTCTAGATTGTTCTCTTCTCCTGACAATTCTCCTGTTCGTGTGCAGTCATTACCATCTGTTTCACCTCATAGACTTTCAATGATGGCACCTTTTTGGAAATTGCGGTTCAGCACCGGTTTAGACGCTGCTTTTAAAAAATCGGTTATTGTGGTACCAGAGGACATGGTAAGGTTGGAGGTTTTTGCTCAAAGGTTTTAGGTGTACCCATTGAGGGTTGTTTGAGGTGTAGTTTATGTAAGGATGTGATCAGTAATGTATATTTTTGAACTGTTACAGGTTTTGTCTTTGCTCAGCATATGTATATCAATCCCTAGCTTTCCAGATGTTGCTGATTTTTCAATTCCCAGAAATGTTTGAATGCAGTAGATGGCCTGTAATCATGGGATTTGTAGTAAAGCATGGGGGGGCGCAGTGTTTGCCATCCAGGACTTAGGTATTTAGGAGCTCTGTTTTGTGTTTGATGATCAAATGATACACATGTTCTCTCTGTGACCACATCAATGGACATAGCACCACACTTGAGTTATCAGCTGAGCACATGTGGGTGTGTGGGGCAGAATAAATCTAATCTAGAAAGCAGAAGTGAGAAAGTATACTTTTTTTTTGCTTCCTAAATTTTGGGGAGATTTACTTGACACAACACAACTTTGCCTCTCTCTCTCTTTTTTTTTTTTTTTTTTTGCTCCTTTTTATGACCCCATCCCTTTTCATATTCCGAAATACAGATTCTTCTTTTTTTTTTTCCCCTCTCGAGCACCATCATGACACTAAGGGCACTATCACGTGCCTTGAGCTAAAACCGGGACTCGAAGGGGAAAAACTTGAGCTCGAAATTTTCCCCATGGCATACCATGTTTTACAACCAGATTACGAGGCAGGTGCTGAATTCAGCAGCCTGCCCTGTAATGACCGCTGCCCTCCAGGAGTCCATAGGACTTCATGGAGGGCTGTGCTTGATGGCCATGCCGCCTGCATGCTCTTGCAAGATAGTGCAAGGCCGCTATTTGTCCTCTGTCTCTCTGCTTCTGGTGGCTAGAAGCTGCTGATCGGGCTGCAGTTTGCACCGTGGGATAAGAGGGGAGTATCTGATGTTTTTTTCTTTTTTTGGGGGGGGGGTTACCTGCTGGTGATGACTGATTTTGCACTAACTGAATCAGTTAGCACCAGCTTGGAGCCTCTAGATTAGTGATGGCAAACCTATGGCACGCGTGCCAAGCGGGGCCGTCTGGGTCGGCACGCGAGCCATAGGCTCGCCTCACTGTCACTCCGAGCGTCTTCCTCCCAGCGTGCGCGGGCAAATGATGCTGCCCGCGCTCGTTGAAGTCCACCAGCCGCCGTGGACTTCAACGAACGGCCGGGCAGCATCATTTGTCTGCCCGCGCGCGGAGGAAGACGCTCGGAGCGGCTGTGAGCTGGGGGCATTATCCATGAGAGCTGGGGGCAATATCCATGAGAGCTGGGGGCAATATCCATGAGAGCTGGGGGCAATATCCATGAGGGGTGGGGGCATTATCCATGAGAGGTGGGGGCATTATCCATGAGAGGTGGGGGCATTATCCATGAGAGGTGGGGGCATTATCCATGAGAGGTGGGGGCATTATCCATGAGAGGTGGGGGCAATATCCATCCATGTGTGGGCTTGGGGCAATTTATAAATGTGATCTGGGGCCAATTGTATCCATGTGTGAGCTTGGGGCAATATATAAATGTGAGCTGGGGCTAATTATATCCATGTGTGATCTGGGGGCAATATATTCATCTTTTATACTGTATTTATTTTTCTTTTAAGACTTAAAGGGATACTCTAGGCAACATGACCACCTAAGTATGCCCTCTTCTTTGTTCCCCCCCCCTCCGCTCAGCCAATCGGCTGAAACCGCTGAGAGACGCGGAGGACTTTACTCCGCCCTCCCAGCTGTCAGCAGAGCGGGATTTGTATTTCCTGCTTCTGCTGACTATTGCCGAGTAGGAGACGTCATCGCGCTTTCAGCGCGATGACGTCTACAACTCGCCGCAGTTGCTGGCGGCAGCGGCTGTGATTTAGTGTTGCGCATCCTCTTGCGCGTAACACTAATCGAAGAAGGTGGAGCCGGGAGGAAGCCTGCTGATTGGCTGGTTTACATGAGAGGCGCGCATGTGCGCTTCTCACGTAAACCATTAGCCAAGTTTAAAGAGTTACCATGACGGAAGAGGAGGGAGGTGAGTATAAAAAAAAAAAACGCCGTTGGAAACAAGTGGTTTTTAGAGTAAGTAGTACATTAAAAAAAAAGAAAAATACTGAATAACTAGAGCAATAGGTGTAATATAATGTAAAAAGAGGGGGGTGTGATTTTTAGCCTAGAGGGTTCCTTTAAGCACATAATTGGTTCAGTCGTATGAAGTGTTTTTTCTAAAATAAATCCGAAATTCAGGTCTAACTGTGGGGTTGGCACTTTGAGACAGATAAGTTGGTTTAGCGATCCGGTTGGGCACTCGGGCTCAAAGGTTCGCCATCCCTGCTCTAGATTGTAAGCTTTTATGAGCAGGGCCCTCTACACCTCTTGTTTCCATCCTGTGTCTGTTTATCTATATCTTGCTCCCTTTTGGTTATTGCAAAGTGCTGTGGAAACTGTTGTCGCTATATCGATGATGACGACGACAAACTTTTCAGTTAACCGCAGCGGTTCGTAATTGCCGTTAGAGCTTTCCAAAGGGTGTGCTGCGACACATTAGTGTGTCGGCAGCAGGCTCCTTGTGTGTCTCCACGCTGGGGAGTAGGGCTGTCAACCAGCTGGAGCTGCGCTTCCAGGGCTCCTGTCTACCTGCGCGGTCCCGGCTTTGCACCAGCTGGCCCTGTCACCACCTGCTGCTCCAGCCACACCCACCTCCTAGCAACTCTATTGACTGGGAGAGCGGGGGAAGCTGCGTGTGTGGAGCTGCTGCTGCTCATGGCCTTGCTGCACCCCACCTTCTTCCACGAGTGGCTCAGCGTGTCAGGAACCATGCCTGCTGCTGGTTCAGCTCCATGAAAGTTGCTGCCCTTATGGGCAGTACTAAGTCAAGCACCAAAGCACACACAACCACACCCCCTGTCTGTCCATAAAGGACCTCTCCCTACTATGTGCCTTACCTCACTATTAGTTTATTTCCTGATCTGTTCAGACTAGGGATGCACCGATACCACTTTTTTAAGACCGAGTACGAGTACCGATACTTTTTAAAAGTACTCACCGATACCGAGTACCGATACTTTTATTTAATGTCATGTGACCGCTTTCCAATAAGAACAGACCATATAAAAATGCCCCCCGCTCACATGTATATCCCCCCGATATATATATATATTCATACTGCCCCAGCTCATGGATTTGCCCCAGCTCACTCATGGATTTGCCCCAGCACATGGATAATGCCCCAGCACACACATGGGTTATTATGCCCCCACAGCTCACACATGAGTATGCCCCCCCAGCTCATGGATATGCCCCCACATGGATATTGCCTCCAGCTCATGCATATGCCCCCACATGGATATGCCCCCTCATGGATATTGCCTCCAGCTCATGGATATGCCCCATCATGGATATTGCCTCCAGCTCATGGATATGCCCATCATGGATATTGCCTCCAGCTCATGGATATGCCCCCACATGGATATGCCCCCACATGGATATGCCCTCCAGCTCATGGATATGCCCCATCATGGATATGCCCCCACATGGATATGCCCCCACATGGATATTGCCTCCAGCTCATGGATATGTCCCCACATGGATATGCCCCATCATGGATATTGCCTCCAGCTCATGGATATGCCCCATCATGGATATTGCCTCCAGCTCATGGATATGCCCCCACATGGATATGCCCCACATGGATATGCCCTCCAGCTCATGGATATGCCCCATCATGGATATGCCCCCACATGGATATGCCCCCACATGGATATTGCCTCCAGCTCATGGATATGTCCCCACATGGATATGCCCCATCATGGATATTGCCTCCAGCTCATGGATATGCCCCCACATGGATATTGCCTCCAGCTCATGGATATGTCCCCACATGGATATGCCCCATCATGGATATTGCCTCCAGCTCATGGATATGCCCCCACATGGATATTGCTCCAGCTCATGGATATGCCCCCACATGGATATTGCTCCAGCTCATGGATATGCCCCCACATGGATATTGCCTCCAGCTCATGGATATGCCCCATCATGGATATGCCCCATCATGGATATGCCCCCACATGGATATTGCCTCCAGCTCATGGATATGTCCCCACATGGATATGCCCCATCATGGATATTGCCTCCAGCTCATGGATATGCCCCATCATGGATATTGCCTCCAGCTCATGGATATGCCCCCACATGGATATGCCCCCACATGGATATGCCCTCCAGCTCATGGATATGCCCCATCATGGATATGCCCCCACATGGATATGCCCCCACATGGATATTGCCTCCAGCTCATGGATATGTCCCCACATGGATATGCCCCATCATGGATATTGCCTCCAGCTCATGGATATGCCCCATGGATATTGCCTCCAGCTCATGGATATGTCCCCACATGGATATGCCCCATCATGGATATTGCCTCCAGCTCATGGATATGCCCCCACATGGATATTGCCTCCAGCTCATGGATATGCCCCCACATGGATATTGCCTCCAGCTCATGGATATGCCCCCACATGGATATTGCCTCCAGCTCATGGATATGCCCCATCATGGATATGCCCCATCATGGATATGCCCCCACATGGATATTGCCTCCAGCTCATGGACCGCCCCCCCCCCCGACTATGCTTACCTTCCTGGGCGCCGCCGAGAATGTCTCCGCGCGCCCGCTCGTTGGAAGGACCCCAGCCGCGACCACGTGATCCCGGCTGGGGTCCTTCCAACGAGCGCGCGCGCGGAGACATTCCCCGGCGGCGCCCAGGAAGGTAAGTATCGTCGCGGAGAGCAGCTGCAGGGCCTGTCTGAATGCTCTATCAGCATTCAGACAGGCCCTGCAGCTGCTCAGTGTGTTTAATACTTACCTTCCTGGGCGCCGCCGGGGAATGTCTCGGGCGCGCGCGCACGTTGGAAGGACCCCAGCCGGGATCACGTGGTCGCGGCTGGGGTCCTTCCAACGAGCGGGCGCGCGGAGACATTCCCCGGCGGCGCCCAGGAAGGTAAGTATTGCGGAGAGTGCGGGGCCGGCTGTCCGAATGCCGATAGAGCATTCGGACAGCCGCCGCAGCCCCTCGGATACCGGAAGCCGGCTCAATGTCGGCTTCCGGTATCGGAAAAAATATCGGGGGTACTGCACGAGTACCAAGTACTCCTGCAGTACCCAGTATCGGCCCCGATACCGATACTAGTATCGGTATCGGTGCAACCCTAGTTCAGACGTATATTCTGCATGCTCATTGATTCACCGTGTACCAGACCCCTCTGATTTGCCCATCGACCACCGCCTTGTGCTAATCCTCGGACCTCCTATTGACCACTCTCATGTCTAATCCCATTGTACTGCTCTCTGGTATCACCCAGTATCCGCTTCCACCAAGATACTGAGGTGTGGGTTTCCCTGCATACTGGGCTCAGACCCCCTGAACCTTGGGGTCCCACCATAGCCTGCGCCAGGTGTCACCCTGACACAGCGTGAGGGAGTTGCTCCAGCACCTCCAACTGGACACTCCTGCACAGACAGCCCACCTCAGTGCTGTGTGTGACCCCCTCCCACCTCAGTGCTGTGTGTGACCCCCTCCCACCTCAGTGCTGTGTGTGACCCCCTCCCACCTCAGTGCTGTGTGTGACCCCCTCCCACCTCAGTGCTGTGTGACCCCCCCCTCCCTTCTCAGTGCTGTGTGACCCCCCCCTCCCTTCTCAGTGCCGTGTGTGACCCCCTCCCACCTCAGTGCCGTGTGTGACCCCCTCACCTCAGTGCCGTGTGTGACCCCCTCCCACCTCAGTGCCGTGTGTGACCCCCTCCCACCTCAGTGCCGTGTGTGACCCCCTCCCACCTCAGTGCCGTGTGTGACCCCCTCCCACCTCAGTGCCGTGTGTGACCCCCTCCCACCTCAGTGCCGTGTGTGACCCCCTCCCACCTCAGTGCCGTGTGTGACCCCCTCCCACCTCAGTGCCGTGTGTGACCCCCTCCCACCTCAGTGCCGTGTGTGACCCCCTCCCACCTCAGTGCCGTGTGTGACCCCCTCCCACCTCAGTGCCGTGTGTGACCCCCTCCCACCTCAGTGCCGTGTGTGACCCCCTCCCACCTCAGTGCCGTGTGTGACCCCTCCCACCTCAGTGCCGTGTGTGACCCCCTCCCACCTCAGTGCCGTGTGTGACCCCCTCCCACCTCAGTGCCGTGTGTGACCCCCTCCACCTCAGTGCCGTGTGTGACCCCCTCCCACCTCAGTGCCGTGTGTGACCCCCTCCCACCTCAGTGCCGTGTGTGACCCCCTCCCACCTCAGTGCCGTGTGTGACCCCCTCCCACCTCAGTGCCGTGTGTGACCCCCTCCCACCTCAGTGCCGTGTGTGACCCCCTCCCACCTCAGTGCCGTGTGTGACCCCCTCCCCCCTCAGTGCCGTGTGTGACCCCCTCCCACCTCAGTGCCGTGTGTGACCCCCTCCCACCTCAGTGCCGTGTGTGTGAGCCCTCCCACCTCTGTGCCGTGTGTGTGAGCCCTCCCACCTCTGCCCCGTGTGTGTGAGCCCTCCCACCTCTGCGCCGTGTGTGAGCCCTCCCACCTCTGTGCCGTGTGTGTGAGCCCTCCCACCTCTGTGCCGTGTGTGTGAGCCCTCCCACCTCTGTGCCGTGTGTGTGAGCCCTCCCACCTCTGTGCCGTGTGTGTGAGCCCTCCCACCTCTGTGCCGTGTGTGTGAGCCCTCCCACCTCTGTGCCGTGTGTGTGAGCCCTCCCACCTCTGTGCCGTGTGTGTGAGCCCTCCCACCTCTGTGCCGTGTGTGTGAGCCCTCCCACCTCTGTGCCGTGTGTGTGAGCCCTCCCACCTCTGTGCCGTGTGTGTGAGCCCTCCCACCTCTGTGCCGTGTGTGTGAGCCCTCCCACCTCTGTGCAGTGTGTGTGAGCCCTCCCACCTCTGTGCCGTGTGTGTGAGCCCTCCCACCTCTGTGCAGTGTGTGTGAGCCCTCCACCTCTGTGCAGTGTGTGTGAGCCCTCCCACCTCTGTGCAGTGTGTGTGAGCCCTCCCACCTCTGTGCAGTGTGTGTGAGCCCTCCCACCTCTGTGCAGTGTGTGTGAGCCCTCCCACCTCTGTGCAGTGTGTGTGAGCCCTCCCACCTCAGGGCTGTGTGTGTGAGCCCTCCCACCTCAGGGCTGTGTGCGTGACCCCTCCCCCTTCAGTTCTGTGGGGGGTGCGCGTGGCCCCTCCCACCTGTGTTCTGTTGCTGTGGGTGTGTGACATGTCCCTTCAGAGTGCTATAGCACAAAATAAACAATGTCCGTTCCTGTTCAAATATCAGTCATTTTCAGCGTGAAGAATAATAATAAAAATAAGGGGGAGAATTTACATGGAAAGAGAGGGGGAGAAAATGGACATGAGGATGAAAGGGGGTAGAGAGGAAGACCATCAGTTAGACCGGGGTCAGACGAGCGCCCACTATGTGTGCCCGTACTGATGTGCTTCCCAGCGTCCGTCGCAGCGTTGTGACGCTTGGACGGGGCTGGCCACACGCTGTAGCGAACATACGAATTGCGTGCTCGCTACAGCGGTCATTCTGTGGAAGTTTTGAAAGCCTCCCCGTCGAAGTGCTGTGACGCGCGATCCTCCATAAGAGGCTTGAGCCTTGCATTGCCGAGTATACTAAGGGCACTCAGCGAGGTGGCCAGACAGACGTCAGATTGGAAGGAACGTCCACTCACATGGACGTTCCTTCCGCTCTTAAAAATGCTCGTCTGACGCCAGCCGTAATGGTTGCATTAATAATAACTACAAATCATATATTTAAAAAAAAAAAAAAAAAAAAAGTGAAAAGATTTTGTGAGATGTTGTGTCCCCATTTATTTCTTTGTTACAATGCGTGTCCCCGTATCTATTATAACCAGTTGGATTAATTGGAGTTAGTAAACTAGTAAAACTGAATTACGGTGTCCCCAAATGATGCACGTCTTAAAAGTGTGTCCCCAACATGAAAAGTTTGGAAAGCTCTGCTGTACAGAATGATCTTCAGACTATGAAACCTAGGTGTATTTCTTGTTTAGACTCTATATCCCCAGATATTTCATTATTAAAATCAATTATACAGAAATCCCAGAGCGTTTCATATATGGGATGCACAACCTGTATTGAATTGCCGGTAAATATATATCATTTTGTTTTCTTGAAGTTATTGGAATGTACCGTGTGGCCAGCGCTAAATAATGGCATGCCTGTTTTAGTATTGTTACCCTTTTTGTTGTTGTTCACGTCTGTATTTGAAATTGAAATGGCTTTCTTCCTTACAGTGAGGACAATTTAGAGAACGCATTTCCTGTACACAGCTCACGTCCCAACGTGCAGGGGGTGGAAGGACTTGCCAGGGTCGGCTCCAGAGCTGCGCTATCTTTTGCATTTGCCTTCCTACGCAGAGCCTGGAGATCTGGTAAGAGTACATGCTTGTGCGGTTTGTTGTAATTGTAAGCAATAAACAAAGGCACAAACAGGATATCGTATTATGCAGATATTGTAACCGCTCTGTTTGGGAAATGATGCACAACAATTTTTATTATATATAATTTTTTAATCTTTTTCTGCTCAGCAGGAAGTACAAATCCACTTCTGTGACTTATCCTCACTGGGGGGGGGGTGTACAAAATATACGACTTGTAAGTTTGATATTTGTGTCTTCTAAATGGTGAAATGCTACTAATAGGGATGCTCTAGCTGCCATGACTGAATTAACTTAACTCCCCTCCTTGGCTGCCAATGCAGTCTGCGGTGCCTTTTTGAAAGTGAGGGGCTTCTCTCCCCCTAGAAGGCTGTCAGTTTATGCTGGAACAGCTATCTGAGGTTCTGATCTGTAAGGGGATGCATTAACAAGTATCTAGAAGCCTGGGTGCTCAGCACATTGGAAGAGCCTGCTACTTCTGCAGCAGATGCTGTCAGTCCGGAAGAGCTCGGTGCCTGAAGAGGTGTACTCCTAAACCAGTGTTTCCCCAAACCTATCCTCAGGACTCTCTTAAGGCTGTGGTCACCTGAGCGCTCGGAGTGTGACCGCACCTCCCTGCGTCCGTCACAGCTTTGTGATGGCTTGGATGGGGAGGGCCACACGGCGTAGTGTGTGCAATAATTGCGCCCGCTACATTGGACGTGATTTCAGCCTCCCTGTCAAAAAGCTACGACGGACGTAGGATGGGGCTACAAAGTGCGATCCTCCATAGGAGGATTGTGCTTTGTAGCGCACTAACTGCGCTCAGCGAGGTGGCCACACGTGTGTCAGATTGAAAGGAACGTCTACTCTCTGTCGTTCTTTCCGCTCTCAAAAACGCCTGTGTGACCGCAGCCTAACAGGCCAGATTTTGCAGATCTCCTTGGGGAAATGCAGGTTGAATCCTGCAATCACTGAGCAGCAAATTAGATCACCTGTGCTTCATATATCTTGCAAACCTGGCCTGTTAGGGGGTCCTTTGGACAGGTTTTGTAATCACTGCTCTTAACACTCTTGATGAGGCCTAGCAAAGCCAAAGCAATCATCAGTGTTGCTGCATCTCTCGTGCTGAGGAGACTACCTTGGCATGTCAGCTCTAACAACCCTTTCTGGGTGAATTGGAACCTGATTTGCATATGGTATTTTCTTCTCCGCACAAAGACCTCCAATGAGAAGGACTCTTATGAAAAATGCATGTTCAGGTTGAATTCAACAATTGGGGATTTGACCATTAAATCTAGAAGCATGCTGTATGAGCACATCCAGAAGTGTATAAGCAAAATGTACATTGTCTATATTTCTACAGCATTTTCTGATTTGAACATGTTCTAATGTAACCTCCTCCCTGTTTTTCATACCTGTTAAGGTGAGGATGCAGATCTCTGTAGTGAACTGTTACAAGAATCTCTTGATGCACTCCGAGCGCTTCCAGAGGCCACACTTTTTGACGAAGGCACAGTCTCCTCAGTCTGGCTTGAAGTTGTCGAACGAGCTACCAAATTTTTAAGGTCTGTTACAGGGTGAGTCTGCTGTTTTGAGAGTTTATAATTTTGAGTGCAATAAATACGCATGCTTTTTGAGTTCTAAATCTAGTTACAAAAGCTTAACCCCCCCCCCCCCCCGACAGTTATCCCGAGTGTGTCTCGGGGTTAAATTTCACCACTGAGAGTGGTATACATTGCCTCTCTCTGCGCTTTTACTTTCTGGATTCCCTCTCGCGAGGAGGGAACCAGGAAGTATGACGGTTCCGTTCGCCGGAGGAGATTGCGGAGGCATCGAGGGAGCACAGGGACAGGTGATGTATCCAGCGGCATCCCGAAAAAATTGAGAGCTTTTTAATATGAAAATATGAAAAAAAACAGACCGCCAGGGAGGTTAAACCACTTTGCTCTATAATGACTGACATACGTTTGTCTGTTAAATGTGGAGGTAAATGCAAAAACAAGACTGCTAGATGTTACCGATTTTGAAGCAGTTTCAATGCTTAAGCAAATTTGTTTTTCCATAAATCCATGGGGTCCTGGCTTTGGATTTTTGGAAAACGGTTTGGTGATGAAGGGGGTAAAATAGGGATATAGTAAATCATTAAGCATTACTATGTGTATTGTGTAAGCCCTACATAAAGGATCTGACCTGACCTGACGGATCTAACCTTTTAAAGAGGGTTATGAAAAGGTGTGTGTGTGTGTGTCAGGTTTTCAGTTGTCACATTAAATTAAGAAACCTGAAGCTATTCATTTGCACTAAAGCACAAAGTAAAAACTCGTATGATTTAAGTAATATTTTCCATGACTATACTCCATCCTACAGAATAAATGGATACTACGGTAATAAAAAAATAACTTTTTTGCAATTAAATAATTCGGCAGAGGCTGCTGACCGTCTCTAACCCAAAAAAAAAAAAATAGTAATTGGACAATTTAACTTTTGTCCTTCACCTCGCACGCTCTTTCATCTTCAGCTCGGGGACTCATGAAATCGTAAGTACCTGAAGCTTTTCTGCACAATTTGTGGTCCTACACTACTTGCATAACCATAGGAGCTGCAATTGGGGAATTTTCCTAGTCCATGACGGAAAGTTCTAATTTTAATAAGCACTCGGAGGCTCCTATTTTGCCATCTTTCTTTACTTTCTTCATAGCAGCAAAGAGTTAACAATACGAAAAAACAAACTTCCCCCACAACAGGGGATGAACACACCCCACACCCTCTGCCAGCCAATCAATATAGTCCCGCCCAGAGCTAGACCACTCTTCTTTCTTTGCAATCAAGAAGTCAGAATCTCCAGGACGAGGCGCAGCTACCAAACGGGGAAGCGTAGAAGCCAAGCACAGCCGGGCGTGGGGAAGTCACAAAGAACGCCATCAAGGCAGGACGATCAGCGCAAAGCTGAAAGAGAAAACAAACAAACACGGGGTCGGGGTTAGAACCGAACCATCAACTGCGTGCACCGCAAGCACACAGGCGATAAAACACAGGAGATCGCAAAGGTGAAAAGTTTATTCAGGAACATGCGCGCACAACGTAGCGGAGTACAACGCAAGAGAGCAGGCGCGCGCAGTAAATAAGACACGGACAACCAACGCAATGTTTATTGAGTAATCAAAAGATAAAAGGGAGGGAATCCAGGGGGGGGAAATACTCGCCTCCGAGTCCTTATTAAAATTAGAACTTTCCGTCATGGACTAGGAAAATTCCCCAATTTTACCACAGGACTCAGAGGCTCCTATTTTGCCAATTCAAAGCTGGTCAATAACGGTCTCTGTACAGTGGCGCATGGGACGTATATAGAAAAGTCGAGCAGTAGACTCCCTAGACCAATCAGCGGAGCGCATGATGTCCTCCAGCCTACAACCAGCTGCCACCGCCGAAGAGACCATGGTGGCATGAACCGAATGGGCACCAAAGGAGGCGGTATCCACTCCAGCGAGACCCAGCGCACCCATCGCGCCAAGGTCGACGAAGACACGGGTCGATGAGGAGCACGGAATGACAGGAACAGAGGAGAAACCGCACCGACACGGAACCTCACCAGGCGGTTCTCATAGACCCTAAGGCATAGACCCGAACCGGACACAACAACGGACGATCAGGATAGGCCGGGAAAGACGTAGAAGAAATGGAAGTCTTAGTACGTCTAGTCACGTCGAAAATGACACCATCCAGTCCGAAGGAACGAGAAGGATAGTCCAGAGCCCGGACATCACCGACACGCTTACAAGAGAGCAAACAGAACAGCATCCCTAGTTTTGCTGACCACTGCCGCAGGGACAGATCCCCATTGTCCGGCCAGGCCTCCAGGAAACGCAGTACCAGGGAAACCTCCCACGCCATCGAGTACCGAGGAAGGGGGGTCATTTGAAACGAGCCCCCTGCAGTAGACGGCAGACCAAAGGGTGCTGCCCTAAAGCTACACCCGGAAAACCCACATGGCCAGCGGAAAGTGCCGAGCGGTAGACCTTCAGTGTGCGGAAAGCCAGACCAGAGTCAAACAAAGACATCAGGAAATCCAAGACCGCGCTCAGAGCGGCTGAAACGGGATCCTGACTCTTTCCCACACACCAAGCAGACCACCTGACCCAGGCAGATTTATACGCTCCCGGGGGCCCATGCCTGTAACAGTAATTCTCCAGTCAGGATCGAAATGTCTTGGCTTTGCCAGGCAAACCGGAAACCAGCCACGTCGTCAGGTCCAGGTTGCCTTCGGATACCAGGGGGTGAAGTGCATCCTCCGCGTCCAGTAGGAGATCCGGTCGACGGGGTAACATCCTGGGAACGTCGATCGCGATCTCCAGAAGGGCTGGGAACCAGGGTTGAGTTGTCCAGAACGGAGTAATCAATACCAGTGTCGCCATCTGAGTCCTGACCTGCATCACTGTCCGAGCAATCGGGGTGAACGGGGGAAATGCGTAGTGGCACGTCCCGGACCAATCCTGTAGGAATGCATCCGTGCCCAACGTATCCGGGTCCGGTCTCCAGCTGAAGAACTCTCGAAGATGAGCGTTCAACCTCGAGGCAAACAAATGCAATCGAAGAGGACCCCAGAGCGAGTGAGCGAATGTCCTCGAACACTGAAGGCGGTATCCGCCAGTCCCCAGGATCTGTCAGATGAAGAGAATTCCAGTCGGCAACTTGATTGGAGAGCCCCGGAATGAACTGGGCCTGAACCCGGAGACCGTGTTGGAGACAATAGTCCCAAAAATCCGTCGCCATGAGCGATAGAAGTTCCGATCGAGGACCCCCCCATGGCATTGATGTAACGTACCGCCGGGAAATTGTCCAGTCGCAGGAGGATCCGGCGATACGAGGAGTCCCTCGTGAAGCATCGAACTGCGAACAGACCCTCCAAAAGTTCCAATACATTGATGTGATGGGTCCGTTCCGCGGGAGACCACCGGCCCCCTGTCTCCACGCTGTCGCAGTGGGCTCCCCATCCGAGGCCACTGGCATCGGAATCGATGGTGAGAGTCGGGGGAAGGAGGAAACAATTGCTTGCCGTTCCACGACATCATCTGGGGGTGCCACCACGACAGGTCCGACCTGGCGTCCTCCGTCAGGAGTACCACATCCGAGTAATCCAAACCCGCCCGGAGGGAACGGGCCTTCAGGCATTGGAGGGCCCAATAATGGAGAGGAGCTGGAACTATCGCCAGACGTGCTGCTGCCAGGAGTCCAATGACCCTGGCCAGCATCCTCAGAGTAGGCGCTGAGTGTCGGTGGAGAGAGGAAGTCTCCTTGCGGATGTCCCGAATCTTGGAGGGAGGTAGGAACAACAACAGGTCGCAGGAATCCAGGAGGAAGCCCAAGAACTCGATGCGGCGTGTCAGAACCAACGGATTTTTCCACGTTGACTAGGAACCCCAGTTCTTGAAGGAGGGATATCGTCCATCGGAGGTGTAGCAGGAGCGTGTCCTTGGAGTTGGACATCAGGAGGATGTCGTCCAAATATATATTGAGGCGGACGCCTCTGGCCCGCAGGGAAGCGATCACCGGTTTCAGCAGCTCGATCTTGCCACATGAATTATTATTATTATTATTATTCTTTATTTATAAAGCGCCAGCATATTCCGCAGCGCTGTACAATAGGCACAGTATAGACAGGGTTACAATACAATACATTGAACAACATTTGACAAACCTTACAAGAGGAGATGAGGGCCCTATTCCCGTAGGAACTCACAATCTAGGAGGGTTGGGGTTGGAAACAGGAGGAGAGGACTGTAAGGTGAGAGTGATTGATGGTTGCGTCAGTGAGTTGGGTGGTAGGCTTCCCTAAATAGGAACGTTTTAAGGGAGCGTTTGAAGGAAGAGAAGTTAGGGGAAAGTCTGACAGTACGAGGGAGAGCGTTCCAGAGAGTGGGGGCTGCGCGTGAGAAATCCTGCAGTCTATCATGGGAAGAGGTGATGCGGGGAGAAGCTAGGCTTGAACTGGAGGAAGTCTCTGTGGGAAGAGCAGACCGGCACCGTCAGGCGTCCTTCAGGTCTAGTTTGGCCAACCAGTCGTCTCTCAGGAGGACGTGACGCAACGTGTGAATGCCCTCCATCTTGAAGTGCCGGTAGACGATTGAGAGGTTCAATTCTCTTAGATTGATGACCGGGCGGGAGCCCCCACCTTTCTTGGCGACCAGAAATAAGGTACTGAGAAAGCCTCCTGAAGACGGCGGGGCCAGTTCTATTGCCCCTTTGGCCAACAGATCCCGAATCTCTGCCTGCACCAGCAAGTCGTGCACAAAGTGGAGAGGGGGGGGTCGTGTCTGTGTAGGCGTGTCCACAAAGTCCCTGTATTGTGGCCAAGACCCACGCATCGGTGGTGAGGCTCGCCCACGCGATCGCAAAATTGGCTAGATGGCCCCCTACCCTCTCCCCCGAATGAGGGATAATCTGAAAGGCGCTCACCTGAGGATCTCCTGTAGGAGGAAGATCTGCCTCCTCTGCAGGATCTGCCGCGTCAGGGTCTGGCTCTGGACGGGAAGAAGCGAGAGCCGTAGCTGGGGTTGTCGGCAGCTTAGCGACCTGAATCGGAGGAGCCTGACGAGCGGGAGGGACCCCAAAGGCCGGCAGAGCAACCCCTGCCTCTGCCGGCCCTGCGAGAGACCCGTCCCGGGAACACTCTCTTCATTGTGGCCTCCGCTTTGTCCAGCATGGAGAAGGACCCCACATATGTGTTAAGCATTTTTGCAAAAGGGTCACCGAAGAGCTGGCCGTCCGCCTTCACTCCCACGTCGGTGGTGGCCATGTGGGTCAATTAGGTATCCATTTTGAGCAGGATCGTTTTCCTGCGCTCTGACGCTATCGCAGCGTTGGCGTTCCCTAGTAGGCAAAGGGATCGTTGTAGCCACTCAGTTTGGCATGGGTGACAATATCTAGGGCCTTTACCAGAGTGCCAGTCGTGTCAAGTAATTTATCGTGACATGTCTTCATGGCAAAATCTATGCCCTTTTTGGCCGACCAACCTTTGTTGGCGACAAATTGTTGGAAGGCCAACCTCAGGGGTGATGCACGTCTTGCCAGCCGTGGTGGGCCGAGGGCATTCAGTTCGCAGGTTGAATCTAGTTTCCTTATCAAGAGGGCAGCGCATAACACTGTCGACCCAGCATTTGACATGGGGTTGAGGGGACCAAGCAGTGGAGCTTGGGTGGGAAATCTCACGGGGATTAAACATGGGATTTCCCACTGGGTCATAAATTGTATCCCCAACCTGCATAGGGGGCGGCTCCACCATAAGGTCCTCATCATGGACCGGGGCGTATAAGGTAATGGAGTCATCTCCGTCATCGCCCTCAGGATCGCCTTCCCCTGCATTTGTCCCTCTTGGGATGAGACTCCAGGCGGCCGCCTTAGGTCTCTTAATCTCGGCCGCATTGGTTGCCCCGCGGTCAGGGGCTCTTTTGTGAGAATCTGGCTTGCGAATCAATAAAGGCAGTGCTGCGGAGATGCCAGCCCCTCCATAAGCACCTGGGGGATGTGATGAATAGGAATCACTAGGCCCTGAAGCCAGGGGGTCTAAAACCCTCCGAGGGAGGCGTCCTGTGATTAGCTCCTGAGGTTGGGAAGGTTTGTGTGCCTGGGCTATATTTCTCTGCAATGCCGCAGAGCATGAGGCGACCTGTTTTGGGGGTATTTGAAGAGCATTGACAGCCTCATCCATGGAGCGTCTGAACGAATAATGGAGGTCTGCGACAGCAGCTGAGACAGACTCCCATGATGGAGGATCTGAGGGAGGCTTCAAGGGCCGCGAATTTCGCGGAGCTTCCTTTTTTTTTTTGTTTGGGGGGGGGGGAGAAGGGGAAGTCCCCTCAGATATGGGTGCCCTGTGTTTGGAGCTTCCCTCCGACCCGGAGCCCCGGGCAGGGGAATGAGATGGGCTGCAGTGGGATTCGGACATCTTAGTTGAAGCGATTCAACTCGGGATCGAAACAGCAAATGGCGCCGTGCGTGCAGGAAGTGGGCGTGTCCTAGAGCGTGAGAGGAAGCCTGGGCTGCCTCGCGCGGGAAACGCCACGCTGCGGCAAAGGGGTATGCCCAGCGCGGATTTTGAGCGATCCTAGCGGGGCAAACAGAAGCATCAAGCGCCGGATCTGACCGTGAGGACCGTGGTCCCCAAGTCAGGTCCGGTGGGAACACCGACCCCCGCGGCTATAACCGGAGGGTAGCGGCGTCCCAACGAGCAGCGTTGACAGCAATCGAAAACACTGCAATTAAATACGCAAATACATAAAATACCATACAATACATAAATAAAATACAGAATTTTGCAGAGCACAATAAAACTATACTTACAGTTGTGTTCAAAATTATTCAACCCCCACTGAAATTGAGTGTTTTAGCCAGTTTGACATTGATTTTGATCATTCAGTCATCTTGCTTACAATTAAATCAAAGAGGCACGTGTAGGTCAGACAAATATAACATAACATTTATAATGCAATAACCACAAATTTATTTTCTGTGCTCACATCATTATCAGTTTTATTCAACCCCCAAGTGACATTCAATCTTAGTACAACATCCTTTTACAGTTATAACAGCTTTTAAACGTGAAGCATAGCATGACACAAGTGTCTTGCAGCGATCTACGGGTATCTTCGCCCATTCGTCATGTGCAAAAGCCTCCAGTTCAGTCACATTCTTAGGCTTGCGCACTGCAACTGCTTTCTTTAAGTCCCACCAATCGGATTTAAGTCAGGTGACTGCGATGGCCACTCCAAAATGTTCCAGCCTTTAATCTGCAACCATGCTCTAGTGGACTTGGAGGTATGCTTGGGATCATTGTCCTGTTGAAAGGTCCAACGTCTCCCAAGCCTCAGGTTTGTGACGGACTGCATCACATTGTCATCCAATATTTCCTAGTACTGAAGAGAATTCATGGTACCTTGCACACGCTGAAGCTTCCCTGTACCTGCAGAAGCAAAACAGCCCCAAAGCATGATTGACCCCCCGCCATGCTTCACAGTAGGCAAGGTGTTCTTTTCTTCATAGGCCTTGTTCTTCCTCCTCCAAACATAGCGTTGATCCATGGGCCCAAACAGTTCTAATTTTGTTTCATCAGTCCACAGAACACTATCCCAAAACTTCTGTGGTTTGTCCACATGACTTTTGGCATACTGCAGTCGACTCTTCTTATTCTTTGGAGACAGCAAGGGGGTGCGCCTGGGAGTTCTGGCATGGAGGCCTTCATTACGCAGTGTGCGCCGTATTGTCTGAGCTGAAACTTCAGTACCCACATCTGACAAAGCTTTTCTCAGTTCCTCAGCAGTCACACGGGGACTTTTCTCCACTCTACGCTTCAGGTAGCGCACAGCAGTCGAAGTCAGCATCTTCTTTCTGCCACGACCAGGTAGCGTTTCAACAGTGCCCTTTGCCTTGAATTTGCGAATGATGCTTCCTATGGTCTCTCTTGGTATGTTTAAGATCTTTGCAATCTTCTTAGCCATTGCCCTTCCTGTGAAGAGTAATCACCTCTTCTCTTGTCTTCCTGGACCATTCTCTTGACTTCACCATGTTTGTAACCACACCAGTAAATGTCTAGAAGGAGCTGAGTATCACAATCATTTTAAAGCTGCCTAATTGGTGCTTATTATGCTTTATTGCTGCTCCGTGACATCCACAGGTGTTTTCAATACCTGATTGAAAACACTTGAATGAACCTCTGTTCTTCAGAGTGGTAGTCTTTTAAGGGGTTGAATAATTGTGTCAATGAAGAATTCACAAAAGAAACATTTACTACTGTGTTACAAAACCAATTGATGTCATTTTAGCTGCATATGTTTCTTTAAAAAGTCTTGTAGGATTTCATTCTGAATACAATTACAAATGTACACTAAATTCCCTAAAACCCTTTACAGCATTGGGGGTTGAATAATTTTGAACACAACTGTATCTGCCAGAAGAACAGCAAAGAAAGAGGAATGGTCTATCTCTGGGCGGGACTATATTGATTGGCTGGTAGAGGGTGTGGGGTGTGTTCATCCCCTGTTGTGGGGGAAGTTTGTTTTTTCCTATTGTTAACTCTTTACTGCTATGCAGAAAGTAAAGAAAGAGATGGCAAAATAGGAGCCTCCAAGTCCTGTGGTAAAATTTGTGAGGCGCTTTATGTTCACAAGTTCCGTAGCGCATGCGCAGAATGATAGATTGGCTCGATGCGCAGATCCCATCCATCTGTTACCTCTCTGCGTGCCGAAGTCACTGGTGACCAGCAGCTGGAAAATTTTAAAAAATCCTGGCTGCTGGTGACACTGGGTTGGGTAAAGGAAACTCCTCCACTTCACCCAGCTTTTCTGTCCGATTGAGGGAGCTGGAGGGTGGGGGTTCTGTGCACATCCTGACCACTTTAAAACTATAAAGTGGTGAGGATGAATAGTGTCCCTTACATTCATCAACGTTAATGCTGTTTGGTTTTACTGCAGTGATGTTCATGGTGCTCAAAGTCCCAGAAGTCCTGGAAACATTCCACTGCAAGATCAGCATTTGGCACTCGCCATTTTACTAGAGTTGGCTGTGCAGCGAGGTACCCTAAGGTAAGAGTGTTCCACTTTGCCAATTTGTGACGCAACGGTTTCATACATATTTCTGTTTTGGTAGCACGAGACCACTTACAAAGGGGTTCAACTTCTCATGGTGAAATGTTTTCGTTCTGTTTTCTTAATCATTGTTTTTTCATTGTATTTCTTTTCGGCAACAGATTTATTAATACGGGTGAGATTCCAAAATACTAAAATACTGCAACTGTTGTGACGTTTGATAGTACAATGTTGCAGTCAGGGGTATTGATTCAAAATAGTCTTACTATGCAATTTTAGAACATTGCAGAGAAGGGAACCAGAAGTATAATGCTGCAAAATGTAATCATGCGACAATAGTGGATTTTATTAACACAATATCTGAGTGTTTTTAAAATGGGTTGGACTTTTAACAAAGTATACCTGTCATGATTACAGATCTTCTATAGGGCGGATCTTGTGATCTCACCTGATGGGTAAACCTCAGTGACCTCATCAAGAGAGCTAAACACTGGATTTTTATCATTGTAAAGTGTCTTGTTTTTAGCTGTAATGTTGTAATATTCCAGTAATCGTAAAAAAAATATTCCCCTCATGTAAACAGGTGTTGGAGATAGATAGATCGATCTATCCATCCATCAATCATTTTCTCGACATAATTTTTTTTATATTGATTTGATTGTTTTTGTTTCTTTAGTCAAATGCTGTCTGCTGTTATGCTGCTACTTCAGCTCTGGGACAACGGAACAAGAGAAACGGACAATGACTGGTCAGCCCAAGGAACCAGCGCTCCTCTCCTTCCTTTATTACAAAGGTTCCAAAACATTGTCTGTAGTAAAGAGGTTCCCAATCCTGAGAAAGAAATTCAGGTAGACATTTTCTGATATCTTCAAGATTAAAGATGTTATTTTCTGTGGAACCTTGTTCTCTATTTTCTCATACGTATTGATCACAGGAGACAAGTCAGTGAAGTTGTGATCATCCAATGTTTTATTAACACATTACATGTTTTTCTTGGTTTCTGTTTCACTACCCAGTAATAGTACAACTGTATATAAGGAAGTATTAAATCGGGGATATGGTGGGGTAGCTTATATATTAAGCATGCATTATTATGGTGACTTGTGTGTTGCTGCAAAGATTGCAACTCCCACTGGCCCATCACATTTTTCTTCCCATTCTGCTTGCTCCAGGGTCAAAAATAGAAAATAATCACTTTTAGATACTTTGATTAAATCCGTTCCCAATATTATGTTCTTAGAAACACCCTAATGGGTTTGTGTCAAATGTAACTTTAGAAATATCTTTCATCTCTTCTTCCTTTTCCTTATTTTTATTATCTTGCCAAGTAAATCAATGCTGCACATATAATAAAGAAAACAAGAATTCTATTGTGCTCACGAAGTAAAGCTGAATATTAACCCATGATGACACCTCCAGGATTCCACCTGGTAGACTTTCAAAGCAATTCAAATATTTTCTCTGATTCCTCAATCTCGTGGGATCCAGAGATGATCGTTAAAGACACCTCCAAACATATAAAATTCCTAGGGTCCCCACTTGCATTGCCTGAACATGTCTAGGTAAAATCTTCTCACTGATGGGTTTCACCCAGGAAGGGGTACATAAACTGCAGACTTTGCAATTGCATATGCCACTGTTGATTGTGTTCTCTAACGGGAAAGTTGTTTTTTTTCCCCTCAAATTTTTAGACTTTATTTTCCCTCCTCTGTTCTCAGATTCTCTCTTCTCCTATGAGCCCAAATGAAAGCTTCCTGCGGTATCTGATCTTGCCACAGGACAATGAATTGGCTATCGACTTGAGGCAAACTGCTGTGGTGATCATGGCTCATATGGACCGCTTGGCTGCTCCGTGTATGCCTCCCCAGTGTAGCTCGCCGACAACACACAAGGTTGGTTATGCAGTACTGAGGCGTCTACAGTATTCAGTGTTTCTAATGGATTCTGGTTGTAATTAGTGTTCATTTCATCCTTTTACACTTTATATATTGTATAATAAAAATGTATCTGTGTGATTTAGTGTAGTTTTTTATAATCTTTTATTGTCCCTTGCAGGGCTCTCTACAGGAAGTGATCAGTTGGGGTTTATTAGGATGGAAATATTACGCTAATGTGAATGGCCCAATACAATGTGAAGCTCTCGCTAATCTTGGAGTTGTACAGATTGCATGTGCTGAGAAGTGCTTTCTCATACTGGCCAGAAATGGCAAAGTATACACTCAGGTTTACAACAACAATACACTGGTATGTTGACAGAAATGTGGTTTTCATACATTCAAACACATTGCCAAAACGATATAATGTAACTAAAGTTGATTTCCCAATATGTGTTTTGTGTCCTAGGGACCACAACTGGTGCATGGTCTTGCTACCCGCAATATTGTGAAGATTTCTACTCATTCTGATGGGCAGCACTATCTAGCATTATCTGCTGCTGGCGAAGTCTTCTCATGGGGCTGTGGTGATGGTGGGAGATTAGGCCATGGAGACACCTTGTAAGTTTGTTGTATTAAGTGTCACACATGTTGTATCATTGCTTATGGACAGGGTGTAAACTGGTGTAAATGCTGTCAAATATAAAATTGTTCATTAAGCCAGGTATGCAGGGTCATTGACAGAAATGAAGCAGAATATTCCCCCTCATGTCCAACTAAGATCATTTTAATTGCTTTTTTGATACAACTCCTGTCTCTTTTCCATCCTTTAACTGTGACTGAATCTGTCTTCCTTTTTAATCCTCATCAGATCACTAGAAGAACCAAAACTCCTATCTGCCTTGTGTGGAAAGCAGACTGGAAAGCAAATTATTCACATCGCTAGTGGAAGTACATATAGTGCAGCGATCACTGCTGAAGGAGAACTCTACACATGGGGTCGAGGCAATTATGGAAGGCTGGGACATGGTATGCAATGCAGTTCCAAGGAACTGTTTTGTTGGAAGCTATTTTGTAATGCATGTGTTTATGTACAAATAAATATTTAGGAGGTGGCCGAGAAGTGTATTTAAAATCCACCATACCACAAATTACTAGAAATAATATAAACCAGCCCTCAACCAGTGGGAATGCAGCTGCAGGCAGCATGATAAATTATTTCATGTTGCCTGCTCTGCTGCGTATTCCGGCGGCAGTGTGTTTTTTTTTTTTTTTTCTGGGCTGGCCGGAGGGATCCAAGATGGCGGCCGCCGGCCCCCTCTGACACCAGTGGGGGCGTGCCGGACGTCTGCCGCTCATGCCTGCCCAGTCCCCTGCCAGTGAGACTCTCAGGGCAGGCAAGAGCAGCACAGCACCCAGGCTCTGCAAGTTTGACAGGCAGAGCTAAGGTTAACATAGGCAGCTGAGCTGTATTTTATCCAGCAACAGCAAGGTTACCTCTGCCTGCCATGGGTCACCGGAGCCCCTGAACTCATGTGTTTTTTGAAGGGGCGGGGACGGCCCAGAGAACCCTGCACACACTGAGGCTGGGGAGGGGGAGGACCACAGACACTCAACACACACCCCAGACCCCCTGCAGTGCACACACAATGATGGGGGAAAGGGAGAGCAGCAGATGGTGATGGCATCAGGCAGCAGGTTACTGACCCTCACACAGGTAGCACCAGCCTTTCAGTGCTATGAAAGTGTGCACTCAGGAGCCTGGATGATGTCAGGCAGCAGGTGGACCTCACCAGTGACTCCCATACACCCTCTGTCCTCCTTATATCCGGGACCCCAGGGTGCAGGATAGGTCAGCAGCCAAGAGCTGCCGTCACTCTGTGACCCCCCCCCCCCCCCCCGGGATTGTGAAGAGTTAAACCTAGAGAGACTGAAGGTCTGAAAAAAAATGTTTATAGAAGTCCTATAGCTCTCACAGGTGTGTTTAGATTAATGATGCCTTTGCCTGATTGTTTTATAGGTTCCTGTAATAGTCAGGCTGCTATACCTCTATCAGAAACTTTATTGAAATGTTGCAAAAAATATCGCTTTTAAAAGTTTTTTAAAAAATCTAAGAGAAACCTATATTGCCATTCTAACAAATGTCACATTCATTTAATACAACCAAAACCCTCCCCCCCCCCCATCTCATGTGAGGGCTTTCCTACAATTCCTAGCACTCTCATCTGCTCCCTTCATTTAAACAGCTTCCGTGTGTCCCTAGTCAGTAAGGACAGTCCTTATTTTAGTCACACTAGCTCTATTTTTTAGTTTCCCAAAATATTTGTGGATATATAAAGGCGTTGAAAGTACTAAAAAGTCAGTGTTACTCAGGAGGTGCCAGAGTGCGCACAGCTGCAACAGCAACACATTTTGAATTTCACTTTTGTAATGGTGAAAAGTCAAACAATGGTAGAAGTTTCATCAATGAAGCTTCTCCTGCCACTGCATGAATTTCCCTTTTGTTAAAACGATTAAATTTGCTGCTTTTGCAACTACAGCAAACACAGCTTTCTGAATAACCCCCACACTAACGAATCTGTATACTACAGGGGTGTATATTTTAGCCCTGAAACCTGCACACCCTGAATATATAGAGGAACCTCCAACACGCCCACGAAGCCCCTAAAAAGACACCCGCACACACTGAATATATGGAGGAGCTCCTAAAAAGACACCCACACCCTGAATATATGGAGGAACCCCTAAAAACACACCCTGAATATATGGAAGAGCCTCAAACACACCCGCACACCCCAAATATGTTCTGGTTGGTGCAGTTTTGGGATCAGCATTTCTTCCCTGGATCCAGGCAGCACAGAGACGTGCTGGGTCAGGGAAGGCGGCTGCTCCCAGCATCTTTGTCACTGGCAGGGTAGAGGAGCGGAGATACAGCGGTCCAAAGACCCCTGTGCCTCCTGCAATGAGTCGGGCCCCAAGCTGCACGGTGGCGGGGAGCAGCTGCCTTCCCTGACCCAGTGCTACTCTGTTACTGGCAGGGGTTGGAGATGAGCTTCGCTGCCTCCTCGCACTGCTCACACTAGGCTCTGATGTCTGGTTATAAATGTATCTGATAATTTAAGAATGTGTTTAGGGGTTGAGTTAAGGATAGGGGTTAGGTGAGGCAACTGGTGGCGAGTAACTCTTAAGTCCTGGCTAGTAGCCTGGGACTTGAAATTTTGAGCCCTGATATATAAACCATTGTGAAAAACCTCTACATGTCCAAGTGGCTTGTGTTTTGTATCATACCCTGATCTAGGCTTGAAGCCATTTAGTGTGGCACTGCACTGGCAAACAGGGAGTCTGCGCTAAAGCAAACTTTTGATGTTAAAAAAGTAAGAAATTATCGACTTCAATGTGTGTGCTATTCAGAATTCATTGCCGCACATAGGGGGTGTAGCAAATGAGCTCTGTGGGCAAAAAACATCTTTTGCAGAGGATTTTCACAAGGATCTTTAATCCAATGTGTTATATATTTCTCATACCATATTCAGAACAATACATATGATCTTTGTAATGTATGTATGTATTTGTAATCCATATCCCCTGCGTTTCATGTAAATTCCCAGCTCTGTGATGCTGGTGTATCCCACCATTTGCCTCTGCTTTATGTACGGACAAGCATATAACGTGTAGTGGTTGTTTCAAAACATTTGTGGTTTTTTTTTCTTCTCATGCCCAGGTTCTAGTGAAGATCAGACTGTTCCGATGCTGGTGACTGGACTTAAGGGTCTGAAGGTTGTAGATGTGTCTTGTGGTAGTGGAGATGCGCAGACCCTTGCGGTGACTGACAATGGTGAGTAAATTTTTTCAGTAACCTTTTTCCCCACAGTAGTGATGGCACCTATAAGTAACAACAGGGTTCACGTGCCGCATCATGATTGGATACCATGATGTCCAACAAACATTCCTTTTTTTCACAGAAGTGCAGCTTTTTGTTCGTACCCATATTAAATACTAGCTGGATACCTGTGCTTCACAACGAAACATCGGGCTATGCAGGAGATATTAGGTTCACAATCCGTTCGCTTAGTGGTGGTTGGTGATTGTAGCAGGGCTCAAAATTTCTACTCGCATTTGGCGGGAAGAAATTAAGTGAGGGTGAGTGGAAATGCACACGCCTGCAGCACAATAACTTATTTTGTGCTGCGTATTCCGGCAGTGCCTCTGTGCAGACCCCCCACCACTTCCCCAGGCTGCACAGAGGCAGGAAACGGCTGCCTAACCTGACCCAGCTCGTCTGTCACTGGCAGGGGGTTGGAGAGGTGCTTCCCTGCCTCCTCGTTCTGCTCACACTGGGGTCTGATGACTGGGTACACATGTATCTGGGGTCTGATGTCTGGGTATTAATGTTATTTTTGTAACTTTATTCTAAATAAAACCTTTAACAGTGTAATTTCAGAAGATAATTTAAGGGTGTGTGTTTAGGGGCAGAGTTAAGGGCTGGGTAGGGGTTAGTTGGAGCAACTGGTGGCGAGTAACTCTTATGGCCTGGTTAGTAGCTTGGGACTTGAAATTTTGAGCCCTAAGGGATGATAATAATAAACAAATAAATAAAATGGGCTTAAGCCCTTTAATCCCACCAGCAACCCTGTTTTTTTGTCTATGTAGCCGGACTAAATACTTGCATAGCATAGACTTTCAATTTGTCCCTCAGATGAATTGCTCAGGACCTCCCTGTAAATAACATTCCTGGTTTTACTCTGGCTGGAGGATGACCAGGCTGTCAGATGAACTGAATCTGGAGCAGCCACATACAACTGCCCATGGGAGAACCAGTCAATCGTCAGATGCACACCAGCCACTCTCCATGTCTGTCCCTGTGCCTTCTTGATGGCGATGGCGTAGCGCACCGTAATAGGAAATTTTAGAAGTTTGAACTAGAAGTGGTAGTCTGATGGGATCAGGAATTCTGGGTATGAAAACGGTTTCTCCCTGATTTACACCTGTGGTAATCGAAGCCACGATTTTGTGTTTGTACAGAGTCTTCACCTGAAGTTTGGTGCCATTGCACAGTTTTGGAGGGGGATAGATTGCGTAACAGCAGGATTGGAGCGCCAACCTTGAGGTAGAGGACATGAGGTGGTAATCCTGCTGCAGTCAAGCTGTCATTTTTTGTTGATATTCAACAGAGAAAAAATTAGATGGAGCAGTATAAGAAATATAATCCTTATTACACATAGTTGTCTATAGAGTGCTAGAAGTGTGACATCTAGAATATGGTATGAATGTTTACTGTGGAAATTTAAAGCTACAGAGCCCCAAATATCAACCCGTAGCTTACAAAGTGACATACTGTATTTGCAAAACTTAAAAATGGGAAATTTACCAGAAATTACCCATTGGACCACGACGTTTACAATGCAGATGGGGAGTGCGTATGACAGATCTGCATTGTAAACGACGTGGTCCAGTGGGAGATTTTATTTTTAAATCATTTTGAAGTTTTTCAAAAACGTTACTTCGTAAGCTATGGGTTGATTATTTGAGGCTCTGTATCTTTAAAATGCCACAGTAAAATTGTACCATATTGTCACATTTATTTATTTGCAAAGGATTTTATCAGGAAGGATACATTGAGATTTCTGTTGTTTTCAAGTATATCCTGGGGTCAAGAACATTGAATTGTTAGTCGTTATGGGGTTGGGTATGACACATCTGCATTGTAAACGTCATGGTGCAATCAGAGATTTTTTTTTTCTTTAACCCATTTTGAAGTTTTGCAAATATGTCACTTATGTCTGCCAGTATGAACTGAGATAACGGCATGTGAGGCAAGTGGCAGTTGGAGCAGTTTTTTTTTTCTTCAGGTGGGGATGGGGGAGTATAACTCCCTAGCGTCAGAGCGTGTTAATAACTGATGGTCATTTTTCTAAAAATCCTTTCTTAGTGAGCACCTAGAAGCCGAGAGGAACATACGTGCCGAATTTCAAGTTTGTAGGCTTTATGGTTCTGGAGATATTGTGTGTGTGTGTGTGTGTGTGTGTTCGTTCAGATGCTTATATAGACTTGTTAGCTTTATAATTCACCTTCTCATTTCTCATGCTGGGTGCAAGTGTGGGGGTGACGGCATAATGCTACATGGAAAGGCGGGGGTCCTATGGACCCTGTATCTCAATTCTATACATAACCGGATTGGTTTCTAATTTTAAAAAAATCTCAAATCAATTCATACTTTTCCGATTCTAATTGGACATGGCCTATTTGTAAATGGAAAATTACCAATTTCATCAGAATAGAAAACCAGTAACACTAGCCCTAAACCTAATAGCCTCTAATCATATGACACAGAAACCCAAATCCTTACCAGCAGTATCATATCTTGAAGCCGCTAAGTGCATCTTTAGTTACTGTATCTTTATCACTGAGGAAATGTAATTTTGCATCGGGGCAGTCTTTAAAGTGGGAATATTATCTCTATCCATGTCCCCGTTTTTCTTGGACAATTCTTGGAAAGTTAACACACATCTTTCTGGTTTTTGTCAATTTCAAAATTGTTATGATGGTATCGAATTTACTGTCTTGTCTGTGTAATTGATTAGTATTTTCATACAAACAATATAATATTTAAGGAACAGACCATGTAATAGACCAATTCGGGTGGTCGCTTGTTCAATAGGAAGTACGTACTAAATCCGAACAGCTAAGGCTAGGGTCAGACGAACGCATTTTTCACGTTGTCCGTGAAAAAGTGCGTTCGAACGAATGGACGTATTTGAGCGGTTTGACGTTCTCGAGAGAATGCGTTCGTTTGCCACTTGCGGTGCCCGGACGAACTTTCGTGCGGCCGTTCGTCGTATGTTCCCCGGCATTGGACGTCATTTGCTGCTAGCACGGCCGTGATTTTGTGCAGCTAAACGCACGTTAAAACTGCGCTCGTCTGACCTTAGCCTAAAAGTATATCAATTGATTGGTGAACGGGGGAAATAAGGTTATTGGAGGTAAGGTTTGTGGGGGTGATAATAAAGTGTTGCCAGGATCTCCTTGTGAACTCTATTTGAACAGTAGGCTAGGGAGGAGATCCATTTATTTGCAAGTTAGGTAAATTGTTCAGTGTCCTGAAGATGCCACCGATAGATCTAAATGTTCAATCTATACACAAGTCATTCTACCTTCATCTTCCTCCGCCATCCCTAACGAGCCACAGGGGAAAAGCCCATCTTTTTTCTATAGAGCAGTTAGAAATCTTCACCAATAAAGCTTAGCATGCTCCTTCCTGACCCTCTGTCTCGAACGTCTTTTAATTGAGACGTAAAGCAGCTGGACCGTTGTGATCTGGGCACCACAAATCCATTCATTGGTTGGGGCATGAGTCTATCAAGGTTATTCAGAGAGAGGTGAAACCCAGGAGAATGACTGGAGAAGTGAAAATTCTAGGTCATAATGGCCAAACCAGAACAATTCTCCCATTTATCTCACTTCCCAAATCGGCTATTTTGACCTAGAATTTTCATTTCTCCAGTCATTCTCCTGGTTTTCACCTCTCTCTGAATAACCCCCTATGGTAATGATCATTGGATGTTTGGTTAATCTGTGCTGTGCTCCCTGTATACAATTCTTGGTACTATATATAAATTGGCTAACTACAGGAAATCACAATTGGGATTGTCCAAGAGAAAATACAGCAAACCTATAGTTTATGGAAAAGTGTAAGGCGTTTACTATTGCATGTTCTCCTCATCAATAGAGATCTTTTGTGTAGCTTTAACGTAAAACTCTGGACTCCTAACTTAATAGTTACCATACTAAAATCTCTTTCTGCTCTGCTATGAAGCTGTTGTACAATACCCGCAGTGATGTTTTAATCATCTGTTCACCTCCTATAGTCTGTTATCTTTCCAAGTTATTTTTTGGTTTTCTTAATGCGTGCCTACTCAGCTTTGCAAGAGGATTTTCATTTGTTCTCCGCTTCTCCGCGTTAAGCCTTTATTCAGCAGTACATAGTGCGCTGTCATAACAATCCCCTTCAGGTTCCTTGTTTAAAAATAAAGTTCATCCTGTTTATTTTTTTTAAGGTGAGGTGTGGTCTTGGGGTGATGGAGATTATGGGAAGTTGGGAAGAGGAGGCAGTGATGGCTGCAAAACCCCTAAGCTTATCGAGAAGTTGCAAGACCTGGATATCGTGAAAGTGCGCTGTGGCAGTCAGTTTTCCATTGCAATCACCAAAGATGGCCAGGTGTACTCCTGGGGCAAAGGAGACAATCAGAGACTTGGACATGGGACTGAAGAACATGTTCGATATCCTAAAATCTTGGATGGTTTACAAGGTAAAATATCAACCATATCCCATCATTGGTGTTGCGTAAACTGGCCTAACTTCCCTACTGCAAAGAAAATGGTTGATACTTTATATAGGCAAAAAATAGATAACATAAGATAGTGCCACATAGTTAACCATATTGTACAATTGCATTTCAAATCAATGTACGATAATCCTAGAAAGCTGTTTTCCAGAGATTATCATCACCCTTTTAATGGCATTTCTTTCTGGAGTGGATTGTTTCCTTGAACATTCACTTTGCAAATAAAACTGCTCAACTCTAAGGCCCCCGGCACACGAGCGTTATTTTTGCGTCCGTCTGTGCGCAAAATTTAACGTCCGTTATAGATTTGCAAAGAAGTTAATCTGAACACCACACGATGCACCTGCGCACTGTTTCACGCACGGCATTCGCGTACTGCAACGGACGTCAAAATGGCATGGACGTAAAAAAGCTAGACGGACGTGGGAAATACGTGCTGCTTCCTGTGGGCTCCAAACACCAAAATACTTATTTTTTTTCACTTTCCCTCCTTTTTTTTTTTTTTTTTCTTCAACGTCTGTAATTATTAACTTGGCCCTGTTTGAACACCTTTATCTCCCGTCAAAAATTACGTCCGTAACGGACGCACTGTGCGCAGTACCTATACGCTCGTGTGCCGGGGGCCTAAAGCGGTCTGATTTAGGGATAGACCGATGTCATTTGTTTCAGAGCTGATGCTAATACCATTTAAAGTTTATTGGCCAATAATCTGGTGCCAATATTTTGATAATTTTAAAGTTGTGTAAATCTGACTGCGTTTAATAAAATTATAATCTTTGCACCCTGCCCATTGATTCAATGTAATAGAACAAGCCGTTTGTGTTAAGGTTTTATGTTTACTAGACCTGTGAACAGGATTTTTTTTTTTTTTTTTTTTTGGTTCGTAATTTTTCATCCCGTGTTTATTTTTTTCTCCCTTAGTTTCGGGTGATTTCGGGACACTTTAAACGGATTTTTTTTTTTCTTTCGAGTCGTTCGATATTTCAACGCGATTCGTAATTTTGGACAGATCCAAAATATCGGATAGTCCGACATCGTTATGGGATCCGATTCCTTATCATTATTGAAACGCGGTTTTCTCAAATTATTGAACGAAAACTTAGGAAACCTAAAATTTCACCTGAAAAATGCCCAAAAATTCCTAAAAAAATTAAACGAGATGGCCTTTTGCTGCAAGTGAAAAAAATATACGGTTTAAGAAATATTTGCTAAAAACTGGAATTTTTTTTAATAAAACCAGATAGGCGAATCCTATAAATTGCAATGTTTAAAAAAAAAATAATAATAATAATCCCCGTTTTTATTTCTTTTTAAATCCTTTTGTTCCCCTTTTTTTTTCTGCTTTGTGTCATTTTCATTCCCTTGTTTTTCGTTTTGGAACCTTTTGTTCCGTTCTGGGTCGTTTTCGTTTCATTTTTCTAGTTTCTGATCATTCTTGTTTCGGATTGTCTTTGAATCGGAATTTCATACGGCCGTTACAATGTTTTTCGGGAATGAAAAAAAATAACAAAAATACAAATCTCGGAGAGAAACTACATTTTGACGATACGAAATGCATAGGTCTTATTTTTACAAACAACATGGCAATGTCCAGACTCTGGCTGTTGCAAGGATGCCTCACATGATCCTGTATGTAAGTGGTCGGCAAACATGGCCCTCCAGATGTTTTGGAACTAAATCTGCCATGACGTTCAGTTACTTATTAGGTTCTTAGAGCCTCATGGGAAGTGTAGTTCCAAAAGATCTGGAGGGCCAACGTTGCTGACCTCTGCTGTAGGGTTTTGGTAGCAGAAATACATGTCAATAGACCCCTGTATCTCCTGTATAGGTAATTCCCTGCCAGATGGGATTGAGGTCCAATTTCTGTTATCACGCTCATGTGCATTAGTCAGTGGGCAGGGAAAGTCTTACAGGAGTTGTCAGCCTGATGTGGGAGAAGGCCCAAATCCGAGCTGGATTGGCACCAATCTGCAGGACTCATGGTGTGGCTTCAGGGAGCCCACTTGACCACTTATCGGCAATATCTGCAAATAAAAAACCGACACTGATATCAGTAATTTGCTGAATATCAGCCACCGATAATCAACAAAGACGAAAATCAGTCTATCCCTAGTTTGATTATTCAGTAGAGTAGCTGGCACCTATCTTTAGCAGAAATTTAATGTGTACTAAAAAAGCACTTTATATCTTGCATCTTTTTTTTTTCCTCAGGCAAGAAAGTGGTTGATGTAGCCGTGGGCTCCACACATTGCTTGGCCTTGACAGAATCTGGGGAAGTATATAGCTGGGGGAGCAATGACCAATGCCAGCATTTTGATACCTTGCGCATTGCAAAACCAGAGCCCTCGGCACTACCAGGACTGGACTCAAAGCATATTGTTGGCATTTCCTGTGGCCCTGCACAGGTGTGTATTCTGTATCCAATATGTGCCTTGCATCCAAAGACTTACTACTAATGTTTAATAAGCATTTCCTTCTCCTCTTGCAGAGCTTTGCTTGGTCTTCTTGCTCTGAATGGTCCATTGGACTTCGAGTACCATTTGTTGTCGATGTCTGTTCCATGACGTTTGAACAACTTGACCTCCTGCTACGCCAGGTCAGTGAAGGAATGGATGGGAGTTCAGACTGGCCACCTCCACAAGAGAAGGAATGTATGGCAGTGGCAACTCTCAACCTGCTTCGGTTACAGGTACCACACGAAGCCTTGACAATATACAACAAACGTAGAAGCCTGTATGAATAACCTATGAAGCAGATACATATTTTTAGTAACCAGGCAAGGTTTTGTGTATAGATTTCTTGCAATAACCAAGATGTTTAGGATCCAGAAGTAAACTAATAACCAGTGGCTTGCTCACCCCCAGATTTTTCACGCCCTTTACTAAACACATTAATTTCAGCACTGGTTCATGGTGTCCTAATACTGCTGCTCTGAATTTCATTTAATTGTTTTGATTGATAGATCTGATTTCATTTGGTAATGGTGTACTCAATATTGACTTAGCTGCTGTTTGCTTTGAAGTGTTGTGTTTTTGGATCCTAGAAATTTATGGTAGGTTTATCAATGTTTGATTACCCCTGCTGATTTTCTTTCATGCCTTTCTCCTCTCTCTCAGTTGCATGCTGCCATTAGCCATCAAGTTGACCCAGAGTGCTTAAGCCTGGGTCTTGGCAGTGTGTTGTTGAACAGTTTAAAGCAGACCGTGGTGACGTTGGCCAGTAATGCTGGAGTGCTCAACACTGTCCAGTCAGCTGCGCAAGCGGTTTTACAAAGTGGATGGTATGTTCTGCTGCCGACGGCTGAAGAAAGAGCCAGAGCTCTCTCTGCTCTCCTTCCAAATGCAGGTATGATGATCAGAATTTACATTGCAACTTATTTAAATCGGACCTAGGGATATTTTTTAAATGCATTTTGTTTTTAAACTTTTTATTATTATATTCTTTTTTGTTTTGTATTTTCCCCCCAATTAAGCCTCTGGGAATGAAATGACCATAAGTCCAGGTCGTCGATTTATGATCGATCTTCTAGTGAGCAGTTTGATGGCTGATGGTGGCTTAGAGTGTGCGTTAAAAACCGCGATAACTGCAGAAGTCCAGGTATATGTCAAACACTTGTTTATTTGCATATTTAAATTTTATTCATTATCTTTTTTCTTCTCAATGCCATGCTTTCTTCACGTTCCTCAGGACATAGAAGCAAAGAAAGAAGCTCAGAAAGAGAAGGAAATTGATGAGCAGGAAGCAAATGCATCAACGCTGCACAGGAGCAGCACTCCTCTGGATAAAGATTTAATCAACACAGGCATCTACGAGTCTGCAGGGAAACAGACACTTCCTCTGGTACAACTCATACAGCAATTGTTGAGGTAAGCTTAAAAATGGGTGGGTAATACAGTGCTAGAAAATAACCAATTTGGTCTGTAATTTCCCTCCTTAAAAAAAATGACCAAACAAGTGATCTACTCTGGCATGTGATGTGCAGCGAAGTCAACATTTGTCTTTCTGCAGCTAGAACCTCTCATTCTGATGGAATAAAACTATAATCTCAGTAATTAAAGTGCACCTATCATAGGCAAAATGACTTTTGCCCGTTTGACAGGGCATCTCTCCCCCATATATAGGGTAATGTTTTTTCGCTGACCTTTTTAATTAAAATAGAACAAGTAAACTGCGACTTTGATTTAAAGTTCCCCCTCTCAAAGGTGACTGCTTCCTGCTGTAGTGAGGAGGACTGCAGAGAGCCATACCTGCAGGTATGATTTGAGTGACAGTCAGCGCTGCACACTGACTGTGCAGAGGTCCATCCTTTAGGACGACTTTTGCTTGCAGCTCTTCCTACCCCTACAGCATGGCGCCGGCTCCGGAGAGAGAAACTTTGAAACAGAATATCTGTTTTTACATTATACAAGTAGCTAAAAAATACTGCCCTAAATAAAGGGAGAGGTGCCCTGTCACATGAAACAGCATTTTGCCTATGTCAGGTGCACTTCAAAAGTGGTTTAAAAATAAAAAATCTCTATAAATATGGATTGTAAAAAATTACAAGTTAATAATATTTTAGAAATATTATTGTGGAAGTTCTCGAATCCTGATTTCTAAATATTTTTTTTATTATTCTAAAATCAAATATTCTAACTTTTCAAATCCTTGATTTATGTTGATACATTTGGTAATTATTACTCATGGTGAATTAAATGTATTTTATTGTGTTGATACATTCACAAAGAAAGATAATTGGTTTAAAATTTAGAAATTGCCTCTAAATGGGCAATATTTATTTGCTTTCCACAGAAACATTGCTTCCCAAACAATTGGCAAACTTAAAGATATGGCCCGGCGTCTATCTTCCTGTGTGGATCAGGAACTTTATAGCAAGGAGAGGTCTGCATCTATGGACCTTCTGTTGCGTTTTCAGAGATTGCTTATCAGCAAGCTATACCCTGGCAATGGTGTGGACCAAAGTGGCAGTACACATGGTATGTATTTATGATTGATTCCTATTTATTATCGTAACAATTCCTTTTTATACACTATATGATGTATTTCGACATCTGTCCTTTTTTTGACATTTCCTTTGCCATGCAGCTCCTGAGCTTCTGGGAGTTGGCTCCTTATTGAAGAAATACATTGCTCTGCTTTGCACGCATATTGGAGATATACTTCCGGTTGCAACAAACATTGCATCTACTTCTCAGAGGCACTTTGCAGAGGTATCTCGTATCGTTGCTGGGGACCTCACAGGTATTTCATGGACTTTTTTTTTATTTTTTCTTGCTACAAAAGAATATAATGTTTACGTGATTTAGAATGCTGTTTTGGAGAAATGTTTTTAAGACATTGCTATTTAGGGAAGCCTACCACCCGACTCACTGACGCAACCAGTCCATCACTCTCACCTTGCAGTCATCACTCTCACCTTGCAGTCCATCACTCTCACCTTGCAGTCCATCACTCTCACCTTGCAGTCCATCACTCTCACCTTGCAGTCCATCACTCTCACCTTGCAGTCCATCACTCTCACCTTGCAGTCCATCACTCTCACCTTGCAGTCCATCACTCTCACCTTGCAGTCCATCACTCTCACCTTGCAGTCCTCTCCTCCTGTTTCCACCATCAACCCTTCTAGATTGTGAGTTTCCACGGGAATAGGGTCCTTGTTTCCTATTGTACCGGTTTGTCAATTGTTGTTCAATGTATTGTAACCCTGTCTATATTGTGCCCATTGTACAGCGCTGCGGAATATGCTGGCACTATATAAATAAAGAAGAGGAAAATAATAATAATAATTTAAACCAATTATGCTTGGGGCCCATAGTGCCTTCGTCCCAAGCCTAACCTCTCTCTCATTTTCGCCAGAGTTCATATTATGCAGTGGATTAGCAGCATGGAGTTAAAACGCCCTAAAGGAATAGGTTTTAAAATATTGGCTTGATAGTATCTTGTATAATTCACCACCGTATGGTATAAATGTTGTAACTCTTCCCTGATAATAACCTTTCACACAATAGCGACATCGTCTGACAGATCTTATGTTTCATATTAATTTGAAGCTTGCCGTGTACTTCAAGAAAGCTTTACGGATATTCCAAGGTTTGTAAAGACAAACTATTACATCTTTTACTTTTTTCTTGCCAACCAGGTGTTCTTCTACCAGAGCTCGTTGTATCCACAGTGCTCCTGCTCTGTAAAAATGCTTGGCTCATGCAGGAAGCTGGGGCTATTCCGCTTCTTGCAAGTCTTTTGGAACCTCTTGATAGGTTCAATCACTTGGCACCTGGAAGAGAAAGGGATGAGAATGAAGACTTGGCCTGGCCAGGAATAATGAGTGAGTTTTTTCTTTGGTTTCATGACTGTTACTTTTTATTATTGTACATTACCCGGTTTACCTTTTTGTACAAAACACTTCTTCTTTGCTGTAGGAAAGTGTGTTGAACAAAAAAAGGGGCAAAAAATATTAGTCTTCTAATTCGATGACTGCTATGTCTCAGTATGGTCACTCATGTAACTTTGATTTAACACTCTGAAAATTTTTATTCTCTTCTGGTCTTGCAAAAGGCTCCTTTTTTAGTGGTCAAAGCTCTAGGAATAATGAAGAAGTGACACTCATACGTAAAGCTGATCTGGAGAACCATAACAAGGATGGAGGTTTCTGGACTGTAATAGATGGCAAAGTTTATGACATCAAAGATTTTCAAGCACAGTCGCTGCATGCAAACACTATACTAGGTATGAAATGTTGTTCCACTTAATCTCACTTTTTTAATCTTTCACTCTACAATTTATATTAAAAGAATACGATGTTCAAGTCTTGTGCACAATTGTTATGGTCAGTTTCGCTAAAGGGAAACTCTATTAAAAAGGGCTCCCTTTCTTGCCCTTGGGCAGATGCTGCGAACACCTGCCCAATTATTATATTATATATATTTTTTAATTTCAATTGAATTTACTCGCTTTTTGTCCCTTTGGCGTTGACTGCTCCTCCTTCTTCAACTAAGGCACTTTCGAAACCAAAGTCCCTGTAGCATTTATATGCAATTTGTGTGGCTACGCAAATTGCATCGCATTGAATCTAGGGTATTGATCATCGCTTTGGACTTGCCCACTTTATGTTCACGGTTCCATATCGTCTACACAGAACGATGGATCGGAGCTTGCATGTACATGCGCAGAACCAATCCAATGACTGCCTCTCTGAGAATGTTTACTGTCGCGGGTGATTGACCTGGTGACCGGCAGCCTGGAAATTCAAAACCCCGGCTGTTGGTGATGCTGGGTGGGGTGCAGGAAACTCCTTGATTTCACCTGTTTCGTGCTAAGGGGGTGGCACTCTACCCATCCTGACCACTTCAGTGTTTTAAAGTGGTCAGGATGTGAAGAGTGTCCCTTTTTAAGCGATACTACAGGAAAAAAAAATTATATGTAAGGCCGTTGTGATCTAATAAGTCAAGTTCTTCTTCTTTGTTTTTAACCTCCCTGGTGGTATTCCCGAGTGTGGCTTGGGGTTTAATTTCAGTGCTGAAAATGGTATCCCAGAGCAACACTCGGGCTGATACATGCCTGTCCCTGCGTTCGCATCAGTCCGAGTGTGGTTTGGGGTTGCCGTTTTCGGCACTGAAATTTAAACCAGAGCTGCAGTCGGGAATACCGTCAGGGAGGTTAAAGGAATTTCAATAAAGCTTATAAAGATTTCTATCACTGCAGTCCCTCTAGGATTTTCTGCCCACTGTGATACCAATCAGTATTCGTGATCATGCCCAGAGATTTACATACAAAAGATAAGAATATAAATGATGCCTGCCCAAATCCATTATAATGACACTATATAATACGGGATGAGTATCCCTTATCCAAATATCCAAAATCTTTAAATTATTGGATCATTGAAATGGCACCTAAAGGGCCGTCCATCCCCCTATATCTGTTTGTGAAATGTTGTCTTGTTTTCCAGGAGTAGTGTACTTTGTTAACTGCACCAACTATACCCTTGTACAGTGCTTCATAATGTGTTGGCGTTTTATAGATTACGCACTAATATATTTTTGTACTAACTAGAGTTGCACTTGTCTTCATGTTAGCTCACTTTGCTGGCGAGGATCCAGTAGTTGCCCTTGAAGCTGCATTGCAGTTTGAAGACACTAGAGAGTCCATGCAAGCCTTTTGTGTTGGTCATTACATGGAGGTACAATACTATTTACGTTGCTTCTCAAGACATGCATAGTGATAATCTACAGGACTGTATAATTATTGAAGATGTCAAAGTTGATTTAAATCTTTATTTCTACTTGTAAAAGTTCTTTTCAAAGAATAACACTATATTAGACTCTGAATTTATTACCTGTTCATAGAATTTAATTTAAAATCTGTTAGGCTTTTTCAACATCATTGGTACTTCCCATAGTGATATAAGCCAACTTTAGGAGCACATTTATTGTGTAAGACGATACATTTTTATTGTCTTAAAAATGTAAGTTATTTAAAAAAACTGTCTTCATTTTAGTTTTTACCATTCTACGTCCATTTTTGCCCCCCACAGCCTGATCAGGAAGTAATTACTGCACCAGATCTCAGCAGTTTGTCATCCCCTCTCATGGATACCGAGCGAAATTTGGGACTCCTCCTTGGACTTCATGCTTCTTACCTCTCATTAAGTACACTATTGTCTCCTGTGGAGGTTGAATGTGCCAGTAAGCAGACTTTTTTTGTGTTGTGAAACCTACTTGTACTCAACATAGCCAGTATTGTTTAAATTCTGAAATCAAACTGAATTATTTGTTATAAAATATACATGTTCCCCAATTTATTTTATACTTTATGCTACGTGTTGCTTTGTTGCCTAAAAAAAATTAAAAAAATTATATATATATATTATATTATATTATATATATATATATATACACAGTGTACAAAGGAGACCGCTCCACGGAGTCTTCAATTCAAGGAACTTTAATGTGAAAATTTATTCAACGTTTCAGTCTTATCAAAGACTTTCGTCAGGAATATAGAACAAGCACAAACACCAACTTTATATAGACCAACATACAAATTAATTACACCTGTAACTGCAAACGTAAACTACGCAGCGCGAGTGCCGTCGAAGCCGGAACTCTGGAAGGGAGCGGTCAGATGACCGCAACCATAGTAACCAGACGCCGGCTCCCAGGGCAGAAGCAACGCGGTAAAGGACGAAAATATAAACAAAAGAACTAAAAAAACTAAGAACGAACCCTAAGAAAAGGGTAAGTTACATAAATCATTCTAATAACTCAAAAGAATAACATATTAAATAAACCCAAAAAAAATCTAACCTTAGATATGTACAATAGATGAATAATGCGAGAAAAACAAATTATAAACAACGATAAATATGAAATGTATTCATAATCAAGTAGTTACTTTTAAACAAAAAATGCATGTATAAGAAACCCCTCATGCATAAATGGAACACAAATCGCATTAAAGAGCTGTATTCCAGCTCCATAAGTTGACCAGTGAGCTTATAATATGAAACATTGTGTAAAGAAAGCAAAAACGAAACCTCTTCAATAAGGTATACTCAAGGAATTTTAAAAAAATATATATATTGAACGCCAATGCCCTTAATAAAGAACAACAAAAAAAACACAGAGAATCGAAGCCACTGAAGTTATCTCTATCTTTCTGAGAGGAACGGACCATATGAACTAAACTCATTTAATCCCCTAGGGGCTATGGTATTTAGAGTGAAGATCCAATAGGCCTCCCTACGCAACAATTCACTCGCCCGATCACCCCCTCGTGGGAGCTCTGGAACGTGGTCAATGAGTCGCACTCTCAAAGTCGAGAGTGCATGACCAAACTCTTTAAAGTGTCGGGCAACGGGTTGGGGACTTTCACCTCCGCTCAATGCTGCCCTAATGGACGACCGATGATTAGCCATGCGTGTACGGAGATCAGTAGTAGTCTTACCCACATATGCCAAGCCACATGGACACGTGAGCACATAAATCACAAATCTGGTTGTGCACGTTATCCTAAACTTAATCCTAAAGCTGCGGCCAGTGTGTGGGTGCTGAAAAGATTTACACGGGTTTACAAAGTTGCAGGTAGTGCAACCCAAACAACGGAAACACCCCGGACTAGTTGCTAACGTGTTCTGATTACGTGTGTACTGGTCTGTATGGACCAATAAGTCTCTCAGGTTTCTATTTCTTTTGTAACACATGATTGGGGGTTGTTTAAACTTGCCTCCCAAACTAATGTCGCTCTGCAGCATATGCCAGTTACGGCGTATGCAATTATTAATGCGTCTAGACTGAGTGTTAAATTTTTGAGGAAACAGAAACCTAGGGGGTGCCGATCCCAAGGAAATCGCGTCACTGATTTCAAATTTGGATCGTGCATTGGCCAAGGCAGCTGTAAGAGTAGGACTAGAGTATCCCCGCTCAAGAAAGCGAAGACGCATTGAATCGATCTGTCTCTCTCGTATATCAGGGTTGGAATTATTACGAAGGACCCTGAGGAACTGGGACACAGGTAGAGAGTCCTTAAGTTTAGGGGGATGGAAACTGTGATTATGCAGAATGGTATTTCGATCAGTTGGTTTGCGGAAAAGCGAGTAAGCTATATGATGTTCTACCCGGAAGATGTCAAGATCCAGGAACTCTGCCCTTTGGGGATCGCACCGATATGTAAATCGTATTGTCGTAGGAAGGTTGTTCAATAAGGACATTTTCTGCTCAAGCTGTAGCATATCTCCGTCCCAGATGATAAAGATGTCGTCAATAAATCTATGATAGGCTCTCAACCCATCAGAGAACAAAGGCAGAATGTATTTAACCTCATAGAGATACATAAACGCGTTAGCGTACATGGGTGCCATCGGGGCACCCATTGAAGTCCCCCTCTGCTGTCGATAAAACTTGTCTTCGAATCGAAAATAGTTCAGGCGAAGGGAGAGTCTCAATAATTCAATGATGAAATCAATGTCCCACGAAACTCCACTGGTAGCATTCTCTAAAACCCATCTAGCAGCCTCGACACCGTCATCATGTGGGATGACGGTGTAGAGGCTGCAGACATCAATGGTAACAAATAGTGATTGATCAGAAAGAGGGACTGTTTTGATCTTATTTATAACATCAGTTGAATCATGGAGACATGTAGAAAGCATCATCACAGGTGTTTTTAAAGCTTTGTCAATAAATTGTCCTAAGGGTTCTAACAGACCACCCACCGCGGAGACTATTGGCCTCCCAGGGGGTCGATGGCTATCCTTGTGGATCTTCGGCAAAGTATATAGAATAGGGATTGTGGGGAATTGAACTATCAAAAAATCTTTGATCTTTTCATCAATAAGATGTCTATCAAAGGCATCCAAGACAACTTCTTTAAGACCTTTAAAGGTTTCTGTGGGATCTACAGGACATAACTCATACGTATCGGAATCCTGAAGTTGAGCCCCAATCTCTTCCCTATAATAATTGTAATCTAAAACTACAACGCCACCTCCCTTATCGGCCGGGCGAATGGTTATAGAACGATCAGATATGTAAACAAGAAAACAACACAGCGCTTCAAAAGACCAAAGTCCAAAATGAAGAAAGTGAAATAAACACTCAATATGTCCATAGGCCAAAGACGTTGTCTTTTGAGGGTGGATCTTCTCAGAGTAATGTCGATGGAGTATGTACTGTAGGGAGAAAGCACAAACACAGAGGACCAAAATTGCGCAGTAGGACAGTACCCAAAGTGAGAGTATTATATATCAATAATCAACTCACATTTTGTGGAGCCTACAACCGGCTCCCAGGAATAAGGCGAGCAGGGACTTTATGTTAGGTGCCCATAAAACCTTCACACGGCTTCTTTCAGGATTCACCAATGTGAGGGTACTGTAAGGAAATTGACAGAGACCAAAGAGGCACCTCCTAGTGCAATAAATCACACATAACTTAATAATTTAAAGGCAGGTGGCCAAATTCAAACTCACACGTTGTTGAGCCTCTATTGGCTCCGTCACAATACGCTTAGGGAATCATAAGGTATTCCCCAGACCTTCTTTGCAGGAGTTAAAAAGGCAGACCGCAAAAAAAATTTTTTTTTTTTTTTTTTTAAAAAATTAAACATTTATTCATTTTAAAATAGATAGATCATATCTACCAACCAAAGACCACTGGTCTTTGGTTTGGTAGATATGATCTATCTATTTTAAAATGAATAAATGTTTTTAATTTTTTTAAAAAAAAAAAAAAAAAAATTTTTTTTTGCTGTCTGCCTTTTTAACTCCTGCAAAGAAGGTCTGGGGAATACCTTATGATTCCCTAAGCGTATTGTGACGGAGCCAATAGAGGCTCAACAACGTGTGAGTTTGAATTTGGCCACCTGCCTTTAAATTATTAAGTTATGTGTGATTTATTGCACTAGGAGGTGCCTCTTTGGTCTCTGTCAATTTCCTTACAGTACCCTCACATTGGTGAATCCTGAAAGAAGCCGTGTGAAGGTTTTATGGGCACCTAACATAAAGTCCCTGCTCGCCTTATTCCTGGGAGCCGGTTGTAGGCTCCACAAAATGTGAGTTGATTATTGATATATAATACTCTCACTTTGGGTACTGTCCTACTGCGCAATTTTGGTCCTCTGTGTTTGTGCTTTCTCCCTACAGTACATACTCCATCGACATTACTCTGAGAAGATCCACCCTCAAAAGACAACGTCTTTGGCCTATGGACATATTGAGTGTTTATTTCACTTTCTTCATTTTGGACTTTGGTCTTTTGAAGCGCTGTGTTGTTTTCTTGTTTACATAACTGCCATTTGGGTATTTAGAGAAACCCCCCATACAACATTCAGCGAGTGGGATGGACACCATTCCGGTGGGCACTGCACCCCTCTTTTTCCTTTATAGAACGATCAGAGCCTAAGCTCTTAATGGCTTCCCTTTCTGCACCTGTCAGATTACATACAGACCTGTTTTTTTTTGTTTTTTTTGGCTAAAATATCATTAGTCTCTTTTTTAACTGTTTGCAAGAACGTTTTAATAGACACATTGCTAGATAAAGGGTCAAATTTACTTCTGAGATGAAGATCAAAATCACTTGAGGCAGTTAGCGGAGGAGATGGACCAAAAAATTCGGCAAGTCTCAAGGACCGGCCAAATTTATATTGATCAATATCCCATTCAAATAAATCAGGTTTAGTTGTCGGCACAAAACTTAGTCCTTTAGATAGAATACTATACTCGGGGGCAGAGAGGTGGCGCTGGGAGAGATTGTAAACAGATGTTATCTTTGGTTCTTGGGAGGTCTCCCCCTGAGACCCTTGGTTCCTCCGCCTCCCCTTGTGCCCCCGACGTATGCGCCCATGTCTTCTCCTCCTTGACGGGGAGAGGACCTTGTCTCTCGAATGAGTCCAAGTCCCGGCTCTATAAAAGATGGAGCTGAGGTGTCTGTCGGTTTAGGAGCCATCCTGTGTGGAGGAACAGAGGTTTCCGTTTCTGAGGCTGATTCCCCCGATGTATAATCAATTGTGGCTTTAGGAGGTCTCCTAATATGAAATCTGCGATTCGGTCTCCTGCCAGGTTCAGAACCAGAGAGCCAGCGATACACTCTATGTTCAGCATAATCAAAATTAACCCGCTCCAATTTATCACGTTTAAAACGTATTAGGTCATTGCGGTATTTGTCAAGATTAATCTTAAATTGGTTCAGGAGATGATCGTTGTCAGAGGCTTTAAGATCAGACTCATATTTAGACTCCAGTTCGTTAATCTTAGATTTAGTCACTTTGTGCTCTCTCCCAACTTCCTCGATAACTAATAGAATTAAGTCCATTGAACATTTATTGAGGATAGCGATCCACCGCCGGCAAACTTCTGGATTATTTCTGCCGATGGTAGGCTGATTTCGAATTCTGAAACCCCGTGGGATCTTTTTAGACCGGTGGTAATCAGATAGATCTTGAATTGCATGGGACATATTTATCAATTTTTGTTTAAGTCGTTCTAAGTCTTTAATAATCTTACCAGGATCTGATGATACAGGTAGATCAGCATCTGATTGTGGCCATAAGATATTGGCTGCTTGTTCATCCGAGTAATGCCATGTTTCAGCGTGTTCAACAAGGGCACCAGCCCGAGCTAGAAAATCCTCCATATGGCTTGCAATTCACCTGTGTTCAATACAGGATAGTAAGGAAAACACTGGTGCCGGGGTAGACACGAACGGCAGCGTGTCAAAAGAATACACAAACGCCAGGGATCCCCGCACTCCACGTGTAAATGCAGTTAATTGCTCCGGTGCTGGACTCTCGCCGAACCAGCTATACACAGTGTACAAAGGAGACCGCTCCACGGAGTCTTCAATTCAAGGAACTTTAATGTGAAAATTTATTCAACGTTTCAGTCTTATCAAAGACTTTCGTCAGGAATATAGAACAAGCACAAACACCAACTTTATATAGACCAACATACAAATTAATTACACCTGTAACTGCAAACGTAAACTACGCAGCGCGAGTGCCGTCGAATCCGGAACTCTGGAAGGGAGCGGTCAGATGACCGCAACCATAGTAACCAGACGCCGGCTCCCAGGGCAGAAGCAACGCGGTAAAGGACGAAAATATAAACAAAAGAACTAAAAAACTATATATTATATTATATATAAAACTGTAATGTTGTCATTTCTTATCCCTGTTAAAACAAAGAATAAAATCTAAAGCAATCTGCTTCTTTAAACCCTTAAGGACATGCTGGTGGCGCTCTTAAGGGATGGCTTTCGCTGGCGAGGCGTGCAGGGTCACCTCGTCAACAGATGCCGTCGTGCAGCACTAATTGCGGCCCACCCCACAGCCGACGCGTGGCAGGCGTCATTGGCTGCAGGGGGACGGCTTGAGTTCAGGCCGTCCCCATGCAGCCAATGACGCACGCTGACTCAAGGCTGCAACGAGGGTTTGAGGCGGAGCGTACATGTACGCCCTGTGTCTTCAAAGCCCTCCCGCCACCAGGACGGCATGGAACGTCCTGTGGCGGGAAGGGGTTAAATCCCTTGAAATTAGTGTTTTATTTTTACTTCAATGCATGCATAATGCTTTTTTTTTTCTCATGGTCATTTGGCTGTTTCCTGTAACTTACTCGTGATGTTCAACTTTTATGTCCAGTGTTTCGTTTGCTTTTGTAACCCTCTTGTACTGCCTAAAGTAAAACTGTTCTAGGATTGTTCTATAAATAAGTGCACTTTTGAACACCTGTCCTGTTCTATGTCCTCTACCAGATTCTAAATAGTGAGGTTTCCCTAAAATGTATATCCCTGATATGGTAGTCTTTCATAAAGCTAGACTATAATCATACAGATGATATAGCGTATTCTATATATGTATTTTTTTTATTTGTGCAATCAAAAGGGTGTGATGTTTCATAAAACACTTTCGTTTAACATATGGATGAAATTAAGTGTTTATTGCACACTTTGATTTTCCTAGAATGGCTTAAGTCCTCCATTTTTTCCGGGGGCCTGCAGACCAGCCAAATTCACTATAATTACAATGAAGAGAAAGATGAGGACCATTGCAGTTACCCAGGAAATACAACAACCAACAAAACTAAGCTCTATTCACATCGTCTCTCAATGAATGATCATTGTCAGCCTTTTCTCCAAGCAATCGCAGACAACAATATCCAGGACCACAATGTTAAGGTGGGTCCTAGTCCCTTAAATCTGAGACCATCCTTTCTGGACGTGTAGGCGTTTTGGTTGGGCTAAGGTGGCTTAATACCTTATTAAATCAGGCGATGTACTTAAACTGTTGCAATAGTAATTTACTTAAGTCCAGGTCTTTTTTGGCTTCATCATTGAAACCCTAGTTGCATTTTTCAAAACAACTCTTGTAAAGTCAGTGGCGAGCAGACTCTAATTTCCTGTGACCAGGCCTGCAGCGAAGAACCAAAGTTACAGACTCTAGAGGTGGGGCCCTGCACTGGCAATGCACATTTAATTGTAAAGTAAAGGTCCCGAGGGGCCCCACATGCCAGCGTGGTTCAGGTGGATTCAAGTCCATGTGAGTGTCCAGCTTTGATGCTGGCCGTGATGTTATCTTTTCAAAATGCAGAACCAGTTACTGACGCTATGCCTGTGCAAGGCCCCTCCTCTGAATGTCACTTTGTGAAGGCGTGACTGAGGGGCTGTGTGAGCCCGTTGCCAGATCAAGGGGCTCCTTGGGGAAATGTGTTTTCTGTACATTGGATGGGGGTGCAAGCTGCAATCAGTTGGCAGCAGAGAAAAACTGGCTGTTGTGGTTTGCAGACTTTGGCACTGCCTTTGCAGGAATGGATGAATCCTTTCACAAAGGCGCAAGATGGCATTGCTTGCCCTACCGTGGCACACAGCGATTTGTTTCTGAGGGGCACCATATTAGCTTAAACTGTGTGCTTGCGGATTATTTGTTTCTGACAGGAAAAGTGATTCTGAAGTAAAAATAGGTGTGTGTGTAATGTTTAAGGGAGACAGGTCTGTATTCCTCCTCAGTGATATCTAGGGCTACAACTAACATTTTCATAATTCATTAGTTGGCGTTTTTTTTTTCCGGTTAAGTCATCGGATAAACAATTTTTGTTTCCTTAAAAGGAACGTTATGAAAAAAACCACAAACCTCTGCCTCCCCCATCCTTTTTTTCATAAGCAATTTGCGCAGTGTACATAACGTTTGTACATACATATGAAATTGCATACTTTTCGCACAGAAGGTACACAAGCGCCTGGTCAGATTGATTGATTGATGCTGCATACGCAGCTTAAGCCCATGTCATCTTTCCACAAATGCTGCTACGAGCCCTCATAGACCTGATGATGTCGGCACGAAAGCAGGGTGAGAACGGGGGCACTCCATGTAGCCTGACCACTTAATCTTATTAGAGTGTCCCTTTACAATAATTTCATGAACAAACTGAGCGGGAGGAGGGTCCGGAGGTCGAAGGGAATGAGTTTGTTAAAGGGACTTTACCAGAGTGTGAGAGGGACTGGGTTTGGGCAAAAGACTGGACCGGAGTGTGGGAGGGAGTTTGTGGGAAGGGACCGGACCAAAGAGGGGATGACGTGCAGGTTGAGGTGGTGACACAGGACTCCAGATTCAAGTAAGGATAAAACACAAGTGGTACATCGCCCATACCCTATGGCAGTATCCCATAGTTTGTGTTCTAGCGCTTCTGCAAATGTAAACTAAATAAAAACAAACTGGTTATCTCTGACATAACCCTAGAACAAAATCATACAGAGTAAAGCAGTGGCACATCTTCTCCATTTAGCTCCGAAGCAGAAGAAGAGGTTATAATGTTTAACGCGGTCTGACTCTAAACACTGTGTGCTGTACATCGATTTAATCGACAGCCGATTAGTTGTCAGTTATTTTCATTATCGATTAGTTGTCGAGTGTATTCTTTGTGATCCTAAAATGAAATCCTTGTATCTCTGTAGAAACACAGGAGCAAATGCTTACTTTGATTTGTGACTATAAATATATTATTTATTTTAGGATTTCCTCTGTCAGATTGAAAGGTACTGTAAACAGTGCCACTTGACCACACCGATTACCTTTCCTCCAGAGCATCCAGTGGAAGAAGTAGGTCGCTTGCTGCTTTGCTGTCTTTTGAAACACGAAGATTTAGGTATGTCTTTATGTGCAGCGCCATCGTGAAAAATTACAATTCTATGCTTTTATAGCTTCAGTTTAAAGCCCATTTCAGGGTTATTTTGGTGCTAAAGAAACAAAATTAAAAAGAATCATAGCCCCTTCAACCTGAATTATGATTTCCGACCTTTACATCATTTATGCCTTCTTAACTCTTCTAATATCTTGCCATAGACTGAACCTACTTACATTTTGACCAATGCAATACTTCGAATCTCAGATGTCCTTTGGACCGGGTGGTCCTCTGTTATGTTTGAATATATGTTTAAATATGTTTTCTTCGCTCTGTCATATTAATTATTTTCGCTTTTATTTTATTGGAAAATATTCAGTTTATTGAGCTGATTGTCGGTTAATATGATTATTAGAAAAATGAAAAAATGGTGCGCGACACAACCTCCTTGTACAACCCCTTTATTGAATCTTCTTATACCTATGATGTTTCTATATTGTACGGTTGTTCCTGGTATTTTAATCTGTGCACAATAAAAAAAATTTAAAAAAAAGAATCCTAGCGTAACACTGTAATTTACATTTTTAACGGTTTAGATTCAAGTTGTTCACACTGACAAAATTGGAGCCGCCTTGGCTCTATATTCTTCTCCTGTGGTTGCAGTTTAAACTTCAGCTGTCAGGTAATGAACATTTCCCCCTTTCTATTAACCAGGCAATGCAGCCATTTCCCTGGTTCATCATGGTTCTCTGAATGTGGATCCGATAAAGCACAAGACCGTGCCCAAATCTGTAGTTGATGTTTGTCGAGTTGTATACCAGGCAAAGTGCTCGCTCATAAAGGTTAGTGTTTGGTTTTTCAGAGTCACAAGCGAAGAATACTGAATGGTCCGCCCGTCTAACTATGCACGTTTTCCTTCTAAACTTGTAGACCCATCAGGAACAAGGCCGCTCTTACAAGGAAGTGTGTGCCCCAGTCATTGAACGCCTGAGATTTCTCTTCAATGAACTTCGGCCTGCCGTGTGCAATGACCTATCCATCCTGTCAAAGTTAAAACTTTTGAGCTCTGTGCCTCGCTGGAAGAGAGTTGTTCAAAAGATCATTCGTGAGAAAAGAAAGAACAAAGGTTGTGGTTTTTACTGTGACTGGGGTTCTCTATTCCTCACAAATCCCTTTATTTTTTTTTATTTTTTTTCCAGTTTGCATTTATTTATTTTATTTATTTATTTGCAAAGTATTTTACCAGGAAGGATACATTGAGATTTCTCTTGTTTTCAAGTATGTCCATTAATGAAAACCAGATATTAAACAAGTTATGCAGTCATTTATTTTGATTTGCTTACTGGGGTATCTGTACTTTCTAGATCTGTGATATCAACCATATTGTTGTTAGGGTTTAGAAAATTCAACAGATGGTCGCAACCCCTCCCCCCAACTAGTAACCTCGCCCCCACAGAGGTGTTCAAGCTCTTTCCTGTTTTCTGTAGACCTGCTATATGATGGTGCCTTTTCTTTGTCTTGCTAATGTCCGTGTAGGAGCAGCATTAACTGCACACAGTGATCAGTTTACCAAGACTGAATGACGTCCGTACAATGCAGCAAAAAAAAGGGGGAAAGCCACTCTACCTTACTTGGCAACATTATATTTGTATTCTCTGAAATTTTGTTCCATGCTACATAATAATTAGGGGGTTAGTGTGTGTAGTAGATGTTTGCATTCGATTGTAATGAATCTCAATTAGTCCGAAATTTCGTTAATTCTTATTTCGGAAGTACTTTTGAAATAACGAATTAGTTTCAACCTAACTAAAACAAAACAAAACTGTATAGAACGAAATTGATTTGTTATACTGTTTCACAAGAGAACCATTGATTGAATGATTCCTCTATGCACACTGCAGCTAAACGTTAGCTAGCTTGCCTTTTAACCCCTCATGTTTAACCCTAATCTAACTGTAATTGAGCAGAATTTGATCAGTTATGTGTTTTTTTTTTTTTAAGTGCTCCTAAAATTCGAATAAATCCCAAATTACAAACGAAATTATGAAAATTAATCTGTTTCATTTTACAGTGTCACAAAGCACCCTGTCACTGTCAATTGGCTGTGGTGCTGAATCTGTTGTATTCAGCACCACAAGTCAATAGACAGCTCAATATTTAACCCTAGCTTGCCTTTTAACCCTCATGTTTAACCCATATCGAAATTATGAAATGAAATTACAAAAACAAATCCGTATTCAAACAAATTCTGTTTTATTTCTTTTTGCACTTCCAGTATCCAAAAAATCTGAGACTCCAGATGTAGAGGATTCAAAAGTTGTTAATGAAGAAGGTGACTTGGAGCAAACGTGTGTTGTTGCTACTAGCCCTGTGTCTCTAGAAAAGAAACCCATACCCCTTAAATCACCTAAGGTAAATAAAGACAAACTCCTACTTTCTATTGACCCCCACTTTACTATTTTAACAGTTCTAAAAAAAAAAAAATCTCCAACTTTATTATATGACACTCTACTTGATTTTTGTCTTTTGTGAGACACTAGTTCAGATTCCAGAAAAGCGTTAAAGAATATTACTGTATTTGCATATATTGGAGATCTCCTGCAATGTATGCCCGCCATGTTCTATATATAGGAACGATGTGCTTAGATCTTAACACTTTTTATTATTTTTCAGGATAAATGGCAGCCAATTGTTAGCACAGTAACGGGCATTCATAAGTACAAGTGGCTAAAACATAATGTACAGGGATCATATCCTCAGTCTTCGCTGCTGAGCACTATTGTTGAGTTTGCACTAAAGGAAGAGCCAGTTGATGTTGGAAAAATCAGAAAGTGTTTGTTAAAACAGGTAAGTCTGCAATCATATAATTTTATTATAGAGTACAATATTTTCCCTGTATTGACATATTTCATTGGTCATTTGCTGGTATTGAGGTTTGCTTCAAATTAAAATCACTGACTATTCACAATAATGGAGTGTTGTCTTTGAAATTTCAATGGATATGTCACATAAAATTGTAAAGTTACAAATAGTTTCATCTGCTACCCGAATTGCTAGCACATTCTGTAGATTATACATTGATTTAGTATTTAGGAGCACTATTTATTTTTTCTTCTCAAATTGATTTCTGATTGGTATTCTAGTTAAAGAAACACTCAACAAAAAGTGACCCACCCCCATTCCCCCCCCCTTAATAAATTTACAGATTATGTTGACAGCGTCTGCACAACTTGTGTTGTAATCTGTGCTTTAGAGTTAAATACTAGTCTTTTCTCCATCAGCGCTGAGCTGCATCTTCTGTTTGGCTCGGGGCATCCGACATGTGAAGTCCCTGGTGCTTCTTATGCAATTTGCGTAAGCTTGCATACGAAGGCTATACAAATCGTGAATCTCCCATGCGCTTTCGCAGAAGCAACCCAAAGCTGCTGTTTTTCAGAATGATGGTTGCTGCGATCGTTTGGGAGAAAGGATGATGTCAGCACGTAGGATAGGGGTGGGGGTAAAGACTGCATTCCGGGCAGATTGATCACTTTTATAAGCTAACGGGCTTATTAAAGGGCATACTAAATAATTATTAGCCCTGGGCAAAGGCAATAGACCCAAGGATGCTGTAAAGTAATTACAATGTGGTTTATACAATTTAGTTACCTTTGGTCCTACAAGATTAGAAACCTAGAAAATGTCGGCAGATAAGAACCTTTCGGCCCATCTAGTCTGCCCAATTACATGGATACTTTACCTGGATTTATCTTTTGTTTAGGATAGCCTTATGCCTATCCCATGCCTGCTTAAATTCAATTACTGTTTTGGCCTCTACCACTTCAACTGGAAGGCTGTTCCATGTATCCACCACCCTCTCAGTAAAATAATGCTTCCTGATGTTACTTTTAAACCTTTGCCCCTCTAATCTAAGACTATGTCCTCTTGTTTTGCTACTTTGTTTCCTTTTTAAATATACTCCCTTCCTCTATCTTGTGGATTCCCTTTACGTATTTAAATGTTTCTATCATATCTCCTCTGTCTCGTCTTTTTTCCAAGCTGTACACGTTAAGATCATTAAGCCTTTCCTGGTAACTTTTCTCCTTCAAGCCGTACACCATTTTAGTAGCCCTTCTCTGAACTCTCTCTAAGGTGTCCCGCGGTAAGAAAGCAGATTGTACAACAAATGCTTATGCCAGCCATTGAATACGGAGATGTAGTGTATGCAGCCGCCCCGCAAACACACCTCCAGAAACTTACTACATTGTATAACTCATTCTGTCGCTTTGTGCTACAATGTAACTACATGACACACCGTTGTGACATGTTAAAAGAACTAAACTGGCCATCACTGGACTCTAGACGCACTCTTCACCTTTCCAACCTGGTGTTTAAGAGCTTTTCTGGGAAGCTACCACCCTACCTGAATATGCTGCTTCCCCCTGCAGTTCCCTCATCCTATAACCTCAGATCCAGGACCAGCACCTTACTTGCAATACCGCAATACAAAAAGAAAATGGCTCGATCCTCATTTTCCTACAGAGCACCGCAAATATGGAATAACCTCCCAGACACCGTCAAATCTTCCCCCAGTCTAAAGTCCCTTAAGACTTCCCTATTAACATACCTCAATACGAAATGCACCTGTAAACATGTAACATAATGACTTTATTTCCTCCATATTTATTTTTCTGTTAATCTGTATATTTGGTCTTGTGTTAATATCTTGCATTTTACTATTTTGTATTTCTGTAACCACTCAATGTTCTCGAACCCAGGACATACTTGAAAACGAGAGAAATCTCAATGTATCCTTCCTGGTAAAATCCTTTTATAAATAAAAATATATCCTTCTGGAGATACGGTCTCCAGTACTGCACACAGTACTCCAAGTGAGGTCTCACCAGTGCTCTGTACAGTGGCATGAGCATTTCCCTTTTCCTACTGCTAATACCTCTCCCTACACAACCAAGCATTCTGCTAGCATTCCCTGCTGCTCTATTACATTGACTACTTACCCTTAGATCCTCTGAAATAATAACCCCTAAGGCTGGGGTCAGACGAGCGTAGTGTTCACGTCCGTGATTGCGCCTAAAAGTACGTCCGTGATAGCATGAAAGTAAGTCCATTGGAGCCTGACACATGAAGTACGTCCGCACTGAACTGCGGACGCACAACGGCCGCGGCAAACGGACGCAGGTTAGGCAAGAACGTAATACTGCTAGAACGGACGTGCGGAGTGCGCTACGTCCATAACGTCTGCATAGCTTTGTGTGTGAGTGATGGAGCATGGTCAGACGGACTGCATTTATACGTCCAGCATTTTTGACGGACAGAATGTTTTTTCATTGTAATTTATTTTCCCCTCCTACATCCGTCAAAAAATAACTTCAGTGAAAAAACGGACTGTGTGACCACTACTGCGTCATCCGTACTGACGATGTCCGTACTGCACGGACGTACAGTCCGTAGAAATCACGCTCGTCTGACCCCAGCCTTAATCCCTTTCCTCAGATGTTGAGGTTAGGACTGTATCAAATATTCTATATTCAGCCCTTGAGTTTTTACGCCCCAGGTGCATTATCTTGCACTTTTCCACATTGAAACTCAATTGCCACATTAGGTTGCTACTACTAAGACAGCTACATGATGAAACATCACTGAATACTAGTTACATGCTTGATAGTCGGCTTCTAGTACCTAGTAACATACGAAGAACCAGATCTCCTCTCACTATGTGCCTATATTCTAATTCCGGCTTGTTGCCAGGTAGTCACCGTCTTGACTTTTAAATCTAGAGCTTAAATTTCTGTTTTTTCTTCCGATGAAAAGTATTGGCAAAACTGCTTGTCTCCTAAAAGTGTGTACCTGGCTCCCAGGTGTGACATCTGTCACATTAGAAGAAAAGCAAGGGTCAGTGCAGCTAATGAATTTATGTGTCTATTCTTATAAATCTCATTTCTCCTGGGATAGAGTCAGTGTCTTCTCTGTTGTCATCTCCATAACTAATGCTGCCTTGGCTTCCAGATAAGCACTTCCATTAAGCAGTATAAAAATACACTGCGTTAACGGTTTGTGTGCACAATCGTAATGTTTGACCCTATGCCTTACGGCTAATATTTTGCAGCTTGAAAGGGCAGAGGTCCGTCTGGAAGGCATTGACACAATGTTGAAATTGGCAGCAAAAACCTTTTTACTTCCATCTGTTCAGTATGCCATGTTCTGTGGATGGCAACGATTAGTTCCTGAAGGCTCCAACCTTAGGTATGCAGTTTTCCTGTGTGTTGTTTTGTGGGTTTTTTTTGTTTGTTCCTGCATCCTCAATAATCTGCCTTTCTCACTGATCATTTGCATTATTTAAGTGAACCCCTGACGGACTGCTTGAAGGATGTTGACCTTATCCCTCCTTTTAACCGAATGCTTTTGGAGGTGACCTTTGGCAAGCTATACGCATGGGCCATTCAGAATATTAGGAATATATTGCTGGATGCAAATAACAGGTTTAAAGAGATGGGTGAGTTCCTTGGTTTAGAGAAGTGGATTTTACTACTGTGTTAATTTGTCATCTAAATGGTTTGGATTCTATTTCCATGATCAATTACAGTCAATTGTCATATCAAATGTTATTTTTAATGTAGTTAAGTGGATAACATAAGTTGTGAATTTTCTAGGTATTCAGCCTGTTCCTCTTCAGACAATTACAAATGAGAATCCATGTGGGCCAAGCCTGGGGACCATACCGCAAGCACGCTTTCTGATGGTGATGCTCAACATGCTAACACGTCAACATGGAGCAAATGGCCTCAACTTGCTTCTAAACTCTGGCATGCTGGCACTGACTCAAACCATCCTTCGACTGATTGGTAGGAGCTGTATTCGTGCGGTTATCTTTTATTCCAGTTTGTATTTCTAAACTTTACTTGCGTGATCCAAATTTTTTGTTTTAAATTCTATAACTTACATTATAAAAAGCACTTGAAAAATATTCATAGCACCTGCATGAAGTTAAAGGCAAGGCCACATTTTCTATATAGGTTTCTAGGATCTTAAGGCTGCCTGCTCATTCCGTTTCATAAGCATTATATTGTGTGATTTTGTTTTTGGCTAAAGTTGCTAGCGTCAAGGCAAACGTTTACTCTTTCTTCCAGGTCCTAGTTCTGATAACTGTGAAGATGATACCAGTGTTTCAATGTTGGGAGCCTCTGCTACAGTGTTAGAAGAATCAAGAAAGGAAGCACCACCAGTTCCGCTCCCAATCTCTGGTCCAGAACTGGCAGCTATGATGAAAATTGGGACCAGAGTCACGAGAGGAGTGGACTGGAAATGGGGAGACCAGGTAAACCAACTGGCCACCATTTGATTGCAATAAAGTGTCAGGAATTTGTGTGTTCCATTTTTGGGTATTTTGCCTTGTTTTAATAAATGTATATATATATCTGACGAGTATAGCAGTACGTGGCGATACCTTTTTTTTTTATTGGACTGTTACATATAAATAACATGTTTTTCGAGAGTATTCCTCTGTTCTTCAGATCTGTAAGCTTACTGATCAGTATCTTTAGAATTGAACAGTAAGGGGCACATGGGTGGGGGTAGGTGTCATAAATGGTGAGAGTCAAATGGCATGGTCAAAATGGGGAAATAATCACATGAGCGATTTATTTTAGCACTGTAAAAGAAGGGCTCAATGTGGATTCTGGCTTTTAACCCATCATAATGTCACATAACATTCAGAATTCTGGCCGGCACTTGGTTTGTTTTTTCTGCTTTTCTTTTCCTTTTTCCTTTCAAGTTGTCGTGATCTTATCACTGTTGTTTCATGGGCCTAAGATAGCTCATGTGGCTATTTTCCCGTTTTGACCATACCCATTGACTCTCACCATTTATGACACCTACCCATGTGCCCCTTAATGTTCAATTCTAAGATACTGATCAGTAAGCTTCCAGACCTGAAGAAGAGATGTTACACTCTCAAAAGTTTTTTTTTTAAATGTAACGTAAGTCCAATAAAAAAGCCTAACAAACCATCTCACTTCGTTACATGTTGGAAAGGTAGGAGTGCTCTTGGAAGAGAGTGGAGTAGTGGCACAGCTATATATATATTGCCTTGTAGTTTAGCATGTATATAAAAGCACATCTCTTTGGTGATTCTGCTTTTCCATAGAGAAATCATTAAAATATACAGTAATGCTATCTGAAAGGTAAAGTAAAATTAAAAAAAAAACAACCCGTCTATTACTAAATGTTGTTTTATTTATTTTCTTCTATAGGATGGCCCTCCGCCAGGTTTGGGTCGTGTGATTGGAGAACTGGGAGAAGATGGGTGGATTCGAGTTCAGTGGGATACAGGTAGCACAAATTCTTACAGAATGGGAAAGGAAGGAAAGTATGACCTTAAACTTGCTGAGCCCCCAACTACTACACAGCCCATTGCAGAAGATTCTGACACAGAAGACGATTCTGGTGAGTTTATTATTTGGTCAATCATTTGGTTTGTTTACCCCTTCTATTTATACAATTATTTTTTTTATCACGTAGCACTATGGTAGTTTTTTATGGTTTTTACTGCAAACCTGTAATGTTTAATACTGTATTTTGATTACAGAGGGAGAGCAAGTCGATCGAAATTTACACCCAACTGCTATGATGTTAATGAGTACAGTCAATCTCCTGCAAAACCTATGCCTGTCAGCTGGTATCAATGCTGAGGTCATGCAGCATGAAGCCACAAGAACGTTGTGTGGGTTGTTGCGGATGCTAGTGGAAAGTGGTGCCATGAGCAAGACGAGTAAGATTTTGTGTTCCGTTGTCCTATATTGAGATATTGTTGAAATTGCTATCCTGACCTATGTTTATGACCTGCGATGCTGATAACCAGAACAAGGAACACCGCAAGACATAATGCAAAGATTCTACCACTAATCTTTGTTCAATTCAAGTATCTTTGTTTAGATGAATGCAGCAGGACCACTTATTTAAGGGGAACTCAAAGCACCATATCCACTATTGCTGTTTGCTTTAGTTATGGTACTTGGTCTATGTCCCTTTTTCTACGTGCGTACAGTGCTTATAACTTTTACAAAAATCTCTAACTATAACCAGGCCATTTTAATAGGACTACTTTAAGATTCCACACCGATTTCATATATGATGCCATAGAAGTAAAATTGCTTCTCTCAACAATCGCATATCCAATTGACCTTTTGTGTAAGACACATTTTAAATGGTTGGCTGAACCACCTCTGGTCTGGGCAAAGATTGCAGCATTAACTGTAAGGGCACTATTAGTCACATTATTTATAGTTAAATATTATAGGTTAAGTATCCTTTTATTTTTATTGGCCTTTTTATGCGTTTTCTCTAAAATATACATATATAGAATGGATTTTCAGTGTAGAATGCCCATTATAATTCATACAAATAATGGATTGTTTTGGGGATTGTACATAAAAGCTATTCCTTCACTGAATAGAAACTGTGATCCATCAGACAAAACTAACAGTATGTAGTGAAACAGTGACATTTTATTACTTAAAAATTCTACTAATCTTACTGGAGGATGAAGGGAACCAACTTTAAAAATGAGTGACACTTGCAGTACAAAACCATTATTTTTTTTCTTCAATTACTATTATTTTCCGGACTGTTCTTTAAAAACAAAAGCACATCTAACCTCTCCAATTTCTAACTACCCCTGTGTAGTATTTGAGTTTATTTTGTCCCAAAAAGGGTCTAAAGTAAAGAATGAAGCCACTGAAAACCATTCAATTCCTATGATTTTATTTATGTGGAGGCTTTCTTTTTCTAGTGACTCCATCATGTAGGATTGTATACAAGGAGCAGCACAGAAACTGGTGCACCCTGGGATTTATTCGGAGCATTGCCCAGATGCCCCACATGTGTAGCACACTCAGCATGCCACAGTGGATAACTCTTCTAATGAAGATTGTAGAGGGCCCGGAATCCTTCACTGCTGTTTCGTTACAAAGACAGGTAATGAGTGCGTTATGAGTTCTTCTACTTTTAATGACAAAGAAAAGTCTCCCTAGGAGACTAGAATGCCAAGAAACCTAACATATACCTTTTTTATTATTTCAATTAAAAGCTCGATCAACACTTTATAAAAAGATTAGTATTATCACCCAATCTATATTACCAACCTAAATGTTCAACAAATTCAATAAATTATTCAATCAATGTAGCCATGATTGGGAATAAATATTAATAATTTAATGCTCAGTTGGTTAGATGTTCGATCAAGCTTGCTTATCAGTCATTTCCTTAAATTTATACAATGTAGTGATTAAGGTAGAATTAACCCAATGATCTACATATTTCGATTTTGTGCATTTAGATGTATAGAAACTAAAGGTTAGTTTATCATATGGGTTAAATATCAATTATATCTGTGTTCGAAAGAATATTCCCAAGTACACTCAATCATCTTAGATCTGCACAATAAAAATAAATTAACCAATTCATCCAAGTATTAATACAATTAATTGTCCTCTAACCAGCTTCGAAAAACTGATTTAGCAAGTTTTGTCCAAATTTTGTTCATTAGAGCAATGATTTAACCCATATACAATTTATGTTTTAAGCATTTCTTACACATTGCGCATATAGTGAAGGACACTGATGGTTGGTATACATTCCCAACCTATGTATACAATATAGGTCACTTTAATTAAATCAGAAAATATATCAAAGTAACATTCCACCTTGCTAAATCGAAATAGGAGGACCTGTGATGTCCAACAAATAAGATTTTGTATGTCTGTCGAAATAGATATTGTGAGCTTAGTGTTGTATCCAGAAATAAATAGATCATTCACTAGGTATCAATTGCATTTATATTCTCAAAGGCGTCTTTATGGGTTAACCAAATGAATCGACCTTAACCGGCACCGAAGGAAATAAATTGGCGTATTTGTCCGCTCTCAGACACGAAAAATTATCCTTCACCATCCAAATAATTAATTCAACAGATTTATCCACGTATCATTCATTGGAACAGCGATTAGGCTTATTCATATCTTTTTATATTTTTTCATTTGTTACACTTTGCGCGCATGAATGAGAACCCCTAAAAATTGGTGTAGAGTCCCAACTTGTGTGTGCAGTAACAGTCGCTTCAATAAATTCAGCCAAGAGATCAGAACAGCATTCCACATTTCAATACCCGAATATAGCATGGAAAAGTAATTCTTTCTAGGACCCTCTGGCAAAGGAATAAACGCTATACTAGCCCTTAAATTATCATCGACCAGGAGTAAATTACTATCCTGGTGCTAGGCGTTTGTTCACTATTAGCCTGATTAGACCAAATTCAGTTAGACTAGTGTGATGTTAAGATGAATTTATGTAACGATTCCTTGGTCAAAAGAAAAAAGCATTCAACGCGTGTTTTGCGTGTATGCTCCTCAGGAATGCTAACTTTATACTATTGCTGGGTTCCTTTTAACAGACCTCCGCAAACTGCTTTGTTCGGTCAATTATACTTTTAATATTCAGTAAATACCAATTGACTCCTATAACCATTATTCAACATAAGCAGGTTTACGACCGATACTTTCTGTAAGTTGTATATTGTTGTAGCTAAATTTTGCTACATCACAAGCACACTGTTTAGGTATTTCTTTCATTTTTCTTTTTATGTATCAATATATCTCTTATTTAGAAGTGGTTGAACTACTACTTTAAAATAATACATTTTATTTGTCCCATAAATCAATATTTTTGGATTCTAAAGGAACAGGAGTATCTCTTGTGCTTGTTTGGGTCAAGTTTACAAGTGTATGATGAGCATTCCAGGGCTGCGGAATATGCTGGCGCTTTATAAATAAAGAATAATAATTATCAGATTGCGTCTTCTAAGAATACTTTATGTATAGAGCACAAACCGATTTGAAGGTCCCAAAGTCACAGATCGGAACAATCCATAGCTTTATTCCATCGTCATTTACATTGTTAGAGATCCTTATAATAATAATATGCAGGTTACTGGGTATTTGAGTTAGTTGTTGGACATGTTAATCCTCTACCCCTTACTAGATGGGTTTTTGAAAACCTTTTTTAAAAACCAGGAAAGGCGAAGAAGGGAAATCCACAGACTAGGAGCTCATCGATGGGAATCTTGAGATTTTGAGAGGAGACGATAAACGAGTATATATTGGTGTTTTGAACACTTTATTGGACAAGGGAGCTTTATTGAATTTTATCATGCAGCGTATGGAACGCTAGAGAAGGGAGTGGCTTAGATTGCTGATGATCCGAGCACTGGCTAAAGTATAAGCTCCAACCCTGAACAGTACATCCTTACTCCTACAGCTGATCTGATGAATGTTTGCTTCAGTCTTGGTCTCACACTCTATGCATCAGAAACATTCTATACATACATACATATTATTTTTTAATTAGTTTCCATTTTACCGATACAAATTTAACCAAATTTCCATTTCAATCCCCCCCCACATAGATTCTTGCAGTTCGACTGTTACAAGCTGTCCTTCCATCATGGGACAAAACCGAAAGGTCAAGCGACATGAAGGGCATTGTTGAAAAACTGTTTGGCTTTCTCGGCAGCCTGCTGAGCACTTGCTCTTCTGATGTCCCTCTTCTTCGAGGTAAATTGTGCTCAATGACTTGTTTAATTATGAACCTACAGCTATGTCTAGTTATTGTACTGTAAACATCTTGTTTGTCTCTAGAGTCCACTTTGAGAAGGAGAAAAGCACGTCCTCAGGCATCATTGACGGCCACACATAGTAGTACTCTGGCAGAGGAGATTGTTGCACTATTACGCACTCTGCACTCACTCAACCAGTGGAACAGCCTCATCAACAAATACATAAACACACAGCTAAACTCTGTAACCACCATTTTTGAAGGAAGACGCATTGATAAGGTAACGTGCATTCTTTGTTTTAAATGAGAATTTGGCGACATTGTAAATATAAATTGTAGACTTGTTACAGTTTTGTACGTTTCACCTTGTAATTTATCACCATGATGCAAAGTGGTACGGACATTGTTAAAAAGGCCCCTTTATTTTATTACTACAGTCCTCAATTTTTATCAGTTGTCATAGATTCAGTTCATATTTCTCATCTGTGCACCTGAAATGTAGATAATGCAGCTCATAGTCCTATATAGCAAGGCATTATCTGGCCTCTTTAAGAAAGGAAAACCTTTCTTCTAGAAGTACATATTTCCACTATTATGTACACGGAGTTTAACATTTAGAGTTTTTTTTTATATGTCAGAGTTTGCGTTTTCTTTTAACAGTCTGTTTTGGAAGACTACTTCCCTGATTCAGAGCGTCCAGACGTCGGCAGTCTGATGGCAGTCCTGGCCGTCATAGGTGGCATTGACAGCCGCTTGCGTCTGGGTGGCCAGGTAGTTCATGATGAATTTGGAGAGGGCACTGTTACACGGATTACGCCAAAAGGAAGAATCACAGTCCAGTTTCATGAAGTGAGAAATAACCGCATTTGCCCTTTGAATCAGCTCATACCAGTAAGTTTGTTGTAATTGGGATTTTTATTATCTTAAATATTATTTTGTGTTGTAAATTGTTTTCCAAGTTGGTGTTACAAATATAATACCAAATGAATTCTATGTACCTTGGCAAATTTATGATGGTCATTTCTTACATATAATTTCCGGTACAGAGTGGGTTGAATGAGCCTACCAGAGAGTTATTGGATTTCATCTGCTGTCCCATCGCTTGCCTTTCTCCACTATTGCAATATGAAGTACTACATCTTTTAATGTTTGGAGACACTATCCATCTTGTAAGCTTATAAGCCCTGGTTTTCCTGTAACCTAGGGTTGCAGCATAGGCTATTCTCCCTCTCCCATATGCTCCCTTCAATATTTTGATGTACATTTTATTTATTTTTTTTGCCTTAAACGCTCTCCCAGAATGTAGGCCCTTATTTCTGATTTATAGTGGAATTATGACTGGCTTCTTATAAGCTCATTCTTGAGCACCTTATGCTGTAATGGAGCTGGACAACATCTCAGGTTTGCCTTGAGACTAGATCTTCTTTGGCCATTGTCCACTTAGTCCCTGATCCCTGCATCTAGTCTAGTATGTGGTAGTTGGGGAATCTTTACCCACCGTGACCAATTAAGAAAATGTAAGTGCAAATGGAAGGCCCTCTGATTCCTATTCTACTCGTACCAACAAAAATAAAACTTGCCCATAACGTTCAGTACATGAAATGGTTCCTTCTGGAACGGCTCGAGGTAGCAAACCTTTCCCTCCTCTCAGTCTTTTTCCAGACTACTCTCAATTTTTGGATCATTGTGAGTTAATGTTAATGGATCCAGGATAGTTTTAGTATTTCGTTATAGCCCAGGTACGGATGTAGTCGGACATAATGGTAGTCTTCCTAGCAGTGAATTAGGTCTTGGTTCTGTCAATATTGTACTTGCTTGGCTGTTCTTTGCTAAACATTAAAAGGCCCCTATTACGCTCTTGGCGTTAAAACGCAGGCGCGAAAAACTGCGCCCGCAGTTTCCTCCCTTGCGCTCGCGTTTTAACGCCAGATTACAATGCAGGAGCAAAAAATGCTGCTTGCATTGTTATCGAACGTTAAAGTTAAGGATGCACGCGGCAGCGCTGAGCGCAGCCGCGCGCATCCGCTCAATGGAGTCCATAGGACTCCATTGAGTTCCTCTCTGCCGGTCACGTGACCGGCCGGATCTCGCATCGCGAGATCCGGCCGTTCGGCGTAGTGATACGCAGGGAAAGACGGGGACTTTTCCCCCCTGTCTTTCCCTGCTCCGGACGGAGGATGCGACCGGAGCCGGGGTCCTCGCCGCGGGACAGAGGGTAAGTATGTAGCCTTTTTTTTTATTTTTACAGCTGGTATTAACTGATTCTGCAGAAGCGGAATCCGTTCACACCAGGTCCTGGCTCTGGTTAACTTTTCGTTGACCAGAGCCAGGCGCTAATCAGCGCTGGGACATTGTAATCCAGCGCTGATTAACGCTTTGTGCTCCCCATGTTAAGTATAGGGAGTGCAAAGTGCACTGACCTCGTGCAGAGGAGTGCAAGGTACCAAACGCAAACAATTTTTTTTTTTAACCCGTTTGCGTTTGGATTGTAATAGGCAGCTAATACCGCAGCTAACGGTAGTGCTCACGCAGGTGAGCGCTATCGTTAGCGTTAGGTATGTAATAGGGGCCTAATTGTACATTTAACAATACTACTGTTTAATACTCATTGTAACATGTATTGTATATCATATCTGTGACCTCCCAATAAACATTCAGTACAGCCAGGGGGAGGAGGTTACATAAAGGGCTTTCCTTTGCATTGATGGCTGTCAATCAGTGAAAGCAATTTGAATCTCTTGCCAACGCTTCTGCGTTCAATAATTCTGCATTGGTTGTGTGCGCGCTGGTTGCAAGTACCTGTTGTCATTCGGCCAATGTTTTGCTTCGTCCTGCAGGTAAACTGCATAGAGCATGTGAAAATTTATAAAGCAATTTTCTTCTAAAATAACCACAGGCACAGGAATCCCATATCTAGTACAATGCAATTTTATTTTGTATATTTTTAAGTCTCTATTTGCGAAAATTAACGAGATTGTGGTGTTCACTTAAAACTTAAAATTCCTAAATTTTCCTACCAAATGTGACGGAAAGTTTAGATTTTAATAAGGACTCGGAGGCGAGTATTTGCATCAACTTCTTTTATTGCACCCACAGCAGCAAAAGATGACTACAATGAACATAAGAAAAAAACCATAGGGGCATCCCCCCAGTAGGGAGGTCCCAAACCCAGTCCTTAGTACCACCCCCAAGCTTATATATGTCCTGAGCGGGAGCAGCTTAAGCCTCTTCTTTTAGCAGCAGCTTCAGAAACCAAAACGGCCAACAGTGGCGAACGAAGAGCCAACGGCGACAAACGAGGAACTGAACCAGTCGAATCATCTGGGAAATGAAGTCTCGCAGCATTCACGAGGCTGTGTAGAGAACACAAACACGAGCCAGGCATTCAAACAGGGAACCCATCAGGAACCCCACAACGAGCACCCACCCACCGGTAGGAAGTGGTCAAATACATCTACGTAAAGGGACATCCCAGTAGTGAACAGAAAAGGGGTAAAACCCCCGTCAACAGAGCCCCCTCCCCCGTCACCCATCAATGGCGGAAGGAAAAAACCACAAGTAAAAAACCCGTTGTTCAGTAATTTATTAGCAGTATACATTGTCAAACATGAAACCTGAGAACGGGAGGGTGTGGTGGGAAATACTCGCCTCCGAGTCCTTATTAAAATCTAAACTTTCCGTCACATTTGGTAGGAAAATTTAGGAATTTCAATACAGGAACTCAGAGGCTCCTATTTGCAGGTTTAACGCACCAGAGCCTGAGACATATGGGTGAGCGGGCGGAAATAAAAACAGGTATATTCCTGCGACCAATTTGCCGCTTTCATCAAATCCTCGAGCCTACAACCAGAAGCAAACGCCTTGGAGGCCGCAGCCCCCCTCATAGAGTGCGCCCCAAAACGCGACACATCAACGCCTGCCAAAGCCAACAGCCATCAGGCCTACCGTGCCAACGTAGAGGAGCACACCGGGGCTTGCGGAGCCCGGAAAGACACAAACGACGGAGAAACCGGGGCATCACGGAGGGACACCGTGCGAGCTTCATAGGCCTGAAGACACCGCACGGTGCACAACTGAGGATCACCAGCGAAAGCGGGGTAGAACACTGAACGAATAGCCGTCTTCGTACGTCTGGAAACATCAAACCGAACCCCTTCCGGTGTAAAGGAACGGACCTGGAAGTCCAGGGCTCTAACATCGCCCACACGTTTGCATGAAATGAGACATAACAAGACTAGCAACTTGGAGGATAATTGTTTCAACGACAGATCGTCATTAGGCGGCCAGGCACGCAAAAACTCAAGAACCAAAGATATGTCCCAGGTCGAGGAGCCGGAGGCCGGGAGATTCGAACACCTTTGAATAAGCGACACACCAGGGCATGGCGACCCACCGGGACGCCCTCCAAACCAACATGACCCGCCGAAATCGCCGAGCGATACACATTGATAGTCCGGAAAGCCAATCCCGAATCAAACAGGGACGACAGAAAATTCAACACCACCATCACAGGGGCAGTAAGGGAATCGTGGCCCCGACCAAAACACCAGCGGTGCCAATGGTCCCATGCCGACTTATAGGCGCTCCGCGTGCCTGGAGCCCATGCCTGTTGTAGGGAAGCCGTTCCCTCCGAAACGTCTGCGGTTTGCCAGGCGAACCTGAAACCAACCACGCCACCAACGTCAACCGATTCCCCCATCACCAAGGGATGCGGAAGGCCCTCCGGGTCTGTCAGCAGGTTCACTGGGCAGGGCAGCACCCTCGGCACATCTATCGCCAGTTCCAACAGGTCGGGTACCAGGGTTGGGACTGCCAGAGCGGGGTCAGGAGTACCAATTCCGCCCCTTGCTCTCTCAGCGCGGATAAAACTCTGCATAATATCCGAAACGGAGGGAAGGCGTAATGACGACCCTGCGGCCATCGAAGTTTGAGGGCATCTGTGGCCAGTGCCTCCGGGTCCGGTCGCCAGCTGAAGAAATCCGGCAATTGATTCAGTCTGGACGCAAAGAGATCTACTTGCAGTGGACCCCAGAGAGTAATGATGTCGTCGAAAACTGATGGTAGTAGACGCCAGTCCCCGCTGTCTGTCAGATGGCGAGAATTCCTGTCTGCCACTGTGTTGCACAGGCCCGGGATGAATTCGGCCACTATGAAGAGTCCTCTCTGCAGGCAGAATTCCCATAGGTCGCGGGCCTTGGATGTCAAGTCTCGAGATCGAGTGCCCCCAGGGCATTTATATAACGGACCACCGCCTTGTTGTCCATGTGTATCAGTACGCATTGAGCTCCGGGTCCGGCAAAGCATTGAATTGCGAAGAACGCTGCTAAGCGTTCCAACACGTTGATATGGGCCTCTGCCTCTGAGGGGGACCACCGACCTCCTGTCTCCAGGTGCCCGCATCGGGCGCCCCAGCCCCTGCGGCTGGCATCCAATTCTGTGGTCATAGTCGGGATCGGGTCCATCACCGGACGAGCGTTCCATCTGGCCCAGTCGGAGAGCCACCAGCGTAGGTCTTCCCGCGCCTCGTCTGATAGCAGCACCTTCTGCGAGTAGTCCGGATTCAAACGGAGAAAACGGGCCTTCCAGGTCTGGAGGGCCCGATAGTGTAGGGGAGCAGGGAGAATTGCCAGTCTCACCTGCTCCACTACGGGAGTACTGGAAGCCACGTCCACGCCAGGGACGGGAGCGGGAGGAAACTTTGGCAAAGCCCGCAGGCTGATTGTAGGTGGTTGAATTAAAGGAGCCTCTGTTGGTGCCCGAAGCACCTCTCCTGCCAGCAGAGCGGCCCCTTCCTCTGCCAGCCCGTCCAAAAACTCTATTAGGGGAAAAAAAATATTTCATATTTGCCTCCACTTTGTCCAACTGGGTAACGTACGATCCCAGGTTTTTAATGGATTTTTCCCCAAATAGGAGGCCCTGTGCCTTGGCACCCAAATCCTTTACGGCCTGAGAGGTAAGATGTGTGTCCATGCGCATTAGCATCGATTTACGCCTTTCGGCAGCGATCGCGGCATTAACGCCCCCCCCAAGAGGCATAGGGACATCTGTAGCCAGCCGGAGACCTCCATAGGTTTTAGCACTGCTCTTTGACCCAGTAGGGCCTGTAATCATGGGTACTGCTGTAGCAGTAGTCCCATCCATTGGTTGGGTAGGGGGCCCAAGTTGTTTAGTTAAGTTAGTGACATAACTAACAGCGTCATTCATTGATGATTTAAAGGCATCTGTTAAGGTGGACATAGCAGAGGACAAAGTGGAGGCTTGGAGATTAGCCTCCAGGGCGGCAAAACGCACCGCCGTTTTTGAGAGGCGTTTGGACGGAGGCGTGGGGGAATCCCTGTCTGAGGGACCGTGTACCTGCCGGAAGCGGAGTCGGAGTCTGCCGCTGAGGAAGGGCTTTCTCGGTGAGGGAGCTGAGCGGGGCACATTGCAGCAATGTCTGGGAACGTAGGTGTATCTCACGAGGCAGTCCGGGAGTGAAGCGCGCAAAACTGAAAACCAAAATGGCGGCGCCGAGATCCCGCGAGATCTCGGCGCTCACCACAGGCCGCGAGGTACCCGAGGAGCCGCGCGCCGTGATGGGAGCTCAAGCGTTGCGGCTCGCAGGGTCACCGCGGCAACCAGTACAAAGGGGGATTCGTTTACAAATCACATGCAGTAAATCCGGGCGCGCTGCCAAGCTGTACGAGACAGCCTGCGGCGTCCCGGTCACGAGGGCGCCCGACCCCCGCGGTGTTAGCCGGGGATAGTCGGGGCCTCGAACTAGGGATGCACCGATACCACTTTTTTAAGTACGAGTACCGATCCTTTTCTTCAAGTACTCACCGATACCGAGTACCAATACTTTTGTTATGTCATGTGACGCTTTCCAATAAGAACAGACCTCATATAAAAATGCCCCCAGCTCATGGGATATGCCCCCAGCTCATGGGATATGCCCCCAGCTCATGGATTGCCCCAGTTTATGGGATATGCCCTGCTCATAGATTTTCTCCCCCCCCCCCCCCCCAGCTCACCTGGAGCTCTCCGGCATACTCAACTTCCTGGGCGCCGCCGGGAAAGTCTTCGCTCGTTGGAAGGACCCCAGCCGCGATCACGTGGGACCATGTGATCGCGGCTGGGGTCCTTCCAACGAGCGCACGTGGGGAAACTTTCCCGGCGTCGCCCAGGAAGGTAAGTATCATCGCGGAGAGCTCCAGATGCCTGTCCGAATGCTCTATCGGCATTCGGACAGGCCCTGCAGCTGCTCATCGCGTTCATACTTACCTTCCTGGGCGACGCCGGGAAAGCTTCTGCGCTCGTTGGAAGGACCCCAGCCGCGATCACATGGTCCCACGTGATCGCAACTGGGGTCCTTCCAACTAGCGCAACGCGCAAAGACTTTCCCGGCGGCGCCCAGGAAGGTAAGTATCGCGGAGAGCAGCTGCAGGGCCTGTCTGAATGCCGATAGAGCATTCAGACATCCGCCCCAGCCTCTAGGATGCCGGCTCAATGCCGGCTTTCGGTATCGGGGAAAAATATCAGGGGTACTGCAGGAGTACCAAGTACTCCTGCAGTACCCGGTATCGGTGCAACCCTACCTCGAACGCAACTAAATCAATTGTAATCAGGGTTTTACTGTTTACCTTGATTTTCTGTGTTTCTCCTTGAAGATCAGTAAAAAGAATAAAAAGTATTCAGCGCTGCGGAATATGCTGGCGCTTTATAAATAAAGAATAATCCTAATAAAAAGATACTTAGCTGATGTGGGAGCAGCAAAAGAAGAGGCTTAAGCTGCTCCCGCTCAGGACATATATAAGCTTGGTTGTGGTACTAAGGACTGGGGTTGGGACCTCCCTGCTGGGGGGGATGCCCCTATGTTTTTTTCTTATGTTCATTGCATTCATCTTTTGCTACTGTGGGTGCAATAAAAGAAGTTGATGCAAATAGGAGCCTCTGAGATCCTGTATTGAAATCCATAGCCAGCCTACAAAAAGGAACGACTAAGGCTAATGTCAGACGAACGCAGTCTGAGCGCACTCTGCGTGTGTGCATGACTGACATACTGACGGAAGATACTGTAGACACCACACTTTTTTTCTTTAACGGATGTAGAACAAAAAAGGAAATATGGGAATTAAAATTAAATGACCGCTACAGTCAGCCAGACCAAAAAAAACACATCTGAGCGTCAACGTGACTAACGTCGCAAATGCACTGCGTCTAACGTCGCGTCATCACGCACACAGGCCGCGACGCAGACACGTCGCACTCTGGTCGTCTGTCCTAGCGCTTTTACGTCGATGCCTAATTGGCGTCCGTTGCTACCTGCATGGTGCGTCCGTTCGTGTGTACTTCATGTGTTGGTCTATATTGATCACAAATCAATGCTACAACGAACGTTAAACTGTGCGACGACACGGACATGATGACTGCGTTCGTCTGACGCTAGCCTTACCCTAACAATGATTCCCACGACAATTGCTTAAGATTCCAGAAATTCACATTCTATACGGTAGAAACAAACATAAACAAGTTAACAATTTATAGAAATGGAGGGGTTGGTTCCTAGGGGTGTACATGGACACTAGGGCTGTGCAATATGGACAAAATAATCATATTGCGATTTTTTTTTTTTTTTTTTTTTTTTGAATATTGCGATTTTATTTGCGATTAGCACATGGATACTGCCCCAGCACATGGATATACTGCCCCAGCTCATGGATATTATGCACCAGCACATGGATATTATGCACCAGCACATGGATATACTGCCCCAGCTCATGGATATACTGCCCCAGCTCATGGATATACTGCCCCAGCACATGGATATACTGCCCCAGCACATGGATATACTGCCCCAGCACATGGATATACTGCCCCAGCTCACACATGGGGATACTGCCCCAGCTCACACATGGGGATACTGCCCCAGCTCACACATGGGGATACTGCCCCAGCTCACACATGGGGATACTGCCCCAGCTCACACATGGGGATACTGCCCCAGCTCACACATGGGGATACTGCCCCAGCTCACACATGGGGATACTGCCCCAGCTCACACATGGGGATACTGCCACCAGCACATGGGGATACTGCCCCCGGAACATTGATATACTGCCCCCGGAACATTGATATACTGCCCCCGGAACATTGATATACTGCCCCCGGAACATTGATATACTGCCCCCGGAACATTAATATACTGCCCCCGGAACATTAATATACTGCCCCTGCACATGGATATACTGCCTCGGAACATTAATATACTGCCCCTGCACATGGATATACTGCCTCGGAACATTAATATACTGCCCCTGCACATGGATTTACTGCCCCAGCTCACACGTGGATGTTCTGCCCCAGCTCACACTTGGATACTGCCCCAGCTCACACTTGGATACTGCCCCAGCTCACACTTGGATACTGCCCCAGCTCACCTCTTTGCGCCGCGTGTTCGGCTCCCTGTGAGCTTCCGGCGGCATGGAGCTTGGACGCTCGCCTGGGGGAACCACGTGGCTGTACACGTGGCTCCCCCTGCGAGCACCCAAAGCTCCATGCCACCGGAAGCTTACAGGGAGCCGATAAAATGAATAGATAAAATTGCAGCCTTATGCGGTTTAGAAATCGCATGTGCTTAAATCGCAATTTTTTTTTTCGCGATTAATTGCACAGCCCTAATGGACACTTTATTTGTATCGGGTGTGCTGAAGGATGGCACTGTGGTATTTTGCCTTTTTAGCGAATCTGATTGGCAAGACGTGCAAGTGACCAAATTGGCTAACAGATGCTAGAAGCCACTCAATGGCGTAATTTTGCACCGCCGCAGCTGGACCAATCGCCATCAGGCAGGGTGATGTTACCGACTGACAACATCACCCTTATGCCTACAATTGTTTTGGGAGTGGAAGGGAACAGATGGAAATTTTCAAGCAAAGTAGACTGCGGTTGCTTAATTGTACGGTATGAAGTCTTATGCACATCGCAATTCTTTAACTACAAGTTTTGTACATTGATTAATACAGTTTGATTCATACATACCTACTGTTTTGGGTATCTACTAATCATCAGGTGTCTTTTAGCTTCTGGCCTTTGTTCGGAAATTCTAAATCATTAAGCCTTTATGCTATGACCTGCAATAAAAGCTTTGTAGCATAAGGTATATTGTAGCTTATAATTTAAATAACGAAATTTGTTAGCTAGGTCTACTGACCCATGTTTCTTGTTTTTTACGTCTTAGGCTAGGGTCAAACGAACGCATTATTGGCAGCGACTGTGAAAAAGTGCGTCTGAACGCGTTTGACGTATTCTTTCACGGAATGCGCGAAAACGGTCATACGATGCGCATTTTCGTGCATGATTTTTTTACGGATCGTCAATAAAACACTTTTTGCGTCTGGACGTTATGTAGGCTGGACATTAGCAGCGTCTGACCTCTCCTAATCACGCAAACACGCCGCTAGCGGACGCAGCGCACTCTGTACGTCAGTACTAGCGGTTCTGCGTTCTCGAAAAAATGTGTTCATTTTCCACTTGCGTTGCGCGGCCGGACTTTCGTGCGGCCGTACTTTGTATATTGGCCGTCATTGCCTGTCATTTGCTGCTACTGCGGCCGTGATTAAGTGCGCCTAAACGCACGTTAAAAATGCGTTAGTCTGACCCCAGCCTAATATAGTGCTCACTTTTTTTTCTTGACGGTAATCCAGTCACTCTAAACGTATCCACTTCAGTGAAACTGTTATAAAAAGTCAAAACGTTATTACGGTAGTACAGGCAGTTTGAGATGGATTGTAACTGGTTTCTGCTGCAGCGACATATTTAACGATTTTTTTTGTTTTTTTTCTTCCCTGTTACCTCAGCTGCCAGTAGTGTCATTTAATGTGAACAATCTGCCTTTTACCGACCCTATGCTGTCAGTGTGGGCACAGCTGGTGAACTTGGCAGGGTGCAAGCTAGACAAGCACAAGCCGAAGAAGTCACTCAGTCAGGGGCTGGCAGGTAAGTTCCTGAAAGACGCCAGAAGTAATTAGTTGGATAACATTTCAATAGACCGTGACGCAATTTGAGATAATTGTCAGAAATGTAGACAATTGCATCTCCTGTTATATGCAGAACTGATCTCACAATTTATGCATGTTCTACCCTTGTTATAATTGTTTAAAGTGGGTTGAAAAAGCTCAGAAAATTACTGAATGCAAATCATTTTCTAGCTGGTGAATGGAAGGAAATTTTAAAACCATGGAATGTATGGTGTGAACTCGTCATTGCTTTGTTCATTGCTATACAGTCGTTTTTATATGTACATCTTACACCGTTTTCATTTTGACACAAGGCACCGCTTAAGTCCGTTTCGTTTTGTTGTTGGTTTTTTTCATGTTGCGTTTTTGATTTCCCAGATCAAGTGGATTTGGACAGATTGCGATGTCAACAGTTAAAGCTCTACATACTGAAAGCTGGTTGGGCCCTTCTTTCTCATCAAGACCGATTGAGACAGATTTTATCTCAGCCATCTGTTCAGGAGCCTGGACACATTCCATGTGGTATGAACGTTTACTGATTTCAACAGCATTGCTTGATATTTCTGTAGTGGGTGAAATAATAACCTAAATATTTTTTTCAACCTGTTGCTTTTAACAAATTCTCAATTCTCTTTATTGCAATATAAAAGAGTGCCAATGTAAACTTGTGCTTTCAACACTGTATTCTTCTATGTTATTGTTCACTTTACTCGCTGTAGGTGCTTTTTTTATTTAATATGAAAGCGAAAATAAATCAAGAAAAAATGAGCACAACATAAATCAGAAATATTACAGATCCCGGGGCATGGGATAACTACACCCGTCATCAAGAGTTAAGCGGAGCCCCAACAGATTTAAAGAATTTATAAACCTCCCATCAATTTGTCCCTCCATAGGATCAGTCTGCTACTCCCCAGGCATCATTTGCATGACGTAGCAGGCGGATCAATAGACGGGCAGGGGAGCTGGTCGATAAATCCATCGCCATCAAAGAATGAGCACGCAGTGAGGGAAAGACCAAGCTAACAAACATACTAACGTACAAACAACCAACCAGAAAACACAAGACACATAAAAAAAAGGGTCCGGGAAGTGGAGGAGGAACAGTGTACAAGAGAGAACCAGATAGAAAAGGAAAAAGAGTTGGAGGGGAGAAAAAAGGTCAGATGAGAAAAGCAGATAGTGGGGCCATGTGAAATAACCAATAACTCCCGTACAGGAGAACAATGTACCCCGACCTTTAAAAGGTAGGAGAGCTGACAGCAGTTACCCGATAACCTGTTGCATCAAGTCGCAGTCTGCTCAGGAGAAAGCGAGTCTGAGGTTCTAACACTTACCCAGCCATTCCTTGCAGGAAGTGGAGGGAAGAAACTCGGACCAGTAGTACCAAGTTTGTCGAAACCCTGCCTCCTACCTCTCCAGAAAATACCAAATGCTCAGCTGATCTATTAGCCTTCACCCTATTTAGATTCTAACTTTTAGAACCTCACAAAGTGAAAGGGGTCGAGTGTGATTTCCAGTACAGCGATATCAGCGACCGGGCAGCGAATATAAATGACTTCTCAGAAAAGACCTTTTAAAATCCCTTTATAGGAAAGTGTTGTCTGGCAAAGCAAAAATGACTTCGGGTGCAATCCGACATCCAGACCTGTCAAATGGTGAGCCAGGTTTCAAATGGCTTCCCAGAATGGTTGAATGAGCGAGCAAGTCCACCAAATATGTTGGTGTGTACCTCTCACGGCATTACATCGCTGGCATAAGTCCGTGGACGTGAGACAGAAGCGTGCAATCTGAGAAGGTGACGTGTACCACAACGATACCAGTTTGAATGACATCTCTTGAAGCTTAGACGAGGGAACCGTGAGAGCTAAAATAAAACGTCTTAGTCCAATGAGCCTCAGGAATGACACCTCCCAGCATTTCATCCCATCGTCCCACAAAACCCAGCAATTCTGCTGAGTGGGTCTGAAGAAGAGCATATAAAATCCTAGCTAGAGGTACACCCAGTGTACAATATTTCTCAAATGAGGCCAATGGTCTGGTCAGTATTGAATTACCAGGCTTTGCACATGGTAAACTTAAGGCCTGGTCCTTTTCCAGACCATATGGATGCTAGAAGCCATTTCCTAATGGCTGTAGTTGCTTTGAGCAGTGGTGCAGTACATGCTGCCAAATAAATTTTTAAAATCTGCTGGAGGGCTACTATTTTCAGGGCAAAAAAACCTAGGTTTTAGTGGGTAATATTTTCCTGAAAAACAAAAATTGGTGGTGTTGCGCTAAAGGAAAGTAATAAAACTTATGTATGGTCTATTTTGAAGGCATGCTATACTGCACAGCAAAAAAGAGAAAGAAAGTTCTATTTCTCAATAGTTCGTTCAATGGATATCCAGTCTCTGTTGTAGAAAGGATTTTCAGTGAAATCTTCCAAGACTTTGGAACGAATGACCACTTCTTTGGTGAATCTTCATTAAAAAGTATATATCTCGGAAAAAGAGAAACTCGATAGTGTTATACCGTTTATTAATGTGTATACAAATCTACTGACATAATATACGTACAGAAAAAAGAGGTAGTGGGTTTAGGATTTGATCTCACCCACTGCCAGATAAAACATCACGTGATGTTTTATCTGGCAGTGGGTGAGATCAAATCCTAAACCCACTACCTCTTTTTTCTGTACGTATATTATGTCAGTAGATTTGTATACACATTAATAAACGGTATAACACTATCGAGTTTCTCTTTTTCCGAGATATATACTTTTTAATGAAGATTCACCAAAGAAGTGGTCATTCGTTCCAAAGTCTTGGAAGATTTCACTGAAAATCCTTTCTACAACAGAGACTGGATATCCATTGAACGAACTATTGAGAAATAGAACTTTCTTTCTCTTTTTTGCTGTGCAGTATAGCATGCCTTCAAAATAGACCATACATAAGTTTTATTACTTTCCTTTAGCGCAACACCACCAATTTTTGTTTTTCATGTTATATGCTTTCTGAATTTGGTGGATATCAGGGTGGTGTTTTTTTGCTGCTCATTGTTTTTGGGTGTTTCCACAGTATAAACCCTCTTTGCTTGGTAATATTTTCCTCACTAAGGAAATCTTAATACCGCTTCGCGTTTTTCAATGGCTGCACTCCGTTTCTGTTAAACCAGATGTGCAAATCCATCACTTATATACAAACACACTCTATAAAACGTGTAGTTTGTACCCATGTCACTGCTACCTGCTCATAGACCGTACTGATTTGTGATGTGACGCTACAGCGTGATGGCCCAAGCTCCTATTTTGAAGTCATTAGAATTGAATAAAATGGCTGGGAGAGGAAACTTGCAGTACAGGAGGATGGGAACAGGGACCTCCTTGCATTATAACCTGTGTAAGTTGTTGTGGTGCTTAGTGTTCCTTCTAAGGTGTTTACATTAGCATTATCTTACAGTTCTCACAACTGACTTGTGTTAATTTATGTGGATGCTCACAAGGTGGGAAACTGACTTCCTTTTGTTTTATTTCTATTTTTAGATGAGGGGGCTGCAGCTTCTCCCGACGTAGGTGACATGTCTCCAGAGGGTCCTCAGCCACCCATGATACTTCTGCAGCAATTGCTGACGGCAGCTACACAACCTTCTCCTGTGAAAGCTATCTTTGACAAGCAAGAACTAGAGGTAATTGAGTTTTGTTAAATCTTGGGGTAAATGTGCTTGTTAACCTCGCAGAAAACTAAAAGAATTTTCACATTTTATTTTTAATTAAAAGTATCCTCTTTATTTGCATTAGGCTGCAGCATTGGCAGTCTGTCAGTTTCTGGCAGTGGAATCCACTCATCCATCCACACCATTGTTTGAGGACTTTTGCAGTTCAAGCGAGCTCTCTTCCCCTGTCACAGTGCAGCACATACGTCCAACTAAAATTAAGAAGCGTAAACCGTCTCCAATTCCACCTGTCCCAATTGTTGCTCAGCTTATGGACATGGGATTTCAAAGAAAGAACATTGAGTTTGCGCTTAAATCCCTTTCGGGAGCATCAGGAACTGCATCCAGCACGCCAGGTATGTTCTCTGAAACTGTGGTCAGAATTACAAGAAACCCCAAATTTCTTTTTGTTAAATCAATTGTTGGATGACTTTGGGACAGATCATATGGTAAGCTGGCTGAACACTGCTTTCTTGTAACTGGTGCAACAATCCTACATTCATAAATGAATGATATTCCTAGTGTAATGACGGAAAGTCTGAATTTTAATAAAGACTTGGATGAATATTTTTCTTTATTGATATCTCTATTGATATCCACAGCAACGTAACAAGAGGCATTGTGTGTAAAAATGTAAGAAATTTGGACAGCACAAAGACTATTCCCCATTACATCATAGTCACACCCTTTGACTGTCGTCTTGCTCTGTTCCAACCTGTCTTGATTCACAGGCATTTCACCCGTTATGCATAGAGTCCTGTTGTCTGATATCTCTAAGTGCTGTTCTGTGGGTCGTGCTCCAGCAGAGTAGAAAGAAAAATTGGATCCATTGTTGACATTTACAAAGATTTTTATATCCACACCTTGGTTGCATTTCCTTTATGGAAAATCCAGAACCAAAATATGGCTTTAATTATTTTGCTGTCATCATATGGGAGCAGTACACTGGTCATATCACTGGTTTAGTTTCATATGATCTTACAAAGCTATTTCCATTCATTTACATGAGGTTCATATTCGTTTCTAAATGTTGCTGAGAAAAACAAAACCTTAAACTGCCATCAGTCTCTGACACTTGGTTTTGGAGCATTTAAGACACAAAGTGGATTGTTGTTCTTGCAGGTGTGGAGGCTTTGGTTGGATGGCTGGTGGAGCATCCTGACATCCAGGTCACAGAATTATCAGATGGTGAGACGGCTTCTGAAGAGTCAGATGAAGAGGTTGTAGAAGAAGTGGAGGAGCAGGAGGCCGCATACCCAGTGGTTGGCATTTTTATTTATTTTTGTGTGTGGATTTTTTGGTCTATCTACCAGTCTGTGCACATCAGGGTAGCTGTCATAGATTATTTTTCTGGGGAACAATTGCTCCTCATGGCTATATGTGGAAACTGAAAACAATCATGAGAATAACTCCTATTACTTTGTGCTAACAAGTATAACGCTCCCTAAATTTCCACACTATTGCTAAAAGGTTAATGAATTTCTCTGTGCACTGGTCATAAAATGGAAATGTAATCCTCCAAATGCCTGGGTGCCATGCTTGTATTTGTATTGGGGGGGTGCACATGGCACTTCTGTAGATACCCGGACACCTAGTCTTTATCAGAAATCCTTGTTTCTCGTTAATGCTGGGGTGTCTGAAAATAGAAGTGTTTGATAATTACCCAATTTCTAAAGTACGATGCCAAGCATGAGCTTTGATCACTTAATCATTATTTTTTAATTACAGTTAAATGGTGCCCTGGTGACAGAAAGCCAGACCTATAAGAAAAGAGCTTATTTCTTAAGCAATGACGATTATGCTGTGTATGTGAGAGAGAATATACAGGTAGGTCTCCCTCTCTATTCAATAGTGTAAAATTAGTTACTGATGTTTTGTAAACCAACCTGTCTAGGACCTTTTAATCTTGTGCATCAAATAAACACTTTTTTTCCCCACCAGTTTAGAAACCTAACAAGCTATACTCCAAAGTTGGTGCTAACTTAACTAGAGCTGTTATAAACTTACCAGAGCCATTATAGTTTATGGAGTTGATAAGTTTACAACGGCTCTGGTTAACTTGGTGTCAACTATGGAACAGAGCATAACATTTTTTTTATACGTTAGGCTAATGTCAGACGAACGCAGTCAGAGCGCACTTTGCGTGCATGCATAACGGACAGACGTACGGACGGAAGAAACTGTAGACACCACACAGTCTTTTTTTGGACTGACCGAAAAAAAGGGAATTATGGGAAACAAAATTAATATGAGAAATTATAAAAATTGGAAAATGATATGAAAAGCCATTTTGTGCGTCAAGGTGCTGGACGTCGCAAATGCGCTGCACCTGACTTCGTGTCATCACGCACACAGAACGCTATGCGGACATGGCGCACTCTGCGCGTCCGTCTAGCGGTTTTTCGTTCTTGCCTAACTTGCGTCCGTTTTCCATGTGCGTGCGCAGTTCGGTGCGCACGTACTTCGTGTGTGGGTTTCTATTGATCATGATTCTATGCTACGACAGACGTTAAACTGTGCGCTGACACGCACGTGATGACTGCGTTCGTCTGATGCCGGCCTTAGTCAGCACACCTTTTATAGTTGGGTGCATCTTAACTTGGAAGATGCTTAAAAATAAATTCAAATGATGGAGACGTGCATACGCACAGTAAGATCTTATGTACTGTTCCTTCACCAATGACTCTTGCAACGGATTTAAAAAACTCCTTAAATGAATTGTGTAGGAATGGGACAAGCTTTAATTTTTGTTCAGAATTTGACTCCTTTATTTTTAAAAAGTTATCTCCTCTATATCTGCCTGTCTGTATATTTAGTGCTTTTATGGATGTCTTGGTCAAAGAACACAATTGTATCTCTGCATTGTTATTCTTAGAAAATAAGTGATAGGTCATGACTACAGGTACTAGTACAATTCAATAATACCTGTTTGCTACATTTATCGTAAGCTGGAAGATCATGCTCTCCAAGTCTTTTTTGTCTGTATGACTTGCTTTTTTCAACTCCATCGCAGGTTGGCATGATGGTACGTTGCTGCCGGACATATGAAGAGGTTTGCGAAGGGGATGTTGGGAAAGTAATAAAGCTAGACCGTGACGGACTTCATGACCTCAATGTGCAGTGTGACTGGCAGCAAAAAGGTGGCACGTACTGGGTGCGATACATCCATGTGGAATTGTTAGGTGAGCATACACAATTTGAAATGCACATAGTTCTACACGGCAAAAGGGTGATGGAAGGTAAAGTAAAACACTTAACATTTATTGAAATCTCCAGGTTTCCCACCACAGAGTTCTCCATCACACATCAAGATTGGTGACAAAGTGCGTGTGAAGGCCTCAGTTACAACACCAAAATATAAATGGGGATCAGTAACTCATAGAAGCGTGGGGGTTGTGAAAGGTAATGTACATTTTCATTTGAGCAAGGTTGCAAAGCACTGGAACTAGAGTAGTGTTCATTTATGTTCTTCGTTCATTGTGCAGTTGTCATGTACATGTGGTTCCCTCTTTAAAGTAGAGCTGTGCTTGCAAATGCAACTTTCAATATTTTCTTTTGAGATTCCTTTTAGTGCATACTTGTTGGTATTTGTCAGGTAGCCCTCATCATGCCAAACCATCTTTGTGCATATTTTATTATATTTTCTAAATGGATTAATGCACAGGTCTTGTTATCTGCCTGCAATATCAACCCAAGTAATCATGCATATTTCCTTTTGGACATCAATATTTTGTTTTAATATATGCCCTTTTATATGTTGCAGTGGTCAGAGCCACAAAATTTTATTGTCATGGAAACCTGAAGGGACACATCAGTGGAATTAGAGGGACATAAGCTGTAAATTACTTGTAGATTACTGGTGCATTAGAAATAAAACCAACTTCTAAAACACATACTGCTTTTTTTTTGTCTGAAGTAATTGCATATAGAAAGGAAAAAAAATAGGTATTTTATCTCTGGGTTCCAGTTTGTGGATTTTACCATGATTCAACTTTTACCAAAAGCATTGCTTTGTGGCTCTTGTTTATTTAATCTACAATATTTACCAGTTAGTGAGCTGTAGGATGGAATGTTTAGATAAGGCTATGTTCTCAAGGCTACCTGAGATAAGAGCTGGCAGCTGAGTGAGATATGACAGGGAGCTTAAAATACTTCTACCCCCTGGTGATGTCTTTTATGTACATCCCATTCAGTACAATGATGTGTCAGCTGCCTGACCATAGCCTCCATTATATAGCCAAAACCACAAAGGGAGCAACGAGTGGGGGGGAGGGGTAAATATTAGGGATGCACCGATACCACTTTTTTAAGACAGAGTACGAGTACCGATTACTACCCGGCGGCCGCCTCACAGCCCTGCGACCGTACCCACCGCTAGGTGAGTATTGCGGCCGCCAGAGGGGAACGCTGGCCGAGTGCTTTTCATGCACGTGGCCAGCTTCCCCAACCCTGTGGATACCGGCAAGCTGGCCCAGCGCTGGCTTCCGGTATCGGGGGGGGGGGGGATGTACTCGTGCAAACGGCAGTATCGATACCGATACTAGTATCTGTGCATCCCTAGTAAATATACTGTGGTCTGGGGTGGCAGTTTACAACATAAAGTACCCCAAATTGATGCACCCAGTGACTCAGAGTAAAGTATTTTCTTAACTAAACATACAAGAGAAAAACAAAGCACTTTAAAGAAATTGGCAACATATAATAAACACACTAAGCAAATTTTTTTTTTTTTTTTTTTGGTAGTTGTGGCTCTTTAAATCCATGGGCTGGTCCATTACATTCTTCATTCCAGGGTACATCAGATTGCTGTCGCTTTACCAGACACCTACACATTAAACGGATGAGATTTAGATCTAAAATCAATGACTAGGGCCATTGCAACATTGAAAGGCTAGACTGTCCAAGTTAATGTTGTCTACACTGACATATTTTTCATATGCCAACTGCAATCTCTTCATTGTAATTTCTAAAGTAAATGAAATCTTAAACTCTGTGCAGTTATGGTATCAGGGTGGCTCACTTCTATTTGTATGGTATTTATGTCACTTGTGTTGTTTTTTTTTTTCGTTTTTTTTCTCTCTCTATTCTAGTTTAGCAGAGCAAAGATATTTTCCATCTTGAAATTTAGCATTATGGAGAAAGTTACAGCTTGTATCCAGTGTTTTCACTAGGTTTACTAGCATCCATAACACTTCATGCTATTTAGTTATGCTTTTGTCTGACTTGCCCTGATAATTGGAAAATGGATATGAAGTCACAAGCAAAATCCTCAACTCCCCTTGATGCAATTTGTCACAAATCTGCTTTTAGATGTATCATTTTGAATAAAATGGTATATTGTCGTAATTCTTCCTTCATAAGATTGCAATCGATACCACCGACTTTCTTATCCATGCATTATTTCCCCTCTTCTACAAGTTTCAGTAGACACAGTATCTTACCTGAATCACGTGAGTGTTCAATTTTCTTCAATGTTTTATTTGGCAGCATTCAGTGCCAATGGAAAGGATGTCATTGTAGATTTCCCTCAGCAGTCTCACTGGACTGGATTGCTTTCCGAAATGGAGTTGGTTCCAAGCATTCATCCTGGAGTAACGTAAGCATTCCTTCATATTTATCTTATGTACGTACTGTTGCAAGTAGGCCACGACGATGTTCCCAATTAACCTATTTGGGTACATGTTTTGGGTTTTTTTCCGCTTGTCAGTTTATTTTGATTATAAAGGCAGATTTATTCATGCCTATGTTGACTGCTTTAAAACAAGTGGAATCAAGAGTTCTTTTGTTTTGTGTGAAGGGGGGGCATCTAAATACATAGTGCATTGGTATTTTTCCAAAGTATGAAGAACATGCTCTGTTTTTGTTTTCTGTAGCTGTGATGGCTGTCAGATGTTTCCTATTCAAGGACCTAGGTTCAAATGCCGCAACTGTGAGGACTTTGACTATTGTGAAACGTGCTTCAAAAACCGAAAACACAACACAAGGCACACATTTGGAAGAATAAATGAATCCGGTACATTCATTTTGTGCTTTTAATTCCACTTTTCTTAAACATTTTTTTCTTAAAGCATTAATGTTCTTTATTTTGCGTGTGTTTTTTATCTTTATTAAACAGGGCAGTTGCCAGTATTTTGTGGACGTTCTGGCAAACAACTCAAGCGGCGACATAGTGGACAGCGTGGGATGCTATTGGATGACTGGTCCAGAATTGTTAAAAACTTGAACGTGTCTTCATCTGTGAATCAAGCTACACGTCTTATCGATGGCAGTGATCAGTGTTGGCAGTCTTCCGGGTCTCAAGGAAAGGTAAGATAATTGAAAATGCCATGAAAAGAGTGACTTTGAATTACCCTCTTTTTTTTTTTTTTTTTTTAAACTTGTGTGGTTAGTAGAATGACTGTCCTTTTTTTTCCTTTTTTAGCTTTTGAAACCAGCATCTTTTCGATTTAAAAAAACAAAACAAAAAAGCCTCTCTTCATGATTTTTGTACTTCTTGTACCTTTTTTTTTTTTTTGTCGGTAGTGTCATGGCTAGTGGTGCCACATAAGAAATGTAAATGTAGCACTCCATTTGTCAACAAGATGTTTTCATCGTATTTGCAAATGGTGGAGACTATTTTCAGATTTTGCCAAAGACAGACCAATAAATTAGGGATGCACTGAAATTTCGGCCACTGACCTTATCGCCAAAAGGAAAAAACAGTCGAAAAAATCAGTCATCCGGGCCTGGAGGTCTGGCAGAGCCAGGGGCTCGTCTGACCCTGCATTTCCTGTGGCTCTATTACATTGTATACTTACCTTTTAGATCCTCTGCAATAATCCTAAATCCCTTTCCTCAGATGTTGAAGTTAGGAGTGTATCAAATATTCTATATTCAGCCTTTGGGTTTTTACACCCCAGGTGCATCATCTTGCACTTATCCACATTAAAGTTATACATGGACTAATTCTAGGTACCTAAGGGGACTGATTTTGAAGGTGTGTGGTCATGTGCAAATAAATGCCCAGTGTGTGCGGCCAAGGCCCAGGGAAGTATAGTTACACGTGTGTGTGTGTTTCTTTAATACAATCAGTATATTAAATCATAAAATTTATCGATTGTGGAAATAGCTGTTACCCTTCCTGTAAATTAAGTAAGCTGAGTGGTGTAGAAATGTCTACAACATCAAATGATCTTTTGGCAGCTCTTACTAAAATCTTAATGCATTAAATTAGCATTTCTTTTAAACGAAACGTCTTTTTTTCTTGCTCAGCATTGGATACGTCTGGAGGTCTTCCCTGATGTTTTGCTGCACAGACTGCTGATGATTGTAGATCCCGCAGACAGCAGCTACATGCCTTCTCTGGTTGTTGTATCAGGTACAGTCTCTGTGTGTTGAGTGTTTACTTTTCTTTCTTGACTTTCTGGGATATTATTTGCTTACAGTTTTATTCTTTTCTAGGTGGCAATTCCCTTAACAACTTGATAGAGTTGAAAACCATCAACATAAATCCAACCGATATGAGTGTGTTACTTGTCAGTGACTGCACAGAGGTATGTGTGATCCAGTGGTAGTTCAGTTGTATCAGGGTGCTCTGTGTATAAATGCACTAGTCTGTTCATATCAGAAGTCCCTGCTGTGCATTTGAATGTATTCATTCTTTTTCTGTGTAGTATCACCGATATATAGAAATTGCTATAAAGCAGTGCCGCAGCTCTGGTATAGACTGTAAAATTCACGAACTAAGCATCATCGGACAGATTCGTGCAGAGGATGAGGATTTGGCTTCTGTTCCTTTTCTGGCTTCTGATAATGAGGAAGAAGATGATGATAAAGTCAGTACTGGCAGGTGAGGTTTGAAGGAGCTGGGAAATTCTGTCATGATTAGGTGACTAGGGTAAGCTATAGGCACTGCAGGCCATGGAGTTTAGTCACTAATTCTGGTGTCTTTAATGCTTACTTATTATAAAATTCAGTGCTTAATAAACAACCCCTCCACTTTTTTTTTTTCTCCCTTTTACATTAAACTGTAAACCCACTATTTGCTACAATAATGCTTCTGTATATAGATATAGAACATATATTTTTTTTTTTTCTTCCAGACGTTCTGGCTTTTTATTCTGAAATCTGTTTCTAGTTCTCACAAGCTATAATTTCATCAAGGGCTGTTTTAGTATGTAATTAAACCGTTAATGTATCAGAGGTGTCAGTGCACCTTTTAAAGTGGTAAAACATTCAAATGATCTTTTTGTTTTACAGTTTTGTAAGAAAAAAGACAGCTGGTTTGGAATCTGCAGCAACGATCAGGACTAAAGTCTTTGTGTGGGGCCTTAATGACAAAGATCAGTTGGGAGGACTGAAGGGCTCCAAGGTAATATTTATATTACTGCAACATATTCTGCAGCAAGGCACAGGGGTTATAGTAGTTTAGATCACGAAGTATGAAGGGAAGTTCGAATTGTAATGAAGGACTCAAAGGTGAGTATTGCATCTCTTTTCTTGCATTTATTGAGGATAGCAGCAAGGATTAAACATTGAACTGTAAAAAACGTAACACAATTAGAAAAAAAACAACCGGGTTATCCAAAGAGATCCGAATTGCTTGAGAAAGGTAACCGAACGCTGAAAATCAGCGTTCGGTTACCTTTCCTGGCCATTCGGCTATCCAGAGAGCAGGCAATTCGCCAAATCCTGGCGAATTGCCTGCACATACGGTGCCTGTTCGGTGCCTGTTCGGTGCCAGTGAAATCCCCATGAAAATGCACGGTTTCGGCTATTCAGAGAACACAAACCAGCAGTGAAAGGTTCCCCTAATGCCCTGCCATTCGGTGGCTTAATTCGGCAAGTTAATTCAGGAGAATCCCATAGGCTTCAATGTTAAAAATATTCCCATTTTAATTCAATATCTAATAAACCGTTCATTTATAAAATTCTGCAGTAAAGAGTCTCTTTATTTATAGATTTTTTTAGGATACTTTAAGCATTTTTCTTAACTTTTTAAAAGTCCGTTTTTTTTTTTTTTTTTTTTTTTTAAGTTTACTTATTTTTTCTGTAACAGCCCTTTTTATTATCATTCCCTGGACCTCCTGTGTAAATGTCAGACATTTTCGCTCAGTAGTTTTTTTGCAAACAGCGTTTCATTTTCACAGATTCAAACGGTTTTGCTAATTTATTCACCTCCCTCGTCTGCGGTCTCAGCTGCTTCGGCTGTGTGTGATCGGCTCCTGCTCGGGCTTTTTCTGTGGTTTTCGTAGGTTAATCCAGATGTTTTTGGGGGTTTTCGGTGTGCATTCGGTGAGTTTTGTGGTTAGTTTTCGTCAGGTTTGCGGCAGCTTTTCCCTGCAATTCGGGTGCCCTGTGGTGCTTGCTGAATACATCGCAGGGTCACCGAAATGGGATCGGCAAAAGGAACCGAATTGAAGAGAACGAAAAGTCACCGAACGTGCGGTGACTTTTCGAATCTCTTTGAATAACCCTGCAAGTCTTAGTTCAGACACTCCCAATCTCCATCAGCCAGTCCCTGTATTCCTCCTTCCTCTATATATTCCTTGGTGCTGCGGCATTCGTCCTCTTTTCTTGGTGCAGGTAGAACATCCACACGAAAACCAGAACGAGTTTCCAACAGGAGGAACCGGAACACATACTCCACAAAGGCGGTCCTGAGTTGTTTCAGCGTGCCAACGGGTTTAGGAAGCTGAGAGCGAACAGATACACGACAGGAGATCAGACCAAGCAGTACTAGACTGGCGACATAACCGGTGGTTCAAAGGTGCGACACCCCAAGAAAGTCAGTGGGAGGGAGAGGAGGGCAATACTCACCTGAGTCCTTTATTACAATTCAAACTTCCCATCATACTTGGGAAAATTCTGTAATTGTTATACTCGGACTCAGAGGCTCATATTGCGTGTTCAAAGCTGATCCACCAGGGGTGCGGACCAGTGAACAACCGGCTTGACATAGAAAGTCTTGAAGGTAGACTCTCTAGACCAGTGGTTCTCAACCTTTCTAAAGCCGTGACCCCTTAAGACAGTTCCTCATGTTGTGGTGACCCCCAACCATTACATTTTTTTTCCTTGCTACGTCATAACTAATTTTGCTACTGTTATGAATTGTAATGTAAATATCTGATATGCAGGATGTATTTTTATTGCTACAAATTGAACATAATTAAAGTATGTTAGAGTAAAAAAGAGTAATCACAAAGACAAATTGTTATACAGTCTGTTAAGAAAAAAAATACACAGGTATTCATTCATAACCACAGAACTTTAGCATAAATACAAAATATTTGTAAACCAAATAAATAACTTTAAAATAAATAATAAACAACAAATACCCCCTAAAAAATTAAATCAGTGGTGCTCTCAGTACCCCCCCCCCAAAAAAAAAATCAGTGGTGCTCAGGGTACCCCCCAAATAAATAAATCAGTGGTGCACAGAGTACTCCCCAAATAAATAAATCAGTGGTGCACAGAGTACTCCCCAAATAAATAAATCAGTGGTGCACAGAGTACTCCCCAAATAAATAAATCAGTGGTGCACAGAGTACTCCCCAAATAAATAAATCAGTGGTGCACAGAGTACTCCCCAAATAAATAAATCAGTGGTGCTTCAGGTCCCCCTGAAATAAATAAATCAGCGGTGCTTCAGGTCCCCCAAATAAATAAATCAATGGTGCTCAGGGTCCCCCAAATAAATAAATCAGTGGTGCTTCAGGTCCCCCAAATAAATAAATCAGTGGTGCTTCAGGTCCCCCTGAAATAAATAAATCAGCGGTGCTTCAGGTCCCCCAAATAAATAAATCAATGGTGCTCAGGGTCCCCCAAACAAATAAATCAGAAGTGCTCAGGGTCCCTCAAATAAATAAATCAGCGGTGCTTCAGGTCTCCCCCAAATAAATTAAGCCTTGCTCAGCCAAATAATTAAAATGAAATTAGCCAGGCTCACCCAGGCTCAATTAAATCATTGGTGGCAGTGGTGCACAGCGGCGGTGTCATTAACGAAAAAAAACTCGGACCTCAGCAGACAGGCGGCCCGACTTACCCATCCAGACGTCAGGCTCCTTCAAGCACAGGCAGTGATAGGACATCACTTCCTGTGCGCGAGGATAAGGGGCCGCTCGTCCTCTGCGCTCCGCTGTGCAGCATTCACGGGACGCTGAATGCTGTTGTGCGGGCGCCCCACAATAGGAAGCCTCAGTCGACCCCCAACCCCCCCCCCCCCGGAAAGGGCCGATCGACCCCCAGGTTGAGAACCGCTGCTCTAGACCAATCCGCAGCCTTCAGTAAATTCTCCAGGTGGCAACCGGCCACCGCATTCCGTACAGAGTGCGTCGCAAATATGGAAACCTCGACACCAGCAAGGGTCAGCAACCATTTTAGCCAACAGGCAAAAGTCGTCTAATCCACCGCTCGATGGGGAGCATGTAGCGCGACAAAGGAAAAACAGTGGCAGAGCGCAGGGGAAGCGTGCGAGACTCCTATTCCCGGAAGAGGAGTACCGGACAGAAACCTGGGAAGGCTGGGTACACTACTATTGGTATTGGTAACTATATACGTTCCGCACATGTTCCCTGTATTTTCTTTGGAGGGACGTATGTACACCTCTTTCTGGGGAACACAAAAGGGAAGGCCGCTTCTACAGGCCCACACGTGCAATACCTCGAGCTGACCAATAAGGGGCCCCCTACCATGTGAGTGGTATTCTATATTCTTGTTCACCCCATATTATTCTGTTCAGATTGTCTGCACTAAGAATTGTACTATTTTTTTTGGGGGGGGGGGAATTAGAAGTAAGCGCTGTCCCACACATTTTCTTCTCCAAAGTGTCTGAACTAAGACTTGTTTTTTTTTTTCTTTCTCTAATGGTGTTACCACGTTTTTTACAGTTCAATGTTAAAACCTTGCTGCTATCCTAAATATATGCAAGAAAAGAGACGTGATATGAGCCTCTGAGTCAGAGTATTACAATTTGGTTTTGTTAAAAAAAAATGATGCGTATATAGACAGCAATGATAAACAGAGTTGCTGTATATCTCATAGAGAGACTTAATGTGATTTCAGTTCTGGACACGCTCTTTGGGTGATAACAGACTTCTTTACATAAGTTATGGGACCACCGAGCCAAATCTTTAGAGACCTGGGCAGAGGCTCACTTATGTAGCTGCCTGTTCTCTCAAACTTGTTTTTGTTCTCTGCAAATGTGTGGCTGAGAATATTTTGCGACTGTTGCACCAAGGTTAGCTTCATCAGCATGTAATGGGTGGTAAAGGGATTTCTTTAGACATTTTCCTCTCCCCAGCTTTGCTTAGCATTACTGTTTTACAGGTTTTAACATGTCCGTTTCAAGTACTGATATTCTTTATTAAATGCCATTAATGTTGTTGTTTTAGAAGATGTAAACATAGAACTCCTGAAAATTGTACCATTTAAGCTATAAAAATAAAAGGTTAGAATGCAAGTAAAGCATTGTTTTACATCCAGTGACGGGTCTACTACATGCAGGGTTTTCTTAACATATGCTTCCAGAATCTCCAAATTGCTATGCTGCTCGTCTCATTCCTATTTGTAATGAGGTGTCTGTTTTAATGGCGGTCCTGTTGCAGTCCCTTAAGTCTCATGGTCATTGAGCTGCTAGCATTGTTTGGTTCCTTCTTGGTCTCTCATGCAGTGAATAATTTAAAAAAGCTTTACTATTTCTGACTGGTAACTAAACAGAACATGAGCTTACTAAAACGCAGTATGGCACACCAAAAAATCCACTCTTGTAGTGTCCTAATAAGCAATTAAAATGAATGTAAATTGGTGGAAACACTGCAAAAAGCTGTGAGATCTTTTAGTTTTTAATGTTAATGCAAAACCTGCTGGGTTTTATTCTATATTTTGCTACATTCATCTCTGTTCTGCAAAGGAGGGCCGTGTTTCTTTGTAACTAGGTTTTTTGTGTGACGGGTATTGCTGTGGAATTATTCATTAGAATATGTTCTTTTCTGCAGATTAAAGTCCCTTCGTTTTCAGAGACACTTTCAGCTCTCAATGTTGTACAAGTTGCCGGTGGATCAAAGAGCCTTTTTGCTGGTGAGTTTATGGAGATTTACTGGCGCAAGACAATACAGTAGTCTGTAATCTTACTTCTGTTTTTGTCCTCACTTTACAGTGACTGCCGAAGGGAAAGTGTATGCTTGCGGAGAGGCCACCAATGGTAGACTGGGTCTTGGCCTATCTAGCGGCACAGTGCCCATCCCTCGCCAAATTACGGCACTCAGCAACTATGTGGTGAAGAAAGTCGCTGTTCATTCAGGTAAAGATAACACTACAATTGTTTATATTGATACTTTCCCATATAAGGATAAATTTGTTTTTGAGGATTGTCTGTATACAAATTGATTTCATTATATCAATGCACCACTTTCACATTATGGGGATTCAGAATGCAAATTATCTTGGATGTGTGAGCACTGAAGTAATACAAAGCTTTTCGACCAGAAACCTTACGCATTAAGACATTATGGTGGTCAGTTATTGTTGCATGATCCACTGTTAGTGGAGGAGCAAAAGTCTCTTTTGAGCAGGTAACCGTTGCTTTTAAAAACCCTACAACACTACTTTTGTGGAGTTAGTGCTCTTAGATCAGGGCTTGACAAATATGTATATTAAACTTGAGCCAGTAAGAGTACCATGGAGCCGGCAACAGCTTTCTATGACATCTTAACTCTTTTAGAAGCCCAAAATAATATTCTCGTAAGCATGGATACCTCACTTCTGGATTTGTGAAGTCCAGTTTTTGGATTTACCTGAATTGGTGGTTACTAAATTACAAAAACAGGTCCCAGTTTAATAGCTTGTTCTCATTTTATCGATCTAAGAAAGGTCAAAGGACTGGACTGTCCTACTTCCCAGATGTTAATTGCCCACAATTCCCCTGAACACTTTGAAAGCTATAGATGGCAAGAGAATCATGGGAGTTGTTCAGCAATGTGGTGTCATAGGTTGATGGCCCTGGTTTAGTGGTTAATTCTGCTTTACGAAAAACTTAGTTGTTTTGGGTTTTCTTGCGTGTTTATTTCATGACTAGTTAATTTTACTCAGACTTGTTTACTAATGAAAATGTGCTAAAAGCAGTAGGAAAAATGGAAAAACACATGGATTCAATACACTTGCATATGTTTTTTTTTAAAAGTATTTTACCAGGAAGGATACATTGAGATTTTTCTAATTTTCAAGTATGTTCTGGGTGGCGAGTATGTACCGTTAAGTGTCTTGCCGAAGGACACTTACTGGAGAGGTGCGCTTGTCAGGATTCAAACCTGTGTCTCCACGATTATAGAGCAGTGATGTTACCTCTACTCCACCCAGTCGGTGACAAGTCTTTGTCTTGTAAAGAAACATATGGCATATAAGAAATTAGCAAAATGTCTTTAAAAGATGTATTTTATCTGCAAATTATTTGACTGTAAGCAGTATTTAATGCAGAATTCCAGACTAAATTATTGTATCGCATTTTCTTACAGGTGGACGCCATGCAATGGCTTTAACAGTGGATGGAAAGATTTTTTCTTGGGGTGAAGGGGATGATGGGAAACTTGGACATTTCAGCAGGATGTAAGTAGATTTGTAGACATGTAATGTTGTCACTTAAATTAACAGTGATCCAAGGCATACAGTTGTGTAAAAATCTGTTGACCGGTTTGAGAACGGACTACTTCTGTCTTCAGGAATTGTGATAAACCAAGGCTTATTGAGGCACTGAAAACCAAACGCATCAGGGACATTGCATGTGGAAGCTCTCACAGTGCAGCAATCACATCGAGTGGAGAGCTGTATACATGGGGCCTGGGAGAATATGGTCGTCTGGGACATGGAGACAATACTACACAACTAAAACCCAAAATGGTAAGATCTGGAAATAAAAGCAGAGGTGAGACTCTGTTCAATTCTAATACTAAAAAGTTACAGGGGTTCCTCACAACTAACCTAAAGTGTAGCCTGATCTTCGAGGCATTTAAGTTTGTGATAATTTGATTTACTTGTATTTATCCATGCCCACCAGGTTAAGGTTCTTCTGGGACACCGAGTGATGCAGGTTGCATGTGGAAGTAGAGATGCTCAAACTTTGGCACTTACAGATGAAGGTGTGTGAGCCATGTCATATTACAAATATAATATGAACACAAGTTGCCTCTTGAAGACTTAGGAGTTGTCCTCTTGGTTTCAGGACTGGTGTTTTCCTGGGGTGATGGAGATTTTGGGAAGCTAGGTCGTGGAGGTAGTGAAGGCTGCAACATCCCACAGAACATTGAGAGGCTCAATGGACAGGCCGTTTGCCAGATAGAATGTGGAGCTCAATTTTCATTGGCACTGACAAAATCCGGAGTTGTGTGGACATGGTAATGTTAGAGGATAGATAAATATTTGACAGAAGCCGTGTAATTAATGTATTTCATGTAAATGGTATGATGGCTATGTTTTGTTTTGTAGGTCTTTTTTAAAGCATGAATGTGCATTTTAAAAACCATGTAACGCTATATCTTCCTGATCTTGACTAGCTCTACATCAGCTTTTAAGTCTCTTACTTGCTCATGTGAACTGAAGGACTAACTCTTGTAATGCTATGGAAGTGGGCATCTATCCCTGCTTCCATTCACCTCTAAGCTCCTGGAAAAACTAGTCTTCAACCGCCTCTCCCTCTTCCTGTCCTCTAATTCCCTAATTGATCCCCTGCAATCAGGCTTCTGTTCCCTACACTCAACTGAAACTGCTAACGGCCAAGAACCACGGCCACTATTCTATTCTCATCCTACTTGACCTCTCGGCTGCTTTTAACACTGTCGATCACCCCCTTCTACAGACTCTCAGCTCTCTCGGTCTCTGTGACACTGCGCTCTCTTGGATTCACTCTTATCTGTCTAACAGGTCTTTCTCTGTATCGTTTTCTGGTAGCTCCTCCTCCTCAATGCCTTTTATCAGTTGGTGTACCTCAAGACTCTGTCCTTGGTCCTCTGCTCTTCTCTATCTACAACTCCTCCTTGGGCAAAATCATTAACAGCTTTGGCTTGAATTACTACCTGTATGCTGATGATACTCAGATCTACCTCTGATCTCTCTCCTTCTGTCCTTCTCAAAGTCAGTGACTGTTTATCTGGCATCTCTTCCTGGATGGCCTCTCACCACCTAAAGATTAACTTGTCCAAGATTGAGCTTCTACTAATTCCTCCCTCTAATGCCTCCACACCCTCCTGACTTCTCTGTCATGGTTGAGGGTATCACTATCTCCCCATCAAGCCAGGTTCGCTGCCTCAGAGTTACTCTTGACTCTGCTCTTTCCTTCATCCCCCACATCCAGTCTCTTTCCTCCTCCTGCCGCTACCAGTTGTGTAATATTTCCAGAATTTGGCCATTTCTTACCTTTGACACCACAAAGCAACTCATCCACGCCCTTGTAATCTCCTGATTTGACTATTGCAATAATCTCTAATCTGGCCTCCCTCTCTCCTGCCTCGCTCTCCTAAAATCCATTCTGAACGCCTCTGCCAGGCTCATCCACCTCACCTGCCACTCTGTGTCTGCCGCTCCCCTCTGCGAGTCCCTTCACTGGCTCCCCATCCGTTGCAGAATTAAATTCAAAATCCTTACCCTGACCTACAATGCTCTCATTAACTCAGCTCCCCACTACCTGTCCTCACTAATCACCAAATACACCCCAGCCCGTTCCCGAAGATCAAACAGTGACCTGCGCCTAGCTTCTCCCTGCGTCACCTCTTTCCATGATAGGCTACAAGATTTCTCTTGCGTAGCCCCCATCCTCTGGAACACTCTTCCTCGTTCGGTCAGACTTTCTCCTAAAGACATTCCCATTTAGGGAAGCCTACCACCCGACTCAGTAATACACCTCACTGCCCCAACCAGTCCATCACTCTCAGAATTCTCACACCTTGCAGTCCATCACTCTCACCTTGCAGTCCTCTCCTCCTGTTTCCACCCCCAACCCTTCTAGATTGTGTGTTCCCACGGGAATAGGGCCCTCGTTTCCTCCTGTACTGGTTTATCAAATGTTGTTCAGTCTCAGGGTGTTGTAACCCTTTCTATATCGTGCCCATTGTTCAGCGCTGTGGAATACGCTGGCACTATATATATAAAAAGTATAATAATAATATATGTTCATTAATCCATTCTACTCTTATTTAAATAGGGGAAAAGGTGATTACTTTCGGCTCGGTCACGGCACTGATGTCCATGTTCGTAAACCTCAAGTTGTGGAAGGCCTCCGAGGAAAGAAAATTGTACATGTAGCTGTTGGTGCTCTTCACTGCCTCGCAGTGACTGACACGGGGCAGGTAAAACAAATGTTGAATGGTAATCCAGTCAAAACTAAATGCACATTAACTGGCGAAAGCCCTGAAAGAAGTAATGTTTAATTCAACGTTTTCAATTGTTTAGGTTTTTGCATGGGGTGACAATGACCATGGGCAACAGGGCAATGGAACAACTACTGTCAATAGAAAACCTACTCTTGTTCATGGCTTGGAAGGGCAGAAAATAACACGTGTGGCTTGTGGGTCCTCCCATAGCGTGGCTTGGACAACTGTGGATGTGGCGACTCCTTCTGTTCATGAACCTGTCCTGTTTCAAACAGCCAGGGATTCCCTTGGGGCTTCCTACCTTGGTAAGTAGTACACGTCTAGCATAGATTTCAATAGTTTCTTTTTGTTATGGTTAAATCTTGACATGTTTGCTTGCCAAGGCCAAGATGCTGCTCATTAGTTTGTTATGCGATTTTGCTATTAACCTCCCTTGCGGTCTAATTTTCTCAAAATTTCGTGTCTAAAAGCGTCTCAATTTTTTTTTTTTTTTTTTAAGGAAACGTGTTTTTGTACATAGTTGGCCTGTAATAATTAGGAATCACGCACTGAAATCCGTGTAATCAAGAGTCCTTACTGGTAAAATCCTTTATAAATAAATAATAAAAAAAAAAATAGTAAATACACGGAGTCCGATAAAGTTTGAAACACGACATAATAATTTATTATCCCAAAAATAATTATCCAAAATAATGCAAATAAATTTATATTCAATAAAATACAACAAAAAACACTGAAATCTGTCTGAAAACAAGGGTGAGACGATGTATGGTCTTTTTCTTATCCTGTAGTGCCACCTAGTGGCCGTTCATAAACATTGCACATTGAATTATACAGTGTATTATAATTTGTGTCTACGTTTGCTGCTGGTCCCGCCCCCTGCATCGTGTGACTCGCAGGGAGTGTTACCAGGAAGCAAGTCCCCACGTTCACACTGCGTGGGACAGCCAGGGAGAGCAGGAGGAGGTGAGTATGCATCCAGCCCGAGTGTTACTTGGGGTTACCGTTCGCGGTAGTGAAATTTAACCCCGAGTCATACTCGGGAATACCACCAGGGAGGTTAATCACCTCCATTGTCTATATATTAGCAATGTGTTCTATAGTTTCCATCCTTGCTTTTTTCCCCGTTTAAAAATACTTTTGGATTTGTGGAGCTGTATTCCTAAACATAATGTATAATTTTTAAGGTGTTCCATCGGATTCGGAGACCTCCTCCACCTCAAGCAACAAAATTAACGGGATAAGCAATTTAAAGCCAAACCGGCCATCTCTTGCCAAGATACTACTTTCAATTGATGGCAACCTTGCTAAGCAGCAAGCACTGTCTCACATACTTACAGCATTGCAGATAATGTATGCAAGGTATGAAACACAGGGCATGCTAACAGGTTTGCATATTCATTTTTTGTTTTGTGGTTCACGTCGTAACTTTTATGGATGTGATATGTACCTAACAATCTCGTCAGATCTTGAATGACTGGTTCCATTGAGAAAACTATCAATGTTTTCATTTTTAGTAATTTTTTATTAAATGTGTTTATAAAATGTTTTAGCACATTAAAAAAAACTTAGACCTGCAACCAAACTTATGGTTGAAAAATGTTTTCATTCTGATAATTTTCATTTAATTAAAATGTCTGCAATCAGACCTATACCGTGGGCTATCTGCACCTGCAACCAGCAGACAATTTGACAGATCATCCTAACATTTGTACCAATCCAGGCCACTTTGTTATTGGTAATTACTTGTATGCTAACTTCTAATATTTTCCAGTTGGTGTGAGGGACATCATTTCACTGTGAATTCAGAAGGTGAATAGAGAAACAGGATTCTTTAGCTTCTGACGATTCATAATGGTCTTTCTCTGGACACAGCTCAGATACATAATGGATTTATGCATATATTTAGTATGACACTTCCCAGTGTTTCCAAGTTCCATTTCATAACTGCTGGTGTCCTTTTCTGCAGTGGATACATTTTATCTATTTAGCTTGTCACACGGGTGGATATGTTGCATATTGTGGTGTCATTGATGTGACCCTTTTCTTTCCGCTATCTTTGAAATCTATGCCATGTTTATGTTAGAATATTGTTTCTTTAAATGTTTCATCAGGCCAAGCACAAGATCACCTATTGCTATTTCTATACTAAACATGGTATTAGGGTAATTATGAGGTTTTGCAATCACTGGAGCTCTGTCTCCCTGCAACCTTTGCTAAATCCAGCTGGTGATGAACAGATGTTTTCTTTGAGAAATGTTTAAGTCCTTTTTTTAATTAATTTTTTTATATACTTCAAATTGCATCCATTTATTTTGCAGGGATGCTGTTGTCGGGGCACTGATGCCAGCCAGTATGATTGCACCGGTAGAATGTCCATCTGTATCCACAGCTCCTCTGTCAGACATGTCTGGAACATCCAGTCCTATTAACAGTGATGATGCGGGGCTGGCAATGGATTTGGAGGACAGATTAAGTCCAAGCCCTTGGCAAGACCGGCGTGAGGTATGGTGGAAATGTTTTTTTTTTCCTTCTGAAATCAAGTTTGATACATTTTTGGAGATCGGACCTTTTAATAGCGATACAGACTATTGCGTATTTGCTATGCTTAAAGAACTTTTAGATTATCTCTGTCTGAAACATGTACATATAATAGAACCTACGGCCGTACAAGATTTTGAAAATAGCACTACTTGGCTATAGCGCACGAATATCGCAGTTGATCATCTGTGTAGGTCCAAAATAATGTTATTCACCAAATGCTTCCTTTTGTCCAGGTGCCATCAGAGGATGCAATTACCCCTTCTGCTGTCACTCCATCTGCTTCTGCAGCCTCTTCTCGACCTTTTATTCCAGTTACTGATGATCCGGGAGCAGCAAGTATCATTGCAGAAACTATGACGAAAACTAAAGAGGTGAACTGCAAAACGCACAATTAGGGTGTTTTAAATTTCTTCATGTTTGTGGGTGTCTTCGTTTCAAGTGTCGGTTACCTATTTGGTGATCTCTCCCTTCCCCCCCATTTGTTTAGTTAGAAGCTAGAGCCAGGTTCTTTTTAAAGCCGTGTTTCTCAAACATGTCCACAGGGCTTTCTAACAGGCCAGATTTTGCAGATCACCTTGGGGAAATACAAACTGAATCCTGCAATCACTGATTAGATAAATTATATCACCTGTCTGTTATCTTGCAAACTTGGCCTGTCAGCAGGTTTGGGAAACACTGCTGTAGAGGGTCTTTTTATGAAAGTGACAGTCTAGGGATATTGACAATTTTGACACGGAATTCAAAGCAAAGTACATTATTTTACATTAACTATTCAGAATAGTTTATAAATTATATTTCTTCCTTTTAGGATGTGGAAAGTCAAAGCAAAGTGTCTGGCCCTGAGCCCCAGTGTTTGGATGAGTTTACAAGTTTACTTATCCCAGATGACACCAGAGTCATGGTTGACCTACTGAAACTTGCAGTCTCAAACAGGGCTGGTGAGAAGGGGAAAGATGTCCTCTCAGCTGTGTTATCTGGTATGGGCACAGCATATCCTCAGGTTTGTATTCCCCCCCCCCCCCTTGTTGTGTTTGATTTGCAGCTATTACATTGCGCTCTCCTGTAACTAAAGGACAAGGTTATAAAAAATGGTAGAAAATAATAGAGTTGAAATTTATATTACACAGTGCCCACATTAACAATTGAAATAAATGGAGTAGTGAATAAGTTATTCAGTCCTAGCAATTGTATTTACTTTTTAATATCATGTGTGCATTGTGGGTACTTTGATAAAGATGACTAACACTGCAGTATACAGGTTGAGATGTATTATAAAATGATTGATTGCAGCTTTTGAAAGGTAGATGTGATGTAATCCCCTGAAGCTGACCCAAACACATTTCATCAATCTCGTATTCCCAAAAAATAAACGCAAAGCAAGAATCTAAAGCAAACAATGTAAGGAAGAATAAATAACATGGTAATTGCCCCGTAGATAAATATACAAATGAGATGGCTATTTTTGTCAAGGGTAAAATAGTCTCTACTTTCTTCAAATGTCTTTGTGTTAAAAGTAAATTCATGATTGAACACAAGCAATTTGAAATGCAGTTACAAGCCTTTGTGTTGTAAAACTTTGTCCGGGTGTGATAATGCCAGTCTGAGAATGCCCTAGTAGGCCAAGAAGAACTTCCACTTTTCCAGCAGTTTTACATCGAATGCTCTCGGCATTAATGTTATATTGTGCATTCCTGCATTCAGGTGGCTGAGATGTTGCTGGAGCTTTGCGTCACTGAATTAGAAGACGTAGCCACGGACTCTCAGAGTGGACGCCACTCCTCACAGCCCGTGGTGGTAGAAAGCAGCCACCCATATACAGATGACACTTCCACTAGTGGTACAGTGAAAATACCAGGTAGATTAAAGTACTTTGATTTTCTCATCTTTTTTTAATTTTTTTTTTTTTTTGTGTCACTATGCATAATATCTCTGAAGATTGTGTTCCGCTCTCTTTGGATCACTCATAACAGTTACAAGCATTTATAAAGCTCCAACAAATTCCTTAGTGCTGTACAATGGGAGAGACACAATGACAAATATACATACACGTTACACACACCGAACAGTAGGAAGGGAGTACCCTGCTCGAGACCTTACATAATCATAGCAATTTTGCTGTGCCATTTTTCATGAATACCCATGGTGCACAATCACCAAAGAGACTTCTGGGAAAAGTAATGCAGATTGCTTACCTTGCCCTAAGGATAACTGCAAATACACACGGTTTGGTTTTGTGCTTCTTCTGCCTCTTATCTGTTGTTGCATATGTAATTGTGAATTGTAGGCAGGTATCAAATGAATAAAGAATCTAGAATCCCATCTCGGATACATATTGATGTAACTAGCCTTAAACCATACAAACGGCAATATCCGCTTTCTATCACACTATACTTTGGTTATCTTTCCCTCTTCACATATTCTTAGTTTAGATCCATTTACTCTAAACAACTCAGTGTTTAATCTTTTATGAAACCTATATTGTACAGAGCACAGCATTTACTTGAATTACAATATAATAACTTGTTTATTTAAGATTTTTCTTTCTCTGATCTTTCTCTTTCGATCTCTTTCTTATTAACTGTATGTGATAAAAGAAGAATAATTCTTTTTGTGGGCGTTTAGGTGCTGAGGGGCTTAGAGTAGAATTTGACCGCCAATGTTCTACAGAGCGGCGTCATGATCCACTCACTGTAATGGATGGGGCGAACAGGATAGTTTCAGTCCGATCAGGTGATGAACATATATGACCTATTTATTACTTTTATAAAGCACTTATATTTTTAATTCACGTAAGCATGCATGGGAAGCCGAAAACAAAGCTGTAGAGAATGAAAGCCTGTTTTAAATTAAGGCATTATGGTACACAGACAGGCTTGGAATTACTATAGCATGGCCATTGGTTCCTTCTGGTTTAATTTTAAACTTTTAGTTTATGGTTGTAATTTTAATTTCCTAAATAAATATCTGTTAAAACTGACGGAGAGCCAATTTCTTTGAATTAATTGCCCGAGTTCTTGCTTACATGGCATCACACAGGAGAGCAATGCTGTAATATGTATACTAATACAACAGGAATCTGTAAAAAGATCTTGCAATGACGCAGAATTGCCGTCGGTAAAACTGCTCCTAAAAACGCAATGATGCAGAATTACTTGACAGTTTGGACATGACTTTCTTTAAAAACTCTCCTTTTTTCCCATAACACCTGCTTTTTGTCTTTATGTTTGACGATTATTATGTGAGCTGTACATTCATAATCGGAATACGTGCAGTTTTCTGTCAGTTTTAATTATTGTATGTGGACAATTTTTAGCAGAAATTACTGTGACTACTAAGCACAGGATAATATAAAGAGTTTTATCAAATACTTGATTAAAACCATTGTGCAATTTACAAGTAGAAAATATCTATTATTTTAAGGAAATTCATCCACATTTTGCCTCTTCTTCCTTCTAACAGGCAGAGAGTGGTCAGATTGGTCCAGCGAGCTGCGAATTCCGGGTGATGAATTGAAGTGGAAGTTTGTTAGTGATGGATCTGTGAATGGTTGGGGCTGGCGCTTCACGGTTTACCCAATAATGCCTGCTGCAGGTTAGTTGTCATGAAAGTGAAACATGGAGGAGACTGAACTGCTCCTGATACATTTGGCTGTGTACAATGTTGCCTTTGTTTGAATACAAAGCAAGATGTATTTCTATGACTTTCTTTTAGTGCGTTGCACAAAACCCAAAAGAAAATTTGCATAGGAAAAGGGAATATACCTATTAGTGTATGTCCAAAGGCCAAATCAACGTTCAAGGAGGATCCAGCACACAAGTTTGCCTATTCATTTAGACATTGGGTTCTGTGATTCCCTACATGTGTTGATACTTCTATTCCAACTATATCTTATTGCTCATCACTCTCTACTATGAGCAGTTAATTAAACACCAGCATGTAAAATGTCACATGTTTTGGCTCAAGCATTAGGAATTCAAATTTTTTAAAAAAAATTTTAATTTAGACCGTTTTGTATATAACCGTAAAATGAAATCTTAATGTTTCAATGCCATATTTTGGTTTTATCACTATAATTTATAAAGTGTACAGCTCTGCAGAATCTGCTGGCAAGTTTCAAACTTTCCCAGGATTCCAGAGTTTTTACGAGCCGTTTCATTCTTTTTAGCCTACAAATAGAGATACTCTTCTTATCGGTATGAATACAGTAAATAAGGTATAAAACAGGGATGTCAAACGCCAGCCCCCTAGTCATGTTTCTAAAGTACAACACCCATAATTCTCTGGGCACCTATTGCATTCAAAGAGTTGTTGCAAAGCATCTGGGGCCAGAGTTTGAGATTCCTGTTAGAAAGGGAAAGTACACCTCTATATTTTGATAAGCTTGATTAGTTCAGTTCATTATCTAGGTGGATATGAGTTGATTTACATATTGTATATTATTAACCATGTTATTCATTACATAAGGTATAGGAAAAAACATGTTAGTGCTATTGTTTACTTACGCATGTTTCAGGACCAAAAGACCTTCTATCAGATCGCTGCATCCTCTCCTGTCCTTCGATGGACCTAGTCACTTGTCTGCTTGATTTCAGACTGAATTTTGCTTCCAACCGGAGCATTGTTCCACGCCTTGCTGCTTCTCTTGCTGCTTGTGCACAGCTGAGTGCTCTGGGTAAGTTACAGCTATAAGTATTTATAAAGCGCCAACAAATTCATTAGCGCGGTTTGTACAACTAGAGAAGCAGAATGAAAAATATAAGTACGCGTTACACACATGGAACAGAAGGAGGGAGGACCCTGCTGGAGAGCTCACAATCGTAGCGTGTGGGGTTTTCTATCTTTGAAGTCGCAGAGTCTGTTACAGATATTCAGAGTTTTAATTTAGATGGTTTTAATAAAGTGCATTCTTACCCATTTTTTTATATTCTTTTATGTACTATTTACGTAATTGTGTGTTCTGGAAATATTGCCAAGCAGATACTGCAAAAGGAGCATTTAGTGATTGCTGTGTGGGCACTTCTTCCTCAACAAAGTATACAAGCAATGGAAGAAGTACAAATGTAGATGTATCTGCAGTGACTGGAAAATTCTATGGATTTAGGTAAATGTAAGGAACAAGGATAATAGAGGGCCTGCAATGTCACAAATAAATGCTCACTAATGCCAAGAGCATAACTTGTCGCTGAGTTTGAGGAGTTTTGCTTAAGGGATTGATTTTGACATGATAGAAAATATCATAAAGGGACACTTTAGGCATTGTAACCACTCAATGTAAAGTGAGTGGTCACCTAACCCTAAGGATCTTCATTCCTCACCCCCTTCTGTGGGGCTCTGGGTGGATGGTTTCAGCAATGATTCCAGGGGCTCAGCTCCTTCCAGAGGCTCATGTCAGTGAGGGTTGGCCTGAGTGTCAGGTATCGGACCAGAAATTGGGGACAAATTTGGATCCCATCTCTCCCATCTCAGCTATTTGATATGCTAAACGTTCACTGGAACGTTCAGCTCCCTCTCCTTCCGTGGTGCCACCTGACATGCTCTAGATTGCTAGACGTTTGCAACAGATAACACTGCCCTCTCCAATCCCCTAGATGTTATGGTGGAAAGACGGTAAATTGTAAGACTAACTTTAAAGGTTAAAACTGGAGGGGATCAGGAGGGGTTAATGTTTAACACTCTCCAATGATATTTCAACCCTAGAATGCTCCTTTAATGGATACAAAGTTCAACAGCAAGTCATTGGCTCTTTATGGGTCCCAAACATCTTTTTTCTTTAAAAAGTAAATAAAAATCCTGCGTGTCTTTTTCAAAATTCCTCATTCCAGAAACCGCTTCGCTGACAGTTTCTTCTAGCAAAGTCAATGTGTGTTTAGCAGTGTCAGACCAATTTGTTTTTGTCCCTGTCACAAACATGTCGTTTTGAAATGTATATTGTAGCTGCAGGTCACAGAATGTGGGCCTTGCAGAGGCTGCGGAAGCTCCTCACAACAGAGTTTGGACAATCAATAAACATCAACAGAATCCTTGGGGATGCTGATACAGAATCACGAGCGTTGGTAAGAGCCTTTTCTTAATTTGTGATCCTACAGTGAATCTGGACTTAACCTTGTATTCGTAGCGGAAACGTTTTTCTCAAAACCTGAAACTAATTCGCTTTGCCGTTCTTTCAATTAAGAGTAGGGAAAATGTTTAAATTACTAATATCGGTTAACCATAAATAACTGATGTCTATCTGCATTATGTTACATGAGCCAAGAGTTTGGAAAGTGTAATACACTGCATCTATGGCATTTGTATCTAGCGGTAATGTTGTTAACTGCTACTAAGATGCTTTGCCGTTGCATTTTTCTTTTAAAGCAAAGCTACTTTTACATCAACCAAGCAGTTGTTTCTGAATACAGTGTATTTTTATGTTGTGATATCTGATGACTGTTGGATATTCTCTCTTTTCAGAGTTTTACTGGAAGTGCTTTAGCTGCCCTAGTCAAAGGTCTCCCTGAGGCTTTACAAAGACAATTTGAGTATGAAGACCCAATTGTAAGAGGAGGAAAGCAGTTACTGCACAGTCCATTCTTTAAGGTAATGTGAACTAATGGAACACATGGGGATTTTTGTAGTACACTTTTTTTGGTCTGAACAAATCTTATTTGGTCCATGGTATGCACTGCTGCATGTTATTCCTGCACGTAATCAGCACATTTAGTGCCATTACAGAATACTGTGCTGTTCTGATGTTGGCGGTTAGATTTCCACCAAATGAATTGTTGTATTTTTATTTGAATATCAACAACTTGTTTCACTTCTAGAACAATTGGGAATGTGCTGGGGGGGGGGGTTCTTGTTCATTACACATTTCAAATCATTTCTAGCTAATATCCTTGATTAACTTAAATAAAACTTTGTAATTATACATTATTTATAAAGTATTTTTACCAGGAAGGATACATTGAGATTTCTCTCGTTTTCAAGTATGTCCTGGGTTCAAGAACATTGAATTGTTACAGTAGGTACAGAAGTACAACGTAATACATGTAAGATCTTAAAAGTAATACAGAACATAATTATGTAGGAAATATAGTCGCTATGTTACATGTTTACAGGTGCATTCTGTATTGAGATATATTAATAGAGATCTCTTAAGTGACTTTAGACTGGGGGAAGATTTTATGGTGTCTGGGAGGTTATTCCATAATTGCGGTGCTCTGTAGGAAAATGAGGATCGAGCCACTTTCTTTTTGTATTGTGTTATTGCAAGTAAGGTCAGCACCAGGTCCTGGATCGGAGGTTATAGGATGAGGGAACTGCTGCGGGAAGCAGTCTATTCAGGTAGGGTGGTAGCTTCCCAGAAAATCTCTTAAACACCAGGTTGGAAAGGTGAAGGGTGCATCTAGATTTCAGCGACGGACCGTTTTATCAGGAAACCTATTGATGCTTTGCCTGGGCCTAAGGGATATTTAGTTTTGTTTTTTTTTAAATGTGTCCTGTGTGCCTTTTTTAATTTTTTTATTCAGGTTTTGGTGGCCCTCGCTTGTGACCTTGAGCTGGACACCCTCCCGTGCTGTGCTGAGACTCACAAGTGGGCATGGTTCAGGAGATACTGTATGGCTTCACGAGTAGCTGTTGCACTTGACAAGAGAACTCCTCTTCCTCGCCATTTTCTAGATGAGGTAATGCTGTTGAAGGAACTCCAGGTAGACCCTTGGGTAGATTTATTTTAGAGAGTTTTGATGTAGCTCTTTTTTTTCATGTTTCTGATCCACTCTGTGCGGTACAGGTTGCCAAAAAAATCCGTGAACTAATGGCAGATAATGAAAACATGAATTCCATCCACGAAAGTCACGAGGTCTTCAAAAGAGAACAAGATGAACAGCTAATCCAGTGGATGAACAGGTGGGCATTATTGAAAACTTTCAATAAACATTGAAATAGTCTTGGCTCTGCTATATGTTCTAGCAATGCGGTATTTGGCCATTATAAAGCGTTACTTATTGTTTTTGCTAAAGACGGCCAGATGATTGGACTCTGTCAGCTGGGGGAAGTGGAACAATCTATGGCTGGGGTCACAATCACCGAGGACAACTCGGAGGTATTGATGGTGCAAAAATCAAGGTCCCAACACCATGTGAAGCTTTAGCAACACTTCGGCCAATACAGTTAATTGGTGGTGAACAAACACTATTTGCTGTTACTGCTGATGGAAAGGTAAAACTACAATATATTTTGTGCATTTGTTTTTTATTTTTAAGCGTATTTACACTAGTGTTTGTACCGCTCTTCCTTCTCAGCTATATGCCACTGGATACGGCGCTGGTGGGAGACTGGGAATCGGTGGCACGGAATCTGTGTCTACACCTACATTACTGGAGTCCATTCAGCATGTGTTCATAAAGAAGGTAGCTGTGAACTCTGGTGGGAAGCACTGTCTGGCGCTTTCTTCAGAAGGAGAAGTCTATTCTTGGGGAGAGGCAGAGGATGGTAAACTAGGTCATGGAAACAGAAGGTACAGTAATTATATTTTTAACATTCTAATGTAACCTTTTTTTTTCTCCCCCACGAGGTTTCATTCATTGTGAACAATTTTGCCTTTGTATTCGTTGTCGTTCTGTAGCTCCTGTGATCGCCCACGTGTTATTGAATCTTTGAGAGGAACAGAAGTGATAGACATTGCTGCTGGCGGAGCACACAGTGCTTGTATCACTGCAGCCGGAGAACTGTATACATGGGGCAAAGGAAGATATGGGCGACTTGGTCATGGAGATAGCGAGGACCAGTTGAAACCTAAACTGGTAATTTTTTATTTTTTTTCTTCCTGTAATGCAAGAGTTCTATTCAGAAACAGGAGAGACGATAGCTCATCTGCAAAATGCCTTCCCTGATTTAAGCGTTTTATAAGACCAGAACAGTCCGTTTGATAAAGGAAATGTAAATAATCTTTGCTTTCTCTTTCAAGGTGGAAGCCCTTCAGGGATACCGGGTGATTGATATCGCCTGTGGCAGTGGAGATGCACAAACCCTTTGCTTGACTGATGATGACACTGTGTGGTCCTGGGGAGATGGAGACTATGGAAAACTTGGCAGAGGTGGCAGTGATGGCTGTAAAGTGCCAATGAAGGTGTGTAGCTTTCTAATAACTTTTTATTACTGGCTTTGAACACTAAAAATGCGCAAACAGTAGAAGATTTAGAACATTCCCAAGCATGGCTTCCTTTAGCCACTTAAGGAGTGAATGATGGCATACGCCATCAAGCTCTGCAAAACTGGTAATGCCCAGTGATGGTATAGAGTCTATAGACAGCCATGCACGGAGATCTTTTTTAATGTTGCGCCCTTATTCTAAATTTTTTTTTTTTTTTTTAATGGTTTTCCCCCTCAATCTACACTCAATACCTATTCTATCATTGCAAAAACTGGATTTTTTTTTGCAAATTTGGTAAAAAGGAAAAAACTACCTGACACATAATTATTCAGACCCCCAGCACTTGGTTGACGCCACTTGGGCAGCATTGTGCATATGCAAAGATATGGGGGGGGGGGGGTGGTGTTATGATGTGACAAGTTTTGCTCGCCTGAATTTGTGTAGTTTTAACATCCTTTCATGCTCTGTTAGATTGGATGGGGACTGTCAGTGGACAGCCATTTACAGGTCTCTCCAGAGAAATCTGGGTTACGACTTGGAAACTCGAGTTGTTATCCATAAGCAGCTTTTGCTTTGTCTTGGCCATATACATATGACATTGTCTTTTTGGAAGTTAGACTTTTGGCCCAGTCTGAGGTCCTGAGTGTGTATTTATTTATTTTTAGGGGTATTTCTGTATTTTTTATTTTTTTTAATTGCTGCGTTTGGTTTCCCCTAAACTCTGGCCAGTCTCTGCCACTGGGGAAAAAAAACCTCAAAGCATGATGCTGCCACCAACATGCTTAATTGGTGAGATGGTATTGGACAGGCGATGAGCGGTGTCTTGTTTCCTCCATACATGGTGCTTTGCATTGAAGCCAAACCAGTCAATCTGTTTCATCCGACCATAGATTCTTCATTCTACCACATAAAGCCTATATGTAATCTGTCCATCAGTATTTTATTTGCAGGTTTTCTGGCTGTATATGTCCTCAATGACTTGGTGACCGTGCTATGGAGGGATGTTTGCATTTTGATAGACTGCTCCAAACGCAGATTTTCCTTGCAGGGGAGCATTCAGAGGAGTACATTTTGTAAATACATGCAAATGTTAAATCTAAAATACCAACAAGTGCCATTAAATGCTAAAATGGGGTCTTCCATATGCCAAATGGAACTATGAACTCTCTTTTTTTTCTTGGCTATTGTCTTTAAAATGCAGGACCTGCCTTTCACGTTCTGCTGCCGTGCTGCTTTTAGAATAGAAGGTTACTTTGTAATGCATTGCAAGTTAATTCAGTGTTTATTGGGAGCTCTCTACCATAGTGAAAAATGTGACAGCTGAAGGTGAACAGGAAAATTTATTTTTTTCCATAAATGGCCTTTAAAATCAGGGTCTAATACATCAGTCTTAAAGTCATTTTCTCTCTTAGAAAATGAGAAACTATATCCAAAAGTTAATCCAATTTGAAACTAAAGAAAATTATTTTCTTCTCCCTCTCCAACCCTAACTTTGATTTTAAACTTTTACGTGTTAAAGCTTAAATGTTAAAGTCATTGCACTATAAGAAATGGACAGGTATATCAAAGAGTTGTTTCACTGAATAGAAAGACTTTATGTCCATCTCTTCCTTTAACACCTTCACTACCAAGTGGTTTTCCCTGCCAGGACCCAGTTGCATTTTTTGAAAACTTCCCATTCCAGAGAGTGTAAAAATGTATGTACCGTTCATAAAATAGAGATCTTAACTGACAGGGTTAGGGCTCCCCCTGTTGGCCACAAAATGCTACTACATGTATGATATACTGTATTTTTCGCAGCTCAAGATGCACCTAGGTTTTAGTGGAGGAAAAGAAGAAAATAAAACCTTCTGAACCAAATGGTGTACTAAATATTAATGGCAGAGTAGGTGTCGTCAAGTGCAACTCAGCTGTGATCACTGATTTGTACGTTTTCGCCTCCGCTCCGCTAATAACACAATGAAACTTCAGTCTTGCTGTAGTAAACACGTCTCTGCGTAATGGGCTGGCTACTCACCTCTCACACGTGAGTGTGAATGAGAGGCAGAGGAGGGCCCCGAGGCTGTGCCGCCCTGAAATCTTATCCATCAAGACAAAGCCTGTAGCAGCACTGCCACACATCCATGCGGCCAGAAGACCCCAGCCCAGTGATACGGGGGCCTTGTGTCATGTCGTCAGAGGAGCATGTATGGCGTGTCTGGTGGCTGTCTGTCTCACATATATGCCCCGCCCCTTCGGTTGTGAATGACCTTGGTCATGGTGGACGCCTGTGGACAGGAGAGGGCCAGGTGACTGCAGGCAGGGGCCCCTTTGTTAGAGCAGACCCCTGGGTAGCCTAGTTCCTGCCCCCCAACTCTGACTGCCATGCAGTGAAGGACGGCCTTGAGAAAGAAAGTGGGGGCAGCCACGGAAGGACAGCCTGGCAGGCAGGCAGCCGCAGCTTCAGCGTGGTATGTGTTAATATTCGCTCCACATGGCGCACAGACATTCCCCCCCCCTTTTTTTTAAGGGGGGGGAAGTACATCTTATGGAGCAAAAAAATGCGGTAGTTGGTGAATTGCGTTTGTGTAAGGGAAGAATTTAACTTAAAGCTCTTCAGACTGTTTAGTTAACATGTCCAAGGTGCTAAAAAAAAATGTGTGCACATTCTTGAGCCCATTAGCAAATGAGATTCCTTTTATATTGCTCCACAATATAACCAGATCAAGTTTACTTGATGTTGGGTTCCTGCGGGAGCTTTTGAAGATCAAAACCGGCTACTGGCTGGATGGAGTAGAGGTAACATCACTGCTCTAGAACTGTGGAGAGCCAGGTTTGAATCCTGTCAAGAGCACCTCTCCAGTAAGTGTCCTTGGGCAAGACACCTAATGGTACATACTTGCCTACCACACAATATCGGCTATGGCATCCAATGATAACATCTGCCTATTGACCGTGGAGAAGCAAGTCAAAATCCCGTTCAACACATCCCTCCAACAAAACTGTGGAGAAGCAAGTCTCGACTTTACGAGAAGCTGGTTCAACCTAACTACCAGGTCGCTGATCTAAAATTATGGAAAGATGACTCGATCCCACTCAGAAGACGCCACCAGCGAGTGTCCTTGGACAAGCCACCTAACGATATGGATGCGCCTACCTCACAAAAATACTTGTACATCACACAGATTGTAAATTCCCTTATGAACACGGTCCCCCAAAATCAGGTCATAACGTCCATATGTGGTATTCCAATGTATCAACCCCTTGTCTAGACTTTTTTATTCTTTGTTGTAGGCTGCTATAATAAAGCGGTGTAATGTCTTGTATGTAAAATGTCTTTTCAGATTGACTCACTAGCAGGACTTGGTGTAATGAAAGTGGAATGTGGCTCTCAATTCTCTGTTGCCCTGACAAAGTCTGGTGCTGTCTATACATGGTAACTTACATATTAACTTGTATTTCTACATATTTTTAAAAAAAGATAATCTAACATATTTAGAAACCTATAATCATACCTTGGTTCTAAATATAACAGATTTCCAATAAAACACACTATTTTGCCCATTGTAAAGACCATTTTAATAATAGACTGTATGTAGGAGTGTGTTTCGGCTTTGCGCTGTATTAGGCACTCTCAATTCTGCTGCCAGTATGAAATAAATTAAGTGAGGCTATTTGTCATTTAGAACAAGAGCAAAAGTATCTTCTTTACACCTGGTGATTTTAAACAACATTCATTATACTTTATTGACTCATTGTGGCTTTTGTGGAACCTACACCAGAACAGCAACTGTTCTATTTACTGGTACTATTGTACGATTTGCTATGCGTGATGATTTTCTTATTGTATGCTTATCTTATTGTTGGCATAGTTGCTTAATGTTTTTTGTTGACATTTAGGGGTAAAGGAGATTATCACCGATTAGGTCATGGCTCCGATGACCATGTGAGGCGACCACGGCAAGTTCAAGGTCTCCAAGGAAAGAAGGTTATTGCCATCGCCACTGGATCATTACATTGTGTTTGCTGCACGGAAGATGGTAAGCCACTTTTTACTAAGTTATCAGTGCGAGACAGGGGTTTGATTTCCCCCACCCCCCTGTAAATTAACTGCAGGGTTTAACAGACGGTAAACATTTTCAACCATATGTTGTCACTTGGTGCATCCATTTTGTGTTTTACACAGCCCCCACAGTATCTTTACATCACTTGGTCCTCCCTGTGTAGATTGGAGTAAATGAGCCGATCACTGATTCAGATCATGGTATTGCTTGAGATGTATTCAAAGACCTCACTGGAGGTAGATTAGCTCCCTGTCATATCTCATTCAGCTGCCATCTCTTATCTGGTGTAGCTTAAAGAACAATAGACTCCTGCTGCCTTATGTAAACATTCCCTCCTCTACCTCATTAACTGTTAAATACTGTAGGTTAAATAACAAACGTAAAGTAAAGAATTCAGATGTTGGTAAATGTTGCAGCATGGGATAAATCCACAAAATGGAAAAAAAGAGAAACTAATTTTATTTTCAATTTTTAACATGCAATTCAAAGAAAAAACAGAACGTGGTTTATAATATTGTTTTATTTGTAATGTACAAGTAATCTAGATACAGCTTATGTAAGTGGTAGTGTCCCTTTAAACAATACAATAAAAAAATTAAGTCAAACATCCTGCTTTTCCTCGTTTTAAGACTAGCGGGGCTATTCAGAGAGAGGTGAAAACTTGAATTGGCAGGAGAAGAGAAAAATCTAGACCGAATAGCCAATTTGGAAAGTGAGATAAATTGGAGAATTTTTCTGGTTTGACCATTTTGACCTAGACTTTTCACTTCTCCAGTCATTCTCAAGGTTTTCACCTCTCTCTGAATAGCCCTGTAGGTATTGCTGGGCTTATCAGATTAATGCAATTCCCATTTAAATATGCGTTCATGGTTGTAGACTTGCTTTACCGCCAGATCACCACTTGCGTGTTAAGCAGATTTTATGCAACATTCACGATCTCCATCCATTATGACTTTTCAGCCACATCTGTGCCTTTTCTGGTTACAGTTGCTACTGGCAGATACAGAATGAAAAGTATTTTGTTAAACATTTCTTTCCTTAAACTTACACTCACTTTTTCTACAGGAGAGGTTTATACTTGGGGAGATAATGATGAAGGTCAACTTGGAGATGGGACCACCAACGCGATTCAAAGACCTAGACTTGTTGCTGCTCTTCAGGCTAAAAAGATAAACAGAGTTGCATGCGGGTCAGCACACACGTTGGCTTGGTCTACTAGTAAACCTGCCAATGCTGGCAAACTTCCTTCACAGGTATGCTGTTGATGCTTTTAATAACCTTTTCTCCTGGCTGCGAGCTGTTTGTATTTGTGTGGAATTGTTGTATTCTGACAGTTTTTTTTATGACCAATGCTTCACGATTTGTTGTGTTAGTCCTCGACAAAGGGTGGGTTTTATTTTCCAGATTGGTTTTGTAGATGGCCCTTGGCTATTTTGTATAAAATATAAACTATCAAAATAATTGTTTTGTAATCACACCAGTGAATACAGCTCAGTTTAACATCGCATAATCATAACCAGCAGAAACGGCTTGAACGTTCGCTAATCAATACTCATTTTACACGCAGCGGAAAGTGAAATGTTATTGTGCTCACCGCTTGACTTTTGGGCATGCCCTTTTATTGTATTCTTGTTTATTTAAATGTGATTTTCCCTTTTTTTTTATGCTAGTGCTTATTGATTTCATTCAAAAGAAGGGAAACAGAAAATGAGATGCTTTCTTATGAGGTTCTTTGTAACTACGTAACCAAATCTTTGGCGTAGCTTTGGTTTTGTAGATCCTTGGTTCAAACCTATACGTGTTGTATTAAAACCGTTAAAAAGGGCACATCAACAGTATTACGTAAATAAACGTTAAAATTTGGAGACTTTGCATTTTCCTCCTACCTAAAGAGGTCTGCCTTCATATTGGTAGGTGGGATTACATTTTATTGGCTCTTTAAGTAAACTAAAAATCGGTCCCCCCACATTGGTATATGGGGTTTAATGTGCAGATGACAATTTCTTGTATGTTTTTATCTTTTTTTTTTTTTGTGTGGCCTTTATTCTGCCACCCTAGAGTAGTGGGAGTAGAGCACAGGAGTGACTGATAGCTTTATATACAGCTTGCATGATGCGTTTAAAAACATCAATGTATTGTTGGTGGCGAAGGATGACCTACATATTTTATCATAATCCTATTCTTTAGGTTCCAATGGAATATAACCACCTGCAAGAAATCATGATTATTGGATTGCGGAACAGATTGCTACTGCTGCACCACATATCTGAGCTCTTTTGTCCATGCATCCCCATGTTTGACTTGGAAGGGCGACTTGATGAGGCTGGACAAGGACCCTCTGTTGGTTTTGCCACATTGCGTGGAATTCTTATTTCTCAAGGAAAGGTAAGAAAAGCTTGCAATGTCAGCTTGGATGGGGCAGAAAGTGTGGCGTCTTGATGAAGCCGGTGCTTCTGTTTGAAGCTGCTGCTGAATGATTCTAATTTTGATTGAAATTGTTTCACAAGGTGTTTCATGTGTTTAAGACTAAAAGAAACTGGCCGCATCGAAATTTAAATCTTATTAAAGTCTGCCGGGGTTTTGCATACGCTGATGGTTAGAAGAAATTGACTTCTAGATTGAGTTTGTTCTCAGATTAGCAGTCCTTGTTCAAATTCTAACACTAAATGTTCCTTAGGAACAGCGTGTACACATTCTTTATTTATATTCCAACTGCATGTACAGATTGAGCGCCCTTTATCCGGAATGCTTTGTGACTCAAACATTCTGGATTTTGGATTCTTCTGGATTTCATTATCTGGCAAAATGAGGATGATAATGATGTTCGCGATCTTCTGCAGCTCAGAGTTTGTACTCAAGCTGGGAGAGCTGCACAGCATTTCTCCGTGGGCCTGTTGCTCAAGAGTCGGCGCAACTTTGTTCAGCATGTAACACACTGGGGCTGTCCTGAAGCTTCTGGCATGTGCTGCAGTGCTTGGGAGCCGGGTTCCCGTGTGGCAGAACCTGTCTGGAGCACCCCTAATTCGGAATTACTAAAATCTGGAAGACTCAAAAAATTCCAGTTTTCTATGTCTTCAGGATTTTTGAATTTCGGATAAGAGGTGCTCAACTTGTATACAGAGACGTCCTACAGTGCCTATTTTTCTCTGTCTCTGAATATTCTTACAGGAACCAGCACACGTGTTCTAAAAGCTAAAAAGCAGAGTTTAAACCGTATCTTCACTTGTAATGGATAACCTACACAAGACACTGTAATGGATAACCTACACACCTCCATTATTTCATGTTATGATGGCTTCTGTAGTATCTGAGATATTTAGTTTTTTCCCCTAAAGCAGGGGTCTGCAACCTTAAACACTCAAAGAGCCATTTGGACCCATTTCCCGCAAAAAAGAAAACACTGGGAGCCGCAAACCCCTTTTGACATCTAAAATGAAGATAACACTGCATATATCGTTTTTTACCTTTATGCTATGGGTGGGGAGGGGTACTCTAAACTAAAACTTTTAATAATATTTTTTTTAAAAAAATCAATCTCCATGTCATTAGTATAAAAAAATATATATTTCAATTAATTACAGTTACAAGTATTTATAAAGCGCCAACAAATTCTGTAGCGCTGTACAATGGGAGAGACCAAACATACAGGTGCATCTCAATAAATTTGAATGTCGCGGAAAAGTTCATTTATTTTATTAATCCAACTCAAATTGTGAAACTTGTGTATTAAATAAATTCAGTGCACACAGACTGAAGTAGTTTAAGTCTTTGGGTCTTTTTAATTGTGATGATTTTGCTCACATTTAACAAAAACCCACCTATTCACTATCTCAACAAATTAGAATATGTTGACATGTCAATCAACTCAAAACACCTGCAAAGGTTTCCTGAGCCTTCACAAAATGGTCTCTCAGTTTGGTTCACTGGGCTACACAATCGTGGGGAAGACTGCTGATCTGACAGTTGTCCAGAAGACAATCATTGACACCCTTCACAAGGAGGGTAAGCCACAAACATTCATTGCCAAAGAAGCTGGCTGTTCAGAGTGCTGTATCCAAGCATGTTAACAGAAAGTTGAGTGGAAGAAAAAGATGCACAACCAACCGAGAGAACCGCAGCCTCCAAAGACTTGCCAAGCAAAATCAATTCATGAATTTGGGTGAACTTCTCAATGAATGGACTGGGGCTGGGGTAAAGGCATCATGAGCCACCACACACAGACTTGTCAAAGAATTTGGCTACAATTGTCATATTCCTCTTGTTATGCCACTCCTGAACCACAGACAACATTGGAGCCGTCTTACCTGGGCTAAGGAGAAGAAGAACTGGACTGTTGCTCAGTGGTCCAAAGTCCTCTTTTCAGATGAGAGCAAGTTTTGTATTTCATTTGGAAACCAAGGTCCTAGAGTCTGGAGAAAGGATGGAGAAGCTCATAGCCCAAGTTGCTTGATGTCCAGTGTTAAGTTTCCACAGTCTGTGATGATTTGGGGTGCAATGTCATCTGCTGGTGTTGGTCCACTGTGTTTTTATGAAAACCAAAGTCACTTCACCCGTTTAACGAGAGATTTTAGAGCACTTCATGCTTTCTTCTGCTGACCTGCTTTTTAAAGATGAAGATTTCATTTTCCAACAGGATTTGGCACCTGCCCACACTGCCAAAAGTTGGTTAAATGACCATGGTGTTGGTTTGCTTGACTGGCCAGCAAACTCACCGGACCTGAACCCCATAGAGAATCTATGGGATATTGTCAAGGGGGAAATGAGAAACAAGAGACCAAAAAAACGCAGATGAGCTGAAGGCCACTGTCAAAGAAAGTTGGGCTTCCATAGCACTTCAGCAGTGCCACAGACTGATCACCTCCATGCCACGCCGAATTGAGGCAGTAATTAAAGCAAAAAGAGCCCCTACCAAGTATTGAGTACGTTTACAGTAAATTAACACACTTTCCAGAAGGCCAACAATTCACTAAAAATGCTTTTTTTATTGGTCTTATGAAGTATTCTAATTTTTTGAGGTGGGTTTTTGTTAAATATGAGCCAAATCATCACAACTAAAAGAACCAAAGACTTTAAACTACTTCAGTATGTGTGCATTGAATTTACATAATACACAAACTTCACAATTTGAGTTGAATTAATGAAATAAATTAACTTTTCCATGACGTTCTAATTTATTGAGATGCACCTGTATATCCATACACAAAACACACAGAACAGTAGGAGGGAGGACTCTGCTCGAGAGCTTAATGCAGCCATGCCATGAATGATACCATTTATTTATAATTATTAAATTTCTTCTCCCCATAAATATTAACCCCACCAGGCCCCACATATATAATAATCCCCAGGTTCCCACATATATATGGGGGTCCTGGGTGAGTATTATATATGGGGGTCCTGGGTGAGTATTATATATAATACTCACCCAGGACCCCCATATATAATAACCCCCAGTACCCATGTATAAATGAATAACCCCCAGCCCCACCATGTATAATACTCCTCAAGTGTCTCCCTATGTATAAATTAATAATCCCCCAGGCCCCCATGTATAAATTTATAACCCTCAGCCCCCCATGTATTATTAGTATTAGCATACTATTGGACAACCACCACGAGCCAACATCTTCCATTACGCTGTGCCAAGAGCAAGCGCACAGCGTGGTGATGGCGATAGATCCCAGTGACAGTGGCCAGCGGAGTGTGGGGAAGCTCCAGGTCGGGGTTGTCTGCACCCTAGCCTGAGCACCATCCCGGGAGCCGCAGCATGGCGATGAAAGAGCCGCGGGTTGCTGACCACTGCCCTAAAGCATCTAAACAAATATTTGTCCTTTGACCATCCAGAAACCGTTGGCAGTATTTGTAAAAGAGGAACCATCATTAATAACTTGTACCTCCCGTTCAAACTGATCATTGAATAAGTAGGAATAGACTTCTAGTTCTGAATTTGATTTGGTTTTCATTTTAGTGAGCATAAATTTCCATGGAGATATTTACAATTCAAATGGTTCTGTTCTTTCATATTCTAGCTGTTCATTCTGCATTTAAAATGGGTTTTACCTATTGATCTACAATGCATCGCAGCACCAGGGTTCTAAATTTACTTTTTTTTTTTTTTTTGCCAATTATTGGTGAATATGTTGCAAATTAAGTTAAAGTGGATATACATTTTCTTACTATTTTTCACCTGTAAAGGATACAGTCTGTGATTGTGTATAGTTGGGTTTGTATTTACGTAAAACCTAAAGTTTATTGTTTGGTTTTTGCTATAGCTAATTTTGTAGTTTTAATACATATACATATTTTTTATGTTCGTTTAGGAGGCTGCATTCCGCAAGGTTGTTCAAGCTACAATGGTTCGGGACAGGCAGCACGGGCCAGTGGTGGAATTAAATCGGATACAGGTACTTAATGGGTTAAGTCATAGAGTGGGACCCGTATTCTAATTTCCAATCAACGTGTAAATATATAATTTTGATAATAAAATAATTTTTAAGACCTCCTTTTGCCCCCCCCCCCCCATTTATGTATTGTGTTATACAGTTCATGCATTACGATTTACAAGGGGGGGGGGGGTTGAACTTTTTAGAGTTCAATTGTTGCAAAGTCACTGAACGTGCAACTTCTCCAGTAAACTGTTGCCAACCAAGGCATTCCTCTGACAATAGACTTGATGTCAGTAGCAGAAGAGCTTTTTTTTTTTTGTCCAGGAGACCTGAACATGAATATACACACTGCGTGTACTGTATATCCTTCTGTATACAGTCTTATATGTGTAACCAAGACACATTTCCGGTTTGGCAGCTGTAAAATTTAGCAGAAAAATGTATTTCGGGTAGAATTTTTTTTTTTTTTTTTTTTTTACAGTAAATCTCTCTTTACTATTTAGCCTTGAAGTGTAAACTATTTACAATTTCTACAGCTTTAACACCATCTACTTTCTCCTTTTGGATTCTTTAGGTGAAACGCTCGAGAAGCAAAGGAGGCTTGGCAGGACCAGATGGCACTAAATCTGTTTTTGGCCAGATGTGCGCTAAGATGACTTCGTTCAGTCCTGACAGCCTCCTGCTACCTCATCGCGTTTGGAAGGTCAAGTTTGTTGGTAAGTAACTCATTGAATCATCCAGGTCCGCACATTTCAATAGTAATCACAATCTAGTGATGGCTTTGGATGGGTTCTTGAATAAATGATTTCAATGTTTTTAAAGGAGACATTGTACGGATGTGCTTTTTACAGCACCTTTTATTTATTTGCAAAGGATTTTACCAGGAAGGATACATTGAGATTTCTCTCGTTTTCAAGTATGTCCTGGGTCCTTCTTGATCTTCAATTGCCTAAATAAACCTTAAATTTCCCCTCTACCTGTACATGGGTATGTCTTTCTGCTCCGTTTATGCTCTATACATATGCGAATGCACAAATATCTTATTAAATGTGCATTAATTGTTCTTTTTAGTAGAAATCATCGTCACTCACGGGATATATTGTTTTCTCAGGTGAGTCGGTGGATGACTGTGGTGGAGGCTACAGTGAGTCTATAGCAGAAATGTGCGAGGAGCTTCAGAATGGACTCACCCCTCTTCTTATCGTGACTCCGAATGGTCGAGATGAATCTGGTGCAAACAGAGACTGCTTTCTATTAAACCCTGCAGCTAAATCCACGCTACACATGAACATGTTCAGGTTTCTGGGTGAGTCTTGCACTTTACATATGTGCTAGTTGTGCACCGAAATGGAAATTTCCACCCAATACCGAAATGGAAAATTTGGGATCGGTTCGGCCGAAAACCGATACAAAAACCGAAAATCAGACCTGAGAACCCAGGCCGGGCTGAGCCCAGGGACTTGCCTGAGCCTGGAGGTCAGCCGAACAGCTAGCTTGGCTGGGCCTCCAGGCCCAGGTTTGCATGGCTGATTGGTTTCACCTACATACTCACCTACTTCCTCCTACTTAAGCCCTGCGCTCCAGCGGTGACAGTCCTCTGGCTGTCGCAGGCTGCTCGGCCGTCCTCCAGGCTTGGCCTACCTCCAGGCTCGGTCAAGCCCTCGGCTCGGCTGGGCCTCTAGGCCCAGGCCAAGCTGGGGGCTCGCATGAGCCTGGAAGCCGGCCAAGCTGGGGGCTCGCCCGACAGCCGGAGGACTGTCACCGCTGGAGCTCAGGGCCGAAGTAAGAGGATGTAGGTGAGTATATTGCCTACACATACTCGCCCACATCGGCCGCGAGTCCTCCACCGGTGGCAGTCCTCCTGCATACAATGAATGCTCTCTGTGCCGGTTGCCGGGATGACGTCAAGAAAGCCTTTGACCCAGGGTCAAAGGCTTCCGTGACGTCATACCGACGACCAACGGAGAGAGGACACTGGATGCAGGAGGACTCGGGGCCGACGTAGGTGAGTGTGCAACGTTCTCCACCCCCCCCCCCCCAACATAATCAATCACTTGGGCCTGGAGGCCCACCCAAGCCCCCTGCTCGGCCGGCCTTCAGACTCAGGCGAGCACCCTGCCCGGCTGGGCCTCCAGGCCAAGCCGGGGACTCGCCTGAGCCTGGAGGCTAGCCGAGCAGGCAGGTCGGCCGGCCTCCAAGCTCAGGCGAGCCCCAGGCTCGGCTGGGCCTCTAGGGGCTCGCCCGAGCTTGGAAGACTGCTGAGCTAGCAGCTCGGCTGGCCTCCATGCTCAGGCAAGCCCCTGGCTCGGCTGTGCCTCCAGGCCCTATTTCGAAAGGGACGTTTCCGGCCGTTTTTTTCTCGGCTGAATTTTCCATTTCGGCCGTAACCGACAAACAACGTTTTCGGCCGATAATTTTCAGTGGCCGAAATTTTGGTGCATCCCTAATATGTGCATTAATACCTAGTGATTATGACAAATTCTCTATCCCCCCCGACCCTAATTGTGTTATGCCCAATCAGCTTTTTTTTTTTTTTTTTTTATACACTGATTTGTATAAAATATATTGATAAATTGTGTTTACATTGCTGTGATTTTGTCAAAGCAGTATTAAAGAAATTCTATAAAGGGAAGGTGGTCGTGGCAGGGACTAGGTACCTTTTACCTGAACGCTTAACGTTTCTCCAGTGCCACATCCTACTGCGTCTTTCCAGGCTGATGGCAAAACCATTGAGAGTCATTAGACCATCAACTTTAATTTAATCAAACCTGATTGAAACCCCGAATGTTGTCCAATGGGAGCTAATTGTCTTCCTTTTGGAGGGACGCTCTTTGCTTTGGAAGATTGTTATGGCTCCATGGGTAACAAAGTAAATTATGTGCACCATTCCCATTACTCCTGGACAGCTAAGTACAGCAGGCAGACATCCACATTATTACAACACTTAACGTTTTCAAATGTGCTCAAAAGCCCATTTATCCTAAGAACAAAAGCCAAGGTTTCTGTTCTCAAGTGGCCATTTAAGTAATAAACCCAACACCACGTCAAGGCAAATCTTTAAGATGGAATGAAAAACACAGTGAAAGAAATCTAATAAAATAATAGTATTTGAGTGCTTTTTAAACCCCCCCCCCCCCAAAACATTGCCTGATAAGGAGATTCAGCCACACAAAATCTACAGGGTTTCTTAAATTGGCCAGTTAATTATATTAACATGGTCATGATGGCTAGAGTGTCCCTCTATGTGTACTCGGGAATATATTGTACACATTAGATTATTTCTATGCTAGTTATTTGCAGTTAAAAGTTTTTATAAAGCACTAACAAGTTCCATAGCACTGTACAATGGGAGGCAGAATAACAAATATACATACAGGTTCAGCACACAGTACAGTAGGAGAGAGGACCCTGCTCAAGAGCTTACAATCTAAAATCTAGAATAATTTGCTAACGGGTCCCTGAATATCTCCTCAAACATAATTGTAAAAGTAAGCGATTTTCTTTCTGGTTAGCACATTCCCTTTAGCCTCACGACCTGTAACACGCTGGGCAAATAAACTTACATGGGAGTTCAATTTCAATATAGCCACATACAGTGGGTGAATGACGTTTCCATTCAAATTTGTATAGAGTGGATGGAATGCGCTTTTCCATTTATCAAAAGACTTCGTAAGACACAGTATGGGTTTTGAGTTTGTATAAATGATATCCACAGTGGGTCCCAAACTGTTATAAACCAATGCTGTGTTAGCGAGGACCTGGCAAGGGTGAATAGAAACCCATTTAAGAGGGTGGAAAAAAAGAGAAAATCGCTTTATTAAAGGTAGTGGATGTGGCTTAAAGGAAGGATAACTTGATGGGGAAAATGTAAATGGGGTGGGGTGACGGGGACTGTAATAAAGTGAAGAGACAAAATAAATGTCTTTTAAAGAATGAAGTGCTATACAAAGACTGGTAGGCTGTAAGAGTTGGTTGGAATATATGTTAATCAAGGAAAAATCGTGCAGTATTACAAAGTTGGTGCTAACTTAACCAGAGCTGTTGTAAACTTAGCAACTCCATAGACTATAATGGCTCAGGTAAGTTTACAACAGCTCTGGTTAAGTTAGACCCAACTATGTAATACTGTCCATAGTCTTGTGAAAAACAGAATGTAAATTCTAGATGGGTGCAGTGCGTAGAAATGGTGGTATGATTATTTAAGATGGAGAGAGGATGAATTTGGGTTTTTAGGTGTATACATATGTTTGGATTGAGCGCAGCCGTACCTATGTACCTGTTCCATTTAGGATGCTTGTGTTCTATCCTTCCTTTTTTATCACCTAAATAATTACGGAGTTATCATGTTTTTAGACCTACGTGCAACCTCCTCATCATGATGCAAATTATTGTTTAGTTTTGTGTTTCGGATCTTTCGCTCTTTCCATTGGCTCAAATCCTAGGTTTGAAGCAAACACTTGTTAACAAAGCAAATTTACAGATGCAGTTTAATTTATACTGAAATAGTCAGTAAATAAATTGACCACTTGGGACTAATTGGCTTAATGGAGGCAGAATAATTACTCTCTATATATTTCTCAACCATTTCTTTCCAAGCATAAATTTGAATTGGCTAAACCTGTTGTAGCATTATGTGCCAGTTACAGTAAAGCCTTTTGATCTCCATTTATGAGCAAATGAATGCTGCAGAGGATTGAAATCCGGACAGTGCGAATGACTTAGCATTAATAGTAATGTCCTCTCATTCTCTAGGTGTACTTCTTGGAATTGCCATTCGAACCGGTAGTCCTCTGAGTCTTAATCTTGCTGAACCTGTGTGGAAGCAGCTAGCCGGCATGAATTTAACAATCGCTGACCTAAGTGAAGTAAGTATTGAGCTAATAGTGTATAGAAATTTTAGCGGTCGAAAAGGCCAGATATCACTCTTACATGAGTCCCCATATGTGTGTTTGCTATTTTTATCTATCTGGATCGTATTTTTTTTTCTTGCTGTGCATTGATTTGTGCGCTTGTTTGTATGTGTCTATTTAATAAATTCTGCTTTATGTTCTGTAACCGCTTCACTACCAAAAACATGTAGGCGCTGTTTAGTTATATAATGAAAATTTACTTCTGAAACCCCTTTTGCAAATCTTTTTAATGCAAGATACGTTTGCCCCTCGTGGAGAGATGAAGTTCTCAGAGATCTCACTCCTGTCACGCTGTATTACTGTAAAGAAGCTGCAAAGAGCAGCCCCCACTTTAACAAAAAGTGCAACAAACATTACTGCTGCATTACAACAGCCAGGGAGAAGGCATAATACAGAAGAGCTCTGGCATCACTACTGTAAAGGGATAAGATTCAGTGGGTTGTAATTGCTGTAATGTATGTTAATTATACATTTTAATATTGTAGCAATAATTGATCTTCATCAATAAGGGGGGGAAAAAAAATCAAACAATATACCAATATATTAAAAAATATATACACACAATGTATTGCAATCCATTATCATGCAGTGGTATCATACGCTAATGATTTTCTAGGCTTTTAATATATATATATATATTTATTTTTTTTTGCCTTTGTTTGAATAAGAAAAAAAAATATTGGCCACTACGTGTTGATATTGGATTAAAAGACGAAAGGAAAAAAACACTGGTAGAATTTATAGAATTAAATCAAAGCCCATGGTCATGTTGCTTTTATAGACTAATTTTAAATAGAACAGAAAAAACAACAATCTAAAAGAACCCCATGAATATAAAATCCACACATGCAACTGATGGCCTTGTTTCAATGTTTGTTTTCAGGTGGACAAAGATTTTATTCCTGGTCTCATGTATATACGGGACAATGAGGCTACCTCCGAAGAATTTGAAGCAATGATTCTTCCGTTTACTGTACCTAATGCAAGTGGTCAGGACATTCAGCTGAGCTCCAAGCACACGCACATTACACTTGACAATCGGGCAGAGTATGTGAGGCTTGCAATCAGCTACAGGTTTGTGCAAAGTGTATTTCTTTATTCCCTTTATGTACTAGATTATGGAAAACTGTTTTAGTGTGAAATACAGCAACTTGAGATCAAATGTTTCCTTTTTTTTATATATATATATATATATTTGTTTAAACCGATGTTGGCGTTTTGCATTTCCCTGGAGGAAACCTATACTTGCATACTCTTGGTATGCACTACGACTTTTTCTACTCTCCACCACGACTTTTTCTACTCTCCACCTTCTCACATGACTAACTGTCCTTTTATAAGCATAGGTCTACATCCCATCTGCCATTTTTAAAATACTATAGGGGTCCTGTGTACAACACTTTTATCTCCATTCTCAACCAATTAATGACCACAGTTGGCCTAGCTAGATTCCTGGTGTTCAGCTCTTCTAGCTCTAGGACTATCATTTTTAGCCACTCACTGCTGGTCTGCTTCTTTTTGTTCCCACTTCAAAACCAGTTGACTGCCACCTGGACTTATTTCCTATAATTCTGTCCTCGGCAGCCTAGTCTGCTTGTGAACCTTTTGACAGCACTGCACGTCTATTCCCTTTTTATCCATTACATACATCTCTTTTCATGGCATCCTGCTACCTCTCCACTGGTTTAGGGACCTATTCTGGCTCATGTGCTACTAGTAAGCCTCAAACACTAAAAATCAGCACGAGCCATAAAGTCTGTACAGCTCCTATTACTGGCGCAATTACAAGTAGGCTGACATATTAGAGACCTGACTTGTAATTGTAGGGAACTTTTAAAGAGAAATGCACTGCCAGAATTTGTTGAGTTTATAGGATTCCCGCACAATATCACATGTAGATGACCTTGTGTGAGATTTTATTCTTAGCCCTTTCAAAATATACTTGGTGTGCCACATGCACAAGAAATAAACATATTTCACAACAGGTCTGTTTGCTATATTAACCAATTATTTGGAATGAAGCACAGAAAACCAGATTCCCATATAGTGTGTGTGATATATATATATATATGTGTCTGTGCAGGAATTACAATGTGACCAATATTAACAATTGTATAAGCACACTGGGCTAGCAGTCCTTCGTGTATACTTGTCAGTACATGGCCACAAGAACAGGGAAGACTTGCTAGAATCCTCCCAGATTGTGAGTTCCTACGGGAATAGGACCCTCATCTCCTCCTGTACTGTTTGTCAAATGTTGTTCAATGTATTGTAACCCTGTCTATACTGTGCTTATTGTACAGCGCTGCGGAATATGCTGGCGCTTTATAAATAAAGAATAATAATAATAGTCAAATGTTTACCAACCCTGGTCCTTAGGGCACGCAAACAAGATTAGGTTTTCCAGATATCTGAGCCACAGCACAGGTGATGTGATTTGCCGCTCAATGATTGCATTTCCCCAAGGCAATCCTTAAAACCTGACCTGTTAGGGCTACTCGAGGACCTCGGTGGGGACCACTGCTATAGTTGGCAGGATAACAGGAATTCAGAAACGTCTTGGAGCTTAGTGTTTATGATTAAGCAGGAGAGTCTTTCCAGAATGAAGGGCAAACTGGGAGGCAAACCAGGGAGGCTAGTGATATGTAAATTAATGCTAAGGATGAATCCGCCACATACAGGTGAGCGATGGGTACATTATCATCTCATTCTCCCACTTTTTCTTACTGTTCCTTGACCAGATCCCAAAACCCCCAAATCCTAAGAACCTAATTAATACAATACATCTGAGGGAAATAACTAGACCTATCCTTGGTTACTCCATGAAATCAATGCTAACTCCCTTCAAGAAAATTCTGAAGAAAATAAAATGCAGGCTTGCTTACATTCGCACACAGTATTAAGATGTACTTCTGAGGGGTTACATCGAAGGCATATGAGAATCGAGACCCAAGGGATGATGGACTGAATCACTCCATAGTGTAGTCCTGTGAGAAGACTGCACAGGACCTTTTTTTTTTTTTTTTTTTTTTTTTGGTGTCCACTGCTCGCGTCAAAAAAGTGAAAGTATTTTCCCATTTAGTGGATTATCGTAGGTATTTGGGAGCAGGCACTTCCTTCAATACAGGCTGCTAGCATGAATAACGTGCACGCAGGAATCACTTGTTATCTGGCTCCCACTTAATTTGCTCTTTGTATATGAAGGATAGGTAGGTGGTAACAAACATGAATGGGGCAATTATATTTAACTCCCTCATACAAGTCAACAGCTGCAGTGGATTTGGTTGATTTCATATATATATATATATATATATATATATATGTGTGTGTGTGTTACGGTTAAAGCCCGAAGTGCAGTTAATCCTAGGATTACCCAGGTAGTCCTAGCATTACCCAGGCGTCATTAGCAAAAGTCTGAAGTGAAGTGAAGTGAAATTTCGGACTTTACCCAGGTAATCTGCATAGTATCCAGAGGCCTCTGGGTACTCCGGTTTTTTGCTCTGTTTTAACCGGGTAATTTGCACATTACCCTAGTGTTGTTGGATAAAGTGTGATGTGCAACAAAACATCAGACTTTATCCGGGTAATCTGCAAAATATCCAAACACCTCTGGGTACTGCACTTTTCTTGGGTTTTCAGCAGGTTACAGTTGACGGAGTTTCAAGGATTACCCGGGTAAAGCTGCAAACTGTTATCTGACTGATAACAAAATAGTGTGTTTTTTGTTATTTTTTAATGAAATTGTATCCAGTCACAAACCACACGAATAACCGTCATGTTACTCTGTGCATTAATTGTCTGAAAATTAATTTATAAAGATGAAGATATTATATAAACAGTAACCTGATGGTTATTATGTTTTATAAATGATATATTATAAGCACATATGACACATAATAAAGATCATGTAACTCACATTCATATAAGAACAAATCCTGTTACTCTGTATATTCATAATATCCTTAATACATTTTAAGGTTTGTCTTTTGCCATTTTCATTGATAATATCCATAGATAATAGTAAAATTCACTGTTACCCAAGTGGGGTTGGATGCTCTGCAGATTACCCAGGTGACGCTGTGGATAGTCCTCACATTACCCGGGTGAAGCTTCAGACTGGCACATTATCCGGGTAATGTGTGGATTTTTTAGCTCTTCCAGAAAGTTACCCAAGGGCAGTTGGTTAGTCCTAAAATTACCCGGGTAAAGTCCGAAATTTTCATTTTTTTTGCAGCTTTACCCAGCGGTTTTGGGTAATATCAGGATTACCCGGCTAATCCTAGGATTAACCGCACTTCGGGCTTTACCTATAACCTCTTGCACACACGCAAGAAATCTTTTTTTTGAATGGGAGCTGAAACTGTGTACTGTTTCTCCTTTAAGTACAAAGGATATTTCTTTTCTACATACACACAGTTCTTTGTTTTAAGACTGCTTAGTGGCCCGTCTTTATGGATTTCAGAAATTGCCTTGTATTTGATTTTGTATTCAGAGAACAGGATATCTGAAATTGCTCTCTACAGGATGCTGATTTCCAGAATAAGAACGATGTGACGCATTTGGCTTTTTCAAGTTCTCTGTCGCTGATCACGGTCATAGATTTTCTGGGCAGATATCCTGTCTGGTTTTATTTTCTTAATTGTAAAATTTCTGATGAAGAATGTAATCGAACGTTCAGTAAATTGATTTCTAGAGACTTTTGTTCCTTTTTGTAAATACTCTAAAACCGAGATGGCATTTTCTCTATGTACCCAAACAAAAATATAGTATGAAAATGTGTGCTTGCTTACGTACCTCAGATATAGAATTATCATATATTTAAAATGAATGACAGTCGCTTACTGGTTTATGAAAAATCCTTACCGCGTCTCGATTATTTATATTACACTTACCTTTCGGACAATTTTTCTTGTAATAAAAGCCATTTCCCAAAGTACTTTAAACGCATAAAGACAGCGATATGATAATGAAGGTGTCTAGAACTGCATGAGGAACGGCCACTACCGCCAGGTCAAAGGTTAAATATACTGTAAAATTGTTTCATCGCGTATTTGGGAGAGGGAGCGTTCTTGAATCATACCCATATTAAAAATGCAGTGCATGGTAGCTATTTCATGATGGCAGGTAGCTGAACAGAATCCAGAAATAATGGCTTTAATCTCTCCTGCCTGCACTTTCAAGTGAGCTGGTGTCATCCCCATGGGCAGTGAATAGCATTCAGCATATTGACTTGAGAAGGCACCAAGAGATCTTGGACAAATCAAATGATTATCTGATGAAAACACGCTTTAAGTAGCACTGTCAGTAAAATTTTCTTTCAATAAATCAGTCTAGAACAATCAGAAACCCACAGATTAATAGCACGCTCATCTCTCCCGGCTCTATTAAGTTTCGCTGTAATTCCCGCTTGAAGATCTGGCAGTTTTCCAATGTAGAGGTGGTCATAATGTAATTGCATCACAATTTTCAAGCCCTCAGTGACAGTTACTGATAAAAAAAAAAGCCTGCAGAGAAGCATATAAAGTCTGCACACAATTAGAATCGGTGTTTTTACTGGGTTTCTTCCAGCTTTCCATTGTGCGTGGGGGATAAAGGTTCTTTCAGTTTTATGATGGAGCCTTCCTTCTGCTTCTTAGGATAAGCAAATGTTCATAAGAAGTCTACTATTGAAGGTTCATAAAAATTTAACAAAATAAATTCATGTTTCCTTGTCATGTGCATAGTTAGTGATTGACGTACAACCTCCGGCATTTTTGACAGGTTACCTTCTAGCATTGACAGGGGAGGTTGTATGGTGTTAAGCTTGGAGAATGAACAGGTGCCTGTCCTACATTCTCTCACAATGTACAAACACAGGAGTAATGGGTTCTTTCAAATGTATGAACATAAATTATGCGTATAGGTTAACATTGTATGAATAGAATTTGCAGCAGGATGCATGGCATATTCATGGCTATGTATCTTTCCTGCTAGGATTACCCTGCTACAGCGAAGACTGAATCCTACCCATACACTTAGGCTAAGGTCAGACGAAAGCATTTTTAACGTGCATTTAACCGCACGAAATCTCGGCCGTGCTAGCAGCAAATGACATCCAATGCCGGGTAACATACGAAGAATGTCCGCACGAAAGTTCATCCGCGCAACGCAAGTGGCAAACAAACTCATTTTTTCTAGAACGTCAAACCGCTACTACTGACGTACAGAGTGCGCTGCGTCCGCATAGCGGCGTGTTTGCGTGATTGGGAGACGTCAGACGCTGCACACGTCCGGCCAACATAACGTCCAGACGCAAAAAGGGTTTTATTGATGATCCGTACAAAATCACGGACGAAAAGGCGCATCGTATGACCGCTATCGCGTATTCCGTGAAAAAATACGTCCATTCGTTCGAACGCACTTTTTCACGGACAACGCGAAAAATGCGTTCGTCTGATCCTAGCCTAACTCATACTATTTTACTATCGAGCTGTCTACCTGCTTCACGATATGTAATTTTATTCTTAATGGTTTAGAACAGGTTTTCTCAACTCTGGTCCTCAGGACCCAATAACAGGTTCAGGTTTGCCAGATATCTGAGGCACATCCCAGGTAATATAATTTGATGCTCAGTGATTGCAGGATTCAGTCTGCTTTCCCCAAAGTGATCTGCAAAACCTGGCCTGTTATTGGGTCCTGAGGAACAGAGTTAAGAAAACCTGTTCTAAACCATTAAGAATAAAATGGGGGGCGGAGCTAGCCGAGGAAGCGAGCGGCTGCATGTTGAAGGAGCTCCGTGATAAACACGGTTTTTAAAGTTATTTCCGCCGCTTGCTCGCACTTGAGAAACGCTCTACGGTCTCTGGGGGCACTGGGGGACTTGGTGAGTTTGCCTTACCCCCGAAATTGACACTCCGGAGCGGATTAACCCCCGCGGCACAATCGGGGCCTAATACTAGCGGCCATTTTAGAAGCCTGGAAGGAGATTTCTGAGAACTTTTACCGCTCTTCTTCCTTGTGCCTGCGCTTTTGGTGACATGCCCACCGGTCGCTCACAGAAGCTGCGGTCCAGACAGAGGGACATTCGGGACTCCATGAGAGGTGGGTCCACTTCGAAGGGAGATGCGATCTCCTCCTCCCTCCCCCCGGGCTATGACTTTTCGGAAGATGAAGAGGACCCCTGGCACTCGGGTGGTAGCTCTGCGATGACCTGGATCTCCCCACAATCTCGTACACCAGACTCCCAACCACTATCTGCAGCAGCAAAAAAAAGGGCGCAAAAGAAACGAAAAGCAGCGCTGACGGCGTCTTTGAGTGCCTCACTTACTGCTGGTGGCCTCTCTGACGGGGATTCGGCCGAGGAACACCAGCTTTCAGCCAGCAGTAGTGTGGCTTCATTACGACAGGACGTTTTGAGACCGGGTGCCCAACCGCAACAAACAAGAGCGACCTCATTCGAAACCCGTATGACACAGCCTGAGGAAAGTCGGCAGGAGGAGGATGATGATCTTCCTCTTACGAAGAGAGACCTTCGGAGGATCCTGGACGAACTCCGGGAGATCCGGGGGGTGTGGAAACCTGAAGTGGCGGCGGTTCGGGAGGAGGTTGCAACAATCCGTGCGCAGGTGACAGCAGTGCAGGCGACGACCTCTACAGTGCTATCGGAACATACTCACCTGTTGGGACAGGTCGCTGGTCTGAGATCCCAGGTCGAGCTTTTGTCCCGCTCTGTGGAGATGCTGGAAACAAGACACCGCCGTCGTAACGTCAGGGTCAGAGGCATCCCGGACTCTGTGTCGTCGGATGAACTCCCAGCTTATGTGTCTCGTTTGGCCCTTCGGATGGCGGGACTCCCTCCTGACAAGCCAGATGTGATCGGATCGGTATTCAGGGTTCGGAAACCTGCGGCGCTTTCGAAGGGGACACCCCGTGATGTCGTGGTGGCCTTTCGTGACGTAGCATTTAAGGTCAAGCTTATGTCTGCTCCTGGCGCAAGAGATCCAGTGAAATTTGAGGGCTCCACGTTGGCTTTGTATCACGACCTTCCATTCCAGACTCTGCTTGCTCGCAGGCGGTTCTGTCCTGTGACTGCGGTTCTTCGTCGGAGGGGGATCCGTTATCGGTGGGGCCTGGCGGGAGCATTGGTGGTGACACATAATAATGTCCCCTACACCATCACTGATCCTGAAACCGCCTGGTCCGACCTTGAAGCGGCGGGCATCTCACCGGACCCTCCGGAACTTCAGCCAGACTGAGACCTGAGCGATATTGTTTATCCCCCCCCAGCTTTTTTCTTCTATGTTTACGTGTCACTGGTCTATAGATAAGCTCTGAGTATAATCTATCAGGACAATTTATGGCATTTATGTTGATAGTCCTACATGCTTATGTGTTTCTTTTGTGTTTTCTTCCTTCACTGAGGTTGGGACTTATTGCTTTTTTTTAATTTTTTTTATTATTCCCTTATTGACCTGTTACTACTTGCATCTTACATTATCTGACTGGCTGACCGTAGTTAGTTTGGCCAGCCCTAGACGGCTGTCTTTTTCTACGTTTGATTTCGTGAATTTCTTGTTATGTATAATTCTCTAAATAAAGAATTAAAAAAAAAAAAAAAAAAAGAAACACTGGTCTAGAAGAAGCACTTTGTGGCCAATATTATGACGACCCTGGATCCATTGCAGCTATATGCGTTTATTTAGTATCCCATTACAAAACTGTAGGCTTTTTTATATATTTATATATAAGTATATATATACTTTACAGATATTTTTTTCAGGTACTCACCGATCTGAATAACCAATACTTTCTATTTAATGTCATGTGATCGCGTTCCAATAAATAATTTAGGATTTTGCTGAAAGCCTGTCCAATTTATGTTAGTACAGAAATGTATGACCATACACCCCATTTACCCACTGCACCGCCTACACACACCCTGACGCCAGACCTCGGGCGCATGTGTACCCGCGCCAGACCTCGGGCCCAGGTATATACATGTAATCCAACCGAACACCTTTGGATTAAGGTCTGTGGAGGCTATTCAAGCTCCTACTCCCCAAATTCATTAATACACAGAGGCAGTTATCGTGGAACTGCCTCTCCTGAACTGCTGACCCAAAGTTGGAAGCAGCCCGTTTTCTTAAATGTCTCCATTTTGTAGCGTTAAGATGACTCTTCCCTGGAACTAGAAGTTGAGCAAACAATGAAATTCATCCCCAGATTATTCCTCTTCCACCAAAATTTCTAGTTGGGAATGTGCATCGTGGTTATTGGGTTTCTCGCATTTAGGCGTCCGCCTGACCTTTTGTCTTCCATTGGCCTGTCAGATAGACATGTGATGCATCACTGCAGAAAGCGTGTATCCCATCTTAATGTTTGAAGTATTTCTTGTTCTATGCATGTTAGCTGTTTGAGGAAGAAATGAAATTTATTCCTTACACTGTTACTTAAAAGTAATACAAGTTGAGGCTTTTTTGTTCATGCAGTTTTTCCATTGTTCCTGCAGGTTACATGAGTTCGATGAGCAGGTGGCTGCAGTTCGAGAAGGAATGGCACGAGTGGTTCCAGTTCCCCTCCTATCCCTTTTTACTGGATATGAACTAGAAACCATGGTAAGGTGCTAGTTCTATGCTGTTAGAGATGTGTAGTATATTTAAATACATATCATTTCTCGTGGGACTATGTACGGGGTTCAAATTGAGGAGGAACGCAGTTCCTCTATTTCAGCGGTGCGAACATGGTTCTCTTTGGCTCCACACTTTCTACATTTTATTTAGATGTTCAATCATGTTTCCTTGTTATGACAGTAGTTGTATTTTTATTGTACATTTTCCTTAAAACAAGTTCTAATACTTTATATAATTATTTCATATCAAACTTGACTGTGGGTGTTGGGTTATCAATGATTAATTGGGTGCAGAAATCTTGGTGTGCTATCACACTGATTGTAGCACTCGATCCCTGTCTACCTATGAAACTGCTTTGTTGTATGGCGCTCAGTTTATTGCACCATTCAATCGGATTGTTTGCTAGTACTGGATTACGCCACCTTTTAATTTGACATCATGTAATTGAGGGGGAAACAAAAAGCCAGAAAGAAAAACATTTCCAAGCTCGCCTGCCAGCAATGCGCATCATTTCAGTTGGTATAATCTATTACAGGATTAAATCATTTGCAGCTTCTAAGTGTTAAAATGTAAGACTGAAAGAACGGCTTATGTTTCAGAAATGGAATTGCAAAAACAGTAACTTTGCTAGTGCTACTTTTATCACAGCAGAAGTAAATTAAACCTTACAAAATGAACATTTAGCGCAAATAAGCATTTTATTTAATTGGTCAGATTGGCCTCATTGTGTTCTAATCTTTAAATTGTCTTTTCAGGTCTGTGGGAGCCCAGATATTCCACTTCACCTGCTGAAATCTGTTGCCACCTATAAGGGAGTAGAGCCCACAGCATCCCTTATCCAGTGGTTTTGGGAAGTAATGGAGTCTTTCTCAAACACAGAACGGTCTCTGTTCCTTAGGTTTGTGTGGGGCAGGACCAGGCTTCCCAGGACCATTGCAGACTTTAGAGGCAGAGACTTTGTCGTCCAGGTATTGTCACAAACTAATTATCCTAGAAATTGGAAGAAGCTGTAAACGGCAACATGAAAAAAAATAAATTCTGGATGTATAAAGTCATACTTCATTTATTTCTGATAAAACCTCATCTTTCAGTTACAGCAGATCATTATTTATTAGGGTATCCTTCATACAAAACACTACAGTCTACACATTTGTCCTTTGGGAACTGTAGGTGGAAAAGGACAGACTTTGTGATCTTTGGTAGAAGCCTTTACCTTTACCCTTTATTCAACAGACCTATTGGTGGTAGCCTAATATTGATAGTGTGGTAATACACACACTCTCATATTCTCTCAATCGCGAGCGTACACACACAAACACACACACACACACACACACACACACTCTCTCTAATTGTTCTACAATATTTGTTATGGCAGTGCTAAGTCTCTAGAATTGTGTTCAGTGTGATACATTGTTCATTTCTAAAGAGGTAGATTATGGGATGGCTATAAAATGGCTCGCCATCATTTGTTTTACTATCTGGTCATTCCGCACAAATCCAAAGGTACACAATCTCCCCCTTTTTAAGTGGGTTGATTTGGATTAATTTCTGTTTATCTGGTAAGAGAATTCTACGCCACACTTAATTCTATGCTTGTTTGGGGCAAATTAAGATTTAAACTTCCCTCATCCCAATCTCTCACATGCAGTAGGCTCATTAAAAGATATAGTTTCGCTGGTTGGATTATGCGTCCACCGTTCTGCGACCTCACCTCTCCCCTTTGGTTCTGCCTTATTGTTATGTTTGTCATTTTTGTGACTTATTATTTGAAGACGTGCAGTGAAAATAACGTGAGCGTAGCAATCCAGGAAAAAATCTCTTTTTCCACATGGTATGAAAATGCTCATAGAGCCAGGCTAAACATCATTATGTAAATTCCAATCAATCTTATGTAATTTATATCTGTAAATGATGATATAGTAAAACAACACTTTTTTTTTTTTTTTTTTTTCTCATGCATAGGTTTTGGACAAGTATAATCCTCCAGATCATTTCCTCCCAGAATCCTACACCTGCTTCTTTCTGCTAAAGCTTCCAAGATATTCTTGTAAGCAGGTACTGGAAGAGAAATTAAAATATGCCATCCATTTCTGCAAGTCTATAGACACTGATGATTATGCACGGATTGCACTAACTGGCGAGCCAGCAGCAGATGACAGTAGCGACGATTCAGACAATGAAGATGCAGATTCTTTCGCTTCTGACTCCACACAAGACTACCTAACGGGACACTGAATAACGAGAAGCAAGTCGATCCATTCAAGGCTTGCCCCCTCTATGCACTGAGAACTCATGAGTTGGATGGGAAAACCATAAATCCAAAGCTAGCCGTAGACTTACCAGGGCCATGAAGAGAGACTTCTATAAATTTTTACGTTGTATTTGAAGAAATGAGTGTGTGCCTATTCTTTATGAAACCACACTGCACTTATATGGTGTCTTATAAAATGTGTCGTAAATGTATATACAGAAAGTGCAGTGTTGAAGGCTACGTAGGCCAGAGAAGCCTTTTACATGTGAGTGCAATAGTTCTTTGTCCCCTTGGTTTAGTGTTGTATTTATGTGCTTTTACTCTATGGTTGCTCATTACAGTACTGTGCACAACAAGATAGTATTAATCATTTTCATGACCGTCTGCTTCCTACCTGCTTATTAAAATGTTTTCAAGGCATCTTGTCAGTATTTCAGAAGCACTGGACGTGACAGATGTTCAGATCCTTAACACTAGTCCTTGTTGTATATTTAGCTTTTACCTTATGCATTATATGGACTCCTGCCCAGGTCATTACTTCTCACAGAACCTACATTTAACTGAATAGTGCCACTATATATGCAAACCATTTCTCTGAATAAAATGTCAAACATTTGGCTGTGTTCTTGGTGGGGTTGGATATCAGACTTTTATGCTGCCAAATTGCATCTTATCAATTGAAAGAAAAAAATGGTCTTTACAATGTTTCAGTTTATTCTAACCCTTTCACTTCCAAAGTTGAGTATACTTGCTTACATTGTAATTCGTTGAAAGCAATCATTTAACATATCAAACTCCATTGCGTATTTTTTTTAAAGGCAGGATTTCTGTGTTGTGCCCCCCCGTGTAGAAAAAAAAATTCTCTGAAAATTCACTCCTCTCCCTCTGTAACACACAAGTGAGCCACAAGGCCCAAAACATGAGGGGAGACAATCGTCACAACACAAAGGGGATTAAACTCTCTCACTATCTAGCAAATGCTGCCCTCTGTAATACTGTAAAACAAGCTGCCAACAGCAACCCTAAACCTCACTGTAACAAAAAGGTCAAAGATGTTGCTTCATTTCAAAATCCAGGGAGAGAGCAGCTCAGGAGAGTTCTGGGGTCAGTCACTGCTGTACAAGGATAAGATTCGGTGGGCTTTAATTTCTGAAACTCCCTGTACAGTACAGATACAAGATGTTACTGTAATTTCCATATGCGGGCATTATGTCACCTACAGATAAAGATTTTATATTCTGTTGGTGTTTTTTTGGAAGCTGCATTGCTAATTATCTCTGTATGATCACTGCAAATCCTCATAAGCAGGAGATCTGACCATTTCTATTTATTTTTATCATGTTTGCTGTAATAGAGACCCTGTGCAAAATTGTGTTAAAGGACACAGTCTTGATTTCAGAATCTTTCAACAATTATTTATTTTAAAGGATAAATACAGGGTGAGCCAGTCAAACCTGCATTTTTGAAATGACTGTAAAAAATAAACGGATGGATATTTCAAAATTTTATTGTTACTATCTTAATGTACATTAAAAAGCATTTAAGAAACAACATTCACTGTTTAAAAATAACTCCAGTAAGATGGTGTCCTTCCCGATTGAGACATTCTTGTAGGCGATTTCTGAAACAGCCCATCGCATCACGGAGCATACGTTGAGGAATTCTCTCAATTTCCAACCGGATTCTCCTCTTGAGTTCCCCAAGCGTTGGAGGTCGTTGTTCAAAGACTTTACTCTTTAGGTACCCCCACAAGAGCGTCCGAAGAATCTTGAGGTTAGATTTACACCATCACCCATACAAAATTCAGGTTGTTCAGGCTATGAATGAAAACAATTTTGCAGCTCGACGGCGTTTTTGTCAAACGTTGTTGGACATGTTTGATGAAAACGAGGACCTTGTTCACAACCTGTGGATGAGCGATGAGGCACATTTCCATCTCTCCGGTTTTGTGAATAAACAAAATTTCCGATATTGGAGTGATGAAAACCCTCAACTCCATCAAAAACCACTCCATTCAAGCAAGGTAACAGTTTGGTGCGCAATGTCCTCATTGGGAATCATAGGCCCGTATTTTTTTGAAAATGACAGGGAGCAAGCAGTTACTGTGAATGCACAACGCTATTGGGAAATGTTGCATTCGTTCTTCATTCCTCAGTTTCGTCAACATGGAATGAACAATGAAACCTTATTCCAGCAAGACGGTGCCACAAGTCATACAGCCCGTGTGAGCATGAATGTTCTCAACAATGTTTTTCCAAATCGGGTGATATCCCGAAATGGAGCAATTTCTTGGCCTCCCCGATCGCCCGACCTCACAGTGTGCGATTTTTTTTTCTTGTGGGGGTACCTGAAGAGTAAAGTCTTTGAACAACGACCTCCAACGCTTGGGGAACTCAAGAGGAGAATCCGGTTGGAAATCGAGAGAATTCCTCAGCGTATGCTCCGTGATGCGATGGGCTGTTTCAGAAATCGCCTACAAGAATGTCTCAATCGGGAAGGACACCATCTTACTGGAGTTATTTTTAAACAGTGAATGTTGTTTCTTAAATGCTTTTTAATGTACATTAAGATAGTAACAATAAAATTTTGAAATATCCATCTGTTTATTTTTTACAGTCATTTCAAAAATGCAGGTTTGACTGGCTCACCCTGTACATGAAATAATAAACATGAAAGCAAATTTAGATTTAAATTTTGTAACTATCCAAACACTTACTGTGCAAAATTTCTAAAAAAAAAATTCAGTATATTGGTTAACTCCAAATCCCACTTTTTAACGTTCTTTTTTTAACCAAATGTGCTTGGTAGTGAAGGAGTTAAGAGAAAATTTGTATATTTTCTGTTGGTAATGTATTCAAAGGAGATTATATTGCATAAGCAAAATATTGCCTTTACACCCAAAATAGAAGGGCATAACGCTATATATACAGTGGATAGCAAAAGTCTAAACATCCCTGTTAAAATGTCAAGTTTCTGCAATGTCAAAAAAGGATAAAATCATTTCAGAATGTTTTCCACTTTAACTAAAAAATTTGTTTTAGGTGGAGGGAAATCAAACTAAAATGTGGTTCTATAAGTGTGCACACCCTTAAGGCTGGGGTCAGACGAGCTTAGGGTTCACGTCCGTGATTGCGCCTAAAAGTACGTCCGTGATAGCATGACAGAAAGCCCATTGGAGCCTGTTACACAAAGTACGTCCGCACTGAACTGCGGACGCACCACGGCCGCGGCAAACGGACGCAAGGCAGGCAAGAACGTACAACCACTAGAACAGCCGCACAAAGTGCACTGCGTCCGCAACGTCTGCATAGCTTTGTGTGTGAGTGATGGAACGTGGTCAGACGGACTGCATTTATACGTCCAGCATTTTTCACGGACAAAATGGTTTTGCTTTTTATTTTATTTTCCCTCCTACATCCGTCAAAATATACATCAGTAAATAAACGGACTGTGTGGCCACTACTGTGTCTTCCGTACTGACGTACGTCCGTGTGCACGGACGTACAGTCCGTAGATATCACGCTCGTCTGACCCTAGCCTAAACTAACAGGGTTATTCAGAGAGCGGTGAAAAGCAGGAGAATGACTGGAGAATGGAAAATTCTAGGTCAAAATAGCTGATTTGGAAAGTGAGATGAAAGGGAGAATTTTTCTGGTTTGGCTATTTTGACCTAGAATTTTACATTCTCCAGTCATTCTCCTGCTTTTCACCGCTCTCTAAATAACCCTGTAATACTTTGAAGCACCTTTTGGTTTTATTCCAGCACTCATTCTTTTTGGGTATGAGTCTATCAGCATGGAACATTTTGACTTGGCAATATGTGCCCACTCTTCTTTGCAAAAACCCTCCAAATCTGTCAGATTGTAAGGGCATCTCCTGTGCCCAGCCCTCTTCAGATCACCCCACAGATGTTTGATCAGATTCAGGTCTGGGCTCTGGCTGGGTCATTCCAAAACTTTAATCTTCTTCTGGTGAAGCCATTCCTTAGTTGATTTTGGATGTATGCTTTGTGACGTCATGCTGAAAGATGATGTTCCTCTTCATGTTCAGCTTTATAGCAGAAGCCTGACTGTTTTGTTTGTGCTAATATTTTATGGCATTTGGAACTGTTCATAGTTTCATCTACCTTGACTAAAGCCCCAGTTCCAGCTGAAGAAAAACAGCCCCAAAGCTTAATGCTGCCACCACCATGCTTCACTGTGGGTATGGTGTTCTTTTGGTGATGTGTGGTGTTTTTGCGCCAAACATATCTTTTGTAATTATGGTCAAAATGTTCAAACTTGGTTTCATCAGACTATAACACATTTTCCCACATGCGTGTGGGAGATTTCAGATGTGTTTTTGCAACATTTAGCCGGCTTGGATGTTTCTTAAGAAAAGGGCTTTTGTCTTGCTGTTCTACCCCATAGCCCAGACATATGAAGAATATGGGAGATTGTTGTCACATGTACCAAACAGCCAGTATTTGCCAGATATTCCTGCAGCTGTAGGCCTCTTGGCAGCCTCTCTGACCTGTTTTATTCTCGTCTTTTCATCACATTTGGAGGGATGTCCAGTTCTTGGTAATGTCACTGTTGGGCCATATTTTCTCCACTTGATGATTGTTGTCTTCACTGTGTTCCATGGTATATCTAATGCCTTGGAAATTTGTTTGATACTTTTAGGCTGGTGTCAGACGAGCGTAGTGTTCACGTCCGTGATTGCGCCTAAAAGTACGTCCGTGATAGCATGAAAGAAAGTCCTTTGGAGCCTGTTACACAAAGTACGTCCGCACTGAACTGCGGACGCACAACGGCCTCGGCAAACGGACGCAGGTTAGGCAAGAACGTAATACTGCTAGAACGGACGTGCGGAGTGCGCTGCGTCCACAACGTCTGCATAGCTTTGTGTGTGAGTGATGGAGCATGGTCAGACGGACTGCATTTATACGTCCAGCATTTTTGACGGACAGAATGTTTTTTCATTGTAATTTATTTTTCCCTCCTACATCCGTCAAAAATAACTTCAGTGAAAAAACGGACTGTGTGACCACTACTGCGTCATCCGTACTGACGATGTCCGTACTGCACGGACGTACAGTCCGTAGAAATCACGCTCGTCTGACCCCAGCCTTAACAGTCAGGAGAAGTTACAATGAGACCCCTCTGATGGTTTGGAAGCTTCTCTGTGGACCATTGCTGTAGGATACGACTAAGAAAATGTCAGGAAAGAGCTTAGCTTTATTTGAGGTTAATCAGAGGCACTTTAAATGTTGGCAGGTGTGTACTGACTCCTATTTAACATGATTTTGAATGTGATTGCTTAATTCTGAACACGGCTACATCCCCAGATATAAGCGGGTGTGTGCACTTATGCAACCAGAATATCTTAGTTTTTTTATTTTTCCTCCACCGAAAAGGTTTCCGTTTGTACAACTCAATTGAAAACCAGTTTATAGGTCACATTAAGGCTGGGGTCAGACGAGCGTCATTGGAGAGTGGAAGGAGCGTCCGTGAGAGTGGATGTTCCTTTCACTCAAGCCCATCTGGCCACCTCGCTGAACGCGCTCAGTGCTGCAAAGCGCTATCCTATGGAGAATAAATAAAATTCGATGTAGACCAAAGGAAGTAAACCGGTTCTGTATCTATGGAAAATTCAAGGTGTGGGTGGTTTTAAGCGAATGGAGTCTAGTCTTGCTATTATATCACTTTAAGTAGCTGGCTTCTTTTTGTAAGATTATTTCTTAGGCAATGCTCATTTGTGTTGCAATGGCATCACAACAACAACGTGGAAGGGGGTCGATTGGTGACAGATGCATATAGTATCAAGGTATTAAAGGGACTCTATACTCTGAATCAGCCCTACAAGTGCAGGAGCTTAGTCCTGCCTAAACTCTGCTCTTATCACTCATTTCCCAAAGGTCCTGCAGCCCTGGAACCAAAGTCCCACCAATATCTTTCAATTCCTCCCATTTCCAGTCAGTCACCCTGTGATAATGTGATGCTGTCACAAGGTGCACCATAAAAAAAACAGCTGGGCACTGGTGACAGAACCACAAGTGAAAATGTTGTGGTTGGAGTCAATGAGCCTTGTATAGTTTTATAGGAAGATTCAGCAACTTGCCATAACAGAAAATAATATTCATTACCACTCATGCACATTATAGGATCCTCGATTTCACTGAAGACTTGACACTCATGCTGCCGCCGCAGAATAAGGCATGTTGGTATCAGCCATTCTATTGAAAAACAGATGAAACACGAGGATCAATGTCACATACCCAGGGATTTGACACCAGCAAATTTTAGGCAAGGTTTATAGAAGGAAGAAGGGGGTGTGTGAGGATCCTAAGGACGAGCAACAGCACTAGTGGCCTGCTCTCTGGTGGGGCCCGCTCAGGTCTCACAAGGTTTTAGCTTGTATGTGCCATTACAGGGATGAATGCTCCATATGCAAATCAGTCTGCTCTCACCCAATGAGGGTGGCTAGTACTGACTGCCAAGGACGTCATCCCTGCACGAGAGGTCCAGCAACCCCCGACAATCGTTTCGGCCTTAGGCCTCGTCAGGAGGGTATAGCTGACACCCCTCTAGGCACATCAAGCAAGGGGTCCACGTCTGGATGACCCTGTAGACTAATAGTGAGGAGAAGGGGGTTTGTGAGGGTCCTGAGAACGAGCAACAGCACTAGTGCCCTGCTCTACGGTGGGGGCCTGTCAGCTATACCCTCCTGACAAGGCTTAACAAGGCCGAAACTATCGTCGGGGGTTGTTGCACCTTTCGTGCAGGCATGACTTCTTGGCAATCAGCATTGGCCACCCTTTTTGGGTGAGAGCAGGCCGATTTGCATGTGGAGCATTCATCCCTGTAATGGCACATACAAGCTAAAACCCTGTGAGACCTGAGCGGGCCCCACCGTAGAGCAGGCCACTAATGCTGTTGCTCGTCCTCAGGACCCTCACAAAACCCCCCTTCTCCTCAAGGTTTATAGAAGACATGATTTACTGTAAGATTCACCATATCTGCTCATTTAGAGATTTGCTCACCAGCAGCAGTATTTCTAATAAGTTATTTGATCATTAAGTCAAGACAGACTCGACCCACCAACATTTTTTTTATTGGCAAGGTATAATGTCTGACTTAATGTACATGAAATTGAAGTTGACCTCAAACTATCAAAAGTAATTTTTACTTTTGTGGAAAACGATCTGTCTTGTATATTTTTGCTTAACACATTAATTTTCATGTATGTAAAGGTTGGAGATGAACAGGAATGGTGAAATGCACATAAAAAGGGATAAAATAAATTGACAATCATTCTTTTCTTACAATCAAATTTGATCGCTCAATATGACTTTAAAGGAAATGGCAATTTCAGATTTGCTTCTCAGATCTGGAGAGTTGCAAGTATGATTAATCCACTGATTTAAAAATGATAGCTTCCGAAATAGACTTTCATAAATGTAATTTTTCTTGCCTCTCCAAGCTCACTTTAAATTTGAAGTAGTTATGAGGGTGGTGATATTTAACTGCACCAAGGTGTAAAGCCTGCTGTCTCCCATGACATATTGCTAGTAGGAAGTGAGCACCAATAAGCACATAATGAGCAGGACCTGTGAGATTTCTCTTAGCGATACATTATCAGGGTGAAGAATTATTAAGAATCAATCCAATTTAAACAGAAGTCCTATTCTAAATCACATCCTGCTAACATATGGCATGTTCGAAGTCATACTTTAGCCTTGTTATTTTTATTAAAATAATACAAAAAACAGCTTAATTTTTAATTCCTACTTAAAAGGATTTTCAGTTTATTTTTAATGGAAAAATGTCTAATAATATGAACAAACAATGCAGCAGTTCCACAAATTGAGAAAATTGTGTTTTTGGCTGGTGCATTTAATGAATTTATTTAAAGAGCTGTTCTAAAGGTTTTGTTTTTATTTATTCAATTTTTGTTCGTGGACATGTAGCATACAGAAAAAGCGGCAACTGGAAAACAACCAGTTTAGAACATGCACCAAAGTACATTTTGGCTAATATGGCACGATAGCCACGTATACACTCTTCTTTCCTACTTTTTACATAGAAATACAGAACAATAATAACAAAGAACGATATGAAAAAATGTAGATCCATGCCTGATGAGTATCTAAGAAACTACGAAAGTAATATTTGTTGTTGTAAAGACCAGTCCTTTCGTGGTGATACAAAAAAAAAAAAAAAACCGTAGTCCGAAAGTGGTCGCAGAGATGAAACAATAATGTAGAGAATTGTGAACCAGGACACAGCTAAATTTTGTCATGGAGCAATACTGTACAGGTTCAAATTCAACCAAATAAAATCTAAGAAAACTTCAAAATGAGGGAACTGCCCAGTAAAACAGATACGCACAGAAACTTAAGATGGGAATGGGAAAAACAAGTGTTGAGAGAACCATGTTCCTCGTCCATCAACAGGCATTCTCCAGTGGTATTAGGCTAGGGTCAGATGAGCGCATTTTGTACGGACTGTGTGTCCGTGCAGTACGGACGTACTTACTGACTGACAGCAAGGTAGTGGCCACACAGTCCGTTTTTTTCACGGACGTATTTTTTTGACTGATGTAGCAGGGAAAATAAATTACAATGAAAAAACATTCTGTCCGTCAAAAATGCTGGATGTATAAATGCAGTCCGTCTGACCACGCTCCATCACTCACACACAAAGCTATGCGGACGTTGTGGACGTGGCGCACTCCGCACGTCCGTTCTAGCAGTATTACGTTCTTGCCTAACCTGCGTCCGTTTGCAGCGTCCGTCAGCCCCCGCACTTCTGTGCGGACGTACTTCGTGTGTGGGGCTCCATTTAACACAATTGTATGCTATCACGGACGTACTTATGTGCGGCAACACGGACGTTAACACTGTGTTCATCTGACCCCAGCCTTAAAGGGTTATATCCTGCCACTATCTCTGCCAGATACAAGCAGTATATTGGAGAGATGTCTGGATCGAGGTTTGTAGGGAAGAGTCCAAACCTGGAAAATAACTCTTCGAGTTTGATAAATATTTTGGCCTACAGCCTTTCTTGTCATGTGTTGGCACCTGCTATAAGACTTTGATTTTTATGAAGAAGTTGCTTATTTCAATCTGTTGTACAAGCAAGAGGAGTAAGTCTGATCGAGGTTCTCTTTCTCAGGTACAAGGCTCTTCAATGTAAGCATATAATATGGTGGTAGAGTACCTTGGTTTCCTGGAATGGAACTGTTCAAATCCTTTATCCGCTCGATTTTTGCTTCAAGGTTTCTAATGGTGACCCTTTGAAGAAATTGATACTTATTCTGGTATTGCAAAAAAAACAAAAAAAAAACTGTTTGGCGCCTATTCCCTACCAGAGCGGCTGCAGTGACTAGAAATATCCAGCCCACTTCATGTATAAAACATAACGAGAAAAAGGTTGCGATTTGCGCTTACCACTGTAGCTACATGTGCAACAAAACACATCCAAACGGTACCTGGCATTAACCCCATGGGGGCCAGATCGCGAATCGGCGCCGAAAAGCGCCTGTTCGTGATCCTTTCCTGGAGCTGGCCGACATCCAAGATGTCGGCCAAACCTCCGGGAACTCCCCCTGAGGACTGGCGTCATCGTGCATAGCACGATGACGCCAGTCCTGGAGTTAACCCCTAGCTGCCACCAATGGTGGAGATAGGGGGTTCCAATGAACCCCCTATCTCCCGATCTGTGGCAACTAGGGGTTAATGTTTGATATCATTGGATCGGCCAGAGCATGGCCTTTCCAACAATACCAAACATGACCATGAAAAAAGTTTTTTTAAAAAATAATAAAAATTAAAAATAAAATAAAAAATAAATAAAAAAAATAAACAAGTTTTTTATTTTTTATTTTTTTTGTTAATGCAGCAATATTGTTCCCATTTAATTTATAATGTGAATAATGATGCTGCACTAACGATTTTTATATGGAGTGCGTTTGTTAAAAATAGCGAAATTTTCCCCCCAAAAAAATGTAACGAGTCCCCATTTCTAATTTTTTTAACAAGCGCACCCCATAGAAAATATAACCGCAAACGATGTTAAAATGTGAAAAAAAAACACTTTACACGTTGTAAATGATTGAAAATTCTAATTTTATTGCATATTTTGTTATAATATACAGACAGGACATAACGTATACATATAATAATGACATATTATGAATCTGCCGAGTCTGCCGGAAAGAACGATATATAATATGTCTGGGTCATATAATAAAATAAGCCTTCAAAACGCGTTTAAACATGATGAGCGAAACCGGTAAAAATGACCTCAGCACAGAGGCGGGAAATGCCTCAGCAGCGAAAGGGTTAAAGTAAACCAAAACCTCTGATGTGTTTTGTTTCGGATGGAGCTACAGTGTTAATCGCAACCTTTTTTCTTATTCTGGTATTTGTCAATTTTTTTTCTTGGAAAGTCTCGTTTTTTTACCCAGCTCATGGATACTACAAAGGAAAAAAATTATGCAACTGGGAATCAGAATTCTTGTGTCTTTTTCACTTTGGAGAAAAAAATTACACATTAAGGGTTATTCAGAGAGAGACGATCTGGCCCTGAAATGTCACCGAACAGGGACTTTCCCCGTACGGTGACATTTCTTCGCCATTCGGCTATTCAGAGAGCAGAACACTGAACAGCAGTGAAAAGTTGCCAAAACGCCTTGCTGTTCGGTGGTTTCATTCGGCAGGTTTATTCAGGCGAATCCCTTCGACTTCAATGTTAAAAATATTCCTGTTTTTATTCAATATCTAATAAACTGTTTATTATTTTAATCTGCAGTAAGAAGTCTCTTTATTTATTGATTTTGTAGGATCTTTTAGGCATTTTTCGTGATTTCTTCAGCAAATTTTTTTTCCGCTATTTTCAATAGCCGGATGTTCTTTTTTCTGTAACAGACCTTTTTATTATCACACATAGGACCCGATGTGTAAATTCCAGGCATTTTTGTTGAGTAGTTTTTTTGCAAACAGTGTTTAAATTTTGACACTTTAAATCGTATTTTTTTTTTTTTAAACCAGCGGCAGCTTGTTGGCTGTGTTTGGCGGCCTTCCGAGGGGTTTGCGGCGGATGTTCGGCAGGTTAGCCGTGAGTTTGCAGCGGGTTGGTGGCTGCATTTGGTGGCCGATTCTATGCACTTCGGGGACCCTGCGGTGAATGCTGATTTCACCGCAGGGTGGGGAAATTTAATTTCCCAAAGTGCAGGTAACAAGAGAGCACCAAAATGTTGCCGACATTTCAGTGCTCTCTGAATAACTTCCATTGTTTTTGCAATAGGTTGTCATAAAGGACAAATAGAAGCTGTTTGACACTGCAAAAACGGGGTTCTTTGCGTTTGGGATTTGCCAATTTTGCAAGCACTGCCGAAAATTGCCATTGTTACAATGACAAATGTCACAGATCCTCAAAAGATACACTGTGTAGCTTCTGCTGCTTTTTGGATTCTTCTTTTGAGAACAGGTAGTACTTGTTACCATTGCGTTATTAGTGATTTTTGTTAGTGTTTGAAACATTAGCAAACACCGGCGCCTACTGAATAACCCTGTAAATATGTACAATATCTTTAAACCAGCAATAAGACCATTTCCACATAAATTCTGCCTGTGCATAACATTCAGGATAGGCAGATGCGCAATAGGGTATTTAATTTGTGGCTTCGGGAATGGTGTCGGGAGCAAGGATTTGGCTTTGTGTCCCATGATGGCTCTAATTGGAGCAGAAAGGAACTGTATAAAAAAGATGGTTTGCATCTTACTCATAGGGGAACATATGTTCTCAGTGAGAAGTTCAAAGGTTTCACAAAGGAATATTTAAAATAGGAGGGGGGGACAAAAGGGTAAAAAACAATCTGCCCGATTGTCCCCCAAAACTAAATCCGAGGGTGCAAAAAACATGCGGGGTAAAAAATGACAAGCTCAGAGTCGTGTCTATAAATGCTCGCAGTTTAGTCAATAAAATCAGTGAACTGGAGGCAATGATGGCAGCTGAAAAAGTAGATTTAGTGGCGGTTACTGAGACATGGTTCAGTGAGAAACATAACTGGGACATAACAATACCGGGGTACTCTTTATATAGAAAAGACAGAGAAGGTAGGAAAGGAGGAGGAGTGGCCCTGTATGTGAAAAACAACATAAAAATGAACCAAATAAAAGTGAGCGAGGTGAACATAGAGTCAGTTTGGGTTACGCTAACATTTGGCAATCATACAGTAGCTCGTGTAGGTGTGATCTATAGACCCCCTGGACAAGTAGAAGAGCTAGATAATCTGCTGTTTGAGGAAATAGCCAAAATGGCAATGAAGGGGGAAGTTATTATCATGGGGGACTTTAATCTTCCTGATGTGAACTGGAAAACTAAAACAGCTGGGTGCACCAGGAGTACAAATATTCTAAACTCCCTACTGGGATTATCTCTAACACAAGTAGTTGAGGAGCCGACCCGTAAAGAGGTCATATTGGATTTAATACTCACAAATGGAGGTTTGGTATCAGACGTTGTAGGTGAAAATTTGGGATCTAGTGATCACCAGTCAGTGTGGTTTAATATAAGAACAAGGATGGAACCGCACCACACAAAAACAAAAGTTTTAGACTTTAAAAAAACAGATTTTTCTAAAATGAGATTTTGTGTGAATGAGTCATTATCAGACTAGAGGAGTTTAAAGGGAGTCCAGGAGAAATGGGATTATTTAAAGGAAGCATTATTGAAGGCCACAGGCAATTGCATTTGGCTTGTTAGCAAAAACAAAAAAGGGAAGAAACCACTGTGGTACTCTGCAGAAGTGGCCAAAAATAGTGAAGAACAAAAAGATAGCATTCAATAATTATAAAAAAACTCAGAGTGAAGAAGATAGGCAAACCTATAAGATTAGGAAGAAAGAGGCAAAGCAATTTATAAGAGCTTCCAAAGCACACGCAGAAGAGAAAATAGCTCAGTCAGTAAAAAAGGGGGACAAAACATTTTTTAGATACATAAACGAGAAAAGGAAAGTAAAACAAGGATTAGTTAAATAGAAAAAACAAAGGAAGGAAGGTATGTAGAAGAGGATAAAAGTCTCGCTGACTGCCTCAATGATTATTTTTGTTCAGTCTTTGCAGAAGAAAAGGAAGGAAAGAGACCTCAGTTAGGAGGAAACACTAAAGAGACATTTACATATGAGTTTACAGAGGAGGAGGTTCTACAGCAGCTGTCTAAAGTAAAGACAAATAAGTCAATGGGGCCTGATGGGATCCACCCTAAATTATTAAAAGAGCTCAGTGGTGTAATAGCAAAACCGTTAACAGATTTATTTAACCAATCCTTGTTAACGGGAATTGTCCCAGAAGACTGGAAATTAGCAAATGTTGTGCCCATTTACAAGAAGGGTAGTAGGGAGGAATCGGGGAACTACAGTTGCGTTCAAAATTATTCAACCCCCATTGAAATTGAGTGTTTTGGCCAGTTTGACATTGATTTTGATCATTCAGTCATCTTGCTTACAATTAAATCAAAGAGGCACGTGTAGGTCAGACGAATATAACATAACATTTATAATGAAATAACCACAAATGTCTTTTCTGTGCTCACATCATTATCAGTTTTATTCAACCCCCAAGTGACATTCAATCTTAGTACTTAGTACAACATCCTTTTACAGTTATAACAGCTTTTAAACGTGAAGCATAGCTTGACACAAGTGTCTTGCAGCGATCTACGGGTATCTTCGCCCATTTGTCATGGGCAAAAGCCTCCAGTTCAGTCACATTCTTAGGCTTGCGCACTGCAACTGCTTTCTTTAAGTCCCACCAGAGGTTCTCAATCGGATTTAAGTCAGGTGACTGCGATGGCCATTCCAAAATGTTCCAGCCTTTAATCTGCAACCATGCTCTAGTGGACTTGGAGGTATGCTTGGGATCATTGTCCTGTTGAAAGGTCCAACGTCTCCCAAGCCTCAGGTTTGTGACGGACTGCATCACATTGTCATCCAATATCTCCTAGTACTGAAGAGAATTCATGGTACCTTGCACACGCTGAAGCTTCCCTGTACCTGCAGAAGCAAAACAGCCCCAAAGCATGATTGACCCCCCGCCATGCTTCACAGTAGGCAAGGTGTTCTTTTCTTCATAGGCCTTGTTCTTCCTCCTCCAAACATAGCGTTGATCCATGGGCCCAAACAGTTCTAATTTTGTTTCATCAGTCCACAGAACACTATCCCAAAACTTCTGTGGTTTGTCCACATGACTTTTGGCATACTGCAGTCGACTCTTCTTATTCTTTGGAGACAGCAAGGGGGTGCGCCTGGGAGTTCTGGCATGGAGGCCTTCATTACGCAGTGTGCGCCGTATTGTCTGAGCTGAAACTTCAGTACCCCATCTGACAAATCTTTTCTCAGTTCCTCAGCAGTCACACGGGGACTTTTCTCCACTCTACGCTTCAGGTAGCGCACACCAGTCGAAGTCAGCATCTTCTTTCTGCCACGACCAGGTAGCGTTTCAACAGTGCCCTTTGCCTTGAATTTGCGAATGATGCTTCCTATGGTCTCTCTTGGTATGTTTAACATCTTTGCAATCTTCTTATAGCCATTGCCCTTCCTGTGAAGAGTAATCACCTCTTCTCTTGTCTTCCTGGACCATTCTCTTGACTTGACCATGTTTGTAACCACACCAGTAAATGTCTAGAAGGAGCTGAGTATCACAGTCATTTTAAAGCTGCCTAATTGGTGCTTATTATGCTTTATTGCTGCTCCGTGACATCCACAGGTGTTTTCAATACCTGATTGAAAACACTTGAATGAACCTCTGTTCTTCAGAGTGGTAGTCTTTAAGGGGTTGAATAATTGTGTCAATGAAGAATTCACAAAAGAAACATTTACTACTGTATTACAAAACCAATTGATGTCATTTTAGTTGCATATGGTTCTTTAAAAAGTCCTTGTAGGATTTCATTCTGAATACAATTACAAATGTACGCTAAATTCCCTAAAACCCTTTACAGCATTGGGGGTTGAATAATTTTGAACGCAACTGTAGTAGTAGTGTCAGTAGCTGGGAAATTAATGGAAACCATGTTAAAGGAAAGGATTGTTGAACATCTAAAAACACATAGATTACAGGATCAGAAACAACATGGGTTTACCTCAGGGAGATCATGCCAAACTAATCTTATTGATTTTTTTGATTGGGTAACAAAAATAATAGACAAAGGTGGTGCAGTAGACATTGCTTATTTAGATTTCAGTAAGGCTTTTGATACTGTTCCGCATAGAAGGCTTATCAATAAATTGCAATCTTTGAGCTTGGATTCCAATATTGTTGAATGGATTAGGCAGTGGCTGAGTGACAGACAACAGAGGGTTGTAGTAGATGGAGTTTATTCGGCGCAAGGTCTTGTTACCAGTGGGGCACCTCAGGGGTCAGTACTTGGACCCATTCTCTTTAAAAAATTTATTAGTGATATTGCAGAAGGTATTAATGAAAAAGTATGTATTTTTGCTGATGACACAAAGATTTGCAACAAGGTTGACGTTCCTGGAGGTATCAGCCAAATGACAAATGATTTAGGTAAACTAAAAAAATGGCCGGAGCTGTGGCAATTGAGTTTTAATGTGGATAAGTGCAAGATAATGCACCTGGGACGTAAAAACCCAAGGGCTGAATATTATTATTATTATTATTATTCTTTATTTATAAAGCGCCAGCATATTCCGCAGCGCTGTACAATAAGCACAGTATAGACAGGGTTACAATACATTGAACAACATTTGACAAACAGTACAGGAGGAGATGAGGGCCCTATTCCCTTAGGAACTCACAATCTGGGAGGGTTGGGGTTGGAAACAGGAGGAGAGGACTGTAAGGTGAAAGTGATTGATGGTTGCGTCAGTGAGTTGGGTGGTAGGCTTCCCTAAATAGGAATGTTTTAAGGGAGCGTTTGAAGGAAGAGAAGTTAGGGGAAAGTCTGACAGTACGAGGGAGAGCGTTCCAGAGAGTGGGGGCTGCGCGTGAGAAATCCTGCAGTCTATCATGGGAAGAGGTGATGCGGGGAGAAGCTAGGCGCAGGTCACTGTTTGACCTTAGGGAGCGGGCTGGGGTGTATTTGGTGATTAGTGAGGACAGGTAGTGGGGAGCTGAGTTAGTGAGGCTTTTGTAGGTAAGGATAAGGATTTTGAACTTAATTCTGCAGTGGATGGGGAGCCAGTGAAGGGACTCGCAGAGGGGAGCGGCAGAGACAGAGCGGCGGGTGAGGTGAATTAGCCTGGCGGAGGCGTTCAGGATGGATTGTAGGGGGGAGAGGTGGGACAGAGGGAGGCCAGATAAGAGATTATTGCAATAGTCGAGTCGGGAGATTACCAGGGCGTGTATGAGTTGTTTTGTGGCGACAGCGGTAAGAAATGGCCGAATTCTGTAAATATTAAGCAGTTGGTATCGGCAGGAGGAGGAAAGAGACTTGATGTGGGGGATGAAGGAAAGAGCAGAGTCAAGTGTAACTCCAAGACTCCAAGACTCCAAGAATATAGAATATTTGATACAGTCCTAACCTCAACATCTGAGGAAAGGGATTTAGGGGTTATTATTTCAGAGGATCTAAGGGTAAGTAGTCAATGTAATAGAGCAGCAGGAAATGCTAGCAGAATGCTTGGTTGTGTAGGGAGAGGTATTAGCAGTAGGAAAAGGGAAGTGCTCATGCCACTGTACAGAGCACTGGTGAGATCTCACTTGGAGTACTGTCTGCAGTACTAGAGACCGTATCTCCAGAAGGATATAGACATCTTAGAGAGAGTTCAGAGAAGGGCTACTAAAATGGTGTACGGCTTGAAGGAGAAAAGTTACCAGGAAAGGCTTAATGATCTTAACATGTACAGCTTGGAAAAAAGACGAGACAGAGGAGATATGATAGAAACATTTAAATACATAAAGGGAATCCACAAGGTAGAGGAAGGGAGTATATTTTAAAGGAAACAAAGTAGCAAAACAAGAGGACATAGTCTTAGATTAGAGGGGCAAAGGTTTAAAAGTAACATCAGGAAGCATTATTTTACTGAGAGGGTGGTGGATACATGGAACAGTCTTCCAGTTGAAGTGGTAGAGGCCAAAACAGTAATTGAATTTAAGCAAGCATGGGATAGGCATAAGGCTATCCTAAACAAAAGATAAATCCAGGTAAAGTATCCATGTAATTGGGCAGACTAGATGGGCCGAAAGGTTCTTATCTGCCGACATTTTTCTATGTTTCTATACAAGGCAGATAATGCTTATTCTCCTGGAAGCTTGCATGGTTGGATTACTGCTTTCAAACTGAGATCTGTGAGCATGTACGATCTCTAACGCATTAATGCTTGTACTTTTCTAAGAATAAGTATTTTTTTATTCAGATACTTTTCCATACAATATTATGATTGTATTTAAATTTATGTAAATGTGTGCTTATGTCTCATTTATGTGATTCATAGTATGAAAGGAACACAAGGGGGCACTGAATACTTTAAATATTAATAGGGAAGAAGAAATGTGAAATGGAACAAAATTGTCTAATAATGCAATCAATGTTTCTTCTTTGGGTGCTAAAATTCTTACAATTGGGAAGCTTCATTGGTCATGGTGCTCTGTAAAATTACACGATCTGTCTGCCGCAGTAGTTATTAGGGCATCAATTTGAATAAAAGATTGCAGGTACTTATGTTTGGCATTCAATTCTACATAAACACCTTGGAATAGTTTATGCACGTAGCGTCTCAGAATCTTGGACACTTATTTGGCTTCCTTTCTGGGAGGAAAGAAACCCCCATCAAACTCCTCACATTGTAGATGTGAAAATAGTTTTCTTTGTTCTAGCAAAAGTGGCAAAACCCAGCCAGGAATAGCCTATGATTTATTAAATGTTTTAATCATATCACATGATTATGCAGGTGCGAAGACGCTCCTTTTTTGCTTTATGTAAAAAGTAAGGCTGGAAATGATTAATTAGATCTATATATCAGATAAGAAGCTGCAGATAGATGTATTGATCTATATATCGCTCTAGGAAGCGGATCTAGACACCAATCTAAGGATGGGCATTCTACCAAGTTTGGCCTAGAGGCACTGATTAAAAAAATGTCATATTAATACCAACGCAGCATATAATAAATATAATAAACTTGCTCCATCACCTCAGCGACAAATATAAGAATGCTAATTACTTCATTGCTGTATTTATAATCATGCCATTAAACACTTTTTAAACTGCCAGCAGATTCCTCAGCTCTGTACAAGATAAATAAACAAGGAGATAATACTACAGAACATAAATTCATTTACACAACTCCTGACTTGACAAAGATGATACTGTAGGATTGAAGGACCATTTCCTAAGGACATCTCTCTGAGCATTTCCTTTATCTCCAGAGAGAATACAATTCTTGAATTAGAAAGGTGTGCGCATGGGATTTGCTCTGCAAATTTCTTTTTTCTTTGCATTACAATGCAATATAATATATATTACAGTTAAAGTCCAAAGTGCGGTTAATCCTAGGATTACCCGGGTAATCCTGACATTACCCAGGCGTCCTTAGCAAAAGTCCGATGTGAAATGAAATTTCGGACTTTTTCCAGGTAATCTGCAAAGTATCCAGAGGCCCCTGGGTACTCCGGTTTTCTGCTGTGTTTTACCCGGGTAAAACGCACATTACCCAAGTGTTGCTGGATAATGTACGGTGTGCAATGAAACATTGGACTTTTTCCGGGTAAACTCCAAAGTATCCAAATGCCTCTGGGTACTCCAGTTTTCTTTGGTTTTCAGCAGGTTACAGTTGACTGAATCCCGGGGATTTATTTATTTTTATTTATTTATTTATAAAGGATTTTACCAGGAAGGATACATTGAGATTTCTCTCGTTTTCAAGTATGTCCTGGGTTCAAGAACATTGAATTGTTACAGTAGGTACAGAAATACAACGTAATAAATGTAAGATCTTAAAAGTAACACAGAACATAATTATGTAGGAAATATAGTCGCTATGTTACATATTTACAGGTGCATTCTGTATTGAGATATATTAATAGAGATCTCTTAAGTGACTTTAGACTGGGGGAAGATTTTATGGCGTCTGGGAGGTTATTCCATAATTGCGGTGCTCTGTAGGAAAATGAGGATCAAGCCACTTTCTTTTTGTATTGTGTTATTGCAAGTAAGGTGCAGGTCCTGTATCGGAGGTTATAGGATGAGGGAACTGCTGCGGGAAGCAGTCTATTCAGGTAGGGTGGTAGCTTCCCAGAAAATCTCTTAAACACCAGGTTGGAAAGGTGAAGGGTGCATCTAGATTTCAGCGACGGACCGTTTTATCAGGAAACCTATTGATGCTTTGCCTGGGCCTAAGGGATATTTAGATTTTTTTTTTTTTAAATGTGTCCTGTGTGCCTTTTTTAATTTTTTTATTCAGGTTTTGGTGGCCCTCGCTTGTGACCTTGAGCTGGACACCCTCCCGTGATACAAGTAATACAATGCAAGATATTAAAAAAACAACACAAATATACAGATTAACAGAAAAATATGTAGGAAATATAGTCACTAGGTTACATGTTTACAGGTGCATTCTGTATTTTCTGTATTGAGGTATGTTAGTAAGGAGCTTTTGAGTGACTTAAGACTGGGGGAAGATTTGATGGATTTGATGGATTACCCGGGTAAAGCTGCACACACTGATAACAAAATTGTGTTTTTCTTTTTATCCAAATTGTGTCCACAGTCACAAAACACACTGAATAACTGTCATGTAACTCTGTGCGTTAATTGTCTGAAAATGAATTTATAAACATAAAGATATTATTTAAAGAGTAACCTAATAGTTATTATGTTATATAAATGATTTTTAATACATATGACACATAATAAATATCATGTAACTCTTTAACATTCATATAAGAAACATATCCTGTTACTCTGTATATTCATTATATACCCAATACATTATTTTTGTTATCCTTAATCCATTTTTTTTTTTTTTTTTTGTATTTCAAAATTTTTTATTTTGCAACAAGTCATCAATATAATAGACATAGAAAGCATAGAACAGTATTCAACAAGGGAACAAATAGGGACACTCAAATAGGCATACGTCAGCATTATCAGAGAGGTGGTGGAATCAGCGGGCCAACAGCAGGTAGGGAATCTGTGTAGGCAAAAATAATTTAAAAAAAAAAAAAAAAAAAAAAAGGATGGGGACTGCCCGTGAAAGGTGGCATCCCTGGCTCGCTCCAGAAATCCCGCAGGTAACTAGAGGCCATGGGAGAGGCCACATGGCTGGGTGATCTGGGGCCAGAAGGAGCGGTCAGAGCCATGGTACCCACTCTAATGGCTCGCCCAGACCTACCCAGTGTCCCATACAAAAAAAAAAAAAAAAAAAAAAAAAAAAAAAAAAAAAAGAAGGGGGGGAACAAGCGCGAACACAGAACCACCTCTCTGTAAGACAAGGTCCGCAAAAGAGTGTCCAGAGGGGGAGGGGTGTCCTCAAAAAGTGTCTCTGAATAGGCTAAGTGGGGGGTCATCTCAGAAGGGACTAACAGGGCAGCCAGCAAAGTGGGGAGTGCAGGTCATAAAGGGTGGACTAAGCAAGGTCCCTACAGGAGGGGGATGTCATCATGGTGAGGGGTGCCGTCAAAAATTGGGAACGATATGCAGCCGAGGATTGGTAGCCGTTAAGGAGAGGAGGACAGGGCCCTACTATAAAGAGTTAGCCAGTGTCCAGCAAAAAAACAAGACATTTAGCCCCCTCAGGGACAGCACCCAGCAGGAACATTCCAAATCTCCTCAGAGCGATGCACTCCGTGTTCGCAGCGATCCAGCGACCGCCATACCCATCCAACGCCATCCATCCAGCATGCCCGGAACTGGCGGCCCCTCCGGCGGCCTGCCATCTGAAGGAAGTGTGCCGCTCGGAATATCACTCGCAGCCTCCTGGATTCTCGGCCCCATCGGGGCGACCAGGGCCTCTCCTGGCTGTGCCGAAGGCAGCAGCTTCGTCTCCGCAGGGATGACTGATGGCCGCGTCCCAGCAGCGCCGAACATAGGCCGAGGTCCCAGGGCTACGTCTTCAGGAATCCGCTCATCCGCTACAGCAACCTCAGCGGACAGCGCCAGTCGCGGAGCTCCATCCGGAACTCCCCGCAGAGCCTCCAGAAAACCACGCAGGTCTCCCCGGGTGAGCGGCCGATCATCGTCGGAGGACAGGGAGTGTAGATAGCTATCCAGCCGCTGCAGCGCGGCACTCAGAGTCCCGGGAGGAGGGGGAAAGGCCACATCAGGGGAGGCATAATCGGCCCTGCAGCAGGGATCCACCGCCTGACAAAGCATCACCTCCAGTGTCAACCTCGATGTCGGGCGAGAAGGCAGCAGAGTAGAGGCCGCACCACACTCCAGGTCAGGCGCGCCAACTCCCAAAATGGCCACCGGCAGTAGGTTTCAAAGTAGGCCCAAAGCCACGCGAGCACCCCTAATGTCCACCAAACGAAGCGAAAAGGCACAGGGTCAGATCAGCAGGGTGCCAGGCACATACCCCTTCAGCAGACAATCAGCAGTCGACAGCGGGTCACACGGGTCAGCTTACAAACGGCAAAATCTCCTTAATCCATTTTTTTAAACTTTTTGCCATTTTTGTTGATAATATCCATAGATAATAGCAAAATTCACTGTTACCCAAGCGGGATTGAATGCTCTGAGCACTGGTGAGACCTCACTTGGAGTACTGTGTGCAGTACTGGAGACCGTATCTCCAGAAGGATATAGACATCTTAGAGAGAGTTCAGAGAAGGGCTACTAAAATGGTGTACGGCTTGAAGGAGAAAAGTTACCAGGAAAGGCTTAATGATCTTAACATGTACAGCTTGGAAAAAAGACGAGACAGAGGAGATATGATAGAAACATTTAAATACGTAAAGGGAATCCACAAGGTAGAGGAAGGGAGTATATTTAAAAGGAAACAAAGTAGCAAAACAAGAGGACATAGTCTTAGATTAGAGGGGCAAAGGTTTAAAAGTAACATCAGAAAGCATTATTTTACTGAGAGGGTGGTGGATACATGGAACAGTCTTCCAGTAGAAGTGGTAGAGGCCAAAACAGTAATTGAATTTAAGCAAGCATGGGATAGGCATAAGGCTATCCTAAACAAAAGATAAATCCAGGTAAAGTATCCATGTAATTGGGCAGACTAGATGGGCCGAAAGGTTCTTATCTGCCGACATTTTTCTATGTTTCTATGTTTCTCTGCAGATTACCCAAGTGAAGCTGTGGATAGTCCTCAGATTACCCGTGAAAGCTTCAGACTTTAAGGCTAGGGACAGATGAGCGCATTTTCTGCAGCCACCGTCAAAATGTACGTCGATGCGTGCGCACGCATTTTTTCACGGAATACGCTTAAGTGGTCAGACGATGCGCAATTCTGGACGTATTTCATGACGATGGGGTGAAAAGAAGTCTAGGGAAATCCGGCTGTTTGAACGTTATGTTGGCCGCACACTAGCAGCGTCTGACGTCTCCTAATCACGCACACACGCTGCTATGCGGCCGCAGCGCACTCTGTACGTCAGTACCAGCGGTTTCACGTTCTGATAAAAATGCGTTCATTTGCTGGTTGCGTGGTGTCGGCGCACTTTCGTACGCACGTACTGCGTATATTGGCCGTCATTGGCCGTTATGTGCTGCTACTGCCGCCGTGATTTAGTGCGCCTGCACGCGCGTTCCGACTGCCCCACTCTGACCCTAGCCTTATCTGAATGATAACAAAATTTGGTTTTAACCAAACGGAGTTGGACAGTCTGCAGTTCATCCGGGTAAAGTGTGAGCTTTTCAGCTCTTCCACACTGTTACCCAAGGGCAGTTGGTTAGTCCTAAAATTACCCGGGTAAAGTCTGAATTTTTCAATTTTTTTGCAGCTTTACCCAGCGATTTTGGGCAATGTCAGGATTACCCGGGTAATTTTAAGATTAACCGCAGTTCGGACTTTAACCGTAACATATACACATTGTTATTAGTGAAAGGGTTAAAAGCTCAGTCATTTAAGGTAAAGTAAACCTAGGTTCATTTAATTATAACATCTCTAACATGATGTAGTTCTTCTGCAGCCTCTACATACATTTCCCTGCACTTCCCTGGCAGTTCACCAGATTCAAGTTGTTGAACTGTATCCACCGAAGTTAAAACATTTTGTACAACAACAAAGAGCTGAGACTAGACGAAGTTTATTTCTTCTTTGGAGGAATAATGGTTCTAATGTTGTTTACCATTGTTTGAAACAACATCAGCTATAGTAGCCAAAGTTTGCTTCGCTGGGTAACCAAAGTACACTGTAGTAGTAACAACGGTGCTTAGTGAATAACCCCAAACACCAGCAAATATTTTTGTTTGATGTAAGTTTGTCCTATGTTTGATACAAGTTGGCCAAGGAATGTTAAAGTGATATGAACTACTCCTATTTTGCATTCTTAGCTCTCTGTTTTCATTGAACAAATGCCTTTCACATTGGCACAGGATCAAGGGATATTCATAGTAATCCCCTAAATCTCATAATTAGGCTATTTTAAAGGCATTGCTTCATTAAGCAACAGCTATTTCTGTAGTTTTGGAGAAGATGGTACCAGCTTAGTAAAACTCTGTAGAACCCTATTGTACATTTGGTTAATAGTAGAGAATATATACAGTATGTTGCAGGAAGCATAGTGTTAATACGTATTCAAAGCAGTTTTTTGGAATCTTACACTGTGTTTAATGAATTGATTTCCCACCTGCAATGTGCAACGGCTACATACTGAAGGGCAGCACTTTCACACACTCTTCATCAAGAACTATATAGCATGCCCATCACAACAACATGGATAATCTGGCATCTCTAATAATCCCACGTTTCATTGAAGAGAATAAAAATGCATTTGCCCCAAATTAGTCTTGGTTTGTTTTAAAGTACGGTTAACTCTTCTTTGCTTTTATTTCCAACGTTTACTTTACTGTTTTTTGTTTCTTTATATGAAGTTTTTGTTTAACGATAACCATGGCATAATTTTTCAGTACTGTTGGACTGAATCTACAAATAAAGTTTGTATAAAAAAAGCATTTGCTAGACAATGAAAACAAGAAAAATAAATATTACATAAATATTTACATTTGATATAGAGTACTCTCCTTAAAGCCTCTGTATTTCTCTGATACTAATTCTCTGAGGCTCAACTGGTATGTGAGTCAGTTATGTAATTACCTGGACCTGTGATTGACAGGTTTAGGGGTGAAGTTAAAATCTTATAGGGTTATTCAAAGAGTATCGAAAAGTAACCGCATGTTCGGTGACTTTTCCTTCTCTTCAATTCGGACCGATTCGGCAATCCCATTTCGTCGACCCTGCGGTGTATTCAGCAAGCGCCACAGGGCCGTCGAAGCACAGGGAAAAGCCGCCGCAAACCCGGCGAGTGCACACCGAAACCCGAAAAAACATCTTGATTAACCCGCCGAAGATGCCGGAAAAACCCGATCAGGAGCTGATTACATGCAGCGTAGCTGCCGGAAAAAGCCGACACCGCAGACGAGTGAAGTGAATAAATTAGAAAAAAACAGTTTGTGCTTGAATGTTTGAAAAGTGAAACGCTGTTTGCAAAGAAACTACTGAGCGAAAATGTCTGAAATTTACATATGAGGTCCAGGGAATGATAATAAAAAGGGCTGTTACAGAAAAAATAAGTAAACTTAAAAAAAAAAAAAAAAAAAACTGACTTTTTTTAAAAAAAAAATAATCCAGAAAAATGCTTAGAAATATCCAAAAAAAATCTATAAATAAAGAGACTCTTTACTGCAGAATTTTATAATGAATGGTTTATTAGATATTGAATTAAAACAGGAATATTTTTAACAATGAAGCCTATGGGATTCTCCTGAATAAACCTGTCGAATGAAACCACCGAATGGCAGGGCAATTCGGGAACCTTTCACTGCTGGTTTGTACTCTCTGACTAGCCGAATCAGTGCTTTTTTATGGCGATTTCACTGATCTCGAACAGGCACCGAACAGGCACCGTATGTGCAGGCAATTCGTCAGGATTTGGCGAATTGCCTGCTCTCTGGATAGCCGAATGACCAAGAAAGGTAAGCGAACGCTGAGCGTTCGGTTACCTTTCTCCAGCCATTCGGATCTCTTTGAATTACCCTGGTAGCTTTTAAGTCCCCTACCTTTTTTAAGAAAATTATACAGTTTTGGAAACAGGAACAGAGTACAGAGTCTCCAGGCGAGAGATATATAAACTGTAAAAAGTTGAAGGTGTTCTGGATCCTAGAATGTCCATATAAAACATGTTATACACAACTCTCAAGGCCAATGTTTCATAAACCACGAGTTTAAAAATTACACCTACCCTTTGAAATGCAAAAAGTTATTCATAATATGCGGATAAGAGGAGATGTTTTTTTTTCAAAACCTATTATTGGAACCACTGTTCTAGATGAGGTCTGACGAGTAAGCTCGAAAAGGGTTGCTGACCGTCCAAGATTGAAAGGGACTTACGCAACGTCAGGATGCTGCCACAAGCTTTAGAGTTTGGAAACAGATATCTGTTGGGCATTATTTGGCAAAAATACTTTTATAAATTAAGCAGCAGCAGCTGCGCAATGTACAAAACAATACAAAGAAAGAACTAGCATGAAGCCGTGTGTAATATATATATGTTTCTGTAAACAGATTTATTATATCAGGCAGATACACAGAAAAATATTATACTGAAACATAAGTTTATATTTAGGATAGACATGTGCAGGGCTCAAAATTTCAAGTCCCAAGCTACTAGCCAGGCCTTAAGAGTTACTCACCACTAGTTGCCCCACCTAACCCTTATCCTGCCCTGCCTGCATCTGCATTTCACTCGCCCTCATGTAATTTCCACTCGCCAAATGCGAGTAGGCGAGTGGAAATTTTGAGGCCTGGACATGTGGACGATGAAAAAAATTTGTTTTGTTTCTGATTGATTCATTACATTTTTTAATTCGTTTTGGTGCATTCTTTATGTTACCGTGATTTGTATTTCGGATCGATTCATTATTTCGGGATATTTATAATTCTTATCGATTCGTTATTTCGGAATGGTGAAACGGATAAATTAATTACTGTTAGATTAGGGTTAAAAAGATACGGTAAATAGGGAATCCAAAAATTTCACCTAAAAAAATACAAAAATACTCAAATTTAAAAAAAATCAATAAATAAAAAAGGCTTTTTGCTGCACATTAAAAGAATAAATGTTTGAATAAATATTTTATAAAAACGGGGATTTTTTTTACATCGAAACCTATGGAATTCAACTGTTTAAAACCTGTCGAATGAAACCATTGAAAATCAGAGCATTTCACTGACATTTAGGTGCTGTTTGACGCTCTCTGAATAGATTAACCATTACTTCTCTATGGGGAATTTCACTGCTGCCGAACGGCACCATGGAGCTGTCCATGGTCTGTGGTCCTGAATACAACAGATAAAGCACCACAGTCAATGGACAGGGACGAGGTGCTAAGTCTAAGTGAAACGGTATAACAAATCGATTCGTCAAAACAAAATCAATTTGTTATATACCGTTTCGTTTTCGTCTCGTTTCTGACAAAATTTATTTGTTATTTCAGAAGTGCTTCCGAACTACAAATCGGTATAATTTCATCCGAATCGTGATTCGGAACGTAATGAAACACACATATCTAATTTAGGATTTGAAGCTATTTGTATAATGAGACTGAGCTCAAGAATGAACTTAATGATGGAAGAAGTCTAGAGGACTCATTTATTTAACATGATAAGCCAGTGGAAGCGAGGTGATGATTTAACTTTCTCAATATTGGATTGCTGTGAAGTGTTTGGTAAAGGAACGTTATTCATAAAGGTTTGCACACTCCATTTTTGTTTAGAGTACCCCTTGAAAATATAATTGTTTAACCCCTTCACTACTGGGATTGGCTATACTCGATCTGTAAGGCACATGCTGGTTCCCCAATGTGGTGTATAGTCGATACACTATACTGAAGTACAAAATAGGAATTCCATTTATTGCAAATGAAAGTTGTTTGCAATTTTACTCCAGAACACATCCTTAAAGTTTTACCACAATGGGCATGATATTCAAGGTGCTAAAATTATTTAAAACCAGCTGGGAATATATGTCTAAAACACATTTACCCAACTGGTCCAGCAAGGATCCCGATGTAGTAGCTCATTTTGGCCAGCAGATGGAGACAGCTGTCTATCAAAAAGGATATAAAAATAATGAATTAATTTGGAATATTTCCAAATATTTCTTACTGTACAATTCATTAAAATTATTTTCTAAAAAACAAGTGGTTCCTGTCAGTGGTTTACTGGAAAATTCCTTGGTAGCGAATGCTATTTTTTGTTCTTCATCCATTCCCGTTTTGTTTCCCTGAATTTGCCCCTCTTTTTTTTATTTTTTATATTTCAAAGTTTTTATTTTGAAAGAAGGGGTCACAGGTTGACCAGCAGAAATGGCCTCACAGGGCCATAATGAAAATCTTCAGAGTAAGCATAGAAAACCAACAGAGAAAATCACGTATAATAGAAACACAGAAAAACTCGGCAGACATACCAAAAATCCTTAGGGAATAATATAGACGTGAATAGCAAGGGGTATGGAGAAAAAAACAAAAAAATAAATAATAATAATAGGGAAGAGGGGGAGGTGCTAGACATATCACTGTTCAAAAGATGGTGACCCAGAAAAAGAAAAAAAAAAGGGGGGAGGGATGGGGGAATGACAAAGGCCATCACTGTGACACTCCTGGCACACTCCCAAAGGAGGCCATGGAGGGACAACATCACGAGGCCCGGGAGCCCGAGGGCCAAGTATGACAAGCAGAGCCATAGTGGCGCACCTCGGGACTGGCCAGAGAATGCCAAAAAAAAAGAAGAGGGAGGGGGCAGGGGGTACACCATCTCCGGTAGGGCGAGCACCAGGGAAAAGCAGAAAGGAGGAAAAGAATAAGAAATAAACCATAGTCCTCAAAAAGGTCACAAAAGTAATGAGAAAAGGCAATAAATTCTCATATAAAAAAAAAGAAAGAAACAAAAAGAAACAAAACTAGCAAAGGCTATTAGAAAAAAACAAGAGTCACATGGGTGAATCCTTAAGAAAGTAGAACAGTAAAAAAATGAAAAATGAGGGTGAAAATACATCAGTCAACCAGGATCCCGCAGCTGGTCCCGATAGGCCGGCGGAGCAGCCGCAAGCCCAGTTGAGACATCAGAGCTCGCACTTCATCTAGGGTCGTCGCTGTGAGGGTCTCACCAGCAGAGGATACAAGAAGAGAGCCCGAAGATCCCCATCGGTAACGAACACCGTGCAGACAGAGCAAGGCGGTGACCTCCTTTTAGCGCCTACGGGCCACCAGCATCAAAAAAGGTAGATCTCGGAAGATGGTGAGAGAAACGGTGGCATAAGCGACCTGGAAAGTAGGACCAGCAGCCTGCAGGATCCAGGAATGAGTATCCACATCTCTGATCATCAGGAGGACATCCCGGGGGGGGGTCTCCACCAGGGCAGAAGCCGCCTTCCGGAGGCGCATGACCAACAGAACCGGTGACCCAGAGACATCTGAAGAGGCCGGTAGGAGTTGGGTCACCAAGCCCACAGCGTTCATTCAGCGTTACATTCTCACCGAACCCAGACAGTCAACCTGCTGCTGGAGGTCCGCTACCCGGGCATCCGCCACCACCTGTGCCCCCTCAACCTTTTAATGTGTGAGCACCCACCACATCAATCCGGGACTGGAGAGCCTCAACTGCAGAACGAACCTTCTGAAGATCCTGGTGCCAAAGACCACGGAACTCCTCCATGTTTGTTTGCAGGGCAGTCTCCATCAGCAGCGGCGCCAATCCCTGCAGCAACATGCCGCCCTCACCTGAGACAAGATGCAGGCCGGGGAGTATCTTAGTGCGGCGGCTCCGTGTCCCGTCTCCACAGTCCAGACCCAGTGATTGCCAGATAGCTGTGAGGCCAGAGCCCCCAACCTCCATACTCTTCACAGATTTCTTCCCTATAGGTACAGGGGCCGCCCCGCAGGGAGAAGGAAGGCGCTGAGGAATCGACGTGCAGGCTGCAAGATGGCCACTGCCAGTAAAAGGCTGCAGGATGGGGAGACTCAAAGCCACTCGCCAGGTCGCAGCCGCCGCCACCGAACCAGCGGGACTTTCTGACAGCAAGCCGAGGAGAGGGTGCTAAGGACGCACGTCAGGACTGTTGTGGAAATTTTATTATGTGGACATTATATTCTAGGATGTTTATAAGTTGTCATCTGTCTCCCTGTGTTGGATTTGAATGGAGAAACGCTCTAGCAGAGTGTACTTGGTTTTAAATCCAAACCAGCGGCAAAACCGTCAGTATGAAAACCTTCTCTTGGGTTTAGAGACATACCTGCTTTTAAGACATTTAAGCCTTGTCTGTACACTGGTACTGTGTACTGACAATAACTGAATGTCTCCGCAGATATATGCCGCAAATCCATAAGAATGAGTAGACTGATCTTCACTTAATGCTGATAAGATTTGATCAGTATTGAATGGGGTCCATACTGACAGTGATGGGGGATGGTTGGACAGGCATGGCTTACATGACTCAGGGATGGGTCATGTAAGGGGGCTGGTCGGTCATCCCAGTGCACTCCCCTGTCCTTTTGATATGTAAAGTAATTACCGGTCTAACTGGTTCCTGATTGTAAAGCCAGTTAGCCACTGGGCGTTGTCCTATGGTGTATTAAATTAAGCGGACCAGGGGCACACAGCCCACTTGGCCAGAGGATTTCCAGCTTGAAGCAGCGTGTCTGTCTGATTCTTCCTGGGATAGAGAAGTACTTCGTGCCTTTATACAGAAAGAACTGAATATAGCGTGTTTTTTATAGCGACGGATTTGTTTGTACTGGGCGCACTTTAACCCCCTTAAGGACCGCTGATGTACCCTGTACGTCCTGTCCACGGGTCTCCCTTAGACCCGCGGAAGTACAGGGTACGTCAGCGGCGCCTAACCCCCCTCCCGCCCAATACTTACCTCCCTCGCTGGATCCCTCAGCGATCTGGCAGGGAGGAAGCCTGCCCATGTGATTTACATGGGCCGGCGAGGTTGATGACGTCGCCACGCTGCGTGGTGACGTCATCAGCAGGTGCCCCCATTCAAATCAATGGAGGGGAGGGTGGGCTCCTTCGGAGCACTCTATCTTCCCAACCATTGAAGCTAGGGAGATGCTTTTTGCACCGCTGGAAAGGGGAGAGTCTCCCCTTTTCAGCGGTTTATAGCATTAACCATTTCGCCACCGAATCGCGTTTCGGCACTAATTGGCTAATTAAATTACGAAAAAGTGTGTTTTTACCATTTTTTCATCATATTTCATATTTTTTTATAGTAAATTATTCGATATGATGGAAATAATGGTATTTCTAGAAAGTCCATTTAATGGCGGGAAAAAGGGTGTATAATATGTGTGGGTTGAATAAACGAGTAAGAGGAAAATTTGACCTAAACACTAACAGCACAGAAACGTAAAAACAGCAGCAGTCACTAAAGGACGGATTTGTGTAAAACCGCCTGGTCACTAAGGAGTTAATACTGAAGTGTACCTTTTTAGTGCACCAGGACTTGGTGCGCAAAGACCAAACTTTCCATAACAGGACGGTCACAAGCACCTGGAATCAGGCGGCACGGCCAGAGCGCAGGGAAATGGCGACCGCTCTCCTCAGCATATATACCCCTCCTTTTCTAGCAAATTAACATAACTGGTTATTATTTATGTTATTTTGTTGTTGTATAATTCTACATTTGATGTCTACTTCAATATTGTGTTGGATTCTGCATGGTAGGATTGGAAAGATTTCTCCAATGTTTATTACACTAATATTTATTACACTAAAGACCTAAACTATTACCATAGTATTAAAAATAAGTAGAAGAGTCCTGGATACAATTCCACAAATGATTACAGTCTGTGCTATGACTGTGTAATGTAATTGGCAACTCGTTTACTCACTTTACACGCTCCTAAACTGCTGTTCTTGGATTTCCCCCCTCTGTACTTAGCCTGCTTGGTTGATTATGATGCAGAAAATTAGGAAAATATGAGTGGAGTTCAATGGTTTTTGCATCAGAGTCTGTAATTACAAGGTGAAGAAATCTGCAGAAATGCAAAAGATATGTAACATTAACTGTGGAATGAATTATATGCCTTAGAAGTTATATATAACAATCAAAAGAACTCGTACATATATCGATACTATGAACTGTTGAATGTCTGTCTGGTGTTCATAATTAATAAGAGTTTATTCCAAAGCAAGCGTGCCCTGCGAGAGCTACGATAGTTGATAGTCGTAGTGCATTTATTTGGAAATGAAGGCCAGCAAAACAGTAGAGCATGTTTATTGGAAAACCATTCACTGTTAAAATCTTTGTCAAAACAGAGAGTTTAAATTAGCTTGTGTCATTACAGTGACATTGTAATGGTACTAATTCAGGCACGCTCTTATCACAGAAGAAAAAACACATCAGTTTATAAAGAAGCATCTGGCTTACTTGTTTGGCATTTTCCCAGGATCATAGAAGAAGTTATTGGACATCAGCGAAAACCTCTGATTTGTGCTGATGGTCGTCGAATTGGCATCGCTGAATTCCACCGAAGTGAAAAATAAATAAGTCTCCTATTCTGCTAGTAGGAGTTTAAATCAATAAAAATGTAGTGAAAATGTGTCCAAGTAATAAAAAAGGCCCTTTTAAAATAATCAAAAAGTCTGTTTAAAAAATAGTAAAGTAAAATGGGTCCTTGCAAAAATAATAAGAATTATCTATAAAAAAATTTGAAAAAGATATTCCATTTTTTGCATTGAAACCTATGGATTCTCCTGTTTAAACCTGTCGACATGAAACACCTAAAATCAGGGCATTTCGCTAGAATCTTCGTGCAGTTCGGGGTTCTGTCAAAGAAGATACGTTAAAGGTCTGGTGGGGACAGTACCACTGAGTACTGCGCAATGGGTTTTCTCTTTTTGTCCATTCCACAGTTTGGTATGAATCCCTTGACTTCTGACGATAACCATGAATATACTATAAAAATTGGTGACTTGTATTTACATTGTTGTGAAGACTTATGGTTTTGGGACTTTAAGAACTCTATCTAGTAATACTCTGACCTCAAGGGATGAGATCCATTGTATGTAATATATCTTCTCGCTAATTATGTTGTGAGACTTACAGTTGTCCACATATATATTTACTTGTGCGCCACGGGACGACTTTTTTGTGTATATTTATATTGTGATTACCTTGTTGGGTGTCAGGCATTTTCCCTCAAATAGGTTGTACAGAAGGATTATAGACCCCTTAAAAACACAAATACACCATTGTTTATATAACTGATTTAGCACCAGGTCCGACGCGATGATGTCATTACAGCGGGAGGGTCTATAAAAGCAGCATCTGACTTCTAAGAAGTCAGAACGCGCGGGACCCCGAACCAGGGAGGAGAGTAACTCTCTGGCCCCCTGCTGAGCGGAAGACGTGTGGGGAACATCCTCCGCATACAGCGGGAGTCTATGAGGACGTTCCCCACATGTCCTCCGCAGGGAAGGGGTTAATTCTTTTTTAAAAAATTAGGTTTTTGCATTGAATCCTATGGGATTTGCCAGTTTAAATCTGTCTAACTGAAACACCAAAAATCAGGGCATTTCACCGACAGTTTGGCATTCTGTGTTTAGACGAACCATTACTTCTCTATGGGACAATTTTGCTGCCGCCAAAGACTGCTGAATTGCAGCAAACTGCGTTGTATTTTGCCGTCAATTCCCCTGTATTTGGTGAATTGACAGCTTTGTGAATAGATGAATTGGCCCGAAATTACACTGAATGGTGAAATTCAGTGTCTGGTGCAATTCAGGTGCAAATTGGTGGTTAGTGAATAACCGCTTAGGTGTATATGTCAGGTAGAGTGTTCCATCTGCTGGTTAAATTTTGCTACTGCAGCATCTACCTCTGAAACACAGGCACATAGAGAGCAGTTCCATGAGCTGCAGCACATTGGCTGTAATGTCCGGTATGACATAACTTTGGGAACATGTTCTAGAGACCATGTGCAAGTGAATTTTGCTTGCAATAAACAATATTCCTTTGCGTTGCTCAAAAAATAGGCCAGACCGAGTTTACTCATTCTTGGACTCCTACAGGAGCTTTTGAAGACAGAGTATGCTCAATCATGGAAGTGAAGGGGTTAAATATAGATTATTTCAGCAGCACCATTCTGGTAAATTCATGTTTTTGGTTCTACTTAAAAAAGTACAAAGTACAAAACTTTTTTGTTGTTGGGGCGGGGGTGCTCCACGTTTCTGACTCTGTGTCTACAGGCTCCTGAGATGCAAATCCAGCCCTGTATGCTAGTTTATTTATGACATGCTTCTAATGCACGACTGGTATGTAAAGTGCATGCTTTTAGGTCAGGACTGGAGGGAGAAGTCTGCAGACAGGAAATAAATTTCTGAAATACATGTCCCATGCAGCTCAGCCAGCCTTCCGTGTGAGTGAACATCATGGGACATGTAGTTCTGAAACTTCTGGGGAGCAAAGGTCAGCAATCACTGCATTAGAGTTTCAGGATATCCCATGACCAAATGGTGTTATTACACATTTTATAAATTTGTCTGTATAAGGTATAAGGTTTTGTGTAGGTGTAAAATCTGAAATGGTTTTAATATTCTGTGAAAGTGTCTTTGACTGCAATATTCTATCGCGGCTTGGGATTTTTCATTCCGTCATGAGACACCGAGGAACCTAATCAAGGTTTTAATCTGGAATACTCAGCTTGAAGTATCAATTCCGAATACATTAATGATATCCTGTAAATGCACTCTAATAGTAATGCATAAAGGGACACTCTGGGCTGGAAATGAGCTTTTATATGCTTTACATAGGTAATGTATGACAAATACATGCAATTAGCTGTTATTTCCCAGGATTTGATTTCTCTTGCGAGCGCTTTGGCCAGGTAATGATAGTCTCATAAGATAACATGGCAGTGATAAATTTAACCATAAATTCATAAATTAATCTATATTTAATATTTTATTTTTTTTTAAAACAATTTTTATTGGATTTTCAGTAATACAGCAATAAGGCACTCATGAAAGCCCATAGAGCGGTGCATAATCTCAGGGAGTCAGGAACAAGATTGGATTTATAGAGAAAAACTGAACCTGTTTTCTTTCCCTGAGGCATAACGGTACCTCGAGAGAGAGCCTGCAAATCATACATATTAACAACTTTATTAACAACAGAAATAATACCGAGAGGAAGAGAAAAAATGAAATAATAAAAATAAAAAAAAAACAAAAAAAAAAAAAACAACTTTAAATCAAGGTCTCAGTGTCCCACATTACTATACTCGATTACGTCATAGTCTGCGACGTAATCCAAGGATCCCAAATCTTTGTGCATTGTTGGAGCGTGTCATGTAATTGTGCTGTTAGGCGTTCCATTTTATATAAAAACCACACTATCTCCGGTAGTGAGGGAAGGTCTCGCTTCCAGGATCGGGCTATACAAATGCGGGTTGAAGTACAAATACGGTGTGTCAGTCGAAGAGAGGGGCGTGATAGACCATGTCGTCTAGACGGGCTATTGAGTAAAGCCAGAGCGGGATCAGGAGATACTGCCAAACCCAAGGCACGGGAGATCATAGCAAAAACTGAAGACCACAGGACAGTTACCAGCCCACACTCCCACCACATGTGATAGAACGAACCTCGTTGACCACAGCCTCTAGTACACAAGCCAGTGAGTGTGGGATATATTTTCTGCAGTCGGGCCGGGTCTAGGTACCACCTGGAGAGTACCTTGTAACAATTCTCTTTGATCAAAATACATGTCGTTATCCCCATCGAGGACTCCGTTATCGCCTCCCATTCCTCCCGGGAAAATTGGCGACCCAGGTCTAGTTCCCATTGGTGTTGGAACGAGCACGGGCTCTCGAGAGACGGGCGGAGGAGAAGACTATACAATTGGGATATTGCTCCCGAAGTGCTTGAACCTCTCGTTACCAGGCTTTCAAATGAGGTCACTACAGGGGTGCCCATATTTAAGCGGCTACATACAAAATGTCGAATCTGAGAGTATCGGTGAAACTCCCTTAATGGGATGTCATGTGATTCTCTAAAATATTCCCAACGGGGGAATTTCCCCTGCAGCAGCACCGCTCCCAGTGTCGTAAAGCCCTTCCTGTGCCACCAGTCAAAAGCTCGTCCCTCCTCCCCATTCCACGGAGGAAAGAGCGGGTTATCTCTTAAGGGAAGCAGCCCAGATGTAGTGGTGGTTAAGGACATGCGAAATTTAACCTTAGCCCATATAGACAATGTGTGAGCAGTGGTGGGTAATATATGAGCCCGTTCAGTCACAGAGAGATGCCTCCAGGGTAAGTGTGAGAGACATGAGGGGGCAATGCAGTCATTCTCTATGTCAACCCAACAGACCTTGCCCCTTCCCGAGGACCATTGTAGAAGTTGTGTCAGTTGCGCCGACTTATAATAAAGGGTCAGGTCCGGGACCGCAAGGCCCCCATGTAGTCTAGGGCGGCGTAATATCAGTCTGGAAACTCTCGACTTCTTTCCTTGCCATACATAACGGTAAAAGGCTGACTGGAGGTCGTGTAAGATCGTCAGTGGCAAGGGGACCGGTAAGGTGCGAAAAAGGTACAGAAGTTTCGGGAGTGCCGTCATTTTAAGCGCATAAATTCGGCCCATCCAGGAGATGGAGTAAGAGGACCACTGCCTTAGTAGGGATTTAATGTGTTTAATCATGTCTGGATAGTTATAGGTATAGAGCTGAGATATGTGTGCAGTTAGATAGATCCCCAGGTATTGGAGTCGGTGTGGGCACCAGCGGAAGGTGAATGAGTCTCGTAAGTGTGTAACAACCTCTTGGGGTAATGAAATATTTAACGCTTCAGATTTGGCGATATTAATTTTATATCCTGAGAGGGCGCCAAAGGAAGAGAGGCAGCTGTACAGGTTCGGTAATGAGATAAGGGGCCGGGTTATCGTAAGTAGGACATCGTCAGCGAAAAGGCTCAGTTTGTAAGTTTTGTCTCCCACTGCTATACCTGATATATCTGGGTGACATCGTATCTGCTCCGCCAGGGGTTCAAGGCAGAGGACAAACAGAAGCGGGGAAAGGGGGCAACCCTGACGTGTGCCATTCAAGATGTCAAATGGTCTTGATCTCCCTCCCATAGTCGTGACAGAGGCCGTTGGTGATGTATATAGCGCACGAATACCCCCAATCATCTCGTCTCCCACCCCAAATCTCCTCAAGACCTCCCACAAATATGTCCAGTCCACTCGGTCAAAGGCCTTCTCGGCGTCGAGGGAAAGCAGTAATGACGGTTGTTTGCTATGGCGTGCGCTATGGAGAGTAGATTCACCGTACGGCGAATATTATCCGGGGCACCGCGAGATCGGATAAAACCAACCTGATCAGGGTGTACCAGGGATGGGAGATAGCGGCTCATTCGCGTCGCCAGGACCTTTGCGTAGATTTTCATATCTACATTCAATAGCGATATTGGGCGGTAGCTAGCGCAAGTTGAGGGATCTTTCCCTTCTTTGGGGATCACCACTATGGTGGCGGCCAACAACTCTTTGGGTGGTTTTCTGCCTTCTATGAAGCCATTATACATATTTGCTAGATGGGGGGCTAATTGAGTTCGGAATTTCTTATAATATAAGGGGCTAAATCCGTCCGGGCCTGGGGCTTTAGATGTCCGGAGTTCTTTCATAAATGGGAGGATCTCCTCTGCAGTAATTGGGGTCCCCAGAGCTGCCGCCTGCTTTTGAGTCAACGAACGTAATGGTAATTGTTCCAAAAATGATCTAATCTTTTGTTGTTTCTGGCTGTCAGGCGGGGCTGTTGTGCCATCATACAATTTAGAATAATAACGCGCAAATTCTTCTGCTATTTCTAACGGGGCTACTGCCGGAGAGGACCCTGACCTCTGGATTTTTGCTATGGAGTTGCGCTTACGCAGAGCGCGCAATTTGCGAGCTAGCATTGCATCTGGTTTGTTACCCTTCTCAAAAAATAGCTGTCCAACTCTACGAAGGTCACCCAGAGCCCTCTCCGTCTGCAGGGAATTTAATTCACCTCTGGTAGTCACTATTCTGTTCCAGATCAACGGGTCGGGTTGGGCTTTGTGCGTCTTCTCTAAATTTGCAAGGGTAGTAGTCAGGTCAGTCATTTGGGCGCGTAATTGTTTATAGTGTGCCGCTTGTAGGCCTATGAGCCGACCTCTTAGGACTGCCTTATGGGTTGTCCACAGCAGATCTGGGAGGTAATGAGCGGGGTCATTATCCAGGACAAAGTTTGCCAAGGCTGAGTCCATTTCAGCTATGATTTCAGGTTTCAGCAACAGGGCCTCAGGAAGACGCCAGGGAGGGCGTGGAGAGCCCCTGGCCCCATCCGCCAAGACCACGCTTAGAGGGGCATGGTCCGACCAGGTGATCTCATGTATCTTGGCAGATAACACCTCCCTCGCCGCCCGTTGGGGAACAAAGACAAAGTCAATTCTCGTATATGTTACGTTCAGGTGGGAGTAAAACGTGTAGTCTCTTGTCGTGGGATGTAGGAGGCGCCATGCGTCTACTAATTGTGTTTGCTGCAAAAAATCTTTAAGGAGTGGGCGGTTAGGATGAGAGTCAGACTGAGTGGGGGTAGTAGATCTATCTAAGGCCAGGTCAAGGATGGAATTAAAGTCGCCTCCGATAATCACTTCCCCCCCTGGAAAGGGTTCTAGCAAAGTCGAGAGCCGGACATAAAAGGCAGGGTCCCTGGTGTTAGGGGCGTAGACGTTAAGGAGTGAAATTGGTCTATTGTCAATAGTGCCCTGAAGAAAAAGAAACCTCCCCTCCTTATCCGACACTTTTCTGCGAAGTACAAAATTAACCCGGGAGTGGAAAAAAATAGAGGTTCCCCGGTGTTTCGTATGGGCACAGGCGTGGTAATGCAGCGGGAATCTCTTATCAAAAAATCTGGGGGATTTACCCTGCGCGAAGTGCGTTTCCTGGAGGAGGAGAATGTCCGCACCCACAGACACATAGGATCTCATCGCCTTACGTCGCTTCATTGGATTATTAAATCCTTTTACGTTATGCGATATTACATGTAGCGGCATTTATGGAAAGTGTATAGGGGAGGCCTCAGTGGGCGAATAAACTCTAACACATTCAGGCTAGACATATTAATGAAAGCATGAGATATTGACAATGGTATTAAGAATCCTAGAGCAGACATGCGGTATAAGAGATCACATTCGTTAACAAATGACCACATTGTACCTGACCCTTTGAGACCTTGATCGAAAAAAGGAAAAAGTGAAAAAATAAAACCAGGGAATAATAAATACGCCTGCAAAAAGAGAGTAAAAAAAAGGTAAAAAAAGGAAAAATAAAAAACAAAAAAGAAAGCACAAAAGACATAAGAACTCGGATTGAAAAAAAGTACAATCCGACTAGGATCCCAACCAGTAGGGAAACAGTCTCGGCTTTCAGCCTTCCCCCAAAGACGTCCACTTCGGGGGAGAGACCGAGAAGGGCGCCCAGAGCCCTGGGCGGAGGGGTGGTCTTCGACATCCACCAAGTGGTGTTAACCAGATCTCGTCGGATCCCATCAGAGGTCCATCATCCCAAGAAGGCTGTGGTGTTGTTTGAAAGAGAAAGAAACTTAGACAAGTTCCGAATCCGAGTATATTACAGTATCAGCAGAGACCCTGCAGCCTCGGGTATGCCCCATGTGGCAAAATGCAAAGACGGCATTCATGGTGGAGGGGGTGGCGAGGGACGAGGCCGTCTTTCTTTTGGCGAGGCCTGCGACCATTCGGTCTCCATTCGTTGCGATGAAAAGGAGCCCCCTCGTGGTGGAGAGGATCGCGCGTCTGCTAGGCCAAGCGCCTGAAGAAATCGGTCAGCCCTCTGCAGATCTTCCAAAATGTGCGTAGTGCCGTGGTGGGATACCACGAGTTTAAACGGGAACCCCCATCGATATCTGATGTTGTTCGCAATCAGGAGGTCCGTAACAGGTTTAAAGGAGCGGCGATTTTGTAGAGTAATTGGAGAGAGATCAATAAACAGTTTCGGCATAACGTTGTCAATGGACGGAGTTTGCGTTCTAGCAGCTGCAACCACCGCATCTTTCACCCCATAATAATGAAATCTAGCAATAATATCTCTAGGTCGCTCTCCCGGTCGTGGCCTGGGTCGTAAGGCTCTATGAACCCTGTCAAACAAGCAATGTTCTGGGGGTGTATCAGGCAAGAGACTGAGCAGGTACCTGTGCATAAAGTCCTGTAAGTCAGTAACATCTTCTGGAACCCCTCTGAGGCGTATATTGTTCCGACGGGATCTGTTATCTTGATCCTCCTGAGCACGCTGGAGTTGGTGGACTTCTTCAGTGAGAACCTCCAAATGCTGGGCCATTTCGTTATAAGCTTTGGCTGAGTTATCGTTTGCCCTTTCTAGGGCGTCTGTTCGTGCTCCCACCGCATCAATCTCGGCCCTCACTGCCGCTAGCCCCTCCTGTATATCTCGCTTAATGTCCGCTCGGAACGTGGAGAGCAACCCCTCTATATCCCCACGTGTAGCTGGGCCGCTGTCTGGTGAGCGCGGGGTGGCGGCCGCCATCTTAGGGGAGGCAGAGGGTTCCCTGCTTGGCGTGCGGTCTCCAAATAGAGCGGGCAGTCGGCCCGGTGGGAGGATTTTTTTAACTTTGGAGGCATCTCCCGGTACCTGGCGTTGTCCGGGGTCCAAGGGGTGTAGTCTGCTCCAAAAACGATCGGGCTGGGCTGCGGTAATGCTGGTGTTAGCTGGGATGAGAGCGGAGCTCCGGGATCACGCGGCCATCTTGGTTAGCCGCCGGACACGCCCCCCCCTATATTTAATATTTTTTTAATGGAAAAGTTGTATTTATTTGCATTCAAAAGATTGCCCTACACATTAAGTATTGTATTTAAAACAGAAATTTGTTGTCAAACTCCACAGCATATTATTAAAAGCACTTTGTAAAGACAATATATTCTTCAAACCACTGTCTCTGTACATCAGTAACCCCTTCGATGTCAAAGGATTTTCCATATCACCACTGACAAGAACCAGTTGGCCCTATTCCATAGTTGATGCTAATATAGGGTTTCATTATGTAATCATTAGTGCTTGGATAAGTAAGTTTAAAATCTGGCATTCATATTATTACATTCCTGATGCTACACTGGGTTAAAATCATTTTGCGCCTCGGAATTTGCACAAGCTTACTGTACTTTGCGCAGCCTATAACTAAACATGGGGAGCGCATACAATCATTAGCATTTCGATAAGTGAGGAATTACAAAGTGCAAATTATCTTTAGGATGCAGAGAGACAAAAGTTAGCACCTAAAAGCTGGTGTTAAATTATTCTGTAATTGCAGAATCATTTAACACCCCCTAAACCCCTCATTAAATTCCATACTCACCTCTCATCCCACGGCAAGAAGGGTGGCCTGATCCACCGATTCTTCTGACTGCGAGCTGAGTTTCCCCAATCTGCCTCCGCGATCACGCCGTGGCGCTGCGCGACCTCGCGCACCGGAAACGCAACCCTACATGGAGTCCTATGGACTCCTGGAGATGATACTCACTGCGGCGCGGAAGCGATCTCGCGAGCATCACTGCAGTTAGCACTGCATTCTGGGGCATGGTGCTGCGCAAGCGCCTCCCCTGGAATACCACGTTAACATGGGGATGCTACAGGGAAATCTTCATGCTAACTCAGATTTTTCCGATTAGCATCCCCATGTTAGCGTGGAGATTGGAATAGGGCGCAGAGTTTTTTTTCGAAAATAATTCTTACTGAATTATACATTAAGAAATATTTGGGAAAAATTCCAATGTATTTCTTAATGTAGTTACCTATTTGGCTGGCAGATGTCTCCATCTGCTGGCCAAAAGGAGTTATGACAGTTCTGGTCTCTGTGCAAGCAGTGGTGATATCATTCAGACACATTCCCAGCTGGTTTTATATGATAGCACCTCAGGCATCATGCCCACAATGCTAAAACTTTAGGGTCAAAGTCTAAAGCCCAAATACAAAGAAATTTCATGTGCAGTAAACGAAATTCCTTTGCATTGCTCCCGTGGAACACCGATGTTGACTATACTCAATATCGGGACACTAGCGGTTGCCTTGCAGATCGAGCATACTCGATCTTGGTAGTGAAGAGGCCAACAAAACTACTAGAACTAGAGATGACATACAGGGTTATCCAAAGAGATTCGAAAAGTCACCGCATGTTCGGTGACTTTTCGTTCTCTTCAATTCGGTTCCTTTTGCCGATTGCATTTCGGTGACCCTGCGGTGTATTCAGCAAGCACCACAGGGTCCCCGAATTGCAGGGAAAGGCTGCCGCAAACCTGACGAAAACTAACCGAATGCATGCTGAAAACAAGCAAAAACATCTGGATTAACCTTTGAAAAACCCGAACAGGAGCCGAACAGGAGCCGAACATGAGCCGAATCACACAGAGCCGAAGCAGCTGTGACGTAGAGGAGGCAGTGAATAAATTAGAAAAACCATTTGTATGAATCTGGGAAAAAGAAATGCTGTTTGCAAAGAAACTACTGAGCGAAAATGTCTGAAATTTTCACAGGAGGTCCAGGGAATGATAATAAAGAGGGCTGTTACAAAAAAAATAAGTAAACTGAAAAAAAAAATAAAAAAAAATCGGACTTTTTAAAAAAAAAAAAAAAAAATCAGAAAAATGCTTAAAGTATCCTAAAAAATCTATCAATAAAGAGACTTTTTGCTGCAGAATTTTACAATGAACGGTTTATTAGATATTGAATTAAAACGGGAATATTTTTAACATTGAAGCCTATGGGATTCTCCTGAATAAATTTGCCGAATGAAACCACGGAATGGCAGGGCATTAGGGGAACCTTTCACTGCTGGTTTGTGTTCTCTGAATAGCCGAAGCAGTGCTTTTTCATGGGGATTTCACTGCCCTCGAACAGGCACCGAACAGGCACCGTATGTGCAGGCAATTCGCCAGGATTTGGCGAATTGCCTGCTCTCTGGATAGCCGAATGGCCAGGAAAGGTAACCGAACGCTCATTTTCAGCGTTCGGTTACCTTTCTCAAGCAATTCGTATCTCTTTGGATAACCCTGATAGTATTATTTGATAGGCAAAGATCTCTGTTTATCATAACCTCATACAGAGATTGTATAAAAATAATGAAAGCTTTTGTGCACATTATATCGAAAACAATCATGGAATATTCCCAAGACTTACAAATAGACCCTTGCTATACCTTGTATACTCTAATTTCTGCATGCATTCCTAAGCCTCTTCAAACACTTTTTGTTGGAAAAAATATTAACATAACATTTAAATTAAAAGTAATTATGTGCAGAGATTTTTATTCGAAGATAGTTAAAGATTAAAATAATCCAATTTTTAAGTTTACATGTACTTGTTTCTCTGTTACAGAATTATTGCTGTGATGGAAGGTTTTAAGCTCTAAATGGTGTCCTTTATTTCATGCAGTTTCACATGGCGTTCTGCAGTTTTTAGCATACAGGCATAAATTATATTTTTGTCAAATATAGTAAATGTGATGCAGATAGATAATAAAATGGTCAGATCTCCTGCTTATGGGGATGGGGATTTGTAGTGCTCATAATAAGATTATTAGAAATGCAGCTTCCAAAAATAAACAATAGAATGTAGAAATAATATCTGTATATTGCATAATGTCTAAATGTTAAGTACAGTAACACCTTGCATATGATATTTATCCCTTAGTGATTCCACAGCTCTCCCTGTATTCTGTCTATCCTCTCACTGGCTGTTGTAATGAAGCAGTAAAGTTTGTTGAGCTTTTTGTTCCAGTGAGGGTGGAGGTTAATTGTAGTTTTTTTTTTTTTTTTTACAGTGAAACAAGGTCATAGGACTGAGATCTCAGATAATTGTTTCTGCACATGGAGAATACTAACCTTTCATTAAAATAGTTTGCAGTTTGAGGTCTGTATGATATTTTCCAGTCTTTTTTGTACTTCAATGTAAAATCATGTAATGAAAGCGTTAATGTCCTCCATTAGTCCTGACCATTCCCCAGGCCATTATGACATGCTTTAGAGCCTCATGCAGGACACTGGTTAAAATTACTGCTATTTTCAAAAAAATAAATACTATTTCCTATTTTGAATTTCTCTTTAAAGTGCACCTGTAATGCACAGCTTAAAATGGGGCTAATCTGGCAGGAATTGACTCCAAATGTGTTAAAACATACATTATGGTAAATTTTGAGTAATTCCCTAGCAACGTTTTGTTGCTGTGGTAAATGACGGCTGTGACTGAAACAACTGTAGCGCTGTCTAAGGATTGTGTTTGCTGCCTTTACTTGTTGTGGCCACCAGAGGGAGACAGGGGCAATATGGACTATGCTGGACACAAATGGAACTACAATTTCCATCGTGCTTTGTGGTGGAGACAGGAAGTGGGTGGGAGAGAGAGGAAGGACATCCGCAGCCTCGTTCGGAGGAGAGGCAGAGTGAGCCGAGTGGCGAAAGGTGGAAGATGCACATGAGACTGCTAAGGACCAGGCCGGAGAGCAGGCGATGCCTTGCGGGTGCTGGAGATCGGGACAGTGACTTTGCGGAGACCTACCTATGCACCGCCGAGAGGTTTGCACAGAAATTTAGTTCCGGTTGGACCCCGAGTAAGGAGACCGCGATGATCCATTGGGATTGCAGGCGGTAGGCCGTAGTTTCGCATTGTGGAGATCGGACAAGCAAGGGAGCTGATCCGGTGGCACAGAGTCCCAGTGGTAAAGCGGAGAGACATCCTTGATCGGGCAGCGGAACAGATTGTCTATCGGATGGGTGAGAGGCCTTCCAGGCCGCAAATTCCAAGTATAGCAAAGCACGCTGCATTATTGTCCAAATCTACAGGGCCCCGACGTGACTAGTCGAAGATTTGCTCATTTCATTCACTGGCCTGTTGAATACAGTACCCGGGTACCCGAGATCATACACACACACCCTTTTTGAGACATTACTTTCACGGGACTTACACTCCAGAACTGAAGGAGTTAAACTTTCCTTTTACCGCCGCGTGTTTTTTTCCTCATTACGAAATCCTGTCATTCATATACCGTATCTACATTATATATGCCGCTTTATTGGGATCAGTAAAGTATATAATCTATAAAATCCACAACAGTGCTGGTGTATATTTATTCCCTAGTGCGGTGAGACTAACCCGAGGTTAATTCAGCGGCTCCTCCGGGGGTGAGCGCTACACAAACATTGTAGAGGACGGCCCTCTGCTCACTCTATGCATCTGAGTGCTAAGCCCCGTTCAATACCTCAGCAGCTGCTGAATTGCTGCAGCACAGCAATTCAGTTTGCTGCAGCAGTGCCATTGAACGCTTTGGGTGCAAATTTTGAATCCAAAATGGCCGACGATTTTTTAATGAAGGATTCAGATTGTTTTTCGTATCACTCGGACAAAATATGATAAAGAAAAGCAGTCAGCACAATTCCGTTTTGGAAGGCACACACCGCCAATGATAGTTTTTATTGAATAAACGTTATGTTTACTTCTGAAACAAAATATAAATTGAACTGTAATATATGTCTATGTGCAGGAGTAAATAATAAATAAATATTTTGTGCTTTGGTGAACAAAAACCTCAAAGTGTACGGAATTGTTACTTGCTTCATGGTGGCGGCCATCTTGCTGTATGGAATTGTTACTTATTTCATGGCGGCGCCATCTTTAATACGTCACACTCAGCTACTCGCAGCATCTCCTCGGGTCGCTGTAAGTGCTAAGTTAGCAGTGCTGAGTGCTGAGCGGCAGAGCGGCGTTCAATGGCAAGTTGCTAACTTAGCACTTGCAGCGGCTGAGGTATTGAATGCGCCTCTGGTCAACATCACTACCAAGGGCCAGTCATGCAGTGCTGTGTGAGTGTGACTGCGCTCTTAAAACACTAGAGCAAAATCATGAACAGAAAACCAAAGCAGAAAGCCATGCTCTGTTCCCAGGGTGCCAAAGTGATACCATATTTACTGGCACAGAGTGCAAACAGATAAATGTTTTGGCAGAAACCCCCATTTCGATGCAAAGATCTCAGTGTACCCCAAGACGTTTGTCTATTTGCTATCTGTGACAATAAATGTGGTGGCACTAGAGCACCCTGGTGAGAGAGGGCAGCTTTCTGCTTTGGTTTTCCTGTTCCTGTATCTAATGATGTTAGTCCAAAGCCTCTATCATGGAGCCTGCAGCTGGTGTGAATATATTATTACTAGAGCCCCCATCCCCAAACACAGTGCAGGAGCAAAAACATGGGGGCAAATGCTGCAGGAACCATGTGACTATATACTGTAGCCTGTAATATCTCATCAAGGGATGAGATTTTGCTTTGATCTTTATGACCAAATGAAATGCATTTTTTGATGGGATGTCTTGGGGAAAGTGACCGTTGCTGGTACAGGTGGACCTTTACAGCATGAAGATTTTTTAGTGGTACTCTGCCTCCAAGGAAGTACCATAATTAGCCTATTCTCACCAAAAAACAACACAAGACTAAAGTTAGACTACAAAAGCCCATGTTCCTACCATGTTAAATCAGTATTTAATGTTCTGTCTGACTACGCATTCAAATCTCAGTGATCAAACACTTCTGCCACCCTTTATTGTTAAATAGAATCTGGATGGAGAAGCCCCTAATGTAAAAACACAAACAAATACAAAAACATCTCCTCCAAACATGATTTCTACATTACAGCTATGCAAAGTGCAGGGAGAACTCAGGGGTCACTTCTCGCTGTGCAGCTACAAGATTTAATTTTACATTACGTTACATACATATTTCTAAAAATAGCGATCTGTACTCACAACTTTTTTTTTTACCCCTCTGTGTTTACTTCACATTTTAGGGGTTAATGGACAAAATCTAATCCTAAACTTGTTGACTCACATGTTTGTGGATTTATGTGTTTGAACACTCTCGCTTGGATTAGATCTGTCTTTCACGTCCGAGGGAAGGTAGCTATTTGAAATAAATCAACAAAATTATTAGCTCTTTAGTCAAGTGACTGTTCATTCTTGTGTCATCTGACAGAGCAGCAGAGATTGCAGTCTTTCACCACATGATTACAGTCCGCTCATTCACGCTCATCATATAACGCTGTATGTGCTTTCCAAATTGCCTGCCAGGTATGATGCTTGTGAGTCTAAACTTATCGGCTCCTCTTTCCACTGGCATCACATGAATTGTAATAAATGAAAGAATGCCTTGTTTGAAATCAAAATGTTAAGAATGGGAAAAAAATCCAGCGTACTGTATAAAAAAAAGAAGCCTTAGGCCACTAACATTCTTTGTTGAAATAGTATTCAAGCCATAGATAGTTAAGTGTCTGTCATCGGCCTGTGGAGCGTCACATTGTACAGATAACAGGAAGCATGTACAAAGCTTAATGTTTGTTCATGATGGATTTTTGAACCATGTGCATTGCAGGCTTCCTGCTCTAATTGTTACCATTAATACAGCGTTCATAGAAACAAACCTATTGAACCACAAGCCATTCAGTGTCAGAGAAATGAAGCGCTTTTGTAGAATGTAAAAGCTTTACCTAATGTTCTGTTGACTCTTACATTTAAAATTAAAGTGTATAATAATCAGTATATGGGGAATGACACACAATGATTTGGTGGCAGAATTATGAGCATACACTGTATACTGGAGATTCAATGGAACTGTGTGTCGTAGAGTGTCAGAAACCATATGGCAGTTATTTAACCCCTTCACTACCAAAATGTTTTCCATAAAACCACTGCCAGGACCCACTGGATTTATGGAATACCAATTGACATTATACATACAGAAACCCCACAAAATCTAAATTGATTAATCTGTTTTGCCACCTTGGGTATCATAGACAAGGTGCTAAAGGTTTTTGTGCACATTCTAGAACTCAATCACAAAAGAATATTGTATGCAAGAAAAGGAAATTATTTTGCATTGCTCCGGAATTAGCCCACATAAACTATACTGGATACTGGGAAACCAGCAGGTGCCTTACACATTGAGTATAGTCGATCTTGGTAGTGGAGGGGTTAAACAAGGAGATTACAACCTATGACCTGAAATGACTAGGAGTTCAACCAATAAGGTTCAAGGTTCAGAGCACATGAAATACACAGTATAAAATAACAGTACCTAAAAAAAATAATCAAGACCCCAAACTGACGTTTGATCATATGATTTGATTATTCTGTGTTAAGCCGACCAGCCACCCGAAAGGGGGAAAAAAACAATGCCGCTGCTTTTAGAAGAAAAACTTGATTTTTTTATTTTATTTATTTATTACGCAAAAATGATATGTCAAAGATAGTCTTGTTGGGTATCATTGGAAAAGCCAGGCTCTTTGTCTTTCCAATGACACCTGAGCCGTTCTTATAGGACACACGGGTCCAGAGATACATGGTCCTAAATGACCCTGCATCTCCCATAATGGATATTCCCTGCCCAGCAGGGGAAAAACAACTCTGTGACATCTGAGGCCTTAGGGGCAGTCCCGCAGCATGACTGACATCCGAGATGTCAGCCGACTGTGGCTGCAGCCCCTGCCATATCGGCACCGAGCACTGCAAGGACACAAGATGGCTGTGGAGCATCCTCCGAGCTGGGGAGGGATCCCCATGATGCTCCACGAATGTTCCAGCACTGCAGGGGCAGCAAGGTAGACTGATGGGGCCCCAATCCAGGCCCCTCTTCCATCCAGGCCCTTCGGCAGTGCCCGAGTGCCTAACTATACTTTACTTTGCATAGGCACTTAACTTCAACCTATAGCTTTGTTATGTGACATGTCATTCTCTACTGATTTGTGCAGGAGAGTGAGAACTGATATCATGTTACAGTGTTAAGAGACAGGAAGACAGAAACCTGCAAAACACAAAAAATGCAACCCTTTCTCTGTTTTTCAGTATAGTATATATAATAAAACATAACTTTTTCTAGCGAGCCTTTTCTAAGACTTCAACGGAATCATGATTCCAGTGACAGAATATATTTAAGGTACAAGTGAACACTACAAGAATGTTCTAGTACTGTATTTTTTGTCTTATCCTTTAGACATAATTACTTACCAAAGTAGTAGAAAGCACAGAACAAAGGTCACAGCACATGACGACAAGCAGAGAACTGGAGAAACAGTGACAGACGGCTGGACTATAGTCTTGTCAAGTGTAATTGCTAATTATTATTACATTTGCTATGCTTATTAATGTCTTTATGACCAATGTTACCATTTCTTTCCACGCCAATGGGAATCAGCATTATTTCCGTAACCCCAGGGCTCCCTGGGGGAAGATGCTCACTTTGAAAAATACTGAGGACTTTTAACAAAAACTAGAAGAAAAATAGAAGAGAGAAAATATATATATTTTTTTAATCGGAAGAGATAATAGGATTTTTTTAATCGGAAGATATAAGTGTTATAACTCTATCATTGAGGTATTAAAGCCCTACTTCTGTTATGGATAAGCAGCAAGGGAGCAGGAAAGGAACAGAAAATCAGCAAAGTAGAGCATGGACTTAGGGAAGAAAAGAACACCGAATTGTCACTTGAAATCAGTTCACCAATGACATGACATACTTTTGTTTTTAAAGAGGCGCTGTAGGTACTAGGGACAATGAATGTAATTTGTATAGTCATAGTGACCTGAGAGCTATCACCCCACTCTCCCCTCCAAGGGGCATCTCAGAGGGAAAATTCAGAAGGTTAGACTCACCCAGAAGAGGTTTCCATGAAGAATGACTCTTTTTGGATCTCAGCTCCTTTGAGTGTCCAGCTTCCCTGCAGTCACGTGCCGGCTGCGACTTGTTAAGTCTGGTAGAGAGTCAAGGGAGACTGGTGCTGGAGAGAAAATAAGTTTTATAAAAGATTAATGGGTTAAAATGGGCAAGGGTCAAGTCCTGCTGGAACGCATGGGAATGCAGTTCCCTCACTATTTTAGCAGGAGGAGCTTATTCCCATTTGGCTGATATACTGGGAAGCTGCGATACCTTTCTCTACAGACACTATTTAATTAAACCGTCTATATTTAAGTTTTTTTCCTGGATTTAAGTACATTGGGATGGCATGGGAATGACAATTCCTCAGTGTTTGCCAGAGGAATGGCATTCTCATGCATAAATACACAGGACATACTTGAAAACGAGAGAAATCTCAATGTATCCTTCCTGGTAAAATCCTTTCACAAAAAAATACACGCTGCAGCTGCTGCGGCTCCCAGTAACCTTTGAGACCAGAATGTACAAAAATGTTGGCGAGTACCCACACTTATTTTTTTAGAACTTGACCCCTGGAAGGGGGTGCAGAGTGCATCAGAGGAGTTAATGTTTAACCCTTCCATTCCTTCTGTTCTAACCCTAGCGTATCCCTTTAATTTCCCATTCTAGGGATGGTGTGTATAACACCACAATGAAAAATCTGAGGTGATAACAATGTTTATGGAATTTCATATGGAAGGTGCAGATCCCAAGCCCATAGTAGGCAGGACAGACAGAAAGAAGAAATCGAGGTCCTTTTATAGGACTTTTAATAAGGGCAGAGTCTTTCTGGAAATCTGATTATATGCTGTACTACTATAACCAGTGAATATAACCAGACCAGTGTGTGGTCAGGATCAGGAACTGTTAGTGAGAAGGCGATGCAGGGTAGGAATATCTAATAAAGATAACATACAATGGAACAACAATGATAGAGAAACATAAATCAAATTCTTGTAGAAATCTTAGTTTGAATCTAAAGACAACATGGTAAATTCTGATTTGTTCATAGTCCAGTCTAGTGGGAACATTCCCACTTAGGCTAGGGTCAGACTAACGCATTTTGTGCATTGTCCGTGAAAAAGTGCGTTCGAACGAATGGACACATTTTTACACGGAATACGCGATAGCGGTCATACGATGCACATTTTCGTCCGTGATTTTGTACGGATCATGAATAAAACAATTTTTGCGTCTGGACGTTATGTTGGCTGGACATTAGCAGCGTCTGACGTCTCCTAATCACGCACACATGCCACTATGCGGCCGCAGCGCACTCTGACGTTCTTGAAAAAATGCGTTCGTTTGCCACTTGCGTTGCACGGCCCCACTTTCGTGCGGCCGTTCTTCGTATGCTGCCCGGCATTGGACGTAATTTGCTGCTAGCGCTGCTGTGATTTAGTGCGGCAAAACGCACGTTAATACTGCGTTAGTCTGACCTTAGCCTTAGCTATACTTAGCCAGAGTTCTAGTAAACATAGCAACACCATAGACTTTAATGGCTCTGCTAAATCTATCTTTGAAATGGATTTGGATCAAGCCCTTTTTGTTTAAGCCAGGGGTCTGCGACCCTGGCCACCCAGATGTTTTCGAACTACATCTCCTATGATACTCTGATACTTTTTAGGTTGGCAGATCCTCATGGGAAATGTAGTTCCAAAACATCTGGAGGGCTAAGGTTGCCGAGCCCTGGTTTCAAAGGTGTTAGATAAAGGACATTTTGGGTTATATTCAAGAACAAAATTAAATGCATGACTGTCTTCTTTATGGATGTATTGGATACAAATACAAAAAAGAACCGCAAGAAGAGCGGAAGATTCTGTCATGTTGTTTACACTTAACTGAACGGAAAATATAAATAACGGGAATGATCAGGATAATAGGATACTAAAAGCGGAATGAGAAAAAGATTCAGCGGAGGGAAGCAGCATCAGAGGAAAACATGCTACAGTTCAAAGCATGTGAGGGGTCACGCCACTAGAGCAAATCTTACAAACCGCTTTCTCGGTTTAAATTACCTAGGATCCTGTAATATATATATATGATTTTGCAAGTTATTTGTCATTGTTATGAAAATCAGCTGGACTGAAACAAGGACAATTGTTGAAAAGAGCAGGAAAATGCTTTCAAATAAGGGGTCTCACCCCCCCCCCCTATATTATAGGAGGCCACAGAGAGGATACACATCCTCTTGAATATGATTATACGCACATGGTGGTATTAGCATATCACTCTTGTTGCTATAATCTCCTGACAGGCATCACTGACACTGAGTGTGACCCCCCTAATTAGAAAGAGGTGGTTCTCTGCTTTCCAAAACAGATGAGGAGGATAGTAGTGCTAAAAGTCATCAACCCCAATAATATGATTATGTATAAACCACTGACCTAACTCCTGGCGTGGGAAATGAGAAGGTGAGCAATGGCAGCAGCACTGCTGATTTTATATGTGAAAAATGGACAATGCCACTGTTTTAGAAGAGAAGAAACGAAAGGTGTGTATTTTATTTATCTTTACATTTTATATGGGTTATATTAGATATCATTAAAATGGCTAATCTCTGACCTGTCCACAGGCACCACATATGACCTTGTGGGGTATAAAATGGAGATACAGGGTCCAAAGGTGTTTGAGATGAGACAATGCTTAACACCTTCAATACCGACAGATTTTCCAAAACACTGTCAGGAACCAGTGGCTTTTTTGAAAAAATAATTATAATTAATTATACAGTAAGTCATATTTTGGAATATTTTCCAATGTATTCCATACTGTAATAATCTATTTGGCAGGCAGATGTTGCCACCCACTGGCCAAAAGGAGTTGCTGCAGTTAGAACTGTAGCTCGTGGCTCCCTGTATCGACTGCTGAAAGTCCGGTAAGGACAGTCAATTAGCAGATTTTAAACAGTTTTAGCACCTTTGGCATTATGTCCACAAGGCTAAAACTTTGAGGGCACCTTCTGCAGCCCAAAAGAAACCAAAATGTGTTTGCAACAAACAAATTTAATTTGCTTTGGTCTTGCTCAGCTATAGATCAAGATGACTAAAGGGGCTATTCTGACCAATTCAACCAGGATTCCAAAGCCAGAGGGGAGGAAGGATGAAACAGGGGACTACGAGGGACATACTGAAGCAACACCAGCAACAGAGATGTTGAGCAGCTATGCCTAGAGACATACTGAAGAAAAGACTCACAAAACTCACAGTACCGGCTGGATGGAGTAGAGGTAACATCACTGCTCTATAACCGTGGAGACACAGATTCGAATCCCGACCGGAGCACCTCTCCAGTAAGTGTCCTTGGGAAAGACACCTAACGGTACATAACTGCCTACCACCCAATATCGGCTGTGGAGTCCAGTGGTAACGTCTCTGCCCTTCAACTGTGGAGAAGCAACTCAAGGTCCTGCTTGGCACATCCCTCTGGTACGGGTGCCGGACAAAATCCCTACAGCCAGGTTCCCTTCCCTAGTGCCAACATCCCGACGGCCAACTTCCAGACAGAACAAGTGCCGGACATACCAAGTTCCCTACACGGCCAAATTCCAGACATCCAAAATCCCAGCAGCAAACCCTAATACTAACACCCTAACCCTTATCGAATTAGGCTTATGGGTTATGGTTAGGTTTAGGGAGTTAGGTTTCGGGCTAGGTTTAGGAGGTTTAGGCCTAAGTTTAGGGGGGTTAGGGCTAAGTTTAGGGGGTTAGGGATGGGGTTAGGGAGTAGGGTTAGCGTTAGCCGCTGGGATTTTGGATGTCTGGAAGTTGGCCGTCAGGGAGTTGTCTGTGTCGGGAAGTTGGCCATCAGGGAGTTGTCTGTGTAGGGAAGTTGGCCGTCAGGGAGTTGTCTGTGTCGGGAAGTTGGCCACCAGGGAGTTGTCTGTGTAGGGAAGTTGGCTGTTGGGATTTTGGCATTAGGGAATCTGGTTGTGATTTCGACCCAAATCCCTCTGATACAACTGTGGAGAAGTCTTGACTTTACGAGAAGCAGGTTCAACCTAACAACCAGGTCGCTGATCATCGCTACAATCATGGAAAGCTGACTCGATCCCACTCAGAAGACGCCACCAGCGAGTGTCCTTGGGCAAGACACCTAATGATATGGATGCACCTACCTCACAAAATACTTGTACATCTCATAGATTGTAAGTTCCCTTGGGAACAGGGTCCCCCTGAATCAGGTCATTATCCATGTGTGGTATTCTAATGTATCAACTCCTTGTACACTGATCCTGTAAAGCGCTGAGGAATATGTGGCGCTATATAAATAAAGGATGATAATAATCATAATAAAAAGGTGCGACATCTCTAGGAAGAACCCTATATCCGGCTATTGGGACTTCCTGAGTCACGATTAAGGCTTAAGGGCTGAAACGTTGCATTTTCACCCTGTTCTTTGCTCCTAATAAATCCATGGGATTGACTCTTTGATTCCTTGAGCAAGCTGATTTCTCTCTCTAGAGACATACTGAGGGTATTCATCGCTGGTGCTGCACAGCATATCCCCTGAGGATCAGGGTAGTGCTGACATGTTGGCATGCAAGAAGGAGCAAGGAGACCCAATGTGTAACTGGGCAGCAGTAACAAACGGAGGTAAGTTAGGGAAGCTGCAGGGACATTGACCAAAAGAGTATTTTGGTTTGTAGAATTCTGGGAAAGGAGTGCTCAACCAGTATTTGACTTTCCAAAGAAAAAGATTATTTTAACATCTATATAATAAAAGAGTAAGGCTTTGGCTGTCCGTCGCCAAAGCCTTACTGCGCATGCGCGCGCAACCAGCGGCGGTTGGTTGCGCGCGCATGCAACCGCCGCGGCACGAGCCGGCTGCTGGCTCGCCGCGGCGGTTACACATGCACACAGCAGCCGGGTAGAGGCTGCGCTCGCAGCCTCTACCCGGCTGCCGCGCGCATCCAACCCCAGAGCGGCGAAGGGAAAGTTTCCTCCGCCGCTCGGGGGGTTGGATGCGCGCGGCAGCCGGGTAGAGGCTGCGAGCGCAGCCTCTACCCGGCTGCTGTGTGCATCTAACGGGTCCCCCGAGCGGCGAAGGGAAAGTTCCCTCCGCCGCTCAGGGGTAGGATGCGCGCGGCAGCCGGGTAGAGGCGCAGCCTCTACCCGGCTGCCGCGCGCATCCTACCCCCCGAGCGGCGGAGGGAAAGTTCCCTCGCTTCCGCTTTGAAGGACCCAAGCCCCGGTCACGTGACCGCGGCTTGGGTCCTTCAAAGACCGGAAGCGGGGAAATCTTCACTTCCCTGGCGCCGCCTCGACAGGTAAGTATGAGCGCTGGTGGGGGGGTCAATATCCACAAGCTGGGGGGGTCAATATCCACGAGCTGGGGGGTCCATGTCCACGAGCTGGGGGACCATATCCACGACCTGGGGGCAAATCCACGAGCTGGGGCAAATCCACCTGCTGGCAAATCCACGAGCTGGGGGCAAATCCATGTGCTGGGCAAATCCATGAGCTGGGCAACTCCATGAGCTGGGGCAAATCCATGTGCTGGGCAAATCCATGAGCTGGGGGCAAATCCACGAGCTGGGGGCAAATCCATGTGCTGGGCAAATCCATGAGCTGGGCAACTCCATGAGCTGGGGGCAAATCCATGTGCTGGGCAAATCCATGAGCTGGGGCAAATCCATGTGCTGGGCAAATCCATGAGCTGGGGGCAAATCCATGAGCTGGGGCAAATCCATGAGCTGGGCAACTCCATGAGCTGGGGGCAAATCCATGTGCTGGGCAAATCCATGAGCTGGGGCAAATCCATGTGCTGGGCAAATCCATGAGCTGGGGGCAAATCCATGAGCTGGGCAACTCCATGAGCTGGGGGCAAATCCATGAGCTGGGGGCAAATCCATGAGCTGGGGGCAAATCCATGAGCTGGGGCAAATCCATGAGCTGGGGCAAATCCATGAGCTGGGGCAAATCCATGTGCTGGGCAAATCCATGAGCTGGGCAACTCCATGAGCTGGGGCAAATCCATGAGCTGGGGCAAATCCATGTGCTGGGCAAATCCATGAGCTGGGGGCAAATCCATGAGCTGGGCAAATCCATGTGCTGGGGGCAAATATCCATGTGCTGGGGCAGTATCCACATGCTGGGGCAATATCCACGTGCTGGGGCAGTATCCACGAGCTGGGGCAGTATACCCACAATAGACTGCCCTCTGGGCAGGCTGGGGCAGTATCCACTTGCGGGGGCAGTATCCACGTGCGGGGGCAGTATCCACGTGCGGGGGCAGTATCCACGAGCTGGGGCAGTATATCCATGAGCAGGGGCAGTATATCCACAATAGACTGCCCTCTGGGCAGGCTTTACAACTAGTATTTAATAAATGGTTGAAGTAGAGCATTTAATAAGAAAGCAGCAGCTGTTTGTATAGAGAGGGTTAGTTTCCATACAGTCGTCTCGCACATTTTGTTTGCCTGTCAGGATTTTCTCCAGCGCCAGGAGGTTACATGTGTAGGCAGTAAAGACATAATAAGAATAATGAGCAATGTCAGATTTTTGGCCGTGCTGTATGCACAAAGCTGCAATAATTTTAATTATATGTGAGCAGCCAATGTGTTAGTGACAAAGGTTAATTTAGAAACACACTGTTGTTCAGTTATAAGCAGCTTTCTAAAATGGTTTACTTAATCATGAAATATGTTGCCCTTTAATTGGGAATATTATACAGTACTGACGTCTTTGTGTTCCAGATACTGCAGGATCTTATGTTCGCCAGCAGGATGTGCTATAATTACCTTTTCTATCAAATAATCAGTGAAGTCCTTGAGTACTTTCAAGTAATAATATTTATAAAACAAGATTGTTCTCAAGGGAAAGTCAAAGTACTTACAGCACATTCCCTGATATTATTGCGATAATCAACAATTGTATGTTTTATGATTCTTAGTAGGATGAGACATGGAGTTAGTTCTTCAAGAAGGAAATCTACAAAGTGACGTTTTGTGGAAGACATACTTACCATTGCACTTACCATTTACCAAGTTAGCAATCTCACCTAAACACATCTAAGGGGTTATTCGCACAGCGGACATAAAGCATCTTATTTAGCCCAGGTGTGCTTCAACAAGATGCAGAAGAATTTAAATGTTTGCCACACTATAACACTGTCTCAGTACAAAGACTTAACCCCCTCACTCTCAAAAAAAATGCATAAACCTGCCTTTGAATTGTAATACGATGAAAAAGAAAAAATAGCTTATAATTCCTCATTTGCATACATTTTAGATTACTGTATCCCCTAGGGAGAATCATATGTAATTCCTGTAACCCGCATTACTGCAAAGACGTTTCAAGGAGTTGCTCCCACCCTCACTGGAATAAAAATCTCAACAAACTTTACTGCTACATTTCAACTGCCAGAGAGAGGGCAGAATACAGGGAGAGCGCTGGGGTCACTCACTAGTGTACAGAAAATGAGATTTAAGGGGTTATAGTTGCTGAAAATCCCTGTACAGTACAGATTCAAGATCTTACCGTAATCTCCATATACAGGCATTATGCCACATACAGTATTATTTTTATATCCTATTGGTATTTTTTGGAAGCTGCATTCCTACAAAGCCCCACTAAGCAGGATATCTGATCAGATTTATTATTTATCTTTATCATAGTTACTGTATTTGACACAAAGGTCCAGTTCTGTCTGTATGATATAATACAGACCCCATGTGGAATTGTGCAGGTTTAGGGACACAATCTAGATTTTAGAACCTTTCCTCCCAGCAACATTTCTGTAGAGCGAAAACTAATACGTAACATTTTAAAAATGAGCACATTTACATTCATTTAATCTTTTCTCTGTCTCAGAATGACAATTTCTGTTCAAAATTGCAATTTTACCATTTATTTTATTGTCGAGTGTCCCATGTTATATATATTTTTTCAACATAAAGCGTTTGATAGTGAAGGGGTTAAAAAATAATACAAATCTACCAACATTAAAAAAAACGCCTAAGCAGCAAATGAAACATGGACTGAGATGTAATGTCTGATACAAAAAAAATAAAGTGAAACATAAACAGCAAATTGAATCTGGCTCACACCAAGTCTAAATAGTTCTTGCCCTTGGAGCTTCAATATGCATGTGACCCATCTAGCTACCAGAAACCTAATCTGTCCATTCTGGCTTACAGCAGCAAATCTCCGGCAGGGAAGTTCTTGAACTAGCTGCAGAAATAAATATATATAAAGAAGTGTCCCGTTGTTAAAATGTCAGAAATACATTTAAAAATGGGTCAAGGCTCCCTAGTAAACGGAAAATGAATTCTGTGCTTCTGCCTTATCTTAAGAATTGAAGGAAAATGGTTAAAACAAAACCTGTTATGCCCAATGTTATCCTACATTGTATTTTGTGCATTCTATTTCCTTTTCGACTAGATGTGTAATCTGAGTTTATTTCAAAGTTATTTTCATTAACTGCTTCTATTATCATTGCAATATATAAAATTATTTCAGTCGGTTAAATTGCTTTTCATGACCCAATGAACAACATATTTAAGATTAACACATTTTCAGGTTGTCTTTTTTTTAAGTATTATTATTTGAAAGATGTCTATTTCTATAGGCAGAAAATTTGGATGCACGAAATTTACTGTCAACGCTGCATGTGGCCAATTTTCAGTACTCCTATATATTATGAAGGTTAACAATATATAATTGTGTCTGTTCTTTCTTTTAGCTTTAGAATTTGAATGGGTCTGAGTATTAAATCAAGTATCAAAATGAGTAGCTCTGATCTCTGCCACATACCATGGGCTTTATCGCTGTATCTACGGCTGTAATTTTAATGAAGCGTGCATATGCAGGCATGTCCAGTGCCCACTCTATTGTAATGATACACACTCAGATGCACACCGATTATCAATTTAGGAACCCATCCTTGCCTTTTGGAGGTCTGTGAACCACTGTAATGTAATAGTATCCGATTACACAGAGGGTCAGAAGGGTTCAGGTCCAATGGCTTAAAGTTGTCCTTCCCCTAATAGGAAGTAATAGAAATAGTCGGCTGACAATTACACAGATAACTACTGTCTGTGCCCCTGAACAGATCATGGGATGTCATCCCCCTGATGGCGGCCCATCTCATTGTATAGGAGAGCGCAAGAACAGGAAAAATGGAAGACTGGTCCTCTGCTTGGATCCATACTTGAACCCTGTGCAACAGGGAAAGAAAGGGGAAGGGTGCACTAAAGGGTGCACACTGCACTGAGGTGGCTGATCCTTAATTGACATGCAAAAAATAAGGAATAAGCCGGCACTCATTTTGTCCAAGTGTCTTTAAATTTATGGAGTCAACGTCATCAACCGCAACATTTCAGCCCCATGGGCTTTTATGAAGCTTCATAAAAACACGGTGGTGCAACAATGTTGCTGTCGATGTTATTGACTCCATAAATTTAAAAACGCGTTGTTGGACCAAACGAGTGCCGATTAATTCCTTTTAATACTGTATGGTGTAGACAGTTACATTGCATAAGTGGCTGTCAGGGCGTTAGCTGCATGTCCTCATCCCTTTCTCCAGCATCCTCATAGCCTAATGGCCTAATCTGTCTAATCCTCCATCTCAGTAACAGGCAGCCATCTTTACTACACTTGGCGATGCTGACATATCCCCTGAGATGACACGTCAAAATGATGCCAAGAACTGGGTTCACAAATCTGTGTCAGTTTGGCACCAAGAACCCATAAGAAGGAAAAAAGGTGTCATCTGCGCTCGTTTCTATGTGTTCCATGTACAACAAAACTGAGGTTTTTATTTGTTTCAATGGCCATTGCAACGTAAGCTCACTCGCCACTTCACGGCACCTCTTTACAGAGTGAGTACCTAACATGTACCAAAAGGCCTTTTGGTACATGTTAGGTACTCACTCTGTAAAGAGGTGCCGTGAAGTGGCGAGTGAGCTTACGTTGCAATGGCCATTGAAACAAACAAAAACCTCAGTTTTGTTGTACATGGAACACATAGAAATGAGCGCAGATGACACCTTTTTCCTTGTTATGTTTTATACATTAACTGGCCTGTTACTCCTGGCAGTTGCTGCCGCTCCGGTGAGTATGGGCGCAACGCCATTTTTTCTGTATTTACAGTTGTGTTCAAAATTATTCAACCCCCACTGAAATTGAGTGTTTTGGCCAGTTTGACATTGATTTTGATCATTCAGTCATCTTGCTTACAATTAAATCAAAGAGGCACGTGTAGGTCAGACAAATATAACATAACATTTATAATGAAATAACCACAAATGTCTTTTCTGTGCTCACATCATTATCAGTTTTATTCAACCCCCAAGTGACATTCAATCTTAGTACTTAGTACAACATCCTTTTACAGTTATAACAGCTTTTAAACGTGAAGCATAGCTTGACACAAGTGTCTTGCAGCGATCTACGGGTATCTTCGCCCATTCGTCATGGGCAAAAGCCTCCAGTTCAGTCACATTCTTAGGCTTGCGCACTGCAACTGCATTCTTTAAGTCCCACCAGAGGTTCTCAATCGGATTTAAGTCAGGTGACTGCGATGGCCACTCCAAAATGTTCCAGCCTTTAATCTGCAACCATGCTCTAGTGGACTTGGAGGTATGCTTGGGATCATTGTCCTGTTGAAAGGTCCAACGTCTCCCAAGCCTCAGATTGTCATCCAATATCTCCTGGTACTGAAGAGAATTCATGGTACCTTGCACACGCTGAAGCTTCCTTGTACCTGCAGAAGCAAAACAGCCCCAAAGCATGATTGACCCCCCGCCATGCTTCACAGTAGGCAAGGTGTTCTTTTCTTCATAGGCCTTGTTCTTCCTCCTCCAAACATAGCGTTGATCCATGGGCCCAAACAGTTCTAATTTTGTTTCATCAGTCCACAGAACACTATCCCAAAACTTCTGTGGTTTGTCCACATGACTTTTGGCATACTGCAGTCGACTCTTCTTATTCTTTGGAGACAGCAAGGGGGTGCGCCTGGGAGTTCTGGCATGGAGGCCTTCATTACGCAGTGTGCGCCGTATTGTCTGAGCTGAAACTTCAGTACCCACATCTGACAAATCTTTTCTCGGTTCCTCAGCAGTCACACGGGGACTTTTCTCCACTCTACGCTTCAGGTAGCGCACAGCAGTCGAAGTCAGCATCTTCTTTCTGCCACGACCAGGTAGCGTTTCAACAGTGCCCTGTGCCTTGAATTTGCGAATGATGCTTCCTATGGTCTCTCTTGGTATGTTTAAGATCTTTGCAATCTTCTTATAGCCATTGCCCTTCCTGTGAAGAGTAATCACCTCTTCTCTTGTCTTCCTGGACCATTCTCTTGACTTGACCATGTTTGTAACCACACCAGTAAATGTCTAGAAGGAGCTGAGTATCACAGTCATTTTAAAGCTGCCTAATTGGTGCTTATTATGCTTTATTGCTGCTCCGTGACATCCACAGGTGTTTTCAGTACCTGATTGAAAACACTTGACTGAACCTCTGTTCTTCAGAGTGGTAGTCTTTAAGGGGTTGAATAATTGTGTCAATGAAGAATTCACAAAAGAAACATTTACTACTGTATTACAAAACCAATTGATGTCATTTTAGTTGCATATGGTTCTTTAAAAAGTCCTTGTAGGATTTCATCCTGAATACAATTACAAATGTACACTAAATTCCCTAAAACCCATTACAGCATTGGGGGTTGAATAATTTTGAACACAACTGTATGTATACCAAGAACCCATAAGACAGACACATGCATCATTCTGTTCCATTACGCCTTCCTCAGTCTAGCAATTACTTTTGGGCACTGACACAAGCATACAACAAACAATGAATATGTCGCTGACACAGTCTGCTTCGGTTTGGGCCATGAAGAGGAACCCACCTACATTGTCTCAGCAACTGGCGTAGAATCAAGACCTGTTTGCTATGAGATCAAAACACTACTTCCTCAGTGCTAGGTTATTTTCCAACTTCTGCTTTAGAGCAAGCGTTCTATTCCACTGTTCCTTCTCTCCTGCCTCAAAATCCTTCCTATCCTGATCCTAGTTTACTTCCCTTGCTACTTCACCTCTGACTTGATCCATGGACTACGATTCTGTGTCCCCTGGCCGCAGTTTGGCTTATGTACTGATCTCTAGCTTGTTTAATGACTACTCTACATGTTATAACCTTTGGTGCTTGTTTGATGACCTGTAATAACTGTTTCTTATTCTTAAACTCCTACCAGTACCACAGGTCCTGCAACCTACAGTACCTTTACAGTGATTTAACCAGGTGTCATTTCAACTGCCACAGTGGAGGGTCATCTTGATTCAATATTATATTCAAAAATAGCAGAAAACTAGAAATGTCATTAAAACAAACTTTACTGTATATAAAGTAAAAATAATAACAGGATAATACTATACAAAGCCTAAACACTTCTCGCCTTTCGTCCTTTGGTGCTTTCATGTTTACTGTTTTTATAGGGGATGTTTACTGTTTTTATAGGGGAAATTCTATTAGTATCCAATTCTCTTGTGTCCCATCCCACTGCTGACATGTCTGGCAAGCATGTTAGTATAGTGTTACTTCATATTTGCCCATATACATGGTACGTATGTGTAGATTGATGGCGAAAGTTCATGATGTCCTAAGGAAAGGACATAACTGGAGAACCTAGATGCAATATTGTAGAATACCTCCCCGTACGGTGCAATTTCGTGGCCATTCGGCTATTCAAAAAGCTGGCAGTTTGCCAAATATTGGCGAATTGCCAAGCAAAAAAAGGTGATCTTCCACACCAGTGAACTCCCATAGAGAAGTAATGGTTAGAGAACACTGTATAGCAGCGAAATGTCAGTGGAATGCCCTGATTTCTGGTGGTTTCATTTGACCAGTTTAAACAGGCGAATCCCATAGGTTTCTATGTAAAAAAAAAATATTTTGTCAATTGTTTATTCTTTTCATTTGCAGCAAAAAGTCTCTTTATTTTTTAGGATTTTGTTAGACATTTTTCGGCATTTTTTTAGACATTTTTTGGCATTTTTTTAGCGAAATGGTTTTCCATGATTTTTTTAAATAGCGTTTATTTTTTCTGTAAAAGACCTTCTTATTATTATTCATAGGACCTTATATATATTATTTCCAGACATATTAGTGCAGTAGTTTTTTGAAAACACGTTTTAAAAGTTGTATTTTTTCTTTATTTCGTTCATCAGCTTGTCGGCTTTTTCCAGCGGCTGGTCAGCACTCTGTTTGGTGGGTCGTCTGCTTTTTTCAGATCGATTCGGCGGTTTTGCGGCGGATCGTCGGATGCATTCGGTGGGTTTTCGAATCAAATCAGTGTGTTTCGGCAGTTTTTCAGATCCATTCGGCGTTTTTTCTGATCGATTTTGCAGAGGGTTTTTGGAGGTGTTTAGTGGCTCATTCCCGGTACCTTGGAGACGCTGCGGTGAATACAGAATTCACCCCAGGGTCAGCGAATCAAACTCGCCGAAGTGCTGGGAACAAGAGAGCACCGAAATGTCGGTGACATATCGGTGCTGCCTGATTAACCCTGTAGGTCTCAGTTTTGCTGCAATTTGTTTAAATATCTGGATTCATATACTTTGCCCCAAATCAGACTTTATTAAATTCGTAACTTTGATAACAGTTTGCTTCTGTTATCATCTCCAACAACCTGAACATATTGTGTATATTTGATGTTGAGCAGGAGATTGTTATCGAGCAGCCACCCAGTGAGTGCAGTATATGAAAGTTTCTGCTTGCTTTAGGTCTGAACTCTGAAGATAACTAAACAGGTAGCATAGAAAGAGGTGAAGCTCTGTAGCGGCTGATGTTTGTTTTCCATTCAGCCCAGGTTGATGCTTGGACATGTCCCAATGTTCTTTCAGCTATTTATAGCAAAACTAGATTGTACTCAATACGATTCTCAGCTAGGCTTGTTGTTTTAGTTTTTTTGCAGGAATATATATTTCAAAGAGAGAATATTAGATTAGCTACCAAACAATTGTCTGTCTATGCCTATTACATTGCTGTTCTTAGCTGGCGTTCTTAACTGGAGCTCAGAAAGAGAAAAGAACCAACCTATATACTATCTATCTATCCGTTTATATGCAGTGTTGATTATATATATACTCTTGAATACACTTAAGCACCAGATAATCCCTATCCTCAGGCAATGAAGAAATGATCTAGAGGAAGGAGGTAGGCGAAATACTGTATATCCTGGTGGAACGAAGGGTGAAACTGAATACCACAGTTTAACTGTTTGCTGTACATAAAAATAGAAGTTGTTTTAGTTTAAACCAAAGCAAGCCACAAAACACTTTTTAGATTATTTAGATCAAACTCACATGTGCATTAGTGTACCGTGTTTCTCCGAAAATAAGACCAAGTGGGATTTTTTTTTATACCTTCGAAAATATAAGACCCCAAAAATAAGACATAGTTGTAGGGCAATTGGTAGCGCTGCGGGAGAGAATCAGTGGTGTCGGCACCAGAGGAAGTGAGGCAGCAGCGGAGGGAGCAGAGCTGCATGACGGGGCTGTAAAGCGTGATCCTCCATATGAGGATCGAGCTTTGCAGGACTTGAGCGCATCAACTGTGCTGAGGTCACTAACTGCGTGCGCCCAGGGTATCAGAGTGGAAGGAACGTCCACTCTCACGGATGTTCCTTCCACTCTGAAGTGCGCTCGTCTGACACCAGCCTAAGCCGATGCTTCTTCTAGTGCCGGCTCCTGTCACTGGTGATACCAGACGTACACCGCCTGTGTGGAATCGATACGATACCGGTAGTGAAAAAACATTTATTCCCCCAGACAAGATGAGTGCAAAAAGGAAAAGCTATTCCATCGAGTATAAGAAAAGAATCGTAGAGGACTCGTACGGCAAGAATCTTATGGCTTACTGCAAAGAGAAGATGTTGGATCGCCGATTGGTCCGGAAATGACGAGCAGATTACAATAACCTCAGTCAACAGCTGGACGTGGGAAATGCTAAGAAGCGCAAGTGTGGATCAGGTCGGCCAACATTATTTCCAGATTTGGAAAACATCATGTGTGTATGGATTGCTGACAGGAGAACAAAGGCTTTGGTTGTGCGCAGGGCTGATATTCAAGCATTTGCTCTTGCAATGGCACCAAAGTTCGATATATCCCCAGAAGAATTCAAAGCATCACAACATTGACTGGATAACTTCCTTCAGCGATATGAACTGTCTCTAAGAAGATCGACAACACTGATCAAGTTGGAAGATGCTGAAGTTGTTAAATGTGCACTTGCCTTTAAGTCCTTTGTTGATGGAATCAACTTTTCTGAATATCAACTCTCCAACATGATTGCTATGGATGAAACTGCAGTGTTTACGGGCCAAGGATCTTAAGCGACAATAAATCAGAGGGGCGCCTCGCCAATCTACATTCCCTCCACTGTTTACGAAAGTGTATGTCTTACCTGTATATTGGCAATTCGTCTGGGTGGAAAGAAAGTCACAACTCTAATCATCACTAAGGGCAAGAAGGATTGAACATGTTTCGGGCATTTATGTTTTTGAAACTGAAAAAGCCTGACGCACACAAGCAGTTATAAGGAAGTGGGTCAATTTGAGGCTGCCGCTTATTTTGCGACATGGCCAAAGAGGCCAGTCTGGGATTCTGTCAGTACTCACCGCGCTGAAGACAAGAAGAACTAACCTGCAGAGAGACGAATAGATCAAATAATGATTCCTGCAGGAATGACTGTGTAGCGCTGGTTTTATTCTGCTGCCGTAATTACTCGTTTCTGGCCACCAGGGGGAGACGAGCGCAATGTAAACCACACTGGACATTTTTGGACTACGTTTTCCAGCATGCTTTGGGGCAGGGACAGGAAGTGGGTGGAGAGAACGGGGAGACATCCGCAACCTTGTGCAGAGGAGAGCCAGTGCGCGCCAAGGGGTGAACAGATCAAGACGCACGAGAGACAAGGAGCGATTGTGACCAGGCCGTAGCGCAGGGGCTGCCTTGCGGACGCTGGAGATTGGTTTCAGTGACTTGCCAGAGACCTAGTAATCCACCGCTGAGAGGTTTACACAGATACAGAGCTGCAGATTGGACCCCGAGTTAGGAGACCGTGATGATCTAATGGGAGTGCAGGCGGTGAACTGAGAATTTTGTGGCAGAGACGGACAAGCAAGACAAGCGGATCCGGTGGCACAGAGTCCCAGCCAAATCGAGCGGAGACACGTCCTGGGTCGAACAGAGTGCAGAGTATCTGGCGGATTGGTGAGAGGCCTTCCAGGCCGCAGTACAGTAATAAGGCACGCTGCAGTTTTGTCTAAATCTACAGGGCCCCAACGTGACTAGTCGAAGACACATTGAACTCATTCACTGGCCAGTTGAATCTAGTACCCGGGTACCAAAACAGGCATACACGCACACCTTCTTGGGACACAACCTGTACGGGACTCACACTCCAGCAACGAAGGGGTTAAAATTCCTTTTTCTTTTCCGCTGTGCGTTTCTCGTATTACGAATTCCTGTAAATATATATATGAATACCGTGCTGCTTTATATATGCCATTTTATTTGAGACCAGTAAACTATATAACTTATAAAATCCACAACAGTGCTGGTGTATATTTATTCCCTAGTGCGGGGAGACTGACCCGAGGTTAAATTCAGCGGCTCCTCTGGGAGTGAGCGCTACAACTGCCTATCTCAAGATTCTTGATATTGCAATGCATTGTACAAGCCATTCAAGGATCATTTGCACATGGAAATCAATGATGATTTTTGAAAATAGACTGGAGAGCAATCAGGGTGGAAACTTTGTGAATCCTGGCCTTCAAGAGGTTGTGACTTGGGTGAAGAAGTTGTGGGATAAAATCACTTACACCTGTGTTGCCAATGCAAAACAAGCAGGCTACCTGGACAAGAAGTGTTCATTGAAGGAGAGCTCTATTGCTAGACATGAAAGATTTGGGTAAATGGTTGTAAAGGAAATGGAGTTACAAGAAAATCAGGCTAGAATTCAGGATTTGGAGAGTTATGATGATGTTCCAGACGATGACATGACTTGTATTTGAATAAATTTTTGGTATATTTTTGTGCCTGAATAAATGTAGACTGTTGTACATGAATAACTGTGGTTTGTTGTACATAAAAAAAAAATAAGACCTATCCCAAAAATAAGAACTAGTGTGTTTTTTGGGAGGCCAAAAACCATAAGACAGTGTCTTATTTTCGGGGAAACACAGTATCGTACCTTACAAGTGTCCTGCTTCAGGTGTAGTCTTAGGTATCCTAATATCCCGTTGAGACAGTAAACTGCCTGTTTTTCCGTAAGGCAGTGGGGCATGTTCCTTCTCCTGATGTATGTTATCCCCTTCTCTAGCTAAATCTGTCCCTTTCTTTGTTGCCTGGGGACTGGCATGCCATCTTTTGGGTGGGTCTGCCTATTCTTGCATCACACAAGTCATGTCACTGGCATTGCCATAGGCCTACATACCCCTGCCCTGATCTCACACCAGTGTTGGAATGTATGGTGTCTGTCCATTTGCAAATGTTAACATTTAGAAGTAAACCTATTTGCAGACATATACTGCATAGTCGCCAACTCGTCCTCAGAGTATGTGGGTGCCATCCAAATGACTAGCTGTTCCACATTTCCAGGGACGTTGCAGTTTTTCAACTCCGTTTCAAGGCCTTCATTTGTCCCAGGACATGTCCTGCATTCTGATATCTGTCTAGCTGTGCAGTTTCCAGTCACAACTATATAATTTTGAATTTAATGTTTCACTTAACTAGAATATATTATTATAGTAAATAACATATACAGTGAAACATTTTAGTTAATATCCCTGATAATACAATCATGACTGAGTGACCAGTTTATTATGACCACCCCATCAGTACTTCGTTGGGCCACCTTTTGCCTTCAATACTGCGGTGATTCTTCTTGGCATTGACTCCACGAGATGTTGAAAGGTGATACAAGGAATCTGACACCATGCCTGATGAATAGCACTGCCCAGTTCTGTGAGATTTGATGGTTGTGGAACCAGCTGCCTGATGGCTCTTTCAACTTCGTCCCCACAAATGCTCAATTGGATTGAGATCTGGTGATTGTGGGGGCCACCTAAGCAAGGTAAAGTCTCCCTCATGTTCTTGACACCACTCCTGCACAAGACGAGCACTGTGGCATGGCGAATTGTCTTGTTGGAAGAAGCCATCTCCATTGGGATACACCATCAACATGATAGGATGAACTGAGCAGCAACAATACTTCTGTATGTTGTGCTATTCAGACGTTGTTCCACAGAATTTAAGGCCCCCAAACCATAACACATCTCCACCAGCTTGAAGGGTTGTACTCATGCATTTGGGGTGCATGCTTTCATGCTGTTTCCGCCAAATTCTCACTCTGCATGATGCATGATGCATGATCCATCTGCATGATGCAACTGGAAACATGATTCAGCGGACCACATGACTTTTTTCCAATCCTCGAATGTCCAATCCTTGTGTTTCTGTGTGAATTGGAAACGTTTTACCTTGTTAACTGCAGACAGCAAAGGTGTTTGAACAGACCTTCGGCTTCCATATCCCATACGATGCAGTGTACGGCAAACAGTGCGTTCAGAGATCATTTGAGAGGATCCCTCATTAAGATCTGCAGTAATTTGATGCATTGTTGCCCTTCTGTTGACTTGTACCAGTCTTGCCACTCTCCGTTCTGCCCTAACATTGACTAGTCGCTGACAGTCCAGTCTTTAAACACTTTAACAACAGCTGCTCTTGAACGAATTCTGCTGTTTTGCTGATACTCTCTCCATGGCTCCGAGTGCCAACAATCATCCAACGTTCGAAGGCTGTTAAATCGCGTTGCTTACCCATATCTTCAGAAAAAAAACACTACTACTGTCGTGGTAAACAACCTGCTTCCCTATTTATAATGGTCTGGCCCTCTAGCAACTTCAGCGCGAAATTATAGCTAATTTGCCTAAAAAAGTCTGGTGGTCATAATAATCTGGCCACTCTGGGTCAAATTACAATCTTCAGGCAAACGTTTGCGCCGGCGCAGAAAACCTATTAACGCGAGGGGTAAAACACTTTGCGCTGAACATCGTATTACAATGTCAGCGCAACAAACGCACTTAATTGTCTAGCGCGGGTGAACCTGTGCAAACCCTACGCGAGCGTACTTTACTGCGCGCGTCCTATACTTAACATTGTGAGCGCAAATGCGTTTGTGCGCTGGTACGCGGATGGTATTACAATCCATGCACAGTTTGTAACGCACAGCTGTTGTGTGCATAATTTTAGCAACTCCTGAAAGCTGGTGTTAATAGCAAATTCTATAAACCTGGTCGAAACCAAATACACCAGCCCAAAAAAAATATCCACAAAGTATAGTTACACATTCTACTCATACCAAACCAATGAATTTGAGAAGTTGTGCGTGTTTTTTTATTGATGCAGCATATATGCTCAGATTGACTGTGACAGGCGCAAAAACTTAACATGAGATAATTGTGATTCTTAATTCTGATTTGCTGAATCGCGTGAAAAAAACAGTCCGCACATTGTGCGCGGCCGTTTAACATGCGTTATTGCTTGACGGATGAAATATATGCGCGAGAATTGTAATTCCAGCATTGATTTACGTGCGTTAACGTTTAACGCTTGGCGCACAAATTCACGCGTTGTGCATGAGTTTTTGCGTGAAGAATGTAATAGGGCCCTCAGTGTATAATTGCTTTTAAATCAACTTTGGCAGCTTTCCCCAGTAGTACTTAATTATACAGTTTGTTGTAGGTATTTGTGCAGAGTGGCCACAGCAGAAACCATTATGGGTAGAGGTTTATAATCAATTTGTGGGTGGAACTTTAGAATCAATATGTGGGTGACATAAACACCTTTAAAATCGTCTTACTGCTGCAAAGTGTTCTTGGAAATTGTTTACAAATGATGTAGAGCCAATTCAGCATTTCTCATGCGTCTGCTGTGAATTTAAAGGAATGGTCTACTCCTGACCACCTTAGCTTTTTAAAGTAGCCAGGATGTAAAGAGTCCCCCTCTTCTTCGTTTCTCCTTGCTGCCCCCATCCGGCAGAAAAGGAGGGGTGTAAAATGGATGAGTTTCCTCCACCACACCCAATATCACCAGCAGTCAGGATTTAGAATTTCCTGGCTGCCAGTCATCAGATCAGTGACTAGTGACATTAGTACGCAGACAGCGTGCTGACATTACTCTTTCTGAGATCACCTGCGATAGCAACCCACACATATGCTGCAGAAGAAAGGGATCCCACAGGCATTCACAGGAAGCAGAAAGTGGACCCTATCAGGGTTCATACTGGGAGCATGCGCATATAGGGACTGCCTGGAAGAGGAATGAAAGGCACATGTGCCAACCACAGCGGAATGGAACCACAAACTCCGGTAGCAGAACATGGGAGATAAGTGGCACCATATTGAGTAGGGCATCTTTTGCAACTAGAATGTCTATTTAACCTCTTATCGCCATGGGACGTGTTATGCTGTCCTTGTGGAGGGAGGGCCTTTAAGCTGCAGGGTGTACAGGTACACAGGTACGCCCCACTGACTTCAATGGGCTGCCTCGGCCTCTCCCTGTAGCCGTCACACACCGCACTCCATTGGCTACAGAGAGACGGCCTGAACTCAGACCATCCCCCTGCAGCCAATGACACGCGTCGGCTGCATGGGCAGGTCAAATCAGAGGCCTGTGGCAGTTGGTTGTGCATCTTTTTCTTCCACACTTTTTCCTTCCCTCAACTTTCTGTTAACATGCTTGGATACAGCACTCTGAACAGCCAGCTTCTTTGGCAATGAATGTTTGTGGCTTACCCTCCTTGTGAAGGGTGTCAATGATTGTCTTCTGGACAACTGTCAGATCAGCAGTCTTCCCCATGATTGTGTAGCCTAGTGAACCAAACTGAGAGACCATTTTGAAGGCTCGCTCAGAAAACCTTTGCAGGTGTTTTGAGTTGATTGACATGTCAACATATTCTAAGTTTTGAGATACTGAATTGGTGGATTTTTGTTAAATGTGAGACAAATCATCACAATTAAAAGAACCAAAGACTTAAACTACTTCAGTCAGTGTGCATTGCATTTATTTAATACACAAGATTCACAATTTAAGTTGAATTAATGAAATAAATGAACTTTTCCACAACATTCTAATTTATTGAGATGCACCTGTATGTTGTGGAAATGTGTATATGATGTGGAAATGTGCATAGAGCCAAGTGTGATCCTGCGTTAATAGGATCATGCAGGAGTTGCATAGTAATTAATGGAGGACACTGGTGACATTAGTTCCCAGTCTTTCACTGCTCACTCACAGCCAGAAGTTGAATTTGCTACATTCGTTTTCAGTGTCAAGTGATTTTGGAAACGCAAAATTGCTTAACACCAGGATCCGAGACTGATATTCATTTCTGAATACTGTCTTAAGTCGAGAATAATGAACTACAATGGAATATTCAATGTTTTTTCTCTTGGAGCCATTAGAAACAGCTCCTATACAAAATATAGTAGCATTTATTGTAAGAAAGGAGCTGCTAATCTCTAGGAATACGGAAAGTTTGTGGCTCGGTCATAATAGCAGCTGAAGACGATAAGCTAAAGGCTTGAGCCGTTGTATATAATGGCTGAAGTTGTTAGCAGCTCTTTTAGCATCCACTCCCTAAACTTTAGCAAAACCCAAAGTTCCTTAGATGTATGTCAAAATACTTTGCATTTTTAAACAAAATAGCAGACTGTCGAATACCAGACACCATAAATATTCTACACATAGGTTGTTTGGAAAAAACATTATGTTGTTATGCTTTTTTCCAGCATTTTATTGATGTAATCCTTTATTAGACACCATTGTTTGACTGCTGAATATAAAACAAGAGCAGATTAGGATTAAAAAACCACAGTAAAAGAACAGATTTTTCTATTTCTGCTGTTGACTCATTTATTAAGTATGCATTACAAATATTTCTTCCAGACATAAACTGAAAAGAGTGAGTAAAGTAGTAATGCCCTTGAATGAAGGTCACTATTCTTTTGACGTGATCATTTCTTGTTTGGCTACTATTTAAAAATATTATTTTTGTTTGAAACACAACAACAGGAGTACAAGAAGTACTCTTCTGTTTCCACGTTCTCTTCAACTAACTTACTCTACATTATAAAGATTATTTTTACATTTATTCTAACAGAGCAGTATGAGTGTGCTGCGGTAAAGATACTAATAGGTGACACGATCAGGGTTATCCATAGAGATCCGAATTGCTTGAGAAAGGTAACCGAACGCTGAAAATCAGCATTCGGTTACCTTTCCTGGCCATTCGGCTATCCAGAGAGCAGGCAGTTCGCCAAATCCTGGCGAATTGCCTGCACATACGCTGCCTGTTCGAGGGCAGTGAAATCCCCATGAAAAAGCACTGCTTCGGCTATTCAGAGAACACAAACCAGCAGTGAAAGGTTCCCCTAATGCACTGCCATTCGGTGGTTTAATTCGGCAAGTTAATTCAGGAGAATCCCATAGGCTTCAATGTTAAAAATATTCCCGTTTTAATTCAATATGTAATAAACCGTTCATTATAAAATTCTGCAGTAAAGAGTCTCTTTATTTATAGATTTTGTTTAGGATATTTTAAGCATTTTCCAGATTTTTTTTTTTTTCTGTTTTTTTTTTAAGTTTACTTATTTTTTTAAGTAAAGTATTTATTTACTTAAGTATTTTTTTAAGATACTTTAAGCATTTTTCTGAATTTTGTTTTTTTAAAAGTCCGATTTTTTTTAATTTTATTTTTAAGTTTACTTATTTTTTCTGAAACAGCCCTTTTTATTATCATTCCCTGGACCTCATATGTAAATTTCAGACATTTTCGCTCAGTAGTTTCTTTGCAAACAGCTTTTTACTTTCACATTCATACAAACTGTTTTGCTAATTTATTCACCTCCCTCTGTCTGCGGTGTCGGCTTTTTCCGGCGGCTTCGCTGCGTGCGATCGGCTCCTGCTCGGGTTTTTCCGGCGTCTTCGACGGGTTAATCCAGATGTTTTTGAGGGTTTTCGGCGTGCATTCGCCGGTTTTGCGGTGAGGTTTCGTCAGGTTTGCGGTAGCTTTTCCCTGCAATTCGGGGACCCTGTGGTGCTTGCTGAATACACCGCAGGGTCACCGAAATGGGATCGGCAACACGAACCAAATTGAAGAGAACGAAAAGTCACCGAACGTGCGGTGACTTTTCGAATCTCTTTGGATAACCCTGATAGTTTAATTCAATATATTGTTTTAATTTTTTGTTATCTGTTTAGCCCTTACGCTGCTGAGCTATTTCACCGCTGTGTGCTGAGCTCATTTTTAACAGTTTCACTCATCATGTTTAAACGCGTTTTGAAGCCTTATTTTATTATATGACCCAGACATATTATATATCGTTCTTTTCGGCAGACTCGGCAGATTCATAATATATCATTATTAAATGTGTACGTCATGCCCTGCCTGAATATTATAACAAACAATGCAATAAAATTAGAATTTTCAATCATCTACAGTGTGTTATGTGTTTTTTTTACATTTTATCATCCAAGCCTTTGCGGTTATATTTTCTATGGGGTGCGCTTGTTAAAAAAATTAGAAATGGGGACGCGATACATTTTTTTTGGGTTGGAAATAACGTGATTTTTAGCAAACGTCCCCCATAGAAAAAATCGTTAGTGCAGCATCATTGTTCACATTATATTTGAAATGGACACAATATTTCTGCATTAATAAAACAAAAAAAATTTTTTATATTTTTAAATGTTTCAATTTTTTTAAAAAAATTGTTTACATTTTACATGGTCATGTTTGGTATCATTGGAAAGGCCATGCTCTGGCCATTCCAATGATACCAAGCAAACATTAATCCTTAGCTTCCACGGATCAGGAGAAAGAAATTGCCAAAAAAAATCTCAAATGCCTAAAAAAAACCTGAAAAAAATAATAAAGAGACTTTTTGCTGTAAATTAAAACAATAAATGGTTTACTAGATATTGAATAAAAACAGTAATATTTTTTACCGTTGAAACCTATGGGATTCACCTGATTAAACCTGCCGAATGAAACAACCGAACATTAGTGCATTTCTCTGACATTTCACTGCTGTTCGTTGTTCGCTGAATAGATTAACCTTTGCTTCTTTATGGGGACTTTCACTGCCGTTGAACAGGCACCGTATTGCAGACAATTTACCATATGTGGCGTACTGCCTGCTTTCTGAAAAGCCGAATGGCCCGAAATTGCATCGTACGGGGAAATTCCCTGTTCGGTGCAATTTCAGGGCCAGATCGGCTCTCTCTGAATAACCCCTTTTGCGTGTGGTCGCTGGATTGTGTAAGTTAAATGCAAGTCTAGGGCTTGCGGCCACGGTCTCGCGAGATCTTACACACTGCCTTGTAAGATCTTGCGAGAGCATTTCTGCAAGTCCTGGAGCTACGTGCTACAACATGGCCAGCCAGCGAGCCCGGGAGATTGTGCCAAACATGTTTGAATTGCCACATTTGACCCCAGTAAAGTGTGTGTGTGTTATAGCGTATATTATTGTTGGACCGCTGGCAGCCAATGACGCACTCAGTGCACAATGTAGGCAGGCCAAAGGCCGGCCTCAGCGCCAGCAGGGCATTCTACACTGCCCCGCAGAGTTGAGGTACTGTCTTGCTGAGTGGAGCTTGCAGCAGCAAGGGGTTTAAAGTTACAGAAAGTCCTGTCCACGTCACCTCAACAAAGCATCACTCCTGTAATGTCAACATTATACAACACTTTGTTTTGCAGGAAATAGCTATTTAATAGTATAAGAAATTGTGCAACAGTGTACAGTCTATATACTCCCTTGTAAAACATGTATTTAAAGGGACAATACCACTTACATAAGCGTTATCTACATTACTTGTGCATTACAAAAACACATTATAAAACTGCTGTTTGTTTTTCTTTGTTTGAAGTAATTGCATGTAAAGAAGGAAAAATTAAATTAGTTTTTCTTATCCCCAGATTCAATTTTGTTGACTTTTCCCATGAGGCAACATTTACCAAAAATGGTGCAAAGGTTTTTCTTTACTTCTGTGGTTTATCTAATCTACAGTATTTACCAGTTCATTAGGTGGAAGAGGGAATGTTTCCATAAAGCTGCAGTGGATCTATTGTTCCCTAGATAAGAGCTGGCATCTGAATGATATAAAAAAGGTAGTTTAAAACACTTCTAATCTACCCCCTGATGTTCTTTGAATTCATCCCACACAATACAATGGGATTTGAGTCAGTGATCAACCCATAGACTCCATTCTATGGCCAATGCCACAAAGTGAAAAGTAGGGGAAGTAAAGATACTGGGGGGGGGCAGTTTACAACACAATGGATGCACCCAGTGACACATACAAAGTAAAATATTTTCTTTACTTAACATGCGAGAGAAAAACAAAGTACATGTTTGATATCAGCAACATAAAAAAAACATAAAGACATTTTATTTTTTGTTGGTAATGGCCCTTTAAACATTACCTGAGAATACATCAACAAAGAATGTATCCTGTGATTTTCTTCCTTCTTTTTGCTCATTGTTATCAGTGAATCCCTTTTAACTTCCATTGTTTTTTTGTCAGTCTTAGCTGTCTACAACAACAGCTATAAAACAATGTGTTCCAAAACATGACTCTGTATACCCTTAGTGCTATTCTTTAATTGCATTAAAAAAAAACTAATTCGGACGACGCTTGGAAGGAGAAAACTATAAAACTGTCTTTATGTGAGTCTGTATATATGATTGTAGAATGTGGACACATACAGCTATAGTTCAACCTTCTTTTGAGTGAAGTGTTTTAAGATATAACTTTAATCGTTTTTTTGAATGTTTGCAACAAATGTTATTCTTTTGCTTCCAGGAAGGACAGGGGCCACGGAGCGCAAACATCCATTCAGTACATCTGTGGCCTCTCTTTGCAATAGACAGACAGCAGGGATTCTGACTTATAGAATTCCCCTGAATTCAGCCGCATGGATCTTTTGTTAATAGAAGACACATTAATAGGAAGCTTCAATTTTACCTTTTCAGCTTTATATTTTGCTTTCTGGGAACCCACAGGTAACCTGCAAGTCAACAGCTTGAATGCCAATCTTCTTTCATCGAGTTTCTAAAGACTTTCAGTGAGATTCCATGGCCCTGAAAATACAGTTTCCACTTCTGAATTTATTAATCCCACTGTGTTAATATTAACCTACTTTCTTCTCCCCAGCGATTGATTTATTACATATGGCTACCAGGGATATGTACTTGTATAGGCCAGCTAGGACTGGGCCTAGAACAACAGATTGGAGGGGCAGCATTTTGTTCGCTAATGTTCTTTCTTTTAATGGTCCAATATATTTGAGGAGTGCAGGCATGTGACAGAGCTGTAAATCAATATATCTCCCAGCATTGAGTCCCTGAGCTATAATAACCTGCGGTGATTATGATACTTTGCTTTTACTGTAAATTACATTTTATTGATACAGATAACCCTGATAGACTGTGAATATTTGTCTAAAATTCATGTTTATGTCCATACTTATTTATTATTGTATGGGGATAGAGAGGCAGGAGAATCAGGAGTGCCTAGGGCAGCACCCAGCCTAATTACACCCCTAACAGACACACAATAATTACTTGTAAAATATATCTGAAGAACAGCGTATACATTATTTTATGTTTTCATTTGAAAGCTTTTAAGTACAAAACAAACCACGAGTTTCAGGAACAATTAAGGGGGTTATTCAGACAGGTACGAAATGTCGCCGAAATGTAACCGGACACTGAAATTCAGCGTACGGTGACATTTTGGGGCCATTCGGCTATTCAGAGAGCAGGCAGTTCGACAGATATTGGCAAATTGCCTGCACATACGGTGCCTGTTCGAAGGCAGTGAAATCCCCATAGAGAAGCAATGCTTTGTCTATTCAGAGACACCAAACAGCAGGGAAAAGTTGCCGAAGTGCCCTGATGTTTGGTGTTTTCATTCGGCAGGTTTATTCAGGCGAATCCCATAGGCTTCAATGTTAAAAGTATTCCTGTTTTAATCCAATATCTAATAAACCGTTTATTATTATATTCTGCTGTAAAAAGTCTCTTTATTTATAGATTTTTTAGGATCTTTTAGGCATTTATTGACCAAATTTCTCCTGTTTTCTTTTTTAAAAATCATTTTTTCATTAACAGACCTTTATATTATCATTCATAGGACCTTATATGTAAATTCCAGGCATTTTCGTTCAGTAGGTTTTTGCAAACAGCGTTTCAATTTTGAAACTTTCAAGCATACTGTTTTTTTTTTTTCCCCGTTCGTCAGCTTGTCGGCTTTTTCTGGCGGCTGCTCTGTGCGATGATCGGCAGCTTGTCGGCTTTTTCCGGCGTGTTCAGAGTGTTTATTGCAGAGTTTCTCTGCAGGTTTTCAGTGAGTGTTCAGTGAGTGTTTGGTAAGTGTTCGCCGGCATTGCGGCGGGTTTTCCCTGCAATCCGGGGACCTTACGGTGAATGCTGAATACACTGCAGGGCAGGGAACTTTGCTTTCCTGAAGTGCAGGGAAGCGCGGGGAACGAGAGGGCACCGAAATGTCGGTGACATTTTGGTGTTCTCTAAATAACCCCTTTAGATTACCAAAAGAAGTTACATTTTTATTCATTATAACCTAACATAAACTGTTTCCTCATATTTGTATCAAAACATAACCTCTTTAATTTCTTTAAAATATTACGTAACGTTATTGTTTATCGGTTATTGTCTGCCATGTGATATTCTGGCATTGAAGCTCAGAGTGCTTTGCTGGCTGTCCTATTTTGTGTTGTAAAATAAAGTTTAAAAGAAAATAATGTTATGAATGATATCCATTCTTAACAAGGTCAGGATTTATTTCTTTTTCTGATTTACTGTATTAGTTAAACTTATGATATATAGTTTTAATTTAGCACTTGACATCTTGTAAGCACATCATGTTTTCTCAGTGTTATTATTAACCAATAAAGCCATGAAAAGAAATGAAGTATACATAACCTTAATTGTCTTCTATCCCCCATAATTCACAATAATAACCAAAAAGTAAATGCCCTTGAGAAAAGCAGAACAAAAGAACACCGAGGCTCTCTCGACCAACGTGTAACCAAGCTAAAATACTTAAATTATCATACAAATTCTATTTCTGTCAAGTGCTTGTTTTTTAAAGTTATGGGGCAGACATTCTGAAACATAAAATGTAAATCACATGTTTATACATATATTCAAAATATAAAATGGTTAAATCCCTAAAGGCATTTTTTGCATAATCATTGTAGTAAGGGATTTTTGCAATCTATAAACCACATTAATACCTGAGCACACGTAATAATCAGTAGAAAAGCAGTGATAGCTCCAGTAAATCACTGGGACCAGAGCCTTCTTTTCTTTCAGGCTTGCAAGTGAGCAGCTATTTAACAATAGTACAGAGAGCAATATCAAATCAAATCAAAATAAGCTTTATTGGCAGGACCAAATACATTTTAGCATTGCCAAAGCATATGGGGAGGTTAGGTTATATGGGGTGGAGGGGGGTAGTGGGACATATATATGGGGGGGGGGAATGGGCAAGTCCATGGACATTATCAGGGGTAAGGGATAATGTGAAGTGGGATGGGGGCGAGTCCGTGTTGGGGATTTATAAGTCCGGGATCTCTCATGTTCCTCTCAGTCTGTGACATTCTGCGACGTATTGGGCAGATATTTTCACCGCCGGCTTCTCTTCTCCCAGTATGATGTGGAGTTTCCTCGTCTCTTCTATAGAGGTGAAGTCCGGGATGAGAGCGGAGAGTCTCTGGAAGTGAGTTTCCCTCAGTGCTGAGTACTTGGGGCACTGTAGGAGGAAGTGGACCTCATCTTCCAGGGCCCCCTGGTCACAATGCTGGCACAGTCTATTCTCCCTGGGCTTGTAGGTCTGTCTATGCCGCCCTGATTCGATTTCCAGGCTGTGGGCGCTCAGTCTGTACCGGCTCAGGATCTGTCTGTCCTTGGGGTCTTGTAGTACCTCCAGGTATGGGGCCAGTTTGTATTCCCTCTGTAAGGATTGGTAAATGGTGAGTTTCTGAGAGTTTGCTATATCATGTCTCCATTCTCTGATATAGTTTTCCCTGGAATCGTTAATTAGGGCCTTTATTTGATATTTTGTCAGGTTGCATTCATGGGGGCTTTGGATTATCAGGGTGGATATGAGTTGTTGCAGCCCACATGGTTTGGGGTGGTCCTTGTTGGCCAGTAGGGCTTTATGGTGGTATGAGTTGAGGCTGCTGATGTTTAGGTGGTCCCAGTATGATAGCACCCTCTTCTGTACTGCAATAAATAACAATGGTTCAGTGGAGAGATATGACGTAGGCAAAGGGGGACATGTGAGTTTATATAAAATACAGTGCTAATGAATATACTGGGCTATTTATGGTGTAGTGACAATACATTTTGCAGATATTTTATGGACAACACTCTTATTTCCCCCTTTCCTTTAATTATTTTATGTTCCATTTTATTTAGTCTCCACCAAATTGATGATAAAGGCAGAACACTTGAATAAATAAAATAAAGTATGCAACAAAAAGCAGTATATACAAAAATACGAGGAATAATAAAAAAACAATGATAGAAATAGAGAACACAAATTGTATGCAAAACACATTGACATTATGCAGTGATTAAAAAATAATAAGAGGGACAACAAGTGTGATGTATGCTACCGACGTTCTTCAAATTTCCATGGTGACCCGGGGCTTTGAAGTCCTAATAGCTATTTATATAAAGCCTTTTATGAAAGACTGCATGCAATCTCATGTATATGAAGAGAGAGGGGAGAGAGAAAAAAACGATAAAAATATATTAAAATAGAAACACTTTTTTATACGTGTTTATTATAAGTGTTGTGTAGACTGCAAGCCTGATTGAATATTTCTAAGGAAGGTAATTGCATTGATGAGATTCTTTTTTTTTTCTGACAATCATTCTTCAACAAAACAACAAAATTAGCTGCTTTTAAAAATAATTATTTTGAGCTTTGCCATAACCCTTCATTTTCCAAAGGCAATAAAAAGAAACTTACAACAATACTGGGATCTGTTCTAAACCTGTTAAAACTTACGTTCTCAGTCAAAAGGGTGATATGTTTCTCTTGTTGACATACAGGGTTATTCAAAGAGATCCGAATTGCTGGCGAAAGGTAACCGAACAGGGAAATTCAGCGTACAGTTACCTTTCCTGGCCATTCGGCTATCCAGAGAGCAGGCAGTTTGCCAAATATTGCCGAATTGCCTGCACATACGGTGCCTGTTCGGTGCCTGTTCGAGGGCAGTGAATCCCCATAGAGAAGCAATGCTTAGGCTATTCAGAGAGCAAAACCCAGCAGTGAAAAGTTGCCGAATTGCCCTGCCATTCGGTGGTTTCATTCGGCAGGTTTATTCAGGCGAATCCCATAGGCTTCAATGTTAAAAATATTCCTGTTTTAATACAATATCTAATAAACTGTTCATTATAATATTCTGCAGTAAAGAGTCTATTTATCGATTTTTTTTAGGACCTTTTTGTCATTTTTTTGCAAACCTTTTTTTCCTTTTTTCTTTAAATCGTTTTTTCTTTTTTCTGTAACGGCCCTCTTTATTATCATTCATTGGACCTTATATGTAAATTTCAGACATTTTCGCTCAGTAGTTTGTTTGCAAACAGCGTTTCACTTTTCAAACGTTCAAGCGTACTGTTTTTATTTTCTTCACCTCCTTCGTCTGCGGTGTCGGGTTTTTCCGGCGGCTGCTATACGCTCTGATCGGCTCCTGCTCGGGTTTCTCTGGCGTCTTCGGCGGGTTTATCCAGATGTTTTTGCGGGTTTCGGTGTGCGTTCGCCCTCGTTTTGCAATGAGTTTTCGGCAGGTTTGCGGCGACATTTCCCTGCATTACGGCGGCCCTGTGGTGCTTGCAGAATACACCGCAGGGTCGCCGAAATGGGATTGCCAAATCATACCGAATTGAAGAGAACGAAAAAAGTCACCGAATGTGCGGTGACTTTTCGATTCTCTTTGAATAACCCTGATAGTGTTTGAATTTATGGACACCATATTGATTTGCACTCTGATTTTACCACTGTTGCTGTTGTTCTGTGTTTACTGTTTAAAGGTTGATTGGTGGTATTCTGCAACAGAGACAAAATGCTGAATCTGATGTTTCTGTTTCGAATAATTATTTTCCATTGCTTATGTGTTATCCTTATCATTTAGTTGATTGCTGCCATCAATAATATCTACGCAGGGTATGCCTGTTTCTCCACTATTCAAGGCATTCTTTTATTTTTCTGATGTGTGTGCTATTGAATATATTGTGATTGTTACAAAATGTTAAAAAAACAACACTTATAAGAAGCTGATAAACTGGCAGTATTTCATGACCAATACGATTGGACGGTAACTGTAATGCTTGATGTGATGGAGCACTGTATGCAGGATGTATCCCAAACCCACTGACATCAGATAAAGTGGGTATCACTCTGATGTTTTTTTAGGGCTGGGTAAGATGGGAAACAGACTGGAAATTGAAAGGCCAGGCCAGCAGAAATCCAGAAACACAGGCCAGCAGAATCCAGAAGGAAAAGACAAACGTTCAGTACAGTGACTATCATATAGGAGATGCACAGGATGATTGAGTATTCTCTTGAGAGTATAGCAGGTTTAAATAGGGTGCTGCCTGAAGCCAAGGCACCCTAGTAAAGCAAATTATAGATGTGCAGAAGACAACCAGTAACTACAATATGTCTCTATGGTTGATATTGCAGCAGTGTTCCCCTCCTCAGGCAATGCCATGTGGGTGATGACTACTGACTGGCCTCCATGACTTTACCCAGGTAATCACTGTGCTGCAAGTCCCTGCTGGGGAGTGTCACAAAAGATATGATGCTGCCAAAGGAAGGGCGGGGATCAAGACTCCCCTGCCACAAACCTCTTCCTCTATGTTATCAGATTCTCCCTGATTTTGAAATCCACATGTTCAGGGACCCAAGCATTCCGGATAAAGGGTGCTCAACCCATTTTTCCATTCCTGGGCATCTCCAGAAGAAAGGATTGCAGGATCCAACAGCCCTCTTTGTAGATTTGGTCCCTGGATTCCAGAATTTGGACATCAGAATTACATGCCTTACTACAACTGTTCTTCTAGCACTTCTTGTGTTCTTATCTCACACCCGGTCTCCCTCCATCATCTTACATGGCTTGTGACTGGCTCTCATGATGGGAAAATTGAGACACTAAAAATGTCAAGTATCGTTTCAGCAACGGGGTTAATGTGAAGTGGTGTATCCTGGGTTGTAGGCTTGAGGGAAAATGCGTTAGGGTTATTCAGAGAGCGGTGAAAACCAGGAGAATGACTGGAGAAGTGAAAATTCTAGGTTAAAATAGCCAAACCAGAAAAATTCTCCCATTTATCTCACTTTCCAAATCGGCTATTTTGACCTAGAATTTTCAGCTCTCCAGTTATTCTCCTGGTTTTCACCTCTCTCTGAATAACCCTGTTAGAGTTATAATGGTTATGGAAGTTACAGTCCAGACCTCTTGGATGCCAGGTACAGTCTAATATTAAAAGTCCCCTAATTTGAATGTCCCTAAAATGTTGGTTTAATATAGCTATAAATTAAATTTCTCAACATATTATGCCAAGGTCCCATTTTTAAATATTTTTTTTCTAAGAAAAGGACATATAAACAACAAATGTGTTTTCAGGCACATCACAAATGATTAGAACTGATATATCAAGGGTTAAACAATGACACAAATTTGTACTAAATTGTATTTTATTAAATGTATAAATATATTATAACATGTCAATAATATTATTCCGCATTCACACAGCTACCCATTCCATTCATTATGAATTTTGAAGAGATGCAACTGACACGAATTTCATTGTCTTCAATATTTGTATCTGCATTTATTAAGTCTATCTCCTCACATTTGTATCTTCATATGTTGGCCTGTATTTCTAGTTGCTATGACAATGTCAGAAACTGTCAAATTCAATATAAATGAAAAAAAAGATATTAAAAAACCTATTACGGTGGCACAAAAACTGCAAGCTTTTTATTTATTTGCTTCAAGACAGTGACTCTTTTAACTGCATATGTAGCCCCATGGGGCAATGAATATTGTATTTAAAGCTAAATTCTGTAGCAATATATTGAATAGAAATTCCTGTCTTTCTTATTGTGTTCTAGATCTGGTTACCCTGAAAAATCCATTTTTGTATTATGCCTTCAGAAAAACATCAATAAAAGTGAAATAATAATAAAATCAGGGGCAAGGGTTACAGCAAAGGCTGACAGATGAATGGGTAAATGGGGAAAGCTTGGCGATGAAGGTTTAAAGAGGTGACTGAGATCTGGGAGACAAACAGGTTATGTATCTTTGGGGGTTATTCAGAGAGAGATCCGAAATGTCGCCGACATGTAACCGGACACTAAAATTCATCTTACAGTGACATTTCGGGGCCATTCGGCTATTCAGAGAGCAGGCAGTGCACCAAATTCTGGCGAATTGCCTGCACATACGGTGCCTGTTCGGTGCCTGTTCGAGGGCAGTGAAGTCCCCATAGAGAAGCAATGCAGCAGAGAAAAATTGCCGAAATGCCCTGCTGTTCGTTGGTTTCATACAACAAGTTTATTCAGGCGAATCCCATAGGCTTCAATGTTAAAAATATTCCTGTTTTAATTCAATATCTAATAAACTGTTTATTATTTTATTCTGCAGTAAAAAGTCTCTTTATTTCTAGATTTTTTAGGATCTTTTAGGCATTTTTTGGGATATTTTGGCAATTTTTGAAATAGTTTTTTCATTTTTCCTTAACAGAACTTTTTATTATCATTCATTGGATCTTATGTGTAAATTCCAGACATTTTCATTCAGTAGGGTTTTTCCAAAGTGCGCTTCAAATTTCAATCTTTCAAGTGTACTTTTTTTTTTCACCACGTTTGTCTGCTTGTTGGGTTTATCCGGCTGCTGCTCTGCGCTGTGATCGGCGGCTAGTCGGGTTTTTCCGGCGTGTTCGGTGGGGTTTTTGCAGCGATTTCTGCAGGTCTGCGGTGAGTGTTCGTCGACTGTTCTGTGGGTTTGCAGCGGGTTTTCCCTGCACTATGGGGGGCCCTGCAGTGCTTGCTGAATACACCGGAGGGTCAGCAAACTAGAATCGCCGAATCGCCCCGAAGTGCGGGGAACGAAAGGTCACTGAACGTGCGATTTCCCATCACCCTTTCACCTCTCACCTCTCCTGCAGGGTGGCCAGCTGTCAGTCCAGGCAGTGATTCTGCAGTTTCCAAAATTGGGGACTCTATTTACCCTTGATCTGACATGGGTTGTGTGGGACCAGGATCCCTTGCATCTTCCTTACTCTGGAGAACATTGTCTGCAGCCAAGGTTCCAACCTAAGTGAAGGCATAATTAGATTTATTGGTAGCCATGGTGGATCCTTGTTTTGACACCCCTCAGTCCCCAACCTCCTGCTTGTGTCTTGCCTCCTCGGCCCTCCCCCCTTTTCTCCCTTTGTACAATGCTTCCAGCAGACACTCCATTTTGTGTATTGTTTTGTGTATTGCCTCCTCAAAGAGTAGTGTTTTAGCAAATAAAAGTCAACGCTCATTTTAGTTACAGGTTTTACTTTTTTCTTGCTGTCACCTGTCTTACTCTATCCTTCTGTAAGCTGATCTCACACACTCTTGTCCTTCCCCTGCTATAAACATTAAATATAAAAAGCATAGAACTGAAGGAAGTTAAAGAAATAGTATTCTTCAAGGCTAGAAAATTTATAACTAGTTGCATATGGCAGGGATGCTAAAAATATGGGATGTCCTGTTAACAATATAGGGTGTCCTGTTAACCTGGACCTCCATCTCAAAGTCAGACACATTCTCATTTCAGCAACATGGGACTCGTTCAGCAATCTGTTTTAAAGACATCTGCAATTTCTTAGACAGTGCAAATCTGGCTTCAAAGACATGTGGTCTGCATACAGAGCACCCCATGCACTCTTATCAGTTTATTACCACTGGGTTGAAGTAGCCACCAATGAAAATGGAAATGTTAGCAATAAGAACCAGAGATAGCCACCCTAGAGGTTTTGTGCCTAATGGTAAGTTTGGTACTGGAAACTCTCGTCACCTGAGATAGGTCCAACTATCTTTGGTCTTTGTACGCCTAAGAATATCCCAGACAGCCTTCAACCCACGCTCCAAAAATTCCTACTAATTATCTGAATTCATTGTGCTGTAGCTCACACTAAGGGCCCTATTACAGTCTTCACGCAAACGTTAACGCGTGCACAAAAACACATTAACGCGTGGGGCAAAAACCCTTTGCGCAGAACGTCGTATTACATAGTCAGTGCAACAAACGCGCGTTATTGTCTACCGCGGGTGAACCTGCGTGAACCCTTTGTGAGCGTACTGTACTTTGCGCGTCCTATACTTAACATTGTGAGCACAAATGCGTTTGTGTGCTGGTACGCGGATGGTATTACAATCTATGCGCTGTTTTTAACGCACAGCATTTGCGCGCATAATTTTACCGACTCCTAAAAGCTGGTGGTAACGGCAAATCTGAACGTCCTGGCCGACCCCAAATACATCAGCCCAAAACAAAAATGCAGCAAAGTATACAGGGTTATTCAGAGAGCGGTGAAAAGTAGGAGAATGACTGGAGAATGAAAAATTCTAGGTCAAAATAGCCGATTTGGAAAGTGAGATGAAAGGGAGAATTTTTCTGGTTTGGCTATTTTGACCTAGAATTTTTCATTCTCCAGTCATTCTCCTGCTTTTCACCGCTCTCTGAATAACCCTGATAGTTACACATTCTACGCATACCCAAACAATAAGGCTAGGGTCAGACGAACGCATTTTTATGTTGTCTGTGAAAAAGTGCGTTCGAACGAATGGACGCATTTTTTCACAGAATACGTGATAGTGGTCATACTATGCGCATTTTCGTCCGTGATTTTGTACGGATCATCAATAAAACACTTCTTGCATCTGGACGTTATGTTGGCCGGACATTAGCAGCGTCTGACGTCTCCAATTCACGCACACACGCCGCTAGCGGACGCAGCGCACTCTGTACGTCAGTACCTGCGGTTTCACGTTCTCGAAAAAATGCGTTCATTTTCCACTTGCGTTGCGCAGCCGGACTTTTGTGCGACTGTACTTCGTATATTGGCTGTCATTGCCCGTCATTTGCTGCTAGTGCGGCCGTGATTAAGTGCGCCAGAACGCGCGTTCGCACTGCCTCAGTCTGACCCTAGCCTTAAATTGATAAGTTGTGCGTGTTTTTATTATGGCTGCAGCATATATACTCAGATTGATTTCGGCAGGCGCAAAAACTTAACGGGAGACAATTGTGGTTCTTAATTCTGATTGTCTGAATCGCGTGAAAAAACAGTCCGCACACCGATTTCTGCATGCAACGTTAATGCGCGTGCATTATGTTCGTTTTCATGCTTAAAGAGGTTCCGATACTCAATGCAAGGCTTATAGTCCTTAATATCGTTTCTAATGTCAATATCATGCAATATCACTCGACTATTGCAATAATCTCTTATCTGGCCTCCCTCTGTCCTGCCTCTCCTCCCCCCCCCTACAATCCATCCTGAACGCCTCCGCCAGGCTAATTCACCTCACCCGCCGCTCTGTCTCTGCCGCTCCCCTCTGCGAGTCCCTTCACTGGCTCCCCATCCACTGCAGAATTAAGTTCAAAATCCTTATCCTTACCTACAAAACCCTCACTAACTCAGCTCCCCACTACCTGTCCTCACTAATCACCAAATACACCCCAGCCCGCTCCCTAAGGTCAAACAGTGACCTGCTCCTAGCTTCTCCCCGCATCACCTCTTCCATGATAGACTGCAGGATTTCTCACGCGCAGCCCCCACTCTCTGGAACGCTCTCCCTCGTACTGTCAGACTTTCCCCTAACTTCTCTTCCTTCAAACGCTCCCTTAAAACATTCCTATTTAGGGAAGCCTACCACCCAACTCACTGACGCAACCATCAATCACTCTCACCTTACAGTCCTCTCCTCCTGTTTCCAACCCCAACCCTCCTAGATTGTGAGTTCCTACGGGAATAGGGCCCTCATCTCCTCCTGTACTGTTTGTCAAATGTTGTTCAATGTATTGTAACCCTGTCTATACTGTGCTTATTGTACAGCGCTGCGGAATATGCTGGCGCTTTATAAATAAAGAATAATAATAATAATAATGCAGCATATTTTAATAAATTGACTCCACTGCATTACAAACAGCCTGATCACTTCTTCTGGTATTACGGTGGAAGAAAGCAGAAAATATATGTATATTGGTAGTAGTCTCTGCTGCAGAATGGTAAACAGCAACAGGAAATTGTGATTAGATTTCACTGAAAGCTCCTCTGTGTCTTATTTATTTGGCAAACCTACATCCTTAAGGTAAGACTTTGATTTGTTAGAAAACAAACACAGACAGGGATTGTAGTTTTATACTGAAATATGTATAAGTAAAAATCCCATGTGAATGTGATAACACAATCTTTAATGTAGTGTTTAACAATTTATACTGGAAGTACTTCTCTTAGCAATGCTACAGGGAATTTATCTAACGTCGAATGAAAATACTATTGTCCACTCAGTCAAATACAGGGCTGACCTGCCAAACCATTCTCCGTGAGTCCCTAGTGAAAGCCCGAAATTATTGTTTGATCTTAAATGGTCCAAGTATAGTAAGAAAGCCTATTATGCCATTTCTTTATGGCTGACAAGGTTTGCTATTCCATGAGATGAACACATTGCATTCCACATGGTTTTTGCTCAACAGGAAACATTAATGCACGTTACACACTACTCTATTGTATTGAAAAAAGAGCCACATTTATTCAAAATACTGCTATATGCTTAAAGAGATACTAAAGGATTAAAATGGGATGGAGGAATGAAGCAGTTAGACGTCAACCACTCCTAACAATGTAAAAACTCCCTCCTCTCACTTTAAACCTGTAGCTTCCTTTATCATCTCCACTCCCGACATCTATATCAGGCACCATCAGGTATATGATATCAAGTTACACTATATTGCCAAAAGTATCCGCTCACCTGCCATGACTCGCATATGGATGGGTGAGCGATAAACTTTTGGCAATATAGTGTATCTCGATCTGTAACTGATCAGGGAAAAAGCAAATTAAATTTGTTCGTTGAAAAAAAAAAATTGTTTCCTTTTTTGCTCCAGAAGGTGCCCCCAAAGATTTAGCCCTGTGGGCATAATGCCCAAGGTGCTAAAACAGTTTAATATGGGCTAGGTAAGCCAGACATTTCAGGCTTTCCCCAGCCGATGCACAGATCCATGGGCTGCAGTTCTAACTGCAGTAACGCTATTTGGCCAGTAGATTGCACCATCTGCCTGACAAATAGGTTATTACAGTAAGAAATTTATTTATCTTTATTTATTTATAAAGCATTTTACCAGGAAGGATACATTGAGATTTCTCTCGTTTTCAAGTATGTCCTGGGTTCAAGAACATGGATACAGAAATACAAAAGTAGTAAAATGCAAGAAATTAACACAAAACAAATATACAGATTAACAGAAAATAAATATGTAGGAAATATAGTCACTATGTTACATGTTTACAGGTGCATTCCGCATTGAGGTATGTTAATAGGGAGCTCTTAAGTGACTTTAGACTGGGGGAAGATTTGATGGCGTCTGGGAGGTTATTCCATAACTGCAGTGCTCTGTAGGAAAATGAGGATCGAGCCACTTTCTTTTTGTATTCTGGTATTGCAAGTAAGGTGCTGGTCCTGGATTGGAGGTTATAGGATGAGGGAACTGCTGGGGGAAGCAGTCTATTCAGGTAGGGTGGCAGCTTCCCAGAAAAGCTCTTAAACACCAGGTTGGAAAGGTGAAGGGTGCGTCTAGAGAAATACATTAGGAACAGTCCCAAATATTTCTTACTGTATAATAAATTAATGATTTTTCCAAAAAACTATTCGTTTGTGACAGTGTTCTTTTTTTCCCAAAAACCACTTGATAGTGAAAGGGTTAAAAATTCACCTGAATCCAGTGCTGATCTGCATTGGAGATGCCTTGTTTGCTTTACACTTATAAAGTGAAAAATGCCACTGCCATTACTCCCCTTTTCATTTCCCAAGCCGGGAACGAGTGTGCAATGTGCAATGTTATATTATTCATTAAAAGCAATGTGCCAAATTGCAAGAGAAAAATTTTACATTTCTCGATTTTTGCAAAAAATGCATATTTTCTTTTAAAAAAATACAGTAATAGGTTCTCACTTTCTGCTGTTTTTTCATTTTTTTTTAAAGATTACCCAAAGAATATATAACCAGAAATATTTGGATGCTAAAACATGGAAAACTATATTTACATGCTGCAAATAATTGAAATCCTTCTAGAAATTTACACTTGTTTATGACATTTTTCGACATAACATGAGATATACACATTGTAATGTTATATTTTGAGTCAGCAAAGCATGGTGGGAAAAAAATGTATGGTGTTATTCAGAAAGCACTGAAATTTCAGCAAAATTCAGCACACGCACTTCAGTGCGCTTCAACGATTCCATTTCGCCGATCCACTATTCACCGCAGGGTCACCAAAGTGCACCGAAGATGGAATCACTGAAGACCACCAAAGACTACTGAACTGAGTGCTGAAGTGACCGCTGAAGAGCGACGAAGTGACTGCCGAACACCTCCGAACTGCAGAAATAAAAAAAACAGAACTTGGCTATTCTTCTCATAGAAACATAGAAAATGTCGGCAGATAAGAACCTTTCGGCCCATCTAGTCTGCCCAATTACATGGATACTTTACCTGGATTTATCTTTTGTTTAGGATAGCCTTATGCCTATCCCATGCCTGCTTAAATTCAATTACTGTTTTGGCCTCTACCACTTCTACTGGAAGGCTGTTCCATGTATCCACCACCCGCTCAGTAAAATAATGCTTCCTGATGTTACTTTTAAACCTTTGCCCCTCTAATCTAAGACTATGTCCTCTTGTTTTGCTACTTTGTTTCCTTTTAAATATACTCCCTTCCTCTACCTTGTGGATACCCTTTACGTATTTAAATGTTTCTATCATATCTCCTCTGTCTCATCTTTTTTCCAAGCTGTACATGTTAAGATCATTAAGCCTTTCCTGGTAACTTTTCTCCTTCAAGCCGTACACCATTTTAGTAGCCCTTCTCTGAACTCTCTCTAAGATGTCTATATCCTTCTGGAGATACGGTCTCCAGTACTGCACACAGTACTCCAAGGGAGGTCTCACCAGTGCTCTGTACAGTGGCATGAGCACTTCCCTTTTCCTACTGCTAATACCTCTCCCTACACAACCAAGCATTCTGCCAGCATTTCCTGCTGCTCTATTACATTGACTACTTACCTTTAGATCCTCTGAAATAATAACCCCTAAATCCCAACCCTCAGATGTTGAGGTTAGGACTGTATCAAATATATATAATAGGTGTTTAAATCAATAAAAATGCATTAAAATGTGTCTAAATAATAAAAAGGTCCTTTAAAAAAATAATAAAAGGTCTGCTCCAGAATAAAAAAAAGCCTTTTTAAAAAAATTGGGAATCAAAAATTTTCATCTAAAAAAAAATACAGAAAGGTGTTCTAAAGATTAAAAAAAGGCTTTTGCTGAAAATGAAAAAACAAAACAAAAAAAAACGTTGAATAAGATGTAAAAATAATATTATTTTACATTCTATGAGATTCCCCTGTTTAAACCTGTCAAACTGAATCACCGAAAACCAAGGCATTTCACTGACACTTCGGTGCAGTTCCGTGTTCTCTGAATAGATTAACCATAACTTCTCTATTGGACAATTTCACTGCCGCCAAAGATCACCGATCTGCGGTGATCTGCTGCAAACTGCAACGTATGTCGCTGACAATTCACCAGTATTTGGCTAATTGACAGCTTAGTGAATAGACGAATTGCAACAAAATTGCACCGTATGGTGAAATTCACCGTTCACTGCCCTTGGGTGTCAAGTTCGGTCCTTTCTGAATTACCCCTATAATATAATGTCCTATAATAAAATGAGAAAAAATTGTCAAAATGAGCTCAGCAACGTTCCTGGCCTTTGCTGCCCCCCCTCTTTTCTTTGACACCTTTTTCCTAATTTGATGACTGCACAGTTACTGTTGTATGCTGTCCTGATGACTTTATTTCACACTGATTTCTGCAATATCCTTTTCAGTTATTGTCACTTGTTATACAGCTGACATATTTTCAAAATAAAAATTATCAAATAAAAAGGAGCTCAGCACACGGGATGAAATGGCTCGGCAGAGAAGGGGTTAAATAAGCAGGCATGTACATTGCAGTGACACCATTTAACAAATCTGAGGGAGATACAAAAAACATGTTAACACCAAATCTAGACTAACACTATCAGGGTAATTCAAAGAGAATCGAAAAGTCACCGCACGTTCGGTGACTTTTCATTCTCTTCAATTCAGTTTGGCGATCCCATTTCAGCAACCCTGCGTTGACCCTGCGCAAGCACCACAGCGGTGTCGTAGTGCAGTGAAAAGCCGCCGCAAACCCGACGAAAAACTCACCGCAAAACCCGGCGAATGCACACCGAAACCCGCAAAAACCACTGGATTAACCCCGCCGAACACGCCGGAGAAACCTGAGCAGCCGCCGATCACAGCGCAGAGCAGCCGCCGGAAAAACCCGACACTGCAGACAAAAGAGGTGAAACAAAAAAAACAGTTTGCTTGAATGTTTGAAAAGTAAAACGCTGTTTGCAAAGAAACTACGGAATGAAAATGTCTGAAATTCACATATGAGGTTCAATGAATGATAATAAAAAGGGCTGTTACAGAAAAAAGAAAAAACGATTAAAAAAAGAAAAAAAGAGGGAAAAAAAATTCTCAAGCAAATCCTGAAAAATATCTAAAAGATCTAAAACAATCTATAAATAAAGAGACATTTTACTGCAGAATAAAATAATAAACAGTTTATTAGATATTGAATTAAAACGGGAATATTTTTAACATTGAAGCCTATGGGATTCGCCTGAATAAACCTGTCGAATGAAACCACCGAATGGCAGGCATTTTGGCTACTTTTCACTGCTGGTTTTTGTTCTCTGAATAGACGAAGCATTGCTTCTCTATGGGGATTTCACTGCCCTCGAACAGGCACCGAACAGGCAACGAACAGGCACCGTATGTGCAGGCAATTCGCCAACATTTAGCGAACTGCCTGCTCTCTGGATTGCCGTATGGCCAGGAAAGGTAACTGTACACTGAATTTCAGCGTTCGGTTACCTTTCGCCAGCAATTCAGATCTCTTTGAATAACCCTGTATATTATACTTTTATGTCCCGTGAAAAATGGTTTGATATAAACATTTTACTATAAATCTTATTATGTTAAAAAATCTAGTATATATCTTAAATTTGAAAAATTATACATTTCAATTACATAAAATAGCAACAATTCCTAGTATAAATGTAAGAAACTCATCACAAAGTGGAATTAGAAAAAAAAAATGTAAAAAACCCCAGAGTCTTAGACCTTCTGTTAAACACATGAGTGCCTGGAAAAAAACCACAGCCGCATGTGACTGATGCAAGAAAGTCCCAGGGAATATTTTCTTTCATCCACACGGAGCAAAGAGCCTTAAAGCGGTTTTAAAAAAAGACTGACGGATAATCTTTGCCCCGCTTCATCTGCTTCAGTTGCACCATTATATCCGCAAGAGAGCTTGGCCAGTCCAGCAACACTCTCCCACTGACTAGTATTGCAGCCTCCATGCCTTGATCACTCATATGTACAGCATCACATCGTGCTAGTGAGAGCTGGAAATCCTGCACTGAACTGTAAGGCTAGGGTCAGACGAACGCATTTTTCGCGTCGACCGTGGAAAAGTGCGGTCGAACGAACGGACATATTTTTTCACGGAATACGCGGTAGCGGTCATACGATGCGCCTTTTCGTCCGTGATTTTGTACGGATCATCAATAAAACACTTTTTGTGTCTGGACGTTATGTTGGCCGGACATTAGCAGCGTCTGATGTCTCCCAATCACACACACACACGCCGCTATGCGGCCGCAGCGCACTCTGTACGTCAGTAGTAGCGGTTTGACGTTCTCGAAAAAATGCGTTCGTTTGCCACTTGCGTTGCGCGGACGAACTTTCGTGCGGCCGTACTTCGTGTGTTCCCCGGCATTGGACGTCATTTGCTGCTAGCACGGCCGTGATTTTGTGCGGCTAAACGCACGTTAAAGCTGCGTTCGTCTGACCCTAGCCTTAGATTGCGCATGACAATGTTGCATAACTGGAATAATTGGTGATCTGCAGACCAAAAGCAAATTAAATTTGTTTGCAGCAAAAAAATCTTTTGCTTTTGGGCTGCAGAAGGTGCCCCCAAAGTTTTAGCCCTGTGAACATAATGCCCAAAGAGCTAAAACGGTGTAATTGTCTGATGATGCCCTTACATCGGGCTTTCAGCAGCCGATGCAGGAAAAAAAAAAAGCTCAAACTGCTGTAACTCAATTTGGCAGTAGATGGCGCCATCTACTGGCACAAATAGGTTATTTACAGTAAGAAATACAATGGGGATATGTTCAAATATTTCTTACTGTATAATTAATTTTAAATGATTAAAAAAACAAACCACTGGTTACTGACAATTTTTTTGGTAGTGAAGGGGTTAATAGTGCAGCACTCCTATATACGCATTGTAAAATCATTGTACCCGTCAATTTTGGAATGTCCCTGTGAGTTTCATTTGTGAGTTAAATTATCATCATAGTCGCTAGAGATCAATTGTTTCATCATGTTTATTGTGGCAGCAATAAGTTCTGGTTTCATAGAAGCTTCCAACCTGTAAATTTGCTCAAGTCGATCACATTAATTAGCCAGGGGGGGTCTCATTACAGGCAAATACATGGTTGTAAGCAAACTCCAATCCCTGCTTGACAGTCTCGCAGAGCTGAACTAGTTTATATTTCAAATACAACGAGTCTGAAATATTAGTTACAGCATTAATAAAATCTAGTAACTAAACTGAACAGCTGAAGAAACCAAACTTCCTGCATTTAAACATTATTTTATAAGTACAGTATGTGTGTCATGTTTTCCAAAACATAGGGAACGGAATCTTTATTTCATACATCTACTTTGTTAGGTTAGAGCTGTGTTAAGATTATAAAGCTCCATTTAGATCTTATCTTCATATACATGCCTGGTTATTATCTTTAACACTCATTTTACCGTTTTCTGCAGACTTTGCTGGCACTGTATAAATAATAATACATAACATAGGTGCCGAGTCAGGGGAGCTTCCAAAAGCAGCCACGAGAACAGGCCATATAGACTTCTAGGGCATAGGTTTGGTAAGATGGTCTCCAAGTCCAGGCTGTGGAGCAGAATCTCACCTGGAACACCTGCCCACCAGAGCACCTGTGAGTAACAGCCACAGGAAGCTGAGGCGAGTATAATTTTTCAACGAAAAATCAATATATTTCTTAACATACTGCATCGAGTGTGCAGCTCCTCTGAAACATGTCTGCTCCCCTCGGCGTCCAGACACGACCCCATGTTCACAAAATATTCAGGGTTATCCAAAGAGATTCGAAAAGTCACCGCACGTTCGGTGACTTTTCGTTCTCTTCAATTCGGTTCCTTTTGCCGATTGCATTTCGGTGACCCTGCGGTGTATTCAGCAAGCACCACAGGGTCCCCGAATTGCAGGGAAAAGCTGCCGCAAACCTGACGAAAACTCACCGAATGCACGCTGAAAACAAGCAAAAACATCTGGATTAACCTTCGAAGAAGCCGAACAGAAGCCGAACAGGAGCCGAACATGAGCCGAATCACACAGAGCCGAAGCAGCTGTGACGTAGACTAGGGAGGTGAATAAATTAGAAAAACCATTTGTATGAATCTGGGAAAATGAAACGCTGTTTGCAAAGAAACTACTGAGTGAAAATGTCTGAAATTTTCATATAAGATCCAGGGAATGATAATAAAGAGGGCTGTTACAAAAAAAATAAGTAAACTGAAAAAAAAATAAAAAAAAAATCGGACTTTTAAATTTTTTAAAAAAAATTCAGAAAAATGCTTAAAGTATCCTAAAAAATCTATAAATAAAGAGACTTTTTGCTGCTGAATTTTATAATGAACAGTTTTTTAGATATTGAATTAAAACAGGAATATTTTTAACATTGAAGTCTATGGGATTCTCCTGAATAAATTTGCCGAATTAAACCACCGAATGGCAGGGCATTAGGGGAACCTTTCACTGCTGGTTTGTGTTCTCTGAATAGCCGAAGCAGTGCTTTTTCACGGGGATTTCACTGCCCTCGAACAGGCACCGAACAGTCACCGTATGTGCAGGCAATTCGACAGGATTTGGCGAATTGCCTGCTCTCTGGATAGACGAATGGCCAGGAAAGGTAACCGAACGCTGATTTTCAGCGTTCGGTTACCTTTCTCAAGCAATTCGAATCTCTTTGGATAACCCTGTAAGTGTTCAAAATATGACCAAGCCCCTAAAAGGTTAAATATGAGAGTTAATAAATATGTGACTAATGTAAAAGTTTAACTCACTTGATAAATTCCACTATTATTATTACCCTTTATTTATATAGCGCCACAAATTCCACAGCGCTTTACAAGATCAGTGTATGAATGATAATAAAAAGGTCTGTTACAAAAAAGAACTGCCATTTAAAAAAGAATTATCAGAATTTTTTTGCCGAAAAAATCCCTAAAAAAATCCTAAATAAATAAATAAATAAAGAGACTTGCTGCAATTGAAAAGAATAAATGTTTGAATATTTAATAAAAAAGGGGGGAATTTTTTAACGTTGAAACCTATAGGATTCGCCTGATTAAATCTGTCGAATGAGACCATCGATAAGGGCATTTCACTGACATTCCTCTGCTGTTCGTTGCTCTCTGAATAGATTAACCATTACTTCTCTATGAAGGGTTTCACTGCTGTCGAAGATCAACGTATTTCGCTGTCAATTCGCCAATATTTGGCAAACTGACAGCTTTTAGAATAGCCGAATGGCCACGGAATTGTACCATACAGGCAAATTCTCTGTTCAGTGCAATTTTGTGACCAATTACGTGCTCTTTGTGAAGTAAAGAAATGGGGACAGCGCTTCAACTTAAAAGGATGCAGTCATGGGCGTCCGCAGAAAATTTTCCGGGGGGGGCGCAAAATTCTAATGACATCCATATTCTGCCCTATAATATACACCCGCACACCCTTAATATATGGAGGAGCCCCTAAAAACACACCCGCACACCCTGAATATATGGAGGAGCCCCTAAAAAGACACCCACACACCCTGAGTATATAGAGGAGCCCAAAAAAAGACACCCGCACACCCTGAATATATGGAGGAGCCTCTAAAAAGACACCTGCACACTGTGAATATATGGAGGAGCCCTTAAAAAAGATACCCGTACACCCTTAATAAATAGAGGAGCCCCTCTGCTCCGCAGAAAATGCGTCCGCAGAAAATTTTCCGGGGGGGGGGGGCAAAATTCTAATGACATCCATATTCTGCCCTATAATATACACCCGCACACCCTTAATATATGGAGGAGCCCCTAAAAACACACCCGCACACCCTGAATATATGGAGGAGCCCCTAAAAAGACACCCACACACCCTGAGTATATAGAGGAGCCCAAAAAAAGACACCCGCACACCCTGAATATATGGAGGAGCCTCTAAAAAGACACCTGCACACTGTGAATATATGGAGGAGCCCTTAAAAAAGATACCCGTACACCCTTAATAAATAGAGGAGCCCCTAAAAACACACCCACACACCCTGAATATATGGAGGAGCCCCTAAAAAGACACCCGCACACCCTGAATATATGGAGGAGCCCCTAAAAGACACCCGCACACTGTGAATATATGGATGAACCCCTAAAAAGACGCCCACACCCTGAATATATGGAGGAGCCCCTAAAAAGACACCCACACACTGTGAATATATGGAGGAACCCCTAAAAAGACACCCACACACCGTGAATATATTGAAGAGCCCCTAAAAAGACACCCGCACACTGTGAATATATGGAGGAACTCCTAAAAAGACACCCGCACACCCTGAATATAGGAGGAGCCCCTAAAAACACACCCTGAATATATGGAGGAGCCCCTAAAAAGACACCCACACACCCTGAATATATGGAGGAGCCCCTAAAAAGACACCCACACACCCTGAATATATGGAGGAGCCCCTAAAAAGACACCGGCACACCCTGAATATATGGAGGAGCCCCTAAAAAGACACCCGCACACCCTGAATATATGGAGGAGCCCCTAAAAAGACACCCGCACACCGTGAATATATGGAGGAGCCCCTAAAAATACACCCGCACACCCTTAATATATAGAGGAGCCCCTAAAAACACACCCACACACCCTGAATATATGGAGGAGCCCCTAAAAAGACACCCGCACACCCTGAATATATAGAGGAGCCCCTAAAAAGACACCGGCACACCATGAATATATGGAGGAGCCCTTAAAAAGACACCCACACACCCTGAATATATGGAGGAGCCCCTAAAAAGACCCCACACACCCTGAATATATGGAGGAACCCCTAAAAAGACCCCTGCACACCCTGAATGGAGACGTTCTTAAAATGAGGGACATTAGGAAAGCAAAGCAGAACAGTGTTTTTTGTTAAAAAAAAAAAAACAAAGTGACGGACAGGCAGCATCACCAAACGTGCCGTGGATATAGCAATATACTCACATTATGCAGAAATCCTCTGTCTCATTTCCAGTACAGCAGACTGTCGGCTCCACAGATCCTGATGAAAGTTTAGTAATAAATTAAAACTTTGACTATAAAGCTGACAGTCTGCGGTACTGAGCAGGAGACAAACACCCAGGGGTGTTACTATACTGTGGTGTTGTACACTGTACCGACCATCAATTAAAGCATCAGATGTTATAGTACAGATCAGTGGCGTAACTAGAAACCTGAGGGCCCCGGTGCAAGAATCCACGAACGGCCCCCCCCAAAAAAGCTCTATATTTTTACTTATTTTTCACTGCAAAATGAAACAAAGATAGTATTGCCCCCCAGCTCACATGGATATATATTGCCCCCAGCTCACATGGATATATATTGCCCCAGCACACATGGAAATATATTGCCCCCAGCTCACATGGATATATAATGCCCCCAGCACACATGGATATATATTGCCCCCCAGCTCACATGGATATATATTGCCCCCCCAGCTCACATGGATATAAATTGCCCCCCAGCTCACATGGATATATATTGCCCCCGCTCACATGGGTGTATATATGGCCCCCAGCTCTCATGGGTATATATTGCCCCCCAGCTCTCATGGGAATATAGGGCAACCAGCTCTCATGGGTATATAGGTCCCCCAGCTCTCATGGGTATATAGGTCCCCCAGCTCTCATGGGTATATAGGGCCCCCAGCTCTCATGGGTATATAGGGCCCCCAGCTCTCACCTCTGCTGGCCCCAGGGCAGGCTCCGCCGGCGTCCCGTTCTTCTCCGAGGCGAGCGGCCGCTGGAAGCATGCATCTTGGCCGCTCGCCGGAAACCACCTGATCAGCGCAGAGGTCTCGCGAGAGGATCTCGTGCGCTGGTCAGGTGGTTCCTATCCCACGTGAGCGGCCAAGCTGCATGTCAGCGGCCGCTCGCAGGGAGAGGGACGGCCAGTGCGCGGCTCCCAGATTCCGGTGCTGATTGCCGGAATCTGGTGGGCGGCGCTGGGCCCCCCTCCAGTGGCGGAATGCCAGGGCCCGGTTGCAACTGCGACCGCTGCGACCCTGGTACTTCGCCACTGGTACAGATGCTTCAGTGTCTGAAAGTTTGGGATATTCACAGTGGATAATATAAATATATAAAATATGTGACCAGTGTAAAGCGAGGGGGGGTTGGAAACTCCTGACCCTCAATGTGTTTTGAAGGAGGAATTAACCATTTAATAATCCCTTATTATAGGGGGGCAAGAAAGGCCAGGAAGGGAAGCGTTAAGTGCAGACACAGTACCTGTCAGAGCTGAAAGTTAAGCCCCTCTCAGCTCACCCTGCAGATTTCCTTATCTTTGCATGGGACAGGGAGCCCCCACAGCAGGGAAAGAGGCAGTAAATCAGTGAAGGCTCTGCACTGTCTGTGTCCCAGTACCACATGCTGCTGCTGCTGCAGAGGAGATTCTCTGTCCTTGGGATTCCAGGTGATCTGCCACAGCACTCAGCCATGTTTAGCAGATCACTGCCCCCCCCTCCTTGGCTATTTTACCTCCACTTACTGGTGCAAGGTGGCTCTCTTCCTGTAGGTGGCCTGGAGTAGTAGAAATCAGCAGGGGAGGAGGGAGAAGCACAGCAGCATCCTCTGTAAGCAGGGCCTGAGCAGCCTCCTAAGAGCCACATGCTGCCTGTCCTGCTGCTGAATGATTTCCCCCGCAAATTTCCAAGAGGGCCCTGCTCGCTCCATCATAGGGCCAGTCTGTTGGTAGGAGGGGCTAGGCAGCCATGAGGCCTTAGAGAGCTGCCACTGGTAGACTGGGAGGAGCCTGCAGCAAATCATTGCGTTAACCTGCAATGAAATGTGCTGCACTCTGTGCTGTGAGTGATGGGCAGTTCCGGGGGGGGGGCACCGCCCCCCTTGCCCCATCCTGCGGACGCCCATGGATTCAGTGTATAAGTGAAGTGGTAAATATGGAATAATGCTCACAAGCAATGTTAGGTCCCTTGATGATTAGGCGTGGACTAAATCAATCAAAGTCTTCAAAATAGGAGGACCTCAAAAAAAAAATACAGATAATGGTACAGTATTGCACAGAATATACTGCTATAGTAAGGTTGTATATTCACTACTCAACACTTTACGAGAGCTGCTAGCTCTCATATGTAGACCTCACAGGTGTTCAGGGCCAACCTGTTCGCCTCATACTCCCGCACTCAGACCTCCAAAAAAGCACAGGAACATGGATTGCATATAATCCAACAGGATTGTAAAGTGTAAGCAAATATCCACTCACCAAATAGAATTGAATCTCCAGCAGAAATATTCCAGGGTAGCCGCGTGTGTAAACCTCAGTATAAGAACAAAGGTAACATAAAGGCCAGATATGCTGGAAAAATATTTATTAAAACAAAATATAAAAAATATAAACGAACAGCCAAGTTGTTTGCAATTTGTTCTGGTGACGGGAGCACCACAGTGAGGGAATATAGCGAATCCTTAAAAGTGTATATCTAGCGCCACGGAGTATAGCCATTTTTCCTTTTAATTACGTGCTCTTTGTATAACCCTGTAGGTCTATTACTTTGGCAGTTCGAGCTGCCTACTTGACACCATATAAGCTACAGTCTAATGGTTGGTTACAAAAAAAAATCTAAATTTTTCTGTGTATAATGTGTTTGTTCAGTTTTTGGATTTATATCCAATAAAATGTTTCTTTTGAACTCTCTGTAACTTGTTGTTACAACTTTTGGATTATTTACGTATCACATAAAAGCCTGGGTGAAATTTTAAAACTAACAATACAAAGTATGAAAAATAATTAATGCAGTATGCTAATTTTTACAGTTGCACATGCAAATTATTATAAGGACAAAAGAGAAAATGCACAACATTACATAGAATTTGCAAGAACAGCTTCCCAAAGGAATATATAAATTGTATAACAAGTTGACAGAATGAGAGCAATAAATAAATGAGAGGTTGTGTGGCATTGAACAATAACAGATGCAAACTAAGTGAAAAAATCCAAGTAGATTGAAATGATAAATACACAGCACCTGTCAGACTTGAATAACCAAAACTATCCAATCAATACACTCATTTATCAAATCGACATGCGCTCCTGCTGTAGAATCTGTGTCTTATCCAACATCATCATAATATAAATTCCATTATTGATGAAGTAGGACAGTTAGGACACGGTGTTTCTTCCGGATGCAAACTGCTTTCGCATGAACTGTCGTATGGGATAATACACAAAAAACTAGAAGTATGGAATTTATACCATCATGAATCTTACTGTGAGATAGCAGAAAAAGAAAGTATGTTTAAGTTATACGCCAATTGGCTACTATTATATAATTAATTTGTTACAGGTGGACCTTTGAAAGCGGAATACTTAAACGGAAACTATGCATTTTTAAAATTTACTTTATCATTTTGCTTAAATATAAGAAGCTATTTTAAGTTAAAGTAATAGTTTTACAATTTAAAGCTAATTTGCCAGTAAGGAAAATTGGCAGCCTTTTATTTATATACAAATAGTTACTGCCTGTAGCTGGATAGTCATTGCCCAAAGAAATGAAGAAATCAAGAGTTGACTACATGCCCAGGTTACAGTTTGGTGTGGGCACAACTACCCTGAATTGCCCCAGTCGAGTTCTTTTGGAGGAGTGACTGCCTGCAAGTTCCTCCAATGTATCACGTACCTCCTAAACATATAGGGCAGTATTACAAAGCTGGTGCTAACTTAACCAGAGCTGTTGTAAGCTTACCAGAGCCATTATAGCCTATGGAGGTTTTAAGTTTACAACAGCTCTGGTTAAGTTAGCACCAACATTGTAATACTGCCCATAATGTCTAATCCCTTCATGCAGACAAGCTAACCGACACTGCAGGTCCTTTAAGTGGCTGGAAAATCTACCTATTACCATGCACAAAGAGAATAACAGACAATAATACCAGATATTGCTTGTGAGCTAGATACCAGGGTTGCTTGTGAGCCAGATACCAGGGGTTGCTCGTAAGCCAGATACCAGGGTTGCTTGTGAGCCAGAAACCAGGGGTTGCTCATATGCCAGATACCAGGGTTGCTCATGAGCCAGATACCAGGGTTGCTCACCAGATACCAGTGGTTAATACCAGTCGGGTCATCAAAGATATGCCATGGGTCAGATGCCAGATGAGGGAGTCAGCTAAGTGCCAGGGGTCGTGAGCCAGAATAGGTTAGTCAGAAGATTGCCAGAGGTCAGATGCCAGATCGGGTTGTCAACCAGGAGCCAAAGGGTTAAGAGCCAGGAGAGTTGTTAGTCAAGCCAGAATCATACAAGAGTGAGGAGAAGACATATAAATCACAAAGAAAGCACTGTGGAACGAGAACCACGTCCGGGCCTGTGACCGCGGCCCTCTGCTCTTCACTCGGCGGCTGGTCATCAAGCATCGAGGAATGCGCTGCTGGCCACCGGGGCCCCGGACCATGCAGGGACATGATACAATATCATGGAATTACTGACCATACTAATTAATATGTATTTCGATAGAGAAAATAGCACTCCTTAGAAACCCCACTGTGTCATGATCTACATCTAAGGCCCACTGTATAAGGAAAAGAATTGAATAAATATTGCATCACCCAGATTGTGCGTTAATTGTTTAGCCCCTTTACTACCAATCACTATTTGTTGAATTTTTTTTATCACAACATTTGTTTGAAAGATGGGATGACAAGTTAAGCAATTAAATATAGGGTAAAATAGAAAGTTTGCACAGAAATTGTTGCACTGGGATAGTTAAAAGGTTATAATGATGTAAATTAGCTCATTTATACTTTTCATTTTTTCTTTATCCTTTACAGAAATATCGCTGGGTTGAGAGGTTCTAAACTCTAGATGGTGTAGCGCTCACTCCCGGAGGAGCCGCTGTATAAACCTCAGGTTAGTCTCACCGCACTAGGAAATAACTATACACCAGCCCTGTTGTGGATTTTTATATATTATATTCTTTACTGATCCCAATAAAGCAGCATATATTACGCATATACAGTATTTGAATGACAAGAATTCGTAACGTGGGAAAAACACGCGGCGGTAAAAGAAACGGTTAACCCCCTCAGTTCTGGAGTGTAAGTCCCGTGAATAATAGCTCAAAAAAAATATATGTGTGTTGTCTCGGGTACCTGGGTACTGTGTTCAACTGGCCAGTGAATGAAACAAAATAATCTTCGACTAGTCACCGTTGGGGCCCTGTGAATTTAAACAATATTGCAGCATGCGTTTCTGTATTGGAACTGCGGCCTGGAGGCATCTCACCAATCCGATGAACGAAACTGTCCAGCTCTCGATGCCTCGACCACAGGATCTTCTCCGCTGTGTACTGGGACTCCGTGCTTCTGAATCTGCTCTCAGCTTGCCCAATCTCCGCAACTGGAACACCGATCCGCTGCCTGCACTCCCAATCGATCAGCGCAGCCTCCTAACACGGGGTCCTGCCGGAACTAGCTTTTTCCTCCAGACCTCTCAGCGCTGCGCAGGTAGGTCTCAATGCGATTACTGTCCCGATCTCCAGCACCCGTAAGACAGCGTCTGTACTCCGGCCTGGTTGCGATCCCTGACAGCTCTAATGTGCGTCCTCCACCTTTCACTGCTCCGCTCACTCTGCTTCTGCCTTGCACGAGGCTGCTGATCTTTTTCCTCTTCCTGTACCACCTCCTTCCTGTCCTCACGCAAAGGATGATGGTACACGTAGTTCGGTTTTGTCCAGCATAATCTAACAATGTCTCTGTCTCCCTCTGGTGGCAGCAATAGTTCAATGCACCAGAATACAGTGTTTTTAAAGCAGCGCTACAATGGCATCCCTTATCTTGCACAATGTCACATGGGGTCTGTATTATTAGCATACAGGCAGAAATGCCCTTTGTGCCAAATCCAGTAAATGTGATGCAGACAGGTAATTAAATGGTCCGATCTCCCGCTTATGGGGATTTGTAACGATCATAATGAGATTATTAACAATGCTGCCTCCGCAAAATACTAACAGAATATAAAAATAATATCTGTATGTGGCATATGGAAATTACAGTAACACATTGTATCTGTTCTGTAGAGGGATTTTAAGCAATTATAACGACCTGAATATTATCCCTCTGCAGTAGTGATTGACCACAGAGCTCTCCTTGTATTCTGCCCTTTCTCTGGCTGCTGTAATGCTGCAGAAACATTTCTGAACTTTGTTACAATGTGTGTGATACCTGCTTCTTGTAGCTTGTTTACAGTCACATTGGGTTAAAAAGAGAGAGATAAGACAGCAGATTTATTTGTCCATAGGAATGACACTAATCTTGCTTTAAAAAGATATGCACACAATGCGAAATTGAGTTAAGGGGAGAGAAGGGGTTAATACAGGGATGCCAGACTCCAGCCTTCTAGATGTTGGCAGCCTATAATTCCCAGAATTCTTTAAATGCAATAGATGACCAGGGAATTGTGGGAGTTGTAGTTCAGAAACATCTGTGGGGCAGACTTTGACAGCCGTGGTTTCAATCATCCAATAAATGGTCTGACAACAGTTTTGACCATCTGGTTTTTGTCAAGAATGGCAAAGATTGGAAGGTTGAAACTGTTACCAGGTCCTTTAATGGATGCATTAAACAGCTGAAGCTCAACCTACTGCTGAAAAGTTTATTCTATCTGTTCTCTACACACTAGTTAATGTGCTGACTTTAATAGCCAGATGGGATAGCACTACTGTACAGCGCCTAGACTCCTTTTATTATTATTATTCTTTATTTATATATAGAGCCAGCATATTCCACAGCGCTGAACAATGGCACAATATAGACAGGGTTACAATACATTGAGACTGAACAACATTTTGACAATCAAGTACAGGAGGAAACAAGGGCCCTATTCTCATGGGAACTCACAATCTAGAAGGGTTGGTGGTGGAAACAGGAGGAGAGGACTGCAAGTTGAGAGCGATTGACCTGTTGGGGCAGTGAGGTGTATTAGTGAGTTGGGTGGTAGGCTTCCCTAAATAGGAAAGTCTTAAGGGAGCGTTTGAAGGAAGGGAAACCAGGGGAAAGTCTGAACGTACGAGTGCGAGCATTCCAGAGAATAGGGGCAGCGCGTGAGAAATCCTGCAGTCTATCATGGGAAGAGGTGATGCGGGGAGAAGCTAGGCATAGGTCACTGATTAACCTTAGGGAGCGGTTTGGGGTGTATTTGGTGATTAGTGAGGACAGGTAGTGGGGCGCTGAGTTAGTGAGAGCTTTGTAGGTAAGGATAAGGATTTTGAATTTAATTCTGCAGTGGATGTCCCCATCCTGCCAGTGAAGGGATTTGCAGAGATGAGCGGCAGAGACAGAACGACGGGTCAGGTGGATGAGCCTGGCAGAGGCATTTAGAATGGATTGTGGGGTGGGGAGAAGGAGCTTTCTCTGAGTTTGCTCATTAAGTCTCAACTACATTCTAGATAGATTACGCAGTGTATCAACTAAAGAAGCGTGACAGAAATTGTAATTTTTATTATCATGTCCATTCAAGTTCCCCAGAGAGCTTTTTGAACAGGGTTGCCTTATGTTTTCTGTGTCAAGTGTTCAGAGACATTTATTATTTTTGACTGGGACAGATATCTGTAAAACATAGTACACTGTTTGGGAAAGAGTCGCCTTTAGCTTTGCATAATTTGATCACAGTACTGAGAGCATTTTCATTTGGCACAGCTCAAGGATGAATAGTGGATGTACTTTGATGTAAGTGCTATGTCAAATGTGATTCATGGACACCATCCAAAAGAAAAGGCCCCAAAACAAACCAGAAAAATCACAGACCGGTAATGAAGAACACAATTAATTTTATTCCTCTGGACTTCAATTCACCTTTTTCTTTTCTCTTATTTAATTTTTGAAAAGGAATGTTTTTTTGAAAGGAACAAAAGATAAAAAGCAAATTGCATTTTATTGTAACAAAGCAACTTATAAAAAAAGATCTAGACTGAGCTTACAGCCTGACCTGTGACTTGCACAGTGCTTTAATATCAGTCGGCTTCTTGAAAGAAAGAATTTTGTGACCTGTGGATGGATCAGTTTCCAAAGTTGTTATTTATCTGATAATTTAAACCAGTGATGAAAAGAGAGTATGTTCAATTAGAAGAGACTAACTTGTTTTTCAGTTGATGGGAAATGTTTGGGAAGAAACAAAACATTTTCATGGTGATTTTTACAATGTTGACATTTGCAGCAAGCACTCGGCTCTGAGGGTGAATCGCTCTTGAGGTCCTTCAAGGTGGCCTCGGCACCCCTTTTGACCGCGGATAGTCCCTGGAATCCAGTGGAGATGGTGAAGGGGAATCAAACAAAACCTGGACCAGGTACTTTGAATTACCAAAATTTTATTTAAGTATAAAACGGTCTCGTAATGAATTAAAATGATAATATTACAAATTAAAATGGTCCTGAGACGCGTTTTGCCAGGTAACCTGGCTTCATCGGTCAGTGCAGAGGCCACCTTAAAGGACCTCAAGAGCGATTCACCCTCAGAGCCGAGTGAAGAGGCTCTGAGCACTGTAAGTACCCCACAGGGGATAGGCAGGGGCAAGTACCGCTGAGTACTGCACCATTGTGTCCCTCTCTGGCTTATATCTCCTCTATAGAAACCACTGACATCGTGGGACTCATACTGCATGGACAGAGTCTACAAAGTACATTGCTTTTTATCTTGTATTTGCTAAAATACGTAATATATGCTGCTCCAATTGACAATATACACAAAATGTCTTTTTCCTTTTGAATACATTTTAGGAAAAAACAAAAACTTTAAAAGTGTTCTAACAACTTCCACGTTGGTTGTTCTTATATAAATGTGAGCTGCGCCTAAGGGCCCTTTTCTTGTATTGTGTAATTCTTGTATCTGTTTGGGTGTCAGACAGGTTCCCTAGAGGCACTGCAGCAAGTGTAATTTTTGTCCACAATTCCACCACTTACAAACTTTATTTCCATCAGCGCCACTACTCTTTCCTACTTTATATAGAATACTTTAGTATTCAATGTAAAAAAATATTACCGATTTTATGCAACCGTATATTCTTTTCATTTTCAGCAAACTGTCTTTTTATTTATTTTTTAGACAAAATTTTTGATTCCCAATTTTAGTAAATAGCGAAATCACCAAAGGGTCGATGAATTAGAATCGCCAAAGCGCACTGTAGTGCGCCGAAGGAAAAAACACTGAAATTTTGGTGCTTTCTGAATAACCTCTTGTACTGTATGTGTATTTGTCTAATGTGCTGTCTACACTATTTTACATGACTGTCGTCATGTGTAATTTCAGTATGCCACAATAAAAAAAAATTGTAAGCAAGCTCCATATTATGGAAAGATAGTGAGGTTCCTGAGGTGTATCCTAAGATAAGTATGGGTTTTGAGTTGGATGAATGGATTTGTCATTGATCACTTTTGCCAGCCAGGTAACTTGAGGGAGTCAGTGTTTGCTGCAGTAGGATTTCTGTCAGCCGTAAAACCTGCACGGAAGGCAGAAGCAAAACTAATGTCATTATCTTGAAGGGAAAATGTATCCAGCATATGCACTGCTTTGTCTTTTGACACAGGGTTAGTACTGTAGAAACCCATTAGAAATAGTATGTTAGAGAATTAACCTCCCTGGTGGTCTAATTTTTTCAAAATTTCGTGTTTAAAAGCGTCTAATTTTTTTTTAAAGGAAATATGTTTTTGTACATAGTTAGCCTGTAATAATTAGGAATCACGCACTGAAATCCGTGCAATCAAGAGTCCTTACTGGTAAAATCCTTTATAAATAAATAAATAAAAAATAAAAATTAGTAAATACACTGAGTCCGATAAAGTTTGAAACATGACATAATAATTTATTATCCCAAAAATAATTATCCAAAATAATGCAAATAAATGATATTCAATAAAATACAACAAAAAACACTGAAATCTGTCTGAAAACAAGGGTGAGACGATGTATGGTCTGTTTCTTATCCTGCAGTGCCACCTAGTGGCTGTTCATAAACATTGCACATTGAATTATACAGTGTATTATAATTTTTTTCTACGTTTGCTGCTGGTCCCGCCCCCCTGCATAGTGTGACTCGCAGGGAGCCTTACCAGGAAGCAACTCACCGCGATCACACTGCGGGGGACAGCCAGGGAGGGCAGGAGGAAGTGAGTATGCATCCAGCCCGAGTGTGGCTCTGGGTTACTGTTCGCGGTAGTGAAATTTAACCCCGAGTCACACTTGGGAATACCACCAGGGAGGTTAAGGGCAATTGCGTTGGAAATACAACAGCATGTACATATGTGATTGGTACCTGAACTATAGATGGTGACGTTATACTCCAGATAACTGCTCGGGTATGCCTATGAACTTGTTGGTAGATACAGGAAGGAAGTTCTTGTTTTTCCTGTTCTCTCCTCTATTATTTTCCTTCCTTCATCTCTGATGATTGCTGTATTCAAGTGTCTGAGGCATTATGATCTTTTATAGTGCAGGAGGGGTGGGGTCGCGCCTATTCCCGAAGGGTTGGCTGCAACCACCAAATGCATCCAGCCCAACAACATGTGTAGAACATAACAAAGAAAATGTCATCTGCGCTTACTCCAATTATACCGTGTGAAACTAAACACAATTAGAGGTTTGGTTTTGTCACGGTGGGTCAGGGGATGGGGCGCCTGGCAGCAGCTTCCTCGCTGCTCGCTGGCCAGGTGCCGAATGTAAATGCTTCCGGGTGCGCTCACGTGGGACGCCGAGGGGCGGGGCCTGGCGTTATGACGCGGCCCCGCCGGGTTTAAAACCCAGTCTCACCATTACACCGGTGCCCTGACGTGGTATTCACCTCCCGCAGAGCTCTTGTGATATTTGGCTATCTCCTGTGTATAACCCTTGGCATTGGCAAACAAATCCTCCTGTGTATGACCCTTGGCATTGGCAAACGAACCCTCCTGTGTATGACCCTTGGCATTGGCAAACGAACCCTCCTGTGTGTGACCCTTGGCATTGGCAAACGAACCCTCCTGTGTATAACCCTTGGCATTGGCAAACGAACCCTCCTGTGTATGACCCTTGGCATTGGCAAACGAACCCTCCTGTGTATGACCCTTGGCATTGGCAAACGAACCCTCCTGTGTATGACCCTTGGCATTGGCAAACGAACCCTCCTGTGTATAACCCTTGGCATTGGCAAACGAACCCTCCTGTGTATGACCCCTGGTATTGGCATTTACTCTGCTCTAGGTTCTGCCCTTAACGTTGGTACCGAGGTCAGTCTATGTGGCACCCTAAGCACGCATCAGATTACCTCTGCTATTACTAAAGTCCTAGGGAGGACTTGTGATCTGTTCTGTACCCCTGTCTGGTGTTTCCCTTTCTTTATCTGTTACCTGCTTCATTGTCTATATAGCTTTGCCGACCATTCAAGGATCGGAAGAGTAGAAAGGAGCTACATAAAGAGATCAATATCTTGGAAGTCAGAAGGATTCGTGACAATACTCTATTCCATACCTCTGTCTGGTGTTACCCCTTGTTTATATATTGTCTGGTTAATTGTCTTTCTAGTTTTGCCGACCATTCAAGGATCGGAAGGGTAGAGAGCGGTCTGCGTAAAGGGACCACACTTTTGGTTATCAGAGGGATCCGTGACAGGTTTCTTATTAATGGCCATTATAAGACTAGCTCGCCCGCCAACGTCACGGCACCTCTATAAGGGCGAGTCATAACCAAAATGAAACCACAGGCTGCTACATAGCAAACCATACCTGCTCATGCTGCTTGTCAAACATGAGGTAGACTGGTGGGCCTTTATTTATGCTCCCCCAGAAACAAATAATAAAGGCCCACCAGTCTACCTCATGTTTGACAGTCTACCTCATTTTGGTTAGGACTCGCCCTTATAGAGGTGCCGTGACGTTGGCGGGCGAGCTAGTCTTATAATGGCCATTAATAAGAAACCAAACCTCTAATTGCGTTTAGTTTCACACGGTATAATTGGAGTAAGCGCAGATGACATTTTCTTTGTTATGTTCTACACATGTTGTTGGGCTGGATGCATTTGGTGGTTGCAGCCAACCCTTCGGGGAATAGGCGCGACCCCACCCCTCCTGCACTATGTATGTTTCAATGTACTTCCAGCCAGGTCATCCCTGCAGCAAGACTCCGCTCCGTGTCTTTGTTTTGATCCCAAAGTGGATTTTGTTTCTGGGGGAGCATAAATAAAGACCCACCAGTCTACCTCATGTTTGACAAGCAGCATGAGCAGGTATGGTTTGCTATGTAGCAGCCTGTGGTTTCATTTTGGTTAGGACTCGCCCTTATAGAGGTGCCGTGACGTTGGCGGGCAAGCTAGTCTTATAATGGTTATGATCTTTTATGTTGAAATCGCATAAGTAAAGCCAGCATTTCTGCAAGTCACCACTGCCTCTTATTGATACCACCAACAAATTTACTGTATTAAAATGATTCCCCTGACTCAATGGGATGTCAGAAGAGATCCTGCAGATAGTGAGCACATCTTTCTGTGATGTCTAATCCCTGTACATCAGTAGAGTGGTTAGAAAGGTTTGCAGATAGGTAAACATGTTGAGGTAAGAAAGAGGGTCCAAAGTCGAAGAGGTGTTTGGAAATTAAAAATGGTAGATGCATGACACAGCTCCCTGATGCAAGGGTTCACCCTAGCCATCTACCTTCCTGACACAAGGTACTTCTTCTGATTACTTGGACCTTTGTGGTCTTCCCACAGCACTGCTACTGGACACTCTTCATGCTTGATCCAACACCCCATTGTGACCTTCCACATATTCCTTTCTCTCACTTTTCTACTGCTTTGGCATTTCAGTTCTGGGCAGAGAAATTTACTGAAATGTAAGAGTATAAAGCGTGGAATAGACATCTTCCCATCTGAGCCATGAATGCCATTGAGAGGAATAAAAAATCTCACTGGAAAACTGGTCCATGTGAAACTTGTCCACGTTTGCATGGTTCAAAGCTCTAATACCAGATACCCTAGGTACCTACAATTGTAAAACTAGGCAGCAACAAGGTATCTGTAAATTGATGGACTGCTGGAATCGTGAAAGAGCTAATTAAAATATTGCTAATGAACTGCCTTATATCAGCTCCACGAAAATATTCAGCTGCACCCACATCATGCTAACAGATATATGTATAAAATGAATCTTAACTTCAAGGAATAGCAAACAATTTATGATGTAGAGATCTCAGACCAGCACAGTGATCCAAACAAGCAACATGGTGCTTTTATTTCCATTTTCCTGCTCCAAACTGATAGAGCACGCAAACACATGCAAACACATAAACTGCACAGTTCTTGTATTGTATAATTGGATTTAAAGATAAATTAAATTAAATTAAATAATTATTTCAGAAATAAGTAATAAATAACTGGCTGAATTCTGAGCAATATTTGAAGTGCTTTTGTTGTGATTGGTTTTAAATGGATTTTGTAAGAAATCCAGAATTTTTCCCACAAGGGCCATCAGCCCCAAGCATTTTAATAACATACATGCTGTTGAAGCACCACAGTAATATAAATTAACAAACATTAAATTCCAGCTCAGGCATGTTATACACCCTGGTGGGAATTTATACACCCTTCCAATCAATAAAATGTAAATGCAACATCAAATTGTATTACATAGTGTCAGACCTAGTGATTAGTTTATATTGATTATGTTTATTGCACTAGGAGCACAACTTAGCTATACATGAAAACATTTAGGGCCGTATTCCAAGTTTTACCAAAAGGGGCTGATATACTTAAGGGTCCGTTCACAAAGCACTGAAATTGCATGCAATTTTGGTGCTTTGTGTTTCGGCCCATTTTGATGCATTTCAGCGATTCCATTTTGTTGCATTTCGGCGATTCCATTTCAATGAATTCACTATTTAGCGAATGGTCACCATATTTTACCAAAATTGGAGTCCCCAAAGCAGTTATTGGACATCGTCGAATGTCGAAAACCGCTACTTGCACTGAATTGCACCGAAATAGCATCGGCGAAATATGCCGAACTGCAAGAAAAAAAATGAACACTCCTATTCTCCTAAATAAGAGTATAAATCAATAAAATGTGTCCAAATAAAAAGGAAGTCATTTAAAAAATATTAAAAAGGTCTGTTAAAAAAGAAAAAAGTATTTTGAAAAATAAGAAAAACAAAAATGTCTTCTAAAAAATATAAAAAATAAGAAAAGGTACCGGCTGGATGGAATAGATTTAACATCACTGCTCTATGACTGTGGAGACACAGGCTCAAATCCCAGCAAGAGCACCTCTCCAGTAAGTGTCCTTGGGCAAGACACGTAACGGTACAAACTCACCACCCAGGACATACTTGAAAACTAGAGAAATCTCGATGTATCCATCCTGGTACTTTCTCAAAAGAAAAAAAAAGTCACCAAACATGCCTCATTGAAGAATAACATGTCTACTATTCACAGAACAGCAAAATTCCCGTATTTTCGATGTTTCAGTTCTACAGGTTTAAAAAAGCGAATCTCATAGGATTCAATGTAAGATCTTTTATATGGTTTTAAAGACCATTTATTCTTTTCTTATTTCAGCAAAATCCCTTTTTATTTCTTTTTATTTTTTAAAAGACTTTTTTGTATTTTATGACTACATTTTTGTTTTTCTTATTTTTTAAAAGACATTTTTATAATTTGTAACACACCTTTCTATTATTTTTTAACAGACTTTAGTATTTTCTACACGTTTTTACTGATTTATAATCCTATTGGGAGAAGAGGAAACTTTTTCGCTGTTCGACAGAATTCACCGATGGTAATTCGGCGCTCTTTGATGCAATTCGGCAGTTAGCGGAACAATTCGTCAGTTTTCGCTGACTGCTTCGGCGACTCCAATTTCGCCAAAATACTGTGACCATTTGCTAAATAGTGAATTCACCATATTTTTGGTGAAATGGAATCACCGCAACATGGCAAAATAGGCCAAAACGCAAAGCACTGATACCACAAGCAATTGTGAATAGACCCTCAAGGGTTATCGGTTTATGCCGACCGTACCCTGTGATGACTCTATCAGCAGCTGAGCAGGAATATAAACCCTAGTAATTTACAGCTAAGCACATTTTAAGTCCATTTGGATGGGATTCCTGATGGAGCAAAACATGTGTGATTGTAAGCCCCGAAAATTTAATTATCATTATTTTAGATGAATTCTATTTAAGGCTTAAACTTGGAACACATATTTCTGTCCATGATAAACTGTCTGAACATAATTTAAAGATTTGTGAGTGCTCAAAGACATACCACGGAAAGCTAGAATTTGTCTTAATCCATTATGTTAGCCAGGGAGAAGTAAGGAGATAATTATCCAACTTTAAATAAGTAGAGTGGTGAACACGACCTTGAAGTATGCTGCTCAATGGACAAAGCTTACTGTATTAAATCAGGAGTGCATAAGCATTAATGAACTCAAAGGATACATTAACGTACTCATGTGTATTATGTTGTCAAGCTGAAAATAATGAGTAGAGTCCTATGACCCTCTTCTCCTTATGAGAAGGTTAATTAGAGCATTCTGTTAGTGTAGCGGCGCCCATCTAGTCTGCACTTCCTTCACATACAGAGTTCTTACATCTTATTTTTGTCTTACTCATTCTTCTTTGAGCGTCTTGAGAGCAGTTATAAATAGCATTACTTGTTTCTATTGAGTCGTTTACATCTGGATTATTTTATTAGACTTATTAGGAATATGTCATTTAGAATTTCTCATTTAGGTACCTGTTCGGTATCTGTGTCAAACCTAGATTATTAAAAACTTATACAGAAAAAATGGCGTCGCGCCCATACTCACTTATTTTTGGAGCGGCGGCAACTGCCAGGAGTAACAGCCCAGTAAATGTATAAAACATAACAAGGAAGGAGAGTGTCATCTGCGCTCATTCCTATGTGTTCCATGTACAACAAAAATGAGGTTTTGTTTGTTTCAATGGCCATTGCAACGTAAGCCCACTCGCCACTTCAAGGCACCTCTTTAGAGTGGGTACCTAACAATTGTAACCAAAAGGCCGCTCTACTGAGCAGCTCCAAGCCCCTCCAGCTGCTTTTCAGCAAGGAGAGACAAAGATGGTGGGTTTTATTTATACACGCACCAAGCACTTCCCATTTGGGATCAAAAACAAAAACATGGAAAGAGGAACAGCTGCAAAACGACGGACTGGTGTTACAAGCATGATATACATAAATACAGAAAAAATGGCGTCGCGCCCATACTCACTTATTTTTGGAGCGGCGGCAACTGCCAGGAGTAACAGCCCAGTAAATGTATAAAACATAACAAGGAAGGAGAGTGTCATCTGCGCTCATTCCTATGTGTTCCATGTACAACAAAAATGAGGTTTTGTTTGTTTCAATGGCCATTGCAACGTAAGCCCACTCGCCACTTCAAGGCACCTCTTTAGAGTGGGTACCTAACAATTGTAACCAAAAGGCCGCTCTACTGAGCAGCTCCAAGCCCCTCCAGCTGCTTTTCAGCAAGGAGAGACAAGGCTCTTCCCCCCCTTAAGACTCCGTAAGACTGATAAAATCTCCTCTCCCGTCACCAGAGCGTCCAGTAAAGTAGACACTTACGGGCGAAGAGTACGGGTAACCCTGTCCGCCAGGTAAGCCTCAATGGTCTCCTCAGTAGGGCCTGAGCCAGGTACTCGATCCATATCATAAAGGTTTCGGTAGAAACGTTGAAATGCATCTAATATATGGTCGGGTCGCGAAGAAAGAGTCCCGTCCGGGAGCTTGATCCGTGCGATATATGATGCTTGCTGGCGTTTACGCAAGATACGGGCTAGAAGCCTGCCTGGTTTATTTTCAAGAAGAGCAAAGTGACATTTGGCTTTCTGCGCCGCGAAGCGGACATCAGCGTTAAGTATATCGTTGAGTTCTTTGCGTTTAATCGTCAGTTGCGCGTAATCCGATTCAAGTACCGAGGTATGATGCCTCAGCTCAAGGTCACGTATGTCATTTAGTAATGTCTGAATAAGACTCGTTCTATTCCGCTTTAGTGCCGTAGCTCGACTAATAAAAGCACCACGTACCACCGCCTTATGGGCTTCCCAAATAGTAGGGACAGGAATATCCGGTGAATCATTTTCCGTAAAAAATGTGCGAAGGCAAGAGTCCATCTCTTCGACGAAAAGAGGGTCTGTCAGCAGAGACGTATTAAGTCTCCATTGTCGCTCTGAAGGGCGGAAAAGTGGCGATGAAATAACCGTCAACAGCGGACAATGGTCCGACCACGTCTGTGCCAGAATGTATGTCTCGTCTACCAAGAGAACATCACATTGTCGGACAAATAAATAGTCAAGCCTAGAATAGGACGCGTGCACAGGCGAGAAAAACGAGTAGTCCCTCTCTCCCGCATGAAAGGCCCTCCATATATCAACCAGTTGGAGTTCGTCAAGGGATCTGCGAATGTGCCGGAGTATACACTGAGGAACCGAGGACCTGCCCGCCGAAGTATCCAAGCGAGGGTCCAAGGGCACGTTGAGGTCGCCCGCCACCACCAGTGTGCCCTCAGCGAAAGAGGAGAGTTGGCGTAAAATCTTTCTCAAACAGCGGTGTTGATCAACATTCGGGAGGTACAGTGATGCAAATGTATATTGCTTCTCAGCAATCGTGCCCCTTACAAACAGAAACCTACCATCGCGGTCCGTGAGAACATCTTCCATTATCAATGGAACCGTCTTAGAAAAGAGGATCGCTACTCCTCGGCTTTTGCTGCCATAGAAATCGCTAAAGTATCCCTGAGGGAAGTTCGAATTAAGGAGCTGCGGAGCCGAACCAAGCCGAAAGTGCCTCTCTTGTAGAAAAAGCACCGAAGTGCGGTTCGCATGAGCCTCACGAAGAAGCCGGCTGCGTTTCTCAGGGATATTAAGACCTTTAGTATTATAGGTGAGGCAACGGAGGGGCTGTGGTATAAAACCGGAAGGCTGAGGCATGGTCACAGGGAAGAGAAGCCCAACAACTACCACAACAAGTTAACAGAAAACACTGAACGAAAAACAACAAAGACAAGGACGGTAAAAGATAGATAAATAACAAAACAAAAAAAAAAAGGGGGGGAAGGAGTAGAGAGGATAAGGAGAAAGCAGGGAGCGAGAGAGAGAGAAAAAGAGGAGGGAAAAAGAAAAGTAAACAATAGGAAAGAGAAAGACAGAACTTCAGAACAAAAGGAGTAATGAGGTATAGGGTGTCGCAGAGGTAGATCTACTCGAACTCAGCCAACCAAGCTCGGGTATTGCCTCTGGATAATTGACACTAGTGCCTCGTGGCGGTCACAGGTAACTCAGTACCTGTACAAGAAATGTAGAGTAGTGATAAAAATTATTAAAAGAATTCAAATCAGTGAGATAGAGTCCCCTCCGACTTCGGGAACAAGGAGTATGAAAGCTCGAATGAAAACATAGAACATCAAAAAGGTTACAATTATGAAAAGACCATAGCCCAACCCCCCACCCCAACTACAACCCTCCCCTCCCGCAACCTGTAATTATCAACCCTAGTAATACAGTAAAACAAAGAAACCCAATAGTCTTTCAGAAGAGAGGAAATAAGGCTAACAGACTAGATGTGCTAGGAAGAGGGCTGTCCACTGCTTCCCAATCACCGCAACCCACAAGCTCCAAGGTAAATAAAAAAAAAAACAACAAAATACAATGTGGCTCCTCATGTGGAGAAGCCGAAAAAATTTTGAAGGAAGTGTGCGTTATTTAGAGATCTAGCTGACGGGGAGCACATCAACCATCCATGGGAGGCTAAAAGTACATAAGAGTAAAAGGCGCGCATGGGGGAAAGGGAGAGTGGGGGAAAAAAAAAAAAAATGTAAGTGGTGCGGAGTATTGTCTCAGGGCGAACAACCTTACATAGTGCCCTATAGGGGACTGCGGCTGAGTGCGAGGGCATCAAGACAGTTCTCCCAGTGTTGGCATTCTTCCCAGAAAGGGAGCCAAATTGCAAGGGCGGCCGGCTAAGTAATACGGCATGGCCAGATCAAAAAAGGGGGCCCTTAGTCAGAGCAGCAGTGGCGCTGTACCACCCCACTGATAGCAAAATGTGGGAAGGTGGAGGAGTAGAGGGGAATCCATCAGCTCAGGGGTACCAAGAGCACGGATCATCAGGCGTCCGCTGGACGGGGGGAGGCCTCTCTCCGGGCCTCTGGGTCTGGATCCGCTGCGCTGGGGCGACGAAGGCGTCGGCGACCCCTCGATCTCTCTCTGCGGGCGTTAGGTGGTGTCGGGTCATCACGTCGGCTGTCCGTCTCCCAATTCCGTACCGCACACACAGGTAAGCCCAAGGCCGAAGCAAAGTCCCGAACATCCGAGTGGTAGCAGATGGTTTGTCGAGATCCATTGATAGTAGCGATCAGCGCAAAGGGGAACCCCCAGCGATAGGGAATCTTCGCCTGGCGCAAAGCTTGCGTAACCGGATGTAAACAGCGCCTGGCCTCCAGTGTGTACGAAGATAAATCCTGAAACAGCTCGATCTGGCTTCCGTGGAAATCCCAAGAGCGGGAGGCACGAGCTTCCGTCATAATCTTGTCTTTTAGCGGATAGTCAGTGAGACAACATATAATGTCCCTCGGGGGAGCAGTTAGAGGAGGCCGAGGGCGTAGGGCTCTGTGGGCTCTGTCCATAAGGATCACCTCATCCGGCGCACGTCCCAGGATCATGTTAAAGGCCTCACATAGGACAGCCCGCAGGTCTTCAGGGCCGTCGGACTCCACTAGGCCTCGAACTCTAATATTCCGGCGTCGCCCCCGGTTATCTAGGTCGTCCACCCTCCTTTGTAATTCCCGAAACGCAGGGAGAGGTACCTGGACGGCTACATGAGGCTGGTTGGCAGCATCCTCCAGGCGTCCCACTCATGTTGTTAAGGTTTCCATATCCGCTCGTACCTCGCGGACGTCTCCCGCGAAACTTTCGCGTAGGTCAGCTACCATGTCCGCGAGGTTTGACTTGGTGGGGAGTGCCGATATGAGCTGTTCCAGACGTCGGATGGCTGAGGCAGAGTCCGGCGTCTGGCGCGGAGTGGAGGGCCCGTCCGCCATCTTGTCTTGCGGTGGGGTAGTAATCTTCGCTCCCGAGGGCAGGAAAAAGGGGTCTATGGGGCCCAATGAGCGGTCCAGTCGACGTGCAGGTGGTCTAGGAGTGGATTGCTTTCCTTTGCCGCGAACCATGTCCCAGATATCGAGCTTGTGCTGTCGGTTGTCGGAGGGGCACTCTGGAGCTCACTCGTTATGCGGCCATTTTACTCGAGGTTCAGGACACGCCCCCATATGCCCCTTTTTAGTACCAAAACCACTAAAGGACATCTTCCAGACTTCCCACTTGGTAGCCATGGTATCACAGTGATGTTTCCCAGGGGCAGGGGAATTACAAACAGGGTTGTTCAGAGAAAGGTGAAACTCTGGAGAACGTTTGGAGAAGTGTACATTCTAGGTCAAAATATCCAAACCAGAAAAATTTGCGCATTTATCTCACTTTCCAATTTGGCTATTTTGACCTAGAATTTTTCATTTTCCTGCTTTTCACGCTCTCTGAATAGCCCTGTTTATTTTTCGATTTTGTTAGGACCTTTTAGGCATTTTTTGGGATTTGTTTGCAAACATTTTTTCCGCTTTTTTTTAAATTGTTTTTTTCTTTTTTCTGTAACAGCCCTTTTAATTATCATTCATTGGACCTCATATGTAAATTTCAGACATTTTCGCTCAGTAGTTGGCTTGCAAAGAGTGTTTCACTTTTCAAACATTCAAGCGTACTGTTTTTGTTTTTCACCTCCTTCGCCTGCGGTGTCGGCTTTTTCCGGCGGCTGCTCTGCGCTGTGATCGGCTCCTGCTCGGGTTTCTCCGGCGTCTTCGGTGGATTAATCCAGATGTTTTTGCGGGTTTCGGTGTGCGTTTGCCCTCATTTTGCGGTGAGTTTTCGGCGGGTTTGCAACGACTTTTCCCTGCATTACGGCGGCCCTGTGGTGCTTGCTGAATACACCGCAGGGTCGCCGAAATGGGATTGCCAAATCGCACCGAATTGTAGAGAACGAAAGTCACTGAACGTGCGGTGACTTTTCGATTCTCTTTGAATAACCCTGCTAGAATTTTCACTTCTCCAAAAGTTCTCCCAGAGTTCGACCTTTCTCTGAATAACCCTGAAAGTCTCCAAATCCCAACATCCTGACACGTGATGGAGCATGAAGAGGAATCTGTGTATTGTGAATATCGCCTTTTATAGGCAGCAAACCGAAATAAAAGCAGGATGAAGTAAGACAATTCCTGCAGACAATGGACACCTTGGTTTGACATTTAAATACGTAAAGGGAATCCACAAGGTAGAGGAAGGGAGTATATTTAAAAGGAAACAAAGTAGCAAAACAAGAGGACATAGTCTTAGATTAGAGGGGCAAAGGTTTAAAAGTAACATCAGGAAGCATTATTTTACTGAGAGGGTGGTGGATACATGGAACAGCCTTCCAGTTGAAGTGGTAGAGGCCAAAACAGTAATTGAATTTAAGCAAGCATGGGATAGGCATAAGGCTATCCTAAACAAAAGATAAATCCAGGTAAAGTATCCATGTAATTGGGCAGACTAGATGGGCCGAAAGGTTCTTATCTGCCGACATTTTTCTATGTTTCTATGTTTCTATGACAGAATACTGAAGTAATAAATGTGATAATAGACTGATACACCGGGAGGAAATGTGAAATAAACAACCACCACAAGCTATTAAATCCAGACAAGAAAGTAAATGGAGATAGAGATACAATCCACAAGTAAACAGTCTGTGGGGTCAAAAGATAATGAGTTAACTCCTTCACTGCCTGCAGGTTGGCCTCACAACGACAGTGAGTTAGGATGTATAAATTGACCTGTGAGGAAACACAAAGTTTGTGTATTAAATAGGGATGAGCCGAACGCCCCCGTGTTCGGTTCGACTTCGAACTCGAACAATTTCAAAAGTTCAAGTTCGAACTCGGACACGATCCGAACTCAATGTAAGTCAATGGGACCCGAACGTTCGATTTTTATGCTAGATATTTGCCATAAAAGGTGTATGGGGGTCCGGGTAGTGCCCTGGGGGACAGGAAAGAAGGACAAAAAGTAAAAAAAAAACGTTTTTAAAGGAACAGTGAGTTTTCCATGAAATAAAGGTTAAGAATAAAAACGAAAAATTCCTTCAAATATCGTGCCTAGGAGGTCCCCAATGTGAGGACAGAAATCTTGAGCATGAGCTCGACTAGCTAAGGGTCAGTGTTGGCGTGCTGATTGTGAAGGTGATTTATGGTTTGCTTTTTGATGCTAATCCCTTTGTGCAATTATGGAATTCTATTATGGTGCCTAATACATCGATTGCAATCCTCTTTCCACACCTTTTATGCACAGCCATTATACACTGGCGTCAATTCCAGTACACCCTGCTTTGTCTGCTGTCATATTTATGTTTTTTAATTGATTTTTCCTTGCATCTGAGAGTGTCTATATTCGTTCTAATAAAGATTAATTTTTCTGTAGCCACTCCTCCAGTGCCATTTGCCGGTTCTCTTTTGAGCTGCCAAGTGGTTTATTGAGATATATATATATATATAGGAGGTCCCCATAACCTGCCCGTGAAGTGGCGGATTTGTAGAAACATTTAAAAAGAAAAAAGTGACATTTCAAATGACGGTAAATGTTTTTCCTTTAATCTATTCATAAACAACTGCTTGGGCGGCAGCCTGTATGAAAAGAGGAGACGTTTTAGGACACGCAGAACAAGTATAGTGATTTTTTTGGCTAAATTATGGTGAAACTTATGCAGGCTTTGGATGAAAGTAACAATAGGTGCTTTAAAATTGGGCCTTTAGTGTCGGCAACAGTGCCGTCACACTGTAACCCCTCCGTGGTATTGTGGAAGTGCAGTGGCTGACCCTGCGGTCAAATATTAAAATGATATGAATCTGGTATAGGCATCAGTGGCAGTGCACCCAAATATTTTACCTTTGGTGGCAGCAAGTGCCTTCACACCGTAACCCCTCTGTGGTATTGTGGAAGAGTGCAGTGGTGGACCCTGCGGTCCAATATTAAAATGATATGAATCTGGTATAGGCATCAGTGGCAGTGCACCCAATATTGTGCCTTTGGTGGCAGCAAGTGCCTTCACACCGTAACCCCTCTGTGGTATTGTGGAAGAGTGCAGGGTTGGACCCTGCAGTCAAATATTAGTGGAGTGGTGGAGGTTTTGGTAATGCAGAAGAGATCCCTGATCTATTCAGTTACATCAGCAGCTATAACAAAACCGGGTCAGCAATGTTTAGGCACTTGTATTATTATTATTATTCTTTATTTATAAAGCGCCAGCATATTCCGCAGCGCTGTACAATAGGCACAGTATAGACAGGGTTACAATACATTGAACAACATTTGACAATCAGTACAGGAGGAGATGAGGGCCCTATTCCCGTAGGAACTCACAATCTAGGAGGGTTGGGGTTGGAAACAGGAGGAGAGGACTGTAAGGTGAGAGTGATTGATGGTTGCGTCAGTGAGTTGGGTGGTAGGCTTCCCTAAATAGGAACGTTTTAAGGGAGCGTTTGAAGGAAGAGAAGTTAGGGGAAAGTCTGACAGTACGAGTACACTTGTACTGCGCTACTGTATATGGTGAGAATCGGCGCACACCAGTAGCAACAGGAAGCAAACAGAACAGGCAGGGAATACACAGAGAGAATAGTCAAATGGCAGGCAAAGTCGGCAACAGATCGGGTCCTCAGAACAAGCAGGGTCAATAACAAGTATACAAACTGATTCGGTAAGCTAGCGATGCGGGAATAAAGGCTGAGACACACTGAGCGTGTAGCGACGCACAGCGTAGCGAAGCGAAGATAAGCAAACATTTTGCAGGCTTGACTTCACTCCGCTCCGCCTTGCAGCGTGTCTACACTGCATTACGTTTGCTTCTCACCGCACTGGACAGGAATCCACTAACTAAATTAAAATGTACACACAAATCCGTTTTATTTTCACAAAGCACATGTTATATAAGCAAAATAAGTTTCTACTGAATAAAATACATCAAAAATTACTGTTAATTTAATAGGAATAGTATAAAAATATAAAAAAAGGTAACCCCAGATCATATATATTATAGGGACACGGAGCGCTGTGTATAGAGTAGGGATGCATGGATACCACACACATGTGGACAATCTCAACTAAATGTGCCCCCCCCCCATTTGGCTGATCCCTCCAGAAGAAATGTTGAACCCGACAGAGCAGAGAATATATATTATTCTCTGCTCTATCGGGTTCAACATTTCTTCTGGAGGGATCAGCCAAAAGGGGGGCAATTAGTTGCCAAAATGTGTGTGTAATACAAGTCTGGATATATATATTTATAAGAATATATAATATATATATATATATATATAGATAAGATATATCATACCTGCCCTTACCTTCCCCTACAAATTTGCTAAAAATACACACAAAACACTGCCTGAGACCCCGCGCAGCCCACATGCCACCCCCTCTACCTGGCTGAATGTATCTAATATATATAATTAAATACATTCAGCCAGGTAGAGAAAGAAAAAAAAGTTTTATTTTATGTTCCCGGGAACATTTAAAAATGTCCTCGGATTTTTGTTTTTTTTTAAATGTGTCATTTTACCTTAGCCTGGTGGTCAGTGGGGGCTCCCTGGATCCTGGTTGTGGGGGGGGGGAATGCCGTGGCTGCAGGTGCAGTGGCTCCCTCCCTGCGCCGCCTGTCTCTGCCACATGCACCCGGGCGGCTAGCCCGCACAGTCGCAGCTCTGTCATCCGGCGGCTGCATGCTCCTCAAGGGGATACTTGGGAAGCCCCGGCAGGCTGCCCTCTACAGTGCCTGATTAGAGAGCCGTGTCTGCCTGATGTTTTAGTAACAAGAATGTTTTATCCCATAGGCTTCAATGTTAAAAATATCCCCGTTTTAATTCAATATCTACTAAACAACCGTTGTTTATAATATTCTGCAGTAAAGAGTCTCTTTATTTCTAGATTTTTTAGTATTTTTTAAGCATTTTTTATACTTTTTTCAAAACAATTTTTTTTTAGAACTTTTGGTGAACGTCCCAAAAAAGTTCGAAGTTCGCGAACTTTCTAACAGCCGATGTTCGATTCGAACTCCGAACAGATCCGAACCGAACGCTCATCCCTAGTGTTAAATAAACTTGAATGGGAAAGAGGAAAAAGACAAAGAGAAAGAAAAATAACTTCTATTTATTTGATTGAATCCGAACATACATTTAAAGGTAATAATTATAGAAGCATTTTCTGTTTCTGCTTGGCAAGTCATGAAGCCCATTCATAGACGGGGACCTTTAAAACAAAGAGAGAGACAATAGATTATTACTATTATCTTAACAGAGTTCATCTGAAGCAGAAGTAATGAAATATAATTTGGCCATAAGCCTATAAATATATCCGAACATTCAGGAAATTGTATTTTCAGATAGACTTTGCTAACCACCTTTTTTTCTGTGCTGGAAATGATTTCTATAAAGCCTAGCGGCCGTTTAGCTGCAAATGGTCTAAACACCGCTTTGGATGAGCAGAGTGTGCAATTTTCTCCTTTCTAGGCTGCAATCAGTCCATACGCTACACAACACAGGTTATGGCGATGTAAAGACATATTCACAACAGTTTTATATAATAACAGTTATATAATTCTATGAATTGCATTAAAAATAGACATGTGTGCATTATGCTTGTAATGTTTATTACAGAACATTAGTTTACATTGTTTTCCATGTGTGAATTTATGAATCAAAGAGTGTTTACATAACAAAAGGGTTGAATACATAATTTTGCCACATCCTTCAAAGGATGACTCATTTCTCAAACCTCACAAACCTCTACCTAATATAACAGCCTTATAATCGGGACTCCATATTAGATTTTTCAGCTACTTCCATTTCCAGCCTGAAGGCAACATGCTAAAAATGGGAAATATAGGCCAGTGGTGCATTTGGGAACAAACAACAAAGTCTGTTGAGTACAGGGACACCCTTCCTCTTCAAAAAGATGGCAGCATTGTATAGCTACATTACGTTATAGGGACACTACACACCATGGCTACTTCAGCTTATTACTGTGGTCAGACTGCGTGGAGTATCCTCTTCCCTCTCTGGAGTCCTGTTGGCTGGTAGAACTGATTGAAGTGGAGGGCTTTCTCCACCCATACAGCTGTCACTTAGCAGATGGGATTTTGAATATCCCATTTGGTGGGGACCAATTATGTCAACATGCTCTGCTGACCTAACCATTCGCAGCAACAAATGTTTGTGGAGACAGTGGCCTTGGGCTGGTGCTGCATATGAAGTACCAATCCATCATTCTACGCAAGCGCTCACGCTCGAAATTTATGCAAGTTACATGAGATATGAAATTTGAATAGCCTAGATACGAAAGTTACCTAGGCTTATGTAATCTGCATAGGAAGCTCCAGGGACTTCAGTGTTTTGGAAGCTCTGAAATGAAGAGGAGGCGCAGCTCTGTGCAGAGGGAGAAAGGGTGAGTATTTCACTTGAAATAAAACACAAACTAATAAAGAAATTGTTCAGATGCCATCAGAAGCATCTGCACAATTAATTAATGGGGATTTATGAACAAGTAGTCCTTTACCAATTTCATAAAAACGCTATTAAGTACCTCCATCAGTTGGTCTTGAGTCACTTCCTCGGATGGTCTTCATATGGGAAGGTTCGGTTTGTGTGCATAGACAGACATATCTTCTGACAACGACTTTAAGTTTGTGATCCACACTGTCGTGGTTTCACCAGGATCTGCAGCGCACTTTAGTGGGCACACTGGGTAGTCCCTTTTCGGCCAAGCTGCAATCCCACATTGGGTGGGATTCACTATGGGTGAGATGTGCCAAATAATGAAGCAAAACTTCCCATCTTGATTTGCAAAGCTCCTGCACCACAGCATGATCTAAGTGCCTTGCAGTAGAGTGTTCCAGCCTGGAAAGCTGGGATCTGGCCATTGTGGATGGGTCCACGTAACATTGTAGCGAATTCCATGGCCTTGAAGTGACTTGACCCTGTCTGAACTACCAGCACATGAGGTTGCTGGCATAGGGGGGGGGATCCCTGGTCCCCCATGCCAACCCTAAACTGGCAAATGAAAGGTTATTTTGAATAGTCGGTAGACCACGTCACAGTCCACTCACTCCCCATCCAAAAAACCATGGGGCCTAAGGGGTTAGTTACATAGGGGTCCCCCTTATGTTCAATTAACCCCAGAAAAATGATACTTTTAAAAATAAAACACAAACCCCCATCAATCTCATAAAATCTATTGGCCTAATCCCTTTACCACTCCCCTAACCTAAAACTAATGTTAATTCTACTAAAATTAAATATAATTTAAAAGAGGTCGAAAGAAAGATATATTTAATAGGATTTCACATTTTTCTTTTTGCACAAAAATGCCTATAAAAAAAGTAGTAATTCTAAAGTTACATTTCAGAAACACAATAATTTAAATCAAATTAATATTCAGCTACAAATTTGTTCCACCTTGGCTTTCTGAACGGGAACCTTCACCAAGAAAAGAATGCACAGTATTAGCCCTGCATGCCCTTTGCACATGAGGAGCACATGCACTTTAAGTAACCTTGTGAAAGAACAATTTGTTAGACATTGAAAACTTGCATAAGCATCTTAGTGCCAGAAACAAAACATGTGTTGTATAACTATAATCACAAAGTTTAGTTATTAAACATGAGGTTAGAGCAACCAGATAAATATCGTTTTCTATCATTAACCTACTAAAACGTTTTAGGGCAAAACAGTTTTATTTAATGGTATGACGAGATCTTAAAAGTATTTTTCCGTTTACATGAAATAATAAATTAGCAATCATGACCTTAACCCTTTCACAAACAAGTGCTTTTATATATTAGCAGAGCATTTATTTGAATCCTGGAATGTGTAGTATACAGTTTTATTTTGGAAAAGAAAGCTATTTTGCAAATTGATTGCTATTTCAGGATAGTTCAAAGATAAACATAATATAAATGAGCACATTCTTAATTTATTTGTTTATCTTCTATAGAAAATGTGTTGGGGTGAAGTGTTCAAGGCATTAGATATTGTTACTTATCCTGCATTATTTCAAACATGGATTGCAGTATCACCATGGAGGTAGCATTTGTGTCAAATACAGTAAATGTGCCAAAAATAGATTAATATGATAGGCCACACACCCAGCTTTTGTTAATTTGTAAAACTCCCAATGAGATTACTAGCTTTGCAGGCTCCAAAAATGCAAACAGAATGCAAAATTAGAATGTCAGCAAACAGACGATTGTAAAGACCTTTATCTGTAATGTACACCTAATACAACAACCTGAATTACTGTATAGTATTGAGTTACTCTAGAGGTCTCTCTTGGTTATGATCTCTTCCTAGCTCTTGTAATGCAGCAATAAAGTTTGTTTATAGAGTGAAAAAGGTACTCTTTCATTCCAGATCCTTTAATTTAGTAAACGGAGATGGGATGAGGCTGGCCGTCCACTGGGTCTGCCACTGGGTCTGTATTTATGTATTCATGTAATTTTCCGGCTTCGTCCACCATTGCCCGACCAATCCCACAACATGGAGGAGATTCAGCCCTCAACTCCACCGACTTCCATCAGACGACTTTGTGTGTCTTTGTGGGATTGTAACAGACTAGCAATCTTTCCTATTTGAATGGGATTTCTCAGACGAAGTCAGCACAATCTGGTACAATTTACATGAAAAAAAAATGAATTGTATAGTCACCCTGGAAGCGCGGCACCAGTGTATTATCTCAAGCTTTGGGGTATAACAAAGACTGTGCACAACGCTGATCTATTTGCCTACTTTCTCCGCTTTGTGTCAGCCATTCTCTCCTCCTGGGCAGACCCTCAGGATTCTGTATTATCAGCCACCCATGTCAGGAAAGCAGCCACGGTACCTGAAGGAGCCCCGCGGGATGTCATCATGGTTCTCTGGGAAATGTTTCCTACACTCCGCATTGTTGGGAGCGGTGAAGAATATTGGTTCGTTTTGAGGAGGCCTCTGTTGCGGTTTATAGAGATCTTCCTTTTCTTTCTTTGGTGGCTCGGAGGCTTTTTAAACTTGTCACTGCACTCCTGCATGCCCACAACAAACATTACAGAAGGGGGTGCTTGGTTCCTTGTCGATCCCCTGTGGTGATGGGCACACTCGCTTGGCAGCCATGGCTGAGGAGGTGGATGCCCATCTCCGAGCTATGGGTTCGGCTGTTACTCATCCGGATCGGATGGAGGGGGATCATCGTCTGGTTCCCCCTTTCCTCCATGGGAGCGGTTTGGCCCTCATTACGACATTGTTGGTCTTCTGGCCCCGCTCGAACTCTTTCTTATCCTCTGTTGAGTTAATTTTTCGGACATTACTTTGACACTATGGAGTCCCCCTCTCCTTTTTTTTTCTTTCCTTTTCTGGAACATGGGTTCTGCCTCAGGTGTGCCATTGGGCTGCCACCTAGGCTCTAGCTGCCCTCCTGACCCTGGGGCCACCCTTACTTTGTGGCCTCCTCTCTGGCCCTCTGAACCCCTGTGGAGGTTTGAGGGAGCACTGGTGCGTGCCATTACCTTCTGGTAGGGTGTTCCATTGTTCCCCCCTTTTTTAATTTTTTTTCCTCCCCTCACTCTGCATTGACAACTATTTTTCAGTTTATCATGCTTCTGTTCTTTATGTTTTTGGCTGGGGTCAGACCAGCGCACTTTTAACGTGCGTTCTGGCGCACTTAATTACGGCCGCACTAGTAGCAAATGACGGCCAATGACGGCCAATATACGAAGTACGGCCGCACAAAAGTCCGGCCGTGCAACGCAAGTGGAATTTGAACGCATTTTTTCGAGTACGCAGAACCGCTAGTACTGATGTACAGAGTGCGCTGCGGCGGCATAGCGGCGTGTGTACGTGATGAGGAAATGTCAGACACTGCTAATGTCCAGCCTACATAACGTCCAGACGCAAAAAAGTGTTTTATTGACGATCCGTAAAAAATCACGCACGAAAATGCGCGTCATCTGACCGTTTTTGCGCATTCCGTGAAAAAATACGTCAATGCGTTCGGACGCAATTTTTGACGTTCGCGGGGAAAAATGCTTTCGTTTGACCCTAGCCTCACTTTTTACATGCTGGTCCTGCATGACTACTTTTCTTTTATTTTGTTACTTACTCTGTGTAACATTGTATATCTTTATAAAAAAAAAAACCAGAAATGCAGAAATGGTAAAAAAAAGAAGTATTTATGACTCATCTTCCTCATCATAACTCATGACTGTGATGTACATACTGTAAATTCTTGCTGTAACTGAGGCACATTTAATTAGAGTATGAGACTTCTAAGAAATATGAGACAGCTGGAGATGCCATATTCAACTATAGCTTGTACTATATTAATAATAATAATAATCTGAAAAGAAATACAGGACAATGAAAAATATAAAAGCTTGAATAGTCTGGCAGATCAATCAATCGTGGTCATCGGCTACTGAGCTCTTTCAGTCATGTGAATGAGATCTGTAAGATGCGGCTTTCAACTGTAGCACTGAAAAACAACATATCAATAATAATTAGGAAAGAAAAAATAAGGAAACACTAGTGGCCTTGATAAGGTATGATGAAAACAATGGGGTGAGGTGTCCCAAAGAGACTTGATGAAAAACTTTGTTTCTTGTGTTTAGCAACATACGGCATATTGTAAATGGGCTCCGCGTGAGATCTCCTTAGAGGATCTACCACCAAAAAATGCCAATTCCATAAGGCAGCCTGGCCACAGACAAGTTGGGAGAAGGTCCTGTGCTTCCTTACCTGCGCTGCACAGTGCAGCTCTGTGATTCTTGGCCCTGTGCTACACTAGGGATGTGCGTTTCGGGTTTCGGCATTTCGTTTTCGGATGCGGCCGATTTTCCGAAAATTTTTAGATCCGAAAATAGCAGATCCGAAAAGTTTTCCGAGCCGAAACGAAATATTTTCGGAATTTTCGAATGTACTTGAAATGTGTCAAATTGAAATTTATCGCTTTGAAACGAGGAGAACAGACGTTCCGAAAAAACGAAAATTTCCGAAAATACGAAAAGTCGATACAAAAAACGAGCTAAGTGACACGAAAATACGAAAAATGGTCGATATTCGGAAACCATGTACAATTCCGAAGAACGAAAATTTCCGAAAATACGAAAAGTCGATACAAAAACGAGCTAAGTGACACGAAAATACGAAAAATGGTCGATATTCCGAAACCATTTACAATTCCGAAAAACGAAAATTTCCCAAAATACGAAAAGTCGATACAAAAAACGAGCTAAGTGACACGAAAATACGAAAAATGGTCGAAATTCCGAAAAACGAGTCGAGCCGAACCGAATCGAAACAGAAATCGGTCGAAACGAGCCGAATCTAAAAGTTTAAAAATCCGAAAAATCGAATCGAACCGAAAAAAAAAATCGGTGCACAAGCCTATGCTACACCTGTGAGATCTCAGATGTTTAATGCAGGTGCAGTGCGACTGTGACACTGGAGCGTAGCCAAGAATCACAGAGCCACTCAAGATGTGTAAGGGAGCATAGGCCCTGCTCCTGACTCAGGTTGTGATGGATGAACTAGGAGGAGACACTGAGGTGGTATAAAAGCAATGTTTTTGCTTTTAAAAAGATGGGATGGCTTGAGTAGGAAGAGGAAAATTCCAACATAGTTTTAGTGTATGCAAAGGTCCAAGTGATGGTTCAAAATGCTTGAACCAGCAAGAAGATTTTACTCAATATTTAGTTAATTCAAACAATAGACAGAAAAGAAATTAACTTTAATACAGCCGTGTTTATTCACAATTGCAATTTAAGAAAATAGAACCAGAAACAAAACTTGCATGTTTTAGGTTACGTTAGAGAAGTTCTCTGTCATACAGGGTTATTCAGAGAGAGGTGAAAACCAGGAGAATTGCCAGGAGAAGGAACAATCTAGACCAAACAGCCGATTTGGAAAGTGAGATAAATGGGAGAATTTTTCTGGTTTGGCTATTTTGACCTAAAATTTCCACTTCTCCAGTCATTCTCTGGTTTTCACCTCTCTCTGAATAACCCTGATAGTTTACTTAACATAACCTTTGCAAGTGCTTATGTATCGAGCGGCATTTCCAATATTAGTAAAGGAACCTATATATCTAAAAATATTCTTTAAAAACACCCCATTATAGGATTTATTTTGTCATCATAGCCTGTTGCATTGATATAAAATTTTTCCACAAAATATTTTTATCTTACTTGCAAAATGGCCTTTTTTTCCCCCAATCTAATGCATTTTTATTCCATAACCATCCCTGAATTTGTGATTGACACATAGAATTTGGGCCTTGCACGTGATGACTGTTTTGTAGCTCTGCTGCTGACCTTGAAGAAGGAATGTAGATGTGGCAGATTTCCAAACCCTGAAGCAAATCATGGCTGACTTGCTCTGCATCGTGCGTACGTTTATCTACTACAAGTACAGCATAAAACGGATCTCCAAAAAAGCTTTAAGCTAAAATCTTGAACTTGATGTTATGTAAAACTGATGAAGTAATAAAGCATCTCACTCTAGCTTTCATTAAATATTTGATTTTGCTAGCAGTGAATTCTTGTCTCTTCAATGGATTTGAATAAGTGATTTGGTTTTCCTAGCAATAAAACCATTCCTCCTGAGCAATGGTCTTTGGAAACGTGATGCTTTAAACTTGATTCCAATTTGGATACAGCATTCATTGAATCACAGATTTTATTGAAGGTACACAAAATGCCATTGGTAATAAACCCAGGTTGATATTTACAGATGAATGCAAAGTAAAGTATAAAATAGGAGGCCATTCCAGATCTATAATAGGCTCCCGGGTACCACATTCTAGCATGTAATAAAATAGTTGTATTGTTTCTTCTGTTTGATAATATGGCTCGGAATTGGAAATCTATGTATTTTGATTTGCTTTGACGTTTTTTCTTTTTTTTTTGTACAGTTTGTTTTATCATTCTACTGCACAGTGAGAAATAATATGTAAAATAAACAGTATTGCTTCAATTTCCTTTGAATTTCTATACAACAGCACATTCTAAGTGGTACTGTAAATGATAACATGCACTGCTATAGTGACTATATACAGAATGCACCTGTAAATATGTAACAGTGAATATACACTGCTCAAAAAAATAAAGGGAACACTTAAACAACACAATGTAGCTCCAAGTCAATCACACGTCTGTGAAATCAAACTGTCCACTTAGGCAGCAACACTGATTGATGGTCAAGTCCACATGCTGTTGTGCAAATGGAATAGACAACAGGTGGGAAGCATAGGCAGGTAGCAAGACCTCCCCAATAAAGGAGTGGTTCTGCAGGTGGTGACCACAGACCACTTCTCAGTTCCTATGCTTTCTGGCTAATGGTTTGGTCACTTTTGAATGCTGGCGGTGCTGTCACTCTAGTGGTAGCATGAGTCGGAGTCTACAACCCACACAAGTGGCTCAGGTAGTGCGGCTCATCCAGGATGGCACATCAATGCGAGCTGTGGCAAGAAGGTTTGCTGTGTCTGTCAGTGTAGTGTCCAGAGCATGGAGGCGCTACCAGGAGACAGGCCAGTACATCAGGAGACGTGGAGGAGGCCGTAGGAGGGCAACAACCCAGCAGCAGGACCGCTACCTCCGCCTTTGTGCAAGGAGGAACAGGAGGAGCACTGCCAGAGCCCTGCAAAATGACCTCCAGCGGGCCATAAATGTGCATGTGGCTGCTCAAACTGTCAGAAACAGACTCCATGAGGGTGGTATGAGGGCCCGACGTCCACAGGTGGGGGTTGTGCTTACAGCCCAACACCGTGCAGGACGTTTGGCATTTGCCAGAGAACACCAAGATTGGCAGCTTCGCCACTTGCACCCTGTGCTCTTCACAGATGAAAGCAGGTTCACACTGAGCACATGTGACAGACGTGACAGGGTGTGGAGAAGCCGTGGAGAACGTTCTGCTGCCTGCAACATCCTCCAGCATGACCGGTTTGGCAGTGGGTCAGTAATGGTGTGGGGTGGCATTTCTTTAGGGGGCCGCACAGCCCTCCATGTGCTCGCCAGAGGTAGCCTGACTGCCATTAGGTACTGAGATGAGATCCTTAGACCCCTTGTGAGGCCATATGCTGGTGCGGTTGGCCCTGGGTTCCTCCCAATGCAAGACAATGCTAGACCTCATGTGGCTAGAGTGTGTCAGCAGTTCCTGCAAGACGAAGGCATTGATGCTATGGACTGGCCTACCCGTTCCCCAGACCTGAATCCAATTGAACACATCTGGGACATCATGTCTCGCTCCATCCACCAACGCCACATTGCACCACAGACTGTCCAGGAGTTGGGGGATGCTTTAGTCCAGGTGTGGGAGGAGATCCCTCAGGAGACCATCCGCCACCTCATCAGGAGCATGCCCAAGCATTGTAGGGAGGTCCTACAGGCACGTGGAGGCCACACACACTACTGAGCCTCATTTTGACTTGTTTGAAGGACATTACATCAAAGTTGGATCAGCCTGTAGTGTTGTTTTCCACTTTAATTTTGAGTGTAACTCCAAATCCAGACCTCAATGGGTTGCTCAATTTGATTTCCATTGATAATGTTTGTGTGATTTTATTGTGTCAGCACATTCAACTACAGTTTGTAATGACCACAGTATTTAATAAGAATATTGCATTCATTCAGATCTAGGCTGTCTTATTTTTGTGTTCCCTTTATTTTTTTGAACAGTGTATTTATTTTCTGTTAATCTGTATATTTGTTCTATTTTTTAATATCTTGCATTTATTACTTTGTATTTCTGTAACAACTGTAACAATTTAATGTTGTTAAACCCAGGACATACTTGAAAACGAGAGAAATCCCAATGTATCCTTCCTGGAAAAATCCTTTATAAATAAATACATAAAATAAATAACCAGGTAGTAGGTGTCGCTGTTATTTGTTTATTCACATGTAAGTTTTCTAGGAAGTATCCATTATATGAATGCAACCAGCTCTTTGATTGCTGCTAGCCCCATGAAGTCAATAAAATAAAGTTCTGATTTCAAAAGGGTTACATAATTTTGTCTGTTGCTTATTATTTAATTTTCTTTTAGGAAACAATACGTAATAAGCAGGTTCTTCAAACTGACAAAATTAATTAATTAATTCCAGGACATACTTGAAAACGAGCGAAATCTCAATGTATCCTTCCTGGTAAAATACTTTATAAATAAATAAATTTCCACATCATAAAACAAAAAAGGAGCCTCTGCAGTTAATCCCTTCACTACCAAGCTATTTTTGTTGAAAAAAAAGTTATTATACTATTTATTTGAAACAAAGGATGTAGAGTTAATAATTAAATATAGGGTAAAATAGAAAAAATGCACAGACGTAGACGGCCCACTCGCAGACGGCTCGCTCGCAGACGGCTCGTAGCATGCGAGCCGTCTGCATGAAAGCAGTATACGAGCTGTATACGAGCCATCTGCCAGATGGCTGGCTGGCTAGCTCGTAGAAGGCTCGTAGATGGCTGACTCGCCTGCAGACGGCTAGCCCGCAGACCGCTCGCACGCAGAAGGCTCGCACGCAGATGGCTGGCTCGTATACTGCTCACTAGCAGACGGCTTGTATACTGCTCGCAGATGGCTCGCAGATTGCTCGCAGACGGCTCGCAGATGGCTGACTGGCTCGCTCGCAGATGGCTTGCAGACGACTGGCTCATATACTGTTCGCTTACATACGGCAGACTCTTATACTGCTCGCTAGCAGACGGCTCATATACTGCTCGCTAGCAGACGGCTCATATACTGCTCGCAGATGGTCGTATGCTGCTCGCTAGCAGACGGCTTGTATACTGCTCGCAGATGGCTCGTATACAGATGGCTCACAGATGGCTCGCAGATGGCTCGTATACAGACGGCTCGTATACTGCTCACTCGCAGACGGCTCGCAGATGTGGCAGACTAGATCTATATTTCTATCTCTATATAAAGGTCTGCCTGTATATATGTGTTTATCTCCTCCATATAGAGTTATGTTCATATTTGTGTCGGACCATTTGGTAAGTGTATCCCTGGGTTTTCAGCTGAAATGTAATCAAAAGGTTTAGCTTTCTCCCTTGGGGGGAGGATGTAACACGTAGCTGTAAAAAGGGAATTTCTTTTGTACACTAACATAGCAAATCACACCTTAGCAGACAAATCGGCACCAAGAGAGCTGAACACGATCTTCAAAGAAAAGAAGCACATCCTTGATCTCGAAGGGGGGTCTGGAGGCAAGAGGGACACCTTTAGGCAATTAAAGATTAATTGACAAGCTTACTGAGCGCGACCGAGAATTGCACGCTGGGAAATGAAGTCCAGGACACTGGGCCACTTATGGGTGGGGGCTGGAAAGATCAGGAAGTTTATAAATTTGGAACACTGGCCATGTGCTTTGGCTGATCACTTGGGGATGCCTTCTAAAGAGGATTGATCGGTCCATGTTCCTATCTCCAGACTCCAGGAGGCCATAGAGGAATAGTTCTTCGTAAGTTACGCTCTAACCTTTTTCTTTTTATTGCTGTGTATTGTATAAGTAATTGATTTATTCTAGTTATGATTTTTTAGGTAACTAAGCACTGATTTTTCTATCCTAAATAAACAAAAGTATTTAAGTTTTGACTCTGGCTGATCAAATCCACGCTAACTAAGAGATTGGGAGAATTGCTATTTGCCTTAAGCTCGGTTATATATAAGAAATTGCGTGTTGCGGTCGTCAGGAAACGGCAGGGAATTGTGGGAACTGTAGTCACTGTCCGGGTCTAGGATAGTGCGGCTGCTAAGCCCTGCGTCTCCTGTTGCGACGCGCATAGGGTCCGTGAGGACTGGTGGCAGCGTTACTAATAGAATAAGAAAGTGAGTTCCAGGATTGTGGGAGACGTAGTTATTTTGCGCTTCAGGAGAAGGCTTGTGCTGTGTTGCAATCCTGGGATCAGTATATCGCGCTCTACGTGCCTGTTGTGAGAGGTAGTGTGGCCGGGACGGGTAGAGAAGTGCGCGTAATTATCTGGGTCTAGCATAGATAGATAGTGCGCGGCTTAACCCGGCGTCCTTGCGCAGCAGCGCGCGTAGTTGGGTCGTGACAACTGGAGGCAAGCGGTGGGATATCAGGTTAGTATTTGGATCTGTGAAGCAACATAGATCCAGATACTAAATAAATTGGTTTTCCAATTTCCAGAGCAGAACTCAGTGCATTTATTAGAATTTACACAATACACAGCAGTTCCCTTCCCCTTCTTTGTTTTTCTTTTCTATCTTTTATTTGGCTGGAGTGAGAATGTCGCAACAATCATCGAAAAAGACTTTGGAGCAATTATGTCGAGACAAAAATATCTCGACGAAGGATAAAAAGAAAGATGAACTTTTGCAAGCCCTCGAGGATTATGAGGCGAGGCAAGCAGTCCAGGACGCAGCAGAGCAGGGTACCATGCTTGACCCAGCCGAAGGAAGCGCAGGTCCAGTGGAAAGGACAGTGTCAAGTGCTTCGCCCAAGGGTGATACTGCCCTGGATGTTTACTTGCAGACTGTTTTAAAACATGTGGACTCTGCAGACTCGCAGACGCGGCTTCAGCTCATCCTGAAGTACCAAGAGCGAGAGGAGCGCAGAGCTGAACGCGAAGCTGCAGAGCGCCGAGCTGAGCAAGAGGCGGCAGCGCGCCAAGCAGACCGAGAAGCTGCGGAGCGCCGAGCTGAGGCTGAACATGAAGCTGCGGAGCACAGAGCTGAGCAAGAGGCGGCAGCGCGCCAAGAGGACCGAGAAGCTGTGGAGCGCAGGGCTGTGGGTGAGCGAGAAGCGGCGGAGCGCCAAGCCGAACGGACACATCAGCTCGCTCTGGCACAGGCAAGCAGAACGCCATTATCTTCTGCCCCTGCGGGCGCTGCAGAGCTCTCTACGCCCAGACCTCGTGCAGAGAACTTTCCCACTCTTGACAAAGATGGGGACCTGGATGTGTTCCTGCGAAGTTTTGAAAAGACTTGTCGACAGTACCAGCTGCCCAAAGAGCAATGGGCCAGGTACCTCACTCCTGGACTAAAAGGTCCAGCGCTCGAAGCCTTTGCAGAATTACCGGCTGAGAGCGACCAGGACTATGAGGCGATTAAAGACGCGTTGCAGAGACGTTATAACCTCACGCCAGAGGTATATCGCAAAAAGTTCAGGTCCTTGCAGAAGCGGGCCGCGGAGAGCTACTCTGCAGTCGTGAGCCACCTGACCACCCTATTTCGACAATGGGTCAGGGGGCTGAAGATTGATACCTTGGAAGCCCTGGAAGACCTGCTAATCAAAGAACAGTTCGTGCAGCTGTGCCCACCTGAGATCCAGGAATGGCTTCTGGATCGCAAACCCGAGACGGCCCTGGAAGCTGGTGAGCTGGCCGATTTCCATGCGGCCAACAGAGCGTCTGTGGACCAGAGCAGAGGTTCCCCCAAAGGATCATCAGGATGGAAGCCCAACTCAGCACGACCCCCCGACATCACGGTGGCAGCGCCCCCCTCTGTGCCAGTCTCTGCTGGGGAGGGGGAGCGAATCCTTCTTCGCCTGGAAGAAGTGTGCGCCGTCGCTGTTTTATTTGCGACAGTACCAATCATCTCCTGGCAGCGTGCCCGCAGAGGAAGAAACCTGCATCCACAGCTGGGGGGGATACCCCTCAACATCACCCTCTGTCCTGTTTGTGACCAGATCGGAGGGCAGTGCCAACGTGAACCAGCAAGCAGTCATTGTCGGGACTCAGGTATCTGTGGGTTTAAGAGATACAGCGGCTGAAGTAACTTTGGTGCGTCCAGGGTTAGTCAGCCCTGCAGACTTTATTCCTGGCAGGACTCTAGCAGTAAAGGGTTTTGGTGGGGTACGTCCTGCGGTGCCAATGGCACGGGTTTATTTGGACTGGGGAGCGGGGAGAGGTCTGAGGGAGGTGGGAGTGTCTGAAAATATTCCTACAGATGTGTTACTGGGCACGGATTTGGGTAAATTGGTGTCACAGTATGTGCTGGAAAGGGATGCTGGGGATTTACCCAGGCCCACTAGTGGCTCTACAGTGGGGAGGGCTGTGTGTGGGGGTGCACAACAGGATTCCTGGACGGGAGGGCAGGGGATGGCAGTGAGTCAGTCTGCGCCTGCGCCAGGTGTGCCTGAGGTGTTGTGTGGTAGCATGAGGGGGCAGTGTGACTGGGAAGAAAGGCAGGGTGTGAGTGAATGCCCACCTGCACCCGAGTCAGCTGGTTCCCTGGACCCCATGCGTGGGGAGGCCGCGGTGCCCATGGTGGAAGTGGGTACCCGCTGGCGGTCGGCAGGGAGTAGGGCACAAGGCCCGTCTCTGCCGTGTGATGGTGTGGATCAGAATGCCTGGAAGGGTGGCAGGATACTGTGGTGTGCCTGCCTAGACCAGACTCAGGTGTGTCTGTGACGCCATATGGTTGGGAGCAAGGGCAAGGGATGACTGCGGGTCTGCTTGCGCCTAAACCAACCAGGACTCTAGTGCCCCGTGAGAATGGTGTGGATCAGAATGCCTGGGAGGGGTGGCAGGATACCGTGGTGTGCCTGCCTAGACCAGACTCAGGTGTGTCTGTGACGCCACGCGGTTGGGAGGGAGAACAAAGGACCAAGGCAGGTTCCTTTAGGGCTGAACCAACTGGGTCGGTGGTGCTGGAGGGAAGGTGTGGGCATCGGAAGGCCTGGAGTGGGCAGGATACTGCGGTGTGCCCATCTGTGTCACATGTGTCTGAGGCTGCGGGTGGCACCGAGCGCATGCTGCGTGATCAGGAGGAAGGACCTGGGGTGGACGAGTGTTACCCTGGGGGAAAGCCAACCAGATTCCCAGTACCTCCCTGTAGAGGAGGGTGGCATACGGCTGTATGCTCATCGGTTACGAAGCAAGGTGTGCTTCATAAACTGTGTGATAAAGTGGGGAAACTGTGTGCAATGGGGGGCGAGGTGAGTGTGGAGAATCTTGTGCCCCATCTGTATGGTTCCCCAAATTCTGAATGTGCGGGGACAGTGAGAGACGGGGAGGCAGCGGGTCCTGGTGTGGCTCCTGTGACCTCCCAGCCATCTGCCCAGGGGCAGGTACGATGCCTGACTCCGTTGGCAGATGCAGGGGGGACGTTTACTGGGGAGCGGGGCGCTTCACCCTGTTTCTCCATACCCCCTGCTGTAAGAATGGCTCCAGAGCAGGCTACGGGCTACGAGGATTCTGCTGCCTGCGAGACTGAGATGCGAGCGGAGAGTGAGCCACACGTGCTGCACCCGAAGGGGCTGCAGAAGCACAGGGGCTTCCGAGTCTGTGCCATGTTGTGAGTGCAGTATGAGTGACCCCCTCCCCCCGGTTTGGGAGAGGTGGGGAAGAATGGTGGAGTCGCCAAAGGCCTACATGGGGCAATGTGTGATGCGGTTGCGAGAGGGAATGCATGCGTTAGTGGGCAAAGTGCACGGACACCTGTGCGTCCCCCACTCTGTCATAGCGCCGGCGACTGGTGCAGGTGCCAGATACCCGTTGGCAAACCCGTGTTAAGACGCACGTGGGAGGCATGTTAGTTAGCCTCCCTTTCTGCGTCTTCATTTGTATGGGAGATGTGGCAGACTAGATCTATATTTCTATCTCTATATAAAGGTCTGCCTGTATATATGTGTTTATCTTCTCCATATAGAGTTATGTTCATATTTGTGTCGGACCATTTGGTAAGTGTATCCCTGGGTTTTCAGCTGAAATGTAATCAAAAGGTTTAGCTTTCTCCCTTGGGGGGAGGATGTAACACGTAGCTGTAAAAAGGGAATTTCTTTTGTACACTGCCATAGCAAATCACACCTTAGCAGACAAATCGGCACCAAGAGAGCTGAACACGATCTTCAAAGAAAGGAAGCACATCCTTGATCTCGAAGGGGGGTCTGGAGGCAAGAGGGACACCTTTAGGCAATTAAAGATTAATTGACAAGCTTACTGAGCGCGACCGAGAATTGCACGCTGGGAAATGAAGTCCAGGACACTGGGCCACTTATGGGTGGGGGCTGGAAAGATCAGGAAGTTTATAAATTCGGAACACTGGCCATGTGCTTTGGCTGATCACTTGGGGATGCCTTCTAAAGAGGATTGATCGGTCCATGTTCCTATCTCCAGACTCCAGGAGGCCATAGAGGAATAGTTCTTCGTAAGTTACGCTCTATGGTTAAACCTTTTTCTTTTTATTGCTGTGTATTGTATAAGTAATTGATTTATTCTAGTTATGATTTTTTAGGTAACTAAGCACTGATTTTTCTATCCTAAATAAACAAAAAGTATTTAAGTTTTGACTCTGGCTGATCAAATCCACGCTAACTAAGAGATTGGGAGAATTGCTATTTGCCTTAAGCTCGGTTATATATAAGAAATTGCGTGTTGCGGTCGTCAGGAAACGGCAGGGAATTGTGGGAATTGTAGTCACTGTCCGGGTCTAGGATAGTGCGGCTGCTAAGCCCTGCGTCTCCTGTTGCGACGCGCATAGGGTCCGTGAGGACTGGTGGCAGCGTTACTAATAGAATAAGAAATTGAGTTCCAGGATTGTGGGAGACGTAGTTATTTTGCGCTTCAGGAGAAGGCTTGTGCTGTGTTGCAATCCTGGGATCAGTATATCGCGCTCTACGTGCCTGTTGTGAGAGGTAGTGTGGCCGGGACGGGTAGAGAAGTGCGTGTAATTATCTGGGTCTAGCATAGATAGTGCGCGGCTTAACCCGGCGTCCTGGCGCATTAGCGCGCGTAGTTGGGTCGTGACAGCTCATATACTGCTCGCAGATGGTCGTATGCTGCTCGCTAGCAGACGGCTTGTATACTGCTCGCAGATGGCTCGTATACAGATGGCTCGCAGATGGCTCGTATACAGATGGCTCGTATACAGACGGCTCGTATACAGATGGCTCGTATACAGACGGCTCGTATACTGCTCACTCGCAGACGGCTCGTATACTGCTCACTCGCAGACGGCTCGTATACTGCTCACTCGCAGACGGCTCGCAGATGGCTCATATACAGACGGCTCACAGATGGCTCATATGCAGATGGCTCGCATACAGACGGCTCATATGCAGATGGCTCGCATACAGACGGCTCGTATACAGACGGCTCGTATACAGACGGCTCGTATACAGACGGCTCTGCGAGCAGTATATTTGCTGTTCAGAGCCTGGGTTTAAACTCAGTTATGAATTTCTCCCATCTCCAGGCGTCAAACGTCCCCTCCCGGGGGGATACCCCAAGCGGTACCCTTGGACCATCTATGGCATTCTTTAAGGGCTTTCATTGCCTTCGCCCTAAAAACTAGATTTCATGTGCTGTGCTACCGTCTGACTGTGGGAAGCCTCACTTTCCTTCCCTTGCATGGATGGCACATTGCCCATGGCGATTTGAATCGGCTTATCGTCTTACCCCTGCATCCAGACACCGCCAGGTGCCTTCTTCTGCAGTGGATTGATGCAGGGCCGGTGCAAGGAATTTTGAGTGCACAGGCGAAGGTGCATTTTGCCGCCCCCTCTCCCAATAAGCTGACATGTGCATGTAGGTGTGCGCCGAATGTTGTATGACTGTGCGGGGCTACATGTATAGGACAATAATTGAGTGTGTGGCAGTGTGCGAGATGGGACTGAGTGTGGTGCTGTCTGTGGCTTAAGAGTGTGTGAGCGGCCTGGCAGTGAAGTGAGTTGACCGAGTATGTTTGAGCTGTGAGTGATGCATGTGAGTGTCAGCTATGATTGTGTGAGCGTGCGAGCTATCTCTGAATGATTTATTGTATGTGTGAGCTGGATGTGAGTGTTGTGATGTGTATTAGCTGGCTGTGAGTGTGTGTGAGCTAGCTTTGGTGTGTTGCATGTGTGAGGGATGTGTGGGAGGTGGCTGTGAGTGTATGTAAGCTGGCTGTGAGAGATGTGTTATGCAAGAGCTGGCTGTGAGTGATATGTATGCGAAAGCTGACTGGGAGAGATGTGACATGTGAGTGTGTGCAAGCTGGCTGGGAGTGATGTGTGTACAAGCTGGCTGGGAGTGATGTGTGTGAAAGATGGCTCGGAGTGATGTGTGTGTGCTGGCTGGGAGTGTGAGAGCTGGCTGGGGTGTGTGTGTGTGTGCGCGCGCTTGCTGGCTGGGTGTGAATGTGTGTGCTGGCTGGAAGTGATGGGTGTGTGCGGGCTGAGAGTGTGAGATCTGGCTGGGAGTGAATGTGTGTGCTGGCTGAGAGTGTGTGAGAGCTGTCTGGGAGTGGTATGTGTGTGCTGGCTGAGAGTGAATGTGTGTGCTGGCTGAGAGTGTGGGAGAGCTGGCTGGGAGTGGTGTGTGTGTTTGCAGGCTGAGAGTGAATGTGTGTGCTGGCTGAGAGTGTGGGAGAGCTGGCTGGGAGCAGTGTGTATGTGTGCTTGCTGGCTGAGTGTGAAAGCTGGCTGGGAGTGATGTGTGCTGACTGGGAGTGGTGTGTGCTGGCTGAGTGTGAAAGCTGGCTGGGAGTGGTGTGTGTGCTGCCTGGGAGTGGTGTGTGTGCTGGCTGAGAGTGAGTGAGTGCTGGCTGAGAGTGTGTGTGTGTGTGTGTGTGTGCTGGCTGAGAGTGAGTGAGTGTGTGTGTGTGTGCTGGCTGAGAGTGAGTGAGTGTGTGTGTGCTGGCTGAGAGTGAGTGTGTGTGCTGGCTGAGAGTGAGTGAGTGTGCTGGCTGAGAGTGAGTGAGTGTGCTGGCTGAGAGTGAGTGAGTGTGCTGGCTGAGAGTGAGTGAGTGTGCTGGCTGAGAGTGAGTGAGTGTGCTGGCTGAGAGTGAGTGAGTGTGCTGGCTGAGAGTGAGGAGTGAAGAGTGTGCTGGCTGAGAGTGAGGAGTGAAGAGTGTGCTGGCTGGGCTTGGAGTGAAGAGTGTGCTGGCTGGGCTTGGAATGAAGAGTGTGCTGGCTGGGCTTGGAGTGAACTGTGTGCTGGCTGGGCTTGGAGTGAAGAGTGTGCTGGCTGGGCTTGGAGTGAACTGTGTGCTGGCTGGGCTTGGAGTGAAGAGTGTGCTGGCTGGGCTTGGAGTGAAGAGTGCTGGGCAGGAGTGTGTGTGTGCGTGTTGCATTTACCTCCTCCCTGAGAATCAGACAGGGCCACTGAATAGACGCTGCCAGTTGCTAAGCAGCACAAAAAAAACCAAAAACAAGCAGTTTGTTATTTCTAATCCCTGCAGCCCCCCCTCCCCCCCCACACACACAGACAGAGCAGCTGGCTACAGCCAGGGGAGCACCGGTATGAAGCACCTTCTGCATCTTTGCAGAAGGTGTTTCATGATTCTGGGTGGCCAAAATAACGAGAATCTCCGCCCCCCCAGCAGGTCCGCCCCCAGGCAGTCGCCTGACCTGCCTTAGACTAGCGCCGGCCCTGGATTGATGGACTACAACCACTATACAACTATAGTCCCTCAACTAGAGACCCTAACCGAGGCGACGTGTAACTCTATGGCTTGTTGTGACAACACTTTTGGTACAGAACTATGCCAAATGATTAGTCAACAACCACAGATCACCCCCTGAATTATGTCTCTACCCCTCACAGTGTATGCATACACAAGTGTATACGCTGTACGACCGTACACTGCGTCGCCAGACTAAGGCTAGGGTCAGACTGAGGCAGTGCGAACGCGCGTTCTGGCGCACTTAATCACGGCCGCACTAGCAGCAGATGACGGGCAATGACAGCCAATATACGATGTACGGTCGCACAAAAGTCCGGCCGCGCAACGCAAGTGGAAAATGAACGCATTTTTTCGAGAATGTGAAACCGCAGGTACTGACGTACAGAGTGCGCTGCGTCCGCTAGCGGCGTGTGTGCGTGATTAGGAGACGTCAGACGCTGCTAATGTCCGGCAAACATAACGTCCAGACGCAAAAAGTGTTTTATTGATGATCCGTACAAAATCACGGACGAAAATGCGCATAGTATGACCACTATCACGTATTCTGTGAAAAAATGCGTCCATTCGTTCGAACGCACTTTTTCACAGACAACATAAAAATGCGTTCGTCTGACCCTAGCCTAAACCGCACAGCACAATGACTATCCTCTTTCTCTACAGAACAATGTGGCTTCTCTCAATACAGTTGTCATTGGGGATAGCCTTCTGCTGTCTATTTCCTAGTTGTACGATGCATCCAGTGTAACACCTGAAGCCCTGTCACAAAAATGAAAAAAACTCCTCAAAAACTAACAGTCTGGGCATCCAGACACAAAAATGTACTAACTCTAAACAATAAAGGGAATGCAAAATGAGTTTTAAAACCAAATCCCTTGGAGGCGTGGCTAGCAGCCGAGGTGAGAGGCAGCAAAGAGACTGGGCTCTGTCCCGATTTGACTACTTCAGTGGTTTTCGACCACTTTGGATCGACTTGTTACTCTCACCTCGGCCCCTGGAGGTCTTTGCTGAGTCCTCCGATCCTTTTGGATGACTTTCTGTGGTTGGAAGTAGGAGCTGAGGCACTTCGGTTCCCCGACAGGGCCTTACCGGCGGCCATCTTGGGGCCTGCTCTCTGTCCCCCGACAGATTTGTGTTCTGCTTCTCCTTCGTCCTGCTGCGGTGATACACCCCCCCCAGAGCTGCGGTCTGGATCTGGCCATGGAGATAGAGGGCCCCATCTTGTTCCTGTTCCTGTTATGTGTGGAACCTCCCCCCTCCTTTTTTCTTCCTTTCATATACCTCTTCCTGCTCACTGTTTTGATGTACCTTATGGATCCTTGGTCCTACGCGACTGCTACCCTGCAATGTCTTTTTGTGGCGTACTTTTCTTGCATTTGTTGTAACACTGCTGACTTCTCAAAATAAAAACATTTTGAATAAAAAAAAAAAAAAAAAAAATCCCTTTACTACCGCAAACTGTTATACAATACAAAACACAGCTAATGCTATACAACCCAAAACAATGGGGGAGGGGCTCTGAATTGTCCTCTGAGAAACTCAAAGAAAACGCCCAACCACTAAAAAATAAAATCATCACTAAAAGTACAAAAACTCTCAGAGTTAAAATTGGTCTTACTATGTAACGAAATTCAGTACAAAGTAAAGATTTCACTTACACTCGAAATTCAGTACAAAAACTGCAATTGCTTTACTGAAATTTGCTTTCTGTATAAAAATACAAAATAGCTAAACCTGAAAACAAACAAAAATTGAACTTACTACAACAAAATGGAGGCTGAACTACAACAAAATGGAGGCTGAACACAGTCTCACACAAAGGAAGACAAAATGGTGTCTTCTCAATCAGAAAAACAATTTAAACCAGGGAGTTTAACATGAAGCAAAATAGTTCCTCAGTTCCCTGTGTCTCACCTAGGGATGAGCTGTTCGATTCGATCTGTTCAGAGTTCGCATCGAACATCGGCCGTTCGACAGTTAGCGAACTTCGAACTTTTTGGGACGTTCACCAAAAGTTCGAAAAAAAATAAAAATTTATAAAAAAGTATAAAAAATGCTTAAAAAAAACAAAAAAATCTAGAAATAAAGAGACTCTTTACTGCAGAATATTATAAGCAACGGTTTATTAGATATTGAATTAAAACGGGAATATTTTTAACATTGAAGCCTATGGGATAAAACATTCTTGTTACTAAAACACCAGGCAGACACGGCCCTCTAAACAGGCACTGTAGGGGGCAGCCTGCCGGGGCCTCCCAAGGATCCCCTTGAGGAGCATGCGGCCGCCGGATGACAGAGCTGCGACTGTGCGGGCTAGCCACCCGGGTGCATGTGGCAGAGACAGGCGGCGCAGGGAGGGAGCCACTGCACCTGTGGCCACAGCAGACCCCTCCACAACCAGGATCCAGGGAGCCCCCACTGACCACCAGGCTAAGGGAAGGTGACACATTTCTAAAAAAAATAAAATCCGAGGACATTTTTAAATGTCCCCGGGAACATAAAATAAATATATTTTTTCTTTCTCTACCTGGCTGAATGTATTTAATTAGATATATTAGATACATTCAGCCAGGTAGAAGGGGGTGGCATGTGGGCTGCGCAGGGTCTCAGGCAGTGGTTTGTTTATTTTGTGTGTATATTTTTTGCAAATTTATAGAGGAAGGTAAGGGCAGGTATGATATATATATATATATATATATACAGTGGCAAGAAAATGTATGTGAACCCTTTGGGATTACAAAGAAGGTTTGCATGAATTGGTCATAAAATGTGTTCTGATCTTCATCTAAGTCACAACAATTTGTAAAACACAGTCTGCTTAAAATAATACGACACAAACATTATATGTTTTCATGTGTTTATTGAACATAACATGTAAACATTCACAGTGCAGAGTGGAAAAAGTATGTGAACCCCTAGCCTAATGACTTCTCCAAGAGCTAATTGGAGCCAGGAGTGAGCCAACCTTGAGTCCAATCAGTGTGATATTATTGGATGTGTTGCTGAAAGCTGTCCTGCACTTTAAAAACACACACCAGTTTTGGGTTTACTGGTTTCAAGAAGCACTGCCTGATGTGAACCATGCCTCGCAGAAAAGAGCTCTCAGAAGACCTATGATCAAGAATTGTTGACTTGCACAAAGCTAGAAAGGGTTACAAAAGTATCTCCAAAAGCCTTGATGTTCATGTGTCCACGGTAAGACAGGCTGTCTACAAATGGAGAAAGTTCAGCACTGTTGCTACTCTCCCTAGGCGTGTTCGTCCTGTAAAGATGACTGCAAGAGCACTGCGCAGAATGCTTAATGAGGTAAAGAAGAATCCTAGAGTGTCAGCTAAAGACTCACAGAAATCTCTGGCATATGCTAACATTTTTGTTGACACATCTACAATAAGGAAAACATTAAACAAAAATGGAGTACATGGGCGAACACCACAGAGGAAGCCATTGCTGTCCAAAAAGAATATTGCAGCACATTTGAAGTTTGCAAAAGAGCACCTGGATGTTCCACAGCACTACTGGCAAAATATTCTGTGGACAGATGAAACCAAAATTGAGTTGTTTGGAAAAAACACACAACACTATGTGTGGAGAAAAAAAGGCACAGCACACCAACATCAAAACCTCATCCCCACTGTAAAACATGGCGGAGGGAGCATCATGGTTTGGGACTGCTTTGCTGCCTCAGGGCCTGGACGGATTGTTGTTATTGATGGAAAAATGAATTCCAGAGTTTATCAAGACATTTTGCAGGAAAACGTAAGACCATCTGTCCGCCAACTGAAGCTCCGCAGAGGATGGGTGATGCAACAGGACAATGACCCAAAGCATACAAGTAAATCAACAAAACAATGGCTTCAACAAAACAAAATACGCCTTCTGGAGTGACCCAATCAGAGTCCTGACCTCAACCCGATTGAAATGCTGTGGCATGACCTTAAGAGAGCGATTCACACCAGACATCCCAAGAATATTGCTACACTGAAACAGTTTTGTGAAGAGGAGTGGTCCAAAATTACTCCAGATCGTTGTGCAGGTCTGAGCTGCAACTACAGGAAACGTTTGGTTGAGGTTATTGCTGCCAAAAGAGGGTCAACCAGTTATTAAGTCCAAAGGTTCACATACTTTTTCCACCCTGCACTTTGAATGTTTACATGTTCTGTTGAATAAAAACATGAAAACATATAATGTTTGTGTTGTATTATTTTAAGCAGACTGTGTTTTTAAAATTGTTGTGACTTAGATGAAGATCAGAGCACATTTTATGACCAATTCATGAAAAACTCCACGTAATCCCAAAGGGTTCACATACTTTTTCTTGCCACTATAGATAAGATATATATCTATATTCTTATAAATATATATATCCAGACTTGTATTACACACACATTTTGGCAACTAATTGCCCCCCCCCCATTTGGCTGCTCTCCAGAAGAAATGTTGAACCCGAAAGAGCAGAGAATAATAGATATATTCTCTGCTCTGTCGGGTTCAACCTTTCTTCTGGAGGGATCAGCCAAATGGGGGGGCGCATTTAGTTGAGATTGTCCACATGCCATCCCCCATGTGCGTATGTGTATATACAGTATGGTCTGAGGTCTGTGGGTGGGTGTATATATATATCTGCGTGTTGATATATACGTATATATAGGTCTGCGTGTTGATATATACGTATATGTCTGTGTGTGGTATCAATACATCCCTACTCTATACACAGCGCTCCGTGTCCCTATAATATATATGATATGGGGTTACCTTTTTTTATATTTTTATACTATTCCTATTAAATTAACAGTAATTTTTGATATATTTTATTCAGTAGAAACTTTTTTGCTTATATAACATGTGCTTTGTGAAAATAAAACGGTTTTGTGTGTACATTTTAATTTAGTTAGTGGATTCCTGTCCAGTAAGGTGAGAAGCAAATGTAATGCAGTGTAGACACGCTGCGAGGCGGAGCGGAGTGAAGTCAAGCCTGCAAAATGTTTGCTTCTCTTCGCTTCGCTATGCTGTGCGTCGCTACACACTCAGTGTGCCTCAGCCTTTATTCCCGCATCGCTAGCTTACCGAATCAGTTTGTATACTTGTTACTGACCCTGCTTGTTCTGAGGACCCGATCTGTGGCCGACTTTGCATGCCATTTGACTATTCTCTCTGTGTATTCCCTGCCTGTTCTGTTTGCTTCCTGTTGCTACTGGTGTGTGCCAATTCTCACCATATACGGTAGCGCAGTACAAGTGCCTAAACATTGCTTACCCGGTTTTGCTATAGCTGCTGATGTAACTGAATAGATCGGGGATCTCTTCTGCATTACCAAAACCTCCACCACTGCACTCTATCACAATACCTCCGAGGGGTTACGGTGTGAAGGCACTTGCTGCCACCAAAGGCACAATATTTGGGTGCACTGTCACTGACGCCTATACCAGATTCATATCATTTTAATATTGGACCGCAGGGTCCAACCCTGCACTCTTCCACAATACCACAGAGGGGTTACGGTGTGACGGCACTGTTGCCGACACTAATGGCCCAATTTTGAAGCACCTATTGTTACTTTCATCCAAAGCCTGCATAAGTTTCACCATAATTTAGCCCAAAAAATCACTAAACTTGTTCTACGTGTCCTAAAATGTCTCCTCTTTTCATACAGACTGCCGCCCCCAAGCAGTTGTTTATGAATAGATTAAAGGAAAACCATTTACCGTCATTTGAAATGTCATTTTTTTTTTTAAATGTTTCTATACATCCTACAAATCCGCCACTTCACGGGCAGGTTATGGGGACCTCCTAGGCATGATATTTGAAGGAATTTTTTGTTTTTATGCTTAACCTTTATTTTATGGAAAACTCACTGTTCCTTTAAAAACGTTTTTTAAAAACTTTTTGTCCTTGTTTCCTGTCCCCCAGGGCACTACCTGGACCCCCATACACCTTTTATGGCAAATATCTTGCATATATGCCCTCTTGGAGGGCACTCTAAAAATTGAACTTTCGAGTCCCATTGACTTGCATTGAGTTCGGTTCGAGTTCGAACTCAAACTTTTGAAATTGTTCGAGTTCAAATGCGAACCGAACACGGGGGTGTTCGGCTCATCACTAGTCTCACCCCCAAAATTGGAGCAATTTCCACTCTGGCATGATTACAGGCTAACAGCATAAAAATCCTTCACATGCGGTCTCTCCTGTGCAAATGCTAACAAACAAAATGCTGCCTCTACAAACCAAATTTACCTCGTTACCGCAAGACAGACTTAACACGGGACAAATCATACTACTTAACTTACACTAAACGTTTCCACCAAAAAACAGAAAAGTAAAAAGTTCCAGCAAAAACATAATGCCCTGTAATGGTCACCCCACATGTCACAATCTCACCATACAATCTCTGTACAATCAACTTCAGATCCACCAGAACTACACACTAATCGTTATTTCACACGGGCAGTCTGCGAGCGAGCAGTCTACGAGCCATCTGCGAACGAGCCTTCTACTAGCCGTCAACGAGCCGTCTGCGCGTGAGCCGTCTACGAGCCGCGATATTATTTGAATGAAAGATTCTGAACTCTAGGTGGTGTCCCTTATCTTACACAATTTCACAGGGGGTCTGCATTATCAGCTTACAGGTGCACAGAAATTACGTTTGTGTCAAATACTGTTACTGTGATAAAGATAAATAATAAAAATGGTCAGTTCTCCTCCTTATTGGGATTTGTAGTGATCATAATGAGGTTATTAGCAATGCAACTTCCAAAAAATACTAATAGAATATAAAAATAATAACTCTATGTAGCATAATGCCTGTATGTGAAAAGTACAGTAAGACCGTGTACCTTTACCGTACAGGGATGTTCACTCATTATAACCCCCTTAATCTTATCCCTGTACTGTAATGAGTGACCCCAGAGACCCCAGGACTCCATGGAGGCTGCTGCTGCTGCCGCCAGGTCACATGACCGGCAGGATCTCGCCTCTTGTGAGATGCTGCAGGTTCGGGGAGTGATCGCAGAGGGAGAGTGGAGACTTTTTGTCCCCAGTCTCACTCTGCGCCCGGCGACCAAAAGGTAAACATGTGATGGGGGGGGGGTTATAGCTGGTGATAACTGATTCCGCAGCAGTGGAATCAGTTACTTCCAGCTCTAAGCTGTCGCAAACATCTTGAGTTAGCGAAAGCTGTGAGTAGCTAACGTTAAGCATAGGGAGAGCAAAGTATAGTAAGCTCGCGCCGAAGAGCGCTAATACTGATTTGCTAAAGGGTTTTTAACCCATTGGCGTTTGGGAGGTGCGGACATTGCGCAATCACCTCAATTTCCTACATATTTATTTTCTGTTAATCTGTATATTTGTGTTGTTAATATCTTACATTGTATTACTTTGTATTTCTGTAAATGTAACACTTCAATGTACTTGAACCCAGGACATACTTGAAAACGAGAGAAATCTCAATGTATCCTTCCTGGTAAAATCCTTTATAAATAAATAAATAAATAAATAAGTAACCTAATGCTAGTGCTCATTTATGTGAGCGCTACCGTTAGCTATAAGGAGGTGAAAGAGCCCAAGGTGGGCTGAAGGAAAGGGTTTCTGCTCCTCCTGTGTTAACACTTTAGTCAGCACTCAATGCAAGTGCTTTGAAGACCATTGGCTACAGGAGAGTCTAAATGTGTCATGATTCCGGAGGAAGTTGAGATCAGTGCTCTCTAACCTGAATTTATGGGCTGAGTAGATTCCTTGCATTCAGAGACCCTCTGTAGTGTAGACCACTTGACAAAGGGAGAACGTTGAGAATTATCTTAAGTGGCCACAGTGCCTGCAATATCTCTTTAAGTCTTCCTAACCTACAACACATATGTAAGTTTGCAAATATATATACTGTATGGAATGCGCTTCCTCACAATATCAGACTGTCCCCAAATCTGGCTTCATTTAAACGCTCCCTAAAGACCCATCTGTTTAGGGAAGCCTACCACCTGACTCCGTAACAAGACATATGACCGACCCAAAAACAGTCCTCACCTCTCCCTGCAATAACAACTCATCACTGCAGCCCCCCCTCCTGTTTCTCTCACTCTCACCCTCACCCATCTAGATTGTAAATTCTCACGGGAATAGGGCCCTTAATGTCCTCCTGTATCTGCTGGCAGCAATACTGACCTGCCTCCTGTATGTACTGTAAAATTGTCCTGTCTTTACCCATTGCACCTTGTACAGCACAGCGGAATGTGTTGGCGCTTAATAAATAATAATAATAATATATACTTTTGAATTATGTGTTTATCATTAGTGGGGATGTTGGAGATTATAACATATCATTCATTTTAAGAGTGTCCCAGATGTATGGAAAGCAACATATGTTGATAAATAAGCTAAAAGGACTGATATAACATCTGTGCAGTATTCTGAGACATTTATAAAAATGCAATAACAAAAAAATGTATGAAGCCAACTGAACTAACAGGGAATATTAGACATATCTCAAGCTTTCAGAATGGTTTGTGTAAATAGTATCCATCTCGCATTATTAAAAAAGCACCATACAAACAAATGTTACAATGGAATTACAGAGCATATGGCATAAAGGTATATGAGATGAAATTCACTAAATATTATACAGGAGGTCAGGATAGAAATGTGTTATGCAAGATAATAAGATTTTTAAACATTTAATTGAAGTAGATGTATTCAAATTGTTGCTTCACATATTTATATTTACAATAATTACTACTTTAAATTCTCTTGACAGAACCTTTTCTAAAAGGAAACATCGAAGATAAAAGGTTGCTCCGACGATTTCAAGGAATTGGTTGGATGGCTACCACTATTGAAGATGAAGAATGCTTTCAGAAGGATTTCTGAGAAGTCATGATTTTCTTAAAATCAGAACAAGCGTTTATAGAGAAGATAGATTTCTGATTTTGCAAACACAGATTCAAGTGGGTTACTACTCATCAAATGAGGCTCAACATACAGAATATCTGTCCTACCGATGTATGTTTTTGACATATGCAAGAAAAGAGATAAATTGAGAGAGATTTCATTAAGAGACTGATTCATTTTGTTAACCTTCCTTTATTGCTTTGGATGGAATTTCTTCTTTAAAAAGCCCTTCTGCAAAGTATCACCTGTACTTTAAAGTGAAGAGTGTATCCTTTTTGTACATGTAATTAGATATAAATTACGTTAGTTTGCTATAAATATTTTCCACTTTATCCCTACACTTCTTTTCTATATTTTCCCTGTAACCCTACATCCGCATAACTGGCTTTCACTACAGCATAGAGTGTGACAAATACTAATGTCTAACATAGGAAAAATTATTTATTGAAGTGATGGAGCTAAATACAGATGGCACTATAAGTTGATAAATTATTTATAAAGTACATTAAAACATATACCACAAAGTTGCAGGTTACATTAGAATTTTAGCTTAAAAGCATTTAACAGTTATCAAGACCACCTAACACTAATATATATATATATATATTGGTTTATACGGTATTCTTGTTGTCTGTTGATGTTGTTAGTGCAACCATTTTGCAATTTTTAACCAATTCACTAACAATAACTGTTCCAGCAAATGGCTAAACCACAAGTTCCTCTTTTTTGGTACAAGGAGAATGGGTGCAGGACATCCTGAAACAGTCTAAATCCGAACATGGCTAACACCCTTGATGACCAAGAAAAGGCTGACAGTGACAACAACGCAAATCATTTGACATTTGGAAAAAGCTGATCTTTGACTTTCGTTTTTATGATTTAATCCGTAATAAATTGCAGATGTTAATTAAAATATTAGTTAACACCCCCGTTTCCGCTTACACACTAAACTGGTATAAAGCATGTATCATTTTACTGACCAATTAGAGAAGTCCCTCGGCTTCGACCGAGAAAGACTACATAGACTACTATCCAGCGTGTCTGTGTCGTTTCTTTCAATGCGCAATTGAATTAACTTCTCCAAAACCATTGGAACAGAGACAGGCATCCGAGAGACTGATTAAAGTCTATATCATAACGTGTGTATATCATTTTGCAATGAAAATTAGCATATAAGACCTCATTTGCATACCTTCTTAATGCAAGATGATTGTGTCCCCTGTGGAGAAGTGAAATTTTCAATGAGATCTCACTCCTTTCACCCTATATTACAGTAAAAAAGCTACATGAAGCAGTCCCCATCCTAACTTTAACAAAAGCTCAACAGACTTTACTGCTGCATTACAACAGCTAGGGAGAGCACTGGAATCACTGCTAAGCAGGGATAAGATTCAGGTTGTTATAAATGCTGAAAATTCCTTTACAATGCAGATTCAAGGTGTTAGACATGTGCGATTTGGTTTGGACCTATTCGGAAATAGTCCAAAACAATCTTCAATTCAGCACTTTGGATCGAACCAAATTCCGAATTGTTGATGTCTGAACCGAATCGGTTTCCGAGTTAAAAAAATTAAAATAAAACAAACTTTTCCAATTATAATTAGCCAGTTCCAATCATAATTGGAAAAATTCAGAATTAATCAGAATAGAGAAAAAAATAGAAATAAAACAGCAACCTTAACCCTAGCCCTAACCTAACCATACACTTAACTCTAGTACTAATCATATGACACCCAGAAAGTCTAACCTTAGCCCTAACCTAACTCTAGCACTAACCTAACCCTAAGCCTGATCCTAGTCATAATGCACACAGAAACTCTAACCCTACTCTGAGCCCTAACCTAACACTAGCTCTAATCCTAACTCTAGCCCTAACCCCTAGTCCTATCCCTAATCCTAGACCTAACATAACTGTAGCTGTAACTTAACCCTATCCCTGACCCTAATTAAATGATACACAGAAACTCTAACCCAGCCCTAACTGGACTCTAGCCCTGACCTAACCTTACCCCTGTGCCTGATCATATGTCACACATTTGTTGACATATTATTTCTATTTGTCATAATAAATCCAGAAAGACAAAAGCAAGTGGTGAGGCGCTCATAGAATCATAAACACTTTTATCTCTCCCACAACGTCTCCTCCTCTATATGTCAATGTCAGAACATAGAAGTTCAAAAAGTATGTCAAATATTATAAACAATTCTTAACTTGAACATTTAGGTAATATAAAATGGTATAAATTGGATTAGATGTAGTGGGAAAGAACTGGAGGGGGAGGATGATTTACAAAATTCGGGCTAAATGGGAGACAGAGTGGATCTACAAATTAGGTACCTGGAAATCAGGGAGCCTTAATGTGGATTTAGATATTAGGAATTGTTTATAATATTTGAAAATCCACTCTGTCTTGTTTTATATAAGGTGATTTGTGTATATGGGCAGTATTTTCTAGATGTGCATTGTACATGTGCATTTGCAGAATGTACAAGAGAAGGTTTATATAAGTATACTTTGGGCCCTATTACATAGTTAAAGCTAACAATAGTGCTCAGTGTGAGCGTTAATGTTAGCTTAAGTGGCCCTAGCCCGGGCCGAAGATATTACATTCCAATCGCTAACAGATTTCAACGCAAGCTTACTGTACTTTGCGCTCCCTATGCTTAACATGGGGAGCACAAAGAGTTAATTAGCGTTAGGTCCCAAGTCCTAATGCTAACTACGTCCCTCTGCGGTTAACTGAAAAGTTAACCACAGCTAGAAGCTGGTGCTAACTGATACTGCTTCTGTGGAATCAGTTAGCAACAGCTGTAAAAAAAATTAAAAATTCACATACTCACGTTTCATCCCGCAGCAAGAACGACTGCCCGATCCGCTGCTTCTTGCTGCTGGAAGCAGAGGGAGACTGGGGGAAAAAAGTCCCAAGTCTCCCACTGCAAATCACTCCGTCGACTTTCAGGATCTCGCGAGAGGCAAGCATCCCATCCATGGACTTCATGGAGGGGATGCTCGCGGCAGTGGCGTCACTAGGGTTGGTGTCACCCAGTGCGGTAACTTATGGTGTCACCCCCCGTGTTTTACGGATTTTTTTTAACTACTCTTACTCATAAATCTGTACTCCCATATAACACTGAATGCTCATGCACAGCGCACATTACTGTGAGGTTTATTGCTGTGGAGCTCTCTCATATGCTCACACACAAATTTTGGCGAACTGCCAGCAAGTATGGTGCCTGTTTGAAGGCAGTTAAAGTGAAGGCACACATGGATATAGAAAATACGTATCTGGTCAGCGCGAGACAGACGCAAGGAGACTCGAAGGCTTCTCAAATGACGTCATCCATAATATAACATAATGGGATAAAAACAGAAGACACAAATCTAAGTGCAGTAGATTAACAAGATTAGTAAATCTTAGATGAATCTCTTATGGTTGTTCAACTCACAAACGAAGAGCCCAAACACTGGCTCTGAGTGGATAAACGCCTTTGGGTTGTTAGTCTGGAAAGGTTTCTCAGGTAACCCACTCTTTGTTATTGGAGGTATCTCATCGCGTCCATTCAAGATGGGGAAGAGAAAGAAACAGGACTTGTGTATATCTGGCGTAATATTCAATAATATGAGACCATAGCAATTGGAAACTCACATGTGGTGGAGCTATTCCGAGCTCGAAACGAACAGCTTATGGGTTTCGTAGGTCAAACCCAATAAAGACCCAAAACATGCAGGAACTGGTTCTTCTTTTTAAAAATTTATTAAAATAATAAACAAATAAAACTAGACTACCGTCCAGAAAGCGTTTCGCAGTCGAAATACGGCTTCATCAGCTGGTCCTTACAATAATGAACCACTATGCATGTTTATATACTGAAAAGTTAACACAATTAAGAAAAAATGTCCCCACATGTGCTTAATTGGTGGTCAGCGCGCGTTCTTGGCCTCTTCCTGAAGTTCCGATATATCTCCGGTCATCGGCGCCATCTTGCGCAGGCATAATAGACGCTTCCGCGTTCCACAGTGCGTTTCATAGCCTCACATCCTGTATCGCGGAAAAGTGTGCGTTCCATTATAGGTACACGCACTTCCAGTATTACGTTCCTCTGAAATTAGGTTGCGATAAGGATATAACAAATACATTGCATAAGGGAAATATAAAGAAAGGGTCACCTATATCAGTAGAATCCAGGTGAATCCTAATCTAAGCAGGCTGCCCTCCCAAAATAAACGGGAAAACCTGGAAATTAAGGGAAGATATATACCGGGGCGGTGTACAAATCTATAGAAATGGCCTATAGCCATTTAGCAGAATTAGGTGCAGTATGATCATAATATTTAGAATCATGATGTGTGACCCCAATCCAGTTAGTATATACCCCTATTATGATCACTATCTCGGTACTGTGCAATAATTTATTTAAAGTGATATGAAACCACAATCTAAATCTTTTGAAAAAGATGTGATGGCCTATCAGTGGGTTACCTGAGAAACCTTTCCAGACTAACAACCCAAAGGCGTTTATCCACTCAGAGCCAGTGTTTGGGCTCTTCGTTTGTGAGTTGAACAACCATAAGAGATTCGTCTAAGATTTACTAATCTTGTTAATCTACTGCACTTAGATTTGTGTCTTCTGTTTTTATCCCATTATGTTATATTATGGATGACGTCATTTGAGAAGCCTTCGAGTCTCCTTGCGTCTGTCTCGCGCTGACCAGATACGTATTTTCTGTTCAATTTGTCTTCTGGTTTGAGGGAAACCACTGTCCCTCTGGTTAGCTGGGCACTTGGAGGTCATAGTGTGGGCGCTCACCATTCTCCTTTGCACACATGGATATATATTGCCCCCAACAGCTCTGGATATATTACCCCAGCTCACATATGGATATATTGCCCCAGCTCACAATTATATATTGCCCCCAGCAGCTCACCCATGGATATATATTGCCCCCAGCAGCTCACCCATGGATATATATTGCCCCAGCACACATATGGATATATTGCCCCAGCTGACATATGGATATACTGTCCCAGCTCACATATGGATATATTGCCCCAGCAGCTCACCCATGGATATATATAGGCCCCAGCTCACTGGATCCTCCCGTCCACGGTCCACCAGCCTCACAGGTGACATGCTGTAAAAGACTGTGACTCTCATAATATTTTTGTTGATTTATGGCAATTTCGTGAACGTACAAGCAGAAAGAGGGGTCTAACCTTTGCCAATTCTTCAGTGTGTTTGTGACAGGTCCTTGTTACTTTTTTGCCCCCACTTTCCAGGGTTCCTTTTGGAGATGAGCAGAGAAGGGGGGGTCCAGCATCACAGGCTCTGCTCATCAGGCTCTGCATCCTAGACACCTAATGCCAAGTTCTGCTCATCAGATTCTGGATGCCAGCCTCTGCATCCCAGACTCTACATGCCAGGCTCTGCTCATCAGGCTTTCCATCCCAGACTCTGCATGGCCAGTTCTGCTCATCAGGCTCTGCCTGCCAGGATCTGAGCTCCACAAGGCGATCTGTGCTCTCTGTATTATACAGAAAACACAATCCGTCTGCCAGCAGAGCCTGGGCTCCCCAGCCAAGCAGAGGAACAAGCATGAGGAGCACAAAGCAGACTTCAGGAACACAGGCAAGTGCACAGCACCTGCAGCCTGCCTCCACGCTCCTTTCAAGGCGCCATGCGGGAGCTGTTAGGACGGTGGGTGGGCTGCCGCTGATGATACGCGTCAGAGGGGGTGGGATCTGGGCAGCCATCTTTGGTGCGTGCAGCGTGGCGACGGCGTGCTCGTGCATCATGGATTCATGCATGCCCCATCATCCATCCGTGCCTTAACACTACGTTACCGGCCGGCGGCCGCCGCTATGAGGGGGAGGGCGGTAGCTGGCTGCACGTGCGGCCCCACGGGCGGTTAAAAAAAACAAACGTCACTCACTCTCACTCAGCTGGTGACGGTGTCACCCCGCCACGGGTGTCACCTGGTGCGGGCCGCACCCCCCGCCCCCACCCAGCGACGCCACTGGCTCGCGGCGGTGCTTAGTGCTGCCTCGAGTATCCTGAGGATTATCGCTGCTTTACGGGGCAGGCTGCTGATTTAGCTCCTGCCCCGTAATATGGAACTAAAACGGGGATGCTAAGGAGAAACCTGCAAGCTCAGGTTTTCCTCCTTAGTGTCCCCATTTTAGTGGGTAGAATGTAATACTGCCCTTTATGTTTTTTATGCCTTTCTGATACGTAGGTATGGGTAATTTCATCTATTTATTTCTTTATTTCTCTGTATTATATGTATTTTAGCACTGTAGTATAATATGTTGTTTTTATTCATCTTTCTTTATGGGGATTCTGGACTTTTGGACATTATTTATGTAAAACAATGAGGTGGAAGGGATCGATTCCCCTAAAATGATGGCGGTTTGATACGGATGGTCCTTTATTGCTGTTCAGCAATCACGTTTCAAGAGGATGGTCTGCTGTTTCCCGAAGTGTAGAGAGGATGTTGTCAGTCTCCGCCGGATGCAACGGAGAGATCATTGGCCGAAAACGCAATGAGGAAATAGCACGAGCGGAAGCACCACCGCTCTGGATTCGTGCCTTATTGATGACGTGCACGGTGATGACGCACACGTTGTCCAGACATGAACAGAAGACCGTGAAACTGTGCTATCTATAACCTTGCTTACAGTGGTGTAGCGTGGGTCATCAGTGCCCGGGGCAAAGCAAGAATTGCGCCCCCCCCCCGATTCCCCTCCACCAGTAGTGTATTGAGCCCCTTACCATCCTTTTCCTTCTTTCCCTCATTCACACAGCTGTTTCACCATTCCTGCATTTTCCCTTTTCCCCCATGCTTGCACTTTTCTGCCATTAATTCTTACAGCAAGTGTCTCTTTTCTCCTCTTTTTCAACCATACTTGGAATAAGAAGGGTAGCAGGAAATTACAATAGTTTCCTCATCGTTTCTCCCAATTCTCTCCCTTCTGTACTTTTTCAATTCTTTACAGCAGTTTTCTCTAGGTTACATGTCAGGCACCTGTATACCAGTATAAACGGATTTTGCAGAGTCCCTGGATCTATAGTGCAGAGCCCAGCAGCGGGTGGGGGGGGGGTGTAGTGGTGTGCGCTGTGTATGAGTGGCATATCATAGTGTTCCACAGCAATAAAACTCCATATTAAAATGTATATAAAAATAATAATTTTAATATCATTTTTATTTTAAAAAGTTAAGGATGAATGAGTTCAGCTCAGTATTAGCAAAAGCAGCTGCCTCTATAAAATAAAATAGAAAATCTGACCCCTCTCCCTGGCCATGTCTGTGACAGGCTGTGCAGGAATCTTAACCCTTGCAGTGCTACTGTGTACAAAAAGCAGCACTGTCACCAGCCAGGGCTTCCAAGGCTGACCCTAGTTAAGAGGGTGGGATAGAGGGGGAGGGATGACTGACCAGGATCTGGCTGGTTTATGGAGCTCCTCAGGGTTTCCAACATGCACCTCACTCCAAACAAAAGCCACAGCTCTCATAAGGCTGGCCCTCCACATCCCTCCATGCACAGCACACCTGTCACAGGAGGATTAATGGTGGATGTGGTGAGCCTGGTCTGTATCAGTTTCTCACTCAAAATATAATGTGCAGGAAACAGTCCCAAAGGAATGATATTCAATGATGGACACAAACAACCGATCCAGTATCCATTCACTGCTTCTGATGGTGAATATTTACCTATATAGTATATGGACACACACTTTTTCATAGACTTTTTTTACCTTTTTATTTGTCTTAATAAAGTGTCACAATAACGTGTCCCCATGCAGGATACTTACCTGTGTGTTTGCAGATGCCTGGTTATCTTCCCCTGTGTCACAGCTCTGCAGTCCCTGTGTGTCATCCTGGTCCATGCTGCTCTGACCGTGCAGGTGCCCCACAGGCTCACCTGGACCAGCAGCAGACTCAGAGCAGCAAGTGTCCAGCTCCAACTTCTTGCTGACACTTTTTTGCCAGGGCTCAAAGAATTAAAGTTAATACTTTTATTTTCAAATGCCCCCTTCACGTTGCAGAACATCCGCCTGTACTTCTGGCGAGGTTTTGGGCTTCCTGATAGCAGCTTAAAACATCTCCATCCTGCTGCCATTCTTCCTTCCCTCTGCCATGTTTTTTTTTTTGCTGGAGTAGCTCTGACTCTGCAAATCACTCACAGTCACAGATAATGCAAACATCGGATGCACCAGTGGTTCTTCGGTCTCACCGTCACTCGAGACTCCTCGTTCTCTCAACTCACTGTCACGGGCAGCACACTCCCTCTCGATCTGCGAGTGCAGAGGCAGCCACACACTGGTCCAGCTGCTGTGTGGAGCCTCCTGCTCTTTCCTGTCCACGTGACAAGAAGCATGGCGCCGGCGCACTGCATCACGCATCACGTGACTGCACTCTTCCGGATTCGGCTGATCAGCTGGAAGATATTAGGGGTGCACAATTTCAAAAGAAATTTGCGCCCCTAACAAAATCGCGCCTGGGGCTGCCGCCCCGGTGGCCCCCCCACGCTACGCCACTGCTTGCTTAGTCTTTTAATGTTATTCTCTGATGAAGTCACATATCTTAGGACGAAAAACGAAGAAATAATTTTTATTCTCTGTTATCAATAAATATTTTGATCCGCTAACCGGTGTAGTCCTCCCTGTTGTTACTGGCGTGGTGGGTGGCCTCAGACGGAGAGTTCCTGGAGGAGTAAAGTGGTAACACTGATGGGCCTTAATTATTCTACTTCTTGTGAGTGAGGTCCTAGGGAGCTTTTAACGGATTGCCTATTTTACTGCACAATTATGTTTGTTTTTATTTTTGTAGACCTATCCCACATTCTTTTTATACTTATATGTCCGAATAAATACCCCTTTACTCATGCATCTGCCTGTGTGTCACTGCATCTTGGGCTCATACCTTCACTGGTACACCATCTCCTGACAAGAGTTCAGAACCTTTCTTCTAAGGCCGCAGTCACACTAACGCACTCGAGAGTGGAAGGAACGTCCATGAGAGTGGACATTCCTTCCACTCAGATGCCCCTGTGAAGGATTGCACTTTGCAGCCCTGTTGAACTTGCAATGTAGCTTTTCAACAGGGAGAGTTTCAGCATGTCCGGTGTAGCGCGCACAACTACTGCACGCACTACACAGTGTGGCCCGCACCTTCGAAACATCACAGCACTGCGACAGACGCATGGGAGGAGCGGTCACACGGACGCACTCAGTGCATTCGTGTGAACGCAGCCCAAGTACTATTTCTGTGAAGAACACAAATACATGAAAAATTTAAAATTATTGAGTTTAATTATTTTGGTCTTTTCACTCAGAGAATAATAATCTTTATTTAAAAATGATATTTTATCCAATATGTAAGTGTAAAGTCTGCATCCCACGTCACATACGTTTTGTGATAAAAACTGTTTTTAAAAAAACATGCTTGATAGTGAAAGAGCTAATCATGATTCTTGATTCTATTGGTTCAAATCTTATTTATCATTTTTTTTAATAGCGTTTTTTCTTTTTTCTGTAACAGCCTTTTCTATTTTCATTCATTGGACCTTATATGCTAATTCCAGACATTTTCGCTCAGTAGTTTTTAGCAAACAGCGTTTCAAATTTGAAACTTTCAAATCGTTTTGTTTTGTTTTTTTACCCTGTTCATCAGCTTGTTGTTTTTTTCTGGCCACTGGTTGTCGCTGTATTCAAAGGATCGTCGGCATATTTCCCGACGGGTTCGGCGGGTTTGTGGCAGATTATCGGATTGGTTCCAATAATGTATCGGATCAGAACTAATCTGATATTTTCTGCATGGTTTTAAAAACAAAAACACAAAACCGCCGAAATTATCGGATCTGACAATTTCGGCGGTTTTGTGGTTTATTCTTTTTCTCATTCGACGGCTTTGTGGCTGCTTTTCCCTGCACTCCAGGGACCCTGCAGTGAATACAGAATTCACTGGGAAATTTGATTCCCCGAAGTGCAAGGAACGACAGAGCACTGAAATGTCGGTGGCATTTTGGTGCTCTGGGAATAACCCCTTATGAATGTGAGTTTGTGATTGGAACTGTAAATTTACCGAGCACCATTTTCCTTTTCTTATTCCTAAGTCGTTTGTTTCTAGTTTCACATTCCTAGTTATTAAAGGGGTTGAGGCTCCTGCTTCTGTGGGAATATTTTCTTCATGTCTGGTAACTTGCACTATAAGCTGTAGGTTTTCTCATTCTACTGCAGCAAAATATGCAAAGCACCAAAAATAGAAAACTGAATTTGAATCAAAAGATTGATAATAATTGTGCTACACGATTTCTGTGCATGTAAACAAATGCAAACTGCTAAATAACTCAATTTAACTGCTTACAAACAAAGGTTATTGTTTCCGTATAGATTAATGACTGCATGAATAGTTACTATGGACTCCTTGTGCAAAGCATATACCTCCAGTTCTTTTCTTACTATAATGCATATTATGTCATAAAATAAAGAAATATATATTCTTTGGATTTCTGGACTTGGCTGAACAATATTATTTATATAAGGAGTTATTCCCTAAGTGCCGGTGTTTGTCAGGGTTGCAAAAACCACCTAAAATCGCTAGTACGTCATCTACAACAATCCACAAATCTCAAATCCAAAAAGCAACAGGAGAAACTTTATTGTGAAGCTTTTCATGTTGTCCTTTGGAATTTAGTTTTGTGAAATGCTGGTGTTTTTCTTACTGCAATCTGATGATTTTCCTCAGTAATTGCAACACCGACAATCCTCAGCACCTAGTGAATAACCCCTATAGCAGTGTTAGTCAACTCACTTCCTCAGGACCCACTAACAGCACAGGTTTTAAGGGTTACCTTGGGGAAATGCAGACTGAATCCTGCAATGACTGAGCAGCAAATCATATCACCTGTGCTGTGCTTCACATATCTGGAAAACCTGGCCTTTTAGTGGGTTCTAAAGACCGGATTAGAGAAGCACTGTTCTATAATGTTCCCTACATGATTTAACTTTCACTTTCTAGACTTTGCCGGTGTGATCAATCTCGGGATTTATCTTTACTCTACATTGGCAAACACATCTGTCTTACAGCTTAGGTAGTGCAAAGTTTTAATTAACTGAGACATGGGGCTCATCATTGACTGAATAAAGAATTTACAGTTCTGGTCATGAGAGTTACAAGTGAATAATAATGTCTCTTCTACCTTAAAGTATCTTAACTGTACGAGTGGTCATTTGACCACTCTATTCCACTTCCACTCTATTCCATTTGCTGTTGGTGTCATTGGCACGTTTTCCCTGTGCATTCTTCCTTTCATGTTATTTGGTTTTCTTATGTAATTTTATTAAGACGAGGAAGTAAAACTAGGAAAGGTTTGTAATATGTAATATTTAGGGCAAGATTACATAGCTCACGCTAAAGTGGGGACGCTAATGGTGAAAAACTGTCATGCCCCTTGTCGCCGATGCCGCAGGAAGGACAAATACTGCGGTGTCTCTTGCTGATATTCCTGCAACACTTATTCATATGCAGGAACCGTAACAACGTCCTGTGTTCATTCCAGGAGGCCTCAGGTTCATTCCATCCCAAGCTAACGAGGCCTCCTTAAAAGGAAGCTACACCCACTATTCAGCACTTCCTCATTGAGGTGTGACTTGTGCTTCAAACCAAACCTGTCTACTGAAACCTTCCTGTTCCTGTGATACCTACTGAGACCCCTACCAAGTGATTCCTATTACTGTGATTCCTACAGAGAACCCTATCTGGATGCCTACAGCTACAACCACCGGTATCTTCATCCTCTGCCCTACTGTGCTTGGATTACCAGTGTATCAGACCACTTTGCCACGGACTTGAATACTCTATTGCCTGCCAAGACCCCTGCTCTGGACTCGGTTCACGATATTGCCTACTCCCAGCCTGAAACCTCTGCTACAGACTTTAATCCCAGTTTCCTTTTAGTTGCTCTACTTGTTCCTTCTGTGCTTCTTCATCCTCAATAGACTGCTTCCCCCAGCAGCTCCCTCATCCTATAACCTCCGATCCAGAACCAGCACCTTACGTGCAATACCACAATACAAAAAGACAGTGGCTCGGTCCTCATTTTCCTACAGAGCACCACAATTATGGAATAACCTCCCAGACACCATCAAATCTTCCAGTCTTATGTCACTCAAGAGCTCCTTACTAACATACCTCAATACAGAATGCACCTGTAAACATGTAACATAATGACTATTTACTATGACCTACATATTTATTTTCTGTTAATCTGTATATTTGTGTTGTTTTTTTAATATCTTGCATTGTATTACTTTGTATTTCTGTAACTGTAACACTTCAATGTTCTTGAACCCAGGACATACTTGAAAACGAGAGAAATCTCAATGTATCCTTCCTGGTAAAATCCTTTTATAAATAAATAAAATAAATCCTCGTGTGTGTGCTTCTTCTTCCTCGTGTGTGTGCTTCTTCTTCCTCCTGTGTGTGCTTCTTCTTTCTCGTGTTTCTTGGTACTTTCTCCTGTTTTATGATTGCGCTCCTTGCTCTACCTAATGCTACTACCAGTTCTTCGTAGTTCAGCCCTTTTCCTGTGTCTCCTCTCTTTCTAGGTTTGTCACTGTGTTCCCTGCCCAGCCTCCTCCATTGCTTTGGATCATTCTCCGGTTTGTTTTTGTTTTGTCTTTAAATAAACCTGTTGTGCCCTGAAACCTGACTGATCTTCCCCTGTTTCACTGCATACTATGCACTCGTCCCATGACAAAACCTGTGCCTGCCTCGAGGATATTCGCCTTAGCGCCGCCACGAGTATCACACCTATAGGACTCCATGGAGAGGTGAGCTGCTGGGCCGCGAGCCCTGTGCGATCTCACTCTCAGTGATCACGGAGGGAGACTGGGAACTATTTGTCCCCAGTCTCATTCTGCTCCTGATGGCAAGATTCAGCAGATTGGGCCACTGTTCTCGCCGTGGAATGAGAAGGGAGTATCGTATTTAATTGGGGGGTTTAGCTGGTGCTAAATGATTCTGAAAAAGCGGAGTCTTTTGCACCAACCTTTAGCACTCAGTAAACTTTTGTTTAACCCATTAGTGCTAGGACTTTGTAATACCTTACTTATCCTAACGCTAATTACTGATTGCGCTCCCCATGTTAAGTATAGAATGCGTAAAGTACAATAAGCCCACGCAAGCTAGCACAATCATCAATGAGCTGACAAACTTGTAAACTGTTTAGCGTTAGGAATGTAACATGTGGGCATGCGTTAAAGTCACTTATCTTGACATTATCTTACATATCCAAATGCTACAGTTAGCGTTCGGTATGTAATCTTGCCCTTAATCTTTAAAAAAAATCTTAAATGCAAACGTTGAAAGGAAAAGTGTGAACAACATATAAAAGTGTAAAAAATTTGCAGTTTGAATGCATGGGATTTGTTACAGCTTGATTATTTAGGTTTAGACAATTGATCACATCTCCCTTTTAGTTCCCATTCAGCTGAATAGGAGATAAAATCAATGTTAAGTTATTGGAGAGGAATCATCTTCAAGGGCATGTTGCAGCATTTGCGGAGTCTCATACTTTTCCCACTTAACCCTTCAACTACCACATTATTTTCAAAACCAATGCCAGGACACAGTACATTTATGGAAAACAACTTTGCAGAAGCCAATGAAACTGGGCTTGAAAATATCAAAATCACATTTTCAAACTGCATGCACTATTTGACAGGCAGCTAATGCCATCTATTTGCCAAAAAACACTACGACATATCCTTAATACAGTTAAGGGGCTGATATTCCTTGAAAAGAAAAACAATTCACCAAGTTGATCAAACTAAGCATCTTGGTTATAATGCTGGAGCTGCTAAAACGTGGGGGAACATTCTGTGTACATTTATAATAAATCTAATTTCTTTGCATTGCTTAAGAATTAGGCCCCATTCACACTGTGCGATTATACGCAGGATGTCGCGCTATGTAGCATCTCCAATGCATTTCAATGGAGCTGTTCACTAGGGATGAGCCGAACACCCCTGTGTTCGGTTCGCATTCGAACTCGAACAATTTCAAAGTGGCTGTTCGAACTCGAACTCGAACCGAACTCAATGCAAGTCAATGGGATTCAAAAGTTCAATTTTTAGAGTGCCCTCCAAGAGAGCATATATGCAAGATATTTGCCATAAAAGGTGTATGGGGGTCCGGGTAGTACCCTGGGGGACAGGAAACAAGGACAAAACGTTTAAAAAATACGTTTTTAAAGGAACAGTGAGTTTTCCATAAAATAAGGGTTAAAAATAAAAACGAAAAATTCCTTCAAATATCATGCCTAGGAGGTCCCCATAACCTGCCTGTGAAGTGGCGGATTTGTAGGATGTATAGAAACATCGCCATCAGAGACCCACACACAACACTTAGCCACCCTTAAGGGGTTAAAATGCACAGGGACTGGCTACTATCCTGTTAGATGAGGGAATTTATTATATGTATTAAAGCAAGGTATATATGACAATGGATAGTCAGAGACTCTAGGGACTCCGCTTGTACGCTTTATGATAGACAATTCTAACACAATAATAATTGTATGCTCACATAGGCCCTTCGGGAGAGGTACATGACATTCAAATACTGGAATATTACGTTTAAATCTAAGGAGTGTGATAAAGATTTTATTAAGCCCTTGATGACAAATGACGTAACATCTACATCATTAATGATTGGCTTTACAGAGCCCTGGTCCTTAAGGGATTAAACAGCATATCAGAGGATCATATAGTAGAAATTAACACTTCTTAGAATTCAGAACAAGCACAGTGTTTGTTCATACGTGTGCAGGCCACACCCAGTCTGCAGGCAATGTATCAAATATGTATCAAATTCATGAGACCAGACAAATTATTAGAAGCACATGTTATTTCCAAACACTAACTAAACACCTGTTGTTTACGCCGTTTGAGAGCACAGGTCATTTAGAGATGAGAATTTTTGCACCTAGACATTAGGTAGTTTTTTAATTCAATATCTAATAAACCGTTGCTTATAATATTCTGCAGTAAAGAGTCTCTTTATTTCTAGATTTTTTAGTATTTTTAAGCATTTTTATACTTTTTTTAAAAACAAAAAAATCGAACTCGAACCGAACACGTCAAAAAGTTCGAAGTTCGCAAACTTTCGAACTGCCAATGTTCGAGTCGAACTCCGAACTGATCGAACCGAACAGCTCATCCCTACTGTTCACATCTTGCCGCGCGACGTCGCGCATCGCGGTAGCATGTTGCAGGTACATGACCCTTTTTTTTTTGCGATTTGCATTGATGGTGTTTTGCAAAATCGTGACATCATCACGCGACGTCGCGAATATGAAAATCACGCGGAAAAACGCGCGATTTTCAAATCGCACAGTGTGAACGGGGCCTTAGACTAAACTGAGTACACCCGATATCGAAGCACCAGCAGTGCTTTGAAAATCAAGTATACCGGATCTTGGTATATTTTATAGAGAATGCTGGGTTTGCATGGTTCTGCTTTGATACCGGGATCCTCATAAATAAACAGGTCTATTCAAAGAAAGGTGATACTCAGGAGAATGACCGGAGAAGTGAAAATTCTAGGTCAAAATAGCCAAACCATAAAAATTCTCCCATTTATCTCACTTTCCAAATCGGCTATTTGGTCTAGATTGTTCTCTTCTCCTGTCAATTCTCCCAAGTTTCACCTTTTACAGGGTTATTCAGAGAGAGGTGAAAACCAGGAGAATGACTGGAAAGTGAAAATTCTAGGTCAAAATATCCAAACTAGAAAAATTCTCCCATTTATCTCACTTTCTAAATCAGCTATTTGGTCTAGATTGTTCTCTTCTCCTGCCATACTCCTGGTTTTCACCTTTCTCTGAATAGCCTTGATAGTGAATAGGAAGAAGAGGGGGTGAAGCGCCCACCGGAAGAGTGTCTATCCCACTCGCTGAATATTAAATATGGGGGTTTCTCTAAATACCCGAGTGACAATTTTGCAAAGAGAAATACAATACAGCGCTCAAAGACCTAAGTCCATGGGAAAGTGGGGTAGATACAAAATATGTCCATAAACAGTAGTCCTTGTCTTTAAGGGTAGATCTTCTTAAAAATGAAGATGAAGTATGCACTGGAGGAAAAAACACAAAGAGGACCAAAAATTGCGCAGTATGATAGCACCCAAGATGAGAGTAACTTATATAGATGTTTAACTCACATTCTGGGGAGCCCACAACCGGCTCTTGGGAATAAATCGGGCAGGGACTTTATATTAGGTGCCCATAGACCCTCCAATCGATTTCTCCGGAATTCGCCAAAGGGGGAATGCTGTAGAAAAATCAACAGAGACCAAAAAGCACCTCCTAGTGCGGTAAATTACAAATAATTTTGTGGTTTAAGAAAGAGAGCCAAATTTAAACTCTAATAAATGTTTTTATTTTGAACTCAATCGCTGTCTGCTTTTTTAAACCCTGCAAAGAAGGTTTGGGGAACAACTATATGATTCCCTGTGCGCATTGTGACGGAGCCAATAGAGGCTCAACTGTTTGTGAGTTTAAATTTGGCTCTCTTTTTTAAACCACAAAATTATTTGTAATTTACCGCACTAGGAGGTGCTTTTTGGTCTCTGTTGATTTTTCTACAGCATTCCCCCTTTGGCGAATTCCGGAGAAATCGATTGGAGGGTCTATGGGCAACTAATATAAAGTCCCTGCCCGATTTATTACCAAGAGCCGGTTGTGGGCTCCCCAGAATGTGAGTTAAACATCAATATAAGTTACTCTCATCTTGGGTGCTATCATACTGTGCAATATATGGTCCTCTTTGTGTTTTTTCCTACAGTCCATACTTCATCTGCATTTTTAAGAAGATCTACCCTTAAAGACAAGGACTACTGTTTATGGACATATTTTGTGTCTACCCCACTTTCCCATGGACTTAGGTCTTTGAGCGCTGTATTGTATTTCTCTTTGCAAAATTGTCACTCGGGTATTTAGAGAAACCCCCATATTCAATATTCAGCGAGTGGGATAGACACTCTTCCGGTGGGCGCTTCACCCCCTCTTCTTCCTTTGTACTTTATTTATGGTAAATTCTCTATAGGTGTATATAGCAGCCCAGGAATATGTCTCTAAACAGTTTTAGAAACCGAGTAGGGTCCAATGTGGAAACTTTTTTTGGTAACAGCAAAATAGAGACTGTGAAGTTTATTAATACTGATGATATTAAAGAACCTTTGATTGAATACGAAAAAATTTTGGTCAAGGAAATTAAGATTAAACTAGAAGTAGCAACATTGGAAAAATAGAAGAAAGAAGGTATTACACCTAGGGGTCTAAGGTTTCAGAAAACACCAACCTCAGAAAAAGAAGATGTCGATTTTGTTCTAGGGTGGAATAAATTGTTGGAGAGTTTCGCAGTCAGCATGATGGACTTTGTAATATTAAAGAGAAAAGAAAAATTACTTAAAGTGAATGCAGAGATTGAGAAACTCTCCAACATAATAGAGAAGGAGAAAACTAGGGATGAGGTGATTACTATTTCTAAAATTCTTGAAGAAAAATTGCAAGAAACAGAAGCAGATGTACTATCTACTAAAAAAGGAAATATGAGAGAGATGTTGAAGATTACAGAAAAGGGAATGTACATAGGGGGTATGAAACTGGAAATTATAAACCACCTTCTTCTCACGTAAATGTTGCAAAACCATATAAACCTAGGACATGGGAGAGAAGATACCCAGAACCGTACAACAGAGGACCCCGCTACCCTAATTACTCCCAAAATAACATACCCAATGACTATGGGGGTAATAGATCTTGGAATAGATCCATGGGGGGCCCTACACAAAGAAGAAATTTCCCCCCGGACCAGCCTTATAACCCCAATATGATGCCTTTGGGCAAGAATGGATACCACTCCACTAGCACTGGAGCGTACAGTAGGAGTGGAGGAGGTTACAGAGATAACTTCCATGAGACCATTAAAAATCCTATCCCCCTCACCAATAGATTTCAAGCCCTAGCCACTAATCAGGAAGAACAGGATTTTTTATGGAATCCACCCAGAGAGAGGGAGAAAAATTGAAACCCGAGGGATGTAGATCCAAGATCAAGGGAAAACGACAGAAAGAGAAGATGGGAAAGCTCAGACGAGGAAATAGGGCAGGAAGAACGGTACAACAAAGAAAAAAGAGAGAGGCGATAAATTCGGAAGGAATATTTAATTTAAGCAGTAAAGTACTCACTACATCTGAGATCAGAGTACTCCAGAAAGGTCTGTAATTTGCTCCCACTAGTAAAATGGATAAATTCGATGTTTTTGTTAATTTGCAGAAATTTAAAAGAAACCTTTGTTTAAAAAAGTTCTTTATGAAAACTCCTTTAGAGCAAGATCTAACAGATAGTCAATTCATACACACCACCTTGAAACCCAAATCCACGTTTTTTCCACGCAACTACATCTCAGAGGATGAAAAAACAATAAGGTGGAAAAAATGGCGCAGATAATGTGTAGATGGTCGGTCTTGGGTAGCAGCAAGGGCACAAACGCACACTCCCAAGTGCGAATAGTCAATGGATAAAATAATGGGTAGAGTCCTCGCGCTTACGCCAAGTGTCCAGTGAGTAATACTTCAAGATAATTTTTTTCTGAGCCCCATAAAGTCGGCTCTGGACTATATAGGCATAAATCTGTGGATATGATCTCACCAGCCCGTCCTACCAGCAACCATCCGTGGTGATAACCTGGTCCATAGATGAAATATTGGATCCCCGGGATATGTCACAGACGAAAAGTCTCTATTCCAAGTGGAATGCCAGGCCATCAAGTATCATCATACAGTAACCCCTCTGTAGTATTGTGGAAGAGTTCAGGGGTGGACCATGTGGTTGGTCCTATAATGAATTTTTTTTTATCTGTTAATGGGCGTCAATGCACCCAGATATTGTGCCTTTAATGCCAGGTCATCAAGTATCATCATACAGTAACCCCTCTGTGGTATTGTGGAAGAGTGCAGGGGTGGACCATGTGCTCCTATATTGAAAAGTTTTTTATCTGTTAATGGGCGTCAGTGCACCCAGATATTGTGCCTTTAATGCCAGGCCAGCAAGTATCATCATACAGTAACCCCTCTGTGGTATTGTGGAAGAGTGCAGGGGTGGACCATGTGGTCCTATATTGAAAAGTTTTTGATCTGGTAATGGGCGTCAGTGCACCCAGATATTGTGCTTTTGGTGCAAGACTACCGGGCCAGCAAGTATCATCATACAGTAAGGCTGGGGTCAGATGAACGCAGTGTTAACGTCTGTGTTGCCCACACATAAGTACATCCGTGATAGCATACAATTGTGTTAAATGGAGCCCCACACACGAAGTACGTCCGCACAGAAGTGCGGGGGCTGACGGACGCTGCAAACGGATGCAGGTTAGGCAAGAACGTAATACTGCTAGAACGGACGTGCAGAGTGCGCCACGTCCACAACGTCCGCATAGCTTTGTGTGTGAGTGATGCAACAAGGTCAGACGGACTGCATTTATACGTCCAGCATTTTTGACGGACAGAATGTTCTTTCATTGTAATTTATTTTCCCTGCTACATCAGTGAAAAAAACGGACTGTGTGGCACTGGCCACTACCTTGTCGTCACAGTCAGTAAGTACGTCCATACTGCACGGACGCACAGTCCGTAGAAAATGCGCTCATCTGACCCTAGCCTAACCCCTCTGTGGTATTGTGTAAGAGTGCAGGGGTGGACCATGTGGTCCTATATTGAAAAGTGTCTTTTTTTACCTGTTAATGGGTGTCAGTGCTCCCAGATATTGTGCCTTTTATGCCAGGTCAGCAAGTATCATCATACAGTAACCCCTCTGTGGTATTGTGGAAGAGTGCAGGGTTGGACCCTGAGGTTCAAAAAAATAAAATGATATAAATCTGGCAGAGGCGTCAGTGCAGCCAAATATTGTGCCTTTCATGGCAGCAAGTGCCTTCACACGTAACCCTTTTGTGGTATTGTGGAAGAGTTCAGTGCTGGAGGTTTTGTGAATGCAGAAGAGGACATCCCCTATCTATTCCATTACTTCAGCATCAGGGGATTGATAGCTGCTGATCCAGGACTGATTCATTTTTATAAATGTCAGCCGGTCTACAGAGTCGGTGGACAGACGCACTCTTTTGTCTGTGACAAACCTCCAGCGGCACTGAACGTCCTTTCGGAAACCACGCTAGATGAAGCGCAACCTAGTAGCTGCATAGCATATTGGCTAAGTTCTGGCCAGTGATCCAATCTCAACACCCAGTAAGCCAGTGGATCATCTGCTGGAAAGGTATCCAGGTCTGCCCTTGCCCCTAGGTAGTCCTGCACCATATGGTGAAGACGCTGGTAATGGGTGCCTACATTTGACGTCCTTGGGCGTCGTGGACGAATTTTTTTTAAAAAGCATCAGTCAAGCGGCCCTGGCCTTCACCGCTATTCCTCTGATCACATGCGGCCCTGAAGCACGTGTGTCAGCACTTGGTAATCTACCAGTGCCTGGAAAGGTGTTACACAAGTGTCGCTTTAGAGCGTCCTCAAGTTTTGTCATCCTGTGCTCCCTCTGTGCGGGCAGGATGAGCTCTGCAACTTTCCCCTTGTATCGTGGATCAAGAAGGGTTGCCAACCAGTAATGATCCCTCTCCTTGATAGAACGAATCCTGGGGTCCTTTAGCAGGCTTTGCATCATTAAGGAGCCCATGCAGCGTAGGTTGGAGGTGGCATTAGCTTCCTGGTCAATGAGCATGACCGTATCGTGCACTTCCTCCTCCCAGCCACGCACAAGCCCTTCTGTTTCTGGGCACACAAAACCCTCCCTTGAGGAATCCCCACCTTCAATGCCCCCACTACTTAAATAGTCCTCCTCCTCCTCATCCTCCTCCTGTCTGATCTGAGTAGGACCTGCTGGAATGCTGTCTGCGGAAAGACTGGGGCCTTGTGAGCAAGGGAAGGCCTCCTCTTCCTCCCGCTGCTCTGCCTCTAGAGCCACATCTATAATTCCCCGCAGAGTGTGCTCCAGCAGGAACACTAAAGGAATTGTGTCACTGATGCATGCACTGTCCCTGCTCACCATCCTCGTTGCCTCCTCAAATGGTGACAGTACAGTGCATGCATCCTTGATCATCAGCCACTGCGGGGGGGAAAAAAACCAAGTTGACCTGAACCTGTCCTTGTGCCATACTCACACAGGTACTCGTTGATGGCCCTCTGCTGCTTGTGCAGACGCTGCAGCATTGCTAATGTCGAGTTCCACCTGGTGGGCATGTCACAGATCAGACGGTTTGTGGGAAGGTGGAATTCTCTTTGAATTTCTGCCAGGCGAAAGCTTGCTGGGAATGACCATCTGAAGTGGCTGCAGACTTTTCTGGCCTGGATGAGAAGTTCTGGCAGCCCTGGGTACTTGGTTAGGAAACGCTGTACCACCAGATTTAGGACGTGTGCTAGGCATGGTATATGCGTCAATTTACCCTTGCGTAGGGCGGAGAGAAGGTTGCTGCCATTATCGCAGACGATCATTCCCAGCTCAAGCTGGCGTGGTGTTAACCATCTCTGCACCTGCCCCTGCAGAGCTGACAAAATTTCTGACCCGGTGTGTGGCTCCTGTCCCCTAAACAAACCAGCTCAAGCACAGTATGGCATCTTTTTGCTTGAGCCATTGAGTAGCCCCTGCCACGCATCGGTTTAACTGCCACTTCGCCAGAGACACAGAAGGAGGAGGAGGAAGAGGTGGTGGTGGTGTAGCAGACAGACCTCATACAAGCAGCTTTCTGGAGGCATGGTGCATGAACAAGCTCCAGCACAGAGCCCCGTCTTGGAGTTACCCAGTGTGCCGTGAAGGAAATGTAATGACCCTGTCCATGCTTGCTGGACCACATGTCTAAAGTCACATGCACCTTGCTGCTGCCTGCCTTTCCCAATGACTGGATAACATTGTCTTCCACGTGCTGGTATAGTGCTGGAATGGCATTGCATGAAAAGTAATGACGTTTTGGAACCTGCCACTGTGGCACAGCACATTCAGCAAATTCACGGAAGGGAGCAGAGTCCACCAGCTGGAAAGGCAGCAGCTGCAATGCGAGTAATTTTGCTAAGCTGGCATTTAAACGCTGTGCTTGGGGATGGTTGGGACTATATTTTTTCTTTCGCTGCAGCAGCTGCGGCAACGTAATCTGACTGCGTAAATCTTCAGCTACTGGGATGTCACATTGTGAGGAAGGACCTGCTGGTACATCCATTATTGTAGCATCATCCCTGTCGGTGGAGGTTGTAGGCAATGACATGGCAGGACATACAGTGTGGGTAGAGACAGATGAGGAGGAGGAGGACCTATGCAAAGTTTTGCGCCAACTGGATGTGTGGCAGTTGTTCATATGTCGCCTCAAGCACGTGGTACCCAAGTGTCCGGTGTTTATCCCACGCTTCCGCCTCCTCTGACATAGATTACAAATAGCAACGGTGGGGTCTGCTGCACATTTCTTAAAGAACTCCCAGACAGCAGAGTTCCTGCATGTGTTCTTTGAGACAACAGCGCTCTGCACCGGAGCAGCTCTGACATCTGATGCCTTGGACTGGCTAGTGCTACGGTTGGTCACAGAAGATGTTGTGCCTCATGTTTGCTGTGCCTCCTCCTCCCCCCCTCCTCCTCACTTGATTCCTCAGTTCGATCTGGCACCCAGGTGGAGTCAGTGACCTCATCATCATCAATGTCATCTTCACCCCCTATCTCCTCGTCACTGGAGCCAACTTGGCAGTATGCTGCACCTGCTGGGGCAACATGAGTGCCAGTTATTTGTGTGTCATCACTAGCACCCCCTTCCTCTAGGTTGATTATACTCCCTTGCTCAACCTCAGAGATTGAATCAGAACACTGTGCTTGCTGCGCATCCTCAAGCAGCATGTCACTCTCATTGTAGTCAAACAATTCAGCTGACTCCTCCGTGTGTGATAGTGAGGCTACGGCAGGAGTAGCTGTGGACATGGAGGCTGCATTAGATGCTTTGGCAGCTGAGGTGGACTGTAAAGCACTAGAAGCCTGGCTAGCAGAGGACTCGGAGGATGAGGATGGCCAGGCTAGCCAATCCACCAAATCCTCTCTATGTTGCTGCAGGTTAAGAAGACGGCCAGCACCAGTTATAAAGGACAAGCGTGCCCCTGCACCACGACCAGAGGCACAGCCTCCCGACACAGGGGCTGCTTGCCCTCTTATCTGTGTCTGGGAGCATCTGCCTGTCCTTTTTGTTCTTTCAGACATGGTGAGTGATATATAGATTAATATATACAGAACTCTGATTCAACACTGGTATAAAGATTTAAAGAACTCTGGTATAACTCAGTGAGACACACTGATAGCTGGCAGCCAGTGACAAGAGACAGATCACCTCAATTCACAAATGTTTTGTAGAAATTAGTGAGCCCCGAAATACAGCGTGGTACTGTTTGTGTGACGAGACACAGATCACCTTAATTCACAAATGTTTTAAAGAAATTAGTGAGCCCCAAAAAAACTTGCTGGCTGTGTGACGAGACACAGAAGATCACCTCAATTCACAAATGTTTTAAAGAAATTAGTGAGCCCCAAAATACAGCGTGGTACTGTTTGTGTGACGAGACACAGATCACCTTAATTCACAAGTGTTTTAAAGAAATTAGTGAGCCCCAAAAAAACTTGCTGGCTGTGTGACTAGACACAGAAGATCACCTCAATTCACAAATGTTTTAAATAAAGTTGTATACCCCAAAAAACTTGCTGGCACAGTGACAAGACACACATCACCTAAATTCCCTGATATTTGGTATAAGTGAGACCCAAAAAGACTTGCTGGCACAGTGACAAGACCCAGAAAATCACCTCAATTCACAAATGTTTTAAATAAAGTTGTAAACCACAAAAAAAACTTGCTGGCACAGTGACAAGACACACATCACCTAAATTCCCTGATATTTGGTCGAAATCAGACCCCCCCAGTAGCGTGGCAGACCGGCAGTAACAACACACACAACTTTCTCCTTTGAAATCTCCTCTGAAATGCGTGCAGAAGCGCTGCGTGGAAACCTTATATAGTGTGCTGCGGGACTTAGCTCTGTGAGCCCATGATTGGGCAAAATTTGCCCAATCAGGACTCTGAGCGGTGATTGGCATAGTGTTCAACCAGTCTTGCACCAGACCTGTGGTCAGGTGGAAGGCTGTAGCCAATTACGAGCTTCAGGCCAGTGGGAAAATGCATTGCGGTCCATTGTGGTCGAACATGCGCCGAACAACCGGAAATGTTCGGTGTTCGCAATCCGCTCGAACAGGCTAAGTTCGGGTCGAACCCCGAACCGTCCGAACCCGAACAGCTCATCCCTACTGGAGATCTACGTGAGGGATGGGGCCATAGAAACCAAGACATATTTTAAAGACGTAGATACTAATACGTATATCGATAAGACAAGTTGTCACAACATGATATGGCTGAAGGGAATCCCAAAGGGGCAGTTCACCAGGTAATGCAGGAACTGCTCAGATGACACGATTTTTGAAGAACAGCTAGGGATCCTAAAACAGGAGTTCATAGATAAAGGTTACGATCAGGTTGAATTGGAGGGATTAATTAGATATTTGAAAACAGTGGATCAAAATAGCCTCATACAATATAAAGCCAGGAAAGAAGTGGTGAAAGGAGTTCCCTTCTTATGTGATTTTAATGAGAACAGTGTTTTAATTAAAAAGGTTTTTAAAAAATATTGGCATTTTTTAAAGAAAGACAAGGATCTGGATTCAATTATAGGAGATAAACCCAGGATTATTTTTCGAGGAGCCAAAAGTATAAAAAAGAGACTTGTTAAGAGTAAATTTGTTAATAAGAAGGAAGTTAATCACTTCCATGTTAAAGAAGGTTTTTATGGTTGCGGCCAATGTTTTGCCTGTAGATCTACAGGGAATAAAAAACGATATACTGAGAATTTTATTAATAAAAAGACAGGGAAGACGGCTAAGATAAACAACATTTTAACCTGCTATTCTAAGAATGTGTTATATCTTTTGGAGTGTGTCATGCCTCAGCCCTGAGAGCCTGCTGTGGCCAGCCTGGGTCACTAGCTCTCTATACCTGTTTCCCACCTAAGAGTTAACTCCTGTGTCTGAACCTGAGGATTCTGCATAAAACCAGACCACTCCCTTCTCCCCTTTGCGCTTTCATTTTGTGTTTTACCTTCCTGATGTCAGAGGTCCTGAGAGCTCCCTCTTATTGTATGTTCCTGTATATTCCGCTCTGCCGTGTACACCAGGTATTCCATTCTTGCTGTGTCTGCATTACATGGTTCCTGCTTGCTGGAAGATCCACTACGTGGCCCACTATCCAGTGGGTCCAGAGACTCTCAAGTGGCTTCCAGCCCTCAAGCTCTCTCCAGGAGGAAGACCTTCTATCAGGTACTATTACCAAAGGCTCCTGCTTCCCCTCAAGAGGAACTAGAGAGAGACTACGTGGCTCACCATACACTTGCCTGTGTTACTATCTGTTCTGTGCTGGACTGTTTGCTGTGAACCATCCCACAATACAAGCTTTGTTGTGCATATACTGTCTCCAGTGTCTTTCTGCCTGCTCACCCCCAGCGCTTGGGAATATAACAACACACTGAGGTCGTGCCATGGCTCCTTCCTGGCACAAACCTGACAGAGTGCCCGTGTGGATTCCAATATGTGGGTCGTATGAGCCGGGCCCTGAATGTCAGAATTTCTGAGCATGTCAGGAACATTAACAAATTATACGATAAACATTCGGTATCTCAGCACTTTAAACTATCCCATAATGGATGCCCAAGAGGCCTTAAATTTTCTGCTGTAAAAAAAGTGAGATGCACCAATAAAGGTGTAAGTGAAACTACGGCACTGGGGAGAGAGGAGATGAGACTTATTTTCGATTTAGGGACTCTGGCGCCGGGGGGCCTAAATAATGATTTCGAATTGGTTCATTTCCTTTAGATTCAAATCCTATTAATTTCCAATTACCTTTATGAAGATAGCAATGGCAATAAGAGACATGTATTTTTTAATGTCACCAGTACTGCATAGATGTATGTTAATATTTTTTATCGCACATCAATAATCTAAAATGTGATGCACTATTACTTCTGCTAGTTTGCACATTATCTACTGTTTTTAACTACACATTATTTATATATTTAGTGATGTACGTAACTAGCCCTTAGAGGTCTTTATTATTATAGTATTATCACTCATGTCCATGTGCACACTAGTTGCACTTCCAAAGTAGCACTTTATATCCAATCCTACACGATCTATATGTTACACACTTCTATATCTACTTAGTTATGATGACCCATAGGGATTTTTAGAGCAATTGTGGGCGTTTAGAGACACGTAATGTCACTTATATGTATATGAATTTTTTGGCCATATATTCTAACCTGATAGGTCCCAATTTGCACATTATTCTATTTATTAGTTTTTATTGTTCTCATTAAGGCTAGGGACAGATGAGCGCATTTTCTGCGGCCACCGTCAAAATGTACGTCGATGCGTGCGCACGCATTTTTTCACGGAATACGCTTAAGTGGTCAGACTACCACAGTCGCACAGTCGCAGGTACTCACCAACGCAATTCTAGGGAAATCCAGCTGTTTGAACGTTATGTAGGCCGCACACTAGCAGCGTCTGACGTCTCCTAATCACGCACACACGCTGCCATGCGGCCGCAGCGCACTCTGTACGTCTGTAGCAGCGGTTTCACGTTCTGAGAAAAATGCGTTCATTTGCCGGTTGCGTGGTGTCGGCGCACTTTTGTACGCACGTACTGCGTATATTGGCCGTCATTGGCCGTTATGTGCTGCTACTGCCGCCGTGATTTAGTGCGCCTGCACGCGCGTTCCGACTGCCCCACTCTGACCCTAGCCTAATGAGATCATAGTAGTATAATCTATGTAATATGCACACTCAATGCACATTTATTGCACTTTATTAAGTCTCTAGTAAACCTACATACATTATGGTATTATAATTCATGCGATATGCACACTTAATGCACATTTATTGCACTTTATTAAGTCTCTAGTAAACCTACATACATTACATACATTATGGTATTATAATTCATGCGATATGCACACTTAATGCACATTTATTGCATTTTATTATGTTTCCAGTCAAATTTAATGTTTATTATATAATGTTACTGATGATAGTTAGTCATCATCAATTATATACTGCACTTTTACATGTGAGTACACATTCACTCTTTACATTATATTAGTACAATAGATATTCCTTGCACACCCATCCATTAGAATGTGTGAACGTGATGGTTAAAATATATGAGTATACATCCACCTTTTAGAATGAACCAGTGTATCAGATTTTTTTTCGTACACCTATCCATCATAATATATGACTATGATGGTTTACTGATATGATGGAGTGTCCATTTGCACAATATTATAGTAATTAATATATGCACTAGCACTTGTTCACTTTAATATATCAGCACTTTAATATAATAAGTTGGTACAATAAATTGTCATAAATTCTTTCACTATTGATGCCATCGAGGTACTATATGGTGTTGCGGCGCATATGTTATAAGACCATCTATTTATATATATTATTATTGTACTTTTGTAGCGCTGTGACACCATATGTTATCAGATTATTGATCTCCAGTTGTATCTTTTACAGCGCTGTGGTGTTATAAAATCAATAATCCCCCCTTTTTTATTTTTTATATATTATTGTATAGTATTCTGCAGTGCTGGGGCATTCATCCAAACAGCCATTTTAGTTTATAACCACCCATTTAATTTTAAGCGCTGGGCTTTTTTTCAACAGCCATGGAGTCTGTGCCCCCGCTCTGGCCAAGGATAGTTATCTTTGAGACCACTTCTTTAGGTGCTATGCGGATTATAGGGTATTTAAAAGCACCGAGTGGGAGGATTGAGGTGTTCCGCGTTCCTGGTTGGAACGCGGGATGAGTGCGCATGCGCAAAATGGCGGGCGCAATGAAAATATATGTTTCAACTTTTTTATGTAAAACCTTGGTTTCCGCGTTCCAGGGTGACACGCGGAGCTTCTGAGCATGCGCAAAATGGCGGGCGCTATTCAATTACACCTGAGGTCAATCACAGTAAATTTTAATAAATTTTTTAATTGTTTAATAAACTATGTATTCTGTATAAAGGCAGCAGCAAGAGCAGACATGTAATATCCAGCTGAGGAAGCCACTGTTGGCGAAACGCGTCCTGGTCTGGTAGATATGATCTGTCTATTTTGAGTGAATAAATGTTTTTATTTTGAACTCAATCGCTGTCTGCCTTTTTAAACCCTGCAAAGAAGGTTTGGGGAACACCTATATGATTCCCTGTGCGCATTGTGACGGAGCCAATAGAGGCTCAACTGCTTGTGAGTTTAAATTTGGCTCTCTTTTTTAAACCACAAAATTATTTGTAATTTACCGCACTAGGAGGTGCTTTTTGGTCTCTGTTGATTTTTCTACAGCATTCCCCCTTAGGCAAATTCCGGAGAAATCGATTGGATGGTCTATGGGCACCTAATATAAAGTCCCTGCCCGATTTATTCCCAAGAGCCGGTTGTGGGCTCCCCAGAATGTGAGTTAAACATCAATATAAGTTACTCTCATCTTGGGTGCTATCATACTGCGCAATTTTTGGTCCTCTTTGTGTTTTTTCCTACAGTCCATACTTAATCTTCATTTTTAAGAAGATCTACCCTTAAAGACAAGGACTACTGTTTATGGACATATTTTGTGTCTACCCCACTTTCCCATGGACTTAGGTCCTTGAGCGCTGTACTGTATTTCTCCTTGCAAAATTGATAGTGAATAGACCTGATAATGTTTTTAAGCTCTGAGAAATTCTCTTGAGCATTTGTGCGTAACATCATTGCTTTTTGCAGCAATGTTCTTGCATGCCTAATGTGTGGAAAAAATGTTTGCACAGAAACAAATTATTATAGAAGCATTACGAACTGCAATGGAATACATTTCTGAATCAAACCAAAATATTCAGAAACTAAAAAATGTCAGTATAAGCAATGCCTATAGTATAAAATATAAGGGTGGTGATCTGAAAAAAAAAGCATACTGAGAAACAGCAAAGAACTCGGTGGCTGCAGAACAATTCTATTTTTATTTTATTTGGACTCCAGGGAAAAATTGCAACACAAAGCACTCCAGATCTTTCATACTTGAATTCAAAAGCATGAGTAAGTATTTCAAGGCCAATGTCTTTGATGATAAAGCTCCATCATTGGTGAGTTTTCCCTGATTGTCAGAGTTTAAAAATTATTTAACCCTTCACTACCATGCAATTTTTGTTTTTAAAAAAATATTATCATAACATTTATTTGAAACATGGGATGTGAAGTTAACTATTAAATATAGGGTAAAATAGAGGTTTCACACAGCAACTGTTATCTTGTATCTGTACTGTACAGGGATTTTCTGTCATTATAACCCCCTGAATCTTGTTCCTGTACAGTAGTGAGTGACCCCAGAGCTCTCCCTATATACTGCCAAATCCCAGGCTGTTATAATGCATCAGTAATCCATTTGAACTTTTTGTTACTGTGAGGTTTAGGGCTGCTATTTCAACTGGATAGCTCTCTCCAGGGTGCTTGGAGAGACATAATACAAAGGATTTGTTTTCTCCACAGGGGACACAATAATCTTGCTTTAAAAAGGTGTGAAAATCGTCTTTTGATATGCTAATGAATATTTTTCAATGCATTAAAAAGCAAAATCAAGATAACTCTGTTTTGGGAGTCAAGGGGTTAAAAAACTATAGAGATTATTCACTAGCTTTCAAATTGGCTTTGAATTGCACCGACCAGTAAATTTCACTGTATGGTGCAATTTCGGGGCCAATTCGTCTATTCACTAAGGGGGTTATTCAGAGAGGACCGAAATGACGCCGACATCACTGACAATCAGACATCTCGTGCCCAAGACTGGCCGTCCACTGGGTCCCTATTTGTACGATGGCGCGATCATCCGATATTGTCTGATGTTGTCCAACCGATCCTACAACATGCAAGTGATTCAGCCCTCTACCACTGCGTCCGACCACCATCGGATGATTTGCATTCGAGCGTAGTAATCCTAACACTAATTACCGATTGTGTTCCCCATGTTAGGTATAGGGAGTGCAAATTAAAGTAAACTTGCACAAACTAGTGCAATCGCTGATGCGGTAATGGATTTTTTAACCCAATCTAATATGGGGGGCATGCGGTAAAGTCACTTAACCTAGTGTTAACGTTTACATATCTTAACGCTAAAGCTATTATTAAGATTGTAACAGTGCCCTTGTGTTTAAAAGCACATCCTTGGGACAAATTGTCACTAAAGTTCAGTAATTGATATGGCTCTCTAAGAGTTAATATGGGCTAGAAAACTTTTTACAACATTAATTATTTTATTGTTATTAATTTATCAATGAACTTGTTCCTGCAAGTCCTACTGGACTTGCATTAGCTGGACCCAGGCACCCAAAGTGTGTGCAATTTTTTAGCTATTTTGAGCTGCTGATAGTCAAAATATATAGCAAAGGAATTTTGAGACACCTGGGTTAGCTTGATCTGCAGCAGCTTTTATTCTGCCTGTTTTTTTTTTTATCATTATGGGCATTTTTATGCTGAAAACTCCTTCTAATAATTTTGTTTCATAATATGTGAAGATTGGGTAAAAATTGCTTTTGGTTCTGCTGATCCTTGCGGTTTTCATTATCAATCTATATTAAATCTATTTGTATCGAATCTATTTTTTGATCTATCAATCTATATTGAATCTAACCCAGTGTATCTGGCTTTAAATTATAGCTTCATACAGATAAAAATCACCAACACCCACTACAGCATTTTATCCATTTTAATTTGATTTCTTTCTGGAATTCTTTGCTGCTCTCATTATTTTCCATGTCTCCTCTATATGTCTTAGCAATGTCTGTTACATAAAAACGTGACTCTTCGCTGACCCAATAACCCAAGCTAAAACTGGACAATAATGTATACCACTGCATATCTACAATGTAGTACTGGCGCCTTCACTTTATTTTACTTAATCAGTGGAGACAAATAACAGTAACACTCGCAGCAATTAAAATGGAATCAGTAAAGAATTGTTGTATAATTGTTGCTAATTACTGTATATTACAATAATTCCTAAATATACCTTACAAGTAAAACTACATCCCATCTAACACTATAGGGCATGTAGGAGGAAAGAGCACAATTCACTTCTTTATGTTAAAACAATGTAGATTAATTCCACCCACAGCATACTCAATCTATTCTATAAATGGAAGAATGGAAGGATCGAGTGAAAAGAAATAAAAGAAAGCAGACAAACAGGGGGTAATTGATATATGTGAACGGAACAAACTTTATTTCATAAACGAGAACAAAACAAAAAATAAAAATAATATTTTATATTTTCTACCTTAAATTACATGTTTGCAATTCAGCAACTTTGATTAGAATATGCAGCATGCAAGTATAATACACCTACATAGCATATTCAACAGTCTGGAAGCGTTGTTGATGGAACAGAGCCAATTCCAAATTGTCTTCACTTTTTCTGACAAGTGTAGTTGACAGTGTGTCACTCTTAAGTGAATACTTAGTTCCGTTGAACGAATACTGTCTGTTGTGTTTACAATAATAAACAAAGACTAGCCGTGTAATGTCTCAACGTGGATATCACACAGTATGTCATCTGCATTATACGCACTTCTAGGAGACCATTTTTCTTTATTCTGTCCGCACTAGAAGCTCATCTTACAGCTTCATATACTTTGGATCTCATACATGATTTATGAATTTGTCAATGTAGGCTTACTATGAATAGAATATTATTTAAATTACATATAACGAAAAACCCAAGGCAAAAGAAAAGAAAAAAAGGTGACAGCAAAAACCAACAACACTTGTATAGCATTGATTAAGACTTAAAAAAGATCCTCTCATTCTGTTTTATTCTTCGCTGTGAGTAATAGTGTAACTTGTTTACAAACATTTTGTGGTCCATCTTTAGCGCTATACAATTTTCAAGATGATATTATGGCCTGTTATTGATCTTTATATATATATAGTAGTAGAAAAATATTTGCACTGCCTGGCCAAAAAAAATTACATATGGATTTAACTATGCATTTTTTTTAGAAAGGATTTTACCAGGAAGGGTACATTGAGATTTCTCTCATTTTCAAGTATGTCCTGGGTGGCGAGTATGTACCGTTAGGTGTCTTGCCCAAGGACACTTACTGGAGAGGTGTTCTTGCCGGGATCAAACCTGTGTCTCCACAGTCTCTCTCCATGGTTATAGAGCAGTGATGCTACCTCTACTCCACCCAGCCGGCCAAATTAGTAGGAACCTTCCATTGGATAATTACTGCAGTGATTAATATGTTTCAGCTAGCAAACAGTGAAGTAATCTGACTCCCTGACTATACTGAATGAGCAGGTTTTCCTAGGATTCATCAGGATCAAACAGTGCAGGAGTGGTTCAGGGTGCAGGAGCCATCATTTCCACACATGGATTGACCACCACACAGACCAGACCTTAACCCCAGACCTTAACCCCATTGAGAATTTTTGGGATGTATGGGAAAAGACTTTATGCAACGCACCAATTCTCCCATTATCAATAGATCTTGTGGAGAAATCAATGCATCTCTGGATAGAAATAGATGTTGTGAAATTGCATAAGCTTTTCGAAATGATGCCACAGCAAATGCGTGCTGTAATCAAAGCATAATGTGGTCAAAAGAGGTATTCGACTGTAGAGAATATTAGACTTTTTTGGAGCAGACAGGGCTAAATTACAATCTTTGCGCAAAAACCCTTGCACAAAGTGTGAATTTTTGTGCCAAGCATTAAACGTTTACTCGTGCAAATCACCGCTGGAATTACAATCCTTGCACGTCTTTTCATCCGTTGATCAATAACGCGCGTAAACCGGACGTGCCCAAATGCTCGCGCAGTACCGTCACGCGCCAAAATCAGTGTGCGCACTGTTTTTTTCTCATGATTCAGCCAATCAGAATTAAGAACCACAATTATCTCACGTTAAGTTTTTGCGCCTGTCAAAGTCAATCTGCGCATATATGCTGCCGCAATAATAAATGCACACACAACTTCTCCATTTTATTGCTTTGGTATGAGTAGAATGTGTAACTATACTTTGCAGCATATTTTTTTTGGGCTGGTGTATTTGGGTTCGGGCAGGTTGTTCAGATGTTCCATTAACACCAGCTTTTAGGAGTTGATAAAAATATGCGCGCAACGGACACGCGTTAATTCCTGTGCATAGATTGTAATACCATCTGCGTACCAGCGTTCATTCGCATTTGCGCTCACAATGTTAAGTATAGGACATGCGCAGTACAGTATGCTCATGCAGGGTTTGCGCAGGTTCACCGCGGTAGACAAATGCGCGCGTTTGTTGCGCTGACTTTGTAATATGGCATTCGGCGCTAAGGGTTTTACCCCTCGTGTTAATGTTTTTTTGCGCCGGCGCAAACGTCTGCGCGAAGATTGTAATTTAGCCCGCAGTGTATAATTGAATCAAATCATTGTATATTGTAAATTTTCCATTATATATTTGTTGCTAGAAATAAGCACACCGAGATACAGCATACTAACTAGAAATGATCAGAATTCTTCAGCCAATTTGAAATCAATTTAATATAATAAATTGGTACAATCTGCAGGTAGAACATTTAGAAACTCTGGTAAAAGAGGAAAAATAAATATTTTCAGCAATGCGATATATGAGTCATTTTTATTTCTCTAATTATGTCATATGAGACATTCTAGAAAAAAATGACTTTCCTTGAATTCATTTATAAAGTTAATTATTTTTAAAGAATTCCTTTTATACCGTTTGTCCTGTTTTCTGCCATGTAATAAATGTAAATGTTGCAGTTTGCTCTCAGTTTGGTTGCTGTCTTCTCTTTACATACTGAAAGGTGTACTTTTCTCACTCTTGTAACTGTTAAAAGAATGGAATGCCTTTTTTTTTCTGTTGATGAAATAAATTTACAGCCGCTGCCTTGGGAATGGGATCACATGCTGCAAACCTGGGCATTCCAGTATCATGTGTGACTGTGTGTGCGCAAGTAAATGTGATGGTTTCTCTGTCTAGCTTGAGGGATGCTTACTGTACTTAGGGCTGAACCCAATTATTCAATGACCTATTCACTTTGTCCAAATCAAAGCTCCATTCACAAAACACTAGCCAGCCTGCTGCTGACATAGCAGAGTAAGACTGGGAAATGTTTTCCCCTTAAAGTCAACTTTTTTCTTTTCTGTCTCTATCAGCTAACTAGCAATTCACATTCGTTAACCTCCATACCTCCTCAACCCTTGGATAAAGTTCCAAATTTCACAGATTGCTCAAGGATCTACATAAAGAACAAGTAAGACTTTTTTTTTTTTTTTTACTATTAGTATGTAGATACTGGATTTTTTTAATACATTGACACATTCTGTTTAATTAAAAGCACTGCACGAGTCTGTAATCTGTAGCTGTCCACTGAGAATACCATTTATTACCATATTAACTGCCCACAAGGGTATTGACATATTTCATTTAGCTTTCCTAACTTCTTAAACACCAGTACCAACCAATACTAATCCAGTTTGGTCCTTCGAGAAATGGTACTAGAAAGCTATACTTAGTTATAATTTTGTTTTAATTTCTTATTGTTTTTTTATATATTTTTCTATTATTATTGTATATTATATTTTTTTATTACAAAGATAATTTAATTTGAACTCAGATCCATTACAACTTGTACAATGAATCCACAAGTAGTTATTAAATACCCACATTATGTACTTAGCTGTCTAATTACATATCGACTCCTACACTGCAAACGATTAGATCAGGGATGCACCTTCCCTGAATATTAAGTTTTATTATTTATACATATATAATATATATGTGTGTGTGCATGCATGTGCACAAATTATATTTTAATAATGTTTAGACTGTGTGTGTATATTAGAAAAGGTATAAACATTGCAATTTCTTGCAAATTATTTTATACTTGAAAGATCATGTTGTGTGCTTTGGTTGCAATGAATGTAAAAAGAGTAAGGCAATATTACTTAAACAGGTGACATTTTTTTGGTCTATGCATCAGACGTAAACAATAACATGATTAATTGTTTATTGCTTTGTACCTATTCTTAATTAAATTCATATCTCCACTGAATGCAGCTGAAACATTGAATCAAAAAGCAGCAATCTTGTCAATATTTAACATGCTAGGTCAAATAAAAAGAATCAGAAATTTATTTGGGCATGGGGTCTGCAATATAAAATATATTTGAGCAGAACAGTAATAGGAAGATCTGTTGAAGTAATACCTATATGTGAGTTTGGCTCCCCCTGCGGTGTGAACTAATTAGATGTTTTACATGTTAAAAAACCCTGCATGTTATCTAGAGCAGTGGTCCCCAACCCTGGTCCTCAGGGCCCACTAACAGGCCAGATTTTGCAGATCACCATGGGGAAAAGCAGACTGAATCCTGCAATCACTGAGCAGCAAATCATAACACCTGTGCTGTGCTTAAGATATCTGGCAAACCTGGCCTGTTAGTGGGCCCTGAGGACCAGGGTTGGGGACCACTGATCTAGAGGATTTCTGGGGCATCTGTGTAAAAGAGAAACAATAATTAATATTCCGGCAACGTTTTTGATTTTAACCAAAAGTACTCTTACAGGGACACTCTCTTAGGGCCCTATTACACAGTTGGTGCTAACTTAACCAGAGCTGTTGTAAACTTCCCAGAGCCATTATAGCCTATGGAGGTTTTAAGTTTACAACAGCTCTGGTTAAGTTAGCACCAACTATGTAATACTGCCGTATAGTTTTAATGTGGTCAGGATGTAAAGAGTGCCCCCCTTCTCCTTCCCCCTCCTAGCTGCCCTGATCTGGTGCAAATGCATGGTGAGGTAGAGGAAGGGAGTATATTTAAAAGGCAACAAAGTAGAAAAACAAGAGGACATAGTCTTAGATTAGAGGGGCAAAGGTTTAAAAGTAACATCAGGAAGCATTATTTTACTGAGAGGGTGGTGGATACATGGAACAGCCTTCCAGTTGAAGTGGTAGAGGCCAAAACAGTAATTGAATTTAAGCAGGCATGGGATAGGCATAAGGCTACCCTAAACAAAAGATAAATCCAGGTAAAGTATCCATGTAATTGGGCAGACTAGATGGGCCGAAAGGTTCTTATCTGCCGACATTTTTCTATGTTTCTATGTTAAGTAGAGTACTTTCCTCCACCTGCCACTAGCAGTTGGGATTCTTGAATTTTCTGGATCGGCAACTAGTGACATCAGCATGAACACAGCATTTATACGTAAAGTAAGTGAGTCCTGAAACATTGCGCAATTTGCTGTACGTATGCTACGCAAGTTGTGTAGAACTGAAAATGGCATTAGATATCTTCAGGAACTTCCAGGTTTGGGAGTACCTGAGCCAAAGAAGAGGAGCTGCGCGTGGTGAGGGTAAAAAAGGTAAGTAAAATAGTCCGAAAAATGTGTTAAAAAATAATTGGGCATAGGTTGTAAGCAGCCTCTGCCCAATCATTTTAGGGAAAGAAAGGAATTCTATTTTAATAGAGTATCCTTTTAATATCCAATTGGAGATTGTAAAGAATTAGAATCAAATGTAGATGTGACTCAGATCGTCTCTTTCCATTCAATTTTGACCGACTCTAGGTTATTTTGAGTCAACCATCACCACGCTTTCAGTAGTAATAAATAATGGACTCAGATCATATAATCAGACAGACATTTTATTTTGTGATTTTTTTTTTTCCAGACAATGGAGTAAGTATCCACTACAGACAATTATGTTAAAGAAAATATTGTTGGGAAAGTTGCCTAGAGCAAATATTGTCTATTTTACCTTATTCTAACACTAATGTGTTGCTCTATTATCTCCACTTGCTGTATTATGTACTTTATCTCTCCAATTTAAACAAAGCTTAAAGTCTCCCTCCTGGACACATGGGGCTCGATTCCATCCTACCTGTTGATCTAACGGCTGGAACGCTTAATTATAATAGCTCCAGCTTTTAGCATATAGGCTCTCTTAGCTCCTTAAAGCTGCTAATTCCCATTTCAGTTTGTGTAAATGCAATTTTAAAGGCAGCCATCATAATCGAGTCAGCTGCTAACTGTAAATGAACAGCTCCTATACTTTGTAATAACTCCCCAGGGAAAACATGTCATGAGGCATGCTACAGCACTTAGAGCAAACATGTGTCATGCCTGCTGTTGGGTGGTACTGGACCTGCTCATGCTGCAGTTAGGCCTCCTGGGCTGAGAGGGTGGAGCTCTGGGCACATATCCTCTGGGCCTTCTGCACCTGGTTATAGAGCTATGAGACCTTTAAATAGCAGCAGTTGACAGTTCTGGGCCCTGCCGTGGTCTCCAGTATACCCCTCAGCACATTCCTGTATAACTGTGATCCTTTGGTTTGACCCCTGTGTCATGGAACTGACATAGCGCTCCACTCTTCGAACCCCAAGACTTTTATTCCCATGGCAAAAAACCCCAAAAGAAACAGACAATTGCCTTGGGAAAGACTTTATGTACATTTATATTGCGTGGTGTGATTGTAAATGTACTTTTATTACTGTATGTGAATGTGAACTTAGAGATGTGTTTTGGAGGTGCAGACCTTTCTTTTGTGTAGAATGTAATTAGGTTTGAGTAATCGGTGATGATGCAAGAATGCGGTTTATCTGTTTGCTTGTTTGAGGAGTCATGAGTCTGGGACAGTGTTTGAATTACAAGGCAATCTGATCTATTGGAACAATGGATTATGTAAATGAGGTGTGTGATAAATTTACCTAATATAATTAGAGTTCCAATAAATCAATGTTTGTGTAATTATGTTCCAGAGTGTCAGGTTACACGTCGCCGCCGTGGCAAGAAGCCTCCTAAGGTGATTATTCCAGCCTGACAGCCCTTTGCCTATTTGCCTGCAGTACCTCAGTCAGCCACTGCAGCAGCCACAGGTGTCTCGATTGCCTCCCTGTGCTTCCCTATTTAAGGGGCAATCTCCTATGATGCATTGCTGCTGCATTAACATTGCCTTCCACTGCCAAGCTGTGTCCCTCTCGAGATCCTGTGTATCCAGCTAGCAGACTTACCAAGACATTGTATCCAGTGCAAAGTGTATCCCGTGTCTCCAGTGCCAAGTAATACCCTGTGTCTACATTGCCAAGTGTATCCTGTGTCTACATTGCCAAGTGTATCCTGTGTCTACATTGCCAAGTGTATCCTGTGTCTGCACTGCCAAGTGTCTGCACTGCCAAGTGTATCCTGTGTCTGCATTGCCAAGTGTATCCAGCACCAATAAACCCCCCTTGTACCGTGAAACCTGTCTGTGTGTCTCTTTATCACTGCATCCTGGGCTCATCTCCTCCTCTACCAATCCTGATTCCTGACAGAATGCAGCAGCCATTAACCTATGAGCCTGCAGTGATAAAAGACATGAGGGGGTTAATCCAAACATCATTCCATGAACTGGTTCATCACCTGCTTGGCCTATTGAACAAGTTGCTGAAGAGGCTATGGGACTTATCCCCTAAGGTATGCGTTTCCAACCTTAAGAAAAACCATGGCCCTCTCTCACTAGAGGAGCAAAGCAGAAGGCGACAAATTAATCTCTGTTTTTACTGCGGAGCAATATGGCACCGAGTCGCCCAAAACCCGGAAAAACCTACTAAGAGACCTATGTACTATGAGCACAACAACCCTCTAAAGACTCTTCTGCCTGAATATCCCTGCTTTCCAGTGCTACAAGGAGGAACATTGGTCTCTGTGGCTAAACCAGCTGATCTCACCAATACCCAGCATCTACCAAAGACCTCTCTGGTTAATTCTGGAACTATGGAGGTTAACCCTTGCCTGGCTGATATGGAGAAAAATCAAGTCCAAGATCCAGTAACCCCATACACCATTGCCAGGAATGCCATATATGCATTGGTGACCATCCAGCTTCCTCAAGGTCCTGTGGGCCCCTGTGTTGCTCCCTCCATGGTTACTGAGGAGGTTGAGCCTGAAGACCACGCTGAAAGGCCTGCTACTGAGGTGTCCGCTGAAGAATCCAAGAGTGCTTCCCCGCAACTTCAAGAATCCAAGTGTGCTTCCCCGCGACTTGAAGAATCCAAGTGTGCTTCCCAGCCGGAGCGCAAAGAACCCAAGTGCGCTTCCCAGCCGGAGCGCAAAGAATCCAAGTGCGCTTCCCAGCCGGATCGCAAAGAACCCAAGTGCGCTTCCCAGCCGGAGCGCAAAGAACCCAAGTGCGCTTCCCAGCTGGGGCGCAAAGAACCCAAGTGCGCTTCCCAGCTGGGGCGCAAAGAACCAAGTGCGCTTCCAGCCGGAGCGCAAAGAACCCAAGTGCGCTTCCCAGCCGGAGCGCAAAGGACCCAAGTGCGCTTCCCAGCCGGAGTGCAAAGAACCCCAGTGCGCTTCCCAGCCAGAGCGCAAAGAACCCAAGTGCGCTTCCCAGCCGGAGCGCAAAGAACCCAAGTGCGCTTCCCAGCCGGAGCGCAAAGGACCCAAGTGCGCTTCCCAGCCGGAGTGCAAAGAACCCCAGTGCGCTTCCCAGCCAGAGCGCAAAGAACCCAAGTGCGCTTCCCAGCCGGATCGCAGAGAACCCAAGTGCGCTTCCCAGCCGGAGCGCAGAGAACCCAAGTGCGCTTCCCAGCCGGAGCGCAGAGAACCCAAGTGCCCTTCCCAGCCGGAGCGCAGAGAACCCAAGTGCGCTTCCCAGCCGGAGCGCCCAGAACCCAAGTGCGCTTCCCAGCCGGAGCGCCCAGAACCCAAGTGCGCTTCCCAGCCGGAGCGCCCAGAACCCAAGTGTGCCTCCCAGCCGGAGCGTCCAGACCCCAAGTGCGCCTCCCAGCCACCTGATGAATCCAATTCCGTGCCTGCTTTGCCGAAAGAAGCGGTGCAAATCAAACCCACTTCAATGCCAGCTTGTGAGGTCGTTGGCAAGGCGCCAGAAATTTCGGTGCTTACCTCCACCATTGTTCAGCGCTGCGGAATATGCTGGCGCTTTATAAATAAAGAATAATAATAATTGTTGCCCTGGCAAGCCAGGTTGATTCCCTCTCTCAGATCCTGCAGAATCTCCAGAAAAATACTGCTTTCCTACTAAAACAACTGGCTAAAATAAGTGCCACTGCCGAAATACCATCTGCTGCAGTTGCACCACCTAACTTTGATTCATCCTCAGAGACTGGTTTGGATTCCAATGGTGAGCCACCGCTACAACCAGCACAGGGTAACCTAATGCTACCACCTTTATGCCAGCTGCCATCCCAGCTACTTACCTTTGTGGATCTGGCACCCCTAGAAGAATTACAGGAGGAAGTAAGGTGGACTGTCCAATTCCCCACAGCCGCCAAATCAAGTTTCCCTCCTGCTCTCGGGCTCCTTGTCAGTCGTCTGTGGTGACCCCTCTCACTGACCCATATCTGGACTCTGTGCCCTCTGCTTGCATGTCACTGTACACCGTGACTGATGGCGAGTCACTCCCAGACCTTCGAGTTCAAAGTCCCTCCTGTGTTTACCCCCAGACTGAGCCACGCATTGCAGCGGAGATCAAAGAACCATCCAGCCAAGAAATCCAGTGTACTGATGTACTTGGCACAAAATTGATTGAACCCTTGCCACTGGACTGTACTACCTCCAAGGGAACCGTGGTGGGTCTTACCATTATGGCGACGTATCAGACCTCCTTAGCTGCCCGGAGTTCAGCCTTCGGTGGGGGGTATTGTCAGGTTACACGTCGCCGCCGTGGCAAGAAGCCTCCTAAGGTGATTATTCCAGCCTGACAGCCCTTTGCCTATTTGCCTGCAGTACCTCAGTCAGCCACTGCAGCTGCCACAGGTGTCTCGATTGCCTCCCTGTGCTTCCCTATTTAAGGGGCAATCTCCCATGATGCATTGCTGCTGCATTAACATTGCCTTCCACTGCCAAGCTGTGTCCCTCTCGAGATCCTGTGTATCCAGCTAGCAGACTTGCCAAGACATTGTATCCAGTGCCAAGTGAATCCAGTGCCAAGTGTATCCTGTGTCTCCAGTGCCAAGTGTATCCCGTGTCTCCAGTGTCAAGTAATACCCTGTGTCTACATTGCCAAGTGTATCCAGCACCAATAAACCCCCCTTGTACCGTGGAACCTGTCTGTGTGTCTCTTTATCACTGCATCCTGGGCTCATCTCCTCCTCTACCAATCCTGATTCCGGACACAGAGGTTTCTAAGGAGGTTTGGTTTATGTAAATGATCCCTGTTGGACCACATAAATATGGTTTTCTCAGTAAAGCTGATAGTTCTTGGTTGCTACATGCAGCTTGTCTAGTGTGTTATTCCTCTACACTCACCATCAGAAGGCACTGAGCGGCCATCTGAAAGACTGACCTAACATTGGGGCTACAGGTCAGGAGAGCGAAAGCCTGCAGATCAGTAGAAGCTGCTGTAACTTTGGCCCAGCACTGGAACAGATCCCTGCCAGCCAGCCCGGGTCTCCCAGCAGGCAAAAGCAAGCGAGTCTAGCTGCTCAAGGCGCTGAGGACTGCATTCCGCATTCCCAGTAGCCGGGCTGACCGCTACTAGGGGGTGTCTGGAGAGCCAGGACAGGCGGAAGAGAGCGGTTTCCGTCACACCCTGGCTAACTATTCTCGGTTCTAATTTCTGTTCATGCCCTTGTTGGTGTACACTGATTCTGTGTACTGACTCTGGCTTTAGTATCTGGTCTTTGGTTTTGCTCTTTATTTCGTGTTTGAAACATAGAAAATGTCGGTAGATAAGAACCTTTCGGCCCATCTAGTCTGCCCAATTACATGGATACTTTACCTGGATTTATCTTCTATTTAGGATAGCCTTATGCCAATCCCATGCCTGCTTAAATACAATCACTGTTTTGGCCTCTACCACTTCTACTGGAAGGCTGTTCCATGTATCCACCACCCTCTCAGTAAAATAATGCTTCCTGATGTTACTTTTAAACCTTTGCCCCTCTAATCTAAGACTATGTCCTCTTGTTTTTCTACTTTGTTTCCTTTTAAATATACTCCCTTCCTCTACCTTGTGGATTCCCTTTACGTATTTAAATGTTTCTATCATATCTCCTCTGTCTCGTCTTTTTTCCAAGCTATACATGTTAAGATCATTAAGCCTTTCCTGGTAACTTTTCTCTTTCAAGCCGTACACCATTTAGTAGCCCTTCTCTGAACTCTCTCTAAGGTGTCTATATCCTTCTGGAGATATGGTCTCCAGTACTGCACACAGTACTCCAAGTGAGGTCTCACCAGTGCTCTGTACAGTGGCATGAGCACTTCCCTTTTCCTGCTGCTAATACCTCTCCCTACACAACCAAGCATTCTGCTAGCATTTCCTGCTGCTCTATTACATTGACTACTTAGCCTTAGATCCTCTGCAATAATAACCCCTAAATCCCTTTCCTCAGATGTTGAGGTTAGGACTGTATCAAATATTCTATATTCAGCCTTTGGGTTTTTACGCCCCAGGTGCATTATCTTGCACTTATCCACATTAAAACTCAATTGCCACAGCTCTGACCATTTTTTTTAGCTTACCTAAAACATTTGTCATTTGGCTGATCCCTCCAGGAACGTCAACCCTGTTGCAAATCTTTGTGTCATCAGCAAAAATACATACTTTACCATTAATACCTTCTGCAATATCACTAATAAAAATATTGTTTTTTTATTATATTGATTCTGTGTGCACCTACTGTACCTCTGGCTTTGTATTCAGTAACACTAATACAAGCAGAAACAGTAGCTGTATCCCTATCACTAATCATAAAACAAACAGAACCAGTAACAGTAACCCGAACGAAAACCCTGACAGTAACCTTAAAACTAATACAAACTGAAACAGTGATCTTAACACTAGCCCTGGAAGTATCCCTAACCCAAATCCTTACACTAAAAGTAACCCTAGTGTCACGGTCGCTGTCCCGCTCACCCCTCACAACCGTGGTGGGAATCCTTTTGGACAGACTTCTAGACCCTCCGATCCTTGAATGGTCGGGACCACTAACCCTATCTCTCCCAGCCAGGGAAAACAGACAGATCAACAATAATGAGTGAAGTTTTGTCACAGCAGGTTTAGAGATCAAGTTTTCGCTGAGCCACAAAGGGTTAACTTCACTGATAAGTGGAAAGCAGTCAGGAAGAAGTTTAGTGAGTGTGTTCATACACCAGGCCTTAACAGAAGCATGGTCATATAAATGTTCCGAGTTGGCAACAGAGAGTGTTTTTGTACAGACAGATTTGGCAACAAACAAGGTCCTCATACACTCCGATTTGGCAACAGGGCAGATCAATAGATTTACTTAGTCAGCGTTATGCAGGACAGACATATACTCTGTATCAATGTTATGCAAGATAGTTATACACTCTGGGTCAGCGTGGTTCAAACGCAACAAGCACTCAGATTCTGCTTTAGGCAGAACACACATACAGGCTTGGTCAGTAAGAGAATGGTCAGAAAGACAGTCCGAGTCAGCAACAAACAGGATCAGTGATAGAGAATACACCAGGCGATGCGGGAACTAACTCCACGTCAGGACGATGAGTTGACTCGTGCGCCCTGCATTTAAGGCCGGTGGCTCTGCATCATCGTGCCGTCCCCCGCCCCTCCAGGCACACAAACGGCCGGAACATCTGGCACCTGGCCAGCCGGCGACGTCGCCGAGTGCCCGGACCCCCCCTGAAGGCCCGCAGGTGCCGAGGATGTGACACCTAGAAGTAACCCAAAACCAAGTAGTAACTCTAAACCTAAGTTAACTAACATTTGGTATTAGAGTATAGAAGGGGTTAGGGGTAGTATAGAGGGGGGTTGGAGGAGGTAAAGAAGGGGTATCGAGGGAAATGTAAAGGTTGTATAGTGAATCAAAACATGTTTGCCTCCAATTTTCAAACATTTCTGAAAATTTTCAGAATTGGACGTTATTTTTGGATCAAACCGAATCTGCAAAATTTCCATATCTGAACTTTTTGGATTCTGAAATTTGCGGACATGAACCAAAATAAAATTTTGGTAGTCCACATGTCTAATAACAATGGATTTTGATAGATGACCACAACATTACTAATTGTAAATAGATATTTCATTTTTACTTCCAATACATTATTTTATATAGTCATTTATAATAGCACTGAGTATAGAACACAAATGCATGCATGGATGATGATGCGCTCCGCAAGTCCTCTCCAAAGGTGTGGAGGACTCGCACAGGGTGTCGCCCAGTACCGCATCTGGCACAGATTGCAAACTTCTTTCAGAGGGAGCTGACATATTGGATATCATATTATATCATATTGACATCAGAAAGGGACTTCCGCCCCTAGCAATCCATATGGTGGAGGTATGGGGGTCCTTTGGACCCCGGTCTCTCCTAATTTGTGTGAGCTAAAGGGTCATGTTTGGGGTTGTTGGAAAGGCCAGAGCATGGCCTAAAACAGAAAAAATATATTTTTTCACTTGTATTTTATAAATAATATGACTATGCATAAAGCACTGACCTTGCACACGTCGGGGAAATGAGAAGGTGAATAACGGCAGTGGTTTTGCTCATGTTGCACATAACAAATTGACAATGCCATTGCTATGGAACAAAAAATAAATAAAAAATTAGTTTATGTATCTTTGTTTGTGTTTTTATTTCTAACATGACAGTTTATTCGATCATGTTTGATATCATTAGAAAGGCCAGACTATGACCTGTCCAGTGACACCTAACACGACTTTGTTTATTGTAAAAAAATAAATTAAAAAAAGATTGAAATGCAGGGGTCCAAAGAAACTCCACTCTCCTCGCAGCGGTGAAGCATATTGTGTATTCGTTGGATCAATGTGTAATATCTCTTTGTGCCATCACTTCCAGATTTGGTCCTGGAGTGGGAAATGAGAAGGTGAGTTAGGGCAGTGGTATTGTTTGCTTTATAAGTAAAAGCACATAATTTTAGAATATTTGTTTTCTATTTTTACACATTACATGGTCATATTTGGTATCCTTGGAAATGCCAGACTCTGACCTTTCCAATGATATCTCACACGACTTTGTGCATTCCAAAAATCAGAGACACTAGGTTCTAAAGTTCCCCCTGCGCCCCTCGCAGCAGTACGGCGGTTTCGAATTTTGATGGAACAATATGTAATAATGCATTATGCCATCACCTCCTCACTTGCTGGCATTGTACGAAATGAGGTGAGTTAGTGCTACATCATTGCATCATTGTTCACTTTATAATTGAAAATTGCTGCATTATAAAAAAAAGAAAAAGGAAATTTATTATTTTTTTTTTTTTAAAGAATCCTGGTCGCTCCCCTATTGGGATTTTTCTGCCTGGCTGGGGGGAGGTCCCTTTCTGACATCATTGTGGCCATGTGCATTGATCTCAGTGGACGGGGAGCATCCCAAGGCATGGTTTGACTTCCAAGAAGTTGCCCCTGGTATACACTATGGGCCGTATTACGTCCTTCATGCTAAAACGGGGAAGAAAAGGAGGAAAACCTGAGCCTGCAGGTTTCTCCTTAGTGTCTCTGTTTTAGCGTGATATTATGGGGCAGTCGCTAAACCAGCAGCCTGCCCCGTAACGAGGCGCTAAGTGCCGCCATGAGCATCCCTTCAATGGAATCCATAGGACTCCATTGAGGCTACCACTGCCAGTCGCATGACCTGCAGGATCTTGCCTCTCGCGAGATCCGGCAGGTCGGCAGAGTGATACACGGAGGGAGACTGGGGGACTTTTCCCCCCAGTCTCTCTCTGCTCCCGAGGGCAAGAAGAAGTGGATTGAGCTGCCGTCCTCGCTGCAGGATGATTGCCAGTTTTTCATGTGTGCCTCTGATGTCCTCACGGAGGGTCTGCATGTCAGCAGCGAAGGAGGAACGCAGACGGTCAGCGATGGCTTCCAGATCAGCTCTGGTAGGGAGGGAGCGTAAAATCTGTTGCATCTCCACTGATGCATCCCAGGGTCCGCTGGAGGAAGTCTGAGAGGATGGGGAATCTTCCACACGTGCGGCCGCCATCTTGGATTCCGCCAACCCGGCCTGATCGAGTCAGCTGTGGAGCTCTGGCGGGTCACCGCAGTTCCAGGGGTCTGGGTCACCTTCTTAGGTTTGACCATCGCCACAGGGAAAGCAGTGGTAGCGGTGGGTCCGAATTCTGGCCTCAGAGCTCTCTGCCTAGGCAGCCATGTTCGCCGGCGGTCGAAGCCACGCCCGCGTTGTTTGGTTTTTTAATTGTGTTTAGTGAGACTACAGGAGCTGACCCTACAAGCACTGAGGCCAGGGCATGTGTGTCAATTAGGCAATTGCCTAGGTGGCCATTAGGAGGAGTGGCGCCACTCTGGACCATTATAACTGTGGGCACTATGGCAGAATTTATCTTCTGCCTGTGTAGCACTGGAAATTGCAGTGGCATCATCCTGCCATTAGCCAGGCACACCTGTTAGCCGTAAGAGCTCTCTGTGAGTGCCCTCTGCCTGAGAGCCTATTCAGCTCTCTCAAAATGAGTTAGTTGAACAGGCACTGCCGGGCCAACAAATGAGCCACAGGATGACATGATGAGGATTCTTCATGCACCGCCTCCTGCACACGCTGCTTGCAAGTGTCTGGTCATAAATATGACATCCTGGAGCTGCCGGCCACACCTTTATAAAAACATGGTGTTTTCCCGTGATCTCTTATTAAACAGAACGATAATAACTGAGGTTTTGTGGTATATGGCAGCACCTTTGCTTTTTCATGATGGACGTTTACAGCAGAAGTCCACTGTACTCTGCATAACAATATATGTACGAAAATAATTGACTCTGTAATTGTACTATATTATTATAATTAGTTTTAATTGTGTTGGATCTTTTGGCAAAGTGTATTCTTTCATGCCCTTGCCTGCCCATTAGTTCAGCTAAAGAGATCTTTTAAATATGCAGTCTCCCTGCTGTCTAACTTTGAGACCTTTGTATACCCTTTCATTCCTCGAGCGCTAAAAGATTTTCACTTGGAGCTTGTATGTTATTCTTTATCAAAATATTATTCAGTGTTGATTATTGTTATTTACTTATAATTACAGGCAATTAAATGTTATTGTATTTTCTTAAGCTGCCAGAGCAAGGCGACAAAGAAAATAATGAATTCCTAGTAAGAGGCTTCAAATATATGTAAATGTAATAGAAAACGCTAAAGGGCATCAGGTTTTCAGCACAAGAGATATCCAAAAAAAATATTGTTGGATAATGAAGCATTTCTAAGAGAGCTCTTTTTTTTTCTTCGAATGTAACACTTCTGCACAGTTCCACATCAGATATCTTCTGGTCTTGCCATTTCAATATTTATTTAATATTTGTTGTGTCTCCATTTTGCTAACTTTAAAGCAAGGTGTTTAGCACGTGCAAATTTGTTATAGCAGTGTTTCCCAAAGCTGTCCTCAGGAGTAGGACCCGCTGACACATCAGGTTTGCCAGATATGTGAAGCACAGCGCAGGTGATATGATTTGCTGCTCAGTGATTGCAGGATTCAGTCTGCTTTCAAGGTGATCTGCAAAATCTGGTCTGTTAGCGGGTCCCTAGGACAGGTCTGGGAAACACTGGTTTATAGGGACTAGAGAACGATTAAGGCATTCATTGTCAAGGTATTTTAATAGTCACAATATAATTATTATTTTTACAGACCTCTATCTCACCATTTTAGTCTGTTCTTGAATGTCCATAATTCATCTCTTTCACACATGACTCTCATTCAATTATATACATTGTTTTAATACTTGACAACAAGGCCATCTCTAAACCTACTAGATTATGCAGAAACCTATTAGATTCTTCAAAGTGAATCTATAATTTTCATTTTGGTTTATTGAGAGCACGAGAGAGGACACTAATGTGGAATGTGTTATTTTTGACAAACAGAATGGGAAACCAGTGATGTCAACACGCTTCTCTTTTTAAAATATATGCTTACTTGTATGGTAAAGCAAAAAACAATCTGCTTCATGCCACATACTAGAGGTATGCGGAAAAAATATGACCAATGAAAATCATTACTGTGTCTGACATTCCCCCCGTCTTTTCTATACAGTATATAACCTTCTGGTTTCATCTCCCACTGCATCTTCTACCCCAGACAGTCATTAATTTGTATGCTCAGGAGAAATGTGGAGGCCAGCCTGTTACCCACAGACTACGAACTTCTCGCTTGTTTACTAAAATCTCTATTTGTGTTTGTTCATTGTACTTCACCTTCCTTATGCCAATGTATCTGTCAGAATGGCAGGTGTCCATTGTTTCTCCAAATCGCTGCATAATCAACAAGTTTAAAAAACATACCCGAAAAATATAGGTGACACAGTTCCCAACAATGTTCATTCTTTTGTTCATCTCAGTGTTTGTCTCACCAGTTTGTAAACGCAAGTCTATTGGTAACAGCAGATATCTGGCAGGAGGACACAGGGCAGTATGGGATGTATAAGAAAGCCAGCAGACATTCTCACATATGGATTACATGACAGTCAGCAGACATTTGATGATTTGATCACATGTGTTAGAGGGATTTGGTCTGTCAAAAAAGTCTCTAAACTTTGCAGTGAAGACTACAATAGAATTATTGTATGTACCATGGCATGGTGCTGGTTGGTAGCTTTCCCTATACCTCATTTCTGTCTCTACACATTTCTTGGCTGCTAATTTATAGACTAGATCTTGTCACTAAAAAGGTGTCATCTCAAACTGGGAAATTACTTCTTTCTTTAACTGTATAAACACAAGAAATGGTTTCTTTTCAGGATAAACATACAGTACCATGGGATGCTCTAGTTGATGAAAAGAATGCAGCTACATGACTTTCTGGTTGCTGGCATAGACACAAAAAAATACTCTTAGGTATTGATAATTGCTTTCATTAAATTGAACACGGGTTGAATAAAGAAATGTTTTATATTGTTGATGATAAACTAAAATATAATTTAGTTGAGTTACAGTTCTGCAGTTGCATCTTGGTAATCAAAACATAGGCTATGCATAATTAGTGCCTGCTATCTTAAGTAGATTCAATTCAACATTAATGGAAATACGTTTTAAACAGCACTGCACTTTTTAGTTATATGGCTGTTCGAGAAAGATTCTTGCTTATATGCCATTAAAAATTCATAGGAGACCATATATCCAGAGAACGTGACTTGCTGCAAAGATGTAAATTGCTTTAGGTATCTCAACGAGGACACATTACTCTTAATGAAGCTCTATTTTATCTAAAGAATTTAAAAAAATATGCTCATTTTGAGAAAAATATATAACAATATTTAAAGCAATGAATATCACTGGAGTTATGGAGGTAATAAGGCCTCATGCCAAGATATGAAAGACTTGTCATTGGGCTTGCATAAGTGACATTACGGTGCATACATGAAATGTGTGCTGACTCTTACACATATTCAAGGTCCAGTTAGAATTTGAAAAATAAAATACTATTTTCAGAGTGATAGCTAGGTCCAATCTAGATGTATCTTTCATCTGTTCCACAGTATTCCTGTCACATTCATGAGAAAAACAGGTTTGAAAAGACAGATTTGAAAGTTTTTCATCAATGTGTCAGCTTCCAATCATAGGACTGCAAAGAGTAGGAGAAAGACTAACAGCCTCGCATCACCTCTTCCCATGATAGACTGCAGGATTTGTCATGCGCAGCTCCCATCCTCTGGAACGCGCTACCTCGTACTGTTAGACTTTCCCCTAGTTTCCTTTCCTTCAAATGCTCTCTTAAGACATTCCTATTTAGGGAAGCCTACCACCCAACTCACTGATACACCTCACTGCCACAACCAGTCCATCAATCTCACCTTGCAGTCCTCTCCTGTTTCTACCACCAACCCTTCTAGATTGTGAGTTCACACGGGAATAGGGCCCTCGTTTCCCCCTGTACTGGTTTATCAAATGTTGTTCAGTCTAAATGTATTATAACCCTGTCTATATCGTGCCCATTGTTCAGCGCTGCGGAATATGCTGACACTATAAAAATAAAAGTTTAATACTAATAATAATGCGTTTACTGCACTTCCATTGGTCTTGACCTATACACCAGTGGAGGTGTGTGTCGGTAGGGACATATGTAATAGGGATCAAAATAAAATCTATATTTTTTTGCTAGTCAGTGCCATTTGACAAAACACAATTTATAGATGAAATTTAGAACAAATGAGTCAAGACATGGAGAGGAGAAGTTCGGTTTAAGTCACATAGCTTTGCATAGTCATTGTAATGAATTCCCTGCAGTGGAAGAGAGTCTAAGTAGAAACATAAGGACAAAAAACATACTGTATGTGGTTCTGAATCTAATTGGATGTAAAAAGATTTTGTGTAAATTGATCAAAATGCTTTGCAGCCTTTTCCCAAGGATGACGACATGATAACGTCTTGAGTTGTTATGTCTTGAGACGTTATCTTATTGCCAGGAATCGGTGCCAACTTACTGTAATCTAATGTCTTGTATACTTTGTATATAAGGCATTCATTTCTGCCTTGGGATGGAAGTGCAGGCTATTCCAAATTGGCTCATTTTTCCTTTGGGATACAGTATTTCATGAGAAATGTCCTATGCTGATGTGAAGTGATTCTTCAATTGCAAAATCACCGAAAGAGACACCACCACATACATAAGCCATAAGTAGATTACTTGTGTATTACAAATAAAAACACATTATAAAACACATGCTGTTGGTTTTATTATTTGTGTGAAGTAGTTGCATAGAAAAAGGAAAATAAAATTAATATTTTTATCTCTTGCTTCCATTTTTTTCCCATGATGCAACAGTGACCAAAATCTGTGCAAAATCTTTACTGTTGTTGTTTAGATAATCTACAGTATTTAACAGTTAATGAGGTGGAGGAGGGAATGTTTAGATGTGGCAGCAGGAAGCTATTGTTCTCCAGGCTAACTTAGAAAAGAGCTGGCAGCTGAATGAGATATGTCAGGGAGCTTAAAAGACTTCTAAACTACCCCTTGGTGATGTACTTCTAATACATCCCACACAATACAATGTTTTGAGTCGGTGATCGACCTACTCACTACCACTTTGAGGCCATTGCCACACAGTGATAAGCAAGTGATGGAGGAAAAATACTGTGGGGAGGGGCAGTTTACAACACAAACAATCACACAATGGATGAACCAAGTGACATATATAGAGTAAAATATTTTCTTACCTAAACATACAAGAGAAAAACAAAGCACATGTAAGGTATCAGCAACATAAAATAAACAAAATAAGAAAATTCCATTTTTTTTGTGGTAGTGGCCCTTTAACACACTCTACAACCCCCCACCCTTAAAAATCCCAATACTCATCTCTCACCCACTGCTTTCTCTGTCCAGGAGCAGAGCGAGTCTTCATTCCATGCATCTTCTGCAGCACTGTCAGGCCAGATTTATAACTAGGCAGAGAAGGCATGTGCCTTACAATTTACAATGATTTAGACCAATGTATCTTTGGAACCCTTAGGGCTAGAGGGACATATGAGGTATCATTGGAATGCCAGATTATGGCCTTTCCACTGATACCAAATATAACCAGGTTAGATTTATGAAAAAATAAAACAAATAATATAAATTAATGTTTCTCTCTTTTGTTTCTAACGCAGCACTATTATTCAGTTTACAATTATAAAGTGAACAGTGATGCTGTGCTAACTCCCCTTCTCATTTCTTAAACTGCCACCAAGTGTGGATCTGATTATACAATGCATTGTGTCATCGACAACCAAGAGTGGCACTGCAGTGAGGTGGAACCTGTATCTCTGAATAGTACACTGCACAAGGTTAAGTGAGGTGTCATTGGAAAGGTCAGAGTCTGGTCTTTATAATGATACCAAACCTGACCATGTAAGGCGTAAAAATAAGAACATTTAAAAAAGTAAATGAAAATTGTATTTTTTTCTTTGTTGTACGGCAGAGCAAATATATGCTTTTACATATAAAACAAACAATGCCACTGCACTAACTCAACTAAGGCAACAGAATCTGCCCCTACTTTGAATTTGAGCGTAGAGAGAAAGTTACGTTTTTTTAAAATGTTTTATTCTTTTTCAGTTTGCCCAAAAACTAAAATTTAAAAGTCATTTTGGCATGTTTCTTTTCTTTTTTTTTGGGGGGGGGGGGCAGGAGCGTTCTACATTTCTTTGCCTACATGCTCCAGATGCAAATGTGGCCCTGAGCGCTGTGCGATCTTAGAAGTAGCTGAGGTGTGCAGATAAAAGCACAGCACTGCTCCAAGTATTGGTTTGCACTTTGTCCAATGCTAGATGCTAATAAGGCTAGGGTCAGACTGAGGCAGTGCGAACGCGCGTGCAGCCGCACTTAATCACGGCCGTGCTAGCAGCAGATGCCGGGCAATGACAGCCAATATACGAAGTACGGTCGCACAAAAGTCCGGCTGCGCAACGCAAGTGGAAAATGAACGCATTTTTTCGAGAACGTGAAACCGCAGGTACTGACGTACAGAGTGCGCTGCGTCTGCTAGCGGCGTGTGTGTGTGATTAGGAGACGTCAGACGCTGCTAATGTCGGCCAACATAACGTCCAGACGCAAAAAGAGTTTTATTGATGATCCGTACAAAATCACGGACGAAAATGCGCATAGTATGACCACTATCACGTATTCTGTGAAAAAATGCGTCCATTCGTTCGAACGCACTTTTTCACAGACAACATAAAAATGCGTTCGTCTGACCCTAGCCTAAATCGTAAGGCCCCGTTCACACTGTGCGACATGAAAATCTTGCGTTTTTCTGCACGCCTTTCATATTCGCGGCATTGAGCGATAATGTCACGCGATGTCGCCATTATGCGCGATTTTGCAAAACACCACCAATGCAAATCGCAAAATTGCAAGTCATAGAAAAAGGTTCATGTACCAGCAACGCGCGACGTGCGACAAGATGTCAACAGCTCCATTGAAATGCATTGGAGAAGCTACATAGAGCGATATCGCGGCAAAATAGCGCGATAAATCGCACATTGTGAACGGGGCCTAACTTGGAATAGCTATGCTAAAATGGAGATGGTAAGGAAAATCTGCAGGCGCAGTTTTTTTTATGTACCGTCTCGCTTTTTGCAGCAGCCTTGGAATAGGGCTGCTTGTTTCCCCAATGAGTCCAGAAAGTCTTACTGGCATTTCAGAAGTCAGGTATAGGGAAAATCCTCAAGTTCAGAAATTTCAGAATGCTGGCCTCCTTTCTTTCTGCTCTGTCTGGAGTTCAAAGGGTCTTCAGTCCATTAATATTCAGTTTCCTTCAGGCAGTTTTGAGGCTCTCCACTTTAAAATGATCTTGTAAGTGTTTCAAGCCTCGGCTAGTCTGCAGAAGGGCAGAAGGATGGAAGTATTTGGTCTTCATGCGTCTGCATATATAAAAATAACTTTTGAAATTGTTCCATCCTAGTTACCTTTATGGATATAATATAATCTTCATAATGGAAGCTTGAATTTTTGGAGCTTTGCATATGCTAATGAGTAAACCTTAAAAGATTGTAACGATATGAGAAACTGGTAGGTTGACAAAAGGAAAAAGACACTGGGAGGTAATAATAAGAGAAAAGACAATCCGCAATGAGGCAAGGCATAGAAACATAGAAACATAGAAAATGTCGGCAGATAAGAACCTTTCGGCCCATCTAGTCTGCCCAATTACATGGATACTTTACCTGGATTTATCTTTTGTTTAGGATAGCCTTATGCCTATCCCATGCCTGCTTAAATTCAATTACTGTTTTGGCCTCTACCACTTCTACTGGAAGGCTGTTCCATGTATCCACCACCCTCTCAGTAAAATAATGCTTCCTGATGTTACTTTTAAACCTTTGCCCCTCTAATCTAAGACTATGTCCTCTTGTTTTGCTACTTTGTTTCCTTTTAAATATACTCCCTTCCTCTACCTTGTGGATTCCCTTTACGTATTTAAATGTTTCTATCATATCTCCTCATGAACAGATGGTGATTGTAGTTGTAGTTTTTGATTTTCTTACAAGACAATTCCATTGTTATGGACTGAACACAAGACTGTGGTAGCATTCTTGGGGCTATTTACCAAGCCAGCTGTTAATGGAAAGTCGCAAATTGGAAAAAGCAGAGCATGCTTTTTTCCCATTTGCGAATCTATTCTGGCTGAATCACTGTATTAGTGGCACAAGACGGATTATTTTTAGCTGCTGGTGCCATGTGTCGCCACTGGTTTCGGCCTCTGTAGTTCCATGGAGCCCAGCACAACCCTGTTTGATTGAGTAGGGTAAAAAAGGAGCCCCAGAAGAACACTGAACTATTTGTTGGCTGCTTGCGACCAGAAGAAGTGGCAGATTGCTCTGCCCTCTGCACCAAATCATATAACACTCTCTAAAAATCCCCATTAAATCCCATACTCACCTCTCTTCTCACCCTGAAAAGGACGGAGTGATCCATCACTTCTTCTTGCCAGAAGCAGAGTGAGACTGGGAACAAATAGTTCCCAGTCTCCCTCTGCGATCACTCCACGTGTTCACTCTAAGGTCCCTGACACGCAAAGCTCCATGGAGTACCTATTGGCTCATCAAGCTGATAGTTGCAGCAACGTGGAGCACCTCTGTTGGTATCTGCAGCTTTGCTCTTCATTTGGGGGTGAGGCACTAAGAAAGCACTTACCCCGGAATACGACGGTAAAATGGAGAAGGTAAGGGAAAATATGCAGGTGCAGATTTTCCTACTTACTGTTGCCATTTTGCCGTAAACCAGGGAATAGGGCCCATTTATTTTCAATTTAAGGTTTGTGACCAAAGAGATATTTTTTAGCAGATGAAACTTTAATTCACTTAATATAGTGTTACTACAGTAAGTTGTAGGCTCTGATCTCCTACTGGAAAATGTATCATAGACACTAAATTAATTGTTTTCTGGGAAATGAATATAGTGAACTGAAATACTATATTTATATATAAATTAACATATATTTTCCAACAAAAATAAATAAAAATCCCCATATTTTTATTGTCAGCTGTAGGAAAAATATAAATAATACATATTTTTAATATGAATTAACAAAGTGTCTGTGTACTGCCTGGTGCAGCAGGTTTTTAGCCGCAGTATATGTGGTATGTGGTTTCTCTAGAATTTTTCTGGAGGATATGACATTGTGGCTTAAATGGATCACGGATGCCCAAAACAAAGACCACGCAGCCTGCATCCTGTGACTCAGATGTATTTTGCTAGTGATACATGCAAAAAAATTCAGATTGCTATAGCTGGAAGCATTCACCTGACTTGTCAATGGAGGAGTGAGGCCTGCCAGGCATTCTGACCAGCTTCATTTACGTCAGAAATGGTCTATTTCAATGTTTCTCCTCTGAGCAACAGAAAATGTGACTGAAGAATTTAAGCTTTGACGGCAAAAGATATATCAAAAAGAAAATCTGTGGCTGCAAGGGCATTTTAAACTGTGATAAAATCTATTTAACTTTGAAACAAATAATAATTATATATTAAGCCAAGTCAGAACTGTACTTCTTCAACCTATATTTATCTAAAGGGATATTGTAAAGTTAAAACGGGGGGGGGGGGGGCACTACTTTGAAAGTTTGTCACAGACTGCAGGGACACCAGACAGTAGGTGGGGAGTTTGGGACACCTACTGGAGACATTCAGGTCTATTCACTGAAGGTGAAACTCGGAAGAATTGGCTGGAGTGGAGAAGAGAACAATCTAGACCAAATAGCTGGTTTGGAAAGTGAGATAAAAGAGAATTTTTCTGGTTTGGCTGTTTTGACCTAGAGTTTTCACTTATGCCAATTCTTCTTAGTTTCATCTTTAGTGAATAGACTTGATTGCTCACCCGGGAATAGCCAATGCCTCTCAATGAAAAAGCAATAAAAAGGTATCAAAAGTGACGGAATGCTTGTGAAAGCATTCAGACCATTGGCAGCATTACTTCAATTAAGAAACGGGTTGCCGAAGCACCAAGAGAGACCCTAATCATGGTGGTCCCTTTATTATTAATAAGGCTTATAAGGGCCACCCTTGCGTTTGCAGGACCCTGGATAAAAAATAAAAGAAAAGGGTTTGAGAGAAATCAGATCCCCTTGTGGTCTGGTCAGAGAGATAAGCCTTTTCCATATTGAACAGACCTTTCACTCTCCGTCACAACTTCACACATGGTGATCGGTCAGTGGTTCCGAACCTTTATCATCGGTACCCCTAAAATGCCAGGTTTCAAGGATTACCAGTTTGCTATAGGAAATAACAGTTCCTGTTATATATATTATACATACATACATATGTTGGATAATGCCAACAAAATTCATAAATCGCTCAAAATAAAGAAAAAAAAAAGGTCTCCTTGTGTGGGACCAGCATACATATGAATCCCTATAAAGTTGTTACATAGGAGATCTTTGTTTGTAGGTTAGCCCTAATTATGGGATCAAAGGAGCGAGCCAAAAAGAATTAAATGACCTGAAAGCTGTATAAATTAATACGGACATACAGGGATGGTCTCCTTGTTATGGGACCAATTCATTAGATAGAAGGCATCCCCTGTGCAATTGCAGGTTAGTAAATTGGATAATCCCAACAAAAGTCAAAATTGCTCAAAATAAATTAAAAGAAAAAAAATGGTCTCCTTGTATGGGACCAGCATACATATAAACCCCTATATTGTTACATAGGGCTGTCCTGCATTTAAACTTTACCCCAAACTAGGTGCCCTGTACAGAAACAAATCCTGCCTAAGCCCCGCAGTAAGAAAGCAGATTGTACAACAAATGCTTATGCCGGCTATTGATTACGGAGATGTAGTGTATGCAGCTGCCCCGTAAACACACCTTCAGAAACTTACTACATTGTATATGTTATGGATCCTGGTACCCACAAGCTTGGGAACCTCTGTCTGGGCACCCCTTTTCACTGTACAAAGAGCTTTTCATACCCACACAGAATAGACGACACATAGACTGTGCTGCTTGCACACCCAGTAAGAATGCCTTTATTCAGTTAGACATTCAAACGTAAAGCCACGCCCCTGCTTTTCTCTACACCAATGTTTCCCAAACCTGTCCTCAGGACCCTCTGCCTCACCAGGTTTGCCAGATATGTGAAGCACAGCACAGGTGATTTGATTTGCTGCTCAGTCTTTGCAGGATTCAGTCTGCTTTTCCCCAAGGTGATCTGCAAAATCTGACCTGGCTGAGGGTCCCGAGGACAGGTTTGGGAAACACTGCTCTACACCCTGGTCTAAAAAAGGAACTGATAAAGATTTCTGGTTACAGCCAGATCTGTTTGAGGGGTGGAAGCCGGGAAAATGGTTACAAACAAATTACACATGGGGAAAACACAGTATCTCACAATGAAATGTAAGAAAACTAAAAGCAAATAAACATTGTTGTTGCCATTCCATCACAGTAGAACTCATTCTGTCGGTTTGTGCTACAATGTAACTACATGAACCACCATTGTGACATGTTAAAAGAGCTAACCTGGCCGTCGCTGCAATCTAGACGCACCCTTCACCTTTCCAACCAGGTGTTTTAGACGTTTTCTGAGAAGCTACCACCCTGCCTGAATAGACTGCTTCCCCTAGCAGTTCCCTCATCCTATAACCTTTGATCAAGGACCAGCACCTTACTTGCAATACCACAATACAAAAATAAAGTGGCTTGATCCTCCATTTTCCTACAGAGTTCCACAATTATGGAGTAACCTCCCAGACGCCATCAAATCTTCCCTCAGTCTAAAGTCACTCAAGAGCTCCCTATTAACATACCTCAATACAGAATGCACCTGTAAACATGTAACTAACAGGTCTATTCAGCGAGAGGTGAAAAGCAGGAGAATAACTGGAGAAGTGAAAATTCTAGGTCAAAATAGCCGATTTGGAAAGTGAGATAAATAGGAGAATTTTTCTGGTTTGGCTATTTTGACCTAGAATTTTACATTTTCCAGCCATTCTCCTGCTTTTCACCGCTCTCTGAATAACCCTGTATATTTCCTACATTTATTTTCTGTGTTAATCTGTATATTTGTGTTTTGTTTTTATATCTTGCATTTATTACTTTGTATTTCTGTTACAACTGTAAACATTTCAATGTTCTTGAACCCAGGACATACGTGAAAGTGAGAGAAATGTATCCTTCCTGGTAAAATACTTTATAAATAAAATAAATAAAGATCTCCTTATTATGGGATCGAAAGAAAGAGCCAAGAGACTCCCTGTGAATTAAATGACCTGTAAGCTGAATAAATTAATACAGGCGTACAGGGATGGTCTTCTTGTTATGGGACCAATTCATTAGATATGGGAAATTGCAGCATGGTCATCAAATCGATTGATAAAACAAAATGCCCTGCCCAGGCTATATGCACAGACTAAGAATGCAGGGAGAGCATCCCCTAATGCAGTTGTAGGTTAGTAAGTTGGATAATGCCAACCAAATTCATAAATAACTCAAAATAAAGAGAAAAATGGTCTCCTTGTGTGGGACCAGCATGCATATAAACCCCTATAAAGTTGTTACATAGGGCTATCCTGCAAAGATCTCCTTATTATAGGATCGAAAGAGAAAGCCAAAAAGACTCCCAGTGAATTAAATGACCTGCAAGCTAAATAAATTAATACAGGCATACACGGATGGTCTCCTTGTTCTGGGACCAAATTCGTTAGATATGGGAAATTGCAGCATAATCATCAAATTAATTGGTAAATAAAATGCCCTGCCTGGGCTGTAAGGCACCGGCTAAGAATGGATACTACCAGCCAGCCATGGTGTAGGCTAAAAACAAACGCTTGACGAGCGTTTCTCCACTCTGATAAACGGTTTCATTAGGAGCTTTTCTTGTTTGTCTCAATATCAATAAAGATCAACAATTTTAATAATTTTTTTCACTCTCAGCAACAATCACCGCAGGAGCCCCACGGGGTTCTTGTTCCCCATTTTTCCACTGCCCTTTAAGGATCACCTTGAGGAAATGCAGATTGAATCCTGCAATAGCTGAGCAGCAAATCATATCACCGGTGTTGTGCTTCACATCTGGCAAACCTGGCCTGTTAAGGATTCCTGAGGACTAGGGTTGCCAGATCGGCCATGTTTTCCTGGACACATATTACTATTTCATACACAGTGGAGCCCAGGGAAAAGTGCTGCCCTGCAACATGTTTAATTCATATGCTGCAGGAAGGAAATCAAGGCAGGTCACCTGGGATTCTGTACCGGCAGCGTATTGATTCTACATGCTGTGGGGTGGCTTTTCTCATGCACTGCCCATCCGCATGAATTTATTTATTTATTTGCAAAGTATTTTACCAGGAAGGATACATTGAGATTTCTTTCGTTTTCAAGTCCTGGGTTCAAGAACGCTGAAATGTTTACAGTCGTTACAGAAATACAAAGTAATAAATGCAAGATATTAAAAACAAAACACAAATATACAGAGTAACAGAAAATAAATATGTAGAAAACATATTCTCTATGTTACATGTTTACAGGGGCATTCTGTATAGAGGTATGTTAATAGGGAGCTCTAAAGTGACTTTAGACTGGGGGAAGATTTGATGGTGTCTGGGAGGTTATTCCATATTTGTGGTGCTCTGTAGGAAAATGAGGATCGAGACACTTTCTTTTTGTATTGTGGTATTGCAAGTAAGGTGCAGGTCCTGGATCGGAGGTTATAGGATGAGGGAACTGCTGGGGGAAGCAGCCTATTCAGGTAGGGTGGTTGCTTCCCAGAAAACCTCTTAAACACTAGTTTGGAAAGGTGAAGGGTGCATCAGGATTCCAGCGACGTCCAGTTTAGTTCTTTTAACACTTCACTATGGTGGGTCATGTAGTTACATAGCAGCACAAAGCGACAGAATGAGTTATACAATGTAGTAAGTTTCTGAAGGTGTGTTTGCATACACGACATCTCCGTATTCAATATCTTTTTTTATTGTGAATCAATTATATGTGTCCAGGAAACATGGCTGATCTGGCAACCCTACTGCGGACGGGTTTATTAAACACTGTTCTAAGATATAAAAGGTTGACTTAACACCAGGGTGCTTTCCATTCTTTATGTTGTTTTTATACATTCAGCATTTGCATTTGCAGATGTTGTCCCTAGATATCAAGTGCTGTAACACATGCTGGTTCAGTAAAATTACACAATTATAGCAATATTATCAAAACAGAAAGCTAAAGTACATGACAGCAAGAGAATATAACAGGTCTTGCAGATAATTACTTCTTGAATTCTCGAGGTGTTCAACGCATTAGAGTAGACAATTTCGCATTACGAGAATGATGTCTATTTGTAACCTCTCTATATGCAGATATTCTGTGCTGACATTTCATTGCTTGGACCCATGACTCACTGAACTGTGAGTGTGGGAAATTAATTCTGTTTCAGTCTCAGGCCTTTCGCAGAATACCAGTCTTCTAATTTTGTTGACAGTATTGACATCAAGGCTTAATATTTTTAATTATATTTTAACTGTTCACGTCAAACATGTTTACTAAAAAAAAAAATAATGCATCACTAAATCCCTAAATCTCAGCACATCATTATTCTTTACAAGCGGTTCGCTATTTATATACATGCTGCTATCCAATTATTTCAGCACCAAATACCACTATTAATTGACTTCCAAATAAATAAGACTTCTTATTTGGAGATTTACTAGGAAAGGAGGTAGTACTTGAACTTAAATCAACCGGCGTATAATTCTCATATGAAATTATGCTTCTGAAAAATAGACCCAAAACTATAAGTACTGGATGTTTAGTGTGCTACATGCTTCCTTTATGATGATCCTTATAAAAATCTCATGCATTTATGCTTCCCACCATTTAACAGAAAGAAGCAAGTAAATTTTGTTTTGTGTACATTCTGGAACCATTTCTCCAATTAAGGCTAGGGTCAAACGAACGCATAATTGGCAGCGACCATCAAAAAGTGCGTCCGAACGCCTTGACGTATTTTTTCACGGAATGCGCAAAAACGGTCAGACGACGCACATTTTTGTGCATGATTTTTTACGGATCATCAATAAAACCCTTTTTGCGTCTGGACATTATGTAGGCTGGACATTAGCAGCGTCTGAAGTCTCCTAATCACGCAAACACGCCGCTATGCCGCAGCTGCGCACTCTATAAGTCAGTACTAGCGGTTCTGCGTTCTTGAAAAAATGCGTTCATTTTCCACTTGTGTTGCGCGGCCGTACTTTGTATATTGGCCGTCATTGCGCGTCATTTGCTGCTACTGCGGCAGTGATTAAGTGTGCCTAAACGCACGTTAAAAATGCGCTGGTCTGACCCCAGCCTAAGTGACTGACCCCTTCACTGCTGAGCCATTTCACCCCTGTGTGCATTTTTAATTTTACTGTTCTTGCTCATCACGTTTAAACGCGATTTGAAGTCACATTTTATTATACAACCCAGACAAATGATATATCCTTTTTCTTTATGGCAGACTCAGCAGATTTGTAACATATCATTATTATAGGATTATGTCATGTCCTGCCAGAATGCTATAACAAAAAACTATAAAAAAAATGTGAGTTTCCGTAAAAATTTCAGCCATCTACCACATGGATAATAAAATGTGAAAAAAATTACTGTACAAGTCTTTGCGGTTAAATATTCTATTGCATAGGCTTTGTAAAAAAATAAGGAATGGGTTACTGTATTTTTCTGAAAAACTACGTGACTTTAGCTAAACCCTGCAAAAAAATCATTAGTGCAGCATCATTGTTCACATTACAATTGAAATGTGAACAATAGTGCTGCATTAATAAAAATAAATCCACGCATGAAGACACTGCACTCAGTTAATATAGAGTTGTATGAAGTAGAAGTCTTCATTCAGGTCACCCAACAGTATTTGAACACGCATACATACTCTGAAATGCCTCTCTCAAATTCATTTCACACGAAAGAGGGCTGTGCCTAATCAAAACCATCTGTTCTTAATGTTCATACCAGACATGTAGTGTATATATGAATTAATATGATGTGTAAAGAATATGACATTTTATTCAGGAGATGTGTGATTGTGATGAGTGGAAGTATATAACCCTGTCTTGAAAGTAATTCAATGCTACATGACGGCACTAGGTGCAGGGCCAGAGGACCTGGTGCCTATTCCTGTGGTTAGAGCCCTAATCCTTGCACCCCTTTACCGTTTGATAAATCTTTGCTAAAGGTAGACTTCCTATGGTTAGGGAGCACTGCAAGTACTCTGCCTGAACCATCATTTCACTAGCACAGCACTATCACCTTCTACAGAATTATACAGCATAGGTTTTCCTATCTGTGTTTAGGCTAGGGTCAGACGAACGCATTTTTCGCGTCGTCCGTGAAAAAGTGCGTTCGAACGAATGTACGTATTTTTTCACGGAATACGCGATAGCGGTCATACGATGCACATTTTCGGCTGTGATTTTGTACGGATCATCAATAAAACACTTTTTGCGTCTGGACGTTATGTAGGCCGGACATTAGCAGTGTCTGACGTCTCCTAATCACGCACACACACCGCTAGCGGACGCAGCGCACTCTGTACGTCAGTACTAGCGGTTTCACGTTCTCAAAAAAATGCGTTTGTTTGCCGCTTGCGTTGCGCGGCCGGACTTTCGTGCAGCCGTACTTCGTATATTGCCTGTCATTGGATGTCATTTGCTGCTACTGCGGCCGTGAAAAAGTGCGGCTAGACGCACGTTCGCACTGCGTTCGTCTGACCCCAGCCTTAAAGAGCCACTACCACGTACATAAACTGGAACTAGATAACTTGTGCAATACAAATGTAGCGCTCACTCCCGGAGGAGCCGCTGAATTTAACCTCGGGTCAGTCTCCCCGCACTAGGGAATAAATATACACCAGCACTGTTGTGGATTTTATAAGTTATATAGTTTACTGGTCTCAAATAAACTGGCATATAGAAAGCAGCACGGTATACATATATATTTACAGGAATTCGTAATGCGAGAAACGCGCAGCGGAAAAGAAAAAGGAATTTTAACCCCTTCGTTGCCGGAGTGTGAGTCCCGTACAGGTTGTGTCCCAAGAAGGTGTGCGTGTATGCGTGTGTTGGTACCCGGGTACTAGATTCAACTGGCCAGTGAATGAATTCAATGTGTCTTCGACTAGTCACGTTGGGGCCCTGTAGATTTAGACAAACTGCAGCGTGCTTTATTACTGTACTGTGGCCTGGAAGGCCTCTCACCCATCCACCAGATACTCTGCACCCTGCTCGACCCAGGACGTCTCTCCGCTCGATTTGGCTGGGACTCTGTGCCACTGGATCCACTTGTCTTGCTTGTCTGTCTCTGCCACAAGATTCCCAGTTCACCGCCTGCACTCCCATTAGATCATCGCGGTCTCCTAACTCGGGGTCCAATCTGCAGCTCTGTATCTGTGTAAACCTCTCAGCGGTGGATTACTAGGTCTCTGGCAAGTCACTGAAACCGATCTCCAGCATCCGCAAGGCAGCACCTGCGCTCCGGCATGGTCACAATCGCTCCTTGTCTCACGTGCATCTTACTCTGTTCACCCCTTGGCGCGCACTGGCTCTCCTCCGCCAGAGGTTGCGGATGTCTCCCCGTTCTCTCCATCCACTTCCTGTCCTGCCCCAAAGCATGCTGGAAAACGTAGTCCAAAAATGTCCAGTGTGGTTTACATTGCGCTCGTCTCCCCCTGGTGGCCAGAAACGAGTAATTACGGCAGCAGAATTAAACCAGCGCTAGACAAATAAAACCAGTTAATAAAACATATGCTGCCATTTTTTGTTTGAAGTAATTGCATGTAAAAAGAAATGATAAACTTGTTTTTTAATCTCCCTACCATTCTGTTGATTTTTTTCCTCGAGACAACATTTACCAAAGGTTTTTCTTGACATCTGTGGTTTATCTACTCTACAATATTTAACAGTTAATGAGATGGAGTAGGGGATATTTAGATAAGGCTATTGTTCTTAGGCTGGGGTCAGACCAGCGCACTTTTAACGTGCGTTCTGGCGCACATAATTACGGCCGCACTAGCAGCAGATGACGGGCAATGACGGCCAATATACGATGTACGGCCGCACAAAAGTCCGGCCGTGCAACGCAAGTGGAATTTGAACGCATTTTTTTGAGAACGCAGAACCGCTAGTACTGACGTACTGAGTGCGCAGCTGCGGCATAGCGTCGTGTTTGCGTGATTAGGAGATGTCAGACACTGCTAATGTCCAGCCTACATAACGTCCAGACGCAAAAAGAGTTTTATTGACGATCCGTACAAAATCACGACCGACAATGCGCGTCGTCTGACCGTTTTTGCGCATTCCGTGAAAAAATACGTCAATGCGTTCGGAAGCACTTTTTCACGTTCGCAGGGAAAAATGCTTTCGTCTGACCCTAGCCTTAAAGCTAATTAAGATAAGAGATGGCAGCTGTATGAGATATTACACAAAGCTTAAAAGACTTCCAAACCACCCCCTGGTGATCTCTTTGAATACATCCCAAACAATATAATGAGATTTGAGACCACCCCTAGACTCCATTGTATGGTCATTACCACAGAGTGAAGAGCAAGTGATACCTTGGGGGAGCAATTTACAACACAAAAGATCATGCATTGGATGCACCCAGTGACACATAAAGAGTAAAATATATTTTCTTGACTAAACATACAAGAGAAAAATAAAGCAAATGTAAGATATCTGCAACATAAAATAAACAAAATAAGGATATTTCAGTTTTTTGGTGGTAGTGGCCCTTTAAATATATGGCTAGCACGTCAGCACAGTGATCTGCTGTTTGAAGCAGTGAAATGTTAATTAGACAAATTATTTTGAAATTTGTTTGAATTATGAAATTGTTGGATTAGAATGGAATGATGTAATTAACTAGATGGGCTGCATGTGAAATAACATTCCATAATATCATTGACGGGTCAAAATTTATTCAGGTTCATTTTACAGCAAAAAGGGAATAACATCAAACATACAATTTTCATTTTTATGCTCTGTTTTGTGTGAAGAAAGGGAGAATAAAAGTGAAAGCTTTTGCAATCATACATTCATTATCTGTCCTGAGAAAGGAACTTTAATCAATTCAGCACTTTTTAGAACAAGGCCATAATGCTTTAATAGAATCATCTCATCATTTAAATGAATTTTATATGAAATGCAATTTTTCGCTTCTGTGGCAGTTAGAACAAGCTGCTTTAGTATATTCATTAGAAGCAGAATAGTGGGTTGCTAATAAACTCTTCTACAAGGGACAAAGTCAGCCAGCATGTCTCAACCGAATAGGTTTTTCATTAACAGTAAATTGGCATGGGCTGAAAGATGTTGGAATTTGTCAGACATAAAATACTTTATTAACCTTCTACTAGCCCTGGAACATGTTCTACACATCACAAAAAAAATCCTCAATGAAGATTAGCTTATTTTTAAAACTATTCACTTTATACTATTATATTTTTATTAATTTCATTGAAAATTTTATAGCACCCTAACTAATTGTGTGGGAGTCCTATCCTTGAGTCTTATTTTGGCACACACAAAAAATATATAATTATATATATATATATAGCCTTGCATATACCAACTTCTTGTTGGTACTGTATATACAGGGTGATTCATATAGACCAGAATCCAAAGTTTCTGTTATAAATCATAAACGAGCGACAGAAGATTAATGAGATTTTCAGGAAACGTCCCTCCTCTTTTGATGAGCACATCTCATGACAGTGCATTCTGGAAGTGGCTGCAAGGTGACAGCCCAGCCACAACAACAGAACAGCCATGAGAATAGCACTCTCACAAAATTTACTCTTTGGGACTGACACAGGTTTATGTCCAGCAAGATGATGCAACACGCAATAGATCACGTGAGTCAGTGACAATAATCCACAGTTTTTGGGAGGACTGTGTCATTTCCAAGAATCTGTGGCCACCCTGGTCTACCATTCTTTTAGCCTGCACTTCTTTTTGTAGACTACCTGAACGTACAAGTGTACTGTTTCAAGATCCAAACGATTGACTCCTTAGCTGATAACATTAGGAATGAGATCCAAACCACTGATAATGCAATATTGAGACATGTTAGCATGTTAACATGCAGCACCTTGCCAACATCTGCCTAATAGAAAATGAATGGCGGCCACTACAGGCACTTTCTGTGATGGACAGTGCTCGACATAAGAGGAGGTACGGTTTGCTCATTTGTTTAAGATATGTAACAAATACTTTGTGGTCCGTGCTATATCAATCACCCTGTAATACATACTTATTAGGCCATACATACATTTTTTCAAATTAATTTTAGCAAATTAAACAGAATTGGTGAAATTACACTGCGTCGTTCCTTAATAGCCCTTAGACTGAGTAAACAATAGCCAGGAGAAGGAAGAACATGCCATGAGACAAATATAACTGCCTTATTGGAATTTTTCAAAATTAGGCCCGTAGACATTCGATTCCTTGTAAAATTACAATATTGCAAAACCAAGAAGCAGAACATATTTACATTCAACCATGCGCATCAGCCACTATAAATGACCATTTCAGAACAATCTCTTGCCTGAAACTCTTGCACCAGAAAACACATCAACTTTCACAGCCTAGAATTCTGAACAAGACCACTCTTCCACAGAAACATAATTTCTTTGTTTATGTCTCTTAATCATATGCTTCATAATAATCAGATTGAATGATAAAAAAACATATTTAACAGAATACCTGTAATCTTTACTAAAGAGCATGTGGCAACATTTTGAATAACTATTAACAGTAGAAACGTTAATTTATTCGGAATGATTTTAAAAGATCAGTCTAGATATTTACGTAGATTTATCACAACATAAAATCACAGTGTAAGAAATGGCTGACCTCTTTATACATATGGAAGAGATGCCCAAATAACAACCTCTGTGTGATCCCGTCTAATCAAAAAGCACAGCAAAATTGCTTTGTATCAATATGTGAGCAGGTATCTCATCCTGGAGTCCCTAAAACTACATGAGCCATGCGCGAGATTGCGTGTACACAGTCTCACTCGACCACACTGGGCTTGTGTAAGGACACTTAAGAACAATTTGTTCTTAGTGTTCTTCTGTTTGCAAATGAGAGGAGGCAGCAGATTGCATCGCCTTCTTCATTACAGGATGACAGTGAAGTGCAGATTTTTTCAGCTTCTTTTTGTTAAGGCGTATATTGCTAAAGCAAGTTCCCTTATTATTACCACTTTCGTACTCCTGCTAATTGTTTTCCTTTACCTGCTGCAAGTGAAAAAAATGTGCAACCTTGGGGACTGCTCTTTATTCTCCATCTACCTCCGCTTTAGCGCTTCCTATACAAAGTATATTGCAACAGCTGAGCCGCCAGAGAGATTTGGAGCTTGGATGGAATAGGACAGGAGAAGTTAGGGGTTATAAGTCTAACAGCTTGGCTGAAATACGCCCTTTAACAATTTTATATGAACTACAGTAACTTCTGACAGATTCATCTGTGTGCAGGAAGAATGGTTTGAAGAACCTCTTGGGCCTAAACCAATATAAGGCTCATAAAAGAATATGGTGCTTCTAGTGGCCTTTTAAATTGACCGTAAGGGAAAAATCTACTAGATGAAAGATTTTTACATAAAAAAATGCAAGTACACATAGCACAGATATAAAAAGAAGGGAAATCACAGTTTGGATGATGTTTGCAACACAGAATTCTTAAAACATGAGTCTAGGACCAAATTCATAGGGAGATACAATCATTCACAAATGTCTTACTGATGGTGTTTCTGAAATAAGAAATCAATATTAAAAATTCCAATCCTTGCTTTGTGGGTAAGACTTCCACTATCCCCTGCAGAGCCTTATACAGGAGGCCTGAGCCAATGATTGTTACTCCAACACCTGATATTGTGTTTTTATATTGAGTCTATTCTCTGGTACAAAAGATATGCAAAGCTGTTTCTCTGTCAAAACAAAATTCATGGTACAAGAATACTGAAATAAACATGGGAGTTTCTACAGCTTTCACTCTGACTTTAACATTCTAATAATTTATAATTTTGGCAAGTTGAAATTGGTTGGTTTGTTGAATTTCATTTCATTGAATTTCCTAAATACTCACATTAAAGGATTATTTTTTAGATTATTTTTCTTTCTGCAGATCAGGTCAGAGAAGGCCACATTGTAGTAAATGGGCCCAAAATAAATTAAGTAGAGAGCTCTATCTAATCACTGACAGTGTGGTCAGAGGGGACATGGTGCTGATATCGAGAGCCCCCTTTAATTAATTCAGCTATCCTGAACTGTGTTGTTACATGATCCCAATTTTATTTGCTACCCCAGCTGTGCAACACATAACTACATGTGTCAGCAGTGATCTGTCTCAGTAGCTGATAGCAAGATGGCAGCTGTCAGTTTGCCGCAGATAGAAGTAAAACTCATTAAATTAAAGTGCTATCTGTGGTTGCTAACATTCCGCATACATAGACATGAGCATTGGTAAGCACACACAGCTAGGTGTCTGATAGCTGTTCTGACATGCAGCAATTAGGATACTGGAGCAAGGGGAGAGAATCCCTCTATTCCTTACAATGTATAAAGATAATTACAGTAATGTTTATTTTTTATCTCTATTGAAATAATAATCAGAATTTAAGGCTTGTTATTTAATTCTCCCAAATAAACCGCAACTGATATTATGTTCTATACCCAGAACAGCGCATGAGAGTGTGTTAATTAACTTGTAAATCTCCTTGATTAAAATAAAAAAAATGATACAATAATGAGAAAATCTTAGAGGGGTTTTTCAAAGAACACCAAATTGGCCACAGAATTGCACTGAACGGTGAATTTCCCCATACGGTGCAATTTCGTGGCCATTTGTCTATTCAAAAAAGCAGGCATTTGCCCACGAAATATGATGATCGTCAGTGGCAGTGAAATTCCCCATAGAGAAGTAATGGTTAATCTATTCAGAAAACGCTGAACTGCACCGAAATGTCAGTGAAATGCCCTGATTTAAAGTGGTTTCATTCGACAGGTTTAAGCAGGCGAATCCCATGGGTTTGAATGTAAAAAAAATTCCCCATTTTTATTAAATATTTATTCAACCGTTTATTCTTTTCATTTGCAGCAAACAGTCTTTTTTTTTTTTTTTTTAGGAGTTTTTCAGTATTTTTTTCTTTGTTTTAGGCTGGGGTCAGACCAGCGCACTTTTAGCGTGCGTTCTGGCGCAGATAATTACGGCCGCACTAGCAGCAGATGACGGGCAATGATGACCAATATACGATGTACGGCCGCACAAACGTCCGTCCGTGCAACGCAAGTGGAATTTGAACGCATTTTTCTGAGAACGCTGAACCGCTAGTACTGACGTACTGAGTGCGCAGCTGCGGCATAGCGGCGTGTTTGCGTGATTAGGAGATGTCAGACGCTGCTAATGTCCAGCCTACATAACGTCCAGACGCAAAAAGAGTTTTATTGACGATCCGTACAAAATCACGCCGGAAAATGCGCGTCGTCTGACCGTTTTTGCGCATTCCGTGAAAAAATACGTCAATGCGTTCGGACGCACTGTTTACGTTCGCGGGGAAAAATGCTTTCGTCTGACCCTAGCCTTAAACGGCGTTTTTTTGGGGTAACAGACCTTTTTATTATTATTTGTATGATCTTATATATTATTTCCATGCATTTTAATGCAGTATTTTTTATTTTTTTTAAAAAGGCTTTTAAAAGTCACAATGTTTTTTTTCCTTTTTATTCTTTTACCCCTGTTCGGCTGCTAGTCTGCTTTTTTCATATTGATTTGGCGGTTTGTTTGGCGGATTGTTGGATGTATTCAGCGATTTTTCGGTGGGTTATGGGATTGATTTGGTGGTTTTGTGGTGATTTGAAGATGCTTTTGGAGGTTTTTCAGATCGATTCGGTGGTTTTTTGATTCGGCGGTTTTGCGAGTCGATTTTGCAGCACATCGGGGACCCTGCGGAGAATGCTGAATTCACCGCAGGGTAGGCCAATTTGACTCTACGAAGTGCATACCCCTTAGGTGTGCCATACAGACAGAAACAATGGTTCTGCCTGCTTTCTATGGTCCTAGGAGAGGAGGTCCCTTTCACGGCCTTCTGCTTCTCAGAGTGAGCGGAGAACGCCATGATAATTGGATGTTGTCCACCCCACTCTTCTTGCACAATCCTCTCTCCTCTCCAGCTTATGATACCCCTATTCGAAGACTGACCTCATGATGCTTATTTTCTCCGCACTTCATGTCTTGATTATTTGCATTTGTATTATATTTGTTGTTACTAATTCCATTATCTATGCTGGTCCTGCCTGACTATTCTTTCCTATTACATACATGATCTCATATTTTATGACAAATACCAATATATATATATATATATATAGAATTAAAAAAATATACAGTACATCAGAAAATATCTGAAAATGTAGACAGTTATGATTTTTTAAAATTTAAATCAAGAATCTGTACACTGAAATATAAGTGACTAAAACGTACATTTAGGAATCGCTTGGAAAATGTAACCGAGTCTGGTTATACGGATTAAATTAAAACATAAATGAGGTTTATTTAAACCTTGCACTGCTGACCTCATAAGTATAATATGGTTGGAAATCTTAAGAAAGAAGTGGGTTTACTTTGAAGCTTCAGCATCTTTATTTGAACACTATACATATTAATAGAGTAAATCAAATGATTTTATTTTATAAATAAACGAATAAATATATTAGTTATTCACTGCTGAGCTCATGGGTTCATGTTTTGGCAGTGCAGGGATGTCCTATTAAAAGAACTGAATACAGGTGGGCAGACAAAGGGTGGAGATAGAGGTCTTTCATTAAACTTTGGATATGTTCATTGCTGCCAGCATTGATTACGCAGAGGAGAGATTAGAGATGATGGTGGTTAAGCATCATGGTACATGTTGGTTGTAAAAACTAAAGCATGGAATCTTCGTGTTTTAGATCACGTTGTTAAAACCTTGCTCAGTTAATGTTGCCTATCATTTAGTAAGGTCTAGCAGGTTTAGTGCCTGGGTAGATTGTTGCTTTTTCAACAATGGATGCTCTGGATAACCTTGCTATTGAGGTGAGTATTAACTTCAATCTAAAGACTGGTGTGTCTATATTCCATCAGCCTAGGATGTGTTAGGTGACTACCTCGCTTTGATTGGGGTGGGATGCTTGTAAAAGATTTATTCTGCCCTGTGGAATTAATTTCTATTTGTCCTGTGAATAATTTAAACTGCTTTTTGGAGTTTATTTTTCTTAACACTTTACTGCAGCAAAGTAACTTAAAGCATTCACAATGCGCAGTTCCTGGTCTTTTTTTCTTTCTGATGGCTGTTGTGGTTTAACTGACAACTGTATTTCTGCGTGGTTTATAAGCTCATCTGTGTATGAGTGGAGAGTCCCTTTTTTTACATGTCCCTCGAGCCACTGTCGTCGCCCCCCCCAAAAGGGGGGGGGGGTTTAAATGCTTTTATCATTAGTGCTGTTGTAGGAAACCAAATCCGTTAAAATCACCACTATTGCAGCCACGGCAAAAATCTGTGTTTCAATAAAGACCTATTTGATCAGCGGCAGATTCATTGAAACTTCTGCAGTAACGTTCGCTTTTTTTTTTTTTTTCTCTTTGCAGATGTATCCCATATTTGCAACTACGGTGCTTTAGTAATTCGGCCCCTAATATTTATACCATTTGAATTTTTATATAATCCCGAAGCCTTTCTTTTGCATTAATGCCCCTTTTTCGTGTTTTTTTTTTTTTTTTATATATATAAAGCCATGCTTCTCTTGATGTGAAACTTGAATATAGGGAACTGCATCGTGCATATGTGTGAGTTTTCATGATAGAATCCCTTTTAAAACTATTCACTTGGGCTAATGGGTGACCCTGTATGTGTAAGCCTGGGATAACTTCCGTGGCATTCACATGCAACCCTGTGGTAGGTAGATTTCATGTGTTGCAGGTAGGCAATCCTAGAGGAATCCCTTATGACATGCCTCAAGTTACAGACTTCCCTCCTGCAGCATAAAAATACATACTATAGGGCAGCACTTTTTCTGTGCTCTCCATCTGCAGGAAATTGTAATTTTTGGCCTGGAAAACGAGTGATCTGACAAGCCTATAAAGACCAACTTACAGTTAAGTTGCACGCTCTCGTTTATAACACCTATGACTGGCTCAGCAATTTATGAAATTCTCTTACTTTGGTACTTGAAGTCCGTATGTATCATTTGAAGCTGTCTTTGCTGCAGCAGACGCACCTTCAAGTAGTGGTTGGCAACCTTGGCCCAAGATGCTCAGCTCCTCTCAAGGTTGGCAAAGCTTCATGGGAAATGTAGTTCCAAAACATCTTAAGGGCCAAGGTTGCTGACCCCTAGGAAGGGAAGATAAATTGGTCATGTTGCTCCTTGGGTACAAAAGCTGAACAATGGAAGTAAAGTAAGATCTCGCAAACACTGAAGAATGGAGAGACCAGTAACCAATATGTACCTTACTCTCCAGATGTCTGCTAAAATGCTCTAGATCAGTGTTAATCAACTCCAGTCCTCAGGACCCACTAACAGGCCAGGTTTTCCAGATAGCTGAAGCACAGCACAGGTGATATGATTTGATGCTCAGTGATTGCAGGATTCCGTCTGCATTTCCCCAAAGTGATCCTTAAAACCTGGCCTGTAGTGGGTCCCGAGGAGTTGAGAAACCCTGCTCTAGATTTACCTGAATTGTGTGGTGCAATACGTTTTATTAGATTTAAAGGGGAGCACAGCGCTGTGTATATGTGTGTGTGTGATATATATATATCTCCTTCTACACCACATTTTTTTTCACACGCAGATGGACCCCTGTGGCTCCCAGATATACACCTATCTTGAGACATTCCCTTTCCCTCCAGATAGAGGTGGCGGTTGCTGACACTTTTTATCACACAGATGGGGCCGGTGCTTCCGCTAGGCAACCGCCTAGGGCGCACTGTCACCTAGGGGCACAGCTGGCCCCAACCTGGGTTCCATTATTGTACCCATTCCTCATTGTTTGCTTGTGTAGCCGGCAGTGGCAGCTCGTAAAGCGGACCAATGCTAGTGGCACAGAAGGTGGGCGTGCGGGCGCCACAAGAGGCAGATGAAAGAAAAAAAGATGCAGAAGAAAAGCATGAAAGAAAGAGCGAAAGAAAAAAGGCGCAGAGGAAAGAAAGAAAAAAAAAGACAAATGAAAGAAAGAGGCAGAGGAAAGAAAAAGACTGACACCGGGCCTGACCAGCGGAGGGCAAGTGTATATCACCCCCCCGCGCACAGTTTCCCCCCCCTGCATTTCAACAGTTGACCATTTTTTGGGGGAAGGGGCGCAAGTAGCTGGACTTGCCTAGGGCGCAGAATAGTCTAGCACCGGTCCTGCACACAGAGGGTGGTGTACGACTTGCTCACTCCACCTAAGGCTAGGGTCAGACTAACGCATTTTTCACGTTGTCCGTGAAAAAGTGCGTTCGAACGAATGGACTTATTTTTTCACGGAATACGCAATAGCGGTCATACGATGCGCAGTTTCATCCGTGATTTTGTACGGATCATCAATAAAACACTTTTTGGGTCTGGACGTTATGTTGGCCGGACATTAGCAGCGTCTGACATCTCCCAATCACGCACACACGCCGCTAGCGGACGCAGCGCACTCTGTACGTCAGTACTAGTGGTTTCACGTTCTCGAAAAAATGCGTTTGTTTGCCGCCTGCGTTGCGCGGCCACACTTTTGTGCGACCCTACTTCGTATATTGGCCGTCATTGCCCGGCATCTGCTGCTAGCACGGCCGTGATTATGTGCGGCTGCACGCGCGTTCGCACTGCCTCAGTCTGACCCTAGCCTAAAGGTCATGCCTGTCTGGCAGGGAGTGCAGAGCTCCAAAAAATTCATACATAAGCTGTGCTAAACTTGACACTGCGACACTAGGCTTCATTAAGGACCAAATCTAATTTTCCTAGTTGAAAATATCATAATAGAAACATAGAACATAGAAAAAATGTCGGCAGATAAGAACCTTTCGGCCTATCTAGTCTGCCCAATTACATGGATACTTTACCTGGATTTATCTTTTGTTTAGGATAGCCTTATGCCTATCCCATGCTTGCTTAAATTCAATTACTGTTTTGGCCTCTACCACTTCTACTGGAAGACTGTTCCATGTATCCACCACCCTCTCAGTAAAATAATGCTTCCTGATGTTACTTTTAAACCTTTGCCCCTCTAATCTAAGACTATGTCCTCTTGTTTTGCTATTTTGTTTCCTTTTAAATATACTCCCTTCCTCTACCTTGTGGATTCCCTTTACGTATTTAAATGTTTCTATCATATCTCCTCTGTCTCATCTTTTTTCCAAGCTGTACATGTTAAGATCATTAAGCCTTTCCTGGTAACTTTTCTCCAAGCCGTACACCATTTTAGTAGCCCTTCTCTGAACTCTCTCTAAGATGTCTATATCCTTCTGGAGATACGGTCTCCAGTACTGCACACAGTACTCCAAGTGAGGTCTCACCAGTGCTCTGTACAGTGGCATGAGCACTTCCCTTTTCCTACTGCTAATACCTCTCCCTACACAACCAAGCATTCTGCTAGCATTTCCTGCTGCTCTATTACATTGACTACTTACCCTTAGATCCTCTGAAATAATAACCCCTAAATCCCTTTCCTCAGATGTTGAGGTTAGGACTGTATCAAATATTCTATATTCAGCCCTTGGGTTTTTACGTCCCAGGTGCATTATCTTGCACTTATCCACGTTAAAACTCAATTGCCACAACTCCGACCATTTTTTTAGTTTACCTAAATCATTTGTCATTTGGCTGATCCCTCCAGGAACGTCAACCCTGTTGCAAATCTTTGTGTCATCAGCAAAAAGACATACTTTTCCATTAATACCTTCTGCAATATCACTAATAAAAATATTAAAGAGAATGGGTCCAAGTACTGACCCCTGAGGTACCCCACTGGTAACAAGACCTTGGGCCGAATAAACTCCATTTACCACAACCCTCTGTTGTCTGTCACTCAGCCACTACCTAATCCATTCAACAATATTGGAATCCAAGCTCAAAGCTTGCAATTTATTGATAAGCCTTCTATGCGGAACAGTATCAAAAGCCTTACTGAAATCTAAATAAGCAATGTCTACTGCACCACCTTTGTCTATTATTTTTGTTACCCAATCAAAAAAATCTATAAGATTAGTTTGGCATGATCAAACTTTATCGGACTCAGTGTATTTACTATTTTTTTATTTATTTATAAAGGATTTTACCTTTTTAGAGTAAGGGTAAGAACTCTTGCGTTCAGTGCGTGAATCCTAATTATTACAGGCTAACTATGTACAAAAACACGTTTCCTTTAAAAAAAAAAATTGAGACGCTTTTAGACACGAAATTTTTAAAAAATTAGACCGCCAGGGAGGTTAATCTATTCAGAGCACATCGAACAGCAGTGAAGTTGTCGACATGCCCTGCTGTTCGGTGGTTTCATTCGGCAGGTTTAACCCCTTCGCTGCTGAGCCATTTCATGTCTGTGTGCTGAGCTAATTTTTACCGCTTTTGCTCATCATGTTTAAACGCGATTTGAAGCCCATTTTATTATCTGACCCAGACATATTATATATATCGTTCTTTCCGGCAGACTTCGCAGATTCATAAGATACATTCCTGTATATTCTAACAAGAATACAATAAAATTTAGAATTTTTAATCATCTACAGTGTGTTAAAAAAAACAACTTTTTTTTATTTAACGTCCGGTAGCGAGGGGGAGACCCGGAGGTGGAGCCAAGATGGCAGCCCCCAAGTGCTTAAAAACAAGCATCGCTTTAAAGGGCTGACACTGCCTGTGTGTGTTTTTTTTTTTTTTCTATACACCCTCCCGATCAGGAGGGAGAGGGATCCGACAGGATCCCCCCTCCTTTTCAGGCAATCTCCTGGTATTGCTGGAGGGTCACCTGAAAATGACGTCATGGCGCGATGATGTCATTGACGTCATGGGTTTTAAATTCGGCGTCTGACTTCCCTGAAGTGAGAACACCACAGGACCCCAGAGAGAGGAGTATCTCGAGGGCTCCCGATTGTGGGTGACGTGTATGGAACGTCCCCCGCATATAGCGTGAGTCAATGAGGACGTTCCCCACACGTCACCCACAGTGAAAGGGTTAAACAGGCGAATCCCATAGGTTTCAAATTCAATATCTAATAAACCGTTTATTTTATTCTGCTGTTGAAAGTATCTTTTATCTATTATTATTATTTTTATTTTTTTTTAGCCCCATTTATCACCTTGTCTGCTTTTTCCGACCGCTGCTCTGTGCTGTGATCGTCGGCTTTTACTGGTGTGGTTTTTTCCCTGCACTCCGGGTACCCTGCAGTGAATGCTGAATTCTCCACAGGGTGGGGAACTTTTGATTCCCCAAGGTGCTCTCTGAATAACCCCTTTTAGTGAATACTCAAATTGCCCATAAATTTGCCGTTCTGTGCAGTCCAGTGGCAAATTTGGATGTTTGTGTATAACCTTGACCGTTTTTCTCTTGTATGTTTAGGTAAGATATTTTACTAAGTACACTGGAGACAAGAACCTTATTTAAATTTTTCTTCCTGTGGTAGTGTTCTTTTAGGCTGGGGTCAGACGAGCGCAGTTATCACCTCCGTGTTGCCGCACATTTGTACGTCCGTGGCAGCATAGCATTCTGACCAATGGAGCCCCACACACGAAGTACGTCTGCACAGAAGTGCGGATGCATGGCGCACGCGGCAAACGGACGCAGGTTAGGCAAGAACGTAATACTGCTAGAAGGGACGTGCGGAGCGCGCCACGTCTGCAACGTCTGTGTAGCTTTGTGTGTGAGTGATGAAACGAGGTCAGATGGAGGACTGCATTTATACGTCCAGCATTTTTGACGGACAGAATGTTTTTTTCATTTTAATCTATTTTCCCTGCTACATCAGTCAAAAAATCCGTCCGTGAAATAAACGGACTGTGTGGCCACTACCTTGTTGTCAGTCTTTTCTAGCTGTCTACTAGTTACCATATTGTATGAGTTCCTGTCTCAAGATTTTCAGTGAAAAAGTTAAGGATTTGATAAATTTTAAAATTCAATTATAATTCCCATTATAGATGCCATAAACCTTTTTCAAGTTTCTTCTTATATATCAAAATTGTAATCAGATGCTGCGCTACGCCATGTCGAGAGACCCCAAAATCAGCCACAAAGCAATGCAGCGTCAGGTCATGTCTAAAATATCTTTTGTTAGACTGGCTATAAATTCTTTGAAATCTAATAAAACAATCAGCATACAGATACATTTCCACGTCAAAGTTTAACCACATGCTTTAACAAACACTTATTAACTTATATGGTTTACAAAAAATCTTTTTCCTATCTTCCCGCTTCTGCGCACATTTTCCTGCACTAAACATAACAGGAAGTCATCACATCCTCTTATCCTACAGAAGGAACAACTGTCTATGCAGAATTAAAAGAAACAAAATGGAGGGGGGGATTTCACAGCCCATTTTATCAAAACCGGCTTTTCAAGATAAACAGGATTCTGTTCATAAATGTTTCAAGTCATATCCATAGTAAAACTCCATTTCACTGTTTTATTGTATTGTTGGACAGTTTTCTGTATATGAAGAAGATGCTCCGAGAACTTTCATGTAACAACTTCACTTTCAGGCAAAAGTACCAGGGAACTGGAATTAAGGGTTATAAAGCTGACCAGCACTACAAATTGCTAACATGGTTTTTCAGAGAGCGGTGAAAAGCAGGAGAATGACTGGAGAATGGAAAATTCTAGGTCAAAATAGCCGATTTGGAAAGTGAGATGAATGGGAGAATTTTTCTAGGTTTGGCTATTTTTTTTGACCTAGAAATTTCCATTCTCCAGTCATTCTCCTGCTTTTCACCGGTCTCTGAATAACCCTGTAAGTATTTTTTCCGTTTTTGAATGGTCCATTAATACTTGCTACCACAATGGTATTCTATGGACCTCTTATGGATCCTTTGCTATCAGAAACATTAGGGTGTATGTTGTAGCCTTTTAGGCTTCATTCACACACACACACAACAAATTATTTTATTGAAATATTGCGCATATACGCAATAAAATAAAAGTTAGCTGTCACCACTGGCCGATCGGGACATCCATACTTCCTGGTTCCCTTCTCGCGAGAAGGGAACCAGGAAGCAAAACGCCGTGAGCGAACGGAGGAGCATGCGATAGTGGAGGTCAGCGAGGGAGCGCAGGGACAGGTAATGTATGCAGCCCGAGTGTGGCTCAGGGTTACTGCTTTCAGCACTGAAACTTAACCCCGAGCTAAACTCAGGAATACCGTCGGGGGGGTTAAACTTAGTAGTACATGTATAAAAACACGCTACCGGGACGGATCTCGGATCCATTCTTTTTTTTGTTCGTGTTTACGCTACGCAAATATACGGCTCCATACGCTGCTATGTGTATGGAGCCATTTATTTGCATATGTTGCAATACGCGCGTATCAGTGTGAGCGAGGCCTTTTAGTGTAGCCACCTTTTCTTCAAGCCAAACTCGAACACTGTGCGTCAAATGTTTTTGATGTTTGCAAGAATAGACTGTCGCACAGATACACATTTTTGTTTTTTTAATGTATTCATTTCTGTCTGATTCCATGTTTCAATGTTCCCTCCTTTTTACTTAAACTTTTTTATTTGGTCTTCACCTCTGCCTCTCACCCTCCCCCCCCCTCTTCCTGCTCCCCCCTCCTGCCATGTAGTTTTTTAAAAGCACACTTAGAATGCAGATTTGCTATTTTCTAGCATACACTGACATCTCAGACCACAAGATTCTCCACTCTGCTGTCCCACCCACCCAGGCCTGGTCCATAATTTAAGGGCTCCTTTACAGATGTTTCCACTTCTCTCTCTAATTACCTTTTACTCAGCCCAAGCTTCTGGTCCTTCACATGCAACCATCACAACATTTCTTCTAGCAACCAGCTTCACCTTCCCTCTGCTCCCATCTGTTTCACTTACCCCGTCCCTTAGATTGTAATGTAGCGCTGCTTTAAAATTGTGCTTGCTGCATTTACTTGTTGTGGCCGCCAGAGGAAGACAGGGGCAATATGGACTATGCTGGACAGAAACGGAACTACAATTTCCATCGTGCTTTGCGGTGCAGACAGGAAGTGGGTGGGAGAGAAAGGAAGGACATCCGCAGCCTCGCCCGGAGGATAGCCAGTGTGAGCCAAGCGGCGAAAGGTGGAAGACGCACGTGAGACTGCCAGAGATCGAGACCAGGCCGGAGAGCAGGCGCTGCCTCGCGGGTGCTGGGGATCGGGACAGTGACTTGCCAGAGACCTACCTACGCACCGCTGAGCGGTTTTGTACAGACACAAATTTCCGGTTGGACCCTAAGTAAGGAGACCGCGATGATCCACTGGGAGTGCAGACGGTAGGCCGTAGTTTCTCATTGCGTAGATCGGACAAGCAAGGGAAGCGGATCCGGTGGCACAGAGTCCCAGAGAGACATCCTTGATCGGGCAGCGGAACAGATTGTCTAACGGATGGGTGAGAGGCTTTCCAGGCCACAAGTCCAAGTTTAACCAAGCACGCTGCATTATTGTCTAAATCTACAAGGCCCCAACGTGACTAGTTGAAGATTTGCTCTTTCCATTCACTGGCCAGTTGAATACAGTACCCGGGTACACGAGATTATACACACATACCTTTCTGAGACATTACTTTCACTGGATTAACACTCCAGAACTGAAGGGGTTAAACATTTCTTTTGCCGCCGCGTGTTTTTCCCGCATTACGAAATCCTGTCATTCATATACCGTATCCACATTATATATGCCGCTTTATTGGGATCAGTAAAGTATATAATCTACAAAATCCACAACAGTGCTGGTGTATATTTATTCCCTAGTGCGGTGAGCCTAATTCAGCGGCTCCTTCGGGGGTGAGCGCTACAGTAAGCTCACAGGCTGTCTGGCAGAGCACTTGGTTAAAGTGCTGTACTTTCTAGACAAGCTATCCTTTGGGCAGGGTTGTCTTTTTTCCTTATTTATCATGTTTGTGCTCCCCGCCCCATTGTACAGTGCTACGGAATATGCTGGCGCTTTATAAATAAATGATGATGATATAGATACACGTCCTTACCTCCACCCTTCATGTACCGCTTCAGTCCCTTTCACCTTAGATCAATCACCAAAAGCCTGAAATCTCTCCATTTCACCTTCAAATCAGCTCCTGTCATCCCTAAAGTCCACAACTTGTGCATTCACTGTCACCAAGATAAAATAAATCTTTGACAGTCTAATGAGTCAGTACATCTTCTCCACTTCCATGCTGCATAAGTGATCACAGTGGTGGTTCCCAACCTTTTCTCGCTTGATTACCTTTGGCAGTCCATACCCATAAAATATAACCCTCATATTATTACAGCAATAAAACTCTCAGTAATGTGCAGTGCGTAGAGCTCCACAGCAATAAAACTCAAAATTGACCCCATAAGGACCACTAACGTACATGGTACGTTCTGGGGAAAATTCCCCTTTAAGGACCAAGGATGTACTATGTACATTATGGTCCTTTAACACCATGAAACTATCGGGTCGGCTTCAAGGAAGTATATGGGGAGGGAGGGTGGGTTAAAAGACCATGACGTACATGGTACATCCTTGGTTCTTATGGGGAATTTTTCCCAGGACGTACTATGTACGTCAGTGGTCCTTATGGGGTTATTATTTTAGGTTAATAAATCAAATGTTAATAAAAGAGAGTAAAGCTCAGTATCTATTAGAAAAATCAGACCGATGTCTTTCACAGGCTATAGCTGAGCAAGGATTACAGACTGTGCAGGAACCTTAACCCTTGCCAGTGCTGCTGTGTACAAAAAGCAGCACTGCCAAACGCCTGGACTCCCCAGACTGATCATGGTTAAGGGAGTGTGTGATAGAGGGGTTGGGATGAATGTCCTGGATCTGACAGGGTGGATTTGTCAGGTTTATGGAGTGCCTAAGGGCTCCCTGCATGCATCCCACTCCCCCCCCCCCCCCCGTCAGACTCACAGCCCTGTTTCCTGACTGGAGGGTGGGGATGGACCCAGCATCTCCAAGCTGACTTCTCTCCTGCTGCAGGGCAGCTGTGTGCTTTGCTCCTCCTGAGCCCTCAGGCAACTCGTGGAATAATACTCATCTGTGGCTGGCAGCGCAAGGGAAGCTCCATATCAGAGCTCTCATCTGCAGCCTTCAGAACTGCAGCAGATTTTTAAACCTGGAAAGCTTTATGTCTGACTAGAACCGGGGAGAAACTCTAAGACTCAATCTGTCCGGGTCAAACCCATACGGGTGGCACCCTTAGTTGCCTCGTTGAAATTGGAGTATTATGTGAGTGTTTTTATCTGTATCGCTTATAGTGCTCTTGAAAGCAAGATAGTGAGACAGGCAGGGTGAATTCATTTTTCTTGTCTTCCTTTTTTTTTTTTCAACGTTAACTATAGTTTATACTGGTAAAGACTCAAGCCATTATTCAAACTCTGGCAAGCTTTGCTGCTCAATGTTGCAGCTCCTTACTGTAATTTACGCCCCCCCCCGTATATTTTATAAGTGCCATTAATTGAGCTACATTGGAATAGCTTGTTCTTTTCTGTTTGCCATAATCGTCAAAGAATACAGATTCTCATACACTGAACTTTAAGGCTAGGGGCAGACGAGCGTCTTTTCTTGAGAGCGGAAGGAACGTCCGTGAGTGTAGACGTTCCTTCCACTTGACGCCCGTCTGGCCACCTCGCTGAGCGCACTCGGTGCACTCAGCGCTGCAAAAGCACAATCCTCCTGTGGAGGAACGCACTTTGCAGCCGCGTCCTAGTGCATCGACGGGGAGGCTTTGATAACGGACGCTTGTTGCGCGCGCATTTCTTGCACATGCACAAACGTGTGTCTGGCCCCATTGCAACGTCACAACGCTGCGATGGACGCCGTTATGCACGTCAGTACGGTCACACATAGGCTGGTGTCAGACAAGCACACTAAGTGATTTTTGCTTTTGTAGACTTTTTTTTTTTTTTTTTTTTTTTCCTTCCTTGGTTGACTTGACTCTTCTCTTCAAATAGATCAAAAATCCCAAACTTACCTCTGGTTACACTGCAGAGCCTGTGCCATCTGCTGCCTGCAGAACACTGGGAACAAGTGGTTCCCAGTGTTATTTTTGTGACCCAAGTGCTACAGGGTTGTGATTCACTCCATAGAGTTGTGTGGAGTCTAGGAGCGTGTATTTATCAGCAGATTTTAAATATTCTGATTTAAGCCACTAATGCAGTGTCTTTGGTCGAAACAGAGCCATTAATAACAAGACACAAATGATTTTTTTTTAAAAAATTTTTGACTATCAGAGAGCGTGTGTGTCCGACTGTCCGTGTCCCTGCGCAAAAACTCTTCACTGGAGCAGGCTTCCTCAAGCACACTATACAGTATATCCATAGTAGCACGGACGCACTGCCAAATCTTCAATAAAAAATTTGGTCTTATTTTATGTGGATAAAATAAGACCAATGTTTTGGCTTTCTATGAGCATTTGATACAAAATACAGTGTATATATTAATTAATTTTTTTGTTTTTGCTTTCCCTACCTTTTTTAAGAGTTATACTCTTTGGCAATAACCAGATCCAGTATAACATTCTCCATTTAAATAGTAGTATTCACAATTGTTAAATTTCACATGATTAGTAATGTGAAAACACTGTTGGTTTTCCCCGCTCTGTGTGGGCAAAGTTGAAATACGCAAAAGTATTTGTAGTCACAAACTATTTGACAAAATATTATTTGTTACTTTTTAATTTAGTGCTTTGATCCCTACATAAATATTTGTTTCTTGTTTTTTTTTTTTTTTTGTTTTTTTTTCCCATTTTAGTTGCAAAGACTCCTGCCAAACAGTAAAATGTATCTGGAAAACAATGACGTGCCACTTCCAAGAAAAATAGAAGTGGAGAGAGCCCAGTCATCTGCCCAATATGCAAGCTTCAATGGTTGTGTTGGCACAGATGTGCTAACCAATGATTTCGATGAGTTGATATTTTTGGATGTCTTTCACAAGACTGCAGACACCAAGGTGGAACGGGAGAAATCCTACAGGACTGAAATGGGATTACAATGTTGTGTTCCTCTTGGTCAAGATTTTAATTCCACCCCAGTGGAAGGAAGGTAAAATGCTTTCGATTATGAAAATCTAAATGCCAATAAATACATGTAGATGTGCACAGTTGCCATGCCCCAGGACTCAAGGTTTATTTGTATATTTTAATGTTCTGTGTTGAATCTGCCTTTTGCTGCTTACAGCTATTTTGTTCCTGCTGGGTTCCCTTAGCCTTGCTGTATCCAGCTAGCTCCACCCCCCCTTTTTGTTCAGTCTAGTTCTGAGGTACTTACTGGTCACCTAGCAGCCATCTTTGCTCAATGCTGGACAGAACTAATGTCTTTTCACCTGCATTGCTGTACACTATTACAAAGATTGTCAAAGTTTTCAACTGGATTCATCTTTCTACACTGTCTGCTGAACTTTCATCGTGTGAGTACTGGTCAATACAGACTTAGTCTCAAGCACCCACCCCTCACAGCTTTGCTAGGGAGGCAGAATAAAAGTCTAATTATTTAACACGGAAGTGCAATTTATTGATTCTTCATTTGGTACCGGATTAAATCTTTCTTTTGCTTGGTCCAATCCCAAAATGTTCATGGATTGCAAACCCTAGGTTCCCCCAGATTTTTTTTTTTATTTTTTTTTTTTATTTTTTTATTTAAAGCCCACAATAACCAGAATTCGTCGACTGCAATAAATGGCCAGATAATCGTGGAAAGTGCAGTTCAGAAACGTGTGTCAAAACTCCAGCCCCCAAAATGTTAATGGCCTGAAACTCCCAGAATTCTTTGAATGATGGCCATAGAATCACAAGCGTTGTAGTTCTGCAACGTCTGGGGTGGGGGGGGGGAGCAGTGTCTGTCATCTCTGATCTAGAGCCTCGGACCAAGTTACTGAAATTTAAAATGCCAGGCTATTCCATCAAAATATTTATATCTATCCTATAAAAGGATAAGGTCCGGCGTATCCGTCGCCAAAAAACGGACTGCGCATGCGCTACTGACATTTGAAACTGGCCGTTTAAACAAACAGGTAGCTGCGCGTGTCGGCCGCCTGCAAAAAAAAAAAAAAATCGTCACGAGCCGCGCGCAGCTACCTGTTTGTTTAAACGCCGCAAGCCCCGATCCTCCAGCGGTGACTTCCTCCTGCTGTGGCAGGCTGCTCGGCCGGCATCCAGGCTCAGGCGAGCCCCCGGCTTGGTTTGGGCCTACAGGCCCAGCCGAGCCGGGGACTCGCCTAAGCCTAGAGGCCGGCCGAGCAGCCAGCGACAGCCGGAGGACGGTCACCGCTGGAGCTCAGGGCCGAAGTTGCCAAAACATACTCCCCTACATTGGCCCTGAGCTCCAGCGGTGACTTCCTCCGGCCGAGCAGGCTGCTAGGCCGGCCGAGCAGGCTCAGGCGAGCCCCCGGCTTGGTTTGGGCCTACAGGCCCAGCCGAGCCGGGGACTCGCCTAAGCTTAGAGGCCGGCGAGCAGTCAGCGACAGCCGAGGACAGCCACCGCTGGAGCTCCGGGCCAATGTAGGAGGATGTTGCCTACACATACTCACCTACATCGGCCCTTAGCTCCTCCAGCCATGGCAGTCCCGCTTCCAGTGTCCTCTCTCCGTTGGTCGCAGGTATGACGTCACGAAAGCCTTTGACCCAGGGTCAAAGGCTTTCGTGACGTTATACCGGCGACCAACGGAGCGAGGACACTGGAAGCGGGACTGCCATCGCTGGAGGGCCGATGTAGGTGAGTATGTGCTCTCCACACCCACCCTGCTTGCTCGGCCGGTATCCAAGCTTAGGCGAGCCCCCGGCTTGGCCTGGGCTTAGAGGCCCAGCCGAGCCGGGGACTCACCTAAGCATGGAGGCCGGCCGAATTGCCTGCTTGGGCGTCCTCCAGGCTCAGGCGAGTCCACGGCTCGCCTGGGCCTCTAGGCCCAGGCCAAGCCGGGGGCTCGCCTTAGCCTGGATGCCGGCCAAGCAAGTAGCTCGGCCGAGCTACTTGCTTGGCCGGCATCCAGGCTAAGGCGAGCCCCCGGCTTGGCCTGGGCCTAGAGGCCCAGCCGAGCCGGGAGCTCGCCTGAGCCTGGATGCCGGCCATACACACACACACACTGTAAAAACCATATGTGTGTGTGTGTGTGTGTGTATATGTATGTATATATATATATAATTGCGCGGGGTGCTGTGGCGGTTGGATGCGCACGCGCCACCCGCCGCAGCACGCCCAAAGCGTCCTACGGAGGTTTGCTGCGCGCGCATCCAACCTCCGTTGGACGCTTTGGGCGTGCTGCGGCAGGTGGCGCGCCGCGCATCCAACCGCAACAGCCTGTTACGGAGGTTGCCACGCGCCTCCCGCCACAGGACCACCAATGTTGGAAGGGCGCAAAAAGAGCCCAGCACCGAGCCCAGAGTCCATTACTGAGCCCAGCGCCTGAGCCCAGCGCAGAGCGCACAGCGCAGAGCCCAGCGCCTGAGCACTGAGCCCAGCGCCTGAGCACAGCGCAGAGCGCACAGCGCAGAGCCCAGTGCCTGAGCACAGCCCAGAGCCCAGCGCCTGAGCCCAGTACCTGAACACAGCCCAGTGCCGAGTGCAGAGCACAGAGCAGAGCGCCAAGCAGAGCACAACCCATTAAAGGCACAGAGCCGAGCACAATAAAAGGCACAGAGCCGAGCACAATAAACGGCACAGAGCCGAGCACAATAAACGGCACAGAGCCGAGCACAATAAACGGCACAGAGCCGAGCACAATAAACGGCACAGAGCCGAGCACAATAAACGGCACAGAGCCGAGCACAATAAACGCCACAGAGCCGAGCACAATAAACGCCACAGAGCCGAGCACAATAAACGCCACAGAGCCGAGCACAATAAACGCCACAGAGCCGAGCACAATAAACGCCACAGAGCCGAGCACAATAAACGCCACAGAGCCGAGCACAATAAACGCCACAGAGCCGAGCACAATAAACGCCACAGAGCCGAGCACAGCACAATATACGGCACCGAGCACAGAACCAAGCACAACACAATAAACGGCGCAGAGCACAATATACGGCACGGAGCAGAGCACAGAGCCGATGTGCAGAGCCCAGCACAGAGCCGAGCAAAACAGAATAAATGCCACAGAGCCGAGCACAATAGACGGCACAGAGCCGAGCACAACAGAATAAACGGCACAGAGCCGAGCACAGAGCCAAACACAGCACAATAAATGGCACCGAACCAAGCACAACGCACCACACTTATCAATAGACTGCCCTCTGGGCAGGCTTTACACCTAGTGCAATATAATGCAGCAACAAGTCCTGTTGTCCTGACCTGGTTCCAGCATTCTATGCCTTGAGCATCTTTTAGCACTTGTAATATGCAAGCAGTGCGCCAGCTCATGCTCTAGTCTAGTGTTTCTCAAACCTGTCCTCAGTCAGAACCCCCTAACAGGCCAGGTTTTCCATGTATCTGAAGTACAGCGAAGGTGATTTGAGTGCAGGATTCAGTCTGCATTTTCCCCAAGGTGATCTGCAAAATCTGGCCTGGTTGGGGGTCCAAAGGACAGGTTTGAGAACCACTGCTCTAGTCTGCTAGCAACAAGAAAAGAAATAGTTTGGCCCAGCCAGGGCTTGGTCTCTGTAGAAATGTTTTTCTAGTCTAAAAATGTAAGCATTTCCATGTTAATAGACTGTTTTTGGAATAGTTTAGCACAACCGTCAGACTTATTTGAATCTAAAAATGATGGCAGTCCGATCTTAAACCACTAAAGAAATTGGAACAAAACCATAACAGCTGACAGTTTTAACCCCCCCCCCCACATGACGGTTATGAACTGGAGCCATCTTCCTTGATTTTGCCAAGGCCTTTGACACGGTAGACCATGGCATCTTGTTAGAAAAAATTAAAAATTCTGGCATTGGTGATCGCACGCTAACCTGGTTTCAATCATATGTATCCGACCGATCACAATATGTGTCAATTTCTGGCAGCTCCTCCCTCCAGCTCCCAGTCACGTGCGGTGTACCCCAAGGCTCAATACTAGGTCCCCTGATTTTTACAATATTCATAAATGATCTGCCTAACATCTGCAAAGCTTCAACTGTACATATGTACGCAGACGACACTGTAATCTATACCAGCAAACCAAATCTCCCGCAGCTGGAGGCCGTGCTGCAAGAACAATTCAGAGGTAGAAAAGTGGATCAAAAACAACAAACTTTTTTTAAATGCTGACAAAACAGTAACGATGCTCTTTGGAACCGCACCTAAACTACACAAATTGCAAAATCACCATCTATGTGTCAGGACAAAATCAAATGGCACGCTGACCACAGTCACTTCTCTCAAATATCTAGGTATGTGGTTGGACCCTAATCTATGCTTTGGCCCCCACATCGAAAAACTCTCATCTAAACTTTACCCCAAACTAGGTGCCCTGTACAGAAACAAATCCTGCCTGAGTCCCGCGGTAAGAAAGCAGATTGTACAGCAAATGCTTATGCCGGCTATTGATTACGGAGATGTAGTGTATGCAGCCGCCCCGCAAACACACCTTCATAAACTTACTACATTGTATAACTCATTCTGCCGCTTTGCGCTACAATGTAACTACATGACCCACTATTGTGACATGTTAAAAGAGCTAAACTGGCCATCGCTGGAATCCAGACGCACCCTTCACCTTTCCAGCCTGGTGTTTAAGAGCATCTCTGGGAAGCTGCCACCCTACCTGAATAGACTGCTTCCCCCAGCAGCTCCCTCATCCTATAACCTCCGATCCAGGACCAGCACCTTACTTGCAATATCACAATACAAAAAGACAGTGGCTCGGTCCTCATTTTCCTACAGAGCACCACAATTATGGAATAACCTCCCAGACACCATCAAATCTTCCCCCAGTCTTAAGTCACTCGAGCTCCTTACTAACATACCTCAATACAGAATGCACCTGCAAACCTGTAACCTAGTGACTATATTTCCTACATATTTATTTTCTGTTAATCTGTATATTTGTGCTTTTGTTTTTTTTTTTTTTTTGTTTTTTTAATATCTTGCATTGTATTACTTTGTATTTCTGTAACTGTAACACTTCAATGTTCTTGAACCCAGGACATACTTGAAACGAGAGAAATCTCAATGTATCCTTCCTGGTAAAATCCTTTATAAATAAATAAATAAATTATCCCGAGTGTGTCTTGGGGTTAAATTTCACTGCAGAAAGCGGTAACCCCGAGCCACACTCGGGCTGTATACATCAACGCTCCCTCGCTGATCCCCGCAGTCTCCTCCGGCGATCGCGACCTCATACTTCCTGGTTACCTTCTCGCGAGGAGGGAACCAGGAAGTAATGAGGGTTGCGATCGCCGAAGGGGACAGGCGATGTATCCAGCAGCATCCCGAGTGTTGCTCGGGGTTACCGCTTCCAACATAGGAATTTAACCCCAAGCCACACTCGGGAATACTGCTGGGGGGGGGGGAAGAAATAGAGCTTTTTGACCAGCAAATTTGAAAAAAACAGACCGCCAAGGAGGTTAATATAGAGATGAGAATAGCTGTAAAAAAAAAAACAAGCTTCCTACCAGATTGAGAGACAAAGATAGAGATATCTATCTTTGTCTCTCAATCTGGTAGGAAGCTTGTTTAAGATCTGCAAGAGGAAACACTAGCTGATGCTGTAAATCACCAGCCTTGTAATCCATCTACTCAGCCAGGAGGTGGATATTTAAATAAAGATCTATAGACCTTGTTTTATGCTTTGTTTGCCTCCTTATTAGAAGCATTGCTATCAACAGATCCTGTAAATTCCTTGGTAAACTCTTTGAACCACTCCAGCACAGTACCCCAATCCATATCAAAGCCATCTTGCTGGGCTTGAGGGGGGCTAAGAACTTCTAAAGCATCAAAACAAATCTCCTAATTGTTAGAGCCCGGTCTTGGTTCATGATCGGTTAAAAAAACTAGTGTCTGAATATTTTTGTTGCATATGTAATGCATTCTGTGTAGAAGACTAGGTCAATGAGCTGCCAAGAGGAGGTAAACAACAAAATGTAGAAAGTGAAGTGCCTGATTTGTTCTGAATTCTTTTCCTTGAACTTTTTAACAAGCATTGTTTGTCTCACACCAGTCCTTGTTTCTTATGTTTGATGCCAAACCGCTGGTAGATGATAAATGGGATAAAGGTAAGTGATTGTTAGGAATAGTGACAGATTAAAATCCTAGTTGGGAAGTGCTGTAGATGTGCCCTGTTCTGGCCGAGCTGCAAATGGCAAAATTTCTGGCCTTTTATTACAAGCGAGCCACTATGTTAGCCAATTCAACACGTAATATTAGTGAGTTGCTAATCCAGACGCCGACATTAGCACTAGGGATGAGCCGAACGCCCCCGTGTTCGGTTTGACTTCGAACTCGAACAATTTCAGAAGGCTCGAGTTCGAACTCGAACACGATCCGAACTCCATGTAAATCAATGGGACACAAACTTTTTTTTTTTGCCCTCCAAGAGGGCATATATGTTAGATATTTGCCATAAAAGGTGTATGGGGGTCCGGGTAGTGCCCTGGGGGACAGGAAACCAGGACAAAAAGTTTAAAAAAAAAAAAAAAAACGTTTTAAAGAAACACTGAGTTTTCCATGAAAAAAAGGTTAAGAATAAAAACGAAAAATTCCTTCAAATATTGTGCCTAGGAGGTACCCATAACCTGCCCGTGAAGTGGCGGATTTGTAGGATGTATAGAAACAGTTAAAAAAAAAAATACATTTCAAATGACGGTAAATGGTTTTCCTTCAATCTATTCATAAACAACTTGTCACGGTGGCCCATGTCCAGGGAAGTGTTGCAGTTGTCACAGCAGCTGATATCCAGAAAGCCTTATTCCAGGGTACTGTGTACTACAGGACAGAGAATGGTGCTGCCCGTGAATCAGACACAGCATGCAGGAAGGACAACCAATCGCAGCACATGACCAGCGATCCTATAGCAGAGCAGGGCGTCTCCTCTGAGCACCAATAGGAAGTGCTGTGGCTCCATTTAAAGGGCTTCCTTTCTCATAGCAAGTTGCCCTAGCGTGGTTCCCGTTACGCCTAGTGCCTTGTTACTGCTGCATTCCTATCTGACTGATTTCCTGGTTAATACGATCCCGGCTTGTCTCAATTTCCCTGTATTCTGGCGCCCTGAATTTTGCCATAGTATAAACAGACTTCTATTCCTTAACACCTACCTAAAGTGTGTTTTTGTTGGTCTGCTCTGCTTAACCCGGCCATTATTAAGGACCGGCTAGCTAGAGCACTGTGGGCTACTTCATTCTGCAGGTTGTTTTACTTTGCACTCCGCCACTTTCTTTGTTCATCATTCTCAGGATTACTGACCATAACCCGGCCATTACTAAGGACCGGTTGGTCGGGGTCTGTTGGCTTATCGTCTGCAAGTGGGGTTACCTGATCCTGACACAACTGCTTGGGGTGGCAGCCTGTATGAAAAGAGGAGACGTTTTAGGACACGCAGAACAAGTTTAGTGATTATTTTTTTTGGCCAAATTATGGTGAAACTTATGCAGGCTTTGGATGAAAGTAACAATAGGTGCTTTAAAATTGGGCCTTTAGTGTCAGCAACAGTGCCGTCACACTGTAACACCTCTGTGGTATTGTGGAAGAGTGCAGGGTTGGACTCTGCGGTCAAATATTAAAATGATATGAATCTGGTATAGGCGTCATTGGCAGTGCACCCAAATATTTTACCTTTGGTGGCAGCAAGTGCCTTCACACCGTAACCCCTTTTGTGGTATTGTGGAAGAGTGCAGTGGTGAAGGTTTTGTGCATGCAGAAGAGATCCCGATCTATTCAGGTACATCAGCATCAGGGGCTTGATAGCTGCTGATCCAGGACTGATTCATTTTTATAAATGTCAGCCGGTCTACAGAGTCGGTGGACAGACGCACTCTTTTGTCTGTGACAAAACCTCCAGCGGCACTGAACGTCCTTTCAGAAAGCACGCTGGATGAAGGTCAACCTAGTAGCTGCATAGCATATTGGCTAAGTTCTGGCCAGTGATCCAATCGCAACACCCAGTAAGCCAGTAGATCATCTGCTGGAAAGGTATCCAGGTCTGCCCTTGCCCCTAGGTAGTCCTTCATCATACGGTGAAGACGCTGGCAATGGGTGCCTACATTTGATGTCCCTGGGCGTCGTGAACTAAAAAAATTAAAAGGGCATCAGTCAAGCGGCTCCAGCCTTCACCGCTCTTCCTCTGATCATCCGCAGCCTTAGACGCACCTGTGTCATCACTTGGTAACCTACCAGTGCCTGGAAAGATGTTACACAAGTGTCGCTTTAGAGCGTCCTCAAGTTGTTTCATCCTGTCCTCCCTCTGTGCGGGCAGGATGAGCTCTGCAACTTTACCCTTGTATCGTGGATCAGGAAGGCTTGCCAACCAGTAATGATCCCTCTCCTTGATAGCACGAATCCTGGGGTCCTTTAGAAGGCTTTGCAGGATAAGGGAGCCCATGCAGCATAGGTTGGCGGTGGCATTAGCTTCCGAGTCTTCCTCGTCAATGAGGAGGATGACCCCATCGTGCACTTCCTCCTCCCAGCCACGTACTAGTCCTTGGGTTTCTGGGCACACAAAACCCTCCCTTGAGGAATCCCCACCTTTAATGCCCCCACTACTTAAATATTCCTCCTCAACCTCCTCCTGTCTGATCTGAGGACCTGCAGGAATGCTGTCTGCGTAAAGACTGGGTCCTTGAGAGCTAAGGAAGGCCTCCTCTTTCTCCTGCTGCTCTGCCTCTAGTGCCACATCTATAATTTCCCACAGAGTGTGCTCCAGCAGGAACACTAAAGGAATTGTGTCACTGATGCATACACTGTCCCTGCTCACCATCCTCGTTGCCTCCTCAAATGGTGACAGTACAGTGCATGCATCCTTGATCATCAGCCACTGTGGGGGGGAACCAAGTTGACCTAAACCTGTCCTTGTGCCATACTCACACAGGTACTCATTGATGCCCTCTGCTGCTTGTGCAGACATTGCAGCATTGCCAATGTCGAGTTCCACCTGGTGGGCATGTCACAGATCAGGCAGTTTGTGGGAAGGTGGAATTCTCTTTGAATTTCTGCCAGGTGAACACTTGCTGGGAATGACCGTCTGAAGTGGCTGCAGACTTTTCTGGCCTGGCTGAGAAGCTCTGCCAGCCCTGGGTACCTGGTTAGGAAATGCTGTACCACTAGATTTGGGACATGTGCTGGGCTTGGTACATGCGTCAATTTACCCTTGCGCAGGGTGGAGAGAAGGTTGCTGCCATAATCACAGACGACCATTCCCAGCTGAAGCTGGCGTGGTGTTAACCATCTCTGCGCCTGCCCCTGCAGAGCTGACAATTTCTGGCCCAGTGTGGCTCCTGTCCCCTAAACAAACCAGCTCAAGCACAGTATGGCATCTTTTTGCTTGAGCCATTGCGTAGCCCCTGCCACGCGTCGGTTTAACTCCCACTTCTCCAGAGACATAGGAGGAGGAGGAGGAAGAGGTGGTAGAGCAGACAGACCTCATATAAGCAGCTTTCTGGAGGCATGGTGGATGAGCAAGCTCCAGCATAGAGCCCGTCCTGGATCCCTCCCAGCTGCAAGCAGAGCTACCCAGTGTGCCGTGAAGTAAATGTTACGGTCCAGCAAGCATGGACAGGGCCATGTGTCTAAAGTCACATGCACCTTGCTGCTGACTGCCTTTCCCAATGACCCCATAACATTGTCTTCCACGTGCTGGTATTGTGCTGGAATGGCCTTCCCTGAAAAGAAATGGCGTTTTGGAACCTGCCACTGTGGTACAGCACATTCAGCAAATTCACGGATGGAGGCAGTGTCCACCAGCTGGAAAGGCAGCAGCTGTAATGCGAGTAATTTTGCTAAGCCGGCATTTAGACGCTGTGCTTGGGGATTGTTGGGACTATATTTTTTCTTACGCTGCAGCAGCTGGGGCAACGTAATCTGACTGCGTAAATCTTTAGCTGATGGGATGCGGTCACATTCTAAAGAAGGACCTGGTACACCCATTACTGTAGCATCATCCCTCTCAGTGGAGGTTGTAGGCAATGACCTGGTATTGGCAGGGCATATAGTGGGGGAAGAGACAGATGAGGAGGAGGACCTATGCAAAGTGTTGTGCCAACGGGATGCGTGGCAGGTGGCCATGTCGCCTCAAGCACGTTGTACCCAATTGTCTGTCTTTTCCACGCTTGATCCTCTTCCGACATAGCTTACAAATAGCAACGTTGCAGTCTGCTGCACATGTTGTGAAGAACTCCCAGACAGCAGAGATCCTGGACGTGTGCTGCGAGGCAACAGCGCTCTGCACCTGAGCAACTCTGACATCTGATGCCTTGGACTGGCTACGGTTGCTCATAGAGGATATTCTGCCTCGTTTTTGTTGTGCCGCCTCCTCCCTTGACTCCTCTATTCGATCAGGCACCCAGGTGGAGTCAGTGACCTCATCATCGTCCTCTCCCCCCTATCTCCTCGTCACTGGAGCCAACCTCGCAATATGCTGCAGCTGCTGGGGGAACAGGAGTGCCAGTTCTTTGTCACTGGCACCCCCTTCCTCTAGGTTCATTATACTCCCTTCCTCAACCTCAGAGATTGAATCAGAGCACTGTATTTGCTGCGCATCCTCAAGCAGCATGTCACTGTCATTGTAGTCAAACAATTCGGCTGACTCCTCCGTGTGTGATAGCGAGGCTACGGCAGGAGTAGCTGTGGACATGGAGGCTGAATTAGATGTTTTGGCAGCTGAGGTGGACTGTAAACCACTACAAGCCTGGCTGGCAGAGGACTCGGAGGATGAGGATGGCCTGGTTAGCCAATCCTGTGAATCCTCTGTATGTTGCTGCTGATTAAGATGGCCAGCACCAGTTAGAAACAAGGACAAGCGTGCCCCTGCAGAGGATGCACCACGTCCACGACGACCAGGGGCACGGCCTTCCGACACAGAGGCTGCTTGCCCTCTTCTGTGTCTGGGAGCGTCTGCCTGTCCTTTTTGGTCTTTCTGACATGGTGAGTGATATAAAGATTAAAGATATACAGAAGTCTGATTCCACTCTGGTATAAAGATTGGAGATATGCAGAACTCCGATTCAACTCTGGTATATAGATTAAAGATATTCAGAACTCTGATTTAAGTTGGCGATTTTACTGATATTTTCCCTGCAAGGCTGCCAATGTTCTCTACTCTCTCTGATTCACTTCCTCTCCTGCAGGCTGCAACACCCTGATAGCTGGCAACAGCCAGATTCAACCCTCAATAGATAAACAGATGAACTCTGATTTAAACTGTGTTATTGTATGGTATCTAGAATTTAGATCAAACATATACAGATTTTCCAGAACAATGCTATAAATCAGTAATACACACTGTCCCTGATAGCCTGGCAGTGCCAACACAGATTCTAATTCCCAGAAATCTCCTACAACGTCACTGATACACCCTGACAGAACAATCTCCTCTCCTCTCTGATTCACTCCTGCAAATACACGTGCTGGGGCTGCAGGCAGGGAAGCCTTATATAGTGTGCTGCGGGACTTAGCTGTGTGAACCCACGATTTGGGCAAATTTTGCCCATAGTCTTGCACCTGACCTGTGGACAGGTGCAAGGCTGTAGCCAAAGTGCATTGTGGTTCATTGTGGGCAAAAACACGGAAATGTTAGGAGTTCGAACGGGCGATTGTTTGATCGACCAGATCTGAACCGAACGCTCATACCTAATTAGCACCCCTGATTGTTTAGAACATATTTTATGATGCTTATTCAGCACTATGGGTGACTGAACATGGAGGGAAATGTAGTCTCAAACCATCTGGGGTGTCAAGGTTGCGCTGTTCGGCGTTCTCTGAATAGATTAACTATTACTTCTCTATAGGGAATTTCACTGCCGCCAAACAGCACAATATGTCACTGTCCATGGTCTGTGGTGCTGAATACAACAGATTCAGCACCACGGCCAATGGACAGGGACGCGGTGCTGACTCTTTTGTAAAACCAAATTGTATTTACTTTTTTTTTTGTTTCGGATGAAATCGACTTCGGAAGTGCTTCCGAAATACGAATAGGTAGAATTCCGTCAGAATTGCGATTCGAAATGCACGCGTCTAATGGATACTCCAAACTTGTCAGTCGGGACAAATTTACAGGAGAACTTTGAGTCCTGTGAAACAATTGTAGCGCTGTGTTTAAATCTTACTGTTGCAGTACCTATTTTTGGCCACCGGAGGGAGACAAGCGCGATCAGAGACACTGAACTTTGGGACTACATTTCCCGGCGTGCTTTGCAAACAGACAGGAAGTGGGTGGGACACAGACGCTGTACATCCTGAGCCTCGTGGAGAACGCGCCAGGGAGTGCAAGGAAGAGGACGCAGTGCTGCAGAGTGGAACTGTGACTAGGCCGGAGCGCAAGTGTGGCCTATCAGGAATCGAGTGGGGTTATCCTGCCTTGCCAGAAGGAGTCTTACCCACTGACCATCATCACCACCAAGTGTATTCCAGACAAGCTGAGGACCCCGAGTAAGGAGTACCGCGAGTCCAACGGATGGGAGAGCAGGCGGTAGCTGGACAAGTCCGGGCCGGAGCACAGAGAGCCTGAATATCGATCCAACAGCCGGTATCCCAGCGCGGAGAGAAGCTGAGAGACGTCCTGGGTCAGCGGAGCCTCGGTGATCAGCGGATGGGTGAGAGGCCTCCAAGGCCGTTTCCACAAAAGTTCAAGCACGCTGTTGTTTATTTCTGAAACCCACAGGGCCCCAACTTGACTAGTCGAAGACATCGCTTAAAAGATTCACTGGCCAGTTGAATAGTACCCGGGTACCATAACACACACATACTCACAATTCGGGACTTAACCTGTTCGGGACTCACTCCCTAAGATCCGAAAAAGGGGAAAAGATTCGCATCTTATTTTGTATTTTCCGCTGCGCGTTTCTCGTAATTACGAACCATTGTATTTTTTTCTGCTCGGTCGCGTTTTTAGAAATACGAAGTCTCGCATTTCTTTTTTCCGCTGCGCGTTTACCGCAATACGAAATACTGTAAATATATCTACGAACACCGTGTCTCATTTTATGCCTTTTTTACTTCAGTAAACTATATAATTTATAAAATCCACAACGGTGCTGGAGTATATTTATTCCCTAGTGCGGGGAGACTGACCCGTGGTTCATTTTCAGCGGCTCCTCCGGTAGTGAGCGCTACACAATGCATCTTTGCGATTTCATGAGATCATGCTGGTCAAGTAGATGGATATTGTGAACAATTTGTTCTGTGTGTGTGGCAAGAGGAGGTAGCGGATTATGCCATCCTTCTCGTCCGCAGGTTTTACTTGTGTATTTGCAGTGGGAAAAAAATTTAACACCAATTTCTTGCAGCTGGTAATAGCGTTTTTGATTGTCAGCTGCAAATGAGAATGAGTGATCTTGTTCTCCAGCTGCCTCTACAATACGGCTTCCTACTTTTTTTTTTTTTTCTTTGTATAGTACGGTAATCATTTTAATGTATTGTGGGCAACTATAATGGTCAAGCCCCCAAGAGACGTTTGCTGCTCAGCTGGAATGGCAGCAGTACTAACGAGAGGGGCCTTAAGTATGACAACTTGACTAAAGCAGGGCCCAAGAATAGCCTATAGAAGACTACCAAAGGATGTATCTGAAACATGTGTGTTTTTTTTTAAACCTCCTTGCCCTGAGCATCTGTTTATTATTCTTTCATAAGCATTGTTAAAATATTTAGCTTCTTGGTTGAGCATCATTAGAAGTATAAATTTCTTAAACTGCTTATGTTGGCATGTGGGCTTTTTTTAGATTTCTTTTCAATCCTATATTAAATTTGAGAAAATTACATCAAAATCGCTCATGTGCTGTGCGAAGGGATAGAGGTCAATCGCAATCAGGGAATATCTTTTCTTGGAGCAAAAAAGCCGAGATTAAATGCATTTTTCTACAGAGGTGAAACATGAATTATTCATCTTGGATCTGTTTGAGCTGGTGCCAAGAATGAAGAAGTGTCTTAAGCTTTGAGAGTAATTTGTAGATCAGTTATAATATGCTGAAGGATCATTGTCACTACTGCAAGCAATGCTACTTTATAAGGTCTGAAACACTTGCATTAATTTTCTATATTCTGCCAAATGCCAAGCAAAAAATGAGCCAGGGAGACTGCTGTGAAGGAGCCTCACAACTTCACCTCCATATTGTTCTGCCAAGATGCTGTAGGTTATACCCAATCTAATGAAAATGCAAAAGTGGAGTTCTGTTTTTCTTCTACCTTATCTGCTAGTAATGCAATTCTGTACACCTTGATTCCTATCTTTCTCACATTAGACAAGGCTATTTTCAGATTGGCTGGTACAGAGTCAAAAAATGGTCGCTAGCTGCCAATTCTTTGCGAATATGAATATATATATATATACATTTCTCCTTTTGAATTAGCAAGTGAAAATTCCCCATTCCATGTGCACAATTCTTTCAAAAAATGCTTGCCTGACACCGGCTTTCCTCTAATGTAGGATACAGTGCCTACTTTTTCAATTTCCTTTTTAATTTGACGATAAATCCCTTTTGATTTTTATATTTCACTTACTTTCCATGTATGGGGTAAAAGCTCGGGTTAAATTCCTATGTTTGAAGCGGTAACCCCGAGCAACACTTGTGATGCCGTTGGATACATCACCTGTCCCTGCGCTTCCTCGCTGTCCCCGCAGCCTCCTCCGGCGATTGCGACCCTCATACTTCCTGGTTCCCTCCTCGCGAGAAAGAAACCAGGAAGTATGAGATCGCAGGAGGAGACTGAGAGGATCAGCGAGGGAGTGCAGGGAGAGGTGATGTATACAGCCCGAGTGTGTCTCTGGGTTACCGCTCTCAGCTGTGAAATTTAACCCTGAGACATACTCGGGATAACTGTCAGGGGGGTTAAAGTCTATACAAAATGTTTTTTCCACCCATTCAATTTCTTGTTGCATACAAGCTGTCCAGTTCTTCAAATGTAGAGGGGCCCAAAAAATGTTGTACACACTTCATCAGTTGTTCTACCCTCTTTTTAAAACCCTTGTTCAATTATGGCAGCAATGTGTGGTATTGTGTAATTTTTAACCCTTTTTAATGCTGTGCATGGCATACCTTTCCCCGTAGTGTCCAGCCCACCCAACAGTTGGCACACGTCATTCGCTGCTGCGTGATGACTTGAAGTCAGTGACTTTGCAAATCTGCAGTTTAATGACGCATGGGTCAGCTGCGTAGGCAGGCCAGAGGGGGCTGCCGCAGCAGCTGGACAGCAGAGTGTGCTAGTAGGCCCGAACGTCATTAAGATCCTCCCGTCGGGCACAATACGCCTGGCAGTAGCGGGTTAAAGGTATCAGTAGCTCAATTGTTGATCTCACGTGACTGTCAAAGAAAATGGCGGAGGCACGCTTGACGTTCGAGTAATGCAAGACCATTTTGAAGTGGTATTGTAAACCTGAATTTGAAGTTTACCGACCAATGGAGATGTGAATTTGGAACAGAACCACCTCCATGACTAGCAGTCGCGAGGATTTGTGGTCTGTTTGGCACTGTGTGTGATGTGCACAAGGAAAGATCTGGGAGGTGTTGCACAAGAAGTCTTGCTTCCTACGGTGTTGCAACCATTTACACGCTCACCGCAAAAGTACATCAATGTCAAACCATGTGCACGTGGGACAGGAATTGGCAGATCAAGCATAAAACGTACTCTGAAGAGCACATTGGAAATTTTACATCCCAAGACTGATACACGCCATGATTTGAAGATTACCCTAATCGGATAATGGAGTACTGTGAGTGGTTTCAGAAAGTGGTACGTGAAGATCAGGACTTTTGTACACAAAAGGGTGTTGTCTGATGAAGCGTAGTTTAAACAAATTGGTACAGTAAACGTCTAAACTGTGTTTATTGGGCATCAGAAAATGCTTACCTTCGTGTGGACAAAGTCAGTAATTTACTGGGGCTCAATGTCTGGTGTGGATTGTCATCAAAGGGTTTGATTGGAGCAGTGCATTCAAAAGAGAATGGTCCTGTCGTGTCACTAGTCCAGTGTACCTCTACATGTTTCGCTCATCTATTTGTGCGGATGATCAATTTTACAGCAAGATGTCGCCCCCACCTCCCTACCACGGAGATATGAGCCTAGCTCTGACATTCTGCCAGAACATTTCAGAAGACGCATTCCCTCCACGTTCCCTGGATTTGTCGCTGACATTTCGGTGCTCTCTGAATAACCCCTTAAATTTGAATTATGCATCCAGAAACTTGACTTACAGCTGCCCTTTTGTTTTAATATTGAAAAAAATATATATGAAGTGTAACTTCATATGTATTGTATAACAAGAACACTTACAACTAAAGTGCACCTCCTGGTCTTTTAATGGTGTACCCAAACACCTTCACATGGAATCACGTTCACCAGAGCCTTTGGTTCCAGATGACAATCTGAAAATTTAATTTTTGAAGATTAGAAAAGCTTTACTATGAATTAAGACCACTCCATTAATAAAACCGTGCACTAGAACCTCTTTTCACTCATGGTGCTTCCTCAGTCGTTTATTTATAATCCCTTTCCATTTTATCACTTTATTTCCCCCCCCCCCCCCAGCGTTTTGTTTCAAGCCTTGAGTCCGTCCTGCCAGCCTTCCCTCTCTTCTGTGCTTGCATCCCCTGATGTTGCTTTGACAAAGGCTTTCCTCTTCTGTATAGTAGAATTCCTTATTCAAAATGTCCTTATTTGGTGATTAAATCCCTCTTTTTTTTTTTTTTATTTTATTTTTTTATGGAATGTTTCTTACTTTCCATGTAGAGGGGGGGGGGTAATGCCTTTTGATGGGCAACAATGACATTACATGACGTATGTGGACTGCATCTGGGGATATTGTATATCTTTTTAATGATTTTCAAATGGTTTTGTATAATTCTAGAGGATTGTGGTCTATTAAGGCTAGGGTCAGACGAACGCATTTTTCACGTCGTCCGTGAAAAAGTGCGGTCGAACGAACGGACGTATTTTTTCCCGGAATACGCGACAGCGGTCATACGATGCGCCTTTTCGTCCGTGATTTCGTACGGATCATCAATAAAACACTTTTTGCGTCTGGACGTTATGTTAGCCGGACATTAGCAGCGTCTGACATCTCCTAATCACACACACACGCCTCTATGCGGATGCAGCGCACTCTGTACGTCAGTAGTAGCGGTTTGACGTTCTCGAAAAAATGCATTCGTTGGCCACTTGCGTTGCGCGGACGAACTTTCGTGCGGCCGTTCGTCGTATGTTCCCCGGCATTGGACGTCATTTGCTGCTAGCACGGCCGTGATTTTGTGCGGCTAAACGCACGTTAAAACTGCGCTAGTCTGACCCTAGCCTAAGGAATGAGTGACCTTCTGCAGTTCCTTTTAAAACTACAAACCAACCAGAGACTAGATCTACACAGATAAACTTACAATCATATATTTTATTTTTTTTGTGTTCCTCCTATAACTGCATTTTTAGCATTGTATATTTTATAACCTCAAGCCAAATACATGACTGTAATCTGAACAGTTTAAGTATTTAATTCCTAAAAATGCCCACATGTGCCCTCAGGTATTTATTGTGGTTTAGCTCAATAGGAATATGGCCTGAGGAGTATAATATTCGCCCTTTTTCTGTTCATGTGCAGTTCTCCTGCCATTTCCCCCCCCCCACACCTTCGTCACAGAATAAATTTTTTGAAATAGTCTTAACTTTCTATGCTTCAAACTACAAATGAAATTATAGATAGAACCTTTGTAGTGCATAAAAAATAGATTTAAAGGTAGACTTCAACAAAGAGGTATATCAAACATAAAGTGCTTCAGTCTTAAAGGCTTCAATGTACACATATAAAAGTGCAATGTGCTATAGAACACAGTAAAGTGCAACAATGTATAAAATTCCAGCAGTGCGATGGGTATAAGAGTCTATAAAGTGCAACAGTGTCCGAATGTGCAAAATGTGCAAATTCAATGATATCCAATACAACAGTATGAATACCAGTGGGAAAATTCCTTAAAATGTACTTCTCTTTATGTTCAAGCGATGCACAAATATAGTCCTCCTTTCTTGGTCTGTGTATCTCTTGCCGTCTCTCAATAATGGAGAGGATCGCCAGAAAGGAGAAAAGTGTGAGGGGGGGGGGGGAAAGATTCGAAGGGAGAGAAAAAATGAAGAAATAATCATGCAGAAAATCCCAATTAAATATGGCAAATAAATCACTCGTAGGAATATGGAAACTCACATTTATAAGAGTCCAAAAAATCCCTGGCTCTAGGTTTAGGAGCTTCCAGCCATATAGAGGGTGACGTATCCCTTCTTAAATCTTCAACTCTGGTTGTGATGGCAGATATGAAGCCTCTTCCACACAGGCTCACTCAATACAGCATCAGGTACACTATGGTGGATACCCAGAACCTCTTCCCAACCGTCTGAGGGCCAGATATCAGGAGCTTCCAAGCGGTGGCAAGTATATATCCAAGGAGAGTAGTCAATAGAATATAAACCATATAAAATTTATTGTGTATTAAATTAATTGCATATTAAAAAATGGACAGATGCGTTACCGAGACGCGTTTCGGCATTAACAGCCTTCCTCAGTCGGTATATTTAGGTGCACTATTGTCCAAAAAATCTCTCTTTTGGAGATTTTTTTGGACAATAGTGCACCTAACTATACCGACTGAGGAAGGCTGTTAATGCCGAAACGCGTCTCAGTAACGCATCTGTCCATTTTTTAATATGCAATTAATTTAATACACAATAAATTTTATATGGTTTATATTCTATTGACTACTCTCCTTGGATATATACTTGCCACCGCTTGGAAGCTCCTGATATCTGGCCCTCAGACGGTTGGGAAGAGGTTCTGGGTATCCACCCTAGTGTACCTGATGCTGTATTGAGTGAGCCTGTGTGGAAGAGGCTCCATATCTGCCATCACAACCAGAGTTGAAGATTTAAGAAGGGATACGCCACCCTCTATATGGCTGGAAGCTCCTAAACCTAGAGCCAGGGATTTTTTGGACTCTTATAAATGTGAGTTTCCATTAGACATGTGCATTCGTTATAGTACGAATACGTTTTCATCCGAATTTACAGATGTTTTCGTTTTCCTGCAGCTAACGATATCCGAAACCCTTCACTCCAAATTACAAAGGAAACGAAAGGAAAATGCATTACATTTTCGTTTCAGTTCTTTTGTAATATTATTTGATTCTGATGCTGGACAGGACTCCCTGTGATTAGCAGATGCCCGGTGCCCGATTGTGCTGTTTGAAGGGAGATTAACTGGACAGACTATCTCCTTCAGTACATACACACACACACACACAGTGCCTCTCCCCCATCTGTTTAACTTTATAAACTGTTAATTAGTGGAATCTTTAACAATATAATGTCTGGATCTATAAGAGGTGTGAGGAGCTATGCAGGCACTTATCTCCCCAGGGGGCTGTCACTGATAACAGGCATTTTATGGTTAATGATTATCCCAGTGACTGCTTGTAAAATTAGACAGGGGGGCAGGTATCTATCTCCCTTCCTAATCAATCTCTAGTTTGTGGCTCTTGAGTTCTCAGTCCGGCACATAGAGGAAAGGATCGTGTCTCAGCCTGTAAAATTTTTCTGGTGCACCTGACCTTACAGTAAAAGAAACTCAATTATATACAACACAGGGAACATGTTACATTGCCTTTTAAAAGGGAATTCGTTCATATAAATCAAGGGGGAACGAATTGTAATAAAATTTACATAAACTGATAAATGATAAAACATATATATATATAATATATCAGTTTATGTAAATTTTATTACAATTCGTTCCCCCTTGATTTATATGAACGAATTCCCTTTTAAAATGCAATGTAAAATGTTCCCTGTGTTGTATCTGTGTTTTCCCTGATGTGTTTCTTAGAAAGATAACACCTGGGTGAGCTTTGCAGGCACTTTGCTCCATGCAGGACATCCACATTTGAAATCACAGGGAGTCCTGTCTGGCACTGACAGGACAGGATCATCCCTCTGCCTGCCCTGTATAATATTTCTCATGCTAGCAGAATTTACAACCTCCCAGAGATGCCATCATGCCATGTACTCTGCTGCTGTTTGAGGTCAGAGGAAAAGTAACAATTTCATTATATTATGCAGGTGGGAAACCATGTTACATCTCTCCAGGATACATTACTGCCTTAATATAATAATTGTTATATTTGTATTCCTCCTTTGATGTCAAACAGCAACAGAGTGTGTATCACTGGGTGCTTGTAAAGTCTGGCTGCATTATACAACTTCTCTCACCTGAAAGCTGCAAAAAGTAAGCGGCCAGTGTGGTGACTTCATACACAGGGAAGATCTTTATCTGTGCCTCAAAGCGATTCTTTTGTTTAAAATGCAATAAATAATATACTTTAAATGTTCATTTTAATAAAATATATTTTAATTTAAAAAAAAGTGTGGTCTCCTCATTCAGTGGTACAAAAAGATCCCTTTCTCAATGCTGCTAACTGCTGTGTCACAAAATAAACAGTCAGAAGGCATGTTGTAGCACAGAAAGAAAACTGCTTTATTGTGCAAAAGGAGTAAGACCATGTTTCAGCCCTGCAGGACTTTTCTCAATACTTTTTCCCTCTCTTATTAATTTTTTTTTAAGTTACAGTGAGCAGTAACGCCAGGTCAAGGCTTCAACCCTTGTTCCTGCCCATTCACACACCATTCATTCATTATAGCTCCCTCTACACATTCATACAACACTCATACTTAATTTACATTTTTGACTACTGAAGTGAATAATATATATATATATTTGTATTATTATAGGTAGATATAATTTGCCTCCTGTATTAATGTGATTATTACTATAGGTAGATATAATTTGCCTCCTGCAATACTAGGATTATTACTATAGGTAGATATAATTTGCCTCCTGTATTAATGTGATTATTACTATAGGTAGATATAATTTCCCTCCTGCATTAGTATGATTATTACTATAGGTAGATAAAATTTCCCTCCTGCATTAGTATGATTATTACTATAGGTAGATATAATTTGCCTCCTGCAATACTTGGATTATTACTATAGGTAGATATAATTTCCCTCCTGCATTAGTGTGATTATTACTATAGGTAGATATAATTTCCCTCCTGCATTAGTGTGATTATTACTATAGGTAGATATAATTTCCCTCCTGCATTAGTGTAATTATTACTATAGGTAGATATAATTTGCCTCCTGCAATACTTGGATTATTACTATAGGTAGATATAATTTCCCTCCTGCATTAGTGTGATTATTACTATAGGTAGATATAATTTCCCTCCTGCATTAGTGTGATTATTACTATAGGTAGATATAATTTCCCTCCTGCATTAGTGTAATTATTACTATAGGTAGATATAATTTGCCTCCTGCAATACTAGGATTATTACTATAGGTAGATATAATTTGCCTCCTGCAATACTAGGATTATTACTATAGGTAGATATAATTTCCCTCCTGCAATACTAGGATTATTACTATAGGTAGATATAATTTCCCTCCTGCAATACTAGGATTATTACTATAGGTAGATATAATTTCCCTCCTGCAATACTAGGATTATTACTATAGGTAGATATAATTTCCCTCCTGCATTAGTGTGATTATTACTATAGGTAGATATAATTTCCCTCCTGCAATACTAGGATTATTACTATAGGTAAATATCATTTCCCTCCTGCAATACTAGGATTATTACCATAGGTAGATATAATTTCCCTCCTGCATTACTGTGGTTATTACTATAGGTAGATATAATTTCCCTCCTGCATTAATGTGGTTATTACTATAGGTAGATATAATTTGCCTCCTGCAATACTTGGATTATTACTATAGGTAGATATAATTTCCCTCCTGCATTAGTGTGATTATTACTATAGGTAGATATAATTTCCCTCCTGCATTAGTGTGATTATTACTATAGGTAGATATAATTTGCCTCCTGCAATACTAGGATTATTACTATAGGTAGATATAATTTCCCTCCTGCATTAGTGTGATTATTACTATAGGTAGATATAATTTCCCTCCTGCATTAGTGTGATTATTACTATAGGTAGATATAATTTGCCTCCTGCAATACTAGGATTATTACTATAGGTAAATATCATTTCCCTCCTGCATTAGTGTGATTATTACTATAGGTAGATATAATTTCCCTCCTGCATTAGTGTGATTATTACTATAGGTAGATATAATTTCCCTCCTGCATTAGTGTGATTATTACTATAGGTAGATATAATTTCCCTCCTGCATTAGTGTGATTATTACTATAGGTAGATATAATTTCCCTCCTGCATTAGTGTGATTATTACTATAGGTAGATATAATTTCCCTCCTGCAATACTAGGATTATTACTATAGGTAAATATCATTTCCCTACTGCAATACTAGGATTATTACCATAGGTAGATATAATTTCCCTCCTGCATTAATGTGGTTATTACTATAGGTAGATATAATTTGCCTCCTGCAATACTAGGATTATTACTATAGGTAGATATAATTTCCCTCCTGCAATACTAGGATTATTACTATAGGTAGATATAATTTCCCTCCTGCATTAGTGTGATTATTACTATAGGTAGATATAATTTCCCTCCTGCAATACTAGGATTATTACTATAGGTAAATATCATTTCCCTCCTGCATTAGTGTGATTATTACTATAGGTAGATATAATTTCCCTCCTGCATTAGTGTGATTATTACTATAGGTAGATATAATTTCCCTCCTGCATTAGTGTGATTATTACTATAGGTAGATATAATTTCCCTCCTGCATTAGTGTGATTATTACTATAGGTAGATATAATTTCCCTCCTGCATTAGTGTGATTATTACTATAGGTAGATATAATTTCCCTCCTGCATTAGTGTGATTATTACTATAGGTATATATAATTTCCCTCCTGCAATACTAGGATTATTACTATAGGTAAATATCATTTCCCTACTGCAATACTAGGATTATTACCATAGGTAGATATAATTTCCCTCCTGCATTAATGTGGTTATTACTATAGGTAGATATAATTTGCCTCCTGCAATACTAGGATTATTACTATAGGTAGATATAATTTCCCTCCTGCAATACTAGGATTATTACTATAGGTAGATATAATTTCCCTCCTGCAATACTAGGATTATTACTATAGGTAGATATAATTTCCCTCCTGCATTAGTGTGATTATTACTATAGGTAGATATAATTTCCCTCCTGCAATACTAGGATTATTACTATAGGTAAATATCATTTCCCTCCTGCAATACTAGGATTATTACCATAGGTAGATATAATTTCCCTCCTGCATTAGTGTGATTATTACTATAGGTAGATATAATTTCCCTCCTGCATTAGTGTGATTATTACTATAGGTAGATATAATTTCCCTCCTGCATTAGTGTGTTTATTACTATAGGTAGATATAATTTCCCTCCTGCAATACTAGGATTATTACTATAGGTAGATATAATTTCCCTCCTGCATTAGTGTGATTATTACTATAGGTAGATATAATTTCCCTCCTGCATTAGTGTGATTATTACTATAGGTAGATATAATTTCCCTCCTGCATTAGTGTGTTTATTACTATAGGTAGATATAATTTGCCTCCTGCAATACTAGGATTATTACCATAGGTATAATTTCCCACCTGCAATACTAGGATTATTATATATATCCAAAAGATGTAGGATACACTTGAGTACTTTAACAGGAGGGTAATTAAGTATCCATATTAAAAATCCTGTAACCAACATTTCAGTGACTTTACATTATTTGTAGAGTTATTGCATTTTAGGGCTTAATTTATGTATACCAAAACTCAAAATGGATTGGATGTTATAGTATTTCCCCAAATCCTTTTTATATTGTTTGAAATTATGGTGAATGATAATATATATATTTACACATTACATGTCTTCCTAGAAGGTTCAGGAGAACATAAAATGACTGCATGCTCTGACAGTAAGTTTTTTCATTATAAAACTGAGCACCTTGTAAGTAAAGGGTCACAATGTGTGTTAACTTAGTGTCCCTGGCACAGTCACAGCGCTTTGTGGTGCAGACATGGGGCAGTAGCTGGAGCTCACCCCTGGTAGGTTTGCAGGGAACCTGTCTAAATTATCAGTGAGCCCCCCCTAATGTAATATTGTAATATTATTTGTTTCTTATGCTGGACAGTGTGGACAGGACTCCCTGTGATGTGCTGTTTGAAGGGAGATTAACTGGACAGACTATCTCCATCAGTACATATACACACACACACACACAGTGCCTCTCCCCCATCTGTTTAACTTTATAAACTCCATTTCTCAATGCTGCTAACTGCTGTGTCACAAAATAAACAGTCAGAAGGCATGCTGTAGCACAGAAAGAAAACTGCTTTATTGTGCAAAAGGATTGTTCCAGTATATCTTTACCAATATGATTTACTTAACAAAAGCATTACACAATTTGATATACAGCACAGGCACCATTTTACATACACTGACTTTAACAAGGGAATTCATTCATACAAATACAGGGGGAACGAATTGTAATAAAATTTACATAAACTGATAGATATATATATATATATATATGTTTTATCAATTTATCAGTTTATGTAAATTTTATTACAATTCGTTCCCCCTTGATTTATATGAACGAATTCCCTTTTAAAAGGCAATGTAACATGTTCCCTGTGTTGTAAATAATTGAGTTTCTTTTACTGTAAGGTCAGGTGCACCAGAAAAATTTTACAGGCTGAGACACGATCCTTTCCTCTATGTGCCGGACTGAGAACTCAAGAGTCACAAACTAGAGTTTGATTAGGAGGGGAGATAGATACCTGCCCCCCTGTCTAATTTTACAAGCAGTCACTGGAAGAATCATTAACCATAAAATGCCTGTTATCAGTGACAGCCCCCTGGGGAGATAAGTGCCTGCATAGCTCCTCACACCTCTTATAGATCCAGACATTATATTGTTAAAGATTCCACTAATTAACAGTTTATAAAGTTAAACAGATGGGGGAGAGGCACTGTGTGTGTGTGTATATGTACTGATGGAGATAGTCTGTCCAGTTAATCTCCCTTCAAACAGCACATCACAGGGAGTCCTGTCCACACTGTCCAGCATAAGAAACAAATAATATTACAATATTACATTAGGGGGGGCTCACTGATAATTTAGACAGGGGCCCTGCAAACCTACCAGGGGTGAGCTCCAGCTACTGCCCCAAGTCTGCACCACAAAGCGCTGCCACTGTGCCAGGGACACTAAATTAACACACATTGTGACCCTTTACTTACAAGGTGCTCAGTTTTATAATGAAAAAACTTACTGTCAGAGCATGCAGTCATTTTATGTTCTCCTGAACCTTCTAGGAAGACATGTAATGTGTAAATATATATATTAATATCACACATTCACCATAATTTCAAACAATATAAAAAGGATTTGGGGAAATACTATAACATCCAATCCATTTTGAGTTTTGGTAAGTGTATCCTACATCTTTTGGATATATATAATAATCCTAGTATTGCAGGTGGGAAATTATACCTATGGTAATAATCCTAGTATTGCAGGAGGCAAATTATATCTACCTATAGTAATAATCACACTAATGCAGGAGGGAAATTATATCTACCTATAGTAATAATCCTAGTATTGCAGGAGGGAAATTATATCTACCTATAGTAATAATCCTAGTATTGCAGGAGGGAAATTATATCTACCTATAGTAATAATCACACTAATGCAGGAGGGAAATGATATTTACCTATAGTAATAATCCTAGTATTGCAGGAGGGAAATTATATCTACCTATAGTAATAATCACACTAATGCAGGAGGGAAATTATATCTACCTATAGTAATAATCCTAGTATTGCAGGAGGGAAATTATATCTACCTATAGTAATAATCCTAGTATTGCAGGAGGGAAATTATATCTACCTATAGTAATAATCACACTAATGCAGGAGGGAAATGATATTTACCTATAGTAATAATCCTAGTATTGCAGGAGGGAAATTATATCTACCTATTAGTAATAATCACACTAATGCAGGAGGGAAATTAATCTACTATAGTAATAATCCTAGTATTGCAGGAGGGAAATTATATCTACCTATAGTAATAATCCTAGTATTGCAGGAGGCAAATTATATCTACCTATAGTAATAATCCTAGTATTGCAGGAGGGAAATTATATCTACCTATAGTAATAATCACACTAATGCAGGAGGCAAATTATATCTACCTATAGTAATAATCCTAGTATTGCAGGAGGGAAATTATATCTACCTATAGTAATAATCACACTAATGCAGGAGGCAAATTATATCTACCTGTGGTAATAACCACATTAATGCAGGAGGGAAATTATATCTACCTATATTAATAATCCTAGAATAGCAGGAGGGAAATTATATCTACCTATAGTAATAATCCTAGTATTGCAAGAGGGAATTATATCTACCATAATCTAATCCTAGTATTGCAGGAGGGAAATTATACTCCATATATATAATCCTAGTATTGCAGGAGGAAATTATATCTACCTATAGTAATAATCACACTAATGCAGGAGGGAAATTATATCTACCTTTAGTAATAATCATACTATTGCAGGTGTATGATTTTTCTTTGTATGCTACAATACACTGATTATTACTATATATATATATAATATTATATATATATAATTATTTGCATCTTGCAAACTAAAGATTATGTCATTATATATATTACATCAGTTTCAATATTATGTTCTGGTACATAATGTTGATTTTCTAAACTAATATTGGAAATACTGTTTACTTCATCCTGCCAAAGTACATTGAACAATTTGACATGATGTCTAGGGGCATTTAAACTTTTGCTGGGCTTGTTATAAACATGTGTACTGTACATTCTCCAATCCTTCAAAGTCCATACTTCTGATGGAGCAGACACAGAGTCACTGAGCCACAGTAATAATCATTTTACTTAAACAACACATTTTTCAGTGTTATCCAGCGCTGGAGTCACTAATAAATTAGTTACATCGGACATCTGAGAAACTGTAACAGCCGAATAGTAACTTTACACTGACTCTGATACAGTAACTGTATCTCTCCATGAATGTAACAGCAGACATCGGCAGAGAGATACAGTTACTGTAACAGCAGACTTCGGCAGAGAGATACAGTAACACAAGCAGCTGATCTCTGGGCTCAGAGATGCATTTGATTTTCGGAGGAAAGAAATTCGGAAATACGAAAGAAATTTAAACGAATTTCGTGGGCAACTAAAAAATTTCATTTTAGGACGAATCCTTCGTCCAAAACGAAATTTTGTGGTGCAAATGTCTTAGTTTCCATATTCCTACGAGTGATTTATTTGCCTATTTAATTGGGATTTTCTGCATGATTATTTCTTCATTTTTTCTCTCCGAATCTTTCCCCCCCCCCCCTCACACTTTTTCTCCTTTCTGGCGATCCTCTCCATTATTGAGAGACGGCAAGAGATACACAGACCAAGAAAGGAGGACTATATTTGTGCATCGCTTGAACATAAAGAGAAGTAAATTTTAAGGAATTTTCCCACTGGTATTCATACTGTTGTATTGGATATCATTGAATTTGCACATTTTGCACATTCGGACACTGTTGCACTTTATAGACTCTTATACCCATCGCACTGCTGGAATTTTATACATTGTTGCACTTTACTGTGTTCTATAGCACATTGCACTTTTATATGTGTACATTGAAGCACTTTAAGACTGAAGCACTTTATGTTTGATATACCTCTTTGTTGAAGTCTACCTTTAAATTTATCTAATTTCATTTTCGGTTAATGCAGATTTTGGTTGTTTTTTTCTGTATATTGCGCTTACCCCTTTGGGCAGCATCTCACTACTTATGAAGTAGTTAAATTATAACTAATAACACTATAGTAATCTGGTTTATAAATAGGCGCCTACGCTGTATGAGTGTGTGTGTGTATGTATGTGTGTGTATGTATATATATATATATATATATTTCTCTTTCTTCTTTTTTTTTTTTCTCAAACTACAAATGTTTTCTGACCAACTTTTTTTTTTTTTTTATTTTTTATCCAGAAGGCTTGTAATGTTGGCCTACGTGCCTCTTGGGCTGTCTCTTTTGCAGTCTCCCAGTGGCACCACTAGGAGGATACAGAGTGCTCCTTGAGAGCTGGAGAAAGGGCTCCTAGAAAGGAGGAGTGGAGCTACATGTGGAAGCCCCAGGGTAATGATACCAGACCTGGGGCAGCTGCATCTGACTGGCGCCCTGACTCCCTACACCAATGAAAAAGGTCTTGGTTGACTTCTGGATCCTGTGGAGAAAAGGGGTATGGGTCGAGCAGATGACTGGTCTTACTGCTGAGGGCACAAAGACTCTGTTGCCTCGGTGCTATACTCCCAAATATAGCATACAAAAATCCCCAAAGGACGGGCTGCACTCAAAGAACCAACATTTCAGCCTACACATAGGCCTTTTTCAAGGTTAAAAAAACAATGTATCTTATTACTTTTATAGTATAGATAATCTGTGGGATTTACCGAGTCTGTGTTGTGCTGGCCTCGATCATGCCCCTCCCCGGAACCCGGAAGTGGCGCATTGTTACTGGCCATGCACATAGCGTCTGAGATAGACGTGCTTACTGTTTGCTTTACATTGCGTCACAGTAAGCACGTCTATCTCAGACGCTACGTGCATGGCCAGTAATGATGCGCCACTTCCGGGTGGGCGTGATCGAGGCCAGCACGACACAGACTCGGTAAATCCCACAGATTATCTATACTATAAAAGTAATAAGATATATTAGGCCTTTTTCAAGGTTAAAAACCCATGTGTAGGCCGAAACGTCAGTTCTTTTAATGTTTCTTTGAATAAATTTAGTTTTTTACCGAAGACCTCCAGTGCAGCCCGCCCTTTGGAGATTTTTGTTTAATATATATATATAAATTTAACTTGTATGTGAGTTTTCCTTTGGAGCTCTGTGATGCGCTCATATACACTGCACATTACTGTGATTTTTTTTGCTGTAGAACTCTGTGAAATGCACACCACACTTTACTGTGAGATACAAATGGTGCACATTACATTAAAAATGGAATGGGCTGAAGAGCTCAGTGGACCTGGAAAAAAAAAATGGGTCATTGATTGTCTGGCGTCAACATTGTGGACCTGGAGGGGACAATGCATGTTGACGGGAGAGGGGGCGTCATGGATCGTGCACCTGGCCCATGAGGTTTATAGTTGCGCCTCTGTATGCGTCTTATGTTACACTGCTGGCCCATACTGAGATCAGCAGTTGGGTCCATACAGCCAGGGCTCGAGTCGAGTGGGAACAGCATTCCCGCACTTCTCCCGCTGCGGGAACGCAGCGTTCCCGCTGTGGCCCGAGCCCGAGCGCTTTAGCAGGTGGCCGCGTGCTTCCTATTAGAATGGTCGTGACTGCAAGTGGAGCCGCTTGCCTGGCTGTTTCATAGATCCCAGGCGAGCGGCTGCACTTCCTGTCAGCGGCCGCTGAAGCAGGAAGCACGCGGCCGCCGGCAATGTGCGGCAGGAGCAGCAGAGGTGAGCTGGGCTGGGGGCAGTATCCATGAGACCTGGGGGCATTATCCATGAGAGCCGGGGGCATTATCCATGAGAGCCAGGGGGCAGTATCCATGAGACCTGGGGCCATTATCCATGAGACCTGGGGCCATTATCCATGAGACCTGGGGCCATTATCCATGAGACCTGGGGACATTATCCATGAGAGCTGGGGCAATTCTATCCAAGTGAACTGGGTGCAATTATATCCATGTGAACTGGGGAAAATATATCCATATAACCAGTGCTGTGTATATTATTCTTGGGGCTCAGCGCTGTGTATGTTATTCTGGGGGCTCAGCGATGTGTATATTATTCTGGGGGCTCAGCGATGTGTATATTATTCTGGGGGCTCAGCGCTGTGTATATTATTCTGGGGGCTCAGCGCTGTGTATGTTATTCTGGGGGCTCAGTGCTGTGTATGTTATTCTGGGGGTTTGTGCCTGGAGATATCACATTTTCTTCAGGTAATGGGGGTTGTGGAATTCGTGCGTGAGTTCCCTCACTTTTTTTCCCAGGACTTGACCCCTGCATACAGCATATGATGTGCAGGTGGTGGGTACCTCGCTGGTTCTTGGAGATCGCAGCCCAGCTAAGGAGAAGCTGTTTCCTTGTGGCCCTGAGTTTGATGTGATTGACAAGGTGCCATGCTGATCCCGCAGCCTCTGCGTCTGAATGGGAAGAACTATTCTGACATTTGTCTGTTGTGCATTTATGCCTGGCTCTATGCCCCAGTCTCCCCTCAATTTTTGAACACTGTGTACCCTGAAATTTATTATTTCTATTTCCCCATGGGTTTTCATTCTGATTTCTTTTGCATATGCTTGCAATAATGTTTCCTTTGGTGGTGATTCAAAAACAAACAAAAATACCACCAATTTTTTTGCCTTAGTTTAATCTGTTAGTTAAAACCTTTTTGTTTATGCTAAAACTTTTTTTTTTTATTCTGTTGGTTTTGGAAGCCCTCCCCTTCCTTCTATTGAGCTCATTGAATTCTAGACTACTAGCATTAAAAGGCAATGTCAACAATAAAGCTTTTGTAGAGGGCCACTGCTGGACATGTTGACTTGCATTGCTCCAATGTCTTATCTGACATGCACTGAAGATTTTGCTAGCTATAGAACGAGCTGATTGTGTGTATTGCTCGTGTTGACTTTAATGTAATTTATATAACCCTAGTGTTAGGTGTGTGTGATTACAATTCATTGACATGAACCATGCTACAGAATCCAAGTAAAACTCCTCTACAGGAAGTGAGAGACAAGGTTTTCATGGCAACAATCATTATATGGGTTTAATTCTGACATGTGTTTATCCTTATAGCTACATTTATCAACCAGGATAGGTAGGAGGGTCTACAAGGCACATGCCATGTCTGATCACCTTTGTCCAAAGTTGATAACCAGATGATTGAAAACCCTTTCTGCCAGTGATGTGACTCAAAAACCAGTCAAGGTGCAGGTATGTATAATCCACAAAAACACTCAAAAAGGTAGCGACTGGAGGGCAGGTTGGCACCAGGTATATAAAAATGAGTCCACCAAAAAATGGTTCACACCTACCCCTCTAATGCAGGCAAAGGGAAGCAAATGACCCAGGAAAATGGTATACAAAAACTGTTTTAGAACATTACAATAACTAATTTTAATTAAAATCTTCATAAACTAGTGAACAGACAAATACATTGGAAATGTAATATGACCCCCACACCAGGAATAGTTTCACATTAAAGATTATTTTTGGTATCAAACCTTGTATACCCAGCTCCTCTGACTAGAGCTCCTTCATGTGCTTTCCAGCCAAAATAAATTGGTCATAAAACTTTTTTTGTATACAAAGCGAAAAAACTGAATATTGGTGGCCATATACTGCTATTTGCACATGGATATCCCAGGGTCAATTATAGCTACTACAAATGAAAAACCATCTCTGCAAAGTTCTTTACCCAGATTTGCATATCAACTCTTACTTATAATTCTAATCAATGCCCTGAAATAGACCTCCCCCAGATGTTTATTTCCTACAATTCCCCGAATTTTGATTTTTTTTGAATGCAATAAATGGCCAGAGACTCGTGTGCGGTGTAGTTCAGAAACAACGGGGCGTCCAGAGTTTGAGATTTCTAAAGTATTGAAGAGAACACCGTGCCTCCAGTGGTGTAGGGGTTTAAAGCGATCTACTGACAGGGTTATTCAAAGATAGCCAATCTGGCCCTGAAATTCAGCGAACGGTTACATTTCCTGGCCATTTGGCTATTTTGAGAGCAGGCAGTTCGCCAAATGTGGGCGAATTGCCTGCACACACACAGGGTTATTCAAAGAGATCGAATTGCTTGAAAGGTAACCGAACGCTGAAAATCGGCATTCGGTTACCTTTCTTGGCCATTCGGCTATCCAGAGAGCAGGCAATTCGCCAAATCCTAGCGAATTGCCTGCACATACGGTGCCTGTTCGAGGGCAGTGAAATCCCCATGAAAAAGCACAATAGCTTCGGCTATTCAGAGAACACAAACCAGCAGTGAAAGGTTCCCGAATTGCCCTGCCATTCGGTGGTTTAATTCGGCAAATTTATTCAGGAGAATCCCATAGGCTTCAATGTTAAAAATATTCCCGTTTTAATTCAATATCTAATAAACAGTTCATTATAAAATTCTGCAGTAAAGAGTCTCTTTATTTATAGATTTTGTTTAGGATATTTTAAGCATTTTTCTGTTTTTTTTTTTTTTTTATTTTTATTTTTTTTTAAGTTTACTTATTTTTTCTGTAACAGCCCTTTTTATTATCATTCCCTGGACCTCCATATGTAAATTTCAGACATTTTCGCTCAGTAGTTTGTTTGAAAATGAAACGCTGTTTGCAAAGAATCACACAAACTCTTTTGCTAATTTATTCACTGCCTCGTCTGCGGTCTCAGCTGCTTCGGCTCCTGCTCGGCTTTTTCGACGGGTTAATCAAGATGTTTTTGGGGGTTTTCGGCGTGCATTCGGTCGGTTTTGCAGTTAGTTTTCGTCAGGTTTGCGGTAGCTTTTCCCTGCAATTTGGGGACCCTGTGGTGCTTGCTGAATACACCGCAGGGTCATCAAAATGGGATCGGCAAAAGGAATCGAATTTAAGAGAACGAAAAGTCACCGAACGTGCGGTGACTTTTCGAATCTCTTTGAATAACCTTGTTAGTGTTCGAAGGCAGTGAAATCCCCATAGAGAAGCAATGCTTTGTCTATTCAATGAAGTGCCCTGCCATTCGGTGGTTTCATCTGTCAGGTTTATTCAGGCGAATCCCATAGGCTATAAGGTTAAAAATATTCCAGTTTTAATTCAATATCTAATAAACTGTTTATCGTTTTATTCTGCAGTAAAAAGTCTCATTTTTCGATTTATTTATTATTTTATTTTTTTCTTTACCCTGTTCGTCTGCGTGTCGTCTTTTTCCGTGGCTGCTCTGCGCTGTGATCGCTGGCTGCTCGGATTTTTCCGGCGTGTTCGAGGGTTTGCGGCAAGTATTCCCTGCACTACGGGAGCCCTGCGGTGCTTGCTGAATACACCACAGGGTCGGCAAACTAGGAATCGCCGAATCACCCCGAAGTGCGGGGGAATGAAACGTCATCGACCGTGCGGTGACTTTTCAGATCGCTTTTGAATAACCCTGTTAGTGTGGGAACGTGCCAAGATTTCTGTCCATCCATGATTCCTGTCACGACCACTATGCGTGCTGCGAAAGACGCCGGGTTAAGCCGCTCACTATCTGTCTATCCTAGACCCAGATAATGACTGCGTAGACAACAATCCCGGCGCTCTCGCTTACCTATCCGTCCCTGCACACTTTCTCTCACAACAGCTACATAGTGTGCGATACAATGGTCCCAGGATTGCAACGCAGTACCAGTGTTCTCTTGAATCGGGTAGTGACTACGTTTCCCACAATCCCTGGACCCACTTTCTTACTCTATTAGTTACGCTGCCACCAGTTCCCCTGAACACTACGCGTGTTGCGGCTAAGGATGCAGGGCTAAGCAACCCACTATCTGTCTATCCTAGACCCAGATAATGAGTGCGGGGACAACAATCCCCGCTGTCCACAGCGACCGCAAATCACAATTTCGTAGCTACTCGAGCTTAAAACAAAAAGCAATACTCCAGTCTCTTCCGTTGGCATGGATCGAATATCAGGCAGATCTTAATAAGGAATATTTATTATGATATAGAAAAAAATTATATCGCAGTGCATTTGTTACAAAAAGATGGATATGATCAATTAATTACACATTACACACAAACAGCAAACAAATAAAAGGGAGATAACCGCAGATCCTAGTTGCTTACAATATACGCTAGACGATCAGCCATAGGGGGGTTCTATTAGGAGCTGGCAATATTCCCTCAATTCTCGATTGACCTCCAAGGAAATGGCCCCAAGCTCTTGCTTGATTCAGAATAAATATATTGGGCTGCCCATTTTCTAAGTACAGCCTCCTAGCTGGTAGAGCCTTTGCCTACAATTCCCAGAATTCCTCTCTCCTGGGCACACTCAGTGCGTTTCTTCATTGATTTTAATTCCCTGGTCTATCCATCATCTCCCAGAGACCACCTCTAGTGATCAAAGGATGTGATTGCTTCTTTGATATGTGGTTGGGGTGCTGCTCCGGTTGTGTCTTCTCCCTGCCATGAGCAATTGACCCTCCTGCCTGCTGGGTAGAACCAAAAGGGTGATTTCTTTAATTCACACCTTCGCTGGCTTCACCGAGAAAATGGTCACTGACCTGTTAATTGTTTTCTCCAGCAGGCTGGAAGCGCTGGCATTGATTTACTAGGACAGCTGTGCAAAATGGCTGTGACACACACACGCACAATCTCATTGTGTGTGTGTGTGTGTGTGTATATATATATATGTATATATATATATATCTCACATATATTACAGAGTGATAGGTATGTCTACCTGTGACAATTCCTGTTCTAAATTTTATTAGCAAAAGCTGTAGCGGCTGTACTACTTTTATATAAGAGCTTGTCATTCCTATGGCAGATACAAATTGTCCTCCCTTGTGCATTCCCAATGCACACAGGTATAGATTTAAGGATCTTTCTAGGACTTATCAGCCAAACAGGAGCTCTGATTCTTCTGGTTTAAAAGTGAAAGAACTGCATTCCTGCATTACTTGACCCCTGCTTGGAGAGAAGACGTCAATCCACCCAGAACAAGCATACATTTTTCAGACTTTTTAAATTCTTACCCTAAATCTAATAAAATATTAATTCTCTTAAGGGATGATAGTCTCAAGCATTTCCATTCAGACCTACCTATGATTTAGCTATGGTTTTGCTATGCAAATGGGTAGAGGTGTGTTTTTGAAACCTGACTGGAGTTTTATCACTGGGAAATGTTTTATTTATTCATGTTTCAGTCGGCCTGTAAAACCCATCGAGTTCTAGATGGTACAGTACCTCATTTGGAAGTAACTGCTTTAAACCTCATTTTGTTATTTTTCCGGTCCTGGAAAACCTCTGCTGGGATCAAGCCGGGGGGTGTGCGTGTGTGTGTGTGTATATATATATATGTATATATATATTTCATTTTATTTTTTTTCTTCAAGTGGCCATGCTTTCACCTCTGGCTCAAAAACACAATCTAAGGTAGTTAGGATAGTGATTGGAGAAAGTATTCTAGTTTGGGGAATCTATGGCCTTATAGGGCATAATGTGTGGTTTTGAATGAATCCAAATTTTACAGGACAATTCTTTGTTGTCTGTCATGATGTTCATTTTTAAGATTTACTCTTTAAAATTTAGATTTTTAAAATGCCAAAGATTCAATTAATCCTCCCCAACAGGTGGCCACAAAACCTTAGTAAGTCATAAGTACTATTTTTGACACCTGCTATGTCCATAAACTGTTTTTAATGCAACTCTGGATTAATCTACCCATCTTGTTAACTCAGACGAGGAGTCCAGTATGCAGGGCACTAAGCCTGTATGGGTCCTCCACTATAAGCAGGACCACTTTATAAGGGCTCCACCCAAAAAAAGTATGAAGTCTTGTATAGCAAAGGGTAGTAGGCAGGTAACAAGGAATGAGTTTTGAGTGCAGAAGCTGTGGTTGTAGGAAAATTGGTCACCGGCTGAGGTTGTGTGCAGGCAGCAAACAACACTGGTGTTGTGGTCACAACAAGGACTTGAACGTACAATAGGAGAAAAAAAATAGTCATATGACCTCAAAATCCCGTATTGCCTACAACACGAGATTTTTGGTTACTTGCAATGGCCATTGCAAGTGTAAGCCCACTCATCATGACAAGGCAAATCTTGTGAGTAAAACAATGGATGAGATGGTGGTGCTGGTTCTGGTGGGGAATCTGTAGAGCAGCTGTCATGGTGTTTGACACCTCCTAGAAGATGAGCTGAAACTGCAAACCTCCATGCTGCAACCAAGTATTAAATTCTTTCCTAATATTTACATTTGCTCATGAACGTTTCTGGGGCTGCTGTTGGTGGTTTAATCTTATCTGACGTTTCTTGAATGCAGCCTTATTAGGTTATAGCGGTTTAGTACATGGAAAGGTTCCCCAACCCCTGAAACCTACAGATGACAAAATGAAACCCTAGTCATGTAGTCAAAATAAGTGACAAAAGTCCAAAGTCGGCATCTGCTATCGGTGATCAGTTTAGCAACGTCATTGACCATTTATCTGGAGTGATTTCCTTTTTATTCTGTGATCTATGCACACATGAGCATGATTTATTTTGTCACTTTCAGCTCATACGCAGATTCAGAATCCAACAGCTCAAGTGAACAATGAAATGGTTTACCATGTGTGCATTTTTTTTCTTAAAATAGAATGTTTGTAGGAGTACACTGTCAAAATGTAGAATTTTTTTATTCTTAAACTCAATTTCTTTACCCTGACTTCATACTGTGTAGCAGCATGTTGTGCCATCACATGTGTTGACTATCTAGCGAGAATAGTTCATAGACCTGTTCGCAATGTGTCATCTGTGTTAAATATGACTTATTATTTTTCTGCTGTGTAGCAGAGAGGATGCCGCATACAGAAATACCCCCTTACATTGTTTCAAATTGCATGCTCCATTATAGATTGCACTGCTTGGTAGTGGTGTAAATGTATTCAGTCTCCTGGGGTAAAACTGTAAATGGAAGTACATGCTGTTTTTATTGTTCTAATTGCTGTGACTATTTTCAAAGAAGCTGAAAGACTTCAAGGTTAAAGAAGGGAGCATAATACTTTCCACTTGTGTACATTTAAATTTACATGGCATGTTATTGCAGTAGTTTTTTTTATGCTACACCTTTTTGTTTAATGGAGTAAATGTGGTCTGTTTGAACTGCGTAAAACGCACAATTTGCCTTACCAATTTCAAGAAACCCATATCTGTTGCTATGACTTTATGAAATGTGTTACATGTAATCTGAACAATGCATGTAAATCGATAATGCGATTCTTGATCCTTGTCTATGCTTTGATTTGTTCCCCCTTGATAATGTGCCTTGAATGCTGCAAGCTGTATTCGTGTTTTTTTTCTTCTCCCATATTTTATTTCTTTTAAAAGTTAAAGATGTTTTTTAATGTTCAATTGCTATCAAAATGAATCCTCTGTAAATATAGTTTATGCTTCTTTCTTTTAGATATCCCTTCAGCATGTCTGAGCTGTTCAACCCAACAAAAGACTCTTTTACGGAGAAGACCCCGTTGCTTAGCGTTGCCACAGAAAAACCAAAGTATGTTTAGGTTTGATTTTCTAAAACGCGAATGTAAACCTCGCCTACTCCCCAATACAATGGACTATACGGGATTTACTATGTTATTTTCGACTTGAGTAAAATGTTCTCCAATTTTTAATGGGAAATCATGTGACTGGAAGAAAAAGCATTCAAATCTATAATAAAGAACTTGATCTGGATGCTGAATGCAGAAGGAAACGGCAAATTCATTTATTACAATACTTCTGCAATACTACTGAAGGATGACATGTACAACACACGGGTCAATGAGATTTCCCTCCATAGTGTATAGCTTTTTATCCAAGTGTTAGCGTGAGCCTGGGAACACTGTTATGTATGGCCAAGGCCTGCACACATACAGTGCTGAGATTCAACCAGTACATGTATGGAAAATAGACTTTTTTTAAATTTTTATTAGCAGTTTCACTACTGAGCCATTTCACCCGTGTGTGCTATGCTCGTTTTGTCTGTTTTGTGCTCATCATGTGTAAACGTGTTTTGAAGTCCTGTTTTATTAAAAGACCTAGACAAATTTTATTTATTTTCAGCCGACTTGGCAGATTCAAAATATCTCAAAATGTGAATGTGTTGTAACAGGTCTCTGTACCCCGATTGGGTAATATCTGTTATTGCCGGTTCTGTGCTGGGACCCCCCCCCCCATTCTTCCATCAGCGGTCTTTCGTGCCTTTCTCCAGCCCATAGCCGAAGTTTAAGGACAGGTACACGCAAAGAACGTTGATGGCATCCCCCAGAAATAAGGCAACACGTAGATCTGGAGGTTTAGAACAGACGGCTTCAAACTGAGCCTTGTAATGAAAGCATATATGCGGAGCCTGGCAGCCAATGGAAAATTACACCCTGACTTCTTAGGCTGGCATCAGATGAGCGTATTTGAAGGGCGGAAGGAACGTCCATGAGAGTGGACGTTCCTTTCACTCGACGCCCGTCTGACCACCTCGCTGAGCTTTGCATCTCCGTCAACGCGCGTCCTAGCACTTTGGCGGAGACTGCTGCTGCACGGATGCAGCACGGCCGCTGTTGCGCACGCACAAATTGCCAGCCTTATTGCATTCGTGTGCGCAACAGCGTGTAGCTGGACCCATCTTGGCGTCTCAATGCTGCGGCGGATGCCAGAAGGCAAGTCAGTACGGGCGCACATATTACGCTCATCTGATGCCAGCCTTACTGCACTTCATCATTAATCCCTCCCCCTAGAATTCTACTCTTTATGCTCTTAAATTTCTGCTCGGCTTCTGGGACATAATTAGACCAGGGACAGATAATGGGATTAGAATTGCTCAACATTTGGCAAACCAGACAGAACAATATCCATTCAAACCTTTAACAGATACACATTCCAGATGGGGGCAGTTGGAAAAGACTAAGAAGACACAGTAATCCTAATAGATTTTTTTCCTTGTATTTTGGCGCATTGTGTTTTATGAATCGCATGACTGTATAAAACACTGACCTTGCTTGTGGCATGGGAAATGAAAAGGTAATGGCAGTGGTATTTCTCATTTTATAAGTGACAAATGGACAATGTCCTTGCTTTGAAATAAAATGCATAAATAAAAATAGATTTATATATTTATTTTCTTTTTATATTTTTACATGACATTTAGAACTTTTTGGAGCTTTATAAATACTTGTATCTGTAAAATAGTTATACTTGGTATCCTCATTAGAAAGGCCAGACTCTGACCTATCTAATGACCCTGAGCCATGACTTTGTGGGTTATAAAGAATGGAAATACAGGGGTCCAAAGGACCCCCGCTCTCCTCACAGCGGGGAGGCGGCTTGTGTTTTGGATGAACCAATGTTTAATAACGCTTTGCACAATCACCTCCACATTTGGTCCTGGCATGGGAAATGCGATGGTGAGTTAGTGCTGTGGCATTGTTTGCTTTACAAGTAAAGGCAATAATGCCACCACCTTGGTACAGAGGAGAAAAAAGTACATTTTGTATTGTAACCCTCTCTATATTGTGCCCATTGTACAGCGCTGCGGAATATGCTGGCGCTATATAAATAATAATATATATATATATATATTTTTTTTCACATGACCTTTTAACATGGTCATGTTTGGTTTCATTGGAAAGGCCAGACTCTTCTCTTTTCAATAACGCCTCATGTAACCTTGTGCATTGTAGAAATCAAATGCAGGTATTCCAAAGGGACCCCTGTGACCCTCGCAGGAGTGCAGCAGTTTAGGTTTTCAGTCAGAGGGTGCGGTGATGGCCTGGAGGCAGAGCTGACCTCCAACATGTCAGCCCACACTGGAAGAACACTACAACTGGCGCCAGATCAGCATCGAGCCACATGGTTGGGATGACCTTCTGAGGGCCTCCTTCGCACTCTAGTGTGGACACGTTCAGTGTGTCTTCCGCAGCAAAATGGTTAAGGGACATTGTTCTTGTAAATGACATGTGTTTTGGGGTTTTGGTTTCTTAAATAGTTCTGTAGGGATTTCCTGGCTGAGGTTGGTCAGAAAAACTACCTTTTTGTGGTAGTTGCAGATCCCTAATGTAAGTTAAGGATTCCTGTATAGGAAGTGCCAAATTTCAGGCATCTGGAGAATGAGCAGTTCAAAGCTGCTGGTTCTTGCCTTATGACTGTATTTAAGAACCTGCTGGGTCTCAAAATCTGGTGATCTGTACCATTTTGTATTTGTCATCTGGCTTCAAGAGATGCTACCAGAGGCAGTGCTGGAGACTGTTGGTTCCTCCCAATTTTTGCAAGTAAAGCCACACTCTAATAGACCTGGTTATAGGGAGCCACTAATTGAGAGTGGCTTGCGCTATGCTTTTCTATTAACGTCACCCTATTTGCAGCACGACGTTTGAGTGGAAATAAATGCCCCTTCCCCATCTATTCTTTTTTTTAAGAATAATCTACATGCAAGGCATTCCAATATCCTTGCCCTAAAGTACGCTACAGTGTTTCAATTTTGTCAGTCCTGGTCTTGTCTTGATTCTCATAGCATTTTACATAGTGAGCTTAAAAATGTACAGAAACATCCAATAGTTATCCACCTATATACTGTATGCAGGATTTAGGCTAATGTCAGACGGACCTACTAACTGGAGATACTGTAGACCCCACACAGTCCGTTTTTGTTGACGGTTTGGCTTACAGACTGTACTAGAAGGACCCCAAGTCCTTCTCTACACCACCCAATAATACCACTATAGTTGCTGCCACTATAAAGACTTGTATATGGGGGGGTCTTGGGTGAGGGTAACCCCTCTGCACCTCCCCTTTCCAGTTTTAACCCTAGAGTGAGAATACTCAGATTGAAGAGTCACCCTTTAACATATGGTGACGACTATGGAAGTTTAATCAAAATAAAACCAAAAGCCTGATTTAGTTGGAATAATAAAAAATCTCTGTGGGTGTGAGCAACTGAAATTTAGATTTCCTACAATTGTAAACGCCTTGTGTAATTAGGGGAAAACAAAACCCATGGCAATGCTCATATGGTATATTCCTCCTAGGGTTGTGCATTTTTTTTTTTTTTCTTGCTTTCTTCTTTTTTTTTTTTTTTTTCGGATGATTTCGTCAATCCGGCTCATTTTGAAGATTCGGCTCATTTCGGATGATTCAAATCAGTTGTGTTTTTTTTTGCTTTTTTATGAGTCCTTTTTTTTTTTATTGGTTATTTAAGAATGGGAAGTAGATTACTACCAATAGAATGTAAGTTTCTTTACTTAAAAAAAATCTTAAGAGAATAATTAAGGCATTTTTTGGGGTTGACATTTTAGGTTTCCTAAGTTTTTGTTTCTCTTAAAAAAAAAAAAAAAAAAAAAAAAAAACCAAAACTTTTTAACCCATAGGTTTCAATGCAGCCTATGAATCCGCACACTGCCGGGCAGCGCCTCTCTGCAGTATAATTCAGCATATGAATCCGGGCAGCGCCTCTCTGCAGTATAATTAACCCCTTAGTGACCGGGCGGTTTTACACAATTCCGTCTTTTAGTGACCGCTGCTGTTTTTACGTTTCTGCGCTGTTAGTGTTTAGGTCAAATTTTCCTCTTGCTCGTTTATTCGACCCACACATATTATACACCCTTTTTCCCGCCATTAAATGGACTTTCTAGAAATACCATTATTTCCATCATATCGAATAATTTACTATAAAAAAAATATGAAATAGGAGGAAAAAATGGTAAAAACACAATTTTTCGTAATTTAATCTACAACCACCCAAAACGACCCCGGCTAAATAGGTTCAAAATTTTGTCCCGAGACTAGAAATACCCAATTTTTACATGCGTTTGCTTTTTAACCCCTTCACTGCTGAGACAGTTCACCTATGTGCGCTGCGCTCATTCTGACCATTTTGTGCTAATTATTTTTAGATGACAGCCTAGGTCCTATTTAATTAAACCCCCCCCCAGACAAAAAACTTTTTAAAAAAAAAACATTTATTTAATTTAATTTTTTTTTTATTTAATTTTTATTTTTTTATTTTGTTTTAAAACCAAACCTGGTCATGTTTGGTATCATTTGAAAGGCCATAATCAGGCCTTTCAAATGATGGCAAATATGACCATCTAGCTGCCATGGATCGGGAGATAAAGGGATCCTTAGGATCCCCATATCTCTACATGGCAGCTAGATGGTTAACTGGCCCACTGACATCCTCACACATATGGTGAGGTTGTCCGTGGGTGGGGGGGACCTGGAGGCTTGGCTGACATCCAAGATGTCAGCCCCCCTCCAGGTTTGAATCGGGTTTTGGCGCCAATTGGCGCCGCAACGTGATCCGGTGGCGAAACGGTTAATGCCATACACCGCTGAAAATGGGAGGCTCTCCCCTCTCCAGCAGTGCAAACAGCATCTCCCTAGCTTCAATGGTTGGGGAGATAGAGGGCTCTGAAGGAGCCCCCCCTCCCCTCCATTGAAATGCATGGGGACGCCTGCTGATGACGTCACCACGCAGCGTGGCAACGTCATCAGCCTCGCCTGCCCATGTAAATCACATGGGCAGGCTTCCTCCCTGCCAGATCGCCGTGGGATCCAGCGAGGGAGGTGAGTATCGGGCGGGAGGGGGATTAGGCGCCGCTGACGTACCCTGTACGTCCGCGGGTCTAAGGGAGACCCGAGGACAAGATGTACAGGGTACGTCAGCGGCCCTTAAGGGGTTAATGCAGCATATGAATCCGCACACTGCCGGGAACAAGCACCTCTCTGCGCGGTATAATTAATGCAGCATATGAATCCGCACACTGCCGGGAACTTCCCAGCAGTGTGTAGATTCATATGCTGCATTAATTCTAACTCCTAAAAAACAAAAAACTAACTGATCAAAAAATGAATCGATCCGAATCCATCTCCAGAAAGGCACTTCCCAGCAGTGTGTGGATTCATATGCTGCATTGAAACCTATGGGTTAAAAATCCTTTTCTTTAAAAAAACGTTAGGAAACTTAAATTAAACCCAAAAAATCCTAAAAGAATAAGTAATCTACTTCCCATTCTTAAATAAGCAATAAAAAATGAAATAACTTCTAAAAAAGCAAATAACCAACTGCTTCGGATCACCCGAAATGATCAGGATCATCGAATCGATCCGAAATTTCGGGTGGTTGATATTTCATTTTCGGAAATGCTCCTAAAACACCCAAATGGTGAATATCGTCCGAATTTCAATTCGGAAAAAAACAAATTGCACATCTCTAATTCCTCCTTTCACCTTAAACCACTCACTCAGCAAATCCTAAATCGTGTAGGTGGAAGTGATCCTGTTATAATCCTAGCCATGTTGGACATTATTAATGGGTAAACAAATTTTAAATATGGTGATGCATTGGAATAGGAAAAAAAATCTGTGACAAAAGGATGCTCAAAGTCTGAGGGGGGGGGGAACAAGTGAATGGGGGAGAGGAAATCGACAGCTTTTGGTTTTTATACATTTTACAGATCTAAACTTAAAACCAGACCATGAGTAACTTTTTTTTCACGTAGAGATCTATCCTTTGTAACCAGACCACCCTGTCCTAAAGTCACCTGAATAGAAGACCTTCTTTTAATCAGAAAACTGACACTTTATGATCATAACACCATTTCAAATGACAAAAGATGAAACTACATGGACTTGGTTGCAATACTAATTAATACAAATGTTTTAAAAGAATAGTTGAACTACAGAAAATACATTTAAAACTCTATCTTGCATATAAAACTTTGGGAAACAAATCAGCAATATAAAGTACTGCCCTCCCCTGTGCATTAGAACTAGCAACTTTTTATTCTTTTGTGTGGATATATAGTATATTTTTCAAGGAGGGGGAGAAAAAAAATACTCCACTGGTGTTTTCAATCTTGCTGCTTCTTAACACCGAACAATGATGTTTGCATTTGTGTGAAGTTCTGTAAAGCTTTCTGCCGCTGTCTCGCACATCGCAATGTCTTTTATATTGTTGGTTTGCTCTTATTTGTTGTGTGAAAAAACAAGATGCCCGTGTCAAAGACGTGGTTTCTCTGCAACTCGGAGTGAATCAAAATAAAGTTAAGTGTTGCGAAAACCGTTTCCAAGGAAACCAGAAGACTTCCAGACCCAAGAAAATCTTTAGAGACCACCATGCCTTTGATCCTCTAAAGATTTCTATAAAGCTAATGCAGCAGTGCAGTTACTCATGACTTAATAACCTTAAACTACCATTCATTTGAAAGGGTGCTCTTCTATTACCTTTTCCCCTCTCTCCTCCCCCCTCCGCCCTCCTGATGTTGATCCCAATCAAATTGTGATTTGAAGAAATTCCCTTAAGCAAGACTTCATTTTTAGAACTGCAGCTCCAAAAACAATAAAATGACCTCTTCTGGGTTTATTTAGATTATTCAGGCATCATTTACAAATTCACATTCTATTAGGAATGCCTTTCTGTGTCTTGCTTCATTGTTCTTGAAATCTTAATTATTTCCTAAATACAGAAAATGCCATTTGTGTGTAATTGTATAGCAATGCCCCATTTCTCTAGTAATAAAAGGGTCACAAAAATCTTTTTGGCGTTTGCTTATGAAATTAAAACTTCCTGAAAAGTTCACTTAACACGGTGAATGTACCTTTTTCACAAACAACTACGTGCATGGCAATTAAGGCTAATGTCAGACGAACGCATTCTGAGCACACCGTGCACCCGTGCACAACTGACGTACTTTCTGACTAAGGCTAGGGTCAGACGAACGCATTTTTCACGTTGTCCGTGAAAAAGTGCGTTCGAACGAATGGACGTATTTTTTCACGGAATTTATTTATAAAGGATTTTACCAGGAAGGATACATTGAGATACATTGAGATTTCTAAGCGATAGCGGTCATACGATGCGCATTTTTGTCCGTGATTTTGTATGGATCATCAATAAAACCCTTTTGCGTCTGGACGTTATGTTGGCCGGACGTGTGCAGCGTCTGACGTCTCCCAATCACGCAAACACGCCGCTATGCGGCCGCAGCGCACTCTGTACGTCAGTAGTAGCGGTTTGACGTTCTTGAAAAAATGCGTTCGTTGGCCACTTGCGTTGCACGGACGAACGTTCGTGCGGCCGTTCGTCGTATGTTCCCCGGCATTGGACGTCATTTGCTGCTAGCACGGCCGTGATTTCGTGCGGCTGAACGCACGTGAAAAATGCGTTCGTCTTACCCTAGCCTTATACTGTAGATGCCACACAGTCCATTTCTTTTGACTGATGTAGATGGGAAATAAAATTAATATGTAAAATGAAAAAAATTGATACATGTTATGAAAAACCATTTGTCCATCAAAAATGCAGTCCGTCCGACTATGTTCCATCACTCACACACAAAGCTACGCGGACGTGGCGCATTCTCTTGACGTTCTTACCTAAATTGTGTCTGGTGCCACGTGCGTTGTGCGTGCGCACTTCTGTGCGGACGTACTTCGTGTGTGGGTCTCTATTGATCATAATTTTATGCTACGACGGACATTAAAATGTGTGGCAACACGGACGTGATCACTGCGTTCATCTGACACGGGCCTAAAATACTCTATTCAATGTTTTTATATCCTGATCTCTTACTGCATTATACTTCATTAAAATTCTAGTCATGAAGTTACTGTAGTATGTTGCAAGGCTGAAACTCTGCACTCCATCACATTCCCAGTCTGTGAAATTGGGTATTTTACACTTTATTTTTAGAAATAAAAATCTAAATATATCATTTGTTTACTTTTTTATATTTATTTTTATTTTTTTTACTTTTTTCACTTTTTTTTTCTTGCTGGGATAGGGTACCAATACATATATTTTGGTAATAAAATGGATTTGCTGTAATCCCCATTGATGCAATCCCAAGGTAGAATTAAGTAATTTAAAATGCAGCCATCTTTACACTTTTGTGAAAGGAAGTCATATAATGTCCCCTTTACTCTACCCTATTGTAGGAAACACAAAGGGAAAGACAATGCTGCCAAGTACAAGATGATAAAATCCTTTTGTTCAAAACCTTGAAATCTATTAATACATATTATTTTTTTGGGATTCTTTTATCAAAATTTTATCAACTCATGGGCATGTGTTTTTTTTTTTTTTGTTGTTGTTTTTTTAATTATTATTATCAAATTAATAAAAATCTATATGATGTTTACCTTTTTGACTAATCTCTGAGCTTTGCTTTTTCTTAACTATATTTTTTTCCTATCTCAATATTTCCCGACTCTCTAGAAAAATTCTATAAAATTTGGTTTGGATACTTTAACTTTGTTGCTTCTTTAAGTTTCTATACACCTTCATATTGATGAGTTTATACAAGAATGAGCAGATTCGTTCACCGAAATACCAGCTCTTGGTGCTGTGTACTTGAAAGTCAGTGAGCAGATGATTTTATAAATGCTGCTCACTGGCATGCACTGGTAAGATTGATCCTTTCAGTCTTTGCCATTTTCAGTTGTTATACTTCGTGGTCTTCCATAATTTGACTTTGACCTGTCCACTTGCTTTTCTAAACATCAGTTTTTATTATAGATCTATATAACTCGCACAAGTATAGCAGTATGTAGTGATACTTTTTTTATTGGACTGTTACATTTAAAAGACAAGCTTTTGAGAGCAGAGCTCTGTTCTTCCGGTCTGGACACTATACTGATCAGTATTTTAGAATTGAACATTAAGACATAAGGGTCACATGGGAGGGGGCTAGAGGTCGTAAAAAGTGAGAGTCAAATGGCATGTTCAAAATATAAACATTTTCCCATTTTTGTACATACCATTTGACTCTTTACGACCTCTAACCCCCCACCCATGTGACCCTTATGTCTTAATGTTCGATTCTAGGATACTGGACAGTATAGTGTCCAAAGCTGAAGAGAGAGATACTCTCAAAAGCTTGTCTTTTAAATGTAACATTAGTCCAATAAAAAAGTATCCCTACGGACTGCTATACTCCTGCATCTGGACCAACACTGTGTGTGGTTTGTTTTGTTTTTTTTAAAAAAAAATTACTATCTACACTTGTGTTGGAAATGCTGCAGACCTATACTGTGCATAAATATAAAAAAAGTGTTTGTTTTTCTTGGATGAGGGGTATATTTTGGAAAACCCGTTCTTTTGTTTTGCTGGTACGGAGTACTGGCACCCATCTGCGTGTCATTGAAGTGCTGTTCAGCGCTTATTTGGAGCAGGGGGTTGGCATCATGGATGTCAGCCCTACCTGCGGGAGCACCTTCACCCACTGACCTCATCGTGCATGAGTGTGATGTCATAAATGGGACTACCCCCCCCCCTCCCTAGCTGGAAGGGGGATTCCCTATGGAGATATGAGGGTGGGGTTGTCCAAAGGACTCCCATATCTCCTGGACCCAAAGAGGCTAGAGGTTCATGTGAGGTATCATTGGAAAGGCTAGAGCATGTCCTTTCCAATACCAAACATGACCTGGTTTCATGTAACAAAAATAAGTAAACCTTTTTTTCTACTGCAGCAATATTGTTCACTTTTCAATTATAAAATAAACATTGATGCTACATTGTGGAGTTTTGTGAATTCCTCATACATTGCACATTACTGTGAGGTTTATTGCTGTGGGGCTCTGTGATAAACATGGGTGGTGTTTTGGTGGGCATAGTTGGAAGGGGGGCATTTCATTCTAGGACTCAGGAATTGCAATTCGTGGCCTGGCTCTATTCATTGTCTGCACTCTGGCGTGGGCCCTCTATTCATTGGCTGCATGTGGGCGTACGCCAACTTTTTCATTGGCTGCAAGCTGCCTGGAACGTTATGACACTTCATGGTGAGTACATCCACCTTCTTTACTAGTCACTGACACATTCATATATTCCCTTATCTGACAACTTCTTTTGATGTAGGTGAGTGATACATTTTGGTTAATCTTTTATTATATGTATGGCTGTACCACTACCTGTATTCTTATACCATTCTTGATGAATCACTTTTGATGTTGACTTCTTGGATCCCCATATACACTTAATGGGGTTTTAATTTGGGTAAAAATCAAGAACCTGAAAACAAAGTTTGACTATTCTGTAAGTAATGTATCTGTGCGCACACCCCAAAACATGACCGTGCATACATGGCACAAAAAGTATTCGGTGCTGCAGAGTAGACTGGTTCTAAGTTATTAGACCATCAAAGGTGTGGCTCAAATTGGATTGTACAACATGTGTTTGGATGCATGCTGTAGAGGTGGTGAAGGTGAGAAGTGGTCTGCTATTTAAAGTTTGCTTTGGTGCTGGTGTGGGTTCTCTATTCTTTGGTCCTAAGTTGTTGGCTATAGTCCTGGCAACTGGCTGCAAAAGAGAAAATAAATCTAGCTCACAACCTAATATGGATTTAGTATGGAAATCCCCCCCCCCTTATTGTTTGTTGTTTAGTAACTTTCACTTCAGTCTCTCTTGACCTAGATATGTGCGTTTTTGTTCTGAATCGCAATTCGGACGAAATTATACAGATTCGTGTTTTGGAAGCACTTCTAAAATAACTTTTCTATCCGGAACGGAAACAAAACTGTATATAATTTAAATTTTTACGATTTTTTTTTTTTTTTTTGTTACACCATTTCACTCAAACTCCGTACCGTATCCCTGTCCATTGCCTGTGGTGCTGAATATGTTGTATTCAGCACCACGTTGTGATTTGGCGGCAGTGACATTAACCATTACTTCTCTATGGGGAATCTATTCAGAGAACGCCAAACAGTAGTGAAGTGCCCTGATTTTTGGTGATTTGTTTGACCGGTTTAAATGTGTGAATCCCATAAGTTTCAAGGGAAAAATAAACTCCCCATTTTTATTATTATTATTATTCTGTATTTATTAAGCGCCAGCATATTCCGAAGCGCTGTACAATGGGGGAGTACAGACATGAGACATACTAGAACACATAAGGAACAGATGGCCCTGCCCTTAGGATAATTGTCCTACTGATACAACACTTTACACAAGTGCTCAGCCAGACATCCCATGAGCTTACAATCTAAAGGACAGGGGTAAGTGAAACAGAAGGGGAGCTGGGGAGTGTGGATCTGGTGACTAGAGAGAGAATAGCAAGCCACAGGTTGATTAGAATAAAGTGGCAGCAGGTGGAGGGGAATGAATATGTTTGGACCAAGGACGGGGCGGGTGGGTGGCACTGCAGAGTGCAGAATCTGGAGTGGTGGCTGTGAGTGTTGAGCTGTGGTGAAGGAAGAGGCAGGGAGTTAGCAGAGGGCTCTGTATGCAAGCAGGTAATGAGATGCAAGGGGGAGGAAGTGGGGGAGGGGAGCAGAAGCATGGTGGAACAGCAAGTTTTTTTTGTAATATAAAATTCTATCGAAATTGGAGGGAAGGCATTAAAGGGAAAAGTTATCAGGCAGACTATGAAAACGACAGAAATGAAGCAGAGGAGTGCCTTGAATGATGTTATGGCTGAATTGTGGATACCTTGGGAGTCCTTCAGGGTGCAGAATCTGGAGTGGTGGCTGTGAGTGTTGAGCTTGGGAGCTTTTATTAAATATTCAGACATTCGACCCTTTATTCTTTTTGCAGCAAAAAGCTTTTTGATTATTTTTTTTCTTGACTATTTTGAATAATTTAATGTTTTTGTTTTTTTATTTTTTGACAATTATTATTTTGAGAATATGTCATCCATAACAGTGGCAATAACTGAAGTAAAAAAGGTCTTTGGCGGCGCTAGTGGCTATATTCTGGTCAAGTGTGGTCTGCTGCCTACGAGGTATTGTGCATAAAACAGAAATGCACGGATACAATAAAACAGAAATGCACGGAATGTACAAAAATAAAGTGTCCTGGTGACGCAGCAATAACTGAAGACAGAAACCTGTAAAAGGGAGGGGACTGTCACCGGTAATATGGAAGTACAACAAACTAGACAGCCAATGCAGGGGAACTAGCGGGTTCATTGGGGAATTCATCGGATGGACCGATGCACATATATAATACACCCAATAATAATAATAAAAAAAAATTAAAGGGGGTGCATCTGTAGATATCTGGCGCAAACGTTGTGTATTGAAGGTGATGGAATAAAACCAATCTTAAGAATACCATGGTAGGTTGGAATTTAAGAAGATTGTTTTTATTCCATCACCTTCAATACACGTTTCAACCTCGCATAGGTCAAAAGTATAAATCACAATTTTTCCCTTCCCATTAAATAGTATCACATATCAAAAGGTCCCTCAATTAGCAACTAATTGTGTATTGATGGTGATTGGGTTTTATTTAATCTTAAAAATAAAACTGTGTGCTGGAATTTTTCTTATACGATTTTGCTTTTTCTCTTGGCTGCCATGCTCCGCCTGGGACTGTGTATAACTCAAAGGTGTTCCGTTGTTACTGTTCTAAAAACCTCCAGATCTGCATGGTGCCTCATTTCTGGGGATGTCATCTTTGCGTGTACCTGTCCTTAAGCTTCGGCTAAGGACTGGAGAATTGCATGAAAACTGCTGGTGGGAGAATGGGGGTGCTGCAAGGAAGCAACATTAACTGATGTGACCCAGCTAGGGTACGAAGATCTGTTACACCCTGTATACTTAACATCCGCAAAATCTGTGTTTTAGCGCAGTGAGGGGTGTCCATTATGCCCTCCTGAAGAAGCTCAATAAGGGGGACACAATTGTCAGAGGTTGCTCTGAAGCAATTCCTAAAGATGCGATTTATTTATTTATTTATTTATTTTTAAAACAATTCTCCTGACTCTTTTTAGATTTAACCTTTTTGTATTGGTGTTTATTTGAATTGTGAGACTGACAATTTTTGCAGCCATTTACAACAATGACAAACACCAGCAGCTATTGAATAATAACCTTACCTTTTTTTGGGGGGGTTTTGCCTACTGTCCCTTCTAAGGCTTCCACTGTCACTAAACCCATAAGACATTGTTGACAACTAAGGTGGTAAAATTTAGAGCAAGTCCAATTCAGTTTTTTCATAACTAGTGTTTTGCAGGCTACTAAATCTTCATAAAAAATCTGAGCTTGGAATATTTATACAGTGAAGGCCAGTGTCAGACGAGTGCACTAGGTGTGCCCGTACTGACGTGGCTTCCGGCGTCTGTCGCAGCGTTGCAAAGGGGCCGGCCAGACACTGTTGCGCACGCATCTGCGGCCTCTCCGTCAAAGCTCTAGGATGCATAGTGACTGAGCTGCAAACCGCCACTCTCCATAGTAGGATCGCGCTTTGCAGTGCTGAGCGCATGAATTTTTATTTTTTTATTTTTACACATTACATGGTCATGGTTGGTATCATTGTAAAGACCAGACTCTGACCTTTTTCAATGACCCTCAACCTTGTGCGGTGTACAATTGAGGGATGCATGTTCCAAAGTCCCCCTGTCTGTCCTCACTGTAGCACCACGGTCTAGGTTGTGAATGAAACAATGCATTGCTTCACCAGATGCACACTTGCTGGCATTTATGGTAAATGAGGTGAATTGGTGCAGCATCACTGTTCACTTTATAATTTTAAACTGAGTAATCGTGCCGTGTTAGAGAAAAAAGCGAAAAAAATTATTTCAATTTATGTAAAATATCTAGAGTGGTTCTATTTGGTATCACTGGAAAGGCTATAAGCCGACCTTTCCAATGATACCGAATATGTCCCTCTAGCCCTTAGGGCTCCAGAGATACAGTGGTCTAAATTATTGCAAATTATAAAAAATCTAAATAATAGTATGTGTGTGTGTGTGTGATATATATATATATATATATATAATTATTATTAATTTTTTTTACAGGGCAATGCGCCCCCTTGTGGCAGGCACCTGTAGGTACATGACTACTCTGCCTAATTATAAATCCGGCCCTGCCTCTCTCCCCATCGCTGAGGGTTACCTGGTAAAGGGGCATCCACATCGCTGGAAATGTCAGTGTGACATGTCTTGGATGCCCGCCACACATTGGTGCGATGACGTCAGTTAGTAAATCAACCCCCTCGCTGCCAAGATGTTTCCCTATTGTGGAGATGGGGGGTCATTTGGACCCCCATCTCCCAATTGGTGGGAGCCAGAGCGTGGCCTTTCCAGTGATACCAAACCTGACCAGTTTAAGTGTGTGTGTGATATATATATATATATATATATATATGTGTACATATATAATTTTCTAAACTAATGCAGCACTATTGTTCACTTTTCAATTATAATGTGAACAATGTTGCTGCACTAAAGAAAAATGTTGTTTTTTCAGTTTTAACTAAAATCGTGTATTTTCTTTTTCTTTTTTTTTGTAGCATTCTAGCAGGACATGACCTATGCATATAATACATGTGTCTGCTGTAAAAAATAATCTATAATTTGTATGGGTCGTACAATAAAATATGACTTCAAATCACGTTTAAACATAATGAGCAAAAACATTAAAAATTAGCTCCGCATACAGGCGAAATGGCTCAGCAGTGAAGTGATTTAAAAAACTTCATACAATGAGAAAATTCTAAGTGTGGGTCTTTTTTTAATTTTCAAAAAAAAGCTAAGATTTGCTGGCGTACTTGGTGAAAGTTTATTGGACTGCAAAGGGTTAAAGATACTCTTTTCCTGAATTTAATGCTATTGAATTTCCTGAATTTAATGTATTGACGTTTAGTTACAGTATGCTATGAAAATTACCTGTAAAGAAAACTGGAGGAAGGGTTTCTAATCCTGCCCTATTAAATTTAATAATAAAAATAGTCAAAGTGCAAAAAACACTGAAAATATGCATGTTTATTTGGTTAACGTTTCCTTTCATAGAGAATGAGCAAGGTGTGTGGTTTTCTTTTTTTTCCCCTGCCTTGTTACACGTTTATTGTACATGAGCAGATGTTAAATTTAACATTTCATATAATTGTAGCAACCATTCGTTCTCTTACTGCAGATTCCTGACAGAAATTCTTCACCATGCTACATAATGAGATTAGGAACATGTTGATGAAATGGGCAGTAAATAAAACGATTCCTGTAGTTAAGTTGGCCAAATATGAATGCCCATGTATACATCGGTCTGTCATGTGAATTTTCTTAATGGCAAAACAAATTGCTCTTACCTAGTATAATCTTTAATTTCAATTTGAACCTCTAATCACACTACTGGACAATTTGTTTTGTAACACATCAGTAAAATGTCTCCTAGACATGCTGGTTTATCATCCCTCCTAGCTGATGGCTCCCTTGTTTGTGTTCTAGTTGTTTGATGTTCTTGTTAGATGTCATAGTCTCAATGGTGCATGAAAGCAATAGGTGGTTGCTCACTTGACACCTCCAAGTGTCTGCATGACATAGGTTTATATATATATATATATAATGAAGAATGCCTTTTTATAATTGAACACCTTTAAGATGCCCTACAGTTAACAATATAGATGCTGAAATGCAACTTTGAAACTCCTAGGTAAGTAGCTGCTGGGTTCTTCTTTCTAGCAGGGATACAATTTTCAATCCCATGAACCAGTGGTTAGTCTAGGAACAATATTTAGGGGGCACATAAGAAACCATAGTCAAAACTGGGGGGAGGTGTCAGATCTCGTCCCGGCATAGGCTGACCCAGGCACTCCTCCTTGCTGGCTCCCTGTCCTCCTCGCACTTCCTGGGGCTCTCCTTTGTGGCTCCTTCCTCCTGCACGATCTTTCCCTATGTGCTCGTGCTCGTGCTGTGGGCTTGAGCATCTTTCGGCCGCCAATGGCACATCGCGCCCTTGACGTCATCACGCCCGCGACAGCTTCCCCAGGAGTCATGTGATCCACTCCACCAATGAATGTACAGGGCACCCAACTTAAACTGTCTTTGCCCCAATCACTTTGACCTTTTTGTGGTTCCAGTTTATCTGACCCCTTAAGTGCCTGGTATTGCTAGTTATCGCTCTGTATTGTTGATTTACTGTGTTTGACCCGGATTTGACTATCGACTTGTGTACCTCCTAACCCCTTGACTTGGATTTGCCTATCGACTATTCTACTGCATTGCGGGACCCCTGGCTTCCAGGCTTTGCCTGGTTCGGTTCCCCTATTTTCCTTTTCCGTACCTCTCCTGTCTTATACTGCCAGCCATAGAAGGACTGGTGTATCCCTTCCTTATTGCTGTCCCTGCCTTATAGGTTCACCTCCTACCATTGTGAAACCCAGGCACATTAAGGACTGGTACAGAATCTGGGTAAAGGGTTACCTAGTATTGCATCTCGGGTTAACCCATAATTTACATAGGAAATATCCTGAACCAGCCTTACAGGAGGGGACACTAAGTGTATATAAAGAAGACTCCAGAATCCCAGAGTAATGTGATGCAATGACACCTTGTTTGTTGTACTAACCTGATACTTAAATTCAATATTTTACTAGCAGCAATTCGGCAGTTATCGCCGATGTCCTTCAGCGCAAATTACCATTTGCTAAATAGGGCATTACCATATTTTTGGTGAAATGGATTCCCCGACGTGGTGAAAAGCAAAGGTTCTAAAGGTGAATTGAGCCTTTAGATTCTAACCTACACAATAACTAGGGATGAGCTGTTCGGTTCGATCTGTTTGGAGTTCGCATCGAACATTGGCCGTTCGACAGTTCGCAAACTTCGAACTTTTTGGGATGTTCGCCAAAAGTTTGAAGGAAAATAAAAATTGAAAAAAGTGTAAAAAATGCTTAAATACTAAATTCTAGAAATAGACTCTTTGCTGCAGAATATTATAAGCAATGGTTTATTAGATATTGAATTAAAACAGGAATATTTTTAACATTGAAGCCTATAGGATAAAACATTCTTGTTACTAAAACATCAGGCAGACACGGCCCTCTAATCAGGCACTGTAGAGGGCAGCCTGCAGGGGCCTCTCAAGGATCCCCTTGAGGAGCATGCGGCTGCCGGATGACAGAGCTGTGACTGTGCAGGCTAGCCGCCTGGGTGCATGTGGCAGACAGGCAGCGCAGGGAGGGAGCCACTGCACCTGCGGCCACAGCAGACCCCCTCTACAACCAGGATCCAGGGAGCCCCCACTGACCACCAGGCTAAGGTAAGGCGACACTTTTCTAAAAAAGTAAAATCCGAGGACATTTTTAAATGTCCCCGGGAACATAAAATAAAACCTTTTTTTTTTTCTTTCTCTAACTGGCTGAATGTGTATGTATATCGATCTGTGCGTAAGAATACACTGGTGGCACTCTTGGTCTTTCAAAAAGATTACTTTAATGAAAAGTTCGTTTCAGTCTGCTAACCGCAGACTTTCATCAGGAATACAAAAATCAATCACAAAAGAACATTTAAATAACACAAATAATACTCACCACCGGTGTTATCCGAACCCTCCCATCTCCGCGCCAGGCAGACGCCGTCCACTCAGGATGACGTCACTGCGCCGGTCTCTACCCCGTGACCCATCACCATAGCAATATGATGCTTACCCCGTGAAAACATTCCCCTAAAAAACAATTAAAAATATGCAAAGGGCTTTAAAGATCCCCAAATATCCCCCTTTCTCATGAATCCATTTGGTCTAACCCTCTGAAAGCGGGCCGCCATATCAAGAAAAGAAAAAGAAAAAGGATCTTCTAGGAAGCCCCGCAATAGATTCTACCGATGGTTGCTATGGAAAAATTAGTTGACACATACACATCCAGATCAACGTTATGAAAAAATGTAGCCCCTTACCGTGCTCAGGACAACTAGCAAAGCCCCACTGTATCCGCACTGACTGGCAAAAGAACGAAAAATCGCCTGTGCAAATACATACACGCAAGTCACCGAAAAATATCCAAAATGTTTCTAAAATATGCACATTGTATCTGAGCCTCAAAAGGGATATTAAACTATCAACCCACTGTGACTAACCCCCATATATAATAACATATTCATTCATAACAAAGCTAACTAAAGAAAATAGAAAAAAACGAAAAAAAACTACAATATACTAGAAGGCATGCCTATTATAAGACTATATCCATTATTACAATATTTATCCTTAGCCCTCAGATAAACCCTCATTGAAAAACAATAACAAAATCAAAATCAAAAAGTCAAAAAATTCCAAACTCAAAAAAAATTTTTAATTAAAAATTCATAAGATCACAAAAGCCAAAAAAGGAAAACAAATATATGAAAAAAGAAAAAGAGGGAACAAAAAGAGGTTCTCACAAGAAAAAAGTAGAAAAAGAGACCGTAACGTCCTACAAAAAAGGTACAAAGGACAGTCTCTCATTTAGGCCTCTAGGGGAAAGTGTGTTCAATTCCTTGATCCAGAATGTTTCCGGTCTCAATAGTAGATTACTTCTATCTCCTCTTCTTCGTAATGGTGGCACATGGTCGATTTGCGATAAATTTCATCATTGGAAGTTGATGTCCTTGTTCCAAAAAGTGACGGGCGACTGGCTTATAGAGATGGTCATAGTGATAAACCTATCTAATAGATGATCGATGACCTACCTCGAATTCTCTCTGTGTGGTGTCCGTCTTGCCAACATAACAAAGCCCGCATGGGCAAGATATTTTATAAATCACAAATTCCGTTAGAGATGAAATTCTATATTTACTCCGATATTTACGACCAGTGAACGGATGATTGAAGACTGGACTAGGCAGCGATAACAGCCTGGATGTTGAACCGAATCTCCTCTAGAATACGACTTGACTGGGTCCATTTTGACCAATAGGTCCCTTAAACTCTTTGCTTTTCGATGACTAAACAATGGTGGAGTTTGGAAGCTCATGGGCAGTGAATTATCTCCTGATACAATAGGCCAATTATTACGAATCACCCGATTGATAGTCTTAGACCTCGGGGTATATGAGATCGAGAAGACTAAAGATGGTTCCCTTCTGTCGATTTCGATGTTCCTGATGACCCCTATCTAATGCCTGATTGAGAATGTGAGTCGAATACCCCCGTTCCCGAAATCTCAACCACATATCTGTATTCTTGCTTCATGCATATTCGAATTATTCCTGTATACCTGCAAAAACTGAGTATAGGGTAACAAATGTTTAAGATGGATCGGATGTGAGCTATTTGCATGTAAAACAGTATTGCGATCTGTCACTTTCCGATATAATGTATATTCAAGCGATTCACCTCTTCTATAAATCTGTAAATCAAAAAAGTCCACCGACTCCATACTAATTTCTGCTGTCAATTTGATCAGGGAATCAAGGGCATTAATATGCTCTACCAACTGTTGTGCCCCTTCAACTGAATCTCTTAACACCAATAGCACATCGTCAATGAATCTTTTATAATAAATGATCGAATTTAGACAAAATCTGTCTTTAGACCTTGATAAAGGCCCCTGTGAGGGCCGAAACGTCGGTTTTGATGCTTTTGGGCATCTTTTTAATGCATTACTGAATTAAACATACATTTTTTTATGTCCTGGTGTGCGTCCTTCTCGTCTTTGGTCTGCATATCTTCCATTGGGCTTTGCACCCAGGCATTTGGTGAGTTTTTATATGGCCATAGCAGGTTGCCGCTGCTATATATATATTCTATCTCTGCGTGTTGATATATGCGTATATGTCTGTGTGTGGTTTCAATGCATCTCTACTCTATACACGGCGCTCCGTGTCCCTAATAATATATATGATCAGGGGTTACCTTTTGTGACGTTTGGGGGCCCACAGAGCACGTGCACAATGTCTTTCACAAACAAAACAGTTTTATTCACCCTTTCAGGGCAGTCAAAAAGGCAACATAATAAGTACACGCTTTGGTTCAGCGAAATTAAAGCAAAGTCCTGATCTTCAGCACAAATAAACAGAGAAATAATAGTGGCTCACCAACGCTTTAAACCGTCCCAAACCTAGGGAATCCTTTCCCCAGTATGTAGAAGCCTCTCCAGCAAGGCACAGCACGTCTCCTGCTTTTGGAACACAAACACACAGCTTCCACTGATTACTTTCCTTTTCCTGAAATCCCACCATCCTCTCTGGGAGCTGCTGGCTTTAAAACTCTTCCTGGACAGGAAGATTAACCCTGTGGTTGCCCTTAAAGGGTCCACAACCCAAATAGGGGTGAAACATATTGTCCATCCAGGACCCAGCCCTGCCGACCTCTACACTTTTTTTTTAAAATATTTTTATACTATTCCTATTAAATTAACAGTCATTTTTGATGTATTTTATTCAGTAGAAACTTTTTTTTGCCTATATAACATGTGCTTTGTGAAAATAAAACGGTTTAGTGTGTACATTTTAATTTAGTTAGTGGATTCCTGTCCAGTGCGGTGAGAAGCAAACGTAATGTAGTGTAGACACGCTGCGAGGCGGAGCGGAATGGAGTGAAGTCAAGCCTGCACAATGTTTGCTTCTCTTCGCTACGCTGTGCGTCAGCCTTTATTCCTGCATCGCTAGCTTACCGAATCAGTTTGTATACAGTGGCAAAAAAAGTATATGAACCCTTTGGGATTACGTGGAGTTTTGCATGAATTGGTCATAAAATGTGCTCTGATCTTCATGTAAGTCACAACAATTTGAAAAACACAGTCTGCTTAAAATAATACAACACAAACATTATATGTTTTCATGTGTTTATTGAACATAACATGTAAACATTCACAGTGCAGGGTGGAAAAAGTATGTGAACCCCTAGCCTAATGACTTCTCCAAGAGCTAATTGGAGCCAGGAGTGAGCCAACCTTGAGTGCAATCAGTGTGATATTATTGGATGTGTTGCTGAAAGCTGTCCTGCCTTTTCAAAACACACACCAGTTTTGGGTTTATTGGTTTCAAGAAGCACTGCCTGATGTGAACCATGCCTCGCAGAAAAGAGCTCTCAGAAGACCTACGATCAAGAATTGTTGACTTGCATGAAGCTGGAAAGGGTTACAAAAGTATCTCCAAAAGCTTTGATGTTCAGGTGTCCACAGTAAGACAGACTGTCTACAGTGGCGTAGCGTGGGGGGGGGCTGGGGGGCCGTGGCCCCGGGCGCAGTTTTGTTAGGGCGCATTTGCGCCCCTAAAACTGGCCCGGGGGTTGAGGGGACGCAGATGCCGGGCAGCGAGGGAGCGCCTGCCTGGTCTTTAACAGTCCGTCCTGTTAGGTGATGCGGCTGCGCGGCGTGCGCAGCCGGTCACGTGGTACGGAGTCTCTGTACCACCTGATTGGCCGGACCACGTGACCGGCTGCGCAGCATCACCTAACAGGACGGACTGTTAAAGACCGGGCAGGCGCTCCCGCGCTGCCCGGCATCTGGGTCCCGGTCCCCTCAACCCCCGCCGGAGCTGGGCCTGGGGCAATATCCAGGTAAGGGCTGGGGCAAATCCATGAGATGGGGGCAAATCCATGAGTGAGCTGGGGGCAAATCCATGAGCTGGGGGCAAATCCATGAGCTGGGGGCAAATCCATAGCTGGGGGGCAAATCCATGAGATGGGGGCAAATCCATGTGATGGGGGCAAATCCATATGAGAGCTGGGGGCAAATCCATGAGTGAGCTGGGGGGCAAATCCATGAGTGAGCTGGGGGCAAATCCATGAGCTTGGGCAAATCCATGAGCTGGGGGGCAAATCCATGAGTGAGCTGGGGGCAAATCCATGAGATGGGGCAAATCCATGAGTGAGCTGGGGGGCAAATACATGAGATGGGGCAAATCCATGTGAGAGCTGGGGCAAATCCATGAGTGAGCTGGGGGGCAAATCCATGAGTGAGCTGGGGGCAAATCCATGAGTGAGCTGGGGGGCAAATCCATGAGCTTGGGCAAAATTCATGAGCTGGGGGCAAATCCATGAGTGAGCTGGGGGGCAAATCCATGAGATGGGGCAAATCCATGAGTGAGCTGGGGGGCAAATCCATGAGATGGGGCCAAATCCATGAGTGAGCTGGGGGGTAAATCCATGAGATGGGGGCAAATCCATGAGTGAGCTGGGGGGCAAATCCATGTGAGAGCTGAGGCAAATCCATGTGAGAGCTGAGGCAAATCTATGAGCTGGGGGCAAATCCCCGTGAGCTGGGGGGCAAATCCATGAGTGAGCTGGGGGCAAATCCATGAGCTTGGGCAAATCCATGAGCTGGGGGCAAATCCATGAGCTGGGGGGCAAATCCATGAGCTGGGGGCAAATCCATGAGCTGGGGGCAAATCCATGAGCTGGGGGCAAATCCATGTGAGAGCTGGGGCAAATCCATGAGCTGGGGGCAAATCCATGTGTGAGCTGGGGGGCAAATCCATGTGTGAGCTGGGGCAATATCGATAACGTCCACAGGTTGGGGGGGCGCACAATTCTTTGCTGGCCCCGGGCGCTGACAATCCACGCTACGCCACTGACTGTCTACAAATGGAGAAAGTTCAGCACTGTTGCTGCTCTCCCTAGGCGTGGTCGTCCTGTAAAGATGACTGCAAGAGCACAGAGCAGAATGCTTAATGAGGTAAAGAAGAATCCTAGAGTGTCAGCTAAAGACTTACAGAAATCTCTGGCACATGCTAACATTTTAAAACCTTTTAAAAGTCTGCAATGATATCCAAGCTGGGATGGAACAAGGAAACCTAACTGGAGCCATCTTCCTTGATTTTGCCAAGGCCTTTGACACGGTAGACCATGGCATCTTGTTAGAAAAACTTAAAAACTCTGGCATTGGTGATCGCACGCTAACCTGGTTTCAATCATATGTATCCGACCGATCACAATATGTGTCAATTTCTGGCAGCTCATCCCTCCCGCTCCCAGTCACTTGCGGTGTACCCCAAAGCTCAATACTAGGCCCCCTGCTATTCACAATATTCATAAATGATCTGCCCAACTTCTGCAAAGCCTCAACTGTACATATGTACGCAGACGACACTGATCTATACCAGCAAACCAAATCTCCCGCAGCTGGAGGCCGTGCTGCAAGAACAATTCAGAGGTAGAAAAGTGGATCAAAAACAACAAACTTTTTTTAAATACTGACAAAACTGTAACGATGCTCTTTGGAACAGCACATAAACTACACAAATTGCAAAATCCCCATCTATGTGTTGGGACAAAATCAAATGGCATGCTGACCAGTCACTTCTCTCAAATATCTAGGTATGTGGTTGGACCCTAATCTATCCTTTGGCCCCCACATCGAAGAACTCTCCTCTAAACTTTACCCCAAACTAGGTGCCCTGTACAGAAACAAATCCTGCCTGAGCCCTGCGGTAAGAAAGCAGATCGTACAGCAAATGCTTATGCCGGCTATTGATTACGGAGATGTAGTGTATGCAGCTGCCCCGCAAACACACCTTCATAAACTTACTACATTGTATAACTCATTCTGTCGCTTTGCGCTACAATGTAACTACATGACCCACCATTGTGACATGTTAAAAGAGCTAAACTGGCCATCGCTGGAATCCAGACGCACCCTTCACCTTTCCAGCCTGGTGTTTAAGAGCATTTCTGGGAAGCTGCCACCCTACCTGAATAGACTGCTTCCCCAGCAGCTCCCTCATCCTATAACCTCCGATCCAGGACCAGCACCTTACTTGCAATACCACAATACAAAAAGACAGTGGCTCAGTCCTCATTTTCCTACAGAGCACCACAATTATGGAATAACCTCCCAGACACCATCAAATCTTCCCCCAGTCTTAAGTCACTCAAAAGCTCCTTACTAACATACCTCAATACAGAATGCACCTGTAAACATGTAACCTAGTGACTATATTTCCTACATATTTATTTTCTGTTAATCTGTATATTTGTGTTGTTTAATATCTTGCATTGTATTACTTTGTATTTCTGTAACTGTAACACTTCAATGTTCTTGAACCCAGGACATACTTGAAAATGAGAGAAATCTCAATGTATCCTTCCTGGTAAAATCCTTTTATAAATAAATAAATTATTGTTGACCCCTCTACAATAAGGAAAACCTTAAACAAGAATGGAGTACATAGGAGGACACCACGGAGGAAGCCAATGCTGTCCAAAAAGAATATTGCAGCACGTTTGAAGTTTGCAAAAGAGCACCTGGATGTTCCACAGCACTACTGGCAAAATTATTCTGTGGACAGATGAAACCAAAATTGAGTTGTTTGGAAAAAACACACAACACTATGTGTGGAGAAAAAAAGGCACCGCACACCAACATCGAAACCTCATCCCCACTGTAAAACATGGCGGAGGGAGCATTATGGTTTGGGGCTGCTTTGCTGCCTCAGGGCCTGGACGGATTGTTGTCATTGATGGAAAAATTAATTCCAGAGTTTATCAAGACATTTTGCAGGAAAACGTAAGACCATCTGTCCGACAAATGAAGCTCCGCAGAGGATGGGTGATGCAACAGGACAATGACCCAAAGCATACAAGTAATTCAACAAAAGAATGGCGTCAACAAAACAAAATACGTCTTCTGGAGTGGCCCAGTCAGAGTCCTGACCTCAACCCGATTGAAATGCTGTGGCATGACCTTAAGCGAGCGATTCAGACCAGACATCCCAAGAATATTGCTACACTGAAACAGTTTTGTGAAGAGGAGTGGTCCAAAATTACTCCAGATCGTTGTGCAGGTATGATCTGCAACTACAGGAAACGTTTGGTTGAGGTTATTGCTGCCAAAGGAGGGTCAACCAGTTATAAGTCCAAAGGTTCACATACTTTTTCCACCCTGCACTGTGAATGTTTACATGTTCTGTTCAATAAAAACATGAAAACATATAATGTTTGTGTTGTATTATTTTAAGCAGGCTGTGTTTTTCAAATTGTTGTGACTTAGATGATCACAGCACATTTTATGACCAATTCATGCAAAACTCCACGTAATCCCAAAGGGTTTACATACTTTTTCTTGCCACTGTACTTGTTACTGAACCTGCTTGTTCTGAGGACCCGATCTGTTGCCGACTTTGCCTGCCATTTGACTATTCTCTCTGTATTCCCTGCCTGTTCGGTTTGCTTCCTGTTGTTACTGGTGTGCACCAATTCTCACCATATACAGTAGCGCAGTACAAGTGCCTAAACATCGCTGACCCGGTTTTGTTATAGCTGCTGATGTAACTGAATAGATCGGGGATCTCTTCTGCATTACCAAAACCTCCACCACTGCACTCTTCCACAATACCACAGAGGGGTTACTTACGGTGTGAAGGCACTTGCTGCCACCAAAGGCACAATATTTGGGTGCACTGCCACTGACGCCTATACCAGATTCATATCATTTTAATATTGGACCGCAGGGTCCAACCCTGCACTCTTCCACAACAATACCACAGAGGGGTTACGGTGTGACGGCACTGTTGCCGACACTAAAGGCCCAATTTAAAAGCCCCTATTGTTACTTTCATCCAAAGCCTGCATAAGTTTCACCATAATTTAGCCAAAAAATCACTAAACTTGTTCTGTGTGTTCTAAAATGTCTCTTTTCATACAGACTGCCGCCCCAAGCAGTTGTTTATGAATAGATTTAAAGGAAAAACGTTTACCGTCATTTGAAACGTCATTTTTTTTTTTGTTTTTAAATGTTTCTATACATCCTACAAATCCGCCACTTCACGGGCAGGTTATGGGGACCTCCTAGGCACGATATTTGAAGGAATTTTTCGTTTTTATTCTTTTCCTTTATTTCATGGAAAACTCACTGTTCCTTTTAAAAACGTTTTTTTTTTTTTTACTTTTTGTCCTTGTTTCCTGTCTCCCAGGGCACTACCCAGACCCCCATACACCTTTTTTATGGCAAATATCTTTCATATATGCCCTCTTGGAGGGCACTCTAAAATTCAAGCTTTCGAGTCCCATTGACTTGCATTGAGTTTGGTTCGTGTTCGAGTTCGCGTTCAATCTCGAATTTTTGAAATTGTTCGAATGCGAACCGAACACGGGGGTGTTCGGCTCATCACTAACAACCACTACAATGAAATAAAACTAGGGAAGTAAAATAATAGTGTGGGCATGTAGCCTACCCATTAACCCCTAAAATGCCATTAATCAATGGAAAACCTGAATAGCTGAGAGACCTTTAGCCCACCCATTAACCTTTAAAAGCCAGTTATCGAGAGAACATTAAATATATACACTGTAAAGTATGTAGCCTACCCATTAACCTCTAAAATACCATTAATCAAGGAAAAATACAAAGTATACTGTGAGGGATGAAGCCTGCCCATTAAACCTTAATATACAAATCATGGGGAAAAAAATCCATAATTTGATAGTCTGTTAACCTTTTCCACCACAGGGCTGAAATGACTCTGCAGTGAAAGGGTTGTTTTTATTTTACTTTATCTTTACACTGAAAACGGTCATGTTAGATATCATTGGAAAGACCAGACTGTCACTTTCCAATGACAACTCAATCGACCATATACGATGCATCAAGACAGAGATGCAGAGGTCTGTAGAAAAGGGAAACTGGATGCCGATCCTTTGTAGGGGAAGGGGGCCACACAGGGCAAGGTATAACCTACGGGGGACAATTGCCACCTCTAGCGACGGCTATGCTATGAACAATGGGCAGCTGCAATCTGCCCGAATAGGTTACTTGTTCGGTATAACCTACAAAGCCTGGGGAATAATAAAATCCAATGTCCAGTATATTCAGCCTTTTAATGTGTTCTTTCTTAAAGCATTATTGTTCCCTTCTATGCTGGCATGACCATTTATTTAATCTTTTGACCAGTGGCGACTCTAGGAACAATATTTAGGGGGGGCACAGAAGATACCGCAGTCAAAACTGGGGGGGCACTAATAATTTTCACTACTAAATCATACCACTGAATAAAAGTAAGGGCCCTATCACCTGGTGTGAGCTAAAACACCATCACTAAAGGAAACATTTAGTGCGAGTCGCTAAAACTTACAGGGTTATTCAGAGAGAGGTGAAAAGCAGGAGAATGACCGGAGAATGGAAAATTCTTGGTCAAAGAATCGGCTATTTTGACCTAGAATTTTCCATTCTCCTGTCATTCTCCTGCTTTTCACCGCTTTCTGAATAACCCTGTTAGTGCCTGACGACTTACTAACAGATCACCTTGACTGCAGTAGTCCATGAACAAGGTCGTTTGGCGCACGCTAGGGAAACTCTAAGACCCGGGCTGAGACCCAGCGCTAATGCGGTTGTGTACAGGATAGAAAGTTTTTTTCTTTTCCATACCTATTAGACATGTGCACAGCACAAAATTTCGTTTTGAACTAATGGATTAGTCCTAAAATGCAATTTATTTAGTTGCTAAAGAAATTCGTTTTCAGTTCTTTAGTATGAAAACTAATTTCGTTCATCCGAAAACCAGTGGATACAATTACTATTGTAGTGGTGGCTCCTCAGAGGGCTGAGATCGCTGCTTGTTACAGTATCTCTCACTCTCAGCACAATGTGGGCCATATTACATAGTTGGTGATAACTTAACCAGAGCTGTTGTAACCTTCCCAGAGCCATTATAGCCTATGGAGGTTTTCAGTTTACAACAGCTCTTGTTAAGTTAACACCAACATTGTAATACTGCCCCGTGTCAGGCAAAGCTGTTACAGTAACTGACTGCTGCTCATCACAGCACTCAGAGTTTCTGTAAAACTAGTAAATAATATTTTTATATATAAGAGGTTAGAACAATATTATTTCCTTGTTTTACTGAAACTCTGAGCGCTGTTACAGTCAGTTACTGTAACAACTGAGCCTGATACATTGTACTGAGAGATAATGTAACAAGCAGCCGATCTCAGCGCTCACAGCCACTGGATTTAAAGGGCTAAAAAAAAAGGCTCCTCTCTGTATAATGTTTAGAACATCCTCCTGCATTAATTAATACCCCTCTTTGTATAATGTAGATAACATCCTCCTGCATTAATGTCCCTCTCTGTATAGAGCATTCTCCTCAATTTATACCTTTCTCTGTATAATGTATATAACATCCTCCTGCATTAATACCCCTCTCTGTATAATGTATAGAACATACTCCTGCATTAATTAATGCCACTCTCTGTATAGAACATCCTACTGCACTGGCATGTGGAGGGTGCAGAACTTCGGATGTTGCGATGTTGCGATCTTCATTGCTGGTCTCCTTCACTCATCAATGTAATATCACAACAAGGACTGAAACTAAAATGTAGTGCATTTATTTTTAGTTTCTTTCGTTTTGTACTGAGCAGTTTCGTTTCTCTTGAGTCATACTAAAACTAAATTATCCCAAAATTCGGACTAAATCGTTTTAGTACTAAAACGAATGCACATGTCTAATACCTATCCCCCACCCTCACAAGCTTGAATATGAACACATCCAGTGACTAACCTCACACCCCTGCATTATTAAAATCATCCAAGGTGGCCGTATCATCCATGTTTTGATGCACACATATATTAAGGCTGATGGACATTGCATTATAAATGCCTCCCAGCAGCATGTAGAATCATTACACTGCATTTAATAGATCCAAAAGGAAAGTCAGGTGAGCGACAAAAATTTCCCTGCTACAGCATATAAACAATACATGTTTCAGGGCAAGACTTATTCATGTGTCCCTTTAAACATGGTCCACACGGTCACCCTAATAATCAACCGCTTACATACTATGAATAGCCCCCAGCATAAAATGTTTAAAATTAGGCAATATATTAGAATTAGGATATATGTGGATAAAGAATACATTTATAATAGAGCCGACTGCAACAGCAGCGACATTGCTGACCATATCCATTACTATGGTGTATGGGGCCAAGAGAACACCTGTGCTGCATTCCTTTCAATTGCCTGTTAATTTTGGACGAGGACCTGTTTTTTCAGTTTTTTTGGAGTTAGCACCAGGGCTGAGCAGTAGGTAAAATGTTGCAATTAGTGCACCTCAAAAAATTTAGTGCTGGCATCAAGTGATCTGTAAAGATATCTAGCACTCCCCGTGTTAAGTACAGGACGCGGAAAGTACAGTAAGCTCGCGGTACAAATCGCTAATAGCGACGCGCTAAGTGATTTTTCCCATTTGTAGTGGGAGGCAAACGATCTGTTGGCGCTAGACTGAATTAACCTGGCACTAACGCAAAATCACGCCGACGCAAGGGTTAACTCACACCAGGTAATAGTGCCCTAAATAAGTATATATATAAATAAGATTACAAAACCCCAGAGTAATGTGATGCAATGATGCCTTTTTGTTGTACTAACCTGATACTTAAATTCAATATTTTATTTGACGCAATTCGGCAGTTTTCGCTGAATGTCTGATTGCTGCTTCAGCGACTCCACTTTTAGTAAATTACAGTGACCATTCGCTAAATAGGGAATTCACCTTATTTTCTGCAAAATAAATTCCCCGAAATGTGACGGAAAGCAGAGGATCTACAGATCATTAGACCCTTTAGATTCTAATTTCCATAATAACCCCTAAAATGCCATAAACCCAGAGAGATGCAATAAAAATAATAAACAATGTGGCATTTAGCTACCCCTTAACCCCTAAAATGCCATTAATCAAGGGAAAACATGAAATGAATACACTGAGGCATGTAGCCAACCCATTAACCCCTAAAATGCCATTACTCAAGGAAAAAACAAATGTATACTGTGAGGGATGAAGCCTGCCCATTAACCCTTAATATACAACTAAACCAAGGCATAAACTAACGTAATACACAATGTAATGTATAGTCTGAACATTAACCATTTCACTGCTGAGCCATTGAAAATGTTTACGTTTAAGTGCACGTTTTTATTTGATGTTTTATGACTTTTACATCACACTGAATATGGTCATGTTGGGTATCATTGGAAAGGCCAGAATCTGCCCTTTCAAATGACACCTAGTTCATCCATATACGATGCATAGCTACGGAGATACGTTGGTCCGAAGTGTGGGAAGCTGGATGATGATTTTTGGTGGGGGGGCACATGGGGGGGCAAGGAATAACCTAGGGGGGGCAATTGCCCCCCCTTGCCCCCCTGTAGAGTCGCCTATGCTTTTGACATCTGAATGATAGAATTGCTCCTAGTGGATACAACTTCAGATCTTTACTTCAATGGAAATTAGAAATGGCACCTTGTCAAACTAAATTATAGCCTTCTTGACCAAATTTGTGGGTAGTGATAACATTTTAAATGGTATTCTCAGAAGTATCTTTTTATGATGCCCATTACGTGGTTGTGTGTTTTATTTTTTCTTAGTGGCAGCATATGTAGGGTTTTGAACCTTTTTTATTTGTTCCTAAAAATTTTTTTTATTCATTAATGGGTGGTTTCAAGACCTATTTAAGGTCCCCTCCATCTATACATTTTGGTATTGTTAAAAATGTAGGTGGAAAAAAGGGCATAACTACCAGGGGTGCAGTGAGTGCCACTGCACCCAGGCCCAGGAGTCTAGGGGGGCTCATGTACGGCCAGTTTGGGCCTCGCCTGGGTACCTTAACTAGGGGCCTTGGCCTTGCCTATGATTTGCTCATACACAGCGTACGTTACTGTGCGTTTTATTGCTCTGGAGCTCTGTAAGCTATACATAGCACATTACATTAAAAATGGGATGGCCTGAAGTTGACAGTGGATCCGGAAAAAATGGGACACTAGAGTCGACCTTGTTGACCTGTCGGATCCAGTGAATGGAGATGGTGGGGCAGCAAAATGTTTTTGCCAAGGGTAAGGGGCCTTCATGGATTCCCACACCAGGGCCCTGATGTTTCTAATTACACCTCCTGGGTGCAACGTCAGGACTCTTTCCTGCTATTTGTCTTTTTTGATGACTCAAAATATAGATTCTTGGAGGTGCCATCATGCGGTGTCTTTCTATAGGTTACAATGTGGTCTTTTTGTTTTCTTTTTTTCCTCATGTTTTATACAATGTGGTGTTGTTGTAAAAAAAAAGAATGCTATCCCATAGGACTGTTTTTTTTTTTTTTATTCCTGAAGTACTACTCTCGTCTTAAAAAAAACAACAAAAAACAACATAAACTTGCAACAGGCCTGGTTATATAATTATGGCTTAATAGTGCTCAATATTGGAGTGGAGTAGAGGTAACATCACTGCTCTGCATGGAGAGAGCCTGTGGAGACATGGGTTCAATCCCAGCGAGCAACCTCTCCATTAGGTGTCTTGCCCAAGGACACTTAACGGAACATACTCGCCACCCAGGACATACTTGAAAACGAGAGAAATCTCAATGTATGCTTCCTGGTAAAATTCCTTTCTCAAAAATAAATAAAAAATATTGCACATGCAAGAAGAGATGAAAATACTGCAATGTTCATGTTTTTTGCTGAAACAGTTGACATATCCTACACTAAACTTTTTATGTGCTATTCTTTATCCAAAGAATATTTTACTCGGGTCTATTCAAAGAAAGGTGAAGCTCAGGAGAATGACTGGAGAAGTGAAAATTCTAGCAGGGTTATTCAGAGAGAGGTGAAAAGCAGGAGAATGACTGGAGAATGGAAAATTCCAGGTCAAAATACCCAAACCAGAAAAATTCTCCCATTTATCTCACTTTCCAAATCTGCTATTTTGATCTAGAATTTTCCATTCTCCAGTCATTCTCCTGCTTTTCACCGCTCTCTGAATAACTCTGTAGGTCAAAATAGCCAAACCAGAAAAATTCTCCCATTTGGTCTAGATTGTTCTCTTATCCTGCCAGTTCTCCTGGTTTTCACCTTTCTCTGAATAACCCTGTATGATTTTTTTTTTAAAATTTTATTATGCAGAAAAGCTTTTTTTAGATTTCACAATTTTCATAGGAAAACCCAAAAAATGAGCAGCTACCGTGTTTTTGTGTTTCTCTGTAGGTCACAGAGCATGAATAACAGGCCAGATTTCATTTTTGGAGGAGAGTCTTGGGAGAACAGCTCATCTGAATTTGAACAGAGACATCGTCTTGGCAGTGAAGTTGGCAGCTTATCCAGGTCTGCATCATCTGAAAAGTATGAGCTGCTGGACAATCTTCAAGAGAAATTTAACTCTTCCAAGCTAAGGTATCACAAAGAACTTTGTGTGACTGATTTAAAATGTAAGTGGTTGATTGTCTGAAACCACAAAATCCTATTCGCTCGACATATTCTCCAAATATGAAAGATACTCAGTGTGTGCATTTTTGTTAGTGGATATATTCATCTAAAAATTCTATTAATGAAATGCCTTTCTCTGAAACGGAATGCTTGCTGTGAAGGGCTAATGTAATGTTAAATGTTCTTTTAATGCACAGTAGGCATCTATAGAATGGAAAGCCATTCTTGATTCCTTTTTCATCTTTTATTTTTAGCAGCTGGCAGCTTAAATCCCGCTATAGAATATTAGTACAAAACTGAGAATATTGTTGGATGCAGGGATATGGTATAGTTTGATTACTTGCTTATAGAAGGCGTTTTGTTTTTGGCACTTCTGCTTTGCATTGGCACATTCCTTCTGAAGAACTGCAGAAAAATGGGTTATAGTGGATGTTCTTAAACGTTCCACATAAAGTCAAATAATCACTGACCTTATGCCATTTTAATTTTAACTTGTGTTTATCTGGAACCAATAAGTAGGAACTTGGATCCTGTGGAACTAAATTGCTGCGAACAGTGGTCACCTGTTAGGTCGGGGTCAGATGAGCACACTATATGTGCCCATACTGACATGCCTCCTCGCGTCCGTCGGAGCATTGTAACACTTCGACCAGGGTGGCCATACGCTGTAGTACGGGCATGAATTGCGCAAACTACAGTGTCTGTGCTGAAAGCCTCCCCTACGACATGCGTTCGGGGCTGCAAAGCGCTATTCTCATCCTTGCTGCGCTGAACGCACTAACTGCACTCAGCGAGGTGGCCAGATAGGAATCAGAGTGGAAGGAACCTCCACTCTCACGGATGTTCCTTCTGCTCTGCAAAACTGTCGTCTGACCCAGGCCTTAAGATGCGTGTTTTCTGTATGGAGTTATGCTGGGTGTCTTTGCACAGGAAGTCGTTTATGTTTATAAGGAAGTTATCCGAATTGGTGGTAATTGGCCCATGAATTCTTGCCGCATGGTGAGCATTGGGAACCCTTGATTAAACTGCCGGTTATCAGAATGCTTTTGAAATTTACTGGGGGAGCTACAATTCTCTTATTCAATTATCATTTTGAATTATGTGGCAACATTGTTGAACCAATAATTGTCCTATCCAAAAAGTCTGGATGCGATAGAAGCTTAGTCCTGAAGTTGTTTCAACTTCAGGTTCCAGAACTAATGGGTATGCTCTGCAGCAGTGGTTCCCAACCACGGTCCTCAAGTACCCCCAACTGGCCAGGTCTTAAGGATTACCTTGGGGAAATGCAGACTGAATTCTGCAATCAATGAGCAACAAATCCTATCACCTGTGCTGCGCTTCAGCTATCTGGAAAACCTGACCTGTTGGGGGTACTTGAGGATCGCGGTTGGGAACCACTGCTCTACAGCACTGTATCCCAAATCTGTCCTCAGGACTCACTGATGGGCCACGTTTTCCAGATATCTGAAGTACAGAACAAGTAATACCCTTTGCTGTTCAGGGACTGCAGTAGACAGTCTGCATTTTCCCAAGGTAATCCTCAAAATCTGTCCTGTTCATGGGTGTTGAAGCCGGGGTTGGGACAACACTGATTTACAGGAACCTGTTTTTAGCAGAGGAGCAGTGCTGAGAGAAGATCTTAAAGAAGACTTAAAATGTTTATATATTTTTCTGCTGACTCAATAGATCATAGATCTTTATGGCAATTATGAGAGGATGGATATGGCTTTTCCTACCACTACTGGTAGCAACTAGCAGATTTGAGGTGCAGTCAAGCCTGGCACAAAAATCTAATGGCAGGATATATTTTTAAATATTTTTAGGTTTAAAATTCAGCAAGATTCCCTGAGGGAACAAATCTTTTGAATTGCAAGCTCCCGACAAACTTTCACTGTAGTTGAAATGTGCCAGTCAGGAAAAGGAAAATAATATTAAATGTTTAAATAATGCTTACAATATGTTTTATTTGCTATGTGGCAATGAAGGCATCATTTCCACAACAGAAGCCGCATACATCTTACTATGCCCATTTCTTCTCGGTATGTGGGATTTCAAATTGATAAATGCACATATACAGTTGTTTTACAAGGAATAATCTCTGAGATATTTCGTTGGATCATGTGTCAGCGACACCCATCAAAAGGCTTGAATGTTAGATAATTGCTGCATTACTGAATGATTTTTATTTTTTTATGTGCCCTTAATCGAGGCTACAAATTTTATTTATAGCTCTTGATGTCCATAGGAAACATGAATTCTGTGTAATTTCCTACTTGCTATGTTTTTCACACTAATGCTGCAGTTAAACCCAAAAAACAGACTGCATGTGGCGTTAGGAATGAAATGTAATCTGTGCCAATCTTAACGATGAAAAGGGATCTAATGAGAAAACTGTGAGAGAATGATTGCATAATCTAAATGCATAAACTGCCAGTCGTGACAATTACTGCTAATCAATGAATTTTAACAACCTTCAAAATCTACATGCACATCAGGGGGAGAACATATTCTCCTAGTGTGATTTTATACATTCAGATTTATATTTTTTTCTGTCTTCTCCTAGGTGTTTCTTAAAGAATACGAAGATTGCAGGGCTCTTTATTATTGTAGTTGCCTGCTCTGTGAGTATATAATTTAGATACATTAGCACTGACGTAGAAACACTGCTTGCCATTTTGCTATTTAGAGAACCTCTAACTTTGTAGATTTTTTTTTTCCCCTCCATTTATCCTTTGTCAAAGTTCTTAAACTCCTGGTCTTTCATAGAAGACTGAGACATTTTTAAGTAAATTGAAAGTAGCAATGTGAATTTGATATTTAAAGGCACGTTCTAGTGGTTTTGAAAACTTTAATCCATTGGACATGTTAAAATTTGCAATTTCCTTTTTACATCTGCAATTTGTTTCCAATTTTCATCACCTAGCGGAGTGAGAACCTCAGGAGACCTCTCCCCTCCTTGCCTAAACACATGTACTTGCCAGCTAAGTCCCTACAGACTTCTTATTGCTGGTTTCGCTGGATGTAATTCTGCAATGAGTGTTATTGGAATCCCCCCCCCCCCCGACAAGAGAATGCATGAGGTTTTTTCTTAGAAGAACTCCTAAAGCACACATTTCATGCTTTCCTACTACAGAAAGCCAACAATCTTTGTAATGACATTGGCACAACAATCTGAGGGTCAAATCAGAGCTGCCAACTTAACATTCCACTCAGGTGAGCTCAAAAGGTTAGCCTATAGAAGACAGGGAGTGGTGGCATCCGGATGCTGAGTCAAACTGGTGTGATTTAATTTGCAACAACTCCGTTAACCTCTTATTGCCACGGGGCATACTATGCCGTGGCGGGATGGCCTTGCAGCCACAGGGCATACTAGTACGACCTGCTGACTTCAATGGGCCTCGACTTCCCCGCCCATGCATCATTGGCTGACGTGGGACCACTTAAATTCAAGCCTTCCCCTGCAGCGAATGACACACTGTATGCTCCAGCTGTGTGGGCGGGCCATATCAAAGGCCCGCTGTAGCACATGGTGGCAGGGAGTACTACTACTCCCTGTCTGCATTAACCTCCTCTTGACGGGTGCCACCCGCCCATCATTAAGGGATTAAATGTCATGATTGGGTTAAATAACACAAAAAGGAAATCAGCCTGCTAGGGCAAAACCGAATAAAGTATGGTCAAATTCTTAGTTCAATGATAATGTCTGTTCAATTTTGTCATTTTATAGGTTTTACGATTTTTCCATTTTATTGTGTTACATGTAATGTGGGGTCCCGCACCCATATGCAGAATGCTCCCCTTGCCGTCAGTATCCCAAAGGAGTACAGACTCTGGCCCTCAACCCAGTCACTAACCGGAGCTACTTGCTGGGTGAAAACCAAACTGGAAATGATTTTTATTTGGAGGTTCACAGTTACAAACATACAAAGGTAAAACACGTTACACGCTTCAGCATTTCCTTGCTGGATAGCCTCCCAGTAGCCCCCACAACACCCATATACGTACATACATGCATACACACAAATGCCCTGGCGAGACAAAGCCTAAACCAAGGGTTGGCAGGAAGAATTAATCTAAACAAGATCCTCGAAGTTGGAAGTGGTTTGATTGAATCCCAGGGAAAATAAAATAAGCTATTGCTTACAGATACATAAGGGAAACACCGTATATACAACATCAGGGAATAATAATATAATATGGACATCAGGGAATAGGTCACAGCAAACACAAACCTCCTACTCCTAAAACTGCAGGCACAGGGTGACTACAACACAGAGGGCTGGAAAACCCTTATAAAACATCGGGCCCACCCCCCCCCCCCACAAACACACCTCTAGGCCCATGTGCCCAAAGAATGTCACATTCTAGTCCTTTGTGTAGCAGCGAAATGAGCCCTTACACCAGAGTCAGTGCTTGCCGTATTGGTCATGGCTAGTGATGAGATAACACGTTGATCTTCATGATCTATGTGACATCTACTGCATACTGATATTCATGGTAAGAACAGAAGTGACTGAAGATGGCATTTTGAATAACCTGCCAGACTGAACCAGCTCACTCTGGGATAGATGACGTCCAAATGCTTGGTACTTGTTGACGTTTGGTCCGCTATGCATCTCCCAGAACAGCCAAATTCTGAGGGGCGCGTGTGATGTTCGCACTCAAGAGTCTCCAGAGACTATTGCATTGGGGAGCCCAATACTTCTGCATTTACAAAAATTTATGTCCATTGCTGTTTTTACCATGACTGACACGTTATATTGTTTTTATATTGGCGTCTGGTTGTGTTTTTCAACCATAGATTTAGGTATATTCTGAGCAGAAAGTAAACCCAACAAATTTCTTTTATTACGGTTTCAATTTTCAACTGTACAAAAACCTATTAAATGTATGGAATTCAGAATTTTTGTAAAATTCGCTGCAAATAATGCATTTCACTTTCATTATTGCTACAGGTTTTATTCAGCATTTACTCTGACAAAAGCAATCCTTGGCAGATGTTGGCTTTGTCTTCTTTGGAAAACTATTGTATCCTTTTTGCAATATGTTCTAGGTTTCAGTATGAATGTGATGCACTTTGATATATAATGGGTTCTACTGCTATAAAATGTGGGAGTCAGTGATTCATTTTCTAGTGATGAGATTTTTTTTTCCCCACCCGCAGTATTAATTTCAAAAGCGAAAATTACTTGGTTCACAAAAACGGTCTCTCTGAGATCTCAATCAAATTCTATCACCCTGTTGAAGTATATATCCGTTTGAGTTCTCGAAATGAGTTATTCTTCGCGCAATGATTACTGTGGCTAAATATACAGTACACGTCTTACAAATTATTCGAATGGATTGCTAACAAATGACAAATTTTCTTGAGTATACTTAAATATAGATAATTGCAAACCAATCATTATGATACTTACTTCAATCATAATAACACTTCAAGGTAATGACCATTCTTGGATCCCCCCCCCATCCAAGTTCCTGCAGCGTGTATATAAGAAGTACCTGATGATAAATATGGGGAGTGTATTCACGCTTAGTCTAGCACTCTAGGACCGACAAGGATTCTTGCTTGTGCTCTTACTTGGTATTGATAGCACTGGAACTCAAGATTTTTGAAACTGCCATACTTTTGGCGATTCACTATCCAACTGGAGCCAGAAAGATAATATCTACCCATGAAAATGATAAAAAGCAACTTTTAATTGCGATAATTTAAAAAAAAAAATTGACAGGCGATATGGCTGTAGGTATACTTGAAAAGACAACACAGCAGCATATTGGGATATGTAAACAAACATCAACTCATTAAAATTCCAAACAGCCACTGTGTAGGAGAAAAGAACACAAATGATTCGAGATACCTTTTAATTGGCAGTCTACCAACCAAGCAGTGTATGTGGCAATTTAGCTGAATGTGTAAAAGCAGCCTTTAGAAGCAACTGGAAAAACAGACAATCGCGTCAAGGGTAGGGATGAGCTGTTCAAGTTCGGACGGTTTGGGGTTCGACCCGAACTTAGCCTGTTCGAGCAGATCGCGAACCACGAACATTTCCGGGTGTTCGCCGCATGTTCGACCACAATGGACCACAATGCATTTTCCCACTGCCTGAAGCTCCTAATTGGCTACAGCCTTGCACCTGACCACAGGTCTGGTGCAAGACTGGTTGAACACTATGCCAATCACCGCTCAGAGTCCTGATTGGGCAAATTTTGCCCAATCATGGGCTCACAGAGCTAAGTCCCGCAGCACACTAAGGTTTCAACGCAGCGCTTCTGCACGCATTTCAGAGGAGATTTCAAAGAAGATAGTTGTGTGTGTTACTGCCGGTCTGCCACGCTACTGGGTGGGTCTCATTTCGACCAAATATCAGGGAATTTAGGTGATGTGTGTCTTGTCACTGTGCCAGCAAGTTTTTTGGGGGTTTACAACTTTATTTAAAACATTTGTGAATTAAGGTGATTTTCTGGGTCTTGTCACTGTGCCAGCAAATCTTTTTGGGGCTCACTAATTTCTTTAAAACACTTGTGAATTAAAGTGATCTGTGTCTCGTCATACAAAAAGTACCACGCTGTATTTTGGGGCTCACTAATTTCTTTAAAACACTTGGGAATTAAGGTGCTCTGTCTCTTGTCACTGGCTGCCAGCTATCCGTGTGTCTCACTGAGTTATACCAGAGTTATTTAAATCTTTATACCAGAGTTGAATCAGAGTTCTGTATATATTAATCTATATATCACTCACCATGTCTGAAAGAACAAAAAGGACTGGCAGACGCTCCCAGACACAGATAAGAGGGCAAGCAGCCCCTGTGTCGGGAGGCTGTGCCTCTGGTCGTGGTGGACGTGGTGCATCCTCTGCAGGGGCACGCTTGTCCTTTCTAACTGGTGCTGGCCGTCTTAAGCAGCAGCAGCAACAAACAGAGGACTTGGTGGATTGGCTAACCAGGCCATCCTCATCCTCCGAGTCCTCTGCCAGCCAGGCTTCTAGTGCTTTACAGTCCACCTCAGCTGCCAAAGCATCTAATGCAGCCTCCATGTCCACAGCTACTCCTGCCGTAGCCTCGCTATCACACACGGAGGAGTCAGCTGAATTGTTTGACTACAATGAGAGTGACATGCTGCTTGAGGATGCGCAGCAAGTACAGTGCTCTGATTCAATCTCTGAGGTTGAGCAAGGGAGTATAATCAACCTAGAGGAAGTGGGTGCCAGTGATGACACACAAATAACTGGCACTCATGTTGCCCCAGCAGCTGCAGCATACTGCCAAGTTGGCTCCAGTGACGAGGAGATAGGGGGTGAAGATAACATTGATGATGATGAGGTCACTGACTCCACCTGGGTGCCAGGATTGAACTGAGGAATCAAGTGAGGAGGAGGGGGAGGAGAAGGAGGAGGAGGAGGAGGCACAACATCCTCTGTGACCAACCGTAGCACTAGCCAGTCCATGGCATCACATGTCAGAGCTGCTCCGGTGCAGAGCACTGTTGTCTCAAAGAACACATGCAGGAACTCTGCTGTCTGGGAGTTCTTTAAGAAATGTGCAGCAGACCCCCACCGTTGCTATTTGTAATCTATGTCAGAGGAGGCTGAAGCGTGGGATAAACACCGGACACTTGGGTACCACGTGCTTGAGGCGACATATGAACAAGTGCCACACATCCCGTTGGGGCAAAACTTTGCGTAGGTCCTCCTCCTCCTCATCATCTGTCTCTACCCACACTGTATGTCCTGCCATGCAATTGCCTACAACCTCCACCGACAGGGATGATGCTACAGTAATGGATGTACCAGCAGGTCCTTCCTCACAATGTGACATCCCAGTAGCTGAAGATTTACGCAGTCAGATTACGTTGCCGCAGCTGCTGCAGCGAAAGAAAAAATATAGTCCCAACCATCCCCAAGCACAGCGTCTAAATGCCAGCTTAGTAAAATTACTCGCATTGCAGCTGCTGCCTTTCCAGCTGGTGGACTTTGCTCCCTTCCGTGAATTTGCTGAATGCGCTGTACCACAGTGGCAGGTTCCAAAACGCCATTACTTTTCACGCAAGGCCATTCCAGCACTATACCAGCACGTGGAAGACAATGTTATCCAGTCATTGGGAAAGGCAGTCAGCAGCAAGGTACATGTCACTTTAGACACGTGGTCCAGCAAGCATGGACAAGGTCGTTACATTTCCTTCACGGCACACTGGGTAACTCTGATTGCAGCTGGGAGGGATCCAAGACTGGGCTCTGTGCTGGAGCTTGTTCATCCACCACGCCTCCAGAAAGCTGCTTGTATGAGGTCTGTCTGCTCCACCACCACCACCTCTTCCTCCTCCTTCTCGTCTCTGGCAAAGTGCAATTAAACCCACACTTGACAGGGTCTACGCAATGGCTCAAGTAAAAAGATGCCATACTGTGCTTGAGCTGGTTTGTTTAGGGGACAGGAGCCACACCGGGTCAGAAATTTTGTCAGCTCTGCAGGGGCAGGTGCAGAGATGGTTTACACCACGCCAGCTTGAGCTGGGAATGATCGTCTGCGATAATGGCAGCAACCTTCTCTCCGCCCTACGCAAGGGTAAATTGACACATGTCGCATGCCTAGCACACGTCCTAAATCTGGTGGTACAGTGTTTCCTAACCAAGTACCCAGGGCTGCCAGAGCTTCTCATCCAGGCCAGAAAAGTCTGCAGCCACTTCAGACGATCATTCCCAGCAAGCGTTCGCCTGGCAGAAATTCAAAGAGAATTCCACCTTCCCACAAACCGTCTGATCTGTGACATGCCCACCAGGTGGAACTCGACATTAGCAATGCTGCAGCATCTGCACAAGCAGCAGAGGGTCATCAATGAGTACCTGTGTGAGTATGGCACAAGGACAGGTTCCTGTCAACTTGGTTTCCCCCCCCCCCGCAGTGGCTGATGATCAAGGATGCATGCTCTGTAGTGTCACCATTTGAGGAGGCAACAAGGATGGTGAGCAGGGACAGTGCATGCATCAGTGACACAATTCCTTTAGTGTTCCTGCTGGAGCACACTCTGCGGGGAATTATAGCTGTGGCTCTAGAGGCAGAGCAGCGGGAGGAAGAGGAGGCCTTCCCTAGCTCTCAAGGCCCCAGTCTTTCCGCAGACAGCATTCCAGCGGGTCCTACTCAGATCAGACAGGAGGAGGAGGAGGACTATTTAAGTAGTGGGGGCATTGAAGGTGGGGATTCCTCAAGGGAGGGTTTTGTGTGCCCAGAAACAGAAGTTCTTGTGCGTGGCTGGGAGGAGGAAGTGCACTATACGGTCATCCTCATTGAGCAGGAAGACTCGGCAGCAAATGCCACCTCTAACCTATGCTGCATGGGCTCCCTAATGATGCAAAGCCTGCTAAAGGACCCCAGGATTCGTGCTGTCAAGGAGAGGAATCATTACTGGTTGGCAAGCCTTCTTGATACAAGGGGAAAGTTGCAGAGCTCATCCTGCCCACACAGCGGGAACACAGGATGAAAAAACTTGGACGCTCTAAAGCGACACTTGTGTAACACCTTTCCAGGCACTGGTAGATTACCAAGTGCTGACACACGTGCTTCTGAGGCTGCAGGTGATCCGAGGAATAGCGGTGAAGGCCAGGGCCGCTTGACTGATGCATTTTTAATTTTTTTAGTCCTCGACGCCCAGGGATGTCAAATGTAGGCACCCATTGCCAGCGTCTTCACCATATGGTGCAGGACTACCTAGGGGCAAGGGCAGACCTGGATACCTTTCCAGCAGATGATCCACTGGCTTACTGGGTGTTGAGATTGGATCACTGGCCAGAACTTGGCCAATATGCTATGCAGCTACTAGGTTGCCCTTCATCCAGCGTGTTTTCTGAAAGGACGTTCAGTGCTGCTGGAGGTTTTGTCACAGACAAGAGTGCGTCTGTCCACTGACTCTGTAGACTGGCTGACATTTAAAAAAATGAATCAGTCCTGGATCAGCAGCTATCGATCCCCTGATGCTGAAGTAACTCAATAGATCGGGGATGTCTTCTGCATTCACAAAACCTCCACCCCTGCACTCTTCCACAATACCTCAGAGGGGTTACGTTGTGAAGGCACTAGCTGGCACCAAAGGCCTAATATTTGGGTGCACTGCCACTAACGTCTATACCAGATTCATATAATTTTAATATTGGACCGCAGGGTCCAAACCTGCACTCTTCCACAATACCACAAAAGGGTTACGGTGTGAATGCACTTGCTGCCATGAAAGGCACAATATTTGGCTGCACTGACGCCTGTGCCAGATTTATATCATTTTAATTTTTTGAACAGCAGGGTCCAACCCTGCACTCTTCCACAATACCACAGAGGGGTTACTGTATGATGATACTTGCTGGCCTGCCATTAAAGGCACAATATCTGGGTGCACCGACGCCCATTAACAGATCAAAAACTTTTCAATATAGAACCACATGGTCCACCCCTGCACTCTTCCACCATACCACAGAGGGGTTACTGTATGATGATACTTGCTGGCCTGGCAGTCTTGCACCAAAGGCAGAATATCTGGGTGCACTGACGCCCATTCCCAGATTCATATCTTTTTAATATAAGACCGCATGGTCCACCCCTGCACTCTTCCAGAATACCACAGAGGGGTTACTGTATGATAGTACTTGCATGCCTGGCACTAAGGCTAGGGACAGATGAGCGCATTTTCTGCGGCCACCGTCAAAATGTACGTCGATGCGTGCGCACGCATTTTTTCACGGAATACGCTTAAGTGGTCAGACGACCACAGTCGCAGGTACTCACCAACGCAATTCTAGGGAAATCCGGCTGTTTGAACGTTATGTAGGCCGCACACTAGCAGCGTCTGACGTCTCCTAATCACGCACACACGCTGCCATGCGGCCGCAGCGCACTCTGTACGTCTGTAGCAGCGGTTTCACGTTCTGAGAAAAATGCGTTCATTTGCCGGTTGCGTGGTGTCGGCGCACTTTTGTACGCACGTACTCCTCATATTGGCCGTCATTGGCCGTTATGTGCTGCTACTGCCGCCGTGATTTAGTGCGCCTGCACGCGCGTTCCGACTGCCCCACTCTGACCCTAGCCTTAAGGCACAATATCTGGGTGCACTGCCATTGACGCCTGTATCAGATTCATATCCTCAGAGGGGTTACGGTGGGACGGCACTGTTGCCGACGCTAAAAGCCCAATTTTAAAGCACCTATTGTTACTTTCATCCAAAGCCTGCATAAGTTTCACAATAATTTAGCCAAAAAAAAACACTAAACTTTTTCTGCGCGTCCTAAAATGTCTTTTCATACAGGCTGCCGCCCCAAGCAGTTGTTTATGGATAGATTAAAGGAAAAGCATTTACCGTCATATGAAACGTAATTTTTTTAAGTGTTTCTATACATCCTAGAAATCCGCCACTTCACAGGCAGGTTATGGGGACCTCCTAGGCACGATATTTGAAGGAATTTTTGGTTTTTATTTTTAACCCTTATTTCATGGAAAACTCAGTCTTTTTTTAAAAACGTTTTTTTAAAACTTTTTGTCCTGGTTTCCTGTCCCCCAGGGCACTACCCGGACCCCCATACACCTTTTATGGCAAATATGTAGCATATATGCCCTCTTGAAGGGCACTCTAAAAAAACAAATTTTCAGCCCCATTGACTTGCATGGGGGTTCGGGTTCGGTCCCGAACTAATGGGATGTTCGGGTTCGGGCTCGAACCGAACTCGGGGAGTGTTCGGCTCATCCCTAGTCAAGGGAACAGCAATTGTAAATCTCAACATATATATATCGTCAAATAAACTTGAAATGACCAGAAGATACTTGGCATAGAGTTGGTTGTCATGATGACTAGAGTAGTGTATGTGGGATCACTTGTGTTCTTTTTTTCTTACACAGTGGATGTGTTTGGAATTTTAATTAGTTGATGTTGTTTTACACGTCCCAATATGCTGCTGTGTTGTCTTTTCAAGTATACCTACAGGCATATCACCTGTCAATTTTTGTTTTACCGCAATTAAAAGTTCCATGTTATCAATATCATGGGTAGATAATCTTGCCCTTCTGGCTCCAGTTGGATAGTGAATCGCTCTTCTTATTGAGGTTGAATTCTTCTAATCTCCTGTGATAATTTTATAGAGGGATATATACATTGTTCTGTTTGGTTCTCTGAAAATATGTGTGTTACTCTTTGGCTACGTTCTAGTAGCAAGATTCTAATAGGTGGTGCATATGGCTCTCCTCCATCCTGGCTCACTTAGTCTGGCTCACTTGGTCTGATTCACAAACTTAAGTCTAGCTTTTAACAATTTTAAGAAACCCTAATCTGGGCACTCAAGGGTGTTTTGTTGCAAAGCAAGGTCAAGCATACCATAACCCTGCCACAGGTCAGTGGACATAATTTTGGTTGGTCTTGATGAGCTTAACCCACTTGCCTGGAACAGAAATGCCTATAAACATGTGTATATTATTCAAGATTTTTGATAATGCTCTAATTCTGCATTCGAGTTACTTTCAAGTACGTGTGTGTGTGTGTTACATGATGGTAATCATTTCTTATGCAGGGATACTGTAGTACTACACTTACTATAGTATCTTTCTTTTTTTTTAATATTCAATTAAATGGACATGTGGGAAGTCAGAGTACTTTTAAAAAAAATAATAAAAAAAAAATATTTATTTTTTTCGTGTGCGTAATGTTTGCTTTCAAAACCTAACCACAACTGACTCCTAGAAAGTGGTGTTCCTATGAAGCTCACTTCACAGAAATCTTATTTGACCAACACAGAGAGAGAGCTAAATGCAAGAATTCAGACTTGCAGCATATTACAGTATATGCCTGTTGCTGGGCAACCTTTTTCATTCAGACACAGGAAGAAGTGCCACTTTCCTGTTACAAATTGATTAACACAAATCACCAAGTAGGGATGATGGCACAACAGCATGTGGGCACACCCTAATGTTGGGTGAAGAGGTCCTCTTTCACCTCCAATATTCAATTTTTTTCTTACGTCCCTTATCTGGTTCCTGATGCCTATAAACGGACATTATTTCTAATGAAAAATGTGCAAATCTCTTCTAGGTTTTCAGTTACTAAATGTTCCATGGGTGCACACCCTAACACAACAGGCTGCACACGACAGTGCACAACAGAGAGGTCTTATGTTTGGATTTAATGAGTATTTTAAACGTTTAAGAAACCTGATGGGGCTCAGGCTGATGAAATATTTGACAGCATTTGGCGATGGGTGGTCTGCGCTCTATAGCAAAACCACATTCACAGAATTCATGTATTGATAATTAACAAAAAAAAGCGAACAACCACACAAGAACCTTTTTCGGTGCAGTGATTCTTCTCTGCGGCTGCTTTAGATTAGTCGTTTGAGAAGCGCAAGTGTTTATCACTATTTCAACAACTTCAACTGTTGCAAATAACCCTGAAGCATAGGCGTGCGCACGGGGGGTGCCGGGTGTGCCTAGGCACACCCTAATCCCATCCACGGCACACTCTGGTGGTCTCCAATGCGATCTGTGCTTGCCGCGCAGAAAGCAAAGCATGTCCCTCACTGGATTCAGGCGCTCACTGACTGTGTCAGAGCAGAGCCGGCGCTCTGCTAACACGTCAGAGAGTGCCAGAGGACCGTGAGAAGACGGTGCTAAGCAGGTGAGAAGTGGAACCCTGCCCCACTCTGTAGCTGGCCTCGCTCTCCTTGCTTACTCCAGTCCCGGCCTCTTTGGGTAGAGCGGGCAGAATTCTGTGGCCTCACATCACCACTGCAAGGAGATATGGGGATAAAGAGTTGAGCAGGCAGCTTTAACACTGGCTGCTCTACTACTAAGCACTAACCAGCATGGCTGTGCGAAGGCTGGCCGCTGGACAGTGCGGCTACGTGCTTCACCCTGCTGACCACCTGCTGCTGGGAGGCATACAGCCTCTGGAAGTGCTTCAGACCTCCCAGCAGAGAGCTACTTCCCCACCAACACTGTCAGCAGCTGGAGGTGAAAGAGCAGGGTCGTGGCGGGAGACATTGCTAGAGAATGGTCTCCTCTTTCCAGCAGCAGCATGGGGACAGTGCAGAGCCCTCAATCATATACTGCTGCCACCCAGATTTGTTTTATTTATTTTTTAATCTTCCCTTTGTGTGCTCTGGTCCTGAAATAAGCAGAAACCTGCAGGGTGAGCTGGGGAAAGATTCAGCTCAAACAGGCACTGAACACTTAACTGTTTCCTTCCTGCCTCACCCTTCTTTAAATAGGGGGATGTTAATATATTGTAATGTTTAAAGAACCATTTGAGTACCAGCCTGGCACTGCCAGGGGTTTCCATCCTCTCCCCTATATACACTACAGTATCTGCCATATTACACCTGGTACTTTCATTGATCTGTACAACACCACAGTATAGTGGCACTCCTACATCTTTCCTATTCAGCACAGCAGACTGTCAGCTTTATAGACAAGGATTTAGGTCCTGATGAAAGTTTTGTTATAAACTGAGACCTTGTCTATAAAGCTGACAGTCTGCTGTGCTGAATAGGAAAGATGTAGGAGTGCCACTATACTGTGGTGTTGTACAGATCAATGAAAGTACCAGGTGTAATATGGCAGATACTGTAGTGTATATAGGGGAGAGGATGGAAACCCCTGGCAGTGCCAGGCTGGTACTCAAATGGTTCTTTAAACATTACAATATATTAACATCCCCCTATTTAAAGAAGGGTGAGGCAGGAAGGAAACAGTTAAGTGTTCAGTGCCTGTTTGAGCTGAATCTTTCCCCAGCTCACCCTGCAGGTTTCTGCTTATTTCAGGACCAGAGCACACAAAAGGGAAGATTAAAAAATAAATAAAAACAAATCTGGGTGGCAGCAGTATATGATTGAGGGCTCTGCACTGTCCCCATGCTGCTGCTGGAAAGAGGAGACCATTCTCTAGCAATGTCTCCCGCCACGACCCTGCTCTTTCACCTCCAGCTGTAGTGTATATAGGGGAGAGGATGGAAACCCCTGGCAGTGCCAGGCTGGTACTCAAATGGTTTTGCTGTATGATATCCACGGCATATTTGGTGACCCTGTCAGCCCTACACTTTGTTTAATTTTTATCACTAAGTGTACTCTGTATTTTTGGCTCAAATCCCACTTTTCTGCTTTCCTTTCCTAATGTTTCCTCATTTAGAGGCCCCTCCATATATTCAGGGTGTGGTTGGGTTGTCTTTTTAGGGGTTCCTCCATATATTCAGGGTGTGCGGGTGTCTTTTAAGGTGCCCCTCCATATTTTCAGGGTGTGTGGGTGTCTTTTTAGGTACTTCTCCATATATTCAGGGTGTGTGGGTGTCTTTTTAGGTACTTCTCCATATATTCAGGGTGTGTGGGTGTCTTTTTAGGGACTTCTCCATATATTCAGGGTGTGTTGGTGTCTTTTTAGGGGCTCCTCCATATATTCAGGGTGTGTGGGTGTGTTTTTAGGGGTTCCTCCATATATTCAGGGTGTCTTTTTAGGGGTTCCTCCATATATTCATGGTGTGTGGGTGTCTTTTTAGGGATTCCTCCTTATATTCAGGGTGTGCGGGTGTTTTTAGGGGCTCCTCCATATATTCAGGGTGTGTTTTTAGGGGTTCCTCCATATATTCAGGGTGTGCGGGTGTATTTTTAGGGGTTCCTCCATATATTCAGGGTGTGTGGGCATCTTTTTAGGGGTTCCTCCATATATTCAGGGTGTGTGGGTCTCTTTTTAGGGATTCCTCCATATATTCAGGGTGTGCGGGTGTTTTTAGGGGCTCCTCCATATATTCAGGGTGTGCGGGTGTATTTTTAGGGGTTCCTCCATATATTCAGGGTGTGTGGGTGTCTTTTTAGGGGTTCCTCCATATATTCAGGGTGTGTGGGTGTCTTTTTAGGGATTCCTCCATATATTCAGGGTGTGCGGGTGTTTTTAGGGGCTCCTCCATATATTCAGGGTGTGGGGTGTGTTTTTAGGGATTCCTCCATATATTCAGGGTGTGTGGGTGTGTTTTTAGGGATTCCTCATATATTCAGGGTGTGTGGGTGTGTTTTTAGGGGTTCCTCCATATATTCAGGGTGTGCGGGTGTCTTTTTAGGGGCTCCTCCATATATTCATGGTGTGTGGGTGTGTTTTTAGGAGTTCCTCAATATACTCAGGGTGTGCGGGTGTCTTTTTAGGGGTTCCTCCATATATTCAGGGTGTGTGGGTGTGTTTTTAGGGGCTCCTCCATATATTCAGGGTGTTCGGGTGTGTTTTTAGGGGTTCCTCCGTATATTCATGGTGTGTGGCGTCTTTTTAGGGGTTCCTCCATATATTTAGGGCGTGCGGGTGTCTTTTTAACAGCTCCTCCATATACTCATGGTTTGCAGGTGTCTTTTTAACAGCTTCACTAACCTCTGAATTGCCCTCAACAGTGAATTTCACCATATCTGCAATTTCCAGGCAATTCGTCTATTCGCTAAGCCAAATAATGGTCAATTTGCTGCAATTCGGAGGCACCGAAATTGTCCCATAGAAGACTAATGTGTCTTCTATTCACAGAATGCTGAATTGCACCGAAATGGGTGCGTGTGTATGTGTAAATATATATGTATATTATATATGTGCACACCCTAATGCAATAGGCTGCGCACGCCTATGCCCTGAAGTGTTTTGGAGGATGAGCAAACAAAGCTACAGATATTGCCCTAAGTGTGACAGTGCTCTATCCTAAATACTGTATTAACCCTTTGCGGTCCAATAAACATTCAGTAAGTGCACCAGCTGGTCTTATTTAATTTCCCCAAAAAAAAAAGCACCACACATTAAGCTTTATATAACGTTACAACTACTATTCTAAAGTTTTATATTATATTAGTCTTTATATTTTCTCATTGAATGAAACTTTTTAACCCCTTCACTGTTGAGCCATTTCAATTTTTGCCGTTTGTGCGTATCATGTTTAAACGCAATTTGAATTCATGTTTTATTGTATGACCCAGACAAATTCGAAACCCTTCTTTACAGCCGATTCATAATATATAATTTTTACATGTATACGTCCTGTCCTGTTAGAATGCTAGAACAAAAACTGGGGGGGGGGGGAATGTGAATGTCCATTAAAATTTCAATCCTCTACAGCGTGTAAATTTTTTTTTCATTTTATTATCCAAGCCTTTGCGGTTATATTTTCTATGGGGTACACTTGCTCGAACTTTAGGAATGGGAACCCTTTACTGGTTTTAGTTAAAACTGGATAAAAACATTTTTCATTAGGGCAGCATTGTTCGCATTATAATCGAAAAGTGAAAAATAGTGCTGCCTTAATAAATTTAACCCTGACGTCATTGTCAGGCACCCTCCCCCCCCCCCCCCGTTGCTTGCAGTGGAAAAGGTGGAAGGGGGGCTCATTTGGAGCCCTCTCTCCCCTACTGTTCCACCTAGAAACGAACAAATTATACCGCTGGTAAGGGGAGAGTCTCCCCTTTTCAGCGGTGTCAATTATTAACCCCTTTATTGCTGGATTGCGATTTGCTGCTGAATCACAATTCAAACCCAGAAGTGGCTGACCTCCTGGATGTCAGCCAAGCCTCCGGGTCACCCCTCACCCACTGACCTCCTAACCATATGTGTGAGCATGTCAGTGGGCCAGTTATCTCCCAATCCGTGGCAGCTAGAGCGACCTGTTTAATATCATGGAAAGGCCTGATCATGGCCTTTCCAATGATGCCAAACATCACTTAGGTTTGTTGCAAAAAATTAAGAATTTTTATATATATATAATTAAAATTTGAATTGCCTTGGGGTTAATAAAATTGGACTTAAGCAAGCATCTAAAAATAATGAGCATAAAACGGTCAGAATGAGCTCCTAGAGGTGAAATGGCTCAGCAGTGAAGCAGTTAAAAAGCAAAAACGTGTAGAAATTGGATATTTCTAATCTCAGGACAAAAGTTTGAAACTATTTAGCAGTGTCTTTAGATTTTGGGGATTAAATTTTGAAAGTGTTTTTTGTTTTTCTCACTTTTCAGATTTCATATTTTTTTATATATTCAATTATACGATCTGATGGGAATAATGGTATCTTTTAGAAAGTCTATTTAATGTCGGAAAGAACGGTATAAAGTATGATATGTGTGGGTTGCATAAACAAGAGGAAAATTTGACCTAAACACAAACCGTGCAAAAACGTAAAAACAGCAGCGGCCACTTTCGGACACTTTTGTAAAACTGCCCGGTCATTGAGGGGTTAAAGTAAAAAAAAAAAACATGCATTTTATATTTTTGTTTTTTTCAAATTGTAACCCCTTAAGGACTGCTGACGTACTATGTACGTCCTGCCCACGGGTCTCCCTTAGACCCGTAGATAGTACGTCAGCGGCTCCTAACCTTCCTCCCGCCCGAATACTTGACTCCATGCTGGTTCCAACGGCGATCTGGCAGGGAGGAAGCCTGCCCCTCTGCTTTTGGAGGGGCTGGCGAGCACGATGACATCACCACGCTGCGTGGTGACGTCATCGGCAGGCGCCCCCCGGCACCTGCATTAAAACCAGGAAGTGGAGGGGGGCCTCTCCAACCATGGCAGCTAGAAACGTACGATTTACACTGCTGGAAAGGGGAGAGTCTCCCCTTTTCAGAGGTGTATAAAGTTAACAGTTTCGCTGCCTGATCACGACTCTGCAAAAATCGGCGTGGAGTCGTGATTTAAACATGGAGGTGGCAGACCTCTTGGATATCAGCAAGGCCTCCTGGTCTCCCCCCCACCCACTGACATCCCCACCATATGTGTGAGGATATCAGTGGGCCAGTTAACCCCCTAGCTGCCAAGGGGAGATAGGGGGATCCTTTGGATCCCTTTTTATCTCCCGATTCATAATCCTGATCATGTCCTTTCCAATGATACCAAACATGACTAGGTTTTGTGTAAAAACTATTTTTTTTAAAAAACATTTGTCTGGGGGGGGTTTAGTTAAAAAGGACATAGGTTGTCATCTAAAAATAATGGGCATAAAACGGTCAGAATGAGCTCAGCACACATAGGTGAACTGGCTCAGCAGTGAAGGGGTTAAAAAGCAAAAACATGTAAAAATTGGGTATTTCTATTCTCGGGACAAAATTGGGAAACTATTTATTTAGCTGAGGTCTTTTTTGGCGGTTGTAGATTTTGGGGATTAACCTCAGATTGTGTTTTTTACCATTTCTTTTTCATCATATTTCATATTTTGTTTATAGTAAATTATAGGATATGATGGAAATAATGGTATTTTTAGAAAGTCCATTTAATGGCGGGAAAAACAATGTATAATATGTGTGGGTTGCATAAACGAGTAAGAGGAAAATTTGACCGACACACGAACAGTGCAGAAACGGAAAAACCGCAGCGGTCACTAAAGGACGGACTTGTGTAAAAGTGCCCGGTCACTAAGGGGTTAAAATGTATTTTTACGCTTGTCCTGGTCATGTTTTTGGTATCCTTTGGAAAGGCCATGCTCTGGCCTTTCCAATGATACCAAACATTACCCTCCAGCTGCCACCAATGGAGGGGTCCAAATATCTCCTGATCTCCACCATAGAGGTTTCCATATGGAACCCCTTGGAAGCTAGAGGTTAATTCCCTAACTGACATCATTGCGTTGATGTGGGCGGGGGAGGCCCTGGATGATGTCAGTCACCTCCGGGAGCAGTCTGTGATTTGGTGTCAGATCTCGAACCAGCACTTAAAGAGAGGTATCGCTGGAAAGGTCACACTATGACCTTTCCAGCGATACCTCTCTTGACCTGCTACCACATGGTGATGGGGAAATAGAGGGGTCCAAATTACTTCCTTTAGTCAGACCTCCCTGGAAGGAGAGATCGATAGATGTATAGATCCAGGTATGCAGGCGGGCTAGTCCTATGTCAGAATATATCCGACATTGGACCACAACGAGGAAATTGTTGTGTTGGATATATTCCGACATAGGACCAGAAAGGGTTAATCTGTAATTTAAAAGGTAATAAATGTGATGGGTGATACAAATGCAGTGCTACATCTTTAACAGTAGGTAAAATTTCTCCCAAACTGAAGCCTCGAGTACAAATGTGAACCCTAAAAAAAAAATCTGACTTTTAAATCAATAAAACATACATGTGTCTGTAAATATATTTTTTGGATATATAAACCTAGTGACAGTAAAATATAGTGAAAAAAAATGCGCCCTTTAAAGTGCCAGTGATGTGCAAAAGAGGTCATTTTAATATTTGTGTATAATCTATAGAAGAAGTTTGAAGAAAACCAATGTAACGTAAAATTTCTACTATACATCATTCCACGTGGAATCTTTCTGGACCACAAATGAATTATAGAGCCTACTAGACGGTTCTATATATTGAGCAGCATGCCGGCTATTCTGGGAGTAACACAGTCCACTGTAAATCCTAGCCCCATTGGTCCTCAGAGAGCGAACAAAAAACAAACCATCACAATGAATCGACATGGTGTATAAGGGAAAGGTATGTAACCATTTGTGTTCATGTTACACTTAATCCAGTGACCTAGGCTCCAGTTATCTTGCTAGTGACAAATTTGGAGGCCTTGGCCTGCCCTCTATCGTATTTGTCCTTTTTTTCCTGTTGTGAGTAGATGTTTAGGAAATGGAAGACCAGTGGTAACAGCCTTTTGTGACCTGAGCAGGAAATGGATAACAAGATCACCGCTTGTGGGTCACATCCTCTAGCTTGTCTGTGGCATTGTGGGTAACATTTCACGCTTCCTGCTTCCTCTAAGGAAAGTTTACAGTGGTGGATTTAAAATTCCGATTTATTTAGGGTTCACATTTGTGCTTGAGGCTTCAGTTTCGTTTTCAAGTTTTTTAAAGGCCTTTTATGGTGTATGATTTTGTATTTTTATTTTCACTTCCTCATTTTTATTTTTAACAACCTTTTTGCGTATATAAATCTCTCTATCCCTATCGGTGTGAAATTAAATAGAAGCTGTTAATTGGGGTTATTCAGAGAGCGGTGAAAAGCAGGAGAATGACTGGAAAATGAAAAATTCTAGGTCAAAATAGCCAAACCAGAAAAATTCTCCCTTTCCTCTCACTTTCCAAATCGGCTATTTTGACCTAGAATTTTTCATTCTCCAGTCATTCTCTAGTCATTCTCCTGCTTTTCACGCTCTCTGAATAACCCTGAATATGTTCGTCCCTTAACTTGCAGCTGTTGTTTTTAAAAATGTATATTAACCCCCCCTGAAATCCAAATACGTATAAATTGCATTTCTTCCTGTAAATGGCTAAGTAACTCCTGTGTATCATGAAGACCGTCTCTGTTCCTTTCCAGAAACGTGTTTTATGAAGTGTTTTGTTCGCAATTTCTGTTCATTAATATCAATGAATGTAGTTTTGACACCGTGGCAGCCTTTCATCTTGTTGAATCTTTGTATGTCGTTATAACTAATTGGTTTCCATTTTCTTGTCCATGCGGTCTGTAGCAGTTATTTTTTTTTAAATTTTAGTCTGTTCTTTCTTCGGCTAGAACTTTTCAGTTTTACTGCGACCTGTCGCCATCACTGAGCAAATCTACATTTTAATGATCAGAATATTAAGATTACTTTTTAAGTTATTCTTTTGATATTACCACCATAGTTTCTAGGTATTTTAATCTGGTTATAGCTTTTATGATGGCTAGTGGTGGACAAAATTGTAGATGTTAGCTATAATGGCAATATTAATATTTATTGAAGGGAAGTTGCAAAATACTTCCTTTTTTAAAAAAAATTATAATAATTTTTAAGCCTGCATTTAACTTTAGAACATCCGTATTATCCGGTATGTTCACATTGGAATGTAGTGTTATTAACGAATGAAATGCTGCACCTCCAAAAAAAAATAATCCCACCCATGCATTTTCACAGAGCTCCATAGCTATAAAACTCACATAAAGTACGGTGTGTATGAACGTGTGACAGAGCTGCACAGCAATAAAACTCACATCCACACACCGCACATCAGTTTTATTGCTGTGCTGCTCTGTGATATGCTCCTACACACTGACATCACTGTGAATTTTATTACTGTGGAGCTTGCGGTACCCTCATACACAGCACATATTATAAGGGGTTATTCAGAAAACACAGAAATTTCGCTGCTTTCTAGTTCGGCGACTCCATTTTGCTGAATTCAGTATTCCCCAGAGTCCCCGACATGTGCCGAACATGGAGCCGCCAAACTGACGGCCAAGCGCTGCTGAACTGTAGAGACCCCCCCAAAAAAAAGAAACACTGCTAACGTTCTAATAGCTGTTTAAAACAATAAAAATGCATTAAAATGTGTTTAAATAATAAAAAGGTCCTTTAAAAAATAATAAAAAGATCTGTTACAGAATAAAAAATAAACTCCTTTTAAGAAAAATGGGAAAATGTTTTGTCCCCCCCCCCTCTCCTCCTGGAAGGAAAACTAAAGGGATTATTCAAAGAGACTAATTTGCCACTGAATTGCACCGAATAGTGAATTTTCCCGTACAGTGCAATTTCATAGCAATTCCGCTATTCAGAAAGCTGGCAATTCACCAAATATTGGTAATATATATTACCAGCAAAATATAGTGATCAACGTCTGAGCTGAGCAATTTCACCCCTGTGTGCTGAGCTCATTTTTAACGTTTTTTTGCTTATGTTTAAACGTGCTTTGAAGTTGCGTTTTATTATACGACCCAGACATGCACTATATTGCCAAAAGTATTTGCTCACCCATCCAAATAATCAGAATCCGTTGTTCCAATCACTTCCATGGCCACAGGTATATAAAATCAAGCACCTAGGCATGCAGACTGTTTTTACAAACATTTGTGAAAGAATGGGTCGCTCTCGGGAGCTCAGTGAATTCCAGTGTGGAGCTGTGATAGGATGCCACCTGTGCAACAAATTCAGTCGTGAAATTTCCTCGCTCCTAAGTATTCCACAGTCAACTGTCAGCTGTATTAGAAGAACGTGGAAGTGTTTGGGAACGACAGCAACTCAGCCACGAAGTGGTAGGCCAAGTAAACTGATGGAGCGGGGTCAGCGGATGCTGAGGCGCATAGTGCGAAGAGGTTGCCAACTTTCTGCAGAATCAATCGCTACAGACCTCCAAACCTCATGTGGCCTTCAGATTAGCTCAAGAACAGTGCACAGAGAGCTTCATGGAATGGGTTTCCAATGGCCGAGCAGCTGCATCCAAGCCATACATCACCAAGTGCAATGCAAAGCGTGGTGTAAAGCACGCCGCCACTGGACTCTAGAGCAGTGGAGATGTGTTCTCTAGAGTGATGAATCGCGCTTCTCCATCTGGCAATCTGATGGATGAGTCTGGGTTTGGCGGTTGCCAGGAGAACGGTACTTGTCTGACTGTACTGTGCCAAGTGGAAAGTTTGGAGGGGGGATTATAGTGTGGGGTTGTTTTTCAGGAGCTGGGCTTGGCCCCTTAGTTCCAGTGAAAGGAACTCTGAATGCTTCAGCATTCCAAGACATTTTTGACAATTCCATGCTCCCAACTTTGTGGCAACAGTTTGGAGCTGGCCCCTTCCTCTTCCAACATGACTGTGCACCAGTGCACAAAGCAAGGTCTATAAAGACATGGATGACAGTCTGGTGTGGTTGAACTTGACTGGCCTGCACAGAGTCCTGACCTCAACCCGATAGAACACCTTTTGGGATGAATTAGAGCGGAGACTGAGCGCCAGGCCTTCTCGTCCAACATCAGTGTGTGACCTCAGAAATGCGCTTCTGGAAGAATGGTCAAAAATTCCCATAAACCACCTCCTAAAACTTGTGGACAGCCTTCCCAGAAAAGTTGAAGCTGTTATAGCTGCAAAGGGTGGACCGACATCATATTGAACCCTATGGATTAGGAATGGGATGTCACTTAAATTCATATGTGAGTCAAGGCAGGTGAGCGAATACTTTTGGCAATATAGTGTATGATATATCATTTTTTTCGGCAGATTCAGAATATAACATTAAGTCGCCTACTGATGACCGGGTCAGACTACGGGAGACAAACACACAAAAATACGCAAACACCTAATTTTGGAATAATATATATATTTATTATATATAGGCCACAGCTAAAAACTCCACACTAAAACCCCACCATAATAACATAACAATTCTCATAACAAAACAATAATCCAGTGCTGAAAGAGGACTCCCCACAACCCCCACCCACCTCCAAACCAACCAACCACCAAAAATCTACCCAACTCCCAACCATCTGACAAATTAATCCTAACTAAAAAGGAACCCCTAGCCAGCACTGCCTACAAGCCCCCGCCACGAGCTCCTCCCATAACCCCTTATGGGAGAGCTCCCCCACAAAGAAAAACAGGGCTTGTTCGATCCCTTCCTTGAGTCCCAGGATAAACAGATCCTTGCCCACATCTGTCAGGTGAACACCATCCGCCATAAAATAACACTCCGCCTCCTCCTCTTCAAAAGGTAGATGTCGCACCACCACACCCTCCATCCTCCACACGAACCTTCCCATGCTTCGCTTCAGCTTGATACGGCCCAGCCGCACCGCCTCCTTCATTCTCCGCTTGCTCCCACACCATCCTTGGCATCTCCTCGGACCACACCACCACTGTCCATGGTGATCACTCCCTCAACTGCCGCAGATCCTCCTGCATCTGCTCCAGCAGCATTCCATGAGGGACCACACCCAACTCCCTCAGCTGCTGCAGATCCGCTCTCATCTGCTCCAGTAGTTTTCCATGAGCGACCACTCCCAAATCCCTCAACTGCAGCAGATCCGCCTGAATCTGCTCCAGCAGCACACCAAGAGGGACCACACCCAACTCCCTCAGCTGCTGCAGATCCGCTCTCCTCTGTTCCAGCAGCTTTCCATGAGGGACCACTCCCAAATCCCTCAACTGCCGCAGATCCGCCTGCAGATCCAAACCCTTCTTAAAAATAGAAATAAACTGAAATCTTGATAAAGCCGATCCGTCTGCGTAACATAAAAAGGCCACACTAGACTCCACCCGTACCTCCAAAAATTTCTTAACGTTATCCACTGGACAAACCACGCAGTTATCCACACTGAATAAACCAACTCTACGCCCCCTACCCAACTGATCCGTCTTGGAGTTAGCAACCCAAATAACCAGATCATTAACTCCCAACCCAACCACACCCAACTCCCTCAGCTGCTGCAGATCCGCTCTCATCTGCTCCAGTAGTTTTCCATGAGCGACCACTCCCAAATCCCTCAACTGCAGCAGATCCGCCTGAATCTGCTCCAGCAGCACACCAAGAGGGACCACACCCAACTCCCTCAGCTGCTGCAGATCCGCTCTCCTCTGTTCCAGCAGCTTTCCATGAGGGACCACTCCCAAATCCCTCAACTGCCGCAGATCCGCCTGCATCTGCTCCAGCAGCACACCAAGAGGGACCCCAGCACATGGGGAACTTCACCGTGCTTCAGGGCACCCAAAACCGTCGGCTTAAACTCCTCCCATAGGAGTCCACGGATTCTGATCCACTGTACCCGTGTTGCCGACCCAAGCAGACCCATCTGAACTCCAGAGGATCGCACCAACGCCCTTCTTCTCGCCCAAAAAAATCAGCGAGTCTCCAATAATCCACACCACTCTTGGAGGATCTGCAAAAACAAAAACACATTACCAACATCTCCACCACACAAAATACTTTAAAAAGAAAAAATTCACCACACAAAATATTTTAAAAGAAAAACTCCCCACCAAACCACCACACAGCCCTCCCAATAACCATGACCATACCTGTAAAGAAAAACATATCATAAACAAACACCAACTCCTTGCCTCCAAATACTCCAAACCTCCAAACTCAACCCCAAACAACCAACAAATTGACAAAGATAAAATAGAATAAATATATATATTCCGTATAAAAGGTAGAATTCATATTTCATGTATAAATTTGATATTTTTCGTATTTCAAAATTTCTCTTTTTTTTTTTATAAAAAGTTGATAACCTAACATACAGCAAACTGTGCTCCACATTACCTCCCAGCTTTAACAGATGATTACAAAATTCATGACAGAAAACCAGGACGAACGTAAGACTTAAAAGCCCTTGAGTTCCATCCTCCCAATTCTTGAATTTCCGTTGCCGACAAACCCAACCTTGAAGCTTCCGTTGCAGCCCCAATACGAAAAGAATGAGAACCAAATTCCTTCGGATTTCTCCCTAAACTCTCCAAAAGCTTCTTAACCCTTTCGCTGCTGAGGCTTTTCCCGCCCCTGTGCTGAGGTCATTTTTTACCTGTTTTGCGCATCATGTTTAAACGTGTTTTGAAGGCTTATTTTAGTATATGACATCGACATATTATATATCGTTCTTTCCGTCAGACTCGGTAGATTCATAATATGTCATTATTAATATGTATACGTTATGTCATGTTTGTATATTATAACAAAAAATGCAATAAAATATGTATTTTCAATAATTTACAGCGTGTAAAGTTGTTTTTCCACATTTTAAACATGCGAGCAATTGCGGTTATATTTTGTATGGGGTGCGCTTGTTAAAAAAAATTAGAGATGGGGTCTCGTTACATTTTTTTTTGGGGAAAATGACACCATTTTAACAAACGCACCGCATACAAAAATCGTTAATGCAGCATCATTGTTCACATTATAATTGAAATTGGAACAATATTGCTGCATTAACAAAACAAAAAAAAAAAAAAAAAGTGTTTATTTTTTTTTTATTATTTTTTTTTTTAATTTTTTTTATTTTTATTTTTCTTTTTTTTTTTTTTTTTTTACAATTTTTTTTACTTTCATGTTTGGTATCGTTGGAACGGCCATGCTCTGCCGATCCAACGATATCAAAATTTAACCCCTAACTGCCACGGATCGGGAGATAGGGAGTTCATTGGAACTCCCTATCTCCACACTTCGTGGCAGTTAGGGGTTAATGCTAGGACTGGCGTCATCGTGCTGCGCACGATGACGCCAGTCCTCTGGCGGGAGTTCCCGGAAGCTTGGCCGACATCCAAGATGTCGGCCAGCTCCCGGGAAGGATCGCAAATCGGCGCTTTTCAGCGCCGATTTGCGATCCAGCTCCCCAGGGGTTAATGCCAGGCATCATTTGGAAGGGCAGGCTGTGCCCTTCCAAATGATGCCTGGGTTAAGCCCCTGTGAGCCGCCGATCGGAGGGAGAGAGGTCCGAAGGACCTCCCCCCCTCCCTTTCAGGCGCCTCCTCCGCACATGCGGGGGGGGCGCCTGAATTATGTGTCATCGCGGGGGCGCGATGACACATAATAATGGCGGCCACTGCTCCGGATGCCGGGCTGACATCCAGGATGTCAGCCCGCACCGGAGGGGCCAGCGATCGGCCGGAACCCCGGCGAACGCTGACCCCAATGCGAGGACGCGCTCAGCGCGTCCTCCGCATACCAGCAGGAATGCTGAGGACGCGCTGAGCGCGTCCTTAGCATTCAAGTGGTTAAAAATAGAAATAAACTGAAATCTTGATAAAGCCGATCCGTCCGCGTAACATAAAAAGGCCACACTAGACTCGACTCATACCTCCAAAAATTTCTTAACGTTATCCACTGGACAAACCACGCAGTTATCCACACTGAATAAACCAACTCTACGCCCCCTACCCAACTGATCCGTCTTGGAGTTAGCAACCCAAATAACCAGATCATTAACTCCCAACCCAACCGCATCAGCTCCTAAACCACCACCTCCTCTCCTAGAATTACACACCAACTCACCCACTCGAAATGCCCCAAAAACCCCTAAAAAAAAAAAAGCCGCCCAAGAAGCAGAACCTCATAAATTGAAGAACAAAAACTCCCAACAAAATCCCATAGCCCCTCCAATAATTGTCTCGAAACTGGACGCCTAGCATCCGCTCTGCATCTCCCCTTCACATAACCCCGAACTGCACATCTGATCACAAAATCCTTGGTGACATCTCTTTTCCCCGATACCTGAAAAAGGAAAGCCAATGTGGCTAAAGACTGCCGAACCACTCCAGGAGATGCCCCAGAATCAAATAACCGAAATGAGGTATGCTCTGAGCAGACTTTCCTCATCCAAACCGCCCACTGCCACGTACCTGAACCGCTCAGCCAAAGCGTCCCAATCCCTCCATACTCGCGAGTAGGCCTTCCAAGATGACTCGGGCAAAGAACCTCTCCCCCATCTTCCAAAAATTCCGAGCCTAGCTGCCAAAGGCCCTCCGGACAAGGGGTGCCCACCTCCTCTGCCAACGGAGCCAGGGAACGAAACCTGCCCCATTGAAAACGAGACAAAGCATCCGCCACTGCGTTAAGGTGACCCGGGACATGCCTTGCCCTGCATAAAACATTAAACTTAAGACACATCAACGCAAATCTCTTCAGCAGTCTGATGACTGGCGATGATGAAGCCGACAAAGAATTAACCGCCGACACCACCGCCATGTTGTCAGAACGGAACAGAATCCTTCTTCCCTCCAGAGCACCTCCCCACAGCTCCAAGGCCACTAGTAATGGAAACCACTCCAAAAAGGCCAAATTCCGCACCAAGAAGATGCCAACCAACTATCAGACCAACGAGAAGCACACCAACGTCCCCCAAAATATACCCCAAAACCAACACCTCCCAAGGCGTCTGTAAAAAAAATTCCAGCTCCTTCGCCAAAACCTCTTTTGAAGGGAATAAGGCCACCCCAGTAAACACCACCAAAAAGGATTTCCACACTTCCAAATCTTCTTTCATGGTACTGGATATCCTAACAAAGTGATGACCTTCCCGAATACCCCGTGTCATACACACAAAAATTCATCCAGAAAATGAGTGAGATTATCCGACCCTGCCACTTCACAGCCCACCCATTCCAAAAATGTACTGAAACATTCAAAAAAGGAACAGAAAATGGACCAACCCATAGGCAAACTTAGATCCACATAAAATTTGCCTTCAAACCAAAATCCCATAAGGTGATGACATGAAGGATGAATAGGTAATAGCCGAAAAGCCGACTCAGTATCCACCTAGAAATTAAAGCCCCCCGGTCCTGCATCACGACCCAAACTGATCGCGAAATCAAAGGACACATGACACCGAGGCCAACTCCTCACCAATATCATCATTCACCGATTTTCCCCCCCCCCCCCCCCGCGGAAAGGATAAATGATGAATCAAACGAAACTCTCCTGCCTTCCGCTTCGGCACAACTCCCAAAGTGGATATCCTCAAATCCCGCACCGGAGGAGACGAGAATGGACCTGCAATCCTACCAGCCCCAATCTCCTTAAACACCTTCTCCCGAACTACCTCTGGATACACTCTAGCAGACTTCAAATTTCTTAACTTTCACCCCCTGGCCTTACCACAAAAGGAATCCGAAACCCAACACCAAAACCGTCACGTAAAAAATTCTGCATCTCTAAGTCTTCCGTAAAGCCTTAGCCATGATAACATCGCGTCAAGTTCCGCCGGGGAAGCTCCCCTCTCCAGACCCTCCAAAAGGCAGACCTCCTTGTCTTGCCCTCTTAAAACATCTGGACAATTAAAGCAATCCTTCACAATTTGAACATTCGTGCATTGTACCTGCACCCCGCACCAAACTTGCACTGACCCTCGTTAAATTGCCTGCACGATCCCTTTCTAACACTTGCCGGTGGGGAACTGACCCCTCCCCCACCAGCTCCCCCTGGAAAGGGCAACGCCTTTTGTGCCCACATCAAACGCAACCACAGCGTAATGTCCAATTGATTCCACCCCATGCCTGGGTGAGCCGCCAAACGTTGCCTAAACTGCTCATCGTATTACCACTACGCCCAACCGCCATACGTTCGATAAGCCTCCCAAATCCCATCCACCTAACAAAAAAGGCCCGAACAGTGCTGTGGGCTCCTTTCCCCCACCACACTTGCCAAAATACAAAAAGCCCGGAGCCAATTCCCGATTGACTTAGGAATCCTCCGAAACCTCTTCTTCCTTTCCTCCTCTTCCTTTAAACCGTCCTTCGACGAATAATCTTTAACCCCAGCCACCTATCCAACGGAAGCAGGGAAAAAGGTTCCACATACTCCCCCCGCCAAATGCCTTCTTTATCCTCCGGTTTCAAATGAAACCCCAAAGGCCCAGAAAATGACACTTAAGCATTCCTCCTTGCCACATCCGCCACTCCTGCGGACTCAGAGTGAACCCACATCGCCACTCGGTCCATTTGAAGCCATGACTTTACCGCCAAGAGCTCCACCAGCTCTCACAACTGGCCCACCTGCACCCTTCCATGCCTGAGCCAAATCCACACCCTGGTTCACACCCCTTGGTGAAACCGACCAAGCCTTAAAGGCCCCTGTAAAAAAGACATGAAAGAACCAACATCACCACCATTTCTGTTACCTGTCGCCACACGAGGTCCGCCCGAACTTCCCAGAACCTCCAGCGCCACCGACTCCAAACCTCCTGCACCACCTCCACCAACTCCAGCAGCCTGAAAACCACCCACCGGCTGTGGACTCCTCTCTCGAACCCTTGGAACTGTGGACGAAAAAATTAATAGTGCGATGAGCCCCAGAACCCGAAGTACCAAAATCATTAACTCGCTCCCTTACATCCGGAGCCCCATCATCTCCACCAACTGAACACCAATTTACTTCGAGCTCTTGGGTGCCCTCATCTCGCACACCAACACCCTGTGTCACACCACCCTCCACATCCCTATCCACCAACTGTCTTACCGCCGAAACATCAGTCCCTGAGACAGCCCTTGCTCCTCGTCTGGGACCCCTGGCGGAACACTGACCACTCCTTCTCCCCGAGGAACTCCTCAAACTCTGCACTCCTTCTCTCCTGGTAGAGCTCACCACACCACCCCTCCACCTGGAAAGATCCTTAGCCCCCGAAGCCGGCTTCAAGCTCCTACCTTCCACACGCCTGGAAGTGCTCATGCCAGCCTCATTACCAACTGCGTCCCCACCAGCCAACATCCGTTGGACCAACCGAACACGACCTCTCACAGCCTCCAATATCCATCTCTCGGCCGCCGATACACTGGATTTGCCTCCCGGATTAAACCGCACTGGAGCCTCGAAATCCTGGCAGGCCGAGAACCCCCATCCGCCGCCAACACCTCCGACAGGCTTCTTCTGGCCCACTCCACACCACGGTGCTGTGCCACCTCCCGCACTTCCTCCAGTAATGACTCCAGCTCACCACCTTCCGCCATTTCCAAAACAATACATTAAGGCAAAAAACAGAAAAAAACACCGCTTCTCTGACGCAGCACAGATTATCACCTCTCTACCTCAGAAGAAAAAAGGCGCGCAGAGCCTTTCCACATGCGCCTTAAGAACCCTCCTGTCGACTCCTCCCACACTGCTCCTGCTCAATCTCCTCATGCGCTGTCAAACCTTCTAGAAAAATCCTCCCTACGTCCTGGCATCAGAGGCAACTTAAGGGCCCTACGCCTTAGGTGCTTCAGGCCTCATATATGTATTTGCCATGTCTTGTCTGACTGTTATAACAAAAATGCAATAAAATTTGAATTCTCAATCCTCTACAGCGTGTAAAGTGATTTCCCCCCCCCCAACACACATGTTATCATCTGAGCCTTTGCGGTTCTAGATTCTATGGGGTATGCTTGTTAACAAGTTCCATTTTTTTCTAATTTTTTATTTTCAGCCAAACCCCCCCCCCCCATGGGAAAAAAATCGTTAGTGCAGCATCACTGTTCACATTATAATTGAAATGGGAATAATATTATTGCATTAATAAAAAATATATATATATATATATTTTTTTTTTGTTTGTTTTGAACATCGGCATGTTTGTTACCATTGGAAAGGACATGCTCTGGCCTTTCCAATGATGCCAAACAAGCCCAATCTAGCTCCCACTGATCGGGAGATGGTGGTTGAAAGGAATCCCCTATCTCCACCATAGGATAAATCCCCGGGCAGCTAGGGGTTTCCAGGCTAACTGGGGGGAGACCCGGAGGTGGATTTGCCATTCACGATGGAGACCTCACCGAAACTAGGCAGAGATATGGTGCCGTAAACAAAAAGAAGTATAGGCAGCGCTTCTTCACACTCTAGAGGGAAATGGGCATGAAAGGTCGAGCTAGAATGCACAGAGATACAGTGCAGGGATAACTGTTGGGAAGTGCCAATAACGCTTACAGAGCACAAACAGTCAGTGGTACATACAATGATGATTTATATAGAAAAGGTCCTGCTTTGGAGGATGGATTCTCTGTAGATAGGTATTCTTCCTTACATCGACAGGTATGCGTCCAACTTGTGCAGTAGATACCTCAAATGCAAGAGACACAGTACATAGTGCAATGTTGCATGTCCACAAACAAGTGTATATGTATACATGTAACAGAGTGGAAACTCACATTTTTCGAGAGCTTCCAGCCCTCATATGATCACCTCCCAGGTTGTTACAGGCCAATCTGCTTGCCCTTGAGCTCCCGATATGGTGCCGGATCGCAGACCGGCACCTCAGGGGTTAATGTCAGGCATCACTTGAAAGGGGAGACTCACCTTTTCAGCGGTGCCTGGATTTACTCCTCACCTCCTCCCAATCAGGAGAGGGATCCAAAAGGACCCCCCCTCCTTTCAGGCAATCTCCTGGCTTTGTCGGGTAGCCGCCTGAAAATGACATCATAGCATCCAATGGAGGGGTCACAAAAGCGGTGTCTGACTTCACGGAAGTCAGAACGCCGTGGGACCCTGTAGGAGAGGTGTGTATTTGCGAAAGCTCCCACTAAGCTGGGGTCAGATGGAGTGTACTATGTGCGTCCGTACTGATGTGCGTTCTGGCGTCCATCGCAGCATCACAAATTGTGCGTGCAACAGCGGCCATGCTGCATCCATGCAGCAGCCCTCTCCAGTCAAAGCACTAAGGCGTGTTGACGGAGCTGCAAAGCGCGATCCGCCATAGGAGGATCGAGCCTGGCAGCACTGAGCGCACTAACTGCGCTCAGCGAGGTGGCCAAACGGGCTTCAGAATGGAAGGAATGTCCACTCTCACGGATGTTCGTTCCGCTCTCTAATGATGCTCCTCTGACCCCAGCCTAAGCTGAAGACGTGTGGGGAACAGTTTATGGGATGCATTCAGCAGATCACTTTGGGGAGACTGTTGGGGGGGAGAGGAAACTACCCATTTTGTTCTTGGGGGGGTCTTATACGGGCAGCTGAACCAGGAGTCACCGTAACTGACAGGGGACCGCTGGTCAGCTCCATCTATTCCCTCTCTGGTGTTGGCTGCTGGGACTAAGGCCCTGTAGACTTCAACATGGTGGCGCACCTATGATCTAATCAGAGGGAGCCGGCTCCCACTAATTAGTTCACAGGTGCACCATATGGCCGACGATCATGTTTAAATCCCCGCCGGGCCTAGCTACAACCTACGGAACACTACCTGTGTTTTCCATGCAGCCTCGCTGGCAGGAACAGCCAACGACCAGTCCGGGCCTGCCTTACACTGCACATAAAATGCCCTCACATTGCACCTACAAGTGTATCACAACCCCTCCTGACACTGCAGACTGGCACTACACACACAGACACCTTCGCGATGCACCTACACATGTATTACACACCCTGACACTGCACATACTCGCACAAAACACTCACACTGCATCTACACTTCACTCTCACAACCCCCCCCACACCCCTCCACTTAGCAGGGACGTGCGGTGAGGTCAGTGGCTGGTGAGGCACTGGCTAGTATCAGAGCCAGATATAAACAGATATGAACGAACTTTCTGCAGTTTGTGATTAGCTGTAAATTATCTCTTACACATTTACTTTATACATATACCTTTTTTTCTTGCATTTAAATGGACTTTCTAAAGATACCATTATTATCATCATATCCTAGGCTTTACTATTAAAAATAAAATGATAGAAAAACAGTTTTTCTGTGCCTGTCATAGTCTGTATTTGCCACTACAGGGAGCTGTCAGTGCCTTTTTCTGTCAGAGGCCAGCCTCCAATGCAGGCAGTTTTTTGAATGGCTTGGACCAATGGTGCTTTCCCATTGGTCCAAGCTATTCCAGTACTCTGTCGGTGCCTCTCTAAAGCTCTGAGCAGTGTTCAGGAAGTAGGCAGTGCGCATGTGTTCCTATTTGAGCAGACGCGTGGCTGCAGACTTCTTCAGCAGCTTACACGATTAGCGTAGCAGGGAAGCCTACCACTGCACAAAATGCGTAGGCTGGGAAAAGCCGAGGACAGAGCTGACGGATGGGGAGCATGGAGTCGGCAAATTCATTATGTTTTCAGTTATTGATTTCTCTCAATGGCAGGTGAGGCTCTGCCTCAAAGTCAAAAGGCTTTCACTATTTGCACACTTGAGTGATAAAAATAAATTGTAAAATAACCAAACGTCTTCACTGCTTCTTTCAATAACTCTATTTGCTTTTTTTGCTTTATATAAGAATGTAGGTGTAAGTAGCCCGTTTACGGTGTGTGCATTTAATGTGTGTTTTGTAACCTGAGCTGTACTTTCAGTGTAGTGAAAAATAGAGAAGATGCAGCTTTTGGGCACCAAAAAAAGTTAATGGCATATCTCTGGGTGAGATGATTGTGCTAATCATCTATAATTCATATATTTTCTATTCTGAAAGCTTTTATTGACTTTTCTATTTTTTAAAAGTAAACCTCTGAACTGTGTGAATGATTGTGAATAATAGTTTTCTTTTCCCTTCAAGCTTAAAATAATACGCCAATAGAGCAGTAGGGTATCTTTTTTTAATGTGTGAACTAAATGGATCACAGGCAGAATTTGTTGCAAAATCATTTCTGTAAATGCATACAAAATGGGCAGGTGAGTAAAGATTTAAAGGGGGGAAAACCAACTAGAAATCTTTGGCCTGAAATCACTAAAACCTCTTTGCAAGAGACCTAGTTGGAAGATAAAAAGGTTAGTTTTACTTTATACTGTTTAACCCTTGACGTACACTTGCTAGCTATGAATCTTACAGACTTTCGTGACTCTGCCCTTTTAAAGCTGTCAGTGGATGGACCGTTTGCCGGTGAATTGCTTGATCCAAGAAACGATGAATATATTCTTATTCAAATATCACAATTTGAGGATCCGACTTCCAGACGCAGACGGCCTTCACAGGTAAACCTTTTTGGATAAGAATTGAATATGTTTTCTGAATAACATACAAATATTTCATTGAAATGTAATTTAGAAACTAGTTAGTACTTGCCCAGTGCTTTGCAAACAATTTTAATATCGATTTTCTTCCTACCAGTAAAGGGACCTTCTGGGATAAGAATAGCTCAGCTTTTTTACACAATATATAGTAGTTTCATTAAAATCTACAAAGTAAATCTACTCTGTAATTGTTCCTCCTCTTTAACCGTCAGACTCCCACTTCCTTCCTCCCTGTTATTCAATATCTCATTCACTGTTTGATCCACTAGTTAACATCTACAGGTCAGCAACCCCTCTGGAATTCCGAATGTACGCATGCTGAGAAAGTGCTGCAGCCTTACTTCAATGACCTGATGTTGCTTGGAGTTAGGGAGAATACCCAATCTCCGATAGGAAGGAGTTCACAGTGGGCGAGCCACAGAGTGTGAACAGACTGGTGCTTTGCAGCGCTCTGCTGCGGACAATATGACCAGTGTCGGCAAGACTGTGGGCAGTATGTCAAATGCAGGAGGTGCCGAGAGTCTCCCAGCATGTGTCATGGTCTGTTGCAGTGCTTGCAAGTGGCAGTGTGTCTGGAGTACCCCTCATTTACATTGACTAAAATTCTGAACGTTTTGAAAATTCAGGTTTTCTGAATTTTAGAATTCCGGGTAAAGGGACATTGCCACAAAAAATGAAATGTCCTTATATTGTTTGTTTTATGTTGCTGATCCTACATGTGCTTTGTTTTTTCTCTTACACGTAAACTTTTATCTTTTTGTATTTGTACACTGCCCCCCACAGTAGTTTTACATCACTTGCACCACACCGGGTGGTTTTGGTCATAGAGTGGAGTCTATGGGTTGATCACGGATTCAAATAATTTCTATTGTGTGGAATGCAATCAAAGGACATCACAAGGGGATAGATTAAAAGACTTTTAGGCTACCTGTCTTCTCTCATTGAGCTGCCATATCTTCTCTAGAGTAGCATGGAGAATACAATACACGTCCTGCTACCTTGTCTAATCATTCCCTACTTCACCTCCATTAACTCTTAATCTGTTGATTTTATTCGGGAAAGGTCGACACGGTGCAGACAATGACGCTCCAGACACGAGTCAATTGCAGTAAAGGCATTCTTTATTCTGATACCAGACTTGAGCAGGACTGACTCCAAAATCTCAAGTGCCCGTTTCGGGGCAGATACACAATTCTTATACATTGGAAATCAAAAAGGTACATCCCCTGAGAGAATGCCCCCTCCCTCCATCTCCGAGACAAAGACCACATTGAAATTATACATTTAATAAACAATTTGGATACACAACTTGATTTAGAAGGGAGGCATGGAATTTGGTACCTTCTCGCAGTCAGGATGATACTCCTCTGATAAGAAAGCAGCTGTGGAGACAGAATCCTTTGTTCTGCCCTCTGTCCAGGCTTGGCCCTGCGTGACCTTGCCTGCCTAAATCCGCTTTCTTGGCACCTCTATTTACACCAACTAGATTCTTCTTTTTCATTGATACAACAGAAATCTCTGGAATGTTAGAGTCTATGCAAGCTGCTTAAAGAGGTAGTATTTCTTTAATAAAACCTTGGAGGATGGCTGCCGGTATACAAGATGGCGGCCATTTCTAGCTATTGTCCCGTGCAAAGGTTTTACTTTGTGACTGTGCTTTATTGAAAGATTTTGGTAAATGTGGCATCATGGGAAAAACTCTGCAAAATGGAAACGGATAAAAATGTCCTTTTTTACATGAGATTACAAAAACAAACCGCAGTATGCATTTTATGATGTGGTTTTGTTTGTATTGCACAAGTAATGTGCTTTTAAGGGTGCCCTACCTGTACACACTTACAAACACTATTGCTGAATACACAATATTAAACATCATAACACAACTAGTCCATGTCAATAATTTTAGCCTTTCATAGAAACCTTTTGATTTAAACAACTCTCATTCCAACAATTTGACACGGGAATCGTAGATTTGGTGTGCTTCGAAAAATGCCATGCAATGAGGTTAAAAAAAAAATGGAGCAGGATCTAAAAATGTGTGTTTTATAGATTTGTAGTGACACTTAAAAAAACAGAGCAGAATAGATTCGATAGCGATATTTTTTTTTTTTTTTAACTCTTCTTTCCATGCTTCAAATCTAAACTTGCATATTTTTTTGACTTACCTGAAAATTTACTGTGGACGTGATCTGCATAATTTTTTGTAGTTTGTATTTTGACGTGAACGGGCAGGGAACTAGTGACAGTAGCTCTGCGCAAGCACGTTTATGTTCTGGCGCCGTTGTAGTATAAAACCTTCTGACTATGTTTTGGCTGGCACAGCCCTTTTAATGAGACTGACATATGCATGAGACAAATTGTGAATAGTTGCAGCCAGTGACATGACTTTCATAACTTCTATGGCTTTTGTAGTAATTTCTCGCACATTTACTGACTGCACGGTTTGAGCGCTGGCAATACTGAGATTAGATGGTTCGTCTGAGTTTAGCCTCTTGCACAGACTGTATACTGCCAGAAGGTCTGATCACATGCTTGGTGGTTTTCAAATCACCAAGTGAATTTGAATGAAATTGGAGAAATGGGGGGTAAACGTTTTATCACAAATGTTGCTTTAGAGAATAATATAATTATATAGCATTCTTTTTAAAACTGCTTTCTTTTGCTTTATTACAAAGTTGATTTTTATTTTTTTGTTCTCCATGTGGGATTCATAGATAATGATTTTTGCAATCGGATCGGAGAGAAAATAGTCAAACCAGAAATTATTCTTGCTGAAGTATTTTCTCTAGCCTTACATCTGCTTTCCAGATAATAATGTCAGGCAAACGCAGTCTGAGCGCACTCTGCGTGCATAACGTATGTAATGGCAGAAGATACTGTAGACACCACATCATCTTTTTTTTTTACGATTGTAGAAAAAAAAAGGGAAATATGGGAATCAAAATTAAAATTTAAATGAACGTTACAGTCAGCCAGACCAAAAAAACTTCTGAGTGTCAAGGTGATGGACGTTGCAAATGTGTTGCTTCTGACGTTGCATCATCACGCACACAGGCTGCTATGCGGACACGGCGCACTCTGGGCGTTGGTCGTAGCGCTTTTCGTCGAGGCCTAAATGGCATCCATTGCCACTTGCGTGGTGCGTGCGCACTTTTGTGCACACGTACTTTGTGTGTGGGTCTCTTGATCCCAAATCAATGCTACGACGGACGTTAAACTGTGCGGCGACACGGATGTGATGACTGCGTTCATCTGACGCTAGCCTTAAACTGATCGCTTTTACCCCTTTTAACTAAAATGTTTTGAAAAACCATGAGAAATGAAATTTGGCAAAATATGCAATGTTTGCATATTTTTTTATGCAATATTAATGCTTTCCTGTGGAGAAACAAAATTGAGATCTGTCTTCTATTGCCCTGTATTACTGTAAAAATCAACTAAAAGGAATGGCTCCCTCCCTCCCTGTAACAAAAAGCACACTGAACTTTACTGCTCTATTACAACAGCCAGGCAGAGCAATGGAAAGACGACTGTACAGGGATTAGATTCATCTGAGCATCCCTGTACATTACAGATAGAGGTGGTCCACCCTAAGTTATTAAAAGAGCTCAGTGGTGTAATAGCAAAACCGTTAACAAGGATTGGTTACTGGAAATTAGCAAAGGTTGTGCCCATTTACAAGAAGGGTCGTAGGGAGGAATCGGGGAACTATAGGCCAGTTAGTCTTACGTCAGTAGTGGGGAAATTAATGGAAACCATGTTAAAGGAAAGGATTGTTGAACATCTAAAAACACATAGATTACAGGATCAGAAACAACATGGGTTTACCTCAGGGAGATCATGCCAAACTAATCTTATTGATTTTTTTGATTGGGTAACAAAAATAATAGACAAAGGTGGTGCAGTAGACATTGCTTATTTAGATTTCAGTAAGGCTTTTGATACTGTTCCACATAGAAGGCTTATCAATAAATTGCAAGCTTTGATTCCAATATTGTTGAATGGATTAGGCAGTGGCTGAGTGACCGGCAACAGAGGTTTGTGGTAAATGGAGTTTATTCGGCGCAAGGTCTTGTTACCAGTGGGGTACCTCAGGGGTCAGTACTTGGACCCATTCTCTTTAATATTTTTATTAGTGATATTGCATAAGGTATTAATGGTAAAGTATGTCTTTTTGCTGATGACACAAAGATTTGCAACAGGGTTGACGTTCCTGGAGGGATCAGCCAAATGACAAATGATTTAGGTAAACTAAAAAAATGGTCGGAGTTGTGGCAATTGAGTTTTAATGTGGATAAGTGCAAGATAATGCACCTGGGACGTAAAAACCCAAGGGCTGAATATAGAATTTTTGATACAGTCCTAACCTCAACATCTGAGGAAAGGAATTTAGGGGTTATTATTTCAGAGGATCTAAAGGTAAGTAGTCAATGTAATAGAGCAGCAGGAAATGCTAGCAGAATGCTTGGTTGTGTAGGGAGAGGTATTAGCAGTAGGAAAAGGGAAGTGCTCATGCCACTGTACAGAGCACTGGTGAGACCTCACTTGGAGTACTGTGTGCAGTACTGGAGACCGTATCTCCAGAAGGATATAGACATCTTAGAGAGAGTTCCGAGAAGGGCTACTAAAATGGTGTATGGCTTGAAGGAGAAAAGTTACCAGGAAAGGCTTAATGATCTTAACATGTACAGCTTGGAAAAAAGACGAAACAGAGGAGATATGATAGAAACATTTAAATACGTAAAGGGAATCCACAAGGTAGAGGAAGGGAGTATATTTAAAAGGAAACAAAGTAGCAAAACAAGAGGACATAGTCTTAGATTAGAGGGGCAAAGGTTTAAAAGTAACATCAGGAAGCATTATTTTACTGAGAGGGTGGTGGATACATGGAACAGCCTTCCAGTTGAAGTGGTAGAGGCCAAAACAGTAATTGAATTTAAGCGGGCATGGGATAGGCATAAGCCTATCCTAAATAAAAGATAAATCCAGGTTAAGTATCCATGTAATTGGGCAGACTAGATGGGCCAAAAGGTTCTTATCTGCCGACATTTTCTATGTTTAGTGTATCAGCTAACTGACACTCTATTCATCATTCCTGACCACTCTAGTTTTTAAATGGTGTCCTTCCCTGAACAATTTTTTTAATTATTTTTTTGACAGGTGATGTGAAGAAGTTTCCTCCACACCACCCAGCAGCTGAGATTTTTGAATTTCCCGGCTGCCGGGAAAAACAAACACTGTAGAAAACTCTGGCTGCTGTCCCTCGTGATGAATGGGCTTTAACATGGAGGACGTATGTTAAAGCCCTTTCAGCTCCGGGGACAGCGGCCAGAGTTTTCTACAGTGTTTGTTTTTGGGGTTTTTTTCCCTCTCATTTCGGCGGTCTGCCCATTGGTTGATCTGGGTCGTCCATAGTCGCTTGCAGTGGATGTTCCAGATGGTTAAAAAAAAGTTGTCTGTAGTCGGATGGCCAAGTCAGTCGCTCGACTACAGACTGGGTGGACCGCTAACCTTAATTTTGTGTTAACTATGAATCTGTTTTTTTAAATGCTTCTCTGAACAAACCGGTAGAGGTATAAAGACAAGATTACATATGTAGCAGGCAGGCTTTTATTTTCTCAAACGGCTGCATAATTTCTGAGGTCCAAGAGGTTGCAGCTGTGACTGGGCTTATCCCTTTGGGGGGCCCACAGTGTGACCCCCCCCCGTAATATTAGCCCAGTGTTAAAAATTCAGTTTGCCCCCCCCGCAATCTGCACACATCTAAACTTTGCCCCCCCACACTTGTTCTTCCTAACCCCTCTTGTTCTGCGCCCATCTTTGCCCCACATGCAGCTTCAATTTAAGCTAGTTTTTTAACTGTGGCTGAACCCAAAATAGTCAGCTGTGTGTGTCATAGGTATGTAACCATGTATAGAAGTGGTCCATGTAACCTCCTACATCATGGCTGTCAAAATTCTTTTCTTTCCTTCATAACAGTGTGAAATATACTGCCAGCACTTACTAGTGGACAACCGGATATGGAGATTCGACTATACGATAGTGTCACGTTACAGGATTTTCCATTGAGACTGGTTCTCTTAATATTTATTGATGCCACCTAAGAAATGGGCACTACACACCAAAGGGGTTATTCAGTGAGCACTGAATTGGCCACCAAATTGCACCGAACAGTTAGTTTCGGTGTACGGTGCAACTTCATGAATGGTCAGTGAAATACGGTGTCCTTTGGCAGCCGTGAAATTCCCCGTAGAGAAGTATTGGTTAAACTATATAGAGAATGCCGAAAAGTTGTCAATGCCCTGAGATTTGGTGGTTTCGTTCGACAGGTTTCAGCAGCAAATACCATAGGTTTCAATTTTAAAAAAATACACAATTTTTCTTAAATATTTATTGAACCATTTTTTATTTTCATTTGCAGCAAAGTTTTTTCTTTTCGGTGATATTTTTTTTATTCCGATTGTATTCAATTTTTTTTTCTTCAATTGTAACCGACCTTTTTATTGTTGTTCATAGGACCTTCTATATTATTTCCAGCCATTTTCATGCGCTAGGCTTTCAACGTATCTTTTTGGATCGATTTGGTGGTCGTTTTGGTTGGCTCATCGGTGGATCGATATTTTTTTTTTTTTTCGAGGACCCTGCGGTGAATGCTGAATTCCCCGCAGGTCAGCGAAGTAAGGGTGTTGAAGTGAAATAGAACAAAAAATGACAAAAAAAATAAGCAACAATAGCTTTTTCAATTTGAGGGAGATAACGATCAGCCTCGAATATACAGGATTAAACCCAAGTATTCAAACGAGAAAACCTCAATATCAGCGAGAACCTCACTGAAGCAGAGGATGATCAAAACCTGTTAAAATTAAACCTCTTTAATATTTAATTTAAAAACGATTCCTAAACATTTAAACATACAACATGTATCAGAGATTAGGTGCCTACTTTTTGCTAGCTGTTTATTTCCTCCCCATATTACTTGTCAGATGGGGGTACAGCCACATGCATGTGCACAAAATACTGAATACACAAATAATTTGCATAAAAGCAATTTAAACAAAGAGTCGTCACTAATGCTGATTTAATATGTCCTGCAAACTCCCAATGGACTCAATTCGTGGTCATATGTGGCATTTAATTATGCAGTGCTTCATACGTTGCATGTGATTATTATAGGTAGATCGATAAGCAGAGGTTATTGGTATCTACTTTGTTGCAATTTTGAAGAGCCACAAGAAGTTGCATCATAGGATTATTGCAACAATAGAGATCATCATACTTGCGCTAGATTACGGAAAAAACTCTTTGCTAATTTGCTACTTATGTTGAAAATCCAACAGTTGGTCTCCTACACAAGGGACCTTGAATAGCAATTGCAAATATTCCATATAGGATTAGTTTGTGCCCATCACACCGTATGTACAGAATTGCACATTACCTCTTAAAACAACCAAGAGGATTTAGAACCGCAGGTCCCCCATAGATCTCCTTTTAATTGGGATCATATGCAAGGAACCAACGCCTACGAATTGAACGGCAGGATTTCACCAGTTTGCCAAAACCCTAATGCGAAGAAACATGAGTGTTTATTGGCCGTTCGTCCAAAAATGGGGAGCTAAATTGGGTAAAGGTATAGCGTAGTGACGCTCATAGTTGCGCGTTGAGCGCCTCACCTCTCATTTCGCTTCAGTGGGTTCTCGCTGATATTGATGTTTTCTCATTTTTCAGGGTGTTGAAGTGCACTGAAGGAGAGAGCACTGACATTTTGGTTCTCTGAATAACTGCTAAAAAAAAAAAAATATATATATTTTTTTTATTCAAAAGCTGGCTTTCATACTTTGGCTGCATTATATGTGAACAACATATAACAGACTCCTGTGGTATCCAGTTTATGATGTATCATCTGGTGCCCAGATTTAATTGGTGTCACCGCATGCATGCTTACAGGGCAGCACATGTCTTTCTCTATCCCTGGAGGTTAACCGTCTAGTGTGAGAGTTCCTAATTATGCAGGTAAAAATAAAATCCACGCTATTATTCTGGACATTTTTTAAATTAATCTCAACTTTACAAAAGGTATTTAATCCAGTCAGTGTATTTTAAGCTTTTAAAAAGTGTAATGCAGATGAATGTATCTTAAATAAAAAAAAACATTTTCTTATAGTGGTATCGTTTATAATGTTGCTGTTTTTTTTCCCTTCACCTATAAAGGTAACCTTAAGATTAAGTTCAATATAGTGATTTTAGCAATCGACTTGTGGCACATTAAAAAATATGAAAGCCCCCCCTTTCCTTTCTACTGAATTGTGTAAATAATGCAATATGCATGTGAATATAAACCAAAAAATAGCTTTTTGCTTTTGCTGTAATTCCCAGTGTTTTGTTGCTTGTATCCTGCTATATGTGCCATACCAAGAAATCTACAACTCAATCATTATTGAGCTAAACGAGCGCAACCCTTTTGGAGATGTAGTAACAATCTGTAACTCGGGGATGGTCTCACTCGGGGTTATAATCATGGAAACTGTTATAATAGTTTTACAAATCAAGCAACGCAGTTGAGTATATCAGAAAGTGCCAGAACGCAAACTATAGACAGGAGAGGTAATGAGGAGTCTTGGGTTTTGGAACATGTACATTGGTGAAAACCTACATTGTACTAAAATGCCTACTTACGAATTATTGCCATAACAACATTTTTATGAAATTCTCTAAAATTAATATCTTGGGTTCTCCTTTTTTTTTTTTTTTTTTTGGTCTTTTGTTTTTACCACCTAAGGTACCAGATCTATCCAAATGGAAAGATTAGTCAGTCAAAAAAAAAAGAGGTCCAGAATTCCCCACAAATTAAGCCCTGCTTATATAGACATGGGAACCAGAAAACTCTTGTATAATAACTTGAGCAAACTTCAAGTGTCCCTTCGAAGGCTGCTGTCAGACGAGCGTAGTGTTCACGTCCGTGATTGCGCCTAAAAGTACGTCCGTGATAGCATGACAGGAAGCCCATCGGAGCCCGTTACACGAAGTACGTCCGCACTGAACTGCGGACGCACAACGGCCGCGGCCCATGGACGCAAGGCAGGCAAGAACGTACAACCGCTAGAACGGCCGCACAAAGTGCGCTGCGTCCGGAACGTCTGCATAGCTCTGTGTGTGAGTGATGGAACGTGGTCAGACAGACTGCATTTATACGTCCAGCATTTTTTACGGACAAAATGGTTTTGCTTTCTATTTTATTTTCCCTTCTACAAAAATACATCAGTGAATAAACGGACTGTGTGGCCACTACTGTGTCTTCCGTACGGACGTACAGTCCGTAGAAATCACGCTCGTCTGACCCTAGCCTAAAACTGATGTCTTTCTGCATACGTTTTTAAAATCATCTTATTGTGCTGACTGGAGAAATGAAATTCTCGGATCTCACTCCCAATATTACTGTAAATAATAGACATGTGCACGGAAAAGAAATTGTTTCGTATCATTTCACTTTTTCTCGGTTCGTTATCTTACAGCGATTTTGTAATTTCGGATTGATTTGTTAGTTCGTACGGCCGGTATTTCATTTCTGTTAGTTCTTTCGGAGTGTGAAATGGATGAATTTTACTTGGTGTTTAAAAAAAAAAAAAAAAAGCCTAAACCTTTGGTTTGGTCTTTGGTGCTGAAAGCTATTCTTGGAGCTGAAACCTTTCAGTATTATGGATAGCAGCTTCAGTGAGGCTGCAGTCCTTGGTACTGATTAGGTTTCAGCACCATAGACAGCCCCCGCCGACCGCAGCGAGAATGAAGGGGGGGGGACACTGCAGACGGCAAAGGGAAAAAAAAGGCCTCATTGTTTTTAAAAAAAAGAATCCAAACATTTCACCACAAAATCCAGAAAAATATATTCTTTTTGCTGCAAGTGAAAAGCATAAATGGTTGAATAAATATTTTTTTATGAAACCGAATATTTTTTACATTGAAACCTATGGGGACAGTGTGCAGGATTCATACGCTGCATTAAATATACCACAGAGAGGTCCTTCCCCGCAGTGTGCAGGATTCATACTCTGCATTCTACTGTGGAGAGGTGCTTTTCCTTAGTGTGTGGATTCATATGCTGCATTAATTATAACCGTTGCTTATTGCTGGCTGCTATTTTCATTGTAGTTCTAATATTTTATTTTGTACGATTTGGTATTTATGTCGGGAAAAATGTCAAACAAAAAAAACTTTTTGCTGCAAATGAAAAGCATAAACGTAAATGGTCAAATATTTTATAAAAAACGAGAATATTTTTTTACATTAAAACCTATATGGGATTTCAAACAAACATCATGGGTCTATGTATCCCATAACCGTTGCAATGCATTTGCCTAAAGGTAAATAGGAATGGGTTAAGAGGCATTACCATCCCATATCAGGTATCCAAGGATAAATTCAAGGTTTTGAAGAGCGTAAGCAATCCGTTGCCAATATGTCCTTTCCAGAATCCTCTGCCCAGTATTACTAATTCTCAGTATCCCTAAAATATCAGGGTAAATTAATCTGTCTATAGAGGCTCCATAACCTAGGTCACAATACCTGCTGATTAGCCAGACTCCTCTGCATTTCCATAGAAGCCCCCACTGGCAACCCTGCCAATCAAAGTATCTCTTTCAATAAATTATGATAACTGTTAAAATACACGCAACTAGTTTCGCCTGTCTAGCAGGCTTTATCAAGAGTAAGTGATCATGGATGCTGTGAGTCAATCTACCAGAGATGGTAAATGTACAGGTGAAACTCGAAAAATTTAAATATCGTGCAAAAGTTCATTTATTTCAGTAATGCAACGTAAAAGGTGAAATTAATATATGAGACTCATTACATGCAAAAGCAAGATAGTTCAAGCCGTGATTTGTCATAATTGTGATGATTATGGCTTACAGCTCATGAAAACCTAAATCCACAATCTCAGAAAATTAGAATATTACATGCAATCAATAAAACAAGGATTGTACATAGAACAATATCGGACCTCTGAAAAGTATAAGCTTGCATATGTACTCAGTACTTGGTTTGGGCCCCTTTTGCAGCAGTTACTGCCTCAATGCGGCGTGGCATGGAAGCTATCAGCCTGTGGCACTGCTGAGGTGTTATGGAAGACCAGGATGCTTCAATAGCGGCCTTCAGCTCTTCTGCATTGTTCACTCTCATGTCTCTCATCTTTCTCTTGGCAATGCCCTATAGATTCTTTATGGGGTTCAGGTCAGGCGAGTTTGCTGGCCAATCAAGCACAGTAATCCCACGGTCATTGAACCAGGTTTTGGTGCTTTTGGCAGTGTGGGCAGGTGCCAAGTCCTGCTGGAAAATGAAGTCCGCATCCCCATAAAGCTCGTCTGCGAAGCATGAAGTGCTCCAAATTCTCCTGGTAGACGGCTGTGTTGACCCTGGACTTAATGAAGCACAGTGGACCAACACCAGCAGATGACATGGCTCCCCAAATCAGCACCGACTGTGGAAACTTCACACTGGACTTCAAGCATCTTGCAGTGTGTGCCTCTCCATTCTTCCTCCATACTCTGGGTCCTTGGTTTCCAAATGAGATGCAAAAGTTGCTCTCATCAGAAAAGAGGACTTTGGACCTCCTGAGCAACAGACCTGGTCTGTTTTTCTTTAGCCCAGGTAAGACGCTTCTGACTTTGGTTGTTGTTCAGGAGCGGCTTGACAAGAGGAATACGACATTTGAAACCCATGTCCAGGATCCGTCTGTGTGTGGTGGCTCTTGTTGCACTGACTCCAGCCTCAGTCCACTCCTTGTGAAAGTCCCCAACACTTTTGAATGGCCTTTTCCTGACAATCCTCTCCAGGCTCTGGTCATCCCTGCTGCTTGTGCACCTTTTTCTTCCGCACTTTTCCCTTCCACATAACTTTCTATAAATGTGCTTTGATACAGCACTTTGGGAACATCCAATGTCTTTTGCAATTACCTTTTGAGGCTTTCCCTCCTTTATGGAGGGTGTCATTGATGGTTTTCTGCACAACTGTCAGGTCAGCAGTCGTTCCCATGATTGTGATTCCTACTGAACCAGACTGAGAGACCATTTAAAGGCTCAGGAACCCTTTGCAGGTATTATGGCTTAATTAGCTGATTAAAGTGGGACACTTTGAGCCTAGAATATTGCACCTTTTCACAATATTCTAATTTTCTGAGATTGTGGATTTGGGGTTTTCATGAGCTGTAAGCCATAATCGTCACAATTCTGACAAATCACGACTTGAACTAGCTCATATATTAGTTTCACCTTTTAAGTTGCATTACTGAAATAAATGAACTTTTTCACGATATTCAAATTTTTCGAGTTTCACCTGTATCAGGAATGAAAACCCCTGTACAGTACAGATGCAAGCTGTTACTGTAATTCCCATACAGGCATTATGCTGCATACTAATATTTATATTCTGTTTTGTAGTGCTCACAATGATATTCCGAGCAATACCAATCTCCATAAAGCAGAATATCTGACCATTTTAAAAAATCTTTCATGTTTACTGTATTTGATACAAAGGCTATTTTTGCCTTCATACTGATAACTTAAACCTTGTTTGAAATTGTGTAACATAAGGGACACCATCTAGGGTTAAGAATGTTTCTTCGCAGCAATGGCTCTTTTAAACCAGGGGTCAGCAACCTTGGCACATCTCCCATGATGCTCAGATACTCATTTGATATGCTGAGTCTGGTGGGAAATGTAGTTCCTAAACATCTGTAGGTCAAGGTTGCTGACCCCTGCTGTAAAGTATAAACGAATAAGTGAAAAATTAAACATGCAAATTTGTTTTAAATTTTCTTATTAGTCATAAGTCTTTCAGGGTTATACAGAGAGCACTGAAATGTCAGACATTTTGGTGCTCTTTCATTTGCCACACTTCTGCGAGTCCGATTCGCTAACCCAGTGGTGAATTCAGCATTCAACGCAGGATCCCCGAAGTGAGACTCAGCCACAGGACGAAACAAAAATCCGCCGCCGTCCAGCTGCTGAAAAAAGCCTACAAGCCGCCAGATGGGTAAAAAACCCAAAACAATTGAAAGTGTCAATTTTGAAAAGCGGTTTGCAAAAAAAAAACTACTGGAAGAAAATGTCTGGAATTAATATATACAGTCCTAATGAATAATACAATAAAGGTCTGTTACAGAAAAAAGAAAAAAAGGCATTTAAATTTTTTTTTGCTGAAAAATGCCTAAAAGATCCCAAAAAAAGCGACCTTTTTACTGCAGATTAAAAGCATAAACTGCTTATTAGATATTGAATAAAAACGTGAATATTTTTAACATTGAAGCCTATGGGATTCGCCTGATTAAACCTGCTGACTGAAAGCACCGAACATAAGGGCATTTTGACAACTTTTCACTGCTGTTCGGTGAACCATTGCAGTAACCATTGGATCTCTATGGGGACTTTCGAACAGCACTGTATTTTGCTGGCAATTCGCCAAAATTCGGCAAACTGCCTGCTTTGTGAGTAGCCAAATGGCCAAGAAAATGCACCATACAGGGAAATTCACTATTCGGTGCATTTTTGGGGCAAGTTCAGGTCTCTGTAAATTTTCTTTTTGTGAAAAATTACCACTTTACCCTACGGTTAAGGCTAGGGTCAGACTGAGGCAGTGCGAACGCGCGTGCAGGCGCACATAATCACGGCCGTGCTAGCAGCAGATGCGGGCAATGACGGCCAATATACGAAGTACGGTCGCACAAAAGTGCGACCCCGCGGCACGCAAGCGGCAAACAAACGCATTTTTTCGAGAACGTGAAACCACTAGTACTGACGTACAGAGTGCGCTGCGTCCGCTAGCGGCGTGTGTGCGTGATTAGGAGACGTCAGACGCTGCTAATGTCCGGCCAAATAACGTCCAGACCCAAAAAGTGTTTTATTGATGATCCGTACAAAATCACGGATGAACTGCGCATCGTATGACCGCTATTGCGTATTCCGTGAAAAAATATGTCATTCGTTCGAACGCACTTTTTCACGGACAACGTGAAAAATGCGTCAGTCTGACCCTAGCCTAAGGCTAGGTCAGACGAACGCATTTTCGCGTTGTCTGTGAAAAAGTGCGTTCGAACGAATGGACGCATTTTTTCACAGAGTACGCGATAGCGGTCATACGATGCGCATTTGCGTTCGTGATTTTGTACGGATCATCAATAAAACACTTTTTGCATCTGGACGTTATGTTGGCCGGACATTAGCAGTGTCTGACATCTCAAAATCACGCACCCACGCCTCTAGCGGCCGCAGCGCACTCTGTACGACCGTACTAGCGGTTTGAGGTTCTCGACAAAATGCGTTCGTTTGCCACTTGCGTTGCGCGGCCGGACTTTCGTGCGACCGTACTTCGTATATTGGTCGTCATTGCCCGTCATTTGCTGCTAGTGCGGCCGTAATTAAGTGCGCCAGAACGCACGTTTAAAGTGCGCTAGTCTGACCCTAGCCTTAATATAATGGAGAATCCGACGTTTCAAATAAATGTGATAAGCTATATATTTCTGCTTGGTAGTGTAGGAATTACAATGTGTTTTGGAAAACTTGAGCATGTTGCCAGTTAAATTTGCCAAGGTTTGCGCAGTTTTGTCTTCATTATCTGAAGGATTGTTTTGTGGGAGATTTGTTGTTTGCAAGAAAATCTGATGTAAAATATCCGTGGTGTGAGAATGGTTTATTTTTAAAGATTCTTATGAAAACTGTCTTGTGAAATTAATTTCAAACCGTTGTCTCATTCGCACTGACTGCTCACTTGTTCTGGCAAAGATCCACACACTTTTGATCTCCTATGAAGGGCACCAACCACTTTGTAGGTAATGATACACAGAAACCATACTGTTCTGGGGCTAAAGTGTTCTGTACACTTCTTGCATCCAGAGTTCAGGAAACGGCTATGATTTTATCTTGGAATAAATATAGCATTGGATAATTATTTCTTGGTAGCTCTGCTCTTCACAGCAATTGCTTTTGAGTCACATAAAGAGCTTAAAACTGTCTACTAGACTTATAGTAGAATGATTTCTACACTGTACTGCCCTACTGAGTGCTTAAGGGCATCATAGTCAGGCTTGACAGCTTTTTATTACAGTTCTCCCTATGGGAAATTAGGTACTTTGACTGCATTTACTAGGGAGCCATGTTTCAAGAACGGTTAACTCTGCAAACACCTTAATTTTGATGTGTAGATTATTGTCTGATTAATTTGCACAGCTCATCTGACATGTCTTTTATTTATTGCTATCAATATCCTGAAGTGGATGTCTTTATGGATGCTGTTGAATAATTTTACATGTATTCCCGTTCTGTATCGCCTAATTAAAATTCCTAGTATTCTCATGTATCTGTCTATGTGCATTCCTCATCTGATTGAAGGCACCGCGTTAAAAACCTATGATACACTAGCATTTCGGTGTGAGAACAAGAGTATGATTGGAGTGAATCCGTAAATGGGGCATGTTTCACATGGATGCCTTTCTGAGTATGTGACGAATACATGTTCCTTTTTAGATGTTGTTGGGCAGACTTGGTCCATCGGTATTAATCTACTTATGAATCCATTTCAGCATTCAAGATTTACTGAAAGACTAAATGATGGTCTGTAGTCTTGTTTAATTGTATATACGTTTCTTTATTATTTGGGTCTCCCCTCTTGTGTTTTTTTTTTTGGGGTCTAGATGCCATAGTGGGACACACAGTTGGTACCTTGGTGTAAACAGATACAGGGGAATTCCAAGGTGCAGTACAAAAGAGTAATCAGGAGAGTGGTCAGTGGGCGATCCGAGGTCAATGGGCTGGTACAAGGTGGTCGGTTCGCAAGCAGAGGGGTCTGGTACACCATGAATCAGGAGCAAGTAGGGATATGTCTGAACAGGTAGGGATACAGACTCAATACTGAGGCGAGGTACACAGGGGGCAGTGGTCCTTTTATGGACACAGGTAGGGGTGTGGTGTATGTTTTGTGTTGTACTGGTTGCTAGTGCGGATCATGTGAGCAGCACTTCATGGAGCTGTTGCAGGAGCAGGCACAGATCCTGACACTAGACATATAACCGGTGTAGTTGTGCTTTAACCATTTCACTCCCAAAATCGAGTGAACTCTTTTGAAATCTGATACACTGAAAAGCAAACCTTAGCACATAAACCCAAATTGCATACCTATTAAAAAAAAATATTGTGCCCCCTGTGGAGAATTGTAATTCCCAATGCCTTTCTTTTCACTCTAACGTACTGTAAACAAGCTACAAGGAGTAGCTCTCTCACTCACTGAAACAAAGTTAAAAAAACTTTGCTGCTACATTACAACAGCCAGGTAGAGGGCAGAATATAGGGATACGATTCGGGTGTCCTGATAGGGGAAGGAAGATGGCAACTGGAAACAAACCACAGTACATGCAACTAAATCTAAAACCAGTTAATTGTCATCAATCCTTTCTAAAGGATTTAGAACTGGACCGTCAAACTCTGGCCCAGATGTTTCTGAACTACACCCCCCCCCCTTGATTTCCAGGCCATCTATTGCACTGAAAGAATTCTGGGAATTGTAGGCATCAACATCTTGGGAGGCTGTGAGTTTGACAGAGGATCGGTAGCGGAATATATCTGGAATGCTATTAGTTATTACAACAGTACCCTTTTTTTAAGGGGGTTTATAAAACCAGTGGAGGGATCCAGACAATATTAATATAATCTTTAGTGAAATGGTACATCATTAACTATTTGAGTATTTATTTAGTAAGCCTTGACCAGGCCTGTATCGGCCGAGCCTTTTTTTTTTATTATTTTTTAACACCATTCTTTTTATGTTTTGCAAAAACACTATTTTGTAGTTTTTGTATTTTATTAGACATTTTTAATCTTTATAAGACTTTTTTACCTTTTTTAAAAAAAAAATATTTTGTATTTTTTAACCCCTTCCCGACCGCGGACGTACCATGTACGTCATTGCAGCGGGTCTCTCTTAGACCCGCTGACGTACATGGTACGTCCTGCCGTTTTTGAGCTGCTGGAAGCGATCGGATCGCTTCCAGCAGCTCAAACGCCATTGCAGGATGCCTGGGAGTCCAGGCATCCGTGCAATGGCCGTTAGAAGTGCCGGGGCACCATGTGATCGCTCCCCGGGAGCGATCTACATCCGGTTGCACCGGAGAGGTGCCCGGCACTTCTACAGAGCGCTGGAAGCGATCGGATCGCTTCCAGCTGCTCTGAGCATATTACAAGGATGCCTCGACATCGAGGCATCCTTGTAATATACTTACCTGCCGCCGGTCCGTCCGTGATCGCTCCCCCCGAGCGATCACTTCCGGTAGCGGCAGGAAGTACTGAGTGCCACGAGGTATCGTGGCACTCAGTACAAAATCGATCACTTCAGTGATCAGGTGCTCTGCTGGGTGCCTCGAGGGATCAAGGCACCCAGCAGAGAAAAAAAAAGTGTAAAAAAAAGTTAAAAAAAAGTAAAAAAAAGTGTGTAAAAAAAGTGTAAAAAAAGAAAAATAAATAAAATAAACTGACAGTTAGGGGTAGGTTAGGGTTAGGGTTAGGGGTAGGGTTAGGGTTAGGGGTAGGGGTAGGGTTAGGGGTAGGGTTAGGGTTAGGGGTAGGGGTAGGTTAGGGTGAGGGGTAGGGTTAGGGGTAGGGTTAGGGTTAGGGGTAGGGTTAGGGTTAGGGGTAGGGGTAGGGTTAGGGTTAGGGGTAGGGTTAGGGTTAGGGGTAGGGTTAGGGTTAGGGGTAGGGGTAGGGTTAGGGGTAGGGGTAGGGGTAGGGTTAGGGTTAGGGTTCTAAGGGCAGGGTCAGGGGTAGGGTTAGGGTTCTAAGGGCAGGGTCATCTTGGGGCTGAGTGGGATGTTCCTAGCCTGCCTCATCAGAGAGGCAGGCTAGCAACATCCAATCAGAAGTTAGAAAAAATCAAAAATAATTTTCTAAATTTGTCAGGTCAGGCCAATATTTTGTAAATATTGGCTCTGACCTCTGTGATTCTCCCTCCCTCTCCTCACTTGTGTTTTGGTGAGCGAGAGAGAGAGATCAGATTTGACAGGTTAGAGATTTTAGTGAGATTTAGTGAGATTAGAAAAATTGAGGCAGATTTAGAGAGATTTTAGGGAGATTTAGAAGAATTGAGGCAGGTTTAGAGGGATTTAGAGATTTAGGTGTTTATTTGTATTTTCTTGTGAAACCCAACGGTTCTTCTAAGAACCAACAATCCGCTTATATATATATAATAATTATAAAATTTTATAATCTATTATATATAATGTCTGAGAGGGTGTACAGCGCCGAGGAGGCATATGCCATCCTGGCGTCAGAATCTGAGGCATCTGCGTCAGACTCAGACCCTCATTTCGACCCCGCTAACTGCTCAGAGGCGTCGCTAGATACATTATCTATGCTGGCTGATGTATCTAGTGATGTTTCTGATGCAGATCCTGGGTCACCACCTGCCAGCAGGAGACGCACAGATCCAGCTGAGGAGTGGGTAGTGCCTCATCGCCAGAGGCCAGATATCCCTCCTTTCACGGCAAATCCTGGCATCAATATTGATGTTGCAGGATTTACCGCCACACAGTTTTTGCAGGTGTTTATGGGGGATGATTTGTTGGGCCACATCGTGGCCCAATCAAATCTGTATGCCCATCAGCATTGTGCTGCGAAGCCAGACTCCTACTTGGCAAGGCAGCAATGGACCCCGCTAGATGTGCCAGAATTTCTGAAATTCTGGGCACTTACTATGCTGAGGGCATCATAAAGAAGCCCTCAATTCGCTCCTGCTGGAGCAGTAGCCCCATCTGCTCTACCCCCATTTACCTCCAATCAATGTCACGTAGAAGGTATGAAAACATTTTGCGTTTCATGCACTTCAGTGACAACAGCCTGTGCTCCCCTAGAGAGCACCCCAGTTTGACAGGCACCAGACTTTTACATTTTATTCGTACATTTTTATGTTCTACAATTGGTGCTGTATTTTGCCAAAATCTTTGCACACCTATGCATGGGGGGCATGGTGTACTCAGGAGATCTTGCAGAAAACAACCTGGAGAGTTTTCATGCAGTAACAAACAACAGTGTCTGCTAAGGCTAGGGTCAGACGAGCGTGATTTCTACGGACTGTACGTCCGTGCAGTACGGACATCGTCAGTACGGAAGACGCAGTAGTGGTCACACAGTCCGTTTTTTCACTGACATTTATTTTTTGACAGATGTAGGAGGGACAATAAATTCAATTGCAAAACCATTTTGTCCGTGAAAAATGCAGGACGTATAAATGCAGTCCGTCTGACCACGTTCCATCACTCACACACAAAGCTATGCAGACGTTGCGGACGCAGCGCACTTTGTGCGGCCGTTCTAGCGGTTCTACGTTCTTGCCTGCCTTGCGTCCGTGGGCCGCGGCCGTTGTGCGTCCGCAGTTCAGTGCGGACGTACTTCGTGTGTCGGGCTCCATTGGACTTTATGTCATGCTATCACGGACGTACTTTTAGGCGCGATCACGGACGTGAACACTACGCTCGTCTGACCCTAGCCTAAATCACAGTCCAAAACTACTGTGGGCGTAAAAATCTGAAATTTGAAAAATTACCGCCACACACCTTGTTGCCAAATGTTTTGGGCTAAAACCGTTGCATCCATGGCATCAAAGCACTCCATATGCAATACCTTGGGGTGTCAACATAACAAATATAAACAATTTTCTGGCAATAATTCAAACTGGGGTATGCGGTAGACCCAAAACCAAAGATAGGCCTAGCTGAAGAAATAATCTCAATTTCAACTCTAATGACAAAGTCATAAAAATTGTATTTGAACCTTCCCAAAATCCTGGCAAACCTAGGCATGGGGGGCATGGGTGTACTCAGGAGATCTTGCAGAACAACCTGGAGAGTTTTCATGCAGTAACAAACAGTGTCTGCTAAATCACAGTCCAAAACTACTGTGGGCGTAAAAATCTGAAAATTGAAAAATTACCGCCACACACCTTCTCAAATGTTTTGGGCTAAAACCGTTGCATCCATGGCATCAAAGCACTCCATATGCAATACCTTGGGGTGTCAACATAACAAATATAAACAATTTTCTGGCAATAATTCAAACTGGGGTATGCGGTAGACCCAAAACCAAAGCTAGGCCTAGCTGAAGAAATAATCTCAATTTCAACTCCAATGACAAAGTCATAAAAATTGTATTTGAACCTTCCCAAAATCCTGGCAAACCTATGCATGGGGGGCATGGGTGTACTCAGGAGACCTTGCAGAAAACAACCTGGAGAGTTTTCATGCAGTAAAAAACAACAGTGTCTCCTAAATCACAGTCCAAAACTGATGTGGGTGTGAAAATGAAAAATGACCACCAAACAGTATCTAATTTGTTTGGAGCAAACGGATGCATCCATAGCATAAAAACACTCCATTTACAATACTTTGGGGTGTTAGCTTACCAAATATATGCACGTTCATAAAACTGGGGTATGTAAAAAGGCCCCTAAAAAGAAGATAAGCAAAGAAGATACTGTATGTCAAATTAGAAAATTGACAAGCACATGTCAAAGATTGGCGTAGCACCCCAAAAACAACAGAACAAATCTATATATGGGTGGTATCAATTTACTCAGAAGATGTTGCTGAACATATTTTGGGGTGTTTTTTGGCAGTAACCCATAACTGGATTTGACAATTCATGCCTAAAGTACAATGTGTGTGAAAAAATAACACAAAAAGTGACTACCTGAAAGTTTGACAAAGAGCTAGTGCATGGAAAGTGTTAAAATACAACTCTTTGAAGCACCCTAGGGTGTGCCCTTTCTAAAAATATATGGTTTGATGGGGGTAAATTACTTTGGCCGGCTTCAAAAATGTCCCAATAGGACATGGGTGCATGATGACGAAATGTGAAAATTCCAAGTTGGAAAACTGAAATGCGCACCCCCCAAATAAGGCCTTTTAGCCCCCAAATGACCCGACATACCTATACATGGGTGGTATCAATTTACTCAGAAGATGTTGCTGAACATATTTTGGGGTGTTTTTTGGCAGTAACCCATAACTGGATTTGACCATTCATGCCTAAAGTACAATGTGTGTGAAAAAATAACACAAAAAGTGACTACCTGAAAGATTGACAAAGAGCTAGTGCATGGAAAGTGTTAAAATACAACTCTTTGAAGCACCCTAGGGTGTGCCCTTTCTAAAAATATATGGTTTGATGGGGGTAAATTACTTTGGCCGGCTTCAAAAATGTCCCAAATAGGACATGGGTGCATGATGACGAAATGTGAAAATTCCAAGTTGGAAAACTGAAATGCGCACCCCCCAAATAAGGCCTTTTAGCCCCCAAATGACCCGACATACCTATACATGGGTGGTATCAATTTACTCAGAAGATGTTGCTGAACATATTTTGGGGTGTTTTTTGGCAGTAACCCATAACTGGATTTGACAATTCATGCCTAAAGTACAATGTGTGTGAAAAAATAACACAAAAAGTGACTACCTGAAAGATTGACAAAGAGCTAGTGCATGGAAAGTGTTAAAATACAACTCTTTGAAGCACCCTAGGGTGTGCCCTTTCTAAAAATATATGGTTTGATGGGGGTAAATTACTTTGGCCGGCTTCAAAAATGTCCCAAATAGGACATGGGTGCATGATGACGAAATGTGAAAATTCCAAGTTGGAAAACTGAAATGCGCACCCCCCAAATAAGGCCTTTTAGCCCCCAAATGACCCGACATACCTATACATGGGTGGTATCAATTTACTCAGAAGATGTTGCTGAACATATTTTGGGGTGTTTTTTGGCAGTAACCCATAACTGGATTTGACCATTCATGCCTAAAGTACAATGTGTGTGAAAAAATAACACAAAAAGTGACTACCTGAAAGATTGACAAAGAGCTAGTGCATGGAAAGTGTTAAAATACAACTCTTTGAAGCACCCTAGGGTGTGCCCTTTCTAAAAATATATGGTTTGATGGGGGTAAATTACTTTGGCCGGCTTCAAAAATGTCCCAAATAGGACATGGGTGCATGATGACGAAATGTGAAAATTCCAAGTTGGAAAACTGAAATGCGCACCCCCCAAATAAGGCCTTTTAGCCCCCAAATGACCCGACATACCTATACATGGGTGGTATCAATTTACTCAGAAGATGTTGCTGAACATATTTTGGGGTGTTTTTTGGCAGTAACCCATAACTGGATTTGACAATTCATGCCTAAAGTACAATGTGTGTGAAAAAATAACACAAAAAGTGACTACCTGAAAGATTGACAAAGAGCTAGTGCATGGAAAGTGTTAAAATACAACTCTTTGAAGCACCCTAGGGTGTGCCCTTTCTAAAAATATATGGTTTGATGGGGGTAAATTACTTTGGCGGCTTCAAAAATGTCCCAAATAGGACATGGGTGCATGATGACGAAATGTGAAAATTCCAAGTTGGAAAACTGAAATGCGCACCCCCCAAATAAGGCCTTTTAGCCCCCAAATGACCCGACATACCTATACTTGGGTGGTATCAATTTACTCAGAAGATGTTGCTGAACATATTTTGGGGTGCTTTTTGGCAGTAAACCTTAAAGTTCACAGTACATGTATTCTTAAATTGCGTTCAAAAAAAAAAATCACCAAAATTTTTTTTTTTTTCAAACTTTGGCATAGATTTGTGGTAAAATGGTTTGCATGGAAAGAGTCAAAATACCCCAAGTTTTATACCTTGATTTGTGTACTTTAAAAAAATATGTATATGTGGAGGGTTATTCAGGAATTAGTGACAGATATCAGTGTTACAATGTCACTATCACTAGTTTTGAAAATAAACTCTTGGAAATGGCAAAGTGCTACTTGCACTTATTGTTGCATAAAATAAGGAAAAAAGCGAGGAATATGTAAACATTGGGTATTGCTAAACTCAGTACTAAATTTAGAAACTACTAAGGAATAAAAATTTTTTGACGGTTGTTGATACATAAGAAATTTTGGGGGTCAAAGTTCGAAAAAGTGGTGTTTTTTCAATTTTTGTGTCATATTTCACAATATTTTTTATAGTAAATTATATGAAATGATGAAAAAAATGGTATCTTTATAAAGTCCATTTAGTGACGAGAAAAACAGTGTAAAATATGTGTGGGTTACATAAACGAGTAAGAGGAAAATTTGACGTAAACACTAAGAGCGCAGAAACATAAAAACAGCTGCGGTCACGAACGGACGGATTTGTGTAAAACCGCCCGGTCACTAAGGGGTTAATGTACCTTTTTTATGCTTTAGGCACATTTCTTTTTATTGATTTTGGCTCTTATTAGGAGAGTAGGAGACTTTTTTTTTTCCAGTTCAGAAGAATGCTCCGATGCTAACCCAGCGCGATTCAGTGGCTATTGGCACAATTCGGTGGTTTTCAGTCTGATAACTGTTTCAGCGACTCCATTTTTGGCAAAACTCTATGAATTCACTGTACATTTGGGTAAATGGAATCCCTGAAGTGCGGCAAAAAACAAAACACCAAATTGCACGCAATTTAAAATAACATGTTTTCATTTAATTAAATGCGAAAAAATCCAAACAAAATCTTTAGCTCCGACCCGTTTTTGTGTCCATATCGGAGCTTTCTGAGTTTCTGGATGAAGTCTGGGGCCGCTTTTTTTCTCCTGAGTCTAGCTCTGGCCTGGAGTAAAACGCTTAGACCAGTGGTTCGCAACCGCGGTCCTTAAGTACCCCCAACAGGTCCGGTTTTAAGGATTACCTTGGGGAAATCCAGACTGAATCCTGCAATCCCTGAGCAGCAAATCATATCACCTGTGCTGTGCTTCAGATATATGGAAATCCTGGCTTGTTAGGGGGACTTGAGGACTGCAGTTGGGAACCACTGGCTTAGACAAATGTTTGTGTCAAAACAGACACGTTGTAATTGTACAGTTCGTTATTTGTGTTCTATCTGATCCAAATTCAAACCACTGGAGAACAGGTGTTTTCTGTTTTTTTTCTACGTTGTCTTATTCATTATACATATTCAAGATTATTCTTCTATTAATGTATCCTGGTGTGATATTGGTGGTCTCTGCTATACTTGAGTGATGAAAAAAAAAAAGCGTAGATGCCACCTCACCGTTTTCGACAGTTATTTATTAAATTCTTGTTAGCGCAATGCTCAGCTTTCTATCTTCTGGAAAGTTTAAAACTTAACAATTGGAAAACAAACTGTGCAAAGTTGGGCAATTCAAGTTGTGCAGCGAGATTGTTTGTAAGCACGGTCCTCTTCTGCTTTTATCACAGAACATGTGCACATTTTGATATGCACCATTTCGGATATGTTAGATTTTTAGATGACCCAGATACAATTTCAATACAGATTTTTTATTGTTCTACCTTGTAAAAAGGTTATTCATTTTGCTGGGTTGATGTGAAGTTAATATCAATAGTGCTTAATTCCTGTTAAGTGTCCGATCATGTAAACCAATTAAATCTTCAAAATAGTGTGTTTATTCTGTTTTCTTTAATTCTGGTTATGCCATGTACACAAGAATATATCCAAATTAAATGTAGCCCATATAAAACACATAGGCAGGTATAAAAGTCAAAAGGACGCAAGTGTCATTGTTGCACAGGCAGTAATTTACCTTGATGGCACACTGCTCTACACTTGGAACCCTTGTGGCAACAATAAACTTGTGCAATAATGTGGCTCACAGTTTAGCTTTTTGACTTGGTGACTTATAGGTCATACATTTTAGATTGGCTGCATTTTATTTCTGTTTTGTATAGACAGATGTGGTCTACGTTAACTATTCCTTAATACTATGAAATTGTACATAATTTTATATGCTTCATTGGTTTGTGTGAATATTTTGTAGACTCGCCGTCAATTCTGGCAAAGGTAGAACAGACTTTTTTTTTGTAAATATCATTTTATTAAGTTTTTCAGATAAAATGGTAATCGGACACGCAGGTCCAAACAGTGGCAATATGCCATAAGAATGCAAAGCTATAAGTAAATAAAAGAGGGTAGACATGCAAGTCTGACATATATTACAACAGGGCACGCAGGCTCCCAGGCAGATTCAAAGGGTGGGGAAGCCAGGGTGACAAAACAGCGAGAATGAAAACCAGGTGATCACAGTCTGGGGAGGGAAGAGAGCATAAATTCTACTCGGGCGTAGGTGTGGGAAGGGCAGGGACTGACGGGACCTGACCCAGGTGGGCGAGAAAGGCTGGTGAAGTGGACAGTGTGTGCCATTGGGACCAAATTAAAAGGTATCGAGGAAGTTGGTCAGTGGCCGACATGTAAAAATGTTCCATCGCCCTAAGTTCCTCCATCCGGCGGAACCATTCCCGCAGAGGTGGTGGGGCGACCTGCTTCCAGTATAAGGGGATCAGGCTCTTAGCAACATTCAATATGCGGGGCAGGATGGTCTTTTTGTAAGACGCTATAGACATATAGGTATGGTGAAGCAGCATAGAAGCCGGGGTAAAAGGTGGTGGGGTGCCTAGAAAATCGCTGGCGATGGAGTGGAGACTTAACCAAAATGGGCGTATCGGGGGACATTCCCACCACAGGTGGATAACCGAGCCCAGGGCCCCAAAGCAGCGCCAACAATCTGGGGAGATGTCCGGGGAAAAGGTGTGTAAGCGGATAGGAGTATAATACCACAGTGTGAGCAGTTTATAAGCAGTTTCTTGGGTTCTGCTGTCCGCGGAACATCAGTGTGTCAGCTCACATATGTCAAACCACTGTTCCTCCGTGAACGTGCATTCCAACATCATTTCCCATTTACCCATGAACGCTGGGGGGATCGCAGAGGATGCATCCGTAGAAGAGTGTATATTAGGGACACCCCATTGGATAGGGGAGAGGGTGATGCACAAGTACGTTCTAGGTGGGTAAGGGGACGGGTAAGCCTGTGAGGTCGCGGTGCACGTCGGAGGCAGTTAGTGACCTGACAATATTTAAAGTTGTGCAAAAAGGTAGGCAGTCTATCCTCCAGCAGGGAGCCAAGGGGTATGGCACCCGAACTAGTGAGGAAGTGGTGGACCCTGGGAATGGGGGTAGTAGTCAAGGCCACTAATGATCTTGGTCCCAAATGTGACAGGAACCCATCGTAATATGTGATCGGGGTCACAGGGGAGGGATAGGTCGTCAGGCCCGAACGAGTCGCTTCCCTATGCCAACATCATAGGGTGGCCATTGTGAACGGTGATGTGCGCGCCAATCGGACGAGGCAGCCACGGGAGAACCGCTAATGGGACCTCCAGCATCGTCTGCTCCACAGACTTCCATCTCTTCACCACCCCCTCCCTGGTCCACTCCGCCGCCCGCAGAATGTGGCAAGAGGCGTAATAGCGGGGGAAGTCTGGAACCCCCAACCCCCCTCGAAGTCTAGAATGTGTCATGGTGTCATAACTAATTCTTGGCCTGGCACGATGCCATGTATAGGATATCACCAGTGAGCGCAGAGTAGCAAAAAAGGAGCGGGGGATGGTAATAGGCAGCGTTTGGAACAGGTAGAGAAGACGGGGGAGGATATTCATTTTGAGGACGGAGACCCTCCCTAGCCATGAAATGTGGGGGTAGTCCCATGCCCTAAGGTCGCAGCGGAAAGTTGCCATCAACTGGGCCAAATTCGTTTCGTATAAGCGGGACCAGTCTCAGTCAACCACACTCCCAGATACTTCAGTCGGGATCCCGCCCAACGAAAGGGCAGTGTATGGTGCATGGAGACTACCCTGTGCGATGGGACCGAAATGTTTAAGATAGAGGACTTCGAGAAATTAATTTTGAGGTTAGCTAGTTTACGATATTCCTCAAAGACCGATAAAATGTTTGGGAAAGAGATCAGTGGGTTAGAGACAAAGAAGAGAAGGTCGTCTGCGTATGCGCCACCTTATGTGTTTCCGCCCCCCCGAAATGCCTGCGATATCCGGGTGTTGGCGAACCGCCTCTAAAAAGGGTTCTAAAGAAAGAATGAAAAGGAGAGGTGAGAGGGGGCAACCCTGACGCGTACCATTGCATATAGGGAAGCTATCAGTAAATGCACCATTAACGCAGACCCTTGCCGAGGGGCCCGTGTACAGCGCCTGTATCCAGGAGCGGAGCAGGGGTACCAATCCGAGGTGGTGGAGCGTGGCGAAAAGGAAGTCCCAGCCTACCCTGTCGAATGCTTTTTCTGCGTCCGTTGACAGGAGTAGAAGGCCTCCCTGGACTTTAGGGGCTGCATGTATAATGTGAAGAGCGCATATCGTGTTATCTCTGGCCTCTCTGTGCGGTACAAATCCCACTTGGTCTAAGTGTATCAGTGACGGGATGTATGGATTCAGGCGAGTCGCTATAATTTTGGCAAACAGCTTCACGTCACAATTACCGTATTTTTCGCTCCATAAGACGCACCTGACCATAAGACGCACCTAGTTTTTAGAGGAGGAAAACCGGAAAATAAATATTCTGAATGAAATAGTGTAATAATGGATATACTGCCCCAGCTCGTGGATATGCCTTAGCTCACACGTGGATATGCCTTAGCTCACACATGGATTTGCCCCAGCTCACACATGGATTTGCCCCAGCCAGCTCACACATGGATTTGCCCCAGCCAGCTCACACATGGATTTGCCCCAGCCAGCTCTCACATGGATTTGCCCCATCAGCTCACACATGGATTTGCCCCAGCCAGCTCTCACATGGATTTGCCCCAGCCAGCTCACACATGGATTTGCCCCATCAGCTCACACATGGATTTGCCCCAGCCAGCTCACACATGGATTTGCCCCAGCCAGCTCTCACATGGATTTGCCCCAGCCAGCTCACACATGGATTTGCCCCATCAGCTCACACATGGATTTGCCCCAGCCAGCTCTCACATGGATTTGCCCCATCAGCTCACACATGGATTTGCCCCAGCCAGCTCTCACATGGATTTGCCCCAGCCAGCTCACACATGGATTTGCCCCATCAGCGCACACATGGATTTGCCCCAGCCAGCTCACACATGGATTTGCCCCATCAGCTCACACATGGATTTGCCCCAGCCAGCTCACACATGGATTTGCCCCAGCCAGCTCACACATGGATTTGCCCCATCAGCTCACACATGGATTTGCCCCAGCCAGCTCACACATGGATTTGCCCCATCAGCTCACACATGGATTTGCCCTAGCCAGCTCACACATGGATTTGCCCCAGCCAGCTCACACATGGATTTGCCCCATCAGCTCACACATGGATTTGCCCCATCAGCTCACACATGGATTTGCCATCAGCTCACACATTGATAATGCCCCAGCTCACATATGGATATGGCCCAGCAGCTCGTGGATGTGCCTCCGCTCACCTGCCGCCGCCGCGTTCGTCTCCCTCTGAGCATGCGTCCGGCGGCAGGAAGCTTGGGCACTCGCCTGGGGGAGCCACGTGACCGCGATCTCCGCGGTCACGTGGCTCCCCCAGGCGAGTGCCCAAGCTTCCTGCCGCCAGACGCATGCTCAGAGGGAGACGAACGCGGCGGCGGCAGGTGAGCGGAGGCACATCCACGAGCTGCTGGGCCATATTCGCTCCATAAGACGCACCCACTTTTCCCCCCACTTTTTGGGGGAAAAAAGTGCGTCTTATGGAGCGAAAAATACGGTATATCGGCCTGTAGCTAGAGCACTGTTCTTTATCTTTCCCTTCCTTTGGGATCAAGACTATGCTGGCCATTAAAGATTGAGTGGGTAAGGGTTTTGTCTCATGCAGGGAGTTAAAGGCCCGTAGAAGGTGTGGAGAGAGGACATCAAAGAAATGTTTGTAATACCGGGTCGGGAAGCCATCAGGTCCCGGGCATTTGCCCGATTGTGCGGACTTGATGGCCAGGCTCAATTCCTCTGCAGTGATCGGCTCATCCAGGAGCTCAGCTGTGTTCGCAGAGACTTTACGTCTAAGATAGCGGGTGAGGTAGTTGTCAATATCTAGGCGGATTTGCACCCGTGCCTCCTCCGTAAGGGAGCCAGGGACTGCGTAGAGGGATTTGTAGTAATCTGTAATGGATTGCATAATTTGTGTGGGGAGGTGATGCAAATTGCCTTTCTTGTCTCTAGTGTTAGGGATATATGTTGTAGCACGTTTTTTAGCCAATTGCCTGGCCAAAAGTCGACCGCTCTTGTTGCCATGTACGTGAAAGAACGCCTGAGAGCGGAGTAACGCTCTGTGATGCCTAGTGTGCATGATATCGGCAAGGGAGCGTCTCAGGTCTGTCAGAGAGGTGAGTAGGGCAGGGACCCCTGTACGTTTATGTTGAAGCTCTGTTTTGTCAATCTGGGCATGAAGGTCCAAAATCTGGGCATCCCTACGTTTTTTAATTGCCGAACCCACGCTAATGTAGTGACCTCTCAATACACACTTATGTGCCTCCCATACCGTAGCCGGGGGTACCTCTGGATCAGTGTTTTTTTACAAAAAATCGTTCCATGACTATTCTGCTTTCAGCCAAAAGCATCGGATCCGCCAAGTGTGCGTCGTTCAGGTGCCAGTTTGCGGTCGACGGGCGAAAGGTCGGGGATTTAAAGGTTACAATAACGGGGGCATGGTCCGACCAAGTTATATTACCTATTGTTGCAGAAAGGAGGAGGGGGAGGTGGTAGAAAGGAAGAAAAACCTAATCAATACGGGAGTAAGAGGTAGAGGTGTGCGCGTAAAAGGTATAGTCCCTGTCTGTGGGGTGAAGAGCCCTCCAACAGTCCACCAGACGTGAGGAGTGCAGTGTTTGCGTGATAGACTGGAGAATGTTCGTCGGGAGGGAGGAGCGCCCCGTAGAAGTGTCGACCGATTGGTTGAAGAGGAATGTTAAAGTCATCCCCCAGGATCAGCGTGCCCTTTGAGAAGGCCTGCAATTTTCTTAAAAGTTTGGTGAGAAAGCGGTGTTGTGCTTTGTTGGGAGCATACACGTTTGCGAATGTAAACATCTGTCCTGCAATCTGGCCTTTCGTAAAAACACAAACCTGCCACTGTCATCCGTCAGCGTGGTCGTCTCCTGGTAAGGGACCGATTTCTGAAATACCTTTTGATTTAGAGCCCGGTGTGTCGCTAAACATACCGGTTGGGTAATGAGAGTCAGTGAAGCGAGGTCTAGCCCCCCTGCGGAAATGGGTTTCCTGCACGAACACCTCTGAGGCCCGGTGTCTATGGAAGTCAGTCAGAGCAGTGGATCGCCTCTCCGGGATATTTAAGCCCCTAGCATTGATGGATAGGAGTACCAGGGATGCCTGTTTAAGCGCCATGGGGAAGCTCAAGGAGGAAAGAGTCGTAAGTAGTACGGGTGAAATAGTGCGTGCCCTTTCGGGGGGGTCAACAGGGGAATACAACAACAACTATTTACAGGCAAGAGGCACAGGTGTAGGGGAAGAGCTAAACCACTCGCCGAGGCAGCCGCCACAGACGAGGGTAGCACCCACCCGGGGGAGTAGGGAAGGGGAGGAACACTCAACCTCAGGAAAAGCGGAGACGCGGCTCGGCAGCCGGTCAAAAGACCAACAGGACTGCACGACAAACAGTCGTACGGAAACGAGGATCCAAGTGTGACAGGGAACGGGTATCGCACCGACCCAAGTGATCAAACAAGATAATACATGTATAAACCAGCATGTAGCAGAAAGAAAAAGGAAAAGGATATGCAGCACTATAAATAAAACGGCAAAGGATATTGACGCTGCCTCGTGCCTGGAGGACGCGAGGTCCATATTTGAGACTTCACGTCGGGACTGTCGAGTCAGCGGGCAGGCAACTTTGTAATACCAGTCCAGCAATGGTCCAAAGACCAAACAGCTAGTATGAGTCCCGTAATCTGGAGCCCACATACACCCCACAATCAAGATCTAGGTCTCTAGGGTATCCTCTTTGTGCCACTACAGAACACACGTGGCAGAGTCCCGATGAGAGTGGCACGGGCGGCAAGTGCAGAGTGACTTCTGGGAAAAACCTTGAAGCGATCAGGACGCCCAAAAAGCCACCGGTCCATGACCACGTGTGAGGGTCCCCACACACCGAGCAGCAAAGTCCAGCAGGAAGGCAAGCTAGCGTAGGGCCCACCAGCCATAATGTTCGAATGTGAACAACACTGGCCGTAATCCTTCATTTAAAGGGACAGAGGTTCAGCCAACAGCTCCGGCCCTCCTCGGAGGTCTCTGAGGTAGACCCTGCCGGAGTGGACGTCCGCGGGGTGTGGAGTATAGGGCAAGGGGGTCCGGCCAATGCAGTTGGATGTGTGGAAGTTGTAAGTTCGCCAATAATGGAGGTATGTCTTCTGCCGCGGACACCAAATATGGACCCGCCGGAGTCGTCACCACCAGCTCGATAGGCACGTTCCACCTGTAGCGGATCTTTTGGGCTATCAGTTGACCCGTGAGGGGTTTCAGGGCCCTTCTGTAGGCCAGAGTGGCCGGTAAGAGGTCAGGATAGAGCTGCAGCGGTGATCCTTCATACGAAAACTGTGAAGAATTCCGCGTGTGTCATAATAAATCCTCTTTAAGGCTGAAGTTGGCGAGACAGCAAACAACGTCTCGTGGCGGGCCCCCCGGAGGACCCCGTGGGCGAAGGGCTCTGTGGGCTCGGACATAATCAATCCTGGTATCAGCGGGTCGTTCCATCAAAGAGTTAAAAATATTAGTGAGTGCCATTCTAAGTTCAGCTGGAGATTCTTCGGTTTCTGGGAGACCCCTGAGGCCAGTGGCGACTCTAGGAACAATATTTAGGGGGGCACAGAAGATACTGCAGTCAAAACTGGGGGGGCACTAATAATTTTCACCACTAAGGCTGGGGTCAGACGAGCGTAGTCTTCACGTCCGTGATTGCGCCTAAAAGTACGTCCGTGATAGCATGAAAGAAACTCCATTGGAGCCTGACACATGAAGTACGTCCGCACTGAACTGCGGACGCATGACGGACGCTGCAAACGGACGCAGGTTAGGCAAGAACGTAATACTGCTAGAACGGACGTGCGGAGTGCGCCACGTCCACAACGTCTGCATAGCTTTGTGTGTGAGTGATGGAGCATGGTCAGACGGACTGCATTTATACGTCCAGCATTTTTGACGGACAGAATGTTTTTTCATTGTAATTTATTTTTCCCTCCTACATCCGTCAAAAAATCCGTCAGTGAAAAAAACGGACTGTGTGACCACTACTGCGTCATCCGTACTGACGATGTCCGTACTGCACGGACGTACAGTCCGTAGAAACACGCTCGTCTGACCCTAGCCTAAATCATACCACTGAATACAACTAAGAGCCCTATCACCTGGTGTGAGCTAAAACACCATCACTGAAGGAAAAATTTAGCGTGTGTCGCTAAAACATAGTGCCTGACGACCTACTTAGGCTAGGGTCAGATGAGCGCATTTTGTACGGACTGTGTGTCCGTGCAGTATGGACGTACTTTCTGACTGATGACAAGGTAGTGGCCACACAGTCTGTTTTTTTTCACTGACGTATTTTTTGACTGATGTAGCAGGGAAAATAAATTACAATGAAAAAACATTCTGTCCGTCAAAAATGCTGGACGTATAAATGCAGTCCGTCTGACCATGCTCCATCACTCACACACAAAGCTATGCAGACGTTGTGGACGTGGCGCACTCCGCACGTCCGTTCTAGCAGTATTCCGTTCTTGCCTAACCTGCGTCCGTTTGCAGCGTCCGTCAGCCCCCGCACTTCTGTGCGGACGTACTTCGTGTGTGGGGCTCCATTTAACACAATTGTATACTATCACGGACGTACTTATGTGCGGCAACACGGACGTTAACACTGCGTTCGTCTGACCCCAGCCTAACAGATCACCTTGTCTGCAGTAGTCCATGAACAAGGTCGTTTGGCGCATGCTAGGAAAACTCTAAGACATGGGCTGAGACCCAGCGCTAATGCGGTTGTGTACAGGATAGAACTTTTTTTTTTCCAGTGCAGAGTGCCGGGCCATACCTATCCCCCACCCTCACAAGCTTGAAAATGAACACATCCAGTGAATAACCTCACACCCCTGCATTATTAAAATCCTCAAAGGTGGCCGTATCATCCATGGTTTGATGCACACATATATTAAGGCTGATGGGCATTGCATGATAAATGCCACCCAACTGCATGTAGAATCATTACACTGCATGTAATAGATCCAAAAGGAAGGCCAGGTGAGTGACAAAAATTTCCCTGCTGCAGCATATAAATAATACATGTTTCAGGGCAAGACTTAACCATGTGTCCCTTTAAACATGGTCCACACAGTCACCCTAATAATCAACCGCTTACATACTATGAATAACCCCCAGCATAAAATGTTTAAAATGAGGCAATATATTAGAATTGGGATATATGTGGATAAAGGATACATCTATATCATAATAGAGATCACTGCAACAGCAACGACAATGCGGACCAGATCCATTACTATGGCGTATGGGGCCAAGAGAACACCTGTGCTGTATTCCTTTCAATTTCAATTAAATTTGGGCGAGGATCTGTTTTTTCTGTTTTTTTGGAGTAAGCACCAGGGTTGAGCTGTATGTAAAATGATGCAATTAGCGCCCCTCAAAAATTTAGCGCTGGCACCAAGTGATCTGCTAGCTGCAAAAGCGCTAGAGATCTCTAGTGCTCCCAGAAAGTACAGTTAGCTTGCTATACAAATCGCTAATAGCAACGCACTAAGTGATTTTTCCCGTTTGTAGCGGGAGGCAAACGGTCTGTTGGTCCGGCACTAGACTCGATTAACCTGGCACTAACGGAAAACCATGCCGACGCAAGGGTTAGCTCACACCAGGTAATAGTGCCCTTAATAAGTATATATAAATAAGATTCCAAAACCCCAGAGTAATGTGATGCAATGACGCCTTTTTGTTGTACTAACCTGATACTTAAATTCAATATTTTATTTGCCGCAATTCGGCAGTTTTCGCTGAATGTCTGATTGCTGCTTCAGCGACTCAACTTTTAGCAAATTACAGTGACCATTCGCTAAATAGGAATTCACTATAAATTCAAATAAATTCCCCGAAATGTGACGAAAAGCAGAGGATCTAAAGATGATTAGACCCTTTAGATTCTAACTTCCATAATAACCCCTAAAATGCCATAAACCCAGGGAAATACAATAAAAATAATAAACAATGTGGCATTTAGCCTACCCGTTAACCCATAAATTGCCATTAATCAAGGTAAAACATGAAATGAATACACTGTGAGGCATGTAGCCTACCCATTAACCCCTACAAAGCCATAACTCAAGAAAAAAATTAATTGTATAATATGAGGGATGAAGCCTACCCATTAACCCTTAATATACAACTAAACCAAGGTAAAAACTAACGTATTACACAATGTAATGTATAGTCTGAATATTAACCACTTTACTGCTGAGCCATTTCAACCCTGTGAAAATGTTTAAGTGCCCGTTATTATTTAATGTTTTCTGACTTTCACTTTACACTGAATATGGTCATGTTGGATATCATTGGAAAGGCCGAAATCTGCCCTTTCCAATGACACCTGGATCATCCATATACGATGCACAGGGACAGAGATACAGCGGTCCAAAGAAGTGTGGGAAGCTGGATGCTGATTTTTGGTGGTGGGGGGGCACATGGGGGGCAAGGAATAACCTAGGGGGGGCCCTTGCCCCCCTGTAGAGTCGCCTATGCCTGAGGCGCAGGTTGTTGCAGCGGCCCCTGTTATCCAGATCCATTATGTGCTGCGCCATGCTTCTCATTTGGGCTGAGCGGAGATCTAGCAAATCCGACGTGGCGGTCTGAGTGTGCCTTGCCGTGTCATTATCTGCTTCCAAGGAGGCAACCCTGTCATGTAGGCCTTGGACATCTGTCCTTATGTGATGCAATTCTGCCATTATGGAGTTCTGTAGCGCCTGTATGTCTGCGCGTGTGGGGAGAGCCCTCAATAACTCACCCCATGTGGCTGGGTCTTCTGCCTGGGCACTGGCAGGGGATCTTGGTGGGGTTGTGTCCTCCATGTGCCCCGGGAGCGAGGGTGAGACCACAGGCAGATCCGCAGCTAGATCTACTATAGGCCCCGGCTTCACTGCGGCCTCCGGGAGTACCTCCGGTGGTAGGAGAAAAGAACGCAAATTCGAGGCACCGCTACACCGCACACCCTCCTGAGGCTTCTTGGTGGCCGAGGGCTTATTTGTTTACCTCCATTAGAGCGGCTGGAGTGCTGGGGTGAGGCTGTATGGTGCTGGTCAGTGCGGAGCTCCCAGATCAAGCGGCCATTGCGATCGGCAGCCAAGCCACGCCCCGAACAGACCTTTTTATGCTTTATGTTAAAGGTATGCAATAGTCTACTCCTACCTACTTTTTGTTTATCTTGGAACTCCAACAGGCCATTTCTAGAATTGTATATTTTCGAGTTTTTTTTCAATGACTTTGGCTAAACAAAATTCATGACGGCACTGAGAATAGAGAACCGTTAGGAAAATCGATCAGTAGGACCTCTCAAATTTTGAAGGGCTTTTTGCTCACCTGTGCTATTACAGAGGAGCTCTATAACACGTTCATCTTTATCTATCAAAAGGGCAATCAATATTTGAAACCTCAAGTTCCCTTAAGACATTCCTATTTAGGGAAGCCTACCACCCGACTCACTAGAAACATAGAAAACCTAGGTTCTTATCTGCCGACATTTTCTTTCGGCCCATCTAGTCTGCCCAATTACATGGATACTTTACCTGGATTTATCTTTTGTTTAGGATAGCCTTATGCCTATCCCATGCCTGCTTAAATTCAATTACTGTTTTGGCCTCTACCACTTCTACTGGAAGGCTGTTCCATGTATCCACCACCCTCTCAGTAAAATAATGCTTCCTGATGTTATTATTATTCTGTATTTATAAAGCGCCAGCATATTCCGCAGCGCTGTACAATGGGGGAGAGCAGACATGAGACATACTAAAACACATAAGGAAAAGAGGTCCCTGCCCTTAGGATATTTGCCTTACTGATACAGCACTTTACATAAGTGCTCAGCCAGACATCCCGTGACCTTACAATCTAAAGGACAGGGGTAAGTGAAACAGAAGGGGAACTGGGTAGTGTGGATCTGGGGGCTAGAGAGAGAATAGCAAGCCACAGGTTGATTTAGAATAAAGTGGCGGCAGGTGGAGGGGAATGAATGAGTTTGGGTCTAGGACTGGGTGGGAGGGTGGCACTGCAGAGTCTGGAGTTGTGGCTGTGTGTGATGAGCTGTGGGGAAGGGAGAGACAGAGATTTAGCAAAGGGGTTCTGTATGCAAGCAGGTAATGAGATGCGAGGGGGAAGCATGGTGGTATAAACAAAGTTTTTTTGTACTATCAGAATTGGAGGGAAGGCATTAAAGGGAAAATTAATCAGCCTGGGACTAATACATAACATGCAGAAGAGTATGAACACAGCAGGAGTGAAACAGTGGAATGGCTGGAATGACGTCCTGGTCAAATCGTGGATACCTTGGGACTCCTTAAGGGTGCAGAGTCAGGAGTTGTGGCTGTGTGCGATGAGCTTGGGACTCCTGATGTTACTTTAAACCTTTGCCCCTCTAATCTAAGACTATGTCCTCTTGTTTTGCTACTTTGTTTCCTTTTAAATATACTCCCTTCCATTACCTTGTGGCTTCCCTTTACGTATTTAAATGTTTCTATCATATCTCCTCTGTCTCGTCTTTTTTCCAAGCTGTACATGTTAAGATCATTAAGCCTTTCCTGGTAACTTTTCTCCTTCAAGCCATACACCATTTTAGTAGCCCTTCTCTGAACTCTCTCTAAGATGTCTATATCCTTCTGGAGATACGGTCTCCAGTACTGCACACAGTACTCCAAGTGAGGTCTCACCAGTGCTCTGTACAGTGGCATGATCACTTCCCTTTTCCTACTGCTAATACCTCTCCCTACACAACCAAGCATTCTGCTAGCATTTCCTGCTGCTCTATTACATTGACTACTTACCCTTAGATCCTCTGAAATAATAACCCCTAAATCCCTTTCCTCAGATGTTGAGGTTAGGACTGTATCAAATATTCTATATTCAGCCCTTGGGTTTTTAAGACTGTATCAAATATTCTATATTGCACCTTACTGCCCCAACCAGTCCATAACTGTCACCTTGCAGTCCTCTCCTCCTGTTTTCACCACCAAGATCCATCTAGATTGTGAGTTCCCAAGGGAATAGGGCCCTCGATTCCTCCTGTACTGGTTTATCCAATGTTGTTCTGTCACAGTGTATTGTAACCCTGTCTATATCGTGCCCATTGTTCAGCGCTGCGGAATATGCTTGCGCTATATAAAGTATAATAATTATTAATAATAATGAAGTCTCTTTGCTATGAAAGAAACCTCTTCCATGATTATCTTTTATGCTTTTGTTTCCCAAATGCGTATAGTGGCAGAGATCCTTTTTCCTACACCAATATATGCCAGTCTGACGTTTGTGGGGACTATCAGGGTTATTCAGAGAGGTGAAAACCAGGAGAATTCCTGGAGAAGTGAAAATTCTAGGTCAAAATAGCCGATTTGGAAAGTGAGATAAATTGGAGAATTTTTCTAGTTTGGCTATTTTGACCTAGAATTTTCACTTCTCAAGTCATTCGCCTGGCTTTCACCTTTCTCTGAATAGACCCTGTAGTTGCAGACCTTCTCCACCTCCGGGAAATGTCACTCACTATGATATGAAAAATGTTCATACCAGAACCACTCAGAAGACCTACAGTTACTTGCCTAACCTGATAGACCCTAGTGTCTACCTATTAAAGGTATAGCCCAAATGCCCCGTTCCACTATCCTGTCCATGAGCTTATTGACTTGTTAAATTCATAATGTGCAACTCTGGTTTCTATCCACAGTTGAGATGCGCCTGGAAAACACCTAGGGCTCGATTAACAGCTTCGCGCAAAAGCTCAGGCGCAGCGCTAATTTTTTTAGATTTATATGTTAACGTGCGTAAATTAACGCTGGTATTACAATCCGAGCGTAAAAAAGACGCTCTCAAACGCGCGCGCATTAATGCTGCGCTCAGAAATCGGTGGGCAATCTGAATTAAGAACCACAATTGTCTCCCGTTCAGTTTTTGCGCCTGTCAAAATCAATCTGAGTATATATGCTGCAGCCATAATAAAAACACGCACAACGTCTCCATTTTATTGTTTGGGTATGCGTAGAATGTGTAACTACACTTTGCTGTATTTTTTTTGTCCGTTAAAATTTGCGCATAGATTGTAATACCATCCGCGTACCAGCTCACAAACGCATTTGCGCTCACAATGTTAAGTATAGAACGCGCAACGTTCTTTACGCTCGCAAAGGGTTCTCGCAGGTTCCCCAGCGGTAGACATTAACACGCATTTTTTGCGCAGACATTCTAATACGACGTTCTGCGCAAATGGTTTTGCCCCTCGCGTAAATGCGTTTTTTGCGTACGCATTATTAACGTTTGCACGAAGAGTGTAATCGAGCCCCTAGTGGGTTCAAGGCAGCATCTTTGTTGTACATAAATGCTGGAATGAAATGTGGGAATTCTTCAATTAATAATTCTCATAGATTAGATTGTATGTTCCCTCAGGATCCTCCTATCCCTCTGTAACATCTTGATAACGTATACGTGAACAAGACACGATATTTCAATGTTTTATCCCCTTGTCGTCTTGCCTTGAACCACACTGGAATCTGCTGGCACCATATAAAATATAATAACAAATACTGGGAATACAGCTTTTATTCAACACCGTGTTAATCCTAAAATTGTGATATTATTGCTGTACAGAGTTTCAGTGGATTTTTTTATTTTTTTGTTGCTTGACAAAATGAAAGGGGCAAAGGTAATCCTGGTCTTTCTGAGTTCACCAAAAAACACCATTTTACACTTGCTTTGCGTTGTTAATGCTAATTTTATATTCGGCACACGCAATTACATTAATAAAGGTTGTCCGTTTTCCACATTCAAAATGCAAATCCATTAGCATTCGGAATTATTGAAGCACTTGAACATTACAGACCACTGTGACCTAATGATTTTAAATTAAAATGAATTGAAAAAGTGTTTAGTTTTCTACATCACATTTAAAGCGGACTATTGATCTAGGTTCCACACAATGGTTTTTAGTCTAACTTCCTTTAAAAATTCATTACACGTTTTCGTTTTAATATTTAAAGATCTCGATTTAAATTGGATGTTAACTGACATTAAATACTAGGTTGTTATTCAAATCTTCATACTTTATTCCTTTTTTTCTAGAGTGACATTTATGTTTACAGTTCCTTTCTTTTGAGGGCTTGTACGTTTTGTCATTCAATGTCGTTTACTGAAAATGTATACATTTACAACATAATAAAAATATGGTAAATTTATTTGCACAATTCTATCCAATTCAATCCTCTAAAGCACTTAGTTAAGTGAACTGTGTAAATGTACAATAATGTGGCATTTAACTGAGGAATTGAATGGTTATCAAAGCAAATTTTGTTCATATTTTTAAAATTGAGGTTGTGATGTATATAGAGAAATGAATCTAATGGAAAAACCTATTTACACTATAGTGTGATGGATTTTTTTCCATTATAGTATATAGAAAAGGATCCTTGCTAATTTCCCTTCAGACTCGAGTTATTTTACTGTATTTGGTACATTTTATTGGGCATTGTGCTGTTGCTCATTATAGGTTTGGTTTTTAACGTGGCTGTTTCATGCATCCTAATTGTTAGTTGTTCACTTGCAGGTCTATTCACTAAAGGGTGATGTCAGGAGAAGTCAAAAATCCAGGTCAACATAACCAAACAAAAAACCTTCTCCCATTTATCTCACTTTCCAAATTGGCTATTTGGTTTAGATTGTTCTCTTCTCCTGCCAATTCTCCAGGCTGCACCTTCTAGTGAATAGCCCATTTTTTTTCTTAAAAAAAAAAAAACCTACGGGACAGCACAACAAGCTCGGGCATCAAAGTGCAAGAAAAAAAATGTCTTTACATTTACACGTCATATTTGTCCCTCTTAGGTTATACACAATTGGACATTGCCACTGAGTTCGAGAAGAAAGGAACATGTTGTAAAAGAAAGAACTTTTGAAATACTCAACAGGTTGGTTTACATTTGTTGCAACAGGCCATTTGTGTTTAATATTGAGAAACTGTAATTTAGGCATGGTGAGTGCTTTGGGTTGAAACCGGTCCAACCTTAGTGGTATGTGTGCTGTGGCAACACTGCTCGACTTGCTCTGCCTGCAGCACTGGCCTTAAGGGTAGGTTTTGTAGTGTTCTAGCTGTCCCCACTCTTTGCTATTTATGCCTGCTGCACTGCCACCTTAAAAGTATATTTTTAAAATGTGGTAATAAATAAAGGAATTAAACACAATGAACTAAAACCCCACCACTATGTCTATATATAGATATACACTATATTGCCAAAGGTATTCGCTCACCCATCCAAATAATCAGAATCAGGTGTTCAAATCACTTCCATGGCCACAGGTGTATAAAATCAAGCACCTAGGCATGCAGACTGTTTTTTCAAACATTTGTGAAAGAATGGGTCGCTCTCAGGAGCTCAGTGAATTCCAGTGTGGAACTGTGATAGGATGCCACCTGTGCAACAAATCCAGTCGTGAAATTTCCTCGCTCCTACATATTCCACAGTCAACGGTCAGCTATATTCTAAGAAGTGTTTGGGAATGACAGAAACTCCGCCACGAAGTGGTAGGCCACGTAAACTGATGGAGTGGGGTCAGCGGATGCTGAGGCGCATAGTGCAAAGAGGTCGCCAACTTTCTGCAGAGTCAATCGCTACAGACCTCCAAACTTCATGTGGCCTTCAGATTAGCTCAAGAACAGTGCACAGAGAGCTTCATGGAATGGGTTTCCATGGCCGAGCAGCTGCATCCAAGCCATACATCACAAAGTGCAATGCAAAGCGTCAGATGCAGTGGTGTAAAGCATGCTGCCACTGGACTCTAGACCAGCGGAGACGCGTTCTCTGGAGTGATGAATCACGCTTCTCCATCTGGCAATCTGGTGGACGAGTCTGGGTTTGGCGGTTGCCAGGAGAACGGTACTTGTCTGACTGCATTGTGTAAAGTTTGGAGGGGGGATTATGGTGTGGGGTTGTTTTTCAGACAGCTGGGCTTGGCCCCTTAGTTCCAGTGAAAGGAACTCTGAATGCTTCAGCATACCAATTTCTCTTCCTTCAAACGCTCCCTTAAAACATTCCTATTTAGAGAAGCCTACCACCCAACTCACTGACGCAACCATCAATCACTCTCACCTTGCAGTCCTCTCCTCCTGTTTCCGACCCCAACCCTTCTAGATTGTGAGTTCCTACGGGAATAGGGCCCTCGTCTCCTCCTGTATTGTTTGTCAAATGTTGTTCAATGTATTGTAACCCTGTCTATACTGTGCCTATTGTACAGCGCTGCGGAATATGCTGGCGCTTTATGAATAATAATAATACCAAGACATTTTGGACAATTCCATGCTCCCAACTTTGTGGGAACAGTTTGGAGCTCGCCCCTTCCTCTTCCAACATGACTGTGCACCAGTGCACAAAGCAAGGTCCATAAAGACATGGATGGCAGAGCCTGGTGTAGATGAACTTGACTGGCCTGCACAGAGTCCTGACCTCAACCCGATAGAACACCTTTGGGATGAATTAGAGCGGAGACTGAGAGCCAGGCCTTCTCATCCAACATCGGTGTGTGTGACCTCACAAATGCGCTTCAGGAAGAATGGTGAAAAATTTCCAGAAACACACTCCTAAACCTTGTGGACAGCCTTCCCAGAAGAGTTGAAGCTGGTATAGCTGCAAAGTGTTGACCGACGTCATATTGAACCCTATGGATTAGGAATGGGATGTCACTTAAGTTCATATGCGAGTCAAGGCAGGTGAGTGAATACTTTTGGCAATCTAGTGTATAGCTCGATGAGTAAAAGTGACAACTTTTTTTTCTCTCCATATAAAAATTATTTGTAGCATTGTGACATCTTATTTTTAACTTCAGGGAAAAACCAAAGCTACAAAATGCTCGCAAACTTACTTGTTCTGGCAGTGGCATAGCGTGGGTTGTCAGCGCTCGCAGCAAGGCAAGAATTGCACGCCCCCCAACCTGTGGACATGGTGACACACCCCGATTCTCTTCCGTCAGTAGAGTATTGACCCCCTTACCCCACAAGCACATGTATTGTATATTAACAATACTGATATAATAAAAAAAATTAAACACACATAACCCCCCACGCTACGCCACTGCTACCAAACATAGTTCCACTCTCACACTATACCCAGTCACCCTCTCTCAAAGTACCACAGTCACACTCTCTCCCAGTACCCCCACTTTCTCCCAGTACCCCCAGTCATTCTCTCCCCGAACCTCCAGTCACCCTCTCCCCGTATCCCCTCACTGTGTGTTGGTCACACTGCTCTGGTGTCACACAGTGTTGCCTACCTGCATGGAGATGCTGGTGGTCCGGGGGGGAGCTGTCCAGGGGGCTTAGTGAGGACCGGATTTTAAATGTGCTGCAGGGCAGGCGCCTCCCTCCCTGTTCAGCAGCTGCTGGGCTGCCAGTGGCGTGGGGATGGCACAGGGATTCAAAAGTGGGCTGACAGGCGTGGTGCAGGGTGTTCCGTTAAATAATGCTGCGCTGCTTCACGTGCGTCATGTCAGCGTTAAGGCTAGGGTCAGACAAGCATCTTTTGGAGAGCGGAAGGAACGTCCGTGAGAGTGGACGTTCCTTCCACTCGACGCCCATCTGGCCACCTCACTGAGCGCAATCAGTGCGGTCAGTGCTGCAAAGCACGATCCTCCTATGGAGGATTGTGCTTTGCAGCCCTGTCAACGTGTGTCCTAGCGCATCGACAGGGAGGCTTGGATAATGGACGCTTGTTGCCTGTGCATTTCGTGCGTGAGCATAAGGGTGCACAATCGTGTGACCGGCCCCGTTGCAGCGTCATGTCAGTACGGGTGCACCTAGTGTGCTTGTCTGACGCCAGCCTTAGGGGGAGTCAGGACAGGACCAGAATTTTCTGTCCTGGTTCTCCCTTCCAGGCGCTGAGTGCTAAGTCACCACCAGCGATGCAAAACTGGCGGTTGCCCATGCAAGGGCCTCTCGCGGACACCAGTGCTGATCCCTGCTGGAAAATCTTAGTGACTCAAATTCCTTTTTAAATTTTCCGCCCCTAAGAAAATTGCGCCGGGGCGACTGCCCCCGGGCCCCCCACGCTACTCTGCTGTGTTCTGGGCATGACAATCGCTGCGATTACATGACCACCGAGATCACTTATTGAATGATCTGAATTATCTGGCAGTTGGCAAGAAGGACAACCATGAGTGCAGAGCATTCTGCATCTTGGAACTGCAGTTTGACTGCATTATTATCTATGTTGTTGCTGGACGTTAAAGCCCTGCACTATATACCAGCATGCAGTTAAGGAGTTAAATTTAATAGACCATGCTCCCTTCATAACAAGCTGCCTTCATGAGCTATGAAGCTATACCTATATCACTATTAAACATTATCACTCTGTGACATTTGGCACAGCATGGCAGTGGCGTAGCGTGTGTTGTCAGCGCCCGGGGCCAGCCAAGAATTGTGCGCCCCCCCCAACCTGTGGACACGTTAGCAGATTGATAATGTATGGGACAGGAGCTGCAGAATCAGATACCTTCTATACTGCTGGAGTGCACAGTGGTAACACGGAAGATCTAATATCCTACATGGTTAATTGATCATACAGAGTCTGCAGTGGGTGGGGATTTTAAATTATTAAACTCTCAAATCTTTTTTCTTAAAAGGTGAACGTCCTTAGAATCAATGAGATATTCCTCTCTGAATCAGCGTGGTGGATGTAAGGACTCTCCAAATCCAGTGTATTATGGTATTCTTTATATGGATTCCATAGCAGGAAAAAAAATCGCCAGTGTCAAAAAATAAATAAAATAAAATTTATTTTGTATTTGAATAAAATCGCTATGAAAAGCACATAAGCCCAACCGGTTTCGTCTGATTGATATATTTCCCCTGAGGAAGTCTGTATTTCTATCAGACGAAACCGGTTGGTTATGTGCTTTTCATATCGATTTTATTCATATACAAACTAAATTTTAATTTTATTTATTTTTTGACACTGTCTGGCAAATTTTTTTTCCTGCTATGGAATCCATATAAAAAAGAATACCATAATACGTAACACTGGATTTGGAGAGTCCTTATATCCACGCTGATTCTGAGAGGAATATCTCATAATCTCATAATTTAAAACCCCCACAGACTCTGTGTATCATCAATTAACCATACATATAGGATATTCCAGCATTAGCATTTACATTATATAATACACACACACAGGCTGAGGCTGCCTGTCACTCACACTTGGGAGCAGCCAGCTGCAGGTACCCCCATACGGTACCTTGGCTGGGCTTGGGCCTGGGGAATAGTGGACGGACTGGGTCTGGATGCACAACACAGTCAGGCAGGCAGCCAGGGATGATTTCATTTCACAGTCCTCACTCACCGACCACCAGCTCGTAACACCGCACGTTGACAGACTGAGACACTGCACAGTCCAGTCCAGGCTCGGCTCTTCGTCCTCCTGTCTCCTCTCTGCCTGCGGGCGGCAGTGTCCACACCGAACTCGGTACTGTCCGACGCAGCTCAGCAAAGCGGCGCCTCGTCACAGTGACAGGCTCAGCACACACGTGTCGCCAGTCCCTGTCAATCCATCTGCACGTACGCAGCTACGCACGGCACTGCCCCTCCGGCTGCCATGTGCTGCCATGATGATGTGCCTCCCTCCTGCTCTCGCCCGGCGCTCCCGCCCACCTGGAAAGCGTGGCGCCAGCGCGCTGGCTGCGTCACCGGCGTCACGTGACACAGCAGTGCACTTCCGGATTTTCCTCCCTTCATTCGGCGCGCTGCGGCTGATCGGCTGGGAAATATTAGGGGCGCAAATTTTGAAATTTGCGCCCCTAAAAGCTCGTAAAAAATCGCGCCCGGGGCCACCGCCCCGTTGGCCCCCCCACGCTACGCCACTGCAGCATGGCAATGCTAAACGCTTTTGGCACAGTCCAAATAAGAGCCCTGCACTTGCTTAACGTAACATAGATAAATGGGGTATCCATTTAACAGATACGGGTTTAGATAACTTTATATACAATGTTTCTTACTATTTTAGATTATGCAATTTTATAATGCATACTGTATATTCTATTTGGTATACATATAGTTTTGTCCTGTTTCATGTCATATTAAGACTTGTAGATCTTAAAGTGTTTTATATACTGCAACACGCATGTATTAATTCTACATTTCTCTACAGTGATACTATTTCAGTTAGTATCCATGCTTTTCTGCAGGACACGCAACTTGTTCCATTGACGTTATCCCACCAGTATCTCAGTGCAAGCATTGAAACCCAAGTCACCATTGCTGCAATTATCCTAGCAGGAGTCTATGCTCTCATTATATTTGAGGTAGGCCCTGTGTAAGAAATGCTGTTAGCATGTTTTATATGATTTTAGAAGCAAAAGAGTAAATACTTTGAGTATGTACATGTCTTGTGCAGTAACCACAGTGTAATATTAATTTATTTTTCTTGTTAACCACTAGGTTTTCCAACATCTATGAAACTTTACTGAATAGCTAATGATATATTTAATAATGTTGGTTCTAGCTAGTGATGCTCTAAGAATTTATAGAGGATTCTTGTCCACAAATGAGACTTCTTTCTATGAAAAGTCCAATTTAATAAACTCCAGCATGTGCATCGGTTCTTTATACAGTGCCTGGGAAGCACTTTCAAATCTGTGTAGATTAAAAAAAAATTACCGTGCCACAGAAGAGAAGGTTTGGATTTCTAATGGTTTACATGAAAATATGTCTATATAGATTTCATACTTTTTATTTTTCGCTTTCCAGCACAGTTCGGTCTCTAGGTGACTAAAATAAATTTGAGAATGTCGAAAGTACATCTGAACCAGCCATGTGCACTTTGGTTGCGATATCTCTCACAAGGGGATGGATATCTCATTGGTATAAAAGATCAGTGTGATATCTCCTTCTTTGATCTACTGCGGCCACTGTTTTGGCTGTTTCCAGTGGTGAATACAACCTTTTTCTCATTTGTGGGCGATGTTTGCTGTGGGCCACCTTGTATGTGTTGCATGTCTGGCCGTCCAAAATTATGTCGGTGTTCTGTTAATCAGATGCACAAACTGAGTGCAGGGCTGTCTTGTAAGGACTGCTCTCCAGTCAGCTGTTGCTTTCCTCTGCACATGGAAGTGAGTGACAATGAAAAATGAACAGGTAATTCCTAAATGTCTCTCAATGATTCATTAGCGAAAAAAAAACCATGTATAGTTGAAGCATTTTCCTGTCAACTAAAGGTTATTCAAAGAGTGCCAAATTTGCCACCAAATTGCATCTAATGGTGAATTTAAACATAGGATGCAATTTCGTGGAATTCGACGATTTAGAAAACTGGCAAAGAAATAAGGTGGAATTCGCCTCAGATCGCCGCAATTCGGCAACCTTCGGCTGCAGTGAAATGAGCAGCAGTTCCCAACCGCAGTCCTCAAGTACCCCGAACAGGCCAGATTTTTATTGTATTGATTAATAATTTATTTTTTTCACTTGCAGCAAAAAGTCTTTCTTTATTATTTTTTTGGGTGAAATTTTATTGTTCCGAATTTATTTCAAAACCAGCCTCTTTTTTTTTTCTTTCAAGTTCTGCAATGAATTGAATAGATACAATGTTTCAGCACCATGGTTAGCTCCATACCTGTCCATGGTCCTGAACTGCTGATCTGGAACCTAGTATTCAATGAATATGTTTCAGCATCCGCACCATGGTGAGCTCCGTAGCTGTCCACGGTCCTGAAACCTTTTCAATGAATATCAGGTTTCAGATCAGCAGTTCAGGACCATGGTCAGAACTAAAGATGCAACAAAAATTACATGGTTTATAAAAACCCCCACCATTTATTCCCTCCTAAAACTTTCATGACTCAAATGAAAGAGAATAATGGTTTAAAAAGAAATGAACAACCAGGGAGTGCCTTTTTCTTCCTTCATAACATCTAAAAGTTGTCAAACCTGCATCTGTTAAACTTTAGTGTACTCCTGCACAAATCAGTAATGATAGCCGCAATTGTAATATCACAAAATATGTTCATGAAAATGAAGATGGCGTCACTCTTGCACTTGGTATATGTCTTCAATTTTATATTGATTCTTTATTTCTTAAATTAATCTTGGTGAAATGAGTGACAGAGGTTTATATTGTACGTCTCAAAGATCACAATTGCCTGCCTGGCTTGCCTTCTGCCTAATGCAACAAAAAGCTCCTAATGGAAGAACAGGGTTTTGTTTCCCCAAGAAAAGACTCTACTGGAAACTAAATATATGCTATGGTTCAGCATCACAGGGTTTCATTAAATGTACAGCACAGCTTTCGTTCCGGCGCTTACAACTCTATGATCTGTCATTAACTACTGTAAATTTCAATACTGCTTCCTCTATGTGCTTCTTTTTATAGAAGACTTGTGTTATTACTTTTCATTGTCACATGTAAAATCTTTCTATTTTTTAATGGGTGCATTAAATTAATTTTAAACCTTATGTACCAGGTCACATTTGAAAATAGGATGTAGTGTCGGCTTTCAATTTAAATGAAAGCTTATTTCTGGCACATTTTCCTTTTTTGAGATGTGTACTTAGAATTATGCTACAGGGCAATTTAATACTAATTGCTTGTTTCCTGGCTTGCATTTTATATGGAGATAAAACTGAAAGCTTTAAGCTTGATGATGGTAATGCGTTTTTATTGCATGTATTTCTAACATTGTTTTAATGATAGAAATGCCGAAAAGGCTGCATTTTTAATTTAAATGGGGCTTTGTAAGTGTACATTTTGTGTATAGAATTTCTAATGTAAAACGAGAGCGGCCCACCATAATATGTTCTGTGGTTCCTGAATACAGCACAAATCCCCATTAGGCTAGAGTCAGACGAACGCAGTCTGAGCACACTCTGCATGCGTGCATAATGGACAGATGTACTGACGGAACATACTGTAGACACAACACGGTCCGTTTTTGTTGAAGGATGTAGAAAAAAAGGGGAACTATGGGAAATAAAATTTAATATGAAAAATTTATAAAAATTTGAAATGGATATGAAAAGCCATTTTGTGCATCAAGGTGCTGGACGTTGCAAATATGCTGCATCGGTCGTCATCTCCCCTTCACTCACACAGAACGCTACGTGTACGTGGTGCACTCTGCGCGTCCGTCTAGCTGTTTTACATACTTGCCTAACTTGCGTCCGTTTGCCACGTGCATTGTGCGTGTGCAGGTCGGTGCGCACATACTTCATGTGTGGGTCTCTATTGATCATGATTCTATGCTACGACAGACATTAAACTCTGCGGCAACACGGACGTGATAACTGCGTTCGTCTGTCATGGGCCTTTGATGTGAGTATGCACACCTTATCAATTGGATCTATTTTTTATTTTTTTTTCTTCAAATAATACGTTATTGCAGCATCTACATGGCCCCTTCATTAACGAGCACTTATAGTTTAAAAAAGAAAAAAGTCATAAGATTTATGTGAAACAAGGGATGAAAAGTAAACTCCTTTATGGTACAATAATAAAAATTTTGCACACAAACTGTTTTTTAGATGGTTTAAAAAAAATTATTTGCTTAAATTAAAATTTTCATGTATTTGTTTATCCTTTGTAGAAATAATGCTATAATGAAAGATAATGAACTGTAAATAGTGGCTCTTGTCAAACACAGTAAAGGTGATAAAGATGAATAATAAAATGGTCAGATATCCTGCTTACAGAGATTTGTAGTGATTTGTAATGGGCTTATTAGCAATGCATCTTCCACAAATATGTGGCATAATGCCTATAGCTATAAATTACAGTAACACCTTATCGCTGTATTGTACTGGGATCTTTAGTCATTATAACTCCCTGAATCTTGCCCAGTATAGCAGTGAGTGACCCCAGAGCTCTCCCTGTAGTCTACCTTCTCCCTGGCTGTTGAAATGGAGCAGCAATGTTTCTGAACTGGTTACAATGAATGAGAGCTGCTTTTTGTAGCTTCTTTACAGTAAGGGTGAAAAGGACAGAGATAAGACAGTGGATTTCATTTCTCTGAAAGGGCATACTAATCCTGCTTTAAAAAGGTCTGCACATGGGGTTTGGTATGCTAACAACTGCTGTTTAATGTATTACGTTATGCAAAATCGAGTTAATGGTGAATTGGTGATGGTGAGAAAAACCAGACCTGTAGCAGAATGTCAGCTGCTAATTTATTTTCCTTTACGATTCTGCAGGTGTATGGTAGTTAAAGAGGTTAATCCCGTGAAAGGAGAAATACATTTTTTTCTATAATATGCGTCAGTATATAAACCATTTCTGGGTGCATGGTAGGAAGCAGATGTGTGTCTATGAGCGCTGTGCGGATTATATATTCTAAATGGTACTGCCCCACTCTCCAGACCCAGAGAACTTAAACACTGCAGAGAGACATCACAATGTTGATGGCTGAGGGTTGGGTTCTTTAATAGGAAGGGCTATATGAGGTGTATTATGTGGCTAATACATCGGCCCGCTTGGCTGTACCAGTTTCTAATTTTACATTTGGCGGTGTGCTGTGGCAAAATTGCCTCTAGTGCTAGAATGCTTGTTTGGCACATTTATTCTCCATTTCCTGCTCAGGCGTTAGAGAGACGTGGAAAGAAAGATCCTTGTATTGGAAAGATGTGATTTGCATTTGTTCACAAGTGAGATCAGACCTAAATAGCCTGAGGTTTAATCCGTAGGACACAAGGCTTCGGCTTTCCTCATCTCAGAAGGTCACACAGTAGACAGTCTTCAAAAAGAGCTGATTAAATCATCCAGTGGGTCACTGGCTGGCACAAGCTTTGCTTACGGCTCTGCTTCAGCGGCTGATTACTGTAGGTTAATGGTTCCTATAGTTTGTATAGGAGCCATTGGAAATAGACCAGCTGTTGAATAACAAACCATTTCCTGGTAGCTCGCCATCAAAGACTGAACTGGTATTCAAGAATGAATACTGGCTCAGAAACCCTGGTGTTATTTTTTTTCTTCACTTTTTGCTTTTGCAAAAATTCACAGTGCACAGGAGGGCATTATTTGCCGCCCCTTCTAGCCATATGCTGCAGAACACCAGGAACAAATGGTTCCCAGTGTTCTTCTGAAGCACTGGCACAACACCAGCTTATGTAGGGTCAATGGTGGCGCTGCAGCAAGGATAGTGTAGCGGCATCCTCCTGTTGTGACTCAAGCTAATCTAGCGGCTCAGTTGTAATTAAACCCGTAAGTGTTATCAGCTCACACCAATACTTCTCTTTAGCGACTCACTGGGACTTACATTTCCACCGGGTCCAGTGATGGGTGAATTGTTATTAATGAGGTCACCCTGAGCAGCAATAGCTGTGACAGATGTAGGTTTGGTAAATATCATGGCGTGGCTTTTAGAGCAGGGATCTCAAACCCTGTTCTCCCAGGTGTCTGAGCTAAAACTCCCATGATTCTGTGATCATTTTTGCACTCAAAGATTTATGGGAATTGTATGCCATCAACATCTAGGGGGGCTAGGTTTTCAGCTTGCCATCTAGAGTAAAATGATGGTCCTGTGTATGTGGTATCTCCTTTTTGTTGAGGCGTAGAACATCTGGAAAAACGTGGATTCCGGGATGGTGACTCAAACCTGGCATTTGAGAAAAAACAGGATTTGGATACAAGAACCCTTAAGTGTCCCTCTATACCAGTGTTTCCCAAACCTCTCCTCAGGACCCTCAACCAGCCCAGATTTTGCAGATCACCTTGGGGAAATACAGACTAAATCCTGCAATCACTGCGCAGCAAATCGGATCACCTGTGCTGTGCGTCAGATATCCTGCAAACCTGGCGAGGCGGAGGGTCCTGAGGACAGGTTTGGGAAACACTGCTCTATACCTACCCATATTCACTCTTTTCTTCATCTTGTAAGCCTTTTATTTTATGTGATTAGTGCTGCTACCCCCTGCTTCCCACCGTTCACCCCTGATTACTGTGATATTGTTCAGTAACGTTTAAAAAAAATTATATACTAACATTTTTTTTATATACAAATAACCATAACTTCCGACTTTAAGATTCAAGATAAAAGATGGAAGTTTAAAGCTGGGGTACCATGTTCTACTGAGATGTGTATTTTGATATGTACATGGGGACTGTCTGTACATTTATTCAGTGTGTATAATCAAAATTGTCAATTCTCCCTGTTGACGTGAAGTTAACACTACTTCTTTTGTCTTTGACAGATTGTCCACCGAACGCTTGCAGCGATGCTGGGCTCCTTGGCAGCACTTTCAGCTTTGGCAGTAGTTGGAGATGTACGTTTTTATTCTTTTTGAGGTGTCGTGGTACACAAAGGATTACAATTTATTTTATGTTGTCAAAGAAGTTACTATTTTCTCACTAGCTTTGCACCTCTTCAAAAGCAATGAATACACACAGGGTTCCATTACATTTGGAGCTGTATTCATAGTCTGGTTTACTAGTTACTGCAAGACCTCATACAATCCTTACCACTTTACTTGTATTCCAAGTTGAGGTGGAAATGCACCAACGTTGCACTAGCACTCGATTAACGAGCAATACAATATCATTATTTATTCTTGTTGTGAACGTGAAAAAAGAAAACCGTAAAAAATAGCACCATTTATAAACCTGGTGTAAAGGGATTCCAGAAAAACAAAACCACCTTACTACCAGATAAAAAAAATAAATTACCTCCCACCTCCATCTCTATTCCAGAAGGCACCCCAGAAATCTGATCTGCTGGAACGTAACTGGAAGGACACCAAAATGTTGTTTCTGTGCTTTTCTCGCTCGAGTTACTCCGTGTAAACCTTGAGCAGTGATTGTCACAGGTTGTTGTAGTACTGCTTGGCGCGAAATGCCTTGTGCTTCTGTTTGAACAGCTGCAGGAACCTACTTGTGCTGGCAGGTTACCAGGAGCTGGGACTGGATGAGTTGGTGTCACGTTCCACACCTTTGAGGTCCGCCAGCGCCCAAAAGCACGATACTCGCTGGCTGGGCGCTAACTGATGTCAGGAATCCTGGTGGTCACGGGTCAGGCACGCAGCAGTGGTGCGGTGTGATGATGCAGCACCAGCCGGGTTTAACGCATCGCGTTTCAGTCCGTTTAGTGCCCTGCCGTGGTTTACACATCCCCCAGTGCTCTATTTTTGCTATAACCTTACTGCATACCGACCCTGGCAAGTCTGTTAACCCACTCAGTGTACTGATCCTGGCAAGTCTGTGAACTATTCTGTGTACTCACTTTAACATAGCTGACTAGTTACCTTTCCTGGTGTTAAGACCCCCCACTGTTATACTGACCAAGTGTGATATTCAGGTCTGGCGTTGGTTAGCTTCATTAACCCTTTGTGGTTATATCTTGATCTGCTATCTGGAAAAAGGTAGCTTTGCCGACCGCTCAAGGATCGGAAGGGTAGATGGTGCTTTACGTACAGGGACCAGTGTCCTAGATCCTAGGGGGAATCGTGCCAGTTACGGTTTCAAATGGAATAGGGCCACAGTGTTCACTGCTGTTCTGAAATCTTTAAAGTGAATCCTTTTAATCTGAACGTCACATGTAGATGTGTCATAACGGATAATACTGGAGTACAAATTGTGAAGATGGGGAGGAGTATCTGAACATTTTAATCTTTGGCTAATGTTAAATGCGATGAATTTTTTTAAAAAAAAAAAAATAATTGAATTAATGTAACACTGCAACATTATAGATGACATATTATTCAACAACCACTCCTCCCCTTCAAACAAAATACGGGTTTGTGTGCATACGATTCAATGCATGTTCAATTTTTTTTTTTATTTGCAAGGGCCATTGTGTAATATGGACTTGCCAGAGAGAAATCTGCTTGCTGATGCAACTTGTAGCAATTTAACATAGCAGTCATGATTGATGGTCCATGTACTGCTGTTCCCAACAAGCCTTCTGGTATCTTCTGTTCTTGTTAAAAGTCCTCTGCAAATGCAATCTGAACGAATCTATTAGGCAGAATTGTGCTGACATAAACTGAAGGGCATTTCTCTTGGAACGAAATCAGATGTGATCTTGCACATTTTCATCTTTCAGATTTGGTCTAATGTGGTGCAGACCTCCTGATTTTTGTCTGAGTAGTCCTGAGTTTTTAGGTCTTGTATTGTACTCGGTTTTGATTCTCCTGATTTTAGGACACCGAAAGGACTATTTAAAATTAAATCCGAATACAGTTTGCAACGAATGTTTAATATATATATTCCAAATGCACACGAAGACTTGAAAATGCAATAAAATATTTATTGTTGCGTAAATCGTTTCAGTCCCGTCCGGGACTTTTCTCTACGATAATGCAGAAAGTGAAAAGTACATATAAATACAAACCCCAATAAACACAGAACAAGGTCCGAGGCAGTCGATACTGCTACGAAGTGCGCCCAGCAGGCACCGCACACCCGTTGCCATAGAGACACATATACATCACGATCACATTTACAAATACAAAACCTATATTTATACTTATCCACGTTCTCCGCACTCAATTTTCAAGAGAATTCATGCTCCGGTGCTGGGAAGCTGTCTCCACTATACACTCTAAACGGTAACGCTGAGTAATAAGAAAAAAAATTCCTTTTTTTTATTGATTCGACGTTTCAGTCCGCGCAGGGACTTTCATCAGGATAGTGTACACTTCAGAATGACTTATATACACACCCCACATATATTTCATGTTTAAAAGTTATTAAGTGGAGGATACTACTCTACTCGGTGGTGTGGGTACCCAACAAATGGAGATGTTACATTGTGTGGAGGCACTGCATTAGAACAAGATGTCCAAATCTCCCAACTATATGGCGGAGGCTCAATATCCCTGACAGTTTCAAGAGCAAGTGTAACTACTGCCCACTATAACCTGGTTCCAGAAGCAAGGGAAAAAAGTTTACAAATTAAACTGAAGGTGTGTGTGTTGGGGAGGGGGACACTTGGGTCAACATTTTGGGAAGTGGTCTGACAGGTCAGGCACCTCCCACAAGATGAAAACACCAGAAGGATGTTGTCCTAATGGGTCACTCATCCACTCGTCTTTGCTAGGAGACGGGAAAGACTGCTCAAGAGCCAGACCACCTTCTCCAGCATCACCAGAAATAATAGTAGTACTTGAAAAAAGTTTGCAGAAAGGCAGGAGTAAGGGTGTCCGTTAACACCCTCTAAAGTATAGAGTAATTGTACAGCTGCAGCTGAGTATTGACTCCCTCTCACAGCATCAAGGATGAGACGGTAAATAATTCGCAGGAAGACAAAGTAATACAATACCAGCGCTGCTTGAATAGGGTCCACTCGTGACACCCAGTGGGCACTACGCACTGAGGAAGGGGCTGTGACCCCGAAACGTCTGTGTTGTGTATTTTCCTGTCCTCACTGGAAATAAACTGGGTGTCACGAGTGGACCCTATTCAAGCAGCGCTGGTATTGTATTACTTTGTCTTCACCAGAAATAAGACCTTGAGACAGCAAGACTACATATGAATCCCAATAAAACTACAATCTCGAGGGCCTTTGGTCTAAAATAATATGCTGCTGCCATGTGATCGATCTCCTTGAGGGACGCCACACAGTCCTGCCCCTAGACCAAAGGGGCTGCGAAAATTTAAGTGACGTGCAACAGATCCCTTATATACTAGGGTATACGTTGTAGCTGCCCACCTGTTGTCCAAAAGTTTCCCTCGAAGGTTCTTTTACCATCAATTCTTATTGGCTGGACAATCCAGGTCCAACTCCATGCAGGCCTTCATAAATTGTGAAGATGCTATGATCTATAGGGAGTCCCAAATGATGGCACATCTTAAAGGAAGATGGTGTGCAAGTGAGGATGACCCCTCCCTTCCATGGGTGTAATTGGATATTCTGGTACAATGGTTTTCAGCAGAGGAAAAGGAACCCCTGACTCTGGAACAGAACCTGAGCAGAAATCTCCAAACAAGGCGGAAGGTAGTGGTATGGCCAATATATGTATTGGATAAAAGAGCCTGGACATTAGATACATTGATTGTGCCAATCCAAGAACTTGTCCTCGCCTGTCCAGTCAAGTGATGGGCCTGCAAGCTGACTGTAGATTTACTCGAATTTTCATAATCCTGTAATTGACCCAGTCCTAGTGTAGAAGTGGTTTGTCTTCTTTTGTGATGCCTTTGTATTAGATTAAATTCCTATTGTTTTGTATGAGTAACAGGTGAAATTGGCAGCCTCTTTAATGTTAAAATTGGTATATATGACAACTGTCTTTTTTATAAAGCAAAAAGGTAAGCGTTATGCACCCTTCAAAGAAATTGACATGTTCAGTGTTGTTGTACTTGGTAAAAAAAGAAAATGTATTGTGACCAATGACCTTTTGCAAAAAAAAAGCACTTTAGCTGTTTTAGCAATTTTAATGAATATTTTGTACCGCTAATCGTTTATACGAGCAATTAGCAGGTTTTATACTCTATTTTTGATTGCAGCGACCAAGCCTCATGAAGGTGGTGGAGTGGATTGATTATGAAACGCTGGCGCTTTTATTTGGAATGGTAAGTATCTAATTTTCATTTCAAGAAGGTGTACATATTTATTGTGGGTTGTCTAAACAGATATGTTTTTAAAAACTTGGGTACCCTTCTTAATCAGAATTGACATGTCTCTTTAGGTTATCACTGATTTGAAAGTCTAGTGATGATAAATGTAGGATACATTCAATGCAATTGTTTCTAAGTGCTTCAGAGACCCTTATATGGTACCTCCTATATGCTGTTCTCATTCATGCATCCATTACTATGTTTTTTTTTTCTATGGGGTCCCTGGGTGCTATGTAGTTCTCATCTTGGTCTCTGTGCTATGGAAAACCTCTTTTTGCATGTGTGCAGAGATTGCAAAGCCACGGTAGGCCTAGGAGTGAAATCGAAACACTTAATACTATGCTTCATATCTTTAAATTGATGGCAAAAACCTGTGCTAAGGTCATCATGATCCTCTGGTCATATGCAGTAGAACACTGAACAAATAGTTTCCGGTGTCTTTCTAGGGCATCAGCGTCACCCTGCAAATGTAAGGTTCTATACGGCTGCGCTTTTCTCAATGGAGTCTTAAGGACTCCATGGGACGATACCAGTGGTGGCACCACTGCCCGTATCAATTGGCAGTTCTCAAATACAACAATTACTGTATTAGAGTAGTTAGTAACAGGGAGTTGCTAAGGGTTATCAGCTTGCGGCAATATTTTACCTCAGTGAAACCCTGTTGCCGACAAGGTTGGAAAAGGGGTTTGGAATGTATGCATCAAATCACATATTTAAACACCTAATACAATTGAAGACTTACCCATGGCATACACTTCAGAATTCCCTGACAACTGGGTGCCCGGCTAGGTGAAATGATATGTGCACTTTGCATCCTATGGGGAGCATATTTTATTTTACTTCAATGCACCAATTCCTTAATGTAACAATAGATTTAAAAACGCAAACGCTAATCAAATATAAAATACCCTTACAGCTGTCTTTCCTTCCACAGCACTTATCTGTTTTAATTAATGAGTTTAATTGTGACACATAATTTACGAAACTTGTAAATTGCATATTGAGTGCTGTTTTACGTTCGTGAAATTAGCAATTAACTAATTAATAACAGACCAGCATGAGTCATACGTTTTTCTTAATTCTGATTGCGTTAATATGGGCTTGAGAATGCCTGTAGGATGATTAGCATACTATTGTTTGTTGCATTTAATCTCAAAGTTTCTAGTTTGAATCCTAATTGTAGAACAGTTCCAGTGTTCGAGGCATCAAAGATTAATGCTTCAGCCGTTACCAAGAGGCGCCATGACATTCTGGATAAATGCTATAATTGGAATTCGTTAGATGTCTCGTGTATAACAACTATCTATCAAAAGACTAAAAAAATTCTTCAATTTAAATGTCACCACCATGTGTACCCTACGTACTTGCCAACACAACTCTTGCTTTCATTGTAAGAGAAGTAGTGTACCGTTTGTGAGCGATCTTGACCAGTGGCGTAGCGTGGGTTGTCAGCGCCCGGGGCCAGCCAAGAATTGTGCGCCCCCCCAACCTGTGGACACATTATCGATATTGCCCCAGCTCATGGGATTTGCCCCAGCTCTCACATGGATACTGCCCCAGCTCACACATGGATATTGCCCCAGCTCACACATGGATATTGCCCCAGCTCACACATGGATATTGCCCCAGCTCACACATGGATATTGCCCCAGCTCACACATGGATTTGCCCCAGCTCACACATGGATTTGCCCCAGCTCATGGGATTTGCCCCAGCTCATTGGATTTGCCCCAGCTCACACATGGATTTGCCCCAGCTCACACATGGATATTGCCTCAGCTCATGGGATTTGCCCCAGCTCATGGGATTTGCCCCAGCTCTCACATGGATTTGCCCCAGCTCTCACATGGATATTGCCCCAGCTCACACATGGATATTGCCTCAGCTCATGGGATTTGCCCCAGCTCATGGGATTTGCCCCAGCTCACACATGGATTTGCCCCAGCTCACACATGGATATTGCCTCAGCTCATGGGATTTGCCCCAGCTCATGGGATTTGCCCCAGCTCTCACATGGATTTGCCCCATCTAACACATGGATTTGCCCCAGCTCACACATGGATTTGCCCCCAGCTCACACATGGATTTGCCCCAGCTCACACATGGATTTGCCCCAGCTCTCACATGGATTTGCCCCAGCTCATGGATTTGCCCCCAGCTCATGGATATGCCCCAGCTCTTACATGTATTTTCCCCCAGCTCATGGATATGCCCCAGCTCTTACATGTATTTTCCCCCAGCTCATGGATTTGCCCCAACTCATGGATTTGCCCCCAGCTCATGGATTTGCCCCAACTCATGGATTTGCCCCAACTCATGGATTTGCCCCAACTCATGGATTTGCCCCAACTCATGGATTTGCCCCAGCTCTCACATGGATTTGCCCCAGCACATGGATATGCCCCAGCTCTCACCTGGATACTCGGGCCAGCTCCGGCAGGGGTTGAGGAGGGGATCCAGATGCCGGGCAGCGCGAGAGTGCCTGCCTGGTACTGAACAGTCCGTCCTGTTGAAGTGGAGTCGGCTGCGTGCGTGCGCATGTCATGTGGTCCGGCCAGTCAGGTGGTACAGAGATTCAGTACCACCTGATTAGCCGGACCACATGACCGGCTGCGCCTGCACGCAGCCGCATCCCCTTTAACAGGACGGACTGTTTAGGACCGGGCAGGCACTCTCGCGCTGCCCGGCATCTGGGTCCCCTCAACCCCCGGGCCAGTTTCAGGGGCACAAATGCGCCCCTAACAAAACTGCGCCCGGGGCCACGGCCCCCCCAGCCCCCCCCACGCTACGCCACTGATCTTGACAATTTATTCTTGCTGAATACCATAACTTAGAGCCAGCACGCAGCTTCCAAAATGATCAACTATTCATTGTAGATGAACCTTTGACCCATATTTCTATACATGGTTCTCACCTAGTGAATTAAAGGTACCCTCTAAGGTGTGGTCCGTGTCCTGAGTGCCTTCTTGTCTCTGGAGTAGGGCTCTCAGCAGGTGGACTCAGCGCTCTGATTCCAAATGGTTAATGCTTCCCAGATCAGTGAAATCTGACCCGAGCTTCAGGAGTGGGACAAATTTCAGGAAACGGCTACTGCCAATGGCTCTCAATGCACTTTCTTTTAAGCAAGCATCCAGTCCCCACATCCCCCAGGTTTTAGATGACCTGCTGCAGCTTGCATAAATCCAGCTGCATGTCACGGCTGGCGTAGTACAGATAGAGCCCTTGGCACGATTAACGAAGTGTTAAATTGGGACGGTCAAGCTGGGTTAAGATGTCACCCCATCCAGATTTTTAACTTTTTTGAGTATCCCTGTTATCCTTTTCCCACCGCATGAGGTACCATGCCGTCCACATGGCAGATGGGACTTGAAGATGCGGAGCATTCTGTATACACCACTGACTTCAACAGGCTGCCTCGACCACCCGCCCCCACCTCCACGCAGCCGGCGTGCACCGTTGGCTGCAGAGTGACACAGCCTGAACTCAGGTCATCCTCCTGCAGCCAGGACATCGGCGCTGGGGAGTACCAGAACTCCTCACCAGTGTTAACCCCCTCCTGACGGGTGACACACACCTGTTGTTAAGGGGTAAAGCACATTTTGTCAGCTTGTCCATTTTGTTGCTTTTCTGTGAGTTTGGCAAACTGGGTTTTGATGTGAAGTACCTTGGCACATGCAGGAACTCCACGAATGAACCTCAAAATAGTTTTGGTTTTCAATGTCATCTAAATGTTGGTATTTATGATTTCAGTATGTTTTTGAGAATTAAATGTTTTGAACTTTAAATATATTTAAGAAACTAATCTAGTATTTGATAACTTTCATTTTAGATGATATTGGTGGCTGTATTTTCAGAAACAGGATTTTTTGACTACTGTGCCATGAAGGTAAGCCAGTTTTCTATGATTTAAAAATGAAAAAAAAAAAGTGGATTGCAGCCATGAAGAATTTTTTTTTATGCATAAATATAAAACGTATTTTTTTAAGCTGCAATTCACATGGTGTAGTCTGAGCTTTTGTGGCATTGTAAGGTTCAGGCAGTAGATTTGTTTTTCTACCTTTTCTATTCGAGAGGAGGGATGTGTTTTGGCTTGCTCTTTTGCCATAATTGCACATAATGGAGTTGTAGGGATTAGGATCCATGTCCCCTTCTAAACCAGGGATCTCAAACTCTGGCCCCTTCAGATGTTCCCAAACTACAATTTCCATGATCCTCTAGCCATCTATTGCATTCAAAGACCTCTCGGAATTGTAGGCCATCAACATCTGGTGGGAGCAAATTTTTTAATTTGATTACAAAAATTCTAAAATGCTGATGTAAAAGGGAAGAAAAATACTTCAGCTTGATGCCCATTACCAAATTATATGTACCATAACTTGTAAGCGTCAATGATAATTGTATAAGGGCCACAGACTGTATGCTGATTCTTCAAATAAATTTGTATTGCTTGTCTAATTTTGATGCTGTAACCTATTGATTTAGGACTCTAAATGTACACAAGTAAAACGTATAAACTATACTGTTTGTTAGGCCTACCAGCTATCAAGAGGAAGGGTTTGGCCCATGATCATAATTCTGTGTCTCATTGCATCCATTCTCTCTGCATTCTTGGACAATGTCACAACGATGCTGCTTTTCACTCCAGTCACAATAAGGTAAAGGAGTTTTGACATTTTTCAATGTCCGTTATCAAGTTAATACAATTTGTATACAAGTAAACTACACACAAATGTTATAAAAGAGATACTACTGTATATACTGGCACAATAACTGTTACTTAATTTTATGTTTTTATACCAATCTTATCCAGAGTTGTGCATTCCTAAGATTAAAGCAGATGCAGAATAATGCTAATTATTTAGCAAATTTTTGTATACTTCAATTTAAATACTGAATGGTGGACTAATCCACCCACATACACCTATACACATCAGAAAGAAGCGTGGGAACTCACCAATATGTCTGCCTATCCCCCCTACTTTAATCCTTTTCATCTCATCCTTAGCCCTCATTGAAATTTGATAATACCTCTAAAACTATAGCCAGACTGAGTTTCAGGGAATCCTTATGCTAATTAACTGTAAAAATCATATATTTATTTTGCCTTCGAACTAAAGCTACAACCGAAACCTTGGAAAATAAACCTTTTTTTAGGGTGCGAGGTATACGGGCACTCAGGTTCCCTCTGCAAAAAAAGTGGAGGGAACTATGTTCTCTCGAGTTCCTGCCCCACTTTACCCCTGCATACACCTAACCGCTCCCATACACCAAAACATGCGCACACCTGACTAATTAAACATATTGTTTAATATAATCTTTAAACATTGCCCCCTCTCCGGTTTACCTTTTTTGGAGGTAGTGGGATGAATCTCTGGTGGTCCACTGGCAGAGAAAAAGGGGGGAAGGAGTGGGCCATTGATGGAGCACTGGGCTCCTTCATCCAGTATGAAATGCCTCTACAATCCCTGATGTGCGAAGAATCTCCCACCCTGGATTCCGGTGCCGAATCCGAGTGCCGGGGCTCTGGTCTGCTTTGCAGTCTGTGCTGAAAGCACAGATCGTATTGAACGGCCACGAAGATCAACAGGAATTGTAGAGTATTTTTAAAAAGGTTGAAGGAGACTGGAGGCTATATGAGATACGCCAACCGACTGGCTTTTAGGGCTAGTCCGAGCCTGCAAGGCGCAGTTGGGGCAGTGCCCTAGTTGTTTTATTTTCTTTCCATAAATTAAACAATAGAATTCTTCGATTTTGTGTCATTTAAATTGTGTTTTATACCCCTTTTTTTTTAAACCACTTCCTTGTTATCTGCTCAACTGTTGCTAGTGTAGCGCTCACCCCTAAGGAGCCGCTGAATAACCCAGAATTTGTCTCCCCGCACGAACAATTCACTGTACACCAGCACACCTTTTATAGATTTTCTTGAATAAACTTTACTGTAGGCAATACATCTCAATAATTACACATGTACTTTAACTGTGAGACTCAAGCATTCTACGATTATAAATGGTGGGCAATATGAGCGTGTAGCTGTATAGCGACTAAACCGTTCATAGAACTCCCAGTCCTTAGGTTCAAAGTCCGATTTAGAAATACATATCAGTTTTTGTCCTAGGGTACCCAGGTACGAAGTCCACTGGCCTATGGATGGATGAATGTCTTTGACTAAACAAATAAGTGTGCACTGTTAGCAATATCATAGGCTGGAGGCCCCTCACCCAACCACCGACACAGCTGGTCCCGGACCGGTGAAATGCTGATGAAAGGTCCCTCGCGAGAATATCCGTCCTCTCAGCCGTCTGGAGCCCGATGCTGTCAAAGTTCACACTCTCGATCCTGTTCTCCTCAGTCGGAATCTGAACACCGCCAGCACTCCGCTCTGTCTGCGGCCTCCCCACCCGTGATCTCTCTTGAACACTCGGGACAGGAACAGTTCAGCGTGATATACGGCAAGGCAATTTGCACTCTCCCTGATCACTCCAGCAACGGATGTCGCGCGGTTCTCCGCACTCCAACTTGCAAGATCCCAGAGAATGTCACACAAGCAGACTGCCTTCTCTCGCTGCTCACACGGTCTACCCACGCTACACACAGTTTCCCTCTTCCTGGCGCCAGACGCACTTCTTCTCCCCGATGGTTTCTGGGAGACATAGTCCATATGTTGATTACAGTCTTAGTCCTACCGTTGCATTCTGGCTCCCTCTATGGACGTAACAGCTGCAGTTCTCAGAAGCCAAAGCAACCACAGGGCTAGTCAGAGTCAGAGTGAAAAAAATCTGATCATTTGTCTTGGATGTCCAGGGCCGCCATCAGGGCATTACGTCCCATGCTGCCACTGGCAGCGCCCTTTTTAACAGCTCCGCTCCAGTATCGGACTCTGGCAGGAGTTGAAAGACCTCTGAATTGTGGCCGAACGGTAACTGACCGCTGAAATTCAGCATACGCTTACCTTTCCTGGCCATTCGGCTATCCAGAGAGCAGGCAGTTCGCCAAATGTTGGCGAATTGCCTGCACATACGATGCCTGTTCGTTGCATGTTCGAGGACAGTGAAATCCCCATAGAGAAGCAATGCTACGTCTATTCAGGGAACACAAAACCGCTGAGAAAGGTTGCTGAAATGCTCTGCTATTCGGTGGTTTCATTCGACCGGTTTATTCAGGAGAATCTCATAGCCTTCAATGTTAAAAATATTCCCGTTTTAATTCAATATCTAATAAACCGTTTATTATTTTATTCTGCAGTAAAATGTCTCTAAATTTTTAGATTTGATCTTTCAGGCATTTTTCGGGATTTTTTAACTTTTTTTTAAATCGTTTTTTTCTTTTTTCTGTAACGGCCCTTTTTATCATCATTCATTGGATCTCGTATGTAAATTTCAGACATTTTCGTTCAGTAGTTTCTTTGCAAACAGCGTTTCACTTTTCAAACATTCAAGCGTACTGTTTTTTTTTCCTTCACTCCATTTGTCTTCGGTGTGGGTTTTTTCCAGTGGCTGCTCTGCGCTCTGATCGGCTCCTGCTTGGGTTAATCCAAATGTTTTTGTGGGTTTCAGTGTGCGTTCGCCAGGTTTTGCGGGGAGTGTTCATGGGGTTGCGGCGGCTTTTCCCTGCATTATGACGGCCCTGTATTGCTTACTGAATACACCACAGGGTCGCCAAAATGGGATTGCCAAATCGCACCGAATTGAGAATGAAAAGTCACTGAATGTGCGGTGACTTTTCGATTCTCTTTGAATAACCCTCTGAGTCCGAATTCGGAGCTGACGATGTTTTGTGGCTCTGTGGCTGGCTGGGCGGGCCAAGCAGCGTGTGTGGGCGGGCCAAGCAGTGTGTGTGGGTCTCCCAAGCATGCTGCTTTGGAACCACCCCCTCCAGTCACGTGTGTGACCTGTGACGGAGGGCCTGGCTGGGAGAACAGCGGAGAAGACGGAGGGCCCGGCCGGGAGAAGAAAAGGAAGAAGAGCGGAGGAGGAGGACCAGAGGACAGAAAGACGGCGGAGCGGTGTGCCAGGGCCCAGTCAGGCCTCAGGGCCCAGCCAGACCCCAGGGCCAAGGCAAGCCCAAAGGCCATCATACACACCGAACATTACTATGAGTTTTATTGCTGTGGAGCTCAGATATACAGTAATGTGCGGTGTGTATGAGCGTGAGTTTTATTGTTGTGGAGCTCTGTGATACTGTTACGATCCCTCTATACAAATGACGCAAGTCCCTTTAGACAGTCCCTATCTACCCATTCGATCCTTAAAGTGGTCGGTAAACTGACTACCGCTTAGGGACACAAACACATATATGTACAGGTATGCACAGGGTAGGATTACTAGACACTGTTATTAAACAAGTGGGAAATGTTTTACCAACACACAGGACAGGGTATACCTGAAATAGGCCAGACGGTATACAAGGATGTATTCTTACGCAAGCCCTAATCGATCAGTGTTAGTGGTCAGGGATAGCCAAAACGGTACACAAGGGGTATCTATCATATAAGCCAAAATTAGAGTGGTCAAAATAAGCCAAAAGTTAGAGTGGTCAAGGAATAGCCAAGGACTGGTACACGGGGGTGGATCTCATACAAGCCAACTAATAATGGCGACTGAAAAAACAAGCAAGCAGTGAATCGCCAGGAGACACTCAGCACTGAGGGAAGCCAACTCCACGACAGTGCGATGAGCCGACGGGCGTGTGTCATCATGCCGTGGCCAGCCCTGCTTGCTCCAGAAGCTGGCACAACTCCTGGCACCCAGCTTGTCGATGGTGCCGGGGCCCCCTCTAAGCCCCAGATATGACAGATACGCTCCTATACACCGCACATTACTGGGCGTTTTATTGCTGTGAAACTGTGTTACGTCCTTTTTTGTTTTGGAAGGGGGCGAAAAGCTGTTATAGGTTGAGGAAGTTACAGGGGGCCCCATTGTGGGGCTCAGTAAGGGGCCCCATCATTTCTGATGGCTGCCCTGTGGATGTCTACCTCCACTCTCCTAAGGACTCTATGGGAGGTCCTAACAGTCAGTCTGGAAGCTCTGCTGCTGGCTAATTGAGCACTGATGAACATCATACAAACTTGGCTAAGTTAGCATTTGAGGCTTGAATGTAGATCTCAGCTTCTTCACAACAAATGCCTGCTTTAACCACTAAGGCTAGGGTCAGACGAACGCATTTTCACGTTGTCTGTGAAAAAGTGCGTTCGAACGAATGGACGCATTTTTTCACGGAGTACGCGATAGCGGTCATACGATGCGCATTTGCATCCGTGATTTTGTACGGATCATCAATAAAACACTTTGTGCATCTGGACGTTATGTTGGCCGGACATTAGCAGTGTCTGACATCTCCAATTCACGCACACACGCCGCTAGCGGACGCAGCGCACTCTGTACGTCAGTACTAGCGGTTTTACGTTCTCAACAAAATGCGTTCATTTTCCACTTGCGTTGTGCAGCTGGACTTTTGTGCGACCGTACTTCGTATATTGGCCGTCATTGCCTGGCACTTGCTGCTACTACGGCCGTGATTAAGTGCGCCTGCACGCGCGTTCGCACTGCGCTCGTCTGACCCTAGCCTTAATGGCAGAGAATGCAGATGTAGATTATGGGTTTCATGCCTTAATGCCGGACAGGTTGTGCCTGGCATGAGGGGGTTAACGCCGACCACTTTGGGCCCCTCCTCTGATCTACAGAGCCGCTGTTGCACGTCATTGACTGTAGGGGGACATCCTGAGTTCAGGCTGTCCGGCAAATATATCTATATGGCTTATTCCCTATATATGGAATCGGCCACATTTTCTAGAGATGGTAGTACCAAAACAACATGGTCCTATTCATTATTAAAAACATTCATTTTTCCATTCTGGCACTGCACCAAATTTGGAATTGTTAGTAACTAGGGATGAGCTGTTCGGTTCAATCAGTTCCGAGTTCGATTCGGACATCGGCAGTTCGAAAGTTCGCGAACTTCGACCATTTTGGCGTGTTCGGTTCGAGTTCAAATTTTTTTTTTTAAAAAAGTATACAAAATGCTTAATCTAGAAATAAAGAGACTCTTTACTGCACAATATCATAAGCAACGGTTTATTAGATATTGAATTAAAAACTAATGTCTAGGTGCAAAGATTCTCACCTCTAAATGACCTGTGCTCTCAAACGGCGTAAACAACAGGTGTATAATTAGTGTTTGGAAATAACATGTGCTTCTAATTGGTCCGGTCTCATGAATTTGATACATTGTATGCAGACTGAGAGTGCTAGGTGTCGTATGTGGGTCTGTGATGGCGATGTTTCCATACATCCTACAAATCCGCCACTTCACAGGCATGTTATGGGGACCTCCTAGGCGCGATATTTAAAGGAATTTTTTCTTTTTATTTTTAACCCTTATTTTATGGAAACTCACTGTTCTTTTAACCCTTTCACTGCTGAGGCATTTCACCGCTATGTGCGGAGTTAATTTTTACCGCTTTCGCTCATCATGTTTAAACGCGATTTAAAGCCACATTTTATTATACGACCCAGACATATTATATATCGTTCTCTCCGGCAGACTCGGCAGATTCATAATATTTCATTTTTATATGTATACGTCCTGTTCTGCCTTTTATATTATAACAAAAAATGCAATAAAACTTGAATTTTTAATCATCTGCAGCGTGTAAAGTGTTTGTTGTTTTTTTTTTACGTTTTTTATCACATGAACATTTGCGGTTATATTTTCTATGGGGTGCGCTTGTACAAAAATTAAATGGGGACTTATTAAATTTTTTGGGGGAAATTATGTGATTTTTAGCAAACGAACACCATAAAAAAAAATCATTAGTGCAGCATCATTGTTCACATTATAATTGAAATGTGAACAATATTGCTGCATTAATAAAAATAACACCCAAAAAAAATACATGTTATTTTTATTTATTTTTATTTATTTTTTTATTTTATACCTGGTCATGTTGAGTATCATTCGAAAAAGGCCATGCTCAGGCCTTTCGATTAACACCCTCCATGACCCCCTAGTGACAACGGTTCTGGAGATATCGGGGTTCAAATGAACCCCCTATCTCCACCAGGGGATACCAGGCAGCTAGGGGTTCCCCGGCTATCTGACGTCATCACACTATGCGTGAGGACGTCAGGCAGTGAGGGGGACCCGGGGGTGGAGCCACCATCCAAGATGGCGGCCCCCACCGGAGCTAGACCGCACTTCGGCGCCGAAGTGTGACCCGGTGCCTAAGGGGTTAAAGCCAGGCACCGCTTAAAAGGGGAGACTCTCCCCTTTCAAGCGGTGCCTGGCTTCTTTTTGTGGGACCTGCCGATCGGGAGGGATCCAAACGGATCCCCCCTCCCTTCCAGGCGATCTCCCGGCATTGCCTGGAAATGACGTCATCGCGCATGGCGCGATGACATCATTTACGTCGGGAGGAGCTTGACTTCAGCGTCCTCAGATGCTGAAGTCAGAACACCGTGGGACCCCGGACAGAGAGGTGAGGATCTCTGCCGGGGGTCCTGCAAAGCTGATGACGTGTGTGCAGGGCAGCCATCAGAAATGATGGGGCCCCTTACTAAACCTCACGATGGGGCCCCCCGGGCCCCCCCCCTGGCACTCCCTCAACCTCTAACAGCTTTTCTCCCCTTCAAAAAAAAAAAAAAAAAGGACATAACATAGCACCACAGCAATAAAACTCCCAGTAATGTGCAGTGTGTATTAGCGTATCACGGTATCCACAGCAATAAAACTCACAGTAATGAGCAGTGTATATGAACGTATCACAGAATCCACAGCAATAAATCTCACAGAAACGGGCTGTTTATGATGGCCTTTGGGTCTGGTCCCTGGGCCTTGGGGTCTGGTCTGGGCCCTGGGGTCTGTGCTCTGGGCCTTGGGGTCTGGGCTGGGCCTGGTCCCTGGGCCTTGGGGTCTGGGCTGGGCCCTGGGTCTGGTCCTTAGGGTCTGGTCCCTGAGGTCTGGGCCCTGGGTCTAGGCTGGGCCTGGTCCTTGGGTCTGGCCTGGGGTCTGGTCCCTGGGTCTGGGCCTTGGGGTCTGGGTCTGGTCCCTGGGGTCTGGACCCTGAGGTCTGTGGTCTGGGTCTAGGCCTGGGGTCTGGGCCCTGAGTCTGGGCTGGGGTCTGGTCCCTGGGTCTTGGGGCCTGGTCCCTGGGGTCTGGGACCTGGTCTCTGGGTCTGGGCCTTGGGGTCTGGGCCCTGGGTTTGGGCCTAGGGGTCTGGGCCCTGGGTCTGGGCCTTGGGGTCTGGGCCCTGGGTCTGGGCCTTGGGGTCTGGGCCCTGGGTCTGGGCCTTGGGGTCTGGGCCCTGTGTCTGGGCCTTGGGGTCTGGGCCTAAGGGTCTAGGCCCTGGGGTCTGGGCCCTGGTCCCTGAGTCTGGCCTGGGGTCTTGTCCCTGGGTCTGGGCTCTGGGTCTTGGGGCCTGGTCCCTGGGGTCTGGGCCTTGGGTCTGGGCCTTGGGGTCTGGGCCCTGGGTCTGGGCCTTAGGGTCTGGGCCCTGGGGTCTGGGCCCTGGGCCTTGGTATGGGCCTTGGGGACTGGGCCCTGTGCCTTGAGCCCTGGGCCTTGGGGTCTGGGCACTGGGTTTGGGCCTAGGGTTCTGGGCCCTGGGGTCTGGACCCCTGGATGGGCCTGGGCTGGACCCTGGGATGGGCCTGGGCTGGACCCTGGGATGGGGATGGGCCTGGGCTGGACCCTGGGATGGGCCTGGTCTGGACCCCGGGATGGGCCTGGGCCCCGGGATGGGCCTGGGCTGGACCCCGGGATGGGCCCGGGCCCTGGTTGGCTTGGGGCCTGGCCTGGGCCCGGGCTGGACCCCGGCCTGGGCTGGACCCTGGGCCCGGTCTGGACCCTGGGATGGGCCCGGTCTGGACCCTGGGATGGGCCTGGGCCCGGTCTGGACCCCGGGATGGGCCCGGGCCCGGTCTGGACCCCGGGATGGGCCCGGTCTGGGGGAATGTGCCCGGGTTAGCTTGGGGTCTGGGCCCGGGGATGGGTCCATACTCACCCGCTACACAGTCTTCTGTCCTGGACTGGTCCTCTCTCCTTCTTCTCCTCTTCTTCTTCTTCTCCTCTTCTTCTTCTTCTCCTCTTCTTCTTCTTCTCCTCTTCTTCTCCTCTTCTTCTGCTGCTGCTTTCTCTGCTTCTTCTTTGTTCTCCCCGACAGCTTGGTTTTGACGCCGCGCGTCACGTGTGCGCTGTCACACACGTGACTGGGGGCGGTGCCAAAGCAGCGTGCTTTGGCAGTATGTGCACGCTGCTTGGCCCGCCCGGCCAGGGGAATAAGAGCGCCAGCGGCCACCATCATTAGCCCAGCGGAAGGGGCCCGGCGGCGGCCGCTTACTGCTGTATGGGGCGTAATGCCCTGATGGCAGCCCTGCGTGTGGGACACGTCCTCCTCAGCATACAGCGGGAGTAACTGAGGACGTGTCCCACACATCGTCAGCAGTGAAGGGATTAAAAACGTCTTTTTTAATACTTTTTGTCCTTGTTTACTGTCCCCCAGGGCACTACCCGGACCCGGACATTGTTTTAAAGGTTTCTATACATCCTACAAACCCGCCACTTCACGGGCAGGTTATGGGGACCTCCTAGGCATGATATTTGAAGGAATTTTTCTTTTTTATTTTTAACCCTTATTTTATGGAAAACTCACTGTCCCTTTTAAAAACGTTTTATTTTTATTTTTTTTGTCCTTGTTTCCGGTCCCCCAGGGCACTACCCGGACCCCCCTAGACCTTTTATGGCAAATATCTAGCATATATGCCCTTTTGGAGGGCACTCTAAAAATCAATCTTTGAGTCCCATTGACTTGTATTGAGTTTGTGTTCGAATTCAAACTTTTGAAAAGTTCGAGTTCGAATGCGAACCTAACTCTGGGGTGTTCGGCTCATCCCTATTAGTAACATCTCCCAAATTTTGAAAATGTACTTTTATAACAAACCACTTAGACCAGTGTCAGACAAATGTTTTTTCAGAGCGGAAGGAATGTCTATGAGAGTGGACGTTCCTTCCACTCTGACGCTCGTGTGGCCAATTCGCTGAGCACGGTTAGTGCGCTCAGCACTGCAAGGCTCATTCCTGCTATGGAGGATTGCGCTTTGCAGCCCCGTTGAACACGTGCCGTAGCGTTTCGATGGGGAGGCTTTCAGCACGTCCACTGTAGCGTACGCCACTCGTGCGCGCGCTACAGCATGTGGCCGGCCCCGTCGAAACGTCACAATGATGTGCGCTCGCCTGACACTGACCTTAAGAGTGTTACATATTAATAGAGCTTAGTCTTTGAGTATTTTCCCTCAAATTCTTTCAGCCTGATATACACCATACATTTGTGTGGTTTAGTTAATGGAGATCTCCTTTTGTGTGCCATTGATTCTGTGATCTATATCTTAGGACTGCTAAAGATTTGTATCCTAAAAGAATGATACAATTAAAAATACATGTTAAGGGTTAATCAAATCGGACGTGGCTAAATTGGACTTCTAGACATCATTTTTGGATGATAGTTAGGCTCCAACCAATTTCTTTTTTGATGTCTCCCATATTGGAGGGTTTTCAGAAATTGGGGTTGGGTTACTATATTGCTTGTATTAGGACTTGGGTTGACCCTAACATTCTGCCCTTTTTTTTTTTCTGCAACAGATTTTAGATTTTGATGCTAGAGCATATCAGTGTGGGAGCAATCAAATTTTCAGATGCAGCTAAATGTTTTTGAAAAATTTAGATTCCCCCCCCCAAAAAAAATAAATGGTGTCCTGTTCATTCGCGTCTGAAATGTTTTTTTATTTTATTCAGCTTTTTTTTTTTTTCGCCAGCAACCAGAAGCTGGCATCATTCTAGTAAACCTATAGTTTTAAAGTGGTCAGGATGTGAGAAGTTCTTCCCCACCCCTGCTTCTCCCACAGCTGCCCCAAAATGGTGAAACCGCAGGGTGAAGTGGAAGAGTTTTCACCACCGTACCCAGCGTCACCAGCAGCCGGATGTTTGAAATTCCTGGCTTTTGATCACCAGATCAGTAACTAGTAAAGTCAGCATGCAGAGAGCGTGTGGACATCCCTCTCCTTTCACCCAACCATGGTAGCGAGCCGATGGATCGAATCTGCACATGCGCGCAGCTCTGATCCACCGTTCTTCGCAGGTGCTATGAAACTTGAATGAAATGCTCGCAAATTTCGTACCAGAGCGATATTTGCGGTTCGTTCACTATGCAGTTTGCAGGTCAAATTATATTAGAAAACCTCTGGGTTCAGGAGTCCCTGAGCTGAGGAGGAGCAGCAGCGCACGACGAGGGACAAAAGGCAAGTAAAATCACCCCAAAAAATTGTGCAAAGGCTGTCAGCAATATCTTCCCAATTAAGTACAGTATGGGCAAAAAAAAAGGACTCTATTTTTCAATATTTTCCCTTTTAAGTGATGATAGAAGTGTTAACCACACAGAGAAACCATACAATATACAATATAGAACAAACCCCATCTAAAAGATCGCAGTAACCTCATTTTATAGGAATCGTTTTCTAATGTACATGCAATTTCAGCTCCAGAAACTGCCAATAATGGTCAACATTTCTGCATTCCTTGTTGTACAAACCTCGGATGACCTGACATTTCCAGCTGATTGTTTAATCAAATGTAAATTCCCTTAAAGCCACTACATATGGCCACCCTGGACCTTGTTTTGATCTTTATACACAGAAAGATTTGTAGTAAAACAAAACAAGGGCTATGAATAGCATCCTTTTTTTTTCTTCTTTTATATTTTATTATAATGAACTGATTGTCTTTCTCTAACCTGTGTATAGAGGCTGGGGAAAAAAATGAGTTCTCTTTTGGTTTTTGCACTGGAAATGTGTAAAGCAGCCCATAACGGACCTCTTACATGTAATCATTGCTCCCATTCTGGCGTGTACCCTGCAGAGAGAGAGATTTCCCTCTAAAGCTCCGTTCTGTCTCGTTGCATTTCAGCAGATTTAACCAACAGCTTATACAATCCAGTTTATGTATTGTACTGCAATCCTTCTTGGGGAATATACGATCAGATACCCTGCAAACCAATGGTCGTTATGTAATTGTAAACATTTTTTTAATATAATGAAATATATAATCTCACAAGTGTCTGCTGACATGCGACAAAACTGACAGATTAAAGGTGTTTTTTAGTTCTTTGAATAGAACAAATATGTTTGGTTTGACTGCAGCAAGAAAGCAAATAAGGGTTTTAAACATACTTGGTCATGCTCAGATCAAGACATAGCCAATTTGTAAAAAGATCCAAATAAAATGAGACATTTTATATATGGACGCTATAGTTCTTAAAAGCCAGGTCCTTGTTTTTGTTTGACGTAGCTTCACGATCTTAAATTGCTTTTTCAGCCAAATGGTTGGGAAGGGAATCCTAATAAAGATTTTGGTGATGTTCATCAATGTATCAATTAATGGAGGGTTTTCTCAACCAAAAGGACAATGAGCAAGAACAAGAAATTGCCCATAGTACTGAGGCCGCATGAAAATCTCCTAAACGGAGCACTTCATTGTATCTTATTTATTTTTTCTTACACAAATATTTCACACATTTTTATCATGATTTGTTTGCAGTGTGTCTCGCCTCTCAAGATTTGCGTTGTAGTGGCAGGTGGTCTTATACCTTTTAATGGCCATTTTAACTTAAAGGGATATGCAAGTCTAGAATTATTTTTTCTAAAATTGACATTTAAACAGACTAAAATAAGTCAATAAAAGTTTTAGAAATGTGTAATTTTTTATTGCTTTAAACATTTCATTTTCTCTGGCCACGCACCTCAGGGGTGTTTCTTCAGATCCCACTTCCTGAATATTCCCCGCCTCCTCCCCACCCACTACTCTACCCATCAGAGCTTCACATGAACTAGCACAAGCTGTGCACGCTCAGGACCTCAGACTGGCGCAACTGCGGAATGAATATTAGCATCTCTGCAGCTGTGAAAGCAAGACACACTTGCGCTCGCTTACACACACTCGCCGACTTGTTCACACGATCACCCGCTGGCTCGCTCTCTCACCCTTTGGTGTGTGTGTGTGTGTTTGTGTGTACTGACTGGGTGGAGTAGAAGCAACATCACTGCTCTAAAACCATGGAGACACAGGTTTGTAAACCGGCAAGAGCACCTCTCCAGGAAGTGTCCTTTGGCAAGGCACCTAACGGTACATACTTGAAAACCAGAGAAATCTCAATGTATCCTTCCTGGTAAAATACTTTATAAATAAAAAGCTATAAATGGCTCAGGCGTAATATTGAAGATACTTGCATTATACTGTCTGACCAACTAAGCCCCTTCTGCCCCAATAATCTATTTTCAAGTGACTTGGTGATGGGTGCTAAATTTAAAAAAACAAAATGTGTGTAATCAGAAGTAATGTTTTCCATAAATGTCTTGTTTAAATGCCATGTAGAGTTGACAGATGCCATATGCTCAGTTTGCTTAAAATATACTGGCGACAGAATTCTGTCTTCTGCCATAAAATAGTCTGGCAAAGCAAGCCAAAACAAGCCTAGAGCTCTTTGGTATACAATTCCATTAATTTTACTATACAAAATGACCATGGCATATTATAGAATAAGTTTTTCTTTATCTTCAGAAATTCTATGTAACAAATGTGGCACCTTTTGGTTTGAGGGGGAAAATGTGTATGTATACAATGGTAATTTGTATTTTTTTTCTCCTTTTGCGAATGGATGTAGAAGTTTGGGAATTTGATTATGCTTTTTGCTATGCCATATTTTTAAGGTATTTTTTGATCTATTATTTCTAGAAAATGGTAATCAATACATTTATACGCTCAGTTGGCAGCTGTTGCTGTGGCAACAAATCAAAGGAACTAGCACATTGCTCGACTACATGTTATCCTTCCACTTATAGTTCCAGTGTCACATTTATGTTTTATTGAATTTTATCACCTGGATGTGTTTTAGAGCATCTTCATACTCTAATCCACCTACATGACTTCATTGGCCCATTAATACTGGCAGATGAATCCTCTTCTTGGTGGTCAAAGTAATTTTGTGGTTTTGATTTTGGAATATCAAAATCTTAACCAATTTTGTTTTCTATCTGGACCCCATTTATTCACATTGTACATGACATTGTCTTTAGAGATGTGCATGCGTTTTGGTTTTTTTTCGGTCTTTTTTTTTTTCCGTTTCGGCAGGTTTTCGTTTAGTCAATTTGGGTCGATTTCAGCAGCCAGTTTCAATGGGTTATTTTGTTTATTTAGTTTTCCCGTTTTTGTGAGTAATATAATTGTATTTTGGATTGATTTCTATTTAGTTTTAGGAGTTATTTCGTCTTTTTATTGGTTATTTCAGAATTTTAAACTGCTTACTACCAATAGTGAAATAATGAAAGTCTCCTTATTTATATTTTTGGGGCATTTTTCGGAATTTTTTGGGTGAAAGTTTAGGTTTCCTAACTTATTTTAAAGAAACTAGTTTTTTTTCCTCCATAGCTGTCTCAATGTTAATAACTCTCCCCCCGTGTTTAACTGTTTATTTCTAAAACCGTTGAATATTTTCAATTGCAGCAAACGGCCATTTCTTTTATTTATTTTTTAGGATTATTTTGGCTTTTTTTGGGTTTATCTTTAGTTTTTATAACTTATTTTAAAGAAACTAGCATTTTTTCACCATAGCTTTCAATGTTAAAAAAATTACCCTTTTTATTAAATATTTCTCTTAAACCACTTCACATTTTCAATTGCATCAAACAGTCTTTGTTTTAATTTTTTTTCTTTTTGAGAAAGGATTTTAAGAGGAAGGATACATTAAGATTTCTCTCGTTTTCAAGTATGTCCTGGGTGGCGAGTACGTACCGTTAGGTGTCTTGCCCAAGGACACTTACTGGAGAGGTTGCTCACTGGGATCGAACCCATGACTACACAGGCTCTCTCCATGCAGAGCAGTGATGTTACCTCTACTCCACCCAGCCGGTTAATTTGTTAGGATTTTTTTGGCATTTTTCGGGAATTTTTTGGTTAGTCTTTAGGATTCCTAACTAATTTTAAATGTATAAACGAGGTCTGTTTTTTTTCTTTGCTGAAAGCATATAGCTGGATTATCTGCTTACAGTCCATAAGTATGTGCTCAGCAATGAATCTGATATACAATACATTTTGTCAGTAACATAGATAGTAAGAACAAGCCTGCCATTATACATGGTCCTGATGTGAAATAGACTGATAGTATGTTTCACATTCGGCTACTGTCCATGGTTCTGACTCAGATGAGAACCATGGACAGTCACCGATAATGAAATGTATTATCTAGAGAAAAAATCCTTCCAATAGGAAGGAATATTGGGACCGTCAATATTGTGTAAAACTTATTAATAAGCAGCCAGTTGAGGTTCTACTTACACTGCAACAAGATGATGCCAGTGGAGGTTCCAATTAGTATCAGACCAGCCTAAGGTTAAGGAAATCTGCAATTTATCCTTCCTGCTACTTTTAAATAATATTTGCTGTTTGTAATGATTAGTGCACTGGTCCTGTTTTCATTTTACATTGTGTACTTTAATAAAAGTTAAGTTTTACACTATATTGACAGTCCCAATATTCCTTCCTATTGGAAGGATTTTTTCTCTGTTTTCAAATAAACTGGTTATCCCTGAGATTGCGAGCATCTATTGAGATAACGAGTCACAGATCTTTGGATTCTGTTTGACATCCCTCCGTGGATGCCAAATTGCAATGTATTATCAATCTATTTCACATCAGGATCTTGGATAACGGCAGGCTTGTTACTATCCAGAGTACTGACAAAATGTATATCAACTTCATTGTGGAACACATACGGACTGTAAGAAGATAATCCAGCTATATGTGTTCAGCAAAGAAAAAAAACAGACCTCATTATACATTTAAAATTAGTTAGGAATCCTAAAGATTAACCGAAAAAGCTAAAAAAAAAATAAGAAATGGCTGTTTGCTGCAATTGGCTTGACCCGGCTTGAGTGCTTTGGTACCAATAAAGCACCCTTCTTGCTTGAACTCGTCTGAGTATCTGTGACCGAGCCGATCCGTGACTCCCGAGTGAACAATCCGGTGTATTCTGCTACACTATTTTATTTTATTTTTTTAGAGATTCACACGTAGCCAAAAATGTGTACATACACTTACAACACACACCACATACTTTATATCCTCTGATACACATACTACATACAGTATGTACTCTTGACACACACTGGGTAGATTATATGTTTTTTGAATGTTGGATAATGGGGATTAATGTTGGAGAAAGTGCCTGGAAGCTGATTACTCTGTGTAATACACTTTAAAAATTCTCAAATATTAAAACTAAAATGAAGTACAGAAATGAGGCTAGGCTTACGCCCTAAACAGATGGTCTGTTCTGCTATATATCTGCCCATTTGGATATGCATATCTGCTTGGTTATATTAAATGTCGTTTCACAGAACTTGAAAAATAGGCCCACCCAAATCTTCAGCAGCAGGGTGATGAAGCTTGTAAATATCTTAATCAGGCCTAGCATTTCCCCATCTGGGAAATATTCTATGTAGATTTAAAACGGCACCCAATGTTTTCGTATTTCATACATTATCCCAGCTGCCTTTCTTTCTAAATGACAAGATTGTGCAAATGTTTGATCTTTAACAAATCAGCTGGGACCAGTTTTTTTTTGTTGAAAATTTATATTTTTGTTGAATGCTGCCACAATGACCCAAATGTTTTATTTTGCCTGTAATATGGTGACATTTTTCAGTTCCACGTTTCAGTAATTGTTGAAACTAAAGTTACTGTGTAAAAAGATGGTTGAATGCTGGAAAAAAAGTATAATTTTTAAGTACCAAAGAGAAAAATGGCTAGAATTGGTGCACAAATAAAGCTGTGGGCTAAGTGTGCTCAACACTGAAGGGGGTTCAAATAAAGCTAAGTAAAGTGACGGAACAGCTAAACACTCAAACACAAATTGCATGTAATCATCCATGCGTGTGATTGTCAAAAGACTTGCATTAAAACAATAGTTTATGTTCCATTTCAGACATTCAAAATTTCCAAACCTACACTGCCCCACCCCCTTGGATGCTTTTGTGTCATCCATGACCTCATTAATGTCATCACACATGACTCTAGTAATGTGATTAATAATGTAATCACATATGTATTGGGTATATACATTAGCCAAGCGTAGATCCCAAATGTAGATAATGTATAATCCACTGGATTTTGGTTGTTATAGAGAAAGAATAATGTTGTGGCTAGATGGTAGACCAGCAATACGGTCAGTTCTCCACTAACATCCTCTGTTATGCAGATTATATCCTTGAGTCTTAGTATTCACTAAATAGTTTGAATGAAACTAAAAACGTAAAGGTGTATTGCTCCACAACAGTTTGGGTTAGAAAAATGGAAACAAAAGGAAAGTAGTACCTCAAAATGGGGACCCCTTAGTTGTCAATGAAACACAAAACATTTCAACCAAGGGATCCTTCCCCATTGAGGTAGTACTTTCCTTTTGTTTTCTTTCTTGGAACCCCAACTGTTGTGAACCGCTGCACCCTTACTTTTTTCTGTTCTTTTGTATATCTTGTGTTGAAGGTGGAAAGAACACTTTGGGTGTGAAGCAATCCTACTGTTTTATAAACCATTTGATCGCCTTCACCTAATTGGTATTAAAACTAAAGGGGTTATTTACTCTGCGCACTTCGGTGACCTCAATTCGCTGACCCTGCGGAGAATTCTGCATTCTTAGCACAGTACCCAAAGTGCACCGAATCGATCTGCTGATTTAAAACCGCTGAATGCATCCTCAAACTGCCAAATTGATCCAATAACCAACTGAATGCATCTGATAAACCGCCAAATGGGGGGATTTTTTTACATTGGAATCTATGGGATTCTCCTGATTAAACCTGTTGAATGAAACCACCGAAAATCAGGGCATTTTGACATCTTTTCCCTGTTGTTCAGCAAACTCTGAATAGATGAACCATTACTTCTCTATGGGGATTTCACTGCCATCGAAGATCACTGTATTTCACTGGCAATTCACCAATAATTGGCGAATGGCCACAAAATTGCAACGTATGGGGAAATTCACTGTTCAGTGCAATTTGGTAGCCTATTCGGCTCTCTCTGAATATCCCCTTATAAGGACAAATAGTTGGAAAACCTTATCCAAGCAAAGTGTAACCTAAATTTATTCTCAGATGTTTCCTTCCAGCACAGTGTTACCTGTGTTTAAAATTAGTCCCTCCCTTGACTTGTGTTGTATAAATACTAACAATCCAGACTGTCAGGATCAGTTATACAGTAGCTGTACAAATATGGTTTCATTCACTGACGGTGAATGTTTAGAAATGACACTATAGAAACACATCAGTAAACTGTACAGAACTCTTGGCTACTACACCGCTTTTATTTTTGCTACATTTGAGAAGGCCAACTTTATCGGCAAATTCCCATAAATGAACCTTTTAAATAAAAAGCCTGCAAAGTTAAAGGGACATCCTATGCACTTATGAGTTTTAATCACAATTTGCATTTTATATTAAAGGGAAAATGCAACCCTCATATCTCATATTCTAATTATCAATATTACAAACCCACAGTGCTCATCCTTCAATCTGCTAATCTGTTACAGAAACTATGTTTATGTAATTGTATGAATGATTTAAAGGCAACAAATTGTGATATATATCCATTCTAAACAGAGCACCAGCAAGTCCTTCTAAAACCTAAAGGATGTAAAATCTGAAAAATGGTGCAGGGCCCAGAAAAAGTATACGTAATCCAAAGAGTGGCCCCATTCAAGAGTTTAGAATTACAATAAATTAAAGATTACCAACGTTTCGGCTCACTTGGGAGCCATTATCAAGGCTATCATTACCTTGGTAATGACTCCCAAGAGAGCTGAAATGTCGGTAATCTTTTTTTAATTTATTGTAATAAATTTTGTGATTTTTAAGCTCTTGAGTGTATATATATATATATATATATATATATATATATATAATATATATATATATATATATATATATATATATATAATATATATATATATATATATATATATATATACACACATCAAAACCATGGAGAGAGCACTCCAGACAAACACATTCAAAAACCTGCAACAACAGTTCCATGCATGGGTACATAATACCAGCTTTTACCACGTGGTGAAAATTTCATAACTCTGAGCTTTGCTGAATAAAATGGTGGAAATTTGGTTCGCAATGAACGGCCGTGAATTGCTTAAGCCTGCCAACCGCGTCAATGTAATCCACCCTCTGGCAGGTCCTACTCTGCAAACCTAATGACTGCCCATAATGGGATAAACCTACTTACCATACCTTACTCACCATGTGATAAAAGCTGGTATTATGTACCCATGCATGGAGCCGTGGTTGCAGGTTTTTGAATGTGTTTGTCTGGAGTGCTCTCTCCATGGTTTTGTTTTGTATTTTATTTTGAGACGCACCCGCACTGAAACACTTAGTTAAGGCTGAGTGCTACCCCCCCCCCATGTTTTTTGTATGAATTTCCTGGGTATGCACCCCTTCCTGCCACAGGTACTCCTCCTCCAGGTTCTATTTAACCTTGATCTGCGGGAGCTCCATGAAGGGACCTGTTCCTCAGTAAGTGAGTTTATCCCATTATGGGCAGTCATTAGGTTTGCAGAGTAGGACCTGCCAGAGGGTGGATTACATTGACGCTGTTGGCAGGCTTAAGCAATTCACGGCCGTTCATTGCGAACCAAATTTCCACCATTTTATTCACCAAAGCTCAGAGTTATGAAATTTTCACCATGTGGTAAAAGCTGGTATTATGTACCCATGCATGGAGCTGTTGTTGCAGGTTTTTGAATGTGTTTGTCTGGAGTGCTCTCTCCATGGTTTTGTTTTGTATTTTATTTTGAGACGCTTAGTTAAGGCTGAGTGCTATCCCCCCATGTGTTATATATATATATATATATATATGTATATATGCAAAACAGGAGGAGAGCACACCAAACTATACAAAAGAAACCACAACAGCAGCTAAATTCATTTAGACATAGAGATTTACCAGATTTAACCCTTTAAATGCTTACAAACATTTCTTAACCCCTTCAAAAACACTGCAGTTCTTAACCCTTACACAGATTCAATGCTGAGCTCTGTTGAACAATGGTGGAAGTTCAGTTTGCAATGGATGGCCATGGATTGCGTAAGCCTGTCAACAGCGACAATGTATTCCACCCCTGGCAGGTCCTATCATACTAACCTAATGACTGCTCTTATGGGATAAACTTGAGGACCCAGGCCTTTCTAAACCTATATATATATATATATGTTTCAAGTTTTTTTTAAGGGACTATAGTGATTGCCTATACTAAACTGATGAAATAAATATGTAATTGATTCTTCAAAATCTTCCAAGGTGCACATAATAGTTTGTCCCCAGCAACGTTTTGTGCTTTGAACCCATGACCTTGCCTGATGGAGGGGAACATATTCTATAAGTGGTACCCAACCTTATTCCTCAGGTATCCTTAACAGGCCAGTTTTTAAGGATTACCTTGGGGAAATGCTGACTGAATCCTGCAATCACCGAGCAGTAAATCCTATTACCTGTGCTGTGCTTCAAATATCTGGAAAACCTGACCTGTTAGGGGTACTTGAGGACCAGGGTTGAGAACCACTGGTCTATCACTAACAAATGATTTTTGTTCCTTTTTTAAAATGAGCAAAATGGCAAATTGCAATTTATGCAAATAATTCAAGATTGAAAACTAACCTAAAATATTAACTTGGTCACACTAAGCATTTTTTAATAAATAGCCCTATACCTGGATTTTTACCCATAAAATATAAGCCTACGTGCAGTTAGGACGTTGGAGTCAAGCGCAACCTTTTTATGTGCAAATTGTAGTGTAAAACCAAAGTGATCCATTCATTGATAACTTCTGCAGGTTTAAAGCGAGGTCTATAGGTCACATCATTTGATATATAAAGGATACCTGCACATTCATCTGGCTATTTATGGAATCCACTGTGCTACATAGAAATGCAGAGCTGTGAAATTCCTTATTACCTTTATAGCTGTGTACTCATTACTTACTGGATTTTGCTACCCCATCAATTTATTCCAGTAATTCATTTTTTTCCTGTCATAACTTCAGCTTTCATCTGTTTCAGAAGAATCATTTCCCCCCTCATACATGGTCCATAAAGTGCAATGTATTACATGCAGTCTAGTAACATTGCCAAGTTTATTGTGTAAAATTAATCTATTGTTTGGATTATTTCTTGGATCTTACTGTGTTTCTGTAAACTTTAGCTCACAGCTGATTAATAAAAACACTGTTCATTTGAGAATGTTAAATGGTCATACGGTTTGTGTGTGACCCTTTTAGAATTCATATTTTAGAAGTAATCAAATATGTCTTTCATGCCTAATTAAATGTAGCAGATTGCACAAAAGGGAAAATAATTCATGTTACATGTATCTTTTCAGGTTATGTGAAGTTCTAAATCTTGATCCAAGGCATGTACTGATTGCAGAAGTAATCTTCACCAACATTGGAGGAGCAGCTACTGCTGTTGGAGATCCACCCAATGTAATTATAGTGTCCAATCAGGAACTGAGAAAATTGGTACGTATGGAAGTATTTTTCAGCATCAAGTTATGTAAAATTATTCAGGAGTAAATTTCCACAGTCGGTGTGGCAGGGTTTGTATCTTTTAAATAATAGGCAAATATCTGACCTAATGATCTAGTTGTGAAATACTATAATCTAGCTAGATTCGTTTCATACAAAAATCACAAGATCAAGCATTTCAAATTGATAAACGAAAAAATGGGTCAGTTGAACAGTCCTTAAATTTTCAATAGTCTTTCATTAAAGTAGGAAATTCACACAATTTAGTGAAGTAAACCTAGATAAATGGCGACTGTCTGTAGACTACATTATTATCTGGACAATAAAAATTTTAATGTGTTGTCCACATCGTTTATATTTAACAGGTGCAATCTAAATGTCTGCTGGGATCGACTTACTCTTCCTTGTGCGAGATACAAGCGGATGTGCCGAAAGCCTACCACATCGATAAGCTAGACCCTCGTTGACAGGACTGCAAAGCACGATCCTCCATAGGAGGAACGAGCCTTGCAGCGCTGAGCGCACTAACTGCGCTCAGCGAGGCAGCCAGGCGGGCGTTGAGTGGAAGGAACGTCCATGATCACAGACGTTCCTTCCACTCTCACTACTGCTCGTCTGACCCAAGCCTAAAAGCTTATAAAATTAAAGCATACAAGTTCAGCTGTTGTTTACTAGGTTTTTGTAGTTCAGGTGACTTGCATTGTTAACAAAACGTATGGAACTACATGGATTTCTTTGTAAAATCCAATGTTATACCTTCACACATGTTACGTATTTTTGTTTGTTTTTTTGTCAGGGACTGGACTTTGCCGGTTTTACGGGACATATGTTCTTTGGAATATGCCTGGTACTGCTGGTATCTTTTCCTTTTCTCAGGATATTGTATTGGAATAAAAAGCTATATAACAAAGAGCCCAGTGAAATTGTTGGTAAGATCTTCTGTATGGCATTACTATGAAAATATGTGAGCAAATGCTAAGTACTAGCTATCTTTTGAAGGGATTGGAGATATTTTTTATTTACCTGCAGAACTGAAGTGGAACGGAAGCAATCCTGGGAAATGAAAGCCCATTCGAAGAGGTTTCCATGACCTAGTCAAGTAGAATCTGCATGGCAGATGGTTCTATACGATAAAATAACAAATTCTAAAGGCATATATTTAATATTGCTTACACCAAGATTATGTAGCAATATCTTCAATAGCAGAACTGTACAATTCTCAATGTAAAGAACAAATTTATTTTAAAGCAGAATCAAGCTTCTGGGAAGAAGACTAAAATTCCAGGATATTTTTTTTTTAGTACCACGATCAAAATATAAAGGACTACAATAGTAAATAAATTTTTATGTATAGCATGGTATTTTGGTGAGAAATGTTACATTTTCAAATTTTAGTACAGAAGACATTTTTCTTCAAGGCAGAATTGTACAATATATGGCATTTTAAGGTGAACTTACAAGAAAACCATTCCCCTGCAGCACTATTGAGTTCGACCTGAAGATTACCCTTACTTTACATGCTTATGAAAATAAATTACTTGGGTGCCTTGGGTTTAGTTTCTTAACCAGCAGATGGTTATGTTAACAGAGGGCAGGATATTTTTCTGTAGAATGCAGTGGTAAACACCTCCGTTTATCAAAAAAACTATTTTTTTTTTCCTCTTCAAATTTTCTTTTCTTTCTGAAATAAAAGTGTGACACATCCTCCTGAGTTTATTATAGATTTTCTATAAATATGAAACAAACAGTGGGATTAAAGAACAGGTGTAGTTCATTGGTACAGATTGTTTGAAAGCAACTACAATCAACCTCAATCAACAAACATTTGCAGCTAGACTTCTGATTAGCAATCAAAAACTTTGCTGTATCAGTAATAAGAAAATCAGATTGCATCCATCACCTCGTTGCTGATTTTCTTTTATTCATTTAGCAATTTAACTGGTTTTATTTATGAACAGTCGGGAGGTTGTGTTTTAAATGACTTTTTCCAAAGTTATAACTTTTCCAAATGTTTTTTTAAATAAAGCTTTTATTGACATTTTGCAGTACATAGAAACAAAAATAGGCGCACAGAGAAAACGCATACATCCAAGGGTACAATGTGCAAACAGAAATGACCGTTGTAAACAACCAAGAACTGTAAAAATAGGTGCACAAAGAAATCGCCAACTTCCAAGGGTGCAACTGAGAACATAGATAGTGGCTGAAAACCAGCCAAGTACAGCGAATAGCAACGGCAGGTAGAAAAAACTAAATGGGGCCATTTGGGTGTGAACGCAGAGACCCAAAAGGGAAACACCAGCGGGGAGGGAGAAGGAAGGAAACGAAGGGATAGAGTGGGGGGAAGCTGTAAAGAGAGGGATGGAGTGGGAGAAGAGTGTAGTTATGGAAAAGACAGAACAAAGATGGCAAGCGTCAGAAAAGCATGAGCGGAAAAGACAACTAGGTTGCCCTCCCCTGCCCACCGAACCAGCCACCCCTCACCGAGAGAAGGCCAACGCAGTAAGAGCAGGGGGCGCAAACCTCTCAAGTCAGGGGGCCGGACAACTTAAAAGTGGGCCATTCAATCATGCAGGACCGCAGTCATCATTCCATCGTCAACACATGCCAAATCTTGGCGTAGATCTGTACATGCCCAGTGGGAGGGCCCTTCCATGTCCGGGCAAGGCACATGAGGACTGCGGCACAGGCTCTGGAAATTTGTTACAGTGGTTAGGTACAGTAGGTCAAGGTGACTGTATGGTTTGTTACAAATGTTAGTTTTGGTGACAGACTGCTTGCAATTTGCACATTTGTCTTGGGTGATTTATTCATACTGTCTGCGATGATACAAATGGGCATGAATTTAGTGTTTGGAGCCAAAAGAGTAACAAATGCAGTGTGTCTTTGACATTTTGAGCAGCTAGTATCTGTAGAGTGGAAAAATGGAGGAGCTGGGAGAGTAACTGTCGCTGTTATGATTACTGTATGGAAAAGGAGACACAAACTTGGTAAGATTTGACGAGTGGCTGGTTGTATTATCCGTATTTATGATGTTGGAGAAAGGGGATGGAAACAGAGGGTGTGAGTCTAGCAAAAAGTGAAAATTAAAAGTGAAATGCACAACCTAAAATAAAAACTGCTATGTTAGAGCAAAAATTTGAGGAGCTGGGAGGGTGAATCGATAACAACCTCCAGTACAGATGAGGGGTGAAGCGAGCTCACTACTGGTTTCTAGACAGGGAACAATTCATACCTTGGTCACATTGGAGGAGTTCTAGTTTTAGTGAGATCAGCTTGCACGGTTTTTATGTTCTCTAGGGCCTCTGAAGATTCTTTCGGGGCTGAAAGCTCTATTGTCCCAAATGATGGACAACCTTCACGTTCACTATTCTCCCAACACCACTTTGCCTTTGTGCCACAATGACTGGTGGCTGCGCTTTAATTTTTCTTTTCAGAATTGGCCTTTCTTTTGTATTTTGCTTTTCTTTGCCTGGCTATACAATGAATGACTTCCCTCTGTATCATTATTACCCCATTTCCCTTCCCTTCTTCCCTTTATTACTTGCTCATTAAAAAGAAAGCAAAAACTGCAATGACAACTGCAGAAAAAAACTGCAACTTTTAATAATTTTTTATTCATAAAAAAAAAAAATTCGGTCATGGTGGATGCATTTATTTCCTAATGGTTATTGACCGTATTCATGTTTCTCATCATTAATTTGCTTCTGGTTCTTCTAAGATCAACAGCAACTGTGAGGTTGGTGTCAATGATCAAAATTATGCAGAATGTATTAAATGTAGTCAATCTGTCCTCAGTGCTTAATTCTTCAGCGCATTAGGATTTAATGTATTGATGAATACATGAGGTTATATTACTACAGAGTAACATTTTTTCAAATGCAAACGTTTGCAATTTACAAACCTCAGTGTCCCAACTATAGTAGGTTTTATTGCAGTTGTGCATTTCAAAGCAAGAGTGTTTCCAAATTTATTGAAGCATTTTGGTAGTTTTCAATTCTTCATAAGAATAAAACATTTCTGACCCCTATACCATAATGTTAAATAAATGTAAACACGAATACATGCGCATACAACCTTCACAAAGCATGACGGGCAGGTGTTCAAGACAAAAAATGCAACATAACATTCTAAGACTTTAACTGGAGCTCACCTTTTAAACATTTTAACAACTCTTAACTCTTTCAAGATTGTAACAATTTTTAACTCCTTAAAGATTTTATACAAGGTTTTTAAACCCTAAGCTCTGTTAAAAAATGTTCCATTTGCAGGTTCTATTTAACCTTAAATCGCAGGGAGCTCCAGAAATAGTTCTGTCCTCAGTGAGTTAATCCCACAAGGGCTGCTGTTGGATAATTTACAGTAGGATCTGTTGAGTTGGGATACATTGGCGCTGTGACAGGCTTAAGCAATTTATGGCCATATTTTGTGAACAAAACTCCCATCATTCTTAACGGAGCTTAGGGTTAAAATCCTTGTAAAAAAAACTTTAATGAGTTAAACATTGTTAAAATCTTTTTTTGCTTTTTCATTGTGATCTGTTTTCTTGATTCCAACAGCGTTGTTGATTAATCAAGGTAGGCTGACTTAAATGACACCAAAGGGTTTAGAGGGCCGTAACCACACAATTTGAATACTGTGGTTTAGTCCTTGAAAGAGGTTTTCCCTTTATTACAATACCACCTATAGAAATTAACTTCTGGCGGAGTAAAATGATATAACAAAGAAAATATATATACATATGCAGTACTCTCCCCACTGCAGACTCTTATCAAGGATACCTTGTTAACCCTTATAATGCAAAATTCGAAAAAAAGAAAAGGGCGCAAGAACAGATGGTATTTAAAAGAGCATATACCTCTGGAGTACCCCAGATACAGTTGGGGTACTCCTACGGCACACAGTGGACCAATTTCTCAGAGTACGCTTGACTTCATACTTGATCTGTACAGCATGTACTGGAAACCAATAAAGTATGAAGTCAAGCGTACTCTGGGAAACTGGTCCACTGTGTGCCATAGGAGTACCCCAACTGTATCTGGGGTACTCCAGAGGTATATGCGCTTTTAAATACCATCTGTTCTTGTGCCCTTTTCTTTTTTTCGAATTGAGTAGAATGATGGTATAGAAATTGCAACTACATACGCCATGTTAAAATCCTGTTTGTGCTGGCTCTCCTAATAAAAAAAACTGCTGTTTTGATTGAAATACTATGCTGGTTTGTTTCTACAAATGTTTTTCCTAGAATTGAAACATGAAATTCATGTTTGGAGATTGACCGCTCAAAGGATAAATCCTGCCAGCCGCGAAGAAACAGCTGTGAAATGTCTCTTAATGCAAAAGGTTTTGACATTGGAAAGCTTGCTATGGAAGAAACTTAAAACATTTCAAAGGTAATACTCCACAACAAGAACCATATCCAACAGTTTAACTGTTGACGCTTATTGTTGGTGTTATTTATTATGACGTGTATTTTCTCTTACTATATATACAGTATATATAAATATATATATATTAATAATGACTGCCTCCAATACCAATGGTATAATTTGGTTATTTACCCTTAAAATAAGAATTAATAACAATCAATGAATATACGTCTTAACAAATATATAGCGCGTTATCCCAAGTTCTTTTGAGGCTATCTAGATATTTTTAGACACAATAAAATCATTAGAGATGATACGAGACTACGTAACAGTAAAACAAAATCAAGGTATATTTACACCATCAAGTTCCATATAATCATATGTTGTCAACTGATCAGCAAGATACAATTTTAAAAGTAATTATAGGTAGTGATTAGTAGCAATATTGCGACACGCAATAATCTACTGGACAGTTAGATTTATAGACCACACCACACATATGCACAAATCCGTTCTTAAACACAAAGTTCTATTCTACCCACTTAAGTTTCTCCCGTTTATAAAACAACCCTCAACCTGGCTAAAAACACTCAATATAGCAAAAAATACACAGGTAGAATCTTTCCCACTGCAGCCTCTTAACGAGGGTACCTTGTTATTCCTTAATTGACAGAATAAAGACAAAAAGAAAAGGGCGCAAGATAGGTGGAAATTGAAAAAATACCTCTGAGCACCCCAGATACAGTTAGGGTACTCCTAGGGTTCATAGTAGATTGATATCTTTAAAGAGCGCTTTTGCTTCTTAGTTGGTTAATATAGCATGCACTGAAAAATCAAAAGAGCACATATATTGTGCAGTATATTTAATAAAAAATTTTAAAAAAAAATCAGTGTTAAAGCAAACTCACAAAAATAGTGCACAAATAAATGTGCAAAACAGCATTTGCCACAATGGCCAGAACCTCCCGATTTCTGTACTCCAAACCTTCTTTCTGCAATCCATCAACATATAGATCGAAGCCCGTTGGAATGGAATGGAATGGAACGCTGGCTCAGCATAAACTGAAGTTCGTTAGAATGGAACACTTGCTCAGCATGGATATTCGGCTTGGTCTCTGGCTTGATTTCTGGCGTACAGAACTTTGCTCAATGCATTTCGTGGGGCACACCCACTTCCTCAGGAGCTAGTTCACAAATGTCCTAATACCCTTTTTATACATTCCCATATGAACAGTGATTTAAACAATCATTGTAAAATGCAAAACCGCTGATCTAATTTGCTTAGAGGATGCTAATTTTGAAAAAAAAAAAAAAAAAAATCCACCGGCTTTCGGAATGATTCCTTCTCTGCGCAGCCGCGATATACCATGCACGCATTCGACTTCTCCCAGCGTTGGTGCGCACATCTTCTACCACCCAGAAGGGACAGAGTTCAACTGCGCATGCGCCTTGTTTGGCATGCTCTGATAGATTTTCTGTAATGCGCTTGGTGAACTTTCTCTCGTCTGCATCCGAATTTTCACATTGTTACAGCTTTGACCAATGTTCTAAAAATACAATTTTAAAACTTGCAATATTACTTTACTGACACCTACAAATTAATATAGTATATAAAATACAGAGAATACGAAATGTTTGTTTTTGCAACTTGAATTTACTCAAATACAGATGTTACTTCTAAACCCAAGACAAAACAATATGGCTGATTACCTAAAAAGAAGAAAAACGGGGATAAAAAAAAAACATAAATCAAATAGAGCAAAAAGGACATATTTATATTCAATCCATAAATGCCAATATATCAATATCATTAAGTCCCTTTCCACCAAGAGTTCCCAATTTATAAATCCATTCAGTCTCTTTGTTAGTTTAACCGCAACATCCCCTCCTCTCCAATCTGGTTCAACTAAATCTATCCCAGTACTGAGGAATTCTTCAAATCTAAAAACTGAACATTTATTACAATGGAATGGAACGCTATGTTTCAATTTCTTAGTGCGGATTCCAGAATAATGCTCCATGAATCTTTCGTGTAGGGTTTGAGATGTCCTACACACATATTGGGCTCCACATTTACATTCCAAAAGATATACAGCATTTTTGCTTTTACAATTGATAAAATGATCAATCTTAAATACTTTTCCTGTTACAGTACTTTTAAATTCCAATGTTTTTCTAGCCTGATTTTTACACTTTGAACATCGACCACACTTGGTCAAACCAAAAGTTTTTTTTATTTTATCTGTCCTTTTTTCTTTCCCTTTAAAACAAATACTTGGAGCAATTTTAGATTTTAAATTTTCTGCTCTTCTAAATACTGTGACAGGATGTTCAGGTAAAATTTGTTTCAAATACGGGTCCTGTTGTAAGATGGGCCAATGTTTATTAAAAATCTTTTTAATGGCTGGTACATCATTATTATATTTAGTTATAAAAGCTAGTCCAAAATTACCATTCTCATTCTTATTTTTATGTTTAGTTAGGAGATCCCTCCTATTCAGAGCTTTAACTTCTGTTTTAGACTTCTCAATTCTACTGGAAAATTTCTCGTTTTTAGTTTGTCTTCATTTATTTCTGCCTGTTTATCATATTCATCAATTTTTGAACAATTTCTACGCACTCTTGCCAACTGATTTTTAGGGATGTTGTCCTTCCATTTATTGTAATGACAACTGTCATACTTAATATAATTGTTTACCATATATTGGTTTAAAGCATGTTCTGCTCTCAATTTCTCCCTCTTTAATAAAAAAGGTTAAGTCCTAAAAATTAATGGTCTCCAAGTTGATTTCTGTTGTGAACTTCAGGATGTATGTATTCTCATTGACCTAAACAATGAATTTATCCAAAGACTCTCTATCTCCCCCTCCAAACTACAATGACGTTATCAATGAACCTTTTCCAGAGCACGAGGTTTGCCCCAAACGGATTATCTTCCCAAATAAATTTAGAATAAGAATGAGAAGGGTAATTTTGGACTAGCTTTTATAACTAAATATAATAATGATGTACCATCCATTAAAAAGATTTTTAATAAACATTGGCCCATCTTACAACAGGACCTGTATTTGAAACAAATTTTACCTGAACATCCTGTCACAGTATTTAGAAGAGCAGAAAATTTAAAATCTAAAATTGCTCCAAGTATTTGTTTTAAAGGGAAAGAAAAAAGGACAGATATGATAGTCAAACCAAAAGGTTTTTTTAAGTGTGCTTGATGTTCAACGTGTAAAAATCAGGCTTGAAAAACATTGGAATTTAAAAGTACCGTAACAGGAAAAGTATTTAAGATTGATCATTGTATCAATTGTAAAAGCAAAAATGCTGTATATCTTTTAGAATGTAAATGTGGAGCCCAATATGTGGGTAGGACATCTCGAACCCTACACGAACGATTCATGGAGCATTATTCTGGGATCCGCACTAAGAAATTGAAACCTAGCGTTCCATTCCATTGTAATAAATGTTCAGTTTTTAGATTTGAAGAATTCCTCAGTACTGGGATAGATTTAGTTGAACCAGATTGGAGAGGAGGGGATGTTGCGGTTAAACTAACAAAGAGACTGAATGGATTTATAAATTGGGAACTCTTGGTGGAAAGGGACTTAATGATATTGATATATTGGCATTTATGGATTGAATATAAATATGTCCTTTTTTCTCTCTTTGAGTTATGTTTTTTTTTTGGTTTTTATCCCCGTTTTCTTCCTTTTAGGTAATCAGCCATATTGTTTTGTCTTAGGTTTAGAAGTAACATCTGTATTTGAGTAAATTAAAGTTGCAAAAGCAAACATTTTGTATTCTCTGTATTTTATATACTATATTAATTTGTAGGTGTCAGTAAAGTAATATTGCAAGTTTTAAAATTTTATTTTTAGAACATTGGCAAAGCTGTAACAATGTGAAAATTCAGATGCAGACGAGAGAACGTTCACCAAGCGCATTACAGAAAATCTATCAGAGCATGCCAAACAAGGCGCGTGCGCAGTTGAACTCTGTCCCTTCTGGGTGGTAGAAGATGTGCGCACAAACGCTGGGAGAAGTCAAGTGCGTGCATGGTATATCGCGGCTGCGCAGAGAAGGAATCATTCCGAAAGCCGGTGGAGGTTTTTTTTTTTTCTTCAAATTAGCATCCTCTAAGCAAATTAGATCAGCGGTTTTGCATTTTTCAATGATTGTTTAATCACTGTTCATATGGGAATGTATAAAAAGGGTATTAGGACATTTGTGAACTAGCTCCTGAGGAAGTGGGTGTGCCCCACAAAATGCATTGAGCAAAGTTCTGTACGCCAGAAATCAAGCCGGAGACCAAGCTGAATATCCATGCTGAGCAAGTGTTCCATTCTAACGAACTTCAGTTTATGCTGAGCCAGCATTTCATTCCATTCCAACGGGCTTCGATCTATATGTTGATGGACTGCAGACCGGAGGTTTGGAGTACAGAAATCGGGAGGTTCTTGGCCATTGTGGCAAATGCTGTTTTGCACATTTATTTGTGCTCTATTTTTGTGAGTTCGTTTTAACACTGATTTTTTTTACAAAATTTTTATTAAATATACTGCACAATATATGCTCTTTTGATTTTTCAGTGGATGCTATATTAGCCAACTAAGAAGCAAAAGCGCTCTTTAAAGATATCAATCTACTGTGAACCCTAGGAGTACCCCAACTGTATCTGGGGTGCTCAGAGGTATTTTTTTCAATTTCCACCTATCTTGCGCCCTTTTCTTTTTTGTCTTTAAAAACACTGTCTCACCTGCAGCACAATTTTTATTATTGTGGGGCCCGATTCACTAAACAAAACCTCCTTCAAGGAAGCACAATCTTGATAGTTTACCTATCTCTTCTACAGATTAATCACAGCATCCATACTCGGCTTACAATATCATTCACTGCAGTTACTCTGTAACACACGTGATGGACCAAGCAAGATAACCTGTATATTTAATCACTTGCAATCTAGACTCAGCAATTTATTCAGCATGAGTTAACAAAAAAAACTTCCTATTGACTTGGTATACTATCACATGGATGGTACATAAAAACACATTCCATAGTAGCGTTGCAAGTTGTAGAGTTAGGTTATGTTAGTTTATTCTAATGGGGCTAGTGTTAACTTGATATATAAAAGCTATTTCTCAGTTCCAGCTTATCTCACTACGGGGGCAAGATGTCCAAACATCACATTCTTGGAATATAAATAAATTCAATAAATTATGGGGAGCATCAGGGCTGCCCTTAATAGTTTCTTCCTTAGGCTAGGGACAGATGAGCGCATTTTCTGCGGCCACCGTCAAAATGTACGTCGATGCGTGCGCACGCATTTTTTCACGGAATACGCTTAAGTGGTCAGACGACCACAGTCGCACAGTCGCAGGTACTCACCAACGCAATTCTAGGGAAATCCGGCTGTTTGAATGTTATGTAGGCCGCACACTAGCAGCGTCTGACGTCTCCTAATCACGCACACACGCTGCCATGCGGCCGCAGCGCACTCTGTACGTCTGTAGCAGCGGTTTCACGTTCTGAGAAAAATGCGTTCATTTGCCGGTTGCGTGGTGTCGGCGCACTTTTGTACGCACGTACTGCGTATATTGGCCGTCATTGGCCGTTATGTGCTGCTACTGCCGCCGTGATTTAGTGCGCCTGCACGCGCGTTCCGACTGCCCCACTCTGACCCTAGCCTTAGAGTTCCTCTGCAGTAGAAACTGAAGGCTGGTGCTATTCTAATGTTAGGCTTCAACAGCCAAATAATTCATTAGTTTTCCTTTAATAGGTGATGGACATATAAAGCAGTGACGATGCAATTAGAAAATAGATATCATGTTAAAATTATTCAATTATACTTTACCATTTGGTTATGACTGGTGTAAGAAGATTTGTGGGCGGGTCTGCTGGAGTTGTGTGGTGTTCCCCCCTGACTCCTTGTGGCTCTGGTGGTGTCTGGCCTTTCTTCCCTCTCTCCCCCTCTGTCTAAACTCGCCCCCTTTCATGTTCCAGATTTCTTTATCTAAAGACTGGCCTACAGGAGAGTAGCTTGACAATATTTATTATCATGTGGTTGGTGGGTCGTTTTATTCATTTCCCCAATATTTAACTAGGTGCTCCTGGCACCTGTCCAGCAGAGGTCTCCCTAAGATCCAAATCCTATCTTTGGAGTTTCTCAGATCTTGGTGACCAAAATCCTAAAGGAATTAATATATATGAATAATATATAACCTAATATATACAAGTATTCTATGCAGCATCTACCAATATTATTTTTATTCTTTATTTATAAAGCGCCAGCATATTTCGCCGCGGTGTGCATGCATGATGTACGTTGGTATAGATATCTAGAGATCTGTGTCTGCAGGATTATCTCAAGCATACATGTGTTTTGTGATATCCCTTTTGATTCATTCATAATTAACAGATTTAATCTGTTTTCTGAATGTTAATAAATGAGACACTCGTTATTTAATAATCAATTAAATGTGGTATGGGGCTATATCTATTATAACTCGCCACATAAGTTAGATATTCAAATACCACCTAGGCACCTTGTATAATGTAATGTTACAGATCAATATGTCTTACAAACTTGATTTGTAGGTAACCATCACTGCTGTATAAAAAAAATCTCTAACCTTATTTTTTTACAGCTTGGACAATTCAACGTTGTCCAAGGTTTTCATGATTAGAGAGCTTAGATGTGACCCATTGAATTGCCCTTGGATATACAATAAGTTTTGCTTTCATTTGGGATACATTGTATTCCTTAGTTTCAAGGCAATGCGATTTGCAATATACTGTAGATTCCTTAACATCTAAGTTTTTACAACCAAAATTGCTCCATAATGTTATTTTTCCCAGTTTCTGGACAATAGTTGTTTCCCTTAGTCAATATAATATGATAAAGGGGAATCCTTGTTTGAGAAATTGGAGGTCCATTGTCTGAGAAACTCCTTCTGTTTACCAGATGTTAAAATTTAACCAAGCTGTCTGTTTGAAAGAAATTCAAGGTATCTATGTGTTTCGTCTTGCCAAAATATGAAAAGTTATGGAAGTTTCATATCTGGAATAATCTGACATCAATTGTGAACAATGTACTTTATTTTGAATGCCATAAAAATTGAAAATGATACTTTTCGGGTTAATCAGGTTAATATTTGACAGTCTTTCTCATTTCTGTTTATTAAAGTTTCACTAAAATACCCTGAACGATTGATTTAGTGAATTGTGGGACTTTCTTGGCTCTCTATGGTCCCAAAATGCAAAGGGCCCTAGTCAAAGGTTGGTGTCAACTTAACCAGAGCTGTTGTAAACGTAACAATCCCATTGACTATAATGGCTCTGGTAAGTTTAGTACAGCTCTGGTTAAGCAAACCTCATCCCTGAATAGGGCCCAAATTGTTTAAAGCATTACAGACCTTAGTGTGGTGTTCTCACCAGCAGAAGTTTAGTGGCTTTGTTATGAAAGGGTTTGAGCGCATACTTGTGGCTCTGAAATGGCACATGCATTGAAATTGTGATTAGTTTAAAAATGCAGATTGTAGGTGACACAAAAGATATTCTCACACTAAAAACAACCCTGAAGTATTTGTTACAAATGGATACTTAAACAAACCTTTAGTAGGAAGACTTTGTAAAATGCATTTGATGACCAAGCATATCCTGAGCAGTGGAAGCTCTATGGTGGTAGGGCTGTCAAACTCCGTTTCAGAACTACATAGTTACATAGTTACATAGTTACATAGTTATATAGGCTGAAAAAAGACATGCGTCCATCGGGTTCAGCCTCTCCCACATAACCTACTGCTGTTGATCCAAAAGAAGGCAAAAAACCCAGTCTGAAATATGCAACATACTGGGAAAAAATTCCTTCTTGACCCCAGAATGGCAGTCAGATTTCTCCTTGGATCAAGAAGCTTTTACCCACATATTAACCCCTTAAGGACCTCTGACGTACCCTGTACGTCCTGTACTCGGGTCTCCCTTAGACCCGCGGACGTACAGGGTACGTCAGCGGCGCCTAATCCCCCTCCCGCCCGATACTCACCTCCCTCGCCGGATCCCACGGCGATCTGGCAGGGAGGAAGCCTGCCCATGTGATTTACATGGGCAGGTGAGGCTGATGACGTCGCCACGCTGCGTGGTGACGTCATCAGCAGGCGTCCCCATGCTTTTCAATGGAGGGGAGGGGCGGGCTCCTTCGGAGCCCTCTATCTCCCCAACCATTAAAGCTAGGGAGATGCCGTTTGCACCACTGGAGAGGGGAGAGCCTCCCCTTTCCAGCGGTGTATGGCATTAACCATTTCGCCACCGGATCACGTTTCGGCGCCAATTGGCGCCAAAACGCGATTCAAACCTGGAGGGGGGCTGACATCTTGGATGTCAGCCAAGCCTCCAGGTCCCCCCCACCCACTGACAACCTCACCATATGTGTGAGGATGTCAGTGGGCCAGTTAACCCTCTAGCTGCCATGTAGAGATAAGGGGATCCTAAGGATCCCTTTATCTCCCGATCCATGGCAGCTAGCTGGTCATATTTGCCATCATTTGAAAGGCCTGATTATGGCCTTTCAAATGATACCAAACATGACCAGGTTTGGTTTTAAAAAAAAAAAAAAAAAAATTAAATAAAAATTTAAATAAAAAAAAAATTAAATAAAATAAAAAAATTTTTTTTTAAACGTTTTTTTGTCTGGGGGGAGTTTAATTAAATAGGACCTAGGCTGTCATCTAAAAATAAATAGCACAAAATGGTCAGAATGAGCGCAGCGCACATAGGTGAACTGTCTCAGCAGTGAAGGGGTTAAAATGCAAACGCATGTAAAAATTGGGTATTTCTAGTCTCGGGACAAAATTTTAAACCTATTTAGCTGGGGTCGTTTTGGGTGGTTGTAGATTTTGGGGATTAAATTACAAAAAAGTGTGTTTTTACCATTTTTTTCCTCATATTTCATATTTTTTTTTATAGTAAATTATTCGATATGATGGAAATAATGGTATTTCTAGAAAGTCCATTTAATGGCGGGGGAAAAAGGGTGTATAATATGTGTGGGTTGAATAAACGAGTAAGAGGAAAATTTGACCTAAACACTAACAGCGCAGAAATGTAAAAACAGCAGCCGTCACTAAAAGACGGATTTGTGTAAAACCGCCCGGTCACTAAGGGGTTAAATATTATAACCCTTAATATTCTGTGTCTGCAGGAAGTCATCCAGTCGTTTTTTAAAAGTCTGTACAGACTCTGACCCAACCACCTCAACAGGCAGAGAATTCCACAGCTTTATTGTTCTCACCGTAAAATAACCCTTCCTATGCTTTAAGCTAAATTTTCTTTCTTCCAGTCTAAATGGATGACCCCTTGTCCTATGTATAGTCCTGTTAAGGAATAGGTTATCAGACAATGGTTGATAATGGCCCCGTATATATTTATATAAGGTTCTCAGATCCCCTCTAAGGCGCCTTTTCTCTAAACTAAACAGGTTTAAGCTTGTTAGTCTTTCCTCATAACTTAACCCTTCCATCCCCCTTATTAATTTAGTTGCCCGTCTCTGCACTTTTTCTAGCGATATAATATCTTTTTTTAAGACAGGTGCCCAAAATTGCACGGCATATTCAAGGTGCGGCCTGACCATTGATTTATACAGAGGCAAAATTATGTTTTCATCCTGTGAGTGAACTCCCCTTTTAATGCATGCCAGTACTTTGCTGGCCTTGGCTGCTGCTGTTTGACATTGCACATTGTTACTTAGTTTGAAGTCTATGATTATTCCCAAATCCTTCTCCTGCTTGGATTTCCCTAACTCCGTACCATTTAGGGTATAAATTGCTTGTGTGTTCTTCACTCCAAAGTGCATAACTTTTCATTTATCTAATGCTAATGCTAATTTATCTAAAACTACAAATTGTTTGATTTTCTGGCCATTTAGTGGATTGAAAGAATTCTAGGAATTGTAGGCATCAACATCTGAAAGGCAGCGAGTTTGTCAGCCCTGCTCTATGGTAATATGACGCATTGAAAGTTTGAGAGAAAACGCCCCTCTCCAGCCAAATGGACGTTCAATAAAGGTTTGTGATATCAGTTCTGCTATTTAGAACAGAGACTGAATTTCTTTTTTCCATTTAGATGTTTTTCCATTGGCCTACGGTTGTGTATCATACCTGTAAGATGGAATTCAATTTTCAAGTACACTTTAAAATGTATATCTGAATATTTCTAGAATATAATATTATTTTTCTTTTCCCTAGACAAATATCACAGGAAGATAAAAATTGGGAAACAAACATTCAGGAGCTCCAGAAAAGGGTATGTTTCTGTATTATTTTGTGTCTGGCTTTTTACCACAGCTGTCTTGATTATGGGGAAATCTTATATTTTGAAACACTACTTTACTACCTTAGCCTGTTCTATTTTACTGCTAAATTTCCCATTAGACTGAGAAATTGTGGATACTCAAAATACTCTGATTAAAATTGCCCATGTCACTTATTTGCAAATAACCTAATATGTTGCTGGTAGGAGCAGTTGGATGCTGCTAATGTGTGGAAAAAATGCCACTGAGCAGGTAAATTTGCAAATTAGAATTCTGAGATGGCCAAGTTTTTAAATTTTACCTTGCCTACACGATTCGGCAAAAAAGATTTTGCTTCCCCCAGGGTATAGTTCTCATTTTCTTTGACTCAGATTAGGATGAACAAATCCTCATAAACATGATGCAGCATTCTTGAGCATGAAGACAACCAAAAAATGCAAATAACTCCAGAAATAGGGGTTCTATAAAAATTACAACATCAGGGTTATTCAGAGAGCGAGAAAAGCAGGAGAATGACTGGAGAATGAAAAATTCGAAGTCAAAATAGCCAAACCAGAAAAATTCTCCCTTTCATCTCACTTTCCAAATCGGCTATTTTGACCTAGAATTTTTCATTCTCCCGTCATTCTCCTGCTTTTCACGCTCTCTGAATAACCCTGTATGTCTCTTTTCATACATCCACGGATCTGATTTTTACCAAATTGTACATATTTGTAGTGGTTTAGTGAATCTCTCATTCCCGATTTTGCCTAGTACTGCTCTTAAATTCCATTTTTAAGTTTTTATTTTATTGTTTTAGCTGTACTAGTGCAAAGAATTCTGTCATTTTCTCGGCATTTTCTACAGCTTAATAAACAGGGGGTTTAATGTATACACAGGAATGACTTAACGAGGGGCGATGTAGGAACAGGGCTGACTTGGATACTGTGGGCTGGATACTTGACAGAGGCAGAACACAGGACAGAATCACAGGGGAAATGCTGGAGGAATACTAGATACAGATAAAAGAGGAACACTTGCACAAGACACCAGACTGGACAGGAAGTTAAGTCTGTGGCAAAGCAGACGTATCCAGAGGGGTATCGAACAACGAGGTCTATGGCCAGTGGTGTATTTAGGTTTTGTGCTGCCCTAGGCCTGACTAAACTCGTGCACCCCCCATTTTAAATTTGAGGCACCCCTTCCTGTCAAGGGCACACCTCTTCTTGGTTAATCCCCACCCTTCCTCTTTAAGCTCCTTTTTCTTCTTAGAGCTCCACCTTTTCCTCTCTTTATATTAAAAGTGGATACCAAGTGCCTACTTGTATATTTTGTATACCATTTCAAATGTATCTATTGAGATAAATAAAATTATGAAATGTTTAAATTCAAGCATTTTTACAAAGAACAGCCACGCATGTCAAGTATACTGGATCACAGCCGCTCTAATTGGTTGATCATTAAAATCCACAGAAACGTGCACTGCATATGAGCGTATCACAGAGCTGCACAGCAATAAAACCCACAGAAATGGGCACTGTGTATGAGCATATCAGAGCTGCACAGCAATAAAACCCACAGAAATGTGCACGGTGTATGAGAATATCACAGAACTGCACAACAATAAAACTCACAGTAATATGCAGTGTGTATGAGCGTATCCCAGAGCTCCAGGGCAATAAAACTCAGTAATATGCAGTGTGTATCACAGAATCCACAGCAATAAAACTCCCAGCAATGCAATGTGCGGTGTGTATGAGTGCATCAGAATCCACTGCAATATAACAACCTAGTGTATATGAGCACACAGCAATTATTTATTCTATATTTACCGGCCTCCGTCTGCGGTAGGGCTGTGTGCAGAGTTAGCAGGGACTGTGTACGGACTCAGCAGGAGGTCCCTCCAGGCCACGTTAGGATTGCGGCTGTGCCTGTGCATGGAGCCATCTTGTCAGCAGTGGGGTGCCACTGCCAGAGGGTGCACCGTGGCTTTGATTCCCTTCCCGGTGGGTGTTCAGTCCAGAATAGAGTGAGAGTCTGTGTTAATGAAAGGGCGGGCAGCTGCGTGCATGCATGTCACGTGGTTCAGCCAATCAGGTGGTATGGAGACTCAGTACCACCTGACTGGCCGGACCGCGTGACCTGCATGCACGCAGCCTCACCAGGAGCCAGGCAGCTCAATGACAAATTTCTATCACTGCAGTGCTGGTTAAGGAAAGGTCCACTTTAAACAACAGTAAGCAGACAGGGCTTCATATTCTGCTGATACCCCCCCTTACCTGCCGTTTACTGTCATCTTCTCTCTCTGCACACAAATCACATCCCCCTCCCCTCTCCTAGAGCTGCTGCGGGGCAGGGGAGGAGCTATGGAGGGAGGAGAGGGGGATTTTTATTCTATTCGATTTTATTCCGTATGCAAACGCCCTGCTCCGCTGCTCGTTGTTTGAGAACACAGCTCAAAGCTGACACACAGTGACAGTGGCACCTCCTAGTACCCTCTAATGAAACCCCAATAATCACTGGTACCTGCGGAGGCCCGCCACTCCCCTAAGTACACCACTGCTCTGTGATATGCTCACACACAAGTTCGGCGAACTTCCAGCAAGTACGGTGCTGTTTGAAGGCAGTGCAAATCCCCATAGAGAAGTAATGGATAATCTATTCAGAGAACACCAAACAGCAGAGAAATGGTAGTGAAATGCCCTGAAGTTCAGTGGTTTCAATCAGCAGATTTATTCAGGCGAACACCATAGGTTTCAATGTTAAAAATATTCCCGTTTTTATGCAATATCTAATAAACCATTTATTAATTTTAATCTGCAGTAAAAAGTCTTTATTGATTTTCTTTTTTTTAGTACCTTTTAGTCATTTTTCAGATTTTGTTTGGCAAAATTTCCCCCCTTTTTTTTAATAGCAGTTTTTCTTTTTTCTGTAACAGAACTTTTTATTATCAATCATAGAATCTTATATGTAAATTCCAGACATTTTCGTTCAGTAGTTCTTTTGAAAACAGCAGGCCACGGGTTTGCGGTGGCAGCATTCAGCAGCCTACTCCATGCACTTTGGGGAATTCACTGCAGGGTGGGGAAATTTTATTCCCCGAAGTGCAGGGAACTACAGAACACCAAAATGTTGGCGTCATTTCAGTGCTCTGTGAGTAACCCATTTAGTGGTGAGGTTTTTTGCTGCCCCCTGGAAAGTGAAAGCCTAGGCCTTGCCTACCCAGGACATACTTGAAAATTAGTGAAATCTCAATGTATCCTTCCTGGTAAAATACTTTGCAAAAGTAAAAAAAAAAAAAAAAAGGTGGGGCCACCTGGTGCGGGCCGCCGCCCCCTGGAAAGTGCCGCCCTAGGCCTAGTCGGCCTAGGCCAAAATACACCACTGTCTATGGCATACCATGGGTCAAGGGCTGGAGGAAAGCAAAGGGGTCTGGTACATGGAAGTCAATAAAGTAAGCTGTTAGCTTCTGGACAGGTCACACACAACTGAACAATTTCAATGCAGATGCAATGGAGAAAGGGGTGTGTCTTCCTTAAATGAAAAGTCCTGCCGTAAATGAGGAGCACCTGGTCCATGTAAGCAAGGGAGAGACCTGAGCCATGAAGGGCAGGGCATGAATGATGCTGCTGGATTATGGCAGAGAAGGGACGGGTTCGCCCTTCTTTCTGCGCCAGCGGCGTGGACCGTGACACCATCTTAATATGCCTCTGCTAAATGGTATGTTTAAAGCAATGGGGCTCCTCCTTAACCACTTCGCTGCTGAGGACGCGCTCAGCGCGTCCTCAGCAGTCCCGCTGGTGTGCTGAGGACGCGCTGAGCGCGTCCTCACATTGGGGTCAGCGTTCGGCCGGGTTCCGGCCGATCGCTGGCCCCTCTGGTGCGGGCTGACATCCTGGATGTCAGCCCGGCATCCGGACCAGCAGCCGCCAGAATTAGGTGTCATCGCGGGGGCGCGATGACACCTAATTCAGGCGCCCCCCGCATGTGCGGAGGAGGCGCCTGAAAGGGAGGGGGGAGGTCCTTCGGACCTCTCTCCTCCCGATCGGCGGTGCACAGGGGGTTAACCCAGGCATCATTTGGAAGGGCACAGCCTGCCCTTCCAAATGATGCCTGGCATTAACCCCTGGGGAGCTGGATCGCGAATCGGCGCTGAAAAGCGCCGGTTCGCGATCCTTTCCCGGAGCTGGCCGACATCTTGGATGTCGGCCAAGCCTCCGGGAACTCCCCCAGAGGACTGGCGTCATCGTGCGTAGCACGATGACGCCAGTCCTAGAGTCAACCCCTAACTGCCACCAACTGTGGAGATAGGGAGTTCCAATGAACTCCCTATCTCCCGATCCGTGGCAGATAGGGGTTAAATTTTGGTATGGTTGGATCGGCCAGAGCATGGCCGTTCCAACGATACCAAACACTACAGTGAAAAATTTTGTAAAAAATAAAAAAAAATTAAAAATAAAAATAAAAAAAAATTAAACACTTTTTTTTATTTTTTTGGGTTTGTTAATGCAGCAATATTGTTCCCATTTCAATTATAATGTGAACAATGATGCTGCACTAACGATTTTTGTATGCGGTGCGTTTGTTAAAAATAGTGTCATTTTCCCCAAAAAAATATGTAATGAGACCCCATCTCTAATTTTTTTAACAAGCGCACCCCATACAAAATATAACCGCAATTGCTCGCATGTTAAAATGTGGAAAAAAACACTTTACACATTGTAAATTATTGAAAATACATATTTTATTGCATTTTTTGTTATAATATACAGACATGACATAACGTATACATATAATAATGACATATTATGAATCTACCGAGTCTGACGGAAAGAACGATATATAATATGTCTGGGTCATATACTAAAATAAGCCTTCAAAACACGTTTAAACATGATGCGCAAAACAGGTAAAAATGACCTCAGCATAGGGGCGGGAAAAGCCTCAGCAGCGAAAGTGTTAAGGGGGTTCTACTGCAAAAAGTGACATTATGAAGAAGGAATCAAAATGTTAAAATGCCTGTATCTGTTAAAATACAAATCTTGTTTTTGGGTTTTTTTGGGGGGTTTTTTTGCGGCGCATAGAATTTGAATTGACTTTATTTTATTTATCGCAAAGTACATCATATAACTTTCTTTTTTCTGCAGCATAAAATAACGGATAAGATTCTACTTATCAAATGCTTGTCTGTTTTGGGATTTGTCATCTTTATGTTCTTCCTCAATTCCTTTGTTCCTGCGATCCATCTGGACCTTGGTAAGTCTGTCATTGTTTCATGCACATAAGTCAGCTACACATTATACATAAAAAGACAATTTGCTAATTGGGTTAATTCTAGTATAGGGTGCCAAATTAAATGCCGTAGTAAGAGAACTGACACTTTCCTCATTAATTGTAGGTTTGCACTTGCTGAAGTAGAATCAGGCTTTCTAAATGGTTTTGTAAGAAATTAAAGCTCTGAATTTTCTTGGTAGGAATAGGTAAGACCTAGCTTGGCTTTTTCCTTTTTTTTTTCCAATACATTTTGTTAAAATGGCTCCTAGTAGTTAAATAGAAATAAGAATGAAGCTTTAAATCTGAACCACCATCTAAAATTTGAAACAACTTGTAAACTCTATTCTTATGTACAGACGATCGGAAAATGTGCAAAATACACATTTCTTCATATTGGTTAAATATTCTATGTGCATCTCCTATATTCTAATTATAGGGGTCTGTTTGGTGCAGAGATGGTGGAGGAGTTTAGCTGGCTGAGTATGGGTGATGGGATGAGAAGTAGACCATGCTAGGCAATATTCATGTGAATAAATAGATCTAAACAGAAAGTTGTGCAAAAAAAGTAGGTTGCACAGTGGCTCATAAACAGGGGCTTCATTTTCTGCATAAAAGAACACTTAACTTGATACTGTTGTCAGAGTGTTACAATGCTTGTGATAGTGCTTGGGCACTATGCATCCAAATTGAGCATATAAAGTGGTAATACTTCTATTTTAATTCCAGTTTCAGTGTCATACAGTTTTATCCATGACCATATGCTCAAAATAAGCAAGACAAAATAATAATGGTGAAATTTAGTTACAATAAATAGAAGTCCATATAATAGAGAAATGTTTGCACAATACACTCACATATTCTAGCACCCTAAAAAGCCTTGTTATTTTATTGTTTTTTCATGAAAAAAATAAATAAAAGTACAGATAAAAAGCTCAACTTGTTCCGTGGCTTCTTGCCCACTTCTTCAGAAGCTGTACCTACACCTAAAATCCCTCAGAATAAATAGTCCTTTAATTGGTCCATAAATTAATTCAATCCTCCACGCTTTGAGGCTCTATTCCTACATCTCTTTCCAGTGTGGGCAAATCGTATGTTCTCCATCTTTTGTTTTTGGAATCTCCTCAGTCAGGTTCCGCACAACCGATTTCTTTCTTCCACCTTCAAACACCAAACTTTCTTTATCTTGACTCATACAATTGATGTGATGCTCCTAGTTGTTAGTCACTTTAATCGAAGGAATTGGCTATTCCAGTATATTTACAATGCATGTGTAGTAGAAGGGGCACTCTGACTGGGATATTCTATAACGGGTTGGATATCCCATTGGAAATAAAGATGATCTGATACCATATTCTTTGCGATATCATAGCTGGTACATCCTGAACCCAGCACCTTTCAGCACTTCATGTGCAAAGCTTATAGAAGGCTGTTTTGCAGCGCTGCGCATTGGCTTTCAGTGGTGATGGTGCCCCAGCAAGGGGCAGAGCTAACTTATGTATTGATTCCCTGTCAAATATGGCCAACTTGCATTGGGCATGACAGTTGCACTTTAATGTCTAGAGGAAATTGCATAATGTGTGTTAAGATAATGGACATACCTGTGTAAGCACTGATAAAATCCAATAGAATACATCCAATACAGATTGTCTACCGATGCCATTATGATTAATTTACTCCTGTTATGGTTTATAGAATTGTTTTTTAAAAATAACATTTAATATAATTTGGTTGAATAGTTCTAAATTGACCATCTCTTCCATTTTATGGTTTGTGAGTGTAAAACCCAGTGAGATGCGGAGCTTTCAAATTGTAAATATGCTTTAATCTCGTGACTGCAGTTCAAAATTCTTTGCTTTTCATACCAGTCTTCAGGGATGGCATATGATTTGGGATTTGTGAAGCATTCCTCTTGAGTGGCACAAAGAGGAAGATTGGGAGTTCAGGGGAAATAGAAGCCAAACTGCTAGGGTGAAACTCCTATATTATGTTCTTTTTTTGCTGCTATCGGTAGGGCTGGATCTCGTCAGATATTGTTTGTTGTGAATTCAGACCCCCATATTACGTTCAGATATTTTTACGATCATTTTAGGCAATGCTTAATGTTTCAGCTCTTGCCATGACTGCTGAAAGGAAGTTATATTCTGGCATATTTGAAAACCTTAACCCTGTAGAGCTATTCGACGCTGTCAAAAGCTTGTAGTAAAATTGTATTGCAAAGGCTTTCTTATTGTACTAAATCCTTTATGGAACTGTGGTTCCTCTCAAAACATAAGTGTGGCTGTTTTTTTGATTCCGGCCAATAACGTTAACTATGCAAAAATTTAAATCACTAATCACTAATCATTTATAATAAAGAATTGAAATACATTTATTTATATTTTAAGCACGCTATACAACACTCAACAAATCATGTTCCGCCCTCTTTTTTTTTTCCAGGCTGGATTGCTATTTTGGGCTCATTATGGCTACTGGTTCTGGCAGATATCCATGATTTTGAAATCATTCTTCACAGAGTGGAATGGGCAACCTTACTTTTCTTTGCTGCATTGTTTGTGTTAATGGAGGTAAGTTTCAGCTGATGTAAGCCAGTGTTTCCAAAACCTGTCCTCGAGACTCTCAACCAGGCCAGATTTTGCAGATCATCTTGGGGAAATGCAGACTTAGGCCAGTGTCAGAGGAGCGTTTTGAAGAGCGGAAGGAATGTCCGTGAGAGTGGACGTTCCTTCCACTCGACGCCTGTCTGACTCTTCTGGCCACCTCGCTGAGCGCAGTTAGTGCGCTGCAAAGCGTGACCCTCCTATGGAGGATCGTGCTTTGCAGCTCCGTCAACGCGCGTTCTAGCGCTTTGATGGCGAGGGCTGCTGCATGGTCGCTGTTGCTCACACAATTCGTGTGCACGCAATAGTGTCTGGCCAGCGGCGTCGCAACACTGTGATGGACGCCACATCAGTAAGGGCGCCCCTAGTGCGCTCGTCTGACACTGGCCTTAAACCTGCAGTCACTGATCAGCAAATTATATAACCTGTGTTGTGATTCAGATATCTGGAAAACCTGTTTTAGCGGGTCCTGAGGAAAGGTTTTGGAAACACTGATTAAGCAAACCCTAAGGTTTTCGTTTATCAAGAATATAAAATATTCCTTTACATACCATGTTGTATAGTTGCTGAATACTTGGTTTGTACATTATTTATTCTTTATAGAGAATGTGCTGTAAAATATCAAACCTGGTCTATTCCACTGGCACATTTTAGGCCCGCGTCAGACAAGCTCACTGTGCGCCTGTACTGACGTGCTTACCAGCGCCCGTCGCAGCATTGTGACGCTGCAACGGGGCCGGTCACATGCTTTTGCACGTGCAACAAGCATCTGTTATCAAAGCCTCTCCGTTGATGCGCTGGGACACGTGTTGACGGTGGTGCAAAGCGCGATCCTCCATAGGAGTGCGCTCAGTGAGGTGGCTAGACGGGCATACAGTGGAAGGAATGGCGACGCTTACTGAGGGTTATCACACAGCAATGCGCGATTGGCACTCAGTGGTTACGTTGGAACTGCCGTGCAGCTGTCACTACTCTGCCATACCATCAGAAATGAGTGACCGCAAAACATCAAATTAGAATAAATCAATATTTTTTTTCATAAAAAAATCATCAAACCAGAAGCTTAAGATGACACTGTTTGCATCTCTGAAATTTAGAAACACATTCCCAATTAGTCTATAGCTTTTTAATAGCTTAGAGGAGATACAAAATTAAAGCATACAGCAATGAATCAAAGCCACAGAAACTGGTGATTGTGAAAGCTAACAGCATTTGAGAACATATTATTCTAACTTTCTGTTCTTCATTCTAATATCTCACTGAGGATATGCTTTTAAATCCTGATGATTGGTAACTGCACCTATCAAATAAGACCAAGCAAAAGCTGCCTATATTATTATGCCTCAACACCTCGTACGGAAAGTCAAGAAGGTGCAAGACTTTCAAACTGATAAACCAAAAAGTTAAATCCTATGAGAGCTGCAAGTAACTTGCAAAATAGTCTGTAACAAGGATTATTATGTGCACCATTCCCTTTAAAGCTGGGCAGCCTTGTAAAGCTAGCAGACGGCCACATAGAATAGAACACATAAGAAAATGTGATTTCACTTGGGTCAAATCTCATTAAATCTGCATACAGAGATTTATGGTCTAGTTCAGGGGTCCGCAACCTTGGCTCCCTGATGTTTTGGGAACTACATTTCCCATGTGGCTCAGTAAGCCTAAATGGGTGACTGAGCATTGTAGGAGATGTAGTTTCCAAAACATCAGGGAGCCAAGGTTGCTGACCCCTGGTCTAGTTAAATGGACATCAAAGTATAAAGCCCACCACTATGTCAAGGTAAATCTCATAGGTGGATCAAAACCATGTGAAAAACTAAAAAAAAAAAAAGTATTTGTGAAGATGGAAGGGAAAATAAATCCTAACCTATAAAATGAAGTTCCAGTTATGGAGGCACATTCCCCTAAAGTCTATTAAAATGTGCTGTATTCTTTTTCTCTTTGATTTTTAAGTTTAGAGGGAATTGATCACAAGGGATAAAACGTTACTTAGGAGTTAAAAATAGGTCTCTGGTAGACCGATTCAGATCAGTCAATAACAAATATTAAAGTTCTACACAATTTATATAAACTATAGTGCATGATTTTTTTCCAAAGGTATATATTATTAGGAAGTCTGACTTTAACTATATGTATACAGTGACATTAAACATTGTAGTTAGTTCCAGAAGTACACACACAAACTGAAAAGGTCAAATCAAACTCGTAAAGCGTGGCCATTAACACTACGTACAGTATTATGTTCCCATATGGTCCAAAAATGTTTAAACTTCGTCTTAAATGGAGATGGTTGTCTTAATGCCAACTCATAACACTTATTTTCAAGTATCATTTGGATGACTTCATCGGTTGTGGTAGTTTTCCAGTGCCTCGGAATGATCGCTGCTGCTGCTGCAATTAGTATATGTCCGATCTGGAAATTGTTTGAAGAGTAAAAGCTGGGGTGAAAAAAGACTAAGATGAGATGGAACACTAAGGATGAGTTTATATACCGCTTTCCAGTATCTTCAAAGTTTCGAACAATGCCACCAAATGTGTGCCATGGTGCCCTCATCTCCACAGTCTCTCCAAAACCTGTTTGAAACTGAGGAGTCTTTGAAGTGGAGTTTAGCGGGGGTGAAGTACCACCTGTAAATTATTTTATGGTGCGTTTCTATATGATTCGAACATTGTGTGATACCCTTTAGAGCCCTTGTAATGGAAAACCATTCTTCCAGGCTGAACTGCAAGTTTAACTCCCTCTCCCACGCCAACATGAAATTAACTTTGCTGATCGCATTATTTTTTAAGGAGCAATAACAAAAGGAATCTGTAACAAAATGTCACTGTATAGTTATTTCTGCTCGTTGTGCTGCTTGAATATTATATTTTAAACATGTTTAGTATGAGATGGTTGGAATTATTCCCCTTAATTAGTTGACTGCTTGTGTTGTGAATATTTCTTTTTGCAAACAGAAAGGATTTTTTTTAACCTTTTTTTAATATTAATTTGAAAAGATTTTAACGAATATGTAATAGGATATCAAACTATTGTAAATACTACAAAGTAGTTTGCATATTCCACATACCGCATTGTATGAACGCTGAAGGTCCTTCTCAATGCAGCCAGTTAGTGCAGTGTATTTACTACATACAAATATGCCTCTCCCAAGTGAGACATTAAGTTTAAAAAGCTTAAATCCATTTTGAGTTAAATCCTCTTATACAGTCATAAAAATAACATAAAAGTTGGTCATCCTGCCGTTTAATTTGACTTGGCAGAATATTACATTATGCCATCCGGCTTGTGTCTGACATATATGCTTGTCAAACAAGCAATTGACTTCCTCTATTCATAATAAGATATGCTAAACAGAATAGTGTCAGGCATACATTAACTCCTATATTGAAAAGTTAAGGTGTCCTGGACAATCCATATGTAATAAACTGCTATATCAGAAGGACCTTCTGAGAAGGTAATTGAAGGACTAGTAGTGTATTGAGGGGTTGTATTTTCGTTGGCTTTCCTTCATGCTCCGCTCTTCAGTGGAGCATTAGAGGTAAGCAGTATTTATTTTCTTGTGTCATAGTACAGGTTTTCTACACAGTATGGACAGTATTACAAAGTTAATGCTAACTTAACCAGAGCTGTTGAAAACTTACCAGGGCCATTATAGTCTATGGAGTGAAGTTTGCAACAGCTTTGGTTGTTGTCACCAACGTTGTAATATAGCCCTATGTTTTTTAATTTGGCATTACCATGAAGGATGGTTGGTTAGGGTTTGGTGTTCTAGTACTGCTAGTGCTACATTTGTGTGTTGTACTTGACTATGCAAATGCCAAGCGAACATGTATCCTACCACTTCACAAGCAAGATGGTAATGCTTATGTGTGGCATGATGGTATTTGACTTGTACAGCTACATTTTGACCAGAGCTCACTGTAGCCAAACTATCTTTTCTTCTAGGATGAGCGAGTGACCTCTTGTACATAATGTAGCTTTTTTATCAACTGCTTGTGTGCTCCATGTCTTTTAAAATTGCTGGTACCAGCACTTGGGTTAAAATTTCAATGGCACAAGATACAAGTGTAACTGTAGCCTACTTTGAGAAAGAACATACGTCTTCTGAATTCTATTATTATGAACTGAATCCATGGTTGCCCTCTAACACAGAGACTGTTTTACAATATTTGTTTCAGGACCTGACTTAAAATTGCCATGGCATCAGAAAAAATACATTTGCTTTGTGTAAGAATGAATGTTATTTTGCTGTAAAGGAAGATGACATGATGGATGGTGATGAATTTGGCATTATGCAATCCTGTTCAGAAATAATATGCAATAATATAGTTTACCTATAGAACATTCTATGTTCATTGTAAAAATAAAACCTTTTAATTACAATCTCTCTCTTCAATCTACTTTGCCCACTTAGTTTTACTGTATAAATAAAATAGAAGTTTGCGTAAGGGAGTGCTATAATAATTATCTGCAATAGTGTAATGGAAAATGGAGCAAAATAATGATTCTGAGTCATGCAGTTCTGCTAGAATATGCAGAATGTAGCATTGCCAAGTAATTGATTTCACTGTTAATTATTTTCTTCAGCTCATCCTATGAAGAATAAAAAAAAAAAAATTCTCCCACCTTTTAATATTTTATTATGGTATTTTTTTATTATTCGACTTAGATTCAAAACATAACGCTTACTAAATTAAAACCATTACAAACATAGCATTGAAATGGGTATCTGTTTTATGCAAAATGCTTCCGAATGAATTAAGCCTCAAGCATGAAAATAAATTGGTTCCTTTTGTGTTGTTGCAAAAGGAACCTTCACAATGGAGGTGAAGAAACACTGCGAACACATATACTGAGCACATAGCTACAGATTACTGCTCATAGTTACAAGCCACTCATGCTATATATCGTGAACAGTATAAACTATGCTGTTCACTGAAAAGAACTTTGTAACAAAGGGAAAATAATGTAAATGGTGTAATGAGTCACTAAAAGGCTAGAATGATTCATCTCTCCTTGACTCTCGAGGATGACTAGTTTTAATTGCTTTCCTGAAGCGCTGTATTCAACAAAACTACAAATCTAGTCGGAGGCAAAATCTTAAAAGGTATGAGGATTTTTGAAGAGAAACCTTGTATGCTATATGCATTTGGGGGTGTATATCCCTTTTTGGTTTACACATTCCTGCACTCCTGACCTTTTTTTTCAATTGTGGAACCTAGTGCAAGATTTGGGCAAGTGTAGAAAAGGAACATGGCACTGCTTTCTTGCAATATTGCCATAAGACAATATTTAATGGACAATATTAACTTTCTCCTCCGATGACCCTTTGTCTTTGTGGCCATCCAGGTGGTTTTTGAACAGTCTTGTTTATGAAATCTAACTTGACATCCTATGTGTATGTAAATAAAATGTTGGGTATTCTTTTGTTCATAAAGCAAGACAGTCACACCAGTAATTTAGTATTTATTTTGGGGGAGTATTCATTTGAAGAGAGAAATGCATATTTCCTTTTCTTCCCTTAGGCATTGGCTCATTTGCACTTAATAGACTACATAGGGGAGCAAACGGCAGTTCTTATAAAGGTAAATCAAAGATGTTTTCACTTTATAGTTTTGCAATGTGTATTGTAAATCACTGGCATGCAGTAAATGCTTTTCTATTTTCAATTTTCCGTCCTATGGTCAAAGATAAATGAACTGGGTCCTTCTAAGCAGAGGTTGTTAATGTAATGTGCATTCAATGTATAAAATGATTTCTAATGCATGAGCACTGCCCAGTTGGAGACCAAGGTGAACCCTCTGAATATAGCACTGGCTAAGAACCTCTGGTTTTTAGCTTTCTTGAACCCCAGTCGTATTCCATGATTCAGAGATTCTAGTTCGTAATCTTGGTTTGTAAATGCAGCGGTTTGTATTTTGTATAATCTGTGACTTAATTTTGTGATTTTAGTCTAAAAACTTTGAAATCTGGGAATGCATCACACAATTCTATTTAAACCTAAGAAATAAGGATATGAAGAAATCCTATCTGCGTTTTGTAAATACAATATATTTACAATGTGTACTTGTGTTGTGTCAAACGCGGCCATTCAGTGACCTGAAAGCACACTTAAATCCATTGCTTCAGGCAGTACAGATTGTGCACTTAAGACCTTCAACAACTTTGTAAACTTAAATTTAAGTATTCTATTGCAACTTGTCTAAGCTCTCATTATAAAATGGTCTATTTAATTTAGTTATCGAGAACTAGTGGACTGTTTATTCAAAATAGTTTTATATTAATAAGGGCAGCAACCTTGGCCATACAGATGTTTTTTTTTGTAATGAATTACAGCTCAATCTGAGAACCAGAGAATCATGGGAGATGTAGTTTCAAAACATCGGGGGGGAAGGCTACTGACCCCCTGACATACCATGGCTGCAAGTAGGATCCCTAGCTGTTTTGTGCATGGGTTTGTCAAATAGTATGGAAGGATAAAAGCTGACTAGCAAATGTAGCTCTGGATCATTGACGGCATCCTCCTGTAATGCATCCTTCACTTGGATGACTGTAGTAGAAAAAAATTAAGGTCTTCCGGAGAAATCCAAATTTATGTATTGAGTAGGACTTTAAAACCATCCTCTTGAACCATTGTGGATGAAGCCCAACCTTATCTGGAATCAGAAGGAAATTCTATATTTTTACTTTTAAAAAAGCAAGCAGTATGTTGGTGTTTTGTATTGCATTACCAGAAGAGGACATCCATTCAATCCTTCTTGATCTGGCTTAATTGCTGTAATGGCTCTTCTTTCACTCACGTAAATACATAGAACGCTGACAGTTCTATCCTGTAAATCGGTGGTTCCCAACCGCGGTTCTCAAGTACCCCCAACAGGTCAGGTTTTTCAGATATCTGAAGCACAGGTGTTAGGATTTGCTGCTCAGTGATTGCAGGAATCTCTTTGCATTTCCGAAAAGGTGATCTGCAAAACCTGCTCTGTTGGGGGTACTTGAGGACCCGCGGTCGGGAACCACTGCTGCAAATGAGGAAAATCAAAGTTCGTGTGTCATAAATTGAAAGTTTTCATTTTTTGAAGAAACAAAATCAATCTTGAAGTTGTTTATTGATGAGTAAATGTTGCAGAATCGTTTGAGCATCGGTAACTATACCATAATTAAAAATAATGAAAGCACATGTGCAATGGGTGGCTAATTAGCTTAGCTTGACAAGTTACCCATACCAAGATTCCACAATTTTACCTACAGCTTCGCCTAGACAATAAAATTACAGATGTTTCAGTTTAATATGTGTATCTGTTATTAACAGGCAGTTCCTAAAGAGGAGCGTCTTGCTGTTGCTATTATACTGGTCGTATGGATATCGGCCTTGGCGTCCTCGTTGATTGACAATATCCCGTTCACTGCTACAATGGTGAGTGTCTCAGCTGTTGTAGCAAAGCATTTTTTCTTCTTCAGAATCTATGAAAGGTTGAGTTGCTTAGAAACCACAACCTACAGAGCTGGTTTATAGAAGCAAACTGATGTATGTAACCGTAGTTATGTAGTGCTGTGGCTTGAATTTCTGATAATTGTGATTCACGATTAAATCTCCAAATTCTGTTGTTTGACAAACATTTGCTGTTGTATATCACAAATGAAAAGCTGTTAAATATTGGGCTTGCGGTAGAGCTATTCCTGCTTCACCTCAAATTGCCCACTGTAATCTAATAAATTTATTTTCCTACACACAATTGGCTATTTACAAAAAACACTGTTTTTGTAACTGCTCAAAGTAGCCTATACAGGCTAATAAAATCTTCATCCTGTTTTTGAAATTGTAAAATAAAGTGTGTAGACTGGCACAAGGAATACAATTTATTCGAAGCTGTAGCCGGTATTCTGAAATGAAATACAGATTGGAAGAGGACTTGTTGGATATTAAAATTGAATGAAAACAAAGGCAATCTTTTACTAAAGGGAAACTTTATACTGTAAAACAATCAAATCAATTTAACTTTAAGTCAGTGTCTGATATTGCAGGGTACAGAAAAAAGGAACAGTCCGGCATTATAATGGCACTTTAGTTGTTATATCTGTAATAATACATTTTTGAGAAGGTTTTTATATCCTAAGAAATATGTCCCACACTCAGACTGAAAATACTCTTCGGCAACAATGTCAGCTGTCAGAATTCAGACTAGTTCATCGACTAACAAACAAAAAAACCTGTCATCTGCACTTTAAATCATATAACCTGGTGCAAAACCAGGGCCGGATTTAGAGCTCTGTGGGCCTGGAGCTGAATATTTGGTGGGCTTTTCGTGGAATTTAGTGACGTGAAAACATATTTTAGTTTATTTAATAGCCCAGATATCTAACCAGGCAGATACTGTGAGAGTAAATTTTCTTTCAGATTTTAATCATTTACAGCATGTAAAATTATTTTCAACACCTTTTATCACCCAAATCTATCATCAATGCAAAGGCCAGACTCATACCTGTCCAATGACATGTCACTTGACCTTGTGAGATGTAAAGATTAGTGACGCAGGGGTCCAAAGTCCGTGCCCTGCAGGCTGTGACGCGCTCCCGCGAGATCCCGTCAGGAAGCAGCGTCACAGCCTCCACATCCCAGAGGCCGCTCGTTAACCCTTCCAGCCAGAGGGGAACGCTGGCCAAATGCTTTTAATGCATCCAGCCAGCTTCCTCAGCCCTTCGGATACTGGCCAGCCCAGCACTGGCTTCCGGGTATCGAGGGTGGTATTGGGGCATTTGCAAAGTACTCATGCAAATGACGGTATCGGCACCAATATCAATACTACTATCAAAATCGGTGCATCCCTAGTAATAATAGTAGATTGTGCCATTACCTCCACACTTGTTGGTGAAATGAGATGGTAAGTTAGTGCAGTGTCAATGTTCACTTTATAATGAAAAAGTGAAAATTATTGCTGTTAGAAAGAAAAAAAAATTTAATATTTTATTTTTGTTACATAAAACCTGGACATGTTTGATATAATTGGAAAGGGCATGTTATGGCCTTTGCCGTGATACCTGACATGACCCTGTATCTTCTATGGAGTCAGAGATGGGGGGGGGGTCCAAATGTCCATAAATGCAGACATCATTTCCCTTTCTCTGGGCCTATTCTGGGGCATGGGCCTGGAGCTGCTGCTCCATCAGCCCCTATGTTAATCCGGCCATGTGCAAAACAAAAACACTGGTGCTTAGTTTACTGTAGATGGCTATTAAAGGACGTTCACCTGCCAATGTCAAAGGAACTGTAGGGTAATGCATCTATTTTGCTTGACTTCTGTTCCCCAGTTATCAAAGACCTAAATTATGAAAGGAATTATACTGATCACTGCTCTACTTGTCCGTATTAAAATAGAGGACCAGTGCAACATATAATGCAGCTAAAGATGCGTAACAAAAACTAATTCCATAACAGCACAGTTTTATTGGTGATCTGTAATGACCGTACTCTGCTGGGTCAGATTTTTAAAACTGATCCGTGCATTTGAGAGCAACTGTACAGGACATCACCATCATAACCTGTCAAACTGGCTGCAAGTGGGTCTTTTTGGAAACTCTGAACCTTATCACAATCTTTATCTTCTGACATTTTATCTTGCCAATATTTATAGTCAGGGGTCAAGTCGAGGAAGAACACGTCGTAGCGCAGTTCCGTCACTATTTTTGCAGAGGGAAAGAAGTTCCATTGGTCCCGCGCGCTGTAAAGCTTATATTCAAGTGTACAATCCTATCTTTCACTGTTAAGTGACATCAAAACTATATGATTAATCCCATTTTTATTCCACATATTTCAGATTTGAGAGTGTATTTTGTCAGTGTGCGATTGTTAATTGTGGGACAGAAAGCTTGAGTTCCCACACTTCTTTTATTAGGACTTGATTCCGGTTTTTAGTTGAAATTTTTATTTCTACAAACACGTGTAAATGTAACGTGTGTGAGTAAATATTCGCTCACAATATGTTCCGGGGGGAAAAATTATTAAAATCCTTTTATTCGTATACCTATCAAAATCTCTAGAGCAGAAGTCAATGTCCTTCAAAGGCTATACCATATTTGTGGCACCAACAGAACAAAATGAACCCAAGAAGAACCATACACTTAGTGAATGCATAAAAAGTAAATCTGGCTATAGTGTGGAGGAAGTAGTCCGAGTCCTTAATTCTGCTTTATACCAAGGTTGCTCGTATGATAAATCACAAAGTTCCCCTTTGTATTGTGGCTCCAAAAAATGTATCACTGGGCTCTGCTCAATTTTAGTCTCCTACACTATGTATTATAGCATCTAATGTGACCAGCAGATCTCACTCAATGCTACTCCAATTAATATGCCATTACCGCACACATTCTACATATATATATATATATATATTTTTTTTTTTAAATAGTTTTAGCCGGAAGGATACATTGAGATTTCTCTCATTTTCAAGTATGACCTGGGTGTCGAGTATGTACCATTGGGTGTCTTGTCCATGGACACTTACTGGAGAGGTGCTCTTGCTGGGATTCAAACCTGTGTCTCCACGGTTATAGAGCAGTAATGCTACCTCTACTCCACCCAGCCGGTACATTCTACCTGTATTTATTTATAAAGTGTTATTTATCAAGTATGTCCTGGGTTCAAGAACATTGAATTGTTACAGTCGTTACAGAAATACAGTATTAAAATGCAAGATATTAAAAAAATACAGATTAACAGAAAATAGATATGTAAGAAATATTCACCGTTACAGGTTTACAGGTGCATTCATAAGACCTTAAGATTCCTACAGCAAGCACACCTTATTGGGTCACCTCGCCTTCCATCCTTCTATACCTCAGCTGCTTATGAGCACCGGAAAAATAATGTATACACAGCCACCAGTACATATCCTCACATCACCCTACTCAACTGCTAAAAACTGTTGTTCTACTCGACGAATTTCACCCTTACCTTTTTAAAGTGGTCAGGGTGTGTAGAGTGCCCCCCCACAGCTTCCCCAATCTGGTAGAAACGCTGATTGAAGTGGGGGAGTTACGTCCACCCCACCCAGCAACAACAGCAGCTTGTGCCGCTATTGACCTCAGGACCAAGAGAGCAGGCTGAAGTCACCCTCTCAGATGCCAATTGATGTAGTGAGCACATGTGCACAGCTCCATTCCATTGTTCTGTGCAGGTGCTTCAGAACTTGCATGCGTAATGCATGCAAGTCTTGTAGCGCTGCGCGTTTTGCAATTCTTAAGCTATGCAAGTTGCGACAAGCTTCAGGGACTTCTTTTTTCAGGAGCACCTGAGTTGAAAAGGAGGAGCTGTGCTTGGAAAAAAGGTGAGCAAATTCACCCAAAAAGTACGAAATTACTGGGCAAAAAAATGAACTTTTTTTTGAGTATCTCTTTGAACCTGTCTATCCAGACTTTTTTGCATTGTATGTTTTTGTGGCTAACCATTTAATTTTTTTTTAAAAATTATTTATGGAGGGAGGCATACAAGGTTTGTCTGTAAAAAACCTATTGCATATGACATTCACCATCAATATGTGTTAGAACTTGCATCTTCTAGATCTGTAAAATGATTAATTTATTCACATACTGAAGTTACTTTTATCCTCTATAATAGACAGCATAACAGTTTTTTGTTTTTCAATATTTTTGCTGTTGGCTTCATTAACAGTCCTCAGTGACGGGTCAGTGAGGAGTATGCCCCACTTACTGTACATTAATATACATGTTCTGTATAACCTGTAAGCAAATACAACTTCTTTTATAGTACTTTTAAAACCACAGAAATACTTTGCACTTTGTCAAAGCATGGCAAGACTGGCTTTTAAGCACCTCTCCTTATATCGCGTTTGATTGGTGTACAGTTCATAAATGCCGTACATGACTCATACGGTTGTCAGGCTTTATCCTCATAACCTTAAGGCAGATTAACAGCCTTTTTTGTTACTTCAGAGTATTAACCCCTTTTTTAATTAGATTTTTCTGAGTTTCTATGTGTTAATAGAATAAACACAAGGCTCTCCTGCTGCTGATCCCATCCATCTAGATAGGGGAATGGGAATACACAAAAGGAAGAATTTATGGAGTTAAAGGTAGACCGCCTGAATTTGACAACCTTAAGAGTACACGCTGCTGCCTTTTTGTTACAAAGTTTGAATTACTCCAACGAACCTTTAAACCTAAGAGGGCAATCTGCTCTGCATGCTATTTACACATAATGATGTATTTTGGATCTGCTGAAAAAAGCTATATTAATGGGTTCTGCTACAAAACAGCTCTTCAAATAGCATTTAGTGAAACATTTCAATGAATAGTCCCATCATGTGGTTCAAATAAGAACTATCTTTTAGCGACCGTATACAAGCAACCTTTTTGGTTCTGTAAGTAAACATTTTACAGCGTTCACAGATGTAATATACAGTATGTATCATAGATTACAAGACTGATAACAGTGCTTCAAATTAGGAGCAGGTCTGCCTACCTTTTGTGTCTGAAACACTATGAACTGCAGTGGCAGAGAGTCAGGAAATCTGGCTCCCCCCTACTAACCATTTTGGGAGCCTTTTACTTGGGTGGCAAGTCACCTGGAACAGATGACAAAAACGATCCAAGGCAGCGTAATATTATTATTATTATTATTATTTATATAGCGTCAACAGTATCCGCAGCGCTTTACAATAAACAAAGGGAACGAAATAAATATAACTAAACGGCATAAGATGGAAACAAGAGGTGTAGAGGGCCCTGCTCATAGGAGTTTACAGTCTAGAGGGATTGGGGTTGAGGGAGACGAGAGGAATGCACTAGATAGCAGGATCATTAGTGCCAGTGGTTTGGGAATGGTGGAGTCATAGAAGCGGCTTCAGAGGGATGAGTTGCATCAGTGATGCTGTATGCTAATCTCAAGAGATGGGTTTTGAGGGATTTCTTGAAGGCCTGAAGCTCAGGGGAGAGTTTGATAGTGCGAGGCAAGTCATTCCACAGGACTGGTGCTGCCCTTGAGAAGTCTTGGAGGCGAGAGTTGGCTGTGCGTGTGTAGACCGATGGCAGGTGGAGATCACCTGCTGAACGGAGTTGTCTAGATGAGACGTGCTTGCGGAGTAGCGAAGACCTGGTGGGAGGGGTTGAGTTATTGAGTGATTTGAACGGTGAGCATCAGTATTTTAAACTGTATCCTGAAACGTACAGGAAGCCAATGGAGGGACCGGCAGAGTGGGGAATTATGCGAGGTGTGTTTTTAGTGAGAAAAATAATCCTGACCCCTGCATTTATTACAGATTGCAAAGGGGCATTACGGGAGTTGGGGAGGCCAATAAGGAGCGAGTTGCAGTAGTCAAGTCGTGAAATGACAAGAGCATGAACCAGCACTTTTGCGGTATCTTGTGTCAGAGAGGGGCAGACACGGGCAATGTTTTTGAGTTGAAAATAACAGGATTTGGTCACTGTCTGAATGTGGGAAGCGAATGTTAGGTCAGAGTCAAAAGTGACGCCAAGGCAGCGAGCTTGGGGTGTTCCATTTACTCGTAGAGAGATAGGTGGTATTGGGTTCTTCTTGGAGGGAGGAATGGCGAGAATTTCAGTTTTGGCAAGCTTTAGTTTAAGGAAGCGGGAAGCCATCTAATTTGAGACAGCGGAGAGACAGTCAATGACTCAATCCAGGAGACCTGGAGAGAGATCAGGGGAGGAGAGGTAAATTATTATTATTATTTATTATTATTACAGGCATTTATACAGCGCCAACATATTCCGCAGCACTTTACAATAGGGGAGCACAAACAGGAGACACACATGATACATAATGAAAAGCTGACCCTGCCCGTAGGATAACTGTCCAAGTAGTGCAGCACTTAACCAAGTGCTCAGTCAGACATCCCGTGAGTTTACAATCTAAGGGAGTAAATTTGAGTGTCATCAGCGTATAGGTGGTACTGGAATCCAAAGGAACTGATCAGTTTTCCTAGAGAGGCAGTGTAGACTGAAAAAAGTAGAGGGCCCAGTGCTGAACCTTGGGGCACCCCCAACAGAGACAGGCTGCCGGGAGGAGGTACTTCCAGCAAATGCAACACTAAACGATCGTTGGGACAGGTAGGAAGCGAACCATGAAAGAACAGAACCTTGAAGGCCTAGATCACTAAGAGTTTGAAGGAGGATTGAGTGGTCAATTGTATCAAAGGTGGCAGAGAGGTCAAGAAGGATCAGAAGTGAGTAGCACCCATTGGATTTAGCAGTTGCAAGGTCATTGGTCAGTTTTGCAAGAGCTGTTTGTTGAGTGCAGTGAGCGAAAGCCAGATTGCAGAGGGTCAAGGAGAGAGTGGGCGTTGAGGTAGTCAATCAGACGGGCATATACAAGCTTTTCGAGGAGTTTGGAGGCGAAAGGGAGCAGGGAAACAGGGCGGTAGTTGGAGGGAGAAGTCGGATCCAGAGATGTTTTTTTTAGGATTGGGACTACTGTGGCATGTTTGAGGGGAGCAGGAAAGACCCCAGAGGTTAAAGACAAATTAAAGGTATGGGTCAAAGATGGTACAAAAGAAACAGTGTTTTGGCAAGATGTGAGGGAACGGGGTCGAGGGGGCAGGTAGTGGGATGAGAGGATCTTAGTAGTTTAAGGATTTCCTTTTATCGCTCCTTTAAAAAATAATACAATCAGCAAAGTTAATTTCATGGTGGCGTGGGAGAGGGAATTAAACTTGCAGTTCGGCCTGGAAGAAGGGTTTTCCATTACAAGGGCTCCAAAGGGTATCACACAATGTTCGAATCATATAGAAACGCAACATAAAATAATTTACAAGTGGTACTTCATCCCCGCTAAACTCCATTTATTAGACTCCTCAGTTTCAAACAAGTGTTGGAGAGAATGTGGAGGTGAAGGCACCATGGCACACATGTGGATGGCATTGTTCAAAACTTTGTGGATACTGGAAAGAGGTATATAAACGCGTCCTTAGTGTCACATCTCATATTGGTCCTTTTTTCACCCTAACTTTTACTTTTCAAACAATTTCCAGATAACACTCTTAAAGTGGACAAAATAATAATAGGACATATACTAACTGCAGCAGCAGCGATCATTCCAAGACATTGGAAAACTACCACAATCCCTACATGTGATGAAGTCATCCAAATGATACTTGAAAATAAGGATTATGAGATGGCATTAAGACAAACCTCTCAGTTTACCACAAAGTTGAAGTATTTTTGGAACATATGGGAAGATAATACTGTAGGTAATGTTAATGGCTGCGCTTTACGGGTTTGATTTAACCTTTTTGGTTTATGTGTGTACTTATGGAGATAACTACAATGTTTAATGTCACTTGTATACTTATTTGTACTCCTTGTTTTACTGCTTGAATATTATATTGTAAACCTTTCATGAGATGGATGGAATTCTTCCCCCTCCCTCACTTTCCTCTTTTTTTTCTTCTTTTTCTTTCTGTATCCCAAATTAGTTGACAGCTTTTTTTGTGAATTTTTTTGTGAACAGAAACAGAAAAATGTTTTAAAACTTTTAATAAATATTAATTTAAAAAAATGACAAAAATGAAACGCAGAGGAACAGCAATCGCTCAGTCAGTGTCTGCAACATGCATACATTGTGTAGAGCTAAGAAAGGAAACTGAAAAATCTCTAAACTATAAATTGGAGACCAAAACCATATGGACATAAAGCCTTCTCGGGTAATCTTTGCTCTCCTTTATCTAAAGTAGACATGTGCATTCGTTTTAGTACTAAAACGATTTAATCAGAATTTTGGGATAATTTAGTTTTAGTATGACTCAAGAGAAACGAAACTGCGGAGTACAAAAAACGAAAGAAACTAAAATAAAATGCACTACATTTTAGTTTCAGTCCTTTTTGTGATATTACATTGATGAGTGAAGGAGACCAGCAATGAAGAGCGCAACATCGTAACATCGGAAGATCTGCACCCTCCACATGCCAATGCAGTAGGATGTTCTATACAGAGAGGGGCATTAATTAATTCAGGAGGATGTTCTATAAATTATACAGAGAGGGGTATTAATTAATGCAGGTGGATGTTGTATACATTATACAGAGAGGGGTATTAATTAATGCAGGAGGATGTTCTAAACATTATACAGAGAGGATCCTTTTTTTTCAGCCCTTTAAATCCAGTGGCTGTGAGCGCTGAGATCGGCTGCTTGTTACATTATCTCTCAGTACAATGTATTAGGCTCAGTTGTTACAGTAACTGACTGTAACAGCGCTCAGAGTTTCAGTAAAACAAGGAAATAATATTGTTCTAACCTCTTATATATAAAAATATTATTTACTAGTTTTACTGAAACTCTGAGCGCTGTGATGAGCAGCAGTCAGTTACTGTAACAGCTTTGCCTGACACGGGGCAGTATTACAATGTTGGTGCTAACTTAACCAGAGCTGTTGTAAACTGAAAACCTCCATAGGCTATAATGGCTCTGGGAAGTTTACAACAGCTCTGGTTATGTTAGCACCAACTATGTAATATGGCCCACATTGTGCTGAGAGTGAGAGGTACTGTAACAAGCAGCGATCTCAGCCCTCTGAGGAGCCACTACAATAGTAATTGTATCCATTGGTTTTCGGATGAATGAAATTAGTTTTCATACTAAAGAACTGAAAACGAATTTCTTTAGTAACTAAATAAATTGCATTTTAGGACTAATCCATTAGTTCAAAACGAAATTTTGTGCTGTGCACATGTCTAATCTAAAGTAGGTATGAGCTGTTCGGTTCGATCTGTTCGGAGTTCGCGTCGAACATCGGCCGTTCGTGAACTCCGAACATTTCCGCGTGTTCGGTTCGAGTTCGACCACAGTGGACTACAATGCACTTTTCCACTGGCCTGAAGCTTGTAATTGGCTACAGCCTTTGCACCTGACCACAGTTTAGGTGCAAGACTATGCCAATCACGGCTCAATCATGGGCTCACAGAGTGAAGTCCCGCAGCACATTATATAAGGCTTCACACAGCCCCAGCACGTGTTTTTTGAGAGGAGATTGTTCTGTTAGTGTGTCTTCTCAGTGCCAGCAGCTATTGGAGGGGGTCTCGCGTCTACTAGATATCTGGGAATTGTTGTAATCTGTGTGTTCTCACTGCCAGAAGCTATTGGGGGGACTCACTTCTACATGATATCTGGGAATTGTTGTAATCTGTGTTCTCACTACCAGCAGCTATTGGGGAGGTCTCACTTCTACAAGATATCGGGGAATTGTTGTAATCTGTGTTCTCACTGCCAGCAGATATTGGGGGGGGTCTCCCTTCTACAAAATACCTGGGAATTGTAATCTGTGTCTTGTCACTGCCACCCAGCAGGGGGTCTCACTGATTTTATAGGTGATTTCTGGGAATTTTAATCTGTGTCTTGTCACTGGCTGCCAGCTGTCAGGGTGTCTCATGGAGTTATACCATAGTTCTTAATCTTTAATCTAGATCACACAGTTGAATCAGAGTTCTGCATATCTCCAATTTTTATAACAGAGTTTAATCAGAGATCTGTATATCTTTAATCTATATATCACTCACCATGTCAGAAAGACCGAAAAGGACAGGCAGACACTCCCAGACACAAATAAGAGGGCAAGCAGCCTCTGTGTCCGGAGGCTGTGCCTCTGGTCGTCGTGGACGTGGTGCATCCTCTGCAGGGGCATGCTTGTCCTTTCTAACTGGTGCTGGCCGTCTTAAGCAGCAGCAACATACAGAGGATTTGGTGGATTGGCTAACCAGGCCATCCTCATCCTCCGAGTCCTCTACCAGCCAGGCTTGTAGTGCTTTACAGTCCACCTCAGCTGCCAAAACATCTAATTCAGCCTCCATGTCCACAGCTACTCCTGCCATAGCCTCACTATCACACACGAAGGAGTCAGCTGAATTGTTTGACTACAATGACAGTGACATGCTGCTTGAGGATGTGCAACAACTACAGTACTCTGATTCAAACTCTGAGGTTGAGAAAGGGAGTATAATCAACCTAGAGGAAGGGGGTGCCAGTGACGACACACAAATAACTGGCACTCATGTTGCCCCAGCAGCTGCAGCATACTGCCAAATTGGCTCCAGTGACGAGGAGATAGGGGGTGATGATGATGATGAGGTCACTGACTCCACCTGGGTGCCTGATCGAACAGAGGAGTCAAGGGAGGAGGAGGCACAACAACAAGGAGGCAGAACGTCCTCTATGACCAACCGTAGCCAGTCCAAGGCATCAGAAGTCACAACTGCTCAGGTGCAGAGCGCTGTTGTCTCAAAGCACATGTACAGGAAGTCTGCTGTCTGGGAGTTCTTTAAGAAATATGCAGCAGACCCCACCGTTGCTATTTGTAATCTATGTCAGATGAGGCTCAAGCGTGGGAAAGACACCGGACGCTTGGGTACCACGTGCTTGAGGCAACATATGACCACCTGCCACGCATCCCGTTGGCATAACACTTTCCATAGGTCCTTCTTCTCCTCATCTGTCTCTACCCCCACTATATGTCCTGCCATGTCATTGCCTACAACCTCCACTGACGGGGATGATGCAACAGTAATGGGTGTACCAGGTCCTTCCTCAGAATGTGACAGCATCCCATCAGCTGAAGATTTACGCAGTCAGATTAAGTTGTCCCAGCTGCTGCAGCGTAAGAAAAAATATAGTCCCAACCATCCCCAAGCACAGCATCTAAATGCCAGCTTGGCAAAATTACTCGCATAACAGCTGTTGCCTTTCCAGCTGGTGGACTCTGCTTCCTTCCGTGAATTTGCTGAATGTGCTGTACCACAGTGGCAGGTTCCAAAATGCCATTTCTTTTCACGGAAGGCCATTCCAGCACTATACCAGCACGTGGAAGACAATGTTATGGAATCATTGGGAAAGGCAGTCAGCAGCAAGGTGCACATTACTTTAGCCATGTGGTCCAGCAAGCATGGACAGGGCTGTTACATTTCCTTCACGGCACACTGGGTAACTGATTGCAGCTGGGAGGGATCCAAGACGGGGCTCTGTGCTGGAGCTTGTTCATCCACCACGCCTCCAGAAAGCTGCTTGTATGAGGTCTGTCTGCTCCACCACCTCTTCCTCTTCCTCCTCCTCCTCCTTCTCTGTCTCTGGCGAAGTGGCAGTTAAACCAATGCGTGGCAGGGGCTACGCAATGGCTCAAGCAAAAAGATGCCATACTGTGCTTGCGCTGGTTTGTTTAGGGACAGGAGCCACACCGGGCCAGAAATTCTGTCAGCTCTGCAGGGGCAGGTGCAGAGCTGGTTAATACCATGCCAGCTTCAGCTGGGAATGGTCGTCTGTGATAATGGCAGCAACCTTTTCTCCGCCCTATGCCAGGGTAAGTTGACGCATGTACCATGCCTAGCACACGTCCTAAATCTGGTGGTACAGCATTTCCTAACCAGGTACCCAGGGTTGGCAGAGCTTCTCAGCCAGGCCAGAAAAGTCTGCAGCCACTTCAGATGGTCAGTCCCAGCAAGTGTTCGCCTGGCAGAAATTCAAAGAGAATTCCACCTTCCCACAAACCGTCTGATCTGTGACATGCCCACCAGGTGGAACTCGACATTGGCAATGCTGCAGCATCTGCACAAGCAGCAGAGGGCCATCAATGAGTACCTGTGAGTATGGCACAAGGACAGGTTCAGGTCAACTTGGTTTTTTTCCCCCGCAGTGGTTGATGATCAAAGGTGCATGCACTGTACTGTCACCATTTGATGAGGCAACAAGGATGGTGAGCAGGGACAGTGCATGCATCAGTGACACAAATCCTTTAGTGTTCCTGCTGGAGCACACTCTGCAGGGAATTATAGATGTGGCACTAGAGGCAGAGCAGCGGGAGGAAGAGGAGGCCTTCCCTAGCTCTTAAGGCCCCAGTCTTTACGCAAACAGCATTCCTGCGGGTCCTCAGATCAGACAGGAGGAGGATGAGGAGGAGGAATATTTAAGTAGTGGGGGCTTTGAAGGTGAGGATTCCTCAAGGGAGGGTTTTGTGTGCCCAGAAACCCAAGGACTAGTACGTGGCTGGGAGGAGGAAGTGCACGATGGGGTCATCCTCATTGACCAGGAAGACTCGAAAGCTAATGCCACCTCCAACCTATGCTGCATGGGCTCCCTTATCCTGCAAAGCCTGTTAAAGGATCCCAGGATTCGTGCTATCAAGGATCATTACTGGTTGGCAAGTCTTCTTGATCCACGATACAAGGGTAAAGTTGCAGAGCTCATTCTGCCCGCACAGAGGGAGCACAAGATGAAACAACTTAAGGACGCTCTAAAGTGACACTCGTGTAATACCTTTCCAGGCACTGGTAGGTTACCAAGTGATGACACAGGTGCTTCTGAGGCTGAGGATGATCAGATGAAGAGCGGTGAAGGACGGGGCCGTTTGACTGATGCCTTTTTAAATTTTTTTATTCCATGACGCCCAGGGACATCAAATGTATGCACCCATTGCCAGTGTCTTCACCATATGGTGCAGGACTACCTAGGGGCAAAGGCAGAACTGGATACCTTTCCAGCAGATGATCCACTGGCTTACTGGGTGTTGAGATTGGATCACTGGCCAGAACTTAGCCAATATGCTATGCAGCTACTAGGTTGCCCTTCATCCAGCGTGTTTTCTGAAAGGACGTTCAGTGCCGCTGGAGGTTTTGTCACAGACAAGAGTGCGTCTGTCCACTGACTCTGTAGACTGGCTGACATTTATAAAAATGAATCAGTCCTGGATCAGCAGCTATCAATCCCCTGATGCTGAAGTAACTCAATAGATCGGGGATGTCTTCTGCATTCACAAAACCTCCACCCCTGCACTCTTCCACAATACCTCAGAGGGGTTACGTTGTGAAGGCACTAGCTGGCACCAAAGGCCTAATATTTGGGTGCACTGCCACTAATGTCTATACCAGATTCATATAATTTTAATATTGGACCGCAGGGTCCAAACCTGCACTCTTCCACAACTTTTGAAATTGTTAGAGTTTGAATGCAAACCGAACACGGGGGTGTTTGGCTCATCACTAATCTAAAGGACTGCCATTAGAAACTTTGGGGCCCCACTTTTATCAGCTAACCATTTCCATAAACCAATAAAAAATAAAACCTTTTGTCTTCGTTATATTATTACCTTATTTTAGATGGAGTGGGCCAAGTCCCTGGTAGATAAAATGTGTTTCCTGGTGGGAAAGTGGCTGGTCTGCAACAGGTAGAGGTGCAGAGTGAACAGAGTACTATCATGGCACCAGATGCCCTGACCCACCGGGAAATTTCCTGGTATCCCGATAGGTCAATTCAGGGGCGATTACGTCTGAGGCACTTCGAGTGACACAGCGTTTGGTAAGGACCAGGGTCCCTAAACATAACATAAGCTGTCACCCTCTGATGCCTGCCCTGTCTAAACATAACATTTTAACTAAATGTAAATTCAGGTTGAGCACCCCTTAACTTGAATTATAAAATCTGTAAAAGACTCCCAAAAGCAAAGTTGTTGGAGCCCTTTTAGTGATTGTGCCAGGAAGGGGAGAAAGCACATTCTCCTCCATCACTTCATTCTACGCAGAGCCAGCAAGACCCATGCGTAGTGTGTGTCGAGTGGGGTTGCGGAGTGTCTGCCACACGCCCTCCTTCCTTCCTATTTGGATTCTTGACAGCACTCAAAATACTGGAAAATCCCAAAATCATAAATGCTCACAATTCTGAGGATTTTTATTGGGGTTCCTCAACTCTTGCCCACATTTAGCAGCAAACTTTATTTAATGGCACAACATTTCAATCAAAAATCACATAACCATGTTTGCTTGTTTAGCCGGTCTTTAAACTTTGACTCGGCACATAATGGCTAATTTTTCATATAGATAAAATTTAGAATGCAAATACAAAAAATTAGACATGCTTTCATTTACTAGTGCCACTGGTCTAGTGCCTAAATAGCTTTATGCTACAAAAATTACTTGCCACGAATGAAGTGCTGCCATCTAGATGCACAGAAAATATATCACTTATCAAAACAATGCATAGGAGTATATTATGGCGTGATCGAATATAACAAAGATACAAACTTGTTTGTCGGGAGTGCACAAAAATATTAATCTATATTAGATTGGTAATGTTTCTTCTGCAATTCATAGGCTTTCAGACCAGATTGAAGGTATATCCAGTGTCCTTTCTATTACAGTTCATATAATGCAGAAAAAAAACACTGATCGCGAAGTATTGTTGAACTTAAATGTGCATTCAGTGATACACACTCGCAAAGAATAACACTCACCAATACAGGCTCATTTCAGACACTTCTGAGCCACTATGGGGGGCTCCTCCTACCAATGGATTGGGTATGTCCTCCTTGTTCTGATGCTCATGTACCTCGGAATAAAAAAAATATATATGGCACAATACCAAATGGACAGCAGTTTTTCATCCATGGGGGGTCCTACCCCTACATCGGTATAGGAATTCGCCAATCTCCAGTGAGTCCACTCCCAGAGTGCGAATAGTAGAGGGATTCCCAATAGAGCATACGCCAAAAGTAAAATTTTATTTGGTCAAAACAAATTAAAAATAATAAAGAGCATTAAAAATCATAGACTAAATAATAAAATAATCAGGGGTGCTATACAGAAATGCGTTTCTCTCACTTAACTGCAAGCTTAATCAGTCGGAATGCCCGTAAGCTTGATAGTCACATTATTTATAATCCCCTTAATCAAATCTATAACGGCGTGGCATTGGCGTGCGTGTTAACTGTCGGTCTGCGTTCCACTGCACTTCCAGGTGGCATCAGAAGTGCAGTGGAACGCAGATGTTCCATGGCACCCCATGTCTTTTGGAACTACATGCCACACTGTGGGATGGCTGAGCATCATAGGACCTGTAGTTCAGAAATCTGTGGCAGGTCAATGTTCCCCATCACTGCTAGAGAGTTTGTACCATTCAACTGTGGATACTTTTTCATATGGAATTTAAACTTGATGAGCAAAAGTGGTCAAATGGAGCTTCACAAACGTGTGTAATAGACATGTGCACAGCACAAAATTTAGTTTTGAACTAATGGATTAGTCCTAAAATGCAATTTATTTAGTTGCTAAAGAAATTCGTTTTCAGTTCTTTAGTATGAAAACTAATTTCATTCATCCGAAAACCAATGGATACAATAACTATTGTAGTGGCTCCTCAGAGGGCTGAGATCGCTGCTTGTTACAGTATCTCTCACTCTCAGCACAATGTGGGTCATATTACATAGTTGGTGCTAACTTAACCAGAGCTGTTGTAAACTTCCCAGAGCCATTGTAGCCTATGGAGGTTTTCAGTTTACAACAGCTCTAGTTAAGTTAGCACCAACATTTTAATACTGCCCCGTGTCAGGCCAAGCTGTTACAGTAACTGACTGCTGCTCATCACAGCGCTCAGAGTTTCAGTAAAACTAGTAAATAATATTTTTATATATAAGAGGTTAGAACAATATTATTTCCTTGTTTTACTGAAACTCTGAGCGCTGTTAGTCAGTTACTGTAACAGCTGATCCTGATACATTGTACTAAGATAATGTAACAAGCAGCCGATCTCCGCGCTCACAGCCACTGGATTTAAAGGGCTGAGAAAAAAAAAAGGATCCTCTCTGTATAATGTTTAGAACATCCTCCTGCATTAATTAATACCCCTCTCTGTATAATGTATACAACATCCACCTTGCCTTAATTAATACCCCTCTCTGTATAATATATAGAACATCCTCCTGAATTAATTAATGTCCCTCTCTGTATAGAACATCCTCCTCAATTTATACCTTTCTCTGTATAATGTATATAACATCCTCCTGCATTAATACCCCTCTCTGTATAATATATAGAACATCCTCCTGCATTAATTAATGCCCCTCTCTGTATAGAACATCCTCCTCAATTTATACCTTTCTCTGTATAATGTATATAACATCCTCCTGCATTAATACCCCTCTCTGTATAATATATAGAACATCCTCCTGCATTAATTAATGCCCCTCTCTGTATAGAACATCCTACTGCATTGGCATGTGGAGGGTGCAGAACTTTGGATGTTGTGATGTTGCTCTTTTCATTGCTGGTCTCCTTCACTCATCAATGTAATATCACAAAAAGGACTGAAACTAAAATGTAGTGCATTTTATTTTAGTTTCTTTCTTTTTTGTACTGAGCAGTTTCGTTTCTCTTGAGTCATACAAAAACTAAATTATCCCAAAATTCAGACTAAATCGTTTTAGTACTTAAACGAATGCACATGTCTCGTGTGTAAAAGCTCTGCTTTGAAGAGTTTAAGCTGGACACCGTTTCTACAAAAATTACTTGGAGTGTTGTTCACTAAATGATGTTGTTTAGACGTGTTTCAACCATGCTAGATTTTGATGACCAATATAAGGAAAATGAAAGGAAGTTTTATTGATTAAGCTTTCTCTGCTGTTCTTTAGAGATCCCATTAGGGGAAAACAAAATCAAAGTTTACCATTGTTCTGCCATTTGTTTACAATAAACCTAAAGAGCATCTAGTCAAGTGAATAACCCTCATACCATAATGGCAAAATGTTAAAGTTCTTTAACTTCTCATAACCTTTAAACCTTGGATGACAAAATCTGGAAAACATTCTTTCAAAAACGATTACGGTTTCCCCATTTGTGAGACACATGTCCTTTGATACTTTCTTATTCAGCTTTTCTTTTCCTTGTGAGTACTTTGGGGGGAGCAATATATTCTATTTAATTTGTATTTGAAAATTATCATTGCATGCTTTATACTATCGTGTGAACATCTCTTCTCATCCCCTTGTATAGGACCTGTCATTCTCATGGCATATTCCAATTGTATGGAATTGCAGATGCTTATGATACAGGGAACTTGAAATCGATTTCATGTGACACTTAACACGCTTTCATACTGTTTAATGTTAACATTTATGCTGCAATATATCCTGTTGTCATTTCGATATGTTCAAAGTTTGCTTTTACATAATTATGTGCTTATCATTCCTCATTGTTGCACGAAGTGTGTTACACTACAAATGTAGCCTGACTTCGCCCTATCTTTATATTAACAGCCACTACGCTTCCATTTATTTTCGAACACCACTCATATCTTGCTTCTGTGCTGTTCACCGTGATCTGTTCCTGTTAAATTCTATTTTCATATAAATAGATTATGCCACTGCTTAGAGCGGGTATTGGGAGCGAAATGAGAGGATATATTTTTATGTGAATTGTCTTGGCATATGTAGATTTTATTTATTTGAAAGCCAGACTTCTTTTGAATGCAACTAAATCCTGAAAAGTGTGGGGGGAGGGGATATAATATGCATTCTCAATCGGGGAGGAAGTGGGGTATACATGCTGTGACAGTGCATGGGTTGGGTAACAGGGTGTCTGGGAGAGTAATTGAGGGAAGGTCTTTATCTTCTCTGTTATTGCCAATTAATCAATTAAGCAACAGGTAAATGCCCAGACTGCTGACTCCTGGACAGAAGTTTTAATCAGGCAGCTGAGAGCAGGGCGGAGAGCAGTAACACTTCTTGGAAAAGCTGTGATCTTCTGTTTGTTAGATTATGGTTCCTAGATAGTCAGAATCACTGTATGTATAGTAAGAGCTCTAATTTGAGCTAGGTTTTAATTTGTAGTTTTTTTTTGTTTAATCACCTGCAATACTGATTCAAAGCCAAGTGTTGCGTTAGTTTATGGAACAAAAAGACTTCTCATTTGCACAATTCTGTGTCTCAATTCTCAAGTCTCCGGCTGTTTATACCCTAGACGCAGTGTTTCTCAACTCCAGTCCTCAGGGCCCCCTAACAGGCCAGATTTTAAGGATCACCTTGGGGAAATGCAGACTGAATCCTGCAATCACGAAGCAGCAAATCATGTCATCTGTGCTGTGCTTCAGATATCTGGCAAACCTGGCCTGTTAGTGGGTCCTGAGGACAGGTTTGAGAAACACTGCCCTAGAGGATCGTGCTATTTGGCTAGAACCAAGTATCCCGAGTGGTTGCTGTATCACAATGCATACATACTCGGCATGTAGTATTTTAAACACACAAACCCATTCCTGATTTGTTTCCCAGTATGCTTATACTTCCATTAATTTTAGTGACTCATTTAAAACCTTCAGGTTCATGGATGGTGAACAAACATTGGACAACGTAGCAACTATTAAATAAAGGTGGTTGTTAACAGATGAGGTGTTTTTAAAATGTACTTTCACTGTACTTCTAAGCAACTATCTTTTAAAAATAAGAAAAGATACATTTGAAACTTCTCTTGTTCTTCTGTTTCATTGTTATTAACATGTCGTTGAATAATGAAAGCAGCTTCTGGGTTGTAGTTAGGAATGTTTCAAACTTGTACTTTCTTGATACATGCGCTTTTGCAGTCTTTACCATTTTTATCTACAAGCTCCAGTTTCCTCCCTGTGCCTTCTGAATAATTTTTTAATGCATTTAGAGGTATTGCAGGATAAATCCAGTCTTTGTAAAGAACCTTGTACTTTAATATTTATACAATACAGAATGTAGTATATTATGTACTTTAAACTGGTCACCTTTCAATATACTCACAATACTACACTATATATAGATTTCCCATTGTGTGTATTTATTTGTAAGTGTCTAACATAAGGCATTGGGGCTACAATAAATCCCACTATCAATTTTTGGTATTCTGGGAATGCTAATTTGAATGTAATAAATAGTATTTTAGAGGAAAGCACTGTAAGAGGTGGTCCCAAAACTAGCTTGTCTTGTACAATTATCATTAAAATATTTTCATTTATGGAATAGCTGTGGAGGCCTAATGATAAACCTTGGATATGTGAATTTAGTGTGGGATTGACCGCATTACCATTTTTATAGAAAATCTTTGGCATGTTGAAATCTGGTTGCAGGATATTTCTTTAAAATTGATACAAGTATTAGCAGGAGTATGACGGCAAGTTGGGTACTAAAGATAAGAAGTACAGAAGGATTCAAACCTGGGCTCCAGTACCTAACTTTATGAAGTGCTAGTTTCAAAAGCACATTAAGGAAAAACAAAATGTATTTCTGAATCCATCAAACACAGAAATGTTTTCCTTTTAATAAAAGACAAACTGAAAAGAACAAGCTATCTTTTTCTTCAAAAATAAATGTTTTTTCCAAAATTTTTGTTGATTTAATTTCCAAGATATAACTTCTTCTTATTGTAATTTTTTTTTAGATCCCAGTACTCCTAAATTTAAGCCAAGATGCTGATGTTGACCTGCCTGTAAAACCACTTATATTTGCTCTGGCAATTGGGGCTTGTTTTGGAGGTAAGAGTATATTTTTCATAGAATATTTTGTTTTCAACGCGTACATTTTACAATGTCAAAAATATTCTAATTTTCTAAGTAGATAATTTGATTGATTTTAAAAAAGACATTTTATTTAGTGACTAAAAATGAAATCTCTTATGAACACGTTTAGAAACAGCTTTTTGACACGAGACTTTTAGAACATATTTAAAATGCAGCTTTTATGTTTGATACACTGCACTTCTATAAGGTAATTTGTGCTACAAAAATTTCCCATACATCAAAATAAAATTTGGTATTGGCTTCTGCCTTCGCATGCTATCATGAGCTGTCACCTTCAATTCTGAAGACTGATTTATCATACGCAGAAGAAAATATTGCCTGACAACAATGTCACGTTATCTGCTATAGAAAATTGGTAAAAATAAATAAATGATAAATGAAGAAAACTCTATTGAAAAGTATATACTGCAATATACAATTCTACCTTCTAAATAAGTGAGGAACACGCTCATCTTTTATTTATGCAACACTTGCAGAATTTCACGCTTGTTAATGGCGCAGACTATATAGTACTGCATTTTACTGTTTTACAATTTTTATTGGTCTGCTTCCCAACATTACAAAAGTTTGATTTTTATTTTTTTACATATTGAAAAATTCCTGTAAGACATGTCTGGCTTTTTTTTGAACATGATGTGCATCTCATGTTTTGCAGTAGAACATGAACTCAAGCATTTTAATTTATTTCTCTCCATACAAAAAACCCCACAATGGTCCAGCTCAGCCAGTATGTGAGAGCTGCTAAGACACCTAGTGAGTAGTTATTTCATTGTGGTTCTTTAATGTAATCTCCATTAAATATTAGGCGTTTTAACAGTGGCTGTACTATTATTTAGTTGGCAAATGAATACCAGCTGCTACTTGTAGATATCCACTATGGAAATAGTGGTAATATGACACCCAAAATGCTCAAGATGGATAAGTGTTACAAAGTGGTAGTCAGAGAATTTAGGGTATTGAACCCTTATTTAGAATACAGCTGATCCACTGAGCCAATCAGTTGGATCACAGATTCAACTAGTGACAATACAGTAGATAAACAAAAAACATTTATTGAAATACAATATCATAAGGCTAAAATGGATCATGATAACACACAAACATACATAAACATGTCAATTAAAACCAAAAACAAAAGACCTACTAACAGCATATCCAATATCTAAGGATGGTACATAGAGTAATTCAAATTCCTTTGAAAAAAGAAACCGGATATTAAATGTAACAGATACTTTTAACCACTATCATAAATGAGAGGAAGTAGTAGGTAAGAGTCAGGAATATAAAATTTATGTTCATTATTGCAGAAGCCATCTGCACATCCACAGCAATTCAAAGTATACCAAAAATATGAAGTAATAAGGTGGCTAAAATTACTAGGGAGATTTGGGGTTAGGTTTCCTGCTCTAAGGATGTACCCAACATGTGTTTCGCCTCCAAATGCTTGTCACTGTCAGGAGTACTGCTGCCACTTGTATTCTTTTCTTGGACTCAACAGAAAGCCGGGCACAATTCTGTAAAAGTGAACAGGGGGTCTGAGCTTATGGCTCCTTAGTTTGTAAGAAAATTAGAGAACTACTTGATCTCAGTGTCTTTGTAGCAAGAAGGCAGTGAATCATAGACATGTGTGATTCGGTTCAGAACTAATTGGAATTCTCCATGTCAGGGGAGATTATTGGGGGAATGCGAGGGTTGCTTTGGCCAGTTATCCAGAAAGGGATCCTAAGGTATGATGGCAAGAGTTGATGATGGTCAAATATGTGTAAATGTTTAGTATCATGCAGGATATGCTGCACTGTAACAGAATTTGCTGTTTGACCTGAATGGCAGATGTGATAGAACAAATACAGTCTGAAACCCTTACTTTGAATAAATTAGCACTCCCTCAAAAAATACACCAAAAGCAGTGGGAGCAACTACAAAATGGAGTGCTGCTTGAAATGTGTATTGCCACAAACCATACATACACAATGTTTTATTTTGTAGAACAGCATTCCTATAAAGAACCTAACTTTGTGACTACAAATCTCTTTGATCGTGTACCTCTGACTAATTACAGTACATGTGGCTGCTTATAGCAACCTTTTAGTAGCCGCTTAAAGATCACATCAGAAGTGGTTGTGTTGATGTTATACATCATTGTCCATGGGTGGGTAATAGCTTAATTCAAGTGCATTGCACTTTTTTAAAAATTCTATCCTGCATCCAAGCAACAGCCTACTGTTTCAATACTGTTGTAGATATGACTGGTTTTTCAGCCTTCCTCCTTGTAGTTGTATAATTCCTATTGACACTTTTGGCAGGCCTATCTCCGACTTCCACTTTTATTCCAAATTTGTTGTGTACATAACACTGTTTCTTCTCATTCAACTTGGAAATGTTACCATCATGATCTTCTTGCCTTTATGGAAATGGGGCAATTTCTTCCGAAAATATTGTTACATTGCAATTAAAGTGTCTTTTGCAAAGTGTTTAAAAGGCTATACGCAAACTATACGTCTATGGTTTAATGTTTCTTTTACAGGAAATGGAACTTTGATTGGAGCCTCAGCTAATGTTGTATGTGCTGGAATTGCAGAACAGCATGGATATGGATTTTCCTTCATGGAATTTTTTAGGTACAGTTTTTCAAAATATTTTACGAATGCTTGATCAACTTATTTCTCTGCTAATGTCCTTCAGAATCCTTGTGTTTCACAACAGATTGCTAAGTGTTCTGTGAGCGATCGCAACTGAAATACAAGGATTTTGACTAAAGTGACTTTTTATATAGTTTGATAGAAGGCAAATATGCCATAATTTTTACACTGTGTGTAAAATGAGTGTGGCTGAAAAAGGATTAGTCTTAAGGACTGTTATCAACGTGAAGATGTATACTGCAGGGCCATGAAAATATAATACATGTTCTTGACTGCATCCCAATCTTTGTAATTATATGCCTATATACAGTATATTGAGCTTTGACTAGGCTATTTGGGCCCAGCCCTAAACACATACAGGTACACCAAACAAGTATACACATTGTAGGAGTAAGTAATGTCGTAATCCACAGACATTTGGGTACAATAACCCTGTGATAATTTTGACATGACAGTCTCCAACATTTGACTTTATGATGAGTGCTTTTGAACTTCCTTTAGATTGCATATGTTGTGTATACACCGATTTTATCTGTGTAAAGCAGTCGCAATACATGTTCTGGGTTGTAGCTGATACACAAGAAGTTCACATAAAATTCATAAGCCTATACAATAAAAAGTCTAAATATAATACATTACACTTTATAGATGCACGAGTTTAACTGTTTTCTGTGAAAATAAAAATAACACCATAACACCTAGATTACAATCACTCATAGTGGCAGCTTGGGTTGAAGAAAAAAAAAAAGCCAGAAGAAATGCTAGTGCAATACAGGTTTATAGCAGTTGAGTAATAAAAAGTGATACAAATCACACTCACAGGTTCGACAGCACTAAACAATAGTTTCCTTCAATGCGCGATGGGACTAACTCCCTATTTCCCCTCTTGAGGCTCTATAAATTCACATATGTAACCTTCACGGTGTGATGCATCTATTCCTGGGGTAGATACCGGTAAGTATAGCTGTCCTACTCGCTAAAATATAAGCCCCATACCTTTTTAGGCAGCAAGGTCCTTACTGCTACTCTGACATTAGTTACCTGACTCAGCAAAGACCTGAGAGCTAAAGGTCTCAACTGGCTTCCCGATACTTGAACAAAAGTAACGAAAAAGAGCTTTATTTTTTTTTTAAATGTTTGCATCGATATTCTGATCATACGTCCTGGTTACATAGGTAACTAGGCAACTCTGTATTATGGGGAGCCCCTGGTGAGACAACATTTTGCATGTGAAGCACCTTTTAAAGAAACCTAAATTGTTGGAAGCTTTGGATTGGCAGATTCTTTCATTCAGGTATAGAAACGTATTTTGTAAATTCAGAACAATTTGGAGGAACTTTGTAATCTGAAGGACAGTGATCTATAAACCTATACCACTGAAGATGGTACATCTGGAATACTCTTTCATGGTGTAATTGACCTTTCTGACATTCATGTCATTGAATGACATAACCTCTTTACAGGACTAGCACCATATACTTCACTACTGTCTGAGAAGTTACTGTATGGATGGGGGAAAATCCTTTTTTGCAAGGTTTATAATGTGCTTGTATATTGCTCAGGGACATGCTGACACCTGGACAAGATTTGGTCTTTTTATGACGTTCTATTTCCATCACACCATGTAGAGCCTGACCATCAAAACAATTGATTCACTGGGGGCATTGAGAGGGCAAACGTTGGTCTACCCACTCTACCTTCCACCATCAATAAGTAGATGATTCTCACTAGAAAGTGAAGTGATCACTTTTAGTTAGGTCCAGTATCTTAATGGCACTAACATATTCTGCACTCGTTTACAACTGGAAAATACAAAAGTAAGACCTAAATCTACATAAGGATCAGCGGTCCCTGCCCATAGGCCAACAGCACTTTAACTGCATCACTATGCTAACATATTGGAATTCCATAAATTTTACTTCTGAAACAAATTGTTGAAGTTTTGTTACAAGAAATGTTTAACCATGTCAAACCATAAAGCAGTATGAGTAATACCTCAAACGTTTTATGATGGGAGGACATTAGACTGCGCATCCCTATTCTTGGTCATTGTAACAAATGTATGATATTTATTATTACTTTCACATCTCTAAGGTTACAATTCAATAGGACAACATTTAGCCTATCAATAATAAATGTGCCAATATGGGGGGGGGGGTTAAATCGGTTTCTTGGCTATTGCTATTCGTTCCACATGGGACATATGGTCCTAAACCTAATGTCTGACAGTGGAATGGGAATCTTGCACCACACCTGGGAGAAAATATTTTGAACTTTTATATAACACAATTCCACCATAATGCCAGAACTGCCTCATGCATATCTATTCAGAACTGATACCTGTCATGTATACCTATCTACCTATACTGCTGGTCTTGAATAGCCAGATTGCTCAACACAACACAGAATGAAGGAAGTCCGGGTAGCAGACGTTAGAAAACCAGAACAAGTTATTAGACAAAGCTCCTACAATGCCAGGACTCCGAGCGTAAATACCAAGTCAGTGAAGCCATGAATCCGAGCCAGAAGGGTAGTTGCACAAAGCAAGGAGTCAGTACACAAATGTAGGGGAGAGCAAAAAGGTTAATTAAATAGAATGGTCAGTAAGCGAAGCCAGGGTTCATACACAGAATAGATACTTGGAAAACATAGGAATCGCACTGAAGAGAAAACCCCGACAGGGCAGTGTGCTCAACTCCCTGTCAGTTGCTTTAATCCGGCGGGTCTCGTTTCCTCACGCTACGCACCGACCGCGTCACCGTCCCACAGCAGAGATCGTCGGCTAGTTCATTTGGCAGTGGCCATCCGATAACGTCTTCAGCGTTTCCAATTTTGGCAAAATACAGTCACCGTTTGCTAGTGTATTCATTTTATTTAATGGGGAAATGCTTTCGCCAAAGTGTGGTGAAAAGCAAAGCACTGAAATTGTGGACTCTGTCTCAAAATGCCTAGATATTTATTATATGAAGCAAGAACTATGACCAACCTCTACTCATTTGTTCAAATTTAACTTTTTACTCCTTTATCCAAAACAAGTAACAAACGCATAGCCTAATAATCAGAGCATGATTCAGTCTAGTAATACAGTATGTCCTAACGTTTATTCAAATTTGAAACAAAGTTGTAGCCTCAAAAGTTGTTTTAAGTAGCAATTTGGATGCCCTCAGCATGCTTTAGAAATAATCCATGATGTATTAATTTATGCCTTTTTAAGTGTACATTTTAGATTTCTTCTAGAACAAAATTGTTTCAGTTGTTGAATTTTTGCTAGACATACTTTTAACAAAATTGTTCACAGCGGGTAGTTCAATTTATTTCTTTTTGTAAACCGTGGCCAGTAAAGCATGGGAAGCAGTATCTTTGGTAAACCCTGTCAATCCCACTTGTGAAAGGGATTAATGTGATCTCCTACTGCTTTTCTTTCCCTCAAATGACTTTGTTTATATCATATATATTTAAATCTATAACATCAAATTTTAAGAATGGAAAAACCATAAACCTGTCAAATTCTGTATCTTAATGACATTCCAATACGGGTAAACAAACCTGCATGACCATTACAGATTTGAAGAAAATACATATTCACAGGCACAGCTTTTACACATAATTGGTACAATGGGAAAATTGCATTTGAATTTTGAGACTTCTGTTTAAATATTGGTCTAGACATGTGAAATTTTTAACAAAATTGATGGGCACTATACTGTTAAGGTACCGGCTGGGTGGAGTAGAGGTAATGTCACCGCTCTGCATGGAGAGAGCCTGTGGAGTCATGGGTTCGATCCCAGCGAGCACCTCTCCAGTAAGTGTCCTTGGCAAGACACCTAACGGTACATACTCGCCACCCAGGACATACTTGAAAACGAGAGAAATCTCAATGTATCCTTCCTGGTAAAATCCTTTCACAAAAAAAAAAAAATGACATGTTTCATTTGGTGCAGAACTGCACAGCCAGGGAATGTGGAAGATGTGACTTAAAGACACCAGCAGATAAATCCTAAAATCCTGTTGCAGTCTTGGTGCATACACCAGTTTGACTTACTGTCAGTGACGTTTTTACATTTTTCCAGTGCAAATAAAACTTGATTTTACTTTGCGGTTTATTCCCCCTAAGATAATCGAATATAACCTGCTTACTATCCTAATATTGCATGAGTTTTTTTGGACAACCCTATTAAACCATGATTTTAGAACACTGAGCAGCATGGACTGAAGGAGCGCAGTACACTGGTAAGAATATGTTCTCCAGAGCTGCTATTATTTATGATCGTGATAGTTTATACTTTCCACCAATTGCAGAGAACGTATTCTGTTCAATTTCCCCCCTCTGGATAAAAACTCGCAATTCAGATAAATTCAGCCAACTCTGTCTTCGTACTTAACAAAATGTCTTTCAGCTTGGTTCCTCCAATCGTGTTAAAATAATTTGGTTTGCTTAAAATGACATCAGACACAAATGCAGTTCATTTACTTTTTCCATATTTTTGTAAAGTTTTTTTGGGGGGGGGCTTCTCGCTGCCTTTGCATACCATATTAAATTTCTATATAAAGTTATTGACTAAAAAAATGTAAACTGCCAAACATCTAACATTATACTATGTAACTAGCACTTGTGACTCACGCACATAATGATCAAATCTATATTAATAGTGTGGTATAATAACTTCTTATTGAGAAGCTGAGCATTGTTCCTCCAGCGAACGGCGAAATGTTTGCTTGCCTCCCTGTTCTGTGCCACAGGCCTACAGTCCTCCAACCAGAATGTCCCCTTCCCTGCTTCTCCAGGAAGGTTATCACTACATCCCTTCTTCCAGCACAGGGCAAGAAAAACTTCCTCTCCTGACATTTAAATCCCTGCTGAATGACCGATACTTTTTTTTTTTTCTTGGAAAGGATTTTACCAGGAAGGATACATTGAGATTTCTCTTGTTTCCAAGTATGTCCTGAGTGGTGAGTATTTACCGTTAGGTGTCTTGCCCAAGGTTGCTCGCTGGGATTGAACCCATGACTCCACAGGCTCTCTCCATGCAGAGCAGTGATGTTACCTCTACTCCACCCAGCCGGTACTTGTTTTCTTTTTGGATACAGTGATCTCTGTGAGGTCCTTGGACAGACTCCTGATAAAACAATGTATTGGAGACACAATGGGCACTATTTCCTTGTTTGCTCGAATGGGGAAAATCTGCGCCTGCAGATTTACCTGTAGCGTCAGCATGTTACGTGTCATTCTGGGGCAGGTGCCACCTCAGCACCCCCGCTCCGGAACGCACCTCCTATCTGTTTTTGATACTCGCGGTGTAGAAGCAATATCAAGAGTATCCCCACATGGAGTTCTTAAGACTTTATGGAGGGTTTCTCTTCCGACCGAGAGCCCTGCGTGACATTGCGTTGCGCCACAGAGGTATAGCAGAGGGAGCCTGGGAACTATTTGATTAACTTCCTTCATTAGGATCTACAAAACAATGGCTATGTACTACGTTGCATATTGTCTTGGGGCAAGAAATGGTGTACAAAGATGGGCTTGTCAAATTCCAGGACCATGCATGTTTAATTTTCACCAACAGAGAACGCATCTTATTTTTTCCCCTATTACATGAGGGGAGTACATTTCTGTAATAAAGACCCTGTAACATTCGTGTGCCTTTACACCATATATTCTCTCTCTACCATAGCCAAGATATAACTTGTGTAATTGGTGGTTAGTTTTTGTTCTTTTTAGTAGGTGAAGGCACTGGTTTACGAAAAGCTTTCAAACATCCAGCCATATTCTAAAGTTCTCCCACTGATGGAGTGCTACTTGGTCTTTTCAATGTTCTTTTAGATCGGATGGCCTCAAAGCACAAAGATATAAAGTGCAAAACTGTTAGACCCATATGGTTTCACAGAATTAAAGCAAAATCCCATTCACGTAGTTAAGAGCCTAATTCTGACAGGCTCAAATCTTAGCACTTTTGGAAGTAGCGCTCCTTCAGTGAGAGAACTTTGGATGAACTTCGATGTACCTGGGATAGAGGGTACTTGTGTGTGGTTGATGTAGAGAGATACATATTCCAACCTCTGTGCTGTTATACTTTTATATTGTATTGTTTGCGCTTATACCTATTTATAGTTTGTCTCCAGTCATAATCTAAGAATAATCAAATTGTGTGATGTGCAATCAAAAAATGAGTCATTTTTTTACTTTTTTTTTAAAGCAAGATTCCAAAGGAACGTGGTAATATTAAGTTGTTTATAGGAATTTAAATAATACCCAGCATCCTGATTTATTTTTGCAGGCCATTTTTTTCATGTTGGTAGAGGGCAGCCATTTTTGCCTTATCCATTTAGTAAGTCGTACTCAGTGGTTGGTCATGCTATCCTGTACAACTGCATTGAAACCTTTTATTCCTTGTTATGAAATATTTTAAACTACTCCCTAAGAATATTCCACTTAAAGAGTAAAATTGCAAACATTCCTCTGTGCAAAACGCTATTTTCAAGCTACGTATGAGAAATTTTATACATATACACTTGCATATATGCATGTGCTTCGGCATCGCCACAGGATCAGAGCGGCAGAAACTCTTTTGATTTCATTTTACAATGCTCTGCACACTAGAATAGGTCTTTTGTTCTATACAGACTGCAAATGGATATTGATGCCTAATTGCCATTTATCTGAAGAACATTTGTGTTGCTGTTCTACCTCTTGTTTTTATGATCATTCATTTTCAAGGGCATCATTGTATACAAAAACCACTTAATGGAATAATATACTGTACAAATTTTATGGTGATTTACTATAGAAACCAAATCCCCACAAATAATGTCCAACTTTTGGCTATTCTAAAATTAATTTGGCTTTGCTGCTCGACTTTAAAGTTCTTGAATTACAAATACAGCTATCCAGAGAAGAAATGTAGATCTGAGAATGTAGACCCACAGCGTCCAATCAAGATATTTTTAAATTGGATACAGACAACTGTGGAAGTGCAATTCTTGCTCATATTTGTATTTAGCAAATTAAAACTTTGTCAGTATTGTGAAATATGAAACATTGTGGAATAGTTAATTAACACTTTTCTGAATTTTTTTTAATCCGAGAAACTACTGATGAAATATAGATCTGTGAAATCATGGTGACAACGTCTAATTAAATTTTGTTTTGTCAAGTCTACGGGTAGATCAGAGACCATATAACCATTTACATATGCCTTTTACAAATGTTCTTTTCAAGAATTTTTAATATTTATGTTTTTTAAAAGACTAAACTAAAGATGGAGGACATGCTTGAACATCTTGAAATTAGTCTCTTTAGAAAATACAATTAAATACAAAACCTAGGTCTCGGACCAAATCAGTCGGGATTCTAATTATTGCTAGAACATCAATTAACTGAACTTTTTGTATTCTTTAAATCACAAGGAAGTTGACTTTTGCTGTTGATGCAAATGTGCATTTAGAATAATTATTTTTAAAAAAAATACTCTTCTGTTCAGAACGGAGTTCAGCAAATTTTACTTGGAATGCTGGGGAAGCAGATTAGCTTGTTCCCTATTGTGATGCTTGTCAAGGTGTACAAGGTGATCTCCAACCCTTAAATAACATACGGCATGATTCTTCTGCATAAGTTATGAATTTGCATGGTTCCAGCTGTGTGCTTCTTTGATAAGTAATCATGAATATAGTTCATCAAGCACTTGTAGCAATGCTGAATCAAAACTGGCACGACTTTGAGTGAAAGAGTAGGAAAGCAAGCTGCAATGTAATGATTGGGCTGGTTTTCCTCTAGAGCCTTTGTCAGTGTCACATATCCCATGGCTTTCTGCAGGCGGTGTGTCTTAATTGCTCTCCGTGCATTCTCAATTCTGCCTCTTTCTTCTTTTTAAATATGCATGCTGTCAAAGTAGAACAAAGTGACTTTTTTCCTGTATTTATTTTCTAGTTGGAGCCAATTTTCGGAAAGTGGTTGATTTTAAAATGTTAAATGTATTTGTTTCTGCCATAAATTACTCAATTACCTACAATGCATGAATGGGAACTAAAATTTGAGCTGTCGGTTATTGTCTAGTCATTATATATGCCTGGTATGCCAAAAGACACTTGGAGCTTAATGCATTATATAGTAGACAAAAAAAGGCAGAATGTAAGAAAACAAGCATGATATTCCAGCAGCTTCAGGAAAATGTCATGCCCTCTGGCGATACGAGGAAAAGCTCCACCCAGATCAGGTTGTGGCTCAGGCAAAAAAGGGGTATTCTGGCCTATATTCTGATTAGAACCTACTTTCTCTTCCTGTATATGTTGATTATGTTGCCAGACTTTCAACTTGTATACTTCCTAGTAACACCTTGCCATTAGTTCTTGATCCCTAGCATACCCTGGATTATGTACAGCCATGGCCAAAGGTTTTGAGAGGGACAACTATTTTCACAAGGTCTGCTCCCTCAGTTTTTATGATCGCAAGGCATCTGATCACTCTTCATAACATTCCGGTGTACATGCAGTTTGCAAAGTCCCTATTTGCCATGAAAATAAACTTTATCCCAAAAAACATTTCCACTGCATTTCAGCCCTTCCACAAAAGAACCAGCTGACGTCAGTGATTCTCTCTTTAACCACTTGGCTGCTAAGGATGCGCTCAGCGCGTCTAGCCAAGCGGTTCTCCTGTGCTATGGACGCGCTGAGCACGTCCTAGCACAGGAGGCAGCAATTGGCCGGGGTTCCGGCCGATTGCTGCACTGCCTCGGGTGCGGTCCGACATCTTGGATGTCAGCTCGGCACTCCAGGACCCCGGCGGGGACAATAGATGTTATCCTTTGGACCTCTCTCTCTCCACTTCCGTAAGGGGCAGTGGTCAAAGGCAGGCACCGTTTGGAAGGGCACAGCCTGCCCTTCCAAACAGTGGCTGGCTTTAACCCCTTGGGGGCCGGATCACGATTTGGTGCCAAAAACGCCAGATCACAATCCTCTCCCGGAGCTGGCTGGTATCTTGGATGTCGGCCAAGCTTCCAGGATCTCCCCCCGATGACTGGCGTCATCGTAGATAGCACGATGACGTCAGTTCTAGAGTTAACCCCTTAGTGACCGGGCGGTTTTACACAAATCCGTCCTTTAGTGACCGCTGCTGTTTTTACGTTTCTGCGCTGCTCGTGTTTAGATCAAATTTTCCTCTTACTCGTTTATTCAACCCACACATATTATACACCCTTTTTCCCGCCATTAAATGGACTTTCTAGAAATACCATTATTTCCATCATATCCAATAATTTAATATAAAAAAAATATGAAATATGATGAAAAAAATGGTAAAAACACACTTTTTCGTAATTTAATCCCCTAAAGCTATAACCACCAATAAGACCCCGGCTAAATAGTTTCCAAATTTTATCCCGAGAATAGAAATACCCAATTTTTACATGTTTACCTTTTAACCCTTTCACTGCTGAGCCAGTTCATCTATGTGCGCTGCGCTCATTCTGACCATTTTGTGCTAATTATTTTTAGATGACAGCCTAGGTCCTATTTAATTAAACTCCCCCAGACAAAAAAAACTTTTTAAAAAAAAACATTTTTTTATTTTATTAAATTTTTTTATTATTTTTTTTTATTTAATTTTTTTTTACATTTTTTTTTAAAACCAAACCTGGTCATGTTTGGTATCATTTGAAAGGCCATAATCAGGCCTTTCAAATGATGGCATATATGACCATCTAGCTGCCATGGATCGGGAGATAAAGGATCCTTAGGATCCCCTTATCTCTACATGGCAGCTAGAGGGTTAACTGGCCCACTGACATCCTCACACATATGGTGAGGTTGTCAGTGGGTGGGGGGGGACCTGGAGGCTTGGCTGTAATCCAAGATGTCAGCCCCCCTCCAGGTTTGAATCACGTTTTGGTGCCAATTGGCGCCGCAACGTGATCCGGTGGCGAAATGGTTAATGCCATACACCGCTGGAAAGGGGAGGCTCTCCTCTCTCCAGCGGTGCAAACGGCATCTCCCTAGCTTCAATGGTTGGGGAGATAGAGGGCTCCAAAGGAGCCCCCCCTCCCCTCCATTGAAACACATGGGGGCACCTTCTGATGATGTCACCACGCAGCGTGGCGACGTCATCAGCCTCGCCTGCCCATGTAAATCACATGGGCAGGCTTCCTCCCTGTCAGATCGCCGTGGGATCCGACGAGGGAGGTGAGTATCGGGCGGGAGGGGGATTTGGCGCCGCTGACGTACCCTGTACGTCATCGGGTCTAAGGGAGACCCGAACACAGGACGTACAGGGTACGTCAGCGGTCGGGAAGGGGTTAACCCCTAGCTGCCACCAATGGTGGAGATAGGGGTTCCAATGAACCCCCCCATCTCCCGATCCATGGCAGCTAGGGGTTAATGTTTGGCCAGAGCATGGTCTTTCCAATGATGCCAAACATGACCGTGTTAAAAGTTAAGAAAAAATAAAAAAATTTAAATTAACAAAAATATATTTTTTTGTTTTGCTAATGCAGCAATATTGTTCCCATTTCAAATATGTGAACAATGATACTGCACTAACGATTTTTGTATGGGGTGCATTTGTTAAAAATCGTGTAATTTTCCCCCATTTCTAATTTTCTCGTAACTAACTCGTAGAAAATATAACCACAAACGCTCGCATGTTAAAATTTGGAAAAAAAAACTTTACATATTGTAAATTATTGAAAATTCTAATTATATTGCATTTTTTGTTATAATCTACAGACAGGACATGATGTAAGAGAAAAAAAGTTGTCATCTGCGCTCGTTTCTATGTATTCCATGTACAACAAAACACGATCAGGGTTATTCAGAGAGTGTGAAGAGCAGGAGAATGACTGGAGAATGAAAAATTCTAGGTCAAAATAGCCGAATTGGAAAGTGAGATGAAAGGGAGAATTTTTCTGGTTTGGCTATTTTGACCTAGAATTTTTAATTCTCCAGTCATTCTCCTGCTTTTCACGCTCTCTGAATAACCCTGTATGAGGTTTTTGTTTGTTTCAATGGCCATTGCAACGTAAGCTCACTCGCCACTTCAAGGCACCTCTTTGTAGAGTGAGTACCTAACCAATGTAACCAAAAAGCCGCTCTACTGAGCAGCTCCAAGCCCCTCCTGCTGCTTTTCAGCTAAGGAGAGGCAGAGATATGGTGGGTTTTATTTATACACACACCAAACACTTCCCATTTGGGGTAAAAACAAAAACATGGAAAGAGGAACAACAGCAAAACGACGGACTGGTGTTACAAGTATATAATGATATATTATGAATCTGCCGAGTCTGCCGGAAATAAAGATCTATATGTCTGGGTCATATTATAAAATAAGGCTTCAAAACGCATTTAAACATGAGGAGCAAAACCGGTAAAAATGAGCTCAGCACACAGGCGTGAAATGGCTCAGCAGCGAAGGGGTTAACACCGAGTGTTGACAAGGACAAGGCTGGAGATCAGTCTGTCATGCTGATTAAGTTAGAATAACAGATTGGAAGCGTTAAAAGGGAGGGTGGTGCTTGAAACATTGTTCATCTGTCAACTATGGTTAGCTGCAAGGAAACCTGTACAGTCATTTATTGTTTTGCACAACAAGGGATTCACCTAAAGCGACGATTTATTGGATCATCAAGAACTTCAAGGAGAGAGGTTAAATTGTTGTGAAGAAGGCTTCTGGGCGCCAAGAAAGTTCAAGCGCCAGGACAGTTTCCTAAAGTTGATTTCAACTGTGGGATCGGGGCATCACCAGTGCAGAGCTTGCTCCGGAATGGCAGTAGGCAGGTTGAGTGCATCTGCAAGCACAGTGAGGCAAAGACTTTTGGAGGATGGCCTGGTGTCTAGAAGGGCAGGAAAGAAGCCACTTCTCTCCAGGAAAAACATTGGGGACAGACTGATATTCTGCAAAAGGCACAGGGATTGGACTGCTGAGGACTGGGGTATTTTGTATGACTCCACTTTCCGACTGGGGCATCCAGAAAAATGCTTGTCCGTAGAAGAAAAGGTGAGTGCTACCATTAGTCATGCCAACAGTAAAGCATCCTAAGAACATTCATGTGTGGGGTTGATTCTTGGCTAAGGCAGTGGGCTCACTCCCAATTATGAACATAGCCATGAACAATGTTACGGAAACTTCCTCCGAGAGTAACTTCTCCCAACCATCCAAGAAACGTTTGGTGACGAACAATGCCTTTTTCCAGTATGATGGAGCCCCTTGCCATAAGGCAAAAGTGTGATAACCCAGAGACTCGGAACAAAACATTGAAATTTTGGCTCCATGGCCAGGAAACTCCCCAGACCTTAATCCCATTAAGAATTTGTGGCCAATCCTCAAGAGGCGGGTGGACAAACAAAAACCCACAAATTCTGACAAACTCCAAGCATTGATTATGCAAGAATGGGTTGCCATCAGTCAAAATGAGGCCCAGAAGTTGATTTACTGCATGCCAGGGTGAATTGCAGAGGTCTTGAAAAAGTAGGGTCAACACTGCAAATATTGACTATCTTTGCATAAACTTTATGTAATTGTCAATAAAAACCTTTGACACTCACTTATGAAATGCTTGCATTTATAATTAATTCAGTATAGCATAGTAAAATCTGACAAAAAGTTCTAAAAACACTGAAGCAGCAGACTTTTTGAAAATTAAGATTTGTGGTGTTCTCAATTTTGGCTATGGCTGTATATTTGGACTATGCTGTTTTTTCACACTTCTCACTGTCAGCCAGCCTTTTCAAATACCTCATGGTTCATCTTTGAAAAGCCTTTCCTTTTATGTGCTTTTGCAGATTCTGCAACCCCTACCTGGTTGATAGTTGTGTCTTTTGTGTTTATATATTGAAAATCTGTCAGCCATCAACAAACCCTGGCCCTGTCATTTCCTTTTACATCAATCTTTGAACATAGGCTGAAACAACTAATCGTCAACTATTCTCATCGATTAGTTGGTCTAAGTACAGCACACACTGTTTAGCATCAGACGGAGCTACTTTTGAACTGACTGGAGAAGATGTGCCAGCTGCTTTAATCCGTAGGATTATGTGTTTTTACTTTTTTGATATCTAGTAAAAGTTACATTTTATTTCTACTCCTATTTTCAGTTATCCCAGTGTCCACATATGATTTTGTGTTTTCACTTTAAGGTTACCCCCTAGCAAGGTCAATGGGCCTTCTTTACTGTTTGGTCTTTCTGCTCCGTTCCAACAAATACTGTTAGGAGATACAATGTTGCCCTATACAGGTGAAACTCGAAAAATTTGAATATCGTGCAAAAGTTCATTTATTTCAGTAATGCAACTTAAATGGTGAAACTAATATGAGAGACTCCTTACATGCAAAGCAAGATTGTTCAAGCCGTGATTTGTCATAATTGTGATGATTATGGCTTACAGCTCATGAAAACCCAAATCCATAATCTCAGAAAATTAGAATATTGTGAAAAGGTGCAATATTCTAGGCTCAAAATGTCCCACTCTAATCCGCTAATTAAGTAATAACACCTCCAAAGGGTTCCTGAGCCTTTAAATGGTCTCTCAGTCTGGTTCAGTAGGAATCACAATCATGGGAAAGACTGCTGACCTGACAGTTGTGCAGAAAACCATCATTGACACCCTCCATAAGGAGGGAAAGCCTCAAAAGGTAATTGCAAAAGAAGTTGGATGTTCCCAAAGTGCTGTATCAAAGCACATTAATAGAAAGTTATGTGGAAGGGAAAAGTGTGGAAGAAAAAGGTGCACAAGCAGCAGGGATGACCGCAGCCTGGAGAGGATTGTCAGGAAAAGGCCATTCAAAAGTGTTGGACTTTCACAAGGAGTGGACTGAGGCTGGAGTCAGTGCATCAAGAGCCACCACACACAGACGGATCCTGGACATGGGCTTCAAATGTCGAATTCCTCCTGTCAAGCTGCTCCTGAACAACAAACATCAGAAGCGTCTTACCTGGGCTAAAGAAAAACTGGACCACTGAGCAACAGACCAGGTCTAAGTCCTCTTTTCTGATGAGAGCAACTTTTGCATCTCATTTGGAAACCAAGGACCCAGAGTATGGAGGAAGAATGGAGAGACACACACTGAAAGATGCTTGAAGTCCAGTTTGAAGTTTCCACAGTCTGTGTTGATTTTTGGAGCCATGTCATCTGCTGGTGTTGGTCCACTGTGCTTCATTAAGTCCAGGGTCAACGCAGCCATCTACCAGGAGATTTTGGAGCACTTCATGCTTCCTTCCGCAGGCGAGCTTTATGGTGATGCTGACTTCATTTTCCAGAAGGACTTGGCACCTGCCAAAAACACCAAAACCTGGTTCAATGACCGTGGGATTACTGTGCTTGATTGGCCAGCAAACTCGCCTGACCTGAACCCCATAGAGAATCTATGCAAAGCGAAAGATGAGAGACAGGAGACCGAACAATGCAGAAAAGCTGAAGGCCGCTATTGAAGCATCCTGGTCTTCCATAACACCTCAGCAGTGCCACAGGCTGATAGCTTCCATGCCACGCTGCATTGAGGCAGTAATTGCTGCAAAAGGGGCACAAACCAAGTACTGAGTACACATGCGTGCTTATACTTTTCAGAGGTGCGATATTGTTCTATGTACAATCCTTGTTTTATTGATTGCATGTAATATTCTCATTTTCTGAGATTGTGGATTCTGTGTTTTCATGAGCTGTAAGCCATAATCATCAGAATTATGACAAATCACAGCTTGAAATATTTAGTTTCACCTTTTAAGTTGCATTACTGAAAAAAATGAACTTTTGCACGATATTCTAATTTTTTGAATTTCACCTATATGTGTACACATTTAGACATTGTCTGCATTCTAAGGAAAGGCATGTGTGCATATTTTCCATATCATTGAAATGTAATGAATCATTGCAATGCAATGAATTCATTGCAATATCATGCAATGAATAGCTTTATTTTTTTTCTTTGAGAGGTGTAAAGGACAAAGAGTAATCTCTACACAGCGGTTTCCTTCTGATCTTGCTGTCCACTATCAGACAGTTTATTTTAGAGTGTTTTTTTAGAGATTTTTTTCTAGAATAGCCCCTTCACTGCTGAGCCATTTGACCCCCCCATGTGCCGAACTCCCTTTGACCATTTTGTGCTCATGTTTAAACACGATTTAGAAGTTGTTTCATTGTAGTACCCAGACAAAATCTATATATATCTCCATATCCTTATTTTCAGCAGACTTGGTAGATTCAAAATATATCATGTTTATACATCATGTCCAGTCAGAATCATGTCCTGCGCTCCCTAGCTGATCCCCTTAGTCTCCTCCAGCCGCTCGCAAAGTCACACTGCCTGGATCTCTTCTCGCGAGGAGTGAAACCAGGAAGTGTGAGGTCACGATCGGCTGCAGTGTGACTGCAGGGACTGCGAGGGAGCGCAGGACATGTAAGTATCCAGCCCGAGTGTGGCACGGGGATACCGCTTTCAGTATTGAAAGTTAACCCCTGAGCCACACTCATACCGCTAGGGGGCCAAAATAAATAGGACCGATTCTGACATATAAAATATGTCAGAATCGGACCGCCAGGTAGGTTAACTAAAACAAAAAACAAAGTCTGGCACATTGGGATTTTATGAATAATATAACTGTATTTTATACAGATTTTTGCCCATGGGGTGAGTAACAGCAGTGGTATTGCTTATGTTATACGTGACAAATCCAAGATGTCTGCCCCCTCTGGGGAGACCTCAGTGATCAGCGCAGGACTGTGAAATCTAGTGCGAAAGCAGAGGATGTGCTCAGCACATCGTCTGCAGTGAAGTGGTTAACCACTTGGCTGCTATGGACGTGCTCAGCGCGTCCAGCCAAGTGGTTCTCCTGTGCTACGGACGCGCTCAGCGCGTCCGAGCACAGGAGGCAGCATTTTTTGTTATAATATACAGACAGGTCATGACGTATACATATAATAATGACATATTATGAATCTGCCGAGTCTGCCGGAAAGAACGATATATAATATGTCTGGGTCATATAATAAAATAAGCCTTCAAAACGCATTTAAACATGATGAGCGAAACAGGTAAAAATGACCTCCGCACAGAGGTGGGAAAAGCCTCAGCAGCGAAAGGGTTAAAGATATTTTCTGAGGTAAAAATATAGTTGTTCAACAGTAACACCACCCCCTCCCTTTTTGACCAGAGTTTACTAGGCACATCTAATCCAGCGTTGGGCACTCTCTCCAATTCCTCCCTTACAGGTGCAGCATCCATGAACCTGTGATATACCTGGGAGGAAGCTGACCGGTCACTGCCTGTATATAGTAATTTGCTGGTCAGAAATTTACTGAACTCTGTTTCTGACCACAAGTCTTGAAATCTGATCAGCAAAAGTGAAAAGGGATGAATGTTTTCTGGTACACCTGGAGAAGGGAAGGGGGTGAGAAAGTCACTCTGTGCACTATGGCCTTTTCTAATTTCATTGTGCCTAGATTTTTCCTGTAGCGTTTTATTAAATGTTTTAATGTACTTTGAAGCTTTTTTAGATTTCTACATTGTCTCGACAACATGGAATCTCTTCTGAACACAAACGGTTTTATGATATTTGTATTGATCACTAATAATCTGAAGTTAATGTTAACATTTATTTTTTCTTTTGCTTAGGTTGGGATTCCCAATGATGTTGATCTCCACAACAATTGGAATGTGTTATCTGCTGATTGTCCATGCTGTGCTGATGTGGAATTCCTAAACTCTAAAAGTCTCCTACTTGTTTTGTGTGTGCATCAGTATTTGTGCATTGATCATTATGGCAATAACCTACAATCTATAAATCGAATGCACTGAATCGAATTGATAAAACTCCTTTAAAAATACAAAGAATCCAGTTATGACCTCCAATGAAGGGATCTTTTAGAAATAATAAAGACCAGGCAATGCTTCCTATTGTTTTTAAATCTATAAAAGTGTCATTTCAATAGCTTTAATATCTTTAGAATTGGTGTCATCGCATTTTGAATTTGGTTTGAAACAAGTGGAGTACAACTTCTGGTTACTCTAGTGTTAGGTATTTTTGAACGTATTTGGTTACTCATCCTTTTCTGGTCAATATTTATGAATGAATAGTTCTTGGATAAAGTGAGAAATCAGGTTTAATGTGCAGAAACCTCTTGATCACTGCTCTAAAACGATCAAATTGTCCTAGATTGCTCTCTTAATAATGGTAAATAGGCCCTTTGTTCTGAAGTGTTTACAGTACATATAAATGTTTATGAATCCTTGAGTTAACCAAGGTAGACATTTCTAAGTCTTGAAAAATCTTAAGACTATTTTACTGCATTACCCTCCATTTGATTATTTGAATACTGGGATTCAGACAATGGAACTGGCTGATTTTTCCAAGTATTCCACATCCGAGTAATGCTCATCCAACTCAGTGAAAATTTGTGCTTCTGGTAATGCACAGGTTTTCAATGTGTTGAATTCAATGGAATTCTACTGCTTGTATTTGGGGATTTGGGTTTAATTTCCAATCCAAGTCAAAGTGGAAATAATCACGTAGGTTGAATCAAGATCTTAATAGTTTCTTGACACAAACTATTCATCCCAATAGTTAAAGTACCTTTTTCCAAATAGTACTTCAGATAGCCATCATGGTCATGAATAGAATAGTTATTAAATACATTTTCCCTTTTGTGAGTCATTTGTTTTAGGCTGTTGCTCATCCCAATTGTGTAAATGTACAGTCTTCTGAATCAAGCCTTTTCAATGTATTTTTATTCAGTGTGTCATGCTGCAGGTCCAAATTGCCTCTTGATATGTAACCTATCACAATAATCATGCTGAAAAAAACATGGTTTTGTAACAAAAAATAAAAGCAAGTATTGATAAACCTAAGCGTTGCCTTAAATGGATCCAATTCTCTTTACATTGCTATTTGAAATGTTATCTTTTGTATTGATTTTGTAGTTTGGAAAAAAACTGTGCAAACTTCTTGGAGCAACCAGAGCTGAGCAGTAATCTCAAATGGATATGTGATTCCACCCCACCCATTGAATGCTGTCTAACAACTGTATGAATGCTTGGTCAACCCCCCCCCCAGCTGTACATCCTCTAGACTAAATTCTTTATAGGATTTTGTGTCAAGAGGCAATATCTGGATCCAGGCCTGGGGCGGCCAGAAGACCCCCAACCAAATGTCCAGCAGATTATCTATTTGTCTCCACTGGTCATACCCCTTCTTGGGTCGTTAGTTGGTTCTAGTCTTCCACTTCTGCTTGAATACTTAGTCAATCGCTCTACTCCAAATCAACAAGGTGTTCCTGAGGATTGACTGCATATTTTTTTTTATATAATGCATACTTTTTATGTATATCGATACCATAATATGGTGGAATACTGTTGTTTGACAAAATATACCACTTGGATCCAGTTTTGTCCTCAAAATTTACCTTTGCTCTCCTGATCTCTCTCCCTCCTGTAATATATTCTGGCCTGTCTGGCATTTCTTATTGCATCACGTCTTGCTTCTTAAAATTCCACCACCAACAACTCAACTTTTTGTCTTTCCTCTGTGCAGTTAACCCTCCTTTCCATCCCTCTTCACTTTACTGATACTTTTAGTATCAAGTTCAAAATACTGTTTCTTGCATAAAAAAATACTAACCATCTACGGCTATGGTCAGACGAACGCAGTGCGAATGCGCGTGCAGCCGCACTTTATCACGGCCGTAGTAGCGGCCAATGACTGGCAATATACGAAGTACGGCCGCACGAAAGTGCAGCTGCGCAACACAAGCGGCAAACAAATGCATTTTTTCGAGAATGTGATACCGCTAGTACTGACGTACAGAGTGCGCTGCGTCCGTGATTAGGAGACGTCAAACGCTGCTAATGTCCGGCCAACATAACGTCCAGACGCAAAAAGGGTTTTATTGATGATCCGTATGAAATCAGGGACGAAAATGCGCATCGTATGACCGCTATCGCATATTCCGTGAAAAAATACGTCCATTCGTTCGAACGCACTTTTTCACGGACAAAGCGAAAAATACGATCGTCTGACCCTAGCCTACATCTGATCCTTTATTACGGAATGTGTCCTCTGAACCTTATATACTTCCTAACAGCACCCATGCATCCCATAATTTCTTGTATTCAACCATTCCTATTTATCCTAACCTTCTTTGTGTATTTACCCCACTCCTGTTAGTTTGTAGGTTCACTTGAGCAGAGTATAGTGGTGAAGAGAATGTAGGCGTTATATCAAAAAAAAATAAACCCATCATATCAAGCATAAACTATTACCATTTAATGCTGCCTACTCAAAAAGCCTAGTATTCGCAATTCCTTTTTTGAAAATCTTGGTCATTCGGAGGACAAGTGATCAGTGTAACTATGCTTACATTTTTGTCTTGTCTCTTAAACTAGAATTCTTTGTTAAAGACTTGCTCAAAATCAATGTGTTCTTTGTTCAACATTTTATTTCAAATGAACAGACTTTAGACCTGGTGTGGAGAGGGACCTTATAAAACAACCTATACAAATTGCAGTCTTCTTCACTTCCTCTTTTCCATTCTGTAGCCTCCTACACTATTTTACTTTACTTGTCAAATTATCCAGAATGAATAAACCTTTCTCCAAATTCTTCCACATATGCAACTTCAACCAGACTTTTAGATCATTGATTTTCTTTTTTGATTTTTTTTTTTTTACTATTCACATGTAATCATTATACAGGATGTAGCACATTCGGCATAGAAAGCAAACTTTACATCAAAAGCAAATAGTATTGGTAAGTACTGTCTAATTCACCGTAAAAACAAGCGATAAAAAATTGAAAAAGGGTGGGGAGAGGGGAGGGCTTTGGGGTATCAGCAGAAGCGCAAGAACGGACCGGTATTCCTCTTATAAATCAAAACTTGACCTCGTCCTTTCAGTAGCACAAGTATAGTATCAGAAATGGATACTGGGGAAGTGGGAAGAAGGGAATGGGGAGAAAAGCAAAAAAGGGGCTTGGGGAACCAACGACATACAGTAGAATTACAACAAGACAAGGGGGGCTACAGAAGGGATGAGATGGTGGCCGTTTCTCTCATCTGAAGGCAAACCTAGCCACCCAGTGCTACACAACTAGTCGAGCCGTTGAACACCAGATGCGGAGGGGGTTTCCAGCTCCACGGACATTGGGAGGCCACCCACCTATTGGAACCAGTAGAACCAGATCTGGGTAAAACGTTCCCTTTCCTTGTCAGAAACCAGGAAGGACTCCACCGTATTAAAAGCTAAGAGATCTTATCCATTAGCTGAGTTCGGGAGGGAATCACCACAGGCCTCCAGTGCACTGGAACAAGAAGTCTCGTGCAGAGTAGAACTTGTAGTAGAAGGGATCTTTTCAGGTTAACAGAGACTTCAATGTGGAGAGGCAAAAATGTTGAGGACGTGCAAGGCAATTCAAAGTCGCTAACCTCCTTGATGATGTCCCTAACAGTGCACCAGTAAGGTGTCAGGTTCAGGCGGTACCACAAAGCATGGAGGTACATGCCGGCTTGTGAGCGGCATCTCCAACAAGATGAGGAAGTAGAGGCACCGATCCAGAAGAGATAAGGGGAGCAGTACCAGAAGGTGAGAAGCTTAAACATTGCGGTAATGTCCATGATTGGTATCGTAGCATCGAGTCAATGATTTTTATTTTTACTCTGCGTTCCTGCAGAATCCCATCGCAAAGCTCCCTCTCCCAATGATTCATGAATGATGGAGTCTCAGGGCTGATCAACTGAAGGAGGCGATAAAGCATAGACACACCGTTAGCTAGGGGAAATCCCAGGTTGCAATACCTTTTGACGGCTGAAAGGGCCTCGGCAAGCTAGTGTTCCTTGTGAGCCAGCGAAGGTAGTGTTGGATCTCAAAAGTGAGCGAGGGGTTCCCTTTGTGTTGTAACAGGAGTAGTGATGGGAAAGTGCTGTCCGCGAGAATGGTGTGAGCAGTAATCCTATGTCATTCGGCGTCTCGAGCGGCCTGGAGGATGAAATGGTGTTGGTCCGGCATCTGGAGAGATGGTGCGGTGTTGCCTTGGGGATCCCGTTCCTGGGTTGACTGGTGATGCAGGAGACCGCTGAGTGTCTCCTGCAATAGTGATTGTAGCTCTGAAATGAAGACACCAGACGCGGCTGTATGCTTTAAAACAGTGAATTGAACTTTATGGGTTTCAACAGGGTCCACCCACACAACCAGCATTGATTGGCTCCTTTCCCAGCCTCCTGTTCCCTATCAGGTCCCTTTCAGCCTTCCCATTGTCCAGGGATTAGGCAGATGAGGTCTTGGAAAAGCCTCCAGTCAGCTGGCTTGCTGTATCCTCTATTTTGCCCTTTCAGGCTCCCCCATTGTCCAGGGATTAGGCAGATTAGGTCTTGGAAAAGCCTCCACTCCTCTGGCCCGCTGTATCCTCCATCTTGGGACATGAGATCCTTTGTTCTGTGAAACCATGCTGGGATGAGCAAAATGGCGACGGTGAAAAACACAAACGGTTTCTTTCATACTTTTACAGTCACATCATACAGGGTACATTTTCATTACATTACACCAATAAAACCACATCTAGCAATAAAGTAAGAGGTCCATAGGCTCACACGCAGAACCAAAACGAAAACAGGTCTTTAAAAAGGGTTCAGTCTTTAGTCCTGTGGCTCGCTGAAAAGAGCTCTCATGTCCATTCCGTGACATTTCTCCCCCTTCTAGAGTCCGACGGACACAGTTGGACCCACACGGGTCGACTCGGAAGTCGGAGCAGTCTTTGTGGCCCATAGTCTGTGGGAAGGAGGCGAGCCACCAGGCTTCTCCATTTGTCCTTGCGGTAGTGCCTAGCGTGTTGGGGGTACAAGTCTTTGGGGGTACCCCCTCCGGAATAAGGGTCCTGTGGTTGGGGAGGGGTACCGCCTGTACCACCTCCGGAGGTATCGCGCACCCGGGAAAAACGGGTGCTAAATGCACGCGCCGCGAGTGCCCTGGTCAGCTGTTGGAAAAAACAGTGGCTGCATGGGGCCTCTGGGCCAAAGGGGTGTGGAGATGGGCAGAGTTGAAACAGGCTCTGCCCCATTGCCAGCGCGTCGGCTGGGGGGGTTCAAGGCCGAGGAAGGGTCCCCGGGCAGGAGAATGGCGTCCTCCATCTCCGGTGGGGTCAGTGGCTGCGGAATAAGCAGCCCGGGTGTATCCTCTTTCTGTTCCCCGAGGCAGGCGGTGAAGGTTGGGCAGAGGCCGGCGGCACTATGTCCGGTTGCCAGCTCTTCTGCTGGGGAAGCGGGCGCAGGAACGACGTCCAGGCGGTTGGATGGGGTCAACGGCTGCGGGGTAAGCAGCTCGGGGAAATCCTCCTTCTGCTCCTCGCGACAGACGAGGGAGGGTGGGCAGAGGCCAGCGGCACTCTGCCCCATTGCCAGCTCTTCTGCTGGGTAATCGGGTGTGGGAACAAAGTCCAGGGGGTCGGATGGGGTCAACGGCTGCGGGATAAGCAGCTCGGGTAAATCCTCCTTCTGCTCCTCAGGGCAGACGATGGAGGGTGGGCAGAGGCCAGCGGCACTCTGCCCCGTTGCCAGCTCTTCTGCTGGGGAGGTGGGTACAGGAACAAAGTCCAGGGGGTTGGATGGGGTAAGCGGCTGCGGGATAAGCAGCTCGAGGGTATCCCCCTTCTGTTCCTTGGGGCAGATGGTGGAGGATGGGCAGAGGCCGGCAGCACTCTGTCCGGTTGCCAGCTCTTCTGCTGGGGAAGCGGGCGCAGGAACGATGTCCAGGCGGTTGGATGGGGTCAACGGCTGTGGGGTAAGCAGCTCGGGGAAATCCTCCTTCTGCTCCTCGGGACAGACGAGGGAGGGTGGGCAGAGACCAGTGGCACTCTGCCCCGTTGCCAGCTCTTCTGCTGGGTAAGCGGGTGTGGGAACAAAGTCCAGGGGGTCGGATGGGGTCAACGGCTGTGGGATAAGCAGCTCGGGTAAATCCTCCTTCTGCTCCACAGGGCAGACGATGGAGGGTGGGCAGAGGCCAGCGGCACTCGGCCCCGTTGCCAGCTCTTCTGCTGGGTAAGCGGACACTGGCACAGTGTCTTCTTGCGGGGGCGGGAGGATAACTTCCTCTCTGGGCCACTCGGACCCTTTACGCGGCCCATTCTGGTTGCTTGGCACCTGCCGTGCTTCTTCCGACCTGGCCGGCTCGTCTACTGTGGTCCCGGTGGGGACCCATGGGAGCATCTCGGGCTCCAATACTTCCGTGTCACTTGGACTGTCTGCTTCTTCGGCCAGACAGTCCCAGGTCATGGGGTTTAGGCCTGACTGCGGAGCGTCGTCCAACAACCTTCTGTAGGCCTTCTCAAGCTCCCATTCACGCTCTACCAGGAACTCCAGTTCCTCTATCTCGAAGTCCTTGCTCTCGTATGAGAGTTCCTCTTCCCGGCGTTCCAGTATCTCCTCCAATTGCCACTCCGACTCTTCTCCAAACCCGGGGTCATTGGCCATCCTTTCGTATAGCAGCCCTGTGCCGCCGTAGTGGAGGCCTGCGGTGGAGGCGCCGTCGATGGTGCGGGGTAGCGGGGGGCCTATTAACCACTGGGATGCCCGGTAAGCGGCGTCCAGTGCAATCTCCTGCTGAACCAGGTATTGGAGCTCTGCCTCCCACTCCTCAGGGGGTCGGCCTTTTAGGAATGCTGCTCTGGCATTGTACTGCACTTGGTAGATGGCAGCGTCGGAGGGAACATTGACACCATGGTAGTCCCTTTCATGGTACAGTGCCTCGTACCAGAGTTCTTGGCAGATCTCGTCCCGCTACTCGGGCCCAGAGGGCTCAACTGTAGATCCATGATACCGATCCAGGCCCTCCTGTAGCCTTCTCGGGAATTCAGCCCTCGTGTCTGCGAGGGTGCTGGAACAGTGGCACCACCACTCGATGGGGGATGTGGCGTCCTCGGATGCAGCTCCAGGCGGGCTGTAAGCCTCCATCCAAGGGTCACTGAGATGTGCGGTTTCCTCAATTAAAACTCCAGGCGATCTGTAAGTCCAAAAAGAAGTATCGCTGTGGGGTGTAGATTCCCTGGATGAAGCTCCAGTCGAGCTGTCAACCTCGAACCAGGGTTCTACGGGGTAAGGTTCAGGGGCAGGGTATTCAGTCCTTTTTGTTCGGAGCACCGCCATCCGCAGCTCGTGCTGACGGTCCTTCTCTTGCTCCTCTTCCTGCCGGACCTCCTGGATGGCGTTGTGTATAGCGGCTTCTGATGGGGCGGCTCCGAAGAGGGCTAGCCGCTGCCGCACTTTCCTTTGGAAGGGATCTTCTGGGACCAATGCCTGGGTGGGTGGTAAGGTTGGCGTGCCCACGGCTCCCTGGTCCATTTCCTGCAGTTCCTCGATCAGGGCGGCTTTACTTTTGGAGCCCGGGGTGCCTCCTCGGCTCTCCAGGATGCCCCGCAGGGTGTCTTTTTTGTAGTTGGCGTACCCTGCCATGCTGAGTGCTTTTTCTGGGGGTTCAAAGAGCTATCCCACCGCTGCCACCAGTGTGGCGGGATGGAAGTCCGCCTGCGGTCCTGCTCTATCTGACCCCCCCCTTTGGTGGCGTCCGGCCCGACTACCGAGTGGCACGGCACTCGGCGTCTCGAGCAGCCTGGAGGATGAAATGGCGTTGGTCCGGCGACTGGAGAGATGGTGCGGTGTTGCCTTGGGGATCCCGTTCCTGGGTTGAGTGGTGATGCAGGAGACCACTGAGTGTCTCCTGCAATAGTGATTGTAGCTCTGAAATGAAGACACCAGACGCGGCTGTATGCTTTAAAACAGTGAATTGAACTTTATGGGTTTCAACAGGGTCATTTATACAACTTCACACAAACAGATTACCAACTCCCCCACCCACACAACCAGCACTGATTGGCTCCTTTCCCAGCCTCCTGTTCCCTATCCGGCCCCTTTCAGCCTTCCCATTGTCCAGGGATTAGGCAGATGAGGTCTTGGAAAAGCCTCCAATCAACTGGCTTGCTGTATCCCCTATCTTGCCCTTTCAGGCTCCCCCATTGTCCAGGGGATTAGGCAGATGAGGTCTTGGAAAAGCCTCCAATCAACTGGCTTGCTGTATCCTCTATCTTGCCCTTTCAGGCTCCCCCATTGTCCAGGGGATTAGGCAGATGAGGTCTTGGAAAAGCCTCCACTCCTCTGGCCCCCTGTATCCTCCATTTTGGGGCATGATATCCTTTGTTCTGTGAAACCATGCTGGGATGAGCAAAATGGCGACGGGGAAAAACACATACAAACGGTTTCTTTCATACTTTTACAGTCACATCATACAGGGTACATTTTCATTACATTACACCAATAAAACCACATCTAGCAATAAAATAAGAGGTCCATAGGCTCACACGCAAAACGAAAACAGGAAAAATGGTCTTTAAAAAGGGTTCAGTCTTTAGTCCTGTGGCTCGCTGAAAAGAGCTCTCATGTCCGTTCCGTGACACCTTACAATAACAATGTCAATACCTGATACACTGCTACATTTGCTCACTATACGTGTAGAACATTTAATATTTATGCAACGGTTAGTGTTTGTAAACGACCAGGAATTGACATGGGAATTTCAAGTTTTGTGTCAAAATAAAGGAATATATATACAGTAGTTATGCCCACAAAGAGAAAGGCATTCAAACAATGACAGTTCTAACGCTCCTGCAGCAGGGTTTTCTTTTTCACACTTTGCCTGCATATATTAGTTGTGAATGTCGTGAAGCTTGGCTTAACTATGAATGCATTAGAAGTGATATATTTGTGCATCCATCTGACTGACATATATGCTGTACAGCACGCGTTTTACACAAATTTCAAGCCTGTCAGCAAACAGTAGAAACACACTGAGAAAAATTTAAATTCACTCATGATTGTCTATCCGCATGCTAATCTTTAAAGGGACGCTCCACACCGTGTAACCACTCAATATTGTAATGGTCATGTCAGGCTCGCGCCAGGATGGAGCCATGGCGGAGCCTTAAGTTTGTTTTCCCAAACGCTGGGGGAGAGCAAAACAGGCAGACACAGGAAGCTGTATATGGTATAATAAGTGTATTTCAAAAAGGTAGGCACACAGCAACAGTCTTATTCACAATAACAGAGCACTGGAAACAAATAGACAAGTCTCTCTGCACAAAGGTAGTGTCTTGAAGCACCATGGATAGTGGGCTATGCAGTGTCCACCAAGTAGGACCCAGGAGCTCTTCGCAAAGTACCTTGAGAGCAGGATGGTGGAGCAAGGCTTGAATGCAGATAGCCACAGGTGTGGACACTACACCAGGGATAGTGGGCTAGGCAGTGTCCACCAAGTAGGGACCAGGCGCTTTTCGCAAAGGACTTGATGAAATGCAGGCAGATGAAGCCGGAACACTTGTAGACAATATTGATAACCATACAGAGGCTAATAGGGAATACAGACAGACTCCGGGAGAGTCAGCTCACAGAACCTCACCGTAAGCAGGATGGGGAACACAATGAGAGCGCATTGGAGGGAGGGGTGTGTCCTGATTATATGCACAACCACTCAGTAATGGGCACAGGAATTAACCCCTAAGAGGAATGCAGGTATGGAGCAACCGCAAACTTCGTGGATACAGGCAGGCTCCTGGAGCTGGCAGGACAGGTCATGCTGCAGTGAGCTCCTTGCTCCCTCTTTACCCTCTGAGGGGAATCTTGGGGATAAATAAACCCTTGGAATGCTAGAGTTAGTCCTGCCCAGAACCTGAGCTCAGATTCCAGAACTTGGGGATTTTTTGGGAACTAGCCCCATGCAATGGCTCTCCATGCTCTTCTACACTGAGAGTGACAAGATTAGCTGGAGCATCCAGCCCACTGTCTTCATGTGACATTCTGTAGCTGGCTGTCAGGGTCACCCACGTCAACCCTGCAACCTGCACAATGCACATTCCTGGACTCTGACATTCTACCCTGGAACCTCACCTGCCCTTCATCCTCCCTAATCAGTCCTGTATATATATTCCTTTATTTTGACTGCTAGACTGGTGCCTGAAAGCTCTCCTGAATCTGAACCTTCGGATTGCCAAAGACCTTCCTGAGAGGACTCTGTCTATTGCCTGAACAGTCACCTTTCAAGTCAGTAACCTCCCTGTGCATCCTGATTCCCCCCATCTTTAACCCCTGGCTACCAGACCCCTGTGATTTTGGACTTTGACCACCCTGATTGCCGCCTTGCCTAGACCCCCTGCTTTGCCCACGACCATTCTATTGTCTGCCCCCTGCCTGAGACCATTGCTTATATCACCTGTGTTTATGTATATATGTTTAGTGTATTGTTTATTCATTGCTTGCCCCATGTGCTGTTAAGTTCCCTTTGTGTCTTTCTGCTCCCTTCTCCAGTATCTTTAGTCTCCTTGCTAGCCCTCATTTCTCCTGCTTTCTAACTGCTCTCATATTCAGTTCTCCCTAACCTTCCCTCCCACTACTCTCAGCCATCCCTTTGGCTTCGACCTCCTTTTCCTGCATCTCCTCACCTCCTCCTATAGCTATTCCCCATTGTGCCCAGTCTCCTCGATTGTGCTATTCAGATCTTGTGTATGTTTTTTTATGTTCTGGTGTTTATTATTAAAATAAACCCTTTTGTTACTCCTGCATACCTGCCTATTTCACTGCATCCTGGGCTCACAACCCCACCTGCTGCATTAATCCCAGTCTGAATGCATGACACTGGCAGCATTTCACCACCTGCTATGATCAGAGGGAGACCAGGGATGGATTAAAGAGAGGTTTTTAAAATGAACGAAAGGGTTATAACTTCCCCTCTCCCAGTTCAAACTATAGTATTCCTTTAATGGAAATGTTAGGTTTGATAATGTTCAGCTTATCACGTGAACATCGAAAAAGAGGATAAAGGTGCAGCGCTTCCAAGTGTGTACATAAACAATTGTCAATATTATTTACCCAATATGAGGTAACACGTCTTCAATTGATAGACAAACATAGCATAATATTGTTTGTGTGTGTATATGATATATAGTAAGGGACATATCGACTCTCACTCACACTATGAAGAGCCTCACCCGGCTCTAGCAATCTTCGCCTGTGGGTAGAATTCCTATAGGCCCTCCCACTGGCCACTTCAATAGATGGTAGCTCCCAATGGATATATAGAGGAAAAAGATAGCAACATAGGGTGATTCTTTACACACTTATGCAGTATTAAACATAAAGCTCAGACCACTCACGTGTTCATGAGCCACTCAGGCTCAAGTGGACAAGCCACAGAGTTGTTTCAAGTGGGCACAACTCTTTATAAAAGCCTCAGTAGATCCTCCTGGCAGCATAGAGTGGAGGCCAGATAATAGGCAAAACTTAAAAAATAATAAAATAAATAAAAACAAAGTAGTAAAAAGATTATTATTTAATAACATAAAAATGGTAAGATAGATGGCTGAACGCTTTTCGCCTGGGTCAATGTAAACCTTACGGCTTCCTCAGCAGCAATACACAATAAACCACCTAATACATTTATATAGACAGTCCATATTGATTGTCCCTCCAATCAGGGGGATTTCTAAGGGCGGGAAAAGGTTTCCATGCATTCTCCAAGCTCGGGTCGCCTCTCGGGTAGCCTCTCTCATGGAAACCTTTTCCCGCCCTTAGAAATCCCACTGATTGGAGGGACAATCAATATGGACTGTCTATATAAATGTATTAGGTGGTTTATTGTGTATTGCTGCTGATGAAGCCGTAAGGTTTAAATTGACCCAGGCGAAACGCGTTCAGCTATCTATCTTACATTATTATTTTATTAAATAATAATCTTTTTACTACTTTGTTTTTATTTATTTTATTATTTTTTAAGTTTTGCCTATTATCTGGTCTTCACTCTATGCTGCCACGAGGATCTACTGAGGCTTTTATAAAGAGTTGTGCCCACTTGAAACAACTCTTGGGCTTGTCCACTTGAGCCTGAGTGGCTCATGAACACATGAGTGGCCTGAGTTTTATGTTTAATACTGCATAAGTGTGTACAGAATCACCCTATGTTGCTATCTTTTTCCTCTATATATCCATTGGGAGCTACCATCTATTGAAGTGGCCAGTGGGAGGGCCTATATGAATTCTACCCACAGGCGAAGATTGCTAGAGCCGGGTGAGGCTCTTCATAGTGTGAGTGAGAGTCGATATATCCCTTACTACAGGGCTCAAAATTTCAGGTCCCAAGCTACTAGCCAGGCCTTAAGAGTTACTCGCCACCAGATGCCCCACCCAACCCTTACCTTTAACTCTTCACCTAAACGCACCTCTTAAATTATTATTTAATTATCATTAATAATATAACAAAGCGGTGTAAACATAAAGGAAAATGAAAATAATGTGCAGCGTGTATGAGTATCACAGAGCTCCACGGCAATAAAACTCACACTCATGAGGCACATTACTGTAAATATTATTACTGTGGAGCTCTGATGTGCCATGTGTATGAGTGTATCACAGAGCTCCACAGTAATAAAACTCATGCTCATACACACGCCACATTACTGTGAGTTTTATTGCAGTGGTGCTCTGATACAGTAATGCATAGTGTGTATGAGTGTATCAGAGCACCACTGCAATAAAACTCACAATAATGTGCAGTGTGTAGGAGCGTATCACAGAGCTTCACTGGCATTTTACGCACACCCTCTCATTCTTTGTACCCCTCTTTAACCACTTCGCTGCTGAGGACGCGCTCAGCGCGTCCTCAGCAGTCCCGCTGGTGTGCTGAGGACGCGCTGAGCGCGTCCTCACATTGGGGTCAGCGTTCGGCCGGGTTCCGGCCGATCGCTGGCCCCTCCGGTGCGGGCTGACATCCTGGATGTCAGCCCGGCATCCGGACCAGCAGCCACCAGAATTAGGTGTCATCGCGGGGGCGCGATGACACCTAATTCAGGCGCCCCCCCCGCATGTGCGGAGGAGGCGCCTGAAAGGGAGGGCGGGGAGGTCCTTCGGACCTCTCTCCCTCCCGATCGGCGGCGCACAGGGGGTTAACCCAGGCATCATTTGGAAGGGCACAGCCTGCCCTTCCAAATGATGCCTGGCATTAACCCCTGGGGAGCTGGATCGCGAATCGGCGCTGAAAAGCGCCGGTTCGCGATCCTTTCCCGGAGCTGGCCGACATCTTGGATGTCGGCCAAGCCTCCGGGAACTCCCCCAGAGGACTGGCGTCATCGTGCGTAGCACGATGACGCCAGTCCTAGACTTAACCCCTAACTGCCACCAACTGTGGAGATAGGGAGTTCCAATGAACTCCCTATCTCCCGATCCGTGGCAGCTAGGTGTTAAATTTTGGTATCGTTGGATCGGCCAGAGCATGGCCGTTCCAACGATACCAAACACTACAGTGAAAAATTTTGTTAAAAAAAAAAAAAATGAAAAATAAAAATAAAAAAAATTTTAAAAAAAAATTAAAAAAAAAAAATTAAAAAACTTTTTTTTTATTTTTTTGGGTTTGTTAATGCAGCAATATTGTTCCCATTTCAATTATAATGTGAACAATGATGCTGCACTAACGATTTTTGTATGCGGTGCGTTTGTTAAAAATAGTGTCATTTTCCCCAAAAAAAAATGTAACGAGACCCCATCTCTAATTTTTTTAACAAGCGCACCCCATACAAAATATAACCGCAATTGCTCGCATGTTAAAATGTGGAAAAAAACACTTTACACATTGTAAATTATTGAAAATACATATTTTATTGCATTTTTTGTTATAATATACAGACATGACATAACGTATACATATAATAATGACATATTATGAATCTACCGAGTCTGACGGAAAGAACGATATATAATATGTCTGGGTCATATACTAAAATAAGCCTTCAAAACACGTTTAAACATGATGCGCAAAACAGGTAAAAATGACCTCAGCATAGGGGCGGGAAAAGCCTCAGCAGCGAAAGGGTTAATTATTTTTAACCCTCTCTCATTCTTTTTAACCCTCTTTCTTTTTAATCCTCCTTTTTAACCCTCTCTTTTAAATCCTTTCTTTTTAAGCCCCTCTCTATTTTTAACACTCTTTTTAATCCTCTTTCTCTTTTGAACCCTCTCTCTTTTTAACACTCTTTCTTAAACCCCTCTCTTTAAGCCTCTCTCTTTTTAAGCCCCTTTCTCTTTTTAAGCCTCTCTCTTTTTAAGCCCCTCTCTTTTTAACCCTCATTCTTAACCCTCATTCTTTTTAACCCTCATTCTTTTTAACCTCTCTCTCTTTTTAACCCTCATTCTTTTTAACCCCTCTCTCTTTTCAATTCCATCTCTTTCTTTTAACCCTCTCTCTCTTTTTAACCCTCATTCTTTTTAACCCCCTCTCTCTTTTAACCCCTCTCACTTTTCAATCCCATCTCTTTCTTTTAACCCCTCTCTCTTTCTTTTAACCCCCTCTCTCTTTCTCATTACACCCCCCCCCCACGCAGTCATTTACCAAATCAAAGGCTGATCAGGAAGGACGACGGAGCAGCCAAGACCCAGTCTGGATGCAGGCTTGCTGCGCTGTCCACTGGGAGTCGGTAGCCTCTTCTGCTGTTTGCTCTCTGGTGCTGCAGTCAGGGAACAGCACGTGCTACATGTCTGGGATCGACACACTGCATTTGGTGCTGCCCCCTCCCATGCGTCACCTGACCCACCCACGTGATGCATCATAGACTTGCAGCACTTACGCGTGAATCTCACGGGTCGCGCTGGATGGGGCAGTGCCGATCAGACACTCCGCTCCGGATTTGGACTCCAAGAGTCCAATACCGGAGCTGAGAAGTAAAGCAGTGGCCCACTAAACCCAGCAACTGACGGGGCAATCTGCCCCACTCGCCCTCAGCTAATTTCCACTCGCCAAATGCGAGCAGGCGAGTGGAAATTTTGAGGTCTGCCTTACTATATATCATATACACACACAAACAATATTATGCTATGTTTGTCTATCAATTGAAGACGTGTTACCTCATATTGGGTAAATAATATTGACAATTGTTTATGTACACACTTGGAAGCGCCACTCCTTTATCCTCTTTTTCGATTGCTATCTTTTTTGTCACTTTAGGGATGACTTAAATGGGTGCAGTGGCGATCGTGTTTTAGGATCTACCCCACTATATATTATAATTGTTGCGCCTTACCAATTTTTTCCTTTTTTGTTATCACGTGAACATACCAAATGAAATGGTGCTTCGAATTCTACTATAGTGAGCAAAATGTGTCATTCAAATTTTAAGGAAACCAGTTATTTTCAGCAATATCCTTGTCAATCTTCTCTGTTGTGTACATGCTACTGCCATGTTTTTGTTTTACGTCTGCACCCTAGATACTTATCACCTATCAAGTAGGGGTGTGTGTAGGGATGACCCGAACACCCCCAAGTTCGGTTCGCATTAGAACTCGAACTTTTCAAAAGTTCAAATTGTAACTCAAACACGAACTCAATACAGGTCAATGGGGCTCAAAGTTCGATTTTTAGAGTGCCCTCCAAAAGGGCATATATGCTAGATATTTGCCATAAAAGGTGTATGGGGGTCTGGGTAGTGCCCTGGGGGACAGGAAACCAGGACAAAAAGTAAAATAAAATGTTTTTAAAAGGACAGTGAGTTTTCCATGAAATTCCTTTTTAATATCGTGCCTAGGAGGTCCCCATAACCTGCCCGGGAAGTGGCGGATTTGTAGGATGTTTTTAAATATTGCTATACAATGTCCGGATCCGGGTAGTGCCCTGGGGGACAGGAAACGAGGACAAAAAGTAAAAAAAAAGATGTTTTTAACCCCTTCACTGCTGACGACGTGGGGGACACGTCCTCAGTTACTCCCGCTGTATGCGAAGGACGTGTCCCACACGTCATCAGCTTTGCGGGACCCCCGGCAGAGATACTCACCTCTCTGTCCAGGGTCCCGTGGCATTCTGACTTCAGTGTCCTGAGACGATGCGCGATGATGTCATTTCCAGGCCACCCCCGGGAGTTCGCCTGGAAGGGGGGGGATCCGTTCCTTGCGGCGCCGAAGTGCGGTCTAGCTCCGGTGGGGGCCGCCATCTTGGATGGTGGCTCCACCCCTGGGTCCCCCCTCACTGCCTGACGTCCTCACGCATAGCGTGATGATGTCAGATAGCTGGGGAACCCCTAGCTGCCCGGAATCCCCTGGTGGAGATAAGGGGTTCATTTGAACCCCGCTATCTCCAGAACCGTGGCAGCTAGGGGGTCATGGAGGGTGTCAATCGAAAGGCCTGAGCATGGCCTTTCGAATGATACCCAACATGACCAGGTATAAAGTAGAAAAATAAAAACATGTATTTTTTTTGGTGTGTTATTTTTATTAATGCAGCAATATTGTTCACATTTCAATTATAAAGTGAACAATGATGCTGCACTAATGATTTTTTTCTATGGTGTGCATTTGCTAAAAATCACATAATTCCCCCCAAAAAGATTAATAAGTCCCCATTTCTAATTTTTGTACAATCGCACCCCATAGAAAGTATAACCGCAAATGTTCATGTGATAAAAGTTGGAAAAAAAAACACTTTACACGCTGCAGATGATTAAAAATTCTATTTTATTGCATTTTTTTGTTATGTATACGTCATGTTCTGCCTGTATATTATGTCGTATACATATAAAAATGACATATTTTGAATCTGCCGAGTCTGCTGGAAAGAACGGTATATAATATGTCTGGGTCGTATAATAAAATGTGGCTTCAAATCGCGTTTAAACATGATGAGCGAAAACGGTAAAAATTAGCTCAGCACACCGCGGTGAAATGCCTCAGCAGTGAAAGGGTTAAAGGAAAAGTGAGTTTTCCATAAAATAAGGGTTAAAAATAAAAAATTACTTCAAATATCCTGCCTAGGAGGTCCCCATAACCTGCCCATGAAGTGGCGGATTTGTAGGATGTACAGAAACATCGCCATCACAGACCCACACACGACATCTAGCACTCCCAGTCTGCATACAATGTATCAAATTCATGAGACCGGACTAATTAGAAGCACATGTTATTTCCAAACACTAATTAAACACCTGTTTACGCCGTTTGAGAGCACAGGTCATTTAGAGGTGAGAATCTTTGCACCTAGACATTAGTTTTAATTCAATATCTAATAAACCGTTGCTTATAATATTCTGCAGTAAAGAGTCTCTTTATTTCTAGATTTTTTAAGCATTTTTTTATACCTTTTTTTTTCCAAAAAAAATTCGAACTCAAACCGAACAAGCCAAAAAGTTAGAAGTTCAAACTTTCAAACTGCCGATTGTTCGAATCGAATTGAACAGCATGTGTGTGTGTGTGTCTGTATCTATTTTCATTAAAGAATATATAATCTCATGTATATATGCTAACATGTTCGCTACAGACAATCTTTTGAAAATTAAGAGGTCCACTGATGACCTGAACATTAGGAAAACTCAATTAACTCCCGTGAGCTGTAGAATATATGCAGTGGAGACAGGGGTCATTTGGACCCTGTATCTCAGTGCTATACACCCAATATGGTTTAGTGAGGTGTCAATGGACAGGTCAGGCTCTGACCTTTCCATTTACCATCTCCTTAATCGTGTTTAGCGTAGCAACACAATAAATCCAAGCAATCTGAAAGTGACTAGTGACTGTTTGCTGGCCCTTAGATCAGTCCCATACTTCCTAATCCATCACTCTCACTCAACTCAATTATCCTTTATCCATGTGTTGTTTCTGTAATGTTTGCATACTGAAATAGTTTATCCGTTCATACTATGTTAATCTGAGAATGAACAGAAGTAAAATGATAATGATGAATTTCTGGTCCACAGGGGTGTATTGAGGCCTGGTGCTGCCCTAGGCACCAAGATTCTGCTGTCCCCACCTGATATCAACATGAACATATTTAAACTGGAATGAAGAGAAAAATGCATGCCCTATCTGGGATATTTATGCCAATAAAAATGTAACGAAAGTAAACTTAAAATCTAATTTGTGCATCAACACATTTTTTTCTCAAATGGATTGATCTGAAACTTCTTTTGGTTTGGACAAAATACGTTTTTATTTCTTTTTTTACAATTTTGGACCAATCCATTTGTCTGAAAAATGAGGGTTAAAACCTGCAGATGCGGTTACACAGTGTGTTCATGATAAAACAGATAAGGATCTGCAAAATTTAACTATTAGGGAATAGGGATGTGGACCCCGCTTCACAGATCCATATACAGGAAACTGACATTCACACTTCTAATCCGGGTGCTTCTCTCAGATGGCAGAGTGCGCCGTTTGCAGCAAGCAGAAGAGGAGAGCAAGAAACTTCTAAAATGCTCTCTGCCTTTCAGATAAGACCTCTGCAGGAACACGCGGGAACGGCGTTCCCGTATTTCTCCCGCTGCGGGAACGGCGTTCCCGCATTTCTCCCGCTGCGGGAACGCATGTTCCCGCTGTCGGCCGACTTATCACGGGGCTGCGAGTGGAATGCATTAACCGCTTTCCGCTAGCAGCCTCCTCAACTGGCCGTGTTCCCCGAGTGCCTGCCTGCTCCCTGTGCACCACCGCCGTCCTCAGCCCTGCAAAAGCTGTGACACGGCCTACAGGCGAGCTTGCGTTATTGCCTTCAGAAGCCAGCGGCCGCGTGCAGGAGAACATTGGAGCAGGGAGGAAGATATGGCGCAGGACATCTGATCCGGAGGTCTGAGCTGCTGGGTAAGTATAATTCTGGGGGTCCTGTGTCTGGGTATATCATTCTGGGGGTCCTGTGCCTGGGTATATAATTCTGGGGGCTTGTGCCTGTGTATACATGATTCTCAGGGTGTGTGTGTGTTCTATATCTATCTATCTCCGCGATGGAGGCACACGAGGACTTCGTAAAATTGTAAATATTTTTTTTAAGCTACATAAAAAAAACGATGTTTCGGCACACTGAGGGCCTTTTTCAAGGTATAGCATATGAATAAAAAGCAGGTGTTTATATACTGCTAAAGAATGTAACTTAAAATAAATATTTACATTTTACGAAGTCCTCGTGTGCCTCCTCCATCGCGGACTCCATATTTTCTATTGGGAGATGAGCAATCCACATACGACTGCAGGAACCTCTGACCCGCAGCACCTCTTCACAGGATATGAGTGCCCGGCTCACTTGTTGATTATATATATATATATATAATATAAATATATATATATATACAGTTGTGTTCAAAATTATTCAACCCCCACTGAAATTGAGTGTTTTGGCCAGTTTGACATTGATTTTGATCATTCAGTCATCTTGCTTACAATTAAATCAAAGAGGCATGTGTGTGTATGTCAGACAAATATAACATAACATTTATAATGAAATAACCACAAATGTCTTTTCTGTGCTCACATCATTATCAGTTTTATTCAATCCCCAAGTGACATTCAATTTTAGTACGTAGTACAACATCCTTTTACAGTTATAACAGCTTTTAAACGTGAAGCATAGCTTGACACAAGTGTCTTGCAGCGATCTACGGGTATCTTCGCCCATTCGTCATGGGCAAAAGCCTCCAGTTCAGTCACATTCTTAGGCTTGCGCACTGCAACTGCTTTCTTTAAGTCCCACCAGAGGTTCTCAATCGGATTTAAGTCAGGTGACTGCGATGGCCACTCCAAAATGTTCCAGCCTTTAATCTGCAACCACGCTCTAGTGGACTTGGAGGTATGCTTGGGATCATTGTCCTGTTGAAAGGTCCAACGTCTCCCATGCCTCAGGTTTGTGACGGACTGCATCACATTGTCATCCAATATCTCCTGGTACTGAAGAGAATTCATGGTACCTTGCACACGCTGAAGCTTCCCTGTACCTGCAGAAGCAAAACAGCCCCAAAGCATGATTGACTCCCCACCATGCTTCACAGTAGGCAAGGTGTTCTTTTCTTCATAGGCCTTGTTCTTCCTCCTCCAAACATAGCGTTGATCCATGGGCCCAAACAGTTCTAATTTTGTTTTATCAGTCCACAGAACACTATCCCAAAACTTCTGTGGTTTGTCCACATGACTTTTGGCACACTGCAGTCGACTCTTCTTATTCTTTGGAGACAGCAAGGGGGTGCGCCTGGGAGTTTTAGCATGGAGGCTTTCATTACGCAGTGTGCGCCGTATTGTCTGAGCTGAAACTTCAGTACCCACATCTGACAAATCTTTTCTCAGTTCCTCAGCAGTCACACGGGGACTTTTCTCCACTCTACGCTTCAGGTAGTGCACAGCAGTCGAAGTCAGCATCTTCTTTCTGCCACGACCAGGTAGCGTTTCAACAGTGCCCTTTGCCTTGAATTTGCGAATGATGCTTCCTATGGTCTCTCTTGGTATGTTTAATATCTTTGCAATCTTCTTATAGCCATTGCCCTTCCTGTAAAGAGTAATCACCTCTTCTCTTGTCTTCCTGGACCATTCTCTTGACTTCACCATGTTTGTAACCACACCAGTAAATGTCTAGAACGAGCTGAGTATCACAGTCATTTTAAAGCTGCCTAATTGGTGCTTATTATGCTTTATTGCTGCTCCGTGACATCCACAGGTGTTTTCAATACCTGATTGAAAGCACCTGAATGAACCTCTGTTCTTCAGAGTGGTAGTCTTTAAGGGGTTGAATAATTGTGTCAATGAAGAATTCACAAAAGAAACATTTACTACTGTATTACAAAACCAATTGATGTCATTTTAGTTGCATATGGTTCTTTAAAAAGTCCTTGTAGGATTTCATTCTGAATACAATTACAAATGTACACTAAATTCCCTAAAACCCTTTACAGCATACACCCTTAGCCTGTATTTTCTAAGTCATATTTGAACAAATCTTATTAACCCTTTTACTCACGAGATCAAGATAGCTCGGGTCTTCAAAGGTACCTGATGCTTGATATCAAGTTCTCTATCTCTGTAGCTGAGCTGGGCAAAAGCAAAAGTGATTTATTTGTTGCAAACCAATGTTTGTGTATGGCTCCAGAACATGCCCCTAAAGTTTTAGCACCTTAGCCATGATGCTCAAGTTTCTAATGTGTCTGAAATGACCTTTCCTTTTTGATTAAACAGAGAACCATGAGCTAGGCTTGCAAGTGTTGTAACACAGTTTGACAAACAGATGGCGTCGTCTGCTTGCCAAATAGGTTATTACAGTAAGAAATACACTAGGTATATTCCCAAATATTAATGTAGAATTAATGGTTTTCTAAAAAAAACAAAAAACACTGGTTCCTGGAATTGTTCTTTTGGAAAATCACTTAAATAGGGGTCTTTAACCCCTTCACTTCTATGTAGTGGTTCATTATATACCTCACTCTATTGCTTTATTGCTATCGTAGTTTATTTATTTAGTGCTGATCATACAATAAGGACTTTTCTAGGTTTCATCCTAAATGTAAAGCTATTGTTAATGCCACCTAGAGTTGGAGACGTACATTATTCTAAACTGTTTTTCCATAAAATAAATTCCACGTAAATTTTTAGGATATTGCAGTATTGTTTCATAATCTTATTTGGAGGAAGCAGTGTGTTCTAATCTGTAAACATACACAAGGGAATCCACATTGTCTTGTTGGCTTCAAAACAAATATAATGGAGGTAATGGTTATTAAACTTGTGTACACAAACCACAAAGATAAGATGTGTCATGTATTATTCAATCTAGTATTCATACATGGGAATCCTATTCAATGAAAATGCATTCAACAGTAAACATTTCATCTATTAAATTATGTAGATCTTCCACACCAATACAAGTATAACTATTGGCTTAATACATTCATAGATAAGCTATCAATAGAAACCAAAAGAAGCAATTAACCTTCTAAATGTAAGTTTTGCCCCCCTCCGGGAATATAGACATGAGCTCACCGAAGTATGAAATCATGAATAAACAAATCTGTTTCTCTAAGGGACATTTTCATAAAGAAGTACAAACAAAATTTTAATGTTTACCTTCAAATGAAGTGTTATTTAAATTCAGACGTAATTCACAATATTGCTAGTCTAATGTACAAAAAGTGATAACCGGATGTCATCCGAGGTTCCGTGACATGCATTTCGTTACTTACATATTTATGTCTCACAGTTCATGATTTTTTGTAATAATGTAACTTGATTTCAGGCTTAGACACTAAATGGAAATCGTGTGGTCAGTTCCCTGATCATCATTGCCCCTCTACTCTGGGGAAGTGGGGGCTCTTACAGGGCAGATCCAAATCTCCTACAGCAGGTTCTTGGTTCATCGAAGCTTCACTCAGGATAGCCTATCTGAACTTCACATTCTGGGAACAGAAAGAGGGCACCAAGGCACTGATTTGCTTTTGAACTCCCACTTAGCTTTTGGATTGGCAGAACACTCCTTGCATTGTCCTGCCCCCCCCCTCATGACCACATGACATGCTCCAGCTTCCTCCAAGCCAGGAGGATGTCCTGTTCGGAGGATTAGAGACCAGAGTTCATAGATCATGATATTCTGTAGTAATCTACTTGATTACTTGATTTCAGTCTTAAAGGGACACTACACTACCACCAAAAAGAGAAATGAAATGTCCTTGTGTTTATTTTATGTTGCCAATATCTAACATGTGCTTAGGTTTTCTCTAGTATGTTTAGTTAAGAAAATATTTTACTCTAGGTCTCACTGGGTTCATCCATTGTGTGATCTTGTGTGTTGTAAACTGCCCCCCCCGTATCTTTACATTACATGCTCATCCATAGGCGTGCGCACGGGGTGTGCCGGGTGTGCCTAGGCACACCCTAATGCCGGCCCGCGGCACATTCTGGGTCCCGGCTGTCCGAATCCGATGGATAGCCGCCGGGACCCCTCGTCTCCGCGGGCCTGGCGGCAGCCTCCGCTTCCCTGGTGGTCCCTGTGGTTCGTGGGGTGCTGCACTGCGATCTGTACATGGAGCACAGCACATCCCTCACTGACACGAGCGGCCGGCGATCTCTGATGACCTGTCACCTGACCGCCGGCGCTCTGACACAGACAGTAAGCGCCGGCGGTCAGGTGACAGGTCATCAGAGATCGCCGGCCGCTCGTGTCAGTGAGGGATGTGCTGTGCGGTCTGTGCGCCATGTACAGAGCGCAGTGCAGCACCCCACGAACCACAGGGACCACCAGGGAAGCGGAGGCTGCCGCCAGGCCCGCGGAGACGAGGGGTCCCGGCGGCTATCCATCGGATGCGGTCAGCCAGGTTCCCCCTCCTCGACCCCCCCCTCTGTGCCACTGGACCACCAACGATTCATATTCAACCCCCTCCCTGCAAGCAGAAAAAACAAAGGTGAGCAGGAGAGGGGGCAATTTTTATATATCAAAAATATTTTTTAATAGTGTATTCAAAATATTTTTGAACACAGAGTTTTATGGCTGTGGATTCTGTGATACACAAATACTGCTGAGTTTTATGCCTGTGGATTCTGTGATACACAAATACTGCTGAGTTTTATGGCTGTGGATTCTGTGATACACAAATACTGCTGAGTTTTATGGCTGTGGATTCTGTGATACACAAATACTGCTGTGTTTTTGGCTGTGGATTCTGTGATACACTGATACACCCTGCATACTGCTGTGTTTTATGGCTGTGGATTCTGTGATACACAAATACTGCTGAGTTTTATGGCTGTGGATTCTGTGATACACAAATACTGCTGAGTTTTATGGCTGTGGATTCTGTGATACACAAATACTGCTGAGTTTTATGGCTGTGGATTCTGTGATACACAAATACTGCTGAGTTTTATGGCTGTGGATTCTGTGATACACATACTGCTGAGTTTTATGGCTGTGGATTCTGTGATACACTGATACACCCTGCATACTGCTGTGTTTTATGGCTGTGGATTCTGTGATACACAAATACTGCTGAGTTTTATGGCTGTGGATTCTGTGATACACAAATACTGCTGAGTTTTATGGCTGTGGATTCTGTGATACACAAATACTGCTGAGTTTTATGCCTGTGGATTCTGTGATACACAAATACTGCTGAGTTTTATGGCTGTGGATTCTGTGATACACAAATACTGCTGAGTTTTATGGCTGTGGATTCTGTGATACACAAATACTGCTGAGTTTTATGGCTGTGGATTCTGTGATACACAAATACTGCTGAGTTTTATGGCTGTGGATTCTGTGATACACTGATACACCCTGCATACTGCTGTGTTTTATGGCTAAGGATTCTGTGATACACAATACTGCTGAGTTTTATGGCTGTGGATTCTGTGATACACAAATACTGCTGAGTTTTATGGCTGTGGATTCTGTGATACACTGATACACCCTGCATACTGCTGAGTTTTATGGCTGTGGATTCTGTGATACACTGATACTGCTGAGTTTTATGGCTGTGGATTCTGTGATACACTGATACACCCTGCATACTGCTGAGTTTTATGGCTGTGGATTCTGTGATACACAAATACTGCTGAGTTTTATGGCTGTGGATTCTGTGATACACTGATACACCCTGCATACTGCTGAGTTTTATGGCTGTGGATTCTGTGATACACTGATACACACTGCATACTGCTGAGTTTTATGGCTGTGGATTCTGTGATACACTGATACACCCTGCATACTGCTGAGTTTTATGGCTGTGGATTCTGTGATACACTGATACACACTGCATACTGCTGAGTTTTATGGCTGTGGATTCTGTGATACACAAATACTGCTGAGTTTTATGGCTGTGGATTCTGTGATACACAAATACTGCTGAGTTTTATGGCTGTGGATTCTGTGATACACAAATACTGCTGAGTTTTATGGCTGTGGATTCTGTGATACACAAATACTGCTGAGTTTTATGGCTGTGGATTCTGTGATACACAAATACTGCTGAGTTTTATGGCTGTGGATTCTGTGATACACTGATACACACTGCATACTGCTGAGTTTTATGGCTGTGGATTCTGTGATACACAAATACTGCTGAGTTTTATGGCTGTGGATTCTGTGATACACTGATACACACTGCATACTGCTGAGTTTTATGGCTGTGGATTCTGTGATACACAAATACTGCTGAGTTTTATGGCTGTGGATTCTGTGATACACAAATACAGCTGAGTTTTATTGCTGTGGATTCTCTGATACACTCATTCACACCGCACATTGCTTGGTTTTATTGCTGTGAATTCTGTGATATGCTCATTCACACCGCACATTGCTTGGTTTTATTGCTGTGGATTCTGTGATACGCTCATACACACTGCACATTGCTGAGTTTTTCCACCGGAAAAAACAGCGTTTCATTTTCACAGATTCATACAAACGGTTTTGCTAATTTATTCACCTCCCTCGTCTGCGGTCTCAGCTGCGTTCAGCTCCGGTTTTCAGCAGGTTAATCCAGATGTTTTTGGGGGTTTTCGGCGTGCATTCGGTGGGTTTTGCGGTTAGTTTTCGTCAGGTTTGCGGCAGCTTTTCCCTGGGTCACCGAAATGGGATCGGCAAAAGGAACGAATTGAAGAGAACGAAAAGTCACCGAACGTGCGGTGACTTTTCGAATCTCTTTGAATAACCCTGATAGTAATGGTGTGTGTGTGTCGTTGTATGTATGTATGTATGTATGTATGTATGTATGTATGAGCTTTTGGGTGCACACCCTAATGCAATAGGCTGCGCACGCCTATGTGCTCATCACTGTAGCTTTGGCCATAGAATGGAGTGAACGGGTCTGTTACTGATTCACATCATTGTATCGTGTGGGATTCTATTCAAAGGACATTAGAAGGGGGTAGATTCAAAGTCTTTTAAGCTCACTGGTGTATTCAGCTGCCAGCTCTTATCTCTCACAGCATGGAGAACCATAGAACTCCTACAGCCTTATCTAAACATTCCCTCCACCTTAATGACCATTATATAATGTACAGATTTTACAGATTTTGGTAAATGTTGCATCATGGGAAAAATGCAGAAAATGGAAACAGGAGATAACAAAGCTTATTCTTTTTCCTTTTTTACATGCAATTATTTCAAACAAAGAAAAAACCTTGAGCCTTTTTTTTATAAAGTAGCATTATATGTAATGCACAAGTTATCTAGCTATAGCTTATGCAAGTGATAGTGTCCTATTAACCCCTTAGTGACCAGGCGGTTTTACACAAATCCGCCCTTTAGTGACCGCTGCTGTTTTTACGTTTCTGTGCTGTTTGTGTTTACGTCAAATTTTCCTCTTACTCGTTTATGCAACCCACACATATTTTAGACTGTTTTTCTCGTCATTAAATTTATAAAGATACCATTTTTTCCATAATTTCCTATAATTTACTATAAAAAAATTGTGAAATATGACAAAATTGAAAAAACACCACTTTTTCGAACTTTGACCCCCAAAATTTCTTATGTATCAACAAGCGTCAAAAAAATTTAATTCCTTAGTAGTTTCTAAATTTAGTCCTGAGTTTAGCAATACCCAATGTTTACATATTCCTCGCTTTTTTCCTTATCTTATGCAACAATAAGTGAAAGTAGCACTTTGCTATTTCCAAAGGGTTTATTTTCAAAACTAGTGATAGTGACATTGTAAGACTGATATCTGTCACTAATTCCTGAATAACCCTCCACATATAGATATTTTTTTAAAGTACACAAATCAAGGTATTAAACTTGGGGTATTTTGACTCTTTCCATGCAACCATTTTACCACAAATCTATGCCAAAATTTGAGAAAAAAACATTTTTTGGTGTTTTTTTTTTTTTCAATGCAATTTAAGAATACATGTACTGTGAACTTTAAGGTTTACTGCCAAAAATCACCCCAGAATACGTTCAGCAACATCTTATGAGTAAATTGGTACCACCCATGTATAGGTATGTCAGGTCATTTGGGGGCTAATAGGCCTTATTTGGGTGGTGCGCATTTCAGTTTTCCAACTTGGAATTTTCACATTTCGTCATCATGTACCCATGTCCTATTTGGGACATTTTTGAAGCCAGCCAAAGTAAATTACCCCATCAAACCATATATTTTTAGAAAGGGCACACCCTAGGGTACTTCAAAGAGTTGTATTTTAACACTTTCCATGCACTAGCTCTTTGTCAAATTTTCAGGTAGTCACTTTTTGTGTTATTTTTTCACACACATTGTACTTTAGGCATGAATTGTCAAATCCAGTTATGGGTTACTGCCAAAAAACACCCCAAAATATGTTCAACTTCTTCTGAGTAAAGTGACACCACCCATATATAGATTTGTTGGGTTGCTTTTGGGGTGCTACGGCAATCTTCTGACATGTGCTTGTCATTCTTATAATTTGACATATCTTCTTTGCTTATCTTCTTTCTAGGGGCCTTTTTACATACCACAATTTTTTTTATTGCCATGAACGTGCATATATTTGGTAAGCTAACACCCCAAAGTATTGTAAATGGAGTGTTTTTATGCCATGGATGCAACAGTTTGCCCCAAACACATTGGATACTGTTTGGTGGTCATTTTTACACCCACATTAGTTTTGGACTGTTATTTAGGAGACACTGTTGTCAGTTACTGCATGAAAACTCTCCAGGTTGTTTTCTGCAAGGTCTCCAGAGTACACCCATGCCCCCCATGCATTGGTTTGCCAGGATTTTGGGAAGGTTGAAATACAATTTTTAAGACTTTGTCATTGGAGTTGAAATTTAGATTATTTCTTCAGATAGGCCTATCTTTGGTTTTAGGTCTACCGCATACCCCAGTTTGAATTATTGCCAGAAAAGTGTTTATTTGAAATGTTGACACCCCAAGGTATTGCATATGGAGTGCTTTGATGTCTTGGATGCAACGGTTTTAGCCCAAAACATTTGAGAAGGTGTGTGGCGGTAATTTTTCAAATTTTTACGCCCACATTAGATTTGGACTGTGATTTAGGAGACACTGTTGTCGGTTACTGCATGAAAACTCTGCAGGTTGTTTTCTGCAAGGTCTCCTGAGTACACCCATGCCCCCATGTATAGGTGTGCCAAGATTTTGGCAAAACACAGCACCAATTGTAGAACATAAAAATGTAGCAATAAAATGTAAAAGTCTGGTGCAGTAAAAGAAAAAAAAAACTAAACTTAACTAACTAACTAGACTGTAAGAAAAAATAGAAAGGGGGAAAAAAAATCACAGATCACGCACAGTGTGATATACCTTGAAACAGTCCCCAAGACACAGACCGGGTGGTCGAGGGCATTCTGTCCAGTAAAAGGTTGTGTCTCTCCTCTGCCCCCTCTTGAAACACACCCTGCATCTTTTTTAGGGTCTCTGCCCTCAGTAGGGGGGATTTTAAAAATAAAATGTGTAGCCCCCAACTCTGTCCCCCATCACCGCCCGGGGAGCAGGTGCATCCTGGTACAAAAGCCCAGAAATGACCTGGAGCTGAAACTGTAAAAAGGACAGTGTCACTCCGGGGTTTGCCTTTTTGCAGCGCAAAAAGGCATTGTGGGATGCAATTTGCATCAGGTAAATTGCAACCTTTTTGTACCAGGCCCTTGACTTCAGCATAATCTGGTAGGGCTGGAGCAGCTGATCTGCCAGATCAACCCCACCCATATGCCAGTTATAGGCTTTGATGCACACTGGCTTCCTGATGCACTCAGCTCTGCCACGTACAGAGACCTCCACAGACCTCTCAGAGTGGATGGCGGATAGAAGGTATACATCCTTCTTGTCTCTGTACTTGACCGCCAACAGCTCCTCTTGGCGCAGAGCTGAGGTCTCCCCCCTTTTTAACCGGGGCCGGGCAAGCTGTGCTGGGAAACCTACGCGGTTCTTGCGGACAGTACCGCATGCTACTGTATCAAAACAATACAGCAGCTTGAACAAAGGGACACTTGTATAAAAATTATCAACATACAAGTGGTACCCTTTGTTCATCAGGAGAAAGTACTGTAGGTCCAACACACAATCTTGCCACTGGTTCCCATGTGTTCTGGGCAACCTGGAGGGTCAAGGCTACAATCCTTTCCCTCGTACACCCAGAAGGCCTGAGTATACTCACTCTCGCTGTCACAGAGCTTATACACCTTCACTCCATACCTGGAGCGTTTGGAAGGAATATACTGCTTGAATTCCAGCCTTCCCTTGTATTTCATTAGGGATTCATCCACGCAGATATTCCTTCCAGCTGTATAAGCCTCTGCAAACCTGGCGGCGAAGTGGGTAATCAGGGGGTGGATTTTATACATGCTGTCAAACTGGGGATGCTCTCTAGGGGGGCACAGGCTGTTGCCACTGAAGTGCATGAAACGCCAAATGTTTTCATACCTTCTACGTGACATTGATTGGGGGTAAATGGGGGTAGAGCAGATGAGGCTACTGCTCCAGTAGGAGCGAATTGAGGGCTTCTTTATGATGCCCATCAGCATAGTAAGTGCCCAGAATTTCAGAAATTCTGGCACATCTAGCGGGGTCCATTGCTGCCTTGCCAAGTAGGAGTCTGGCTTCACAGCACAATGCTGATGGGCATACAGATTTGATTGGGCAACAATGTGGCCCAGCAAATCATCCCCCAGAAACACCTGCAAAAACTGTGTGGCGGTAAATCCTGCAACATCAATATTGATGCCAGGATTTGCCGTGAAAGGAGGGATATCTGGCCTCTGGCGATGAGGCACTACCCACTCCTCAGCTGGAGCTGTGTGTCTCCTGCTGGCAGGTGGTGGCCCAGGATCTGTATCAGAAACCTCACTAGGAGATACATCAGCCAGCGTAGATGATGTATCTAGCGATATATCTGAGCACCTAGCAGGGTCAAAATCTGGGTCTGAGTGAGACGCAGATGCCTCAGATTCTGACGCCAGGATGGCATATGCCTCCTCTGTGCTGTACACCCTCTCAGACATTATATATAATAGATTATAAAATTTTATAATTATTATATATATTATATATATATATGTGTATAAGCGGATTATGGGTTCTTAGAAGAACCGTTGGGTTTCACAAGAAAATAAAAATAAACACCTAAATCTCTCTAAATCCCTCTAAACCTGCCTCAATTGTTCTAAATCTCCCTAAAATCTCTCTAAATCTGCCTAAATTTTTCTAATCTCACTAAATCTACCTAAAATCTCTAACCTGTCAAATCTGATCTCTCTCTCTCTCTGTCACCAAAACACAAGTGAGGAGAGGGAGGGAGAATCACAGAGGTCAGAGCCAATATTTACAAAATATTGACCTGACCAAGTAGAAATTTTATTTAGATTTTCTTCTAACTTCTGATTGGATGTTGCTAGCCTGCCTCTCTGAGGCAGGCTAGGAACATCCCACACAGCCCCAAGATGACCCTGCCCTAGAAGGACAGCGCCATCTTGGCTGTCACTTTTATTTTATTTTACTTTTTTTTTTTTACACTTTTTTTTGTTTGCTGGGTGCCTTGATCCCTTGAGGCACCCAGCAGAGCGCCTGATCACTTATGTGATCTTTTTTGTACTGAGTGCCACGATAACTCATGGCACTCAGTACTTTCTGCCGCTACCGGAAGTGATCGCTCAGGGGGAGCGATCACGGACGGACTGGCGGCAGTTAACCATACTGCAATATACTCAGAGCAGCTGGAAGCGATCCAATCGCTTCTAGCGCTCTGTAGAAGTGCGGGGCACCTTTCCGGTGAAACCGGATGTTGATTGCTCCCGGGGAGCGATCAAAAGGGGCCCCGGCATTTCTGACATCCATTGCACGGATGCCTGGACTCCCAGGCAGCCTGCAATGGCGTTTGAGCTGCTGGAAGCGATCCGATTGCTTCCAGCGCTCAAAAGACCGCAGGACGTACCATGTACGTCAGCGGGTCTAAAAGAGACCCGTAGCCGTGATGTACATGGTACGTCCGCGGACCTTAAAGGGTTAAGCAGACTCTCAATACAAACTGAGTGGTCAAGGTGCCCTGATCATCCTCACCACTCTCTTTGGGGAAGTGGCAGCTCATGCAGGGGTCAGCAACAGTGGCACTTTTTTTGAGAAAGGATTTTACCAGGAAGGATACATTGAGATTTCTCTCGTTTTTAAGTATGTCCTGGGTGGCGAGTATGTACCGTTAGGTGTCTTGCCCAAGGACACCTACTGGAGAGGAGCTCTTGCAGGATCGAACCCATGTCTCCACAGGCTCTCTCCATGTAGAGCAGTAATGTTACCTCTACTCCACCCGGCCGGTACTTAAGGCTATGGTCAAACTAACGCATTATTTGCAGCAACCATCAAAAAGTGCATCCGAACACATTGACCTATATTTTCCCAGAATGCGCGAAAACGGTCATACGATGTGCATTTTCGTGCGTAATTTGTTACGGATCCAAATCAGGAAACTTTGGGTGTCTGGAAGTTATGTTGGCCGGACATGAGCAGCGTCTGATGTCTCCTAATCACGCACACACGCCGCTATGCAGATGCAGCGCACTCTGTACGTCAGTACTAGCGGTTCTGCATTCTCAAAAAAATGCGTTCGTTTGCCGCTTGCGTTGCGTGGCCGCACGAAAGTGCGGCCATACTTCGTATATTGGCTGTCATTGCCCGTCATTTGCTGCTACTGCGGCCGTGATTAAGTGCGCCTAAACGCACCTTAAAAATGCGTTAGTCTGACCCCAGCCTAAAATGCTTTGGAACTACATTTCTCTTGAAGCTCAGTCACTCCTTAGGATATACTTTGCATGCAAGACTGAATTCTATATTTGCTTTCCATTTAACCTCCCTGGCGGTCTATTTATTCTAGTATAGTTTCTTGTCTAAAAGCGGTCAATTTTTTTTTTTTTTTGCCCCCCCCCACCCCAGCGGCATCCCGAATGTGGCTCGGGGTTAAATTCCTATGTTGGAAGCGGTAACCCCGAGCAACACTCGGGATGCCGCTGGATACATCACTTCTCCCTCGATGTCCCCACAGTCTAATCCGGCGATCGTGACCTCATTACTTCCTGGATTCCTCCTCGCGAGACGGAAACCAGGAAGTATAACGCTACGATCGCTGCAGGAGACTGCAGAGATCAGCGAGGGAGCGCAGGGAGAGGTGATATATACAGCCCGAATGTGTCTCGGGGTTACCGCTCTCAGTGGTGAAATTTAACCCCGAGACACACTCGGGAACACCGCCAAGGAGGTTAAATGAAGATTGCACATTTTGGTGTTGATTGTTTGTTTGTTTTTCTAATGCAGCCTCTGAGAATATATTTAGCATTTTATATGAATGCATTGACTTTTTAAAAAAATAAATACATGCCACAAACTTTACTGAAAATTACCTACCAACCCAACGTTCAATAAAAATTTATTTTATCTCTCTACTGTTTGTGTATATTCACCATTGTGATTTCTTTCTGATGCTAGCTAATCACACACTAACGGCTCAGATGTACATGAAAGGCCGGGGTCAGATGAGCGCACTATGTGCATTTATACTGACATGCCCCTGGCACCAAAAAATAATTATCAGATCCGATTAAGAAAATGACTCAGATTCAATCCGACATTATCAGATCCAAAAACAAAAATGATGATCCGAAACGATATTGAACGATCCGATATTTTGGAGCGGTCTGAAATTACGAATCGCGGTGAATTATTGAATGACCCGAAACAAAAAAAACTGTTTAAAATGTCCCGAAATCACCCGAAACAAAAAGAAAAAAACCAGAAAGACCCAAAATGAAATAATACTGAAATAACCCGCTGTGCACAGGTCTATCTATACCCTGTGGTCTGAATAATTACCATTACGCTCTGGCCTATCTGCAGGTCTGTTGTTTTTAGGGCACATTCATTTTAGGGATGTGCATGGCACATGAGGAATAAAAATAAAGTTTGTTTTATTGTAATTCTCTGCCGATGTTGGGCAGATAGAGTACGGTCATACCTGTAACTTTGGCTACATATCTTTTGTATTTCTCTGAAAAAAACCCTTAGTGGATAACCCCCAGAGTTTGATTTCACCTGCATTCAAAAATGAGAAGGGAGAAAACATTTAAATTTGTGTCTCATTTCTTTGACATAAATGCAATCCTAGCTTTATTTAAATGTTAGCATCACATTAATTCAATTAATCAAACATGCAGCTATTTTTATTTCCTATATTTGATGAACTTAGTTGATCTGTAAATAAATGCATGATTCATCAAACGTTCAACATCGTTCAAGGGCAAAAATGATTCAGAAAAAGCATATTTATATACTGTGTATTATTTTATGAAACATCTGGTCTACTGACGTAGGCTAGAACATATGATTCAATTAAAGACCTAGATCAAAATATTTTGAAACATATGTACTTTTAAGATGTCTCTTTTATAGAAAACAGAAACTAAACAGTATATACAGGGATACACCAGGGCATATGCAAGTATTTTCTCCTCTTACCTTGATGTTGGAGTGTACACTCACCAGCCACTTTATTAGGTATACCTGTTCAATCGCTTGTCCACACAAATTGCTAATCAGCCAATCACACGTCAGCAACTCAATGCTTTTAGGCATCTAGACGTGGTGAAGGTGACTTGCTGAAGTTTAAACAGAGTGTCAGAAAGGGGATTTAAGTTACTTTGAATGTGGCATGTTTGTTGGTGCCAGGTGGGCTGCTCTGAGTATTTCAAAACCTGATCTACTGGGATTTTCACGCACAGCCATCTCTAGGGTTCACAGAGCATGGTCCAAACAAGGGAAAATATCCAGTGAGCGGCAGTTGTGTGAATGAACATGCCTTGTTGAGGTCAGAGGAGAATGAACTGGTTCGAGATGATATTTGAGTCACTGGTGCCTTTCTAACACCTCCTTACAACCAAGGTATGCAGAATACCATCTCTGAACGCACAGCACATCGAACCTTGAAGCAGAGGGGAGAGTGGCTATAGCAGCAGTAGACCACACTGGATGCCATTCCTGTCAGCTAAGAACAGGATACTGAGGCTACAATTCGCACAGGCTCACTAAAATTGGACCATAGAGTGGAAACATGTTGCCTGGTCTGATGAGTCTCGATTTCAGCTGCGACATTCAGATGGTAGGGTCAGAATTTTGCATAAACATCATGAAAGCGTGCATCTTTCCTGCCTTGTACCAATGGTTCAGGCTGGTGGTGGTGGTGGTGGTGTAATGGTGTGGGAATATTTTCATGGCACACTTTGGGTCCTTTAGTACCAATTGAGCATTGTTTAAACGTCACAGCCTGAGTATTGCTGCTGACCATGTACATCCCTTTATGATCACAGCATACCCATCTTCTGATGGCTACTTGCAGCAGGATAATGTACCATGTCACAAAGCTCAAATCATCTCAAACTGGTTTCATGAACATGACAATGAGTTCACTGTACTGCATTGGCCTCCACAGTCACCAGATCTCAATCCAATAGATCATCTTTGGGATGTGGAGGAACGGAAGATTCACATCATGGATATGCAGCCGGCAAATCTGCAGCAACTGCGTAATGCTATCATTTCAATATGGACCAAAATCTCTGAGGAATGTTTCCAACACCTTGTTGAATCTATTCCATAAAGAATTAAGGCAGTTCTGAAGGCAAAATCAGGGCCAATCTGGTACTAGCAATGTATATCTAATAAAGTGGCCGGTAAGTGTATATCTATTACTATAATTTGTTGGATGGATTAAAAACCAGCTGAAGCACAGTTTGGCACTGGACACTTTCTGCATGCGTGAAAGAAAATGACTCCTATCTTCCATAAAGTAGAACCCATGACACATTATGGGAGTAAACTATTCTGATATAACTTTTTGGAAAAAAGTTTGATTATTCAAATGAGTCACATGCATTACAATTACAGTTTTAGTAATTTAAATTAGTTGCATACAAAGACTTACAGGGTTATTCAGAGAGCGGTGACTAGCAGGAGAATGACTGGAGGAGTGAAAATTCTAGGTCAAAATAGCCAAACCAGAAAAATTCTCCCATTCATCTCACTTTCCAAATCAGCTACTTTGACCTAGAATTTTCCATTCTCCAGTCATTCTTCTGATTTTCACCGCTCTCTGAATAACCCTGTTAATTTCCAACATTTTTATTTCCTTTTTCAGCTTAAATAATATATATACCTGTATATAGTTTCCCAACGGTCTGGAAGCTTAAGATGTGAGTGTGTATTAAATTGGTCTAATTATTGTTCTATAAAGGCAAAACATTTGGTTTTATTATGTATTTTATTCAAACAAAGAAGAATATTTAGAATTTAACAAGATGCTAATGGCAGAATAAATTATCCCATTTGACATCACTGACAAACTGTCATGTTAATTAGCAGCACTAAGTAGACAAAAGGGAATATTTAATCAAATTTGAATCTTTTTGCTAGGGTGTTTCAAATTTTCAGATGAACTAACTGCCAGGAGACACAAATACATATTATTAAACGGTTTCCATTATTTTGGGATGATAAATTATGCAATATTTATTAGGGATTTTTCATTTCAAGCTTAATATACAGTTAAATTGTGCCTGCTGTGTTCAATAACCCTGAAATGTTTGAAATCCTCTTCCTTTCCAAACATAACATCAGTCATATTTTTAAAGCACATTGGAATCGAAATCAATGATTACATTTGTAATGAACATACATATTTTTTATTCATCCCAATAGTTTTCTGTTTAAGTGTTGTGTATTGTGCTGGAATTACAGCTGGGAAATAATGTATATATTTTTAATCGACCAATATATAGCATGGAACAAAAACAGAAAAAGAGATTTATGAGCGCAATGAGAAGGGCAATCGTATAAATGTCTTGTCCTTTGAGCCTATGTCTCATAACAAACTTGTTGGAATGGTCATGTGACGTCAGGTAACTACAGTGGATCAGGTACAATGAAACTAATGTGAACTCACTATTTAGGGAACTATCATTCTAGTTCTCCATACTTGTTCTTCATACCATTATTTATGCCAAAGTTGTATTGTTTTCAGCATAGTTCCCAATGGTGTTTCCACTATAGTTTCTGCTGAATTTTTATAGCTTAGATTTCACTGTAAATTCCATCAATGTTTTAAAGCAGTCCAGCTTTGGTTTTAATGATATTTTCAGCATTGTTTCTATCAGACTCCTATGGAGCTTACCACTTTCACTAAAGTATTTTCACCAGTCTTACGCGCAATGGTTGAACAACACCGAATGGAGAATAGTCACAATTTACTCATTTTATGGAAGAATAATGTTGGTACCATTGTTCGCTTATCCAGAGAAGGAATTTCACCAGTGGCAGGTAATGATTCTGCAAACTATGGTGAACAAAGCTGAAGTTCATTGTAGTTGTCAACAGTAACAACTGTAATCTTTGCCACTGTTTGCAACAACGATGAAAATCCGTGTTAAGTGAATAACCCATTTAGGCATTCTTATTTGTCAAATACTAAAATACTAATTATCTTAAGTCTTGCCTTTTTTATAGCAAAAATTGTATATACTCAGAAAAGGGCCAACCTTAGCTCTTTAGGCACCCTGTGGGAAACATTTCCTGCTCACAAACCACATCCTCATCCAATATCTCTCACCATAAGACTCCTCCCATTGTTATTAAACTGTTAATTACAAAGCTTGAAGAAAATGCATTTTACTCAGATATTTAAGTTGTGCAAATGCGTTTCATTATTAAAAATACAATCGCAAACTAAAATACTCAAAATTATAATCAAACTATTATACTAATATATGTTAGATACTGCCAGACACAGACACTGATAAAAGCACTGGTCGACACACAGACACTGACCGAGACAAAGACATTAACAGAAACAGAGCCCACAGAGACATTAGCGATGACACTATCCATCACAGATAATGACAGAAGAGCAGACACACACAAATATTGACAGAGGCATGGACACAGACAAAACGAACATTGACAAGAACAGAAAGACACTGAAAAACTGCCATGTCCTCCAGTGTTCAATGAGTCGCCCACTGATGACCGGTCGCCCGCAAGGAGATAAAGACATAACACAATAATAACTCTGACTACTTTGTACTGTGGAATGATATATCTTTATTATCGGCCACAGCTGCAAACCCCACCAAATATAAAATAATATATATAACATATAAACAGGAAAATATAGACAGCGCTGAAAGAGTTCTCCACATCTCAACAGTATCTCTCCTAAACCTAAAACCCAACTTAACTCTGTTCCCATCTCCCATACTTCTAATCTGCAAATTACCACCTAATACTAAGAACCCTACCTCAGCACTGCCTACCAACTCCCGCTGTGACAAAGGGGAAAATAAAAAAAAACAAATTACCCAAAAAACAACCCAAACATAAACCCTATGCTAAGGGAGAGAGGGTGGGGATCCTGCTTTCCAGGTTACCTCAGGAAAAAGGCAAACAGAGCCACTGCGCGTGCGCCTTTTAACTGCTCCTACGACCCAGTCCCCTAATCCTCCCGCTCTAACTGCTTCCCTTGCTGAAATCCTCCTCGCGTGCTGGCATCAGGAGTAACTCAGGGGCCCTCCACCTGAGTTGTTCCAGGCCTCCAAGAAGCTTGCTTTGCTCTGTCCAGATTCCCATTCCTGGGATGAAACACCCATGACGGGAAGGATTGCAAAATGCAAAGAGTGTGGCTGGCCCTCAACCTGTAATGTATAAAGTAGAATGGCTTTTGCACCATTTCCTGTCAAAGGCGCTTCATCAGAGGACCTGTAACCTTGATCGATCAGAACCTCAGGGGGATGTGCAGTATGTCCAATGAAAGTGAGTTTAACTCATCATAGCAGTAATTGGGTTTGGAAGTTTAGGACCTGCTATGGTGGAGTACATTGATGTTGTAAAAGACCTATAGAAGTTGATCATATTTTTTAACCAAACCTCCACTGTGTATTCCTTATTGTGTTTTTAAAAAAAAAAAAAAAAAATCTATATATTTAAAACTATATTATAGTGGGTGCTCTGAATCCGGAATATTTTGCTATGCTCATTCGTCTCTCAGCACCATCCTTAAAAAATGCCTCTTCAAAGTTGAATGCAGTCATTCTGGTTTTGTTTTGAAAGACACCAACTGAGGCCTATAGACAATGACATAGACCCTGCCAGAGAAACCGACACTGACAAAGGCATACAGACTATGTCAAAGCGAATAACAGAGATGCAGAAAAGACAGACACTAAACAGAGACACTGGCAAAAATTCAAAAAAAAGATACTGCCAGGACATAACCACCCTGGGGATAAACCACACTGAAAGATACAGAAAGTTGCACACACAGATGCCAATATCCCACACACTGATGTATACAGACCCTGACAGTCCTCACCTAAACTGACTTATACACATATCCTGACCGCTCTGTTCACTGACATACACAAACCCTGACACCCCCTCACTGTTGAAACCCTCACACAGCCACACGCAAACACTAACATATAAACATACACCATCCCTGACTAAGTGGAAAAAGGTATTGGAACTAGGGATGAGCCGAACACCCCGTGTTCGGTTCACATTCGAACTCGAACAATTTCAAAAGTTCGAACTCGAACACTATGCAAGTCAATGGGACTCAAAAGGTTGATTTTAAGAGTGCCCTCCAAGAGGGCATATATGCAAGATATTTGCCATTAAAGGTGTATGGGGTCCTGGTAGTGCCCTGGGGGACAGGAAACCAGGACAAAAAGTAAAAAAAATACGTTTTTAAAGGAACAATGAGTTTTCCATAAAATAAGGGTTAAAAATAAAAACGAAAAATTCCTTCAAATATCGTGCCTAGGAGGTCCCCATAACCTGCCCGTAAAGGGGCGGATTTGTTGGATGTATAGAAACATTGCCATCAGAGACCCCAAACGACACCTAACCACCCTTAAGGGGTTAAAATGCACAGGGACTGGCTACTATCCTGTTAGATGAGGGATATATTATATGTATAAAGCAAGGTATATATGACAATGGATAGTCAGAGACTCTAGGGACTCAGCTTGTACGCTTTATGATAGACATTTCTAACAATAATAATTGTATGCTCACATAGGCCCTTCGGTAGAGGTACATGACATACAAATACTGGAATATTACGTTTAAATCTAAGGAGTGTGATAAAGATTTTATTAAGCCCTTGATGACAAATGACGTAACCTCTACATCATTAATGATTGGCATTACAGAGCCCTGGTCCTTAAGGGGTTAAACAGCATATCAGAGAGGATCATATAGTAGAAATGAACACTTCTTAGAATTCAAAACAAGCACAGTGTTTGTTCATACATGTGCAGGAGCCCCCACCCAGTCTGCAAGCAATGTATCAAATTCTAATTGCTAATTAGAAGCACATGTTTTTTCCAAACACTAATTAAACAACTGTTGTTTACGCCGTTTGAGAGCACAGGTCATTTAGAGGTGAGAATCTTTGCACCTAGACATTAGGTCGTTTTTTAATTCAATATCTAATAAACCGTTGCTTATGATATTCTGCAGTAAAGAGTCTCTTTATTTCTAGATTTTTTAGTATTTTTTTAAGCATTTTTTATACTTTTTCCCAAAAAAATTTTTAGAACTCGAACCAAACACGCCAAAAAGTTCGAAGTTCGCAAACTTTCAAACTGCCAATGTTCGAGTCGAACTCCGAAATGATCGAACCGAACAGCTCATCCCTAATTGGAACACACATATGGAAATCTAGTTATTTGATCATCGCCATTCAGAACAGTTGCTTTTGTCAATTTAAATTAACTTAATGTTTTCACAACTTTTCTTTTTCATGAAATATCTTACATTTTAAAAGGCTTCGTGAAAAATGCCAGTCCTATATGTTTAAGGTCAAAAAAGTATTTTTTGAATATTTGATTTCTTCTAACATCATAATTTTGCAAAGTATACTATTTTTTCAAATGTAGGTACATATACTGTACATATAAGGTGTAATTCACCTTACAGGTTTGCATCTATTTTGTGGCACAAATACAATTAAGGCTAGGGTCAGACGAAAGCAGTTTTAACGTGCGTTTAGACGCACGAAATCACGGCCGTGCTAGCAGCAAATGACGTCCAATGCCGGGGAACACACGAAGTACGGCCGCACGAATGTTCGTCCGCGCAACGCAAGTGGCAAACGAACGCATTTTTTCTAGAACGTCAAACCTCTAGTACGGACGTACAGAGTGCGCTGCGTCCGCTAGAGGCGTGTGTGCGTGATTGGGAGACGTCAGACGCTGCTAATGTCCGGCCAACATAACGTCCAGACACAAAAAGTGTTTTATTGATGATCCGTACAAAATCACGGACGAAAAGGCGCATCGTATTACCGGTATAGCGTATTCCGTGAAAAAATGCGTCCATTCGTTCGAACGCACTTTTTCACAGACAACGCGAAAAATGCGTTAGTCTGACCCTAGCCTTAACCGTGCATTTTTAATTTAGAACAGGCTAGACAAATTTAAGACATAGAGAATGATTTTGTCATATATTTTCATTTTAGAGAGAGAACTGGTTCTCAAAAAGACACACAGGGTTATTCAGAGAGAGGTGAGAACCAGGAGAATGGTTGAAGTGAAAATTCTAGGTCAAAACAGCCAAACCAGAAATTTTTTCCCATTTATCTCACTTTCCAAATCGACTATTTAGTCTAGATTGTTCTCTTCTCCTGCCCATTCTACTGGTTTTCACCTCTCTCTGAATAACCCTGTAGATTTAGCCTACCGCTTTATAATGAAAGGTTTTCTAGAATAAAGGAGGATTTGATTGTGATTGGTAATCCTAGCGATGTCATGGCATAAATTGAAAGCATCTGTTCATTGCAGTATGAAATCGATGCCTTTTTACTAAAGTTAATCATTTATGTCATACTTCAAAGCTTCATTAACAAATATATTTATTTGGTATGGTTGAGGTTACTCTACTCTGAGGGTGTATGTAACCACAAATATATATTTATGAAATGTATGTATTATCTTAGGCTAGGGTCAGACGAGCGCAGTGCGAACGCGCGTGCAGGCGCACTTAATCACGGCCGCACTAGCAGCAAGTGCCAGGCAATGACGGCCAATATACGAAGTACGGTCGCACAAAAGTCCGGCTGCGCAACGCAAGTGGAAAACGAACGCATTTTTTCGAGAACGTTAAACTGCTAGTACTGACGTACAGAGTGCGCTGCGCCTGCTAGCGGCGTGTGTGCGTGAATTGGAGATGTCAGACACTGCTAATGTCCGGCCAACATAACGTCCAGATGCACAAAGTGTTTTATTGATGATCCGTACAAAATCACGGATGCAAATGCGCATCGTATGACCGCTATCGCGTACTCCGTGAAAAAATGCGTCCATTCGTTCGAACGCACTTTTTCACAGACAACGCGAAAATGCGTTCGTCTGACCCTAGCCTTAAATCGCATTAAAATACATAATGCAAATTTTCAGTGGTTTGTGATTTTGTTCTCAAAAAATATATAAAATGGATAACTGAGAAACAAAAAATTTTTTAAAATTCAATCAAACCAGACAATTTTAAGTATTATTATTGAAATAAATTTTGTTCTTGATTTTTTTTTTTTTTGCTATTAAAAGTTAATTTTGTTTGAAAATCCATTCACTATTCCTTTCAATAGCAAGCGCTTTTTGCTAAAAAAATTATTTGAACCATTTGACGCATACAGGGTTATTCAGAGAAAGGCGAAAACTGGGAGAAGAGAACAATCTAGACCAAATAGTCGATTTGGAAAGTGAGATAAATGGGAGAATTTTTCTGGTTTGGCTATTTTGACCTAGAATTTTCGCTTCTACAGTCATTCTCCTGCTTTACACCTCTCTCTGAATAACCCTGTTAGTAATCATTTAAATAGAGGATGTAATAGCAGGTTTGCATAAAACTTGTTAATCTGAGACCGTTTAAGAAATTTCCATTATTTTAATCTTTAATCTTTATTTTTTTATGTATGTTTATCCCTGATATATAAACAGAAATATCGCTGGTATGAAAATCGGGTCTGCATTATTAGCATACAGGCAGAAATGGCCGTTGTGCCAAATACAGTAAATGTGTTAAAGCTAGATGATGAAAATGGTCAAATATCCTTAAGTGTTTGTAGGGACCCCTCCAAAAAATACCAATAGAATATAAAAATATATCTGTATGCGGGCGTACTATCTGTATATGGAAATTAAAGGACTACTTTGTTTCTGTACTGTACAGGGATTTTCAGTAACTATATCTCCATTAGGGATGAGCTGTTTGGTTCGATCGGTACGGAGTTCGCATCGAACATAGCCTGTTCGCGAACTACGAACATTTCCGCCTGTTGGCCGCGTGTTCGCCCACAATGGACCACAATGCACTTTTCCACTGGCCTGAAGCTTGTAATTGGCTACAGCCAAGACAGGTTCAAGACTATGCCAATCACAGCTCAAAGTCCTGATTGAGCAAATTTTGCCCAATCATGGGCTCACAGAGGTAAGTCCCGCAGCACACTATATAAGGCTTCACACAGCGTTTCTGCATGCGTTTGAGAGGAGATTTCAGAGGAGATTGTTGTTGTGTTAGTGTGTGTTCTTACTGCCAGTCTGCCACCAGCTACTGGGGGGGTCTCATCTACTGGGGGGGTCTCATCTGTTGTAATCTTTGTGTTCTCCCAGCAACTACTTTGGGGGCTCACTAATTTCTACAAAATATTTGGGAATTGAGGTGATCTGTGTATTGTGACTCCCTGCCAGTGCCACGTAGTATTTTGGGGGTCACTAATTTCTACAAAATATCTGGGAATTGAGGTGATCTATGTGTTCTCACTGGCTGCCACCCATCAGGGGGTTTCACTCATTTATAGGAGGTTTCTGAGACTTGTAATTTGTGTCTTCTCATTGCCACCCATCAGGGGGTCCCACATACTTTTAGCAGATTTATGCGAATTGTAATTTGTGTCTTCTCACTGCCACCCATCAGGGGGTCTCAGTGTATAGTATCTGTATATGGAAATTAAAGGACTACTTTGTTTCTGTACTGTACAGGGATTTTCAGTAACTATATCTCCATTAGGGATGAGCTGTTTGGTTCGATCGGTACGGAGTTCGCATCGAACATAGCCTGTTCGCGAACTACGAACATTTCCGCCTGTTGGCCACGTGTTCGCCCACAATGGACCACAATGCACTTTTCCACTGGCCTGAAGCTTGTAATTGGCTACAGCCAAGACAGGTTCTAGACTATGCCAATTTTCGGCTCAAAGTCCTGATTGAGCAAATTTTGCCCAATCATGGGCTCACAGAGGTAAGTCCCGCAGCACACTATATAAGGCTTCACACAGCGTTTCTGCATGCGTTTGAGAGGAGATTTCAGAGGAGATTGTTGTTGTGTTAGTGTGTGTTCTTACTGCCAGTCTGCCACCAGCTACTGGGGGGGTCTCATCTACTGGGGGGGTCTCATCTGTTGTAATCTTTGTGTTCTCCCAGCAACTACTTTGGGGGCTCACTAATTTCTACAAAATATTTGGGAATTGAGGTGATCTGTGTATTGTGACTCCCTGCCAGTGCCACGTAGTATTTTGGGGGTCACTAATTTCTACAAAATATCTGGGAATTGAGGTGATCTATGTGTTCTCACTGGCTGCCACCCATCAGGGGGTTTCACTCATTTATAGGAGGTTTCTGAGACTTGTAATTTGTGTCTTCTCATTGCCACCCATCAGGGGGTCCCACATACTTTTAGCAGATTTATGCGAATTGTAATTTGTGTCTTCTCACTGCCACCCATCAGGGGGTCTCAGTGTATAGTATCTGTATATGGAAATTAAAGGACTACTTTGTTTCTGTACTGTACAGGGATTTTCAGTAACTATATCTCCATTAGGGATGAGCTGTTTGGTTCGATCGGTACGGAGTTCGCATCGAACATAGCCTGTTCGCGAACTACGAACATTTCCGCCTGTTGGCCACGTGTTCGCCCACAATGGACCACAATGCACTTTTCCACTGGCCTGAAGCTTGTAATTGGCTACAGCCAAGACAGGTTCTAGACTATGCCAATTTTCGGCTCAAAGTCCTGATTGAGCAAATTTTGCCCAATCATGGGCTCACAGAGGTAAGTCCCGCAGCACACTATATAAGGCTTCACACAGCGTTTCTGCATGCGTTTGAGAGGAGATTTCAGAGGAGATTGTTGTTGTGTTAGTGTGTGTTCTTACTGCCAGTCTGCCACCAGCTACTGGGGGGGGGGTCTCATCTACTGGGGGGGTCTCATCTGTTGTAATCTTTGTGTTCTCCCAGCAACTACTTTGGGGGCTCACTAATTTCTACAAAATATTTGGGAATTGAGGTGATCTGTGTATTGTGACTCCCTGCCAGTGCCACGTAGTATTTTGGGGGTCACTAATTTCTACAAAATATCTGGGAATTGAGGTGATCTGTGTGTTCTCACTGGCTGCCACCCATCAGGGGGTTTCACTCATTTATAGGAGGTTTCTGAGACTTGTAATTTGTGTCTTCTCATTGCCACCCATCAGGGGGTCCCACATACTTTTAGCAGATTTATGCGAATTGTAATTTGTGTCTTCTCACTGCCACCCATCAGGAGGTCCCACATACTTCTAGCAGATTTATGCGAATTGTAATTTGTGTCTTCTCACCTCCCACCCATCAGGGGGGTCTCACTGATTTATAGGAGGTTTATGGGAATTGTAATCTGTGTCTTGTCACTGGCTGCCAGCTATCAGGGTGTCTCACTGAGTTATACCAGAGTTATTTAAATCTTTATACCAGAGTTGAATCAGAGTTCTGTATATATTTAATCTATTTATCACTGACCATGTCTGAAAGACCAAAAAGGACAGGCAGACGCTCCCAGACACAGATAAGAGGGCAAGCAGCCCCTGTGTCGGGAGGCTGTGCCTCTGGTCGTGGTGGACGTGGTGCATCCTCTGCAGGGGCACGCTTGTCCTTTCTAACCGGTGCTGGCCGTCTTAAGCAGCAGCAACATACAGAGGATTTGGTGGATTGGCTTACCAGGCCATCCTCATCCTCCGAGTCCTCTGCCAGCCAGGTTTGTAGTGCTTTACAGTCCACCTCAGCTGCCAAAGCATCTAATGCAGCCTCCATGTCCACAGCTACTCCTGCCGTAGCCTCGCTATCACACACGGAGGAGTCAGCTGAATTGTTTGACTACAATGACAGTAACATGCTGCTTGAGGATGCGCAGCAAGTACAGTGCTCTGATTCAATCTCTGAGGTTGAGGAAGGGAGTATAATCAACCTAGATGAAGGGGGTGCCAGTGATGACACACAAATAACTGGCACTCATGTGCCCCAGCAGCTGCAGCATACTGTCAAGTTTGCTCCAGTGACGAGGAGATAGGGGATGATGACAATGATGATGAGGTCATGGACTCCACCTGGGTGCCTGATCTAACAGAGGAATCAAGTGAGGAGGAGGAGAGGAGGAGGCACAGCAAACACGAGGCACAACATCCTCTATGACCAACCGTAGCACTAGCCAGTCCAAGGCATCAGATGTCAGAGCTGCTCAGGTGCAGAGCGCTGTTGTCTCAAAGCACACATGCAGGAACTCTGCTGTCTGGGAGTTATTTAAGAAATGTGCAGCAGACCCCACCATTGCTATTTGTAATCTATGTCAGATGAGGCTCAAGCGTGGGAAAGACACCGGACGCTTGGGTACCACGTGCTTGAGGTGACATATGACCTCCTGCCACACATCCCATTGGCGCAAAACTTTGCGTAGGTCCTCCTCATCTGTCTCTACCCCCACTGTATGTCCTGCCATGTCATTGCCTGCTACAACCTCCACTGACAGGGATGATGCAACATTAATGGATGTACCAGCTCCTTCCTCACAATGTGACAGCATCCCATCAGCTGAAGATTTACGCAGTCAGATTACGTTGCCCCAGCTGCTGCAGCGTAAGAAAAAATATAGTCCCAACCATCCCCAAGCACAGCATCTAAATGCCAGCTTAGCAAAATTACTCGCATTGCAGCTGCTGCCTTTCCAGCTGGTGGACTCTGCTCCCTTCCGTGAATTTGCTGAATGTGCTGTACCACAGTGGCAGGTTCCAAAACGCCATTACTTTTCACGGAAGGCCAATTCCATCACTATACCAGCACGTGGAAGACAATGTTATCGAGTCATTGGGAAAGGCAGTCAGCAGCAAGGTGCATGTGACTTTAGACACGTGGTTCAGCAAGCATGGACAGGGTCGTTACATTTCCTTCACGGCACACTGGGTAACTCTGATTGCAGCTGGGAGGGATCCAAGACGGGGCTCTGTGCTGGAGCTTGTTCATCCACCACGCCTCCAGAAAGCTGCTTGTATGAGGTCTGTCTGCTCCACCACCACATCTCCCTCTTCTTCCTCCTCCTTCTATTGTTACTTTCATCCAAACCCTGCACCATAATTTAGCCCAAAAAATCACTAAACTTTTTCTGCGCGTCCTTAAATGTCTTTTCATACAGGTTGCCGCCCCAAGCAGTTGTTTATGAATAGATTAAAGGAAAAGCATTTACCTTCATTTTAAACGTCTTTTTTTGGTTTTTAAATGTTTCTATACATCCTAGAAATCCGTCACTTAACGGACAGGTTATGGGGACCTCCTAGGCACGATATTTGAAGGAATTTTTCATTTTTATTTTTAACCCTTATTTCATGGAAAACTCACTGTCCCTTTTAAAAACGTTTTTTTTTACTTTTTGTCCGTGTTTCCTGTCCCCCAGGGCACTACCCGGACCCCCATACACCTTTTATGGCAAATATCTAGCATATATGCCCTCTTGGAGGGCACTCTAAAAATCGAATTGAGTCCCATTGACTTGCATTGAGCTCGAGTTCGAATTCGAACATTTGGAAAGTTCGAGTTCGAATTCGAACATTTGGAAAGTTCGAGTTTGAATTCGAACATTTGAAAGTTTGAGTTCGAATGCGAACCGAACTCGGGGGTGTTCGGCTCATCCCTAATCACCATGACTCTTATCCTCATATAGTAGAGAGTGATCCCAGAACTCCCACTGTATTCTGCCCTCTCACTGGCTGTTATAATGTAGCAGTAATGTTTGCTGACTTTTTTTACAGTGCGGGTGGGTCTGCTCTTAGTAGCTTCTTTAAAGTAATACATGGCAATAGGAGTGAGATATCATATTGGGTTTGGAAAAGGTATGCAAATGGGGTTCTATATACTAATTATATTTTTCATTGAAAAATTGTGTATATATACAGTATTTTTGGTAGTGAAAGAAATACTAAATATTATTTTATCGTACATGGATTCTGTCATGCCCCATGGCTGCCACCATCCTGAAACCCCCCCCCCCTGGTGGTTCACTTCCATCCTGTTCCTGCCCTGCAGCCAGCAACCAGCATCCAGCAGTGTATGAGTTAAAACACCAAACACACGTGACTCACGAAATAAAGGGCTCAGCCACGCACACACTCACTGCTGGTTCATTACAGCTTTTGCTCACAAAGAGTAAAGACCATTGCTGATCTGCTACCTGATATTTCTGCTCAGTATTCCTGCTACTACAACCATCATTTCCATCATCCTTCTGCAATCAATCTGGTCAGTCCTCATATTCATCCACCCTCCTCTACCCTTATCCTCTGTTTATTTGTGCAAACCACTGCACGCTGGGCTCATACTCTCCTCATCCCTGGTGCCACCCCGGTACCATCCCTAACCCTGACAGATTCTGTAGATAATACTATAATCAATGGGCCTCTAAATCAAGAAACAGGATTATCTAATGACCAGTAATACTGTATATGTTCACTCGTGGAATACATAATGGTGGTGTGTCGAGCCAGATCACATATACAGACCGCAAGACTGAAGGGTCCTAGAGATCTATTTATTCTCCGTATCCTTCATACTGTGACTCGGTGAAAGGAGGTGGCGAATTGCATCCTACTCTTCATGGAAGAAAATTTTATTTTTTTTGTTTAAAAGGTAGATTATGCTATTATAGTAATACTAAAATTCAAAGACATTTTCTAAGCCGGGAGCTGTGGAGAGCAGTCACAGGCAATGGATTGTGGAATTGAATATAATGGAACGCACCAGTTGATAAATCTGGATTTGTTTCATTTCTCCCTATTGTATTAAACTTTCCAATTAATGTAGATGAGATTTATATACATGTATTCTATTAATTTCAGTTATTTTATTATGCAGATTTTTTAAATCAAATATATGTAATGTTATTGTTGTAGTGTTACGTCTTTCTGTTTGTTATGCCCTGAATCCAATCATCATAAATAAATTTAGCTAATCAGATATTGTTACTACAGTATGAAGGTTCTGGGACGGTTGAGATGATTTGCTTGTTCATTATGTTAAACCTGTGCTCTAAACACACATCATTAATTAACTTATTTACAAAGTATTTTACCAGGAAGGATACATTGAGATTTCTCCCATTTTCAAGTATGTCCTGGGTTCAAGAACATTGAAATGTTAGACGTTACAGAAATACAATGCTAATAACAAGCAAGATATTAAAAACAAAACACAAATGTATATATTTACACAGAAAATAAATATGTAGGAAATATAGTCACTATGTTACATGTTTACAGGTGCATTCCGTATTGAGGTATGTTAATAGGAGATCTTGAGTGACCCAAGACTGGGCGAAGATTTGATGGCGTCTGGGAGGTTATTCCATAATTGCAGTGCTCTGTAGGAAAATGAGGATCGAGCCACTTTCTTTTTGTATTGTGGTATTGTAAGTAAGGTGCTGGTCCTGGATCGGAGGTTATAAGAGGAGGGAACTGCTGGTTGAAGCAGTCTTTTCAGGTAGGGTGGCAGCTTCCCAGAAAAGCTCTTAAACACCAGGTTGGAAAGGTGAAGGTCTAGATTCCAGCGACTGCCAGTTTAGCTCTTTTAACATGTCACAATGGTGGGTCATGTAGTTCCATTGTAGCACAAAGCGACAGAATGAGTTCTACAATGTAGTAACTTTCTGGAGGTGCATTTGCGGGGCAGCTGCATACACTACATCTCCATATTCAATAACTGGCATAAGCATTTGTTGTACAATTTGCTTTCTTACCGCAGGGCTCAGGCAAGATTTGTTTCTGTACAGGGCACCTAGTTTGGGATAAAGTTTAGATGAGAGTTTTTCGATGTGAGGGCCAAAATATAGATTTGGGTCTAACCACATACCTTGGGTTCTCGTGTGCAAGACCACATACATTTTAGTGAAATATCAAAAGTAGCATAAAGGATTGTCTTAAAAAAAATGTTCTTCGTCAAGCAACTGCAAGACATACATGAAACGGTTGTGTGTTTCCTAGGCAGAGTCACTTAAAGTATGAAACTGTGTGGCAACATTAATCATCAAATAGGCTGTAAGACATTGGAACTTCTCATTTCCCCCTTAGATATTCCAATACCAGGTTCATTCTGGCAATCGGCGTTCATGAAGCAGGACAGGTCTTTTTTCTCATGAGGGGTTGGTACGTTTTTAAAAATGACCTTATGAAGATGCCAAAACAAAGTTTTTGCTTCATGTATGTTGGAATAAATCTGGCTATGACTTTTATTTTTTTGGTTGTTCTACATTGTAATTACTATAGTTTGGTAAGAATAAAATCATCTCCCTTGGAATCTGTTATAATTACTAGAGCTATTGTCCTACCACGTTAACCGTCTATAGGGATTATTTATCTAATTTATTCAAGAGATTACAGAGAAAGCAAAAGAAAATGAACACACAGGGGTCTATTCACTTTGCGTTTTGGCCCATTTCGGCAATTCCATTTTCCCAAAAATACGGCAATTCACTATATAGCAAATGGTCACCATATTTTGTCGAAATCTGAGTTGTAGAAGCAGTAATTGGCGTCCGCAAAAAACACCAAATTGCACTGATAACCGTAAAATTGGCATTGCTGAATTCCGCCGAACTGCGAACAAAAATGTCTCCTGTTCCCCAATAGAAGTATAAATGAGTAAAAATGTGTCCAAATAATAAAAAAAACTTGTTACAAAATAAGTCTTTTAAAAAAAAGAAAAAAAAATTTCATCTAAAAAATACAAAAAGGTGTTCCAAACAATAAAAGGTTTTTCCTGAAAATGAAAAGAATAAATGGTCTTTAAACATTTTTTTAAAAAAGATTTTACTTTTTTTACATTGAATCCTATGGGATTGCCCGTTTAAATCTGTCAAATTGAAACACCAAAAATCAGGGCATTTGACGGAATTTCTGTGTAGTTTGGCGTTCTGTGAATAGAATATACAATAGTTTTCTATGGGGCAATTTAGGTGTCGCTGAACCGCGGCGAATTGCACTGTATTTTAATGTCAATTCACCATTGTTTGGCTAATTAATAGCTTAATGAATAGTCGAATTGGCCCGAAACTGCATCGAATGGACAAATTCACCTTCTGGTGCAATTTGAAGATTAGTGAATAACCTCTTAATTGTCTCCTTAGTATATCTGGAAAAGATTGTAAATTAAACTTGTGCATTTTTCAATGTAATACATGAATAGCCTTAATTACCTGTAAATGCAAAGTAGATGTGTTTTCTTTTTACTACTTTGGTTATTTTAAGAAGTTTGCACAAAGGCTTGAAAACGACGTAAAATAGCCATATACAGAACTACTTGTTCAGCAAGTGTTTACCCCATATATGAAGAATAATTACAACCCCCTCCCCACATAAGTCTGCGATTGAGGCCAAGGAAATGTGAATGTCACTGATTAGTTTCACTCCACATACAATGGTCCACACATAAGCTAGGTATAGTAACTACAAACACATCATCTTACTGCAATGTGGGTTATTCAAAGCAAACTAGTGTTACTTTTATTATGTATAATAAATTGCTTATATAAGTAGTCCTCGCAGTAGGAAGTGTTCAATGACAAACTACAAGCTTCCTTGGGTCTTTATTTATGACATACATATAACTCTTACATATCTTGCTTACACTGAACAAACTACGAAATAATTAGCCATCCAATCATTTTAAAATGGTTATTGGTAATTTAATTAAAAAGCCAAATATATGTAAGAATCCATGCAAGCAGTTATGTTTTGACTTTACTCACTTGCATATGAAGCTGTCCGAAACAATATATAATTTAACACGTTTTGGAATTGTAAAGTTAATCATAGGTGTCTCAAAATGCTTGCAGTCATATTATTGCAGGATATACTTACAGGATTATTCAGAGAGTACAGAAATGTGCCCTTTCGTTTCCCGCACTTCAGGGCGATTCTAGTTCACGACTCTGCAGTGTATTCAAGTACAACCGCAGGGTCCCCGAAGTGCAGGGCAACCCACCACAAACCCGATGAACACTCGCCGAACACGCACCGAAAACCTGCAAAAACCATACCGTAAAAAGCCGACGAGCCGCCGATCACAGCGCAGAGCAGCCGCCGGAAAAAGCCGACAAGTTGATGAACGGGGTGGAAAAAACAAACAAACAGTACGCTTGAAAGCTTCAAAATTTAAATGCTGTTTGCAAAAAAAACTACAGAACGAAAATGTCTGGAATTAACATATAAGATCCAATGAATGATAATAAAAAGGTCGATTACAGAAAAATACTTTTTACTGCAGAATAAAATAATAAACGGTTTATTAGATATTTAATTAAAACGGGAATACAGTATTTTTAACATTTGAAGCCTATGGGATTCGCCTGAATAAACCTGCCGAATGAAACCACCGAACAGCAGGGCAATTCGGCAAATTTTCACTGCTGTTCAGTGTTCTCTGAATCGATTAACCATTGCTTCTCTATGGGGGATTTCACTGTAGTCAAACAGCACTGTATGTGCAGGCGATTCGCCAAAATTTGGCGAACTGCCTGCTCTCTGAATAGACGAATGGCCCCGAAATGTCACTGTGCGCTGAATTTTATTGTCCGGTTACATTTCGGACCTCTCTGAATAACCCCTATAGTTTCTGAAAGTGCTCACTTTTTGGTTATATTTTACTGTAATACTTTGCTCTCAAATCTACTGTTTTCTAGAGTGACATCTGTTCCATAAAACCAGACAAAATTGCAAATTGCACATTTATAATTTACTGTTGTGCCATAAAATTGTTACTGTCACTTCAAATTGTCTGTTGAACAGTAATTTAATAATTAAGGCAGCAAAAGCATAAAGAATAGTGAGAAAAAAAATCTCCACATCGAATAAATATTTGAAGAGCAAACATACATAGTTGCACATGCTCATGTGATGAAAGTATACAATAAATATTTTCTATGTGATGTAGAAAAGAGATTTTATTTGCTTTTTGTAATTTTATTTCAATATTTTGTTATTTTTTTCCCCTGGTTCTTGTTTCTGTTTCCTTAATCTTGTTTCTTATGCTTCAGCTATCATTATAAGCGGTTTCATCATATCAAGCATCTGTTTCATACAATACAACATTGTACTCAAATTGATTAAAGTGATATATGGTGTGAAAGACATTTTATATAATTACAGATATTCATCATTTTGATAACACATTTTGTTGCCATCTTTTTGCATTCATTCACACACTTTATAGTTGCCATCATTTTTGTAAAATTAAATGGTTCTTTAAGTTAATGATGTAAAACCTGTTTAAGAAAATGAATCACATGCATTACATAAACATTAGACACTAACACTCATAAAATACCGTTATATATTGCAAATCTATATGACTTGATTTATTTTTTAAACATGCATATATTATGACAGTTTATGCAGAAATATTTCTGCAATGATAGAAACAGGTGTAATGGGATCTAAGGGTTTGGATCGTATTTTTTGGTGTCCAAAGCAGTCCTCTTGTGCTTCGCACAGCATATCAACTGACATTCATTCATAAATTACTGTATGAGGCCTTACTCCTTACCTCTGCCACTGCTGAGCCAATTTACCCCATGTATAAGCTCCTTTTCACCAAATTGTATTCATCATATTTAAATATTATTTGAAGTAATGTTTTATTATAGAACCCAATGATTCATAATCTATATCATTACCCGTAGATACTCGAGTATAGCGCGACCCGAATATAACACGATGGATAGAGATTTATTATGGTAATGAGAGAATACTCAAGACTCAAATATAACGCGAGGAGCAAAATGTTACTGTACCAGTAAACAATTAAGATCCTTCTAGGTTCTCTTCACACAGTCAGGCTACCCCTCAGGCCAGTGTGCTCTGCTCTAGAATGATTGCAGTTGTTACTAAGTATGAAGCCACCGACCTTTACTAGCGATTAGATGGCCGGCGGAGGTGAGCGAGGTGAAAGATTGGCTTAAACCGAGCTTGCCCTCTGGCCGTGATGGATCCCACCTCTCCTGAATCTGGGAGTTCCTGAAGTGTTTGCAACTGCAAGCATCAGGGAGCCCGCATTAACTTCATCAAGACTACCGGAACTTCCCGGAGACTTGGTTTTTTTTTTACACGCAATGCAGATGTCTCGAATATAACGCGACCCCCCCTCCTATTTTAAGGTAAATTTTTGTCACCAAAATCTAGCGGTATACTCGAGTATCTACAGTTGTACTATAGGGGTTATTCAGGTTCTCTCTTGTTCCCCGCACTTCGGGAAATCAAATTCCCCGACCCTGCGGTGAATTCCCCATTCACCACAGGGTGCCCGGAGTGAAGGGAACGAACCCAAAAATCTGCCGTAAAATTGCTGAATATCTGTCAAAAAAAAAAAATCGGCAGAAACAGCCACCGATATGATCTGAAATTTCAGATCAATCCGATAACCGCTGATAAAATCCAGAATGCACCTGATGAGCTGCCACAGACACGCCAGACAGCTGCCAAACGCAGACGACGAGTTGCCAAACACAGAAGTTTTATGATATTTGCATGTTTTAACCACTTGGCTGCTAAGGACGCGCTCAGCGCGTCCTGCCAAGTGTTCCTCCTGTGCTACGGATGCGCTGAGCGCGTCCTAGCACAGGAGGCAGCAATCAGCCAGGATTCCGGCTGATTGCTGGCCCCACCCGGTGCGGGCTGACATCTGCATGTCAGCCCGGCACTCCGGGACCCGGGGGGGGAGATAGATGTCATTGCGGCAGCGCGATGACATCTATTTCAGGGAGTGCGGAGGAGGCACCTGAAAGGGAGGGGGGAGGTCTTCAAACCTCTCTCCTTCCTGATCGCCGGGGTCCTGCAGCTGAAGGCACAGCCTGCCCTTTCAAACCGTGCCTGTCTTTAACCCCTTGGGTGCCGGATCACGATTCGGCACCGAAAAGCACTGAATCGTGATCCTCTCCCGGAGCTGGCCGACATCTTGGATGTTGGTCAAGCTTCCGGGAATGCCCCCTGATGACTGGCGTCATCGTGCATAGCACGATGACGCCAGTCCGGGAGTGAACCCCTAACTGCCACCAATGGTGGAGATAGGGGGTTCATTGGAACCCCTATCTCCCGATCTGTGACAGCTAGGGGTTAAAGTTTGATATTGCTGGATCGGCCAGAGCATGGCCTTTCCAACAATACCAAACATGACCATGTGAACATTAAACAAAAAAAAGAAAAATTAAAAATAAAAATAAAAAAATATTAAAAAAAGAAATAATAAAAAAAATGAACAATTTTTATGGAACGAGTCCCCATTTCTAATTTTTTTTAACAAGCGCACCCCATAGAAAAAATAACCGCAAATGCTCGCATGTTAAAATGTGAAACACATTGTAAATGATTGAAAATTCAAGTTTTATTGCATTTTTTGTTATAATATACAGACAGGACATGACGTATACATATAATAATGACCTATTATGAATCTGCCAAGTCTGCTGGAAAGAACGATATATAATATGTCTGGGTCATATATTAAAATAAGGCTTCAAAACAGTTAAACATGATGAGCGAAACCGGTAAAAATGACCTCCGCACAGAGGTGTGAAATGCCTCAGCAGCGAAAGGGTTAAATTGTTTGTGAACTTTTTTTGGGGGGGGGGGTTATGCATATTTTTATGTCTATTCTATTGTGAAATTTATTGCAAGTTATTCCATAATGTAGTCTTACATGTAACTCACCATAAACCATGTTTGCTATTAAATTCCTTTACAAATGAGACAAATCACACAGTTTACAAAGATCATTTGTCTGCGTTGTAACGTAATTAATGTCAGAGTGGCAGTGCGTGATAATTAAGGCTATTATATATGCAGAAAGCCTCCAAGCAAGTAAATCAGCTTTGCTGGAGCCCACAGAGAATTCAAAACTAACCTTTTCCTTTTTTTTTTTCCTGAGAACATACTCAAAAAGAAAAATAAAGTTAATCTCCCCTGGCCAGGCAGGAAAATGCATAACTATGTATTGTCAATTAATAAAATGTTCTAATTTAATATAAAATTTCCTAATGTCTGCTGTAGTATGGCACAGCATTCTGTAGTCAATAGCTGCTATTAATTGAGTAAATGTAATGTTCCGTGTGTTATTTAAATAATTCCCCTGGGTTTTAACCGGTCTGAAAATCTCATTACTTACAGTATATATGCAGTGACATTTTGACTTATCAAATGGTGCTAACATTTTGCACTCCTTATCTCACATTTACATGCAAATTAAACTTCAGAAACACCACAACCATCCAGACTGCGCTCATTATGCTTCATTTATGATTGACTCTATTGACATGTAATCAAGGTACAATATCTTTCCCAGACCCTTATGACTTTCAAAAGTGCTGAGTAATGAGGAATTCATGTTTATTTATTGCGGAACATAGAAGAAACCAATGTACTGTTATCTTGGTAGTTCGTTTTCATTATTTTCATTTTGCATAACCTCCAAATAAGCACCTGTTGTTGTCAAATGAGTACATATAACGTCAGCACAAAAAACACGATGAGAATACTTAAAAAGGAGACAGGTAAAGTGCATCTAAGCCATTCAGGTGTAGCACTGGATATTACGTTGGTGGTAATATCAACAGAAGCTTGGAATGGATTGATGGTGGTGGTAATATAAGCAGAAGCCTGGAATGGAAAGACTGTGAACTCCGACATCTATTCCGATTTATAAATAAGCTCAAGGGTTGATGCAAACTCTACGCTGCAACTGTTTTAGGCGATTTTGAAGTATGATAGGATGCAAAGGTACCATTTCACAATGTAGTGCACAGCTGCTTTGTCTTTCTTGGTTGTGACAGTAAACTATAACATTATATAGATATTTTTTATGGTGGAAGTCTAATGGGTAATATGGGTGGAAGCTGCATTGTGGGGATACTTGAGGGATAAGGAGCAATGTGGCGACCGTTTACGTATTATCTGGAATCAAGTGCATGAATTTACTCTGTAGAAGATAAGCTACCTCTTGGGCAGGGTTTTTTGGCAATGTGTCAAACAGATGAGGCTAAAAAACAATGTTCTTCAACTCTATAGGCCGTATGGGTTGTTATCATGTTGGAATACTGCCCTGCGGCCCAGTCTACTGTAGCTCCCCAGTGCCAGCAGCACTCATGCAGCCCCAGACCATGTCACTCCCACCACCATGCTTGACTGTAGGCAAGACACACTTGTCTTTGTAGTCCTTCCCTGGTTGCCACCACACACACTTGTCTTTGTAGTCCTTCCCTGGTTGCCACCACACACACTTGACAAACTTATTTGGTTCATATGTTATCTTGGTCTCATCAGACCACAGGACATGGTTCCAGTAGTCCATGTCCTTAGTCTGCTTGTCTTCAGCAAACTGCGGGCTTTCTTGTGCATCATCTTTAGAAGAGGCTTCCTTCTGGGAGGAAAGTCATGCAGACCAATTTGATGCATTGTGTGGATTATGGTTTGAGCACTGACAGGCTGACCCCCCCCCCACCACCCCTTGAACCTCTGCAGCAATGCTGGCAGCACTCATATGTCTATTTCCCAAAGAAAACCTCCGGATATGACGCTGAGCATGTGCACTCAACTTCTTTGGTCGACCATGGCGAGGTCTGTTCTGAGTGGAACCTGCCCTGTTAAACCGCTGTATGGTCTTGGCGTCAGTGCACCGGAGGGATAAAAAAACATAGGTCTGACTTTCCATAAGTCAGAGCTACGTGGGATCCCGGAGGAGATAGGTGAGTATAGGGAGGGAGAGCTGGTCCGGTCAAGTCAGAATATATCCGACATTGGACCGCAACCGGCAAAATGTTGTGCCGCATATATTCCGACATAGGACCAGAAAGGGTTACAGTTTCTTAGATTTCCATTAGAAGTGTTGAAAGTCACAAGCAAATTACATTTTGTTTAATTTTTTAAGGATATAAAATTAGCAGATATTTCAAATATTTAACAATCTCCCCCAGAAAACCTTGCTCACTACAAGTGGGAATAACAAATATTAATCTCTTTTGAAAACCAGCAAGTATAAATATAAAAAATGAAAATCTATAGTTTGATGTTGTAAATAAAAAAATAATTTTTACAAATTTTCATTAGATACAAGAGTCCTGGCAACTGGTGCAGTACACAATTGGTGAGTGGCTTTCATGTGATTCGTTTACTCATTACTCATTTCTAGGGTAGTTTGAAGTACAGTGAATTAGTAATTATATATATACGTATATAGTTGGGCAGATGCACTCACGGGACTTCCATAAATCCAAACCTCTTTATTACATACAATTAAAATATAAATCTGACTTTTGAGTCGAAACATTGGATTTATGTTTTAAATGGATACTCTATCAGAGAGACTTCCATCAGCACGGTCTCTGTGTGCTGACGACACTAGTGACAGATGTGGTGATCGGCAGCCAGGACATTCAAAATCCTGGCTGCTGATGTGAGGTGTAGGAAACTCCTCCTCTTCACCCTGTGATTACACCCGATCACGGCAGCAGGTATGTGGGGCACTCCTCACATCCTGACCACTGTAAACCAACAAAGTGGTCAGGAAGAGTAGAGTGTCCCTGTAATAGAATAGAATAAAATTTTTTTTTATGGAAGTCCCGTAAGTATGTGCACTCAGCTTCTATATGCATGCATTTTTAATCTTTTACACTGAAAGGGTTAAAAAGAAATCTGTCTCGCTTCGCAAATATTTCTTGGCAAAAATATCTGTTAATCTCCTGCTTTAGGTCCAAAGGTAGATAAGAATATTTACCTGTTCCCGGAACTATTGAAAGAAGACTAGTCCCAAGGTGGGAACGTTAAACTTTCCATGGTCATGCAGTTTAAACAAAATATATTCTATTATATATGTGTTAAATGTTCTTTTGTTTGTGAAGTTTGAAACCGTGTATTCAGCATGTCTAAAGTATGTAATGTAGACTGTTTTTGATTGGTCCACATCTTAATCCAACAAACCGCTCTTTAGAAGGGCTGTGAAGTAACCACAAGCTGAGTCTGTCAGGGTTATTCAAAGAGAATTGAAAAAGTCACCGCACTTTTGGTGACTTTTCGTTCCCTGCAATTCGGCGCGATTTGGCGATCCTAGTTCGCCAACCCTGCGTTGTATTCAGCAAGCACCACAGGGCTGCCTTACTGCAGGGAAAAACTGCCGCAAACCCGCCGAATACTCACTGTAAAACCCATTGAACACTCACCGAAATCCGCAGAAACCGCTGGATTAACCCCGCCGAACAAGCCAGAGAAACCCGACTAGCCGCCGATCACAGCGCAGAGCAGCCACCGGAAAAACCCGACACGCAGACGAATGAGGTGATAAAAACAGTATGCTTGAAAGTTTGAAATTTGAAACGCTGTTTGCAAAAAAACTACTTAACGAAAAAGCCTGGAATTTACATATAAGATCCAATGAATGATAATAAAAAGGGCAGTTACAGTAAAAAGAAAAGACGATTTAAATTTTTTTTGCCCAAAAAATCCCCAAAAATCCTAAAAAACAGATCCTAAAAAATCTATAAATAAAGAGACTTTTTACTGCAGAATATAATATTAAACAGTTTATTAGATATTGAATTAAAATGGGAATATTTTTAACATTGAACCCTATGGGAATCGCCAGAATAAAACTATTAAATGAAACCACCAAACAGCAGGGCAATTCGGCAAACTTTTCACTGCTGTTTTGTGTTCTCTGAATAGACGAAGCATTGCTTCTCTATGGGGATTTTACTGCCCTCGAACAGGCACCGTATGTGCAGGCAATTCGCCAACATTTGGCGAACTGCCTGCGCTCGGAATAGCCGAATGACCAGGAAAGGTAACCGTATGCTGAATTTCAGTGTTCGGTTACCTTTTGGCCACATTTCGGATCTCTTTGAATAACCCTGTGTGTGTCTTTCATACATCCATCTTGTGTGACTCCAACCTTTCCCAGGATCCTGTGGGTGCAATACAGCTCAGAGAGAGAAGGAGAAAGTCTGCAGCAGCTGAAATAGTCACCCGAGTGAAGAAATATTGGTCTATCATACACCAAGGCATTTAAACTGGAATTAGTTTTGCATTTTGGAGTGCTGGGTCTATGTGTCATATATATATATATATATACACCTGTATATGTGAAAGTATAGATAATTGTATGGATTTAAATGGTTGGACAATAAGGGTATTTTGCTTCAGGGCACCAGGGAAAAGAAGTAAAAATGTCAGTCGTTCTATGATGCTCTGGAAGGTATATTGCAGTTCTGTATAATCTAGGTACACATGGTAGTTTTGTATCATAATAACAACTCTGTACAATACTCCTGTATGAAAATGAACAAAGAAAATGTTACAAGTTTGGCCTGAATTGGTGAAATGTTTTTTTAACAGGTACTACATTTCTGTTTATAGCACCGGAAAGAGATTGTCAATATGCTCTGACATTTATTAAATTATGATTAATAAGCTTGACATTACTGGAGAATTACATGGCAAAAACATGTCACACCTCAGCAGTCAAGGTGATAATAAAGATGTGTTCCTGTATATTTGTCTAAAATATCTATACTTGTTTCATGACTTTTAATTATATTGAATTGTTGTCTCTTTGGGTGAAACCAAATCATCAGAGTAAATATATTAAAGGCAGGCAGGTTCAGCCAATAGCCACATGATATAACAATAAATAACAAAGCAGGTAAAGATACAACAGTGATAACATAAAATAAAAAGATATACATACTTGTAGTTCGTATTATGCATTCTAGAGGAACAGTTACTACCATTAACCCTTAAATCAAAGGGTGTTTCCATTCATCTTAACATAGATGGATAGTGTTTTAAAATAAAAGATAATGCTGACTATTTTGTTTTCTTGAGAAAGTTTACCAGGAAGGATACATTGAGATCTCTCTTGCATGTCCTGGGTGGCGAGTGTGTACCATTTGGTGTCTTGCCCAAGGACACTTACTGGAGAGGTGCTCTTGCCGGGATTCATACATGTGTCTCCACGGTCATAGAGCAGTGATATTACCTCTACTCCACCCAGCCAGTACAATTATTGTTAATTATTATCATGCTTTTTATCATGAAACACCAAATAGTACGGAGTCCTGTCGATGGTTTGTGCAAAACAATCTGGATTTATTCTCTAATATATATACTATACTATTTAACAGAGCCCCGCTGGTATCAGGAGAAAAAAAAATATTTAAAGCGTGGGCACGATTTTCTAGGTCGTGGCCGTGGAGACAATTTACTAAATTGTTTCGCCTACCTCAGGCAGGGCTGCAGCTCTCCTTGGCCGGCTGCAGGCAAATGATAATAGCCCTGAAACCTCCACTCCTCATAATAGCCCTTAAACCTGCCCGAGGCAGGTGGACACGGGGAGGAGAGTCTGTGTCTCTTCAGCGTGCGCACAGATCGGGTAACTCGAGTGCACGCTGATGAAAAAACCTATTAAAAACACTTTTAAATCATTTTTTCCTCCTGACACCAGCGGGGCTCTGTAAAATAGTATAGATAGGGACCAAAGACCGTTTCACTCAGACATCCTCTCCGTGCACACATATGTTAAATTCATTAGAGAATAAATCCAGATTGTTTTGCTCAAACAATCAATCCAAATGATTGATAGCATAGTATTTTTGTTAATATGGATTTCGTTTTTATAGGGTTTAAGTGCAGCGAATTTCGAGCAAGTGCTTGCAAAACCACCTCTCCTGCTAACCTGATACTGCTAGCATGTTACCAACTCTATTATGGGTGTAGCAGCAGGCATTAATACCAGCAATGCACTGATATTTACTCCGAGAGCTCTTAGGACTAAATTAAATTTCAAAACATGAGTTGCTCGACATCACGGTTAATTCTGTCAGTGTTCTTGCAAAATGGTGAGAGACGGCAACGAATCTCGTTTCCCCTTCACCGACATATGAAGAAAGTCCTTTTTAAAAACTTTTTTTCTATAATTTTCAATCTATTTTTTTCCATGGTGTCATGTGAAGTGACTTTGAATCACTCAATATTCTTTGGCTCCCCGTAATTTTCTGCATTCTAGAAGCAGTTCTGGACATATAACACAGCAACTACCCTTTAAAGTTGAGTGATAACTGTTATCTCTAAAGGTGGAATAGTAAGTGGGCCATTAATGTTTCCACTTAAAGACTAATGGCATATAGAGATTATAGGCTTATTTTGAGCATTGTCGCCTTATAGAAAATGCCATCACAGTTTACTGTCAGGTTCATAGCATCACATCTAACATTAGGTACTTCATGGAGATGCTGGCATATTGTTTGGTTGTACAGTATATATTAGACGTGCTGTGGGATAACATTGGTAATTTCCTTGTAAAATTAATTATATCTAAGGATAAAAATGCACTCCTGTATAAGTAGCTTGACATAAACATACTATTCATGCAATTGAAGCTATTTATCATAGCTTTTCTAAATGTTTTGAACTTGTTAACACTTAATGGGGAATTTATTACTTATATACACTGAGTGACCAGATTATTATGACCACCCCATCAGTACTTCCTTGGGCCACCTTTTGCCTTCAATACTGCGGTCGATTCTTCTTGGCATTGACTCCACGAGATGTTGAAAGGTAATGTGAGGAATCTGACACCATGCCTGATGAATAGCACTGCCCAGTTCTGTGAGATTTGATGGTTGTGGAACCAGCTGCCTGATGGCTTTTTCAACTTTGTCCCACAATTGCTCAATTGGATTGAGATCTGGGGATTGTGGGGGCCACCTAAGCAAGGTAAATTCTTCCTCATGTTCTTGAAACCTCTCCTGCACAATACGAGCACAGTAGCATGGCGCATTGTCTTGTTGGAAGAAGCCATCTCCATTGGGATACGCCATCAACATGATAGGATGAACTTGATCAGCAACAATGCTTTTTGGTATGTTGTGCTAATCAGACGTTGTTCCACACAAATTTAAGGACCCCAAACCATAACACTGTCCCCCACCAGCATGAAGGGTTATACTCCTGCATGTGGGGTGCATGCTTTCATGCTGTTTTCGCTAAATTCTCACTCTACCATCTGCATGATGCAACTGGTAACGTGATTCATTGGACACATTACTTTTTTCCAATGCTCGACTGTCCAATCCTTGTGTTCCTATTGCAAATTGGAGACGTTTTATCTTGTTAACTGCAGACAGCAAAGGTGTTCGAACAGGCCTTCGGCTTCCATATCCCATACAATGCAGTGTTTTGCGAGCAGTGCATTCAGAGATCATTTGAGAGGATCCCTGATTAAGATCTGTAGTAATTAATTGGGTTGTCAACACTCAACATGTACTGGCAGAGATTGCCCTCAACTTTGCCACAATGTGGCAGGCCTACATATCATATGATCATAATTTGTATCCAAATCTCCATAATTGTTCCCTTAACTAGATGTGATGAGGCTATATTTCTCTCACTTTTCAATTTTTATATAGATAATACAATTCCATATAATTGCCAATGCCTTACAAACAACAGCAGCAACAACAAAATTGACAGTTAAACTGTCTGTATTGGGATAATTGTACAGCGCTGCGGAATATGCTGGCGCTTTATAAATAAAGAATAATAATAATAATAAAAATAATCATTCACATTCTAGCATATGGACACTGAAACTCATTGAGACCAATGACTAGGCCCAAACTGGCGCCGATTGCAGACTTCTCCCACAGACAGCTAAAGGTAGAGATTCATGTGAGGCATTGTTAGAAAGGCCAGACCAAGGACTTTGCAATGATATAAAACATGACCAGGTTTTATCTTTATTTATTCTAATATAGCACTATTACTCACTTTTCAATTATAAAGTGAACAGTGATGTTGCACTTATTCACCATCTCATTTCCCACGTCACCAGCAAGTGTGGATGCGATATCACTATGCGTTATTACCCATTGTTTCATCAAAAACCTAAACCACCGTGAGGAGCATTGGAGGTTTGTTTGGAGCCCTGCATGTCAAAACTTTACACTGCACAAGGTCAAGTGAGGTGTCATAGGAAAGGACAGAGTCTGGCCTATCCAACAACACCAAATATGACAACACAATGTGTAAAGGTAGAAAAATTAACAAAAAAAGAGATCTGATCTCATTTCCAACGATGGGACGAAATGTGTAGGTGATGGTCCAGTGTGATATTACGCATTTGTTCATCTAATACAAAAGCCGCCACCCCAATGTGAGGAAAGTGGGGGTCCTTTGGACCCCTGTATCTTCATTCTTTACACGCCACAACGTTCAGTTAGATGTCACTGGACAGTTTTGAGTCTGGCCTTTCCAATAATACCAAACTATGTAAAATCTAAAAGACAACAATTTTTCTTGTATTTTTGGGGGGTGTTGGGGTGGAAAGCAAAATTGCATGGGGGGGCATGTCACTTGTGTCTGAATTTGTATAATTTATTCTGTTTTTATTCTTTATATAACAAATTAAAGTTTGAAGAGTGGGTGGATCTTAAATATGGAATAAACACATCAGATCTCTTGTAACATGCAATAAAATTTAGGAAAATAAGTTACTTGTCGTGATACCGCTTTATGAAATGCCAAACACTGTTCATGCCTGATATCATGATATGAAGTTACTGTATTTATTAAAGCCCCATGTCATGGAAATCCCCTTTATAAATTAAACTTAATACTTGCACAATGTTCTGTTATGTTATGTTCTCTCTCAAGCATTGTAATTTAGCAATTATCTACAAAACATCAACAGGAGAAATTCGGATTAGTCTAAATTCTTTAGGTTGAGTTTGAATGATCTATTAATCCAGTTGGATAAATTCGTCTTGCAGAAAATATTAGATTTTTTTTGTAATAATACACAAAATAAAACGTTATAGATAAAACTGAAATTATTTATCCAGTGTACTTTGCATTGATAAGGTTTGAAAACTGACTGAAGAAATTACTTATCAAACATCAAGTGTCAAAATACTTCAACAATTGTCAAATATTTGTAACATTTGTGGTTCCGTTTACCTTCATTTTAAAATATATAATTGTTATTAATAGCAGGCAAAGAGAAAACTAATACTCTCATTAATAGGATACGTTGATTTTATATACTTTGCTCTAGTGTACTAAATACCTTCTGCTACATTGCTGTTAATAAAATGAAAATGACTTAATGTTTGTCTGTTGAGTAAAAGAATAGATTTCAAGGTTAAGGCCATCTGGTGCTAATGTGTTCTCATTCATTCACCTTCTGCAGATTAATAAGCCTCCTCATCAATAACAACTGTGGTTTAACTTGGGGCAATTTTAATTATTTAAATTTAAAACATTTTCAGACTCAAATTTTTTAGATTGTATCTTTTTTGGGTGAAGTTTCTTAATCCCTTCACTACCAAGTACTTTCTGTTAAAAATAAAAAAAGAAGAAAAACATGACATGAAATATGCGTTGTAGTGAATATAGAATGTTATTTTAGTTTAGTTAAATAATAAAATAATGTAAATTGGTACATTTTATTTATTATTCTAATTTTATTTATTCGTAGAATTATTGTTGGGAGGAAAGATGGTCATTAGACAGTGTCTCTCTTTCACAAATTCAAACAGGAGCTAGATTACAAATCGATGTAACCAGAGCGATTGTAAGCATACCAAGTCCATAAACGTTAAAGGCTCTAGAATATTTTCTAGAGCACTGGTTAATTTTACACTTGACTTGGAATCTGGTCATGAGTATGCATTATTACCATATAAATGACTTTTGTGTCAATTACAGTAAATGTGATCAAGATAGATAAAATAATGATCATATACCTATTTATAGGTAGTTCTGATACTTCTAAAGAGGTTATCACCAATTATCCCACAAGACACGGAGGCTCTTATTATGCTATCTTTTCTTTACTTAGCCGATAGCAGCAAGAACAATTTCTCAAATACCACAACAAAGTATTTAGAGAAAAAAATACATTTAACAATATATATATATAACATGTATTGGTATAGTCCAGCTAGTGGTACGGTCCAACTCTATAAATCCTCCGACCGCCGTTAGCTCCTCCTCTTTTCTTGCTGCTCGCCGATGAGATGAGTATCTAGCAGCTATTATTATTATTGAAATTTAGCAAATGATACACTTTGCATTCTGACACACACCTGTGGCTTTATTATTCACATAATATTGTACATTCACTGTTAAAGTGCTTGCTTGCGTTAATGACATTGTAATTACACAAATAACTGAAATTCTTTCCCTTTATATCGTTTTTAATTTGTTTATTAAATTGGGGACAAATATAGTAGAATTGCTTGTTTTTGTTTGCGTTAGCGCAATATATCTCCTCCGGAGAGACCACTTGTCTCCCCGGCGGTTTCTGTGAGGGCTTGCCGCTTCCCTGCTACTGTTGCTAAGGAGGGGTGCGGCTTTTCGCGCCACTGCCTGAGGTAAAGCTCGCGGCGGGTGTGCGCATGCGCGAGACGCCGCGGCTCATCACCTCAGAGATTTCTCTTCGGAATTGCGTCAAGTTACTGCTCTCTCCCCATAACTTCAATATAACTTATAAAAAAGCTCACCATGGCTAATCCTACTGCCCCGGCCACCCCAGGCACATTAATAGCGGCACCTCACTCTAATAACCCGGCAGACGCTTTCATTGCCGCTATGTCAGCTTTTTCATCAAAAATTGAGAATACACTAATTAGGGCATTGGAGAGTCGTTCCTCTAGGAGATCCTCATTCATTTCCCCAGCTTCTGATAGATTCCTCTCTATCGACTCCCATCGGGAGGACGAGATCCCCAGGACTTCGAATGAGGGTGGTGAGCAACTCCCTAAAAAATGCTCTCAAAAAAGGCGTATATACGCTGATATACAAGAGGAATCACCACAGCACTCCACTGTGACCCGAAAAAGAAGCCGTTTAACTTCGGCTACCACTAAAAGGAAGTGGAAACGCGCTAAATGCGTGAAGGAGACTGACAACTCCTCTGATTATCTCGCTGACACAGCTTCAGATTCAGAGGAGAACTCTGACCCCGACTACGACCCGGAGATGTCTCCGATCGAGTCAGACACAGTATCATAAAATGATTCAAACGAGACCAAACAACCGGTTATTGATCCGGTAGACGCGCTGGGAAACTCTATGTTTGTCCCTGAACAACTCAAACACCCACGATCCGCGGAGTGGACGCCAATAGAACATGTTGCAAAATATATTGAACAACGCATTCGCATGCCGATGGACAAAAAAAACAGAAATAATCTGAGGGCTGAGTGCCCACCCCCAACCCTGGCACATAACTTGCATTTGACACCAGAACTGAACCCTAAAATAATCGATATATTACAAGGGTCAAATTGGACCCCTAAAAAAGGGGTAGAGGCCACTTTAAAAGTGTGCCAAGATAAATTATTTGACTTGTTGGGTCCATTAACTAAGTTAATGGACTCAGTGGAACGATCTCTCCTCATGAACGAGAAGCCAAACCTGTTCAAATACAGGGGTTGGATTCAAAGACTAGTTTGTGTTTTTGGGAATGTTAATACCTCATTATCCAGCGAAAGGAGGAGGTCCATATTACTAAAAATTGACCCTAAAGTAACTACGTAAGCGACTAACGAACCGGGCCCTAGTGCTGAGGGCATGTTATTCGGGGACAGCATCTTTAAAGAGATGACAGATTACACAGGGTCCTTATCTACGGTTGGCAAAGTTAAAGCCAACATTCGTAAGGCTTTCCCGAATAGGGTTTTTGACAGGGCCGGGAAAAGCAGGGGCCGTTTTCCCGGCCGTTACCCATTTTCCACCTCAAGAGGTTCTTTCAAGTCCTCATATCAAGAGGTCCCAAAAAACCCCACCTTCTTCCCACAAAGATCTAGGCCTCAACGACATTGAGGTTACAGGGGTCCTAGGAGACCAGGATCCTTTGGTGAGTATGTGTTTACACCTACATTCTTCCACACAAGAGGTGGGGGGCAACACATCAAATTATTTCAGACAATGGCAGATGATCACTTCAGATCAGTGGGTTCTTCAGACGATACAAGGTTTCGAAATAGAGTTTGTTTCACACCCCATACAATATGTTCCTTCACAGATAATGATAATGTCCGGAAAGGACAGAGCAATTACTTCACTAGAAGTAAGAGACTTATTCAAAAAGAATGCAATAGAAAAGGTGATTCCTCACAAGGAAGTCTTCCTCAGCAATATATTCCTGGTAAAGAAAAAAGACGGAAGTTTCCGTCCAGTAATAAATTTAAAATGCCTGAACGAGTACGTAACATACAATCACTTCAAAATGGAGGGCATCCCATCACTAAAAGGGGTCCTGAATCCTCAGGATTGGTTAGTCAAAGTAGACCTGAAAGACGCGTACCTGACAATTCCGATAAAAAATTCATACAGGGATTTTCTCCAGTTCACCTGGGAGGGCACTCTTTGGAGATTCAGGTCCCTTCCCTTCGGTCTGTCATCCGCCCCTTGGTGTTTCACCAAGTTAATGAGACCAGTGGCGGCATTCCTCTGCAGCAGGGGAGTTCGTCTGATAATATACTTAGACGATATCCGCCTCCTGGCGGAGGATCCAAAATTATTAATGACTCACAGAGATTGGGCGGTGAATTTACTGTCCAATCTAGGCTTCTTAATAAACATAAAAAAGTCGATTCTTACACCAACACAGCTGATAGAATTCCTAGGTTTCACCATAGACTCAATAGAGATGTCTCTCTCCCTGCCGTCGGCCAAAGTCCAACTGATCCACAAAGAGATCAGACGTCTTTTAGCTACACAAGAGTTTCCTCTGAGATGGTTGGCCCGCCTACTAGGGCTTCTTTCCTCAGCAATACAGGCAGTCTTTCCGGGACCGCTGTATTATCGGGCCCTTCAACGTCTGAAGGCACGATACCTGAGGAACAGGTAAATGGGATTCATCAGAATTGGGATTACACATAAACTGTCTGGAACTCCTCGCTGGTTTGTTTGCTATTCAGAGCTTTATCAAACACTTCCAGGCGAATTCCATTCTACTAAAGATGGACAATTTTTCCGCAGTGCAGTATATCAACCATCTAGGAGGTCCCAAGTCCAGACAGTTGGCAGAGACAGCAAAGTCCTTTTGGGGCTTCTGCCTGTCTCACAATCTATCAGTTCGGGCCCAATTTATTCCAGGCCTCAGCAATGTTGTGGCGGACTGGAATTCACGATATCTGATAGATTCCAGCGACTATTTATTTATTTCTTTAAATCTATACCTAGTCATGTTGGGTATCATTCGAAAAGCCATGCTCAGGCCTTTTGATTGACACCCTCCATCACCCACTAGCTGCCACGGTTCTGGAGATATCGGGGTTCAAATGAACCTCCTATCTCCACCAAGGGATTCCGGGCAGCTAGGGGTTCCCCGGCTATCTGACATCCTCACGCTGTGCGTGAGGACGTCAGGCAGTGAGGGGGACCCGGGGATGGAGCCGCAATCCAATATGGCGGCCCCCACCGGAGCTAGGCCGCACTTGAAGTGCGACCCAGTGTCTAAGGGGTTAAAGCCAGGTACCACTTAAAAGGGGAGACTCTCCCCTTTTAAGCAGTGCCTGGCTTCTTTTTTGGGACCTCCTGATCAGCAGGGATCCGAACGGATCCCCCCTCCCTTCCAGGCGATCTCCCAGCATTGCCAGGGGTCGCCTGGAAATGACATCATCGCTCATGGCACGATGACGTCATTTACGTCGGGAGGAGCTTGACTTCAGCGTCTGAGGATGCTGAAGTCAGAACGCCGCGGGACCCCGGACAGAGAGGTGAGTATCTCCACCGGGGGTCCCGCAAAGCTGATGACGTGTGGGACACGTCCTCCTCAGCATACAGCAGGAGTAACTGAGGACATGTCCCACACGTCGTCAGCAGTGAAGGGGTTAAAAACGTCTTTTTTTAAAACTTTTTGTCCTTGTTTCCTGTCCCCCAGGGCACTACCCGGACCCGGACATTGTTTTTAAATGTTTCTATACATCCTACAAATTCGCCACTTCATGGGCAGGTTATGGGGACCTCCTAGGCACGATATTTGAATAAATTTTTCGTTTTTATTTTTAACCCTTATTTCATGGAAAACTCAGTCCCTTTAAAAAAATTTTTTCAACTTTTTGTCCTTGTTTCCTGTCCCCCAGGGCACTACCCAGACCCCCATACACCTTTTATGGAAAATATCTAGCATATATGCCCTCTTGGAGGGCACTCTAAAAATCGAACTTTGAGTCCCATTGACTTGTATTGAGTTCGTGTTAGTGTTCGAGTTCGAATAGTGTGCTGCGGGACTTAGCTCTGTGAGCCCATGATTGGGCAAAATTTGCCCATAGTCTTGCACCTGTCTTGCACCTAAACTGTGGTCAGGTGCAGGCTGTAGCCAATTACAAGCTTCAGGCCAGTGGAAAAAAGTGCATTGTGGTGCATTGTGGGCGAACATGCGGCGAACACACGGAAATGTTCATAGTTTGCAAACATCTGAACTGGCGATGTTCGAATCGAACTCCGAACACATCGAACCGAACAGCTCATCCCTAGTGCTGGTACTTCGCCTGCAATCTGCCGTGGTTTCCCTGGCGGCCACGTTTGTGGTCCATTGGGTGGCATTGCCAGTGAGGATGAAGGGCCCCGTCTCCTGAAAAGGCGGCGTGAGTTGGACTTCGGTATGGTTACGAGGCATTGTGACCTACAGTGCCTGGATCCTTGTGCCCCTGTTTCTGGGGACATGGAGCTGGACCTGGCAGTGAGTGGAGGCCGGTGGTCGTCGCTGGCCCAGGAGATTCGACTCTTGATTAAGGGTGATATACGGCTTCTTCTGGTGGAGTTCCGAGAGCTGTGGGGGGGCCCAGATTTTGGTGCAGCTCTGCCAAGAGGACACATGTAGCGCTGCTGTCCCGGATAGGCGCCCACATGATGAGCAGGCCAAAGCGACAGTTCCTTGCTTTACGGATGGGATAATGGTGCTGGAAGTGGCAGATCCCGTGTTACTCAACAGAGCTGTAGAGGAGACACCTCCAGTGATGATTCCTGAGACGCAGGTGGAGGACACTGCCTGGAAGCTACTGGAGGCCCTACCACTGAGAGTAGTGTTGGAAGGTCTGTGGGGGCAGCGGCAGAGAATCTCTGCTACCTGGTCCCTGAGTGTGCTTGCGGGCCTTCGCACCGGGGCTGCGCTGGGATTGCATCTCCTGTGGGCTCTGGGTCTGTCACTTCTTCCTGAGCACCGAGATGACTCAGCAGTGGTGTGCCCTGCTTCATTTATGGGTGCAGGGTGAAGATATTCCCTCGCTGCCTTTTTGCATACTCTCCTGTGAGAAATCCCCCCCCAATTTTTTTGCCCTGAGTTTCTGAGGTGCTTCCTCAGGTTTTTTTGTTTTTGTATTTCTGATTACTTTTTTGACGTGATGTTACCTGTATTTGTGCCCCTCCACACTTTTACTTGGCACTTCTAGAGATTGTGTACCCCTCCCCCCTTTGTTTTTGTTTGGGCATATTACGGGTTGATTTGAGGCGTGCCACTATGGCAGCCACCACGGCTCTGCCTGTCATAATTGGCGCTTGAGTTCCCGGGCCTCGTGACATTAGTCTTCCATGGCCTCCTCTTGTCTTATGGACTCCCGGAAGTGAGCCAGGAAAGTCACGGCATTGGCCTGTGCCGATTCCCCCACTCCTCCCCCATATTTTTTAGTGGTTTTTTTTCTCATCTCTCCGTTTCAGTTTGCTGATTGCTTTTAACGTTTATGAGTGCTGTGTCTACAGTTGTTGCTGAACCTTGATGCCTAATGTATTTCTGATGTGTTCTTTTGGTTGTGGATACCTCTCCTCATATGACAACCTTTTGTTACTTTTGTTTTCTCCTATGATTTGTTTATGTGACCTCAGCGGTGGCCCTGCGTGGCCACTTTTTCTTCTGAGTCTGTTTGACTTTCTTACTCATAATAACAATTGTGAAAAAAAAAATGTTTCCTGGTCCCACACATATCTATGGCATGCCATAGGTGGGAGGGACTACTGAGAATTGGATGACAGTCTGCTTGATGTGCTGCATTGGCTGCCAGTCATGAGCTGAGTGACAGACAAACCAGCACACTGAGCAGAGGGCTGGTAGAGAGGTCGAGGGCAGACACCAAGGTCAAAAACAAGAAAGGTTGGCAACAGGAGAACTAAAGACACAACATATCCTGCAAATACACCCCTGTCGTGGAAATTTTATTATGTGGACATTATATTCTAGGATGTGCGTAATAATTTTGTCATCTGTCTCCCTGTGTTGGATTTGAATGTGTGATTTCAAATCCAAGCCAGCGGTGTACATTATACTGTAGGGATAAGGTGTGTACAGGGGGCCGGTCCATCATTCTACTCCACACCTCTGTCCTTTTGATATGTAAATGTTTTTACTGTACAAACAGGTTTTCTGTTTGTCCAATCAGTGGCCACTGGGCGTTGTCCTATTGTGTAATAAATTAATCTGACCAGAGGCCAGGAGCTCACTTGAGACTTGAGGCTTTTGCACTTGAGATTTGGGACTGAGCACACTTTGGACTTGGCTCTTGGCGTAGATGGTCAGATGAACTCCAGGTAGAAACAACGTGATGGTGTCTGTGTCTCTTTTCTGCGCGGGTGCAGGTACGTATATCAGGGATGGCAGTGCTGCTTGTAAGTGCAGCGGATCAAACTACACTAGGGAATTAATAGTAGATTAATTTCCAAAACAGATGGCGAGTCAGCTAAACAAGGAATCAACAGATTTTTCCTCTGCACAGAAGAAAAAAGGAGAGAAAGTAAGGTGTAATTTTGTCTTTTGCGTTGAGGAAATGTCTGCTTGATAAAAGAACGAGAAGTAATTTTCTGGTAGTTTTTGGTGAATCTGAGCTGATTGTACAGAGACTGTATGGTGAGATTGTGACGTGTGTGCTGACCAGTACAGGGTATCGGTTTGTTGTAACTTCTATTTGTGTAACTTTTATGTTTGTAAGAGGTGATTTTGGTTTGTAAAGGCAGAATTTTGTTTTAATGGTTGTACAGGAGAAACGGCATTTAGAGGATTTTTTATACTGTTAGCCTTTAAATCAGAGGAGGTTTTTACTCTGGTTTCGGGGGTGGGGCACAGGGAATAGAGAAACTGTTTTGTTTAATTTGGTTTCTCTATTGCTGGATTTTGGAGACACCATTTTGATTTCCTTTGTGTGAAAAAACCCATGCGGCCTGGCAGCCATCTTTGATTTCCTTTGTGTAAAAAAGCCATGCGGCCTGGCAGCCATCTTTGATTTCCTTTGTGTGAAAAAGAAAAAATGTGCTTTGGCAGCCATCTTGGTTAGTTTGGTGCTGCAGATTTTTTAACAAGGAATTCAGTTTTAGATGGAGCTGATTCACTTTTAGTTTTGGTGTCTATGGAAAGCGATTAGTTTGTTTTTCCCTCAAATGTTAGTTTTTGTCCTCAAGTTATTTATGTCTCTTTTGTAACTTTTCTATGTACGGCTTGATTTCGTTGTAAGTTTTGTGCTGGATATCGGTTGAGTGTTCGGTTATGTTATAGTCCAGTGACCAGCCTGATAGGGGAATCATTGTGTGATGGTTAATGATTCTGCTTAATGTGTTATATATCTGTAGCTGTTACACTGAATTGTAGAATTGTTTGGTAATAGTTAATTACAGGTACTACAGTGTAGGAGGGTGGTGCTTTGTAGTTCTATGCCAAAAGTAATGGGACAACTCATAGAAATTGATAGCAGTGTCTTTTTCGTAGTAAGCATTGTAGTGTTTGTATTTTCTGTACAATGGAAAGCATTTTTAAGGAAGTGGCTAAAATAGAACACACAGCGGCCATTGTTCAAGCTATGCAGGGATCTATTGACCCTTGGTGGGAGGCCAAGAACTGTGTCGCAAACCTGATAGGTAACGGAAAGTTCCGCAAACGGAAAGGAAAGTATGCTCTGATTTTTGCTGCTGGTTGGATAGCTGATAAATTTCAGGAATCTTGTAGGCTGAAGCTGAGTTTGGAAGAAGAGATGGAAGATTTAAAAGTGGAAATTGATAAATTGAGAGCTCTTGTTGTTCAGCAGGCAGCTGAAACTAGCACTGAGTATGAATGTACTGTGAGGTCTAATACTGAGCTATGCAAGGAGAATGAATGTTTGTCTGAAAGCTCGACGCATGCACAGGAGGCTGTAAGGGAATTGTCTGGTCCCTGCAGGAGGACAGAAGCTGAACATTGTGCAGTAAGTATGGAGAAGTCTGAGGACTTTGGGTCAGATACTGAAACCGACTCAGGGATGGAGATGGACAATTTGTCTGACCCTGGAGTTGGGAATGTTGGTGCAATGGTGGAGGATACTTCTGTGGTAAAGGTATTCCATTCAGATAGTGGTGTGGGATCTAGTCATGCTATGATGCCTAGTGTTGGGCAGCAAGGCCGATCACCATGTGCCCAGAGAAGGTTTCGTGCAGGGAGACAAGCGATTCGTTGCTTTGCATGCGGCGGATTTTCACATATTGCCAGGCATTGTGTGGTAACTAATGGAAACAGACAAAGAGATTCTAAGTATCCCAGAACCACAGCTAGAAGTAAAGCGGTTTATTCAGCAAGGTGGGGTAATGGTCCCAGACATGGATCTTTGCAAAGGCATAGAAGCCAGGGACAGCCAAGGTCATGGATCCAGGAAAAAGATTTAAAATCCCAATATGAACGGCTGAAATGTGAAAATGTGAAGCTTAGAGAGGAAAGAGATCGTTTCTGGGAATTCAGCAGAGTTCCTAATTTTGGGGTTCCAGAAAAGGGGAAATGAAGAAATGTTATTGAGGTCTTTCTAAACTATTTTACGGTTTGGATTTTTGAAAAAAAAAAAAGGAAAAAAATGACTTTAAACTTAATTCAAATGTGACTTTTTCATTTCGCTGGAAACCTGTTTGGGGACCTTATTGTAATGTTAAAAACCTGTTTCTATGGTAATATAAAGGTGGCTGGGGACTGGACTGTTTCAGGCATTGATGTGTTAATGCAGTCCTATACAATTGCTAAGGGTTTTTGTGTTTTGTTCTTGGTGTTTGCATTGAGGTTTGGTTTTAAGTTAAAAGTTACTTTTTACTGAATCTCAATGTATATAGCAAGACGTCCTGTAACTGAAGTTTTGGTAGAGAATGTACTTCAGTTGTGTTTTTTTTCATGTTAATGTTTTGAGTTTTAGAACTTTGCTGCGTTTTGCATAGTATCGCATTACGGTTGGTTTTGCGGTAGAAGAAGAAAGGATTTGGTTTTAAAACTTTCTTTTTTATATTTACTACGTCAAAGCGGATTGTGCAAGCGAGAATAACACGCTTTTATTGGTTTAGAGTTGCTTTGCGCAGCAAGTAGCAGGGCCGGACTGGGAATAAAAAGCAGCCCTGGAAATTTTTTTTAGACCAGCCCTATTTTGTGATAAGTGCAAACAAAAAGGGTACGTATCAGAGTTGCACAGCAATAAAACTCACAGTAATGTGCAGTGTGTATGAGCGTTTCACAGAGCTCCACAGCAATAAAACTCACACTCATACACACCGCACATTACTGTATCACAGAATCCACAGCAATAAAACTCACAGTAATGTGCAGTGTGTATGAGCGTATCACAGAGCTCCACAGCAATAAAAGTCACTGTAATGTGTGCTGTGTATGAGCGTATCACAGAATCCACAGCAATAAAACTCACGCTCATACACATCGCACATTAAAGGTAGTTTTATTGCTGTGGGGCTCTGTGATACGCTCATACACAGCGCACATTACAGGGAGTTTTATTGCTGTGGGGCTCTGATACACTCATACACAGTGCACATTACTGTGAGTTTTATAGCTGTGGATTCTGTGTTACAGTAATGTGCGGTGTGTATGAGTGTGAGTTTTATTGCTGTGGAGCTCTGTGAAACGCTCATACACACTGCACATTACAGTGAGTTTTATTGCTGTGGGGCTCTGATACGCTCATACACAGCGCACATTACAGTATCAGAGCCCCACAGCAATAAAACTCACTGTAATGTGCGCTGTGTATGAGTAGTCTCTCTGTGATCCCACTTTTTCTTTTACCCTTCTCTCTCTCCCTGTGACCCCTATTGTTTCTGTGACCCCCCTTTCTCCTTCTGTGACTTCTCTCTCTGACCTGTCCCCATAACCCCTCTCTATGATCCCTATCTTTGCTTCTGTGACTCTCTCTCTCTGTGACCCTTGTATGATTTCTTTGTGACCTCCCCCTTCTCTCTGTGATCCCCCACTGACATCCTTTCAATGTGACCTAATTTTCTCTGTGACCCCCCCTCTCTCTGTGTGACCTCCTCTCAGTAACCTCCTCTTTCTCTATGACCCTCTGTGACATCCTTTCTCTGTGACCCCCTCTCTGTGATTCCTCTTTCTCTCTCTGTGACCCTCTCTCTGTGACATCCTTTTTCTGTGATCCCCTCTTTCTCTCTCTCTCTGTGACATCCTTTCTCTCTCTGCGACCCTCTGTGACATCCTTTTTCTGTGACCCCCTCTTTCTCTCTGTGACATCTTCTTTTTCTCTCTGTGACCCCCCCCCCTGGTCTCTGTGTACACACACAGAGATTTAATCATAGTGTGCAGTGTCTGCATGTGCCCCCTCTCTGCAGAGGGAGTTAAGAGATGGGCAAGCGAGGGAGAGGTGCATTTTTTTTTATTTGAGTAACTCGGAGAGTAAGGATCAGGGAGGCCAGGCTGCTGGAGACAGCTATAAAGCTGCTGGCTGTGACAGTCTGGCTGCTCCCCTGCCCCCAAACATGTTGAAATGCATACAGGTATATTTTGGCAGTGCCATTCAAATTTTGTTCTTGACAGATATTCCTTTACCTGAAAATAAAATAAACTGTTACATTTTTTGTTTTACCTGTCTTAAAGTGATTAATTATTTTAACTCTAGAACTATGAAATTCATTGGACAAATTTTCTAGTTCCAGTTAAACCTTTATATGCAAGATCAATGTAAATTAGGATTATGTTATTGGGTAAGAATGGGAAGCCAACTGAAAATATTCTTAGGATTCTACTGTAAGGAAGAATAAAAGCTTATATGAGACTTTATTGCAAATGGAGTGGCAATCTATTAGTGGTAGGTTGCATTAATACCAATCCTGGTTACTACAGCCAGCTGGTTATTGCTTACATTCAGATTGAAATAGAAGTCATTTTTTTTGCCATGACAATCACCACTATAGTGTTGTATACAAGTCAATAGAACTCCACACAGTGTTATTGTAGGACTATGCAAGATCTTGTAAAGTAGATCTCACACAAATAAATACAGGTGGAAGGACACAGGGACTATTTGACCTCTGAATTTTTCCAGTTATATTGCAAGATGATTGCAGATCAGCACATGAGTGAATTTCCATTCCAAAAATTGGATTTTGGTGGTGGTAATTTTTTTTAAAAATGTTTTTTGTGCTGCCAGCATGAATTAATGAAAGACTTGGAATTGCTGGTACTACTGCCACTTTTGTCTGGTCTAAAACAATGCATCAAATACAAAAAAGCATGGTGAAAATATGGGGGCAGGGGAGCAGCCAGCAGCTTTGTATCCATCTCAAGCAGCCTGGACTCCTTGCTCCTTACTCTGTGTGTGAGGAGCTGCTCAAATAAAAATACGCTGCTTGGGTCCGCAGAGGAAATCACAAACATACATTGTAATGGGATCTCCAATCCAGGGCAGGAGGCTGCTGCACAGGCTGGCCCTGCTCTCCCCACCTCTCTCACTCCTTCCTCCCTTGTGGTGCGGGGACAGGAAGCATGCAGGAGGATGGGGAGGAGCAATTGCAGCATCATGTCAGAGGCTCCCGATACTCTGACAGGGACAGAAAAACGCTGCCCTGGACAAATGCCCCATGGATGGGCTGGCTCGGAGCCCCACCCCACCCTTCCGTTCCGTGCACACAGTGATGTGCGGGAACAGGAAGAGATGGGAAATAGTATGGGAGGAGCCAAATGGAGAAGCCTCATGATCTCTCTCTGGCCACATGGCTCCCCAGCGGCCCAAAAAATGAAGCAGCCTACCGGGATTTCTCCCGGTATCCCGGTAGGCCAGTCCGGCCCTGGCAAGTAGGTCCTTTCGGTTTTAAGTTCAGACTGTTAGGTTTTTTTTGAGAAGTTTTTTCATTTGGTGACAGTGATTCATGTGTTGTAATGAGACATCGTACAACTAGGAAATAGACAGCAGAAGGCTATCCCCATTTAACAAATGTATACTGAGAGAAGCCACATTGTTCTGTAGAGAAAGGATAGTCATTGAGCTGTGCGGTTTAGTCTGGCGACGCAGTGTACGGGCGAACAGCGTATACGCTTGTGTAGGCATACACTGTGAGGGGTAGAGACATAATTCGGGAAGGGGGTAATCTGTGGTTGTTGACTAATCGTTTGGGGCATAGTTCTGTACCCAACCTGTTGGGACAACAAGCCATAGTTACACGTTGCCTCAGTTAGGGTCTCTAGTTGGGAAACTATAGTGGATATAGTCTGACAATTCACCGTAAAAGAACGACACCAGACGGTGCTCTCCTAAATTGGTGCAGGGTTTCCCTGGACGCAGGGGTAAGACGATAAGCCGATTCGAATCGCCATGGGCAATGTGCCGTCCATGCAAGGGAAGGAAAGCGAGGCTTCCCATAGTCAGACGGCTGCGCAGCACACGAAAATCCTAGGTTTGGGGCGAAGGGCATGAAACCCCATTTAAAGAATGGCATAGATGGTCCAAGGGTACCGCTTGGGGTATCCCTCTGGAGGGGACATTTGACGCCTGGAGATGGGAGAAATTCATAACGGAGTTTAAACCCAGACTCTGGACGGCAAAGACCTTAGGTGTAGCTCAGATGTAGCTTCAGAAGTCTTTTAAGGTAAACTGACAGGGTATACAGAAGGCGGTTTCAATCCGGAAGAACCGCATTATGTACACCTGGCCAGAGGGGATAGCCGCGATTGGTAATCCAATGATGGAAGCAGAAGAGGCTCTTTCTGGGCTAACTCTGCTAAGGCAGGCTGGATCCACTAACACTGGATCTGTTGTAGTTTCCTCTGATGTTTCTGTTGTCACCAATGTAACTAACTCTGCTCTCTCCAGTTTTTTTGTGTTTTTACATTCCAAGGTTAACACCTAACATGGACACGTCTTCATCAGGGTCGGTGACTAGTCCCTCGGAATATAGTTGCAAGCTGAAGATCGTGTTAGATTAGTGGGCCCCAATCGATCCAGGGGTGGTATGTGGATGACTTGGTACTTTGATGTCCCACACGGGAGGTTTGTTATCGGCATACTGTATCATTTCTTAACCATCTGGTGCCCACAGGTAATAAGGCTAACAAGGAGAAAGTACAGTTTTTGCAAGGAAAAGGTTATCTTTTTAGGACATTGTATCTCTCAGGGTACCCGACATTAATCACCCAGAGAGTAAAGACATTAAGTGGCTCTAACACCCACTAAACTGACTCTGAGACGATGCACCATTTTTGAACACACGCGTCTCTTCTTCTGTTATGAAGGAGGAAGAGAAGGGGGGAGATAATGGTGTGAAAAAAAGTAAATTTTCCAACTTTTACTAACCATTCTAACCTCTCAATTTTCCAACCTAGTAGGGAAACACTTTGAGGACCATCATGATTGCTTTTCCTTGATGAGCTCCAAAAAGTCCACCAGGTCCGGGAGTCTCTCCCAGACCCAAACTCAATAACCAGTGTTCATTCTAGTCAACCAGGTGATTGGATCATGCTAAAGAAACATCCGAGGACGGGACTAGAGGCGAGATATCGTGGGCCATTCCAGGTGCTGCAGACGACGCCAACCTCCCTGAAGTTCGAGGGACAAGGCAACTGGATCCACGCCGGTCACTGCAAGAAGTTTCTCAACTACGTCAAAGAGTGAAGAGTATCATTTTCTTTATTTGTTTAGTTTAGGTTTTAGCGAGGGAAATGTACCTAAGACTAGCAAGGGCCACAAGGAGACATTTGTAATAGTAACTCTGGCTCCTGTCGTTCGCTTGTTTAAATTCTTGTGCGGTGTTGTAGTGAGGGAGATCACCAAGAAACAACGACAGTAGAGCGTCCAAAGGGGGGGGATTTACAAGGGTCAGGTCCATACTGATGGGAGCAGGGCAGAAGAGGGTTGGAATATTTTTTAAAGCTTTGGGAAGCTTCGGGGGATTTCTTGTTTTCCATTGGATCCTGGCTAAAGGTAATGGGAGTATAAATACTTATGGTGTTTCTGTCTCTATTCCTTCTATATGCCGGAGTGAGATGTTCCTGATGTCTAATCGAGCGAGTTACCAGAGCCCGAACAGATGAGATGCCCAGAGGACCAACCCATGGACCGGATACAGAGGATTTCAGACCGACCGAGTTAGCAGAGCCTGAACAGATGAGATGCCCAGAGGACCAACCCATGGACCGATACAGAGGATTCAGACCGACCACAATCGACGCCAACCCACCACCTCATGTCCTCCCTCTGAGTCACCTCCCCTAAAGCAGATTCTACGTGTCAAGATCCACGTGTCAAGATTTGTTTTAGACTTGCTTTATGATCCACGTGTCAAGATTCATTTTTAGACTTGCTTTATGTTAAGATTTGCAAAAATCGGCGTGTCAAGATTTGTTTTAAGACTTGCTGTCACGTACCCCCGTTCCGGCGGCGCCTGGCAGCAGCGTCCTCGCTGCTCGCTGGCCAGGCGCCGAGTAAATAGAGCCGGTCGCTTCCGCACACGTGGGACGCCGGGAGGCGGGGCCTCGCGTGATGACGCGGACCCGCCGGGTTTAAAACCCAGCTTCTCCACTATGCCAGTGCCCTGACGTGGTAGTTACTTCCCGCAGAGCTCTTGTGCGTTTCTGGCTAGAATTATTCTGTGTATCGACCCCTGGCATTGGCAAAACGACTATTCTGTGTATCGACCCCTGGCATTGGCAAAACGACTATTCTGTGTATCGACCCCTGGCATTGGCAAAAACGACTATTCTGTGTATCGACCCCTGGCATTTGTATCACTCCTCTATTCTGGTACGGAGGTCAGTCTGTGTGGCACCCTAGGCACATCAGACCACCCCTTGTATTTTGTATGTGCTCTGTACTGCCATCCTAGCAATCTGTCTAGACGTGCCGACCACTCTAAGGATCGGAAGGGTAGAGAGTGTCCTGTCTCAAGGGACTACTAGTCAGAGAGTAGAGGGATTCGTGACGTCTCTTTTTGTATGTGCTCTGTACTGCCATCCTAGTAGTCTGTCTAGACGTACCGACCACTCTAAGGATCGGAAGGTTAGAGAGAGACCTGCGTATAGGGACCAACAATATAGTAATCAGGGGGATCCGTGACATTACGTCAGGGCCAATGGATCCCGCAGACCTCTCTTCTCAGTTAACAAGAATTGCAGCCCGACAAGAAGAGCAGGACCACAGGATGGACCAGATTGCTCTTGCTCTGCAAACCCTGTTGAATCGATCCACTGCTGGTACTGCAAGTCCTCCAGAACCAGTATTGCCTAGGGCCAGTTCGGCCTCACCCGAGGGGTGTAGGCTCAGTATGAAGGCACCCGTACGCTATGATGGTACGCCTAACTTGTGTCGGGGTTTTTTGACCCAACTGGAGATTCTATTCGAGAACAATCCGGGGTCCTGTGTATCCGATAAAGCCAAAGTAGGCTACCTAATCAACCATTTAACTGATAAAGCGTTACTATGGGCCACACCATTGTGGGAAAACAAAAAGCCCATCATATATGACTATGAGGGCTTTACCTCTGAACTAAAACGTACGTTTGACCCTCTAGAAGGGCCACCAATGCAGGCAGGTCCTTATTCCACATTAAGCAAGGTAATAGGAGAGTCTCTGACTATGCCATAGAATTTAAGACCTTGACTTCTGAGGTACACTGGCCTAACGACGTTTTAACCTTGGCGTTTACCGAAGGCCTGAACGAGGCTTTGATGTTTGAGCTGGCTCCCTTGAAGTTGCCCGAACATCTGGACCATTTGGTTGATTTCTGTATTGCCATGGACGACCAAATTAGGGACAGGAGGCATTCTAGAGACAGACCCAGAAGGGTTTTGCCTCCTTTACCCTTAGTACCCAGACACACCAGTACGTCAGGTACTCCAGAGCCAGAAAGAACCGATCTGCCGGTCGTGGAACCCATGCAGATAGGTAGAACAGGTATTTCGGAGGCTGAGAGAGCTCACAGAAGGGAAAGGGGGCTCTGTTTTTACTGTGCCGGGGCAGGGCATTTTCGTCTTCAATGTCCTCAAAGACCCAGGGGTGGCAGGGGTGACGCTGGCAAGCCGGGCCAGAGAACACCTACTAGCCAGGTAATCGGTTCACTCTATGCCTCCTTTGTTGATAACGAAAAAAAAAAACCCGGATTCTGGTGCCCATCTCCTTAACCTGGGGGGGGTGCACCTCGAGACTGAGGCGTTCCTAGACTCTGGAGCCTCAGGTAACTTTATGGATAGAGTGTTTGCCTCCAAGAACCTCATGCCTCTAGTTCTCAAAGAAAGACCTCTAATGGTGGAGGCCATAGACGGGAAACCCTTGTCATGTCCCCATATCACCCACGACACTATAGAGGTATGCATGAAAACAGGAGTTTTGCACCGAGAAACCATACGATTCCAGATCATTGACTCTCCCTCATGCCCCGTCGTCCTAGGGTTTCCATGGTTGACTGAGCATAACCCGGTGATTGATTGGGTCCAGAGAGACATAAAATGTTGGGGTCCCAGTTGTCAGTCGAAATGTATGGGCAGGGTCACTGTTATTGGTAGCCTTAATATCGCCACAGCACCTCCTTTATCCACAGTAGTCCCTGACTGTTATCAGGCATTAAAAGAGGTTTTTTCGAAGGCCAGGACTGAGGTTTTACCACCACATCGCCCGTATGACTGTGCCATAGAGTTACTCCCCGGTACTATGCCTCCCAGAGGACATGTATACCCCTTGTCGCAAAAGGAGAACGATATTATGGAGGAGTATATAAAAGAGAATCTTGAGCGTGGATTCATTAGACGGTCCTCCTCCCCAGCAGGAGCTGGTTTCTTTTTCGTCTCCAAGAAAGAGGGAGACTTGCGACCATGCATAGATTATAGAGGTTTAAACAGAATAACCATAAGAAATGCATATCCCATACCCCTTATAACAGAGTTGTTCGACCGACGACTGAAAGGGGCCCGTATATACACGAAGCTCGATTTGCGCGGAGCCTACAATCTGATAAGGGTAAAAAAGGGGCACGAGTGGATGACGGCTTTTAATACGCGTAGCGGGCATTACGAATACCTGGTAATGCCCTTTGGGTTATGTAACGCGCCAGCTGTGTTTCAGGATCTCATAAACGACACCTTAAGGGATTTTCTGCAAACATTCGTCATAGTGTACCTCGATGACATCCTGATATACTCTCCAGATAAGGAGACCCATCACGCCCATGTGCAACAAGTGTTAAGGAACTATTGAAGGCCGGGTTATACTGCAAATTAGAAAAGTGCCTATTTGATATAGAGATGGTGCACTTCCTTGGGTATATCATAACCCCTGAGGGGTTTCAGATGGATCCGGGTAAATTGTCAGCAATCCTCGACTGGCCCCTACCCCAAGGGCTTAAAGCCATCCAGAGGTTTCTAGGTTTTACCAACTATTATCGAAGGTTCATTAAAGACTTTCGGCCTTGGTAGCTCCTCTCACGGCCATGACTAAGAAAGGGGTGGGAAATCAGAAGTGGACACCCCAGGCCAGGCAAGCCTTCGAGGCCCTCAAACAGGCATTCACGACTGCCCCTGTTCTCCGACATCCTGATCCAGCTCTGCCCTTCCAACTCGAGGTTGACGCCTCCGAACTCGGTCTTGGAGCAGTCTTGTCCCAAAGGCGGGCACCCGATAAACCTTACATCCATGCGGTTTCTATTCCCGGAAGTTGTCTCCGGCCGAGAGAAACTATGATATCGGTGAATAGAGAGTTGTTAGCAGTTATTGCAGCTTTGGCAGAGTGGAGATACTTATTAGAGGGATCTACAGACCCAATCGTTATCATAACCGATCATAAGAATCTCACGTACATTGGAGACGCGAAACGATTGAACGCCAGACAAGCGAGATGGTCTTTGTTTCTTTCAAGTTTTAATTTCGTCCTCACGTATAGACCTGGGTCAAGAAACATTAAAGCAGATGCGTTATCTAGACAGTATGAATCCTATGAACATAACATTCAGGATCAACATCCCATTGTACCTCAGGAGAGGATTATAGCCTCTACCACGATTAGTGTCTCGTCCCCTCTGATGATCCGATTGCAGACTGTGCAAGATAAGGCTCCGGGGGGAGGCCTCCCGCGAAGCTCTTTGTACCTGAGAAGGAAAGAGAAGAAGTCCTTAGGATTTACCATGACAATAAAACCTCTGGGCACATGGGGATCACCAAAACAGTGGCTAGCATCCGAAAACTGCTATGGTGGCCCACGATGCGCCGGGATATTAAAGATTACGTAGCCGTGTGCGAGGTATGCACAAGAAATAAGAGTCCTAAGACAGCGCCCATTGGTTTACTCCAGCCCCTGCCTATCCCCGAACGACCATGGTCGCAGATAGCCATGGATTTTATAGTAGAGTTACCCGAGTCCAAAGGGAATACTGTTATACTCACGATTATAGATCGCTTTTCCAAAATGGGTCACTATGTTCCTCTTAGGAAACTACCGTCAGCAGCCGAGCTGGTGCCCATTTTCATCGCCAATGTGGTCCGCATACACGGTATCCCTCTTGGGATTGTTTCTGATAGGGGGACCCAGTTTGTCTCCAGATTCTGGAGGGGGTTCTGCAAGAATGTGGGAATAGACCTGTCCTTCTCCTCGGCCTATCACCCCAAAACGAACGGAGCAGCAGAAAGGGCCAATCAAACGTTGAGAAGTATCTCAGGTGTTTCATATCTGAACGACAGGATAATTGGTCAGACCTGCTACCTTGGGCCGAGTATGCCCTTAACAGTGCCGTGAGTGAAGCCAGTGGTCATTCCCCTTTCTTCACGGTTTACGGATTTGATCCTCCCGTGCTTCCCACTGCATTTCCTGATACCGCGATTCCTGCTCTGGATGAGCACTTGGCGTCATTGACTGAGACCTGGGGGAGGGTTAAACAGGCACTGGAGAGGAGCAGTATTGTCCAGAAAACGAAGGCCGATAGACGTAGGGGACCAGCACCTGTGTATCAAGTCGGGGACAGGGTTTGGCTTTCTTCGCGGAACGTTAAGCTCCTAGTACCATCGATGAAACTAGCCCCCAGATACATAGGCCCTTACAAAATACTGCGGCGACTCAGCCCGGTTTCCTATGCCTTGGCACTGCCCTCCCATATCAGAATACACAACGTTTTCCACGTGAGTCTGTTGAAGCCACTGTTGTGTAATCGTTACTCCAGGGTCCGTGCTCCTCCGCCTCCTGTCTCTGTGGAGGGCGAAGAGGAGTTTGAGGTGCAGGCCATTCTGGACGCCAGGAGGTCTAGGGGGGGCCTGCACTACTTGGTTGACTGGGTGGGCTACGGTCCTGAGGATCGCTCCTGGCTTCCGGCTGCCGAGGTTCATGCCCCTCGGTTGGTGAAGGCCTTCTATTTGGCTCATCCCCATGCCCCTGGGGGTCGTCCAGTGGCCGCCCGTTGAGGGGGGTTCTGTCACGTACCCCCGTTCCGGCGGCGCCTGGCAGCAGCGTCCTCGCTGCTCGCTGGCCAGGCGCCGAGTAAATAGAGCCGGTCGCTTCCGCACACGTGGGACGCCGGGAGGCGGGGCCTCGCGTGATGACGCGGACCCGCCGGGTTTAAAACCCAGCTTCTCCACTATGCCAGTGCCCTGACGTGGTAGTTACTTCCCGCAGAGCTCTTGTGCGTTTCTGGCTAGAATTATTCTGTGTATCGAACCCTGGCATTGGCAAAACGACTATTCTGTGTATCGACCCCTGGCATTGGCAAAAACGACTATTCTGTGTATCGACCCCTGGCATTGGCAAAACGACTATTCTGTGTATCGACCCCTGGCATTTGTATCACTCCTCTATTCTGGTACGGAGGTCAGTCTGTGTGGCACCCTAGGCACATCAGACCACCCCTTGTATTTTGTATGTGCTCTGTACTGCCATCCTATCAATCTGTCTAGACGTGCCGACCACTCTAAGGATCGGAAGGGTAGAGAGTGTCCTGTCTCAAGGGACTACTAGTCAGAGAGTAGAGGGATTCGTGACGTCTCTTTTTGTATGTGCTCTGTACTGCCATCCTAGTAGTCTGTCTAGACGTACCGACCACTCTAAGGATCGGAAGGTTAGAGAGAGACCTGCGTATAGGGACCAACAATATAGTAATCAGGGGGATCCGTGACACTTGCTTTAAGATTCTACGTGTCAAGATGGACTGTCTGTTGTTTTCTATCATCTGTTTGTTTTTTTACATCAGAAACTTTACAAGAGGAACTGTTTTCTTTCCAAGGAAGATCGAGATTCATCGAGGGACACTGGGGAGCAAATGACAAAGAGGAGGGACTGTCGTGGAATTTTATTATGTGGACATTATATTCTAGGATGTGCGTATAATTTTGTCATCTGTCTCCCTGTGTTGGATTGAATGTGTGATTTCAAATCCAAGCCAGCGGTGTACATTATACTGTAGGGATAAGGTGTGTACAGGGGGCCGGTCCATCATTCTACTCCACACCTCTGTCCTTTTGATATGTAAATGTATTTACTGTACAAACAGGTTTTCTGTTTGTCCAATCAGTGGCCACTGGGCGTTGTCCTATTGTGTAATAAATTAATCTGACCAGAGGCCAGGAGCTCACTTGAGACTTGAGGCTTTTGCACTTGAGATTTGGGACTGAGCACACTTTGGACTTGGCTCTTGGCGTAGATGGTCAGATGAACTCCAGGTAGAAACAACGTGATGGTGTCTGTGTCTCTTTTCTGCGCGGGTGCAGGTACGTATCTCAGGGATGGCAGTGCTGCTTGTAAGTGCAGCAAGTCAAACTACACTAGGGAATTGATAGTAGATTATTTTCCAAAACACCCCTCCACACACACACTTTGCTAGCTATTATGATGTCATCATTAGGTGATCAGTGTCTACGTCTTAAAATATTGGGTCAGGTCTTCCACATCTATAGCTGAGCTTATCTGTCTACTGAGCAGCTGCATGCCGCACAGTGTGCACTTGCTGTGGAGCAGGAAAGGATAGCTGGGCATTATTCCGACCAGAGGAGACCGCTGGTTGGGGATTCAACCAGGGTTCCAACCATGGGCCAGGGGGCCGTGCTGGGATCAAGACCCAGGTCATACCACATGCCATTTTTGCCTAGTAAGGGGGAAAGAGAGTCACAACCACAGACATCCAGGGTCAAGGTACCACAGCAGGAGCTGAGTACAGACTGTGCGGCACAGTGTCCTGGACAGGGATGAAGACAAGGGAGGGGACAATAGCTTATTCAGGGATATAATAGTAGGTAGTAAGTGTGACAATAGCTTGTTTATCCAATAAAAAAATACATTATGCAGCCAAGGATAATTTCTTTAAGCTTTTTCCTATTTCCGCTAGAAGATTATTCTTTTTATTTTTATGGATTTACAACAATAACTGATGTAAAACAGGTTGCTAAAAATATGTAGCTATATGTTTGAACATTGATTGAAGATTTTACACACGTATGCAGTCTCTTATTGTCAAACTGTAAATAAATAAATTTAGTCCAGAATAACATTTAAAAACATAATCTGATTTTGTTTTGTGATAAGTGCAGATTGCAGAACAGTAACAAAAGGTGATGCTATCTCCTCTCGCCATGACATATTAATTCCTCTGGCTGCGATGTGGCCACGGCTGATTTCTTATAGATTAGTGTTTGTTGTTCGATATATTTTAACATTGTCATTGCACTATGAAACCTGTCTTTTTTCTATCGGTTACCATGATACACATATTAATAAGAAAATATAGTTTCTAAGATGATTAAAGAGACACTGAAAGAAACATGACGGAAACAGTATGTCAGATGCCACAGATTCTCTTCCTTATTGTACTATCTTAAACCCTTAACTACCTAAATCGACTATACATGACCTGCAAGGTGCCAACTGTTGCCCTGACATCGAGTTTTGTCAATGAGGTGTTCCACAGGAGCAATACAAAAGGAACTTCATCTATTGCAAGCAAAATTCATTTGCATTTGGGTGCCAGGACATAACCCTAACGTTTTAGCATCCCATGGACATGATGCCCCAGGTGCTACATTTTCTTTAAACCAGCAGGGAATGTGTCTTACTGACATCTACTATTGATTATTTTATTTTAATAAATCAGCACTTCTGTTAAATGCCATTCACATGGCCCTCAAAAGTTGTTTTGTTCTATTTTTGGCAAGGTTGTGGAGTGCAAGTGCAACCATCACTTACAAAGACACAAAATGAAGCAGGATGTATTGTTTTTAAACCACTGGATGCTGAGCCATTTCACTGCTGTATCCGGAGTTAATTTTCATCATTTTTGCTCATCATGTTTAAAAGTGATTTGAATGTTTTATTGTAGAACACTGATAAATTATATAGCTTTTTTTCAGGCAGACTCGGGAGATTAAAAATATTTAATTTCTATCAGGGTTATTCAAACAGATCCGAATTGTGGCCGAAAGGTAACCGAACCTTGAAATTCAGCGTACGGTTACCTTTCCTCGGCCATTCGGCTATTCTGAGAGGAGGCAGTTCGCCAAATCTTGGCGAATTGCCTGCACATACGTTGCCTGTTCGAGGGCAGTGAAATCCCCATAGAGAAGCAATGCTTCGTCTATTCAGAGTACACAAAACAGCAGGGAAAGGTTGCCGAAATACCCTGCTGTTTCATTCAACAGATTTATTCAGGCGATTCCCATAGGCTTCAATGATAAAAATATCCCCGTTTTAATTCAATATCTAATAAACTGTTTAATATTATATTCTGCAGTATAAAGTCTCTTTTATAGATTTTTTTTAGGATCTTTTAGGCATTTTTGGGAATAATTAAAATCCTTCCAGGTTCTCTTAACACAGTCAGGCTCCTCCTCAGGCCAGGCTGTTCTGCTCTAGAATGATTGCAGTTGTTACTAAGTATGAAGCCACCGGCCACCCGTCTTAGAAACATAGAAAATGTCGGCAGATAAGAACCTTTCGGCCCATCTAGTCTGCCCAATTACATGGATACTTTACCTGGATTTATCTTTTGTTTAGGATAGCCTTATGCCTATCACATGCCTGCTTAAATTCAAGCACTGTTTTCATCACTAGCGATTAGAGGTGAGCGAGGTCAATGATTGGCTTAAACCGAGCGTGCCCTCTGGCCATGATGGATCCCACCTCTCCCGAATCCGAGAGTTCCTGAAGTGTTTGCAAGCTTCAGGGAGCCCGCATTCACTTCAGCGAGACTACTGGAATTTCCGGAAGACTTGGGATCCAGAGCAAGGCAAGTTATTTTTTTTTTACACGCGATGCAGATGTCTCGAATATAACGCGACCCCTCCAATTTTAAGGTACATTTTTGTCACCAAAATCTAGCAATATACTCGAGTATCTACAGTTGTGTTCAAAATTATTCAACCCCCACTGAAATTGTGTGTTTTGGCCAGTTTGACATTGATTTTGATCATTCAGTCATCTTGCTTACAATTAAATCAAAGAGGCACGTGTAGGTCAGACAAATATAACATAACATTTATAATGAAATAACCACAAATGTCTTTTCTGTGCTCACATCATTATCAGTTTTATTAAACCCCCAAGTGACATTCAATCTTAGTACTTAGTACAACATCCTTTTACAGTTATAACAGCTTTTAAACGTGAAGCATAGTTTGACACAAGTGTCTTGCAGCGATCTACGGGTATCTGCGCCCATTCGTCATGGGCAAAAGCCTCCAGTTCAGTCACATTCTTAGGCTTGCGCACTGCAACTGCTTTCTTTAAGTCCCACCAGAGGTTCTCAATCGGATTTAAGTCAGGTGACTGCGATGGCCACTCCAAAATGTTCCAGCCATTAATCTGCAACCATGCTCTAGTGGACTTGGAGGTATGCTTGGGATCATTGTCCTGTTGAAAGGTCCAACGTCTCCCAAGCCTCAGGTTTGTGACGGACTGCATCACATTGTCATCCAATATCTCCTGGTACTGAAGAGAATTCATGGTACCTTGAACACGCTGAAGCTTCCCTGTACTTGCAGAAGCAAAACAGCCCCAAAGCATGATTGACCCCCCGCCATGCTTCACAGTAGGCAAGGTGTTCTTTTCTTCATAGGCCTTGTTCTTCCTCCTCCAAACATAGCGTTGATCCATGGGCCCAAACAGTTCTAATTTTGTTTCATCAGTCCACAGAACACTGTCCCAAAACTTCTGTGGTTTGTCCACATGACTTTTGGCATACTGCAGTCGACTCTTCTTATTCTTTGGAGACAGCAAGGGGGTGCGCCTGGGAGTTCTGGCATGGAGGCCTTCATTACACAGTGTGCGCCGTATTGTCTGAGCTGAAACTTCAGTACCCACATCTGACAAATCTTTTCTCAGTTCCTCAGCAGTCACACGGGGACTTTTCTCCACTCTACGCTTCAGGTAGCGCACAGCAGTCGAAGTAAGCATCAGGTAGCGTTTCAACAGTGCCCTTTGCCTTGAATTTGCGAATGATGCTTCCTATGGTCTCTCTTGGTATGTTTAACATCTTTGCAATCTTCTTTTAGCCATTGCCCTTCCTGTGAAGAGTAATCACCTCTTCTCTTGTCTTCCTGAACCATTCTCTTGACTTCACCATGTTTGTAACCACACCAGTAAATGTCTAGAAGGAGCTGAGTATCACAGTCATTTTAAAGCTGCCTAATTGGTGCTTATTATGCTTTATTGCTGCTCCGTGACATCCACAGCTGTTTTCAATACCTGATTGAAAACACTTGAATGATCCTCTGTTCTTCAGAGTGGTAGTCTTTAAGGGGTTGAATAATTGTGTCAATGAAGAATTCACAAAAGAAACATTTACTACTGTATTACAAAACCAATTGATGTCATTTTAGTTGCATATGGTTCTTTAAAAAGTCCTTGTAGGATTTCATTCTGAATACAATTACAAATGTACACTAAATTCCCTAAAACCCTTTACAGCATTGGGGGTTGAATAATTTTGAACACAACTGTACGTACATTATTAATAACAGAATGTCTGACATTTGTACTGCGCAATTTTCACAGTATAACCACAACAGTTAATGCAAAATATATCATGTTGCATGGCACTTATGGGTGCATCAGGAGGAAACTGAAGTCACGCAGCACTACTGGCATGGGCGTATTCAGAGACATCCTTTCATGGCTTCACTCCCACTTTTTGCTTCAGAAACAAATGGAGACGAAAAACTATGAGGGTTTTTTCAGAGAGAGGCTGAAACTTTAAGAATGACAGGAGAAGAGAACAATCTAGACCAAATAGCCGATTTGGAAAGTGAAATAAATGGGAGAATTTTTCTGGTTTGGCTATTTTGACCTAGAATTTTCACTTCTCCAGTCATTCTCCTGGTTTTCACCTCTCTCTGAATAACCCTATCAGGGTTATTCAGAAAGAGGTGAAAACCAGGAGAATTGCCAGGAGAATGAACAATCTAGATCAAATAGCCGATTTGGAAAGTGAGATAAATGGGAGAATTTTTCTGGTTTGGCTATTTTGACCTAGAATTTTCAATTCTCCAGGCATTCTCCTGGTTTTCATCTCTCTCTGAATAACCCTATATGTTACAAATGAATAAATACATAATGGAAGCAGGCTTACTACTAGTACAGAATGGGCAATATAGGATACCATAAATAAAGCAGTTAACGAATATGAATGAAAAATAAATCACATAACACTATACTTAAACTCTATTCATAATGTTTCCAGTTAACACGAAATCACCAAAAAAAATAATACCAAGGGAACACTCTATAGTTAGAGGGAAAACCAGACAAATAGCAAAAAAAGAAAAACGCAAGAAAGTCTGAAAATTGTATAGAAAATATATGTACAGCATCAGACTTTTGCTCTAAGGCAATATTTACATGATGCAATTTGTATTGTATCAAAGTGCTGGGCATCAAAATATTTTTATGCATATATTTAGATATATTTTCATTTTTACTATGTTATAGTTTACAAAAGCGTTTTCTGCTTTTCCCCTAGAAGTCAATCCAGCTAACCGTACTTTATCAAGCATGCATGAGCTGCAGACTTGAGATATTAAATGTTTCTGCACACTAATCACAGAAGCTGTCACTTGTAGATAGTATGATTAATTTTCTGTGTAGTACAGAGCATCTACTGAAAGTCTGTGAAACATTACAACAAGAGTTACAACACATTGTTTTATCTCCATAATCTCCCCTTGGCATATTAAAATTGCAGTTGATGTTCTTTTATTAACAATTTAATCCATTTCTCAGACAAAATTTATAAGAGACTGTATTCCAAAAATATACCAGCCAGCAGCCAAACTATCTTTTTTTTTTCTTATTTTAATTTTTCCTTGTAGCCCTGAGGATAAGCAATTATTTGGCATTAAGTGGTGCGATTCAGCTGGGCATTCATGGAAGCGGTTTTGTAAATATATAAACAAAAACATAGCCTGAATTGGATGAGAAAACTCCCAAATATATGCTTCTCTAAGGCTTCACACATGTTTTAATGAAGTGAAAACACTTAATAAATTAATGGGGAAAAATGCCGATTTTGTACATAATTAAAGTAGAGAATTGCATATTTAACATTGCTATCTGTTATATAAAGTTTGATTTCCTAGTACACGTTCATCTAGCTTGATTTGGTGCAAATTATGGGCTGCAGTAGAAATGATGGCCCCCATTCTAGCATACAGAGAAACCTGCAGAGAAATTAAAAACATATGGAATATGCCCTCACCCAATGACTAGATTATTATATAGATTATTTTGGGATTATCCATTCTAACATGTCATAGGACAATGCATATTCATCGAGTGTTATTTAATGGGATATTCTATGCACTGGGACCATTCAATGGCACTCACATAAGTGAGAGTTAGCGCTAGGTTAACTGAGGTGATAGGGTTAAAAAAATGAAAGCATCAGTAATTGTGCTTTCTAGTGCAAGTTTACTGTACTTTGCACTTTCTTTACTTAACATGGGGAGTGCAAAGAGTAAGCAAGGAGTAATTAGGGTCACAAAGTCCTAACGCTAAATACTCACCGTGTCAGGGATCTGTACCGGTGTGTGAACAAGAACTGTATTTGCATGTGTGCAGACATGTAAAGTGCTGCCTCAGACCTGTCCAGCACTGATAGGGGTTAACAGTCAAGCACAATCTCAAACACACACCACACCACACCTCCTGTCTGTCTAATAAAAGATCAACTCCCACTCCTTCAACTTGGCTTTGCATTGACAAGTCAACTCTGTGCTATTCTAACCTGCTTATGTTCCTGCTGATAACCGTGTACCAGACCCTGCTTAACCACTGACATTGCCTCCTCGCTACCAGCCCTTTGATCCACGGACCATCCCTAACTACGCATTCTCTTCACCTCTTTGTACCTCGCCATGGACTCAGACCTGCCTCAGTCAGCTTACTCCCAGGTACCTCCAGAATATTCCTGCCTAAAGGGCTCTAACCACCTGAACTCGGGTCCCACCACGGCGTATGCCAGGTGCCACCCTGACAGAATGCAAAGCCCACCTACTGAGCCCATAGGGATCCTACCAGCCCTGGAAGATCTGGCCCACCTGTTATGCGTTGTAGTGGGGGAGCTATGGACTGTTATGGCCTCCCTAAGCAGCACCCTTCCTAAAGTGTGTGTTCCCCCAGGGAAGAAACCTAGAGGCCTGCCCACCCCAGAGGAGCGCACCAGGAGGATGGCGGATGGTCTCTGTATCTACTGGCCTCATCCCCTGCAGAATACCGTCACCACCAGAGGAGGCGCAATACCCAAGACACCCCATACTGCTGGATCCAGGAAATCTGCTGCTTATATGAACTGATTTTTCTTTGCCCGCAGGTGTCCAGCGTCAAGTCCAGTAGGTTCGTCCTGAGGCCGCCCCTTTGGGGGTGTGATTCTGTCAGGGATCTGTACCGGTGTGTGAACAAGAACTGTATTTGCATGTGTGCAGACATGTAAAGTGCTGCCTCAGACCTGTCCAGCACTGATAGGGGTTAACAGTCAAACACAATCTCAAACACACACCACAAATCCTGTCTGTCTAATAAAAGATCAACTCCCACTCCTTCAACTTGGCTTTGCATTGACAAGTCAACCCTGTGCTATTATAACCTGCTTATGTTCCTGCTGATAACCGTGTACCAGACCCTGCTTAACCCACTGACATTGCCTCCTTGCTACCAGCCCTTTGATCCACGGACCGTCCCTGACTACGCATTCTCTTCACCCCTTTGTACCTCGCCATGGACTCAGACCTGCCTCAGTCCGCTTACTCCCAGGTACCTCCAGAATATTCCTGCCTAAAGGGCTCTAACCACCTGAACTCAGGTCCCACCACGGCGTATGCCAGGTGCCACCCTGACACACAGCTGCAGCTAACTGAAACGTTAGCCACAACTCTAAGCTTGTGCTAATTGATTCTGCTTCAGGATCCACTGATCCTGGCAGTTATGCTACTGTGTTGATGATCGTAGTATTTATAAATGTTTTGTATATGCTTTCAAATTTTACATATATGGGTACATTGATGTTGTGACAGGCTTATGTAACATAGGGTCATATTTTGTGACCAAATGCCCATCATCTGATTCCTATATTAGATAGTTAAAAAATCTTTGAAATGGAGTGCTACTTTCTCAGGGCTCTATCACCTCTTTCAAGCTACCACGAGCATCAACGTTCGCGGTAGCTTAAATGAGGTCATAGCGCTGCGCCCAGATCACCTTCAAATCGCTAACACGTTAAAAAACCCGTTAGCGCTCATTAATTAGCGATTCATAGCGCAAGTTTACCGTACTTTGCACTCACTATACCTAACATGGGGAGCACAAAGTGAGAGCACAGTGTAACTAGCGTTAGGTTCACTTGGTCCTAACGCTAGTTAATAAGAGCTGGCGCTACCTAAGAAAGTTAACACCAGCTCAGAGGTGTAGGTAACAGATTCCGCTGCTGCAAAATCCATTACCTGCAGCTCAGAACTAGGGATGAGCTGTTCGGTTCGGACGGTTCGGAGTTCGGGCCAAACTTAGCCTGTTCGGTTAGATCGCGAACTCCGAACATTTCCGGGTGTTCGGAGCAAGTTCAACCACAATGCATCACAATGGCTCACAATGCACTTTCCCACTGGCCTGAAGCTCGTAATTGGCTACAGCCTTGCACCTGACCACAGGTCTGGTGCAAGACAGGTTCAACAGTATGGCAATCACGGCTCAGAGTCCTGATTGGGCAAATTTTGCCCAGTCATGGGCTCACAGAGCTAAGTCCCGCAGCACACTATATAACGTTTCCACACATAGATACAGCATGCATTTGAGAGGAGATTTCATAGGAGATTGTTGTTCTGTGTTGTTACTGCCGGCCTGCCACGCTACTGGGGGGGTCTGGGGGGTCTCATTTCTACCAAATATCTGGGAATTTAGGTGATGTGTGTCTTGTCACTGTGCCAGCAAGTATTTTGGGGGTTACAAATTTCTTTAAAACATTCGTGAATTGAGATGATCTTCTTTGTCTTGTCACTGTGCCAGCAAGTATTTTGGGGGTTACAAATTTCTTTAAAACATTTGTGAATTGAGGTGATCTTCTGTGTCTTGTCACTGTGCCAGCAAGTGTTTTGGGGGTTACAAATTTCTTTAACACATTCGTGAATTGAGATGATCTTCTTTGTCTTGTCACTGTGCCAGCAAGTATTTTGGGGGTTACAAATTTCTTTAAAACATTTGTGAATTGAGGTGATCTTCTGTGTCTTGTCACTGTGCCAGCAAGTATTTTGGGGGTTACAAATTTATTTAAAACATTTGTAAATTGAGGTGATCTGTCTCTTGTCACACAGCCAGTACCACGCAGTATTTTGGGGCTCACTAATTTCTACAAAACATTTGGGAATTAAGGTGATCTTCTGTGTCTTGTCACTGCCAGAATTATTTTGGGGGTCACTAATTTCTACAAAATATTTGGGAATTGTTATAATCCGTGTGTTCTCACTGGCTGCCACCCTTCAAGGGGTCTCACTGATTTATAAGAGGTTTCTGAGATTTGTAATCTGTGGCTTCTCACTGGCACCCATCAAGGGGTCTCACTGATTTATAGGAGGTTTCACTGCTACCCATCAGGGGGTCTCACTGATTTATAGGAGGTTTCACTGCCACCCATTAAGGGGTCTCTCTGATATATAGGAGGTTTCACTGCCACCCATCAGAGGGTCTCACTGATTTATAGGAGGTTTCTGAGACTTGTAATCTGTGGCTTCTCACTGGCACCCATCAAGGGGTCTCACTGATTTATAGGAGGTTTCACTGCTACCCATCAGGGGGTCTCACTGATTTATAAGAGGTTTCAGAGATTTGTAATCTGTGGCTTCTCACTGCCACCCATCAAGGGGTCTCACTGATTTATAAGAGGTTTCTGAGATTTGTAATCTGTGGATTCTCACTGCCACCCATCAAGGGGTCTCACTGATTTATAGGAGGTTTCACTGCCACCCATCAAGGGGTCTCACTGATTTATAAGAGGTTTCAGAGATTTGTAATCTGTGGCTTCTCACTGCCACCCATCAGGGGACCACACTGCATTTTAGGATGTTTCTGCGAATTGTAATCTGTGTCTTGTCACTGTTGCCAGCTATCAGGGGGTCCTATCAGGGGGTCTCACTGACTTGTAGCAGATTTCTGTGAATCATAGTTGTGTCTTGTTACTGGCACCCATCAGGGGGTCTCACTGATTTATAGGAGGTTTCTGGGAATTGTAATCTGTGTCTTGTCACTGGCTGCCAGCTATCAGGGTGTCTCACTGAGTTATACCAGAGTTCTGTAAATCTTTAATCTTTATACCAGAGTTGAATCAGAGTTCTGTATATATTTAATCTATATATCACTCACCATGCCTGAAAGAACAAAAAGGACAGGCAGACGCTCCCAGACACAGATAAGAGGGCAAGCAGCCCCTGTGTCGGGAGGCTGTGCCTTTGGTCGTGGTGGACGTGGTGCATCCTCTGCAGGGGCACGTTTGTCCTTTCTAACTGGTGCTGGCCGTCTAAAGCAGCAGCAACATACAGAGGACTTGGTGGATTGGCTAACCAGGCCATCCTTATCCTCCGAGTCCTCTGCCAGCCAGGCTTGTAGTTCTTTACAGTCCACCTCAGCTGCCAAAACAGCTAATGCAGCCTCCAAGTCCACAGCTACTCCTGCCGTAGCCTCGCTATCACACACGGAGGAGTCAGCTGAATTGTTTGACTACAATGACAGTGACATGCTGCTTGAGGATGCGCAGCAAGTACAGTGCTCTGATTCAATCTCTGAGGTTGAGGAAGGGAGTATAATCAACCTAGAGGAAGGGGGTGCCAGTGATGACACACAAATAACTGGCACTCATGTTGCCCCAGCAGCTGCAGCATACTGCCAAGTTGGCTCCAGTGACGAGGAGATAGGGGATGATGATGACAATGATGATGAGGTCACTGACTCCACCTGGGTGCCAGATCGAACAGAGGAATCAAGTGAGGAGGAGGCACAGCAAACACGAGGCACAACATCCTCTATGACCAACCGTAGCACCAGCCAGTCCAAGGCATCAGATGTCAGAGCTGCTCCGGTGCAGAGCGCTGTTGTCTCAAATCACACATGCAGGAACTCTGTTGTCTGGGAGTTCTTTAAGAGATGTGCAGCAGAGCGCTGTTTATAATCTATGTCAGATGAGGCTGAGGCGTGGGAAAGACACCGGACACTTGGGTACCACGTGCTTGAGGTGACATATGAGCACCTGCCACACATCCCGTTGGCGCAAAACTTTGCGTAGGTCCTCCTCCTCCTCATCTGTCTCTACCCCCACTGTATGTCCTGCCATGTCATTGCCTGCTACAACCTCCACTGACAGGGATGATGCTACAGTAATGGATGTACCAGCAGCTCCTTCCTCACAATGTGACATCATCCCATCAGCTGAAGATTTACGAAGTCAGATTACGTTGCCGCAGCTGCTGCAGCGTAAGAAAAAATATAGTCCCAACCATCCCCAAGCACAGTGTCTAAATGCCAGCTTAGCAAAATTACTCACATTGCAGCTGCTGCCTTTCCAGCTGGTGGACTCTGCTCCCTTCCGTTAATTTGCTGAATGTGCTGTACCACATTTGCAGGTTCCAAAACGCTATTACTTTTCACGCAAGACCATTCCAGCACTATACCAGCACGTGGAAGACAATGTTATCCAGTCATTGGGAAAGACAGTCAGCAACAAGGTGCATGTGACTTTAGACACGTGGTCCAGCAAGCATGGACAGGGCCGTTACATTTCCTTCACGGCACACTGGGTAACTCTGATTGCAGCTGGGAGGGATCCAAGGCGGGGCTCTGTGCTGGAGCTTGTTCATCCACCACGCCTCCAGAAAGCTGCTTGTATGAGGTCTGTCTGCTCCACCACCTCTTCCTCCTCCTCCTTCTCTGTCTCTGCTGAAGTGGCAGTTAAACCGACGCGTGGCAGGGGCTACGCAATGGCTCAAGCAAAAAGATGCCATACTGTGCTTGAGCTTGTTTGTTTAGGGGACAGGAGCCACACCGGGCCAGAAATTCTGTCAGCTCTGGAGGGGCAGGTGCAGAGATGGTTAACACCACGCCAGCTTCAGCTGGGAATGATCATCTGCGATAATGGCAGCAACCTTCTCTCCGCCCTACGCAAGGGTAAATTGACGCATGTACCATGCCTAGCACACGTCCTAAATCTAGTGGTACAGCGTTTCCTAACCAAGTACCCAGGGCTGCCAGAGCTTCTCAGCCAGGCCAGAAAAGTCTGCAGCCACTTCAGACGGTCATTCCCAGCAAACGTTCGCCTGGCAGAAATTCAAAGAGAATTCCACCTTCCCACAAACCGTCTGATCTGTGACATGCCCACCAGGTGGAACTCGACATTAGCAATGCTGCAGCGTCTGCACAAGCAGCAGAGGCCCATAAACGAGTACCTGTGTGAGTATGGCACAAGGACAGGTTCAGGTCAACTTGGTTTCCCCCCCGCAGTGGCTGATGATCAAGGATGCATGCACTGTACTGTCACCATTTGAGGAGGCAACGAGGATGGTGAGCAGGGACAGTGCATGCATCAGTGACACAATTCCTTTAGTGTTCCTGCTTGAGCACACTCTGCGGGGAATTATAGATGTGGCTCTAGAGGCAGAGCAGCGGAAGGAAGAGGAGGCCTTCCCTAGCTCTCAAGGCCCCAGTCTTTCTGCAGACAGCATTCCAGCGGGTCCTACTCAGATCAGACAGGAGGAGGATGAGGAGGAGGAAGAGGAGGAATATTTAAGTATTTGGGGGCATTGAAAGTGGGGATTCCTCAAGGGAGGGTTTCGTGTGCCCAGAAACACAAGGGCTAGTGCATGGCTGGGAGGAGGAAGTGCACGATATGGTCATCCTCATTGACCAGGAAGACTCGGAAGCTAGTGCCACCTCCAACCTACGCTGCATGGGCTCCCTTATGATGCAAAGCCTGCTAAAGGACTCCAGGATTCGTGCTATCAAGGAGAGGGATCATTACTGGTTGGTAACCCTTCTTGATCCACGATACAAGGGGAAAGTTGCAGAGCTCATCCTGCCCGCACAGAGGAAGCACAGGATGAAAAAACTTGAGGACGCTCTAAAGCGACACTTGTGTAACACCTTTCCAGGCACTGGTAGGTTACCAAGTGATGACACACTTGCTTCTGAGGCTGCGGATGATCAGAGGAATAGTGGTGAAGGCCAGGGCCGCTTGACTGATGCATTTTTAAATTTTTTTAGTCCACGACGCCCAGGGACGTCAAATGTAGGCACCCATTGCCAGCGTCTTCACCATATGTGCCGGACTACCTAGGGGCAAGGGCAGACCTGGATACGTTTCCAGCAGATGATCCACTGGCTTACTGGGTGTTGAGATTGGATCACTGGCCAGAACTTAGCCAATATGCTATGCAGCTACTAGGTTGCCCTTCATCCAGTGTGCTTTCTGAAAGGACGTTCAGTGCCGCTGGAGGTTTTGTGACAGACAAAAGAGTACGTCTGTCCACCGACTCTGTAGACCGGCTGACATTTATAACAATGAATCAGTCCTGGATCAGCAGTTATCAATCCCCTGATGCTGACGTAATGGAATAGATCGGGGATGTCTTCTGCATGCACAAAACCTCCAGCACTGAACTCTTCCATAATACTACAAAAGGGTTACGGTGTGAATGCACTTGCTGCCATGAAAGGCACAATATTTGGCTGCACTGATGCCTGTGCCAGATTTATATCATTTAAATTTTTTGAACAGCAGGGTCCAACCCTGCACTCTTCCACAATACCACAAAAGGGTTACGGTGTGAATGCACTTGCTGCCATGAAAGGCACAATATTTGGCTGCACTGACGCCTGTGCCAGATTTATATCATTTAAATTTTTTGAACAGCAGGGTCCAACCCTGCACTCTTCCACAATACCACAAAAGAGTTACGGTGTGAATGCACTTGCTGCCATGACAGGCACAATATTTGGCTGCACTGACGCCTGTGCCAGATTTATATCATTTTAATTTTTCGAACAGCAGGGTCCAGCCCTGCACTCAGGGCCGGTGCAAGCATTTTTGTCTACTCAGGCGAAGGTGCGTTTTGGTGCCCCCCCATCCCTACCATGCCATGTCAATCAGCATTGAGATGCATAATAATCTCTAAAACATACCAAGAAAATAAGTTGTCATTTGCGCTCACCCCCAGGCATGTACTGGCCATAGGGACTACAGGGAGATTCCCGGTGGGCCGATGGCTCTGTGGGCCAGTGTGAATGCTGGTTCACCGCGTGGCTCGCGCTGCCCTTAATGGGTGAGGTGAGAACTTCCTCACTGCAAAACAGACGCAGTCTCATATTGCGGCCACTGTGCCGGTGAGACCCTCTGCGCATCCGCCTCACCTTAAGGCATGGTGCTCACTTGACCTCAGTGCCACTGCGGTGCTTTACCCAATCGCTCTGCAGCAACTCCAGTATCTGTAGAGCGATTGGTTGAGCGATCCAGTTGGACTATATACTATTTTCGTGCGTATTTGCATAATTAAATTGGGCCGGTCTGGATGACATCCAGGGCTGATTTTCTGTCCCAGTCCAGCCCTGCTCACCCCTGTAGCTCCATGTTGAGCAAAACACAGAGGTTTTGGTTTATTTGAATGGTCATTAAAGTGTAAGCTCTTCTGCCACATCACTACACCTCTGGGTCAGGCTAGTCCTTCCTAATGAAACCAAAAGCTGCTTTCTAAGCAACCACATGTCCTCATGCGGCTTCTCAGCCATGAGAGAAACTGGTGGGTTTTATTTATACCCTCACCAGGAGCAATTCAGGTTTATAAGATACGTCTACCTTATTGATGTACTTATACACACTGCAAATTACAGAGCTCACTTCAATAAACCTTCCAGTAATGTGCAGTGTGTAAAAGCGTGTCACAGAGCTCCACAGCAATAAAACTCATAGTAATGTGCAGAGTGTATGAGCGTATCACAGAGCTCCACAGCAATAAAACTCACAGTAATGTGCGGTGTGTATGAGCGTATCACAGAATCCACAGCAATAAAACTCACAGTAATGTGCAGTGTGAATGAGTGTATAACAGAGCTCCACAGCAATAAAACTCATAGTAATGTGCAGTGTGTATGAGCGTATCACAGAGCTCCACAATAAAACTCACAGTAATGTGCAGTGTGTATGAGCGTATCACAGAATACACAGCAATAAAACTCACAGTAATGTGCAGTGTGAATGAGTGTATAACAGAGCTCCACACCAATAAAAAACGGTAATGTACCAATATCAGTTTATTCAAACCCCCTGCATATCATTTTACACCCCCAGACCCCGGTACATGATTTTACACCCCCAGCATAGCAAGTTACACCCCCAGTAATTCAATTTACAGGCCCCAGACCCAGTATATCAGTTTACAGCCCCCCAGTATATCTATTTACAGCCCCCAGACCCAGTATATCTATTTACAGCCCCCAGACCCAGTATATCAATTTACAGCCCACAGACCCAGTATATCAATAATTTACAGCCCCCCAGTATATCTATTTACAGCCCCCAGACCCAGTATATCAATTTACAGACCCCAGACCCAGTATATCAATTTACAGCCCCCCAGTATATCTATTTACAGCCCTCCAGACCCAGTATATCAATTTACAGCCCCCCCAGTATATCTATTTACAGCCCCCAGACCCAGTATATCAATTTACAGCCCCCCAGTATATTTATTTACAGCCCCCAGACCCAGTATATCAATTTACAGGCCCCAGACCCAGTATATCAATTTACAGGCCCCAGACCCAGTATATCAATTTACAGCCCCCAGACCCAGTATATCAATTTACAGCCCCCCAGTATATCAATTTACAGCCCCCAGACCCAGTATATCTATTTACAGCCCCCCAGTATATTTACTTACTGCCTCCCACCCCAGTTTATCCATTTACAGCCCCTGGACCCAGTGCAGCAATTTAAAGCCCCCCCCCCAGTATATTAATCTACACCCCCCTCCCATTAGTTTATTCACACCTGGTAATAAATCTCCTCTCTGCCTCGGTCCTCCATCGCAGCAGAGTGAAAGCACGCAGGCTGGTGGCTCCTCCTGCAGTTGTTTGCCTGGGCTATGTGGATCACGTGTGGGGGCGGCGCCAAATTACACAGTGTGCCTGCTCGTGTTAAGAATGTGGGATGGGACTGAGACAGGCATACACACTGCAGCGCCGCCGCGGTATGACAGTGCATCGCTGGGCCCATCAGGCCATCATCGCTGGGCTGTCAGATGATCAATACCTCTCCAGTAAGTTTAGAAAATCTGATTTTTCTGCCCCTCAAACTGGCAGCAGGCCAGGACAGTAAGGCGGCCGCATGTGCCGCCTTACATTAGCGCCGGCCCTGCCTGCACTCTTCCACAATACCACAAAAGGGTTACGGTGTGAATGCACTTGCTGTCATGAAAGGCACAATATTTGGCTGCACTGACGCCTGTGCCAGATTTATATCATTTTAATTTTTTGAACAGCAGGGTCCAACACTGCACTCTTCCACAATACTACAGAGGGGTTACTGTATGATAATAGTACTTGCTGGCAGTCTGGCACCAAAAGCACAATATCTGGGTGCACTGACTCCTTTACCAGATTCATATCTTTTTAATATAGGACCACATGGTCCACCCCTGCATTCTTCCACAATACTACAGAGGGGTTACTGTATGATGATACTTGCTGGCCTGGCAGTCTGGCACCAAAAGCACAATATCTGGGTGCACTGACGCCTTGACCAGAATCATATCTTTTTAATATAGGACCACATGGTCCACCCCTGCATTCTTCCACAATACTACAGAGGGGTTACTGTATGATGATACTTGCTGGCCTGGCAGTCTGGCACCAAAGGCACAATATCTGGGTGCACTGACGCCTTGACCAGAATCATATCTTTTTAATATAGGACCACATGGTCCACCCCTGCATTCTTCCACAATACTATAGAGGGGTTACTGTATGATGATACTTGCTGGCCTGGTAGTCTGGCACCAAAGGCACAATATCTGGATCCACTGACGCCTTGACCAGAATCATATCTTTTTAATATAGGACCACATGGTCCACCCCTGCATTCTTCCACAATACTACAGAGGGGTTACTGTATGATAGTACTTGCTGGCCTGGCAGTCTGGCACCAAAAGCACAATATCTGGGTGCACTGACGCCTTTACCAGATTCATATCTTTCTAATATAGGACCGCAAGGTCCACCCCTGCATCCTTCCACAATACTACAGAGGGGATACTGTATGATAGTACTTGCAGGCCTGGCACCAAAAGCACAATTTTTGGGTGCACTGCCACTGACGTCTGTATCAGATTCATATCCTCAGAGGGGTTACGGTGTGACAGCACTGTTGCCAACGCTAAAGGCCCAATTCTAAAGCACCTATTGTTACTTTCATCCAAAGCCTGCATAAGTTTCACAATAATTTAGCCACAAAATCACTAAACTTTTTCTACGTGTCTGAAAATGTCTCCTCTTTTCATACAGACTCCCACCCCAAGCAGTTGTTTATGGATAGATTAAAGGAAAAGCATTTACCGTCATTTGAAATGTCATTTTTTTGTTTTCAAGTGTTTCTATACATCCTAGAAATCCGCCACTTCACAGGCAGGTTATGGGGACCTCCTAGGCACGATATTTGAAGGAATTTTTCGTTTTTATTTTTAACCCTTATTTCATGGAAAACTCTCTGTCCCTTTAAAAATGTTTTTTTTAAAACTTTTTGTCCTTGTTTCCTGTCCCCCAGGGCACTACCCGGACCCCCATACACCTTTTATGGCAAATATCTAGCATCTCTTGGAGGGCACTCTAAAAACCGAATTTTCAGCCCCATTGACTTGTATTGTGTTCGGGTTCGGATTCGGATTCGGATTCGAACATTTGGAATGTTCGGGTTCGGGTTCGAACCCGAACTCGGACGTGTTCGGCTCATCTCTACTCAGAACCCCCCAAAATCAAATACCTCTTATCCCGCGACGAGAACAGTGGCCTGTTCCCCTGCTTCTGGCCACTGGGAATAGAGGAAGACTGGGGGTAGAAAGTCCCCTGTCTCCCTCCACGATCACTTCGCCAACCAGCAGGATCTCTAGAGAGGCGAGATCCTGCCGGTCTTGTGACCCGGCAGCATGATCCACCATGGAGTCCTATGGACATCATGGAGGGGATGCTGGGGACGGCTCCCAGCATCTGTAAGCCTAGCGCTCGCTAAAGGGCAGGCTGCCGGACTCGGCGCCTGCCCCTTGATCTGCTGGGAAAACCAGGACGCTAAGGGTAAATTAGCAAATGCTAATTTTTCCTCTTAGCGTTCTGGTTTTAGCTGAGGGCAGCTGATAGGGCCCTTAGTGTTGTATTTCTTTGTCATAGAAGCACCCGGCTGTAATGCTTTTCGGCTGAGCGCATCCTTTCCCACTGTTAAATATATGGAAAATCTAAATAAAACACCACCCTCTATTACATTTTTGCTTTGTCTGCTTTTACTTATCATGGTAATTGTTATATGTCTTTTGTCTTAGAAGATGAAAAAAAGTATTTTTTTAAAAAAATTCTCAAAATGCCAAGTAACACTTCATAAATTCTCAGCAGGCTATCTGAAGGTGTTAATAACATAACAGCTATGACCAGCTGTTATTTTCCTTTTGATAATTAAAATAACATTTCATATATTACTAAAGCTTGAACCATTAAAAATGTCAATTGCTCAATAAAGTCATTTTAGCCGTGTTTTAGGATAATTAAGTTTAACACAAAGCACAAATGGGACAAATGTGGCCCACATTACTATTTACTGATAAAGCAAATTAAATGTACAATAACAGGAAAATAAATTCAGTATTAAGCACATTCATGATATTGAATGATTTTCTAGAGATTCTGGATTTACCACCTTATTAGTTGACAAACTAGTTAGTTTTAACTCTTTCCATGACTAGATTCACATTTTGTGCTGGCTAGGGGCAAGGTAAATTTTGGATCATCTCAATCTTTTTCTTTTAATCAGAATGTTATTTAAATAGATTCCCATTAGGGATGAGCTGTTTGGTTCGATCTGTTCGGAGTTCGCATCGAACATCAGCCGTTTGACAGTTCGCGAACTTCAATCTTTTTGGGACGTTCACCAAAAGTTGGAAAAAATTTTTTTTTGAAAAAAGTATAAAAAATGCTTAAAGAATCTAGAAATAAAGAGACTCTTTACTGCAGAATATTATAAGCAACAGTTTATTAGATATTGAATTAAAACGAGAATATTTTTAACATTGAAGCCTATGGGATAAAACATTCTTGTTACTAAAACATCAGGCAGACACGGCCCTCTAATCAGGCACTGTAGAGGGCAGCATGCAGGGGCCTCCCAAGGATCCCCTTGAGGAGCATTGAGGAGCATGCGGTTTGCACATGGCTCGTATACAGACGGCTCGCAGATGGCTCGTATACAGACGGCTCACATATTTGCTGTTCAGAGCCTGGGTTTAAACTCAGTTATGAATTTCTCCCATCTCCAGGCGTCAATCGTCCCCTCCAGAGGGATACCCCAAGCGGTACCCTTGGACCATCTATGCCATTCTTTAAGGGCTTTCATTGTCTTCGTCCTAAAAACTAGATTTCATGTTTTGTGCTGCCATCTGACTGTGGGAAGCCTCACTTTCCTTCCCTTGCATGGATGGCACATTGCCCATGGCGATTTGAATTGGCTTATCGTCTTACCCCTGCGTCCAGGCACCGCCCGGTGCCTTCTTCTGCAGTGGATTGACGGACTACAACCACTATACAACTATAGTCCCCCAACTAGAGACCCTAACCGAGGCGACGTGTAACTCTATGGCTTGTTGTCCCAACACTTTTGGCACAGAACTATGCCAAATGATTAGTCAACAACCACAAATCACCCCCTGAATTATGTCTCTACCCCTCACAGTGTATGCATACACAAGTGTATACGCTGTACGACCGTACACTGCGTCGCCAGACTAAACCGCACAGCACAATGACTATCCTCTTTCTCTACAGAACAATGTGGCTTCTCTCAATACAGTTGTCATTGGGGATAGCCTTCTGCTGTCTATTTCCTAGTTGTACGATGCATCCAGTGTAACACCTGAAGCCCTGTCACAAATATGAAAAAAATTCCTCAAAAACTAACAGTCTGGGCATCCAGACACAAAAATTTACTAACTCTAAACAATAAAGGGAATGTAAAACAAGTTTTAAAACCAAATCCCTTTACTCCCGCAAACTGTTATACAATACAAAACACAGCTAATGCTATAAAACCCAAAACAATGGGGGGAGGGGCTCTGAATTGTCCTCTGAGAAACTCAAAGAAAACACCCAACCAATAAAAAATAAAATCATCACTAAACGTACAAAAACTCTAACAGTTAAAATTGGTCTTACTATGTAACAAAATTTAGTACAAAGTAAAGATTTCACTTAAACTCGAAATTCAGTACAAAACCGCAATTGTTTTACTGAAATTTGCTTTCTGTATAAAAATACAAAAAAAGCTAAACCTGAAAACAAACAAAAATTGAGCTTACTACAACAAAATGGAGGTTGAACTACAACAAAATGGAGGCTGAACTACAACAAAATGGAGGCTGAACACAGTCTCACACAAAGGAAGACAAAATGGTGTCTTCTCAATCCAACAATAGAAGAAAATCAATTTAAACCAGGGAGTTGAACATATAACAAAATAGTTCCTCAGTTCCCTGTGTCTCACCTAGGGATGAGCTGTTCAGTTCGATCTGTTCGGAGTTCGCATCGAACATCAGCCGTTTGACAGTTCGCGAACTTCAAACTTTTTGGGACGTTCGCCAAAAGTTCGAAAAAAATAATAATTTGAAAAAAGTATAAAAAATGCTTAAAAAATAAAACAAAAATCTAAAAATAAAGAGACTCTTTACTGCAGAATATTATAAGCAACGGTTTATGAGATATTGAATTAAAACGGGAATATTTTTAACATTGAAGTCTATGGGATAAAACATTCTTGTTACTAAAACATCAGGCAGAAACGGCCCTCAAAACAGGTACTGTAGAGGGCAGCCTGCCAGGGCCTCCCAAGGATCTCCTTGAGGAGCATGCGGCCACCAGATGACAGAGCTGTGACTGTGCGGGCTAGCCACCTGGGTGCATGTGGCAGAGACAGGCAGCGCAGGGAGGGAGCCACTGCACCTGCGGCCACGGCAGACCCCCCCCCCCCACAACCAGGATCCAGGGAGCCCCCACTGACCACCAGGCTAAGGTAAGGCGACACATTTCTAAAAATAATAAAATCCGAGGACATTTTTAAATGTCCCCAGAAACATAAAATAAAACCTTTTTTTTTCTTTCTCTACCTTGCTGAATGTATTTAATTATATATATTAGATACATTCAGCCAGGTAGAGGGGGTGGCATGTGGGCTGCGTGGGGTCTCAGGCAGTGGTTTGTTTTTTTTGTTTGTATACTTTTAGCAAATTTATAGGGGAAGGTAAGGGCAGGTATGATATATATATAGATAAGATATATATCTATATTCTTATAAATATATATATCCAGACTTGTATTACACACATTTTGGCAACTAATTGCCCCCCCCCCCATTTGGCTGATCGCTCCAGAAGAAATGTTGAACCCGATCGAGCAGAGAATAATATATATATTCTCTGCTCTGTCGGGTTCAACATTTCTTCTGGAGGGATCATCCAAATGGGGGGGTGCATTTAGTTGAGATTGTCCACATGCAGCCCCATGTGGGTATGTGTATACGTGGTCTGAGGTCTGTGGGTGGGTGTATATATACAGTATATATCTGCGTGTTGATATGTACGTATATATAGGTCTGCGTGTTGATATATACGTATATGTCTGTGGGTGGTATCAATGCATTATTATTATTATTATTATTATTATTATTCTTTATTTATAAAGCGCCAGCATATTCCGCAGCGCTGTACAATAAGCACAGTATAGACAGGGTTACAATACATTGAACAACATTTGACACAGTACAGGAGGAGATGGGGCCTATTCCCGTAGGAACTCACAATCTGGGAGGGTTGGGGTTGGAAACAGGAGGAGAGGACTGTAAGGTGAGAGTGATTGATGATTGCGTCAGTGAGTTGGGTGGTAGGCTTCCCTAAATAGGAACGTTTTAAGGGAGCGTTTGAAGGAAGAGAAGTTAGGGGAAAGTCTGACAGTACGAGGGAGAGCGTTCCAGAGAGTGGGGGCTGCGCGTGAGAAATCCTGCAGTCTATCATGGGAAGAGGTGATGCGGGGAGAAGCTAGGCGCAGGTCACTGTTTGACCTTAGGGAGCGGGCTGGGGTGTATTTGGTGATTAGTGAGGACAGGTAGTGGGGAGCTGAGTTAGTGAGGGTTTTGTAGGTAAGGATAAGGATTTTGAACTTAATTCTGCAGTGGATGGGGAGCCAGTGAAGGGACTCGCAGAGGGGAGCGGCAGAGACAGAGCGGCGGGTGAGGTGAATTAGTCTGGCGGAGGCGTTCAGGATGGATTGTAGGGGGGAGAGGCGGGACAGAGGGAGGCCAGATAAGAGATTATTGCAATAGTCGAGTCGGGAGATTACCAGGGCGTGTATGAGTTGTTTTGTGGCGACAGCGGTAAGAAATGGCCGAATTCTGGAAATATTACGCAGTTGGTATCGGCAGGAGGAGGAAAGAGACTTGATGTGGGGGATGAAGGAAAGAGCAGAGTCAAGTGTAACTCCAAGACAGCGAACTTGGTTTGATGGGGGATGGTGATACCCTCCACCGTGATGGAGAAGTCAGGAGGTGGGGAGGCATTGGAGGGAGGAATAAGTAGGAGTTCAGTCTTTGACATGTTGATCTTTAGGTGGTGGGAGGCCATCCAGGAGGAGATGCCAGATAAACAGTCACTGACTTTTGAAAGGACAGGGGGAGAGAGATCAGGGGTAGAGAGGTAGACTGAGTGTCATCAGCGTAGAGGTGGTAATTAAAGCCAAAGCTGTTGATGATTTTGCCCACGGAGGAGGTGTAGATGGAAAAGAGCAGAGGACCAAGGACAGAGCCTTGAGGTACACCAACAGATAGAGGCAATGAGGAGGAGGAGTTACCAGCAAAGGACACACAGAAGGACCTGTTGGATAAATAGGATTCGACCCAAGCGAGTGCAGTGTCACCGAGACCCAGAGAGTTGAGGGTCTGTAGAAGGAGGGGGTGGTCAACAGTGTCAAAAGGCAGCCGAGAGGTCAAGCAGGATGAGAATAGAATAGTGGCCGTGTTTTTTAGCAGTTAGGAGGTCGTTGGTGACTTTGGTGAGGGCAGTTTCAGTTGAGTGTAGGGGACGGAAGCCAGATTGCAGGGGGTCAAGTAGGGAATTGGAGGACAGGAAGAGGGAGAGGCGGTTGAAGACTAGTTTTTCTAAGAGCTTTGATGTGAAGGGAAGCAGGGATACAGGGCGGTAGTTGGATGGAGAGTTGGGATCTAGGGATGGTTTCTTTAGTAAAGGGGTAACTAGCGCGTGTTTGAAGGCGGATGGAAAGGAGCCAGTGGAGAGAGAGAGGTTGAAGATGTGTGTGAGAGCAGGGGTGAGGGAGGAGGAGAGGGGAGGAATTAGATGTGAGGGAATGGGGTCGAGCGGGCATGTGGTGAGATGTGAGGAGGACAATAAGGAATTGACTTCCTCCTCAGTGGCTGGGAGGAAGCGGCAGAGGGTGGCAGAGGGGACCTGTGGGAGTGGAGGTGGCAGATAACTATCTTGTGTTGGGATGTTGCGTCTGATATTTAGAGTTTTACTGAGGAAGTAGTCTGCCAGGTCTTGAGCGCTGAAGGCAGCTGTGGGGGAGGTGCAGGTGGGTAGAGGAGGGTGTTGAAGGTGGACCAGAGCCGTTTAGGGTTGGAGGACAGCGTAGATATAAGAGATGAGAAGAAGGATTGTTTGGCCAAGTGGAGGGCAGAGGTGTATGACCGGAGAATAAACTTGAAGTGAACAAAATCAGCTTCAGAGCGGGATTTCCTCCAGGCACGCTCTGCAGTGCGGGAGCATCTTTGCAGGTAGCGTGTCTGGAGGGTGTGCCAGGGCTGAAGCTGGCGGCGTGGGCCTTACAGAGTCGAAGAGGAGCAAGAGTGTCTAGAGCAGAGATAAGAGTAGTGTTGTAGTGATTAGTGGCAGCATCAGGGCAGGTGAAGGATGAGGTATGAGGGAGGTGGTGAAGTAGGTTGGAGAATTGATGGGGGTCCACAGCATGTAGATTTCTGCGAGTGTGTGTGCGGGGTGGGGGAGCAGGGTGTTTAGGAAGTCCAGATAGGTTGAAAGAGAGAAGGTGGTGGTCAGAGATGGGGAAAGGGCGACAGTTGAACTCAGAAATGGAGCAGAGGTTGGAGAAGACAAGGTCAATAGCGTGACCATCGCGGTGGGTAGGGAGGAGGGAGGATTGTGTGAGTCCAAGGGAGGATGTGAGTGAAAGAAGTTTGGAGGCAGCAGGGGCGGAAGGATCGTCAATGGGAATGTTGAAGTCGCCGAGAATTAGGCATGGAAGATTAGAAGACAGGAAGTGAGAAAGCCAGGTAGCAAAGTGGTCAAAGAACTGGGAGGTTGGTCCGGGTGGGCGGTAGATGACTGCCACCCTGAGAGCCAGAGGAGAGAACAGGCGGATGCAGTGTGTCTCGAAGGAGGAGAAGGAGAGGGATGGAGGTGGAGGGAGATGCTGGTAGGTGCAGGGGGAGAGAGAGCAGGATTCCCCCGCCACCCGCCTTTCTCTCACCCGGTCTGGGGGTATGGCTCAAGTGTAGACCGCCATGTGAGAGAGCAGCACGGAGGCCGTGTCAGAGGGAGTTAGCCAGGTTTCAGTTAAAGCTAGGAGGTTGAAGGAGTTTGAAAGGAAGAGGTCATGGATTGCTGTGAGTTTGTTGCACACAGAGCGAGCGTTCCAGAGGGCGCAGGAGAAAGAGGACAGGCGCTGAGGGATTATGGGAATGAGGTTGCTGGGCTTGCAGGGAGGTGATTTATGTGCGATGGAGATAGGATGAGATGGAAGTATTGGATGTGTTGTGGGGCCAGGGTTAGGGGATATGTCACCTGAATAGAGTAACAGCAGGAAGGTGAGAAAGAGAAGGTGGGAATGGGATTTGTGGAGTGGGAGTGATTGGCAGCACGAGAGTTAGAGGGAGACCATGTTCTGAGGAAACAAAGGAGCTCATGTGAGGCCATCATGTGGGACGAGAGGAGGGAGGGAGAGATGCAGATAGTGTAGGGGTCGGTGGTAGAGGGGCAGGAGTTCCATTTAAGGAGAAAGGTAGAAGTAAAGAGCAGAAGCGTGAGAGAAAGCATGATATAGACGTGCGTTTACCCAGAGTAAAAGTGGGCCTTGCAGTTCCTTCCTCCAGTCCCGCAACGCCAGAGCATCCCTACTCTACACACGGCGCTCCGTATCCCTATAATATATATGATCAGGGGTTACCTTTTTTTTATATTTTTATACTATTCCTATTAAATTAACAGTTATTTTTGATGTATTTTATTCAGTAGAAACTTTTTTTGCCTATATAACATGTGCTTTGTGAAAATAAAATGGTTTTGTGTGTACATTTTAATTTAGTTAGTGGATTCCTGTCCAGTGCGGTGAGAAGCAAACGTAATTAAGTGTACACACGCAGTGAGGCGGAGCGGAGTGATGTCAAGCCTGCAAAATGTTTGCTTCGCTTCGCTACGCTGTGCGTCGCTACACGCTCAGTGTGTCTCAGCCTTTATTCCTACATCGCTAGTTTACCGAATCAGTTTGTATACTTGTTACTGACCCTGCTTGTTCTGAGGACCCGATCTGTTGCTGACTTTGCCTGCCATTTGACTATTCTCTGTGTGTATTCCCTGCCTGTTCTGTTTGTTTCCTGTTGCTACTGATGTGCGCCGATTCTTACCATATACAGTAGCGTAGTACAATTGCCTAAACATTGCTGACCCGGTTTTGTTATAGCTGCTGATGTAACTGAATAGATCGGGGATCTCTTATGCATTACCAAAACCTCCACCACTGCACTCTTCCACAATACCACAGAGGGGTTACGGTGTGAAGGCACTTGTTGCCACCAAAGGCACAATATTTGGGTGCACTGCCACTGACGCCTATACCAGATTCATATCATTTTAATATTGGACCACAGGGTCCACCACTGCACTCTTCCACAATACCATAGAGTTGTTATGGTGTGAAGGCACTTACTGCCACCAAAGGAAAAATATTTGGTTGCACTGCCACTGACGCCTATACCAGATTCATATCATTTTAATATTTGACCGCAGGGTCCAACCCTGCACTCTTCCACAATACCACAGAGGGGTTACTTACGGTGTAAAGGCACTTGCTGCCACCAAAGGCACAATATTTGGGTGCATTGCCACTGACGCCTATACCAGATTCATATCATTTTAATATTGGACCACAGGGTCCACCACTGCACTCTTCCACAATACCACAGCGGGGTTACGGTGTGAAGGCACTTGCTGCCTCCAAAGGTACAATATTTGGGTGCACTGCCACTGACACCTATACCAGATTCATATCATTTTAATATTTGACCGCAGGGTCCAACCCTGCACTCTTCCACAATACCACAGAGGGGTTACTTACAGTGTGAAAGAACTTGCTGCCACCAAAGGCCCAATATTTGGGAGCACTGCCACTGACACCTATACCAGATTCATATCATTTTAATATTGGACTGCAGGGTTCACCACTGCACTCTTCCACAATACCACAGAGGGGTTACGGTGTGAAGGCACTTGCTGCCACCAAAGGCAAAATATTTGGGTGCACTGACGCCTGTACCAGATTCATATAATTTTAATATTTGACCGCAGGGTCCAACCCTGCACTATTCCACAATACCACAGAGGGGTACAGTGTGACGGCACAGTTGCTGACACTAAAGACCCAATTTTAAAGCACCTATTGTTACTTTCATCCAAAGCCTGCATAAGTTTCACCATAATTTAGCCCAAAAAATCACTAAACTTGTTCTGCGTGTCTTAAAACGTCTCCTCTTTTCATACAGGCTGCCGCCCCAAGCAGTTGTTTATGAATAGATTAAAGGAAAACCATTTACCGTCATTTGAAATGTCATTTTTTTGTTTTTAAGTGTTTCTGTACATCCTACAAATCCGCCACTACACGGGCAGGTTATGGGGACCTACTAGGCACGATATTTGAAGGAATTTTTCGATTTTATTCTTAACCTTTATTTCATGGAAAACTCACTGTTACTTTAAAAACTTTTTTTTTAAACTTTTTGTCCTTGTTTCCTGTCCCCCAGGGCACTACCCGGACCCCCATACACCTTTTATGGCAAATATCTAGCATATATGCCCTCTTGGCTTATTACTCATCAAGCGTTCTCTTTGCTTGCAGTTAATAACTTGATAAATATATTAAATACACCAGCACGGAATTGCCTATTACCTTTTTAACGTTAGCACTCACATATTAGCACTAGGCTAAATAAGTCTATGCCTCCGATATTACATCCCGAACGCTAACAGGTTGAAAATCCTGTTAGCGGATCGGTGAAAGCATTTTATACCGCAAACTTACTGTACTTAGCACTCCCTATATTTGACATGGGGAGCGCAAAGAGTTAATTTACAAAGTCCTGCTGTAAATTGCCACACCACTGCGGTTAACTGAAAAGTTAGCCACAGCTCTAAGCTGGTGCTGATTCCACTCCTGCGGATTCAGTTATCACCAGCTGAACCCCCCCAAAAATCAGATACTCACCTCTTATCCCATGGCATGAATGGTTAGTAATAGACATATTCTATTTGGGGGACCCAGGGCATAGTCTGTGCCCTAGGTCGCACAAAATCGCTAACTTACCACCCTCGTCATGCATTTAATACACAACTCATGCAGACACGTCATGCATTTACACCAACACACGCAGTGTGCATTTATTCACATCACACACAAATACAGTGTGCATTTATACGCATTCCCATCCCATGCACTTACTATATTTCTTGTTTCTGGGGCATGGAAGGCTGGAAGCTGCTGGAAGAGATCTCTGTGTAGCACCTAGGCGGGCTCAACAATTCCCCAGTGTGCATTCACAGAGGGCACTGTTGCTCCCATTCTTGGCTCATGGACGTGAACTATAAATATGAGGGGTTCAGGGATTAGATTTACAGAGGTGTATATCTGTGGAGTGGCTGTTCATAGTTTATCCCCATGAGCCTGAAAGAGGTGCACAGGTTCCTGCTGTGAGCTCGCGCCAAGGAAACTTTGAGCCCACATACTGCCTAGAGATTTCTCCCAACACCTGCCGGCCTCCCATCAGTGCCTCTGCTGCTGTCTCTGTGTGATCTCACAGGTCACACACTCCTGAAGTTGACCCTGCCTTTACATCTTCTGACAATACCTTCACCTCCAGTCAGAACCAATACCTGTATAAGGTGAACTATGCAATTGCCTAGAGTTGGTCTGGTAATACCACCTCAGGTGAACAGATGGAGCAGCTAACATGTTCCTTACGCTATGCTTAGCAAGCCACTGCCAGAAGGAGAATTAATTGGTAAGGTGTCGAGGCGTTCCAAAGTTCTGTGATTGTGAAGGGTATATTGTATTGGGGTTGCACAACACTCAACAAAATACAACGTGGCAGGGGGTCAGCTCCCTTCACCATCCTGATGTCACCAGTAAACTCAGCTGGGAGCAGCAAGGCAACAAGAGGATGACAAGGTCTGTTCCTGAATTGCTGCTCTTTGATGATAGCTGAAGATTCCTGGGCATGTTAAAAGCTTCCTCTAGACACCTTCTTTTGAGTATTACATTGTAACTGGGCCTTTGCTGTGTAGCTGCTACACATGGAGGTTACGGTTTCCACTTGTCAACAGTAAACTCGTTCACTGCAACCAGAACTTCAGTAGAAGGTGCTCAGATTTTCAAGTATTGGCAGCCATCAGCTATTAATCGCATGACAGAGGCAGCTGGGAGGTTGAAGGTTCAGGGAACCAATTGAATAGTAAAAGCTGCATCATTAACCCTGGTGAGAATAAAAAAATAAAATGCATTTTATTTTTTTCATGCTTTATACCAAGTAAATGTTTAGAACATATCATGAATTCTGTTTTTGAATGTAAATATTATTATATAGGTAATTCTATTGGGTAATTCTAGTTAACATAAGCACATTTAAAAACAAACAAAATAATATCTATTATAATAAAAAACCAATCCCAGAATGCTTTTTTTTAAAGTATGCTTTTGGATCGAAAGAAAACTCAGACCATTTTCTGTTCTCAAGACTGAAATTTATAATAATATTCCTGATAAAAAAGTATTTTTTCCTGGTTGTGATTGAAGGTTCTCTGTTTGGAATTGCAGCTGATACTCAATTTGTGTCAGGCTGATATCAGGCTCTTTTTTCACCTGTCATGAGAGTTTCAATGGATGGTTCTTAATCTTTACAATTGCTATTTATAGTACCCAGCAATACTGCCTTCATTCTTGATAAAGATACTCTGTGCATCTATTTGTATGACTAAAATGTGTTTGATTGCAGAAAGACACTGTTACAATTTGAAAAGGAAAACATTGCATAATGATCATAAGGATGCAGATAAAAAGAACGATTTTTAACCGGCATTTTTATGATATTTCTTGTTGTTTGCTGTTTTATGTACATTAGCTAGTTTTATTATGTTTATGGGTATCTAAAGTTTTCATAATAGCGAGAAGTGGAATTCTTCTCACAGTTTCGATAAGATCCTGTAGAGAGACGCTCTGTGTGTAAATTGGATTTCCTAGTCTAGACAATTCCATCCTTGGCACCAAGGCTGTTCCAAAATACTGCAAACAATTATCTATTTCTGTTGTGTTTGATATGCCTGTGCATGAACATAATGGACCTTTAATCAAATTTTGAAGCTTGCAAGCACCAATGTTGATTCTGCAAAGCTAAAATGTTGATATCAAGCACATGATAGAAATATTTCCAAAGCTCATAACTTTTACAACTTCTATTATTTTACATTTAATAAGGTTTTATTTTGACAGAGGGAATTCCCAGAGCATTTCTTTAAGCACACATTTACCCTACTTGGTATAAACATTGCACTTGGAAGGGGTCTGCATCTACCTCTGTGTTGGACAACCATGTCCAACTTTATCCAGAGATTTTCAATTGGGTTCAAGACCTTCCCTAGATCTGTGTCCCAACACAGTCCTGTCTCTGATCTCAATAGGCAGTTCCACTGACCTCTTGGTATGATTTTTGCTGTGATTTACATTTACAGCTGTGGGAACCTTAAAAACGGGTGTGCATCTGTCAGGGAGTGTGCACGGGGTTAACAGGTACGAGTCCAAGATGCACCATTACAGGAGTCCGGGGCCAGACAGGTTTCAGGGCAAAGCAATACGTTTATTAACAGAGAACAAAGGCAAGATGAAAGGCAATACAGGAGACGGGGATAATTGATAGAGGTAGCTGGGCAGGACAGGAATAGGGCTGGACAGAAGCCCAATAAACAGAACAGAGAACTAGATAGGAAGGGTGTTGACAGAGCAGCACAGAAATAAAACTCACAGTAATGTGCGGTGTGTATGAGTGTATCACAGAGTTGCACAGCAATAAAACTAACAGTAATGTGCATTTTGTATGAGCGTATCACAGAGGGGCACAGGGACAGGGGGCACAGGAAAACAGAACAGGTAGCGAGGAATAGTTGAAGGTATCGGTGGGTTTCCAGGCAGAGTTCTCATTGGTTGGCAGGCAGGTATTATGATGGATAGAAAGGTAGGGTTCTCGGTAGCATGCAAGGCAAGATCTTGGAAGGTAGCAGAGGTGAATATCAAAAGTCTTGGTAGACAGGTCTGACTCACACACTTTAACTTCAATGATGAAATGTGGAAGGAAAGGTGTAGCTTCCTTTTTGAGGAGGCCTCATGCGGTGCACCTAAGGCTCCTTGGAATTAGGGATGGGCTACCGGTTCGAATCGGTTTGAAATTCGATTCGAACATCGACTGTTCGAAAGTTCGTGAACTTCGAACTTTTCGGGACGTTTTCAAAAAAATTACAAAAAATGCTTGAAAGATTCTAAAAAATCTAAAAATAAAGAGACTCTTTACTGCAGAATATAATAATAAACGGTTTAATAGATATTGAATTAAAACGGGAATATGTTTAACATTGAAGCCTATGGGATTCATAAACATTTCCCACTCCTTGTTGGTCAAACATTTCCCACTCCTTGTTGGTCAAACATTTCCCAGTCCTTGTTGGTCAAACATTTCCCACTCGTTGGTGATAAAACATTTCCCATGGCTTCAAATCGCATTTAAACATGAGCAAAAGCGCTAAAAATGAGTTCAGTGCACAGCGGTGAAATGGCTCAGCACTCAGCAGTGAAAGGGTTAAAAACCTTTTTTTTTTTAATTTCATTGTTTCCTGTCCCCCAGGGCAGTACCCGGACCCCCATTCACCTTTTATGGCCAATATCTTGCATATATGCCCTCTTGGAGGGGACCTTAATTTTCAAACGTTCAAGCCCCATTGACATGCATGGTGTTTGAATTGTGTTCGAGTTCCCAGTCAAACGTTTTCGGGTGTTCGAGTTCGAATGCAAACCGAACACAGGGATGTTCGGCCCATCACTACTTGGAATAGGCAGAACATCTCGATAGGACTTACAGGAACGTGGATGCAACATAAGGCTGAGACAAAACCTTGGTCAAGACTCATGCATGAGCAGGGCAAGAATAGGGCTGCCGGAGTCAGGTGCGGGCACGAGCTTGTCTGAGTTTGGTCTCCTGATAGTGTCATTCCAAATCACGTACAATCAATTGAAATTGCCAAGGGAAATGTTGTCAAAACACATTTTATTTTTTCTATTATGGGGTGTTGAGTGTAGACTGATGTGAACAAAATAATTTAAACGGTGATAGTACAAGACTGCCGCAACACAAAAACAATGTGAAAAAAAGAAGAGATCTGAATACTTTCTGAATGCACTCTACAGCACATTGAGTAATACATATGCATATGGCTTGTGGGCGAAGTTCTGAAAACATCCAGGAAAGCATTTATCTCATTATAAGTTAATGCCTACACATTTATAAATATTGTAAGAAGGGATATTAAAAACTGGACCTCTAGAAGTTTGCAATATGCAGCTCAGTTTAGCTTTTCCATCTACTTGCTTTAATTTTGAGTGGTAAAAAGGTTATGGGTGTTTGTATTTTGACAAAATCCAAATGAAAGATGAGTTGTCTACTGGTTTATTAAAAAAAGAAGTCACTCACAAACAAAAAACAGCACCAGAAATATTGTCCACGCTCCCACCATGTGACACATTTTCCATTGCATGTTGTAGATCCAAGCAATTTTCCAACAGAATATCTAGTAACTTTTTTTATGTTCCATGTATGATATATAAAAATTATATATACATAATTTTTTTTAAATTTGGAAATTGTAATAAATATAATTCAACAAAAAAAGAAAACAAGTAATAAAGAATACTCAATGGCGAAGACCCTTCCTTCATAAAAATGACTTAGGGAACAGAAAAGATAATTGACCAAAAGTTTGTAAGGTGGAAAAATATGGAAACATTCAACAGATGAAGAATAGTATATTGAGCTATAGTGTGCGGTATCCTGGAAATTTATCATGGGTCAACTCTGATTACCCAAGACATTTGAGGAATCTAATCTCAGGCCGGAATATGTGACTTCAAAAGAAATTCCAAGCACTCCATTAAAGTGCACGAATCATGCCGAAAACAACTTTAGCTCATTTGAAACTTCTCTCAAATCTGCCGATACATTGTGGGCTGAATTCAATTGTGGACGCTAACATGGAAACAGTAAGCAGGAAAATTTGCACTTGCAGATTCATGATTGCTTTGTATGTGATTTCCACTGTATTATGATTGCTGCCTCCTGTGAGCTGTTTGTCTATGATTCGCTAAAAAGTGCCGCAGTGTGACATGTAATATGCTTGCTATAAATTCTTTGTCTCCGATTGTAACCCTTCAAGAATAGAATATAATTCTTATTTCACAACGTGTCATCAGTGGCATAGCGTGGGTTGTCAGCTCCCGGGGCCAGCCAAGAATTGTGCGCCCCCCCCAACCTGTGGACACGTTATCGATATTGCCCCAGCTCACACATGGATATTGCCCCAGCTCACACATGGATTTGCCCCAGCTCATGGATTTGCCCCAGCTCATGGATTTGCCCCAGCTCACACATGGATTTGCCCCAGCTCATGGAAATGCCCCAGCTCACACATGGATTTGCCCCAGCTCATGGATTTGCCCCAGCTCACACATGGATTTGCCCCAGCTCATGGAAATGCCCCAGCTCATGGAAATGCCCCAGCTCACACATGGATATTGCCCCAGCTCACACATGGATATTGCCCCAGCTCACACATGGATTTGCCCCAGATCATGGAAATGCCCCAGCTCATGGAAATGCCCCAGCTCACACATGGATTTGCCCCCAGCTCATGGATTTGCCCCAGTTCATGGATTTGCCCCAGCTCATGGATACTGCCCCAGCTCATGGATTTGCCCCAGCTCATGGATACTGCCCCAGCTCATGGATACTGCCCCAGCACATGGATTTGCCCCAGCAGATGGATTTGCCCCAGCACATGAATATGCCCCAGCACATGGATTTGCCCCAGCTCATGGAAATGCCCCAGCTCATGGAAATGCCCCAGCTCACACATGGATTTGCCCCAGCACATGGATTTGCCCCAGCTCATGGATTTGCCCCAGCTCATGGATTTGCCCCAGCACATGGATTTGCCCCAGTTCATGGATTTGCCCCAGCTCATGGATTTGCACCAGCTCATGGATATGCCCCAGCACATGGATTTGCCCCAGCACATGGATATGCCCCAGCACATGGATTTGCCCCAGCTCATGGATTTGCCCCAGCTCTCACCTGGATATTGCCCCAGCTCCGGATCCAGCAGGGGTTGAGGGGGCCCAGATGCCGGGCAGCGGGAGTTCCTGCCGGCTGCCCGGTCCTGAACAACGTGCGAGTCCGTCCTGTTGAAGGGGAGTCGGCTGCGTGCGTGCGCAGGTCACGCGGTCCGGCCAGTCAGGTGGTACAGAGACTCAGTACCACCTGATTAGACAGACCACGTGACCTGCGCCTGCATGCAGCCGCATCCCCTTCAATCAACAGGACGGACTCACTGTTCAGGACCGGGCAGCCGGCAGGCACTCCCGCTGCCCGGCATCTGGGTCCCCTCAAACCGCGGGCCCTTGGGCGGCACCCGAGGGCCCGGCGGGTCAGTCCGGGCCACAAGTTTTAGGGGCGCAAATTTCTTTTGAAATTATGCGCCCCTAAGAAAACTGCACCCAGGGCCACGGCCCCCCCAGCCCCCCCACGCTACGCCACTGCGTGTCATGAGTTAATTGAGTTCTATTCCCTTGGTATTATGAAACTGGTTGAGACTAGCAGTCAAGGTTAAAATTTAAGTCCATATATATGGCAGGTTAAAGAGTGATAACACCACTAACAGACAGCTTACTGTACCATTTAAGGGGTTATTCAAAGAACACCGAATTGGCCCTGAAATTGCACCGAACGGTGAATTTCTCCGTACGGACCAATTTTGTTGCCATTGGGCTATTCAAAAAGCTGTCACTTGGCCAAATATTGACGAATTGCCAGCGAAGTATGGTGATCTTTGACGGCAGTGAAATCCCCCATAGAGAAATAATGGTTAATTTATTCAGAGAACATCGAACAGCACCGAAATGTCAGTGAATTGCCCGGATTTTCGGTTGTTTCATTCGACAGGATTAAACAGGCGAATCCCATAGGTTTCAAAGTAAAAAAAACAAACCTTTTATCCGTTTATTCTTTTCATTTGCAGCAAAAAGTCTCTTTATTTATATACCTTTTAGGATTGTTTGGCATTTTTCGACCAAAAATATTTTCCTGTTTTTTTTTTATAAATGGTGTTTTTTTTTGTAACAGACCTTTTTATTATTATTCATAGAGCCTTATATATTATTTCCAGCCATTTTCATGCAGTAGTTTTTTTACAACGCCTTTTAAAAGTTGCAGTGCTTTTTTTTTGTTATCTCTGTTGACAGCTGGTCGGCTTTTTTCGGGTCAATTCTATGGTCTGTTTGGCGAATCGTCGGATGCAGTCGGCAATTTTTCAGCAGGTTAAGTGATCTGTGAAATGTGAATGCGGGAATAACATGATCGCTTAAAATAATCCTTTAGTATCTCAGTACTTGGTCTAAACTTTGATAGTCTAAGCTTAGTGCAGCCAAGGGCAAGCAAGCGGGTAACCTTCACTAAAACCGGTATAGTAGGCATGCAAAAAGAGGGGGATTTTGCGCAGTGCTAAAAGAATTTAATCAAGTGAATAATATGATACAGAAGTGCACATGCAAGTGCCAAAAAATATTTAAATTGCAATATACTTATATGCTTATTAGTGATCTCTCGTAGTCCTCCTTCCAATGGGACCTTGAGGATCTCAAAAATAGAACAATTGACATCAATAGTCTTATATTATACTACACACTCACATTTTTCAGATCCTATTATCTGGCTCTGAGTGTATAAGCGTTTGGTCAACTTGAGGGTGACACACTCCTTCTTTCAGCAGGATCGCCTTAAAAACATAAGACCGGAGACAGCACTCCCATAGCGTAATGACCTCTTGGTGAGAGTAAAATATCGCCTATATATATGGACTCTCACCTAGACTGGAGCCTATTCCCCTATCGACTCCTGCTTATTGTCATTCATACTCTTCTGGTGAGTATCAAACCTCCTCGTGCGGATACACGTTTTCTTACATAGGACAACATTGCCTTAGACAGTGTATATTACTATTTTAGGCTAAATATTTTAAAATTATATGCGTATATGCGCATATATCAAGCCCTCACTATGGGAATCAAAAAGTAGAGGGACTACAAATATTATAAAAAATACTGCATTTATTATTGGAAAAACACATATATATACATATAACACACAGTGGGAAGGGAAATCCTAAATTGCATTAGAGAAAATAAAATAAAATATAAAAAGGCATTCACTGGACTTGGTTAAAAACTGCAAAAAACAAGACAGAAAATAAACAGCTTGTCATATAGTATAAGCACATGTGTCAAACTCTAGAAATCTGCACAGGCTCAGGGATAGTTCGTATAAGGGGAAAGAGTCTTACCAACCCCCAAAATGGTAGTAGCAGGAAAAATGTCCAAGTATAAGGTCTTATGAAACCACTGAGACGCTTTTCGACTGTTGCCTTCCTTAGTCAGTGTTGTGTGGGTGCTCCCAAACCTGTAGCTCCTTTTATCTGTCTGCCTTACTGTTAGTCTTCCCATCGTGTGTGGCGTGCGTTCCACTGCGTTCCGGCATCACGCTATGTCACTTCTGGTCAGGCGCAAGCTGGGAGATGATTCGCATCCGCCGTGTTCAAAAGCAGAAATGATTGGGTTCTACTGTGTGTTCCATATATGCCAGGCCTGCGGTTTTCCTTTTTCAGTTTCTAAAAATTCAAATGTTTATTCACTGTGGGGCCTAGGTGAAACATCTTACCTCTTATTTGGGATATATTGTTCATTAAAGGTCAATAGGTCATTATAGTCTATATCTAGGTGGACTAATGTTATATAATGCGTGACTAAAGGAAATAGGGGCTTAAGGGTGCGATAATTGTACTTCTATATCAGGATTTTAAGATTTAAAGGGATATGTTATAACGATTACATGACCATATAATTTATGCTATTGGCCAGACTATATATAAATATATTGAAAAAACAATAAGGTGGAAAAAATGGCGCAGATAATGTGTAGATGGTCGGTCTTGGGTAGCAGCAAGGGCACAAACGCACACTCCCAAGTGTGAATAGTCAATGGATAAAATAATGGGTAGAGTCCTCGCGCTTACGCCAAGTGTCCAGTGAGTAATACTTCAAGATAATTTTTTTCTGAGCCCCCTAAAGTCGGCTCTGGACTATATAGGCATATATCTGTGGATATGATCTCACCAGCCCGTCCTACCAGCAACCATCCGTGGTGATAACCTGGTCCATAGATGAAATATTGGATCCCCGGGATATGTCACAGACGAAAAGTCGGCAGGATAAAATGAAGTAAAATTTATTGCAGCACTAACGCGTTTCGACCTAATTGGTCTTTATCAAAGTGCAAAAAAATTATATGTATATTTTTTTGCACTTTGATAAAGACCAATTAGGTCGAAACGCGTTAGTGCTGCAATAAATTTTACTTCATTTTATCCTGCCGACTTTTCGTCTGTGACATATCCCGGGGATCCAATATTTCATCTATGGACCAGGTTATCACCACGGATGGTTGCTGGTAGGACGGACTGGTGAGATCATATCCACAGATATATGCTTATATAGTCCAGAGCCGACTTTATGGGGCTCAGAAAAAAATTATCTTCCAGTATTACTAACTGGACACTTGGCGTAAGCGTGAGGACTCTACCCATTATTTTATATATATATATATATATTGCCTATCATATAAGGGACCATAATATCGAAAGGAGGTTAAAAATATGGTTAAAACATTATAATATTGTTATATAAAATTGGGAATTATTTAAAACATTAAACAGTGACCATATTACATAAAATGTGATTATTACTGGAAACGAAGGAGGAGAAGGATAGGTAGGAAAATCTCCTACCAAAAGAATCAATATGGATGTTAACTACAGTTCATATTCAAGATACAAAAAGACAGAGCTCGAAATTGTAACGTTGGGGGCTTCCAGCCTCTCCAGTGTGCTTGAAGGCAGCATGTCTGATGCTGCTCGCTGACCAACCCCCGGTTTAAATAGAGACAGGCAGGGAGGTGGCTGCATGAGGCGCGGCTTGAGAGGGGGGCGCGGTCTGGTGAAGGTCTTTTAAAAACCCACAGTTCCTTCTAAGCACTGCCAGATCGTGGTTATCCATACCTGAGCTCCCTGTACCTGAATTCTCTCATGATTTAACCTGTTATTGACCTCTGCTTGTTTTCTGACCATTCTACCTTCTGTTGCCCTACATAATTTTCCTTGTACTACGCTACTGCACTGATATCAACCCGGCTATTCCATTTGACTATTTTATACTCTGTATTCCTGATTCTGGCTCGTCTGAATACCCCCGTGTTGCTGACCTGGTTTTGTATTACGACATTGTCTTTGTTTAACCCTTTCTGTCTAGCTAGTATACTTATACCTGGCCAATTTTTAAGGACCAGACAGTTAGGGATTGTTCTACGGCTACTCTGTTGGTAGCTTTTTGGCTCTGTGGAGTGTTGGGCTTTAAGGGCTGCGTGGTGGGATCCGGGAACCGTGATGCTACGATCTGACCAAATGGATCCCGCAGACTTAGCACAGCATTTGAGTACCTTTGTATCCAGACAGGACGAGCAGGACCATAGGATGGATCAGTTTGCTCTCGCCTTACAAACTATCCTGACTCGTACGGCTCACCTGGAACCAGCTGGGGTTGCACCCCCGCTTGATATACCTGTGTCCCCTGTCATTCAGACATCCCAGGTATACATGACCGCTCCTATGAGGTTTGACGGTACTCCCTCGGAGTGCCGGGGATTTTTGGTCCATGTGGATATTCATTTTAAGTTAAATCCACAAATGTTTATCACTGACATAGCCAAAGTGGGGTTCATTATTAACCATCTGTCTGGCAGAGCGTTGACATGGGCGAATCCTTTATGGGAGGCAGAGAAGCCTATCGTACAGAACTATAAAGAATTCATAGCCGAGTTACAACGTACATTTAATCCTACCAGAAAGGCCAAGGTAGCTGGCAAATCCTTGTTCCGCATACGTCAAGGGAACAGGACTATGTCTGATTATGCCATAGAATTTAAAACGTTGGTTTCTGACGTGAACTGGACTAATGAGGCTCTGGTTCTGGCTTTTATGGCGGGGTTATCAGAGTCATTGATGCATGAATTGGCTCCTCGTAAATTACCTGAGGTATTGAGTGAACTCATTGATTTATTATATAGATCTGGATGATCAGATAAGGGACAGAAGAACTCCAAGAGAGAAACCTAAGAGACCGTTACCAAGGTTGGCCCCTGTCTTTCAGGCACCACCCAGAGAGTTATCTCCTCCCTCTGAGTCTATGCAACTAGGTCATACTAGGCTTACAGAGGAAGAGAGAACAAGGCGTCTTTGTGAGGGATTGTGCCTGTATTGTGGTTTAAAAGGACATTTACGACTTCAATGTCCCACTCGCCCTAGAATGCATGATAAGTCGGAAAACTACCACACCTAAGGCAGCTGAGGAGACAGGCCTTGGGTGTGACGTGCAGGTCTCCTGTCAAAGACACTAAACTTTTGTTACCAGTATCCGTGGCTTGGGAGACCAAGACAACGCATACTACCGCTTTTGATGATTCTGGGGCTGCTGGTAATTTTATCGATGTTGAATACGCTTCTTCCATTTCTCTCCCTCTGGTTGTAAGAGAGACACCCTTAGCCGTCGAAGCCATAGACAGTAGGCCGTTATCCTGCCCTAAGATTACTCACGATACGGTTACAGTGGTTCTTACCACTGGTCTCTTACATAAAGAAGAGATCATATTTCAGGTTATCCGTTCACCTTCCAATCCTGTTGTGCTTGGTTTCCCTTGGTTGGTGGAACATAATCCTGTTATTGATTGGGCTAAGGGAGAGATACTATCTTGGAGTCCTACTTGTTTTGGGACTTGTTTAATACCTATTCAACATATTGGTGCCCTGAACACACCTACAGCTCTCCCATTGTCTACAGAGGTTCCTGACCAGTATGCCGACCTCAGGGCTGTATTTGATAAAAGAGAGGCAGAGAAACTACCTCCACATAGACCGTATGATTGCGCCATAGATATCCATCCAGGTACCATGCCTCCTCGAGGCAAAGTATATCCTTTATCCTTAAAAGAGAACCAAATCATGGAGGAGTACATAAAGGAGAATTTGGAGAGAGGTTTTATCAGACGTTCCTCTTCTCCAGCAGGGGCTGGGTTCTTTTTTGTGTCTAAAAAAGAAGGAGATTTATGCCCGTGTATCGATTATGGGAGATTTATCAGAATTATTCTGATGTAGCTTCTCCTATCATTAACATTAATATGACACGTAAAGGTCTGAAGAACCAGGTCTGGTCTTCACAATCCAAACAGGCATTCAAAGCTCTCAAACAGGCTTTCACTTCCGCTCCCGTGTTACGGCATCCTGATCCCAGAATTCCATTTGTTCTTGAGGTTGATGCTTCTGAGATAGGCATTGGGGCTGTCCTATCTCAAAGAGAGTCTTCTGGGAAGCCTCTACATCCTTGTGGGTTCTTTTCAAGAAAATTATCACCAGCAGAACGCAATTATGATATCGGTAACAGAGAATTGCTTGCTATTGTGTCTGCCCTGTCGGAGTGGAGACATTTGTTGGAAGGCACTCTTGATCCTTTGTTGATAATCATTGATCATAAGAACCTTACGTACAGCGGGACGGGGATGCTAAACGTTTGAACTCGAGACAGGCCAGGTGGTCATTACTACTGTCTCAGTTTAATTTTGTGTTGACTTACAGACCAGGTGACCGCAATGTAAAGGCTGATGCCTTATCTCTTCAATATGACCCGTATGAATCAAATACACAAGACCACAATCCTATAGTTCCTCCTGAACGTATTGTGGCTTCCACGGTCTTGTCTGTTTCCTCGCCTTTCCTGGAACGCCTCCAAGCAGCTCAAATGGGGGCTCCACCTAACAAGCCTTCAGATATGTTGTTTGTGCCTGAAAAGGAAAGACAAGAATTACTCATAATGTTTCATGATTCTAAACCAGCAGGTCATCCTGGTATTACTAAGACTCTTACCAGTATCTCCAGACAGTTCTGGTGGCCCACCATGCGACAGGACGTACATCTGTTTGTTTTGGCTTGTCAAGTCTGTGCAAGAAGCAAAACCAGTAAAACCTTGCCTGTCGGTCTATTGCAGCCTTTACCCATGCCTAATAGGCCTTGGTCTCATCTATCTATGGATTTTATTGTGGACTTGCCGAAGTCCAAGCGTCATACTGTGGTTCTGACAGTTGTAGACAGCTTCTCCAAAATGGCTAATTTTGTTCCTTTACCTAAGCTTCCTACAGCCAAAGAACTGGCGGTTGTCTTTGCTAGAGAGATTGTACGAATACATGGGGTTCCATCTGAAATAGTCTCTGACAGAGGAGCTCAGTTCGTCTCTCGTTTCTGGCTGGAGGGATTTCTGTGCGGAGATGGGGGTGCAATTGGCCTTCTCTTCAGCATATCATCCACAAACCAATGGGGCAGCAGAGAGGGCAAATCAGGGTCTCGTGCAGTACATACGTTGCTTTACCACACAACAACAAGACAATTGGTCGGAGTTGTTGCCCTGGGCTGAGTATGCACGTAATAACGCCGTTAATGAGGCCACTGGTCACACTCCTTTTTCTGCCATCTATGTTTTTTTCCCTCCGGCTCTACCACTTCAGTTTGCTGAACAGGCCATCCCGGCTCTCGATGAACATCTCACACAATTACAAGAGATTTGGAGACAGATTTGCTACAACATGGAGCGCAATGTTGCTGTCCAGAAACGCAAGGCTGACAGGCATAGGTTACAAGCTCCTTCCTACAATGTGGGGGATAGAGTTTGGTTGTCCACTAGGAATGTGAAGTTGAGGGTGCCTTCTATGAAAATGGCACCTCGGTTTATAGGTCCATACAAGATCATTCGCCGCGTTAACCCTGTGGCTTATGCTCTTGCCCTTCGTAGACATCTTCGCATGCACAACGTCTTCCACACCTCCCTACTGAAGCCTTTGTTGTATAACAGGTACATGCGGGTCATTCCTCCTCCTCCACCTGTTCAGTTTGATGGAGAAACAGAGTATGAGCTTAGGAAAGTTCTGGATTCTAGGCTGTTCAGGGGTGCTCTGCAGTACTTGGTCGATTGGGTGGGTTATGGTCCGGAGGACCGGTCCTGGATTCCGGCTTCCAACATGTCTGCCTCTAGGTTAATCAGGGCATTCCATGCCTTCGAACCCCGATCGCCCTGGTGGTTGTCCTGTCACTCGCCCTGGTGGTCGTCCTGCCACTCGCCCTGTTGGTCGTCCTGCCTCTTGTCCTGTTGGTCGTCCGGTGGTCTCCCATGGAGAGGGGGTTACTGTAACGTTGGGGGCTTCCAGCCTCTCCAGTGTGCTTGAAGGCAGCATGTCTGATGCTGCTCGCTGACCAACGCCCGGTTTAAATAGAGACAGGCAGGGAGGTGGCTGCATGAGGCGCAGCTTGAGAGGGGGTGCGGTCTGGTGAAAGTCTTTTAAAAACCCACAGTTCCTTCTAAGCAGTGCCAGATCGTGGTTATCCATACCTGAGCTCCCTGTACCTGAATTCTCTCATGATTTAACCTGTTATTGACCTCTGCTTGTTTTCTGACCATTCTACCTTCCGTTGCCCTAGACTATTTTCCTTGTACTATGCTACTGCACTGATATCGACCCGGCTATTCCATTTGACTATTCTAATACTCTGTATTCCTGATTCTGGCTCGTCTGACTACCCCCGTGTTGCTGACCTGGTTTTGTATTACGACATTGTCTTTGTTTAACCCTTTCTGTCTAGCTAGTATACTTATACCTGGCCAATTTTTAAGGACCAGACAGTTAGGGATTGTTCTATGGCTACTCTGTTGGTAGGTTTTTGGCTCTGTGGAGTGTTGGGCTTTAAGGGCTACGTGGTGGGATCCGGGAACTGCGACAGAAATCTGCATTGGGCCCTGCTGGTTGTAATGTATTTAGTGTAAAGTTCCATTTCATCTCTTCTTTTCCCAATCTTTTCTCGAAATCGCCTCCTCTCCATGAAGGGTACAATTGTTTAATTCCTAGGAAAAAGAGGCCTTCTGGGTTTTGCTTGTGCACTTTTTTAAAATGCAATGATACCGTGTGATTTTCAAATCCTTTTTTCATGTTTTGAACATGTTCCTGAATTCGGACACTGAGAGCTCTTGTAGTCCTTCCTAAGTATCTTTGTATTTTTCGGCGGTTTTTCGGATTGAATCTACAGTTTTTCTGTGGTTTTACGATTAGCACTGTGGTTTTCTGGCGATTTGAAAATGCGTTTGGCGGGTCAATCCGGCACACTTTGGGGACCCTGCGGTGAATGCTGAATACATCGTAGGGTCAGCGAATTGAACTTGCTGAGGTGTGGCGAACAGGATCAAATCAGGTGATTCGGATCAGTTGGTTTTTCGTTTTTTATGAGTTATATAGTTTTTTATTGGTTATTTAAGAATGGGAAATGTCGGTGCACTTTGAATAACCCCTTTAGTTTAAACTGTGCTTCATCAGACCATACTATTTTCTATACAAGGTCCTCATCTTCATGTACCATTTTTCCAAACCACTCACAGTACTCCATTCTCTGATCAGTGTCATCTTCGATCATGGCTTCTAACAGTCTCGATGTAAAATTTCCAATGCTCTCTCTTCAGAATACGCTGTATGCTTGATATGCTAATTCCTGTCTCATGTGCACATTGTTTGACAGACTTCTGAGGTGATCATGTAAACTGTTGCAGCACGATATCTGTGGAAGCAGGACTTGTTGTTGTGTGACATCTCCCAGATCTTTGCTTGTGCAAATCACACCAAGTGCCATCGGTTTCAAACTTATCACGAATCCGTGCGATTTTTAGTCGTGTAGGAGGTTCTGTTCCAAACTCACATTGCCATTGTTGTTGAACTTCACAAACATTTTAAAATTTATAATACCACTTCAAAATGGTCTTGCGTTGCTCGAAAATCCCATGTGCCTCCGCCATTTTCTTTGACTCTCTCCTGACGGTCACATGATGATATCAAAGAGGTGCAACTACTAATATCTTTAAAGAAAACCTAATACTACACATTGCTGCCATAATTCAATGTGGATTTTATAAAACCAACAGATAACAGCTGTTGAAGTGTATACATTTTTTTGGGCCACTCTGTATATGCATATAGCAAGATAACCCAAGATAAATGGAATATCGATAAAGTCAAACACTGTAGTTTATTTGAAAAGAAAGTTGACTGAGAGTTTAATATGCAAATTGAACTCTGACATAATTAAAAACTGAATAATACATATTATTAAAATAAATCTAAATTAATTGCTAATAAACACAATGTTTTAGAATTCCACATTAATATTTATTATGGACACAGTTTTGACCTGAACATATTATATCCATATTTTTAACAAATCTGTACAAATATGTAATGTATTATTTCCTAGTTTCTAGCATATATTAAAAACTTAAGGATAGTTTCAGGTTTCATTATTGCGTATAGTGAAGAGAATGTCTTCCGATCAAGAAAATTATTTTAGAAAGGCAGGATGAATTATGATATTTTGTTATAGAAACATAGAAACATAGAAAAATGTCGGCAGATAAGAACCTTTCGGCCCATCTAGTCTGCCCAATTACATGGATACTTTACTTGGATTTATCTTTTGTTTAGGATAGCCTTATGCCTATCCCATGCTTGCTTAAATTCAATTACTGTTTTGGCCTCTACCACTTCAACTGGCAGACTGTTCCATGTATCCACCACCCTCTCAGTAAAATAATGCTTCCTGATGTTACTTTTAAACCTTTGCCCCTCTAATCTAAGACTATGTCCTCTTGTTTTGCTACTTTGTTTCCTTTTAAATATACTCCCTTCCTCTACCTCTTCCTCTTCCTCTTCCTCTACACCTTTTGCCTCTGTGTTTTTCTAAAAACATAATCAAGCGCAATGAAAGGCAGCATATAAATTTATGTTTTCATACACCGATTTATAGAAAAGATTTATTCATAGAAAATATAGAATGTGAACTGCTCTCAATTAGAAAGTCAATGTAGCAAATTGGTCATGGGACAGAGTAGCAAGCAGGAAGAAGAATGTTTGAACATGGTACTAATATCAAAAACAATTCATAAAATCTATAAGATCTCACTCACACAAAAAGCTCTTCAAACATTTATGTTGCACTTCAACTGCCAAGGAGGACGCAGAGTACAGGAAGAGCTCTTGGGTCACTTACTGCTATACAGGGATAGGGTTCAGGGGGTAATAATTTCTCTACAGTGAAGATACAATAGTTTGACATTTCCATATGCAGCCATTATGCCCCATATAGATTAGAGATGTGCAACTAATTTCGTTCCGAATACAAATTTGGACAAAGTTCACCATTTTCATATTTCGGGAGCATTTCCGAAAACGAAATAGCAACCATCTGAAAATTTCGAATCGATCTGAAATTTCGGCGTGATTCAGATAGGTGATTCGGATCGATTCAGTGATTCGGATCAAATCGGGTGATTCGGATCAGTTGGTTTTTCTTTTTTTATAAGTTATTTCGTTTTTTATTGGTTATTTAAGAATGGGAAGTAGATTACTACTACCAATAGAATGAAAGTTCCTTTACTTATTTATTTTTTTAGGATTTTTAGGCATTTTTTGGGTGAAATTTAGGTTTTCTAACTTTTTTTAAAGAAACAAGGATTTTTAACCCGTAGGTTTCAATGCAGCATATGAATCCACACACTGCTGGGAAGCGCCTCTCTGCAGTATAATTAATGCAGCATATGTATCCGCACACTGGACAAAATCTTCTTCAAAAGAATGTGGCTCTTTCAGTAGGTGATCACCCTGCATTTAAACATTAAATATGCATTCTGTGTTTCAAATAAATGTTATGATAGGAATTTTTAGACAAAATTGTCTGGTAATGGACGGGCTAAAGGGGCACGATCATTAACATAAACTGTAACCAGATTATTTGTGGGTTACAAACAAATCCTCTTTACAAAACACATGCTGTTGCGGTTTTTTTCTTTGTCTGAAGTAATTGCATGTAAAAAAGGAAAAATATATTTAGATTTTTAACTCCTGTTTTCTTTTTGTAGATTTTTCCCATGGTGCAACGTTTACCAAAATCTGTGAAAATGTTTTACTTTACAGTGGTGGCATAGCTTCTACAGTACCTAACAGTCAATGGAGTGGAGGAGTGAATGTTTAGATAAGGATGCAGGAGGTCTATTGTGATATTCAGGTTACCCGAAATAAGAGATGCCAGCTGAATAAGATGCAACAGGGAACATAAAAGACTTCTAATCTAGTCCTGGGTGATGTTCTTTGAATACATCTCACACAATATAATGACGTAAGTAAGCTGCCTGACCCATAGACTCCATTCTATGAAATTAATTTCTGTTGGATAAATGTGTTTAACTAGTTAACTACTACTAGTGTTCTTTAGTTAGGCAGAGATTTAAAGTCTCACACTCTCTAATGTATACATATCTATATTTATAGATATATAATAAAGTCTCCAACTTAGGCAGAATATAACTATTCATTACAACTAATTTATCTGGTTTTATTTCAAATAACTCTTTATGGAGTTTATTTTTATACCACCTCTAGCCTTCTTGTAGACTATTTACGGGCTATGTGCATTTCTCTAGAAGTGTATATGCTGGCACTTGTGGGTACAGTAGTATAGGGAACACCCTAGTGATTTTATTAATAACTAATTATATATGCTAACTATGCAAAAATTGACAGACTCACAAACATTAATTTACATATAATTTTACTCCAAAACATATTTGCATAACAACAGTTTTTTTTATTATTTTTAATGTAGCTGATATTTTTTGCTCCCATCATAAGAATTACTTCATAGTTTCAACTAAGGTTTGTTGCTTGAATCAATTTTAAAGCTTAGAATAAATGTGTCAGAAGAAGATATATACTACACCAAAATTGTAAGCAAAAATATAAAAGGTGTAAAAAATGTACTTGGATGACATGCAAATCTCGACAGTTTCAGACAAGCCAAGAGTTATATAATATGTTTGCTTGCTGATACATCTGTAGAAAAAATTGTATTTCTCTGACTAATTTTGTTGGATTCTTATTTCGGTGCCTGGTATTTTCATATGTGTGTTTTGTTTTCCAAGTTGCAGTAGGCCAGTGAATTTAAAATTATAATTTTTCAAAACAAGAAATTAGTGAAGTATTCGTACTATAACCAAGTCAATGCAATTATGTCCAATATGAAATGATTGCTGTAAAAACATATTAAGAGTATCCTAACATGCACCTTTATTGTACAGTATAGTAATAATCTTTGTACAATACGCTCTTTATTGCTGTAGGGTTTAAACATAATCTTACTGGCGGAATTTGTTTAAGCTTCCATATGGTAATCTTAATCTATCTGTAGACATGTAATAAAATTAATTATTCAAATGAACATCTAAGTGTATTAACTTTCTTAGGAATGGATTTAGGCTTTCTTTAAAAAAAATCTTCTTAACATACATTTCTATCCTAATCCTTGGTGAATTAAATTAGTGTTGGCTAGGTTTCATGCACTTTAAATGCCAGACTTTCTAATTTCTAGGACTTTAATATTAATACTAATAATCCTAGTGTGGTTTAAATAGAATCCTATTTACTTGGAAATAATAATATCTTGATGGGTAGTCTTCATTTTAGCCTTACTAAATCTATTTAGAAACCAGGGACGAGAGCACCCACTCACGTCTTCCGTGACAAAATCTGTTGGCTTTAATAGCAACATGAAAGCAATGGTATACTGTTACATCAAACGTTCAGTATGATAAATGGACTGTCATCATCCTGATCATCATCTCATTGCATGATAAAATGATAAATTGTTGCTACAAAATTGGCACTTCAAATAATACCAAATACATTTCTAAGAGAAATTTATAGAATAGGGGGCAGGGAAAATCTATGGATCGTCTCATAATGAAGAAATAATGATAATGTCACACTGATAATTGATGTAGATTTTTAGCTTTTCATGTTGCTAGGCTCTTCCATAACTCTTACACTCCTGTAACACCCCCTCATATGCAGAAAACTAGATACTATTACAATAAACTTCAAAGGCATCCTCACCTACATGTTGTAAAGCAGTGTAAGGACAACCCTGTCCTCAGTTCAGGTTTGCCAGATATGTGAAGCACAGCACATGTGATGTGATTTGCTGCTCAGTGATTGCAGGATTCAGTCTGCATTTCCCCAAGGTAACCCTTAAAACCTGGCCTGTTAGGGGGACTTGGGGACCATGGCTGGAATACACTGTTCTAATGTACATTTCACATTATGAATAAACAACCTGAAAGGTACTAACTTCTTGCGAAAGTTTTGATGATGATGATCAATCACCAATATGAAATATGATGTACTGTTAATTTGAGTGGATACACTGAAACGGAGCACAAAACCCTTTGGCCCCTATTACATTCTTTGGGCAATTTCGTTTGCGCAGCGCAAATTTTTTTGTGTACATCGTCCAGCGTTATCGCGCGAAAACTAACGTGGTATTCCGATCCGAATGCATTTTCTCATCCGTCAAAAAATAACATTCGGAAAACGACGAGCAAAACGAAGTGTAATACCCACGCAGTAACGTTGTGCACGTAAATCAGTGTGCGGACTGTTTTTTTCGCGAGATTCAGCCAATCAGAATGAAGAACCTTATTGACATCAATTTACCTTAACTCACTTACGTTTTTGCGCCTGTCAAAGTAAATCTGAGAATACATGCTGCAGCAATAAAAAAAATATGCACGAATTCACAATTTGTTTGTTTGGGTATGTGTAGAATGTGTAACTATACTGTGCTGTATTTTTTTTTCGTGCTGGTGTTTTTCGTTTCGGCCAGAACGTTCAGATTTGCAGTTACCACCAGCTTTTCAAAGACGTTAAAATTATGAGCGCAAACGTCGTTCGTAAAAAGATGCGCATTGTTTGTAGTACCATCTGTGTACCAGTGCACGAACGAATTTGCGCTCACAATGTTAAGTATAGGACGCGCACAGTTCATCATGCTTGCGCAAGTCCATCCGCGTTAAATGATAACGCGCATCGTTTGCGTGAACGTTGTAATGCGACGTTCATCGCAAAGGGTTTTGCCCCTTGCGCAAATGCGCATTTACGCACGCAAAACACGCTGCGCGAAGAATGTAATAGGGGCCTTTGGTACAAATTTTGTGGAAGGGTGTTACGAATTTTGTAATTTGGTTTATTTTGGCTTTATCTAAGGTAGCACCAGCTGGGTGGAGTGCTCTATGACTGTGGAGACCTTGGAGACACAGGTTTGAATCCCGGGCAAGAGCACCTCTCCAGTAAGTGTCCTCGGGCAAGACACCTAACCGTACATACTTGCACCCAGGACATACTTGACCACAAGAGAAATCTCAATGTATCCTTCCTGGTAAAATACTTTCTCAAAAAAAACTAACATGCTTTTTTCACCCATTATGTGTTGCATGTGATAGTATTCTAGGTGACACTGAAATAATACATGACAGGTTTCTTTATTTAGAATGAGATAATGCGCTATACTGATTGACCGTTTATGGACAGAAGGGTATTCATGAATGATATTAATGGGAACAGGGAAATATTGAGACAATGGAGGATACAATATGAGGGAAACACAAAATTGATAGAGAAGAAAGCAAAATGGACATTGACCCTTTCATTGCCAAAAACAAGTATACTATATTTAACACTGTAATACAATGGTACACCAAAAAATAGCAAATGATACTCGTAACTTTTTTAATGCAAGATTAGTGAGCCTTGTGGAAAGAAACAAAATCCCCTTTGAGATATCACTTCTTTCACACTATACTGTAACTGAACTACAAGAAGCAGCCCCCATCTTCAATGTAACAGACTTTATCAGCCACATAACAACTACCAGGGAGAGGATAGAATACAAGGGCAGTTCTGGAGTCACTCACTACTATATAGGAATAGGATTCAAGAAGTTATAATGACTGAAAATCCATGTACAATATAGATGCTATGTGTTACAGTAATTTCCATACACAGCCATTATGACACATACAGATATTCTTTTTACACTCTATTGGTATGTTTTGGAAGTTTCATTAATAATAATCTCATTATGATCACAACAAATCCAGATAAACAGCATATTTGACCATTATTAACTAGGATTATCACATTCACTGAATTTGGCACAAAGACCATTTACACATGTATGTTAATAATGCATATCCCTGTGAAATTGACAAAATAAAGATTACAATTTCAAATTTAGAACCTTTCATCCCATTAATATTTCTGTAAAGTATAAACAAATACATGAAAAATTAAAAATTATCCATGTAAGATGTTTGGTTATTCATTGATGTGCTTTAAAAATATGGTGCTGTTATTTGTTGGGACTGACTTTGTTTGGGACTGACAGTTTTTGTTCTTAACCGTTCTGAAATTAAATAATATTCAGCAAAATAAAATAACATAAAGTAACCAAATTTAGGTTGTGAACTCTTTAACTCTTTCAGACTAATATCTTTTCTGAAAATTTGACATTTTTACCCTACATTAAGGTGCTTACCATTAGGGATGAGCCGAACACGTCCGAGTTCGGGTTCGTACCCGAACCCGAACATTCCAAATGTTCGAATCCGAATCCGAACCCGAACTCAATACAAGTCAATGGGGCTGAAAATTCGGTTTTTAGAGTGCGCTCCAAGAGGGCATATATGCTAGATATTTGCCATAAAAGGTGTATGGGGGTCTGGGTAGTGCCCTGGGGGACAGGAAACGAGGACAAAAAGTTTAAAAAAAACGTTTTTAAAGGGACAGAGAGTTTTCCATTAAATAATGGTTAAAAATATAAACAAAGAATTCCTTCAAATATCGTGCCTAGGAGGTCCCTATAACCTGCCCGTGAAGTGGCGGATTTCTAGGATGTATAGAAACACTTGAAAACAAAAAAATGACGTTTCAAATGACGGTAAATGCTTTTCCTTTAATCTATCCATAAACAACTGCTTGGGGCGGCAGTCTGTATGAAAAGAGGAGACATTTTCGGACACACAGAAAAAGTTAATGATTTTTTGGCTAAATCATTGTGAAACTTATGCAGGCTTTGGATGAAAGTAACAATAGGTGCTTTAGAATTGGGCCTTTAGCGTCAGCAACAGTGCCGTCACACCGTAACCCCTCTGAGGATATGAATCTGATACAGGCGTCAGTGGCAGTGCACCCAAATATTGTGCTTTTGGTGCCAGGCCTGCAGGTACTATCATACAGTATCCCCTCTGTAGTATTGTGGAAGAATGCAGGGGTGGACCTTGCGGTCCTATATTAGAAATATATGAATCTGGTAAAGGCGTCCGTGCACCCAGATATTGTGCTTTTGGTGCCAGACTGCCAGGCCAGCAAGTACTATCATACAGTAACCCCTCTGTAGTATTGTGGAAGAATGCAGGGGTGGACCATGTGGTCCTATATTAAAAAGATATGATTCTGGTCAAGGCGTCAGTGCACCCAGATATTGTGCCCTTGGTGCCAGACTGCCAGGCCAGCAAGTATCATCATACAGTAACCCCTCTGTAGTATTGTGGAAGAATGCAGGGGTGGACCATGTGGTCCTATATTAAAAAGATATGAATCTGGTAAAGGAGTCAGTGCACCCAGATATTGTGCTTTTGGTGCCAGACTGCCAGCAAGTACTATCATACAGTAACCCCGCTGTAGTATTGTGGAAGAGTGCAGGGTTGGACCCTACGGTTCAAAAAATTAAAATGATATAGATGTGGCACAGGCGTCATTGCAGCTAAATATTGTGCCTTTCATGGCAGCAAGTGCATTCACACCGTAACCCTTTTGTGGTATTGTGGAAGAGTGCAGGGTTGGACCCTGCGGTTCAAAAAGTTTAAAATATTATAGATGTGGCACAGGTGTCAGTGCAGCCAAATATTGTGCCTTTCATGGCAGCAAGTGCATTCACGCCGTAACCCTTTTTTTGGTATTGTGGAAGAGTGCAGGGATGGACCCTGCTGTTCAAAAAATTTAAATGATATAAATCTGGCACAGGCGTCAGTGCAGCTAAATATTGTGCCTTTCATGGCAGCAAGTGTATTCACATCGTAACCCTTTTGTGGTATTGTGGAAGAGTTCAGTGCTGGAGGTTTTGTGCATGCAGAAGACATCCCCAATCTATTCCGTTACGTCAGCATCAGGGGATTGATAACTGCTGATCCAGGACTGATTCAGTTTTATAAATGTCAGCCGGTCTACAGAGTCGGTGGACAGACGCACTCTTTCGTCTGTGACAAAACCTCCAGCGGCACTGAACGTCCTTCCAGAAAGCACGCTGGATGAAGGGCAACCTAGTAGCTGCATAGCATATTGGCTAAATTCTGGCCAGTGATCCAATCTCAACACCCATTAAGCCAGTGGATTATCTGTTGGAAAGGTATCCAGGTCTGCCCTTGCCCCTAGGTAGTCCTGCACCATATGGTGAAGACGCTGGCAATGGGTGCCTTCATTTGACGTCCCTGGGCGTCGTGGACTAAAAGAATTTAACAATGCATCAGTCAAGCGGCCCTGGCCTTCACCATTATTCCTCTGATCATCTGCAGCCTCAGAAGCACGTGTGTCATCACTTGGTAACCTACAAGTGCCTGGAAAGGTGTTACACAAGTGTCACTTTAGAGTGTCCTCAAGTTTTTTCATCCTGTGCTTCCTCTGTGCGGGCAGGATGAGCTCTGCAACTTTACCCTTGTATCGTGGATCAAGAAGGGTTGCCAACCAGTAATGATCCCTCTCCTTGATAGCACGAATCCTGGGGTCCTTTAGCAGGCTTTGCATCATAAGGGAGCCCATGCAGCGTAGGTTGGAGGTGGCATTAGCTTCCGAGTCTTCCTGGTCAATGAGGATAACCGTATCGTGCACTTCCTCCTCCCAGCCACGCACTAGCCCTTGGGTTTCTGGGCACACAAAACCCTCCCTTGAGGAATCCCCACCTTCAATGCCCCCACTACTTAAATATTCCTCCTCGTCCTCCTCCTCCTCCTGTCTGATCTGAGTAGGACCCGCTGGAATGCTGTCTGCGGAAAGAATGGGGCTTTGAGAGCTAGGGAAGGCCTCCTCTTCCTCCCGCTGCTCTGCCTCTAGAGCCACATCTATAATTCCCCACAGAGTGTGCTCCAGCAGGAACACTAAAGGAATTGTGTCACTGATGCATGCACTGTCCCTGCTCACCATCCTCGTTGCCTCCTCAAATGGTGACAGTACAGTGCATGCATCCTTGATCATCAGCCACTGCGGGGGGGGAAAAAAACAAGTTGACCTGAACCTGTCCTTGTGCCATACTCACACATGTACTCGTTGATGGCCCTCTGCTGCTTGTGCAGATGCTGCAGCATTGCTAATGTCAAGTTCCACTTGGTGGGCATGTCACAGATCAGACGGTTTGTGGGAAGGTGGAATTCTCTTTGAATTTCTGCCAGGCGAACGCTTGCTGGGAATGAACGTCTGAAGTGGCTGCAGACTTTTCTGGCCTGGCTGAGAAGCTCTGGCAGCCCTGGGTACTTGGTTATGAAACGCTGTACCACTAGATTTAGGATGTGTGCTAGGCATGGTACATGCGTCAATTTACCCTTGCGTAGGGTGGAGAAAAGGTTGCTGCCAATATCGCAGATGATCATTCCCAGCTGAAGCTGGCGTGGTGTTAACCATCTCTGCACCTGCCCCTGCAGAGCTGACAGAATTTCTGGCCCGGTGTGGCTCCTGTCAGCTAAACAAACCAGATCAAGCACAGTATGGCATCTTTTTGCTTGAGCCATTGCGTAGTCCCTGCCACGCGTCGGTTTAACTGCCACTTCGCCAGAGACAGAGAAGGAGGAGGAGGAAGAGGTGGTGGAGCAGACAGACCTCATACAAGCAGCTTTCTGGAGGCATGGTGGATGAACAAGCTCCAGCACACAGCCCCGTCTTGGATCCCTCCCAGCTGCAATCAGAGTTACCCAGTGTGCCTTGAAGGAAATGTAACGACCCTGTCCATGCTTGCTGGACAACGTGTCTAAAGTCACATGCACCTTGCTGCTGACTGCCTTTCCCAATGACTCGATAACATTGTCTTCCACGTGCTGGTATAGTGCTGGAATGGCCTTGCGTGAAAAGTAATGGCATTTTGGAACCTGCAAATGTGGTACAGCACATTCAGCAAATTAACGGAAGGGAGCAGAGTCCACCAGCTGGAAAGGCAGCAGCTGCAATGCGAGTAATTTTTCTAAGCTGGCATTTAGACGCTGTGCTTGGGGATGGTTGGGACTATATTTTTTCTTACACTGCAGCAGCTGTGGCAACGTAATCTGACTGCGTAAATCTTCAGCTGATGGGATGCTGTCACATTGTGAGGAAGGAGCTGGTACATCCATTACTGTAGCATCATCCCTGTCAGTGGAGGTTGTAGCAGGCAATGACATGGCAGGACATACAGTGGGGGTAGAGACAGATGATGAGGAGGAGGACCTACGCAAAGTTTTGCGCCAACAGGATGTGTGGCAGGTGTTCATATGTCACCTCAAGCACGTGGTACCCAAGTGTCCGGTGTCTTTCTCACGCTTCAGCCTCATCTGACATAGATTACAAATAGCAACGGTGCGCTCTGCTGCACATTTTTTAACCCTTTCGCTGTTGAGGCATTTCCTGCCCCTGTGCTGAGGTCATTTTTACCGATTTTGCTCATCATGTTTAAACGTGTTTTGAAGGCTTATTTTAGTATATGACCCAGACATATTATATATCGTTCTTTCCGTCTGACTCAGCAGATTCATAATATGTCATTATTATATGTATACGTCATGACCTGTCTGTATATTATAACAAAAAATGCAATAAAATATGAATTTTCAATCATTTACAATGTGTAAAGTGTTTTTTTTCACATTTTAACATGCGAGCAATTGCGGTTATATTTTGTATGGGGTGCGCTTGTTAACCCTTTCACTGCTGAAGACGTGTGGGACACGTCCTCATTGATGCACGTTGCATGCTGAGGACATGCCCCACACGTCATCAGCTGTGCGGGACCCCTGGCGGAGATACTCACCTCTCTGTCCGGGGTCCCACGGCGTTCTGACTTCAGCATCCTCAGACGCTGGAGTCAAGCTCCTCCCGGCGTAAATGACGTCATCGCGCCATGCGCGATGACGTCATTTCCAGGCGACCCCCCGGCAATGCCGGGAGATAGCCTGGAAGGGAGGGGGGTGATCCGTTCGGATCCCTCTCCCTCCCGATCGGGAAGGAGCAGCGCTAAAAGCCAGGCACCACTTAAAAGGGGAGAGTCTCCCCTTTTAAGCGGTGCCTGGCTTTAACCCCTCAAGTGCTGGGTTGCACTTCAGCGCCTTGCGGCGCCGAAGTGCAGCCTATCTCCGATGGGGGCCGCCATCTTGGATGGCGGCTCCACCCCCGGGACTCCCCTCGCTGTCTGACGTCATCACGCATAGCGTGATGACGTCAGATAGCCGGGGAACCCCTAGCTGCCGGGGATTTCCCAAGGAAATCCCCTGGTGGAGATAGGGGGTTCTTGTGAACCCCGATATCTCCAGAACCGTGGCAGCTAGGGGGTCATGGAGTGTGTCATTTGAAAGGCCTGAGCATGGCCTTTCGAATGATACCCAACATGACTAGGTAAAAAGTAAAATAAAAATAATAATAAAAAAAATTAAAATAATAAATAAATTTAAAAAAATAAATAAATAAAAAAAAACATGTTTTTTTGTGTGTTGTTTTTATTAATGCAGCAATATTGTTCACATTTCAATTATAATGTGAACAATGATGCTGCACTAATGATTTTTTTCTATGGGGTGCGTTTGCTAAAAATCACGTAATTCCCCCCAAAAAAAGTAACAAGTCCCCATTTCAAATTTTTTGTACAAGCGCACCCCATAGAAAACATAACCGCAAACGCTCATGTGATAAAATGTGAAAAAAAACACTTTACACACTGCAGATGATAAAAAATTCAATTTTTATTGCATTTTTTGTTATAATATACAGGCAGGACATGACGTATACATAAAAAAATGATATATTATGAATCTGCGTAGTCTGCCGGAAAGAACGATATATAATATGTCAGGGTCATTTATTAAAATGTGGCTTTAAAATCGCGTTTAAACATGATGAGCGAAAGCGGTAAAAATGAGCTCAGCACACAGTGGTGAAATGCCTCAGCAGTGAAGGGGTTAAAAAAATTAGAGATGGGGTCTCGTTACATTTTTTTTTGGGGAAAATTACGCGATTTTTAACAAACGCACCGCATACAAAAATCGTTAGTGCAGCATTATTGTTCACATTATAATTGAAATGGGAACAATATTGCTGCATTAACGAATCAAAAAAAAAGAAAAAAAAACTTGTTTATTTTTTTCATAATTTTTTTCATAGTCAAGTTTGGTATTGTTGGAACGGCCATGCTCTGGCCGATCCAACAATACCAAACATTAACCCCTAACTGCCACGGATCGGGAGATAGGGGGTTCATTGGAACCCCCTATCTCCACCATTGGTGGCAGTTAGGGGTTAACTTCAGGACTGGCGTCATCGTGCTATGCACGATGACGCCGGTCCTCAGGGGGCATTCCCGGAAGCTTGGCCGACATCCAAGATGTCGGCCAGCTCCGGGAAAGGATCACAAACCGGCGCTTTTCGGCACCGATTGGTGATCCGGCCCCCATGGGGTTAATGCCAGGTACCATTTGGAAGGGCAGGCTGTGCCCTTCCAAACGGTGCCTGGGTTAACCCCCTGCACGCCGCCAATCGGGAGGGAGAGAGGTCCGAAGGACCTCCCCCCTCCCTTTCAGGCGCCTCCTCCGCACATGCGGGGGGTCGCCTGAATTAGGTGTCATCGCACCCCCGCAATGACACTTAATTACTCCGGCGGCGGTTCCGGGTGCTGGGCTGACATCGAGGATGTCAGCCTGCACCGGGGGGGCCAGCGATCGGCCGTAAACCCGGCAGAACGGTGGCCCCAAAGTGAGGACACGCTCAGCGCGTCCACCGCAAGGAATGTACCTGCGGTTGGATGCGCTGAGCGCGTCCTTAGCATCGAAGTGGTTAAAGAACTCCCAGACAACAGAGTTCCTGCATGTGTGATTTGAGACAACAGCGCTCTGCACCGGAGCAGCTCTGACATCTGATGCCTTGGACTGGCTAGTGCTACGGTTGGTCATAGAGGATGTTGTGCCTCGTGTTTGCTGATCCTCCTCCTCCCCCTCCTCCTCACTTGATTCCTCTGTTTGATCTGGCACCCAGGTGGAGTCAGTGACCTCATCATCAATGTCATCTTCACCCCCTATCTCCTCGTCACTGAAGCCAACTTGGCAGTATGCTGCAGCTGCTGGGGCAACATGAGTGCCAGTTATTTGTGTGTCATCACTGGCACCCCCTTCCTCTAGGTTGATTATACTCCCTTGCTCAACCTCAGAGATTGAATCAGAGCACTGTACTTGCTGCGCATCCTCAAGCAGCATGTCACTCTCATTGTAGTCAAACAATTCAGCTGACTCCTCCGTGTGTCATAGTGAGGCTACGGCAGGAGTAGCTGTGGACATGGAGGCTGCATTAGATGTTTTGTCAGCTGAGGTGGACTGTTAAGCACTACAAGCCTGGCTGGCAGAGGACTCGGAGGATGAGGATGGCCTGGTTAGCCAATCCACCAAATCCTCAGTATGTTGCTGCTGCTTAAGACGGCCAGCACCAGTTAGAAAGGACAAGCGTGCCCCTGCAGATGATGCACCATGTCCACAACGACCAGAGGCACAGCCTCCAGACAAAGGGGCTGCTTGCCCTCTTATCTGTGTCTGGGAGCGTCTGCCTGTCCTTTTTGTTCTTTCAGACATAGTGAGTGATATATAGATTAAATATATACAGAACTCTGATTCAACTCTGGTATAGAGATTAAAGATTTACAGAACTCTGGTATAACTCAGTGAGACACCCTGATAGCTAGCAGCCAGTGACAAGACACAGATTGCAATTCCCTCCTATAAATCAGTGAGACCCACTTGAAGGGTGGCAGTGAGAAGACACAAATTACAATTTGCATAAATCTGCTAGAAGTATGTGGGACCCCCTGATGGGTGGCAGTGAGAAGTCACAGATTACAAATCTCAGAAACCTCCTATAAATCAGTGTGACCCCTTGATGGGTGGCAGTGAGAAGCCACAGATTACAAGTCTCAGAATCCTCCTATAAATCAGTGTGACCCCCTGATGGGTGGCAGTGAGAAGACACAAATTACATTTCCCTTAAATCTGCTAGAAGTATTTGGAACCCCCTGATGGGTGGCAGTGAGAAGCCACAGATTACAAGTCTCAGAAACCTCCTATAAATCAGTGTGACCCCTTGATGGGTGGCAGTGAGAAGCCACAGATTACAAGTCTCAGAAACCTCCTATAAATCAGTGTGACCCCTTGATGGGTGGCAGTGAGAAGCCACAGATTACAAGTCTCAGAAACCTCCTATAAATCAGTGTGACCCCTTGATGGGTGGCAGTGAGAAGCCACAGATTACAAATCTCAGAAACCTCCTATAGATCAGTGTGACCCCCTGATGGGTGGCAGTGAGAAGACACAAATTACAATTCGCATAAATCTGATAGAAGTATGTGGGACCCCCTGATGGGTGTCAGTGAGAAGCCACAGCTTACAAGTCTCAGAAACCTCCTATAAATCAGTGTGACCCCTTGATTGGTGGCAGTGATAAGCCACAGATTACAAGTCTCAGAAACCTCCTATAAATCAGTGAGACCCCCTGATGGGTGGCAGCCAGTGAAAACACACGGATTATAACAATTCCCAAATATTTTGTAAAAATTAGTGACCCCCAAAATACTTGCTGGCAGTGACAAGACACAGAAGATCACCTCAATTCCCAAATGTTTTGTAGAAATTTGTGAGACCCCCAAAATACTTGCTGGCAGTGACAAGACACAGGTCACCTCAATTCCCAAATGTTTTGTGGAAATTTGTGAGACCCCCAAAATACTTGCTGGCACCAGTGACAAGACACAGATCACCTCAATTCCCAAATGTTTTGTAGAAATTTGTGAGACCCCCAAAATACTTGCTGGCAGCCAGTGACAAGACACAGATCACCTCAATTCCCAAATGTTTTGTAGAAATTTGTGACCCCCAAAATACTTGCTGGCACCAGTGACAAGACACAGATCACCTCAATTCCCAAATGTTTTGTAGAAATTTGTGACCCCCAAAATACTTGCTGGCACCAGTGACAAGACACAGATCACCTAAATTCCCAAATGTTTTGTGGAAATTTGTGAGACCCCCAAAATACTTGCTGGCACCAGTGAAAAGACACAGATCCCCTCAATTCCCAAATGTTTTGTAAAAATAAGACCCCCCAGACCCCCCCAGTAGCGTGGCAGACCGGCAGTAAGAACACAGAACAACAATCTCCTATGAAATCTCCTCTCAAATGCGTGGTGAAGCCGTGCGTGGAAACCTTATATAGTGTGCTGCGGGTCTTAGCTCTGTGAGCCCATGATTGGGCAAAATTTGCCCAATCAGGACTCTGAGCCGTGATTGGCATACTGTTGAACCTGTCTTGCACCAGACCTGTGGTCAGGTGCAAGGCTGTAGCCAATTACGAGCTTCAGGCCAGTGGGAAAATGCATTGTGGTCCATTGTGATGCATTGTGGTCGAACATGCGCCGAACACCCGGAAATGTTCGGAGTTCGCGAGCAGACCGAACAGGCTAAGTTCGGTTCGAAACTCCGAACCGTCCGAACCGAACAGCTCATCCCTACTTACCATGCATCCCATGTTTCAAACAATACTATTTTTAGCATAGTTCAGAGAAGGGTTAATGATCATACAGTAAAGAGACAAAAAAATCCAAATACCACAGCTTCCTAAGATACAGATTTGAGTAGTTACAAGATTAACACTGCTACTCTTTCAAAGTGACAGAGCATCATTCAAATAAATTATTTTGTCAATACCATGACTTGAACTATGGAATCACCTTTGAAATGTAGTTTCAACTCAGTTTAGTTTTGTATTAAGAAAAATTAGAATATTTGAAAGAAAGTGGTCACTGTTCCACTTAAAATATAAAGGAATTTTGCTGTAATAATTAGAAAATGGCAAATAAGTGTGCTTTCAATATTTGGGATATTATTTACAATAACGTTAATGGAAACGGAATGTCTTACTTAGGATAGAGATTAAAATTAACTTGTTATAAATAATTCTAATTGTATACTGTGTCAATAAATTTCACAGTGCTGTACAATGAGCAGTACGTACTGTTAACCTATATCCATTGAGATCTACTTGGAAATATCCCAATTCATTAATGGTTTTCCAATAATAAATACTCTGTCTTTTTTAGCACATGTGGCTATCTATTCTATCATGATAAATTGTCCTATTTTATGTCTTTATCCATGAATACCCATGATAGAGGTTCTTTTCCAGATTCAAGACTTTTCATTTAAGAAAAACATAGTGAAATTGAAAAGGGTTTGAAACATCAGATGTGTAGTTAACATATAAATGTAGGGTAAAAGCAATTTTGCATGTAAAGAGAATATTAAAATAATAAATAACTTATATCTGCACATTTTAATTTCTCATTTATTAGTTCATCTGCTACATAGGGGTTATTCAGGAAGTGACGGTGTTTGCTGAAATTGCTTCACAGTGAAACATTTCCCTTGACTGTTCAGATTTTAAATTTGTGTAGCAAACACCACCACTTTCTAAATAACCACCATGGTGGCCTTTATCAAATGGGGTCTTGATTAGTCAGATATGGGAAGAAATGATCTTTGTGTTACAAATAGTTAATGTGATAAAGTGAGACGTCTGTGGTTTGGTTCTGGACACTCTGGCACCCAGCACCAAGAACCCTCTTTAACCAGGAGTGTCACCATATCTTGATATGGCTGGAATTCACAATTGTGAATGGGTACAGGTGAGAGCCAAACAAGATTACCAGTCCTTGGAGTGGCTGGACATATAACAAGTCACAGCCCAGGCCGGGAAGATACTTGACTTGGTATTTGAAGGGGCTGGTATATAAACCCCACAGGAGATGTACAAAACTAGTTGAGTAAGAAAGCAGAGGGTCACAAAAAGAGCAGCATTAAAAGACTAGCCCGGTCAGTACACATAAATTCATAGAGCGCAGCAGGGTCAGTAGTTTTAGTAAGACAGGTTCAGTAAACTAGCTGGGTTGACACACAAAGGTCACATAGAAACACTGTCAAAAACTAGCCTGGGTAGTACACAGTAAATAGAACACAGAAACTACCCATGCTATTGGGTCCACAAGAAACCAAACTGGGCAATGCAAATATGCCTGGAGGTTTATATAGGTCGGGGTTTTGTGTAATTTTCATGCACCAGTATATCTGCTTATGATAGATGCGTAAAGACACCCGGGGGTCTGCACCTTGATGGTCGAGAGGTCTGTAAAATTATGTCTGGGAAGAGCGTTCTGCATCTGAATCGTTATCCTGCTAGCCTGAAATGACAGGCAGATCACTCCGGGCCCTATTCCAAAGGCTGGTGTAAACTTAACCTGAGCCGTTGTGAACTTAACAACTACATAGACTATAATGGCTCTGGGAAGCTTACGACAACTCTGATTAAGTTAGCACCAACTTTGGGATAGGACATACAGTCTTGCTTGAATGACGCAAGGGCAAGAAGATGCAAAACGATGCACCTCAGAACATCGCAAGCGGACACATCATAATGACGCAAGCTTGAGCGTCGTTCTGCAGTGCCATGCTGGGTAGGAGATCTCTTTAAAGTAAATAAAGACCGATAGCAAAATGATCAGATGATCTGTAGTTTTCCAGAGATCATAATGAGATCTTTAGCAATTTAGCAGGGTTGAAATAATAACACTAAGTACTACTACTACTAATAATAAAAAATATAAACAAAGCATGGTCTTTAAATACATATTTAAAGCAGTAATTATTAGTATGTTGAGGCCATCTGCCAATATAAAAACAGCTTTCAGAAAACTCAATATACAGCGAAAAATACAAATGTTTTTCAAAAAGCATTAGCATTCTGCAGAATAACAAATAATACACAGCATTCCAGTTCAAGGTTGTTAAATGAATCCAAACAGATGCCATTTATTTTCTTCTACATACCTTAGAACGAACATGATAAACAGCATACTACCACACAAATAATTTATTCAAACATATGTCTTTAATAATAGCCTCTTACTATTTAAAATAGTGATTCTTAGCAGAGACTCATAAACTCTGAACAGCACTTAAATCTTGTTACACTTGAGATGTAAAAAAGTGGCAATTTTAGTGAATGGTTGATTGCCACTGCAACTTTTGCATCACTGTGTTGTCTTTGCAAATAGAGGTTGATACCATTAAAGTCTGTTAATCAGTATTTTCATCCACAGCACTGGGCATTCTCAAGAGAGGAGAACATGGGCATTAGCTCTGCACCTCCAATTGTCATACAGTAAACTTAATCAGAAACTAGAAAACACATTCAATCTCAAATTTATTAAAGATTATATTCTGAGAAGAACTAGAAGAAGCTGGTACAGATATGAAGGCCATTCAGGAAAATGATCTAAAGTAGAAAAGGTTGTTGGATTGCGGTCAGCGAAAACATACCAGGTTAAAACTAGGAACAATTCAGATAAGTAAAGTAAACATGACACATATCAGAAGACAAAAGACTTCAGATAGACAACAGCATAGTACCTTTGCAGAAACGCTGATGTATGCTAAAGATATCTGGCAAGGAATATCTCTGGCATGTTTAGACACCTTAAGTAGAGCATATCTAATGGAAAGTTCCACAGGGGTTTTGTTGAACAATAGAGTAAAACTGTCAACATGCTCCAACATCTACTCATCCAAAACAAATAAAGATAAGGAACTGCAAGCAGCTTAAGTGAATTGTGTTCAGAAGATGGTGTCAAGCATGGAGGCAAGTACCACTGAGGCGTCACTATTTTATTATATACGTAATGAACTGAGTGTACACTATGGGATTCTATTTGAAAGAGAGGGGCCAGTTTTTCCATCAGCACTCCATTCAGTTCTTTTGCACAGTTTGGATAATGCTGGTTATATATTCCATAGGGGACTAAAGAAAAAAGTCCTAGAAACGGTTTCTACAATCAGACTGATTGACTTTCGTGTTATTGTTCTATGCTAATTTTTCCATTCCAAATTATCTAAGCATTCTACATATGTTTATGCACTTGACTGTAATAAAGTATATGTTTCTGATCCTCAGCTTTGTTAGTGTCATCATGTCTCATGTTTTTTGGTTTATGGGATTTTTTTCTAGCCTTCTATTGTATGTGGTTTTTTTTTTCACTGTTAGTGGTGTACTCTTGCTTATCTCATTGGTTCTCCGGATACTGTGTATCTTTGACTATTCACTTTTAGATACACTTATTAATATCAATCTTATTCTTTGCTTTACACAGACCCATTGATTACATTGTTTTGCTACATTTACTGTGGTGATGTGGTGACCATTGCATAAGGCCACTGGATTAATACGTATCCTCACTAAGATGTTGTTTTTAAACCATCAGGGTTATCCAAAGAGATTCGAAAAGTCACGGCACGTTCGGTGACTTTTCGTTCTCTTCAATTCGGTTCGTGTTGCTGATCCCATTTCGGTGACCCTGCGGTGTATTCAGCAAGCACCACGGGGTCCCCGAATTGCAGGGAAAAGCTACCGCAAACCTGAGGAAAACTCACTGCAAAACCTGCCGAATGCACACCGAAAACCTCCAAAAACATCTGGATTAACCCGTCGAAGATGCCGGAAAAACTCGAGCAGGAGCCGATCACACGCAGCAAAACTGCCGGAAAAAGCCGAGAAAAAGCCAACACCGCAGACAGAGGGAGGTGAATAAATTAGCAAAACAGTTTGTATGAATGTATGAAAGTGAAAAGCTGTTTGCAAAGAAACTACTGAGCGAAAATGTCTGAAATTTACACAGGAGGTCCAGGGAATGATAATAAAAAGGGCTGTTACAGAAAAAATAAGTAAACTTAAAAAAAAAAAAATCGGACTTTTTTTAAAAAAAAAAAAAATTCAGAAAAATGCTTAACCACTTCGCTGCTGAGGACGCGCTCAGCGCGTCCTCAGCAGTCCCGCTGGTGTGCTGAGGACGCGCTGAGCGCGTCCTCACATTGGGGTCAGCGTTCGGCCGGGTTCCGGCCGATCGCTGGCCCCTCCGGTGCGGGCTGACATCCTGGATGTCAGCCCGGCATCCGGACCAGCAGCCGCCAGAATTAGGTGTCATCGCGGGGGCGCGATGACACCTAATTCAGGCGCCCCCCCCCGCATGTGCGGAGGAGGCGCCTGAAAGGGAGGGGGGGAGGTCCTTCGGACCTCCCTCCCGATCGGCGGCGCACAGGGGGTTAACCCAGGCATCATTTGGAAGGGCACAGCCTGCCCTTCCAAATGATGCCTGGCATTAACCCCTGGGGAGCTGGATCGCGAATCGGCGCTGAAAAGCGCCGGTTCGCGATCCTTTCCCGGAGCTGGCCGACATCTTGGATGTCGGCCAAGCCTCCGGGAACTCCCCCAGAGGACTGGCGTCATCGTGCGTAGCACGATGACGCCAGTCCTAGCGTTAACCCCTAACTGCCACCAACTGTGGAGATAGGGAGTTCCAATGAACTCCCTATCTCCCGATCCGTGGCAGCTAGGGGTTAAATTTTGGTATGGTTGGATCGGCCAGAGCATGGCCGTTCCAACGATACCAAACACTACAGTGAAAAATGTTGTAAAAAAAAAAAAATGAAAAATAAAAATAAAAAAAAATAAAAAAATAAATTAAAAAAAAAAATTAAACACTTTTTTTTTTTTTTTTGGTTTGTTAATGCAGCAATATTGTTCCCATTTCAATTATAATGTGAACAATGATGCTGCACTAACAATTTTTGTATCCGGTGCGTTTGTTAAAAATAGTGTCATTTTCCCCAAAAAAAAATGTAATGAGACCCCATCTCTAATTTTTTTAACAAGCGCACCCCATACAAAATATAACCGCAATTGCTCGCATGTTAAAATGTGGAAAAAAACACTTTACACATTGTAAATTATTGAAAATACATATTTTATTGCATTTTTTGTTATAATATACAGACATGACATAACGTATACATATAATAATGACATATTATGAATCTACCGAGTCTGACGGAAAGAACGATATATAATATGTCTGGGTCATATACTAAAATAAGCCTTCAAAACACGTTTAAACATGATGCGCAAAACAGGTAAAAATGACCTCAGCATAGGGGCGGGAAAAGCCTCAGCAGCGAAAGGGTTAAAGTATCCTAAAAAATCTATAAATAAAGAGACTCTTTACTGCAGAATTTTATAATGAACGGTTTTTTAGATATTGGATGAAAACGGGAATATTTTTAACATTGAAGCCTATGGGATTCTCCTGAATTAACTTGCCGCATGAAACCACCGAATGGCAGGGCATTAGGGGAACCTTTCACTGCTGGTTTGTGTTCTCTGAATAGCCGAAGCAGTGCATTTTCATGGGGATTTCACTGCACTCGAACAGGCACAGAACAGGCACCGTATGTGCAGGCAATTCGCCAGGATTTGGCGAATTGCCTGCTCTCTGGATAGCCGAATGGCCAGGAAAGGTAACCGAACCCTGATTTTCAGCGTTCGGTTACCTTTCTCAGGCAATTCGGATCTCTTTGGATAACCCTGCATGCCTTTCTCTATTATGATTGGATTAAAAAAAAAAAGCCCATTATTTAACTGAAATGTTGACCATGTATCATTATCTAAGAATTCTAAAGGTAGAAACTTTCTGAGACCCTTCAGTGTGCTCCTATTTAAGATTTTATTAGTGTGTGACAGAGTGCTGGATGAAAATAACTCAACAAATGTGTACATGCAAACTCCAGAGAGAAAAAAAAGGAGACAGAGACTAAGCTAGTGAGAAGTGGGAACCTCGACTTCCTTTTCCTTTGGTGTGTTATCCTTATTGGGAACCAGTGTAACTGTCTGTCCATGCTTAGGTAGGCCCAAAGTAGATTAATGTCTCTAATGCAGGGATCTCAGACTCTGGTCCCCCAAATATTGGCAGCCTACAATTCCGGCAGCCAATGACATGCAGATTGCACATGCAGGAGAGGAGGGGGTCCAGCATTTAGGCCCACCCACAGCAAGGATGTCATAGCACGACCTGCGGCGGGTAGGGGTTAAAAGTCCCTTTTAATTATTATTTTTAACTATATTTTTTGCTTATTTAAGGTCCTATTAGGAGAAAGAGAGACTTCCTTCTCTTTTTTTCCAGTTTGGTGGAAACTGCTGATACCAATTCAGCGCAATTCGGTGGTTAATGGTGCAAGTTAGGGGTGTTCGCGGATGCAAAGCAATAACTGCTTTGGCGACTCCAATTTCGGCAAAATACATTGACCAGTTCGATAAATAGTGAATTCACTGAATTTTCAGCGAAATGGAATCATTAAAGTGAGCCGAATTGCAAAGCACCGATATTGGTACAATGTTATTTATTTATTTATTTATTTATAAAGGATTTTACCAGGAAGGATACATTGAGATTTCTCTCGTTTTCAAGTATGTCCTGGGTTCAAGAACATTGAAGTGTTACAGTTACAGAAATACAAAGTAATACAATGCAAGATATTAAAAAAAATGTTGGGGCTTTGTGAATAGACCCCATTGTTTGAGGCCTCTGCTCTGCAGGGTATTACTATTAGTAAATATAAATACAAATTTGCAAGTATATCTTGGGTGAATGGAGGTTCCAAAATCACGGCTACCTTTTTTATCTTATTATTTTAACAGAAATTAGCACATGTATGACCAAACAGATATGTGGGACTGGGGATAAGTATGAACTAATTCAAGTGGAATGGATGTCAGGTGAGTATTTAATCTCACCGTCTCCCACAAATAATATAATTAATTTCCCTTAGCACATAAACACATATTTAAAAGGAAAATAATATTGTTATATTTTATTAAATATTTTTTATTAATACTATTATTATATTTAAACATATGTGCAATTTTTATGTTCCTGATGTTTCCGCAGCCGGAGCATAATTAATAAATGCGACGAAGATTATTTATTTATAAAGGATTTTTCCAGGAAGGATACATTGAGATTTCTCTCGTTTTCAAGTATGTCCTGGGTTCAAGAAGATATAAAGCTTAGACAAAATCCAAAATCAAACACAGCCTAAAACGACAATTTTTTTATTCTCCAGTTTGGAGCAGCCTTGCTGCATCCGCAGGACGTCTACATTTTAAATGAGAGCAGGAACAACCCCACTTAAAAAAAACATGTTCATAATTATCCCCTGGTTATGTTAACTATTTTGTCATTTTCTCTTTTCCATTTTCCAACATGCTCATTTCCCAAATCATTACTTTTATTCAATTTCCTTATCATTTTGTGAATCATACATCGCTTGGGGATGTTATTTATATCCTTTCTCTTTAACTTTTGCAATTCTGCTTTGATATGCTTTCTAATAAGATAACACAATACATTTCCTGCAAGGCATTTAGACAGTAAATGACAAATATCGTTCAGAGATAGACATTTGGTGTTTTCTCTTTCTCAGAAAAAATATTCCTTAAATATTATTTTACAAATTATATAAATATGAGTATCTATGATTCAGTACTCTACGAGTCTACGTTTCAATAGATATAAGGAAATGAAGTGAGAGTATATTTCATGATCAGAACACACACGCAGCTAGGATTTTGAATGTCCTGGCCACCAAATCAGTCACTGATGATGTCAGCAGCCTCATCCTTAGGCACCGTTCACACAGTGCAACATGAAATCACGCGTTTTTCCGCACGATTTTCCGCACGATTTTCATATTCGTGACATTGAGCGATATTGCGATATCGCTGTTATGCACGATATTGCAAAACACCACCAATGCAAATCGCAAAATCACATTTTATGACAAACCAGTACAATGGTGCTGCCGCTATCTTCGTCTCCAACAAGATGGCAGCAATTTGGCCAGCCCCCCATGATGTCATCAGGATGCAACCCAACCCTACACATGTCCTGTTTTATATGGAGAGCCAGAGATGGACAGAGGGTGCCAAGCACCCTGCCCTGCACAGCCTGGCTCCTGAATCCTTTCAGGAGATGTGGGCCAGCTCCATCTGCTCTCCTTTCACTGTGCAGGGCACCAAGGGACAGACTGCAGAGCTAGAGCTACACAGCCGGCCTGTGTCTCTCCTGCGCGCTGGTCCCACCCCCTCCTGCCCGGCAGCAGCAGGTCCTTGTAGGCAGATGTATTGGGGAATGGTAAGCGCCCACACTATGCCAGCCGAATGCCCAGCAAACCAGACGAAAAGTGGTTTTTCCCAAACCAGACAAACAATATTTAAAAATACATATCTGGTCTGCGCGATGTGAAAACGCAAGGGAACTCGGACGGTTTCTCAAACGGCGTTGCCAACCATATTGGATGGTAGAAGAGGCATGTAAAAGAAACACAATTTAAGTGCAGAGAGACGACACCAATTAAACATGAACAGTGTCTTTCAGATGTTAACTCACAAACGCAGAGCCTGTCACTGGCTCTAAGTGGATCGGTGCTTTTGGATTATTTTTCTTCAATAACTTCTCAGGAAACCCAATCCTTGGTTATAGTTTTTCATAACATCCATAGGAATTTAGGAGAGAGAGAAGGCACAATCTTGTGTGTATCTGACAAACAATGGCATATATATATATCAGCTACAAGTGCAAACTCACGTGTAGTGGAGCTATTCCCAGCTCAGATCGATAGGCAAATGGATTTTGTTTGGCCAAACCCAATAAAGACCAAATCATGCAGTGGTGGCTCTTTAAAAATTTAATAAATAAATTCAAAATAAAATAAAATATATTTTATTTTGATTTTATTTATTAAATTTTTAAAGAGCCACCACTGCATGATTTGGTCTTTATTGGGTTTGGCCAAACAAAATCCATTTGCCTATCGATCTGAGCTGGGAATAGCTCCACTACACGTGAGTTTGCACTTGTAGCTGATATATATATATGCCATTGTTTGTCAGATACACACAAGATTGTGCCTTCTCTCTCTCCTAAATTCCTATGGATGTTATGAAAAACTATAACCAAGGATTGGGTTTCCTGAGAAGTTATTGAAGAAAAATAATCCAAAAGCACCGATCCACTTAGAGCCAGTGACAGGCTCTGCGTTTGTGAGTTAACATCGGAAAGACACTGTTCATGTTTAATTGGTGTCGTCTCTCTGCACTTAAATTCTTAAATTGTGTTTCTTTTACATGCCTCTTCTACCATCCAATATGGTTGGCAACGCCGTTTGAGAAACCGTCCGAGTTCCCTTGCGTTTTCACACCTTGTAGGCAGATAACCAGACAGGATTCCCTGTCACACTCCTCTCTCACTCTATTTTATTTAGCATTATCTCTTTCTGTGTTTTCCCCTGTTTGACTTTCCAACTCTCACTCTTACAAACTCCTGTACTTTATTCTCCCGGTCTCCCCCTTTCCCTCACTCTCTCTTTTCTCTCCTACACCCCCTTTCCCTCTCTCTCTTTTCTCTCTCTTTTCCCTGTCCAACACATTGGTTTTCCATCTTTCAGGTTGAATTGTGACTCACATCACACACAGGAAACTCATACATACCGCACATTACTATGAGTTTTATTGCTGTGGAGCTTTGTGATACACTCATACATGCCTCACATTACTGTGAGCTCTATTGTTATAAAACTTTTTGCACTGCGCACATTTTGTGAAAATGGAATGGGCTGTAGTGGTCTGGGGGGGGTGCCAAAATAGGTTCTTGCCTAGTGTGCCAAAAGTGATTGCACCGGCATTGCCTGTCTGCCATCATTATGATGAGATCTATATCTTATCTTTCCGGTAACACTGGCACTGCGGTCTAGCCTGGCTGGATCCAAGATGTAAGCCAGGCTGGCCCTCTCTGATGATGTCAGAGGGTGCACCGCGGTATGACATCTGCCACCCAGCCCTGCTATGCCCCTGTCCTGGCGTTCTCGTAGTGTCTCCCTAGAAGAGCAGACTACAGAGAATGCCAAGTGGAGCAGCCTGAGGAGGACAGCCACTGAACCCAAACTGTCTCAGCTTCAAGGAGGAGGCGAAGCAGCAAGTGCCACCATCACCAGACCAACTTGAGCCTGCCTTGTGAATGACTCAGAAGAGTGAGGGAAGACTGACTGATGATCAGATATTTTCATTCCAGGGGAGGGGGCAAATAAATTTTTTCGAGGGGGGGCTTTTTTTCTCTAATGAAGCAGGGTGAGATTCTGATCAGCCCTGCTTCGTAAAAAAAACCTCGACTAATATAAAATTAATTTGCCAACTGAATAGCAATAAAACTCCCAGCAATATGTGTTATGTAAGAGTGGATCAGAGACCTGCACAGCAATAAAACTCCCAGCAATGTGCGTTGCATAAGAGTGTGTCACAGAGCTGCACGGCAATAAAACTCCCAGCAATGTGCATTGCATTAGAGTGTGTCACAGAGCTGCACAGCAATAAAACTCCCAGCAATGTGCATTGTATAAGAAGTTATCACAGAGCTCCACAGCAATAAAGCTCACACAGTAATGTGTGCTGTGTATGAGCATATCACAGAGCCCCACAGACCGATCACAGACTTTTTCCTGAGGGGGCTGACACCTTGGGGGGTGGTGACACTATGAGCTACTGCACCGGGTGACACTAACCCTAGTGACGCCACTGGATGCCTACTACAAAGGCCACACTGCAAAGGTTAGTTAAAATATTGGAGGTCTTCAAGCCCACCACAATCACCTTTGTAACTTTGCTCCATGTAGCTCCTCTGATTAACTTGTAGATCTGGTTTTTATCTGCTTTTACGGTTGAATCCAAGGACATTGAACCCTGGGTATAACCAGGGCTGTAGCTACCTTTAGGAAAATTTGACATGTGTCTAGACTCTAGAGCACTATCAAGAATGGGGTGCCAACACACTACCTACTAACACCAGCAATACAATACCACAAAAACCAGAGCTCTGTGGTTGCCCCGACCAGCACCCTTTCTGCATGATGATGGCCAAACACTGTTCACTGAAGTTGATGATGGCCTCGCTAGAAGGCATAGCACAGCCTGGCAAATAAGTGAATGATGGGAGGAGAATGGGCCATAACACTTCCGATATGCTGGTAGCACATGCATCGCCATAATAAGCCTCTCTCAGTAGTGCTCCATCAACCTGCCTTATCTACTGAGCCCCATGACTGCCTGCTGTCTGCCCCTTCCTATGTGTAGCCTCACTATTGCATGCCACCCCATGATACGCTCTACCTCATTCTGCCTGGACCCTCCTCTACACAAAACAAGAAAGATCTGCACATAGTAATAAATGTGAAAGGAGTTTGTCAGTGTCTCTGTGTGTGTGTGTGTGTATTAGTGAGTCTGTTTATGTGCGTTTTTGTGGTTTTTTTTATAAGTATTTTGTTTCTGTTTATTTATGCATTAATTTTTGTTGAAGGCAGGGTCTGCGTGTGACTGTTTACGTGTATAGGGGGGTGTGTTAGGATTCCTGTTTGTATTCTCTTTGTCAGTAACATTGTCATTGTGTGTATCAGTGTCTTTTTAGGGGTTATTCAAAAAGTGCCGAAATGCCCTCAAAATTGCACCGAATGGTGAATTTCCCCGTACGGTGCAATTTCGGGGCCATTCGGCTGTTCAAAAACTGGCAATTCTCCAAATATTGGCATTTTTTTGCCCCCAAACTTCATTTTTTTTTAAATAGCGTTTTTTTCTGTAACACACTTTTCATTATTATTAATAAGTCAATTCCAGACATTTTCATACAGTAGTTTTTTGCAAAAGGCGTTTAAAATTTAAAAGTTGCACTTGTTTTGTTTTGATTTCTTTTACCCTGTTCGTCGGCTTGTCAGCTTTTTTCGGCGGCTGGTCGGCACTGTGTTCCGCGGATCGTCTGCTTTTTTTGGACGCGTTCAAGTGGGTTTTCGGCAGTTTATTGGATCAGATCCAATGTTTTCCGGCAGCTTATCGGATCAGATTGGATCCGGTAATTAGGGCGTTTTTTTGGCAGATTTTCCCTGCACTTTGGGGATCTTGCGGTGAATGCTGAATTCACCGCATGGTCAAGAAATTTGATTCCCCGAAGTGCAGGGAACAAAAGAGCAGCTCTTTGACTAACCCTGTATGTCTTTTAGTGTATTTGTGTGCCTCTGTTATTGTCTATGTGTCTTATCAGTTTCTTTGCCAATGTCTCAATGTTACTGCCAATGACTGTGTGGATCTTTCTGTGTTTCTAGCAGTCTCTGTCAGATTCACTGTATTCGTCTACAACTGTCTGTGCATCTGTCAGTGTCAGAGTTTTTCCCCGTGTTTCTGTCATTATCTGTGTACTTCTGCTAGTGTCTTTGCTGTGTCTCTGTGAGTGTTTGTCAGGGTCTTTGTTATCAAGTGTCTGAGTTTGTCGAAATATCTGCCATTATCACTGCCATGTTCTTTGTTAGTGGCTCCATTTTTGCCTATAGGCATCTTTATCAGTTGTGTGTATTTTTGTACGTCTCAGTGTCTTTGTCTGTGTACCTTGTCAATGTCTTTTTGTCTATCAGTTTTTTTGCCAGTATCTGTGGATGCATCTGTCAGAGTCTTTCTATGTCTTTGTCGTTGCTGATGTTTCTGTGTTAGTTTCTCTGTGTGTGTCTTTTTCTCACTTTCTTCACTTTTTCTCACTGTCTTTCTGTCAGTGCCTTACAGGTCTATTCACTAAAGGTGAAACTCAGGAGAATTGTCAGGAGAAGTGAAAATTCTAGGTCAAAATTGCCAAATCAGAAATTTTCTCCCATTTATCTTACTTTCCAAATCGGCTATTTGGTCTAGTTTGTTCTCTTCTCCTGCCAGTTCTCCTGGTTTCACCCTTGTGTCTTCATCATCGTCTCTGTGTGTGTCTCCATATCTCTGGCAATTTGTCTGTGTGTGGTAGGTCTGTAGGTGGCACCCTGTGTGGCACTGTAAATATTTGTTTATGTGTGACTAAAAAATTGTCAGATAGTCTGAGAAACTGGTGGGGAATGAGTTGTAGGGGAATGATCATCAGAGACAATATGTGATGGGGAAGACATGGGGGAGGGGTGGCAAACTGTTTTTTTGCCTAGGGTTCCTGAAAGTCTTATGCAGGCTCTGGGAAAGTTGTGGTTCTTTTACTGTGGTGCTGTAAGGTCAGAAGGACCATGGAAATCAAGCAGTTACTTGTGCGTGGCCCATACCTGTTACTTTGGTGCTTGGGAATCATGACTGTAAAAATAATGTTAAATTATTAAAGAAATCGACTGATACAGGGTAAAAAAACCTTTTTTTATTAAAAATGGAACATTTTTGAGAACATAATTGTGTGTGTTGACAGACACCTTGCTGATCTAAGGAGAAATCAGATTAAATTGAAAATTGGCATAACATGTATTAAATAATGTTTTCTTTGTTTTAAATGGATTGCAGCAGCAGCCAGTACATGTGTTTGAATCTGATAACGTATATTACTATATATCCATATTTATGTGTTTCTTTGTTGTTTTTTTCAAGTTTGCCACGAGAATATTTTGAAAATTAAAAAACAGATTTTTTTTTATTTCAGAATGACTTTATATCATGAAGGGCCATGCAAAAATCACCCTAAAAGGAATATATAGAGAATAAAAATGATTATTTTCATGTGTATTTCAGCACAATGACCAAGGTCTTATACCATGATATTTCTAAACCTTTAATTGAGGCCTGTCACACTCATTTTTTCTGTACTTTGCAGTGCTGTTCGGCTTGGGAAGTATTATATTGCTTGAAAGGATAAAATGAACTGAGGAACAGAATTATATTTTTCATGTCTTGTGTGAGATGTGGTTAAAATCAATTCTGAAATAGAAAAAGAAAAGAGATTCTATCTTCAGGAAAACTTTTATTCAGAAGTGACAGCCGATATTATTGACTACAAAAAAATAAGATTCGGCCAAACTATACTGTTTTCAAGTGATCCTTTCTTGTTCTCATATTCCTTAATTTTAAAAGTGCCAAGGATGAACAATTCCTATCAGATTAATATAATATAACCCAAAAACGATTTGCTACAAGTGTGAGATTTTGAGGGCACATGGAACAATACAGTCTCTAAAAGTATTTTTAAGATATTTCATTTATGACACATATTTCTTGACTCATATACAAAACGATTAAGTATTGAATCTAAAACCATCTTACTAAATTATTTCGATATTTCATATCTCCATTTATATGAACGCTCTCTTCACACATCATTTGCTTATACATTTTCAAAACTATTGTGACATACAATTTGTGACCTTGATTTTAACTACATTAGAGTGGTTTTGCTAAAAAAGCTAGTAGTGTTTCTAACCTTTTTAAAACATTATACCATAACAATATGGTCATAAATAATAAAAACTATTGGAGGGAATTTAGTTTATTGCAAACACATTTTAAGGGCAAAATACACACATACTCTTGAATATATACAAAGTGGAAATAGTAATAAAATAACTCTTAGGATAAAATAGTCATATTTGCAATATTAACACAAAGTTAGATCGATGTTCAAACTCATATATAATGTTTCCCGATATTCTAAAAACCTAACAACTCCATAGACATTAATGGCTTTGTCAGGTTTACAAGAGTCTTGTTATGTTTACACGATGTGAAATATAGTCCTTATATTTTACTTTATGCTCACTTTCAACTTTATTTCCTACTTTTTGTGCATAGTAGGGTCTATCCATAACCCATAACCCTTAAACCGGAAACAAAACCTATGCCTTGGCAGGTATTTAGGATTAATTCCTTGTAGGCCGTAAATATGTAAGTAGTTTGATTACTACTTTAATAACATCAAAAATGTACTTTTAACTGTCCTTCCATTTCTTGCTATAGCTTTTCTAACACCGCCAAATCATTGCAACCATGGTATGACAAGGAAAATTGTAGATCAATTCATATTTCTTGTTTACCTTCTTGATTTTAACCATGGTCGCATTACATTACTACTTTTATGGTGGATAAGAAGCTGTTGTATCTGTTGAGAGGGAACAGCTTCTTATCCACCATAAAAGTAGTAATGTAATGCGACCATGGTTAAAATCAAGAAGGTAAACAAGAAATATGAATTGATCTACAATTTTCCTTGTCATATCATGGTTGCAATGATTTGGCGGTGTTAGAAAAGTTTATAAGTTTATAAATTTAGTGCTGTGATGGATACACTTAGTAAGTGAAAATTAGAGCAACCATGACTATAGTTTTCATTATAAAACTGACTACATTATATGGACTGCATATACTTTCTTTGCTATATGTATATTGCATACATTGCTAACTAAACAGCTAATCATTATGGCCCTATTCCAATTGTCACGCTAACACAAGGACACTAATCTGGAATATCTGTGCAGATTTTCCTGTAGCATCCCCATGTTAAGGGAGTATTCCAGAGCAGGCACTAGCTCAGCACATTGCCCTGGAATGCAGCGCTAACCGTAGTGATACTCGTGGTAGCGCTTCTGTGGCACCTTGAGTATCACCTCCTAAAGGCCATAGGACTCCATGGAGGGTTGCACTTCTGGGCTGTGAGCCCTAATCAACCTCGCTCTTGCGAGATCGCGCACCGCCTTGGATTGATCGTAGATGGAGACTGGGAACTGTTTGTTCCCAGTCACACTCTGCTCACGTTCAGAAATGGCAGATCAGGCCACCATTCTTGTCGCAGGATGAGAGGTGAGTATATAATTTAACGTGGGACGATGTAGGGGTGATAAATGATTCTGCAATTGCAGAGTCATTTAACACCAGCTTTTTGGAGGTGCTAACTTTTGGCTCTCCACCTCCTAACGGTAGTTTGCGCCTGCACTTTGTAATACCTTAATTATTGAAACACTAATGATTGTATCCGCTCCTCATGTTAGGTATAGGATGGATGTGCAAAATGCAGTAAGCTCATGCAAGCTCTGATGCGCAAATGGATTTCACCCCCAGTGTAGCGTCAGTAATGTAATCCGAACGCCAGACGTTAAACTTACTTATCCTAGCGCTAACGATTACATATCAAAATGCTACATAGGACTCTATTTCATAGTTGGTACCTATGTCTTTATAATACATGTACCTGGCAAATTAGGTGCAACACACTGATTTGTCTAGCATTTACAGATCTGTCTCAAATAAATTTGTTTGGAATTCAACACGTGTGTAGTGGTTTCATGGTAATTCATGTAAAAAAGGTCAAGAAGTGTTTTGGTAATTTTCGTGAAAAGTGATGAAGATAGTATGCATATAATTTATTTAAAAGGTAATCTTCTAAATTTATTGTGTTGCTCATTTATTTAATCACTTCATTTCTTTACAACCACGTTTATTTATTGTATTATGTTACCTGGTCCAAGGAAGCTGCGAGTAGCAATCAGTGACATTCTAACATTGTATGTGTATTCAAAGAAAAGGAATTAAGACTAGAAAGTTCAGGGTTATTATTAGAAATAGTATTTTTATTCATACAATGTCCCTATTATGTGTGTATACTAAGGCACAATACAATCAACATATTAAATAGAAATACAAACTGGAAATGTTCATATCAAAAGTTTTTGAAATGTTTACTTAGAGTTTTTTGAGAAATACTTATCAGGTCTTTATTAATAAAAAAAACATTCAACAAAGTAAATTTTTGAATTAGTAGTGCATCCTCAGATAATATTTAATATTTATTTTCTAATACTGCATGATAGTTATACCATGCGGTCAGTCCTGCTTCCCGACTGCAGTCCAAACCTTTGGGTTTCATTGTTTGTAATAATCGGTTTGTATATTTTGTAATGTTTAAATTATAATCTATTGTAGAAGGAGTAAAAAAAGGTTATTTTCAACCAAAGCGTTTTCATTTTAAAAAAGAGTAGCATTGTTCTGGGAAAATTTCAACCTATAAACTTAAAAGACCTTATTATTACCTATAATTTTGATAAATCTAGATAAATGAATTTGCTTACTTGAAAATATCTGGAACTATTACTAAATATAACTAAGCTATTTAAATTAATAGTAATATTTAAACAATATGATTTTTCGATACAATGGTACTATTGTATACATTAATACAGGCCTCAAAATTTCCACTCGCCTGCTCGCATTTGGCGAGTGGAAATTACATGAGGGTGAGTGGGAATGCAGAGGCATGGCTGTATAGGAGTTAGGTGGGGCAACTAGTGGCGAGTAACTCTTAAGGCCTGGCTAGTAGCTTGGGACTTGAAATTTTGAGGCCTGCATTAATATCATGTCAATCACTTTACTTCTGTAATTAGATGTGACCAACACAACAAAATGCTCCTTCCACATACATTAATTAGGAGACAAAACAAATTTGCATTTCTTTATTTACTCTACTATTGTTGCTTGCTGTGACCTTAAAAAGTATATATCTGATGAGCTCATTATGAATCGAGATAAACAATGCTTGGCTGCACAATGAAAGCCAGGAATCTCGGCTAGAAGGTATCCGAGTGCTCTATCCGGGGATCCGCTGTCCCAAATCAACTGTCAAGCAAAAGATAGGCCACTCCGATTTCTTACTGCCGTTTAGTCTTTATTCACTGCATACTGGGTAAAGCATACAATGTTTTGGCCTGGAGCCTTAGTCATGTATACATGACTAAGGCTCCAGGCCGAAACGTTGTATACTTTCCCCAGTATGCGGTGAATAAAGACAAAACAACGGTAAGAAATCGGTCTGGCCTATCTTTTGCTCATTATGAATCGCCCATGCACATTGCTCTCTAATATCATTCCTGTATAAATAATATTGTGGAGATAAAAAATATATTTAAAGAGAAAGGCACCACTGACTACTCTGTTGATTGGCCAAGGAAGCCTTATGTACAGATGTCATTCTGGATGCAACTGAAAATGGCTACCATTCTTTGTAAAAATAAATAATTTGATAATAGAAACATTTGTAAAACAAATAAATACCAAGCAAACGGCCTATTTCTCTATGCTACCCCTTCTGTTAAATCAGAATGAAGAGGTCACTTTTTCACATGGAGATTTGAATGACTTTCCTTTCTTTTGACAACTTGTTTCTCACATTTGGCTCAATACAAAAGAGAATCATTTTGATAGGTATTTTAGAATGAAAATGAGTTTCCTTTATTATGTGTATGAAAATTTCTGCTGAAAAATGTGTAATTCTAGGTTAGATCGACAAATATTTAAAAAAAATATTCTTTCAATCCCCTTGTTGACTTAATTCCACAATCATGAACATATATAATCCAAGCTGTTTATTTCATTGCAATTTAACACTATTGGAAGTTCAGATCATTAATCTGTGTAGGCAACATTTGGTTGTGAGTGGTATTAAGGGATCAGTTATTGTATATCATCACTTTCAGTATTTTCTTCAAACCCAGCCAAAACAAAGCAAATTATCTTAAATTATTCCATGATCAGTGATGAGATCAAAATTTCAAAGTCAATTTTTTGTGACATGTCCTTTGTAAGCAAGTGTAGCCTTTTATAAGTCTCAAGGAAATACATTGGCTGGATGGAGTAGAGGTAACATAACTGCTCTACTAACTGGTATAATAGTTCCAATGTATGAAACCTTTTGAGACCCAATTGGAAATGTTTCAAGCTGTGTTTGCCCATCTTCATTTGTGTTGTTAGCACAAAAAGATTGAACTTAACATAATTTACAGTCTACACTAATATTTTATGGTTTATCTTGTTTTTGATGTTTCATGATTTTTATATATATAATTAGCGCATTATATGCTCATACCTTTAGCTTAAAACATTGCTTAAGCTTCATTTTTTTATCGATATAAATGCATTGTGTTTTATGGCTCACAGTGGCATGGTATGAGATTTCTATTGCTAACAGCTGGATAATACATGAATATGCCATCGTGTTGAAATTAATAATGTCTGCATGAGAAACCAGATCATTAGGACTGACTAAATGCCATTTTTCTCTATTAGTATACTAAAATGTAGCTTATTTTTGTTTTTATCGCATTACACTTTGCAATTTATCATTCTGACTGCAACTGTTAAACCCGGTGTTACAAAATAAGGCATCGGTCATGTATTATACTTTATATGACATATTTCTTGTAGTGTAAGATAATCCTTCATGATTTTTCCTTTTTGTATATCATTTCAAATATGGCTTTTGCTTGTTGCATGTCAACTCACCTCTGCTTAATATGCATCTCCTTTATGTCTGACGTAAAATGTACTGAGTTTTGTAGCAAACAGTACTGCACATTAAATTATCATTTTTTGTTATCGATGTGGTTGAATTATAACCATGACCAACAAAATCAAATAGTTTAATGGTTTGGCTCCCTGTGTTTTCTAGTACCATAATTATATATATATATAGTTATGTTTATTATTGCAGAAGCCACCCGCACATCACAGCAATTCGATGAATTGCATCCCAGAGCTCCTGTGCCACATTCCCCATACGCAGCAAGGAATTCTGGGTAGGATATGCAAATGACATCTGTCTCACTTTTATGCATCCTGGGTCTGTTATTACACAGAACCCTAAAATCAATGCTATGACACACTGTGGCTTTCTAGCAGAAATAAGGTTTATGCAACTGGTCAAAGCCACTCCTAGGACAGCGCTATTTCGGGTTTGTTGGACCCTCGTCAGCTAGGAGCTAGACATGACCAGTTGCAGTGGATGCTTGGATCCGTAGTTCTGATTTACCCCAGGATGCATAAAAGTGAGTCAGATGTCATTTGCATATCCAACCCAGAATTCCTTGCTGCGTATGGGAAATGTGTCACAGGAGCTCTGGGATGCAATTATTTGAATTGCTGTGATGTGCAAGTGGCTTCTGCATTAATAAACAGAACTAATTATAGCGTGGAGGCTTTTTATCTCACTTTTTGTCCTCCACCACAACCCTCGTAAGCACTATACAGTGGGGCAAAAAATTAATTAGTCAGCCACCAATTGTGCAGGTTCTCCCACTTAAAAAGATGAGAGAGGCCTGTAATTGTCATCATAGGTACACTTCAACTATGAGAGACAAAATGAGAAAACAAAATCCAGAAAATCACATTGTCTGATTTTTAAAGAATTTATTTGCAAATTATGGTGGAAAATAAGTATTTGGCCACCTACAGTACAATACAAACAAGCAAGATTTCTGTCTCTCACAGACCTGTAACGTCTTCTTTAAGAGGCTCCTCTGTCCTCCACTCGTTACCTGTATGAATGGCACCTGTTTGAACTTGTTATCAGTATAAAAGACACCTGTCCACAACCTCAAACAGACACACTCCAAACTCCACTAAGGTCAAGACCAAAGAGCTGTCGAAGGACACCTGAAACAAAATTGTAGACCTGCACCAGGCTGGGAAGACTGAATCTGCAATAGGCAAGCAGCTTGGTGTGAAGAAATCAACTGTGGGAGCAATCATTAGAAAATGGAATACCTACAAGACCACTGATAATCTCCATCGTTCTGGGGCTCCACGCAAGATCTCACCCCGTGGGGTCAAAATGATCACAAGAAAATCCCAGAACCACACGGGGGGACCTAGTGAATGACCTGCAGAGAGCTGGGACCAAAGTAACAAAGGCTACCATTAATAACACACTACGCCGCCAGGGACTCAAATCCTGCAGTGCCAGACGTGTCCCCCTGCTTAAGCCAGTACATGTCTGGGCACGTCTGAAGTTTGCTAGAGAGCATTTGGATGATCCAGAAGAGGATTGGGAGAATGTCATATGGTCAGATGAAACCAAAGTAGAACTTTTTGGTAAAAACTCAACTCGTTGTGTTTGGAGTAGAGAGAATGCTGAGTTGCATCCAAAGAACACCATACCTACTGTGAAGCATGGCAGCGGAAACATCATGCTTTGGGGCTGTTTTTCTGCAAAGGGACCAGGACGACTGATCCGTGTAAAGGATGAATGGGGCCATGTATTGTGAGATTTTGAGTGAAAACCTCCTTCCATCAGCAAGGACATTGAAGATGAAACGTGGCTGGGTCTTTCAGCAGGACAATGATCCCAAACACACCACCCGGGCAATGAAGGAGTGGCTTCGTAAGAAGCATATCAAGGTCCTGGAGTGGCCTAGCCAGTCTCCAGATCGCAACCCCATAGAAAACCTTTGGAGGGAGTTGAAGGTCCATGTTGCCCAGCAACAGCCCAAAACATCACTGCTCTAGAGGAGATCTGCATGGAGGAATGGGCAAAAATACCAGCAACAGTGTGTGAAAACCTTGTGAAGACTTACAGAAAACGTTTGACCTCTGTCATTGCCAACAAAGGATGTATAACAAAGTATTGAGATGGACTTTTGATATTGACCAAATACTTATTTTCCACCATAATTTGCAAATAAATGCTTTTAAAATCTGACAATGTGATTTTCTGGATTTCTTTTTCACATTTTGTCTCTCATAGTTGAAGTGTACCCATGATGACAATTACATGCCTCTCTCATCTTTTTAAGTGGGAGAACCTGCACAATTGGTGGCTAATTAAATACTTTTTTGCCCCACTGTATACATATATATATATATTGTCACTGGAGGGCGCTATAACGTGGTCCTCTAGGGAAATTATGGCACGGAAACAGTCTCTTTATATAGCTCAGAGTTTTATTGTGGCACTCCAGCATACAAACAAAATATAACAGAAATCATAACCTAACTCGTCTGAGTGCTGACTAAACAATAAAGCGTCCTTCACTACCTTGAGAAAATAACCAAAAGAAAATACAAGCTTTTGAAGTCCTATCGAGCTGCCAGTCTCAGAGCTCCACCGTTCTGTGTGTTTGTTGCTGCTGCTTGTCTCCCTCAATCTGTGTCTCTCTCAATCAGTCTCCTTACTACCTTCTCACTGGTTCCTCACACCGAGGAAACATTTAAGGGCGTTAATTAGCAGGTGTGGAGACCTTGCAGCACAGGAAAACAATTTAAAACACATTTTTTCTCCTGGGTCAAACAGCCCACTGGCCTCTCAAATACACAGGGGGAATGTACACACCATCGCACACAATTCCCCTCACCTTATCACAATATATATACCTTGTAGATACTAATTTACCCTATGGTTCAAGCATCCACTGCAACTGGTCATGCCTACCTCCTAGCTGATGAGGGTTCAACAAACCCGAAACAGCGCTGTCCTAGGAGTGGTTTTGACTAGTTGCATAAACCGTATCTCTGCTACAAGGCCATGGTGTGGCATAGCATTGATTTTAGGGTCCAGGATGCATAAAAGTGAGACAGAGGTCATTTGCAGATCCTACCCAGAGTTCCTTGCTGCATATGGGGAATGTGGCACCAGAGCTCTGGGATGCAATTCATCGAATTGCTGTGATGTGCGGGTGGCTTCTGCAATAATAAACACACTTATATATATATAAAGAAAACCAATGGCAACCTGCACAAAACCACAATGAATTATGAGTGCCGGGGTGCAAAGTCCATAAATTCATGCAAAATCATCAGAAAGGGACGCACTCCAGGGGTTAGATCTCAAGGTAAAAAATGATGCTTTATTATAATACCATTTAAAAGTGCCCAATAGCACTGTCCGAAGTTTCGGCCCTCTATGGGGCCTTTATCAAGGTAGTGGGCATACATCAGAATGATATATTTATACAAAATATTAAAACCATCAATGACTTACCGCGCATTGTAGCGTGCCCCCGATCGAAATGCTCAATTCCTCAAGGATCGTGGCGTCATTAATATTATATATATTTTTCCACGTATTGTCTCACGACTTCTCAGTCCTACTTATAGTTTTTGTTTCATCCCCTTGCCCCTTTGTCCATGTAGAGCAAAAAAATTTCTAGATACAAATTTTTCTTGCTAATTTTTTATGTTCATCAATATCAAATACATTTGTCCACACATTGTTTCACGACTTCTTAGTCCTACTCATACTTTTATCTCATCCCCTTGTCATACAGTAATTTTATCACACAGTCAACATGTTTTCACACCCATTTTCACTATGCTTTTGACACATTTTTTCAGTTAGTTTATTGTTTGGTTTTTACACTTCATGACACACATTTTTTCATCTTTGTCAGCAATTACACCACGTTATTCTAATACACACACATTATATTTTCACTTTTGGATTTGTCCTTGTTTATGCATCCACATATTCCTTAATCAGTAATTCACACCATTGATTCTTGTTATACACTCATCACCACATTAATTTTTATATTTTATTTTACTGAATGCATCTGATTATATTTTAGGTGGCTCATGCATGTCATTTCTCTTTTAAGTTCCACGCAAAGATTTTAGTTTGTAATATAGCGAGATGTCAGTGTACTCATGTCATTGCAACTTCTGTTTTCATTGATGTAGTTAGTTCTGCAGCCATTCGTTTGGTAAGATTTACTTTGCATCCTGCCACGTGTTCTATCTTCCAACTGTAGATCTTGTCTCCCCATGTTGTTTTTACTTTGTTGTCTGCTGGGATGTGTCTCCCTGGTTACTGTCCAGGGAGAACGCACCCTTCGCAGATGATTTACGTCATGACTCAGTCTGCGTGCCAGACCGGAGTCAGACGCCACGCTCCTTGAGGAATTGAGCATTTCGATCGGGGGCATGCTACAATGCACGGTAAGTCATTGATTGATGGTTTTAATATTTTGTATAAATATATCATTCTGATGTATGCCCACTACCTTGATAAAGGCCCCATAGAGGGCCGAAACGTTGGTCAGTGCTATTGGGCACTTTTGAATGGTATTATAATAAAGAATAATTTTTTATCTTGAGATCTAAGCCCTGGAATGTGTCCCTTTCTGAGGATTATATATATATATATATATATGTATATCCATCAAATTTGAACCAGCACTCTCTTTGCCATCAATGTTGGTTAAATTCACTGCCTGGGTGCAAAAATCCAATATGTATATATGTAAACAATCCAAATGGATACACTCCAGGGCTTAATTAAAAGCGTCTTTTATTCAAAATTGCATTAAAAAATTACTGACGTTTCGACCCTGCACTTGTTTGGGGCTGCTTATCCACCATCCGGACTATCCTGCGTTGCAACCTTTCATCAATTTTTCTCTTCCGTCCACCCACAGAGAGATTAGCTACAGTGCCATGGGTTGCAAACTTCTTGATAATGTTGTGCACTGTGGACAAAGGTAAATCTAAATCTCTGTAGATAGACTTGTAACCTTGAGATTGTTGATATTTTTCCACAATTTTGGTTCTCAAGTCCTCAGACAGTTCTCTTCTCTTTCTGTTGTCCATGCTTAGTGTGGCACACACAGACACACAATGCAAAGACTAACAGGGTTATCCAAAGAGATTCGAAAAGTCACCGCATGTTCGGTGACTTTTCGTTATCTTCAAATCGGTTCCTTTTGCCGATCCCATTTCGGTGACCCTGCGGTGTATTCAGCAAGCACCACAGGGTCCCCGAATTGCAGGGAAAAGCTGCCGCAAACCCGACGAAAACTAACCGCAAAACTCACCGAATGCACGCTGAAAACCCCCAAAAACATCTGGATTAACCCATCGAAAAGCCCGAACAGGAGCCGATCATACAGAGCCGAAGCAGCTGAGACTGCAGACAGAGGGAGGTGAATAAATTAGCAAAACCGTTTGTATGAATGTGAAATTGAAACAGGAGGTCCAGGGAATGATAATAAAAAGGGCTGTTACAAAACAAATAAGTAAACTGAAAAAAACCAAAAAACAATCGGACTTTTAAAAAAAAACAAAAATCAGAAAAAAGCTTAAAGTATCCTAAAAAAATCTATAAATAAAGAGACTCTTTACTGCAGAATTTTATAATGAACGGTTAATTAGATATTGAATTAAAACAGGAATATTTTTAACATTGAAGCCTATGGGATTCCCCTGAATAAACTTGCCGAATTAAACCACCGAATGGCAGGGCATTGGGGAACCTTTCACTGCTGGTTTTGTGTTCTCTGAATAGCCGAAGCAGTGCTTTTTCATGGGGATTTCACTGCCCTTGAACAGGGACCGAACAGGTACCGTATGTGCAGGCAATTCGCCAGGATTTGGTGAATTGCCTGCTCTCTGGATAGCCGAATGGCCAAGAAAGGTAACCAAACGCTGATTTTCAGCGTTCGGTTACCTTTCTCAAGCAATTCGGATCTCTTTGGATAACCCTGAATGTGAACTTCTCTCCTTTTTATCTGCTTTCAGGTGTGATTTTATATTGCCCACACCTCTAACTTGCCCCAGGTGATTTTTTTTTTTTGAGAAAGGATTTTACCAGGAAGGATACATTAAGATTTCTCTTGTTTTCAAGTATGTCCTGGGTGGCGGGTATGTACCGTTAGGTGTCTTGCCAAGGACACTTATTGGAGAGGTTGCTCGCTGGGATCGAACCCATGACTCCACAGGCTCTCTCCATGCAGAGCAGTGACATTACCTCTACTCCACCCAGCCGGTACAAGAGTTTACAGGAGCATCACATGCTTGAAACAATCTTATTTATCCACAATTTTGAAAGGGTGCCAAGAATTTTGTTCAGCCCATTTTTGGAGTTTTTTGTGACATTACGTCCAATTTGCTTTTTTCCTGCCTTTTTTTTGTTTTGTTCCAATACACAAAGGGAATAAACATGTGTATAGCAAAACATGTCTTACTGCAATACTTTTCTGTGAGAAATACTTGATTTTCTGGAAAAATGTCTGGGGTGCCAACAATTTTGGCCATGACTGATATATATATATACATACATATGGGTGACCCTTAAATTAGGGCAAGAGACATGCATTAGACATTTGCACAGTCTTAACAATTGGTTAGCACTTTTCAGAAAGTCTGGAAAATACAATCTCTTCAGTCCATCAGAATATTGGACTTATCAGCAGCTCAATAAAATTCAGACGGATCGAAGAGATCATAATTTTTGGGCTTTGGGATTTTCAGAAATATTTGTTAAAAAAAATATTTGTTGCTGGTATGCATATGCATATGAGTTATTACTGCACAAATGATGAATTATGTAATAAAATTTACATTGCGGTTGAAAACAAATGCACATGTCTAATATTACAAAATATATGTGTTCAAGGGGCCAACATGTAAAACAAATACCCAAAATAATAGTGTAATTAATGTAGCATAGTACATGACAGCCATTGGCCTTAACAGCCAATCACAGGTGAAAATAGATCACATGCACAAAGTACTTCCCACTGTCTGACATACCAGCATCAATCCTCCGTAATGGAGTGGGGGTCTGAACTCTGCTTCCCTACATTGGTGTAGACTTCCTGGAACAGAACAATGATATGTTGATTCACCAATTCGAAGACTAAAAAAAAACCAAATAACATCCAAGGTGTTTTAAATGAATATAAAAATAAAAAGTGAAATTATGTAAGTATTTTCAATATCCAACTTGTTTCTTCCATTCTTATTAAATGTTAGACATACTGTATGCTGGATAGTTGATAAGCTGAAAGTGATGTAGAAATGGAGTACACCAAAGCAGATATTGATACTCATAAAACACCACATGTATTCCCTTTTCATGTATCTCTGAAGTCAGTTTAATGAGATGACAAAATGCGTTGAGAACTGGACTAAGATCATTTTCTTTATATCTTTAATACAAATTGGATGTGCTTTTTTATCAATTAAAATATCTTTTATAGTGCTACAGTTTCAGCTTCATTTTTTAAAGAATTGGTAGATCTACATATCTATGTAATAAGTATGCAGCCTGTTTCTCAAGTAAGTTGCTGCCTGGGGTAGTGGGAGTCATGTAATATTGTTGTACTGAAATAAACTATATTTTATTCAGCTTTTTTATCATTTCCTTGATCACATATTTTTCTCTTTTTACTTATCTGAACAACAGCAAAGGAGACATTCTGTATAAAGATATGTATGCTTTGAATCGGTTTGAGGGTGTGTGCATAGTGTGTATGATATACAGTATATATGTGTGTCTATGTTTATACTTTTATACTTTTAAGTACATGTTTACTTGTCTAATATGCCTGTCCCTTCCTTTAATGAAACAAAACTAAACATCAGACTTAATGAGGAAAAACTCATTCTTTCTTAGATATTGTTGACTAATGAATTACTGGAAGAATTAGCAGTCTAGATTATGAACACATTTCATACAACATGACTTCAGGCAGCAATACAGCTTCTATATTAAAATATGGTCGGACTCGTGAGCAATAAAAAACAATAGATTTGATAATCTGCAAAATAAGTATGTATTATCAATTGGGTCTGTGAGCAGATAAAGAAAAAAAGCAAACAGTCACATTACCATGTACATTTTGTGCATTTCCAGATCGGATCTGTTGTGATGGCTTTTACAGCAGTCTTGATGGATAAAAAGTGAGCAGTTTTGGGGATTTTAATTTTGAGATATGTACAACATGTTACTTTATTTATGACAAAAATGTGTTCCAAAATATCAAAAGGCACTCCAGTAAGTGGATTTCAAAAGACGATCCTAAAGCACCACTGAAACTGCATGCTACCTCATGCCTATTATCTCCAGACAGCTTACAGTCAGGTCTAGAAATAATGGGACATCGACACAATTCTAACATCTTTGGCTCCACCACAATGGAGTTGGAATGAAACAAACACAATGTGCTTAAACTGCAGACTGTCAGCTTTAATTTGAGGGTATGTACATCCAACTCGGGTGAACGGTGTAGGACTTACAGCAGTTTGCAGATGTGCCTCCCACTTGTTAAGGGACCAAAGGTAATGGGACAGAATAATAATCATAGATCAAACTTTCCCTTCTTAATACTTGGTTGCAAATCCTTTGCAGTCAATCACAGCCTGAAGTCTGGAACGCATAGACATCAGCAGACGCTGGGTTTCATCCCTGGTGATGCTCTGCCAGGCCTCTACTGCAACTGTCTTCAGTTCCTGCTTGTTCTTGGGCATTTTCCCTTCAGTTTTGTCTTCAGCAAGTGAAATGCATGCTCAATGGGATTCAGGTCAGGTGAATGACTTGGCCATTGCATAACATTCCACTTCTGTCCCTTCAAAAACTCTTTGGTTGCTTTTGCAGTATGCTTTGGGTCATTGTCCATCTGCACTGTGAAGCGCCGTCCAATAAGTTCTGCAGCATTTGGCTGAATGTGAGCAGATAATCTTGCCCGAAACACTTCAGAATTTATCCTGCTGCTTTTGTCAGCAGTCACATCATCAATAAATACAAGAGAACCAGTTCCATTGGCAGCCATACATGCCCACGCCATGACACTACCACCACCATGCTTCACTGATGAGGTGGTATGCTTAGGATAATGAGCAGTTCCTTTCCTTCTCCATACTCCTCTCTTCCCATCACTCTGGTACAAGTTGATCTTGGTCTCATCTGTCCATAGGATCTTGTTACAGAACTGTGAAGGCTTTTTCAGGTGTTGTTTGGCAAACTCTAATCTGGCCTACCTGTTCTTGAGGTTCACCAATGGTTTACATCTTGTGGTGAACCCTCTGTATTCACTCTGGTGAAGTCTTCTCTTTATTGTTGACTTTGACACACATACACCTACCTCCTGGAGAGCGTTCTTGATCTGGCTAACTGTTGTGAAGGGTGTTTTCTCCACCAGGGAAAGAATTATTCAGTCATCCACCACAGTTGTTTTCTGTGGTCTCCCGGGTCTTTTGGTGTTGCTGAGTTTACCGGTGCATTCCTTCTTTTTGAAAATGTTCCAAACAGTTGTTTTGGCCACACCTAATGTTCTTGCTATCTCTCTGATGGGTTTGTTTTGTTTCTTCAGCCTAATGATGGCTTGCTTTACTGATAGTGACAGCTCTTTGGATCTCATCTTGAGAGTTGACAGCAACAGATTCCAAATGCAAATAGCACACTTGAAATTAAATGGGCCTTTTATCTGCACATTGTAATTGGGGTAATGAGGGAATATCACACACCTGGCCATGGAACAGCTGAGAAGCCAATTGTCCCATTACCTTTGGTCCCTTAACAAGTGGGAGGCACATCTGCACACTGCTGTAAGTCCTACACCGTTCACCTGAGTTGGATGTAAATACCCTCAAATTAAAGCTGACAGTCTGCAGTTAAAGCACATTGTGTTTGTTTCATTCCAACTCCATTGTGGTGGTGTATAGAGCCAAAGATGTTAGAATTGTGTCGATGTCCCAATATTTCTGGACCTGACTGTACGTCATTAGCTAAAATCCCCAGTGATTATTAACAAAAAATACTTTATACATATACTAAAGGAAAAAAGTTTTTTTTTTCTATAGTGTGACATAATTTAAGTTTCAGGTTTTAATTAACAAGCCTTAGTTGATTAATTATATATCCCGAGACTATAACTGTACAAATGCATGTAATATAAATTATGTGTTTATCCGATACTCCACAAATAATACAACAAAACACCAGGTTATTTCTCTTAACATTTTGCGTTAGAAAAATATTGGATTTGGTAAAAATGACTATTTCCTGCGTTTCTTATATTATGCATTTTTGAAATGTTTTTTGTGTTATATAGTACAAAAGTGACTTCCTGTAACATATTTTTTTAAATGTAGGAGTAACTTAGGGTCATTTTTATAAGAATTCTTCGGAGATGCTCACACGAGATTTTTTGATGACATTTGTAAATATGTTCTAATTCTGTTGAATGCTAATTGTGCGCTTTTTTGTACTGTCATTGTGACATCCTGGAAACTATTCATGTTCTGTAGACAGTGGCTTCACTACATTCATGCCCTTCTTTGTTAAAATGATACAGTGCAGTTGTAACCTTCAGAACACGTACATTGAAAACATTATCGACTGTTAGCACACCACAACAAGATTTACTTCTCTGTAAGTTGGAAAGGATTGTCAAAATGGGGACTTCATTGGCAAAATGTAATTTTGCTTAAATGTATACATGTCGGTAGGGACATAATTCAAGCTGAATAAAAGGTAGCGAATTGTGCCATCATATTCCTCAATGAGAATAATCTAATCCTTAGAGACTCAATGAATTTCTCATTAATGACAATACAGCAGGGTGTTGTGGAACCCCTAATGGTAAATATGTAACCTGTTTAATGTTGACTTACAGGGTTATACAAAAAGAATCGAAAAGTCACCACATGTTCAGTGACTTTTCGTTCTCTTCAATTCGGTGCAATTTGGCGATCTCATTTTGGAGACCCTGTGGTGTATTCAGCAAGCACCACAGGGCCGCCGTAATGCAGGGAAAAGTCGAAAAAACGAGGGCGAACGCATACCGAAACCCGCAAAAACATCTGGATTAACCCGCCGAAGACGCCGGAGAAACCAGGAACAGGTGCCGATCACAGCGCAGAGCAGTCGCCAGAAAAACCCGACACCGCAGATGAATGAGGTGAAGAAAAAAAAGAACAGTACGCTTGAATGTTAGAAAAAGTGAAACGCTGTTTGCAAACAAGCTACTGAGCGAAAATGTCTGAAATTTACATAGAAGGTCCAATGAATGATAATAAAAAGGGCTGTTACAGAAAAAAGAAAAAAACAATTTAACCTCCCTGGCGGTATTCCCGAGTGTGACTCGGGGTTAAATTTCGCTACTGCGAACGGTAACCCCGAGCCACACTCGGGCTCGATAGATACTCACCTCCTCCTGGCTCCCTCGCTTTCCCCCGCAGTGTGATCGCAGCGAGCTGCTTCCTGGATGGCTCCCTGCGAGTCACATGATGCAGGGGGGCTGGACGCAGCAAACTTCATTCACAAAACTCACTGAATACAAATGGAAAGTTTATGAACGGCCACTAGGTGGCAGTACAGGATAAGAAATAGACCATACATCGTCTCACCCTTGTTCTCAGACAGATTTCAGTGTTTTTTGTTGTATTTTATTGAATATCATTTATTTGCATTATTTTGGATAATTATTTTTGCGATAATAAATTATTATTTCGTGTTTCAAACTTTATCGGACTCCGTGTATTTACTATTTTTTTAAAATTAATTAATTAATTAATTTATAAAGGATTTTACCAGTAAGGACTCTTGATTTCACGGATTTCAGTGCGTGATTCCTAATTATTACAGGCTAACTATGTACAAAAACACGTTTCCTTTAAAAAAAAATTGATACGCTTTTAGACACAAAATTTTGAAAAAATTAGACCGCCAGGGAGGTTAAAAAAAAAATGTTTGCAAAATGCCTAAAATGTCCTAAAAAATCTAAAAATAAAGAGACTTTTTACTGCAGAATATTATAATGAACGGTTTATTAGATATTGAATTAAAACAGGAATATTTTTAACATTGAAGCCTATGGGATTCGCCTGAATAAACCTGCCGAATTAACCCTTTCGCTGCTGAGGCTTTTCCCGCCCCTGTGCTGAGGTCATTTTTTACCTGTTTTGCGCATCATGTTTAAACGTGTTTTGAAGGCTTATTTTAGTATATGACATCGACATATTATATATCGTTCTTTCCGTCAGACTCGGTAGATTCATAATATGTCATTATTATATGTATACGTTATGTCATGTTTGTATATTATAACAAAAAATGCAATAAAATATGTATTTTCAATAATTTACAGCGTGTAAAGTGTTTTTTTCCACATTTTAACATGCGAGCAATTGCGGTTATATTTTGTATGGGGTGCGCTTGTTAAAAAAATTAGAGATGGGGTCTCGTTACATTTTTTTTTGGGGAAAATGACACCATTTTTAACAAACGCACCGCATACAAAAATCGTTAATGCAGCATCATTGTTCACATTATAATTGAAATGGGAACAATATTGCTGCATTAACAAAACAAAAAAAAAAAAAAAAAGTGTTTATTTTTTTTTATTATTTTTTTTTTTTTAATTTTTTTTTATTTTTATTTTTCTTTCTTTTTTTTTTACAATTTTTTTTACTTTCATGTTTGGTATCGTTGGAACGGCCATGCTCTGGCCGATCCAACGATATCAAAATTTAACCCCTAACTGCCACGGATCGGGAGATAGGGAGTTCATTGGAACTCCCTATCTCCACACTTCGTGGCAGTTAGGGGTTAATGCTAGGACTGGCGTCATCGTGCTGCGCACGATGACGCCAGTCCTCTGGGGGAGTTCCCGGAAGCTTGGCCGACATCCAAGATGTCGGCCAGCTCCCGGGAAGGATCGCAAATCGGCGCTTTTCAGCGCCGATTTGCGATCCAGCTCCCCAGGGGTTAATGCCAGGCATCATTTGGAAGGGCAGGCTGTGCCCTTCCAAATGATGCCTGGGTTAAGCCCCTGTGAGCCGCCGATCGGGAGGGAGAGAGGTCCGAAGGACCTCCCCCCCCTCCCTTTCAGGCGCCTCCTCCGCACATGCGGGGGGCGCCTGAATTATGTGTCATCGCGGGGGCGCGATGACACATAATAATGGCGGCCACTGCTCCGGATGCCGGGCTGACATCCAGGATGTCAGCCCGCACCGGAGGGGCCAGCGATCGGCCGGAACCCGGCCGAACGCTGACCCCAATGCGAGGACGCGCTCAGCGCGTCCTCCGCATACCAGCGGGAATGCTGAGGACGCGCTGAGCGCGTCCTTAGCATTCAAGTGGTTAAAGCACCGAATGGCAGGGCAATTCTGCAACTTTTCACTGCTGGGTTTTGCTCTCTGAATAGCCGAAGCATTGCTTCTCTATGGGGATTCACTGCCCTCGAACAGGCACCGAACAGGCACCGTATGTGCAGGTAATTCGTCAGGATTTGGCGAGTTGCCTGCTCTCTGGATAGCCGAATGGCCAGGAAAGGTAACTGTACGCTGAATTTCAGCGTTCGGTTACCTTTCTCCAGCAATTCGGATCTCTTTGGATAACCCTGTTAATCTTTTTAACCATATACTGTACCTGCATTCACACTTACTGAATGTATAAAATACATTTTTGTAATACTCATTATTTGGGAAAAGTTTCTTTAAAACAGAGCATAAATTTAGTGGGAAAATTTTGCTTTTTTAAAAAAAAAAAAAGTTTGTGTATACTGAAAGTATGCATTGAAACTGTATCTTCAGGTAAAGCTTTCCATTACCATTCATTTGAAATATTTGTTTTAAAAATAAGTAAATATTCCTTTAATTATTAATGAATTACCTGATGCTACATTAGCTCTGGTCTCTGAATATGTTGCAGAAGGAAATTAGCAAGTAATTTTGCTTGATTTGCTATAATTAGGCACTTCAGTAAAGTCCACAGCATTTATAAATTGGTTTAATGGAAATACAATTGCAGTTCTATGGCTCTAACTAAAGTGTTATGTTCTTACCAGAAGAGAGCATGATGAACATTTAGAGAAAGGGAGAAATTTTGGAGTATTGAGATAAAAAGGGAAACCTTTTTTTTGCAAGAGTGCAAGACAATACAAAAGCTATAGAAATAAATGTCTTACGTTGAACAATAACATTTCTGTGCTTATTTTCTTTATTTAGTGTAAAACGGAGAATGTTAGACTGACCAGTTAATCAGTAATTGATATTTGCTTGTTTTTATCATTATCATCTTAAAAAACACACACACAGAAAAAGGAATTGTCAGAAAATTGAGAAAAAAAACTCCCATATATATAATATATAATATATATATTATTGACGATGATTTGATATATTTTTCATAAATGGATGAAGTTTTTGATAGCGTCTATCAAGTTTTTATATATGTTATTTTCTTGATTAGGCTTGTCATAAACTGAAAATGGCAAATATTTTTTGGAGAACGTGAGTAATGAATATGTCATACATCATTGAAAAAAATATCAATTTTAATAAATAAATTAAATACATACTTGATGGATTTCCTGAACTGAAAAATCATATATACGAATATTACTGAATGATTAATGTTTTTTCCTTTATAATTTTATATGCCAAATATAGATTTCAGTATATAAGAATTTATAAGCATTGTTTGTTGTAAAAAGTATTTAGGCATTAATAACATTATACAGTTCTCTTACTATAGAGTCAGTTTTTTTGTGTTTCAGTTTGTTCTTCTTCCACTTTAATGTCTTTTGAAAATAACCCAAATAGTTCTGCTCCAGTTTTGTATATCCTCTAGTTTTACTTGTTCACCTGGTTGAAAATATGTCAGTCTGTACCAAGGGAGTCTTCAAAGGTAGAGATACCCAACCCAGTAAACAAGGTTGAATAAGAGAAATGATGTTGGGAAAAAAACTCTGGAATATGAGTCCAATTCTAAAAGGTCTATATGAATTCGCCCTCTTCTCCATGATCCAGATTTACATTCATCATAGCAACAAAAGAAGCTTTGACAGTCTTTACCATCCAAACACTCATATACACAAGCCTCTTCAAACTCCTGCCAATACAGGGAGTTGTTCAATGTGATGACAGTGGGAGGTGGTCTTATATCCAGAACTGAATAATTCTAAGAAAAGGAGAACACAGACAAGGTTTAGCCGTGTTTAATAGAATCTCTTCACTGATATTGATACATTGATAAATGCAAGAACCCATGGATAAACTTTAGATGATATTGAAAAATGCGGATTTAGGAAGAAGTTCTAATTTACATTTTACCAACATTATTCTAAACATGCATTTATTAAAAGGCATAAATTCTACTTTTGTGCAATAATAATGAAAATCCTGCAGATATCAGTGTTATAGAAAACAAATGTAAATTTTATAAGGATTTTAAAAAAATTATGGGAAAAATGCAAACATTTATAACAGATGATCAAATTTTGAGGCTTAGTAAAATACGGTCAATTATTTTTTTGTTTTTAAGGCTCTCCTTTATTTATTTATCACATTTTAAAAGTTTACTTCTGCAAGCCGCTCTCCTGCCTTGGGATTATTGCAGTGTTTAAATACATACAGGATCTCTCTGGTGACTTATTTATTAACCCCTTAATGTCAGGGCAACTCCCGGAGAAAGGCGGGCCGGAAGGCGGCACTGTATGCCCAGTGGCTCTCCGGCTACTCTCTACTCTCTCAGCCTGCCTCCTGCCCTGCGGACAATCACAGCAACTGGTTTCAGGTGGGATTGCCTGAATGTGATCAGCCCCCTTGCAGCCAATGGCAGTGATTGGCCGTGGGGAAGGGGGCCAGCCAAGTAAGTTGCCAGAGAGCCGTTGGGCATGCTATGCCATCCCTCGGCAGGACCACCTGTCACCAGGATGGCATAACATGCCTGGCTGCGTCAAGGGTTTAGGAGCACTTTACAAATTACACATGGTAATGCACTGAGACTGGAGGAAAGACGATTGTGTCAACTTCAAAAGAAAATCGTTTTTTTTCTACAGTAAGAATAGTAGAAATAAGGAATTCTTCTCCTCAAGATGGTTTAGTTTTTGTTTTAGCCAAATAGGCTGATGTTCATGGAAAAAAAGGTTCTGGATGCTTTTTTGTAAAGTATGATATAAGTCAGGGGTGCTTACTTAGCCTTGGCCCTCCAGATATTGTGGAACTACATTTAACCCTCACGTCAACCTATTGAGTGACTATCATGAGAGATGTAGCTCTGAAACATCTGGACTAGCTGACATAATTGGATATAAGACTTAAAGTTGAATATTTTGCCTTTTGATTAGAGAAGAAATCTGATTTGAATTTAAAAGGATTTTTTTGCCTTTATTTTATTATTGGTTTTGACCAGTACTCCAATTTTGGCAGGGTTACCTTTAACTCAGACTCACTGGAGAGATTGTATAATTATCATGAGAAAGATTATTGTGGTTTAACCGTGCAGCTGCAGTTCATAGTGACTTTTGTTTTACTTTTGGGAGCTCACATCTTAGTCATCATTATACTTTAGATGCTTAGTGAATCTTTACCAATTTCTCTCTCACCTGTATTTATATCCATTGTTTTATTCACAACCTTCTAACTTAATAACAAACTTCCTTATGACATATGATATACAGTCAGGTCCAGAAATATTGGGACATTGACACAATTCTAACATCTTTGGCTCTATACACCACCACAATGGCGTTGGAATGAAACAAACACAATGTGCTTTAACTGCAGACTGTCAGCTTTAATTTGAGGGTATGTACATCCAACTCAGGTGAACGGTGTAGGACTTACAGCAGTTTGCAGATGTGCCTCCCACTTGTTAAGGGACCAAAGGACAGAATAATAATCATAAATCAAACTTTCCCTTCTTAATACTTGGTTGCAAATCCTTTGCAGTCAATCACAGCCTGAAGTCTGGAACGCATAGACATCACCAGACACTGGGTTTCATCCCTGATGATGCTCTGCCAGGCCTCTACTGCAGCGGTCTTCAGTTCCTGCTTGTTCTTGGGGCATTTTCCCTTCAGTTTTGTCTTCAGCAAGTTAAATGCATGCTCAATGGGATTCAGGTCAGGTTATTGACTTGGCCATTGCATAACATTCCACTTCTGTCCCTTCAAAAACTCTTTGGTTGCTTTTGCAGTATGCTTTGGGTCATTGTCCATCTGCACTGTGAAGCGCCGTCCATTGAGTTCTGCAGCATTTGGCTGAATGTGAGCAGATAATATTGCCTGAAACACTTCAGAATTCATCCTGCTGCTTTTGTCAGCAGTCACATCATCAATAAATACAAGAGAACCAGTTCCATTTGCAGCCATACATGCCCACGCCATGACACTACCACCACCATGCTTCACTGATGAGGTGGTATGCTTAGGATCATGAGCAGTTCCTTTCCTTCTCCATACTCTTCTCTTCCCATCACTCTGGTACAAGTTGATCTTAGTCTCATCTCTCCATAGGATCTTGTTTCAGAACTGTGAAGGCTTTGTTAGGTGTTGTTTGACAAACTCTAATCTGCCTTTCCTGTTCTTGAGGCTCACCAATGGTTTACATCTTGTGGTGAACCCTCTGTATTCACTCTGGTGAAGTCTTCTCTTGATTGTTGACTTTGACACACATACACCTACCTCCTAGAGAGTGTTCTTGATCTGCCCAACTGTTGTGAAGGGTGTTTTCTTCACCAGGGAAAGAATTCTTCGGTCATCCACCACTGTTGTTTTCCGTAGTCTCCCGGGTCTTTTGGTGTTGCTGAGCCCAACGGTGCGTTCCTTCTTTTTGAGAATGTTCCAAACAGTTGTTTTGGCCACGCCTAATGTTCTTGCTATCTCTCTGATGGGTTTGTTTTCTTTCTTCAGCCTCTTATATCCACCGTTCACCTGAGTTGGATGTACATAACCTCAAGTTAAAGCTGACAGTCTGCAGTTAAAGCACATTGTGCTTGTTTCATTCCAACTCCATTGTGGTGGTGTATAGAGCCAAAGATGTTAGAATTGTGTCGATGTCCCAATATTTCTGGACCTGACTGTATACCTTTTGTTTTTCTCACCTCATCTCTCCCACCTGTAACTCTCTATATCCAGTCTTCTTATGTATGTTTTTTTTTAACTACTAGTACCTCACCCTTGTGTCACTCATCCATTCTAAAGTATTGTAGGGGAATCTAAATACATGTGTTAGAGAAATAATTATATGTGGTGTGTTAATATTCAGTCCATCAACAAGAAACACAAACAAAGACCATACAAATAAACATCTAGTATAATGGAAACAAGAAAGTGGACAAGAAAACCAATATCAACACCATACAGTGTAGTTTAAACAAGAAATAAAATTATAAAATGAAACCGCATTCTATGTGAATCATCTGTATTATTCAGGAAGAAAGCACAAGGAAGGATACTGTATGAAGGTCGAAATTTGTTAAAAATAAAACTTGCTTGTGTTTATTACAACACAGTCAATTACTTTATTTTGCACATATTTACATATGTTAATCACCTAATGGGAATGCAATCACTGATTACCTATATGTAATCCCAGATCGTTCAAGTACTCTACAGTTAACTTCCAGAGATGGCTGACCAATGAACCATAAGTCCATACACCAGTCTGAATGGAGCATAACTAATTTGCAGTACTGGTTCCAGCTCATGGACAAACTTATTGCTTTAGTTTTATTACTGTTAACATTGTCTAGCTCCTTTACGTATATTCGCTTTATTTACTTGTACTTTTTAAAATATAATTTATTTCCTGTTTATTGACAATTGCTTTAGATTCACTCATACCTTCATTGCGATAAATATTTTTATAAATAGTATATTTTCTATTTTTGTTTCCATATACACTTACATTATACATATCCTATAAATGAGTTAGATACAATCCTTGCCTGCCAACATTATACACAAGATTGTTTTTGCATTGCTATCACAATACAACTTTAAAGCTATCCCTCTTCTCCACTGTCATTTTTCATAAGGTATATGAATTTCCATCCAGTATCTGTGTCATTTCTGAAGAATAACTGTAAATGCTTCCATCTTTACTGAGCTGTGGAATAGTATACGGTACTTTTTATACTTCTTTCTTATGGCCTTAAACAACATTTTTAATATGTTCTAGGAAAGACAAACTGTTTCAGTTTTTCAGTCTGTTTTATTTAACTTTTATGCTGTTTCCATAAAAAAAAAAAAAACAATTGTGTTACTTGTTGCATCTGTACCGCGTAGCCAGGTGGGGATTTCAAAACCAGCCTGAAATATTGCAATATAAATTGCATAGCATAATATCTTGTTTCAATAAAGGAATGACATAATAATACTTTCCTTTGTTGATACTTTCCTTTTTGCCGATATTTTCAATAGCTCTGATAAATAGATATAACAATACTGCTTTATCATTGATGTATTCAATAGTAGTGCAATTTTTTTATAATATTATATTTTATTGTTTTCACCAAAAACACACATGGATAAAAGGTTAAAGTTACAGCAAGATTGATTTATGGGTAGGTGGCATTTTTTTAATAATAGAACCTAGATTTACTGTCCTCAGAAAGCACAGTGTGACTGAATGAGAATGAAAGGTGCTATACTAATGCAACTGAAGTTCATGGGTGGGGGGACTTGATGTTGGGAAATGTCATGGAAATCCGCAAGGAGAAACACAATTTATTACAGATAGAATGGTCTGGCCTTTAACAGTAGATATTGCTTTAATGTAACTAGAAGTTTTTTTAAAAGAACACCACTAACATAAGTGTAACTGGATTACTTGTGCATTACAAAATAAAAAAAACACATTATAAAAAAAGTGCTGCAATTTTTGTCTAAATTAATTGCATTAAAAAAGGAAAATTAAAGTAAGGCTTTTGTCTTCCTGCTTCTGTTTAGTGGATTTTTCTCATTATGTAACATTTACCAAAATCATATGGCAAGTCTCTCTTAATAGCTGTGGTACAGGATAAAACAGCAGTGAAGAGACAACGGGGTGGAGGAGTGCATGTTTGGACAATACTGCATGGGGTCTATTGTGTTGTCTATGCTATCCCAGATAAGAGATGGCAACTGAATTAGATATGATGGGGCTTTCAACACTGGATACTACCCCTTAGTTATGTCAGTTGTATACATTCCACACACGTGCAATCCTTAGGTGTCAGTTTTTTTTTATCTGTCCTATAGACTTCATTCTACGTCCAAAGCTCCACAGTAAGGAGTAAGTGCAAAACAGACACTGTGGGATCAGTTTACAAAACAAAATATTACAAAATAGATGTATACAATGACACCTATAGAGTAAAACATTTACTTAACTAACTGACAAAAACAAAGTACATGTATAATATCAGCAGCATAAAATAAACAAGATAAGAACATTTCGTTTTTGGCGCTAGTGTCCCTTCAGGAGGGTGGGTGAAAGTGACCTCTCTGTTACGGTATAACAAATCTTGCAACAAGCATCAATGATTCTAGTACTTAGAGTGTCCCGTTAAAAATGTGTCCTACATAGGTATATGTTTTCATTAATATTATTACATAACAAATCCCTATCTAGTACATCAATTTTGACTCATAATAGTTTGTGTAAGTCATGCAAAATTCTAAAATATGTTTTCCCTATTAATAAAATAAAAGTTAGGGCGAAATTGATCTTACCGATTTTTTCTTTTTCTTACATCTTGGCTTTTTGCAACTTGAATAATAATTAAGGGCTGCATATTCCATCAAAGCCGCAAACACGAATAAAAAACAGACAGTAACAAATAGGTCCATTGCAGTGACATATGAAACCCGTGGTAAGGATTTTCTTGCTATCGTACTCAGCGTTGTCATTGTCAATACTGTGGTAATTCCTGAGTGTTAAATAAAATACAGTGTAAAGTTACATTTCAATAGCAGTGCTGTATAAATGTGGTATGTCTTGAATGGAGCAATTTAAAAGAGAATTTTCAGATTAAGAAAAAAAACATATTGCAAGTTACATTTTGATCAATTTTACTTATAAAAAGTGCATACTTGTTTTGCTTATAAAAATTCCAACCAACTCCTACAGTTGAAGATAAAAAGATGCATTTAGTGTTCTGATATGTTTTATTTGTACACTAAACAAGAAAACAAAAAATGAGGGACCCCTGACTAAGGGATACACCTCAAAGAACAGAAATGCCAGAAAAAAATCAGTAAATACTTTATTGGTATAAATAAAAGACATTTATCATGAACACCAGAAAATTATAAAATCAAAAAGACAAGACACATGGGAAAATTTTCATTGCTCTTTGAATAACCCCTTTAGCGATCCCTTTATTTATTCCACATAAAGAACCAGAATGGCTACACTCAACCGGAAAATGCAATATTCCTAAGGGTGCCTCTGAGATCAATGAACAGAACATACTAAATACAGAACACTCCAATTTAATATAGTTTATTTCTCGTGCTTTGGATCACTGGATGCACGCCTGTATATGTGGCAGTATAGCAGCAATTATGGCAATGGCTTTGTATTATTGACGTGCTTCTGTGATGGCATATGTTGTGCCTTAGACACGTTTTGGACGAGTTTAATATTAAGACCTATGTCTCCTATCAAGATTGATCAAGAATTTTCCCATGTGTCCCTTTTGATTTTATAATTTTCTGGTGTTCACGATAAATGTCTCTTATTTATACCAATAAAGTATTTACTGTAGATGAAAACAAATACGTATCTGGTCAGCGCGTAATGAACGCAATGGATGTCGGGCGGTTCTTATACTAACGTCCTCGATATGGCTGAGGTATATAAAAGGTAAAAAAGACAAAAACACTAGATTGGTGCAGTATGTCTCACCCAAGATACATATCGAGTATTATGGTTATATATTAACTCACAGAGCAAGAGCCCCAACACTGGCTCTGAGTGGGAATGCGCATGCGGGTTGTTTTTATTCTGAAATATTGTCAGGTAACCCACTCTTTATTGTCGAAGATTCTTCACAAGATGTTCAGTGCAGAAATGTGGAAGCAGAAATAAAACAAATCTCTGTGTGTATCTGAAATATTGTGATTTCAATATCACAATATTTCAGATACACACAGAGATTTGTTTTATTTCTGCTTCCACATTTCGGTTTAAGCCAATCTTTCACCTCGCTAGCCTTCACCGGCCATCTAATCGCTAGTAAAGAAGACGGGTGGCCGGCAGCTTCATACTTAGTAACAACTGCAATCATTCTAGAGCAGAACACCTTGGTCTGAGGGGTAGCCTGACTATGTTAAGAGAATCTGGAAGGATTTTAATTGATTACCGGTACAGTAACGCTCCTCGCGTTATATTCGAGTCTTGAGTATTCTTTAATTTCCATAATAAATCTCTATCCATCAAGTTATATTCGGGTCGCGCTATACTCGAGTATCTACGGTACTGATTTTTTACCGGCACTCCTGTTCGAGGTGTATCCCTTAGTCAGGGGTCCCTCATTTTTCATTTTCTTGTTTAGTGTTCGAATGGTTGAAGGTTTGATCTTTTTGAACATGTCTGTTCTTACAGACTTAAGGTAGGAGAGACGTGACTACAGTGGTTCAGGGTCACCTGACTTTTGTGGTTGTTTATGTTTTATTTGTACAAGCACCTGTTATTCTATTTTAAAACATACTTACTAATGGAAGTTAATGTTGGCACCATAACCGTTGCAGAACTATGGGTAGAATCAATGAAACATAGTACAGAACACTTCACTTTAATATAGTTGTAAATACAGTAAAAACACAGTTAAGTAATAAGTGATGAAGAATTGGTTACAAAATATGATCATACATTGCGTAAGCCTGCCACAGTGTACGATCATATTTTGTAACTCAATCCTCATAATTGAAAAAACAAAATAAACTATATTAAATTGGAGTGTTCTGTATTTAGTATGTTTTGTTCATTGATCTCAGAGGCATCCTTAGGAATATTGCATTTTCCGGTTGAGTGTAGCCATTCTGGTTCTTTATGTGGAATAAATAAAGGGATCGCTAAAGGGGTTATTCAAAGAGCACTGAAATTTCATTGCTCTTTATTTCAGTGCACTTCCGCAAACTCAATTCACCGACCCTGCAGTGAATCTGGCATTCCCATAAGTGCACCAAATCGAGCCGCCGATAAACCTGCTGACCGCAGCCACAAACCGCCAAACGCATCCAAAAAAACGCCCAAAAAAACAATGAACGCATCCAATAAACTGCCGAAAAAACAATGAACACATCCGAAAAACAGCTGAAAAATCACCGAAAGCATGCGATAAACTGCAGAAAAACAAAGAACGTATTTGAACAGCCAAATGCTGCCGACCAGCCACCGAACAAAAGTCAAAAACCTGTAAAAAAAAAGCGCAACTTTTAAAAGGCGTTTTTTAAAAAAAAAAAAAAAAAAACGAATACATGAAAATGCGTGGAAAATATATATAAGAACATATGAATAACTACGGGGCCCTGCTTTGCTAGGACCTCACACGCATACGAGTTAATTTTGTTTCCTTTTGACACCAGTGGGACTCTTTAAAAAACAATAAACAGGTCTGTTACAGAGAAAAAAAAAGACGTTTAAGAAAAATCAGAAGCAAAAATGTTGCTGAAAAAATAGCAGCTCAAATCCTGACCATGACTGACCAAACCTTCCCACAGGCAGACCAAACCCTGCCAACAACCACCCTAAAACCCACTCACGGAAGTCCCATTCATATGTATATAGAGCAGGGTCTGCAGTTTGGGCTCCACCCCTCGTCCTTTTATCGGTTTTTGGCTCCAGTTCAACCCACCTTGCTAAGAAAAGCCAGTTTGTGAAATAATGTTTAAGTTTGCATAATGGGTTTGCTTATTATTATGCTTGTATTCTTCTATACTCTCATTTTTAACATTATTATTTGAAGCAAAACAGGAAAAAACTGCAGTTCCAAATTACCACAGAAAAAAGGTCTCAGAAAGATTTTCAAAATATTTATATAGGAAATGAAACGTAAACACACCATTCCGAGTTTTGCATCAATTTCAATTTCAGTCTGTGCTTGTACCATAACAAAAAACGGTATTATAGCTATTTATGATATATATTTTCTTCTTTCTATTAACTTGTAATTTAAGCAAACCTGGAAAAAAAATTATTTGTTCCATATATACACCATACTAGTAGTACAGACAGTAATCTATATTTAGTTCACAGATTTAGTACAATCATTACCGATAGGCTGCATACACAGACATTTGTGTGAAAAGTTTACCTGATTAAGCTTTTTTAAATTAAAGAACCAGATGGGCGTCAATCTCAAGACAGGTGCTTTACGAAAAATAATTTGATGCCCTGCATTTTCTCAAACATATTTTATGCATAAACATAATTAGTTTACAGGAGCATTACCGTTTTTTGCATCTTGCTGAAATACAGATTACATATTCAAACAAACATACTTTTTAATATGATAGCTACAGAAATTTGAGATTTTCACAGCATACGTAAGCTTTTTAAACAGAAAAATGAGCACTCTCAAAACTTTAATTCCACCTGAATGGCTGTCGTGGTTACAGAAAATGCATTTTGATTTGTGGAAAATGACTTTATGGTTGTTGGAGTACTCTCCTCAACGGAATTCCTAAGAGACAGTGAATGTTTTGGAATCAAAATGCAATAAACAATTTTTTTTCTTTGGAACATTTGAGATATGTATACAGGCTGAGCGCCTAATTCTTCCAGGTTTTCAGAATCTGACTAGGATTATGAAGCAGGAGGGGTGGATGGATGCAGAAGGGAGAACCACCAAAATAAAACAAAAAAACCCTTAAAACATATGTACCAGAAAAATACACACTAAGAGAGGCTGAGCAGCCCTTTGTGAGGGGCATGCTGCACAGAGCTAGTGTATCTCTCAATGGCTTTGTGCAGCATGTCACATGCCGGGGCTGCATAGAGCTTCCCAGTGAAGGAGGACGTGTCTGGAGCAGCAGGTAGGTGAGGAAACTCATGTCTAGAAGACCCAAAAATCTCTGGTTTTTGGAATCTTCCAGATAACAGGTGCTCCCCCTGTATATACATGCAAAACCAGAATGGCTGCCTAAATATGCATGTTTCATGAGGGTGTTTTGAAGACCAATGAATACAACATATTAAATATCGAGCATTTCATTTCAAAAAGTTGTAATGATGTGAAAAACACTGAATTTAGGAATAAATATTAATTTATTTACAAACTATCATCATACATTACGAAAGTCTGCGACAATTTCAAAGTAACCCATGACCGATTTTAACTTTGAACTGCAATGAGATCCAGGAGGATGTATGTCACAAATAAAATCTTATGCAATGTTTGATCATATTTTGCAAAAATATTTTATTCCTAAATTCAATGTTCTTTAATATATTTAAAAAGTAGCGTGCTCTGTATTTGTTATGTTTTATATCTACAGTATATTCACATTCATATATACACTTGCATACAATATATAGTTTTTTGTGCGTAAACACATATAAAGATGTAAAGTGTTAAGTGTCATGTGTATGGATTCTAATAGGGAATGTAAAACAGGCAATCGAAAGAAGATGACTTCTACTGCTGGGTTGTCCTCCTGTATTACAGCAAGGTAATATCTATTAAGCCAGTTGCTTTTGTGCCTGTTCCCCTCAAAAGACTCATTCAAGGTGAATATGTTAGCATTATTGCTGTCTGCGAGGAACAGAGTTTCACCTTTGCTGGTCACTGGAGCTTTATTTTAATGGCAGCACAGCAGGCACTATTAATTCAGGCCACCATTACTAATTGAGCAATTCGAAAGACTTATGGATCTGTTTGTTTGATAACAGCCAACATTAACAGTTAATTCATGTAGTGTTCCACATGGAAAAAGAGGTAAAGCACATCTCAAGAACGGGTCTTGGGTTTAGCGCCAAGCTAGCCTGTCCAAAAATTTGCGACAGTGTAAAGGTAAGGTTGACATTAAGCAACAAGTGAAAATATATTTGAACCATTTTCCTGTTTCACCAGCACTGACATTTCTTTACATTTTTTAATCAGGACGCTTGGACTCCATCTTAGATGGAAAATGTAACAAAAATGTCTTACCCAATGCTGTTCTTGCTGGCGTAGCATCTTTTTTTATCCAAAATGATACCCAGGATAATACAACTGTTAATATGCAAGGGATGTAAGTTTGAATGGTGAAGTATCCCATTCTTCTGCTTAAATCAAAGTACACAGTCATGACAATATAGTCACCTAAGGAAATATAGAGAAAATATTGTAAAAATCGAAATTCCGTCACATGGTACAAAGTTTGTACATATTTGCGTTCACTTGAAATTTGTTTCATAGAACAACAACAAAATACCATATGTGTGCTATAAAAAAACATTCGTGTCACCATATTCAATAAATTACTTGTCTTTCTATCAGGGTTATCCAAAGAGATCCGAATTGCTTGAGAAAGGTAACCGAACGCTGAAAATCAGCGTTCGGTTACCTTTCTTGACCATTCGGCTATCCAGAGAGCAGGCAATTCGCCAAATCCTAGCGAATTGCCTGAACATACAGTGTCTGTTCGGTGCCTGTTCGAGGGCAGTGAAATCCCCATGAAAAAGCACTGCTTCGGCTATTCAGAGAACACAAACCAGCAGTGAAAGGTTCCCCTAATGCCCTGCCATTCGGTGGCTTCATGCGGCAAATTTATTCAGGAGAATCCCATAGGCTTCAATGTTAAAAATATTCCCGTTTTAATTCAATATCTAATAAACCGTTCATTATAAAATTCTGCAGTAAAGAGTCTCTTTATTTATAGATTTTTTAGGATACTTTAAGCATTTTTCTGAAATTTTTCTGCAAAATTTCAGACATTTTCGCTCAGTAGTTTCTTTGCAAACAGCGTTTCAATTTCACATTCATACAAATGGTTTTGCTAATTTATTCACCTCCCTCTGTCTGCGGTGTCGGCTGCTTTGGCTGCGTGCGGGCTTTTCGACGGGTTTATCCAGATGTTTTTGTGGCTTTTCAGCGTGCATTCGGTGGGTTTTGCGGTTAGTTTTCGGTGGGTTTACGGCAGCTTTTCCCTGCAATTCGGGGACCCTGTGGTGTTTGCTGAATACACCGCAGGGTCACCGAAATGGGATCGGCAAAAGGAACCGAATTGAAGAGAACGAAAAGTCACCGAACATGCGGTGACTTTTCGAATCTCTTTGGATAACCCTGTATATTATATCTATGGATATACTTGAATGGACAGTCCTTCCCTCTACATTAGTAGAAAGGAAACAGTTTGGAGAATTAATGATTTAAAAGTTTGACTTTGTTTCCGTTTCCCATTGTGATGTGTTCTGTGATATCTGCATTTGGTTTTATTTAGGAGACTTTTAACCAAGAAGGCTCATCCCCTCACATCATGAAAGCATGATCCATTATAAGAATGCCCTTACATAACTTGGGAGTTGGAGTTACCCTGATGACTTATGCTGTCAAATTACTTGGTGGATTAGTTGGTCTGTGTACAGCACACTGTTTACAATCAAACTAAGTTCAACTTTAACCCTTTCGCTGCTGAGGCGTTTCACACCTCTGTGCTGAGGTCATATTTACCGGTTTTGCTCATCATGTTTAAATGCGTTTTGAAGGCTTATTTTAGTATATGACCCAGACATATTATATATCGTTCTTTCCGTCAGACTCGGCAGATTAATAATATGTCATTATTATATGTATACGTCATGACCTGTCTGTATATTATAACAAAAAATGCAATAAAATATGAATTTTAAATAATTTACAACGTGTAAAGTGTATTTTTTTCACATTTTAACATGCGAGCAATTGCGGTTATATTTTGTATGGGGTGCGCTTGTTAAAAAAATTAGAGATGGGGTCTTGTTACATTTTTTTTTGAGGGAAATTACGCGATTTTTAACAAACGCACCACATACAAAAATCGTTAGTGCAGCATCATTGTTCACATTATAATTGAAATGGGAACAATATTTCTGCATTAAAAAAATTTATTTTTAATTTTTTTTTTTTTAAACTTTTTTCACAGTCGTGTTTGGTATCGTTGGAACGGCCGTGCTCTGGCCGATCCAACAGTACTAGCTGCCACGGATCGGGAGATAGGGGGTCATTGGAACCCCCTATCTCCACCGTTGGTGGCAGCTAGGGGTTAACTCCAGGACTGGCGTCATCGTGCTATGCACGATGACGCCAGTCCTCAGGGGGAGTTCCCGGAGGCTTGGCTGACATCCAACATGTCGGCCAGCTCCGGGAAAGGATCACGAACTGGCGCTTTTCAGCGCCGATTCGTGATCCGGCTCCCCAGGGGTTAATTAGAGCCACCGTTTGGAAGGGCAGGCTGTGCCCTTCCAAGCGGTGCCTGTCTTAACCCCCTGCTCTTCGGCGATCGGGAGGGAGAGAGGTCCGAAGGACCTCCCTCCTCCCTTTCAGGCGCCTCCTCCGCACATGCGGGGGGCGCCTGAATTAGATGTCATCGCGTCGCCGCGATGACATCTAATGTCCCCGCCGGGCTCCCGAGTGCTGGGCTGACATCCAAGATGTCAGCCCGCACTGGGGGGGCGCAGCAATCCGCCGGAATCTGGCAGATTGCTGCCTCCTGTGCTCGGACGCGCTGAGCGCGTCCGTAGCACAGGAGAACCACTTGGCTGGACGCGCTGAGCACGTCCATAGCAGCCAAGTGGTTAATACCTTCAGACACTACTTCAGAGCTGTTTGGAGAAGATGTGCCAGCTGTTTTACTATATATGATGTAGTACTAGGGTTATGTCCTTAGACATAACACGTTTGTTTCTATCGCACAGATGCTGAGGTACTGTCACTGGGTGGAGGAGCGGTAATGCTGGTATTTTATCCTTCCTTGGAGCTGGAGTCCTGTACCACCACTCGTCCCTACCTGCCTCCCACTCTCCAGTTCAGGGCCCCCACCCCTTCCTCCATGCCTTCCAATTTCCGGTCTGGAGCTGCCACCCCCTCCACATTGTTCTCGAGTCCTTTCCCCAAAACTCCCTTTCACCCTCGGTTCCGTTCCTTTACCAAACTCCTTCTCACCTCTGGTAACTCCCCCCACTCAGTTTGTTCAGGAAAGTATCTTAAGTGAACAAAAATTTTATTATTTTTATCCAATTAATTGAAAAAATAATCAACAAACTAATTGATTATTAAAATAATTGTTAGTTGCAGCCCTGTTAGTCTACAAATTCCTATTGCAACAGTAATGTGTCACGTCTCGGCCTTGCCCCCTGCTGGTGGTAGCAGGGATTCCTGTTTGTTTTTGTTTTCAGGCTGCAGGCCATCTGTTGGGCTTATTGGTCTGCGGTCACATGACCTGTTCTGCCCTATATGTAGGACCAGGATTCCCCTTGATCCTTGGACCAGGATAGTCTTTCTTGCCTAGTCCCTGTGTGCTGGTTAACTTTGATAGTCTGTGTATGACCTCTGGCTCATGTGTTTAGGATCTCTCTCTTGTCTGACCCCTCTAGTTATGATATTCTGTGTATGACCTTTGGCTCTTGTATTTGGATCTCTCTTCTGTCTGTCCCCTGTACCGTGCTTATTTATCCGTGTAATGCCTGCATTCATTGTATGTCTGGTTTATGTTTTATACACCTTGCAGACCTAGCTTAGTTACTATTTCAAGACCACCTTTCAAGGATCTCAGTCAGGGCTTTGTGATCTTTCTAATTCCTGTAATATCCTGGTTTGTTCCCTGGAATCTGTATACCTGCCCTTAAGGCTTCAATCTCCGCAGATTGGGGGCTCCCCATCACCCTATAGGGGGCTCACCATTACATTATCCTGGTCCCTTAATAGAAGCTGGCAGGTATGTCTCATATGTATGAAGCTGTATTGAACTGTGTGCTTGCCATGCTGAAAGAGCTGCAGAGGTTAATGGAGGCTCTGAGCCTATCACCTGCTGCAGCTAACGATGCAGCACCACCCTGCACTACTTGCAAACCCATGTCTGAGAAGGAAAGACGCAGGTTGTATGGTCTCTGTTTTATTGTACAGATCCAAATCACACTATTGGACATTGTGTATTAAAACCTGTTAAGCAATGGCAGGGGAACCATGTATCCAGGTATCGCTATGGAGGTACTGGTGTGTCCTCCATAGGCATCCAGACTGGCAGAATAGCCACCTCAAATCTGTTGAATCATGGGATCACTATGCCCTCGTTTCACAGTGAGGTTGCAGTGTCTCCGGTTGGGAATGCTATGCCAGCCATGTCTGTATCCACTGGCACGCTGCCAGCAATGTCTGTATCCACTGGCACGCTGCCAGCCATGTCTGTATCCACTGGCACGCTGCCAGCCATGTCTGTATCCACTGGCACGCTGCCAGCCATGTCTGTATCCACTGGCACGCTGCCAGCCATGTCTGTATCCACTGGCACGCTGCCAGCCATGTCTGTATCCACTGGCACGCTGCCAGCCATGTCTGTATCCACTGGCACGCTGCCAGCCATGTCTGTATCCACTGGCACGCTGCCAGCCATGTCTGTATCCACTGGCACGCTGCCAGCCATGCCTGTTCTCACGGGTAATGAAAAGCCAGCCATGCCTGTTCCCACTGGCAATGAAATGCCGGCCATGTCTGTATCTACTGGCACGCTGCCAGCCATGCCTGTTCTCACTGGTAATGAAAAGCCAGCCATGCCTGTTCCCACTGGCAATGAAATGCCAGCCATGTCTGTATCTACTGGCACGAAGCCAGCCAGGTCTGTTCCCACTGGCACAAAACCAGCCATGTCTGTATCTACTGGCACGACTCCAGCCATGTCTGTATCCACTGGCATGCTGCCAGCCATGTCTGTATCCACTGGCACGCTGCCAGCCGTGTCTGTTCTCACTGGTAATGAAAAGCCAGCCATGCCTGTTCCCACTGGCAATGAAATGCCAGCCATGTCTGTATCTACTGGCATGAAGCCAGCCATGTCTGTTCCCACTGGCACAAAACCAGCCATGTCTGTATCTACTGGCACGACTCCAGCCATGTCTGTATCCACTGGCACGCTGCCAGCCATGTCTGTATCCACTGGCACGCTGCCAGCCATGCCTGTTCTCACTGGTAATGAAAAGCCAGCCATGCCTGTTCCCACTGGCAATGAAATGCCAGCCATGTCTGCTTCCCCTGGCACGAAGCCAGCCATGTCTGCTTCCCCTGGCACGAAGCCAGCCATGTCTGTTCCCACTGGCAATGAAAAGCCAGCCATGTCTGTATCTACTGGCACGCTGCCAGCCATGCCTGTTCTCACTAGTAATGAAAAGCCAGCCATGCCTGTTCCCACTGGCAATGAAATGCCAGCCATGTCTGTATCTACTGGCACGAAGCCAGCCATGTCTGTTCCCACTGGCACAAAACCAGCCATGTCTGTATCTACTGGCACGACTCCAGCCATGTCTGTATCCACTGGCACGCTGCCAGCCATGTCTGTATCCACTGGCACGCTGCCAGCCATGCCTGTTCTCACTGGTAATGAAAAGCCAGCCATGCCTGTTCCCACTGGCAATGAAATGCCAGCCATGTCTGTATCTACTGGCACGAAGCCAGCCATGTCTGCTTCCCCTGGCACGAAGCCAGCCATGTCTGTTCCCACTGACAATGAAAAGCCAGCCATGTCTGTATCTACTGGCACGCTGCCAGCCATGCCTGTTCTCACTAGTAATGAAAAGCCAGCCATGCCTGTTCCCACTGGCAATGAAATGCCAGCCATGTCTGTATCTACTGGCACGAAGCCAGCCATGTCTGTATCTACTGGCACGAAGCCAGCCATGTCTGTATCTACTGGCACAAAGCCAGTCATGTCTATCTACTGGCACGATGCCAGCCATGTCTGTATCCACTGGCACGATGCCAGCCATGTCTGTATCCACTGGCACGAAGCCAGCCATGTCTGCTTCCCCTGGCACGAAGCCAGCCATGTCTGTTCCCACTGGCAATGAAAAGCCAGCCATGTCTGTATCTACTGGCACGATGCCAGCCATGTCTGCTTCCCCTGGCACGAAGCCAGCCATGTCGGGTACTGGTAATGAGAAGCCAGCCATGTCGGGTACTGACAATATGTCATTCATGATGCCTGAGGCTGGCACCTTGCCAGTGGTGTCCGGGACAAGCTGTATGTCAGCAATGACAGCTGCGCCCATGTTAGGCGAGACAGCTGCACCCAGGTTAGACGAGACAGCTGTGACCACGTTTTGTTATGAGGCCGACGTGCCTGGATTGGCACATGAGACCACTGTGCCCTTGCCCCACAGTGAGTCCAGTGTTGTCCCCACCATTGTCAAGCCTTGTGAGGTGGTCACAAAGTCTATGTCTTGCTCAAAGAGAAGACAGGAAAAGGTGATCAACCCTAGCCAATCTGGTTCTGAAACTTCCACACTCTAAGTCCGAGGTTGCCTTACTCCGCACAGTAATCAGGGAAATCCGGCAAGCTGGTGGTTTGAAGGGTACTATGATCCCCAAATCACATTGTGTTCCCAAGGGATATATACGGACGCCCTCTGGCTCTTTGATGCGTGAGACGTACTGGGTAGTGCTCCAGAGACACCCTGGCATTCTGCAAGGGCTGTTGGAAGAGTCTGATTCAGATGATCCACAATATACTCCTCCTGGGGAGAGGTGTAAGACTGTTGTGGCGCCAACTGTACCATGTCCTGGTGATGTCCCATATCCCGAGAGTTTACCAGTCATGCACACACCCTGTACTGTATCGGTCGGGGCCATGTCTAATGGCAAGGTCATTGTCTCTGGGGCAGACAGTAATTCCACTGTGTCTAGTGGTTCCACTGTGAGATGTAATATACAATCTCAGGGCAAGACTACTGTCACTGGATCTGGCAGTACCTCTATTGCCTCTATGTTCTATGGTGTGGACAGAACTCCTAGATCACTGCCCAGGAGACGCAAGGTGAGTAACCGTAACCAACCTGGGACTGATGATTCACTCCGTTCAAGGTCCAAGGTACTCATGCTATCCGACCCTCGGGTACGAGACTCTAGCCCGGTTGCCGAGGGTTGTGTACGGGCCTCTAATGGTGCAGTGATCTGCAGAGAGGACCTGGAGGTTTACGAAAGAGCTTTGCTTGCTCAGGCACATACTGACTACTGAGTCTGAGTGGGATTCCAATGGGTACTGGGTACTGGTGACTGGTCTTATCCGTTTTCATGCCGTCCATGTTTTCTTTCTTGGGTGCCCAGGAGGTCACCCGTAAGGGAGGGGGTTATGTCACGTCTCGGCCTTGCCCCCTGCTGGTGGTAGCAGGGATTCCTGTTTGTTTTTGTTTTCAGGCTGCAGGCCATCTGTTGGGCTTATTGGTCTGCGGTCACATGACCTGTTCTGCCCTATATGTAGGACCAGGATTCCCCTTGATCCTTGGACCAGGATAGTCTTTCTTGCCTAGTCCCTGTGTGCTGGTTAACTTTGATAGTCTGTGTATGACCTCTGGCTCATGTGTTTAGGATCTCTCTCTTGTCTGACCCCTCTAGTTATGATATTCTGTGTATGACCTTTGGCTCTTGTATTTGGATCTCTCTTCTGTCTGTCCCCTGTACCGTGCTTATTTATCCGTGTAATACCTGCATTCATTGTATGTCTGGTTTATGTTTTATACACCTTGCAGACCTAGCTTAGTTACTATTTCGAGACCACCTTTCAAGGATCTCAGTCAGGGCTTCGTGATCTTTCTAATTCCTGTAATATCCTGGTTTGTTCCCTGGAATCTGTATACCTGCCCTTAAGGCTTCAATCTCCGCAGATTGGGGGCTCCCCATCACCCTATAGGGGGCTCACCGTTACATAATGCTACTGTAAAATGTTTAATGTTTTGTTTTATCTACTGCTCTTCTGTCTTTTAATTAGTGTACTTGTTCATTAATTAAATATCTGTTTAGTTTTCCTAAACTTTTGGACAATTGTTTTTTTAGTGCTTTGGCCATCGTTTATTCCATATTTATGATAGATTTTTTTTCTCGCTTTGTCCTCGCAGAACCTACTTGCTGTATAAAAATCTAATCTGAACATTTTTATGGGAAAAATAACCTCCCGGGTAGACATTTTTAATGTTGAATCATAAAATATTTATTTTGTGCAATGTCTAAAACACTTCTCAACATGAGAACAATATAATTCATAGCTGAGGCAGCCATGTGAGGATGTGTTTCTGCATTCTCATAGGGTATCTGAATATGGATTTTTTTTAACGTAGGAAACAAACCAAAGTTCCGCACTAAACAAGGAATATATTAATAAGAACTTGATTCTTAAAGAATATTTCATATTGTTAGTGTCAGCTTATGTAATTTTCAGATGATTAGTTGATTGCTTGTTCTACTCTGAAATTTAATCCCTAATTTAATAACAACAACAATGTCATTAGAGGCATAAAAATATACAAACAAACATTGGTTTACTAATTTAATCTGGCAATTTCGGAATACAGACTCAATTTCCACCCTTTGAGTGCCAGGGCATTTTTGAATATTGTGTAAGCTGGAGGCCAGGTAAATTTGACTCTAATAATGGTTAAACAAATGCTGCAAATAAACACATACTCTTATAGCAGATGCAATGGTTTATTCTGATCATCAAAATAGGTCATGACATTATTTTTCTAGGAGGATATTTGATTAACCTCCTTTATTTTACATTTACCTTGTAACTTTTCTGGCACCAGCAATTATTCTGTGTCTAACTGACAGCAACATAAATAATCAATCCAGCGCCATTTGACTTAGTATACCCAAGGAGCTCATTAAAATTGCCTTGCATTGCCATTCATCCTCTATTACCCTTCTACTCCCTGTATTGCACCACCCTGGTCTGTCCTGATGCATCTCATTATTTCTCACATTAAACACATCCGATTCACCGTTGTATTCTAGTTTTTCACACTACTCCTTTCAGATTGTAAACTCCCTCTAGCAAGTTCATCTCTTTCCTATTTTTTTCTGGGTTTCTCGAACTTTTTTGTTAAATGATGTTTGTTTTGGAATTATAGATTTTGACGACTTTGCTGACGCTCTAATAATTGTAATTTTACTTGCAGTATTTGTACAATCTATATAGAATAACCGGACACTGAAATTCAGCATAAGGTGACATTTCGGGTCCATTCGGCTATTCAGAGAGCAAGCAGTTCGTCAAATTTTGGTGAACCAGTTCAATAGGAACCATGAGTGATTAAGGTTTGATCGATAAAGGTTTGCTCAACACCCCTCCTCCTTACAACGAAGGGATAACCAAATGGGTGTTAGCTCTTACGCAGTTGGCCATTGGGCCATCAAATTAATTGGCCACATTTCACCCGATGGCCAACCGCGTAAGAGCTAACGCCCATTTCATTATCCCTTCGTTGTATGGAGGAGGGCTGTTGATCAAGCATTTATCGATCAAACCTTAATCACTCATGGTTCCTATTTGATCGTACTCGTTCACCAAACACATGTGACAACTCACTTATCTGATTGGTCATATTTTGATCTATGGCAAACCGTATAAGAGCGTCCGCCCATTTAAGAATCTTTGTGGTGTTACGAGGAGGTGTTATTGATCATACTTTTATCAATTTAATCGTCATTACTCCACCCGTGCCAATAGGATTATTATTAGTGTGTTTCGCCTCAGGGATCAGGAATGTGGCGATTAATATTATTATCAACACAACGCTCAGTATTTAATCTATGGTCATATTAATACACATATTATTACTCTGCGATCACTATTTATTATCCATTGGTTGAACAATGACACGTGGTGGTACATTGATGTGATTAGATTTAGTCAGTCATCGTTAGCTCATTGCTGACGCCGGCTGTCAGCACTTAATGATATGTAGAATGTACCCATTTCTTATTGGTTTATCTAAGTGGATCTAATGCTTTTAAGGAGGGAGGCAGACAAGCTACGACAAGCTATTCATTTCAATTCTTGCTCCAGATGAAGCCGGTTGAGACCTGCGAAACATATGTCGAGCTGAGTGCCTAAGTTTTTGGTTTTATTGCTGTATGTTTTGTGAGTGCAGATGTGAGGGTAAGAGCAGAATCTTTGAGCATTAGGGTTAGCAGTAAGCATGAGAGGCTGTAAGCTAGAGTATCCAATGACTATAGCAACTTTGTATCCTGGTGGAAACTTATTTGTAGCCTGAGCAAGAAGCCGATTTCTGTGGTAATTTTCCACATTGATTTACCTGCAATTGGGGAAATCATGCTTCTGCAACAATAGCCGCTCTATTAAGTATTATACAGTATATCTCTACTTTCACCTCACTATGCCGTTGTCTATATGTTGATTTTAAGGTTGGTATCTGGGAGTGTCTTATTTTGATGAATTAAAGGCATTTGTGCCATTGTTTTGTGCCACTCCTAGATAAACAGTTACTAATCCGTCAGGGGCAGTCTACTGGTGAATAAACTTTTTTGTTTTTGCTAATATTTGCAGGTTCAGTCCTGCTCAGGGAGTGTTATCCCAAGTCGTATTTTGGGATAAGTGATTGTATGACCAAGGGGTGTTCCTTGGTCTTTCCTTTTTCATTTGCTTTAATGCCAATTACTGATTGCGCTCCCAATGTTAAGTATAGGATGCCATAAACTATGTTAAGCTCACGCAAGCTAGCACAATCACTGATGCACTATGAATTTTAGTGGGTTTAACGTTAGGAATGTAATATGGGGGGCATGCATTAAAGACACTTATCCAAGCGGTAACAGTTGCATATCTGAACGTTCCCGTTAGCGTTCAGTATGTAATCTAGCCCAGAGTTGGGAGGGTTTGGTTTTACCTCTTCAATAGGTCAGTGAATTAATATGATTTCCTTTTATTTAAACTAAAATACTTTAGCAAAAATTGGGGAAAGCTGTTGCAGAAAATATATTTCTGTAACTTCAGACAACATGTCTTAATATATTTTGCATTTGTGCAATCTGAATTTAGATATGTGGGGGTAATCTTTTTCCTTCGTATTTTTAGTATTGTCTCTAACACTAAAGTGCACTAACTGACAGAAGGGTGTAATAAGGAACGGCAGGGTCTGCTAGGTAACAAGGTAAAAGGAGGTCTCCATTGTTTTGCATGTTATGAGAGTGTTAAGTATTTCATTATATGCAACAATTAGTTTTTTAATTTAAAAATTAAGGATATTATAATAATACTAAAAGGGCACTCTGTTGAAAAAAAGGGAGCCTGTGGGTTAATCATTAACCCCTCCATACCACCACACATTTTTTTCAGCAGTTCTTGCTTACATTGTTTAAAAATGATCTAACATCCTATGCCATAGTTTCACATCTATTCCTCCAGCTGGCCATTGACTCACCGCTGGAAGCTTTACATTACGGTAGGATACATTTTTAACAGCATAAACACAATATTATAATCTATATGGAGACCACAAGAGTGTTCCGATCTCAATGCGGATCTCAAAGGAAAAGGTGGGACTTGATAGAATCACTCAGCAACAATTGCCTTCTATCATAAGAGGTGTTGAGCTGGAGAGTAGTGGTTTGAGATGTCTTCCTGGGGCTACTGCTTGTAGAGACAGGAGACGTATTCTCAATATTGTCAAACAAGCAAAGCCGGAAGGGGAAGTGGACGTTCTAGTACATCTAGGGACAAATGACTTGGCTAGCAATGAGGTTTCTGAGATTAAGGAAGATTTTTGTGTTCTTGGAGGTGAAATACAGCAGATTGCGTCCACTCAGGCCCGGATTTGCACCTCCAGGAGCCTGTAGGCACAGAAATGCGGAGCGCCCCTACCCCCCAAAACTGAAACGTTTTTTCTCCGTGCTCAAATCAAAAGAAGAGGCAGAATGTGTTGCCTTTTTTGAATTAGTTACAATTACAAGTATTTATAAAGCGTCAACAAATTCCATAGCACTTTACAATGGGAGAAACAGAATAACAAATATACATATATGTTACACACGTGGAACAGAAGGAGGAAGGACCCTGCTCGAGAGCTTACAAACTAAGAGGAGAGGGGTGACACATTAGGTGAGGATGAATAGTGTATTTGAAGTAGCGGGTTGCATGAGGACTGTATGGGAAGATGGAGTAGGAAATGACAGTGGGGGATCATGGAGTGAGCTGATAGGCATCTCTATAGTAATGCATTTTCAGAGACTTCTTGAAGGACTGGAGTGACGGATGAGTCTGATGTTGCGGGGGAGTTCCATAGAAAGGGTGCAGCTTGGGAGAAGTCTTGAAGCCGAGTCTGGCATAGGTGTTCATTACAGACTGCAGAGGCAGAATCTGGGATCTCTTAAGGCCAGAGAGAAGGAGGTTACAGTAGTCAAGGCGGGTGATAATAAGAGCTTGGATGGGCATTTTAGTAGAGTCTGGATTAAGAAAGGGACGGATGCGTGCAATGTTTTTTAGGTGGAAGTAGCAATATTTGGTTAGAGACTGAATGTGAGGAGTAAAGGATAGATTGGAGTCCAAGAGGACCCTGAGGCAATGGAGCTTGAGAGGTAGAAGTAATGGTGGCACCATTCACCTGAAGAGAAATTGGCGCAGGGATGGAGGTTTTAGAGGGAGGGAAGATCAGAAGTTCAGTTTTAGAGAGGTTGAGATTTAGGAAATGGGAAGTCATCCAGTCGGAGACAGCCGAAAGGTCAGCAGTAACATGGTCCAACACCGGAGGAGAGAGATCAAGAGAGGAAAGGTAGATTTGGGTGTCATCAGCATAGAGGTGATATTGGAATCCATAGGAAGAGATGAGGTTGTCCAAAGAGGCAGTATAGATCGAGAAGAGTAGGGGACCCAGAACAGAGCCTTGAGGTACCCCAACTGAAAGATGAAATTGTGGTGTAGAGACACCAGGGAAGAAGAAACTGAAGGAGCGAAAAGAGAGACAGGAAGAGGAACAGGAGAGAGTGATGTCACTGAGGCCAAATTGACGCAGTGTTAGGAGCAGGATTGGGTTATCAAGTGTTGAATGCAGCGGAAAGGTCAAGAAGAATAAGGAGGGAGAAGTGACCTTTGGTTTTGGTGGTAGCTAAATCATTAGTTACCTTGGTCAGAGCAGTCTCAGTAGATTGTTGGGAGCGAAAGCTAGACTGGTGCAGATCAAGTAGAGAGTTAGCAACAAGAAAACTGGTGAGCTGGTTATGGACCAGACGTTCTAAGATTTTGGAGGCAAAGGGGAGCAGAGAGATGGGACAGTCATTCAAGAGGGAGGTAGAATCAAGAGATGGCATTTTTAGAATGGGGTGATCAAAGCACGTTTGAATACAGAGAAGAATATCCCAGAGGAGAGGGAGAGGTTAAAATATGAGTCAAAGCAGGGACAGCAACTGGTAGGACAGGCTGAATAAGGTGTGAGGGGATGGGATCAAGTGGACAGGTGGTCGGATAGGAGGACATAAGAAGTTCTGTTACATCCTTCTCCGAGACTGTAGAAAAGGAAGACATAGTAGAAGACGGGCAGGGAGTCAGTGGGGTAGAATGGTTGGTTAAAGGAGGAGGGCAGTGAATGCAGCAGCATTGTTTGTTTTATGTGTAAAAGGATATATTGCCTCTGCTGTAGAACAGAAAAAAAATATTTTTCATTTACTTTTTTCGTTTTTTTTATTTTTACACATTACATGGTCATGTTTGGTATCATAGTAAAGACTAGACTCTGACCTTTCCAATGACACCTCACTTAACCTTGGGTGCTGTACAATTCAGGGATGCAGGTTCCAAAGTCCCCCTGTCCCTCCTCACTGCAGCGCCACGGTCTAGGCAGGGCCGGTGCAAGCATTTTTGTCTACTCAGGCGAAGGTGCGTTTTGATGCCCCCCCATCCCTACCATGCCATGTCAATCAGCATTGAGATGCATAATAATCTCTAAAACATACCAAGAAAATAAGTTGTCATTTGCGCTCACCCCCAGGCATGTACTGGCCATAGGGACTACAGGGAGATTCCCGGTGGGCCGATGGCTCTGTGGGCCAGTGTGAATGCTGGTTCACTGCGTGGCTCGCGCTGCCCTTAATGGGTGAGGTGAGAACTTCCTCACTGCAAAACAGACGCAGTCTCATATTGCGGCCACTGTGCCGGTGAGACCCTCTGCGCATCCGCCTCACCTTAAGGCATGGTGCACACTTGACCTCAGTGCCACTGCAGTGCTTTACCCAATCGCTCTGCAGCAACTCCAGTATCTGTAGAGCGATTGGTTGAGCGATCCAGTTGGATTATATACTATTTTTGTGCGTATTTGCATAATTAAATTGGGCCGGTCTGGATGACATCCAGGGCTGATTTTCTGTCCCAGTCCAGCCCTGCTCACCCCTGTAGCTCCATGTTAAACAAAACACAGAGGTTTAGGTTTATTTGAATGGTCATTAAAGTGTAAGCTCTTCTGCCACATCACGACACCTCTGGGTCAGACAAGTCCTTCCTAATGAAACCAAAAGCTGCTTTCTAAGCAACCACATGTCCTCATGCGGCTTCTCAGCCATGAGAGAAACTGGTGGGTTTTATTTATACCCTCACCAGGAGCAATTCAGGTTTATAAGATACGTCTACCTTATTGATGTACTTATACACACTGCAAATTACAGAGCTCACTTCAATAAACCTTCCAGTAATGTGCAGTGTGTAAAAGCGTATCACAGAGCTCCACAGCAATAAAACTCACAGTAATGTGTAGTGTGTATGAGCGTATCACAGAATCCACAGCAATAAAACTCACAGTAATGTGCAGTGTGAATGAGTGTATAAAAGAGCTCCACAGCAATAAAAAACGGTAATGTACCAATATCAGTTTATTCAAACCCCCTGCATATCATTTTACACCCCCAGACCCCGGTACATGATTTTACACCCCCCCCCAGCATAGCAATTTACACCCCCAGTAAATCAATTTACAGGCCCCAGACCCAGTATATCTATTTACAGCCCCCAGTATATCTATTTACAGCCCCCAGTATATCTATTTACAGCCCCCAGTTATCTATTTACAGCCCCCAGTTTATCTATTTACAGCCCCCCCAGTAAATCTATTTACAGCCCCCCAGACCAGTATATCAATTTATAGCCCCCAGACCCAGTATTTCAATTTACAGCCCCCAGACTCAGTAAATCTATTTACAGCCCCCAGTATATTTACTTACTGCCTCCCACCCCAGTATATCAATTTACAGCCCCTGGACCCAGTGCAGCAATTTAAAGCCCCCCCAGTATATTAATCTACACCCCCCTCCCATTAGTTTTTTCACATCTGGTATTAAATCTCCTCTCTGCCTCGGTCCTCCATCGCAGCAGAGTGAAAGCACGCAGGCTGGTGGCTCCTCCTGCAGTTGTTTGCCTGGGCTATGTGGATCACGTGTGGGGGCGGCGCCAAATTACACAGTGTGCCTGCTCGTGTTAAGAACGTGGGATGGGACTGAGGCAGGCACACACACTGCAGCGCCGCCGCGGTATGACAGTGTATCGCTGGGCCCATGGGCTGCTGTCAGATGATCAATCCCTCTCCAGTATGTTTAGAAAATCTGATTTTTCCACCCCTCAAACTGGCAGCAGGCCAGGACAGTAAGGCGGCCGCCTGTGCCGCCTAACATTAGCGCCGGCCCTGGGTCTAGGTTTTCAAAAAACACTGCGTTGCTTCACCAGATACACACTTGCTTGCAGTATGGTATATGAGGTGAGTTAGTCCAGCATCACTTTATAATTGTAAACTGAATAATAATGACGTGTTAGAAAAAAAAATAGGAAAAATATTATTTTAATAGATATTTTATTTTTACATAAATCTAACCTGATTATATTTGGTATGCCTTGAATGGCTATAAACTGACCTTTCCAATGATATCTCATATGTCCCTCTAGCCCTTAGGGCTCCAGAGATACAGTGGTCAAAATTATTGCAAATTGTAAAAAAATATATATATATTTTTTACACACAGAGCAAGGCGCCCTTGTAGCAGGCGCCTGTAGGCACATGCCTACTGTGCCTAATGGTAAATCCGGCCCTGCGTCCACTGTATCATTCTCTGAAGTTTTGTCTGTGCATAACATTCAGGATAGGAAGATGCGCACTAGGGAATTTAATTTGTGGCTTCAGGAATGGTGTCGGGAGCAAGGATTCGGCTTTGTGTCCCATGACAGCTCTAATTGGAGCAGAAAGGAACTGTATAAAAAAGTTGCTTTGCATCTTACTCATAGGGGAACATATGTTCTCAGTGAGAAGTTCAAAGGTTTCACAAAGCAATATTTAAACTAGGAGGGGGGACAAAAGGGTAAAAAACATACTGCCCGATTGTCCCCCAAAACTAAATCTGAGGGTGCAAGCAACATGCGGGGTAAAAAAATGACAAGCTCAGAGTCGTGTCTATAAATGCTCGCAGTTTAGTCAATAAAATCAATGAACTGGAGGCAATGATGGCAGCTGAAAAAGTAGATTTAGTGGCGGTTACTGAGACATTCAGTGAGAAAAATAACTGGGACATAACAATACTGGGGTACTCTTTATATAGAAGAGACAGAGAAGGTAGGAAAGGAGGAGGAGTAGCCCTGTATGTGAAAAACAACATAAAAACTAACCAAATAAAAGTGAGCGAGGTGAACATAGTCAGTTTGGGTTACGCTAACATTTGGTAATCATACAGTAGCTCGTGTAGGTGTGATCTATAGACCCCCTGGACAAGTAGAAGAGCTAGATAAAAACCATACCTATGTACTAAGTCCCCAGGGGGTGAACCGAGCAGCAAAGGACCTCCACAGCATACTACACACCATCGCAGAGACCTCCAACATTAAAAAAGTCAACTTCAAGAAATCATCCAATAAACAACCCAATAAATGGTTTGACAAAGAATGCAGAACACTAAGAAACAACCTACAAACAGTCTCAAATAAAAAACACAGAGACCCCGACAACATCGACCTGAGGATCACTCATGGTGTCCTGCAGAAAAACTATAAACAAATAAAAAAATTCATCTCCCAAAACTTCATCTCCCAAAACCTTCAACAACTGGAAGAGACTTTTCAGGAAAACTCTTTCTGGGAAACCTGGAGTCAAATTGGCTCAGGATCCAAGAAAAACCACCTCCACATCCAAAATGGCAACATCTGGCTCAACTACTTCAAGAGCCTGTACAAAGACATTCCCAAAGAGGAGCTAACTGGGGAACAGGAACACATCATCAGAAGACTACATGAACTGGAGGAAAAAATCAAGGATTTCCAAAACCCCTTAGATACACCCATTACACCCCAAGAAGTAGCAGAAACAATTCAAGATCTGCGAAGTAAAAAAGCCAGCGGGATGGATGGAATTCTTCCAGAGATGATTAAACACGGCTCTCCAGAAGTAAAGTTTTCAACCAACTCCTGAGTGTTGGATTGTACCCTCAAGTATGGAACCAAGGCCTCATAACACCCATCCATAAGAGTGGAGACCAATATGATCCAGTCAACTACAGAGGGATATGTGTCAGCAGCTCACTGGGAAAACTGTTCAATAGCATCCAGAACAAAAGAATCCTCAGCTTCCTGACACAGCATAACGTCCTCAACAGAAGCCAAGTGGGGTTCATGCCAAACCATCGCACTACAGATCACATCTACACCCTGCACAGTCTTATCAAGGTCCATGTCCACAATGCAAAACATGGGAAAATATTTGCCTGCTTTGTAGACTTGAAGATGGCCTTTGACTCAGTGTGGCACCCAGGCCTGTTCCTCAAACTACTGGAGAGTGGAATAGGAGGGGAAACATATGACGTCATCAAGAGCTCATATAATGAGAACTTCTGCAGCATAAAGGTGAATGGGAAGAGAACAGAGTACTTCCGGCAAGCTCGTGGAGTCAGACAAGGCTGCAGCTTAAGTCCAACCCTCTTTAACATCTACATCAATGGACTGGCTGAAGCTCTAGAATCCTCCTCAGCACCAGGACTAACTCTATATGACACCGAGGTGAAGTTCCTGTTGTATGCAGATGACCTCCTATTACTGTCACCAACAGAGAGAGGTCTGGAAGTGCTGGAAAAATACAGTGCGGCATGGGCACTACCCATCAACCAAAAGAAAACAAAGGTCATGGTTTTCCAAAGGAAGAACGCAAAAGCCAAGAGTTCCTCTTTCACACTTAATGACTGCAATCTTGATGAAGCCAACAGCTACACATACCTCGGCCTAGAAACAAACCGATCGGGAAGTTTCAAACCAGCCATAGAGGCCCTAAGAGACAAGGCGTGTAGAACCTTCTATGCCATCAGGAGAAACCTCTACAAACTAAAACCACCTGTAAAGAGTCTGGCTTAAAATCTTTGATAGCGTCATTACTCCAATCCTCCTTTATGGCAGTGAAGTATGGGGCCCCATCACCTACCCTGACCAACCCAAATGGGACACCAGCCCAACAGAAATATTCCATCTGGAATTCTGCAAGCACCTCCTCCAAGTCCATCAGAGCACCTCTAACAATGCTTGCCGGGCCGAGCTGGGCAGACTCCCCTTACTTCTTGCAGTACAGAAGAGGGCGCTATCATACTGGGACCACCTAAACATCAGCAGCCTCAACTCATACCACCATAAAGCCCTACTGGCCAACAAGGACCACCCCAAACCATGTGGGCTGCAACAACGCATATCCACCCTGATCATCCAAAGCCCCCATGAATGCAACCTTACAAAATATCAAATAAAGGCCCTAATTAATGATTCCAGGGAAAACTATATCAGAGAATGATACTCTATATATACAGAGACATGCTATAGCAAACTCTCAGAAACTCACCATTTACCAATCCTTACAGAGGGAATACAAACTGGCCCCATACCTGGAGGTACTACAAGACCCCAAGGACAGACAGATCCTGAGCTGGTACAGACTGAGCACCCACAGCCTGGAAATCGAATCAGGGCAGCATAGACAGACCTACAAGCCCAGGGAGAATAGACTGTGCCAGCATTGTGACCAGGGGGCCCTGGAAGATGAGGTCCACTTCCTCCTACAGTGCCCCAAGTACTCAGCACCGAGGGAAACTCACTTCCAGAGACTCTCCACTCTCATCCCAGACTTCACCTCTATAAAAGAGACGAGGAAACTCCACATCATACTAGGAGAAGAGGAGCCGGCGGTGAAAATATCTGCCCAATACGTCACAGAATGTCACAGACTGAGATGAACATGAGAGATCCCGGACTTATAAATCCCCAACACAGGCTCGCCCCCATCCCACTTCACATTATCCCTTACCCCTGATAATGTCCATGGACTTGCCCATTCCCTCCCATATATGTCCCACTACCCACCCCCGCCACCCCATATAACCTCCCCATATGCTTTGGCAATGCTAAAATGTATTTGGTCCTGCCAATAAAGCTTATTTTGATTTGATTTGATTTGATAATCTGTTGTTTGAGGAAATAGCCAAAATGACAATGAAGGGGGAAGTTATTATCGTGGGGGACTTTAATCTTCCTGATGTGAACTGGAAAACCAAAATAGCTGGGTGCACCAGGAGTACAAATATTCTAAACTCCCTACTGGGATTATCTCTAATACTAGTAGTTGAGGAGCCGACCCGTTAAGAGGCCATATTGGATTTAATACTCACAAATGGAGGTTTGGTATCAGACGTTGTTGTAGGTGAAAATTTGGGATCTAGTGATCACCAGTCAGTGTGGTTTAATATGAGAACAGGGATGGAGCCGCACCACACAAAAACAAAAGTTTTAGACTTTAAAAAAAACAGATTTTTCTAAAATGAGATTTTGTGTGAATGAGTCATTATCAGACTGGAGGAGATTAAAGGGAGTCCAGGAGAAATGGGATTATTTAAAGGAGGCATTATTGAAGGCCACAGGCAATTGCATTCGGCTTGTTAGCAAAAACAAAAAAGGGAAGAAACCACTGTGGTACTCTACAAAAGTGGCCAAAATAGTGAAGAACAAAAAGATAGCATTCAATAATTATAAAAAAACTCAGTGAAGAAGATAGGCAAACCTATAAGATTAGGCAGAAAAAGGCAAAGCAATTTATAAGTGCTTCCAAAGCACACGCAGAAGAGAAAATAGCTTAGTCAGTAAAAAAGGGGGACAAAACATTTTTTAGATACATAAACCAGAAAAGAAAAGTAAAAACAAGAATTAGTTAGATTAAAAACAAAGGAAGGAAGGTATGTAGAAGAGGATAAAAGTCTCGCTGACTGCCTCAATGAATATTTATGTTCAATCTTTGCAGAAGAAAAGGAAGGAAAGGGACCTCAGTTAGGAGGAAACACTAAAGAGACATTTACATATGAGTTTACAGAGGAGGAGGTTCTACACCAGCTGTCTAAAGTAAAGACAAATAAGTCAATGGGGCCTGATGGGATCCACCCTAAGTTATTAAAAGAGCTCAGTGGTGTAATAGCAAAACCGTTAACAGATTTAGTTAACCAATCCTTGTTAAAGGGAGTCATCCCAGAATACTGGAAATTAGCAAATGTTGTGCCCATTTACAAGAAGGGTAGTAGGGAGGAATCGGGGAACTATAGGCCAGTTAGTCTTACGTCAGTAGTGGGGAAATTAATGGACACCATGTTAAAGGAAAGGATTGACCATGTTAAAGGAAAGGATTGAACATCTAAGAACACATAGATTACAAGATCAGAAACAAAATGGGTTTACCTCAGGGAGATCATGCCAAACTAATCTTATTGATTTTTTTGATTGGGTAACAAAAATAATAGACAAAGGTGGTGCAGTAGACATTGCTTATTTAGATTTCAGTAAGGCTTTTGATACTGTTCCGCATAGAAGGCTTTATAAAATAAATTGCAATCTTTGAGCTTGGATTTCAATATTGTTGAATGGATTAGGCAGTGGCTGAGTGACAGGCAACAGAGGGTTGTGGTAAATGGAGTTTATTTGGCACAAGGTCTTGTTACCAGTGGGATACCTCAGAGGTCAGTAGTACTTGGACCCATTCTCTTTAATATTTTTATTAGTGATATTGCAGAAGGTATTAATGGTAAAGTATGTCTTTTTGCTGATGACACAAAGATTTGCAACAGGGTTGACGTTCCTGGAGGGATCAGCCACATGACAAATTATTTAGGTAAACTAAAAAAATGGTCGGAGCTGTGGCAATTGAGTTTTAATGTGGATAAGTGCAAGATAATGCACCTGGGATGTAAAAACCCAAGGGCTGATTATAGAATATTTGATACAGTGCTAACCTCAACATCTGAGGAAAGGGATTTAGGGGTCATTATTTCAGAGGTTCTAAGGGTAAGTAGTCAATGTAATAGAGCAGCAGGAAATGCTAGCAGAATGCTTGGTTGTGTAGGGAGAGGTATTAGCAGTAGGAAAAGGGAAGTGCTCATGCCACTGTACAGAGCACTGGTGAGACCTCACTTGGAGTACTGTGTGCAGTACTGGAGACCCTATCTCCAGAAGGATATAGACATCTTAGAGAGAGTTCAGAGAAGGGCTACTAAAATGGTGTATGGCTTGAAGGAGAAACGTTACCAGGAAAGGCTTAATGATCTTAACATGTACAGCTTGGAAAAAAGATGAGACAGAGGAGATATGATAGAAACATTTAAATACATAAAGGGAATCCACAAGGTAGAAGAAGGGAGTATATTTAAAAGGAAACAAAGTAGCAAAACAAGAGGACATAGTCTTAGATTAGAGGGGCAAAGGTTTAAAAGTAACATCAGGAAGCATTATTTTACTGAGAGGGTGGTGGTTACATGGAACAGCCTTCCAGTAGAAGGTCAAAACAGTGATTGAATTTAAGCAGGCATGGGATAGGCATAAGGCTATCCTAAATAAAAGATAAATCCAGGTAAAGTATCCATGTAATTGGGCAGACTAGATGGGCCGAAAGAAAATGTCGGCAGATAAGAACCTATGTTTCTATATTTAATGTGGAGTCAGACATGACTTTCCCTTTTTGGTTCAGAATTTGAAATCATGTTAGTTTCATTAGTTCCCTTGGATCATCTGCCACACCAATTATGTGTTCCTACATGTTAAAGTTATACATCTATTATTAATATCTATTATTAATTCTATCATGAAATATAATGTTTTCTACCCTGTTTCCCCAAAAATAAGATCTACTACAAAAATAAGACCTAGCGTGGTTTTTTTGATAACTGCTAAAATATACAGCATACCCCAAAAATAAGACCTAATTGTAGGGCAACTTCAAGAGCTGCAGGAGAGAATCAGTGATGCCGGCGCCAGAGGAAGCGAGGTGGCAGTGGAGGGAGCAGAGCTGCATAAGACTCCAGTCTTGTTAGCATTCTTTGAGCAGAAGGAACGTCCGTGAGAGTGGACATTCCTTCCACTCTGATGCTCATGTGCTCACCTCGTTGAGCTCAGTTAATGCGCTCAGCGCTACAAAGAACGCAAGAATTGCGCTTTGTAGCCCGTCTGCGTCCATTGTAGCTTTTTGACAGGGAGGCTGAAATCACATCCAGTGGTAGTGCACGCAATTTGTGCACACACTCTACACCATGTGACCCTCCCCATCCAGCCTTCAAAAAGCTGCAAAGGACGCAGGGAAGTGCAGTCACACGGATGCACTCAGTGCCTTTCTTCTGGCCAAAGAACGCTCGTGTGACCGCAGCCTTAGCCGATGCTTCCTCCAGCACCGGCTCCTGTCACAGACGGAGTGATACCACATGTACACCGCCAAAAAAAAACCACCAACATAAAAAAAAATAAGACCTACCCTGAAAATAAGACCAAGTGTGTTTTTGGGGGCCAAAAAATATTAGATAGTGTCTCATTTTCGGCGAAACACAGATATTAAAACCAAATAATTTATGTTTGTGTTCAGTGAACAGAAAACTGGATAAAACACTTTTAAATTCATACATGTAATTGAATCTATAGAACACAGCTCTAAATTTAATTTGTGTTTTACCAATAAATGTCTGAAATCATACATCATTAGTACTTACAGTATCCCATTGAGTACCAGAATAGTTTGTTTTATATATCTCCCTGGCATTCAATATGTTAATGTCCTTGAGGCGATCGGTTGTTTTAACATCTGTTGTTTACCAAATTTAAAGCATTACTTCTCTGAAAGGTACAATGTTGTCTATGACGCTTGCCTTGTAATTAATTAATAATACTCTCAAATGGCTAGCGCAGCAGATGTTATGAAGTAATCAACAGTGTCTCATTATATATTATGCACTGGGTTCAAATAAAATTTAAGATATCTAAACAACTCCACCCACATGCATATACATTCCCTGGCAATTTCCAACACTACCTAAGGGATAAATCAAAGGTTCCCAGTGCCAGCCATCCAGATGCTAATGACCTACCAATTCCAGAAATCTTTGAATGCAATTGATGCCCAAGAAACATGGGAGTTTTATTTCAGCAACATCTTGGGGCCAGAGATTTAAGTGATTTGTATTTGGTTTGCTAGCAGGCGGACTTTCGTATCTAAAAAGTGCAGTTCTGTTCCTGAAGAAATGGGTTCATATTTGTATTTTTTCCCATTTTCTTTTGGAATTTTAAGCTACAGGTTAATTAATTTCTGCTAATAAACAATATACTTTCTGTGTCTTTTTTATTATTTGTTATTATTGACTATATGTATAAAGTTGCAGAGGTTCATTATTGCTTCACATGCTTGATTGAGTAATTTCCATTGTAGGCAAGAACAAGTTAATTTTTTTTTAATTATCATTTCATGTTATGGGGATAGAGATCTAGAAGGAACAGGAATGGTACATAGTATAATACTGTAAAAACAGTTGCAGTCACACGAAGCCTCTGTTAAAATCTCACTCACAAGATGTGGCGGGTATCAATGCATATAGCGTTATCTTTGATTAGCCCGAAATGCTATCCTGCGATCTCGCCAGATTCCGTGTCACTCCACTGCTTCTTAGATGGATGCCAGGGCTGCACTCAGCAAGGAAATTCCACTTAGGAAAAAATTCACAGAGAAGGTTCAGCCAGACAGCAGAGATAAGGTGCAAAAAAGGATTTATTGGACCAGTTTAAAAAATCCAACGCGTTTCGTCAGCCATAGAGGCTAACTTCATCAGGGCCTGATGAAGTTAGCCTCTATGGCTGACGAAACGCGTTGGATTTTTTAAACTGGTCCAATAAATCCTTTTTTGCACCTTATCTCTGCTGTCTGGCTGAACCTTCTCTGTGAATTTTTTCCTAAGTGGAATTTCCTTGCTGAGTGCAGCCCTGGCATCCATCTAAGAAGCAGTGGAGTGACACGGAATCTGGTGAGATCGCAGGATAGCATTTCGGGCTAATCAAAGATAACGCTATATGCATTGATACCCGCCACATCTTGTGAGTGAGATTTTAACAGAGGCTTCGTGTGACTGCAACTGTTTTTACAGTATTATACTATGTACCATTCCTGTTCCTTCTAGATCTCTATCCCCATTTTTCTGTTTTGTTTACTGTACGTCGTTTGGAGGAGACGCTTTAGAGATCTAAAAGGTTGTTATACCACCATTTGCTTATTCACTTATAACCTTGGGAAAGAGCACATTTCTGTTTTTGTTGTCATTTCATGTTATGCCTATTTAATGGAATATGGTAGTATTAGCTGCTGTAGAAGACCACCCAGAAGATCTCCAACCTCTACCAGAAATTTAAGACAGAAGTAATCCAGACGTGAGAAAAGTGAAGAGCTGATGATAGAGCGCAAGTGGCTCTGTTTGGGCTGCTAGAGCGTGGTGGCTGTTCCTTCCTCTACTGATGTCCTTTTGTACATCGTTTTTGTAAGACCTCTGCTTACTGCCATGGATCTGGATTTTGCTGATCTGCATGGCAACCCAACGTCAGATATGGAAAGTAGGTTCCAGGCTTGCCACAGAGGGGCTTGATATCTGCGTACAGGGAATCACAGACTCTATTTAGTAACTGTCCCCATCACCAAATGTTGCCAGATGCTGGTAAAAGAGGTTTGGCATCTGGCTGTGGAGGTGTGTGGTAATGGTCCGCTTAAACCCACAGAAGCTCTGAATCAGTGCCAATGTGTTTTGTGCTCCTACCTTCTGCATGTCATTTATGCTCCCAATCTCTTCTGGATTTTGTTTACTCATATCTCTTTCCTGGACTGTAAACATGTACAGCCTAGACTGACCTCAGAATTGTATTTTGCCTTGTTTGTAGATCTCAATTTGGTTTTGTCACATCACGTACAGAGATCAGGTGGTTGAGCCCAAATTGCAGCAGACAGTGGGCCATGGGGAAGACCGTGGGGTTTATTTACAGATGTTTACAGAAGGAGCAGGGAAATTTGAAAACATAGGTAAACTGGAACTCAAGTAAGATATACTACTTGACCCAGGGGTGTGGCTTTCTTATAAAGCACGCACAGTGGTAACTGATGGGCTGCTGAGGTTAACCTCTGTTGGGGCAGGATGGAATACCTGGTGTAGCTCTAAGGAGTCCACTGCAGGTAAGGTGCTGCCGGACCTCAAGTCACAGCCAAAGTGGTGCAGGCAGGAGTCTTCCTGTACTTCCTTTTAATTTACAGCTTTTAAACTTTGCCTCCGTCTGACCTTACTTTCGTATGCTGTTCTAATGCTGTGTCACCTACTGATTTATGCTTTACTTTCAGAACCTGGACTTGACTGATGCCTCTGCCTCATTATTACTTTGTGCCACTCACCTACTCCTGGGCCTTCCTGGAATGGTCCACATCTATCCGGCCGTTGTTTCACCTGAAAGAATTTCCTTTGGAATTGCTAGTAGTACTAATTATTTTTGTTAATGTATTTATTGTACGTCTGCTCTGCAAAAGCTCCACCTGGCTCCTGGACTGTATTATTTGCTTGCTACCTTGTTGCTGTTCTCCTGTCGCTGGAACCCCCAATACCTTTGCTTTTGGGCTCCAGACGGCGCACTAAAGGTTTTAGCCTTGTGGGCATAATGCCCTAGGTTCTAAAACTGGTTAAAATCAGCTAAGGAATGTCCCAACATATCAGGCATTTCTCAGCTGACACAAAGCCACCGGCTGCAGGTAACTGCAGTTCCACATGAAGTAACACTATTTGGCCAGCAGATGGCGACATTTGCTTGCCAAATGGGTTATTACTGTAAGGAATACATTGGGAAATATTCCCAAATATTTCTTACTGTATAATTAAAAATGATTTTCCAAAAATCCACTGGTTCCTGGCAGTGATTTTTGGAAAATCACGTGGTAGTGAAGGGGTTAAGGGTAGCTAAATTTTAAGCTGATAACCATTCGCTTTATGCAATATTCAGGAGGATATATTGCCCTGTTTACCATAATTTAGCAGCATACATATTAATTATCATCTATAGCCTATATTTACCTAAGATTTGTACACATACAGTTGTGTTCAAAATTATTCAACCCCCAATGCTGTAAAGGGTTTTAGGGAATTTAGTGTACATTTGTAATTGTATTCAGAATGAAATCCTACAAGGACTTTTTAAAGAACCATATGCAACTAAAATGACATCAATTGGTTTTGTAATACAGTAGTAAATGTTTCTTTTGTGAATTCTTCATTGACACAATTATTCAACCCCTTAAAGACTACCACTCTGAAGAACAGAGGTTCATTCAAGTGTTTTCAATCAGGTATTGAAAACACCTGTGGATGTCACGGAGCAGCAATAAAGCATAATAAGCACCAATTAGGCAGCTTTAAAATGACTGTGATACTCAGCTCCTTCTAGACATTTACTGGTGTGGTTACAAACATGGTGAAGTCAAGAGAATGGTCCACGAAGACAAGAGAAGAGGTGATTACTCTTCACAGGAAGGGCAATGGCTATAAGAAGATTGCAAAGATGTTAAACATACCAAGAGAGACCATAGGAAGCATCATTCGCAAATTCAAGGCAAAGGGCACTGTTGAAACGCTACCTGGTCATGGCAGAAAGAAGATGCTGACTTCGACTGCTGTGCGCTACCTGAAGCGTAGAGTGGGGAAAAGTCCCCGTGTGACTGCTGAGGAACTGAGAAAGATTTGTCAGATGTGGGTACTGAAGTTTCAGCTCAGACAATACGGCGCACACTGCGTAATGAAGGCCTCCATGCCAGAACTCCCAGGCGCACCCCCTTGCTGTCTCCAAAGAATAAGAAGAGTCGACTGCAGTATGCCAAAAGTCATGTGGACAAACCACAGAAGTTTTGGGATAGTGTTCTGTGGACTGATGAAACAAAATTAGAACTGTTTGGGCCCATGGATCAACGCTATGTTTGGAGGAGGAAGAACAAGGCCTATGAAGAAAAGAACACCTTGCCTATTGTGAAGCATGGCGGGGGGTCAATCATGCTTTGGGGCTGTTTTGCTTCTGCAGGTACAGGGAAGCTTCAGCGTGTGCAAGGTACCATGAATTCTCTTCAGTACCAGGAGATATTGGATGACAATGTGATGCAGTCCGTCACAAACCTGAGGCTTGGGAGACGTTGGACCTTTCAACAGGACAATGATCCCAAGCATACCTCCAAGTCCACTAGAGCATGGTTGCAGATTAAAGGCTGGAACATTTTGGAGTGGCCATCGCAGTCACCTGACTTAAATCCGATTGAGAACCTCTGGTGGGACTTAAAGAAAGCAGTTGCAGTGCGCAAGCCTAAGAATGTGACTGAACTGGAGGCTTTTGCCCATGACGAATGGGCGAAGATACCCGTAGATCGCTGCAAGACACTTGTGTCAAGCTATGCTTCACGTTTAAAAGCTGTTATAACTGTAAAAGGATGTTGTACTAAGTACTAAGATTGAATGTCACTTGGGGGTTGAATAAAACTGATAATGATGTGAGCACAGAAAAGACTTTTGTGGTTATTTCATTATAAATGTTATGTTATATTTGTCTGACCTACACGTGCCTCTTTGATTTAATTGTAAACAAGATGACTGAATGATCAAAATCAATGTCAAACTGGCCAAAACACTCAATTTCAGTGGGGGTTGAATAATTTTGAACACAACTGTATATGTTGGCGCTAACATTATCACACTCCCAACCATTACCTCAGAAGATGGTATATGTCTGGATCAATTTAAAGACATGGTCAAATTATTCCGTGACATGGTTACGAAACTGAAGGGAAATTTAAGGAACATTTGCAACAGAGCGTATAAACATCAAGAAGCTTTAGGAGAATGCTTCTTGATGACTTTAGGAACTCTGCCTTAGGACATGCTCCCATTTTCATTTGAAAAATACTAATTGATGTTTTGTAGTAATAATTTATCACTTTTTATCAGTTGATCCATCTGACCATTTATGCAGGAAAAAAATCCAGGATACAACATGAAACATGAAAACAATGGATGCATTTTAAAACCACAAAAGTTCTTACTTTCTAAAGGAGTGACTTGTACCATTTTGACACTAGACTAACTCTCATATGCTTGTACAATCTAACTCAGAAGATTAGATAATGAAGAAAAAATACACACCAATCATAAAACTGCATGAACCAAAATCAGAGGTAGAAATTAAAAAATAGTTCTAATTTTACACTCAGTTCTACCACTATATCAACATCGGTAATATATTTTTTAGCTCATAAAAACAGCTACATCCGAGCCACAAAACAAACACCACTATAAAATGAGTTTGGAGGTTACTTCCAGGTGCTCACTATGACTGCAAAGATAATTTAACATCAATATGAAGAAAAACCTCATTTGAGTGTCGAGAAAACACAATTTTCAAATACGGGGTGGAGTGATACATTATAACGCGTAGACTCTCTCTTTTTCAAAGTGCAGTCTCTTTTTCTAGTACATCAGAGGTCCCCAACCCTGGTGCTCAGGGCCCACTAACAGGCCAGCAGTGGCGACTCTAGGAACAATATGGGGGGGCACATAAGATACCACAGTCAAAACTGGGGGAGCACTAATAATTTTTGCCACTAAATCATACCACTGAAAAAAACTAAATAAGTATATATAAATAAGATTCCAAAATCCCAGAGTAATGTGATGCAATTATACCTTTTTGTTGTACTAGCCGGTTAAATTCAATATTTTATTTGCTGCAATTTGGTGCTTTTTTGCCGACGTCCGATAACTGATTCAGCGACTCCAATTTTTGCAAATTATGGTGACCATTCACTAAATAGGGAATTCAACATATTTTTCACGAAATTGATTCCCTGAAATGTCACAAAAAAGTAAATGATCTAAGGTAAATAGATCATTTAGATTATAACTTCCATAATAACCCTTAAAATCCCATTAAAGCAGGGAAATACAATAAAATAATAAACAGTGTGGCAGGTAACCTACCCATTAACCTCTAAAATGCCATTAATCAAGAAAAAAATAAAATATCAACAGCAGTAGGTGATGTGTGAAATACTGAACCTGATTGACGCATGTCTTTTATCAGCCTATGTAACTTTGTAAAATGTATACTGTGAGGGATGAAGCCTGCCCATTATCCCTTAATATAGAACTAGACGAAGGCAAAAATGAAAGTAATACACAATGTACTATAAAGTCTGACCATTAACCCCTTCACTGCTGAGCCATTTCAACCCTGTGAAAAAAAGTTAAGTTTTTATTTTATTATTTATCATTTTTATTTTACATTGAATATGGTCATGTCAGGTATCATTGAAAAGGCCAGACTATCCCCTTTCCAGTGACACCTCAATCAACCATGTACCATGGATGGAGACGGAGATACAATGGTCCAAACGAAGTGGAGGAAGCTGGATGCTGATCCCTGGTTGGGGGGGGAAATGTTCCCCCTTGTCCCCCTGTAGAGATGCCAGGTTTGCAGGATAAGCAAAAAAATGTGTGCATTCACCCAGATGCCGTTTCACGCCACAACACGTATCTTGAATGCTCAATAAACGTCTCCTCCTCCAGGCGTTCAATGGTTAAACCGACAATAAACAAAAACTTGAGCCATTCTAGATTAAGATCAAAATAATATACGTAGCATAATACAACAAAAACAAGTTCACATCAATTTTGGCCCCCTAAGGGTTGCACTCACGAGATGTCAATGGACTATAGGCACATTACAGCTCAGCTGTTAACCCTTTCTTTTCTCCAGTACCGGCAGTCACAGGAATCGCCGGGCACCTTGTACTCCGATCCTTGATTTTTTTTGTTGTAATTTCTTCTTTACTGCTGCTCACTCCTCACTTCAAAAGCAGGATCGCACTCTCATTTTCTGCTCACTTTCTGGCAATGAAAACGCCGCGAAAGATTCTTTATACTCTCCGTTAGACAGAATTTATCAAACATCCGAAATCTGCAGCACAGCCAGCACTTCTCCCCGGCTCCCAGTGCGATGCACTGGGAGGAAATTAATCTGAAGAATGCATATAATGTGTCACATGCTTTCTAAATCCTAAAGGAGTTAATTGCACTCTAATCACAGGTTTCTAACACACTGTGCTGACATCATGGATATCAGCCTTTGCTCTGGGACTTCCCCTCACCACTGATGTCAACGCACATGAGTACAATGACGTCAGAAATGTCTGGGAAGGAATTCCCTTTACAGGAGAAGCAGGGGTCATTGGTCCTCTGTGTCTCCAGAATCAAACATGCTAGAGGTTCATATGAGGAATTAATGGAAATGCCAAAGTCTGGAATTTTCATTACACCATACAGTTTGGTTTTCTAGAAACAAACAGATTTGATGACTGATTTCCTTCGTTCAATGTTTGCAGTTTGCAAAGTCGATCCCTTTTTGTGTGCCCCTTGACATGAAGATAAGGGTCGTTAAACAAATTAAGGAATGTGTAGGAAGCTGACAAAATGGTCCAATGTTATTTTATGATGGGTTTTAAACTCCAGACACCAAAGGTCAGTTGCCTGCAGGTCTATAAATTCTTTGAATGCAATAGATGTACTGAGACTCATAATAGTTGTACTTATTATTATTATCCTTTATTTATATAGCGCCGCATATTCCTCAGCGCTTTACAAGATCAGTGTACAAGGAGTTGATTTAAAACAAATTAAACTTGGTGTATTTAGTCAAATAGAATAATTGGAAACGATCCAATTTTTGGAGGCTACTTCACCTCCTAATGGGGATAACCCAAATTTAAGGGCTAACTTCACTAGCATGTCAATTACAAGGAGTTGATACATTGGAATACCACACATGGATGATGACCTGATTCAGCGGGAAATTACAACCTATGCGATATAGAAGTATTTTTGTGAGGTAGGCATATCCATATCTTTAGGTGTCTTGCCCAAGGACACTCGCTGGTGGCGTCTTCTGAGTGGGATCGAGTCAGAAAAGAAATACAATGCTTCGTAATTCGAGGAACGCGCAGCGGAAAAGAAATACGATGCTTCGTAATTCGAGAAACGCGCAGCGGAAAAGAGAGGAAAAATAAATCTTTAACCCCCTTTTGTGTTTGGGGAGTGAGTCCCGCACAGGTTATGTCCCAGAATGTACGTGTGTGTGTGTGTGTGTTATGGTACCCGGGTACAATATCCAACTGGCCAGTGAATTGCTTATGAGGTATCTTCGACTAGTCAAGTTGGGGCCCTGTGGGTTTTGGAAACAAACAGCAGCGTGCTTTCTTTTCACAACGGCCTGGAAGGCCTCTCACCCATCCGCCAGATACTTGATGCTCCGCTCGACCCAGGATGTCTCTCCGCTTCAGAAGGGCTTCTTCTTCCCGAACAACTCGAATCAGTTCTAGGTAATTTAATTCTTTATTACCTTCTCAAGTCTTCAGTTGCAACATCACAGGATCTAAGGGTAAGGCAACTTTCAATATCTGACGCATTCTAACCTGATCTACTGTAGTGGGGTCTGTTCCTTTCTTCAACAGTACTTGGTACAGTATCTTATCCAGGCGCTTCATGTATTCTGTCATCTTCTCACCCCTTTTCTGGTAAGTATGCTCATACTGGTACATAAGCTCAGCAGCCTTTTCCGTTCGCCCGAAGACTTCCTGTAATATGTTCAGGTAATCTAGAGCAGTACAGTCTCTCTTACTCAGCTTCAGATTCCTGACAGCCTCTGACGCAGGTCCCTTTAAGCTCTCAGTAATTCTTTGCTTCTTCTGCGCCTCAGAGACGTCCCACTCGTCCAGAGCCTGCATTGCTTGTTCTACCCATTCTTCAAAGGTTTCTTCTCCCACCGGAGTTGGCAAGTTTCCTGAAAATTTTTCCAACTTCCGATATCCGAAGCTGATGTAAAAAGGGTGAGCCCTCTGACACTTAGCCAGCAAATCTCCAATAGCCACTATAAATTCAGGCCCGATCATGGCCAACGGACTGGGCACAGGAACACTTGCGGATTCGCCACGTTGCGCACTTGGCTGAATCAGTTGGACTTCCACCTCATCAGTCAGCTTCACGCTCGCGCCCTGAAAACACACTGGAACACCCTTTCTCCACTCAAAAAGAACATACGTGTGAGAGGTATCTGGGTTCTCTTTAATGTCCAGGATTAACCCCCGATGATCTGGTGTCGGCGCGGCCACGGCCTGGCGAATCTGATCTTCGGCCCAAGTGTCTGTGGGAATACCCATGACTAAACAAAATTCTAACTGACTACTGTGCTCCTCACACCATTCGGCAGCAGTGTCTGGATCCATATTTAACCCTTTAGATGCGTTTTTTCCAGAGACTGGATCCAGGACGAGCCCCCACGTGTAGCGCTCACTCCCGGAGGAGCCGCTGAAATTGAACCTCGGGTCAGTCTCCCCACAATAGGGAATAAATATACTCCAGCACCATTGTGGATTTTATAAATGATATAGTTTACTAGAATAAATGGCATATAATGAATAACACGGTGTTCGTATATATTTTTACAGTACTTCGTAATGCGGGAAACGCGCAGCGGAAAAGAAATACAATGCTTCGTAATTCGAGGAACGCGCAGCGGAAAAGAAATACGATGCTTCGTAATTCGAGAAACTCGCAGCGGAAAAGAGAGGAAAAATAAATCTTTAACCCCCTTTTGTGTTTGGGGAGTGAGTCCCGCACAGGTTATGTCCCAGAATGTAAGTGTGTGTGTGTGTTATGGTACCCGGGTACAATATCCAACTGGCCAGTGAATTGCTTATGAGGTATCTTCGACTAGTCAAGTTGGGGCCCTGTGGGTTTTGGAAACAAACAGCAGCGTGCTTTCTTTTCACAACGGCCTGAAGGCCTCTCACCCATCCGCCAGATACTTGATGCTCCGCTCGACCCAGGACGTCTCTCCGCTCGATGTTGACTGGGGTTCTCTTGGTTACTGGATCCGCTGTCGGGCTTTCTGCACCTGCCGCAAGATGTCCAGCTCACCGCCTGCTCTCCCTGTCCGATCGATCTGCGGTACTCCTAACTCTGGGTCTTCCAGCTTCCTCAATATCAGCGTGGGTAGTCTGGTGAATCACTGGGTCTTTCTCTGATAAGGCTGAATAACCCAGTCTTTAACTCTGTCAGGCCCCAGCTGCGCTCCGGCCTGGTCACTGTCACGTTCTGCAGCACTGGGTCTTGCTTCTCCCACTCCCTGGCATGCTCTGCCAGCTCTCTCCACGTGGCTCAGGATGTAAGCGTCTGTGTCCCACCCACTTCCTTTGTCTGCCCCCAAAGCATGCCGGGAAATGTAGTCCCAATGTTTTCTGTGTTTGTCCAGCATAATCTTAGCATGGTCTCTGTCTCCCTCTGGTGGCTATTTCAAGTAAATGCAGCAGAACAGTCTTTTTAAACACAGCGCTACACAAGTATGTACCATTAGGTGTCTTGCACAAGGACACTTACTGGAGGTGCTCTTGCCGAGATTCGAACCTGGGTCTTCACGGTTATAGAGCATTGATGTTACCTCTACTCCATCCAGCCAGTACTTCAAGAATATCGGGGGGGGGAGGCAGAGTTTGAGATCCCTGGCTTTATGACCATTGAATAGAGTCCTTTATTTGTGCAAAATGCGCACTGTCGACATTCCAACAGATGATTTTAGTAACAGGTCTCGACTCGGACCTTGGACAGACCCCGTGCCTGATAATGCTTTTGAACATCTTACTGGGTATTTGTGCTCAAGCCAGAAATCTGGTTGTTAGGTGTTCCTTGTTTACAGTTACACATACCCCTGTTCTAAACATGATTTCCCCTTCCCAATGCTAACACATGTTTGTGTAGTATAAAAGCAAGTAGGTGGGGCATTTTTTTTTAGTACAAAACCACTATATTATTTTGTTTTTCATATTAGTACATATTTCTTTCAGTCAAACTGTAAGCTCTTTGGGTGATTGACTTCCTATATCTATGAATATTCATAAGCTATGTATTCCTATCATAATTAGCACAAGATATATAATATATGCAATCTAAATCACATAAATATGTATAATACGTGATAAGTATATAATTTCATGTGGTACTGAGTGCTAACTGAAAAAATAAACAGTACCTTTACAAACCAGCACAAATCGCTACAATTTAGAGCGCAGTGAAACAGCTTCTTGAAATATAAAGGACTGTGAAAGAAGATAATTTATTGTTGTGGGACATGTGTGTCTCAGTGCTATGTTCTATGTTATAGAACCTCTATGGTGATCACTAAGCAGTCATCATTACAAGAATTTAAAATGTCATGTTAAAGTTCATACATCAGTTATATGCTATAAAGGATAATTCCTGGATATGTTAGACATAAATATGTGATTATTATTTGTTGGCCTTTATAAATTGAGAAAAAAAATCAAAGGCCACTCTGTGAAAAATAACATGCATTTGAAATCTGAATTTTGGTGGAAAAAAACAGCTATTTAACTTTTACTGCTATTTGTTTTGAATGTAATATCTAATATGCACTAACATACTTAAAATTCTGGACAATAAAATAATTTTAGTTTTTGCAGAAGCAAGACACACCCCATGACTTGCACATCTCTTATATTATTTAAGGTAAAACCAAATAAAATGAAAACAAAACAAAAAAAAGAATCCATACATTTAAACATGCAAAAATGTAGCTACATACTGTACGCTTATACGAGTGTATATAGTGTGTACATAGTGGGCTCTATCACCTCCTTCACGTTAGCACTCACATAAATGCCACACAGATCACCTCCAAATCGATACCGGGTTAAATAACCCATTAGCGAATTGTTATTAGCGTTTTTAGTGCGAGCTTACTATAATTTCCACTCCCTATACTTAACATGGGGAGCGCAAAGTGCAAGCAGAGCGTAACTAGCGTTAGTCCTAACGCTAGTTACTAAGAGCTGTCGCTAACTAAAAAAAGTTAACACCAGCTCAGAGCTGCTGCAGAATCAGTTAGCAGCAGCTGAAAAAAAAATCAAATACTCACCTCTCATCCCGCGGAGAGAACGGCAGTCCAATACGCTGCTTCAGGCCGCTGGGAATAGAGTGAGACTGGGGGGAAAATGTTCCCAGTCTCCCTCCATGATCACTCTGTCGACCAGCAAGATCTTGCGAGAGGTGAGATCCTGCCAGTCATGTGACCTGGCAGTACGAGCCTCCATGGAGCCCTATTGGCTCCATGGAGAGGATGCTCAGGACGGTGCTTTAGCACTGTCCCTGAGCATCCAAGACCCTAGTGGTCGCTACTGTCATGATACTCTTCGATATCAATGGTGCAGATCCCTATAGACAGACCTCTAAACCCTCCGATCCATGAGTGGTCGGTAATACTAACCCTATATACCCCTGCTTTCGTCAGTGATACGATACAGGTATACAGTACATAACACAAACCAAGTACTCTATATAATGAGCTCAAAACAGGACTGGCAGTCGTACATAAATGGTTAACAGCAGGAATCGTTCTTAGACAAGCAGGGTCAGAATCAGAGGTGGTTCTTAGACAAAATGGGTAAATAACAAGAGTGGTACTCATACAAACCTGGTCAGATTTAGAATGGTCATTAAAGCAATCTGAGTCAGCAGTAAGCAGGGCACTCATACAATCTGGGTCAGTCTCATACAATCCGGGACAGCAGTAAGCAGGGTCCTCGTACAATCTGAGTCAGCAGTAATAGCAAGACAAAAGAATCAGTGAATCGCGAGCTCTGCAGGAAGCAACTCCACGACAAGGCACTGAGTGATTCGCGCGGACAGGATTTAAAGCCGGCGGTCTGCATCATCATGCTGCGCCCCGCCCCCTGATTGGCCGCGTGTCCTCCTACCACCGGCGAACCGCCTGGCACCCGACCAGCCAACAGCGGAGATGGTGCTGCCGGGCCGCTGCACGAGCTGCCAGAGACCCCCCTGGGGCAGAGGTCATGACAGCTACGGGCTCAGGCTGCTGGACTCTGTGCTTGCCCTGTAATACACTGGTGAAACTGGGACACAAAGGAGAAATTAGCGAACACTAATCTTTCTCCTTACAGTCCAGATTTTAGTGAGAACAAGATGATAGTGCCCAGTGTGTTTTCTTGCCAAGTACAAATAGATATTGTATACTCTATAAAAAAATGAGGACCCTCATTTGAATGTCTTACCCAATGTTCTATTACAGGGGTCAAGTCTTAACCCCTTCACTACCAAGTGATTTTCAAAAAAACCATTGTCAGAAACCAATATTTTTTTGTAAAATCATTTTTAGTTAATTATACAGTAAGTAAGATTTCTTACTGTAAATAATCTATTTGGCCACTAAATGTTGCCATTTAGCGCCAAATTGAGTTACAGTCATTACAGCTGTAGCTAGATTTATTTATTTTTTCCCCTGCATCGTCTGCTGAAAACCTGATATTTCAGGGCATTCATCAACCGATTTTACAGCTTTAGCTCTTTGGACACTATGCCAACAGGGCTAAACTTTTGGGGTACCTTCTGCAGCCCTAAAGCAAATTAAATTTGTCTGCAGGAAACAGATTTTGCTTTTGGTCTGCAGATCAGCAGATTGAGATATCTCAATATTGGGGCAATGGATGGTGCCTTTGAAGCCTGAGATATCTCAAACTCGGTAGTGAAGGGGTTAGAAAAATAAGCGTAATGGAACTCACCAAGATTTCTGCCCCCCAATTAACCGCTTAATGGAACACCCAAACTCACGTTTGTAACAATGACATTTTTGTGTGTATCTATATTTTCTGTCTGGTTTTAAAGAGAATGTACATATACCTGTATGTATTGTTGCAGAACAAGCAAACATTTGACTGAACACCTAAATTAAAGCTTTAATGTGTGTGGGACCAAAGGGAACTCTGATTCCCCTGAAAATTTGTTTTAGATTTATGTGATCACTGCTTGGGAACGGAAGGTGAAATTGTACAAGAAAGAGGATACAGTATTTGGCAAGTGTATTTTTAATTTTGTATGGAGTGAATTTGTTTATCACCATAAGTTATACACAGTAGGTGGATTAATTGTCAGAAGTGCATTTTACACCTCAATTTATTTTGAAACTACTCCTTTGGGCAATATATATTTTTTTACGTGAATACAGTTTGGGAGTTTGTTGTGTTCATTATATTAAATCTATAATAGTACATAATATATATATATATTATATTATATATAATATATAATAGATTTATATCTGCTAAGCAACTATTTTTACATTGCACCTAACCGCTTATATATATTTTTGGGGTATTGTATTGACTGAGTACGGGACTCACACTGTGTGGATTAATAGTTGGAAAGGAAGTGGGAATATTCTATATTGGCACTGCACATTTTGTTTTTGCAATAATGAACCTTGTAGACTCCTCTATATTGCTGGAGTGTAAAGTGGGCATTTAATATTGTATTACTCAGTATGAGACACTAGAGCATACTTTGTGAAATGCGTTTTAGCATTGGTAGTATAACGAAATGCCATATAAATCTATTGTTTTCAGTGCAATGCACAATTATTCTAACATTTAAATAAGGGCTAAGTCGGTAGGAGATATTAATTCTGAAGTTTTTCATTCAGAAAAATACATTTTACAGTTCCATTACAATTACAGTAATTTTAAAAAGAAAGCATTTGGAACGCATATAAGTACGCACTTTACTCTGGGAAATATTTTAAATAGTCCAGTAAAATAAATTTGATAGTGAAGTAGATATTTTCGCAAATAACAGATAATGGAAGTAACATTAACTAAAATTGGTTTGGTAGGTGGACCATTTATTTCATGTCTAGTCAACATGTTCGATGTGAAGATGGATGAAGATGAACATATGGATGATGGAAAAAGAGAGCAAGGGGCCAAAGTATTAAATGGAAAAAAAACAGCAATTAAGGGAGATCATACTCTTAAAATCATTAAGCCAGTAGCTGTACAATTACATATACTGAAAATGAATGTATAATTAAGCAGTAATGAAGACTTAGGCTGGATCCATATAATAATTAATCGAATTAATGTGGCTGTGGGTCTCTAAAAATAGCTATACATATTGCAGATTGTTACAGCGTCTAAAAACATATCAACCACAAGATCTCTAGAAGTAAAACACCCCTATCCAGTGAATATTACACCAATACCCCTCTGTGTGGTATTTAAATATTATACATCATATAAAAATGTGTGTATGGTCATATGGTAAGACTAAAATATGCATAAACACAGACCCAACAATGGAGCCAATGTTGATGCCAAAATCTTAACAGTGACAGATTGACAGTGGGAGGAATCTCTCCAAGTGCCCTGAATTGGAAACTAGGTGGGACTAGTAAGGTATTGGCCGACATACTAGCTAATATTAATAATAATGTAATAATGAATAAGTATTACTATTAAATGTTTTAACCTACTATTTGAAAACTGCACTAGCAATATATTAATGTAAATCTAAAAAATACATTTTTGTATATTAGTGTAAGAAGCAATACACATAATTATTCTTAATTAAATATAACTAACACATTTTACCTTAAGTTAATGTACTCTTTACTGCATTGGAAATGCTGAGAAAAACCAAACATGCTGTCTTGCTACTGCTTGAACAGAAAAATGGTTGATTCACTAAACAACAATTAATTTTTTTCAATGACTGTTTCAAAAATCAATAAATCATGTCTGAAAGGCCACAGCATAGCGATTCAATAAATCAGAAACGAGTCAAAATAAAATGATATTCATCCGAAATAAATAAGGTCAATATATGAAATTTGTTTTGGGGCAAAATTATTTTTATTTTAAAATGTAACAAATGTAACAAAGCATTTTTTATTAGCATGCAGGGCTCTAGAAAACAATTACGGTAACATCCAGTTGTTTTCACCACCCTGTATTTAGCTTATAGGATCCCTTCAAAAATGTCATCATTATGAAAGCCGACAGCAATAAGTTGGAAAAGATGTTCTTCCAATGAACTACAGTTTCCAATGCATTGACTTTTAATACAGTTTATTCATTTGTTAACTTTCACTAAAACCCTCTGTCTTGAATGCAGAATTTTAAAAACACTTAAAATATATGCATAGTGTTTTGGTGTGTGATTTATGATATTTCTAAATAAGTCTGAAATTTGTTTTTGGTAGCCCATTAAGAATTTAATTTGACAGTATCATTGCATTGTCTTAAAAAGGCAGATGTTGTGATGTATGGCTACATGACATCTTGGATTTTTTATTAACCTTCATACTTGGTGCTTCTCAATGACCTAGTTTTGGCCTAATTCCAAAGGCAACTGATGACACATGTATCCAAAATGTCATTGTGATGTTTATAGTCCGTCTGCTAGAGAATCAACAGCATGTGCACACAAATCGTTTCTTATTACTGAATAAGCATTGTTTTTCCAGCAACACTGAATTGACATTAGATAAATAGTCTAATAGATTTCATACAGTGGAAACGTCTCATTGGTGACTTAGTCGGGCAGCATCTAAAAAGCAATGAAATCACTCAGTGTTCCTTGAAGCCAAAAGATTCTTGACAGATTTAGTATAATGAGAAAAAATATATATCTTAAGGCAACAAATTTAGCAGAGATATAAAAATAGCAAATGTTTATTTCCCTTGAAACAAGCACAAACCTTCACTAAGTGCATTTCTTCTGGTACAGTTTCAGAAAAGAAAATAACATTTTTATACATGGGCACGTATACTAAATGGTAAGCTATGTTACGTTCATTTTGCATGCAGATATTCCAGGGACGCATTCCATAGTGTGTGAACTGAGATAGACATATTGTTGTTCGTTTCATATAAAGCAACAGAGTTGGATTAGTTATTTACATTTGTAATGTTTCTATTGCTTACTGTTTACTAGTACAATTCATGATTCCACCTTCTAGTGGATGTCGACCAGACACCTTGACCTTGATTGAGCTCGAGCAGGTAACATTAACAATGGAGTCGTTAAGTATAATTGCCTCACTTCACATTCTTTTTTATAGGAAGTGCTAATGCTGAGGCAGCTAGAGAATTAGTCACTTATTATTCTCATCTACATCCGGTATTAGGAAAAAACACCCCCTCCCTAATGCTGCTGTAAAGGGGATTAAAATTGCTTAAGAGAAAAAACATACACTAAAGAAAGAGACACTTGCCACTCACCGTGGATTCCAAGAGAGGATACCTGTAGTGGTGCGCAGGACTACTTTCAGTATCCATTAGCAGATCCCGAAAATATCACACAGGTAAGATTTTCTTTTTTGAGAAAGGATTTTACCAGGAAGGATACATTGAGGTTTCTCTCATTTTCAAGTATATCCTGGGTGGTGAGTATGTACCGTTAGGTGTCTTGCCCAAGGACACTTACTGGAGAGGTGCTCTTGCCGGGATCGAACCTGTGTCTCCACAGTCTCTCTCCACGCAGAGCAGTGATGTTATCTCTACACCCAGCCGGTTAAGATTGAGGCCGCACCATAATTAAGTTGATAATCGGAAACCGCCAACAGCTAATTTTGTATTTGCCCCTCACTATTACCGGACATTGCGTGCTGTTGGTGATATGCTTCTGGTGTATGAGTGAGTGTAACACAGGGGTGGAAGATATGCGACATTAAGGCCAGGTGCACTCACTTACCGGTGCACTTAGTGCGCCCGTGCGCACGCACTTACCGGTGCCCGTCGCAGCCATGTGATGCTGCAATGGGGCGGGTCACACACTTGTGCGCGACTGCCTAGAAAGCATCCCCGTCGATGCGCTAGGATGCGCGTCGGCGGGCTGCAAAGCGCTATCCTCCCATCTATTCAAAATGGGTCCGATCCATCATTCTGTGCAGGTTCCATAACGCCTGCACAGAATGATGGATCGGACGCATTTTGAATGGATGGGAGGATCGTGCTTTCCAGCGCTGGGGGGGGCAGGCAGGCGTCGAGTGGAAGGAAAGTCAACTCTCACGGACGTTCCTTCCAGTCTGAGTGCGCTTGTGTGCGCCTTGCCTTAACAATACAGGGACTGTATATTCTTGATAAAGGCTCAGCTGAGCCGAAGCTTCGGTAGCTTTTAATGTTGCATAAATAATGATTTACAGGGTTATCCAAAGAGATCCGAATTGCTTGAGAAAGGTAACCGAATGCTGAAAATCAGCGTTCGGTTACCTTTCCTGACCATTCGGCTATCCAGAGAGCAGGCAATTCGCCAAATCCTGGCGAATTGCCTGAACATACGGTGCCTGTTCGGTTCCTGTTCGAGGGCAGTGAAATCCCCATGAAAATGCATTGCTTCGGCTATTCAGAGACCACAAACCAGCAGTGAAAGGTTCCCCTAATGCCCTGCCATTCGGTGGTTTCATTCGGCAAATTTATTCAGGAGAATCCCATAGACTTCAATGTTAAAAATATTCCCGTTTTAATTCAATATCTAATAAACCGTTCATTATAAAATTCTGCAGCAAAAAGTCTCTTTATTTATAGATTTTTTAGGATACTTTAAGCATTTTTCAGATTTTTTTTATTTTTTTTAAAAAGTCCGATTTTTTTTTTTTGTTTTTTCAGTTAACTTATTTTTTTTGTAACAGCCCTCTTTATTATCATTCCCTGGACCTCCTGTGAAAATTTCAGACATTTTCGCTCAGTAGTTTCTTTGCAAACAGCGTTTCTTTTTCCCAGATTCATACAAATGGTTTTTCTAATTTATTCACTGCCTCCTCTACGGCACTGCTGCTTCGGCTCTGTGTGATTCGGCTCCTGTTCGGCTCCTGTTCGGCTTTTTCGAAGGTTAATCCAGATGTTTTTGCTTGTTTTCAGCATGCATTCGGTTAGTTTTCGTCAGGTTTTCGGCAGCTTTTCCCTGCTATTCGGGGACCCTGTGCTCTTTGCTGAATACACCGCAGGGTCACCGAAATGCAATCGGCAAAAGGAACCGAATTGAAGAGAAGGAAAAGTCACCGAACGTGCGGTGACTTTTCGAATCTCTTTGGATAACCCTGTTAGTGTTTCACTTAAGACCCTGAGTGCATCCACAGAGCCATTTGGGATATACTGTAATATATCAAAAGTTTAGACTATAGCCTGTTAGCAAGACTGAAAATCCCCTTACTACACTGGACACACACATAAAAGAGAAAACATTTCTTAACAAACCTCATATAATACTTAACCCTTGTCCTATTCCACTATCATTACCATTCTCTAGGACCCCAATTATTTATTTAAATAATAACTCCCACCTTGTGAAGCCAGTACAAAACGACAGTTAGTAAACTAAGGGTTCTATTCACAAAGCACCAAAATTGAACTAAATTTCGGCGATTCGATTTTGCTGAAATCATTGGAAAGGCCTGATCCTTTTCCAATGATACCACACATGACTAGGTTTTGTGTAAAAGTAAAAAAATAAATAATAATAATTAATAAAAAAAAGTGTGTTTTTTTTATAAAAAAAATTTGTCTGGGCGTATCATAAAATAGGACTTCAATTAACGTTAAACATGATGAGCATAAAATGAGCTCAACACACAGAGATGAAGGGGATAAAAAGCAAAAATATCAGGGTTATCCAAAGAGATTCGAAAAGTCAACGCACGTTCGGTGACTTTTCGTTCTCTTCAATTTGGTTCCTTTTGCCGATCCCATTTCGGGGACCCTGCGGTGTATTCAGCAAGCACCACATGGTCCCCGAATTACAGGGAAAAGCTGCCGCAAACCTGACGAAAACTAACTGCAAAACCCACCGAATGCACGCCGAAAACCCCCAAAAACATCTGGATTAACCTGCGAAAACCACGGAAAAAGCCCGAGCAGGAGCCGATCGCACTCAGCCGAAGCAGCTGAGACCGCAGACAAGGGAGGTGAATAAATTAGCAAAACCATTTGTATGAATCTGTGAAAATGAAACGCTGTTTGCAAATAAACTACTGAGAGAAAATGTCTGAAATTTACACAGGAGGTCCAGGGAATGATAATAAAAAGGGCTGTTACAGAAAAAATAAGTAAACTTAAAAAAAAAAAAAAAAAAATCGGACTTTTAAAAAAAAAAAATTAAGAAAAATGCTTAAAGTATCCTAAAAAATCTATAAATAAAGAGACTCTTTACTGCAGAATTTTTATAATGAATGGTTTATTAGATATTGAATGAAAACGGGAAAATTTTTAACATTGAAGCCTATGGCATTCTCCTGAATAAATTTGCCGAATTAAACCACCGAATGGCAGGGCGTTAGGGGAACCTTTCACTGCTGGTTTGTGTTCTCTGAATAGCCGAAGCAGTGCATTTTCATGGGGTTTTCACTGCCCTCGAACAGGCACCGAACAGGCACCGTATGTTCAGGCAATTCGCCAGGATTTGGCGAATTGCCTGCTCTCTGGATAGCCGAATGGCCAGGAAAGGTAACCGAACGCTGATTTTCAGCGTTCGGTTACCTTTCTCAAGCAATTCGGATCTCTTTGGATAAGCCTGTATAGAAAAAAATGGGGATTTCGAATTTCAGGGCAAAATTTTGAAACCATTTATTCAGGATCTTGTTTGACGGTTGTAGATTTTGGGGATTAAAGTTTGAATAAGTTTATTTTTTTCATCATATTTCATAACCTTTTTATAGTAAATTATATAATATGATAGAAATAATGGTATCTTTAGAAAGTCCATTTAATGGCGAGAAAAATGGTATTTAATATGCGTGGGTTGCATAAACGAGTAAGAGGAAAATTAGACCTAAACACAAACAGCGCAGAAACATAAAAACAGGAGTGATTACTTTCGGACAGACAATCGTAAAACTGCCTGGTCACTAAGGGGTTAAATAAATCTATCTCTGGCTTCCACACAATTCCACAAAATAACTATGTACACCAGTACATCTGTCACTGTGCCCCAATAGTTCAATATACCCAAAATTAATTATTCTCGGCCCCGTAAAATGAATCTCTCCATTCCTGTAATACTGTATATCTCTTCCAAGATCAGTCTGTGACTCCCCACATATTAAATATCTCTATGCCCCCAAACATCTTCGGCAGCTGTATAAAATCAAGCCTTACAGGGTTATTCAAAGAGATCCGAATTGTTTTATTATCATTCATTGGATCGTGTATGTAAATTTCTGACATTTTCGTTCTGTAGTTTCTTTGCAAACAGTGTTTCACTTTTCAAATATTCAAGTGTACTGTTTTTTTTTTTCACTCCATTCGTCTGCGGTTTCGGGTTTTTCCGGTGGCTGCTCTGCGCTCTGATCGGCTCCTGCTTGGGTTTCTCCGGCGTGTTCGGCGTGGACTAATTCAGATGTTTTTGCCGGTTTCGGTGTGCATTCGCCTGGGTCTTGCGGTGAGTGTTCGGCAGGTTTGCGACGGCTTTTCCCTGCACTACGACGGCCCTGTGGTGCTTGCTGAATACACCGCAGGGTCGCCGAAATGGGATTGCCAAAACAAACCGAATTGAAGAAAATGAAAAAATGTCACTGAACGTGCGGTGACTTTTCGATTCTCTTTGAATAACCCTGTATGTCTGCATTTACTGCTTTCTATCACGTATAAGATCTTAACGCTCCCACAACAGCACTACTGTACACATACAACAAGAGGCCTCTGTGACAGCCCTGTGTGTGGGATAATAGAGAGCGGGGAGAGGGAGGCCTGAGAGGCTGTAGCTGCATGTTAATACACAGCTCTGCTCTCCACTGCCTCGAGGCCACAAGTATTATCTGCATCTTTGCTGATGATATGTTGATTCCCAGCAGACAGGGCGGATTAAGATCTCTATGGGCCTGGAGCTGAATATTCTGGTGGGCTTTTTTTGGAGTTTTATGAAATTAAAACATATTGTAGGTTTTTAATAGTGCAGATACAGGTAAATCTAACTAGGCAGATACTGTGTGAGGAAATTTCCATTCAGATTTTAACCCCTTCACTGCTGAGGCATTTCACGTCTGTGTGCTGAGCTCATTTTTACTGCTTTTGCTCATCATGTTTAAACGCGATTAGAAGCCACGTTTTATTATATGACCCAGAAATATATATATTTTTTTTTTCGGCAGACATTTTTATATGTATACGTCATGTCCTGCCTGTATATTATAACAAAAATGCAATAAAATTAGAATTTTTAATCATCTACAGCGTGTAAAGTGTTTTTTTCACATTTTATCACATGAGCGTTTGCGGTTATATTTTCTATGGGGTGCACTTGTCCAAAAATTAGAAAAGGGGACTCGTTACATTTTTTGGGGGGGAATTACATGATTTTTAGCAAACGCACCCCATAGAAAAAAATCATTGCCGCATTGCGCCGAATCGCGACCCGGTGTCTGAGGGGTGAAAGCCAGGCACTGTTTAAAAGGGGAGAACCTATCCCCCTCCCTTTCAGGCGATTTCCTGGCATGGCCGGGGGGGGGTCGCCCAGAAATGACTTCATTGCGCATGGCACGATGACGTCATTGACGTCGGGAGGGGTTTAAATTCAGCGTCTGACTTCGCTGAAGCTTGCGGAGGACGTGTGGGGAATGTCCCCCAGACATAGCAGAAGTCAATGAGGACATTCCCCACACGTCCTCCGCAGTGACAGGGTTAATGATTTACAGCGCACAATTTTTTTTTTAACATTTTATTATCCAAACCTTTGTGGTTAGATATTCTATAGGAAATTCTTGTTAATTTTTTTTTAAATGGGAACCTGTTACTGCATTTTTCTGAGAAAACATAACATTTTAACCTTGCTCCCAGCGTGGGAAATGAGAAGGTGAGTAATGGCAGTGGTATTGCTCATTTTACATGTGACAAATGGATAATGACGCTTTGGAACAAAAATTACTATTTTTTTTACTTCTCTTTAAGATTTTACATGGTCATATTTCATGGTCAGACTCTGACCTGTCCAATGACACCTCATTTGACCTTGTGAGGTGTAAAGATTAGTGACGCAGGCTTCCAAAGTTCCCCCCAAGAAATATTCATTATTATTTCCAGTGACACATCACATGACCCAGTAGCTGCTATGTAGTTGGAGATACAGTGGTCCAAATGACCATCAATGTAGACATACAGGGTTATTCAAAGAGATTCGAAAAGTCACCGTAGGTTCGGTGACTTTTCGTTCTCTTCAATTCGGTTCCTTTTGCCGATCCCATTTCGGTGACCCTGCGGTGTATTCAGCAAACACCACAGGGTCCCCGAATTGCAACGAAAACTAACCGCAAAACCCACCGAATGCACGCCGAAAACACGCAAAAACATCTTGATTAACCTTCGAACAACCCGAGCAGGAGCCATCACACGCAGCGAAGCAGCCCGAACAGGAGCCGAATCACACAGAGCCGAAGCAGCTGTGACGTAGAGGAGGCAGTGAATAAATTAGCAAAACCGTTTGTATGAATCTGTGAAAATGAAACGCTGTTTGCAAAGAAACTACTGAGAGAAAATGTCTGAAATTTACACAGGAGGTCCAGCGAATGATAATAAAGAGGGCTGTTACAGAAAAAAGAAGTAAACCTAAAAAAAAAAAAGAAAAATCGGACTTTTAAAAAAAAAAAAAATCAGAAAAATGCTTAAAGTATCCTAAAAAATCTATAAATAAAGAGACTTTTTGCTGCAGAATTTTATAATGAATGGTTTATTAGATATTGAATTAAAACGGGAATATTTTTAACATTGAAGTCTATGGGATTCTCCTGAATAAATTTGCCGAATTAAACGACCGAATGGCAGGGCATTTCGGGAGCCTTTCACTGCTGGTTTGTGTTCTCTGAATAGCCGAAGCAGTGCTTTTTTATGGGGATTTCACTGCCCTCGAACAGGCACCGTATGTGCAGGCAATTCGCCAGGATTTGGCGAATTGCCTGCTCTCTGGATAGCCGAATGGCCAGAAAAGGCAACCAAACGCTGATTTTCAGCGTTCGGTTACCTTTCTCAAGCAATTCGGATCTCTTTGGATAACCCTGATAGTTATCCTTTCTCTGGGACTATTCTGGGGCATGGGCCTGGAGCTGCTGCTCCATCAGCCCCTATTTTAATCCGGCCCTGCCAGCAGAACAAGTGCTGAAAATGCGAGGGAAGTGCTGCTCATAGATATAGATGCACATATACATGTACATGCACACACATATATTGTAAAACAAGTTAAAGGGAGTCCAGGAGAAATGGGATTATTTAAAGGAAGCATTATTGAAGGCCACAGGCAATTGCATTCGACTTGTTAGCAATAACAAAAAAGGGAAGAAACCACTGTGGTACTCTGCAGAAGTGGCCAAGATAGTGAAGAACAAAAAGACAGCATTCAATAATTATAAAACAACTCAGGCAAACCTATAAGATTAGGCAGAAAGAGGCAAAGCAATTTATAAGGGCTTCCAAAGCACACGCAGAAGAGAAAATAGCTCAGTCAGTAAAAAAGGGGGACAAAACATTTTTTAGATACATAAACGAGAAAAGAAAAGTAAAACAAGGATTAGTTAGATTAAAAACAAAGGAAGGAAGGTATGTAGAAGAGGATAAAAGTCTCGCTGACTGCCTCAATGAATATATTTGTTCAATCTTTGCAGAAGAAAAGAAAGGAAAGGGTCCTCAGTTAGGAGGAAACACTAACGAGACAATTACATATCAGTTTACAGAGGAGGAGGTTCTACAGCAGCGGTCTAAAGTAAAGACAAATAAGTCAATGGGGCCTGATGGGATCCACCCTAAATTATTAAAAGAGCTCAGTGATGTAATAGCAAAACCGTTAACAGATTTATTTAACCAATCCTTGCTAACGGGAGTCGTCCCAGAAGACTGGAAATTAGCAAATGTTGTGCCCATTCACAAGAAGGGTAGTAGGGAGGACTCTGGGAACTATAGGCCAGTTAGTCTTACGTCAGTAGTGGGGAAATTAATGGAAACCATGTTAAAGGAAAGGATTGTTGAACATCTAAAAACACATAGATTACAGGATCAGAAACATCATGGGTTTACCTCAGGGAGATCATGCCAAACTAATCTTATTGATTTTTTTGATTGGGTAACAAAAATAATAGACACAGGTGGTGCAGTAGACATTGCTTATTTAGATTTCAGTAAGGCTTTTGATATTGTTCCGCATAGAAGGTTTATCAATAAATTGCAATCTTTGAGCTTGGATTCCAATATTGTTCAATGGATTAGGCAGTGGCTGAGTGACAGGCAACAGAGGGTTGTGGTAAATGGAGTTTATTCCCAAGGCCCAAGGTCTTGTTACCAGTGGGGTACCTCAGGGGTCAGTACTTGGGCCCATTCTATTTAATATTTTTATTAGTGATATTGCAGAAGGTATTAATGGAAAAGTATGTCTTTTTGCTGATGACACAAAGATTTGCAACAGGGTTGACGTTCCTGGAGGGATCAGCCAAATGACAAATGATTTAGGTAAACTAAAAAAATGGTCGGAGCTGTGGCAATTGAGTTTTAATGTGGATAAGTGCAAGATAATGCACCTGGGACGTAAAAACCCAAGGGCTGAATATAGAATATTTGATACAGTCCTAACCTCAACATCTGAGGAAAGGGATTTAGGGGTTATTATTTCAGAGGATCTAAGGGTAAGTAGTCAATGTAATAGAGCAGCAAGAAATGCTAGCAGAATGCTTGGTTGTGTAGAGAGAGGTATTAGCAGTAGGAAAAGGGAAGTGCTCATGCCACTGTACAGAGCACTGGTGAGACCTCACTTGGAGTACTGTGTGCAGTACTGGAGACCGTATCTCCAGAAGGATATAGACATCTTAGAGAGAGTTCAGAGAAGGGCTACTAAAATGGTGTACGGTTTGAAGGAGAAAAGTTACCAGGAAAGGCTTAATGATCTTAACATGTACAGCTTGGAAAAAAGACGAGACAGCGGAGATATGATAGAAACATTTAAATACGTAAAGGGAATCCACAAGGTAGAGGAAGGGAGTATATTTAAAAGGAAACAAAGTAGCAAAACAAGAGGACATAGTCTTAGATTAGAGGGGCAAAGGTTTAAAAGTAACATCAGAAAGCATTATTTTACTGAGAGGGTGGTGGATACATGGAACAGTCTTCCAGTTGAAGTGGTAGAGGCCAAAACAGTAATTGAATTTAAGCAAGCATGGGATAGGCATAAGGCTATCCTAAACAAAAGATAAATCCAGGTAAAGTATCCATGTAATTGGGCAGACTAGATGGGCCGTAAGGTTCTTATCTGCCGACATTTTTCTATGTTTCTACATATAGATGTCTTGACTTATCAGTTGCTGTTAGGTAGTCAGATGCTGCAGACTCCCTGTCCTGGATTCTCTATTAGACTATTCTAAACTGCAATAAATGTGAACATGTGAGCTGATCACTGAGGTGTGTAATTGTTACAGCCTTTTATCCAAATCATAGCTGAATTGGTTTCCTCCCTCCCCTTTTATTGTATACAAAAACAATAGGCGATTCAGAAGCTGACCCTTCAATATCCATTGCGCCACTGGGACCCCCCCACAGGTTAAGATGAACTACCAGCAGGCAAGGCCCTGGCCAGACCCGATCCCTCAGCTGGTCAGTCCACCCCTGCCGCGGCAGTGCAATGGTGGCACACCGAGTGTGTTCAGGGGGGGCATTTTTTGCGCCTCCTGGATTCTGCCACTCTAGGCAAACACCTTGTTTGCCTTACGGTAGATACACCCCTGTAAAGGGATATGTTTAGGGAGAGACAACAGTGACCAGTAAGGGTAACAGATGATGGGCACAACCTTATGGGCTTTGTTTTGAGTAATAGTGTTAAAGTACATTTTATTTCTGGCTCGAAGCCTAAAACACCATTTTGTAGCTCTCTCATGTTATATGACACTGTTATATTGAGAAGTATTGGTTAAGTTTTAGAAATAGTCTCAACGGTTAAGGAACTGGTCCTCAGGCTGCTACCGCGTGGCTGCTGTGGAAATTCCTGTTGTAAAATAGTCAGAGTTTTAAAATGCTGTGGTGATTGTAAGGACTTAAAAAGTAGTTTTTCGTCTGAAAAATTGGCGCATTCATGTCAACTTTTCATGAAAGTTACCACTTGCATATTTTTTCCACACTGAGGTACTAGCCAAATTGTGTTAGTAAACCATAGGACTGGGCATACCTTGGGTTGATTAAAGAAGCATGTGGATTTACATTTATTAGGGCAGGAGTGAACAGGAACAATGTGGCTCTGTAGGCATTAAAACGAGACAACTGATATCTCCAAATAGAATTACCAGGTAGTGTAAATATAATGTGACCAAATTCTTTGGATGTAAATTACAAATGTCTACACACATAATTTAAGTTTTTTCACTTTAACAAAACTATACCATGCCAGAGGGAGAAGAGACGAAATGCTGAGTAACGCTGAACTCCGTTCATTTTTCTAATCTTCATTTTACATTGTTTTTTCATACTTTTAATCTCCAAAATATATTTTCTCTATACAGAAATAAAATCTCATATAAGTATATTTAGAAGACAGTACCGTAATGAATTTATTTTTATCTACCAACCCAAGCAACAAAACTGGATTTGATTCACGCTCTGTTGATGTCCCAGTGCTATACAAATTCTTGTAGTATATTCCCCTAATTTTGTCTAGAAAGGATTTTACCAGGAAGGATACATTGAGATTTCTCTCGTTTTCAAGTATGTCCTGGGTGGCGAGTATGTACTGTTAGGTGTCTTGCCCAAGGACACTTACTGGAGAGGTGCTCGTCGGGATTGAACTCATGACTCCACAGGCTCTCTCCACGCAGAGCAGTGATGTTACCTCTACTCCACCCAGCCGGTTTCATGTTACATGTTTAAAGTCACAAATCCAAATCCAAACTCTTATCTACAACTGGATAACCTACAAAATATACAAACGCTAAATCACAATTATTTGGTAAATACATATTTCTGTCCTAGATAAATGTTAGATATTCACAAAATACATATTTCACTTTACTTTGAAATTTTTATTTATTATTTTTATAGTTATTAAAAAAAGAGATTTTTTCTACAATACCTTCTTAGTAGAGTATGCAGGATTGGCTCAGCAAATAACATTTACTGTTCCTTCATTACACTTGGGGGATGATAGCAAAAGTGGGAATAGTCTACATCTCAGTCAATGAGAGATTTGTTTTCCAGTGTTATACATTTGCAAAGTTGTCAAAATCTTTTGTTTGCTTTGTGATTATGGATTGAGTGTAAAATTAATCGGAAAATATAATCTAAGCATTTTTAGATTATGGGGCCAAAGACTAATAGTAAAAAAGCTATATTAGAGTTCAGCATGTACCAAATTGAACATACCCTTACAAACACTTAAAAAAAAGAAGAAAAGGAACAACAACCTGTTCTGTCCTAATGCTGTAGGGTGAGTAGGTAGAAAAGATAATCAGGGTTATTCAGAGAAAGGTGAAACTCTGTAGAATTTTTGGAGAAGTGAAAATTCTAGGTCAAAATAGCCGACCTGGAAAGTAAGATAAAGGGGGGAATTTTTCTAGTTTGGCTATCTTGACCTGGAATTTTCACTTCTCCAAAAGTTATCCAGAGCTTCACTATTCTCTGAATAACCCTGAATATATTTATTAGCATATTTAAAAAGAAAGACAAAATCCACAGAACATACAAAACAAAAAAGCATACGGGGGCAACATAAAAAGATGTGAAAAAAATGAAGGGATCTGAATGCTTTCAGAAAGTTTTTCTCCATCATATTTGCAAATATACACAAAAACACAAGCAAGCAGAAAAACATTGACGTACAGAAAAACTGGACAAGAAATCAACTCCACAATGTAGAGCCTCGACTAGACACAGCAAGACAAAAGCAGACCTCAGAGATGTTGGAAGTGGGACCAGTCCGACTTCTGCTATGAGAAAATAAAGAAACGCCTTGGTTTCGGACAAGGATTAGAAGTTTCCCTTTGCAACATGGACAGCTACCATCGGGCCCCTGACAAATGTTGAAGAATCTGACCATTGTGCTGCTTCTGCTACATTTGAAGCCTTCCTAGGTTCATTTAGGTTAAGTAACCCATCCCTTCACACTCAGATTCCCTATTACAATGGGACTCATATTTAGTTGTAGAACAAGTAATTGATGTAGTAATACAAATTAATCTCTCACAAGAGGATCATCATATTTTGCTGTGTACGCTGGAGTTCTTATAGATGTATGTGTATTTGTGTGAATACCTTCTTGTGCAATTTCACAGTGTGCAATGCTATATAACGAGTGCCTGTATAAAAGTTATGTTCCTTACATTGGCTTTTCATTTCAATGGAGGCCACCAGCTTTGGTTATTCAGTCCCCTTTTCCTAGAGTGTTCGGCACTGTGCAGGCAGAGGCAAGGTAATATCCATGTTTGCTTGAACAAGTATGTAATATAATTAAGTATCAATATCAATGGTGGTGGGAGAACCAATTAGCACGGTGTCCATAGATAAAGAAGAGGCAACAGATTGATGCCAACGGCACTCGGGTGAGCGTTGGATTGCAACACTATTGTATGTTCTGACATTAATTGTGATTCATTTACATATTTAAATACTTAAAAGACCCACAATGTGGATAGACACATAAATGCAAGGTAATAAATGACAGAGAGGGCTCAAGTGAAATACGCAAAAATTTAATTTTAACTACACAGTGAGTCACTGTTTATTTTGCAACGTAATGTACCCAACAGACCTATACAGAACCCACACATAACCAGTCATCAGCAGATATTTTCCCCACAGATATGAGTAAAATTAAAAATTCAGTAACATCTAGCCTTTTAACCTAATTTCTTTCATGCTATTAAAAAAGCCTAATATTTGATTTGATTCAAGGGGATTGAAAACCAGATTAAGTCAGGATAACAAAGCTTTGTTCATACAGGGTTATGCAAATACATGCAACACTAAATATTTTCTCAATCTTTCACTTTTTTCTCTAGCTGTTGCCTTTCCAGGGTATTGAGAAACAATATAATTTTGTAAGGACCATTTATATGCTAGAAAAGCAGATCCGAAATGCTCTAAGAAGAAAACAAAACCACTCATTCTACACTTTGATGGATAAAACAGTGTAGATACAGACAGCACATAGCTAATGCTTCTTGAAGGCGCTTAATGAGCAACAAAGCCGGCCGAGTGTGACATAGTTTAATGGCATCTGTTAAAAACCTCAGCAGTGCCATGGAAGCAAAAGGAGAAAAAGAGACGCGTTAGAACCAATAATTTACGCATGCTGCTTTTTTTATTCTTCGACATTTAAAACTAAAACACATTTCTGAGATGCCGGACGACCCATTGTGAATAATACATTTTCTGTAGTTTTCAAAGTAAAGCTTGGTGGAAAACTGACTGAACTCCATTAAATCTTTCTCCATTTCCTCTACAATACAGGTGAAGGAATGACAGTGACAAGTCCAAATCCACTCTCCAAAGATAATGAAAGCAGTGTTTGTGAAAAAGAAAATACTTTCGCATACAGGATTCACAGAGATTTGTCTTAGCAGTTTAATCTGTGAAAGCATAAAATACAAAAGTGAAATCTAAAGTAAATCAGCTGAAAAGAGGGTTATGTATTTAGACTGGATATAATTTTATCAATGCAAACTAAAACCGTTGCCTAGGAACAGTATTTTCTCAGGTGGTTGAAATGAAGTGCTTCTCTTAAATATTACCCCTACTGATGTCAAGCTAAATACATCCCTCTGTTGTGAAACAATGAAAATTATCAACATAACAGACAAAGCACTTTCCAGCATGAAAAAATAGGTTTTCGCTTATAAATTGTCATACTGATGGTAACACTGGATTATACTGCCATTTCTTTTTCTGGCTATAGGCTTTATTTTGATATAGCTGAATATCTTGCAAATTAATTACATCTCATTAAGCCTAGGCTAGTAGAATCTAATGAGTTTGTTAAATAAGTGATATGCCCTCTGAAATATGCCTATTAATTCATGACTGTCCCTCTCTCTCGCCTCGCTTCCCTAGAATCCATTCTGATTGCCTCTGCCAGGCTCATCCACCTCACCTGCCGCTCGGTTTATGCCGCTCCTCTCTGTGAATCCCTTCACTGGCTCCCCATCCACTGCAGAATTAAATTCAAAATCCTTACCCTGACCTACAAAGCTCTCACTAACTCAGCTCCCCACTACGTGTCCTCACTAACCACCAAATACGCCCCAGCCCGCTCCCCAAGGTCAAACAATGACCTGTGCCTAGCTTCTCCCCGCATCACCTCTTCCCATGATAGACTGCAGGATTTCTCACGCGCAGCCCCCATCCTCTGGAATGCTCTCCCTCGTACGTTCAGGCTTTCTCCTAGTTTCCCTTCCTTCAAATGCTCCCTTAAGACATTCCTGTTTAGGGAAGCCTACCACCCGACTCACTGACACACCTCACTGCCCCAACCAGTCCAGCACTCTCACCTTGCAGTCCGTCACTCTCATCTTGCAGTCCATCACTCTCACCTTGCAGTCCTCTCCTCCTGTTTCCACCCCCAACCCTTCTAGATTGTTAGTTCCCACGGGAATAGGGCCCTCGTTTACTATTTTACTGGTTCGTCAATTGTTGTTCAATGTATTGTAACCCTGTCTATATTGTGCCCATTGTACAGTGCTGCGGAATATGCTGGCACTATATAAATAAAGTAATATTTTTTTAATACTTGCTGAAGACAAGAATAAGGTGTGACACTGGTTATTTTCTGGCTGCCCTCACATTAGTGCTCCCTATGCAAAGTATATGGATCACAAATGTACTGTAATGTGCCACAACACATGAGCCACAACCAGGGCCAGTGTCAGACTAGTTTGCTCCCTAGGGAAGGCCAGTTATAAGCCTAGATATGTGCATTCCTGACCTACACCCAAGCAGGCTGTCTAGTGAGGGCTGATTGCCAGTTTTCTGGGTGAGGTGAATCCCTTCAGTTGAGATGACTGAATCAGCTCACTGGGGTAGCCAACTGGGGGAGGTTGACAGACATGTTGTAATAAAGTTGCTTTAATGCTTTTAAATATGTTGTAAATGCAACAGATCTCTCAAGTGCTCTGCTTTCATATAAAATCCTTTGCAAATAATATACATATAATAATTGACTATCTATATAAGTATTAGGAGGTAACTAAACTAAATAAAATGTGGTGGCATTAGATGGTTCTTTTCCAGAATATATAATGGAGGAAACTAATTTTGAGAAGATGTAAGTAATGGCGACTCTAGGAACAATATATTGGGGGGGGGGACACATAAGATAGCACAGTCAAAACTGGAGGTGGGGGCACTAATAATTTTCGCCCCTAAATCATACCGATGAAAAAAAAACTAAATAAGTATATATAATTACTGTAAGGTTCCAAAATCCCAGAGTTATGAGATGCAATGATACCTTTTTGTTGTACAAACTTGATACATAAATTCAATATTTTATTTGTCGCAATTTGGCGGTTTTCTTCGACGTCCGATAACTGCTTCAGAGACTCCAATTTTCGCAAATTATGTTGAGCATTCGCTAATATGAAAATTCAACATATTTTTGACTAAATTTATTCCTCAAAATATGACAAAAAGCATAGGATCGAAAGATTAAAAGACCCTTTCGATTCTAACCTCCATAATAACCAGTAGAATGCCATAAACCCTGGGAAATACAATAAAAATAATAAACGGCGTGGCGTGGAGCCTACCCATTAACCCCTAAAATGCCATTAATCAAGGGAGAACATGAAATGAATAGACTGTGTGGCATCTAGCCTACCCATTAACTACTAAAATGCCATTAATCAAGGTTAAGATAAAATGTATACTGTGAGTGATGAAGCCTGCCCATTATCCCTTAATATACAATGAAACCAAGGCAAAAATGAGAGTAATACACAATGTGGTATATAATCTGACTATTAACCCATTCACTGTTGAGACATTTAAACCCTGTTCAAAAAAATAAGTTTTTATTTTATTATTTATGATTTTTATTTTACACTGAAGATGGTCATGTTGGGTATCATTGGAAAGGCCAGACTCTGCCCTTTCCAACGACTCCTAGATTACATACATTGCACAGGGGCGGATATACAGCAATCCAAAGTGGGGAAGCTTGATGCTGATCCCTGGTGGGGGCGCCCATGGGGGGGCAAGGAATAACCTGGGAGGGGCAATTACTCCTCCCCTGGCCCCCTTCTAGAGAGCCTATGGATGTAAGCAGCAACCAATGCAAAGGTCTGCATTGCAAAAACCTGCAATATCACTTTATCACTTTTTTTATCGTTATGCACATTAAATAGAAACGTAGAAACATAGAAAATGTCAGCAGATAAGAACCTTTCGGCCCATCTAGTCTGCCCAATTACATGGATACTTTACCTGGATTTATCTTTTGTTTAGGATAGCCTTATGCCGATCCCATGCCTGCTTAAATTCAATTACTGTTTTGGCCTCTACCACTACTACTGGAAGGCTGTTCCATGTATCCACCACCCTCTCAGTAAAATAATGCTTCCTGATGTTACTTTTAAACCTTTGCCCCGCTAATCTAAGACTATGTCCTCTTGTTTTGCTACTTTGTTTCCTTTTAAATATACTCCCTTCCACTACCTTGTGGATTCCCTTTACGTATTTAAATGTTTCTATCATATCTCCTCTGTCTCGTCTTTTTTACAAGCTATACATGTTAAGATCATTAAGCCTATCCTGGTAACTTTTCTCCTTCAAGCCGTACACCATTTTAGTAGCCCTTCTCTGAACTCTCTCTAAGATGAGTTCTTCTGGAGATACGGTCTCCAGTACTGCACACAGTACTCCAAGTGAGGTCTCACCAGTGCTCTGTACAGTGGCATGAGCACTTCCCTTTTCCTACTGCTAATACCTCTCCCTACACAACCAAGCATTCTGCTAGCATTTCCTGCTGCTCTATTACATTGACTAGTTACCATTAGATCATCTGCAATAATAACCCCTAAATCCCTTTCCTCAGATGTTGAGGTTAGGACTGTATCAAATATTCTATATTCAGCCCTTGGGTTTTTACACCCAAGGTGCATTATCTTGCACTTTTCCACATTGAAACTCAATTGCCACAGCTCTGAACATTTATTTAGTTTACCTAAATCATTTGTCATTTGGCTGATCCCTCCAGGAACGTCAACCCTGTTGCAAATCTTTGTGTCATCAGCAAAAAGACATACTTTACCATTAATACCTTCTGCAATATCACTAATAAAAATATTAAAGAGAATGGGTCCAAGTACTGACCCCTGAGGTACCCCACTGGTAACAAGACCTTGGGCCGAATAAACTCCATTTACCACAACCCTCTGTTGCCTGTCACTCAGCCACTACCTAATCCATTCAACAATATTGGAATCCAAGCTCAAAGATTGCAATTTATTGATAAGCCTTCAATGCGGAACAGTATCAAAAACCTTACTGAAATCTAAATAAGCAATGTCTACTGCACCACCGTTGTCTATTATTTTTGCTACCCAATCAAAAAAGTCAATAAGATTAGTTTGGCATGATCTCCCTGAGGTAAACCCATGTTGTTTCTGATCCTGTAATCTATATGTTTTTAGATGTGCAATCCTTTCCTTTAACATGGTTTCCATTAATTTCCCCACTACTGACGTAAGACTAACTGGCCTATAGTTCCCCGATTCCTCCCTACTACCCTTCTTGTAAATGGGCACAACATTTGCTAATTTCCAGTCTTCTGGGTACAAGGATTGGTTAAATAAATCTGTTAACGGTTTTGCTATTACACCACTGAGCTCTTTTAATAACTTAGGGTGGATCCCATCAGGCCCCATTGACTTATTTGTCTTTACTTTAGACAGCTGCTGTAGAACCTCCTCCTCTGTAAACTCATATGTAAATGTCTCTTTAGTGTTTCCTCCTAACTAAGGTCCCTTTCCTTCCTTTTCTTCTGCAAAGACTGAACAAAAATATTCATGCATTGATGGCTGCTATTTATTTTGGCAGTTATGTATCAATAGATTTTATTTTAATAACAAAGGGCACTCTTCTTTTGTGAACATCGATTGGTGAATGAGTATATATAAAGTAATGTAGAAAGGTAAAGGAAAATTTTCCCTTTCAACTTTCAAATAACTTCTATCAAGTCTTTTTGATGAAGTCAACAGATTACGTTTGACTGCAGACAAGGTTAGATACAGGTACTGGCATCCTTCCAGAAAAAAGGCATCTTTCAGGTTACATTGGGGAAAAAGAGGCAAAACATTTGCTCTTTCCAATTTGTCACACTGCCCTGACAGTTAATTCAGTCGGATCCAGGTGGTTAATAGGGGTCTTGAAGCAAGGGACTACAGATATTATAAAGCAGTCGAGACCAGACACACATCTTGAATCAGTAGCATTTTCATAATAATATGGATGTGCTGCATCACCTTCAATAAATTCACAGTGACTAGATTTTGACTTGAGCATTCTATCATGGCGATTATAAGCCAATTCTCATACAAACAGCAAAATGATTCTTCATTTGTCATTCAAAACAATACAATATTTTTCTCACCTCCCACAGAGAAACAATTGTATTTGGTGTTGTTTTTTTATCACTTGTATCTCCTATAAAACACTATCTAGAGTGGTTAAAGTGATATGAAACTAAACTTTTATTGTTACATATTGTGTCGTCTCCTAAACAATGTACACAGTTTTTCACACTCGCCTGCACTCATTATTGCCACTTGGCATCAGCACACGCTAGAGGTATGTTCTTTCTGCATCAGCACGTTCCACTTCTTATCAGCATATTGCTGTCAGCAGCAGCTTCCATTGAAAATGCCATACCAAAAAAAAAGCACTTTCATTTGTATTAATTTGGTACGTAAGCAAAGGTACTGAAGCAAGAGCACAGGCAAAAATGATTTTATTCATTTTACAGGTCTATTCAAAGAAAGGTGAAACTCAAGAGAATGACTGAAGTGAAAATTCTAGGTCAAAATTGCTACACAAGAAAAAATTATTTATCTCACTTTCCAAATCGGCTATTTGGTCTACATTATTCTCTTCTCATGCAAATTCTCCTGATTTTCACCTCTCTTTGAATAGACCTATTAGTGTTACTTCCTCTTCTTAAGTGAGGTAAAAGGTAAATTATTATATTAGCAGCAACACACTGGTTGTCAGTAATATTGCTTTAAAATGTTACCAGCTAGAAGCAAATATACTGAAAATATCATTGGCAATTTTTAAGGAGACTTAATCATAAGTGGTCCCAGACGGGCGTGGAATTTAGATCTCCATCTATTCGGATGCCCATATAAAATTAAATCTAAATTATTGTGATTATTTACGGCATGTAAGTAATAAATGTTCCATCCCTAACTGTGCACTACCCACCGATGATCTGTGCACCCCTTTGGACTTCATATGAGTGTTCATCTCGTAATTTATTTTAAAAAAAAATGTGTTTACTTGCTAAACTGCATTAGGAACATGTTGTCCAAGCTCTTAGGAATTTATGACATGGTGGCACACTTGGATAGAGTAGAGGATGATGGGAGGTGGAACTTGAGGAGAGAGGTCACAGATGCCAGTCTAAGTTCAGACAGTTCAGCAGCGGGCAACAAGCCAAGGCAACTGGTACACTAGAGAAAAGACTACCAAAATAGAAAACTTCAACACCGAAGCGAGGACAGACTGCCTGTCTGACAATATATATGGTGGATACACACCCCACTGAGAGGGTTCCTAGTCTGCCACTGGAAGATGCAGCTGAGTCCCCGAGAATTCCCCCAACCAGGCCACGCCCTGTCTCTATGCCTTCCAAACACTGATTGGCTGGAGCACAGTCTGGCACCGTCTTGGATTCCCCTGGATTTGTGAGTTTTGTGGCAATCCATGTGCTCCCGCATATCCGGCCACCAGAAGAGTCGCCGGAGTCACAGGCAGTGCCACACATCGCAGGGGAAAAGAGCGGCATCATCCACCTGGCTCCTGGAATCAGGGCGCCGTAGGAAGGAGGAGCACCAACCAGTCCACACACCTGAGGGACCAACATGGAGTCCCGGTGGCGTAATAACCCAGTGGTAGGGGCGAGACACAGAGACCCTACCTTCCATTTTTACACCAAGTTTCTTGATTTGTAATATGACCCTAGATGTTCAAAACATTTTATAGTACTAGAAGGAAAATTTAATATAACATTTGCTAATTGCTTTTTTAAAAATAACTCAAATAAATAATATAATGATGAATGAAGTATAAGTGTCTATGGTGTTATTAGTGGTTTAGACAGAGTGTTTTTTCCCCACCTGCCATCCCCAAATATTTTTTTTTAATGCCAAGCTTCTGTAATACAAACTTCTTTAATGCCAACGTTTCTGTAAAAGAACCTTTTTATTCATTATATTGTTAATGTAGTAATCATGGGGGAAAACAAAGAGACCAATAATAGAGGGGAAACCTGATACAAAAAGCAAAAACAATTACAATGAACTTTGAGAGCATTTGTTTGGGATAGTGCTTGATACGTACATATATAACATCGCTATACAACGACTGCACCCTATACGACTGCATACAAACCATCCATTTAGCCTTTAGGTAATACTTAGAGAACACAATGAAAAGTACAAGAGGTGAAAGACCGACAATGGCTACCCCTACTTTTTTTTGTTGGGCTACAACTGCAAGGCTAAAAGTGTTTGCAAGAACTTATAAATAAACAGCCACAACAGCATCAGTAACAGCAGTGCAGCTTGACTGCTGACAAAGAAAAACAGCATACATTAATATGAAATCTACAAGATTAGAAAGGACCATGCAAACAGAAAAGTAAGAATAATGTAAGCAGAAATTGATATGTTGCCATTTCCTAACATCTCTGAAAATGTACTATTGTATATTATAATTCCAGTGCCTAAAACAATACCTATGGGTAGGAAACACCTATGGAAGGCTATCTAGCAGGGGACCTTCTGGGACAGGATGCAAAATGACAGACTTGTCTCTCCAACATGTGTATAACGTTCCCCACTATAAACCTACACAGTGTCTTGTGTTGAACATACTCCAATAATGAGACTAATGCCTAATTAATGGAAAAGTCGTTTTAGAAGTAAACAGACAATATAAGCCATGTTGGGGTTTTTTATTTCAAAGAAATGAGGCTGAGTACAAATACATTTTTAAACTGAACAATCTAAAAAGACTGAACAGTCATTCACAAATCTTGAACCAGCCAAAGGTAGTCACTTCACAGACTTAAGATAAACATTCCAACAATGGCAACTGGAGTTTAACTCCATTATTCAGTTCTCCCACTCCTACTACTCCCAGACATCCTTCTTTTTCCTCAGCTCCTTTCTGTATCTCCTCTCTGCTTTAGCCTGATCCTATATTGCCCAGCCTCCTCCTGTTGTTTAGTTTAGATCTCCTGTGTGTACTATTGTGCTGCTTAGTTCTAGTCTCTTGTCTGTTTATTTGCTTATTACTAATAAACCCTGTTGGTACCCCGTAACCTGTCTGACTATTCCCTTCGCTGCATCTTGGGCTCACACCAACCCCACCTGCACACAATGCTAGGCCAGAACCCTGACAATTATATAGTTACATAGGCTGAAAAAAGAAATGCGTCCATCGGGTTAAGCCTCTCAAACATCACCTACTGCTGTTGATCTAAAAGAAGGCAAAAAACCCAATGTGAAGCGCTCGGCAAATATGCAACACACTGGGAAAAAAATTCCTTCTTGACCCCAGAATGGCGTCAGATTTCTCCCTGGATCAAGAATCTTTTACCCACATATTAAATATTATAACCCTTACTATTATAAGTCTGCAGGAAGTCATCCAGTTGTTGTTTAAAAGTCTGTACCATCTCTGACTCAACCACCTCAACAGGCAGAGAATTCCACAGCTTTATTGTTCTAAAATAACCCTTCCTATGCTTTAGGCTGAATTTTCTTTTGTCCAGGCTAAATGGGTGACCTCATGTTCTGTGTATAGTCCTATTAATGAATAGGTTTCACATGCATAGCTCAGACAGCAATCGCATTGAAAAATCACAGGGAAATGAAAGGATTATGATTAATGTAAAATGACTACCGAATCTGTATTTAATGATAATTAGTATGTACTTATGTTGAATCAATATTTTGCTATTGTGGCAATTATGGAATGGTCGCTGAAGTTTTAAAAGTATTCATAAATGTTTTATTTTAATAAAAGTATCATCATTTTCACTTTTGCAGTGAATGAGGCCCACTATTTAATATGTATGACTAAACGGTTTGTGTTCATTTTTTAAATCTCAGATGCAATACTTTAATATAATGTGCCTTCTATTATTAATAAACGGAATCATGCAATTTTAAATGTTATCACTTACAATTATAAAGAGAAAGTCATATTAAATTATTAACTATATATGGTTATTACACCAACTATATCATTTCATGTAGTCTTTAGGTTTATTGTTTGTTTAACCTGCTGAAGTTGACACGATCTCAGTGGTGTTCCTTAGACCCATGAAGTCAAATTGATAAAGTCTCCAAGATTTTTGATTTGAAGTTTCCACTGAGTTTTTCCTCCATCTGTAGGTCATTTCATCCATTGGGTAGCCATCTAGTAAAGTAAAAAATAATACACTGTTAGTGAGCATATTAAGGAGAAAGCATTACTTTTCTGGTTTCATTTAAACAGCAGGACACATGATTATACCTTGAAGATTTTGCTGCGCCAATTGTCCATCCAGCCTGCCTATATGTTATAATGTTTCATCCATCCTTTCTAAAAAGCGTATATTCCTTATTGTTTATCATCAAGGTGTTGGTACCACAATAGCTACTATTTTATATGTAGAAAACCACACATTTGAGGCAGCTTAAAAAAATGAATGTTAGCAGGAAGTCTTAAAAATAGTGGTATAGGGGCGTGGCCGGCCAAGCAGGGGAGCAGACGTGCTTTCAGTGTGCTCCACCAGATCCTGCAGAGAACGGGGATTTCTACCTGGACTTTCCAGTGGATTCCCACATTTGAGTGCCCCTGGGAGGCTGGCCATCGGGTGGCAGGCTCCGGAGCTCGTCTTGGCCCCCCCTGTGGAGCTGAGCAGAGAGATAGGCCTTCGTTCCCTGCCTGGTTCGGCCTGTCGGTGGCCATTTTGAGGCCTAAATTGCGGCCTGCTCCTAGTTTGGCTGGATTACCCAGGCTGTCGGATGCTGTGCGCCGTGTGGATGGAGGGCCCCATCCTTCGGCTGCAGCGGATTCCCCATAACAGGGAAGGTGGAGGAGGGCATGGACTGGTGGCAGCTGACTTGCTCACCATCCACCAGTAGCCTGGGGGATGTGCTGGATGATCTGGAGGCATGCCTGGAGCAGTTGCCGGGAGACGATGAGACCCCGATTACACGAGGTACTTGGCGCCGACTGATGTCTATGCTGGGGGTGGACCGGAGGACGGAGGCCTTAGTTGAAGCGGCGTCTGGGGATGCATACCCTGCCAGCCGCATGGATTACCTTTTTGCGATGGAGGAGGGAGAACCACAGGATGTGGACGGGAGCTGCTATGTCCATGGAGGTCTGGTCGCTGCGCTGCGAGTGGTCTTACGCCCCGACGAGATGACTACAGCCCTGGGGAAGGGAGGTGAGCAGATCCCTGCTGAACGAGTGGAGGAAACCACGGGAGTTGAGGTCCCTGAGGCACCTCCTGTGTACCCGCTGCTGCAGGCTGGAGCGGAGGAGTTGCCAGGCGATGGAGATCGTCCCTTTGGGAAGCTGCCGTGTGCGACTTGGTCAAGTGGCATGATCTCGGCCGGGATAGCTCCACCATGGAAACTACCGGTATGGCGTACCCTTCAGAGAGGAGCTGTTCTAGCTGGAGCTGCCCGCCGCATGCACTTGTCTCCCCTACATTCACCTTATAGAGCAGGCACGCTCGAGGAGAAAGCGGGGCCTGTGCGAGACCTGCAATACCTCCCCCATGTTATGCTGGGTGTCATGGCACCTCTTTTGTTCAGAGACACCGGCTGTGAAAACTGCGCTACCCTATCTGCCGTGTTGTCCCCCCCACCGATTTTTTTTCTTGATTTTTGCCGAGTAAAAGCTGATTTTTATTTTTCTTGCACTGTATCTGCGGACTCTTGCTGTCCCACCTTTTTTATTCCCCCCCCCCGATGAGACATATTGTTATTAGCTGACGCTTATTTTTCTGCTTTGGCTGAGTTACTGTTGATTGCCTTGGGGGGTCTAGTGCGGCCCTCAAATTTCACTATCTGTAACTATGCTGACATGTTACATAATAACTTTAAATTAAAAGAAACCTTGGAGGATATTAAAAAAAAAATAGTGGTATAGGCCAATGTGGTATCTGCTCATTGTAAAGCAAATAAAATAACATGTAGATTGTGTTGAAGATTGGTTTTATTAGTGACTGTCTACTGAATAAGATGAACAATTTTGTTGTATCACCAGCCAGGTCGTTATTGCTGCTGCCTCTTTCCGTGTTTTCTTTTTAATCCCAAAGTGGAATTGTTTCTGGTGAGGGTATAAGTATAAACCCACCAGTCTCTCTCATGAGTTAGAAACAGCATGAGGATATGCAGTTGCTTAGAAAGCAGCTCTTGGTTTCATTAGGTAGGACCCACCTGACCAGAGGTGCCGTGACGTGGCTGGAGGGCCATGGATGGCCATTCAAGTAAACCAAAACCTCTGATTTTGTTTTGTTTCGCATGTAGCTATAGTGGTGAGCGCAAATGACAACCTTTTCTCTTGTCATAAGATGAATAATATTATCCTAAATCTCATTTTCTATCACACAATATCTCTGTATGTGACATTAAATTAATTATACATCCTCTAAGTAAAACTGCTAAACACTGATTAATTGAAGGATTCAATTAGACATAGAGATTAACACTGAGGGTGAGCAAGATATCTCTACAGTGCACATTACAGACTTAAAACCTATTGCATACATCATCTAATCATTAAAAAGAAAATAGATCCATTTGAAACACTGAATGCATATTTAAACAAATTACACTATTAGAAGACACTTGTGGGCACCATAAAGGAGGCATGGTCTCCCCCAAGATATTGTCTTTGCCTGGGTGATGAATGGCTGGCAATGTGAGGTCTTGGTTTAGACATTTATATTGTTGTTAGAAGGAAAGTGACTATATGGCCGTGGATCTAAATGTTCAGACTGATACATATGCTTAAATTGTTTATCTAGCAATAATTATATATCACGTCCAGCATTATATATCACTCCAGCTTTCTCTGCCTTAATTTCTGCACATGAACCTCACATCCATTAAGCACAGTACATTTGCCAACTGGTAGGTTCAAAAAACACTTTTATTTCATTCATTTTATGGTATGTGTTTTTGATATGGACTCTATTTGTAAACAATGATGATTCCATTACAAAAAGAATTACCATTGAGGAAAAGTTGAGTGTGTCTCCACACCAATGATGCAATTATCTTTTTGGACATCAGCACTGCACCCTCAACTATAAGGGCCATATCCTACTCACTTTTTTATTTGTTTTATAGCATATGTAAAATTATATTATATAAATATTTTGCTTTATAGTCTATAAATGTGACTACACAGAACAGTGTTATCTTCAACATTAATATTATCGTCATGTTAAAGAAATATAGTAGGGAAAATTAAGTGTCCCTTTTCCATGGGGCATGTCATCGTGACTCAACTGGCCATATGAAACATGTGTCCATCAAGTTCAACCTTTCACATATCAGTTTCAGCTGTTGATCCAATAGAAGGCAAAAAATCCAGTTTCCAATTTTGCAGCAAATTGCAGGAAAAAACAAAACCTTTTCCACCCCATAATGACAGTCAGGATTCTCCTCGGATCAGGGTACTTTTACCCACATATTAAAATTATTTCTTTGATTATTATTATTTTTTTGCAAGAAGTCATCCAGTCTTTGTTGCTTGCAAGAACTATGGAAGCACCTAAACGCAACTACTGTTTGACAACTAGATTTTGTCTGTTTGTCATGTAACAATATGATGCAGTTGACTTACCTGCTGATATGATGTGTGCCACCTGCCGAAGTTAAAAAAGAAGGGTTAAAGCAAGGACATTGTGTTCGAAGTGACAACAGTCTTTATCATGTCTTGATTTGAGAAAAGTTACTATGGCAGTCGAATTGTTGTCCTTTCTTTGTATGTCCAGTAAAAGTCACTTCTGGAATTGAGTGCCTGGTCTACTCTTTAGATTTTCTGCTTGGAAACTAGGCTGAACTGGCGCACTGAGCTTTTTTCCTGCTCTGGTGTGTGCGCTCATATTCAGATTATTGCTAAGATTACAACCCACACATTTACTTTGGACATTCGATTCAAAATGAGTTGTCCAATGATGGCAAGACATGTCATTTATTACTAGAATGACTCTTTAGTCATTCACAGTGTTTGAGTAGTAAATAAATTTCTTGCTTGTACCGTTTCATGCGTATAAATAAATTATATTAATTTTTTTAGGGGAAACAGAATTAGGAAAATATTTCTACCGAATTTTGGATAATGCTTGATAAGAATGTTCATTTTTTATTACTAAACTGCTTGAGAATTACTTTCTACTACTAAAACATTATCTTCTCTGGATGTGCTTAAAGTACTTTCATCTTTGGAGGTGTTTAAAATATGTTGCTTCCCTCGTAGCATTTTTAAAGGATTAATAACTCTTGAATTGTAGTAATTTCTTTGTGTCTTCCCTTGTGGGTTATTTATATATTGAAATGACATACAAATTTACATAAGTTAATTTAATTTTGGAAATAAATTTGCTAAAGGGCATGCGCTTGATTGAATCATTTTATAGGAAAAAAAATGCATACAATTAATTTTTTAATATAGCAAAGGTAAAAGAAAACTATTTTCAGGAGGATATACAACTCGATTTCACATACAGGTTATGATTAAACAACAACGTGTGTTTATATCCTTGTGTTTTATAATGGAATGTTTTCAGTGGCCATAAAAGATGTTCTTCCTGCTTGCTTTGAAACAAATAATATTGGAAATATTTTTTTTCAAATCGGAATGACTAAATCATGTCATAAAATGTATTTATAATAAGTTCATTTTCAATGTATAGACTATAAATTCTATAAGACGAGTGCAAGCAACAGAATAGTTTCCACAAAGTTTTATGCAGTTTGTATATACAAAACTGAAAGAATAAATATCATACATTGAGATAACTTCAAAACATCCCACAGTATGCGAAGAATAAATGGTCCCTTAGAGGCCTTTATTACAAAATACTTAGAGTGACACTCCAGTCTTGAAATTATGCTTATATGCTTAAAATTATGCTTACAATTGACTGTTTTATAGTCAATGAATTAAAATATGCTTAAAATAAAGAAGATTCTAAAGTTTAACATTTGCAACAGTTAATGTTAAAGCCCAGCCTTCACTGTAAACCCTTCATGACCAGGGAATGGCGCAACAATCAGTAGCAATTCATTCTGGTCTGTTTAGGATGAGCACATTCTATTGATGGAACAGTTAGATCTGCTCCCACAGAAGGAAATAGTAATTACTGCTAACAGAGATAATTATATTAATTGCATCAGATGAATGGATTTACAGTGAAAGCTTAGAATAGTATCACTGCAAGGTCTGCAGATTATGCTTTCTGACAGCAGCACATACAGAAAGTCTCTTATATGTCAGGTGTATTGAGTTAGACCAAATCATGCATGAACTAATTCAGTGCTCGATAATGTTCTATGCTCTACATGGCTCAATAAGGTAACCAAGCATTTCTTGACACAACTTAAAGTACTGATATGGGAGTCACCAATAACAAAAAGGCTAATTTAGGAAAGTGGTTGGATCATAACAACCGATACACAAAAACTATATACATACATATATACTTCTCTCATTTTCAAGTATGCCCTGAGTTTTCACTGTTGTCTTTTCTTCCATTCTATTACATAACAAAATGTGACACCATAACTACTATCTTTGTGTCATGTTTGGATTTGTAGTAGGAGCCCAGTATACGTGGCTTGGTAGGAAAGGGTGGTTAATGGTGAAGAGCGGTACAAAAGGAGATCCAAGATCATGGTCAGGTCAAGCCATATACACAAGTGATTTTGATTTATTCTAAATAAGAAAATTTGTTTTAATACACAATATTAAGACAATGGTGACACCACCCACAAGCAAAGAAAATTTCTGTAGCCGCATTGTTTGTCAGCACAAGTACAAAGGAATGCAGAAATTATTAATTCAATATAAAAACAGATTATAGATATATTGAAAGAATTGTTAGTGTTTCGCCTTGTGCTGTCAAAACGAAAATATAGTTAGAAATTTTTAATTCATACGGTCAGCTTCAAATATTTTAAGGTGGACAGTACGATGCATGTTTATTAGGGCAAGAATAACATATTCAGGTATTTAATGCCTATGTAATAGACTTTATACTATTTCATGTATAACTGTGGCTCATGGAGCTACTTATGTTAGCAGCCAAAATATTTGAAAAATAGAAATTTTCACATTTATGTGATTTTGTAAATGATTGTGTTATTTGGTAATAAAAGAGTTATTTAAATATATTTGTCCATTACTCTATGGTATATATATACACTATCAGGGTAATTCAGAGAGCGGTGAAAAGCAGGAGAATGACTGGAGAATGAAAAATTCTAGGTCAAAATAGCCGATTTGGAAAGTGAGATGAAAGGGAGAATTTTTCTGGTTTGGCTATTTTGACCTCGAATTTTTCATTTTCTAGTCATTCTCCAGTCATTCTCCTGCTTTCCACGCTCTCTGAATAACCCTGTATATTGCCAAAAGTATTCGCTCACCTGCCTTGACTCGCATATGAACTTGTGAGAAAATACTTTTGGCAATATAGTGTATATATATATATTATGTCGTTTTCTCCCAAATACAGCATTTGCACACAATTATATTATAACTTATTCCACTCCATCTCCACATATTATTTGGTTATAAGATTGTGCCTTTACAATTATAACCTCATACGACACTAAGCCTCTCTAGGCACTCTTCTTCCTTCTTATAACAACATGCAAGCATGCTTCAGAGCGTTAGATTAAGCATCACTCCCATTCTATGTTGGTTCATAGCATTAACCGACTAAACTTCTCCAGTCTTATCATCTTGAATAAGGCTAGGGTCAGACTAACGCATTTTTCACGTTGTCCGTGAAAATGTGCGTTCGAAGAATGGACGTATTTTTTCACGGATACGCAATAGCGGTCATACGATGCGCAGTTTCATCCGTGATTTTGTACGGATCATCATAAAACACTTCTTGCATCTGACGTTATGTTGGCCGGACATTAGCAGCGTCTGACGTCTCCAATTCACGCACACACGCCGCTAGCGGACGCAGCGCACTCTGTACGTCAGTACTAGTGGTTTAACGTTCTCGAAAAAATGCGTTCATTTGCCGCTTGCGTTGCGCAGCCGGACTTTTGTGCGACCGTACTTCGTATATTGGCCGTCATTGCCCGGCATCTGCTGCTAGCACGGCCGTGATTAAGTGCGCCAGAACGCGCGTTCGCACTGCCTCAGTCTGACCCTAGCCTTAGCGTTATCTTTTTAGTCGTATTTTATATGTTTCTGACATTTCTGTTTATCTGCAGGTCTACAGCATAAGATTTTCCATTGCTTATGATATCAATTAATGTACCTATGGCAAGCTTTTAAACTATAGGTATCAACATGATGTTTGTTGAGAAGATGTGAAAATAATTTATGCCCAATAACTCACACTTTTATATTAATATAGAAAAACAAGCTGCAGCAAAAAGCGACTCCAGCTTTACATTTATGTTAGCTAAGATTAATGCATTTTCTGATTTGTGAAAATATCTTGAAATAGTACTTTCAAAAGTTGCTTTGTGGTTATATTGACAATGTAACTGTGCATATATTCATGCTTAGCAATCTTGTGGTACTAGGAAAATTAGAGGGCTTATTCACAGAGAGCCGAATTGGCTCCGAAATTGGTGAATTTCCCCATACAGTGCAATTTCGGAGCCATTCGGCTATTCAAAAAGCAGGCAGTTCGCCAAATATTGGCAAATTGATAGCGAAATACAGTGCTGTTCGACGGCAGTGAACTCCCCATAGAGAGAAGCAATGGTAATCTGTTCAGAGAGCACCAAACAGCATCAAAATGTCAGTGAAATGCCCTGATTTTTGGTGGTTTCATTCGGCAACTTTAATCAGGCGAATACCATAGGTTTCAATGTAAAAAATATTCCGGTTTTTATTAAATATTTATTCAAATGTTTATTAATTTCACTTGCAGCAAAAAGTCCCTTTATTGATTTTTTTTTTAGGCTTTTCAGGCACACTTCTGGATTTTTTCGGTGATTGTTTTTTCAAATTTCTTTTAAATAGTGTTTTTATTTTCTGTAACATACCTTTTTATTATTATTCATAGGACCTTATATATTATTTGCAGGCAGTTTAAGTACAAGTAGTTTTTTTGCAAATGTGTTTTAGAAGTGACAGTGTTTTTTTTTTTTTTCTTACCCCATTCAGCGGATCATTGGCTTTTTTCGAATGTGTTCGGTGGTTTTGCGGCGGATCGTCAGGTGCATACAGTGCTTTTACAATGGCTTATTAGATCGCTCTGAAGGTTTTTTTCGCCGGTTTTGCGGCAGTTTTTCCATTCGATTGTGCAGTTTTTCACATGCATTCAGTGGCTTTTTCCTGCATTTTGCGACTCTGCGTTGAATGCTGAATTCACCACAAGGTCGGCGAATTCGATTTCCCAAGGTGCAAGGAACAAAAGAGCACTGAAATTCCAGTGGAATTTCGATGCTCTTTGAATAACCCTGTAGTTGTAGCACTCTCACAATTTTTATTGTCCGTGATGAAATGTGTTGATAAGAAATTTTTAAAGTATAGAAGTAAAAAATCTAATTTCACCTACATAGATTTCTTTTATCAGGTCAATAGAATTCACAATGTAACGTCATGTTCATATATAGAAATCTATTGATTCTAAACTCCTTTATATCCACTTATCTGTTGGAAGCTAGTTGTGTTTCATTGATAATATTACTTAGGAGTGTCACATTAGACCATTGTATTATTAAATGAATGCCATACACTTATGAATCTAATCTAACAATATAGGAATAATTCTCCAATATCCTCTTGATTTGTTGCTTTAATGATAGCAATTTAGTTTCAAACCTGACTTTTGCTGTATAGATTAATGTGTAAAAATGCAAATACCATCTGCTTTTAAACTGAAGTACAGTTAATGATTTGGAAAGTGTAAATGGAAATCCAGCTACATATTTTTCTAATATATTAAGCTGTGTGACTTCAGATCCAATTAACAGATAAAATAATGAAATGAAAATGTCATTTTGGTACAGCAGCAATGTGATCTTGGCAGCCTTCTTCATTACTGGACTGGGCCAGGTTTCAAGTTGCTCAGTACTACATCCAGGAGTCAAGCCCTGCAGGAACGCAGTGCCCTCACTATTTTAGAAGGAGGAATTTAGTTCCCTTTTGGCTGATATATTGGGAAGCTGCAATACCTTTCTATATAGACATAGTTTTATTAAACTATCTATATTTAAGTTTTTTTTGGAATTAAGTACATTGGGAAGGCATGGAAATGACAATTTCTCAGTGTTTGCCAGAGGAATGGCAGTCTCATGCATAAAGAAGTGCTGTGGCTCCCAGCAATCTTTAAGACTGGAATGGACAGAAGTGTTGGTGAGCTCCCACACTTATTTTTAAGACTTGATCCCTGACTACATCCCAGACCTCACCTCAGTCATATCCAGTCCTGGTCTTCCCTGCAACAGCATGCACACACAGATGTGTGCAATCAGCACTGACTGACTCCCTGTAAAAGGTAGTTCCACCCATCAGTCAGAGTATCAGTCAGTATATATATATACAGTTGCAAGAAAAAGTATGTGAACCCTTTGGGATTACGTGGAGTTTTGCATGAATTGTCATAAAATGTGCTCTGATCTTCATCTAAGTCACAACAATTTGAAAAACACAGTCTGCTTAAAATAATACAACACAAACATTATATGTTTTCATGTGTTTATTGAACATAACATGTAAACCATTCACAGTGCAGGATGGAAAAAGTATGTGAACCCCTAGCCTAATGACTTCTCCAAGAGCTAATTGGAGCCAGGAGTGAGCCAACCTTGAGTCCAATCAGTGTGATATTATTGGATGTGTTGCTGAAAGCTGTCCTGCCCTTTAAAAACACACACCAGTTTTGGGTTTACTGGTTTCAAGCAGCACTGTCTGATGTGAACCATGCCTCGTAGAAAAAAGCTCTCAGAAGACCTACGATCAAGAATTGTTGACTTGCATGAAGCTGGAAAGGGTTACAAAAGTATCTCCAAAAGCCTTGATGTTCATGTGTCCACGGTAAGACAGACTGTCTACAAATGGAGAAAGTTCAGCACTGTTGCTACTTTCCCTAGGCGTGGTCGTCCTGTAAAGATGACTGCAAGAGCACAACGCAGAATGCTTAATGAGGTAAAGAAGAATCCTAGAGTGTCAGCTAAAGACTTACAGAAATCTCTGGCACATCTAACATTTTTGTTGACACATCTACAATAAGGAAAACATTAAACAAGAATGGAGTACATGGGAGGACACCACGGAGGAAGCCATTGCTGTCCAAAAAGAATATTGCAGTATGTTTGAAGTTTGCAAAAGAGCACCTGGATGTTCCACAGCACTACTGGCAAAATATTCTGTGGACAGATGAAACCAAAATTGAGTTGTTTGGAAAAAACACACAACACTTACAGAGTTATTCAAAGAGAATCGAAAAGTCACCGCACGTTCGGTGACTTTTCGTTCTCTTCAATTCGGTGCAAATCGGCTTTCCCATTTTGGCCACCCTGCGGTATATTCAGCAAGCACCACAGGGCTGTCGAAGTGCAGGGAAAAGCTGCCGAAAACTCGCCGAAAACCGGGCGAATGCACACCGAAAACCCGTAAAAACATCTGGATTAACCCGTCGAAGACGCCGGAAAAACCCGAGCAGGAGTCGATCACACGCAACGAAGCCGCCGGAAAAAGCCGACACTGCAGACGAGTGAAGTGAATAAATTAGGAAACAGTTTGCTTGAATGATTGAAAATTTAAATGCTGTTTGCAAAGGAACTACTGAGCGAAAATGTCTGAAATTTACATATGAGGTCCAGGGAATGATAATAAAAAGGGCTGTTAAAGAAAAAAAAATCAAGAAAAATGCTTAAAATTTCCTAGAAAATCGAGAAATAAAGAAACTCTTTACTGCAGAATTTTATAATGAACGGTTTATTAGATATTGAATTAAAACGGGAATATTTTTAACATTGAAGCCTATGGGATTCTCCTGAAAAAACTTGCCGAATTAAAAGACTGAATGGCAGGGCATTTCGGGAACCTTTCACTGCAGGTTTGTGTTCTCTGAATAGCCGAAGCAGTGCTTTTTTATGGGGATTTCACTGCCCTCGAACAGGCACCGAACAGGCACCGAATGTGCAGGCAATTCGCCAGGATTTGGCGTATTGCCTGCTCTCTGAATAGCCGAATGGCCAAGAAAGATAACCGAACGCTGATTTTCAGCGCTCGGTTACCTTTCTCCAGCCATTCGGATCTCTTTGAATAACCCTGTATGTGTGGAGAAAAAAAGGCACAGCACACCAACATCAAAACATCATCCCCACGGTAAAACATGGCGGAGGGAGCATCAGGGTTTGGGGCTGCTTTGCTGCCTCAGGGCCTGGACGGATTGTTGTCATTGATGGAAAAATGAATTCCAGAGTTTATCAAGACATTTTGCAGGAAAATGTAAGACCATCTGTCCGCCAACTGAAGCTCTGCAGAGGATGGGTGATGCAACAGGACAATGACCCAAAGCATACAAGTAATTCAACAAAAGAATGGCTTCAACAAAACAAAATACGCCTTCTGGAGTGGCCCAGTCAGAGTCCTGACCTCAACCCGATTGAAATGCTGTGGCTCGACCTTAAGAGAGCGATTCACACCAGACATCCCAAGAATATTGCTACACTGAAACAGTTTTGTGATGAGGAGTGGTTCAAAATTACTCCAGATCGTTGTGCAGGCCTGATCTGCAACTATAGGAAACGTTTGGTTGAGGTTATTGCTGCCAAAGGAGGGTCAACCAGTTATTAAGTTCAAAGGTTCACATACTTTTCCCACCCTGCACTGTGAATGTTTACATGTTCTGTTCAATAAAAACATGACAACATATAATGTTTGTGTTGTATTATTTTAAGCAGACTGTGTTTTTCAAATTGTTGTGCCTTAGATGAAGATCAGAGCGCATTTTATGACCAATTCATGCAAAACTCCACGTAATCCCAAAGGGTTCACATACTTTTTCTTGCAACTGTATAGAAGGCTAGACGCTTAATTTTTTATTATTTTTGCACGCCTCTTCTGATGAAACCAGTGCATACCAGCAAAACATGTTAAGACTTTAGCCAGTTATGTACTTACTTCTATAATAGCGATACCTTTGAGAACTGTGCTCTTAATCATGTCCTGCGGGGGGTTTCAGCCCGCTACTCCTGGGAGATTTAATCCTACATTCCCCTCCTCTGCTCCTTCCTCTTCCACCCTCTGAATATAGGCTTTGTACCCTTAGATGCTTTTCTGTCGTCTTTACAGCCCGGGTCCATGAAGGCCAGAATTCCTATTAGTATCAGGGCCTCTGCCTAGATATATACATTTTTTTAGTGATACTCGAGGGGTTAACTTTAGCCTGATTACATGGTTATTGTTACACTTATAGGGTGGAGGATTTCTTCTTTTTTGAGGGGTCTATAGTACATTTTATTTCCTGTCGTACTGCACATTAGGGTTCCCTATTTTAGTTAAAAAAAATATTCTCATTAGTTCCTGCTTTAAAGAACCCCCTAATAAAGATAGGGATTTTGTTATTTTTTCTTTTCCTTACTTTCCCAGCATATTTATTATGTAAAATAGAGTTTGCTTATAATTACGTTTAATTTTACGAAACCGTTTTGTCTCTTTTCAATACAGTTCTTGTGTTGGTAAAGTGACTGTCCTGTTTATGGTCTACAGTATAGTTTGGGTTATCCCCTTGTTTACATCATGGTCTGGACAATTTCCTCTATATTGTTCTTATTTACACTCATTTATTTATATTATTACTATTTGGTTCCGCTTTTTGGAGTTCAGTGTGTGTGTGTGTATATATATATATATATATATATATATATGTAGAGAGGATTGCCATGCACTCATGCTTTAAAGTTCAAAAAAATGCCCAGTGCCTATCGCTTGGCTCAATATTCAAGTAGCAACTCACAAGATCACGGTGGCACTCCAGGACTGTAAAGATTCTTTTATTTCAATCCATAAAAATCGACGTTTCAGCCTCTCCCCAAGGCTTTCATCAGGACATACAAGTGAACAATGTTACCAGGACCATTTTATACACATAAAACAAACAATCATCAAAGGGTTAACTCACCACACTCTGGCGTTCAACAACGGCGTCTTCCCTGCGCGCATGCGCCAAGCCCAGAGCTCATTAGGTGATACACATCAAGTATCATAGCAACACTAAACGCTAGATACTTACAAACTCCTCCTTTCATGTCAACGCTGTGTTACCAATATCGATTGCATCTTTAGGGCAGAGAAGGAAGCGCCATGCCGGCTGCCTGTGTATTTAAAAACAAAAACAAAAAACAAACACAAAACACTCCACCACAGCGAGCATTCACCAAGGACCTGGGGCCTCACCCCCTTCTCTCTGGTCTTCTCTCGTTCAGCAAGCGGGAGTGAACCATTACAGCAATCCGCAACAACCACTGAGCATCTACTCTGGGAAAGGTCTATTTACATTAATGCCATAGACGGGAGATAATTCCCCCTGCGCAGCAACTCTATCTATTCTTAATTTGAAGAACTACGCTTGCGCCATACAGCTGTGCCTCGCTAATATTAGAAGGGGGGTCATATATAGCTGAATAATAGCCAAGGAAATTAAAACATAGCAAAAGACATCTTTTCATTAAGCCCATCGGGGGATACAGTGCGTAAGCGGTGTATCCATATCATCTCCCTCTGTAACAGCATCTGTCCTCGATTGCCTCCACGTAGGGTGATTGGTATGTGATCTATCGCCGTAAATCTGATTGAGGATAGCGGGTGATTATTCTCCAAAAAGTGCCGAGCCACAGGTTTATCTGATTTTCCGTCACGGTACGCCGTCCTGATATTGGAGCGATGATTCCTGATGCGTTCACATAGCGGTGGCTCCGTTTTACCGATGTAAGCCTTTCCACAGGGTCACAGTATTTTATATACCACAAACTCGGTTTTGCATGTGATATTGTGGTGAATCTTATACACCTTCCCTGTGTGTGGATGAGCGAACGTCTTTGACGGAACAATGTGCCCACAGGTGACACAGCCCAAACATCTTTTACACCCATAATTGTGGAATCCCTTCGATTGTCGTTCATAGCTCTTTATTGGATCAGTTCGAACCAATAGATCTTTTAAATTCTTTCCCCTTTTGTAACATAACATGGGTTTGTTTTTGAATGATTCCGGTAACGACAAATCTTGTTCCATAATTCGCCAATTGTTTCGTATACTGGAAACCAATTCTTTTGATGCCGAATTGTGTTGGGTGGGGAAGACTAATCTCTGGTCTTTCAATTTCTTAGTTGTATCAGGCTGTTGCGCCTTCCTTAATGCTGAATCCAGTATCTTTTTGGAATATCCCCTCACTCTGAATCTTCTATACATAAGTTGCAACTGTTGCTCACAATGGTTGCTGTCGGAGTTGTTTCTGATCACCCTTAGGAATTGGGCATAGGGTAAAGACTTTTGTATGTGTTCTGGGTGTGCACTTGAAGCATGCAATAATGTGTTCCGATCTGTTGGTTTTGAGTACAGCGTATATTGTAATTGATTCACACCTTTATAGACCTCCACATCCAAGAATTTAAGTCTTGTGTCACTGGCCTCAGGAGAATCAGTGTCTGAGGGGGACATGGGGGCGCCATCTAGGGGCCAAGGTGAGGGACTCACACAGGGACAGGAGGCAAAAAACTCCGGTACCACCACCAGAAGCAGGTTAAAAAATCAGGGAAACCAAGATTGTCCAGACGAGGCCAAAAAGGCAGGACACACTGGACTAAGAGACAAACCACCCATGAAGAGATGAACCCTATATTTAACTTGTCATCGAGACTTCTATCGGAGGAAGAAATGAGTGTTCTAACAAGGGGATTAACATTTGTACCTTGGTGAATGCTCGCTGTGGTGGAGTGTTTTGTGTTTGTTTTTTGTTTTTGTTTTTAAATACACAGGCAGCCGGCATGGCACTTCCTTCACTGCCCTAAAGATGCACTCGATATTGGTAACACAGCGTTGACATAAAAGGAGGAGTTTGTAAGTATCTAGCGTTTAGTGTTGCTATGATACTTGATGTGTATCACCTAATGAGCTCTGGGCTTGACGCATGAGCGCAGGGAAGACACCGTTGTTGAACGCCAGGGTGTGGTGAGTTAACCCTTTGATGATTGTATGTTTTATGTGTATAAAATGGTCCTGGTAACATTGTTCACTTGTATGTCCTGATGAAAGCCTCGGGGAGTGGCTGAAACGTCGATTTTTATGGATTGAAATAAAAGAATCTTTACAGTCCTGGAGTGCCACCGTGATCTTGTGAGTTGCTACTTATATATATACCGTATTTTTCGCTCCATAAGACGCACTTTTTTCCCCCCAAAAAGTGGGGGGAAAAGTGGGTGCGTCTTATGGAGCGAATATGGCCCAGCAGCTCGTGGATGTGCCTCCGCTCACCTGCCGCCGCCGCGTTCGTCTCCCTCTGAGCATGCGTCTGGCGGCAGGAAGCTTGGGCACTCGCCTGGGGGAGCCACGTGACCGCGGAGATCGCGGTCACGTGGCTCCCCCAGGCGAGTGCCCAAGCTTCCTGCCGCCGGACGCATGCTCAGAGGGAGACGAACGCGGCGGCGGCAGGTGAGCGGAGGCACATCCACGAGCTGCTGGGCCATATCCATATGTGAGCTGGGGCATTATCAATGTGTGAGCTGATGGGGCAAATCCATGCTGGCTGGGGCAAATCAATGTGTGAGCTGGCTGGGGCAAATCAATGTGTGAGCTGGCTGGCAAATCCATGTGTGAGCTGGCTGGGGCAAATCCATGTGTGAGCTGGCTGGGGCAAATCAATGTGTGAGCTGGCTGGGGCAAATCAATGTGTGAGCTGGCTGGGGCAAATCCATGTGTGAGCTGGCTGGGGCAAATCCATGTGTGAGCTGATGGGGCAAATCCATGTGTGAGCTGATGGGGCAAATCCATGTGTGAGCTGATGGGGCAAATCCATGTGTGAGCTGATGGGGCAAATCCATGTGTGAGCTGATGGGGCAAATCCATGTGTGAGCTGATGGGGCAAATCCATGTGTGAGCTGATGGGGCAAATCCATGTGTGAGCTGATGGGGCAAAACCATGTGTGAGCTGATGGGGCAAATCCATGTGTGAGCTGGCTAGGACAAATCCATGTGTGAGCTGATGGGGCAAATCCATGTGTGAGCTGGCTGGGGCAAATCCATGTGTGAGCTGATGGGGCAAATCCATGTGTGAGCTGGCTGGGGCAAATCCATGTGTGAGCTGATGGGGCAAATCCATGTGTGAGCTGGCTGGGGCAAATCCATGTGTGAGCTGATGGGGCAAATCCATGTGTGAGCTGGCTGGGGCAAATCCATGTGTGAGCTGGGGCAAATCCATGAGCTGATGGGGCAGATCCATGTGTGAGCTGGCTGGGGCAAATCCATGTGTGAGCTGGGGCAAATCCATGTGTGAGCTAAGGCATATCCACGTGTGAGCTAAGGCATATCCACGAGCTGGGGCAGTATATCCATTATTACACTATTTCATTCAGAATATTTATTTTCCGGTTTTCCTCCTCTAAAAACTAGGTGCGTCTTATGGTCAGGTGCGTCTTATGGAGCGAAAAATACGGTATATATATATATATTACGAGTATAGCAGTAGTAGTGATACCGTTTTTATTGGACCAACATTACATTTAAAAGACAAGCTTTCGAGAGTGTTTGTTACGTCTCTATTGTGGAGTTGTGGTTTCGAGCCCAGTGTGTGGTTACACAATTGGTGAGGTTTCAACAGAAATATAGGTTTATTAAATAAACAGAAGTAAACCAAGAAGGGGAATCTGTATAAATAATAACAACAGATATAGGAGCTGGTTGGGAAGGATACTATATACAGAGGACAGGGTACACTTAGCAGAAGAGATAGGAAGGGGTGGACAGGACAGGACACTGAATAGCACAATAGGTCTAACAGGACAGGTGCTGGACTGGACGCTGGATGAGGAATAACACAAAGGTGGACAGGACAGGTACTGGTCTGAACACTGAATAAAGAATAACACAATCAGGGCTGACTGAACAGAAATGGAAACAGATAAACTAAAGAACACACTTACTGGATACACAGAGGGTGGAGGACTAGGAGACACAGAGGGCAAAAGGAACAATAAGATCAGGCGTGGTATCTGAAGGGTTATCACAGGAGAATGGTCAAATCATGGTCAGTGGCAGGCAGCTGGCATGGGGATAGTCAAAGTCCAGAACAGAGGTCATACACGTGAGGTCAAACAGTTCTGCAGGATGATGGAGGGTAGGTATGAAAGTCCAAGAATAAGGGTTGCTGAAGGTGTGCAGCAATGAGGGGTCCACAATGGAGTGTAGCAATGAGGGGGTCACAGCGATGAAGAGGGGTTCTCAGGATACAAATGATGACTGGTTCTCAGCAGGATACCAATGATGAGGGGTTGTCAGCAGAATACCAATGATGAGGGGTTCTCAGCAGGATACCAATGATGAAGAGTTTCAGAGACTGGTTATGTGCATAGCACGCAGGTCAGGCTTGCAAATGAGACTTCTTAGGAAGAATGATGCAGAAGCATTGATTCAGGGGTGAGGCTTCATTATATGTGCATTGCAGTCCCAGCCTACACCTGAGGCTGGAGAGGTGAGGGGAAACCAGGAACGGATCCCTGAGTGCCTGGACACCAGTCCAGGCAATGGCAAAATCAGGACTTGAACATGATTCAGAAAGTGGAACAGCACCTCATTTGCCCTTTCTCCGGCGCCTATGGCATGAACCATGACAGTGTTCCTCTCTTCTTCAGGTCTGGAAGCTTTACTAATCAGTATCCTATAATTATTACTGTGCTGTATTATGCTGTGGTGCTGATTCCAATAGATTCAGCACCACAAGCCAATTGACAGGGAAATAGTATACAGTGCAGTTACTTTCCACCTCTGTGTGAAATATCGTAAGGAAACTCCGCAAATCCAAATCGATTCATCATATACCATTTCGTATCAAATGCAAGACATCTCGGTTGAAATTGATACGTTATTTCAGAATTACTTCCGAAGTACGAATCAATGGAATTTCAGACAAATTCCGATTCATAAAACAAAACAAAAAACGCACATCTCTATTTTCCAGAGCCTCTTTGTGTTCCTGCCCAATCTCTGCTACAAGCCCTTGTGTTCCTGTCTGTATCCAACATTACCTTTTCCTGTCCTGCTTGCCCACTGTCTCGTGCCTCTTGAGTGTTCATGGTGTGTTGCACTCTGTTACTCTGTGCCCAGTCTCCAGTTCAACCTGCTTCCCTCTCTCCTCCCTGCCTTGTTTTATGATCAGCCCTATTCCTGTCCTGTCCCTTGTCCTCAGTCTAGTGGTTTACGGTGTCGACAAGATTCCATCTCTTTGTCCTGCCATTTCCAGGATTGCATTCATACTGGTCTGCTTAATAAACCACTTTGACTAATCTCACCTACCTGCTTTCGTTTGGTGTATCTCTGCATATTGGGCTCATACCAGCATAACAGTTTCAAATGATGACGTAAGACCAACATGGGAAAAATAACATATGTTCAGTATATGGATGCATTCTTCTGTTTATTATTTATCAGTCACCTAATTGAATTTTTTTAGGAATGTACATAGCTAATAAAGATTCTATCAAAATGTTAAAACGTTTTCATTTGAGTAATACTCACATATAGAAAACCCAGTTAAACCAAGCAACTGCATTTTGCAAGGCTATGTGGACTGCAATTGTAGATTTCAAAGGCTTTGTATAGAGAAATGCTGGGAACACTAGCCATGGCATTAGAGAACAACCATAAATATTGTGTAAAAAGCAATTCTTGCTAATGTAGATACATCAAAAGTCAGCAATCTATAAAAATGTAACAAAACCAGAAATATTTGCCAAATGCAAACAGAAAACACAAATAATACAATAACACATGACTTGTGGCAAGACATAAAACCATAAGTATTGTACTAAAAATACATTTAAAGCAAGCTTATATAAAATAATACATACATTATCTCAAGTGCCATCTAGACAGGATCAGGTGACATCACCCATTTACAACACACTCTGTCAGTGCAGATGAAACAATAAAAAAGTTTTATTCTGAAATAAAATAAAACGAGTAACTACAATACAATTCAAAGTAGGTGTTGCCACACAACGAGATTTTTTCCTTCTCTGGGATGGTAGAACCCTGTTTTAAGAAAGAATTTAAGACCAGCTCAATTCCGACATTTCCGTCTAGTTGATTTGTCTAGTTGATATGTGGTGTATCAAATAAATAATGATGATGATATCTTGTTTCTTTAAATCAACTAGTTGCCACAACACTATTTACATAATTAAACCCTAATCTGTTGACATGCAGTCCTGACAGTCACTCCCATATACCATGGCCAGTAGTTGAGAGGCTAATTCAGAAGGTCAAAAACCTTCCTGCTCAGATTTAACCATTTACCCCATTCATGGGTGCCAAGCAGTCCACTTGTTCAAATTCTGTTCAATGCAATGCATAGGTACTCACAGTTGCACTGATGTGAAATAAAGCTCACACATGAGAAAATGTTCCAGCTTGATTTGTGTTTTGATTCATGTGCTTAGAAGTAATTTTGTTGACTGGAGTTTTTGACAGATTGACTAATCTCAATTTGTCCCAAAATGAATGCACATATCTACAAACCGCCACTCCGCCTCAAATTCAACTTATTGATAACCGTTAAAAAAAGAAGCTAGAGCATTCTTATTTTAGATGTTTTTAAGGCTTTTCAGTAACCAGCAGGATTTCCTCGCAAGACATTGAACATGATGCACATTGTAACCTGTAGATGACATTTTTATTAGAGTAATATATAAAAGTTTTAATTTTAAATTCCCTGCCAGTTGCGGTACATTTAAATTGAATGCTTGTACCATTCTTTAAAACATTTTTCATCAGTAGTCTGCATATTGCATTATTTTATTTTCATCCTTTTAGCCACCCTCATTTTTTTCCTAATGATTCTTAATGTACCTCATTTTTGTATATTGATATTTTATTTAAATATGAGGCATAGTGAATATTCATGTTTCTATGTGAACATTATGATTATTTTACTGGTTTTTCATTTTTATTTTTTTTTAAGTTGGATTGTTAGATAATGGGTGGAGCTTCTTCAATAGAAATATGATAGCTCTAGGCTGGGACTGACCTAATATGGCTATTTTTGCCTCTTCAGAGACTTGGTACTCAAATATAATCTGAATAAAGTAAACGTGAAGTGAATGCATTGGGCTTGACCATATTGGTAAGTTTCCACTAGGCCTCAATTAACAACGGACCTTTATCCGAGCAACTCATGTAGATAAAACTAACATGCCTGATAAAGTTCCTATTTCTAAGAAAGAAATATGCTGGATGGTAGCCAATGGCGTGCACAGCCCATTTCAATAGGATGTGCACTCATGGGATATTTATTAATTACATATCTATGCTTGGATAATTTTGTGCAGAACAGTTACTTTTGGTTGTGAATAACCAATGTTTATGCAGTTATACAGTCAATATTCATGTAATTTATATAAAATAGCTTGCGAAAATCCAAAATATCTATGTGGGGGGGGTCAAAGATAAGCCTTTTACCCAACACTAGGATGTGCCTGGGCACATCAGGAACACTCTATGTGCACACCTATGATGGTAGCACTTTTTTACCACATTTTTAAATATATTATTATTTTAAGTATATTATTAATATGTTAATGTTATGCTAATTATTTAATTTAACAACAATGTATGTAGTACTTGCATTATGCACACAACTATGGATGCAGGAACACTAGTATCAGTGCCGATACCTGGCATTTGCATGAGTACTTGTACTCGAGCAATGCTCCCGATACTTATACCGATACCAAAAGTCAGCACTGGGCTGGCATGCTGGGTGGTATCCGTGGGGCTGGGGCGGCTGGCCGAATGCGCTCACAGCATTCTTCTTCGGCTGGCTACTTTCCAGTGACCTTCAGCCGACCTCTGCAAGATCCAGTGAAGCCGTGTTGCAACCTTCACATGCCGGCGACCACTCACTGGAATATGGCCAACTGGAGGGGAGGGGCGTGGCATAATGCGGGTAAACATGTATCTGAGGTCTGATTTGGGTACACATGTTTCAGAGGTCTGATGCGGGTACACATGTATCTGAGGTCTGGTGTGAGTATGTATGTATCTGAGGTCTGGTGAAAGTGTGTGTATATATATATATATATATGTGAGGTCTGGTGTCTGTGTGGGGTCAGGGTGTGTGCAGGCTGTGCAGTGAGTAAACGGGTTGTCCAGCCATACATTTCAATATTAACATAAATTGGACAGGCTTTCAGCAAAATCCTAAATTATTTATTGGAAAGTCGTCACATGACATTAAATAAAAGTATCGGTAATCGGCATCAGTGAGTACCTGGACAAAAGTATAGATACTCTGTCTTAAAAAACGGTATCGGTGCAACCCTACTCACAACCTTTCTTCCTCCACCAGCTATGGCTGGTGTTTTAATATCGTTGGATGTTAGGATATGAACGTGTATTTTGGCATAAAAATTGAGTTACGTGGTAGGAAAGTGAAACTGAAATAAACAGTCCCTCTGAGGAGGAGAAAAATCGAATGAAACGCTGGTAAAAAATTATATAATAATGATGACTACCTACGTGAGAAAACCACTGCCGAGCAACAAGGTGCACACATTGGTATGTTTTAGCATTGTTCTAATTTGTGAATTACAAACAATGACCCTCCTGAATCCTTTGTTGCATATATGTAAAAAGAAAATGGACAAGGGTACTCCCTACTTCATAACTTCTAAAGCAATTATTCAACTTTTAAGCATTGTAATGCAAAGTGAAAATATATTATGTTGTTTATTTTATGGAGCAGTTTTCACCACAGGGAACACATATGTCATAGTTAAAAAAAAAGGTGGAGAGAGAATTTGTAGTCTATGCTAATTCAACAGGATGCGTTCTTTTAATTCTTGACATTATTCGTAAATAATATGAAAAATCTTTGCAGTATAAAATCATGAACGGGGGTTGACTACTTAAAAAACTTGATATTTCATGAAAACGAGACAACTACTGGATTTATGCTTGTCAAAACACTCAGTGATTGCTACTGTTTCAACATGTCAAAATGATTTATATGAACTTCAAAATCGACTCTGTGCCTGGCAGATGTTATTAAAAAACAGAGAGATGGTGTACATTTTTAACTGTTTGTTTTAATGATTCAAAATGGGAAAAGGCCCCTAATAAAGACAGTAAGGCTTATAAAGGAGCCGCAAATCCAAAAAGATAGAGTGAGCTGGAAAGCATTAGTGGTCCCCTATTAACACCTTTATTACAATTGGGACGGCATGTTTGTCAACTCCTAATGTAAGGGAACCACTAATGAATACTGGCAGTGGCGCAAACACAACTTCTGATATCCTCTGGGTCCAAATGAGCACATGTGGGATAGTTCTATAAGAATACAGCCAGGAAACAGCCAACCCTATGATAAAAGAAAGGTGTCACACTGCAGGACTCGAAATTTCTAAAGTGAAGGTCCATGCCAGGTTAAAATGTTTTTCACTAGTCTATGCCACAACCATTGAACCAAAGTCCTTTAATTTATGTGAATAAGTCTTTTTTAAAATGTATGGGCCACATTACATCCTTCACGCTAAAACGGGGACGCTAGGGAGAAAAACCTGCGCCTGCAGGTTTCTCCTTTGCGTCCCCGTTTTAGCGTGATATTACGATGCAGGCGTCAGAAAAGCTGCCTGCATCGTAATGTGATGCTAAACCACGGGATGCGCGCAGCAGCACTAAATCGCCGCCGCGAGCATCCACTCGATGGAGTCCATAGGACTCCATTGAGGCAGACGCTGCCGGTCACATGACCTGCCGGATCTCGCCTCGACCTTGCGAGATCCGGCAGGTCGGCGTAGTGATCTGCAGAGGGAGACTGGGGGACTTTTTTCCACCAGTCTCTCCCTGCTCCCGGCAGACAGAGGAGGCGGTTGGAGCCGCGGTCCTCACTGTGGGATTAGAGGTGAGTATCTGATTTTTTGGGGGGTGTTTCTGCTCGTTCTGACGGATTCTGCAGCAGCATAATCCGTTAGCACCAGGTCCAGGCTGTGGTTAACTGTCAGGTTAACAGCAGCTGGATGGAAATTAGCATAGGGACTTTGTAATCCTAATGCTAATTAACACTTTGTGCTCCCCATGTTAAGTATAGGGAGCGCAAAGTACAGTAACCTTGCGCTGAAAAGTGCAAGATCCGAATCGCTAATGGGTTTTTTAACCCGTTAGCGTTTGGATTGTAATATGGTTCGCCTGCGGTAGGGCCACCAGGGCTAACGTTAACACTCACTCAGGTGAGCGCTGAAGTTAGCAATAGGAATGTAATGTGGCCCTATGCCTTTTTAAATTATGATCACAATAGAGAGATAAAATAGCACTAGCCTGCTAGATGGGACACAGCGCAGATGCCACACACACAGAGGACGCTGGCTCAAACCACATAGAGCATCAAATAAAGAAAATGGATCGGGTCCTCCGGTTGGATAAAATAGGATCTTTAATCTATAGGTGCCACAACATTTCAGGCCCGAGCCTTTCTCAAGTAAAGTACCATTAACAGCCGTATTTTATACTATAACATAATTACAAATGATTAAATCCAATAACCTTTAATTAAATCTAATTAAAAACATAATTAGAAACTCACATGATTAAAAGTCTTGGCCACCAAGGAGAACATCATCTGATAAATTATGATAACCTTAAAATTCAGTTATTGAAATAACTAAGGCTACATACATTGAGTAATTTATAAATATAAATAAATACATCTATTACAGTTTTAATATGGGCCTACCCCAATACCACCTCAGCTTATGCCTTCATGTTTTCCTTTTCTGATAACCACTTAATACCTACTGTATATCTTAATATCCTTTATCTAATTATATGCATTGCCTTCACAAAAAATATCTGATATTATTTATTACATGCCCTCCCCTCTATCCTTTTCATGTATACTGCCCCCAATCCCCAAACACCCCCCCCCCATTTATTGCCTTCTGAAATGTCTCCTACACCTTTCATTATAGCCTCCAGGGTCATTGCAAGGTCCCTAATCATGTGAGGATGTATTTTGCACCCCCCACTAACCTTATGTACAGTATTTGTGCATGTGTGTGATACGAATTATGAAGAGTACTGTGTGTTTGTTGGTTACGTGAGTGTGGTCTGAGCATATCGGTAGAATGTGCAGTGCTGACCAGTCTCTCTTTCCACCTTGAGACTTACGTATGGAATTGAATGCAGAATCCATTAAAACCATTGTCTGAGATACCTATGGCTTCCTTAACATTAAAGATGCTCATGTTAGTTGACCTTACATTGGCAAGAAGCCGGTTTGATATTAACGTGTTTTCTTCTGGTCATCTATATACAATATCTTACAAAAGGGGTTATTCAGAGAGCACCGAATTCACCACAGAATTGCACCAAATGGTGAATTTGCCCATATGGTGCAACTTCATGGCCATTCGGGTATTCAAAAAGCTGTCAATTTGTCGAAATCTTGGCGAATTGTCCGAAATACAGTGACTTTTGGCGGCAGTGAAATCTCCATAGAGAAGTAATGGTTAATCATCTATTCAGAGAACACCGAACAGCAAGGAAATGTCAGTGAAATGCCCTGATTTTCGGTGGTTTAATTTTACAGGTTTAAGCAGACAATTCCCATAGGTTTCAATGAAAAAAATACTCCCTGTTTTTCTTAAATATTAAGTAATTAATATTATTAATATTAATTAATTAACTGCTTATTCTTTACATTTGCTGCAAAAAGTAAATTTTTTTAGGATTTTTTAGGCCTTTTTCGTTATATTTTATATACGATTTTTTTTAAAAATGGTGTTTTTTTCTGTAACAGACCTTTTTGTTATTATTCATAGGACCTTATATATTATTTTCAATTAGTAGGTTTTTTAAAATACCTTTTAAAAGTTGTGGGGGGGTTTACCCTGTTCGGCAGCTGGTCGGCTTTTTTGGATCGATTCGGCAGTCCGTTCGTCTGATTGTTGGATGCATTCAGCGATTTATTTATTTTTGGCGGGTTATGGGATCGATTCAGCAGTTTTGCGGCAGTGCAAGGATGCGTTGGCAGTTTTTTTGGACCGATTCTATGGTTTTTTGATTCGTTTGGGGTTTTTGCAGCAGTTTTTTTTTATTTGGCGTTTGAAAATGTGTTTGGTAGGTCGACTACGGGAACCCTGCAGTGAATGCTGAATTCACTGCAGGTTCAGCACATTTAACTCAAGGAAGTGCTGCGAATGGGAGAGTACCGAAATGTTGGTGACATTCCGGTACTTTCTGAATAACCCCTAAAGGTTCTCTTTCCATAATCTGGTGGTTGTGTACCCAAACACTTCATTGGAGGAAACCCAAACACAAAATCGACACTTCTTTGGAGGAATAAAAGCAAGAATAAACTCACTTTAGTTTGAGCTCTCTGTCAACATCCGTTTAGAACAGCTTGCCCTATCCAGAATCCGCGCATGTGAGTCATTGCAGAGGTGTAGCAGCATCAGTATCTATGCTGAGATATGGGATTACCAAATGTGTTGTCAGAACTTGTCTTGAGGTTATTCAAATTCATTCTACATAAGCAATGGTATCCTACTGGGCTTTTGTAGCCTTGGCAATTCCAGAAAGAATTTTCTGAACTAGTGCTTTGAGGATTATTCACTAACTTTGGAACTTGCCACCAAAGTGCCTCAAACAGTGTACCTTATTTCAGTATTTCAATTTGACAGGTTTAAAATGCAAACCTACCCGTAATATGATTCAATGTAAAAAATGTAATGTCCTTTTTAATTTTTTTCAAAGGCCATTTATTATAATTTTTTGCAAAAACCCTTTTTAGTTTTTAAAACACTTTTTTATATTTTTTATATACCTGGCGGTCTAATTTTTTCAAAATTTCGTGTCTAAAAGCGTCTCAATTTTTTTTAAAAGGGAAACGTGTTTTTGTACATAGTTAGCCTTGTAATAATTAGGAATCACACACTGAAATCCGTGCAATCAAGAGTCCTTACTGGTAAAATCCTTTATAAATAAATAAATAAATAAATAAATAGTAAATACACTGAGTCCGATTAAAGTTTGAAACACGACATAATAATTTATCCCAAAAATAATTATCCAAAATAATGCAAATAAATGATATTCAATAAAATACAACAAAAAACACTGAAATCTGTCTGAAAACAAGGGTAAGAGGATGTATGGTCTATTTATTATCCTCTACTATTTCCTATCCCGTCCATAAACTTTGCACTTTGTTTTCTACAGTGTAAAATTATATTTTTCTAAGTGTTCTGCTGGTCCCGCCCACCCTGCATCGTGTGACTCGCAGGGAGCCTTCCAGGAAGCAGCTCGTCGCGATCACACTGCGGGGGACAGCGAGGGAGCCAGGAGGAGGTGAGTATGCATCCAGCCCGAGTGTGGCTCGGGGTTACCGTTCACGGTAGTGAAATTTAACCCTGAGTCACACTCGGGAATACCGCTAGGGAGGTTAAACAACACTTTTTTTTAAAGACTTTGGGCTATATTACAAAGTTGGCGCTAACTTAACCAGAGCTGTTGTAAATTTACCAGAGCCATTATAGGGCACAAATACAATCTTGACGCTAACGTTACGTTAACGCTTACATATCTAACTGCCTTTAATGCTTGCCTCCATATGACATCCCTAACGTTAATGGTTAAAAAACCTTGATTGTGCTCACTTGCACGCGCTTACTGTACTTTACGCTCCATATACCTGACATGAAGAACGCAATATGCTATGGAGTGAAGTTTATAACAGCTTGGTTAAGTTAGCAGCAACTTTGTAATACTGCCCTTTATCTTTTAAACAAACTGTGACGAAACTGCCACTTTAAAGTTTATTGAATAGGCAATTCCCTTTTTTTTTTTAATACTTCAGTTGAATTAGCCCAATCAATGTGGCGCTTATCACCGACATCCAATAACTGCTCCAGTGACTCCATTTTGGGCAAAATACGGAGAACATTCGATAAATAGTGAATTCACTGAATTTTCAACAAAATAGAATCGCCAAAGTGAGCCAAAAGGAACAGCACCAAAATTGCGTTCAAATTCAGTGCTTTGTGAATAGACCACTTAGACCTCCTTTAACATTTGTGTACAACACTATGGGCTGGATACAAGGGTGCCATTAGTTGTCTTGTGTTTTCCCTTACTAATAAATTTATTTATTTAGAAAGTATTTTACCAGGAACGATATATTGAGATTTCTCTTGTTTTCAAGTATGTCCTGGGTTCAAGAACATTGAAATATGTCTGTTTCAGTAGTAGTACGTGTTTTGTATTATTTTCTACCCCCGGTATCGGCTATTTCCAATCCTACTGCCATGATTAGCAATGAATAAAGAAAATGCTTTCACACTCGTAATTTTCTTTTCCAGGCTATAACTCATGTTTCCACCCATTTTCTCATATTCTAATCCTTTGGAGCTGGATGACTGGCAGTCTAGACTCAAGTCTAGTGCCCCAAGTGCACAGGTGCCTCTACAGGGGGGCAATTGCCCCCGCCAGGTTATTACTTGACCCCTATGTGCCCCCCCCCACAAGGGATCAGCATTCAGCTGCCGCAATTTACTTCAGAAAGCGATATCTCCATACACATGCGTCGTACCCGGTCGATTGAGTTGTCATTGGAAAGGGCAGCGTATGACCATATTCAAAGTTAAAATAAAACTCATAAATAAAATAAAAATGTAGATTTTTTTCAGAGGGTTGAAATGGCTCAGCGGTGAATGGGTTAATGGTCACATTATAACATTGTGTAATAGTTTCTTTTTCCCTTGTTTTAGTTGAATATTAACCACTTGGCTCCTAAGGACGCGCTCAGCGCGTCCAGCCAAGTGGTTCTCCTGTGCTATGGACGCGCTGAGCACGTCCTAGCACAGGAGGCAGCGATCGGCCGGGATTACCGCCGATCGCTACGGCCCCCAGTGCTGGCTGACATCTTGAATATACAGTTGTGTTCAAAATTATTCAACCCCCAATGCTGTAAAGGGTTTTAGGGAATTTAGTGTACATTTGTAATTGTATTCAGAATGAAATCCTACAAGGACTTTTTAAAGAACCATATGCAACTAAAATGACATCAATTGGTTTTGTAATACAGTAGTAAATGTTTCTTTTGTGAATTCTTCATTGACACAATTATTCAACCCCTTAAAGACCACCACTCTGAAGAACAGAGGTTCATTCAAGTGTTTTCAATCAGATATTGAAAACACCTGTGGATGTCACGGAGCAGCAATAAAGCATAATAAGCACCAATTAGGCAGCTTTAAAATGACTGTGATACTCAGCTCCTTCTAGACATTTACTGGTGTGATTACAAACATGGTGAAGTCAAGAGAATGGTCCAGGAAAACAAGAGAAGAGGTGATTACTCTTCACAGGAAGGGCAATGGCTATAAGAAGATTGCAAAGATGTTAAACATACCAAGAGAGACCATAGGAAGCATCATTCGCAAATTCAAGGCAAAGGGCACTGTTGAAACGCTACCTGGTCGTGGCAGAAAGAAGATGCTGACTTCGACTGCTGTGCGCTACCTGAAGCGTAGAGTGGAGAAAAGTCCCCGTGTGACTGCTGAGGAACTGAGAAAAGATTTGTCAGATGTGGGTACTGAAGTTTCAGCTCAGACAATATGGCGCACACTGCGTAATGAAGGCCTCCATGCCAGAACTCCCAGGCGCACCCCCTTGCTGTCTCCAAAGAATAAGAAGAGTCGACTGCAGTATGCCAAAAGTCATGTGGACAAACCACAGAAGTTTTGGGATAGTGTTCTGTGGACTGATGAAACAAAATTAGAACTGTTTTGGCCCATGGATCAACGCTATGTTTGGAGGAGGAAGAACAAGGCCTATGAAGAAAAGAACACCTTGCCTACTGTGAAGCATGGCGGGGGATCAATCATGCTTTGGGGCTGTTTTGCTTCTGCAGGTACAGGGAAGCTTCAGCGTGTGCAAGGTACCATGAACTCTTCAGTAACAGGAGATATTGGATGACAATGTGATGCAGTCCGTCACAAACCTGAGGCCTGGGAGACGTTGGACCTTTCAACAGGACAATGATCCCAAGCATACCTCCAAGTCCACTAGAGCATGGTTGCAGATTAAAGGCTGGAACATTTTGGAGTGGCCATCGCAGTCACCTGACTTAAATCCGATTGAGAACCTCTGGTGGGACAAGAGTGCGCAAGCCTAAGAATGTGACTGAACTGGAGGCTTTTTCCCATGACGAATGGGCGAAGATACCCGTAGATCGCTGCAAGACACTTGTGTCAAGCTATGCTTCATGTTTAAAAGCTGTTATAACTGTAAAAGGATGTTGTACTAAGTACGAAGATTGAATGTCACTTGGGGGTTGAATAAAACTGATAATGATGTGAGCACAGAAAAGACATTTGTGGTTATATCATTATAAATGTTATGTTATATTTGTCTGACCTACACGTGCCTCTTTGATTTAATTGTAAGCAAGATGACTGAATGATCAAAATCAATGTCAAACTGGCAAAAACACTCAATTTCAGTGGGGGTTGAATAATTTTGAACACAACTGTATATATATATATCATAACTTGATTACTGTAACTCGCTCCTTATTGGTCTTCCGACACTGCATTGTCTTACTGCAAACTCTGATGCTGCTGCCAGGTTTATATTTTTCACTAGACACTCCTCACATACCTCCCCACTCTGTCGGTCCCTTCTTGACTTACTGTACCTTTCAGGATACAATTTAAAATACTGATGCAAACGTTCAAAGTGAACACCAACTTGAACCCTCCTAATAGGTCTTTGCTACACCACAAGTACACCCCTTCTAGATCACTCCAGTCTGCAAGCGACTTCCACTTGTCCTTTGTTTGCCCTTTACAGCCTATACTATAAGAGCTGCTCTGGTCCTGTGGACCTAATCTTTGATCCTCCAAGAAATCCCTTAAAACCCATTGCTTCAAATTAGAGTATCACATTACTGATGCTGACTTACCATCTCCTCATCTACCCTTACATCATGATAAATGCCACTTCCATGTCCTCACCATTTCTGAAACTCTAGTGATCTTCATGACCAATAAAACTCCTCTTGTCTTCTTCCACCCCAATTCCTCTAGACTGTAAGCTTATCTGAGCAGGGCCCTTTAAACCTTGTTTCAAGGACATATGTTTCAGGGTTATTCAGAGAGATCCGAAAAGTCACCGCACGTTCGGTGACTTTTCGTTCCCTGCACTTCGGGGCGATTCCTAGTTCGCCGACCCTGCGGTGTATTCAGCAAGCATCGCAGGGCCCCCGTAGTGCAGGGAAAACTCGTCGCAAACACGCAGAACACTCGCCGAAGAATCACTGAATACTCACGGAACACTCACCGAAAACCCACAGAAAGTGATGCAAAAACCAAGCCGAACAAGCCGGAAAAATCCGAGCAACCGCCGATCACAGTGCAGAGCAGCCACTGGAAAAATCCGACACACAGACGAACAGGGTGAATAAACAAAAACCAGTTGGCTTGAAAGTTTGAAATTTGAAACGCTGTTTGGAAAAAAACTACTGAACAAAAATGTCTGGAATTTACGTATAAGATCCAATGAATGATAATAAAAAGGTCTGTTACAGAAAAATGAAAAAACGATTTTTTTTAAAAAAAAACAGAAAACGTTTTTAACAAAAAATGCCAAAAATGGCAAAAAATCTAAACACAAAGAGACTTTTTACTGCAGAATAAAGTCATAAACGGTCTATTAGATTTTGGATATTAAAACTGGCCCTCGAACAGTCACCGTACGTGCAGGCAATTCGCCAAAATTTGAATGGTCCCGAAATGTCCCTGTTCGCTGAAATTCAGTGTCCAGTTACATTTCGGCCACATTTCGGATCTCTCTGAATAACCCCCAAAGTCTCATTCCCCATTACTTATTGTAAAGCACCGTAGAAACTGTTGGTGCTATATAAACGATGATAATGATAATAAACAATAATAAAAGAACAATAACGTGACACTTTATCCAAACTGCATATCGAAATTCCAGAAATGTATTGCTTCATTGAAAGTATGCCTTACTGTGACCAACAATATAACTTCAGCAGTGGAACAAATTACTATAGCAAGTTGTCTTTTTTCATCTTGCAACAAAATATTCTAAGGACATTTCAGTGTTTACATATTTTTATAATGAATGAAACTTCTAAAATGTGCTCTATAAAAGTGTGTAGCAATATTATATATTTAGAATCTAAAGCAATAATATTATATTTTTTAAATGGATATTGAATATTAAGGTTTGTTTTACATTACTTTCCAATTTATGCAAGACAAGTCATTGACAACATTTTACTTCTTAACGGTGTTTCAGAAGATATTTGCAATATTATTCAGCTCAGTTATTTGCACACTCAGTCAATGGTAAAATGACAAATGTGGTAAAAAAACAATGTCATCTATTAAGCAGGATTGACCAGGTTATGATTTTTGGAGGGCGTTAGCTGAATAAACACTTCCAGTTACTTTAGGGTGTGCACACATGGAACATTTATTCATTGAAAACTTGACAATATGCACATTTGTAATTACAATTCTAAGCCTGTAATCAGCGATAATGTCTGTTTTTATGCTGTTCATCATGAACCAGATAAGGGACATCTAAAATGTCAATGTAGGAGGTGAGAGGAAACCTCTTTACCCAACATTAGGGTGTGCCTAGACACACCAGGCACACCTGGACACACCAGTCACGCCGCCTCTGCACGCCTATGAGAATACATATAAATATTGCTCTCCTATAGAAAGAACTTTAGATTAGGTTGGCACATGATACAGAAAATCTAATTGTGTTAGTGTAAGAAATTTGTAGTTAGAGTTTAGTGACCGGGCGGTTTTACACAAATCCGTCCTTTAGAGACTGCTGCTGTTTTTACGTTTCTGCACTGTTCGTGTTTAGGTCAAATTTTCCTCTTACTCGTTTATGCAACCCAGACATATTATACACCATTTTTCCTGCCATTAAATGCACTTTCTAAAAATACCTTTATTTCCATCATATCGAATAATTTAGTATAAAAAAAATATGATGAAAAAATGGTAAAAACACACTTTTTCATAATTTAATCCCCAAAATCTACAACCACCAAAAAAGACCCCGGCTAAATAGTTTCAGAATTTTGTCCCGAGAATAGGAATACCCAATTTTTACATGTTTTTGGTTTTTAACCCCTTTATTGCTGAGCCAGTTCATCTATGTCCTGACTGTTTCATGCTCATTATTTTTAGATGACAGCCTAGGTCCTATTTAACTAAACCCCCCCAAGACAATTTTAAAAACAAAAAAAAATAAAAATTATTTTGTTTATTTTTTATTTTTAGCTTTGTTTTACAACGAACCTAGTCATGTTTGGTATTATTGGAAAGGCTAAAAGGCGGATCGGGAGATAACGGGATCCAAAGGATCCCCCTATCTCCCCTTGGCAGCTAGGGGGTTAACTGGCCCACTGACATCCCCACACATATGGTGGGGATGTCAGTGGGTGGGGGGTGACCTGGAGGCTTGTCTGACATCCACAATGTCAGTCCCCTCCAGGTTTAAATCACGATTTGGTGCAAATTTTGCACCAAATCGCGATCCGGCAGCGAAATTGTTAATACCACTGAAAAGGGGAGACTCTCCCCTTTCCAGCGGTGCAACTTGCAGCACTCTAGCTTCAATGGTTGGGGAGCCTCCATTGATTTCAATGGGGGCGCCTGCTGATGACGTCACCACGCAGGGTGGTGACGTCATTGAGCTCGCCGGCCCATCTCAATCATGGGGGCAGACTTCCTCTCTGCCAGATCTGCGAGGGATTCAGTGAGGGAGGTAAGTATCGGGCAGGGAGGGAGGTTAGGAGCTGCTGACATACTATGTACGTCCGCGGGTCTAAGGGTGACCCGTGGGCAGGACGTACATAGTACGTCAGCGATCATTAAGGGGTTAATATCAGCTTTGAAGCATCTCCCCCAAAACTGATTAGTTTTGAAATTGGAACTGCAGGATCAATGTTGTTGCACTGTAACCATTCTTTTATGTTCAATTTGTTATTGTGCCTAGTGTGACTTTAAAGGGGTTATTCAATAAGTGCTGGACTTGCCCTTGAATTGCACCGTGAATTTCACTACAAAGGTGCAATTTCGTGGCAGTTCATCTATTTACTATACTATCAATTCACCAAATACTGGTGAATTGACGGCAAAATACCAGTGCATATCATTGACCTACGGCGACACTGAAATTGTCCCATAGAGAAGTAATGGTTAATCTATTCAGAGAAGACCGAATTGCACTGAAGTGTAGGTGAAATGCCCATGGTGATTCAGTTCGACATTCAGGATAAAATTGGCGAATCTCATAGGACCCAATGTAAAAGAATATTAACCCTTTTTTCATTCAACCATTTATTCTTTTCCTTTTCAGCAAATGGTCTATTTATTTTAAGAACACAATTTAAATTTTTTTTTTTTTTTTAGGTGAAATTTTTGATTCCCAATTTTTTTAAAAGGCGTTTTTTATTCTGTAACAGTCCTTTTTATTATTTTTTTTATAGGACTTTTTTGATTATTTACACACATTTCCATTGTTTTAAGCACCTATTAGAAGAATAGCAGAGCTCAGTTTTTTGTTCTTTTTGCAGTTCGGCGGTCTGATTGGCGGCTTCATGTTCAGCGCACTTCGGGGACCCTACGGTGAATAATGAATTCACCATAGGGTCGGCAAAATGGAATCGCCAAAGTGCACTGAAGTGCGCCGAACCAGAAAGCACTGAAATTTCAGTGCTTTCTGAATAACCCCATAATTTGTTGCATGTGATTTCTCATTGGGGAACAATTCAGCAACTCACATAACTATTTTGGCCTATTTCAAATTAGCCAATTCTGGGCATTTACAAAGGTAAACATTGTATGCCAGCTGTTAATCCTTTGGAAGTGCTAAGCAATAGTTCAGTTATGAGTCCGTTCAATGCAAATGACCCATAATTATAACATATCGAGCCAGTAATACTGGCAGTGTTGCAGAGTACTGGTGTTGCATTCAACCTGAAGTCCATATGACTCTCTGGTGCACTGGGCAAGAACCCTGTCGGTAAATATAAGGTTGCTGCTGTGGCAGAGTCAGCAGTGGAGGAAATACTGGCCTCATCTGCTATTGAGGAACTATTAAAATGGATCCCAGATGTACATGGATAGCAGGAAGATGTCCTCTTGTGAAGCTGCATGCACCTCATCCTGCATCAACTGTAGATCCAAGAGGCAGCAGATTCAGCTCCAAGTAGTTACTCCCAGTAGATGGTGATGAGTTGGTGGGTCAGTGTCACGGTGGGTGCTCGTGGAGACTGGACCTCGGGATGCGGAGATTGGAATTCGAGGGATGAGGATAATATAGGGTAGGATGTTCGAGGGTAGAATGGTCGGGTGCGTATGTCAATGGTCAGGATGCCAGAAGGTAGAATGGTCGGGTACGGAAGCCAATGGTCGGGGTGCCAGAAGGTAGAATGGTCGGGTATGGAAGCCAATGGTCGGGGTGCCAGAAGGTAGAAAGGTCGGGTACGGAAGCCAATGGTCGGGGTGCCAGAAGGTAGAATGGTCAGGTACGGAAGCCAATGGTCGGTAAACAGGTAAGCACGTAGAAAGGGGAACTAAAGTACTCAGCTAGAAAACACTCAACTATCCAGCAAAGGACAAGTGCGCAGACTGAATATTTATAGGGATGTCAGTGCTCTGGGGTTGCCCTCTAGCAACAGGTGTGTCACTTGTGTCTGGGAGGGGTTCGGCATTTGTGTCCATAAAACCAGGTCTTGGCGGCGCGCGTGCGCGCCTCTCCGTAAGCCCCGCCCCCTGACAAGCCGCGAGAGACGCCAGAGGAAGTTGGGACCGCCGAGTCCGTGCGGCAAACCGAGCCTCCCGGCCACCTCCACCCACCGGAGAACGCCGAGGGAAAACACAAGACCCCGGAGGGTCCCTGAAGGGGACCTGATCCCGAGCCAGGACCATGAGAACGCGCCGTGCACCCGCAGCCGCCCGCAATGCAGTCCGGTGAGTGGGACGCCGTGACAGTCAGTTGCAATCCTTCATAGTATACTTTATTATGTAGCTTTAGTAATACTGGGTCTCAATGCATATAGTATGCCTGGCAGTTAAAACATTGATTCTTTTCCATTTTTTGCTATTTTACAATGGCGCTCTTTACAAGAAGTTACAGTATATATCTTCCAAAAGCATATTACAGTCCGAGCCGCCATTAGGCAGGTGACAGCCAATGATATGTTATGGGGCCCTGTGGCTACAAGGGGCCTTGGCCCTTCCCAAACCCTGTGCAGCTTGTCTAAGTGCCACAGATGTAAGGGTCCCTCTATGCCACCAGTGATTTGCCCACCAAGATACAAACAAACCTTCCTGTGGGCCATGGTATCTAGGGTCAGTAAGGCACTCTGAATCCTCATTGATAGAGGTTCAGGCCGAATGATCCCCTACCCAGAATACTTTTTATCCCCTTGCAGGATCCACCATGGATTTAAACCACTCCCTGTAAAATAAGGTAAGGAGAAGAAAGAGCAAAGATTTTTATTTTAAATTAGTGTATTGAAATGGGCAGTGGAGGGAAGGGGGCACCAAATGGTGCTTCAGTAAAGGGCACCACAATTTCTGATGGCAGCCCTGGTAACAGTGTTTACACTTTGGTATTGGTACTGATTCTAATCTGAATAAGCATTGGGTAATAACAAATTTGGGGTTCAGTATGTAGCCTTAAAGAATAGGAGGGGAAAGGCAAGGTTAGAATTATTTGCAGGGTTATGGTTTGGTTGTAATCTTCACCTGTTCTATATAGCAGTGACATGCAGCTGCAGGTACACAAGCAAATGTAGGTCACCATCACAGACTCATCACTGTTTGCACTTCAAACAGTTGTATATGTTGTGATGGCGAATAGAAATACGTAATTATTCTCCATCTTCATTCTATCATCCAAAAGGTTGGATGGTGTCTGTACAAACTTTATGTAGATCAATAAATCTGCAGAGGTCAGAGGAAACATGTGTCAGGGAATCAATAATCACAGGTTCCAAACAGCAGGGTACAGCTATTAGTCCCTTAGTATTTGTCGCCAAAGAAAAAGAAATACAGGTCACACTGCAGGATTTGATATAACTGCTTTAAATAATGTGAATGAGGAAATACAACGTTTTGATTTAAAAACAAACCTTTATCAAATAAATGGAGGTGCCAAATATAAATATGAAGAAACAAATTCTATCACGTAAGAGTAAAAATGTACGCAAATACAAAATTGATTTTAAATGCTTGCATATTTGGGGGGTTCTCTTTAAAAGAGGACATTTCCGACCATTTTAGTGCATGTTGAAAGAGGCATGGACAAAGACAAGGTTAATCTGAAGCTTTAATTTTATGTTTATGTATATATTGCTATTTATTTGATATGTGGTGGTGGTCAGTCGAATTTGGCGTTTCTACTAGACATGTGCACAGCCAAAAAATTTGTTTCATTTTGGATCATTTCATTATGTTTCTTTTTTTCATTTCGGGTCGTTCGATATGTTACCGTGATTCGTAGTTCTGACCAATCTGAAAATTCAGACGGCTGGTATTTCATTTTTCGGGTCCATTCTTTTTTATTGGTTATTTAGTAATTTGGGTTGATTCACTAATTTGGACAACTGGTATTTCATTTTTTGGGTCCACTAGGTTTTTAATTTTTATTGTTAATTCGTATTTTGGGTTGATTCGTATTTAGTTTTTACTAGTCATTTTGTTTTTATTAGTTATCGAAATGTGAAACCGATTAATTACTTATATTAGGGTAAAAAAAAAGTAATCCCCCTGTTCCAGAGCCCACAGGGCTGCTGTCCTTGGTTCTGAATAGGGTTCAGCACTATGGATAGCCCCTGCGGAGCGCAGCCACACTGAAGGAACGAAAAAGAAACCCCTGCATTAGGCAAAGAAAAAAAAGCCTCATTTTAAAATAAATTAGGAATCCAAACGTTTCACTTTTTGCTGCAAATCAAAAGAATAAACGATTGAATAAATATTTAATAAAAATGGGGATTTTATTTTACATTGAAACCTATAGGATTCGCCTGATTAAACCTGTTGAACGAACCACCAAAAATCAGGGTTGGAAATTAGAGTTAGACGCTAGGGTTAGAAATTAGGGGTAGAAATTCTAACCCTAATTTCTAACCCTAGCTTCTAATTTAGAAACTAGGTTTAGAAACTAGGGTTAGGTTTAGGGTTTATTAGGGTTCGAATTTCTGGTGTGTATGAGCGTATCAAAGAGGTCCACAGCAGTAAAACTCACAGTAATGTGCGGTGTGCGTGAAAGTATCACAGGGCTCCAAAGTAAAACTCACAAATAAGTATAAAATAATTTATTATTAAAATAAATATTAAAATAATATTTAATTTATTTAAATACAATTAAATATAAAAATTATTATATTAACATAATTTATATTAATAAAAATATAGGGCCATTTTACATACTTGGTGCTAACTTAACCAGAGCTGTTGTAAACTTAAAACCTCCATAGGCTATAATGGCTCTGGGAAGTTTACAACAGCTCTGGTTAAGTTAGCACCAACTATGTAATATGGTTTTAAGTTGACAACGGCTCTGGTTAAGTTAGTATGTAATATGGCCCATAGTGTGTTATAAGGCTTTACCACTAATCTCATATTGATATTTAAAACGACTGTTGTACAACTCCATTTCAATGTGAGTTGATGATAATTGATACATCTAGTACTATTATAAAAATGCACATGTTGACGTAAGAGTTTTAAATAGTTTGATGTTTGAAGAAAAGGGTAGGTATTACTTAAAACCCTCTTCATTTATATTTTATCTTCTCATCTCAGTAAATAGTTTAATAGACAGGATATTACAAAAGAAACGTAAATGACATGCTTTGTCATTTTCCTGAATTGCCCTGCTTTGTTTGCAGTTGTTGTAGCATGTTGTTGTAATTATTTATTCCCACATCTAAATGTCATAAAACTGAAGATATAATGCGTACATAAGTGAAAACATAAGTGGGCATGTTTCAAAGACTAAATATAATTGCTCTATGCAATGAAACACTATTACTGGCATTATATACATTGTGCTTCTGCAAAGACAAATTATTTTATGCTTATTATTATGCTACAGTGCCTACTGACGAATGACTTTACAGACACTCAGTGAATGTCTGTCATCTGCGAAATAATACATAATGGCTACTGGTTTGATCATCCGGATGAAAATGATTTTAATTTATATCTGTGCTATTCCAAGAAAAAAAGTAATTACAATTACAAACAACTCTTTTCATAACATATAACATACAGTAATCATTAATGATTTGAATGTTTTTTGCATGTTGAAGCTGTAGAAAAGCAGCCTTTTGTTACCACTGACGTTGTGTTCTGGTTTGAGAAACGAGAAAGTTTTAGGAGCTGTAGTGTTCCAATACAGGTATCAAAATTCACAGCTGTTTGAAAGACTACAACTCCCAAGGCATTCCATGATTTTACATCCATGTTATTGATGTTGTCTTGTTCATGAAGAAAATAACCGAAACATCCTCCTCATTATTATCTTTAACATCTCAAAACAAGGCTGATGTTCCATTCTCCAGGAATTACATAGGTTGAGATGTTGCCTTAAGACGGTTGAGAAAAGTCATACACTGTAACTTCACATTGACTACAACAATAGCTTACAATTTATTAAATATTTAGGTGGATGGGACCCCCTACGTAATTGACCACTTAACTCCTTCAGTCCCAAGTCAGGCTCCTGTTAAGGTTGTGTGAGATTCATTGGGTGATTCCTCAGTGGTCATTCTGATGCAGATGGCATTCCAAATCTGGTTGCCACCAGGGCAGCACAACTGAAGGCAGCACAACTGAAGATGGGTGTTTGATGTTGTCTATCTTGGAACACTGTTTCTTGGAAACCAAGTGTCTTTCCTGTCCCATATCACTGGCCAGGGCCCCATTGTCCCCAACTATTTGCTAGAGCCAGACGTAGGAGAACTGTGAATTTGGGAGGGGGGTTTGGCTGTTTTGGATTCTACTGTCTGCCACCTGTATCCACTTTGGACTGTATTACTTTATACATTTAGGATTCTATTTTGGATTTGATGATATTGGACATCTAATTGCTGAGATTCGGCCAGCAATTGTGTGATATTTTCTGTTGTAAATGCTCTAAAGTTAAAATTGCGTAACACCCGAATCAGGAGTAGAGGCAATTCTTCTTTGCACTCGACTGTGACTGCGGTGAGAAAGTGCAAGTAGATTGTTTCGTGTAAATAAAATATAAGAATAAAAAGGACTCTATGCTAGACTAAAACAAGCTTAGGTGGCAGATATTCCTATTCTTCTGTTAAAGGTATACAACAAGAAAAAGGTGGAAATAACATCCTGTAAACAGGAGACAAACAATAATGAAGAAAGTTAAAAACATTAAGCCACTAAAATGAATGAAACTCAGAAGATGGGGAGTAGGAAAATAGGCCTGTTCGCCACTCCCAGTTCTATTGCTGGAAAATCCCAGTGCAGTCAAACAGGATTGGAAATAAACAAAGTACAAATATGGATAGAAGAAAAAGGGAATGTATTGTACATAAAAAGTATGTACTGTTCAGACTTATTCCAGGTTAAAACAATTACAGTGCATATATGAATCCCATTGCCCCTCCACCTCTTGTTTTGATTGATACACACAATGTAAATGAGTGTCTGTGAGAATGTGTGCATCTGTGTGCTTGTAATGGGCTATGTGGCTGATGTCTTGTAGCAGCGTGTATCCGTGTGTATCTGCGACTGTATATGTACGTGTCAGATTGTCTGACTTCTATCTGGTTAAAGCAAATAATATACGGATTGATTGGCAAATGACAAACGGTTGGGGTGAGAAGTGTAACGATGGGGGTCGGGAACCTGACCTGACAGAGAGGGGTGCCTAATGAGCAGTGAAAACAGACCATGAGCCTGAACTAGAAAAATAAATATATATTATTTATTCTAGGAACCAAGAACTAAAACCAAGAGCAGGGAATACAGAACATAAATTCAATGAACAGAGCCTTTAACCTCAAGGCAAGAAATATAAAGAAAACCAGATATAAACAAATAGGCAACTAAACATGGGAAGCAGAACTTAACATGGGAAGCAGAACTAAACATGGTACTACAAGAAGGCAAGAAAAACAGGACTGACCTAGACCAGGGCAAACCAGACAATGAGCTTGTAGAACGACAGACAGAACTGGGCAGGATAAATCTAGAGCAAGGCAAACCAGACATGAGCTGAATGACTGATTGAGGAGGAATCTAGACCAGGACAAACATGAACCTGTAAACAGAATGAACAGGTAGACAGGCTTAACAGGATTAATCTAGACCAGGGTAAAACCAGACATGAGCTTGAAGACAGACAGACTGAACAAAATGGATGATTCAGGATGAATGAGACCGCACCCTACTAAGGGAGTGGTCTCCATTTATACAAAATGGTCCGGGGTGAACAAACGGAGTCCAGGTATAGATCAGGCTAGGAATCCAAGAAATGAACGAAATGAAAAAGTCCAAAAGCAGCAATGTCCACTACTGCCAGAGGGGGCGCCAGAGACCCAGGACGTCACCAGAAGTGGCTATCCTCTTAAGGATTTTATTGGTTCAATTACCCAGGTTTAATTGCAATGTTGTAGTCTACCATAATATTCCTTCTCCGTTAGAGAGACTATTTTTTGTTTTGTGAAATCAACTAAGTGGAATGCCATAAGCATAACCAGCCATACTTCTCCATATAACTGTCTACCAGTTGGACATGTCTTTTTCCCCATGTTCAACACATCAAAACGTGTGATGAATACAAGATTAACATTGTTTTTAGGTTGTCCAGGAATGCAGCAATTCATCCTGTATACAGCACACACTGTTCAGAATCAGACTAAATTAAATGGTAATAACCTTGGACGCTACTTTCAGAGCTGATTGGACAAGACATACTGCTGCTTTACTCAGTATGATATAGTTCTCGGGTTTTGTCCTTAGACATAACCAGTTTGTTTTTACTCAGTTAACAACACAAGCAGAGCTATACTTCACAAAAATAACACTCACAATTCATAACAGTATCCCAGCTAAAGCATATAGCACTCCTCCTTCCTGAGGTAACCCCATCTCGACTCTCAGCTTCCTCACCCCAACCACAGAGGATGAAGTCCATTCTCTGTCTTCCGCATGCCCCACTACCTGCCCACTAGACCCTATCCCTTAACACCAACTATCTTCTCTGTCCTCATCTATCACTCCTGCTCTTACTCACATTTTCGACCTATCCCTCTCTTCTGGCTCATTCCCCTCTCCTTTCAAGTATGCCACTATCACACCATTCTCAATTTTTTTTTCTCAATAATCGAAAAAATAATCATTCAAATAATCGATTATGCAAATAATCATTAGTTGCAGCCCTAGTTTGGTGTCCATCAAGTGGGAGAATGTATAATATAAGTATAAAATATACTTCTTCGCAATTTATTATAAATTCTCTAAAGAATTAACGCAGTATGAGAATAATAATTTTACACAATGCTGCGGAATATGCTGGCGCTATATTAATAAATAATAATAATTTAGTTTCTATAATAATAACACATTGATGTTATGGTGAAGTCTGATCAAATGTTAAGGGAGTGGTGAGTTTTAAACCGGAGATACACTTATCGCGCTGCGACGCGTATAGGCAATTCGCGTCGAGCCACGATCTGTGTATACAGGTGTTACGTCTCTGCGCGCTCAGCCGGCATCGGGACGAGTGGCTGAGTGCCCAGAGTTGAAAGTACCCAGCTTTGGCCATGATGTGACTCGGCGTGAAGCAAGCGCTTTGCCGCGGCGCATCGTGGCCAGTGAGTGTCCTGTTTTATGCCAGAGATGTGGCGCGAAGCGGTTGCTTTGCCCCGAGTTGACTTGCGGCCAAAGCTGAGTATTTTCAACTCTGTGCGCTCAGCCGCACGGCCCGACACCGATTGAACGCTCAGAGAAGATGGGGCTGTGTACACTGAGCGTGCCTCATCACACAGCGCCTCCTACACACGCTGCGCATTGCAATACGTTCAGTGTAACTCCAGCTTTAGGCTAAAATTATACTTTGTAATGTCTTCGTTAACTGAATTAGTGATCAACATCACATGTACCGCCGAGCAGGGAAGACGTGCCTCGAGGTAGCTCCTGCAAACTTATCCTAATTTGCGATTTTATTCGCCATTTTTTTACACCTACTGCCTTGCTTGCTTGCCCTGTGCCCTCTTGAACTGCGGAGGAGATACGGCGAGTACCCTGCAACCCCCAGCTGTTATTATATTGCTGCCGGACACCCGTGGGTCTACAGCACGAGTGGAGCCTGGACCGCGTTTAGACCACCGCCATACAGGCATCCAATTCCGGGGACGCAGCTAACAGCTCCTTTGGATCGGGACGGGATGCAACGTGCTCACCACCATCAGCTGCCCGGAGTGGGCTGAGTGAAGGTTTGCCGTTTACCCACCTGCTCCACATAGCGATCTCCCCTCGCCGGCCGGGACACATACACACCAGCATCTCGCACGGTGGCCTACGGTAGTGGTCTCCCTTTGAGAGACTGGAAGGCACTTGACCCCCTTTTCTCTTTTTACCTCCTCCGGGCGCCTTCGGAGGAAGCACGGGGAGGCCACGATCTGCACCATTAAGGCCCCTGACAGCGGAATTTCACTCGTCCCTAGACGTATCGAACGGGTAGTAGCTGGCTCCGGCCTGTATATCCCTCCACCCTGTGCCCTGAAGTAGCACTTACCCGTCAAGACTCTGCTGGCTGTCCCTCAATAATTTTTCTGGGTGACCCATTGTGGGCCACCTGCCCTGTTTGTTTGTTTTTTTTTTTTTTTAAATTTAATTACTTGCAAAAAAAAAAAAAGAATTTTTCCGGTGGGCCTAGAAAGGTCCACTACACCTACGTTTTGTACCTCATAATTTTTTTGATTGCCCTTTAAGGGGAAGGGGAAAAAAAATAATAATTTTTTTTGGTGGCCCCTGCGTGGACTACTACACTTGCAATTTGATGGCACGGCGGCTGACCAGTATGGCTGCATGGAGACCCCCGCTTACCTCCAATTTCTCCCCAGCACTGAGCGCTCAAAGGTGGCCATGGGTCACGGTAAGAAGACCTCCCAAGCACCGGAGACCCCCGGGCACGGCGGGGACCCCTCCACACCTGGCATCCGGCAGTGTATTGCCCCGCCCCAGCCAGAGGCCCCGACCTCCCCCAACATGGCACCGGCCTCACCATGTGGCTCCGCGTCGCCCCTAAACTCCGCGGCCGATGCGTGGGATGCCCCTACGGACGTCCTCCAACTCCTGCGCTCTCTACCAACAAGGGCGGACCTGATAGTGGCCACCACTGCCCTCCGTCAATCGCTGGCAGCGGATATTCAGCTGCTGCGTGATGACATAGGGGGCCTCCAGGGCCGCTTAGACCGGGTGGAGAGTGGACAGAGAGACCAGGCCACGTTTATCACGGAGACCTCCATGCGTGTTGATGCACACCATCACTTACTGATCACGCTGACACACCACGTGGAAGATCTCAAAAACCATGGATGCAGACAAAATATCAGAATTAGGGGCCTCCCTGAAGGAGAGACGTCACCTGCAGAACTGGGTAGGATTTTGCTCCGTTTATTCAACTCCATTTTGGGCCACGATCACACCTCGCATATTGACATTGAATGCTACCACAGAGCATTACATCCAAAAGGGCCAGCGGATGCCCCGCCGAAGGATATTATTAGTTTTTTCCTTCGTTTTGGCATTAAGGAAGAGATTATGCACCGCGCACGCGAACGACCGCACGTCAAATTTGCGGGGGCTACTATTGCCTTGTTCCACGATGTCTCCCCTATTACACTGCACACCCGTAAAGCCTTAAGACCACTCACGATGGCGCTGCAAAAGGAAAATCTACAGTACCGCTGGCTACACCCCTTTGGGATTCAGGTACGCACTCCACAAGGCCCGGTCACGGCCCGCAACGAATCTGAGCTGGAGGGTTTTTTGCAGGCCTTACACCTTCCGCCCACAACTTTGACATCGTGGCCGGACCCAACGGCTGCCTATGCACCCGAGCCTCTCCTGCAATGCATCCCTAGACCGGGAAGACCGCGAAGAGCATCTCTCCGATCACCCACCTTTACTCCCTCCAGCTCCCAGGACGGCTGAGAACGTCAACCTAGCACATAACCTACCCACGCACCACGCCTAATGGGATGGACATGGTGCTCCTTGCTCCGCGGCCACATTGCCTGCGAACTTTATGACTCACCCACCCTTACTCACTGCTGCGGGCATCTTTAATTCTGAGGCCGCAAGCGCCTCACCCAAGAGCTGCTCTTTCTTTCTCTTTTGTCAACCGCATACGGAGGTAGCGGGAACTTTGACTTGTCACTTCCCCTTGTTTCCTAGCGCCAAAGTTAGTGAGGCGCTCACTCCATGTAACATAAAAAACAAAAATTGGTGATGTTGCGCTAGATAAAGTAAAAAACTTGTGTAAGTCTATATTAAAAGCATGCTAATATGCACAGCAAGAAGAGGAAAAAAAATTCTATTCCTCTATAGTTCGTTCAATGAATATCCAGTCTCTGTTATGAAAAGGAAATTTGGCAAATTCTTCCAATCCTTTAAAACGAACGACCACTTCTTTGGCGAATCTTCATTAAGGGTATATATCTCGAGAAAAGGGAAATCTCAATAGTGTTATACCTTTTATTGATATATATTAAAATACACTGACATGATATACGTACAGAGTATAGGTAGTGGGTTTAGGAATTGATCTCACCCACTGCCAGATAAAAACATCGCGTCCCGTCAAGCCTTTAAAAAACGAACCACCCGGAGCTCCCAGGCTGCTTCCAAGGTGGTCACTCGATACAAAGGTGGGTCCGCGATGGTAAAGTGACGTAGTGCTGATGCGTTTCGCCCCGCCCACGGGACTTCATCAGAGAGGATCGATCTATCTATCTCTGATGAAGTCCCGTGGGCGGGGCGAAACGCGTCAGCACTACGTCACTTTACCATCGCGGACCCACCTTTGTATCGAGTGACCACCTTGGAAGCAGCCCGGGAGCTCCGGGTGGTTCGTTTTTTAAAGGCTTGACGGGACGCAATGTTTTTATCTGGCAGTGGGTGAGATCAATTCCTAAACCTACTACCTATACTCTGTACGTATATCATGTCAGTGTATTTTAATATATATCAATAAAAGGTATAACACTATTGAGATTTCCCTTTTCTCGAGATATATACCCTTAATGAAGATTCGCCAAAGAAGTGGTCGTTCGTTTTAAAGGATTGGAAGAATTTGCCAAATTTCCTTTTCATAACAGAGACTGGATATTCATTGAACGAACTATAGAGGAATAGAATTTTTTTTCCTCTTCTTGCTGTGCATATTAGCATGCTTTTAATATAGACTTACACAAGTTTTTTACTTTATCTAGCGCAACATCACCAATTTTTGTTTTTTATGTTATATGCTTTCTGAATTGGTGGATATCAGGGTGGTGTTTTTTGCTGCTTACTTTTTGGGTGTTTTCCGCAGTATAAACCCTCTTTGTTTTGCTCACTCCATGTACCCCAACGAGCTGCAACCCACCCCTGTATTGGTGGTCCGTGTGGTCTCTCCCGACACCTTGCTAGGTGCCACGGGTTTGTATACCGCACAAGTTGCATTAGCTCTTTTGACCTTTTTCTGATTGTTCTACGTATTGTTGTTGCTTTTGTTTTTACCGGTTAGTGTATTTTATTGCACATTCATCGTTAGCCTTAATTTTAGCTGATGGCGTTTACCCCAGACACCCTTAAGGTGCTAACCTTAAATGCTGGTGGCTTGAATATACCCACGAAACGACATATCGCCCTCCAGGAATTTTTTAAACTACGTGTCTCTGTGGCCTTGATACAGGAGACACATTTTTCTTTTGACAAGGCACCGAGCTTCCGTAACCACCACTTCCCCATAGGCTATTTCGGGAATTGTAAGGATGGCAAAGTCCGTGGTACTGCTATCCTGTTTTCCAGACATGTCCCCTTTACGCTCCTGGAAGCCAAATATGACGAAGGAGGTAGATATGCCCTGGTTAAAGGTACCATAGGCACTCAGATTTACACCTTCACGTCTATTTACCAAACAAGGGTCAACATTGTGCACTTCGTGACATACTCCTCACCGTCATGTCGTTCACAGAGGGGATACTTCTAATTGGAGGCGACCTTAATCTGGCACTTGACCCCCGGGTAGATACTTCCCGCGGCACATCCAGTGTGGCATCCTCAGTGCACCGACAGGCTCGACTTCACCTACATGACAACAGATTGATTGACTGCTGGCGGGCTTTGCACCCGACAGTTAAGGACTACACGTACTACAGCAACATACACGACCGATATTCACGAATCGACTATCTGTTCCTGCCATCCAACTTTGCGCATCTTATGCAGTCGATCACCATAGGTGCCACAGCCTGGGCTGATCACTGCCCGGTCCTCATGACCTTAGCAACCTCCCTTTACCGCCCTAAATCTGCGCATTGGCGATTAATTGAGACACTCCTGAACGATCCTGATATACTAACGGGACTACGGGACACGCTCCGACATTATTTCATAGAGAACACCACCCCTGACTCCCCACCTCCGATATTTTGGGAAGCGCATAAGACGGTCGCACGGGGCTACTTGATCTCACAAGGCACACGCCTCAAGCGGGAACGGACCCAACGCGAGACTGAACTAAACACCCTCATTCGTGACCTTGAATTGACGCACAAGACTACACTCTCTGATCAGACTTACAGACACACACACACACACAAGGCAGAACTACATTCCCTACTTAACATCAGTGCCTTAAGCACTATGAAGCGCACCAAACAACTTTTCCATGACCAAGGGAACAAATGCGGCAGGCTTCTGGCCCATGCCCTGTGCAAACGCAACCGTGCCATGTACATCCCTAAGTTGCGCACACCAACAAACGCGTTACTTACACACCCGGGGGACTTGATGGACCTTTTACTTACCCACTTCACATATGCATACAACATTCCCGCCCCCCCTGCCCCACTGATACAGCCTGCCATTGATGCCTACTTACGGACCCACCTCGACAAATCCCTTCCCCTTGAGACTAGAAGACTGCTGGAACAGCCGATTATGGGGACAGAGCTAACCGATGCCATTAAACAGACCCCGGCGGGAAAGGCTCCCAGACCCGACGGACTACCCCTCCTGTACTACAAAACTCTTCGGGAAATACTTGACCTACAATGGCTTGTGGCCTTTAACTCCATAACGGACGGGGACCCACTGACCGCCCAAACCCTGATGGCAAAAGTAACCCTTATCCCTAAACCGGGCAGGGACACGGAGCTCTGCGGCAATTATAGGCCCACATCCCTGCTAAACCAAGACGTGAAATTATTTGCTAAAATCCTTGCTACTCGCCTCAACCTGTACATTCCGCAGCTTATCCACAATGATCAGTCGGGCTTTATCCCGGGAAGGGAGGGCAGGGCAAACACCGTGCGGGCAATTAACCTGATTCATTTAGCGTCTAAGACTAAAAATGAACCTATGCTGCTTTTATCCACTGACGCGGAGAAGGCCTTTGACCGCGTCAGTTGGCGCTTTCTCTTCAGCACATTAGGCCACATAGGTTTAGGTCGTAACATGTTAGCTTGGATAGGAGCGCTGTACACTAACCCCTCTGCCATACTTAATGTGAATGGGGCCCTTTTGCCCCCCTTTCGCATCAACAACAGCACGAGACAAGGCTTCCCCCTTTCCCCACTATTATTTGCCCTCAGCCTTGAGCCCTTCCTGCAGGCGATCCGCTCACACCCACAGCCACAGTGTTGGCGGCTGGGACGGAACACCATGTGGCGGCATACGCTGACAACATGTTATTCTTCGTCCGTAAACCGGCAGAGTCATTGCAGCACTTAACTAAACTTTTCCAGGATTATGGCTCCATTAGCAACCTCCGTATTAATATGGAAAAATCGGAAATCCTACCTGTATATGTCCCTGCTGACCTACAGGTAACCCTTAAGCATTTGTTCCCTTTCCGATGGTGCAACAGTGGCCTTAAATACCTGGGGATCACCCTCACAGCGGCCTGTAAAGACCTATACAATGCGAACTACAAAACTTTGCTTGCGGCCCTATTGGTAGATTTACAACACTGGTCCTTCCCACATATCTCATGGTTCGGCCGTGTTAATGTAGTGAAGATTAACATCTTGCCCCGCGTCCTTTATCTCTTTCAGGCGCTCCCTATCCTCCTACCGACCGTCTTTTTTGCACAGCTCCGCACAATGATCTCCACCTATGTTTGGAATTCTAAGAAACCGCGCATCAGCTTGGCCTTGTTGATGGCCCCTAAACAGCTAGGGGGCGTTGCACTCCCGCACTTCTGGCACTACTATGTGACCTCACACCTACAACGCATAGTGGAGTGGTCCACCAGCTTGCTATCTAGGTCTTGGGTTACAATAAAACAGGAGTCGGCGCTGTGTCCCCTGCCCTGCCTCCCCTGGTTGCCAATTTCCACACAAAAGACCATGGTGGACCCACACCTTGAAAGCCTGGCGCTCCTTGAAGCGCTCTGCCGGCATTGCTCCCTTTCCTTCACCTCTCCTGCCCCTACAGTGGTTACCGGCTTTTTCTGGGTCCCTATCCCCAACGACCACGGACGGCCAACCTACCCCTCCACGACCTAAGCACTTCCTGAACGAGTCGGACCCAATCCCCTGTGACCACTTGCCTATACCGAATGCGGACTCATTCCTAACACGGTTCCACCATCACCGACTCATTCAGTCGTTACGATCCATCGCCCCACTTCCAGAGTACATTAGACCGCTAACACAATATGAGATGTTGATAGAGAGGGGCAGATACCCATCGCACTGCCTCTCTTTGATGTATGATATGCTCCAGGCCACGTCTTCTCAGAACAGTCCCGCTCGCGCTAGCTGGGAGCGTGAATTAAATTTTGCTTTCGAAGACCATCAATGGCACGCAATATGCCAACTAACACATTCCAGTTCCACAGCAGTGAGGGTTCAGGAGGCCAACTAAAAAGTGCTCATGAGGTGGCACAAGACACCCCAAGTTTTGGGCCACTATGCTGATAGGGAAGCCAGCAAATGCTGGAGATGTGACACACCTGATGCATCAACACTCCATATATGGTGGGACTGCCCTGCTCTTTATGAGTTTTGGCGCTCCGTCCATGATTGTCTTTGCGACGTCACGGAACCACCACCCCCATTTACCCCAGCATATTGCCTACTTAATCACACTGAGGACTCACCCGAAGTATTTCGGAAATCGATCGTTATCAGACTTCTACACGCTGCGCGCCTTGTTATACCAATGTTCTGGCGTAAGCCCAATGCCCCACCCCTCACCGTATGGCTACACGAAGTGGAAAATATTCAATTAGCGGAGGAAAGGGTCGCTCTGTCCCTGGGTAAGGTTACTGAACACTACCACTCCTGGCACTACTGGTTGAACACATGCCTGCCCCGAATAGGAAGGACCACCCCCCGGCCTTGTTAGGTTTTCTCCATTTATTGTGTACTCTTTGCATGGTCTCCCCCCCCACAGTCCCCTCCCGAGACTCTACGTAGTTCATGCCACCCGAACACAGTCGTTTGCCTGCTGTTCACGCCCCCGGTATTGTATTGTATTGTATTGAAAGCATCTGTCGTGTTCTATGCAATGCTCTATGCTTTCTGCCTTCTTTATTGCTATATTCTGCTCTGATGATATTGTTTATGTATGACTTTTTCAATTTCTCAATAAAGCACAGTATGTTAAAAAAAAACATCACATGTACACGTGGGATATCAACTTAAACTGATACACTGTGCTGATAATTTTCCAGGTTTTCCTATGTTTCTCTGTGGCTACTTTAGTTAACATAAATATATAATACCATATTCTCTTCACATTTGAATGAGAAAAAAATGTTCCGCAAAGAGACAAGTAAAATCTGCTATAATACAATGCTAATTGCTAATAAGACATGACAGAGATGAAAAGCATTAGTGCTTGTATTTGATGTCCAGGGAGCATTTCATCCAAATACTTATGTTCCAATTAGCTAGTTTAAGGATTAGGAGAATAGAAAGAAAACCCTTGAGCTATCACAGAAATATAGATTGTAGAATAGTATTTCTAAAATAAGCTTCAATGTATTAAGTAACTAGCATCTGTAGCAGATGAGTTTCATCTTTCTATAACCTTTATTTCATTCTTCAAAGAATTTTTATTCTTCATTGAATGTGGCTGACTTTTAGTGAGCTTTTTTAAATATAACTTAAATTGCTATTTCTCAAAGTTATTCTCAAGAAATATACATGTACATAGTATTTTTTTTAAAAACAAAATTCAAGATTATTCCTGAAAAAGTTTAGCATCAGTCATTGGGCTGTATTTCAGCAGAGCCGGTAATAGGGAACTGTGAAGAAATGTATTAAGCCCTCGAGTTTTTGCGTCTCCTATTGTTGGCTTAGTTATGAGCCTGCCTCTATGTTATATTTTTAGGCAATGCATACATGCAGCTGCTCTACATGATAGTACTGGCATCCTCTTCTGCAACATAAAGGACTCCATGGAGAGTTGCTCAGGCCCTGTGCAAAATCACAGCTATGCAAGATCGCACTGTTCAGCCAAGGTACACTGGAGAACTATTTGTTATCCATGTCTTTTGATCTATGCAGAGAGTAGTTGATACATTACACCATCATCTCCGATGCTTGATGAAAGTGGAGTTTTTTAGTGTATATTTTTGCGTTAAGTGAAATAAGGTTGTGCATAAGGTTTGCTGTTAAGAGGGAAGTGGAGGTCCGAGGTTACATTAATATGTAATTTACTTTGATTATATTTATTATTTTAGTATTCATAAGTACAGTTGTGTTCAAAATTATTCAACCCCCAATGCTTTAAAGGGTTTTAGGGAATTTAGTGTACATTTGTAATTGTATTCAGAATGAAATCCTACAAGGACTTTTTAAAGAACCATATGCAACTAAAATGACATCAATTGGTTTTGTAATACAGTAGTAAATGTTTCTTTTGTGAATTCTTCATTGACACAATTATTCAACCCTTAAAGACTACCACTCTGAAGAACAGAGGTTCATTCAAGTGTTTTCAATCAGGTATTGAAAACACTTGTGGATGTCACGGAGCAGCAATAAAGCATAATAAGCACCAATTAGGCAGCTTTAAAATGACTGTGATACTCAGCTCCTTCTAGACATTTACTGGTGTGGTTACAAACATGGTGAAGTCAAGAGAATGGTCCAGGAAAACAAGAGAAGAGGTGATTACTCTTCACAGGAAGGGCAATGGCTATAAGAAGATTGCAAAGATGTTAAACATACCAAGAGAGACCATAGGAAGCATCATTCGCAAATTCAAGGCAAAGGGCACTGTTGAAACGCTACCTGGTCGTGGCAGAAAGAAGATGCTGACTTCGACTGCTGTGCGCTACCTGAAGCGTAGAGTGGAGAAAAGTCCCCGTGTGACTGCTGAGGAACTGAGAAAAGATTTGTCAGATGTGGGTACTGAAGTTTCAGCTCAGACAATACGGCGCACACTGCGTAATGAAGGCCTCCATGCCATAACTCCCAGGCGCACCCCCTTGCTGTCTCCAAAGAATAAGAAGAGTCGACTGCAGTATGCCAAAAGTCATGTGGACAAACCACAGAAGTTTCGGGATAGTGTTCTGTGGACTGATGAAACAAAATTAGAACTGTTTGGGCCCATGGATCAACGCTATGTTTGGAGGAGGAAGAACAAGGCCTATGAAGAAAAGAACACCTTGCCTACTGTGAAGCATGGCGGGGGGTCAATCATGCTTTGGTGCTGTTTTGCTTCTGCAGGTACAGGGAAGCTTCAGCGTGTGCAAGGTACCATGAATTCTCTTCAGTACCAGGAGATATTGGATGACAATGTGATGCAGTCCGTCACGAACCTGAGGCTTGGGAGACGTTGGACCTTTCAACAGGACAATGATCCCAAGCATACCTCCAAGTCCACTAGAGCATGGTTGCAGATTAAAGGCTGGAACATTTTGGAGTGGGCATCGCAGTCACCTGACTTAAATCTGATTGAGAACCTCTGGTGGGACTTAAAGAAAGCAGTTGCAGTGCGCAAGCCTAAGAATGTGACTGAACTGGAGACTTTTGCCCATGACGAATGGGCGAAGATACCTGTAGATCGCTGCAAGACACTTGTGTCAAGCTATACTTCATGAGTACAAAATGTGCGACGAGCTATGCAAACCTGTTTATGACAGGCTGGGAATCCAGCTTTGTCTACAGTATGCAAACAAAATACTTGTCTAGAAAAGATTTATTAACAATATTTTTTTTCATTTGATGGAGAGAGGAAGAATTAAACATATTTTTGGAAGAAATTAATAATACCGATTGAGGAATAAAATTATAAATTAATTGAAGTAAAGATAAGATATAGTTTCTGGATATGGAAATATATAGAGAAGAAAATAAATATAAAACAAAAAATGTATTTTAAACATGTAGTTGTCAATACATATATTGAGAAATCTAGTTGGCACAACCCTTTATGGATCAAAGGAGTTCCTAGAGCCAGCTAATTAGGATAAGAAGACATTGTGAAATGGTATTACTACTTGGTATCTATAGACATAGGATGCACATGTGTATTCGATCATTATACATCAATCATATGCTACCAACTCCCTACCTGCTATTTGTAGGGGAGTGTTCACATACATGGAACCACCCCTGTCCCACACCTGCCTCAAGGTAATCGATTTCATTCCTTCAGTTTATAAAGAGCCTGACCCACCAGGACCTCTTCTGCTTATTTCTTGTTATGCTGCCAGAGACTTATCTAGGTGCACCTAGTACCCTATGTGGAATTTATTACGCTGTTTGGAGCCACAGAGACTTTTTATCCTTTCCTTGGTTTGTCATTATGTTGTTCAATTTTTTAGTTTCCAATAAAAGTTAAATTTTATTTACTATCTCAGTCAATCAATATCCTTTGTTCTAAGAAGACATTGTACTGAAGAGAAAGTGCTTGAGGAACAGGCCTTAGTTATCTAGAATTTTTAGACAAAGGTTATGAGGAAGAAGAACTGTATAAATTGATAGAGGAATTAATGAAGATGGACCAGTCTGAGTTATTAAATTATAAGATACAGAAGGATACTCACTTGGAGTACTGTGTGCAGTACTGGAGACTGTATCTCCAGAAGGATATAGACATCTTAGAGAGCGTTCAGAGAAGGGCTACTAAAATGGTGTACGGCTTGAAGGAGAAAAGTTACCAGGAAAGGCTTAATGATCTTAACATGTACAGCTTGGAAAAAAGACGAGACAGAGGAGATATGATAGAAACATTTAAATACGTAAAGGGAATCCACAAGGTAGAGGAAGGGAGTATATTTAAACGGAAACAAAGTAGCAAAACAGCAAGCACCACAGGGTCCCCGAATTGCAGGGAAAGGCCACCGCAAACCAAACGAAAACTAACCGCAAAACCCGGTGAATGCACGCCGAATTAACCCACCAAAAACCATGGAAAAACCCGAGCAGGAGCCGATCACACGCAGCGAAGCCGTTGGAAAAAGCCAACACCGCAGACGAGTGAAGTGAATAAATTAGAAAAACAGTTTGCTTGAATGTTTGAAAAGTAAAATGCTGTTTGCAAAAAAACTACTGAGTGAAAATGTCTGAAATTTACATATGAGGTCCAATGAATGATAATAAAAAGGACTGTTACAGAAAAAATAAGTAAACTTAAAAAAAATAAAATCGGAATTTTTAAAAAAAAAACAAATCCAGAAAAATGCTTAAAATATCCAAATAAATCTATAAATAAAGAGACTCTTTACTGCAGAATTTTATAATGAATGGTTTATTAGATATTGAATTAAAAGGGGAATATTTTTAACATTGAAGCCTATGGGATTCGCCTGAATAAACTTGCCGAATTAAACCACCGAATGGCAGGGCATTAGGGGAACCTTTCACTGCTGGTTTGTGCTCTCTGAATAGCCGAAGCAGTGCTTTTTAATGGGGATTTCACTGCCCTCGAACAGGCACCAAACAGGCACCGTATGTTCAGGCAATTCGCCAGGATTTGTCTGCTCTCTGGATAGCCGAATGGCCAAGAAAGGTAACCGAACACTGATTTTCAGCGTTCGGTTACCTTTCTCCAGCCATTCGGATCTCTTTGAATTACCCTGATAGTCTCTGCTTGTAGTATTTAGCCTTGGTTTGCAAGATAGCTACAACACGAAATAACTTTGTTCCACATTTCAGAGTGGAATGAATCTTTTAAAGTCCATAATAGTTAAAGAATATGAAGTGACTTGACTGTTCTTTTGTACTTGAAGGTAAAGTTGAAGCACAATTTCTTTAAGCATAGCAGGTGGGCTTCTTTTCTGCTTCAAAAGGCAAACTTGGAATTGAAATCAAAAGGATGCTGTACAAGTAGAGCTTATGTTGAACTTCCTTTAAAGTATACAATATTGTGCCTGTTGATAATGTATCTTAAGTATCTCTGCACTTGTTTCAAACCTTTATTTAGTGGAGTTCCACAGCCATAATGTATGTAGCTCTTGATTCATAATGCAAGGCCAATTTCAGTAAATATATATGTAACCTATGAGCAGGGCACTCTACACCTCTTGTTCCCATCATATGTCCGTTTATCTCATTCCCTTTGGTTATTGTAAAGTGCTGCGGAAACAGTTGGCGCTATAAAAATGCTGACAATAATAATAATAATAATATATAATAAAGTTTATTATTGCAGAAGTCATTTACACATCCCAGCAATTCAAAGAATTGCATCACAGAGCTTGTGTGCTACATTCCCCATATGCAGCACAGAACTCTGGGTAAGACATACAAATGGCGTCTGCAATTTCTCATTCTTTGGATTCTGGGTCTGTTTTTGTTATAGCTGACTGTACTATACATCTGCTATCACTTTAACTAGTGGCTCCGCCCCAGGATGACACAGGTCAGAGGGCACTGCAGCCATCTTCAGGAGTCAGTTAGTGTGATGCAATTATGAAGGTAGATGCATGATCTTGTGTTCCTGTAGTTATCCAAGCCTGTATATAACACTAACAGGGTTATCCAAAGAGATTCGAAAAGTCACCGCACGTTCGGTGACTTTTCGTTCTCTTCAATTCGGTTCCTTTTGCCGATTGCATTTCGGTGACCCTGCGGTGTATTCAGCAAGCAGCACAGGGTCCCCGAATTGCAGGGAAAAGCTGCCGCAAACCCACCGAAAACTAACCGAATGCACGCTGAAAACAAGCAAAAACATCTGGATTAACCTTTGAAAAAGACGAACAGGAGCCGAACAGGAGCCGAACATGAGCCGAATCACACAGAGCCGAAGCAGCTGTGACATAGAGGAGGCAGTGAATAAATTAGAAAAACCATTTGTATGAATCTGGGAAAATGAAACACTGTTTGCAAAGAAACTACTGAGCGAAAATGTCTGAAATTTTCACAGGAGGTCCAGGGAATGATAATAAAGAGGGCTGTTACAAAAAAAATAAGTAAACTGAAAAAAAAAAAAAAAAAAAAATCGGACTTTTAATAAAAAAAAAAAAATCAGAAAAATGCTTAAAGTATCCTAAAAAATCTATAAATAAGAGACACTTTGCTGCAGAATTTTATACTGAACGGTTTATTAGATATTGAATTAAAACGGGAATATTTTTAACATTGAAGCCTATGGGATTCTCCTGAATAAATTTGCCGAATGAAACCACCGAATGGCAGGGCATTTCGGGAACCTTTCACTGCTGGTTTGTGTTCTCTGAATAGCCGAAGCAGTGCTTCTCTATGGGGATTTCACTGCCCTCGAACAGGGACCGAACAGGCACCGTATGTGCAGGCAATTCGCCAGTATTTGGCGAATTGCCTGCTCTCTGGATAGCCGAATGGCCAGGAAAGGTAACCGAACGCTGATTTTCAGCGTTCGGTTACCTTTCTCAAGCAATTCGGATCTCTTTGGATAACCCTGTAAGTGTCCTGCAATAAAGCAAGGGTGAACCTGACAGCCCTGCCTCATATCTGAAAAAACAGAGAGCATAACAGTTTTGACACAGAATATAATATATAAATAAATAGATGGAGTGGGGTGCCAAAATAGATCTTGACTGTGTGTCCAAAATTATTGAAATGGCCCTGCTCACAGGCATTGCCTCCCCAGCCATTGACCTCACCACAGGTCTTCAATTATATATACATATATTAGTGTACTTGCAATGTATTCAGACTCCATTATTTTTTATTTTACAGCCTTATGCTAAAAAGGTTCAAGATATTTTTGTTTCACAGCAATCGACGTACAGTACCCTAAAATAACAAAATAATCAGATTTTTCTCAACATTGCTTTTAAAATAGCACATAAATGGCACAGGCCTTTTCAAAATTCATTCCAACATCAGAGGCAGACCACTGGGGGATTATTTTTCTCTTTTTGTTTTACAATGTAGCTTTGTAATTGATCTCACATGAAACCTACTGATACACATTGAAATATGAAAAGTGCCAGGTCAAATATCAACTAATTAATATATAAATACCACAGTGCTTTATATACCCAATGGGGATGTAAAATTGACAGAAAGTGTTTTTTTGCAGATCTGGCTGTTGTTTGCAGATTATGATTACTTCATTATTTGTCTTTTTGTCACAAATACAATAAAAAAAAGATTTATTGAAGGCACATAGAAGAAAATACTGTATTTTTTAAAACATCTAAAATTTATACAACACTAATTCATGTTTAATCCTTAAATAATTAAATTTTATTGATCTTTATGAATATTATGCAAAAAAACAGAAACTAAGCAAAACAAGACAATAACAGTAAGCAGTTTACTAGAGACAGTAACAGTGTGCATGCATCTGTAGTCAAACACATACCTAAAGGATCAAGGGGAAGGTAGCCCCACTGAAAAATCATGCAGGGAAATGAAGGCATGTATTAATTAAACCTGGGAAAAAAAACACAGATTCCAATTCCATCTGAACCATTAAGCCAATGGCTTGAGCCACTATGAAAAATAGCTCCTGCTGCACTTTAACGGCTCAAGCTGCTATTCCAACTGAATGCTTACTGTGAAGCAATGGTTTGTGTACTAGGAACCATTAATTTTCGACTACCAGGAAAAGAACACTCTATTGAAATGTAACTTTGTGTTCTCGGCTCAAGCTTGTTTTCTGAAAAGAATACCCACTTTCAGGCCCTGGTGTCAAGTGATTTTGCTTGTACTTTGCAAAATTGCTTAAAAGGGACATATTTGCTTAGTTAGTGTGCCTTTAAAAATGTGCAGTGTCTTTTGAATGGGTCAGTAGTCTCATTCAGCAGGCAGAAAAAGCTATATTTTATGATATTTTTTCATATTTACAAGCTTTTATTTCTTGGCGTTTTCCACACCCACCTCAGGAGGCACACTAATCTAACCAATCAGTGTACATTCTGCGGAATGCATAAAAACGCACTCAGCATGTGTGACTGAGTTGCTCCACCTCCTTCCTCCACTGTGAGCTGAGCTGAGAGAGGGACTGAGTGACATTCTGTAACTCTTTCACCCCCAGCTACTGCTGAGACAGGGAAGGAAAGAAATCAATGCACACAGGGAGAAAAAAGAAACAGGAGAGAGAGGTATGGCAAAAAAGGCACACAGAGTTACCTGGGCTGTCTTTAATGTGGGGCAAAAGGGGCAGTTGCCCTGGGCCTAGTCATTGTTTTTCATAGCAATCATGTCCAGGTTTTATTTACAAATAAAAAAATAAACTATTTTTTTTTCTTTTTTCAATTATAAAGTGAACAATGATGCTGCACTAACTCAGCATCTCATTCCCAATGTCGCCAGAAAGTGTGCAGCCGATGGCTTGATGTATTATTGTGCATTGTTCCATTAAAAACTTAAACCGCCCCATTGCAGTGAGGGTAATATGGAACTCTGTGTCACTAATCTTTGCACTGCATACGTTTAAATGAGGAGTCATTGGCAAGGTCAGAGTCTGGCCTTTCTATCAATACCAAGTATGACCACATAACGTTTAAAAACAGAAAAATTAACAAAAAAATTAACTTTTCCTCCATTCTAAGGCAAAGGCTTTAGGTGTTTTTACTTATGAAGCAAACAATGCCACTGCACTAACTCACCTTCTCATTTCTAAAGGTCATGAGCAAATGGGGAGGTGATGGCGCAATGCCTTATTACGTATTCCTTTATTTAGAACACCTGCCACCACACAACTGCGAGTAGAGTGTGTGTCCTTTGAGCCTCTGTAACTCCATTCTTTACACCCCACAAAGTCAATTTATGGGTCATTGGACAGTTCACAAGAGAAAAAACGAGAGAGAGTGTCCCCAAAACAAGCAGTGAGAGCACGCACAACAGAAACAGAGAGCATACAAGAAAAATGGCAAGAGAGAGAGTGTTCAAGAGACAGATAGCACAAGACTGAATGTGAGAGTGAGTGACCGTCTATGTAAACCATGAAAGAAGCGCAAGTGAGCGTGTCAGTGGGTGATCGAGCGTGAGTGTGTGAGCGAGTCAGCGGCTGTGTGTGTGTGTGTGGGAGTGTATGAGTGAGTCAGCAGTTGAATGAGTGTGAGTGTGTGAGCGACTCAGCAGGTGAGTGTGTGAGAGCGTCAGAAGGAGAGTGTGTGTGAGTGAGTCAGCAGGTGAGTCTGTCTAGCTTTCACAGTTGCAGAGATGCTAATATTTAGTTCCTCAGCTTCCCCAATCTGAGGTCCTGAGCGGGCACAGGGTTTCACGTGCACAGCTTGTGCTAGTTCATGAGAAGCTTTGGTGGGTGGAGTAGAGGGTGGGTAGGAGGCAGGGAATATACAGAAGGTGGGAACTGAAGAAACACCCCACCTGAGGGGCGTGGCCAGAGAAGATGAAATTACAGTTTATCCCCTTAGTGACCGGGCGGTTTTACACAAATCCATCCTTTAGTGACCGCTGCTGTTTTTACGTTTCTGCGCAGTTAGTGTTTAGGTCAAATTTTCCTCTTACTCGTTTATTCAACCCACACATATTATACACCGTTTTTACTGCCATTAAATTGACTTTCTAAAAATACTATTATTTCCATCATATCCTATAATTTACTTTAAACAAATATGAAATATGATGAAAAAATGATAAAACCACACTTTTTTGTAATTTAATCCCCAAAATCTACAACCTCCAAAAAAGACCCCAGTTAAATAGTTTCAAAATTTTTTGTCCTGAGAATAGAAATACCCAATTTTTACATGTTTTTGCTTTTTAACCCCTTCACTGCTGAGCCAGTTCATCTATGTGCGCTGAGCTCATTCTGACTGTTTTTTGCTCATTGTTTTTAGATGACAGCCTAGGTCCTATTTAACTAAACTCCCCAAACAATTTTTTAAAAAAAAAAAACAATTTTGTTTTTTAAATTTTATAAAAAAAATTTCAGCTTTCTTTTACACCAAACCTAGTCATGTTTGGTATCATTGGAAAGACTATGATCAGGCCTCTCCAATGATGTCCAACATGATCCTCTAGCTGCTAGGGGGTTAACTGGTCCACTGATATCCTCACACATATGGTGGGGATGTCAGTGGGTGGGGGGTGACCTGGAGGCTTGGCTGACATCCAAGATGTCCTCCCTGCCAGAACACAGTTGGAGCCAGCGAGGGAGGTAAGTATCGGGAGTATAGGGAGGTTAGGAGCCACTGACGTACTATGTACGTACGTCGTACGTTAGCGGTAATTAAGCGGTTAAAGCAAGAAATATTTTTTTTTACATATTCTTAAAACGTTTATTAATTTATTCTAGTTTGTCGATTGGTATAAAAGTGTTTAACTGTCAAAAAAAAAATTCTAGACATGCATGTCCCTTTATCCCCTTCACTGCGGATGACGTGCTGATTATAGGGGATCAAATACTCAATTCACTCATTAAAATGCAAATCAATTTATAACTGTTTTGAAATGTGTTTTTTCGGGATTTTTTTGTTATTCTGTCTCTCACTGTTAGAAAAAACCTACCATTAAAATTATAGACTGACCATTTCTTTGTCAGCGGGCAACAAACAAAATCAGTAGGGGATCAAATTATTTTTTCCCTCACTGTATAGATGGCTTTTTTTAATAATCTTGAGATAAACTTCCCAGTAACATTATTTGTTTATTTCATATCTTAATGACAATATAGAATATGACATACTATGAAAAAATTGTGTTCAAAATCAGTTTCCACAACAAAAGTTCAAATGACACCATTAGTTTCCAAATTGCAACAGAATGAAATATAATTTTAGTAGAATAAACATAGCATTAAAAATATCATAAAAGGAATAGAGAAACACAAGAAACATGCTAGTAATATTTTTCCTTTTTTCATAGAAAGTAATTTTAGATACTTGCCACCATTATTCGCAAGGCCTCTTACATTTACTAATAATCATGAGCAGTAACTCAATTACTAATATGTACTTTCCCTGAACTCAATGTACCTTTTCCTTGTCCGTACTCTTGTATGGGATGCAGAAAATATTGTTAGTGCTACAAATAATCAGCAATTATAAGCTGATCGTTTTTCATACTGCAAGCGTGGAAATATTTCTATTTTCTTGATCCTGTTAAGGGTTTAAGCAAGGTCTCAGCAGTTATACACTGCAAAAAAACAGTTGGATTTGGGGGTAGAACTGATATTTTTTTTATAAATAGCCTACAGAGGGTGAGTGAGTGATGCTACCAGTTCCCAGGCTGGCGGCTGAGAAGAAGACATGGTGTGGCCCTGAGGTGCACATTGCTCTGTGCCCACCTGTCCCCACGCAGCTGGACGGGGCACCACCACGACCTGGAGATCTTGTTCGGGGCTTGAAGGGGGTAGAGGGCCCCTTCTTGTCGAATGGGAAGAAGACTCAGGGTTTTTAATTGTAATACGCAAGGCCTGGTATATGCAATCACTTGTAAGTGTGGGATGTTATATGTTGGAAAAACATTCAGACCCTTTAAATACAGGATTTTGGAGCACATACGATCAATTCGAAACCAGCAAGGTACTCCGGTGGCTAGACATGTTCGCACCCAACACAATAATGATTTGAATGCATTACATTTTTGTGGAGTGGAAAACGTTTTAGGATCCCAAAGACAGGGAGATTATGATTTGTTTCTGAGAAGACGCGAATGCTTCTGGATACACCAATTTAAAACATTGAGCTCAGCTGGGCTTAATGAACTTTTTAGCTTCACACCATTTATAGGAACATAAATATGTGGATTGTGTAATTCTATTTAACAACAGTTTGAAATTTGTATATTAATTGATCACTCAGAACTAATCATAATGAAAGGAGAAATAAATAGTTAATGTAGTTGGTAGTGGGGACAATATGGGATCTAAATTGTTTGCAAAATGTTTATAGAAGGGTTTCCATATGGTAATAGTTATGCAATTAGTGGGTTAAGTAATCTGTATGTATGGATGGTAGGGTAGGTTTATTACATATACAGTCTTGTAGAGGATGATGGTGAGATTCAAGGGTAGGGTAACATCATGCTAAATATCCGTGCCGCTATTAATGTATACAGGTTGCATGTATTCACACTATTGCAGGTAATTAACCAAATCAATTGGGAATTTAAAAAGAGTATAAAAATTGGATCCCCTACCATTTGAATTTACAGCTCCTGATGAAATTGCTGTGAGGAAGGCAGAGAAACGCGCTTTGGGCAAATTATTATGGGTCAATAGACTAAAAATTATTGCCGCAACAATGGTTGTATACTATGAGATATGATTAACTATAGAATGAATTTGGTATGTTACAACAATGATTGCACCTAATAAGCTGTAATCAATATGATTTGAATAGATCAACTGCTATCTGTTGGATTGTGACTACGCGAGGCAATGTGCTATGATGGGAAGCCTAGTGTTACAATGTACGATATTAGTGTGCTTCCTGGCAACTAATAAGTATGGTGTGACTATACACAGGGCACGTTTACGAGTCCCATCCTAAGGAGACTCAAAGGGACATAGCTTTTATAGTTCCCATTGTACTACACTTCTGCCTAGGTTGTAGCAAGGCATGCCAAACAGTGTTTTTTTTGTGATTGAGGTTCAGTTAATGGTGCTGGCAGATGTAGTACCTTGTTGCAGTTACTGTATGTTATTAAACCTAACAATGTGAATAATGGGACAATTACTATGTTGCATTGAACACTAATTATTGCTGCAGCAAAGTTTGTACCTTACAACCTACATTGACTGAATTGCAGTTGACTGATCAATTTCATATACAATTTAGTATCATTTTTTTTGAGAAAGTATTTTACCAGGAAGGATACATTGAGATTTCTCTCGTTTTCAAGTATGTCCTGGGTGGCGAGTATGTACCGTTAGGTGTCTTGCCAAGGACACTTACTGGAGAGGTGCTCACTGGGATCGAACCCATGAGTCCACAGGCTCTCTCCATGCAGAGCAGTGACATTACCTCTACTCCACCCAGCCAAACATTAATTGGGTTCTATAAAGGTGGCATTGTATGGTTTATATTACACTACATGCCTAGTATTAGGAGTATGGTATCTATATTAAGCGGGCCAATATACTGTATGTGAATTGAAGGCATTTAGCCCTAAGAATACTTACCATACTAAAGTGTTATATAATAATGGTCACCTCCTTGAGATTTTAAATGATGGTAAATGAGTGTTTATATGATGTTCTAATAAAAGGTTATATTTTAAATGTTAGTGTTTCCTCAGTGTTGGAGGATAGCTTTTGTCAAGACGCAGGCTAGACCTCACGCCGCAGCTTCCTCCGTGGATGCCCGAGGCTCTTCAAGTGACCGGCAACAAGGCTCGCTGGGCAGCCTAGGGCCCACTGGTGATGCAAGCCTTGCTCCCTGAAGTAGGACTGGCTTGGGTAGTATGTTCCGGCCTACCCTGCAGCGCCCTGCCCATCTTGCAAGCCCCCACTTTCCGGCATATGGAACCCCTTCGATTCCTTTTTACTTTTTGAGCTTTTTATTTTTCGGGCCGGACCTTTTCATATTACTGTAGTGCTCCCCAGATGGGCATATTTCAGCTGAGGTTTTCTTTTCTTTCCTTTTAATGAGAACTCTTCCTGATTTTTGAGATACCTTTTTGAGGACGTTATTGCTGCCCTGTAAGCTGTTTTTTCTTTTTGTGACCTACTATGTGGAAGTTTTTGATCTTCTGTCATTTTGGGGGGTTTTTTGTCTCCCAGATGGCTTTTGTTTTTACCTTTTTATTATTATTTTCCTGTGCGATACAATAGATGACGGGCCACATTACAATCATCGTGCTAAAACGGGGATGCTAGGGAGAAAAACCTGCGCCTGCAGGTTTTTCTTTTGAGTCCTCGTTTTAGTGCGATATTACAATGCAGGCGCTAAAAAAGCTGCCTGCATTGTTATCGGGCGCAAAGCAAAGCCCCGCTAAGCGCCGCCACGTGCATCCTCTCAATGGAGTCTATAGGACTCCATTGAGGCAGACCCTGGCGGTCACAAGACCTGCCGGATCTCGCAAGGTGTAGTGATCTGCCGGGGAGACTGTGGGACTTTTCCACCCAGTCTCTCCCTGATCCCGCCGAACGGAGGAGGCGGTTGGAGTCACGGTCTTCGCGGTGGGATAGGAGATGAGTATCTGAATTTATTGGGGGAGTACTGCTGGTGCTGACGGATTCTGCAGAAGTGGAATCTGGTAGCACCAAGTCCAGGCTGTGGTTAACTTTCTGGTAACTGCAGCCAGAAGGTAATTAGCATTAGGACTTTGTAATCCTAACGCTGATTAACACTTTGCGCTCCCCATGTTAAGTATAGGGAGCGCAAAGTACAGTAACTTCGTGCAGTACAGTGCAAGATACCAAACGCTAACGGGTTTTTAACCCGTTAGCGTTTGGATTGTAATATGGGTGGCCCACGTTAGGGTCACCAGGGCTAACGTTAATGCTCATGCAGGTGAGCGCTAACGTTAGCACCAAGAATGCAATGTGGCCCAACATGCTACGGTCCTGCGAGATCATTTACTTTTCTGTTTGATTTATGTTTTGTCACGGAACGGACATGAGAGCTCTTTTCAGCGAGCCACAGGACTAAAGACTGAACCCTTTTTAAAGACCATTTTTCCTGTTTTCGTTTTGGTTTTGCGTGTGAGCCTATGGACCTCTTATTTTATTGCTAGATGTGGTTTTATTGGTGTAATGTAATAAATATGTACCCTGTATGATGTGACTGTAAAAGTATGAAAGAAACCGTTTGTATGTGTTTTTCCTCGTCGCCATTTTGCTCATCCCAGCATGGTTTCACAGAACAAAGGATCTCATGCCCCAAGATGGAGGATGCAGCGGGCCAGAGGATTGGAGGCTTTTCCAAGACCTCATCTGCCTAATCCCCTGGACAATGGGAAGGCTGAAAGGGACCTGATAGGGAACAGGAGGCTGGGAAAGGAGCCAATCAGTGCTGGTTGTGTGGGTGGGGGAGTTGGTAATCTGTTTGTGTGAAGTTGTATAAATGACCCTGTTGAAACCCATAAAATTCAGTTCACTGTTTTAAAGCATACAGCCGCGTCTGGTGTCTTCATTTCAGAGCTACAATCACTATTGCAGGAGACACTCAGCGGTCTCCTGCATCACCACTCAACCCAGGAACAGGATCCCCAAGGCAACACCGCACCATCTCTCCAGACGCCGGACCAATGCCATTTCATCCTCCAGACCGCTCGAGACGCCGAGTGCCGTGCCACTCGGTAGTCGGGCCGGACGCCACCAAAGGGGGGGGTCAGATAGAGCAGGACCGCAGGCGGACTTCCATCCCGTCACATTGGTGGCAAGCGGTGAGGATAGGCTCTCTGAACCCCCAGAAAAAGCACTCAGCATGGCAGGGTACACCAACTACAAAAAAGACACCCTGTGGGGCATCTTGGAGAGCCGAGGAGGCACCCCGGGCTCAAAAAGTAAAGCCGCCCTGATCGAGGAACTGCAGGAAATGGACCAGGGAGCCGTGGGCACGCCAACCTTACCACCCACCCAGGCATTGGTCCCAGAAGATCCTTTCCAAAGGAAAGTGCGGCAGCGGGTAGCCCTCTTCGGAGCCGCCCCGTCAGAAGCTGCTATACACAACACCATCCAGGAGGTCCGGCAGGAAGAGGAGCAAGAGAAGGACCGTCAGCACGAGCTGCGGATGGCGGTTCTCCGAGCAAAAAGGACTGAATACCCTGCCCCTGAACCCTACCCCGCAGAACCCTGGTTCGAGGTTGACAGCTCGACTGGAGCTTCATCCAGGGAATCTACACCCCCCAGCAATACTTCTTTTTGGACTTACAGCGCGCCTGGAGTTTTAATTGAGGAAACCTCACATCTCAGCGACCCTTGGATGGAGGCTTACAGCCCGCCTGGAGCTGCATCCGAGGATGCCACACTCCCCATCGAGTGGTGGTGCCACTGTTCCAGCACCCTCGCAGACACGAGGGCTGAATTCCTGAGAAGGCTACAGGAGGGCCTGGATCAGTATCATGGATCTACAGTTGAGCCCTCTGGGCCCGAGTGGCGGGACGAGATCCACCAAGAACTCTGGTACGAGGCACTGTACCGTGAAAGGGACTACCATGGTGTCAATGTTCCCTCCGACGCTGCCATCTACCAAGTGCAGTACAATGCCAGAGCAGCATTCCTGAAAGACCGACCCCAGAGGAGTGGGAGGCAGAGCTCCAATACCTGGTTCAGCAGGAGATCGCAATGGACGCTGCTTACCGGGCGTCCCAGTGGTTAATAGGCCCCCTGCTACCCCGAACCATCGACGGCGCCTCCACCACAGGCCTCCACTATGGCGGCACAGTGCTGCTATACGAAAGGATGGCCAATGACCCCGGGTTTGGAGAAGAGTCGGAGTGGCGGTTGGAGGAGATACTGGTACGCCGGGAAGAGGAACTCTCATACGAGAGCAAGGACTTCGAGATAGAGGAACTGGAGTTCCTGGTAGAGCGCGAATGGGAGCTTGAGAAGGCCTACAGAAGGTTGTTGGATGACGCTCCGCAGTCAGGCCTTAGCCCCATGACCTGGGACTGTCTGGCCTAAGAAGCAGACAGTCCAAGTGACACAGAAGTATTGGAGCCCGAGATGCTCCCATGGGTCCCTGTCGGGACCACAGTAGACGAGCCGGCCAGGTTGGAAGAAGCACGGCAGGTGCCAAGCGACCAGAATGGGCTGCGTAAAGGGTCCGAGTGAAATTACTGACCCCCCAAAATAGTTGCTGGTGGCAGTCAGTGAGAACACACAGATTACCTCAATTCCCAAATATTTTGTAGAAATTACTGACCCCCCAAACTACTTGGTGGCAGCCAGTGAGAACACACAGATTACCTCAATTCCCAAATATTTTGTAGAAATTACTGACCCCCCAAAATTGTTCCTGGTGGCAGTGACAAGACACAGATTACCTCAATTCCCAAATATTTTGTAGAAATTACTGACCCCAAAATAGTTGCTGGTGGCAGCCAGTGAGAACACACAGATTACCTCAATTCCCAAATATTTTGTAGAACTTACTGACCCGAAAATACTGGGTGGCAGTGACAAGACACAGATTACCTCAATTCCCAAATATTTTGTAGAAATTACTAACCCCCCCCCCCCAAAATAGTTGCTGGTGGCAGTCAGTGAGAACACACAGATTACCTCAATTCCCAAATATTTTGTAGAAATTACTGACCCCCAAAATACTGGGTGGCAGTGACAAGACACAGATTACCTCAATTCCCAAATATTTTTTAGAAATTACTTACCCCCAAAATACTGGGTGTCAGTGAGAACACTCAGATTAGAACAATTCCCAGATATTTTGTAGAAATGAGACCTCCCAGTAGCTGGTGGCAGACTGGCAGTGAGAACACACACTAACACAAGAACAATCTCCTCTCAAATCTCCTCTCAAACGCGTGCTGAAGCGCTGTGTGAAACCTTATATAGTGTGCTGCGGGACTTAGCTCTGTGAGCCCATGATTGGACATAATTTGCTCAATCAGAACTCTGAGCCGTGATTGGCATAGTCTTGAACCTGTCTTGCACCTGACCTGTGGTCAGGTGCAAGGCTGTAGCCAATTACAAGCTTCAGGCCAGTGGAAAAGTGCATTGTGGTCCATTGCGGGCGAACATGCGGCGAACATCCGGAAATGTTCGTAGTTCGCGAACATGCGATGTTCGAATCGAACTCCGATCCGAACAGCTCATCCCTAGTCAAGTACACAAAGACAGCCATGTGATAGGGCAATATTCAGCTGCTTACAATAACCAATTAAGTTATTGTGGTCATGGCAGCTAGGTTGTCCCTAAGTATGCTAGGATTCTAAAATCACTTAGCAGTATTTCTAAATACCATAGGATCTGAAATACTTTAGCCTGGGTAGCACTCCCTGTGTTGCTCATTTTCTTTTTTCTGTGCTCCATTCTCATATAAAGTGAGCATTGAATGTTTGCATACTTTTTGTTGAAGCTGGCTTTTTGTCTCCTTTGCTGCAGTTTCAAAGACACTAATTGGTCTCTTCACAAAGCATCACAATTGCATGCAATTTCAGTGCTTTTATTTTCGCTGTACTACGGCAATTCCATTTAGCTAAATATGGTGAATTCCCTATTTAGTGAATGGTCACCATATTTAGCTGAAATTGAAGTCGCTGTAGCACTTTTTGGACGTCAGCGAAAACCACCGAACTGCGCCGATAACCGCCGAGATGACATCGGCGATTTACACTATATTGCCACAGAAAAACCCACAAAATTAACCCCATGGTGACCTGGCAGTTTTACCATTGTCAGTCCTAAAGTAAGCCACTGCTGTTTTTAGATTTCTGCACTGTTTGTGTTTAGCTCTAATTTTCCTCTTTCTCGCTTATGGAACCCACACATAATATATACAGTTTTTCTTCCCATTAAATGCACTATGTAAAGATACTATTATTTTCATCATATCATATAATTTACTATATAAAAAATATGAAATATGATAAAAAATTATTAAAAACACAACACACTTTCTGCAGTAGCAGAATACGTTAGCATCAGGTCCAGGCTGTAGTTAACTTTCGTGTAACCGGAGCTGGACGTTAATTATGGTTAGTATACTGTAATACTAATGCTAATTAACTCTTTGAGCTCCCCATGTTAAGCATAGGGAGTGCAAAGTATAGTAAGCTCACGCTGAAAAGCGCAAGATCCCAATCGCTAACAGGTTTTCTAACCCGTTATCGTTTGGGTTGTAATATGGGTGGCCTGCGCTAGGGCCACCACAGCTAACGTTAACGCTCACTCAGGTGAGCGCAAACGTTAGCACCAAGAATGTAATGGTGCCCTTTGCATGTTGACATCATCCTGTCTTCGAATGCTCGCAGCTGCGAATGTTCTGGGAGAAGGCAGACGAGGACTGGTGCTGCAGGCACGAACGCAGTATCAAACCATCATTCTGCACAGGTGCTGTGCAACATGCATATGAAAGTAAGCAAGTTCTGCTACATAAGCAATTTGCATAGCGCGTGCTATGCAAGTTACGTACGGTATGCGAATTGCATTAGAAGCTGCAAGGATGTATTTCAAAAGCCCCGATCTGGAGTGGAGTAGCAGCCTGGCTCCATGGGAGAAAAGGTATACTCACACACACACACACACACACACACACACTGAAGCGCAGTATTACAAAGCTGGTGCTAACTTAACCAGAGATGTTGAAAACTTACCAGAGCCATTATAGTCTATGGAGTTGTTAAATTTACAACAGCTCTGGTTGAGTTAGCACCAACTTTGTAATATAGCCACCTAAAGTGTATATATCTATATATCAATATACAAAAATGAGCAGATCCTGTTAGCAGTATCTGCCCAACTATTTTAGGGGAATAAAGGATTGTATTTTTTAAATTGACTGTTCCTTTAAAATTGGATTTTGACCCAAATCAAGGGATTTCAAATAAAATCATATAAATCCTTGAATGTGCATTGGACACTTAAATTACTGTTGACATTTTTTCCCAAACTGCTTTCTGATTTTTCCTAATTTGCATGTTAATCCATATTAGTACTGTCAGATCCCTCCTATGGATATAGGCGCATAAATGCTCTACCTGCAGCATCAACAAACCACCAAACACTTGTGACAAACTCCCTTTTCACTGGGACATTTATTATGGCACAGCCACCCACCTCCTGCATGCCTCTACTGCAAGAGGATAGAGGAGAATCACCATTTTTTGAGGTCCAATCAGAACAGCTGGGGCCACAACCACTTCCACCACATCAAATATCTGATACTTTGCCACTGCATCCTCGCCTCCCACAAGAAAACCATAAAGGAAATTTCAATATTAGCCACCTTCTGGCCCCCCTCTTTGGACACAGCCAACACCACTTAATGGCTACCAAGGCAGATAAACCAAGAGCAATGCCAGCATTGAGAGACTTCACAAGTATCACCCAAATCTTCGATCATTCAATTGACTTCTGCAGCCACCACCATGAGGTACATACATCTTGGATGATCTGGCAAGTTTACACAATACATCTACATTAGCTGGTGAGGAACATGACCCTCCAACTTTGCCTTCTGGCCTTCCCTGCCACCTCTTATTTTCTCTCCTTGAGTTAGACCATGACCCTATCCCATTCCAAGCTTGTTGAAATGGAACAAAGCTCACCTCCTGCCAAGGTCAATCACTCTTGTACTAGGTCTCACTTCTCAGTAACCAAATGTATAGTATGTGATGTAGACCACATTGTGGTGTCTCCGATTTTAATCTCTCCCCTCATATTTGTGAATGGGTTTGGAGTTACAAACAGTGGGTTGTTAGAACGTCATGCTGATTCATTAAAGCAGTTTTTAGATATTGTTGTTATGTGTTACTGCTGTCAATTGCATTCTGAATTTGCCTTCGACTGCAATGATTACAAGGTGTTTAAGGTATTGAAGTGTTGATGTCATGGTATACAGCTGTTGATTTATTGACATCTTACACCAACACAGTAATCAGTTTAATCAAAAAAATTTTTTTTATAGTTTCATAGGCTTTTCATACAACAAAGGGAAATGTCACAAGCCCTGAGCTCTCAAACAATCATCATTGGGCCACATATAAAAATCTGTGCTCTAAGGTGGGGAGAGAGCGAAGACAACATGAAATATGTACCTGAACAGGGCAGGACCATTTCACATGACATACTTCATCAACAATATCCAGCAGCACACATAGCACACTGTTTCTGTAGAAAGACAAGGAGAATAGTTTTACAATGCATGTCATGATTTATGTTACTATGCTCATAATGTATATGTGAACTGGAAATTCAGAGTTGGATGATTTGTTCACAAATCTCCTAACCTCTTCGGTCACCATTATTCCATTCAGGTATAATGGAAATAACCTCAAATTAAAGAGCTCCATGACCCCATGAATCTTCTGTTCACAGCAATGTAATGGAAAATGTGTATGAAGTGTTATGAACCCCAATAGCCCATACATATATAATGCATCCATTTATCATCTGCCACATTTGAACATGTATTCGTATGTCACTCAGCTTACAAAAAGCCTTCTATTAGGGCTCCATTCTCAAACTGTACAGTTTGGTGTTGAGAGTATATGTGTCACATTGGTACTACCAGGTACTATAGCAAATGCATGCATAATGCACATTTATGGAATACATTTTCTTCCTGTTTATATAAGTGGGTCTCACAAAATAGAGGCAAAATATACACATGCAGGGCTGTATCTACATCTCAGCAGCCTGTAGGCACAGATATCCAAAGTGCTTCCCCTCCCCCTCCACATCTATGCCAAAATCAAATTGGCAGAGATACTTTAAACTTACTTTTGGGGTCACATTGCACATTTTAAAAATTCAGAAAAACAAGTTCTCCATGTGTGAGGCTAGAATGCATGGAGAAAGGAAGGGGAAGGGCTACAGACGAGTACAAGGAGTGCGGGCTGCTCAAACTGCTCATTATTGATGGCCTACGCTCCCCGCCATGATACAGTTCACTGTTTAATAACTTGTTATGTGTGGGATATAAATTATGAATGGAGACTAGGAAAGTTATTGTTTTTAAATGTAAAATGCTGAAAAACACAGCAATCTCCCTTTAAGATCATTTTCTTTGACCTCAGACAAAACCCCAATGAAAAATGGGAAAATAACCGAGCTGTACGAGGAGGAGGCAGTGAGACAAAGTGATGGGTAGGTTAGGGTGCATTGAGGCACAAGGAAAGATATTGAAGGAAGCGGTAAGATAAAGTTAATGGTAAGCATGGGGCACAGGTAGGCACAGAGGTAGATAATGAGGAGGTATGGAGACAAATTGATGCCTTCTTTGCCTAATTCTAAATTGGAACTTTAACATAGGTAAAATCATTTACAGCCAATACAATACAATCCCTTTAGTGATGTAAAGGCCTGCCTTCACTTTCTCATACATCTGCTGGCTGCAGGGGAAATTGATATACTGATCAAGAGCTCCTGATGTGGCAGGCCAGGACATCTTATTTGTAACAACATGTACTGACTGGAAGGTACGCTCAGCCATGAATTCAACAACAGTCAATGTCCTGAATATCCTATGATTGGCATGGTCAGCATGATTCAATGGTTCAGAATCCTTTAGGTGTTCATAAAGCTTTATAAAACTTGCAGAGGGACTGTTGCAGGTAAAACCCTTTGGATTTCCCAGGATTTCTGTATTGGTTACTCCGTTACTTCCTTATATGCTTCATAATTGGAATGAGTTTTTGGTTGTGCAGTGATTTTATTTCCTTCACATATATTTTTGTCATAAAACTCAACTTTTGTGTTATCCATTTTGATCAAATTTGAGATGGTCCACAATATTTGTAGAAGTGTATTCCTTTCATGAACACAGTTTTTGTTTAAGGCTGGCCGTCTGCTTGGGTCCGTAGTTGGATGACCGACTTGGCCGACAACTTTTTTCAAAGATCCTGATATATCTGGATCGTCCAGTGGCAGTGAATATGGATAACCCAGATCAACCGACAGAAAGACCACTGAACACCGCCAAACTGAGAAAAAGAAAAAACCCTGTAGCCGAACGCTGCCACAGAAAAGAAGGGATCTCTGGTGCTGTCCCGGGTGGCCGCACAAGAGTTCCCTGCATGTCTTCTAAAGTGTTCACAGGTAGTTTTCCTTTTTTTTTTCAGTTCGGTGGCGAAGGAAAATAACAGCTTTTTTTAAAAATTATAGCGAATCAAAAACTGCATAAAAAAATACAACAAAATACTCAAAAAATTCAATAAGATTAATAAATAAAAAGGCTTTTTGCTGCAAATGAAAAGAATAAACGGTTGAATAAAAAAATGTGATTGAAAATGTAATTTTACATTGAATCCTACGGGTTTCGCCTGTCAAACTGAATCACTTCTCTATGTGACTATTTTCTTACCACTGCATGACGGTTTAACAATACAATCCAGCTTTTTTTCACGTAAACTGTTTTAGATTGTGCCGACTTTGTCTGACAAATCCCATTCAAATAGGAAAGATCACTAGTCTGTTGTAGTCACACAAAGTCGTCTGAAGTTGTCCAATGGAAGTCGGAGGTAATGGATAAATAAAAAAATATATTAACTTTTTACATTAAATCCTGTAAAAATTCACCTCTTTAAACTTGTCGAACTGAAACGTCAAAAATCGGAGAATTTTGCCGACATTTAGACAATAGAGGAAAGATTACTTCTCTATGGGACAATTTCGCTACCGGCGAAGACCACCAAACTGCAGCAAACTGCGCGGTATGTTGCAATGAATTCGCTTGTATTTGGGAATTGATAGCTTAGTGAATAGTCAAACTGCCCTGAAATTGTACCGAACAAGGAAATTCACAGTTCGGTGCAATTCAGTGCAAATTTGGAGATTAATGAATAACCTCTTTAGTTTTTTTTAACAATGAGCAAACACTTTTAAAGTTTTTAGAGTTTTATGAAGATCTTTTGATGATACCTTAGATTATTCATACTTGTGATCTTTCAGAGATCGTTGCAGGTATCCCACTCCTAGCAAGATACTTTGTCTAAGTGTGTTTTGATAAACAGCAAGTTTTTTGGCAATGCTTTTGTAACCTACACCAAATTTGTGCATCTTGATAACAGATCTTCTAAGGCCCTGTGAAAGTTTCTGGGATCAGTTCATGGTTCACACTAACTCTTTCTGGAGAACACAAGGTGTGTCAGTAAACAGGATTTGTGTGTCCTTATTTAGACATCAGGGCACCTGTCCAATCCATTCTTCCAATTGCATCTTCAACGCCTGACTGCAATGTTGTGAAAACATTCAGTCTGCACTGTGAAAGATTACTCATAACTAAAAAAAATTAAAAGTACAAATCTTCGTGTATTATTATTTTATTCAGATTGCATTTATTTGTAATTGTGATTTTGTAAAGATCAGATCTCATTTCTGGAGCAAACAATGCAGAAATTCAATTGGAGATGTACATTTGTGAACCTTTTGGAATTAAGTGGGTTTTTATGGTTTCCTCCTACTTGTCAGATAGCATTACTCTGGTACAAAACATAGGTTTAGATTGGGTTTCCTCCTCCCACCTTGGATATCATTAGGGATAACATGAGATATGCCAGAAACTCCTAAATTAACCATTGCGGATGAGTGATTTATCATTACCACTAATTTCATAGTAGTTAATGAGTGGGTTACCTATTGGGCTTGAATAATATTTGGCAAGTGGACATTTATGTTACAAATTTAGTTAATTTTTTGACACAATTTGATTTGACAAGCTGTGCAAATACATAAGCCCTTTATCACTTGTGTTTGTGCATTTTAAAATGTGTTTCGCAGAGTCTCCAGCAGCCCTGGGTAACCAAATTTTTTTTATGTTATAATATAGACTCATTTCGTGAACAGCACTTTCTTTGTCAATAAGATCTCATTTTTTTGAGTCTTTTTGATTCTAAAGTGAATGCTCAGTTGTGAAGAAAAATAATATCATAAAATAAATAAAATATTTTTTTGTATTTATATATTTAAAAGGTTATTTACTGTAGCTAGCTACATGGCAAGGCTGGCAAAATAGTTTATATCAGATCCAATGAATGGAATCCCTGGACATGGTTTTTATATTGGGTCTAATATATGTATAGTGATATATTATTTTACAGTGCATTATTACAGTCTGTACTTTATTCCATTTTCTTATTTTATTCTTTTAAGATCTGACATATGTATCAATTGATAATCATAATTTCTTATTTGGCTATTTTACTATAGAATCAATTTAGTGTTATTGTTACAACCAATGGCTTCCATCTTGGTTGTAAGTAAACCAAATGTTCCTCTCCACTCTTTTCAGCTCTTTAATTTTTGCAATTGCTCAATAAAATCTCTATATACCTGATCAATTTTTAAATTCTTCAATTACATTTGTAATTGTTTAGTGAATACCGTAATGGTAAAAACAGTTTGTGTAAATATCATTAATTCTACCTTGCCCTTTTTGGCCCCATGCACCCCATTATGGGCAGTATTATAAAGTTGGTGCAAGCTTAACCATACTGTAGCTGTTATAAACTTACCAAATACATTATAGTCTATGGAAGTGTTTCCCAATCCTGTCCTCAGGGCCCGCTGACAGGCCAGGATTGACAGATATCTGAAGCACAGCACAGGCAATATAATTTGCTGCTCAGTGACTGCAGTATTCAGTTTGCATTTCCCATGGTGATCCCAAAAATCGGGCCTGGTTGAGGTGGATCCTGAGGACAGGTTTGGGAAACATTGGTCCATGGGGTTGTTAAGTTTACATCAGTTCTGTTTAAGTTAGGGCAATATTACAAAGTTGGTGCTACGTATGGAGTGGCGTATTATATCATATGTGAAAGTGTGTTTTAACAGGACAGTGACAGCTCAAGCTCATTATCAAGACTGCGAAAAAAGCTATATAAGTTATAAAACATGTAATTTACAGCAAATCAAATTTGTTTGCATTTGGGCCCCAAAACATGCCCCAACTGTCTTCCTACTCTTTGAACAGCTGGAAATATGAATCTCAAACACATATCCCCAGCTGGTCAAGTATGGAGCAGCTCATATTGCAGTTTCTCATATTGGCCAGCAGATGTCAAATATGCTACTACAGTAAGGAAAAAATGTGGAATATTTTCAACCATTTCTTACTATATAATTCAATAAAAATGAGTTTCCAAAAAATCAACTGGTTAATGACAGTGAAATGAAAGGTTTAAAACAGTAGACTGTGTGCCTTATCTTGACCAGTTTCAAATGAGGTTTGCATTATTGGTATACCGACAGAAATGACCATTTTATCATATACAGTGAATGTGATAAAGATACAGCACATTCAGAACCCCAATTTTTTCACACTTTTACAATGTGCCTAATGCTAAAATTGCTAACATTTCAGAGTGTCTCGTCTGGAGGAAACAAGGCACTCCTCATCACCTGCTCAATACCATCCCAAAAGTGAAGCCTGGTGGCAATACCGTCATGCTTTGTGGGGGTTTAAGTGGTATGGTATGGGAGACTGGTCTAGGCTGAATGCAGGAAAATGGACAGATTTCCTTAACGGAAAACTGGTGCAAAGTGCAGATTCCACAGAAAGCTCCCCTTCCAATAGGACAGTGACTCCTAACATATTTGGCTGTCTATCGACAGTCGCCATCCAACCTGGCAGAACTTTAGAGGATCTAAAAATATGAATGCCACAAATTAATTCAGGAGGAGTGCAAAGTTTGACATATAATTCCTAAAAATATTTGAAGTTGTAATTGCGCAAATAAGAAGCTTCAACAATGTACTGATTCATGGTCTGAATACTTATGGCAATGTGACATTTCAGGTTTTTTTTTCTAATAAATGTGCAAAGTTGTAAAAAACACAGTTTTTTGCAATATCATTATGGGATATTTCAGCCCGCAACATAAAAAATGTGAGAAAAAAAATGAAGAGGTCAGAATACTTTCTGAATGCACTCTGTACAATAGAAATGGTCAGATATTCTGCGTATGGGTATTATTATAGGCAGTACGCATTATGGGCATTATTTAGTGATCTTAATGATATTATTAGAAATGCAGCTTCCATAAAATACCACAAGAATATGAAAAAATATCTATATGTGGCATGATGTCTGTATATGTAAATTACAGTAGCAGCTAGTATCTGTACTGTACATGGATTTGTTCATTGATTATAATCCCCTGCATTTTAGTCCTGTACAGCAATGAGTGAACCCAGAGCTCTCTCTGTATTATGCTCTTTCCCTGACTATTGTAATGGAGCAGTAAAGTTTATTACAACTTTATTACATTGTTGGTAGGGACTGCTCATTGTCCCACCTGTGCAGCAATACAGAGTGGCAGGCATGTTCTCATTAGGAATTAAATTTCTCCCCGGGGACAACACAAATCTTGTATTAAACCATACAGCATGTAAATAAAAATGATTCTATATGCTCATTTCTGTTTTATATTTGCTTTTATACAATAAGATATTGTACAAGTTAGGTGCCAACATTTGTAATAGCAATAAAAGGAAAACAGAGATGCCATAGACTACACACTGCCTGATGTTTGGACAACAGGTATAACTGTCCAGGGAGCATGAGGAATATATTGCATTGGCCTTGAAGTGGCATTGCTCTTGCTTTATTAGAGCCAATATTCCCCTATATGATTTCCAAAACCAAGTAGAATCTTCTTTTGACATCATCTTCAAGCATACATGCTGAGGAACATATTAAGTTCCTCTATGGTTTTAATTTGATCCACTTCTTGGAACTAAACTCTGATGTGGCATGGTATTGTGAAGTCAATATCTTGTTAACACGTTTAAATTGGTTATTCTAAGTCAGATATCAATTGATTTTTATATGAGGCAAAGGACTGGGTTTGATCAGTTTGGCAGAATATTATGCATCTGTAAGCAAAGGGGTTAAATAAGGGAGTATGATCAACAGATCATGAAATGTGTAGGCGGTTGACCTCCTAAGCCTAACTCCTCCAACATGCCCCCAAACTGCCACATGTGAAGTATTGCCGTTTATCTGGTCTTTTTGTGCCCTTATGTTAATGGTTTGTAGCTTGCCTCCTGTGCACTGGTGACTACTTAGTAACTCTGGGCCAATAGACAAATCGTTTCCCATTGGACCTCTTCTAGGTGGATATGAAGTTCCTCCTCCTATTAAGTTGTGAAGGGGGGGGGGTAGAAGAGGCCATTGGGTCTGTAAGAGATTGTACCTATATACTTATTTTCCTCCTATAAGTAGTTAATCCTATTTCTTCAGTAGCCTTCAGGATTCCTGCAGACTAGGCACAGACTCAGCATGTGATACTTATCTTCTTTGTTAATAGCAAGGGTAGGCATTCCTGTCACTGCTTTAAGTCACAGGAGATTGAATGGATTCGAGTTCAGGTAACACATGGATATAGGATGAGAGATAGTACAGGGAACACAGGCAGCAGGAGTTAATTATTCAACTACCAGGACAACAATATCAATATTTTCCAACCTTTTCCAAAGATTTAAGGATGTTTATAATATGATTGGAAGAAAATTATATTTAGGGTACAAATTAATGCTTAAATAATACTCCATAACTTACGTTCACAGAAAATATGTTTCCGGAGTTTTTGAGCTTGAACATGCTAATCTCTCTCTTTCTCAATCTAATATATTTTTATTGTCCACATGATATGCCGCACATCTTGCTTCCTTAAATTTCACTTCTTGCATAACCAGTTAAAATGGATTAAGATTATGTAGGTATGAATATAATGTACCTTCGAAAGGTATGGTTTGCAAATTCTAAATATGCAAAAGCTCACAAACACTAATAAACACAGCCACAGAAGGAATAATAAAAAAGGAAACCTGTCAAAAGAAAACTCCTACTGAATAGCCTAAAGGTAACAGACTCCCCATTAGTAACACGGAAGCATACCAAGAACGCATCCACACATGAGATTATTTATAAGATAAAATCAAATGATAACTATAAAATGACAGCACAATGCTGATAATGTGAGATAAAATATGATTGTTTGAAATAACAGCAGAACCTTAAGCAGTAATGAAAATACTGTTTACAAACAAGGGCAGCATATCAGCAAGAACATGTAACGCACAAATAGGACAGACTATCCTCACACATTATAAAAATTACACTCAAATACAGATGTATCATTAAGATTTACGATACATACAGATATTTATCTAAGGAAAAGCACAGGTGATATACATACTGTATATATTTAAAATCAGTGTTTATTCTTTATGTAATAGAAAGACACATATTTTGGAAAGGTTTAGTTCCTAGTGAATGAGCCTGTAAAAGTGCAAGCAGGCTCCAAAGTGCACAATTGGTAATATATATATATTTATATATAAACAAAACCAGGGAGAGAGCACTCCAATCAAACACATTCAAAAAACCTGCAACAACAGTTTCCTGCATGGGTGCGTAATACCAGCTTTTACCACATGTTGAAAAATTCTTAAATGTAAGCTTTGTTGAGTAAAATGGTAGAAATTTGGTTCGCAATGAACGGCCGTGAATTGCTTAAGCCTGCCAACTGCGTCAATGTAATCCATTGTGAACCAAATTTCCACCATTTTATTCAACAAAGCTTAGATTTAAGAATTTTTCAACATGTGGTAAAAGCTGGTATTACGCGCCCATGCAGGAAGCTGTTGTTGCAGGTTTTTTTAATGTGTTTGATTGGAGTGCTCTCTCCCTGGTTTTGTTTGTATTTTATTTTTGAGATGCACCCGCACTGAATGCTTAGTTTAGGTAGAGTGCTACCCCCATGTGTTTTTATATATATATATATATATATATATATATTATATTATTTATTTAAACCCCTACACATTTCGCAATGGGTGATAAGTTAATCGGGAGAGCGGTTGAGCTGCTAGGAAGCCCACTCAAATACAAACCTCATGGCACACAAAGAAAGGAGAGACTACTATCCCGCTATGTCCCCAACTGTAGTCAGCAGTTGAGCGGATAAATCAGAATGGAGAGTCTGCTTTGCCAGCCCACCCACTCCAGGCTTCCATCTGCTAGTCTGTGGAATCGAGGCAAAAATTATAAATAAGGGAGACTCTTGTTCCCTCTACACCCCCCCAATCCATGGCAGATGGAGACGGAGGTAAATCAGAGGAAGTTGAACAGCTCAACATATTTAAGGCTCAGGTCAGACGAACGCACAGATAACGTCTGTGTTGCCGCACATTTTAATGGCTGTGGTAGCATACAATTATGATCAATAGAGACCCACACACAAAGTATGTCCGCGGCAAACGGACGCAAGTTAGGCAAGAACGTAAAACCGCTGGAACGGACATGCGGAGTGCACCACGTCCGCAACGTCTGCATAGCCTGTGTGAGTGATGGAACGTAGTCAGACGGACGGCATTTTTGACGGACAAAATGTTTTTTCATATAAATTTTATTTCCCATCTACATTAGTCAAAAAAAAGTCAGTCACAAAAATGGACCGCGTGGCCACTACCTTGTCGTCAGTCAGAAAGTACGTCCATTGTGCACAGACGTACAGTCTGCTGAGAATGCGCTCGTCTGACCCCAGCCTAAGCAGTTACCTACACATTTTAAATCGGTGCAAAGCATCTGCAAATGCTAGTCATAGGAGCACTGACACTCAAGACAATAATTCCAGTGCTATTTGTTCTTCAAATAATTAGTTGATATATTTCTTAGTTAATTCAAGCTTCAGACTAATCACATATTGCACCGAATTCAGAAGCGATCTGTCTGTAAATTAATGCACAGGTTTTCCAACACATTCGTAAAACAAACATAACGGTCTAGCCAAGCAATATGCAATGTTATCCATCATTCTCAGGCAGCCAGCAGTTGGTGAATATGCATATCATATTCTGATACTTCCACTGTGCTAATTAGTACACTACTGCGCTTTTGTATGGCTACAAAACTTATTTTGTATCAAAAGATGGAGCTGAAAATTAAAAAACTTTTGGGTTCATGATGAAATGTGGTTAAACTAAAACATTCATTTCAGTAAAACCTGTCCTTAGTAAGAAGCCGGCACTGCAAGGGTTAATTTAGTGTCCGGCAGGCAGCACTTGCTACCCTGACACCAATATAAAATAAATATAATTAAATATATATAATCAGCTATTGATGCCCAGGAGCTAACATTGTGGAGGGGCATTATTATAAAGACATGATAGCATTCCCCCCAGCTTCCACATATGCACAGCAGGTGTTCAACTTTTTTTCTAACTTTTTAAAGTGACAGCTGGTTAACAAACACTGGATCTCCAACACAGTGCTGCATGCTGCAAAGACTAATTAATACGTAATGAGACTGCTGCAGAGTTTCTTTATTAGCACATTTCGTCCGCGTACAGTTTCATTTCTCTGTTTACCATATTTTGAAAATGGTATTTTTATCAGCCAAATTAAATAATAAAATGGTGTTGCAGCAAGATTTGTTCTTCGCGTTTTCACGGTCACAATGTCAATGTTTATAAAAAGCCCTTTAAACAGGTAACCATATGTTTATTTAATGTTTTTATATTTTCTACTATTGTTCTATCAGGCATACCATGCTGTGATGCGGTGAGTTACAAGGGCAAGGACAAACGTGTGTGAATAATAATCACGGTTCAGTTTAGCAAAGCGATGTTCTCAGACGTAATCTTTTTATGCTAGTTAACATCAATATATTAATTCTCCATATTCACCTACTGTAAAACTTTAAAGGGGCTATTCAGAGAGCACCGAAATATCACCAAAATATTGGTGCTCTCTTCTTCAGCGCACTTCAGCACCAGGGGCGGACTGACAACTCATGGGGCCCCCAGGCAATAGAAAATCATGGGGCCCCTTGTGCTACACCCACCCACAAACCACACCCATATTAAGCTCCGCCCGCAAAATTGTGTTATGCCATTTATTTCTCTACACCACAACAATAAAACTCACAGCAATGTGCACTGTGTATGAGCGTATCAGAAATTCACAGCAATAAAACTCACAGTAATGTGCAGTGTTTGAGCATATCACAGAATCAACAGCAAAAAACCTTACAGCAATGTGCTGTGTGTTTGAGCATATCACAGAATCCACAATTAACCTTTCTGTAATGTGTGGTGTGAATGAGCGTATCACAGAATCGACAGCAACGAACCTCACTGTAATTTGCGGTGTGCATTAGTGATGGGCCGAACACCCCTGTGTTTGGTACGTATTCGAACATTAGAACAGCCCAAATGTTCGAATACGAACTCGAACACAATGTAAACCAATGGGGGTCGAACACGCAAAATATGTTCACAGTTCTCCTAAATGTACTGGCCTGTTTAAACCTGTCAAATGAAACCATTTCGGCATTTTTTGAATAGATCAATCATTACTTCTCTATGGGGATGTCACTGCCACTGAAGGCCACTGTATTTTGCTGGCAACTCTTTGAATAGCCGAATGGCCACGAAATTTTCCATACGGGGAAATTCACTGTTCAATGCAATTCGGTGCTCTCTAAATAACACCTTAAATGTTGCCCAGCTTGAAGAAGCTAAATTGGACAAAAAATTAATACTTTTTAAAACTAATTTCAGCTTTCTTTCACTCTTTTTTCTTTATTAATCTTCCCACTCTGAGATTATATATATACACCCTCCTTGCCAGTGCAATGCCATACTAGATGGTTTATTTAGCAAAGGTCAGGTTATGCAACAAGTCACAGCCACTCCTGGACAGCTGTTTCGGGCTTAAATACCAACAAGGCACTACCTATCTCCTGCTGATGAGGGCATATTAAGCTCGAAACAGCTGTCCAGGAGTGGCTGTGACTTGTTGCATAAACGGACCTATGCTAAATAAGCCATCTAATATGGCATTGCAATGGCAAGCAGGGTTCTGTGTGAAAACAGAACCTGGATGCAAAAAAGTGGGACATTGGAGACCTCATTTGCATGTCTTACCCAGAGTTCCTTGCTGCATATGGGGAATATAGCATATGAGCTCTGTGGGCAAAGCAATTCTATGAATTGCTGAGACGTGTAAATGTCTTCTCCAATTATAAATTTGATTATTTGCTATGGAGGTTTTTAATCTCACTATTTGCCCTCCACCACAATTTAAATTTGTACTATATATATATATAATGTCTTTTGAATTTTATTTATTAGAACTAAAATTACAATACAGATATAATAGTTATAAGAATTATATTATCGCTAAGTAGTATTGTCTTTAAATTAGAATGTTAGTTACATTATATATTGTGCAATTAATAAATATGCAGCGGTTTTAGAAAAGAAGAATGGAAATGGCAAGTAACGTGAATTTTCTGTTGCATTCTACTCTTTCCAGCTGGCATCTGTAATCACAAAACTATAGCTATATTAAAAAAAAGCATATGGAAAAGTATATTTGCGGTATAAAAACATTACAAATTATACATATACATATGTCATCGAAATTACTGCTTATTGTGCACCTAAATAAAGTATAACTTTTTCCATCTGTGGCTAATGAATATTTGAAATGCTAAAACGTAGAATGCATATAACAATGGGATATACATTACATACAGTATATTAGCCTTATGGTAAAATTTGAATAAAACCATCTTGTTGCATTAATTTAACAGACATAAATCTAGAGTCCTGTGGCGCCGACAGTTTGTTATATGGCACATTATGAAAGATACAAGGCAATGGAACTAGACTGCCATACTGCATGTCTTCAGTTATTTGTTGTTGGAAACTGAAGAAAAGTTGCAAAAAAACCATACATTTTATGAAATATTTATGCAATAATGAATCTTATCGTTAAATGTACTTTAGTGTATATATATATATATATATATATATATATATATGTATATCAAGCATGACAAATGTACTCAAGGTCTTCCTATAAAAATTTATTTTATTATTCCATATTAAAAACACGATTTGGCTCCCTTTCTCAAGGAGCAGAATACTTAAATTAGGATCAACTTATAATAATACTAGGAACAGATTCCCTTAAAACATAAGTTGTTTGCAAATGTGCTTCAGAACATGCCCCTGAAATTGCAACACATCAGACATGACACGTGTGTGGAAATTTTTTTAAAAGCTTTGAGGTCTGTTTTTCCTGCATGGTATCACATTTCCACATTGCAGCCAGGCCCCCTGGTGGTGAAAGCGATCCTTTGCAGCCCTTGTGGGTTTATGGGTTAATCAGTTCAGGCTCTCCACCCATGGATTCTCTGACTGATTTGGCCTGTGGTCATATTAACCGCTCTGCCTCATAAATATGACCAGCAGCACATTAGATCCGTACTCCAGGATAAGCCTTGCCTTACTGAGTGCCTGATTTGCTGATATTATTCTGATATACTGTGTATGACATTTTGGCTTATGCTTCTTGACCATTCTGTTGTCTGTAACCTGTATCTCCTGATAGATTCTGTGTTCTGACTTCGGCTTGTATTACTACTCTTCTGGCTCCTGATCCCTGGTTTTTGGCTGACAATCCTCTCTGTCATCTGGACCTGGCTTTTCCATGGCCATTCTTGATATATTCCAGTTTATGTTCTGTAAGTATTGTTTCCTTGTCTTTGTGTATTTAGTCCAGCAGCATATTGCAGAATATATTAGAGGCCAGCTAAAGGACCTCTTTCTAGTTTTGGGCCTGTGTTGCTGCTGGATATTTCATATTGTGGTCTCTTGCTTTCCCCTGTTGTTCTATTGGTGTCTTCTTTTTGCCCTGTAATCTGCATACAGTCAGGTCCAGAAATATTGGGACATCGACACAATTCTAACATCTTTGGCTCTATACACCACCACAATGGAGTTGGAATGAAACAAACACAATGTGTTTTAACTGCAGACTGTCAGCTTTAATTTGAGGGTATGAACATCCAACTCAGGTGAACGGTGTAGGACTTACAGCAGTTTGCAGATGTGCCTCCCACTTGTTAAGGGACCAAAGGTAATGGGACGGAATAATAATCATAAATCAAACTTTCCTTGGTTGCAAATCCTTTGCAGTCAATCACAGCCTGAAGTGTGGTACGCATAGACATCACCAGACGCTGGGTTTCATCCCTGGTGATGCTCTGCCAGGCCTCTACTGCAACTGTCTTCAGTTCCTGCTTGTTCTTGGGGCATTTTCCCTTCAGTTTTGTCTTCAGCAATTGAAATGTATGCTCAATGGGATTCAGGTCCGGTGATTGACTTGGCCATTGCATAACATTCCACCTCTGTCCCTTCAAAAACTCTTTGGTTGCTTTTGCAGTAAGCTTTGGTTCATTGTCCATCTGCACTGTGAAGTGCTGTCCAATGAGTTCTGCAGCATTTTGCTGAATGTGAGCAGATAATATTGCATGCATTTCACTTGCTGAAGACAAAACTGAAGGGAAAATGCCCCAAGAACAAGCAGGAACTGAAGACAGTTGCAGTAGAGGCCTGGCAGAGCATCACCAGGGATGAAACCCAGCATCTGGTGATGTCTATGTGTTCCAGACTTCAGGCTGTGATTGACTGCATAGGATTTGCAACCAAGTATTAAGTAGGGAAAGTTTGATTTGATTATTATTCTGTCCCATTACCTTTGGTCCCTTAACAAGTGGGAGGCACATCTGCAAACTGCTGTAAGTCCTACACCGTTCACCTGAGTTGGATGTACATACCCTCAAATTAAAGATAACAGTCTGCAGTTAAAGCACATTGTATTTGATTCATTCCAACTCCATTGTGGCGGTGTATAGAGCCAAAGATGTTAGAATTGTGTCGATGTCCCAATATTTATGGACCTGACTGTAGATTAAGAAGGAAACTTCAAGGACCTTACCCCAGTGCAGGGCCTCCTCTTTTGTCTATTTCCTGTTCTGTGTGTATTCTGTGTGCTGGGTTCTGTATCATGCAGCAAACCACAAACCTGCATAAAGGGCTTAATGACACTCGGTCTAAAGGGCCCTCCTTGCATCTGCCTGGGGCGCTCGTGACACATGGAACCATATGTAGTGGTTTATGGCCAGCAGAGTGAATTATGTACAGGGCACAATTACATAGGAACACTTCTAAATATTTACAGGGTTATTCCACCAGAATTTCTTTGCTTTTTCATTCCCCCGCACTTCAGGGAGTTATATACGCTGACCCTGCGGTGAATTCAGTATTCACCACAGGGTCCCCCGAAGTGCAGGGAACAAGGTGTCGAATGCATCTGAAAACCGCTGCAAAACCTCTGAGTCAAATGGAAAAACCGCTGCAAAACCACTAAACCGATCGGCTTTGCTGAAAAAACATCGAATGGATACGATAAGCTGCCGAAAAAAACAAAACGGACAGTCTTTTTTTTTTAATTTTTTAGAAAATCACTTGATATCTAAGGAGTTAATGCCCATTCAGTAAACAAAAATTATAAATGCTTGATTTGGTTTTATATTGCTTAGATCTTGCTATAGCACATTTTCAGTACTTCGCTATTCTACACTGTTATGTTATGAGGATGGTTTTTTTAAGCACTTTGATCAGAATTTCTACTTTTGAATCTGATCCTAACATGCAATTCTTGGCTGGCAAACTTTTTTGTTCTAATGTAAGAATCCGATCTAACACAAATATGTTTCACAAGTTGTATAAGGTATTTAATCTTACATGGTTATTCAGAGAGGTGAAAACCAGGAGAATGACTGGAGAAGTGAAAATTCTAGGTCAAAATAGCCAAACCAGAAAAATTATCCCATTTATCTCACGTTCCAAATCGACTATTTGGTCTAGATTGTTCTCTTCTCCTGGTTTTCACCGCTCTCTGAACCCTGTTAGAGTAAAGGTCTAATATAAGTGCACAACAACTAGAATAACTACAGTATAGCGAGTGTATAGTTGCATCATCAGTTTTCATCCTGATTGTACATATTTTGCAGAATACACAGTATACCCTTGGGAGGCAGCTGTTCAGGTTTGATCCTGAAATACTTTGGTTGCTAATTATCACACCTCTGGAGGAAATAAAGTTTGTGCTCTATTGTAGCAGATTCTAATAGCATACTGAATGGATTCTTCAATTATTTTCCTTTGGGTGTAGAACTCTTTTTTGTCATATCACATCCACCATAAAAAGGGGAAGGAAAAGTCCTTTGGGAGCAATGTGTTATCCTCTGTTATTAACCATACTTATGTTAAAATATGTTTTCCCGTAAACAAATGCATTATTCATATACACAAATATTGAAAAACAACAGTAACTTAAGTTTTATGTTCTTTTCTGAGACATTTAGATATTTTAATTAGTTCGTTTTCATAAAAAAAGCATTAATACTAAGTTTAATTAAACTATATTTTCCTCAATATACTTGCTCATGGGTATGTAAGTATGAGGTGCAAACAAGAAATGAATGGATCTCTAATTAATCTATTAGGCAGGATTTTCTTGGACAGCAAACCACAGAGCTTTGTAAATTAATATGTAAATCACAAAGATTTAACTTTGTGTAAAAATATTTCTATATTTGTAAAATTCCATAATAACCACACGTTCGCCTTGTTAAAATGATTTATCATTCTTTCCTAGTACAAATGAAAATTACTTTTATTTTATTACTGACAGTATATTATTAAACAAAACAAAGACTTTATTTTAAAAGAACAGTTACATTCACTAAATGCTGACATATAAAAGAAATACGAATGAAACCACATTTGGGGCCATTCCAACCCAGCCATTAACATTAATGAGTGAGCCATAAAGTATGACGGTTTCACTCATTAATGTTAACGGCTCCTGTCTTATCCCAAGCTGAGCTGCAACTCCCATTGTGGCTTGGATTTTATGTCTGCTTCCTGTAGTTTTATTCTTTCTATACTTTGTAAATTGAGGCAACCTGGGAATAATTAGTAATTCCATGGTCACCAATTTAAGCCAGTAGTAATAATAAACTGCAGGCTGCCAATAGCGTGTGTTGACAATATAATCTCTTATGTGCACTACTCCCATTAATCTTGGGCAGCACAGTAAAGCTATCGGTACGCCATACACCTTGCAACACACAAGAAAATGTGTTAATCTATTATACTTAGAAGTAAAAGCAGGCATTTTTTATCTACTAAAATAGTCATAAATGTAATAAGCCCACCTGCTTACAGCATGTTTTAAAGAGATACTCTCCAAATTTGAGGCTTTATCTCCCTAAAAGGCACTATATTTTAGGTGGGATGTTTTTCTTCAGAAATACACTTATGTGCTTGTTTGTTTAAGACATGCTATACTAAAATAACAATCGATAATAACCTATGTGATGCAATGATGCCTGCTCTGGTGTGCTAGGAGTTAAAGGGATATGCATGTCTAGAAGAAAATTTTAATTGACATTTAAACACTTTTAAACTATAGACAAACAAGAATAAATCAATAAAAGATTTAAAAATGTTTAACAATGTTTATTTTCTTGCTTTAAACTCAGTCATTTCATCTCTGGCCACGCCCCTCAGCTAGGGATGTTTCTTCAGCTCCCACTTCCTGAATATTCCCCGCCTCCTCCCCACCCACTACTCCACCCATCAAAGCTTCACATGAACCAGCAGAAGCTGTGCACGTGAAACCCTGTACACGCTCAGGACCTCAAACTGGAGAAACTGAGGAAATAAATATTAACTATCTCTGCAACAGTGAAAGCAAGACGCACTCACGCTTGCTCAACCACTGACTCACCCACACACAGACTCACTCACCCGATGATTTACTCACACACTGACACATTTACTTGCACTTTTTCATGGTTTGCATACTCACTGTCTCGTTCAAACTCCCTCACACAGTCACTCACTCTCACACGCTCTCTTATGCTGCCTGTCTCTTGAGCTCGCTCTCTCTCTCACTGCACCTTTTCTTGCGCTTTCTTTGCTTTATCTTGCGGTCTTACTCCCTTTACCTTTTCTTGCTGTGTCTATCTCTGTTTTTTTGTCTCTTTTTTTCTCTGCGTGTATTGATTTCTTTCCTTCCCTGTCTCTGCAGTAGCTGGGAGTGAAAGAGTTACAGATTGGAATGGCTCTAAGCCACGCCCTCCCCTCAGCTCACAGTGCAGGAGAGAGGTGGGCAGCTCAGTCGCACATGCTCAGTGCGGTTTTTATCTATACCTAGCATTACACACTGATTGGGTAGCTCAAAGTGTCTCCTGAGGTGGTCGTGGAAAACACCAAGAAAGAAAAGTAGGTAACTATGAAAAAATACCATATTTACTTGCTTTTTATGCCTGCCAAATGACATTACTGGCTCATTCAAAACACATTGCACATTTTTAAAAGCACACTGACAAAGCATGCATGTCGCTTAAAAGAAGTTCAAGGGTTAAGGGTGCAATGCCATTGTTCAAATTCTGGGTAAAAAGTAGACAATGGAATCTTGGTGTTATCATATTTATGTTTTGTTTTTATTTTCATTTTTTCATTATTTAACTTGACTGTGCAAATAACAGAAGTGAACATGCAGGGGTCCAAAACCCACCCCAACACTCCATCTCTGGAAATTCCTCTGGCACAGCTTGGAAGCCTGCAGGTGATCTGCTAAACAAGAAGCAGATTGCTGCAGAGCAATCTAAAGATAAGCAGCATGGAGGCTTTGTCGGAAAAGTCTTCTGCACTGAAGAAAACCCAAGGACATGCCCTCCACAGGAATGCAGTTAATATAGTCCTAGAAAACCCAATCACCATCATGAAGAGCACTTCTACTAAGATCTCAAAACACTCATTAAAGAAATTATGTTGTCAGTTGTACTACAGTTATTACACAAAAATAATTATGTTTTTGGATAGTAATCTCCAAATTAAATAATATCTTGTAATACAGTATAAAATATTAAATCTAGAAGTCATAAAATGTAATATTATGAATTGCTGTTCTTCTGTTATAATGGAATATATTGACATTCTATGAACAAAGACATTGCACATTTCAATAACTTACTTTATAGTTCGTTTCACTTCCAAATTTCAAATTTTTACTTCCATATCATTTATTTGTGCATCAAAAGAAGCATTTACCTCTACCTGGCAAGCGTTCACACATTTACACATACGAAATATGTTATTAAGCATTTATTTCTTCTTTTGTTTTAAACACTTTCAACTGATTGGAATGTTATGGAATTGATTTGGGTGGTTTCTGTAGGAGGACTACTTTATAGTCAATTAAAGGATCTTACAATTGGATGACCGGTAAAATATTTCCAGTTAATTGTAAGTTAATAAAATAAGATATTTTTTCTTGGATAAAAATAGCTGTAGGGAAGAATCAGCGAACATTTCTGATACAGTTTTCAAGAACATAATGTCTTATTTTCATGACATAGATAAAGCATCTATCACTCTTCACTTTGAACACAAACTCATAAAATGTATGGCAAGGGCTTTATTATGATACTATGCAGAATGCTTAAGAATATCTGCAGCAAATACAGGGTTATTCAAAGAGAATCGAAAAGTCACCGCACGTTCGGTGACTTTTCGTTCTCTTCAATTTGGTGCAATTCGGCAATCCTATTTCGGTGACCTGTGGTGTATTTAGCAAGCACCACAGGGCCGTCGTAGTGCAGGGAAAAGCCGCCGCAAACCAGCCGAGCACTCAACGCAAAACCCGGCGATCGCTCACCGAAACCCGCAAAAACATCTGGATTAACCCCGCCGAACACGCCGGAGAAACCCGACTAGCCACCGATCACAGCGCAGAGCAGCCACTGGAAAAACCCGACACACAGACGAAGGAGGTGAAAATAAATAAACAAACAGTACGCTTGAAAGTGCTAAAATTTAAACGCTGTTTGCAAAAAAACTACTGAGCGAAAATGTCTGGAATTTACATATAAGATCCAATGAATGATAATAAAAAGGGCAGTTACAGTAAAAAGAACAAACGATTTAAAAAAAAAAGGAAAAAAGTTTCGCAATAAAAATCTGAAAAAATCCCTAAAAGATCCTAAAAAATCTATAAAGAGACTTTTTACTGCAGAATATAATATTAAATGGTTTATCAAATATTGAATTAAAACAGGAATATTTTTAACATTGAAGCCTGTGGGAATCGCCTAAATCAATCTGTCAAATGAAACCACCAAACAGCAGGGCATTTCGGCAACTTTTCCCTGCTGTTTTGTGTTCTCTGAACAGTCGAAGCATTGCTTCTTTATGGGGACTTCACTGCCCTCGAACAGGCACCAAACAGGCACCGTATGTGCAGGCAATTCGCCAAGATTTGGTGAACTGCTTGCTCTCTGAATAGCCGAATGGTCAGGAAAGGTAACCGTACGCTGAATTTCAGTGTTCGGCTACCTTTTCGGCCACAATTCGGATCTCTTTGAATAACCCTGCCAGATAAAGCATCTACGGTAGATGATCTACCACTCTTCACTTTGAACACAAACTCATAAAATCTATGGCAAGGGCATTATTATGATATTATATCTGCAACAAATAGACTTTATTTTAAAATGGACCATTGCAAAAGGTAGTAGAAAACAAAAAGTGACACCTTTCCAGAAACTTTTTGTAATCTCTATGCGGTTACATTTTCAACAATATGTAAGTGTACGGATTAAATTTTTGCTGAAAAAATATGTAATGGAAAGAGCTTATTGGGATAAGTGGAAAATGTTTGAAAGTTTATAAATCCCTTTGTGCCGTGGGGCGTGCTTTGCCATCCTCACGACGGTTGGGTCTAAATACTGTGGATTGGAATAGCGTGGATTGGAATAGCTCGCCCCACTGGCTCCCTATGCACCCTTTCACCCTGCCTCCCCTGTGCACATCATTGTCTGCTGTGGGACCACCTGAACTCAGTGGATCTGCGGCAGCCAATGAGGCGCTCAGATTTCTGAGACAGGAGGGGGGCCTAAGTAGGGTTTCAGGGCCTGCAGGGCATGCTATGCTGCCCCGTTGCGTTTAGGTATGCCATGCCACCGGGGGGGTCCTGCTGTCAGGAGTTAAAGGCACACATTCAGGATTACCTCTTGAGCAATCATCTCATCAGTTGGTCAACATGGTTGTGTGAGCGCTCCTGTGTCACTTAAAATGATGTGAAACACAGCTTGTGTTAGTTTACATAAACATCTGGCAAGAGCAATGTCGATTCAACAATATGATAACAAAAAAAAAATTTTGGACCCCGCTCCCTTTCAGGTTCTCTCCTGGCAGTGCCGGTAGGGGGCTGAAACTGACGTCATTGTGTCCTGCGATGATGTCAGTGCAATGGCCGGGGTCCTTAAAGCCATTGAAATTACTTCAAGGAAGTCAGACCACCATGGGACCCTGGCCAGAGAGGTTAGTATAGGAAGGGAGGGGGATTAGAGGACCATGACGTACCTGGTACGTCCTTGGTCCTTAAGTGAATTTTTTTCTCAAGACGTACCCTGTACGTCATTGGTCTGTTTGGGGTTAAATCCATATATTTGGGTACTGTGCCATGTGGTTATCCTCTGCTATTTTCTGGAGGTCTCAAGGAATACATTTCAGGAAGTCTGTGGCAGTTCGATAGGCCCTGATCAACCCATCAGGTGCATTTATTAGAGCTGAAAGATCTCAGAAAGTGTGTCACGTGTCAGAGGAAATGTTTTAACCAACAATGAGTGGGAAATGTTTTACCCACTGTATACCTGAATAGCCAGGCAGTATACAAGGGTGTTTTCTCATAAGCCAAATCGATCAGAGTTAGAATGGTCAGGAATAGCCAAAACGGTACACGAGGGGTATCTATCATGCAAGCCAAAATCAATCAGAGTTAGAGTGGTCAGGAATAGCCAAGGACTGGTACACGGTGGTGGTTCTCATACAAGCCAAGCATATAACAGAGATAGCAAAATAAATAAAGAATGTGAATCACCAGGAGACACTCAGCACTGAGGGAAGCAAACTCCACAACAGAGCAAAGAGTAATGCAGCAAGCTGGCTTTTAAACCCTGTGGCTCCTGATTAACAAGCCGCATCCCACCCCTGGGCCAGTCATGGGATTGCTCTGAGCCGGTATATCACTTGGCACATGGCCAGCGAGCAGCGAGGATGATGCTGCTGGGTACTGGGGGGCTCCAGAGACCGCAGACTTGACAGTGTGAGTGTATATCAACTATGAAAGCATTTATAATAAGGAGTTCTATGCAATATTATGCCATGTGATACATTTTATTTTGCTTTTGAGGAACAACAGGACCGTTTGAAATTGTGTTTGTTTGCAGTATCATATTGTCGAATAGACATCACTCTTACTGGATGTTTATGTAAGATGGAATGCTACATTTCGCATTGTTGTAAGTGACACTGGAGTGCTATCCTTTGCTTGGTTATATATTTATGGTTTGAAGTGTTAGGAAGCACTATCCCTTGGGATATATAGCGACAACGGTAACTTATTGGGCGGAGCGCCATGAGAACTGTCTGTTTATTTTGGTTTGGTGAAGAACCGATCATGGACGACCAACTTAATCAAATTCTATGATATCATGAGTAGAAGCATAGACCAAGGTGAGTAGGATACCTTTCACAACTGGAAAATGCACCAAGCAGGTTTGCCTTCTTTTGGATCAATAGCAGCCATTGGGATTTGTAGAAAGGTTGAACATGATAGGTATTGATCATTTTTCAATCTATAATACTTTGTAATTATGTGCTTATTCCGTGACATTAGTGCTTGCTATTCAAAGCTTGGAAGCACAAGTGAGCTTAAGAAGTGACATCATTATACTTAATAACTTACTCATCGATATCAATAATTTGGGTGGAATATGGCCAATGTTTTTTGGAGCATACCAAGTCCTTATACATTTAATTATTTTTAAATGGCTAAAGTAATTTTTCAGGCTTTTTTTTCTATAAATGATGCTTTTCATTGCAAAGGAAATTGACAAATTGCTGGATTTAGTGTCATCAGCATACAACACTTTTGAGTTCCTCATAATATAGATTCAAAGCCAAAGCCAGTAATACTATCTGGATTATGATGATCTGATTTATTTAGATCAAAAGTTCCTTTCAATGTTTCATTCGAAGAAGTCAGCCTTTATTATGCATGACAATAAATATAGTTCACAAATCCAAAACCGCAATATAGATATTAAACTACTAGGCATACTCAAAAGCACCTAGGGAATGAATGAAACCTCACTGGTGCAATGCCAGTGTCAAAAATATGACATGGTCCATTATTTCCATTAGCACAATATAACATGCTGTAAAATGAGAACATGAGAATACTTACAGCTAGAGAATATAAGTGGGCATGAATGTTCATCCATAGGAAAGTTGTGGAGTTGTAGTTGGCATTCTGCATTTATTGTGAGTCTAAAAGAGAACATAATCCTTAAGTACATTTATATATCTATTATACACTTTAATACACTTTGTTAACATGCATAGGAAACAGAATTGCATATCAAACATTTACACAAATGGAATAAAAACGGGTTTGGATTTATGTTTACATGAACATTTTTACTCTTTAAAAGCAACTATTATGATATGGAATTTCTGGAATGAACTTTTTATTGAGCTCCTTAAACCTACATTTTTACATTTCATATTTCAGATCAGCAGGTGTGCACTTTAGTGGAAAAAAACAGTCTACATGCTTTATTATTCTTATAATTTATTGTTTTCTTTTCCATTACTTACATGTTCCCAAATTGGATAGTTAAAAAATAACCTTTAAAGCTGCCGCTGGACCCAAATTGAGGCAAATAACTATGAATTAACATGTTTTATAAAGCACCATTTAAGCATATGGTACATAAATTAGTAGGATGACAGAATGCCAAGCAAAACTACCCTAAGTTAAATGTTACAATTTAAAGGTACTTAGCAGCCCACACAAAGTCCCACAGATTTAACCACTTAATCTCTAGCTACAGTATATATAACAGTATGATATTTATTTTCTATATTGTTATATTTGTCTATCAATCATCATGACAAATGTTTGATGGCATGAAACATGAAGTAAACCTTTTGATTTAAGAGTATATATATATAGAGGTGTGGAGACATGTTTGTATCAGGTAAAACATTGCAATATATGCATTGGCAATATATATTCAAAATACATACTAGATACCTTATTTGACTCTTAAATGTTTTCAACAATGGGGATTGGAAACCTTTTTAACGCATTTTCATAGTTTGAGATCAAATTGTAATATATAAAGGGACAAGTAAAGGATCCGCAGTATTATACACAAATGATACTTATCTCCACCCTACTAAAACAAATAAAAGATGGAAATACACATAGATGCCCATCTATGGAGACGGAGGAGCATGGATATAGAAGGACTGTATTATATCAATGTTTTCTCCTACTCCTCTGTTCTTTGTCCAAAGAACCAATCATAAGGGAAGCAAATCAGATCCCCTACACTGGACAAAATTTGGAGTGAATGATATTATCTCACTGTATGTGACACCAGGGTAACATTAACAGCTGCGTCTGCTTCAAAACATGCAAAATAATGGGTGCCATATCTGTCCTTCTTACTCTATTTCATAAAACTCTAACCTTTTCACCCCATCTGCTAGGTTTTTTGTGCATACAATCAAATATACATAAGGGTGAATCATTTTGAAGCTCTCATTGAGACAGATCGATGCAACGTCTAAGTAGTGCACATGGTTTGTCTACTAGCACATAACTGATAGAAATGGCAGGGCAGGCATCCAGCCTGCCACAGACACCGTGGGAGCCGGCGAGGGAGGTAAGTATCAGCAGGAGGGAGGTTAGGAGCCTGCTGACGTACTATGTATGTCCGCGGGTCTAAGGGAGACCTTTGGGCAGGATGTACATGGTACGTCAGCGGTTGGGAAGGGGTTAATCATAATAAGTACCCTAAATATAAATGGTGATGCTAAGGGGAAACCTGCAGGCACAGATTTTCCGCCTTAGCGTCCCCGTTTTAGCGAGCAGAATGTAATACTGCCCCGGATGTTTAAGAACTCCCATGATGCTCAGAAACTCATTAGGTTGAATTAACTTATTTGGAGATGAAGTTCCAAAACACCTGTAGGGCTAAGGTTCCGGACTCCTAGCTTTTTAGCAATGGACAAGGTTCAAGAGAATAGCTGACTAAGAGAAATGAGACTTCTCTATACTAGTCCAGCTTTAAAAGGTTGACTCGGTTATGCTGTAAGCCTGTTAATTAAGTATATTTCACAGGTGAGATAGAATAGAATAGAATAGAAATGTGTGGTACTAGCGTCGGAGATTATTTCATACAAATTATCTTTATCACCAGCTTCTTTCCCCTCCCTGCTGCCTGAAGGATGTGCCTGACACCCAGAATGACACTCAAAATACAGAAAGCAAAAATGATCCCCTTTCATCGCATCAATATATATATATACTCTTTACTTGATGCAACGGGAAGAGATCATATTTCACAGGTGAGACAATACAAAATACAGGATAAAAACTATGCACAAGAGACCGTTAATTATTTAATTTGGAGGTCTAATTTCAAGACCCTGAAACATGATTAACACCAACTAAATTGGTTATTAGTAAATTAAGCACGCTTGTCATTTGTAAAAGGTCAAGGTTCCTAAGTGACGGTGTAGAGCCATTCTGTTCATGCTTAAAAAGTCCCTCTGCCAATCTGCCGAAGCGTAATATTTTTGATGCTGGTTCTATCTATTTTAGTTACAATTCTCAGAAGTAATATAGTTTACAAGGTATTAAAATTATATTATCATTCCTGATAATATTAAATGTAACTATTGATCTGGCATATTGCACTCTGGATTTCAAAGATGGCATAGTATTAAATCTCCATTAGTGTATGTCCTAAATGATCAGCTAAAGGAGAAGAAAGGGATGTGTAATCAATCCTGATGTTCCTTGATTATTTTACTGCTTCAATACTTTAAACATGCAGTTTTAACCACTCACCTACAGGATTTAATTGGACTGGATCCACAGTGCGTTGCTTAATTTAATCCCATTATTAACATTAGTGGTTGCCCTAAATAGTAATTGCAATGGAATCTCAACTTTTAGGTAAATATATCTGAATTTATATCTGAAAAATAAAAGCTCTGATGTCCATTAGCACTTCTATTCTGGCCAAAACATATTCTGGTTTTATTGTTCCCTTCCTTCGGCATATCTTCAGGATGACACACTTGAGCTTGCTCAACAGAAAATGTTGACCTTGTAATTTGTACTGTTATTTTAGATTAGAGAATAATACACCTAAACACATTTAACTTTACTTTTACAGCAATGTCTCAAAACAAAGGTGAGGGAATTAACCATATCCATTAAACTTTAGTTTTACTGTGCACTGCAAGGACATCACAAATAGGTGGTAATTAAAAATCTCAAAAGCAAACAACAAAGAAAATACAGGAAATTACAGTTGCACATTTTAAATACTCTGCAAAATAGGTGTATTTGAAGCTTTCATCTAATGTAATTTCTTCGTAATTGTGAAATTAGAAAAACAAAAAGATATCTGGTGAAAAATATTGTCCAATTATTTTTTTATATTTAAAAAAAAAGCTATTTTTCCTTGCTAATAGAATGGTAAAACAGCAGAGATGTTTGTTGTGCTTCTTTTATCACTTTTTTGGGAATAATGGAAAAAGTATAGTAGGTGATTTCTCAATGCTGAATAATTTCTCAATTGTGTGTGTGCCAAGCTCATTTTGATTAATTTTTGGTCTTTATGTTTAAACACTATTTATAGTTATGTTTTATTGCAGAACCCATAGAAAATATTTTCCCAGCTGACTAAACAGACTCAAAATTAATTACTATGTATATATGTCATATCATAGCAGAGGGTTACTTCAAAAAGTGTAAACAAAAATACTGTAAATTTACTCTAATAAATTAAATTAAAAATGTAAATGTTTTAGAGGAATTTTAATAAATCACACCACGTAAATGTATTTTTCCTTACTTTATGATCCAAGCATTTGTGGTTATATAGTCTAACAGATACTCAGGAAATAAAAAATTTGTGAACATGTTATTGTATTTCAACAAATTAAGCATTTTTGCTAAATTTTAAAAAAAATATATATATTTGGTTGTATGTTGATACATCATGTTTCCTGAATAAAATGAGCAAGTATAAAATACTGAACATGGAATTGAATTTATGCTTAAAAAGTACACAAAACTCTAGAGCCATTGAGGATTTATGTGTTTTGCCATTTTTCTAGTTTTTAGTTAGTAATCAAAAATGGTGTTATAATAATAAAATTATTATTATTATTATTAAAGTTTTTGAAAAAGTAATACAATTTTATACCTTAATGTATACAATATTTTTCCATCATTCCATATCCGAAGAAGTTGATTGGGTGTTGTAATCCAATGTGCTTCAGCTGTTTTTGAATTCCGGAAGATGGTATCAGGAATCCAGATTAATCCAACCATATTGCTATTCAAGGTTAAAATTTTCATAGTACTGTTGAACCTGAGGCGGCTGTCAGTCCATGTCTGAGCAAAAAATATATCTATTTGGTATTCCTATAAATAAGACAAAAACAACATGTACAGATCATTTTTACAGTATTAAAACTCATTATTAAGGAACATAAAAGTGCCCCAATTTGAAGAAGGGGCATTTTGTGTAATGACCTATTAAATTTCTAACTACATAAGCACTGAGCAAATTACTGTCATAAACAGTGTCCATAAAAGACTGCCACTGGTCTTCCAACATTTATAGTATGACATGTATGTTTAACAATGGTTACCATAGTTGTTAAAGTTACGACATCAATGCAATTGTTTAAACTGCAAATATTTGAAACAAGGGTATGTTGCAGAAAAGGGAGTTCCATTATTATTTAAATAATGTAAAATAAATTTAGGTTAAGCAATAAAAAAAATTCTATTTCTCTCTCATCTATATATAATGTGTTTATTTGTCATATTGTTTTGATATGTCAAATATAATCTATTCTCCTTTGTCATGGCTACACTGGATTTTTGCAGCCAATTTATCTATTCTTCTATAGAAATACCATAACAAATATTTTCAGTTTTTTTTCTTTCTATAAAATATTTATGTTTAATTAATTTTCACTTACTAAAGAAAAGAATTGCATGAGAGAGATAAAGGCAGTTTGGAACAATAAGCAAGAGAAAATCATAAGACCTCTTCTGACTAGTGAACAATATATAAGTTACAGAAATGGTATTGAAAACTTTGAGTGGAATCTCCATGAAACATCATAATGGTATCAAACATAAAACAATATTTTAGGTGAGTGCATTATGTGTAAACGCTTATTTTTTTCATAACCAGGAATTCATACCACTCAGAAATAAAGGCTAGGGGCAAGAACCTTGCTGAGAAAATTTTTAACTTAAGACTTATTTTTAGAGATTGCCCTGGGGTCATACTGTAACTTCAGGGGAAGAGAAACTCATTCTGCAACAAAGACCTGAAAGAAAATGTTCCGTAGATCATAGTTTGTTTGTTTCATCAAGGGTTTCCCTTGTTAAAATGGAGTTGATGTACTTGCTATTGCTAAATTCTCCAAAAGCTCCAACAATAATGTTTATCCTGTGATGTTATTCACTAACAGCTACCCTGTGCTATCAGAAAAAGAGATTCTCCTGTTAAAGTACGACTAACGATACTGCATCATTCATGTAACGATATGCGTGTTGTTCTAATAGATCATCCCATTATTCACCGTTCTTGTACAGTAATGTGGAATCTGCTGGTGCTATATAAAAAAGAATAACTCTTCAGAAAAGCCTAAAACCTGTCACAGCACAGGGATCTAGCAATGCATATTTCAAACCAATCAGAGAAGAGCCCTCTCTCTCTAATACATATATACTGTGTATATATAGATTATATATATTTATATATATATATGAGTGATTTTGATAAGACTCAAATAGTGATGGCTAAATGAATGGATTAGAGCATCTCCAAACCAACAAGTCTTGTGGTACCGGTTGTTCCCGGTATGCAGTTATCAGTACCAACCAAAAGTGGTGCACGGAAGGAGAACTGGTGAATTGGTCATGGGCACCTAAGATTCATTGATGCACAAGAGGAGTGAAGGCTAGCCTATCTGGTATGAGCACAAAGAAGAGCTACAATAACTCAGTTTGCCGAAAAACTGATTGATGGCCATGATAGATAGGTGTCAGAACACCCTTGATACGTACTATCTACCTTGTGATTATTGCAGATCACGTACACCCCATCACGGCTATGGTGTTCCCTAATGGCAGTGGCCTCTTTCACCAAGATAATGCACCCTGCCACACTGTAAAAATTGTTCAGTAATGGTTTGAGGAACTAGACAAAGCATTCAAGGTGTTGCTTTGGCTTCCAATTTCCCCATATCTCAATCCGATTGAGCATCTGTGGGATATGCTGGAACAAAAAACTTGATCCATGGAGGCCCCACCTCTAAACTTGCAGCACTTAAATGATCTATTAAGGTCTTAGTGGTATATAACACATGACACATTCAGAGGCCTTGTGGAGTCCATGCCTCAACACATCAAAGCTGTGTTGGCAGAAGGAGAGGGACCTACACGATAATAGGTAGGTGGTTGGGGCTGATCAGTGAATACATATGAATTAATGATAGATTTAAACCAGCTGGTTTCCCCAAAAAATATGTGCAATTTGTATGGGTTCGGCAATAAACAAGACCAAAAATAGCATTTGAATAGGATAGGAAAATAACTAAATGGTTGAAAAGAGTTCAGATGTGAAATGTCACTTTATTGAATGGGTTAAATTAGCATGCTGTATGCCTACAGAATGTGTAATGTATACATTTGGTTACATTTGTTTATAAGAGCTTGCCTAGTTTCCTTTTTCGAGTTTGCTGGTCACATCAAAATGGTAGTAAAACATTACAATATATTGCTCACTTGCAATCCTTGCAGCTCTCTCTATTTCAGCTTGAATTGATTCATAAAATGTCCCCAAGCAGAAAGAAGGAGCACTTTTTTCATTGCATTTTTATGCAATAGGGATAATCAAGATAGGCACTCAATAGTATAAAGAAAACTATTTAAAAATGCAAAGAGACAAGCAGCTTGAGAAAATAAGTAGGTAAACATTTTAATTCGGATCTGTTCATAATGGCCATTTCATTTGTTTATCAGTTTGAACATTTTATGTTTGTAATTCATGATGCACTGCATGAATAAGGCATGAAAAGCTGAAGTCTGTAAATTAGATTAGAGTAATAGGGAAATGACCATAAATATTCATGCGTGTAGGTGTTAGAGCCATAGTGCGTCAATTCTACAACCTTTAGATAAATGGTGAAAGATATAGGATAAATAACTAATGTATCTTACTCTATAAGCCATGTATAATAAACATTTATTATAGGTATTATGTATTATAAATAAGTAAACCTTTTTAAAATGTTAGTCTTTCCTGGGTATGTACAGTAAATTACTTTAATCATTTTTTTAGCTGAAACCAGATTGAAAATTCAGCATGTTGATTGCTACGAAATATGCATTATCATATGTAAGATCCTCAATGTCTTTGAAGCAATTACTCAGTGTTATGAACCTACTGCTTGAATAGTGGGACTTTTTAACAGCTTATAGTTAAAATGTAATTTATTGCTCAGTGGGGAGTTCTTTCAAATAATAACAATAATTTCAGCTAAAGATAACTTTATCGCTTAACACGCAATTGGTCCAGAGCATTAAATTATGAGGTGGGCTCCACCTTGGTGCAGTGAAAAGACATGTGAGCAAGTATGAGGTATTTTGATGATGTTAAACGGCGCTCGATCATTTACGCAGAAGCTAACTACCTGGCCGTGAAAAAATGCATTACTTTACAGTGATTTACACACAGCCATTGACAAATATTTGCTTCTGCACAAAACATGCATGTGCGTCACTTGTCAGAAGTAAAATACAGCCCTGCAACACCTCAGCTTGAATGCATCAAAAGTCTATTGTCTGCTCGTACAAATAGGAATATTGCCAATGTATTTCTCACTGTAGTAACCTATATGGCAGGCAGATGTCACAGTTACAAGTATTTATCGCAATCTTTTGGCCAAACCGAGCTACTATAGTTCAGGGCTCTGTTCTTAAACAGCTGGAAAAGGTTCATGAGAGACATCCCCTAGATGATTTGAAAACGTTTTGGGCACGATGCAACAAATTAAACTGTTGTGATAACTCAATATTGGGCACCTCCAGAAACTTACTACATTGTATAACTCATTCTGCCACTTTGTGCTACAATTTAACTACATGAACCACCACTGTGACATGTTAAAAGAGCTAAACTGGCCGTCGCTGGAATCTAGACGCACCCTTCACCTTTCCAACCTGTTTAAGAGCTTTTCTGGGAAGCTACCACCCTACCTGAATAGGCTGCTTCCCCCAGCATTTCCCTCATCCTATAACCTCCGATTCAGGACCAGCACCTTACTTACAATACCACAACACAAAAAGATCGTGGCTTGATCCTCATTTTCCTACAGAGCACCACAATTATGGAATAACCTCCCAGACGCCATCAAATCTTCCCCCAGTCTAAAGTCACTTAAGAGATCTCTATTAACATACCTCAATAAGGAATGCACCTGTAAACATGTAACATAGTGACTATATACAGAATGCACCTGTAAACATGTAACATAGTGAATATATTAATTTTCTGTTAATCTGTATATTTGTGCTATTTTTTTTTAATATCTTGCATTTTATTACTTTGTATTTCTGTAACTACTGTAACAATTCAATGTTCTTGAACCCAGGACATACTTGAAAACGAGAGAAATCTCAATGTATCCTTCCTAGTAAAATCCTTTATAAATAAATAAATATTGATACCTTTAAAGACCCGAGTTAGCTTAATCTCCGAAGTGAAAGGGTTAATCATGGAATATTTTTTTCTATCAGTTCATCCAGGGTTTTACAATAAGTCACATTGGTTATAACTAAACATTACACTCCTCTAATATCCAGCGTCCTCCGTCCGTGCCATTCTCAAACTGCGTGAATATTCTACAGGTCTATTCAAAGAAAGGTGAAACTCAGGAGAATGACTGAAGAAGTGAAAATACTAGGTCAAAATACAGGAAAAATTCTCCCATTTATCTCATTTTCCAAATTGGCTGCTTGGTCTAGATTGCTCTCTTCTCCTGCCAATTCTCCTGATTTTCACCTTTCTTTGAATAGACCTGCTAGTGTTACTGAGGAACAGTACAGATCATGGGTAACATCATGGACAGAGAGTAATGTGAACAACACACAGAAAGTGTTTTTTTCTGTATATAGAAAATACACTTATCTCTGCTAATTGAATGACAAAAGTGTCATTTTCACATTTGTGTTTTTATCTCTTTTGGCGGGTACCTGAAAGGAGTTCCATGCAGTGATGGTTCTTCCACTGTCTAGGACAGTTGGTGCTCTACGAGTAATGGTTGCAAATAATAATGACACCAATCTACTGGCAGTGGAAAGGCTATGCATTTTTTTAAAAAAACTGACAGTAGCTTTGGTTCCATCAAATTTAGGTGGACCATTGATTTGGTTTGTCCAAAATTCAGTTGAGATATTGAGTTTCATTTAAAATCGGTTTGTTGCTGGTAATGGAGCCTATGCACGTGATTGTTACTACAAAGCTATTTAATGACTCCATGGTCACAAAGGTAGGGCCCTCCAAATTACTACCCCCTTAAATCATGGCAGGTGGTCAATTTTGCAGTTCAACCACTCCTGATCCCCATTCCTGGTCTGTGGGATTGGGGTAAAATTACATAAGAGGGTCTCCCATTCACTCAATACCCCCAGCCTATAACTGGTGTGTTTTTTTTTTCAAAGGCGGTCTCAGTCCATCTTCTCTAATATAACCCCTCACCTACTAGCCATGAATGTAGGGGACAACTGGAAGCCAAGCTGCATGATATTTGTTTTTATTACAACTCTCAAATAGTACTTGTACGTTTACTAACATGAACGGAAAAAGAATCAAATGGAAATCACTCTAATGCGTTTAGTTTTTTACTTCATTCATCTTGATGTCCGTTCGTTGATTTGTTTTTCAGATCACAGTTTGTATAAAAGAATGCGTGTGCCTACTAAACAAACACATTTAAGATTCCAAAGCTGTAGAGTGGCTCTTTTATGTTGGTTGTTTTCCTTCAATGGCTCTCGTCCTGATAGATGCCTGGAGAAGCTGTTGTCAGAGTCTATAAAGAACTTGGGAAGTTTATAACATATGCCCAGGCTAAGGCCACTTAAAACATGCTCAGCTTAAAACATCACCACATGCCTCTGGCACAAATTGCTATTTAACCCTTTGTAAGAGACAGGAAAAAAAAGATGCAAGCTAAAACCACATTTTATGTACATTGCTTCAAGAATTTCTAAACATTAAAACCAAGTAAATTATGTTATTTTAATATTTAATACACTCATACAACCTGAACAGAAATAGACCAGGGTTCATAAAAGAATTAGAGGTGCACATCTTCCTTAGAAACTGAATATTTCAAAAAGGGTCTGTAACATATAGATTGTAATATAGGAATAGTTTTTAGCATGCACTATTTATCTGATGAAACTTAACTAAGAAGTGGTAAAATACTTTAAATAATTTTTATTAATATAATAATAAAATAATATGTAATTAGCATGATGGCATTTTTGTGAATAACCCCTATGTTATTTTTAGATCCAAGTGTATTTTCAGTCACCAAAGTGACAGGAGAAGCTTTACAATAAAAGTGGATTTTAGTATTGGGAAATGACAGCAAACACCAGTACTCTCTGGATTATTATTATTATTATTCTTTATTTATAAAGCGCCAGCGTATTCCGCAGCGCTGTACAATAGGCACAGTATAGACAGGGTTACAATACAATACAATGAACAACATTTGACAAACAGTACAGGAGGAGATGAGGGCCCTATTCCCGTAGGAACTCACAATCTAGGAGGGTTGGGGTTGGAAACAGGAGGAGAGGACTGCAAGGTGAGAGAGATACTGATTGATGGTTGCGTCAGTGAGTTGAGTGGTAGGCTTCCCTAAATAGGAACATTTTAAGGGAGCGTTTGAAGGAAGAGAAATTAGGGGAAAGTCTGACAGTACGAGGGAGAGCGTTCCAGAGAGTGGGGGCTGTGGGGGCATGTCAGCTTTGTGAAATGTTGGGGCATGTTGACCCTGCAATACTGGCAATTTTCCCTGATATTGCGATACTGGGAAACACTGAAGCCTTGTGAATAGCCCCACATGTGGATATAACAGCCATATGTGGCAAATACAGCTACCCTGTATAGCTTTTAATCTGCAATATTCACAGGATGTATTTTTATCTACCGTAATGCGTTCTCTCATTAAACAAGGAGCACACTATTTGCAATTCTGGGATTGAACTCTATTAGCAACACAAAAATGGCATTACAAACCTACATCTTTTTTTAAATTAAAGTTATTTGGGATCCTGATCCCTTATTGTGGGGAGCTGTAAAGCCTTTGCATATTCCTATTACTGGCTCAGTTATGAGCCAGGTGCTGTATTATACTTTGATCGCAGCACTATACTCTTCTGGAGTACGTAGAACTCCATGGAGAGTTATGTAAGTACATGATCTCATGGTCCAGTGTCTGCAGTATGTCTGCAGAAGTACACTAGAGAACTATTTGTTCTCGCCGTCTTCCACTTCTGAGTTGAGAGGAGGCACGTGATTATGCCTTCTTCTTGAGCGATGAGAGTAAGAATTGAAGTTTTATAATCCACTTTTTCTGCAGTGTTAAGGGATTTGCAAAATTACTCTACACCAACTGTTGGGAGTTGAGACTTTTATATTTTGGCAGCACAAATGACTAAGGAGTAACTTGATATTTTTCTGCCTCTCTTAACTCCTTCACTACTGAGATCGAGATATCTCGGGCTTCAAAGGCACCATCCGGTGACCCGATGTTGAGATATCTTGATCTGCTGATCTGCAGCCCAAAAGCAAAGACAATTTGTTTGCTGCAAATGAATTTCATATGCTTTTGGTCTGCAGAAGGTGCTCCCAAAGAGATAAAACTGTAAAATCGGCTGATGAATGCTCTGAAATATCAGGCTTTCAGCAGCTGATGCAAGGGGGAGGAAAAAGAAACGAGCTACAGCTGTGATGGTTGTAACTTAATTTGGTAGTAGATGGCGCCATCTATTGGCCAAATAGGTTATTTACAGTAAAAATTATTTCTTACAATATAATCAAGAATGATTTTACAAATAAACACTGGTTTATGTCCATGTTTTATTGTTTTGGAAAATCACTTGGTAGGGAAGGGGTTAACATTAGCACCTCCTATACAAATTTAAGAAAGCAAACATAATACTAATGCATTCGTTCAATTGGAATAGTAGGGAATTGGTTCACATGCTGAACCATTACAGTTAATGATCCCTGTAGCACTCTAAAAGTGGCAATTGTACAACCAATGTCATTGAATAGTTCTGAATTGTTTTTTCCCTGTTTCACTCTGCTTTACACATAGCATTATAATGATCTTGTGAATTTTGTCTAATGTATTCTCTACCAGGAAGATTGAATACATTGTCCAAGATTTCAAGTTAGGTGTAAACGTAACCAAGCCAATGTTCACCTTAGTAAATAAGTAATCCAAAGCTAGAAATGAATGCACGTTGGATGTAGTTACCCAGAAGATCTTTAGATTTCAAAGTTACATCTCTCAGCACCATTATTTTCAAGCAATACTTCAAAGACTTTACAAAACATGACAACATTGCTATAAATGTTAAACAAGCTCTTTGATGAATAGACTGAATTTAAATAACTCAAAGATGAAAAATGTGATAATTGCTAAATATTTGCTGTGATGGAAAGAACTTGTTACAATGCTAGACTGTTGTACTTCTATAACTGCAATTCTGAAACCAAGCGCACTCTGACATATCATCAAAGAGAAGCACATTCATCGCACTTTGTATGCATCTATGTTTCAACAATTTTATTATTATTCAACATTAAGCAAAACTTGAATAATAAAAAGATGTGTCTTTTAATGTGCTTTTGAGATAATAATTCATTACATTGGATGAATTTAGGGATTGAAGAAAATGTTAATTTTCTAGATGTAGAGCTTTATACAGCACGTTGTTGCCATTTGGTATTGTAGAGGACGGCAAGGCTGGGTCTTGGATGGGTGTTATGTTTCACCCTTCTTTGGGTTGGGGCAACCACAGGGCTAACCTTCCTGTCCAGTAAGAGGTTTAAAGGTCAGCAACTCGCAGAGAGGATTGTGGGAATTGAGGAGAAAGTGCTCAGTGGTAGCTTTGTGCGTGTTTCAAAACAGTAGACTTGCTGTGCCTTGCTGGAGAGGCTTCTGTATTTCTGGGAAAGGATTCCTCCAGGCTTTGGGACTGTGTAACATGTTGGTGAGCCACCCTTATTTTCAGTTATTTTTGTGCTGAAGATTTGGACTTTGCTTTGATTACGCTGAAGACAAGCGTGTATTTTTTATGTTAACCACTTTTGACTGCCCTGAAACAGAGAATAAAACGGTTTTGTTTGTTCAAGATGTTGTGCAGGTGCTCTGTGCCCCCCAAACATCACAGCATCACAGTATGTAAGGCTTAAACCCAACATCTGACAAATGCACACCATCATGACGCATAAGGTTCCCATTATCCCCTTCTAATTCCAAATGACGCACTGCAACTCCCCAACTCCTCCACGAAATGCGAATCTACCCGATTAACCCTTTGCCGAGTCCTCTGAAGCGCCCGAGGAGCTGCAAATGTTTTCCAACAAGGCCGCGAAACAACCTCAGACCAAATCAAAGAAACACCCTCAAAAAGAGCATAACAACGTGCCAAATCCTGCTTAATATAATACAGCGGGTCCACTGACCTAACCACCCCAAAATTATTTCCCCCCCATGAACAAGCAAAATAACGTTATGAGAAATCCTCCGAGACAACAAAGGCAACTCCCAAAAAAGTTAACCTGTGACCATAGCAAACCACGGATACCCAACCACCACAACCCTGATTCCTCCCGTTTGGTCGATGTCCAGCTCATTGTGCTGTCCAATGAACGTGTGAGTGACCGAAGATCCACACGATTCTAGGAACACCTGCAAAATACAGAAAATTAGGATGACATCCGAACTAAAGCGCCCTGAATGCTACCTACCAAGGCACGGCAACATTTCTGCTGAAACCCCAGCCCCTGCAACCACTGTAGCAGCACCAATACGTAAGGAATGCGACGGATCCAAACCCAACTCCCCAATGCATCTCCTAAATACTGTGGCAAATTGATATCGCGTACGGGGATCTCCTAACAGATGCACCAAAAAGGAACCCTCCCCAACGGATGCAGTGCCAAATAATTCCTAACAAACACCCAAGAACAACCCTCCCCAGAGACCCTACCCAGAGTAACCAAAACCCCTCTCCCCTTCTGGTCCGTCTTGGACCACGCTATAAAAATCCTCACCCCGCTGTCCGAAACCGTCAAATGCCCCCAAAGTAAATTAGAGTTAACCCACGAATTATGCGTAACAAGCTCCCCCAACCGAAGTGTGTAGTGTTTTAGTGCAAATTAAATTTCAACATATTGGAAGTGACAACCATTGTGTTAAAATTATTTGAAAAGGTTTGAGATCTGTTTTTCCTTTAAGAACCACTGTACTCAAGCTATATTGTAATGCAGCAATGCTTTTTCTCTCTGCCTGCCAAAAAAGGCTTACCTATAGCATACATATACAGAGGGACACCTCTATATATTTGAGTGTGAGTAATGGAAAGTAATTTCAGGATCCGGTGGTTTTATGGAAAACCACTTAGTAGGGAAAGTGTTAAGTTACTACGTCCAAAGACTTTGGCTTATCTACAAAAGCACACATTAATAACATCTTCTTTCTATACATACAAGCCAGGTATTATTTATAAAAAAAGAAAAACACAAAATATATATGAACTCTTTCCTATGTTGGATGGCTGAATCATACTCTGCTTCATATATCTAAAACTTTTATTTCAAAGATCTAGCTTGGGATTTATTAATTGTTCTAAAAATAACTGTTTGTGTCTGTAGCTAAGTTGAGATACATAAGCTAACATTGACTTTCACTCTTAAAATGATGAATTATCCTCTGTTACTGTACTGTAACATTTCTGAACTTCCACAGTAATGAGAAATGAAGAAAAATAGATTAGCTAGTTAGAATGGAAAGGCAGATTTTGAAGTCTCCAGATAATGTGTTCACTTTTCCTGGATCCGGTGTATTAACCATCTCTTCACATATCTATTCCATCACATTTTCTAATATCTAGTCTGTCACAAAAATATGAGGTTTGCAGTACTGGAGGTTTTAAAAACGAGAGAAATCTCAATGTATCCTTCCTGGAAAATTCCCCTTAAGGACCAAGAACGTACTATGTACTTTATGGTCCTTTAACCTCTCTCCGTCCCTATACTCACCTCTCACCTTGAAGCCAGCCCAACAGTTTTATGGGCTCCAGCCGTCACGATAATGTCATTGCTGTGCGTGATGATGTCATTTTCAGACGCCCCCCGGTGTCTGCAGGGAGAACCTGAAAGGGGAGGGGGAGGTCATTTAGACTGCTCTATCTTCACAACCGCTGCAGCTAAAAATAAAAAAAAGGTACTACTGGAAAGGGCAGAGTCTTCCCTTTTTAGTGGTGCCTCTCTTTAACCCCTTAGGTGCTGGATCGCGATTTGCTTCTGGAAGTGTCTGACATCTTGGATTTCAACCAAGCCTCTGGGTTTGAATGGCGAGAATGGCGGGAAATGGTGAGAAAAGGGGTATATAATATGTGTGGGTTCCATAAACTAGTAAGAGAAAAATTAGACCTAAACACAAACGGCGTAGAAATGTAAAAACAGTCCTTTCGAACAGACAATGGTCAAACCACCTGGTCACTATGGGGATAAACAAAAACTACAGTCTCCCCGACCATTGTGATATGGTGCATGGCATATTTCACCGACATTCCAGAGAGAGGGATCTGATCTCTAATGTCAGGGGAAGAATCCAGTCCAGGAGTTCAAACTGACACCAAGCTTCCTCAGCAGCAAGGAATTGATGAGGCATAAAGTAAATGGATCCTGCTTTATTGGCAGACCGGAGAGAGTGAGACACAGTGGCTGGAAGCTAAAGTGCAGCCAAGATCAAGAGACCACAAATGAAAATATGCTAAAGTTTGAGGACGCCAGTTTTTGTTCGCTTAACCCATTACCGTCAAGGGCTCAGCTGAGAGGCAGGTGGGTTTAAATGTTGCAAGCCGGCATAGCACAACCCGTGTCTTTCTGGCACTCCTATGGCACGACTCACTTCTTTTGTGGCCAATAGCCATCTTTGGCTGCATCGGGACTGCCTGAGCACCCCAGACCAAGATGTGTGGGGTTCAGGCCAAACAGAATAGTGCCAGAGTAGACACTTTTTCTTCTAACTGTATGACAAATTTCCCATCAATGTAATACATTTACCTCTAATTGAATTACCAACCACATATGTCACAGTACCCGGTTTCTGGTGGTATTATTGTGAAAAACAGCCTGGTAGATCATCACTTATTTTAGACTCCACACTTCTCTTTAATGTCAACCTCATGGTTCTTGTTTATAGCACATAGTTTTTTAGCTGACTGTTAAACCACATGACCTGTAATTATATTGATTGACTCCACTTTTTAAAAGGTTTTGTGATTATTCTGTATATAAGTCTTCTGTCAAATATAAATTAAATCAAGTACTAGTTATTATTATTTCTTTTGTTTTTTACTGATTTGACTGTTCCTCATTCTGGTCCTTTCCTTTATTTTTATGTTTTTCTTAGATACAGTTTATTATTTTATTTGTGTTTATGTATCCTGTGTAGTCTTTATTTTAGGTGATTATGTTATTGTAATACTTTTATGTTAATATTCAAAATAAATTACAGCAGTGAAGCACTTTTATAAATATAAATGATGTATACATTCTGTGATACACAAAAGGAATGCAAATTTGTTTCAATTTTTCAGATCATTGAATTTCCTAATAGCTTTGTGTTTGTTTCACTAAAGCATGAGGCAGATAATATACATTTTGATAGTAGATACTAATTATCCATAAAAAGGTCTAAAGGCAGCAAAAATATTATAAGCTGAAGTTGTTATAGTGACTAGAGTGCCCCATTGAATGGTCATCAAAGTTCCCTGCATATATTTGGTGCAAAGAGATCCCCTGTCCTTGTCACTCTGCCTTCATTTCTTTGTGGCCACAGTAATATGCAAAAACTGAATACTAGTTAGTAATAATAGTAATAGTACTAATAGTAATTTTGCAGGGGTGAATTCTAATGGGAATTAAGTTTCCTCACTATTTTTGAAGAGGGAACAGAGTTCCCATTCAGCTCATAGTCTCGGAGGCGTTTATATTTAAGCGCTCAATGGTTTCTGTAAGTTTCTTCTGGCAGCCTGTCTCTGTTGGGGTGCCCCAAGGTTCTGTACTGGGCCCATTTTTTTCAACATACACTGCCTCTCAAGGTAAACTGATCGGCTCATTTGGATTCCAGTACCAACTATACGCTGGTGAAACTCAAATATACCTCTCCTCCCCTGATCTTTCTTCTTCTCTCCTGGATCGAGTCACTGACTGTCTCTCTTCCATCTCAAATTGGATGTCTTCCCGCTTCCTTAAACTCAATCTTGCCAAAACTGAAATTCTCATTGTTCCTCCCTCCAAGAAAAAAACAATGCCACCTTTCTCGTTATGAGTAAATGGAATGCTAATTAGCCCGATTCCTCAAGCTCGCTGCCTTGGTGTCACTTTCGTTTCTGAACAAACGTTCTCTCCCCACCTCCAGATAGTGACAAAATCCTGTCACTATCAACTCAAGAACATTGCCCGTGTCTGCACCTTTCTGATGCAAGATACCACAAAGGTTCTGGTTCATGTGCTTGTCATTTCACGACTTGATTATTACAATTCACTCCTCAATGCCCGTATTGGCCCTTTGCAATCTAATGAATGCAGATGCCAGGCTTATTGTCACACTAGACCACCCTCGAGTAACTCCCCCCTCTGCCGGTCCACCTATTGGTTTCCTGTACGTCTCAGGATACAGTTTAAAATGCTGATGCTCACGATCAAATCGCTCAATAACTCGACCCCTCCTTACATGTCTTCATTAATCCTCAAGCACATCTCATCTAGATAGATAAATAGATTGGGTATATAGCAATCTGTTAAAAAAAAGGAGTGTTAAACTTATGGGATAAGTATACTCTATACATTGATGAAGATTGATAGCCCGGAATCTGTCTACATTAAGAAGCAGAGGCTAAAAGGGCATTTAATAAATGAGCTGACCGGGGCTAAATCAACTCTCTTATGAGGAGTTCTAGACTTGTGAGAACTGATCAGTGATCACTGATAGAAGTGAATAATGAGTTCCTTCAATAGACTGCTATGGATGAATTAACTCTGCAATACTGCCATATTGAAGATGCAGACTTTTAATTAGAGATTTCTGTTTTAACATGGGCATGCACCCAGCCTCTGCTAATAAAGTGCTGCTAGTAAAGTGCTGGTTCAGATTGGGAGTGCTTTAAAAGACACTGCATATCCCCCTATTTTCTATAGATTTGGATGTCAAATTAATCTGCAATATCTAAATTATATTGAATCTAGCAGTTTGTTTAAGCCCTACTTGGACAGACACGGGTGGAATGTCTGCTCGTAGCCTGATCCGAAATCACTGTGTTTTCAAATAATTTTGGATTACCTGCAAGCAGGGTCGGTGCTAGACCATTTTGTGCCCTAGGCAAGACCAGTTATTTGTGCCAACCCAAAAAATTGTTAACTGTGGAAATGCAGGGGAACACACATACTGTGCGTGAGGGGGGCACACATTGTGCATGGGACGGACACACATACACATTGTGCATGGGACGGACACACATACACACTGTGCACAGGGGTCGCACACGGTCATTCGGTGCCCATCTTACCCCTCCGCTGGTCGGGCCTGGGATCGGTCTGTGCCTCTTTCTTTCCTCTGCCTCTTTCTTTCCTTTGCCTCTTTCTTTGATCTGCCTCTTTCTTTGATCTGCCTCTTTCTTTCCTCTGTCTTTCTTTCTTTCCTCTGCCTCTTTCTTTCCTCTGCCTCTTTCTTTTCTTTCCACTGGTTTCCTTTCTTTCCACTGCCTTCCTTTCTTTCATCTGCGTCTTTCTTTTCTCTCCTTTGCCTCTTTTTTTTCTTTCTTTCATCTGCACTTTTTTCTTTCTTTCTTCTGTGCCTTTTTCTTCTGAGCCTCTTTTTTTCTTTCTTTCTTTCGTGCCTTTCTCTCTTTCTTTTGTGCCTTTCTTTCTCCTGCCTCTTTTTTTCTTTGATCTGCCTCTGGTGCCGCCTGTGTGTCACCATAAGATGCCCACCTTCTGCGCCGCTAGCGGGGGTCTGCGAGCAGACAATGCCGGCTTTGTGAGCCGTGACTGCTGGCTACACAAGCCGCACAATGAGTAACAAGTACAATAATGGAACCCGGGTTGGGGCTGGCTGCGCCCCTAGGCGGCAGTGTACCCTAGGCAGTTGCCTAACTTGCCTACTGGGAGCACCAGCCCTGCCTGCAAGGGCTAAACAATAAATTGATGAATAATTAATTTGTATACTGTATTTTCGCTATTCTGATTACTACTCTGGGGCTCGCCACATCTTTTATTTATTTATTTTTTTAAAGACCTTTTTTTTTTACTTTGCAAAAACACTTTTTATTCTTTGATCATTTTGTACTTTATAGACATTTCTGTTTTTTATTTTAAAAGGCTTTTTACTTTTGTAGCAGATCTTTTTATTATTTATAAATGACCTTTTTATTATTTATAAATGACCTTTTTATTATTTAAACACATTTTTATTGATTTAAGCTCCTATTAGGAGAATAGGAAACTTTTTTATTTTTTTTCCAGGAATTTTACGAAGCCAATTCGGGTCAATTCAGTGGTTATTGACACAATTCGGTGGGTTTCCGATAACTGCTTCGTTGACTCAGTTTTTGGCAAAAAACTGTGAACATTCACTAAATAGTGAATTCACTGTATTTTCGGAAAAATGAAATCATGGAAGTGTGCCGAAATACGCCGAAACACAAAGCACCGAAATAGCATGCAATTTAAAATAATAATATTATTATTATTATTATTCTTTATTTATAAAGCGCCAGCATATTCCGCAGCGCTGTACAATAAGCACAGTATAGACAGGGTCACAATACATTGAACAACATTTGACAAACAGTACAGGAGGAGATGAGGGCCCTATTCCCGTAGGAACTCACAATCTGGGAGGGTTGGGGTTGGAAACAGGAGGAGAGGACTGTAAGGTGAGAGTGATTGATGGTTGCATCAGTGAGTTGGGTGGTAGGCTTCCCTAAATAGGAATGTTTTAAGGGAGCGTTTGAAGGAAGAGAAGTTAGGGGAAAGTCTGACAGTACGAGGGAGAGTGTTCCAGAGAGTGGGGGCTGCGTGTGAGAAATCCTGCAGTCTATCATGGGAAGAGGTGATGCGGGGAGAAGCTAGGCGCAGGTCACTGTTTGACTTTAGGGAGCGGGCTGGGGTGTATAATATAACATTTTTCATTTCACTAAATGCCAAAAAATCCAAACAAAATCTTTAGCTACAGGCCTATAGAGATCTTAATCTGTCTTAATTGTCTGTGTTTGCAAATCGTAATGGGCCGGTCTGGATGAAGTCCAGGGCCATTTTTGTGTCCCAGTCCAGCCCTTTTTGTCTATGCTTTGTAGTGTGTGGTTTGCGCCCATGCACCAATACCATTAAGCTGCTCACCTCTTCTACGATTATTATCTGCACAAAACTGTAAATTCTTACAACAGAAAATAAGTCTGTTCTATCGGTCTCTATGACCTGGCAAAACTAACTGGATTATGTCTTTCTATTATACAAGTAAAAGGACTATTTATTACAAATCCTTCATGAATGAAAAATCTTTCCATTAATGGGTTCTGTGTGTATAGATAATTTCTCACATTTACAGCACCTACTCAAATGTGCAAACAAATAGGATATAATTACTTTCAACATATTCACTTAATTTGATTGATGATCATAATTCAGACAGACTAATTCCAGGTTAATTAGAATAATTGGAAGAACGGGTGAACAAATGCGTGTTGAAGACATGTAATCTGGAAGATCGATTAATGGAATAGCTCTTGGCTTAAAAAGTCAGATTATCTTAATTACAAAACTATTTTAAGTGCTAGACAGGTATTTTTATTAAAGAGTTGTATGCATTAAAAAAAAAGAGCTAGATTCCAAGTCAAGTGTCAACTAAAGTTGTTTTAAACTTACCAACCCCATAGACTTTTAAAACATTGGTTGTCCAAGGTGTTTAAACTAGAAGCTTTTCTTGTGCTTCATAAAGATTTGTACTTGCTTGGAATAATATTTTCCATTATGGTGCACTAAATCACATAGCCACTTCTGTCATAATTCATAATGTGAAGTCTTTACACTGATTGTGCAAGGAAATCAAAAATGTCTTCTTCAGGACCGCAGAAAAGAAGCTGTGTTCCTGAAGCCCAACCACACACAACTAAACAATTTGAGTGGATCAGTTACCTGTATCAGTAGCCACATGCTTTTATGCACACACCTACTAAAAAATCTTTGCTTCAAGAAAATGAGCTTAGTAAAGCAAAAAGTATTTAGCAATGAGGAGAGGCGTGTTCAGTTCCTCAGCCACTGCAAGTACTTAGTTAGCAACTTTGCACTGAACGTTGTGCTGTAGTTCAGCGATCAGCATTGCTAACAGCACTTGCAGCTAAGTCGAGAGGTGCTGCGGGGTTAGCTGTGTGTGACGTGGAAAAGATGGCCGCCTCCACGGAGCAAATAATCCAATAAGGAAATGTTCAGTTTGAAGTTTTGGTGGAGCGAAACACCAAATATTTATTGGAACATGGTAAACATTAACACTAAAGTGGTAATAAAATGGACAAAAGCGGATATTGCAGAAACAGCATCTTTCATTAAGCAATCCTCTGCCCTTTTGCTTCAATATTCACAGCCAAAGCGTTCAGTGAGAAATCTGCAGCAAACTGAACTGCTGCAATGTAGCAATTCAGCAGCTGCTAAGGAACTGAACAGGCTTTAGGTCTACATCAGCCATTCCCAGCCTTTTGTATCAATATATAGAGTCATAAACTTAATTTTATATCCATACACTTCCAGTCAAAATTTTATACAAGGGAAGAAAGGAGGGGGGGTCCTAGTGGCGCAACAGTTATATACAACAAGTTTCAATGTCGTACCTTGAATCAACAGATGTATATATACCTAAATGATTCACAATCATGCAGCTTCACTAGTGCAATTTCAGAATAAAGTGCTGGTGTCACAATTGGTATGGTACTAAAAGCAGTAGTTTACACGATATCAAAAGTGCAACAGTTCATACGGTATTAAAAATGCAGCAGTTTATGCATTAATAAAGTGCAACAGTGACAACCTGAGTGCGTAGGGAGGGCTTGGTATAGCACGTTGATAGATACTTGAGAAAAAAGAAAGGTGGCGCAGATGTCTGCGTCGGCGTTATGGTGATTGGTGCAGTCTTAGTGTACAAAATGACCTTACACTTGTTTCTTATGTGTATTGAAGGTCTACCGTCCTTAGTATCTTTATCTGTATTCTGAAGTCCTAAGGTAACAGAATGTGCACTGAACGTGCTCTGCCTTGTGCTTGATGCAGCAGTTCCTCCTATGACGTTGGTTAACTCCGCTCGAAAGTGGGAGATAAGGAACGGGGGGAAGAGAGAAAAAACAATGATAGTGCAGCAGCGTTTTATGCTAGTAAAATCTCTTGTGCTCAATAATTGCGCACTTACAAGAGCCAGAGCCACTTAAATCCGGGCTCTGGAGTTGAACTCCTGGTGTCAACTATAGGGTGACCACTTCCCTTCTTTACTGTGACGCCTTCACCTCAGGTGGAGAGACATAAACAGGGGGAGAAAAAGTGCTCTCATGGCACAGCATCAGTGGTTACGGACTTGTTACAAAAGAAGGGGGGTTGGTTACACTCACCAATTGAGGAGCCTTATTGTTCCAGGCTCAACTGCTGTGCGTGTGGTACTACTTGGTGGTGAGTACCGGTACCTCTTTACAGCTGCTACTTCGGATGCTGGTTGTGGTGTCCGTGTGGATCCTGGGCAACTTGCCTGAGCCCCTCTCCCAGGACACCATCTGTCTCTACTACTCCTGTGTGTGTCCTCTCCAGTCACATGGGGGTGTGAGCAGCTTCATGGAGCCTGTAGTAAGGGGACAGGGCCGGACATTCCCTGCACAGCCTCAGCTTCTCGCAAACACCCCTTTCTAGCAAAAGGGAATGGACCATTCCCTTGTTGCTAGAAAGGGTGTTTGCGAGAAGCTGAGGCTGTGCAGGGAATGTCCGGCCCTGTCCCTTACTACAGGCTCCATGAAGCTGCTCACACCCCCATGTGGCTGGAGAGGACACACACAGGAGTAGTAGAGACAGAGCTGGTGTCCTGGGAGAGGGGGCTCAGGCAAGTTGCCCAGGATCCACACGGACACCACAACCAGCATCCGAAGTAGCAGCTGTAAAGAGGTACCGGTACTCACCACCAAGTAGTACCACACGCACAGCAGTTGAGCCTGGAACAATAAGGCTCCTCAATTGGTGAGTGTAACCAACCCCCCTTCTTTTGTAACAAGTCCGTAACCACTGATGCTGTGCCATGAGAGCACTTTTTCTCCCCCTGTTTATGTCTCTCCACCTGAGGTGAAGGCGTCACAGTAAAGAAGGGAAGTGGTCACCCTATAGTTGACACCAGGAGTTCAACTCCAGAGCCCGGATTTAAGTGGCTCTGGCTCTTGTAAGTGCGCAATTATTGAGCACAAGAGATTTTACTAGCATAAAAACGCTGCTGCACTATCATTTGTTTTTTCTCTCTTCCCCCCGTTCCTTATCTCCCACTTTCGAGCGGAGTTAACCAACGTCATAGGAGGAACTGCTGCATCAAGCACAAGGCAGAGCATGTTCAGTGCACATTCTGTTACCTTAGGACTTCTGGAAGATAAAGATACTAAGGACGGTAGACCTTCAAATACACATAAGAAACAAGTGTAAGGTCATTTTGTACACTAAGACTGCACCAATCACCATAACGCCGACGCAGACATCTGCGCCACCTTTCTTTTTTCTCAAGTATCTATCAACGTGCTATACAAGCCCTCCCTACGCACTCAGGTTGTCACTGTTGCACTTTATTAATGCATAAACTGCTGCATTTTTTAATACCGTATGAACTGTTGCACTTTTGATATCGTGTAAACTACTGCACTTTAGTACCATACCAATTGTGACACCAGCACTTTATTCTGAATTGCACTAGTGAAGCTGCATGATTGTGAATCATTTAGGTATATATACATCTGTTGATTCAAGGTACGACATTGAAACTTGTTGTATATAACTGTTGCGCCACTAGGACCCCCTCCTTTCTTCTCTGATATCTGCACACCATTTCGAGAATCTGTGCCATTTCCTAGACGGCAGCAATCAAAATTAGCACCCACACCTAGACAAGAGCGCCCATACCGATCCTCCATTTTTTCCCAAAATTTTATACAAACCTGACACTCTTCTGGACCTGACCTTAGAGTATATGAGTGACAGTGGAACTGTCAAGTAAACACTAGGTGACTAAACTAGCATTTAAAGTGCAGTATTCAGAATACATACGGGGTTATTCACTACACTGTCTGCTTTAGTTTAACAAGAAGGCAGTGTTGCAAGCTAAGAACAAACTTCAGCATTTCATAAAAATAAAGGCAAAATGATGGAGGAGAAACTTCAATGTAGCTTCTCCTGCTACTTTTTGAATTTCTTTTTTGGCAAGCGCCAAAGTTATGCAGTAGTAGCATTTAGTGAATGACCCCCATAGTTTAATAAAAGTACAGAAAAACAAGGTTTGACAACTTTGACTGATACTACGGTGAAATTTACACTGAATAACCCCAGCAGAAACTATGGCAGAAACCTCATAAACATCCTTTTACAAACAGTGGAGATTTTGCTTCTGAGACTTTTTTTTGGTTAGCGAGAAATAATTTATTTGTGATAACTGAACACTTAAAAGTCATCAAGGAGTGTCATAATCAATCAAATGTATCACCACTGCAAGGCAAAATTACTTTTCTTTTTATTTTAGGGGAGGAAGGAGCGATACCCAGCGATAGATGGATCACCAAAATGTTTTGTTTTCTGTCCCACTCAAACTATTGCACTATTGCGGAGGATTTACTACAGCACAATGTTATAATGCTTATCACTATAGGTTTTAAAAGCAGCAGTTATGAAGATTGGATTTCTGATTGGTATGAATGAAATGGCAGTAGATGTTAGCATTAAATAGCAGTTATATTGCACTCTGGTACAAGGGCAAACACAAAAAATGGGTGTAAAATATAGGTTCTCCTATAACCCCCCGTATACATTTCAAATTATTTCAAAAGCAGTCAATACACTCCACACAAACATCCATCTGAAGTGGCTCCTATTCATGTATACTTCTTGTGTTTTTCTATAGTTTTGCGCTGATATTGTGAAATAGTTTATTACTGCAGTGGGCCATATTTTGCTATATCTTGATTATTCCCTTATTCCCTTGCTACTCATGGCATTGAGAAAATTCGCCTGGAGACTCAATCCAAGTGTACTTGTTATTTGCGTTATGCTATGTATATGTTTATGCTTACTTGATGGTAATTGTTTAAAATGATGCATCCCTAAGAAAAGCAACAAATGCAGATAGATGTTAAATATTAGGGATGTGCATGGCTGAAAAATTTGTTTCGTTTACTTCCGTTCGTTACGTTTTTAAATCATTTTGTTTTCGGAATTTTGTAACTAATTTCGTTTCGTTTCAGATTGATTTGAAATTTCGAATCGATTTGAAATTTCGAATCGATTCGAATTTTCATATATCAATTCGATAGTTGATATCAATTCGAATTTTGGATCACTAGATAAAACCCCAATTAATCAAATTTTGCTGTTAAAAGAAAAGCTAGGGTTAAATTTTAAGCTGAGTCACAGATTTAGAATTTGAGTCAAATTAAACAGTGAAACAAAATTAATTTGTTTCATAAAGTCCTTTGCTGAGTATTACTTGTATTGTAAGTTAAGATCAATTCAGTAGTTGATATAAATTTGATAGTTCATTTCAAATTCAATAGTTGATATAAATTTGATAGTTCATTTCAAATTCAATAGTTGATATAAATTTGATAGTTCATTTCAAATTCAATAGTTGATATCAGTTATTCAAATTTTTCTTTTATGATGATGACACAGAGTAAAACAAAATAAATTTGTTATATACCGTTTCGTTTCGAATTCGTATCGTATCAATTCGTTATTCGGAAGTACTTCCGAATACAAATTAACAAATTTCGTTCCAAATTCCGAATTTTTCCGAAACAAATGCACATCTCTATTAATATATTTTTGTTTATTTGCATTAATAATCAATTTTATTTCTATTGCACCTGGAGTGCATTGTCTGCCTTCAAAATCATCTAGAAGAGCCTATATTTTGTCAGCTTTTGAGATTAGAAACACAGGTCCGAGGAATGAGAATTTTGAATTCTTATAACTTGCTTTAAATAGGAACTTTTTTCTTTTGTCCTTTTGAAGCATACATTTAGAGATTATTTTTTGTGAAGTTGGGGCTGTATGACATAGACCTTATGATATATCCATATATGTATCTCTGTATCTAAATAATTAGATGGTTTGGCTATAACTAACTATCAGGGCTATTCAAAGACCGCTCATTTGTTCCCTGCACTTAGGGGAATAAAATTCCCTGATCTTGTGGTGCATTCAGCATTCGCTGCAGGGTCCCTGAAGTTCAGGGAAAAACCCTCCGACCGCATCTGAAATACCGCCGCAAAACTGCAGATTCTAACAGAAAAACCTCCACAAAACAGCCAAAAAAATTGTGAATGCCCCCGCCAATCCCCCGCAAAACCCCGAACTGACCTGCCTCCGGAAAAAGCCTACAAGCCGATAAACAGGGTAAGAAAAAAACAAGAAAAAAACCCCACCCCATAACCTTTAAAAGCTGTTTGCAAAAAAAACTACTGCATGGAAATGCCTGAAAATTATATATAAGGCCCTATGAATAATAACAAAAAGGTCTGTTACAGAAAAAAAACGGAATAAAAATTTAGCTGAAAAATGGCAAAAAAATCCTTAAACATAAATAGACTTTTTGCTGCAAATTAAAAGAATAAACAGTTTAATAAATATTTAATAGAAAGGGGAATATTTTTTACATTGAAACCCATTCGATTCACCTGATTAAACCTGCCGAATGAAACCACCGAAAATCAGGGCATTTCACTGACATTTCGGTGCTGTTCGTTGTTCTCTGAATAGATTAACCATTGCTTCACTATGAGGAGTCCACTACCGTAGAACAACACGGTATTTCGCTGGCAATTCGCACATTATCAAAATATAAATGTATACCGCATTTGTACACATGGCTACCAATGTGAATAAGCAAACTTCCATTGGGAAGGATTGCTCTTCAAGGAGCGTCCGCGTGTTCCAGTTATATTACCACAATAAACCATTTTAGAATTGAAATTGCACCTTTTCCCCCTACAGTGCAATTTCATGGCCATTTGGTTATTCAAAAAGCAGGCAGTTTGCCAAATATTGGCGAATTGCCAACAAAATACGGTGATCTTCGACAGCAGTGAACTCCCCATAGAGAAGTAATGGTTAATCTAATCAGAGAATACCGAACAGCAGTGAAAGGTCAGTGAAATGCCCTGATTTTCGGTAGTTTCATTCGACAGGTTTAATCAGGTGAATTCTATAGGTTTCAATGTAAAAAAATATTCCTCGCTTTTAGCAAATATTTATTCAACCGTTTATTCTTTTCACTTGCAGCAAAAAGTCTATTTATTTTTTAGGATTTTAAGGTATTTTTGGGGGTTTTTCACAGTTTTAGCGTTTTTTTCTGTAACAGACCTTTTAATTATTATTCATACAAACTTCTATGTTATTCTCAGTCATTTTCACGCAGTAGTTATTTTGCAAACAGCTTTTAAAAGTTGTCAGGTTTTTTTTTCTACCCGTTCGTCCGATTGTTGGCTTTTTCCGGCCGATTGTCATCTTTTTTCAGATCGATTCGGTATTTTTTCAAATCTATTCTGCGCGTTTTCGGATGCGTTAGATGGTTTTGCAGCCTTTTTTTTTATGGATTCGACGGCCTGTTCCCTGCACTTCGGAGACCCTGCGGTGACCGCTGAATTAACTGCTGGTGCGGCGAAATTAAATCCCAAAAGTGCAGGGAACAAAAGAGCACTGGAATTCCGGTGCTCTTTGAATAACCCAAAAAGAGCTATATTTTCTAGTTTCAATTCTAAAATGGTTTATTGTGGTAATATAACTGGAACACATGGACACTCCTTGAAGAGCAATTCATCCCAATGGAAGTTTGCTTATTCACATTGGTAGCCATGTGTATAAATGCGGTATACATTTATTTTTTGCTAATGTGCATGAAATGTCTAGTGTGTAGATTTGGGAGATTCTGTTTCTGTATGTATGCAATTTATACATACAAATGGAAAGTGTGTGGAAAAAAGTTACATTACAATATGTAAATTCCATACGCTTCAGATAGGGTATCAATCAACGTTAGAGCTCAAATGCAAAGCCTTTGCTTAGTAAGAGTTAAATGTACTCTTCAAACCTTTTTATTAACATAAATAATTTAAGAAAGCAGGGTTTTACTTTCAACCCAACAAGCAGGAGATGGCTTTACCCCATTACCATGAGGTGGTTTCTGGGGATAACAGATGATTCATACATTGTAATTACAAGCATATGGTTACAAGCAATCTCTATTCAAGTGTAAACCCATTAGCTAGACAGGCACTAGTTTTAGCATAAGTTGTTACAGTGCCCTCAGTGGTTCAATTGTGTGTAAATGGTAATACCTTACCAGGTTTCTGAATCAAAGAGATTTTTGTCTTTGGGGAAACTATTGAAATACAATTGATAATTTTCAGTTTAATGTCCATCAAGCAACGTTGTCAATTGTTTGGGATCCTGATTTCACCCATTATTTTTCAAAAGATAAAAGGTATAACCTTCCTTTTAAAAATATATCATATATTCTGCGTAGTTGTAAAGAGTTTTGAGTGACATACACAAGTTGGGTTTGGTTTTTCATAAATTCATAAAGAAGAGTATAGGAGTATAGGAGTGGACCAGTATAAAGTAGCAAATGGTTTAGTATTAGTGGTGTGAACTTAGACATAAAGGCAGGGAGAGCACTAGGGTAATTCAATATGAAGACTAGGGGTTGTATTACCCATTAATACTATAATGTACCAAGGAAGTAGCTAACGTCTTTTGGAACCTTTGATTTAGGTAGTTGCGTAAGTGTCTTGGAAATGTTTTGTAAGTCATCAGGTTGTAACCAATAATTTTTATTCCACTCACTACCAATAACAAGAAAATACAATATTCAAAATCACTGGTACCTCAAGCTCAAGTATACTCAATGTGGGCTAATTGAGGAGAAATGCAAATAAATTTTGTTTATTACAAATGGACTCCAAAATGTGCTCCAGAAATTTCAACACATCAGACTTTATAGCCAATGTATTGAAATTATTTGAAAAGGTTTAACAGAACCAAGAAGCTCAAGTTAAAATGTAAATGTATTAGCAAATTTTGGCCAGCAGAGGGCTGTCATATATTTGGCTCAATCAAACATACTTACTTATATTCAATGTTTGTTCACTTCATTCAAATTTCTTTTTATATATAAAATATCTTAACCTCTTAACTGTCAATCGAGTTAACACAGGTCTTCAATGGTACCATCAAGCCCGATATCGAGTTATCTCGACTTGCAACTGAACAGGACAAAATTAAATTAAATATGTTTGTTGCAAAGATTTTCATTTGCATTTGGACTCCAGAAGGTGCCCCTAAAGTTTCGGCACCGTGGACAAGATACCCAAGGTGCTAACACTTCTAAAAATCAGCTGGGGAATGATTCTAATGGACTTTTTTCCAGCTGAAAATGCACTGTAGTAACTCCATTTGTCCAGCAGATGGCAATAACTGCCTGACAAATAGGTTATTATAGTAAGAAACACATTGGGAGTATTCCCAAACATTTCTTACTGTAAATTAGAAATAATTTTCAAAAAAAGTGTTTTTTTGGGAAAATCATTTGGTAGTGAAGGGGTTAATAGCCAGTAATAATCAAAAGACTTCTTATTTGGTATATAGAAAACCAGTTTACATTAGGACAAATGACTCAATACTTTCAGTGCAGTCCTTGTAATTCTAATGCTATATTGTCTCATGTGAAAATCTACTAGTATTTTAATAACATTTTGCTTTTATTTAAAAAAAAAACACGCTGCAACCATGTCTTTTATACAAGCTAGAATTGATAAAATTTTGATTAAAAATTCTTCGTTTAATGGTTCTGAATAAGCAAAGGTCAGCTATGGAACCATTATAGTCAAAGTGGCAAACGAGTGTCAGTTATAGTAATTATTTTGATCTATGAGCTATCAATTCTGTAAGAAGGTATTAATATTTCTTTGAGAAGCTCTGTATACTGAAAGTTTGCCAAGTGGAAGACTTCTGAATATTTAATGCTGAAAGAATATTTTAGCAATCCCTAGTTTAAAATTTGACTTTCTAATTCACTCTGACATTGTGTATGGCCCCTATCCAACAATGAAATACTTTGCTTTTGTAAGATTTCCATCATCTTTCTCTGCTGGTTTCATTATAATGGATCATTTTAACACTCTATTAAAACGTGGATCAATATAGGTTGTAGCTTTGTTTTCTTCCTTGACAACCATGAAATTAACTAATCTTGCTGGCCTTTCAACCATGGCATACTAATTTCTAAAATTCCTTAAATTTTGTTTCTCGTTTATTGAAAAACTCAGTTGGTTACATTAAAATAAAAATGAAGTGTTATTAAACACTAACATGTATCACAGAGATCAGTGAGTTTATTAAACTCAAAACAAATAATCCAATAAGATTATAGCTTTGTTTGTTTTTCACACTTTTTTTACTGAAACCGCTACATTGTTTTTTTTTTAATTCTCTTGAGGTTTTAATAAATTCCCTGGCTGGGCAATGTCCTTTATTTGATCACATTTTAATAAGCGGTACTCATTCAATGGTGTTCATGCTAATAATATTAAGTGGCAACATATTTCATAAAGAGGTAAATTTTTTGTTTTCTTTTAATCCTGTTTAAAATCAAAAATTAAATCCCTACACAAAAAAAGTCTATCAGGGTTATTCAAAGAGATCTGAATTGCTGGCGAAAGGTAACCAAACGCTGAAATTCAGCGTATGGTTACCTTTCCTGGTCATTCGGCTATCCAGAGAGCAGGTAGTTCGCCAAATGTTGGCGAATTGCCTGCACATATGGTGCCTGTTCGGTGCCTGTTCGAGGGCAGTGAAATCCCCATAGAGAAGCAATGCTTCGTCTATTCAGAGAACACAAAACAGCAATGAAAAGTTGCCGAATTGCCCTGCCATTCGGTGGCTTCATTCGACAGGTTTCTTCAGGCGAATCCCATAGGCTTCAATGTTAAAAATATTCCCGTTTTAATTCAATATCTAATAAACCGTTTATTATAATATTCTGCAGTAAAAAGTCTCTTTATGTATAGATTTTTTAGGATCTTTTAAGCATTTTTCGGGATTTTTTTGGAAAAAGGTTTTTCTGTTTTTTTTTATTTTTCTTTAAACATTTTTTCTTTTTCCTGTAACAGCCCTTTTTATTATCATTCATTGGATCTTATATGTAAATTTCAGACATTTTTGTTCAGTAGTTTGCAAACAGCGTTTCACTTTTCAAACATTCAAGCGTACTGTTTTTTTTTTCACTCCATTTGTCTGCGGTGTCGGATTTTTCTGGCGGCTGCTCTGTGCTCTGATCGGCTCCTGCTCGGGTTTCTCTGGCGTCTTCGTCGGGGTTAATCCAGATGTTTTTGCGGGTTTCGGTGTGCATTCACCTGGGTTTTGCGGTGAGTTTTCAGCAGGTTTTTGGTGACTTGTCCCTGCACTACAACGTGCTTTCTGAATACACCGCAGGGTCGCCGAAATGGGATCGCCAAATCGTACCTAATTGAAGAGAACGAAAAGTCACCGAACGTGCGGTGACTTTTCGATTCTCTCTGAATAACCCTGTATAAAGCCAGACGAAAAATCTTGAGAAATGTGTTCATCATCTGTAAATTCTTTTTTTTTCGTGAATGCTGCTTACAGCAAGGGTAAACCAAGTTTAAACTGTATATTTTAATAATCCCACATTAGAGGCACATTTTTTAGTGTGAGTACAGTTACTGTATACTAATATTTCCCTAGTTTTCAAAGCTGAAAATCCAGTCTGTGTAAAATACTGCTTTCTGCAATATTTTGTTAATATTATGGGCACTATTACAATCTTAAAATCTGTTACTGCATCGGTGTTTGTGCTAGTTTACAGGAGCCTACTATACTTTACACTAACTTTGCATTATATCTTATATGGGGAGCGCAATCAGTAATTAGTGTTAGGATTACAGTCCAAACACTAATTGCTGCACCGATGTGGTAACGAAAAAGTTAGCACCAGCTTCTTGCAGAATCAGTTAGCACCAGCTGAAACCCCCAAAAAATCAGATACTTACCTTTCATCCCGCGGCACAAATGATGGCCTGATCCGTTGCTTCTGGCCGCCAAGAGCAGAGTGAGACCGCCGCAAACCCGACGAACACTCACCGCAAAACCCACCGAACACTCACCGCAAAACCCACCTAACACTCACTAAAACCGCAAAACAGCTGGATTAACTCCGCCAAACACGCCGGAGGAACCCGAGCAGCCGCCGATCAGAGCGCAGTGCAGCCTTCGGAAAATCCCAACACCGCAGATGAATGGAGTGAAAAAAAAAAACGCTTCAATGTTTGAAAAGTGAAACGCTGTTTGCAAAGAAACTTATATCCAATGAATTAGATCCAATGAATTATAATAAAAAGGGCTGTTACAGGAAAAAGAAAAAACGATTAAAAAAAATGGCAAAAATTTGTTTGCAAAAAAATACCTAAAAATGCCTAAAAGATCCTAAAAAAATCTATAAATAAAGAGACTTTATACTGCAGGATATTATAATCAACAGTTTATTAGACATTGAATTAAAAAATTCGCCAACTTTTCACTGCTGGTTTTTGTTCTCTGAATAGACGAAGCATTGCTTCTCTATGGGGATTTCACTGCCCTTGAACAGGCAACGAACAGGCACCGTATGTGCAGGCAATTCGCCAACATTTGGCGAACTGCCTGCTCTCTGAATAGCCGAATGGCCAAGAAAGCTAACCGTACACTGAATTTTCCCTGTTCGGTTACCTTTCCGCCACAATTCGGATCTCTTTGAATAACCCTGTTAGGGACAGGATGACATTAGACAAACAATCACAAAAGGGATTGAGGACCCTATTCATGTGGGAAATTACAATCTAGAAGGGTTGAACGAGTGTTAAAACAAGAGGAGAGGGCTGCAAGGTGAGAGTGATGGATTGGTTGGGGAAGTGAAGAGTATCGGTGTGTTGGGTGGTATGGTTTCCTGAACAGAAGTGTATTTAGGGAGCTTTTGAAGGAAGACAAATTAGAGCAAATTAAAGGAAAGTTGGACAGCAGGAGGGAGTGCTCACCATTGGGTGTGAGATGCACGTGAGAAGTTCTTTAGTCTAACATGGGAAGAGGTGATAAGGGAAGAAGCTATGCACAGGTTGCCGTTGATCGGGCTGGGGTGTTTTCTTGATTAGTGAGAACAGGTAGTGGGGAGTTGAGTTAGTAAAGGCTTTGTAAGGCAGATTGAAAATTTAATTCTGTTGCATATGAGGAGCCAGTACAGAGACTGAGAATAGAGAGGTGCTTCAGAACGGCTGGTGAGGTGGATAAGCCTGGTAAATGCATTTAAGATTGACTGTAGGGGGAGAGGCGGGAGAGAGAGAGAACAGCTAGACGGTTATTATAGTAGTCATGAGACTACAAGGGCCTGGATGAGTTCCTTGGTGTTGTCAGTGATCAGAAATGGCCAAATTTTGAAAATATTGCACAAGTGGTTGCAGTAGAAGGAAGAGAGAGAATAGATGTGGGGGATGAAGGGCAGAATAGAGTCAAATGTAACTCTAAGACAGCGAACCTGGGCACTGAGCTCTGCGAACGTATAGTGATGCCATCGACAGTGATAGAGAAGTCTGAAGGTGGAGAACCATTAGAGGGTGGGATTAGTAGGAGTTCAGTTTTTGACATGTTGGTAGTTGTTTTAGAAAACATGGAATTTTGAAAAAAACTCTGCTATTTGGTCTCAATTTTAAAAACCTTTTTAAGCTTGTTGCTGCTCAGTGAATGGGCTACGGAGCCCAATCCTTTTGCACTGCCCAATATATTGTTTCCATTGCAAGAACATTGGCATTATTTGTTTTAAACGAATAAATACCAACACTCTACCCTTACCTGATCTCTAAAGCAGAAGCAATAATCCGCATAACTGATTATTTTCTTGAAAATAGAAAATGCCATGTCACAGTCACAAATTTTTGCTTACAGTATCGTGCTCTTTACATTTCAAGCATTAATGCACACCTGGTATTCTACTTTATTTGAACTCGGCAAAGGTTAATGTCAGTTGGTGAGAGCCCAACTTCTGATCTTGGTTATCGACTACACACACGGGATTCATTCTGTTTGCTGGAATATTTATTTGGTATAACTCTCCAAATTAAAATGTCATAGTAAAATCAATGTAACCTATGCCATGAAAGTAAATAACATTTCTAGCAATCCATTCCAATTACAGTACAAGAAAATATGAGACTATACACAGTTCATACTATTGTAAGAAAACTGACCTCACCAGAAACGTTTGTTGTGCATGGAGAATGCAAACAAAAAAAATAAATAGTAACAGTGCTTGACGTGTTTTTCTTGCAAGAAAAGCCATCAAAAGTGACTCCATGACTGCTGTGGTTGATTAAACACGTAAAACAAAGAAGCACTTTACTTTTTCTGACCACTTTATCTTTTTAAACTGTCCAGGGTGTGTAGAGTCCCCCTCATAAACAAATCGGGTGAAATCATTGTCTGAAGTGGAGGAGCTTCCTACACCCACCCAGTGTCACAAGGAAAAGGATTTTTAATTCCCCGTCTGCCATTCTCTTGTAAGATCAGCACGGAGAGCAGGCTGACGTCACCCTCACTAAGACTGCTCGCAATAGCAAGCATTCTCATTCTGCACATACGCACAGCTTTGATCTATCGTTCAGTGCAGGCCTACTGAACTTGCATACTTAGGCTAATGTCAGATGAAAGCAATCTGAGCGCACTCTGCGTGCATGCATAACGGACAGACGTACTGACGGAAGATACTGTAGAAACCACACAGTCTGATTTTTTTGACTGACGTAGAAAAAAAAGGGAACTATGGGAAACAAAATTAATATGGAAAATGATAAAGATCGGAAAATTATATGAAAAGCCATTTTGTGCATCAAGGTGCTGGACGTCGCAAATGCACTCCGTCTGACTGTGTCATTACGCACACAGAACGCTACGTGGATTTGGCGCACTCTGCGTGTCCGTCTAGCGGTTTTACGTTCTTGCCTAACTTGCATCCGTTTGCCACGTGCGATGTGCGTGTGCAGTTTGGTGCGCACATACTTTGTGTGTGGGTCTGGTCTCTATCGATCATGATTCTATGCTATGATGGACGTTAAACTGTGCGCCGACATGGACGTGATCACTGCGTTCATCTGATGCCGGCCTTAAAGTCCGCAAGTCCCAAGTGATGCACAATTCAGCAGCATCTGCCCAATTATTTATGGGCAAAACAAAAGGGCTCTGTCCCTTTGAAACCTATCCCTTTAAGGTTTCATGCTTGAGAGTAGAAAAAAAGACCCATATTTTTATGAGTGTGTTAGTATTTACAATTTGGATAATTTAGAATTCTGTTAAATCTGTATTAATTATTATGGTTTTATTGTTTATAGTGCATGTTGAGAGGTTAATTGGTAGAATTGTTAGTTAGAGTCAATTATGCGCTTTGAATTGTATTGCGGTGTGGCCATACTATGATTAGTTCCATACATGGGATGAAACATGTTAGATATGATGTTTTATCACAAAGCGACTTCAAACAAAGATGACTGATATGGCTTGAAGCTTTTTCTACTGACCTCAGGTGTGTTGGAAACATTTTTCTTCATTCAAGTTGTAATTCAACAAGAAACACAGAATGTTTCGTGACCTACTCCCATCACTCTCGGGACTCAAGAGCCAACACAATTCTTACAAAAACAAAATAAAATCTGCGAAAAAATGTCCTTATACTGTATGTACTCAAAATTCTACGTCCTACACAATAAAATAAGTTTAATGGTTAACTTATAAAGTCCGTTAGAAGTATAAGCCAACCAACCATTGACAAGGCAAATCTTGTTGGTGGGTCCTACACCAAACGCACAGAAAAATCATTGCGTCGTCTGACCGTTTTTGCGCATTCCGTGAAAAAATACGTCAATGCGTTCGGACGCACTTTTTCACGTTCGCGGGGAAAAATGCTTTCGTCTGACCCTAGCCTAAATAAGTATATATATATAAATAAGATTCCAAAACCCCAGAGTAATGTGATGCAATGAGTAATGTGATGCAATGATGCCTTTTTGTTGTACTAACCTGATACTTAAATTCAATATTTTATTTGCTGCAATTCGTCAGTTTTCGCTGAATGTCTGATTGCTGCTTCAGCGACTCCACTTTTAGCAAATTACAGTGACCATTCGCTAAATAGGGAATTCACCTTATTTTCGGCGAAATAAATTCCCCGAAAATGTGATGAAAAGCAGAGGATCTAAAGATCATTAGACCCTTTAGATTCTAACTTCCATAATAACCCCTAAAATGCCATAAACCCAGGGAAATACAATAAAAATAATACAATACAATAATAAAAACAATGTGGCCATTAACCCTTGATACAGAACTAAATCCAAGGCAAAAACTAACGTAATACACAATGTAATGTATAGTCTGAACATTAACCACTTCACTGCTGAGCCATTTCAACCCTGTGAAAATTTTTACGTTTAAGTGCATGTTTTTATTTCACATTTTATGACTTTTACTTTACAATGAATATGGTCATGTTGGATATCATTGGAAAGGCCAGCATCTGCCCTTTCCAATAACACCTAGAACGTACATATACGATGAGAAGGAACGGAGATATCGTGGTCCGAAAAGTATGGGAAGTTGGATGCTAATTTTTGGTGGGGGGGCACATGGGGGGGCAAGGAATAACCTAGGGGGGCAATTGCCCCCCCTTGCCCCCTGTAGAGACGCCTATGGAGCTGGGGGCATATCCATGTGAGCTGGAGGCATATCCATGAGAGCTGGGGGCATATCCATGAGAGCTGAGGGCAAATTCATGAGAGCTGAGGGCAAATTCATGAGACCTGGGGGCATATCCATGAGACCTGGGGGCATATCCATGAGTTCTGGGGGCAAATTCATGAGACCTGGGGGCATATCCATGAGAGCTGAGAGCATATCCATGATAGCTGGGGGCATATCCATGAGACCTGGGGGCATATCCACGAGAGCTGGGGGCAAATCCATGAGACCTGGGGGCATATCCATGAGTGCTGGGGGCAAATCCATGAGACCTGGGGGCATATCCATGAGAGCTGGGGGCATATCCATGATAGCTGGGGGCATATCCATGAGAGCTGGGGCAAATCCATGAGACCTGGGGGCATATTCATGAGACCTGGGGGCATTTCCATGAGAGCTGGGGGCAAATCCATGAGAGCTCGGGGCAATCTCCATGTGAGCTGGGGCAAGCTACATATCCATGTGAGCTGGGGGGCAAGCTACATATCCATGTGAGCTGGGGGCATTCTGTACATATATATATCTCGGGGGCATTTTTATATGAGGTCTGTTCTTATTGAAAGCGTTCACATGACATAAAATAAAAGTATCGGCACTCGGTATCGGTGAGTACTTGAAAAAAGTATCGGTACTCGTACTCGGGCTTAAAAAAGTGGTATCGGTGCATCCCTAGTTATATGTTCTATGGGTTACTCTTAAAAAAATAGAAATGGGAACATATTACTGCATTTTTCAAAGAAAATGTGTAATTTTAACAAAAACTAAATAAATTTTTTCACTTGTATTCTGCTGCATAGCATTTATGACTGATATGATTATATTATTTATTATTTATTTATAAAGTATTTTACCAGATAGGATACATTGAGATTTCTCTCGTTTTCAAGTATGTCCTGGGTTCAAGAACATTGAACTTGCATCCAACATGGGAAATGAGAAGGCACATAATGGCCGTGGTATTGATCGTTTTATATGTGACAAATGACAATGACAATGACAATTGCTTATCCCCTTAAGGACGCAGGACATTCCATGCCATCCTGCATTTGGCGGGCTTTAACGCCGCAGGACGGTATGGAACGTCCTCGACGGTATGGCACGTCCTCAACGGTATGGAACGTCCTCGACGTCCGGAGCCCAGCCGCAGGTTATACACACCTCCCCACGCAGCCATGAAGCCTGCTCTGTGTTTTTATAGCCTCCCGGCGCACTGACATCATCGCACTGAGTGGAGTGGGTGGAGTGAGGTCCCAGAGGAGAGGTCCCGTTGCGGGAGACGTCCGCAATCAGCATCAGATCAGTGCTGAACCGTGGAACTTCGATGACGCGCCGAGCTTGTCCTTTACATAGTAGTCGGAATGCAGAACAGCCAACTGGATAAAGCAGTTTTGTATGCAAATTTTCTTTTTGAAGAAACAAAGATGCTGTTTTGTGATGTATGTTAGTTTCAGAGTTAGCGGTAACTTTATAAAAATAGTCAAAACCCAGGTTTCTAAAAGTGGCTTACTTGGCAAACCATTTGGTACTGAAAGAGCTAACGCAAGATTAGTGTTTGACTCTAGGGAGAAACAAAATTCTCTGTGGGCATATAAAAATTGAAAAAAGCTCTCACATATTTTTGTATTCTGTTATTTTTTGCTACAAATGCATTTATGAATTATGATTACTTCAAGTACAATAAGCAGGATATCTGACCATTTTTACTATATTTATCATTGTATAGATTTACTGTATTTGGCTCAAAGGCCATTTCTGCCTGTATGTCAATAATGAGGACCCCATTTGAATTTGTGCAAATTAAGGGATGAAGGAAAGGGTTAACATTTGCCTCTACAGATTGAGCTGTGTCTGCACATAGAGTTGTCACATACCAAGTATCGCACCCTGTTCCCTATTCTTTGTCTAAGTTACTTATGTCTAGATGGTGAAACACTAACCACAAGACTAACCAAAGGTTTTGTATCTGTGAAATATTTACCTAGCCACTTCAAACAGTTTTTCACCAGTTTTAAATGTATATTCTGCATGGTGACATTATGCCTTTATATGTATAGGTCCATCTGTTCTGTAACGCTTACATTACTGCGCATGACTGTGCAAAAGGGTCCTAACCATCCTATATAATCCTCAGTAAAACTTGGGTGTGGTAGAAGAGCCCACTGACTACTTTGCTGTCTGTGTTTCATTTCTTCATCCGTGGGCTATTCTCCGCTGCAGCGTAATGTGAAGTCTCCTCTTCTGAAGCTGCTACCAGGCTATGATCAGGGATCTAGATGAGAAGCGGATTTACCTTAACAATTGGGGGCTGGTCCGGGATGACTGCCTAAGAGTGGTGAGTATGTCCGTTAGTCTTGTCTGATAGCGTACTTTACTGTCCGCTCCAGTGGTAGCCAATGCCATACCCATTTGTTTTATTTGGGGAAAATAATCCGAACCTGGTTCGTCTTATACGGCCGGATGTCCTGGGGACATAGACAGAATAGACAATATTAGGAATATTGTGATAATAATATAGCCAAGGAAGAGGAGAATCGGGTATTTTTGTACTATCTTTCCTCTGTCTATATATTTGTTTGTGTGATCTTTTGGTGGGGTCTGAGTGGTAAGGAACTGACTCCAGTCACTGTTACATTATCATGTTTGTATTTGATTGTATTGCTGAATTGAGAATTCAATGTTGAAACGAATTATGGGAAAAACATCATCCAAACTCCCTGGTCCTTTAGTGGGAGAAAATTGTAAAGAATATGTTTGTAGTGTCAGTGACACAGAATCATTCTATGTGGTCCCATGGATTTATCACCTAGCGGAATGGACTGAGGTGATGGGGAGTTGTAGTCCATTTCCATGCAATGGTGGGAATGACACGTTCCACATGGATATGATAAAAGGTCTGTGCCTTCTTGACACAGACGCTTGGCCCTATTTCCCGCCAGACCCACAATGGGATAAAGATTACATAAAACAAGGCAGAATAAATTGGTTACAATTTGCCCCAGGGTGGTTCCCCTAAGGAATAAAGACAGATACTTTAAAATCACATGTTGCTAAAGTTAACAAACCCGAGAATGTCACCCGTCAAGCAAACAAACATAAAATCGAACAGACTATAAAAAGAATGTTACCTAAAGCCCCTATTTATAAAACTCCTTTGAAACAGGGCCCCCCACCCCCGTACCCACTGCCAACGTCCCTATATCCCTCACTGACCGACGAAGATATAGAAATCCTGGCATCCACACATGCAATAAGGTCACAAAAACTGGAAAACAAAAGTCCACATAAAATGGAATTTCTGGAATCAACCACGACAGGTAGTCAGATGCCACACATTCCCAGTCACTGTGTCCCTAGTCCAAAGCAACAACTGTATACCCTTGTCCCGGGTAGCCCATACTGGTCCGAACCCGAACTGTTGACAACAACCAAAACAACCGTACCAGAAAGACAACAACTCCCCTTTGTCGACAAGACGCTGAATTTAGATAATATAGACATAAGAGCAGACACAGAGGACAATGATTACGACACAAAGGGCACAATGAGTGAGACACAAACAGTGAAAAGAACAACTGGCAGAGTAACTAAACAACCAAAAAGACTAGGGATAGAGGTCAGACAGTATCCTTTCCTAACAATCGGAAATGAATTGATAAAAAAACTAATGGAAATTGAAGATATAGACAGAGTAGTCAAACGTTGCCCTAAACCCACGATAGCCCCAGCCGGCACCATTGCCTACTTAAAAAAAGCTTGTAAAGGGAGAAACTACACACAGGAGGATATGCGCCTCATTATTGACGGCATTGTCGGTTCCAATGCTGTCTGGGACTGGACGAATATCCCTATTATAGATACACTTCAAACCACCACCACTAGTGCCGCTGATTATATTCTAAATAGACCAGAAGGACAAGCTCTTATGTGGGAACAGTTATCCACATATATGATTAAACTTTTCCAGCCCCGTGCTTCCCTCCCCCTCGCTATCGCATGTAAACAAAAGCAGACTGAATCAGTCCTAGAATTCTGGAACAGGTTCAGTGATGCATGGGAACATGATGCAGGGCTGTCCAAGAAAAGGGATATGCACACCCTTCTCATATCCACTTTTATCAATAATTTAAAACCACACATGATCACCCCAGTGAAACAGATGATGCCTGAATGGGCATCGTGTGATTTACCACAATTCCAAGACCGCATCGCCCAACGCGAAGCTGCGGGCTGATTTGATATACCTCAACCTAAATCCACCTCTCCTGCCCAAACGCAACTGTACCAGGGACGCGGTCGCAGCCGCGGCCGAGAATTTAGGGGTCGGTACAGAGGGGGTAGGGGGGGTGGACAAGTACCCAACCCAGGTCCAAACAGAGCAGGTCCCAACCCTACACCAGACACGTTGTACACGCCACACAAACCTCAACCTTGCTTTAATTGTGGTGCGCTGGATCATTGGGCCAGGGAGTGCCCATGACCCCGTAAACTGCGACAATCAGAATTGCAATCAAACATCCCACACCAGTCTCCAAACACCCAATATCAGTCACAAGATCAGGGTCCACAATTTCACTTGGAATGGGATTCCCAAAGGCGTACATGAAGCTGCCCGAGGGAGCTTGTCCCTATTTTTCCAGAGATCACAACCACATGCAATGACGAACCTTTCATTCTTCTGAGTATAGAAGGCATCCACTGGCCATTCCATGTTGATACTGGCACCACCCGCAGTACATTATGTGCCACTACATACAAAGAACCTCTGGAGAAATCAGAACCCTCTTTGGGAATAAATGGGATTCTAACCAAATCATACCTCACACAACCTTTACGTGACCATAACAATAGGATAATGCTAAACCATAAATTCACAATTATCCCAGATTGTCCAGTTAATCTATTAGGAAGGGATCTTATTCATGCTTTACAGATTACCATAAAAACTTTGCCAGGAGAGGGTATGCATGTCACATCCCCCCAATTGGACATCAAACCAAACATAATAGACTCACAATTTAGATATTTCTACTTGACACGCGAGAAAGATTTCCATGAACCTGAGTTCCCGACCACTGTCTGGGCCACGTCTGATTATGATGTGGGTTGGATCTCTTGTACCCCATACAAGGCACGCATTAAACCAGGAGCAACTCCCGTGTACCACAAACAATACCCAATCTCCAAAGAGAAAGAGGAGGGGATCACACCCCTCATTGACTCCTTTATACACCAACAGATTATCGAACCTATAATCTCACCATACAACACCCCCATCAACCCCATTAAAAAACCTGATGGAACATACAGATTCATCCAAGACCTTAGAGCTATCAACAGTCTCATAACACCCATTGCACCTGTAGTTCCTGATGTCCCGTCAATGTTGTCTTCTATCCCTTGTGAGGCTAGCCATTTCACAGTGATTGATTTAAAGAACGCATTTTTTTCTGTCCCTGTGGACAAAGAGACTAGGCTACTTTTTGCATTCACTTTTTGGGGTAGCCAGTTTACCTGGGCCCGTATGCCTCAGGGGTTTGTGTTTAGTCCGGTTGTGTACACCATTGCCCTCCAAACCATGCTCCGAGCCTGGACTGCCCCCTGTGGTTCTGTCCCGTTTATAGTACGTGGATGATCTCCTCCTCTGTAGCAAGTCTATGGATGCCAGCCGCACAGATGGTGTCAGTCTGTTGAAATGGTTGCACAAATGTGGGCACAAAGTGTCTAAAAAGAAATTACAATGTGTCAAGAAACTGTACAATATTTAGGATTTGTGTTGAGGCAGGGGGAACGAAGGGTCAGTCAGAAGAGAGCTGCGGCTCTAGTGGGTCTGGTCCGCCCACACACACGGAAGGATTTGCTCACCTTCCTCGGCATGATTGGTTACTGCCGACAATGGATTCCTGACTGTTCCCACTATGACAACATTCTGAGACAAGCCACTGTAGGCGAATCTCCAGATATACTCAAATGGTCTGATAAGATGATTCATGCATATGTCACTCTTAAATGCGCTATGGTCACCAGCCCAGGGCTTGGCATCCCAGACTATGGCAAGCTGTTCCATTTGTATGCCAGGGACAATTGTAAAACCATGGCGGGAGTCCTAGCTCAGGGTCACGGTGGAGGCCTATGCCCCGTTGCTTTTTTTTCCAAAGTAGTCCCAACGCAGGCCCAAGGCATGCCTGCTTGTCTACGCGCACTGGCTGCATGCTCTATGATTGTTGAAATGGCTACACCCTTCACTCTGGGAAATGAGACAATATTGCACACCACACATAATGTTACCACTCTGTTGAAAACACTCCACACCCAACATATGTCAGCCCAGAGGCTCAGTGGATATGAGGTCATTCTGATGTCCAGCCCCACCCTCCAGATCCAGTACTCATCCCCCGCTGTGGGTCCCGCTCCCATTTTAAATGCCCTCCTGGGTCTTAAGGGGGACCAGGATGAGGTTCCCCCAGCTCATGACTGTGCGTCCACCATAAATGAAGATACGTCTCCCCATCCAGACATGCTGTCCACCCCATCCCTGATTCCTCTGTGGTCTTTGTGGACAGCTCCTGCAGCCGCCCCAATGACTCCACATACCTGGCTGGTTATGTTATTGTGTTCCTCCCGGATTCCGTCCTGGAAGCCAAACCAATACCCTACCAATCCGTGCAGGCCACCGAACTCATTGCCCTCACCCGGTCCTGCCACCTATTTGCAGGAAAATGGGTTACCATTTACACTGACTCTAAATATGCGTACGGGGTGGTGCATGATCATGGGGTCATTTGGGCGAGATGCGGCTTTGTAGCCGCTGATGGTAAATCAATTTCCCATTCAACCCTCGTTAAATCTCTGCTCCCAGCACTCCTCCTCCCATCAGCAGTAGCCATAATACACTGCAGGGCACACACTCTAGGCACTGAAACTATCAACATTGGTAATGCATTTGCCGACAGACAAGCGAAGATAGCTGCTGACCAGTCACCTGCCACTGTTGTCATGCCCATGCTCTCCCCACCCCTGCCAGATGCTACCCTCCTACTTTCCACCCTACAGGCTTACGCTACGCCAGACGAGATAGATGACTGGTCTACACCCGTAAAGACACTTGATCCTATTTCACGTCTGTACATGAAATCCGGTAGGGTCTGCATCCCCCAGGCTAGTGCCCCACTATACATAGCTCAATTTCATGGAGTAGGACATATAGGATGTAAACAGACTCTAACTGAACTTAACACATGTTTTTATGTTACTGACCTGAACTCTTTAGTTAAACTTTACGTGGGCTGTTGCCTGACCTGCCTCCGTAATAACTCCAACACATCCGTTCTCCTTTCTGAGGCTCACCTCAACTATCCTACCACCCCTTTCACACACCTGCAAATGGATTTCACCCACATTCCTAAAACAGGCAAACGCCAAGAATACGCCCTGGTTATTGCGGATATGTTTTCCAGATGGCCAGAGGTGTTCGCCACCACTCATGAGGATGCATCCTTATTGAGGAAATAATTCCCAGATGGGGTTTTCCCTTGAACATAAACACTGATAATGGTCCTGCCTTCACTGCCCTCATATGTCAACAACTTGCAAAAACAGAACGGGTGGAATGGAAGCTACACATGCCGTACAATCCCACTAGCTCTGTCATAGTCGAACGTACAAATAGGACCTTCAAGGACAAGATAAGGAAGGCCACAGCAGGCACATTTCAAAACTGGAAACGTGTTCTGCCAGCTATTCTAACTGAAATGCGAATGACACCGTCTAAATCAACGGGTTTCTCCCCTTTTGAGATCCTCATGGGTAGGCCTTTCCCCCACCCTGTGCGGCCCCCCTGGTGATTGAGAAAGGTGACCTCGATCAGCTGACGGACTCTTATGTCCGTCACATAGTGAATGCTATTGATACCATTGAGAGAGCCGTTGCTCGTACTCTTCCTTTGTCTCCACAGAGCCCTATTTACCCTTTTAAGGTTGGTGACGTGGTACTGGTTAAACGTCTACAGAAGGGTCGGAAACCCCAACTCTTCCCTTTCTCTGAGCCCACTTGTGTTGTCACCATCACCCAGACCGCTGTTCTGACGGAAGCAGAGCCAACTTGGTTCCATGCATCACGTGTGAAGAGGGCTGACCAAAAGCCCACAACAGAGAAGAGGGTTGTCCAAAAACCCACCCAAAGCGAGAACAGGACCCCCCGGGTGTCCTAACCAGAGACTACTCCTGGAAGTGGCCAGGTGGTCACTCAACATATAGAGACTCTGCAAGACGTCCCTGAGGAACAGGCCCACATTATCTCTACCCATCTGCTCACCCTACTCCTATCTTGAATATGAAGGACACAGTCTCACACCACAAATTAACATGCTTATGTACATTGGGGGTGTGGGGATAGATTTTGGGTTCTTGAGCCTTCTTCTATGCTGTATCCCCCTATTTTTCAGATAATGGTGCCCCACCCACAACCTCCACCCAGTGGCTCAATCATACGTATACATATGTCCCTAGACACAAATGCGCCATAGGCACAACAGCAGCAAATATTGGTGCATGGGTTACGTGGACTTCATCTCAAGCTATTCTACATTATGACTCCTCCATTGTCTTGGTCGTAACCTATGTGATTGACCCCTGTGATATTTTATGGTTTTGCCCTAAATCATTCCAGGAATCTGGAGTCATCCTTACCACCTACGAAAGCATGTTTGAGACAACAGGGGTCGGTGAAGCATGTATTTGTATAACCTCTGATTAATGGGGCAAATATTTGTGTAAAAGGTGGGGGGGCAGCTGCATGGAACACAGGGAAGGATTGGGGCTACTCACCTGATGAAGCATATTTAAGTAAGAATAAACATGGGATACCTCTGAAACAGAGGATGCATCTCCGTAAATGAAACATTGGTGTGCGCCTCTCACTCACCATCCAGAACCCCCTACCTGGTGATCAAGGCTTATATCTGCTATGTTGGTGGTTTGGAACAGGAGGTTCTTTTTGGTGTGGCCAGTTTAAACGTCAGGATGCCATTTTCAGACCACCTGTTAACCCCCTGCTGCCCTCTCCTAAGCTCCCTAATAATACTGTTGCTATTACAGATCCCACATATGAAGATACAGTAGGCATAGAACTAGGATATAATGATATAAATTTTTGGCTAGAATGGATGCACTACAGTGCTCAACAGTACAACCGATCCAACTGCTATGTCTGTGCTAATGCCCGTCCCCATCTCGGTACTGTCCCCCTGATATTTCCACTTGCTGATGATGCCTGCATTCTAAGCTTGTTTCAGAGTGCAATATCCAAAGTCACAAAGTGCCTGGCATTACAACACCGCTTTTCCATAGTCACTGAACCCCCCAAAACCATGCCCCGCATTTCCACCTACCCTGGTAATTACACCTGTTATGTCATGCGTACTTCAAACGGCAAAGATTTCGGAAACTTTTCCTCCAACTACTGTGACACCTACTGTGATAATGCCACCACATACCTGATCAATCACCGTCAGTCCCTAGCGGATGTGTTCTGGCTCTGTGCAGACATGAAAATTCGCCGGAAGCTCCCACTCACCTGGAAAGGGGAATGCTCCCTCACCAAGGTCCTCATGCCACTCCATATTATGCCAGATACCCCTACCTCTCCACCTGACCCTCCCCTAAAACCCCTGACACAGCCTACTTCTGTCACAGGTGCCCTCTCCCACCCCTTTTTCCACGTGTCCCCAGCTTCACTGTCGCCGCCGAAGAGCTGCTATTTCAGGTACCCTTAAACCCCATATCTATCTCGATTTCGCTGGTGTCCCAAGAGGGGTTCCCAACGAATTCTTGGCCAGGGACCCCGTAAAGGCTGGATTTGAATCCCTCCTCCCCCAAATAGGAATCAATGTCAACACTGGCTGGATTAATTATATCTATTACAACCAACAGCGCTTCATTAACTACACCAAAGAGGCTTTCGAAGCCGTGGCTGACCAATTAAGCCCCACCACCCAGATGACATTCCAGAATAGGATGGCCTTAGACATGCTTTTGGCTGAGAAAGGTGGGGTTTGCAAAATGCTGGTCAATGTTGAGACTTGCTGTAGCTATATACCTAATAACACTGTCTCGGATGGACGCCTTACTATTGCCATTAACAAGCTCCAGACCCTCGCTGGTGAGGTCCGTTCCAATGCAGGGGTCTCTGACCCTTGGGAGTGTTACTTCTCCTGGATGTCTGGGTGGCAACGCATCCTCACCCAGATAGGCATTGAAGTTTTGCCCATTCTTATTCTTTGGGCCACCACTGTCTACTGCATACTTCCCGCTGGGAGGCAACTTGCCCTAAAGTGTACTGCCCCGCCCGAGCCTGAACATCCGTACTCTACCTATCTGTCCCGTTATCGCAGCGGAACTTATCAACCTAGGTTGGGGGGAGATCAAGTTATGATCTAAGAGGGGATTGAAGGAAAGGGTTAACATTTGCCTCTACAGATTGAGCTGTGTCTGCACATAGAGTTGTCACATACCATGTACCGCACCCTGTTCCCAATTCTTTGACTAAGTTACTTATGTCTACATGGTGAAACAGTAACTACAAGGCTAACCAAAGGTTTTGTATCCGTGATATATTTACCTAGCCACTTCAAACAGTTTTTCACCAGTTTTAAACGTATATTCTGCATGGTGACATTATGCCCTTATATGTATATGTCCAGCTGTTCTGTAACGTTTACATTACTGCGCATGACTGTGCAAAAGGGTCCTAACCATCCTATATAATCCTCAGTAAAACTTGGGTGTGGTAGAAGAGCCCACTGACTACTTTGCTGCCTGTGTTTCATTTCTTCATCCGTGGGCTATTCTCCGCTGCAGTGTAACTTGAAGTCTCCTCTTCTGAAGCTGCTACTAGGCTATGATCAGGGATCTAGATGAGAAGCAGATTTACCCTAACAGGGGGCAGCATCTAAAGCAGGGAATCTGACCTTAACCTTTGCTCACCCCCTTCCCCTAGATGTTTCTAACATACAACACCCATGATTCTATGGCAATCTGTTGCATTCAAAGAATTCAGAATTGAAAGCCATCAACATCTGGGGAAGCGTAGTTTGACATCGTTGATCTAGAGTTTAGAACCTTTTATCCCAGCAATACTTCTGTAAAAGGATAAACATATCCTTGAAAAATTGAAAATGAGCATTAAAAGATTATTTTAATATTTTAACGGTCTCACAATAGCAATCTTTATGCCAAATTGCTATTTTAATCTACCATTGCGTGTTATCCATGCATCCTGTTTACCCTACATGTTAACTATGCCTCCCGTTTTTCAAATAACTAATAATAATAAATCAAACACATTTTTTTTTCAACAAAAAGTGCTTGGCAGAGAAAGAGTTCAAAAAGACAGACCTTTAAAAAGACTTACCTTTTTATAATATTATACCAATACGACGAAAAATATAAATATATTTGCACCTAGAGTTAATGTAGCCTAGTATCTGATAGTATGTAGCTAAACAAACGCTTCATTTGTGCTATTTAAAGTTTTATTGATCTTGAAGTTCTGATTTGGGTTTGCTCTTCTGTAGTTTCTGATTCGGAAAGTTCTGCCTGTTGAGAATCAGCGGGGATAATGTACTATGTTGTGGTAAAACGGGCACTTCACACAAGTCAAAATGCTATTTCTAGTAACACAGTAAAGTCAATTTACAGAGGCTTGCAGTACACATCGAATTACATTTTCTTAACAGACATTTTATACAATTGTAAATAGGAACACAATATACATTTTAAATAAAACAAATTATGAATTAAAAAGCATTGCTCTAATATTTTAGCCAGGTTGAGGAATATAATAAAAGTTTAAACTGGTAAAGCAAAATAAGTATGGATCTTCTAATTTGTACGACACTAACCAAGGTCCATTACACACTGACTCCCACATATTCACTCTCATGTATGCATACATTTTCAATCAAGTCCATGAATTTCTTCGACTACCAGAATGTTTAAACTCGATTTTTACATTGTAATATTGTCCTTGGTGTTTATTGTATTTCAATCTTAATGGTAATGTTAGCACTCAGCTATGTGAGCGTTAACATTACTGTAGGTTAATTGGCTCTAGCGCGGATCGCCCATATTACATTACGAACGCTAACGGGTTAAAAAACCCGTTAGTGCATCAGAGATCGCGCTTTCCAGGGCGAGCTTACTGTTCTTCGCGCTCCCTATGCTTAGCATGGGGAGCACAAAGAGTTAATTAGCATTAGAACTACATCCTAACACTAAGTCCTAGCACTAATCACCGCAACGCTGCAGTTAACTGAAAGTTAACCACAGCTAGGGGCTGGTGCTAACTGATACCGCTTCTGCAGGATCAGTCAGCATCAGCTTAAAATCCCCCCAAAAATCAGATACTCACCTCTCATCCGGCGGCAAGAATGGTGGGCCTGTCCACCACTTCTAAACGCCGGGAGCAGAGTGAGACTAGGGACCAATAGTCCCCAGTCTCCCTCTGCGATCACTCCACGGATCTGCAGGATCTTGCGAGAGGAGATATCCCGCAGGTCATGTGACCCAGCAGCACAACCCTCCATGGAGTCCTATGGACTCCAGGATGGGATACTCGGGGCGGCGCGTTAGTGCTGCCTTGAGTATCTCAGAGGTTAGCACTACATTATGGGGCAGGCTGCTGAATTAGCACCTGACTCGTAATATGGAGCTAAAATGGGGATGCAAAGGGGAAACATATAGGCGCAGGTTTTCCACTTTAGCATCCCCGTTTTAGCGAGCAGAACGTAATATTGCTCCAAATGTTTTCACATAATTCCCCTTTTGCATAATTGTTTAATGCAAAATTAGTGTGCCCTTGGATGTCATTCCTCTCATTGGAATGCATTTTGTTTTTAGAAACTATTAGGTCTATTCACTAAAGGAGAAGAATTGGCAGAAGAAGTGAAAGTTGTAGATCAAAATAGTCAAACCAGGAAAATCCTCCCATTTATCTCACTTTCCAAATTGGCTATTTGGTCTAGATTGTTCTCTTCTCCTCCCAATTCTCTTGAGTTTCACCCTTTAGTGAATAGACCTGCATGTGTCCTGTTCTGACTGAGCAGTTATGATTGTGCTGTTAATTATGATGACAACTTCTGTCCTATTCTATCAAAGCAGCAAACGTCTCTTGTGGCACAGCTGTTGAGCCTGCCTACTGTAAATGAACACTTCTTATACCTATACTGTCTTTTATAGAAAGCACTAATTTGCAGCCAGCCAGAGAATAGTAAGCAATTTCTTTGTTGCTTGTTATTCTTGTCTCAAGTAGGGATTTAACCCTTTCACTGCCAAACTCAAGTTAACTTGATTTTGCATTGTAATATATTGAAACACAATCATTAGTATATCAAAACTTCATTTGTATAGCTCTTTTAAGGCGGGATTAATGTGCCCCCCAGTGCAGAAAGGATATACGCTATGAAAATTTACTCCTGTCCCTCTGTAATAAGGTAAAACAAGCTGCAAACAACAGTCCTAAACCTCCCTGCTACAAAAAGGTCAAAAACATGGAGAGCCCTGGGGTCACTCACTGCTGTACAGGGATAAGACGCAGGACGTTATAATGACTAAAAATCCCTGTACAGTACAGATACAAGGTGTTACTGTAATTCCCATACACAGGCGTTATGCCACTCACAGATATTATTTATAGACTCTATTGCTATTTTTGGAAGTTGCATTGCTAGTAATTTCATTATGATTACAAATCATAATTCTCATTACAAATCCCTATAAGCAGGATATATGTCCATTTTTATTATAGATTTTTTTATATTTTCTGTATTTGACACAAAGGCCATCTCTGCCCATATTCTGATAAAGTAGATCCTGTGTGACATTGTAGAAGGTAAAAGAAACTAGCTAGAGCTAAAAACCTTTCATTTCAGCAATATTTTTGTACAGGATAAATGAAAAAAAAAATGAGCAAATTTAAATTTTTTAATTTTTTTTAACTTATCTTTGAATAACACATTCTGTGCAATATTTCTAAGGTAATATAGGTTTGTTAACTTTACATCACACATTTTAAATCAATGTTACGATATTATTTTTTTCAACAAAAGCATTTGATATTGAAGGGGTTAAGAAATAAATACTGGGTATCAAAACCTGATAGTGAGTTTGAACTTGCAAAATCACTGTCTTAACCCAAAAGAAATACAAGGATCAAAATATCTTTACTGACCTCTGGTCCCACGGTGCAGAGGACAGCTAGATATGCCACATCCTCTCAGTGATGGCAAACCTTGGCACCCCAGTTGTTTCTGAACTACATGTCCCATGATGATCAGCCAGCCTATAGTGTGACTAAGGATCTTGGGACATGTAGCTTCAAAACATCTGGTGTGCCAAGGTTCTCGCTGCCATAAACCTTCCACCAACCCCACCAGACTGCTCTCTCTGGTTTCCATATTGTCCTATGGGGCTCAGGAAATGCCAACAGTGCCAACAGTGCCTCTATTTGTTAGTCACTCACAAATGTTACCTGTCAAGCTGTTAAGATAGCAGATGAATTATAATAGAGCGAGTATTACATTGGCCATCGTCGTAATTTGGCTCAGCCAGAAAAGAACCCCCCCCCATAAATGACTATCTTAATGTATGTTTTTAACATATTTCTTCTTTAATTCTAAAATTTAAAGTAAAAGTGTTGACCAGTCCGAATTTCAAAGCACTAAATAATAATTATTATAATACCTTATTCAATTACTATTTTTAATCAAACTCATTTTAAACTAATCATAGTTGTATTAGTAAATATGAATTTAGAGTTAGAAGAGTTTCTTCTTTGGAACCTTGGATGTTTGGATAAAAAAGGGAAAAATTACATCAATAACCCTAGAGAAATAATGAGGCAAATAACAGATTGGAAATTATGAAAGAAAAATGAATGGCTGTTTATCTTACAAGTATTTGCAATCAGTTATCTTAAGTAACACTGATCTCCACTATTGTGGTTAACATCTGCCTGATTACAGTGTGAAGTCTGCTTTCCATTTTAGTGGAAAAAAACAGCATCAGCGTTTACATTCAGCTTGAGATGTAAAGTGTAACTATCCTATTTATATTAAAAATACAAATTTGACATACTGTTAACTATTATTAGGCTGTTAAAACAGATTATACATTTAATTCTCTTACAGGTTTAGTATTTGACAGCATCCAATAAAAAGACAAAAACTGGAAAATAGAATGGCAATGATAAATAACTGGCCCTTGAGGGATGACTCCGCTTCTCAAAATCCCTGAGGAAAGAAACCCAGAATGCTTACAAGCCAGTCAATGTCAGTGAAGTAGGCCTGTGTTGGTGAAGGTAACATTTTCTGAATACTAATCAGTGATGGGATTGGGAACAAGGAAGACAGCAGAAATGCACAAAAAAATTAGCAGACAAATTATACGAAAGTATTATTCAGATCATAAAATCTACTTTAATAAAATGTTGACATCGAAACGGTTCTGTACTTTACAGCCACACTATAATGGTGCTGCACAGAAAACCGTGTGACTACTTTAAAGCAAAACATGTAGGGTGGCACCAACAGTTGTAATAATTCAGGTACAACAGTGTAATCCTGTAATGTAGGATCAGGAATATTGTTGTAACTGAGACCTGCCATAGCATGCATGCACTATATTGCATTTTAATCGAGGAGAGGAGATCTTCGGGTGCCAGACAAAATCCCTACAGCCAGGTTCCCTAATGCCAACATCCCGACAGCCAACTTCCAGACAGAACAAGTGCCGGACATACCAAGTTCCCTACACGGACAAACTTCCAGACATCCATAATCCCAGCGGCTAACCCTAATACTAACACCCTAACCCTAGGTTTAAGGGGGTTAGGGCTAGGTTTAGGGGGGTTAGGGTTAGGGCTTGGTTTAGGGGGGTTAGGGCTAGGTTTAGGGGGTTAGGGCTAGATTTGGGGGGTTAGGGCTAGGTTTGGGGGTTAGGGCTAGGTTTAGGGGGGTTAGGGTTAGGTTTAGGGGTTAGGATTAGGAATAGGTTTAGGGGGGTTAGGATTATGGCTAGGTTTAGGGGTTAGGGTTAGGGCTTGGTTTAGGGGGGTTAGGGCTAGGTTTAGGGGGTTAGGGCTAGATTTAGGGGGGTTAGGGCTAGGTTTGGGGGTTAGGGCTAGGTTTAGGGGGGTTATGGTTAGGTTTAGGGGTTAGGATTAGGAATAGGTTTAGGGGGGTTAGGATTATGGCTAGGTTTAGGGGGTTAGGTAGTAGGGTTAGTGTTGGAATTCTGCTGGAATTTTGGATGTCTGGAAGTTGGCCGTCAGGGAGTTGTCTGTGTAGGGAAGTTGGCCGTGTAGGGAAGTTGGCCGTCAGAAAGTTGTCTGTGTAGGGAAGTTGGTCGTCAGGATTTTTGCATTAGGGAACCTGGTTGTAAGGATTTCGACCCAAACCCGAGATCTTCGTGTAGGATTGCATTTCTATCGTCAAGAATTTAAAGAAAATATATAAGGACACAAATTTTTTAACTATTACTGTTATTCATATTAGTGCTGGGTAGACATGACTTAACCCTTTCACTGCCAAAATTTTATATATACTGTATTTGACACAAAGTCAATGTCTGCCTGTATGCTAAAACTGCAGACCCCATGTGAAATTGCACAAGACACCAGTTCAGAACCTTTAATTTAGGCAATATTTAATTAAATGTATAAATAGATAGATAATGGAGTACATCTAGACCAATAATTTGAACAAAAATAGAAACATCATAGTGCAGAATATCTCAATGAACCACACAATGGCCCCTTATAAATCGCACTCACTAGAAAATAGGAATATCAAGCATATCAGAATCAGTGAGAATATCATGATGGTTACCACTCCTGGGATTTCCCTTTTCACAGGCGGTGGATAGATGCTCTCCAGACGTGACAGGCACTCAACGATCCGCTGTAAAACCCCCGGAACGCACCTGAAAAAAGTCGACGATCTGCCGAACAGAGAGCCGGCCAGCCACCGAATGGGGTAAAAAACCCCAAAAAAAACAGAAAAAAAACACGCATCTTTTAAAAGTTTGCAAAAATGCGCAGTAAGTGAAGCACACGAAACTGGAAGTGTAAACGGATACGTAAGGAATGAAACGCACGGAACTGGAAGTACCTAAGGACCCGCAAGGCTGCTGATCGTATCATTAATTGCCTTAATTATGTCCTGCTAATTGTCTTACTATTTGGTATTTAAGAGCAAATGGAGAAAGGAGTTACATGCTTTTATTTTTATCCCTGATGAAGTCTATGTTCTATATAGACGAAACGCGTTGGAGTGTTTTATTTAATTTCATATTCTGTAGTGTTAATAATAAATCACTTTTTTTATCTGGAATCTGCTTCCTTGGTGGTCCTGTGGCGGCGGGGTGAACCGGGAGTTTGAAAAATTCAGAAAAATTCAACAAAGTGGTAACACTAAAGAAACCTTTGTGTGCCTGCATCCTCTAATATTCTGTGAGTGAATTGGTACGAACTTCAGACCTAAAAGATACCTTTATATGACTGCTACACATTGTATTGTGTGAGTGCATTCGTACAATTTAGATTACTGTGCACGAATATTCTCTGTGCACTAAAATACTAGCTATAGCGCTAGTCGCTTTATTGTACAACACTCTCAGTATTTGTATGTGCTTGTGCACTTACAGTTTGTATAAAACTTACTATACTTTTGCAAGGAAGAATGGAAACTAGTCTTCTCAACTGAAACTCCACAGCCTTAATACGGCCACACTTCAAATCTCCTACAAGCTTTCAATAGAAATGTCTTACCATCTGTAATCAAGCCAAACCTACATCTGCATACATTTATCTGTGAGTTACATTTCTACCATAAGGTTTTGAATGTAAGTTTATTTGTATTTGAAGATTATCTGCAGAAAATATCAAAATATTTTGACACAAAATAAATTTTATGATTTTTTATATCTTATTCAGATCTATGCATTATTTAATAAAAAACAACAATACTCATCTTTGGTATCATACTAAAAACCAACACCAAATGCATAATCCTGGTGAGTTTCTATAAAATGTTGGGGGCTGCTCACCCCTCCGACTTCCTCAAACCAGCAGCGTCTCTCTCACCAGACGCTTGCCAGCTGGTGGTTTTATTGCTGGCTTTCAGGCGCATAGTAGTGACTAGGGATGGGCTGCCGGTTCGAATCGGTTCAATGTTCGCATCGAACATCGGCTGTTCGAAAGTTCGTGAACTTTGAACTTTTCAGGCGGTTCGCAAAAAGTTTGAAAAAAAATTAGAATTTTTTTAAAAAAATGCTTAAAAAATCCGAAAAAATCTAGAAATAAAGAGACTCTTTACTGCAGAATATTATAAGCAACGGTTTATTAGATATTAAATTAAAACGGGAATATTTTTAACATAGAAGCCGATGAGATAAAACAATCTTGTTGCTAAAACATCAGGCAGACGAGGCCCTCTAATCAGGCAATGTAGAGGGCAGCCCACCGGGGCCTCCCAAGGATCCCTTGACGAGCATGCGGCCGCCGGATGACTGAGCTGCGACTGTGCGGGCAGGCCGGCCGGCCGGGTGCATGTGGCAGAGAGGTGGTGTCAGGTTCGTGCCAGGAAGGAGCCATGGCACGGCCTCAGTGTGGTGTTATATTCCCAAGCGCTGGGGGTGAGCAGGCAGAAAGACACAGGAGACAGTAAATGCACAACAAAGCTTGTATGGTGGGATGGTTCACAGCAAACAGTCCAGCACAGAACAGACGGTAGCACAGAAAATAGGCAAGTGGATGGTGGACCACGTAGTCTCTCTCCAGATCCGCTTGAGGAGAAGCAGGAGCCTTTAGGCAAATGTACCTTGATAGTAGGTTGGTCTCCTTGGAGAGAGCTGGAGGGCTGGAAGCCACTTGAGTGTCTCTGGACCCACTGGATAGTGGGCCACGCAGTGGATTGTCCAGCACGCAGGAACCAGGTAATGCAGACACAGCAAGGATGCACGGCAGAGCAAAATAAATCAGGAACATACAATGACAAGAGGGAGCTCTCAAGACCTCTGGACACTGGGAAGGGAAAAACACAAAATGAAAGAGCAAAGGGGAGGAGGGTGTGGTCTGGTTATATGCAGAATCCTCAGGTTCAGACACAGGAGTTAACCCTTAGGTGGGGAGCAGGTATAGTGACCCAGGCTGACCACAGCAGGCTCTCAGGGCTGAGGCATGACAGTACCTCCCTCCTTAGAAGGTGCACTCCGGGCACCTAGGGCATAGGCTAGAACCAGGAGCAGCTAGGAGGTCATCACCACCCATCAGAGTCCGAGTCAGTGTCATCATAAATGTCTCCTTGGGCAAGCAGGGCCTGCTCAAAGATTTCAAGGTCCTCTTTACGGACCAACGTTCCATTAGATGCCCAAACACAACCATCAGGAGTAGGGTTGTCCACAGGTGGAAAGGGCGTGAGAGGTGTACAGGTGACGACCCCCGCAATGATGGGCGATGGGCCTGTCTCCTTGGCTGCCAACCGTTGCTCATAGGCAGCAAGATCTGAATCAGGAATAATGAAGCCATCAGAGGCTATAGAAAAAGTCCTGACATCCTTATGAGAGCAAGAAACGGTTCTATCAGGCAGAGCGTCACAGCCATGTATAATGTTGGGGTCTGAGACTTGCTCTCCTGGACCACCTCTAGGGTGCTTGGCAGTCTGGATAGGAGATACGTGGGTCACACCCACCTCCATAGGTACCTGGGGTTCAGGTTCCATAACCATGGGTTCTGCATCAACGAGCTCAGTAGGCAGGATCTCTATGGACCCAGAAGGGTCTGGGGTCAAGACCTCCATGTCCTCAGCATCGGATTCATCCTCTGTACCCTCCTCCTCTGAAGAGACATCACAGGAAACAGACCTCCTTGGTACAGAGGATCGACGAGGCTTGCCCATGTTGGTAGCCTGGCGAGGCTTAGCAGCTGCCTGACGTGACTTAACTGGGCGAGACTTGGCAGCGACCGGAGTCTGGCGTGATTTGGCAGTGGCCTGGCGAGTCTTGCGTGAAACAGGAGCAGCGGCTGGGGTCTTGCGTGACACAGGGGCAGCGGCTGGAGTCTTGCGTGGCACAGGAGCAGCGACTGGAGTCTTGCGTGGCACAGGAGCAGCGACTGGAGTCTTGCGTGGCACAGGAGCAGCGACTGGAGTCTTGCGTGGCACAGGAGCAGCGACTGGAGTCTTGCGTGGCACAGGAGCAGCGACTGGAGTCTTGCGTGGCACAGGAGCAGCAGCTTGGCGTGACACAGGACCAGCGGCTGGAGGCTTAGCAGGTCTGATGGGACAGAGATCTATTCGGTGCAGATCTGACCCACAGTAGAAGCATTGGTTCAGCCTTCTACGCCTTTCCTTCTGAGTCTCCACATAAGGTGCCTGTGCTCTGCATATAGGTGGAGAATGATTAAACTCAACAGATTGCTGTGATGCTCTGCTCACTGGTATAGGCCTGACTGGGTCAGGTGTGGTGGGAAATGAGTCCATTAGTGTATACACATCATCCACTACAACGAGCAACTGATATACAATCTCCTCCAGTGCAGCTTGAACCCCCACGGGCCTGGTTTTTGTCTCTTTCATTATGTCAGGTTCGTGCAGGAAGGAGCCATGGCACGGCCTCAGTGTGGTGTTATATTCCCAAGCGCTGGGGGTGAGCAGGCAGAAAGACACAGGAGACAGTAAATGCACAACAAAGCTTGTATGGTGGGATGGTTCACAGCAAACAGTCCAGCACAGAACAGACGGTAGCACAGAAAATAGGCAAGTGGATGGTGGACCACGTAGTCTCTCTCCAGATCCGCTTGAGGAGAAGCAGGAGCCTTTAGGCAAATGTACCTTGATAGTAGGTTGGTCTCCTTGGAGAGAGCTGGAGGGCTGGAAGCCACTTGAGTGTCTCTGGACCCACTGGATAGTGGGCCACGCAGTGGATTGTCCAGCACGCAGGAACCAGGTAATGCAGACACAGCAAGGATGCACGGCAGAGCAAAATAAATCAGGAACATACAATGACAAGAGGAGCTCTCAAGACCTCTGGACACTGGGAAGGGAAAAACACAAAATGAAAGAGCAAAGGGGAGGAGGGTGTGGTCTGGTTATATGCAGAATCCTCAGGTTCAGACACAGGAGTTAACCCTTAGGTGGGGAGCAGGTATAGAGAGCTAGTGACCCAGGCTGACCACAGCAGGCTCTCAGGGCTGAGGCATGACAGGTGGAGCAGGGAGGGAGTCACTGCACCTGCGGCCACGGCAGACCCCCCCCCACAACCAGGATCCAGGGAGCCTCCACTGACTGACCACCAGGCTAAGGTAAGGCAACACATTTCTAAAAATAAATAAAATCCAAGGACATTTTTAAATGTTCCAAGGAACATAAAATAAAACTTTTTTTTTCTTTCTATTACTTACCTGATTCCTGGATCCACCAACAAGCGCAGCCTCCCGTCTCCCACGCTGTTAAAAGCTGCATACACCGGCGCGCTGTGTGCAGCTTCAAAGAAGAAACGCTATTAGTGTAGAGAGAGTGATGCAAAATGAGCAGCCAGCTTCCCCGCTACACTAATAGTGTATCTTCTCAGAAGCTGCACACAGCGCGCCGGTAAAAGCTAGCGTCAGACTGTAGAGGTACTGCCCGGCAGTGTGAGGATTCATATGCTGCATTATTCTTCTTACAAATTTGGTTACTTAACCCGTTTGCATTTGGATTGTAATATTGTGACATACAGGGCCCCGGGTGGCGATCGGGGGGGGGGGTCCGGATGCATGGTGTCGCCAGCTGGCCGAATGCCAGGAGCTCCGGTGGCACCTGGCGCAGCTGTGAGTGATCAGGGAGCAGGGAGAGGCGTGATGACGCAGAGCCACTGGGACCTTTAAATCAGCGCGTGCTGTATACCTTGACTTGCCGTGGAGTTTCATTCCCGCTTCGCTAGCTTGCCGAATCAGTTTGTATACTTGTTACTGACCCTGCTTGTTCTGAGGACCCGATCTGTTGCCGACTTTGCCTGCCATTTGACTATTCTCTCTGTATACTCCCTGCATGTTCTGTTTGCCTCCTGTTGCTACTGGTGTACGCTGATTCTCACCATACACAGTAGCGCAGTACAAGTGCCTAAGCGTTGCTGACCCGGTTTTGTTATAACGACTACTCTCTACCTATGCCCCTGTCTGGTATATCTGCTGCTTGTTACTGCTGGTGTGTGCTACAGATCCTGCCTCATAGAGTAGTGCAGTACAAGTGCCTAAACGTTGCTGTACAATTCCCAGATAACTTCTAGAAGTGAGACCCCCACAATAGCTGCTTGCAGTGAGAACACAAAGATTAGAACAATTCCCAGATATTTTTATTAGTGATATTGCAGAAGGTATTAATGGTAAAGTATGTCTTTTTGCTGATGACACAAAGATTTGAAACAGGGTTGACGTTCCTGGAGGGATCAGCCAAATGACAAATGATTTGGGTAAACTAAAAAAATGGTCGGAGCTGTGGCAATTGATTGTTAATGTGGATAAGTGCAAGATAATGCACCTGGGGCGTAAAAACCCAAGGGCTGAATAAGCATATTTGATACAGTCCTAACCTCAACATCTGAGGAAAGGGATTTAGGGGTTATTATTTCAGAGGATCTAAGGGTAAGTAGTCAATGTAATAGAGCAGCAGGAAATGCTAGCAGAATGCTCGGTTGTGTAGGGTGAGTTATTAGTAGGGATGAGCCGAACACTCCCTGAGTTCGGTTCGGAGCCGAACCCGAACTTCCCAAATGTTCATATCCGAACCCGAACTCGAACTCAATACAAGTCAATGGGGCTGAAAATTCGTTTTTGTGGCCTTGGAGTGCCCTCCAAGAGGGCATATATGCTAGATATTTGCCATAAAAGGTGTATGGGGGTCCGGGTAGTGCCCTGGGGGACAGGAAACAAGGACAAAAATTAAAAAAAAAAACGTTTTTAAAGGGACAGTGAGTTTTCTATGAAATAAGGGTTAAAAATAAAAACGAAAAATTTCTTCAAATATCGTGCCTAGGAGGTCCCCATAACCTGCCCGTGAAGTGGCGGATTTCTAGGATGTATAGAAATATGTAAAAACCAAAAAATGACATTTCAAATGACGGTAAATGCTTTTCCTTTAATCTATCCATAAACAACTGCTTGGGGCAGCAGTCTGTATGAAAAGAGGAAACATTTTCGGGCACGCAGAAAAAGTTAACAGATTTTTTGGTGGTGAAAAGCAGGAGAATGACTGGAGAATGGAAAATTCTAGACCAAATAGCCGATTTGGAAAGTGAGATAAATGGGAGAATTTTTCTGGTTTGGTTATTTTGACCTAGAATTTTCTCTTCAGTCATTCTCCTGAGTTTGACCTTTCTCTGAATAACCCTGTCAGGGTTATTCAGAGAGCGGTGAAGAGCAGGAGAATGACTGGAGAATGGAAAATTCTAGGTCAAAATAGCGAAACCAGAAAAATTCTCCCATTTAGGCTAGGGTGAGACTAGCGAATTTTTAACGTGCGTTTAGGCGCACTTAATCACGGCCGCACTAGCAGCAAATGACGGGCAATGACGGCCAATATACGAAGTACGGTCGCACGAAAGTCCGGCTGCGCAACGCAAGTGGAAAATTAACTAATTTTTTCGAGAACGCAGAACCGCTAGTACGGACGTACAGAGTGCGCTGCGTCCACTAGCGGCGTGTGTGCGTGATTTGGAGACGTCAGACCCTGCTCATGTCCGGCCAACATAACGTCCAGACACCCAAAGTTTCCTGGTTTGGATCCATAAAAAATCATGCACAAAAATGCACATCGTATGACCGTTTTCGCGCATTCCGTGAAAAAATACGGCAATGCGTCCGGACGCACTTTTTGACGGTCGCTGCGAAAAATGCGTTAGTCTGACCCTAGCCTTATCTCGCTTTCCAAATCGGCTATTTGGTCCAGATTGTTCTCTTTTCCTGCCATTCTCCTGGTTTTCACCTTTCTCTGAACAACCCTGAGAGAGAGGTGAAAGCCAGGAGAACTGGCAGGAGAAGAGAACAATCTATACTAAATAGCCAATTTGGAAAGTGAGTTAAATGGGAGAATTTTTCTGGTTTGGCTAATTTGACCTAGAATTTTCACTTCTCCAGTTATTCTCCTGCTTTTCACTGCTCTCTGAATAACCCTGTGAATGTTTAATCCCGAGGTGAAAAATAACATTGCTTTAGATGTTATTTTGAATTTTTTTCAAACACCAGTTAAATGCAGCATATTAGGAAGTTTTAGGAGGGAAATTAATTCTCAAATCTCAATCAAAAGCAGACACCACCCCACCCCCTCAGTACCTCAGTATAGTGTGCAATGTATCAAATTGATTACCAGACTAAGAACACCTGGTGTTATGCCCGTTTGTGAACAGAGGTCATTTAGAGTTGAGAATCTTTCCACATATACATTAGTTTTTAATTCAATATCTAATAAACCGTTGCTTATAATATTCTGCAGTAAAGAGTCTCTTTATTTCTCGATTTTTTACTATTTTTTTAAACATTTTCTATACTTTTTTCAAAATTTCTTTTTTTTTCCAAACTCGAACCGAACACACCCAAAAAGTTTGAAGTTTGTGAACTTTCGAACTGCCAAAGTTCGGGCCGAACTCCGAACCGTCCGAACCCGAACAGCTCATCCCTAGTTATTAGCAGTAGGAAAAGGGAAGTGTTCATGCCACTGTACAGAGCACTGGTGAGACCACACTTGGAGTACTGTGTGCAGTACTGGAGAACGTATCTCCAGAAGGATATATACACCTTAGAGAGAGTTCAGAGAATGGCTACTAAAATGGTGTACGGCTTGAAGGAGAAAAGTTACCAGGAAAGGCTTAATGATCTTAACATGTATAGCTTGGAAAAAAGACGAGACAGAGGAGATATGATATAAACATTTAAATACGTAAAGGGAATCCACAAGGTAGAGGAAGGGAGAATATTTAAAAGGAAACTAAGTAGAAAAACAAGAGGACATAGTCTTAGATTAGAGGGGCAAAGCTTTAAAAGTAACATCAGGAAGCATTATTTTACTGAAAGGGTGGTGGAAACATGGAACAGCCTTCCAGTAGAAGTAGTAGAGGCCAAAACAGTGATTGAATTTAAGCAGGCATGGGATAGGCATAAGGCTATCCTAAATAGAAGGTAAATCCAGGTAAAGTATCCATGTAATTGGGCAGACTAGATGGGCCGAAAGGTTCTTATCTGCCGACATTTTCTATGTTTCTATGTTTCTTTGAATTGTGGTAATCTGTGTGTTCTCACTGCCACCAACTATTTTGGGGGTCTTATTTCTAAAAAATATCTGGGAATTGTTCTAATCTTTGTGTTCTCACTGCCAGCAGCTATTGTGGGGGTCTCACTTCTAGAAGATATCTGGGAATTGTGGTAATCTGTGTGTTCTCAATGCCACCAACTATTTTCGGGGTCTCATTTCTACAAAATATCTGGGAATTGTTCTAATCTTTGTGTTCTCACTGACAGCAGCTATTGTGGGGGGTTTCACGTCTAGAAGATAACTAGGAATTGTGGTAATCTGTGTGTTCTCACTGCCACCAACTATTTTCGGGGTCTCATTTCTACAAAATATCTGGGAATTGTTCTAATCTTTGTGTTCTCACTGCCAGCAGCTATTGTGGGGGTCACACTTCTAGAAGATATCTGGGAATTGTGGTAATCTGTGTGTTCTCACTGCCACCAACTATTTTGGGGTCTCATTTCTACAAAATATCTGGGAATTGTTCTAATCTTTGTGTTCTCACTGCCAGCAGCTATTGTGGGGGTCTCACTTCTAGAAGATATCTGGGAATTGTGGTAATCTGTGTCTTCTCACTGCCACCCATCAGGGGGTCTCACTGATTTATAGGAGGTTCCTGGGAATTGTAATCTGTGTCTTGTCACTGGCTGTCAGCTATCAGGGTGTCTCACTGAGTTATACCAGAGTTCTGGAAATCTTTAATCTAGATAACACAGTTGAATCAGAGTTATGCATATCTCCAATTTTTTATAACAGAGTTGAATCCGAGTTCTGTATATCTTTAATCTATATATCACTCACCATGTCAGAAAGACCAAGAAGGACAGGCAGACGCTCCCAGGCACAGATAAGAGGGCAAGCAGTCTCTGTGTCGGGAGGCTGTGTCTCTGGTCGTGGTGGACGTGGTGCATCCTCTGCAGGGGCACGCTTGTCCTTTCTAACTGGTGCTGGCCATCTTAAGCAGCAGCAACATACAGAGGATTTGGTGGATTGGCTAACCAGGCAATCCGAGTCCTCCGAGTCCTCTGCCAGCCAGGCTTGTAGTGGTTTACAGTCCACCTCAGTTGCCAAAGCATCTAATGCAGCCTCCATGTACACAGCTACTCCTGCTGTAGCCTATCACACACAGAGGAGTCAGCTGAATTGTTTGACTACAATGACAGTGACATGCTGCTTGAGGATGTGCAACAACTACAGTACTCTGATTCAATCTCTGAGGTTGAGGAAGGGAGTATAATCAACCTAGAGGAAGGGGGTGCCAGTGACACACAAACAACTGGCACTTATGTTCCCCCAGCAGCTGCAGCATATTGCGAGGTTGGCTCAAGTGACGAGGAGATAGGGGATGATGATGATGATGAGGTCACTGACTCCACCTGGGTGCCTGATTGAACAGAAGAGTCAAGTGAGGAGGAGGAGGCACAACAAACATGAGGCACAACGTCCTCTATGACCAACCGTAGCCAGTCCAAGGCATCAGATGTCAGAGCTGCTCAGTTGCAGAGCGCTGTTGTCTCAAAGCACACATCCAGGAACTCTGCTGTCTGGGAGTTCTTTAAGAAATGTGCAGCAGACCCCACCATTGCTATTTGTAATCTATGTCAGATGAGGATCAAGCGTGGGAAAGACATCCCACGCTTTGGTACCACGTGCTTGAGGCAACATATGACCACCTGCCACACATCCCGTTGGCACAACACTTTGCACAGGTCCTCCTCATCTGTCTCTACCCCCACTGTATGTCCTGCCATGTCATTGCCTGCTACAACCTCCACTGACAGGGATGATGCTACAGTAATGGGTGTACCATGTCCTTCCTCATAATGTGACAGCATCCCATCATCTGAAGATTTACGCAGTCAGATTATGTTGCCCCAGCTGCTGCAGCGTAAGAAAAAATATAGTCCCAAAAATCCCCAAGCACAGCGTCTAAATGCCAGCTTAGCAAAATTACTCGCATTACAGCTGCTGCCTATCCAGCTGGTGGACTCTGCTTCCTTCCATGAATTTGCTGACTGTGCTGTACCACAGTGGCAGGTTCCAAAACGCCATTTCTTTTCACGGAAGGCCATTCCAGCACTATACCAGCACGTGAAAGACAATGTTATGGAGTCATTGGGAAAGGCAGTCAGCAGCAAGGTGCACATGACTTTAGACACGTGGTCCAGCAAGCATGGACAGGGCCATTACATATCCTTCATGGCACACTGGGTAACTCTGATTGCAGCTGGGAGGGATCCAGGATGGGGCTCTGTGCTGGAGCTTGTTCATCCACCACGCCTCCAGAAAGCTGCATGTATGAGGTCTGTCTGCTCCACCACCACCACCTCTTCTTCTTCCTCCTCCTCCTTCTCTGACTCTGGCGAAGTGGCAGTTAAACCGACGCGTGACAGGGGCTACGCAATGGCTCAAGCAAAAAGATGCCATACTGTGCTTGAGCTGGCTTGTTTAGGGGACAGGAGCCACACCGGGCCAGAAATTCTGTCAGCTCTGCAGGGGCAGGTGCAGAGATGGTTAACACCACGCCAGCTTGAGCTGGGAATGGTTGTCTGTGATAATGGCAGAAACCTTCTCTCCGCCCTACGCCAGGTTAAGTTGATGCATGTACCATGCCTAGCACACGTCCTAAATCTGGTGGTACAGCATTTCCTAACCAGGTACCCAGGGCTGGCAGAGTTTCTCAGCCAGGCCAGAAAAGTCTGCAGCCACTTCAGACGGTCATTCCCAGCAAGTGTTCGCCTGGCAGAAATTCAAAGAGAATTCCACCTTCCCACAAACCGTCTGATCTGTGACATGCCCACCAGGTGGAACTCGACATTAGCAATGCTGCAGCATCTGCACAAGCAGCAGAGAGCCATCAATGAGTACCTGTGTGAGTATGGCACAAGGACAGGTTCAGGTCTACTTATTTTTTCCCCCCCTGCAGTGGCTGATGATCAAGGATGTATGCACTGTACTGTCACCATTTGAGGAGGCAACGAGGATGGTGAACAGGGACAGTGCATGCATCAGTGACACAATTCCTTCAGTGTTCCTGCTGGTGTGCACTCTGTGGGAAATTATATATGTGGCACTAGAGGCAGAGCAGCAGGAGGAAGAGGAGGCCTTCTCTAGCTCTCAAGGCCCCAGTCTTTACGCAGACAGCATTCCTGCGGGTCCTCAGATCAGACAGGAGGAGGAGGAGGAGGAGGAGGAGGAGGAATATTTAAGTAGTGGGGGCATTGAATTTGGGGATTCCTCAAGGGAGGGTTTTGTGTGCCCAGAAACCCAAGGACTACTACGTGGTTGGGAGGAGGAAGTGCACGATGGGGTCATCCTCATTGACCAGGAAGACTCGGACACTAGTGCCACCTCCAACCTACACTGCATGGGCTCCCTTATCCTGCAAAGCCTGGTAAAGGACCCCAGGATTTGTGCTATCAAGGAGAGGGATCATTACTAGTTGGCAAGCCTTCTTGATCCACGATACAAGGGTAAAGTTGCAGAGCTCATCCTGCCCGCACAAAGGGAGCACAGGATGAAACAACTTGAGGACGCTCTAAAGCGACACTTGTGTAACACCTTACACTGGTAGGTTACCAAGTGATGACGCAGGTGCTTCTGAGGCTGCGGATGATCAGAGGAAGAGCGGTGAAGGCCGGGGCCGCTTGACTGATGCCTTTTTAATTTTTTTTAGTCCACGACGCCCAGGGACGTCAAATGTAGGCACCCATTGCCAGCGTCTTCACCATATGGTGCAGGACTACCTAGGGGCAAGGGCAGACCTGGATACCTTTACAGCAGATGATCCACTGGCTTACTGGGTGTTGAGATTGGATCACTGGCCAGAACTTAGTCAATATGCTATGCAGCTACTAGGTTGCCCTTCATCCAGCGTGCTTTCTGAAAAGACGTTCAGTGCCGCTGGAGGTTTTGTCACAGACAAAAGAGTGCGTCTGTCCACCAACTCTAAAAAATGAATCAGTCCTGGATCAGCAGCTATCAATCCCCTGATGCTGACGTAACTGAGTAGATCGGGGATCTCTTCTGCATTCACAAAACCTCCACAATACCACAAAGGGGTTACGGTGTGAAAGCACTTGCTTCCACCAAAGGCACAATATTTGGGTGCACTGCCACTGATGCCTATATTACCAGATTTATATCATTTTAATATTGGACCGCAGGGTCCAACCCTGCACTCTTCCACAATACCACAGAGGGGTTACTTATGGTGTGAAGGCACTTGCTGCCACCAAAGGCACAATATTTGGGTGCACTGACACTGACGCCTATATTACCAGATTTATATCATATTAATGTTGGACCGCAGGGTCCAACCCTGCACTCTTCCACAATACCACAGAGGGGTTACTTACGGTGTGAAGGCACTTGCTGCCACCAAAGGCACAATATTTGGGTGCACTGCCACTGACGCCTATACCAGATTCATATCATTTTAATATTGGACCACAGGGTCCAACCTTGCACTCTTCCATAATACCACAAAGGGGTTACGGTGTGACGGCACTGTTGCCAACAATAAAGGCCCAATTTTAAAGCACCTATTGTTACTTTCATCCAAAACCTGCATAAGTTTCACCATAATTTTGACACAAAATCACTAAACTTGTTCTGTGTGTCCTAAAATGTCTCCTCTTTTCATACAGACTGCCGCCCCCAAGCAGTTGTTTATGAATAGATTAAAGGAAAACCATTTACCGTCATTTGAAATGTAATTTTTTGTTTTTAAATGTTTCTATACATCCTAGAAATCCGCCACTACACGGGCAGGTTATGGGGACCTCCTAGGCACGATAATTGAAGGAATTTTTCGTTTTTATTCTTAACCTTTATTTCATGGAAAACTCACTGTTCCTTTAAAAACTTATTTTTTAAACTTTTTGTCCTTGTTTCCTGTTCCCCAGGGCACTACCCGGACCCCCATACACTTTTTATGGCAAATATCTTGCATATATGCCCTCTTGGAGGGCACCTTAATTTTCGAACGTTCGAGCCCCATTGACTGGCAATGCGTTCGAATTGTGTTCGCGTTCGAATTCAAACTTTTTCAAATGTTCGAGTTCGAATGCGAACTGAACATGGGGGTGTTCGGCCCATCCCTAGTAGTGACGCTGTACCCTAGCCAGGGGCGTTGCTATCTGACGTGGACCAATGCGCAGCTCCCACTAGTTTGAATGTAGAGATTCCCTTTACCAAGGTACTCTGTCATGGATTCCACTTGCCAGATAGTGCGGTCTTGCTCCTGTCTATTATTAACCCTGGGTACAGACCTTGGCTTATTTCCCTTGGCCATTCTGAGTTTTAAACCCTGCTGTGCATTAATAACCCCGTGTACTGACCCTTGGACTGTACTGTACAACTACCCTCTCTGTCTATGTCTTGGACTTTTTCTGTGACTCTGTGCTATCTGTGTGTACATCTATTACCTACTTAGGCTAGGGTCAGACTAACGCATTTTTCGTGTTGTCCGTGAAAAAGTGCGTTCGAACGAATGGACGCATTTTTTCACGGAATACGCGATAGCGGTCATACGATGCGCATTTTCATCCGTGATTTTGTACGGATCATCAATAAAACACCTTTTTGCATCTGGACGTGATGTTGGTCGGACATGAGCAGCGTCTGACATCTCCTAATCACGCACACATGCCGCTAGTGGACGCAGTGCACTCTGTATGTCAGTACTAACGGTATCACGTTCTTGAAAAAATGCGTTAGTTTGCCACTTGCGTTGCGCAGCCGCACTTTTGTGCGGCCTTTCTTCGTATGCTGCCCTGCATTGGACGTCATTTGCTGCTAGCACGGCCGTGATTTAGTGCTGCTAAACGCACATTAATACTGCGTTAGCCTGACCCTAGCCTTACCGGCTACTCTAAAGACCAGTTGGGATCAGGGATTTGTGACATTCAGCTTGTTGTGAAACAGTACCCTATATCTACAGTGATTAAAACAATACTTATTTTAGTTAAGGAGATAATAAGGGGCAAAATATGGCTCCAACACTGGTATCCTCGTCTACTGTAGAGTCCATGGAGATGAAGGTAAAACCTGCTGCAAAATCATGTGATTAAGATCTAGTGGAATTGAACAGAGCTGGCGTAAAGAAGCTGGGAAATATATTTTATAGGTGTTCTGTTATTGGTGGAGAGAGGAGGCATTTGATGTATCATGCCATTCTCTTTCATTTGAGATGGATATTTGGGGATTTTTGCAGATTAACATGGGGGCGAAGCAACTCTCTGTCTAGCTCTATATACCAATCTCCATGGAAATTCAGTAAATACATATCGGCCCAACTGCATATAACAGTTTGGTTATATATATATACAGACACCTATTTGCCCTGTTATACATATGCCTAGCTACCCTGCTGTATATACTTATCTCCCTTGTTATGCAACTTAAAATGTGTTTTCATATCACACAATTCCAAAAATGGGGTCAATATTAAGCTCCAGGCCAGGCCCATAAAGGTCTTAATCTATACCCCCCTCCCCGAGGTTTAAGTGTCAATCAAAGCCAATTATACACCACGCAAAAATAAGTGACCTTGAGCTCACTCATTCTCAGTCTGCCTCCATATTAGTGCTTCCTATACAAAATACAAAAAACATTGATGTACAGTAGGCATTTAGTAAAACCAAGCTCGGAACTGGTGCATCTCAGCTGGAATAGGACGGATGCCACGGTTAGAGTGGCGACTGGCAACAATATACTTATCATTCATAGATCAAAATCTAAACAATAACATATCAAACCCTAGAAACTTTTGGAGAACCATCAGTAACATACAAGCACCCCCAGTCCACTCCCAGCCAGCTGCTGTCAAAGTAAACAACCAAACCCTGCAACACCCCCTAGATGTAGCAAATGCCTTTAATGATTATTTTGTTGGATGTGCCACCACTTTGATTGCCAAGCTAGGAAATGACATGCAATCAGAGAGGCCTCATGCAGGTCAGGCCCCCCCCAACTGTGCAAAGTCCCTGTATCAGACAGGAATTCAGTTTTAGACCAGTGCCTGTCAGTGTCATTACTAAACTTCTCCGTAAGCAAAAAATGAAATACCAGTCTGGACCTGATCAAATACCAGCAATGCTGCTGAAAATCCATGCGCCAGCAATTGCAAATCCTGTCGCAACCCTAATAAATGAGTCACTGGCGACTGGATACATACCCAAGCTCTGGAAGACTGCAAGAGTGGTACCTATCCATAAAAGTGGTGACAGTACTTTGGTATCCAACTACCGTCCGATATCGTTGCTCCCTGTAATGTCAAAAGTCTTGTAAAAATGTGTCTACACACAATTACGTGATTATTATCAATATTGGAACTACTTAACCCCGGATCAATCAGGCTTTCGTCCAAATCACTCAACTACAACCGCCCTTTTAAAAGTCTGCAATGATATCCAGGCTGGGATGGAACAAGGAAACCTAACTGGAGCCATCTTCCTTGATTTTCCCAAGGCCTTTGACACGGTAGACCATGGCATCTTGTTAGAGAAACTTAAAAACTCTGGCATTGGTGATCGCACGCTAACCTGGTTTCAATCATATGTATCCGACCGATCACAATATGTGTCAATTTCTCCTCCCTCCCGCTCCCAGTCACTTGCGGTGTACCCCAAGGCTCAATACTCGGCCCCCTGCTATTCACAATATTCATAAATGATCTGCCCAACGTCTGCAAAGCCTCAACTGTACATATGTACGCAGACGACACTGTGATCTATACCAGCAAACCAAATCTCCCGCAGCTGGAGGCCGTGCTGCAAGAACAATTCACAGAGGTAGAAAAGTGGATCAAAAACAACAAACTTTTTTTAAATACTGACAAAACTGTAACGATGCTCTTTGGAACAGCACCTAAACTATACAAATTGCAAAATCCCCATCTATGTGTTGGGACAAAATCAAATGGCATGCTGACCACAGTCACTTCTCTCAAATATCTAGGTATGTGGTTGGACCCTAATCTATCCTTTGGCCCCCACATCGAAAAACTCTCATCTAAACTTTACCCCAAACTAGGTGCCCTGTACAGAAACAAATCCTGCCTGAGTCCCGCGGTAAGAAAGCAGATTGTACAGCAAATGCTTATGCCGGCTATTGATTACGGAGATGTAGTGTATGCAGCCGCCCCGCAAACACACCTTCATAAACTTACTACATTGTATAACTCATTCTGCCTCTTTGCGCTACAATGTAACTACATGACCCACCATTGTGACATGTTAAAAGAGCTAAACTGGCCATCGCTGGAATCCAGACGCACCCTTCACCTTTCCAGCCTGGTGTTTAAGAGCATCTCTGGGAAGCTGCCACCCTACCTGAATAGACTGCTTCCCCCAGCAGCTCCCTCATCCTATAACCTCCGATCCAGGACCAGCACCTTACTTGCTATACCACAATACAAAAAGACAGTGGCTCGGTCCTCATTTTCCTACAGAGCACCACAATTATGGAATAACCTCCCAGACACCATCAAATCTTCCCCCAGTCTTAAGTCACTCAAAAGCTCCTTACTAATATACCTCAATACAGAATGCACCTGTAAACATGTAACCTAGTGACTATATTTCCTACATATTTTTCTGTTAATCTGTGTTGTTGTTTTTAATATCTTGCATTGTATTACTTTGTATTTCTGTAACTGTAACACTTCAATGTTCTTGAACCCAGGACATACTTGAAAACGAGAGAAATCTCAATGTATCCTTCCTGGTAAAATCCTTTATAAAATAAAATAAATAAATAAATAAATAAATTCATTACTTATAGCAACTCTGTTGGAACCTCTAGTCAGTTTGTTTCGAGAAGTTTCAAACTGGTTACATGTGATAACTATATTTTCATTTTTAAACCTTGAAAGTGCATAGAAAAGAAATACTGCATGAAAGATTCCATTCACTCCTCCGTGGTATGCAGAAAACTAAATCTATTTGAGTCTATATATGCGTATGTTTAGATTTATTTTCTCGGAATGATTTGATGGATACGATAATATTTGCGTAGATTTTTTCGAGTATTAAAGGGATAGATTTGATTGATTTCCATTTTCCTGCCTGCTATCGTGAAAACAAAAATTCTTGGTATGTGGGTCATATTGCTTTGCTTATATATCTGCACAAAATTGAATTTCCAATGTGTACCTCATGCTAGTATTTTCAAATGATGGTCTTTATTTATATATGCATCAATGTCTGGCTTAGTGAAAGTCTTATTCAGCATCTTTCCTTCAATTTATTCTCTTCGTTTCAACTTTGAATATATAAGTAAGTTTGAAATAAGAAACTGCACTTCTTATGGAACAAGAAGAATAGACTTTTGCACATAAGGGATCCAGAGATATAAAAGGATATGAATAGAACTTTTATATCTGTATTACAGAGTTTAGATTTAATGGATTCAACGTGAAGAATTCACAAAAGGAGAAAGTTGCAGCTACAAAATATAAAGGGTGTATGTTTTTATAGATGCTTAAATTAAAGAAAATGCTATGGAATATTTGAGAAGAGGGGTCCCATGCCGGTAATATGGAGCATTTATTACAAGAGAGACGTTGTTTTATTGGCTTGACTTTTTAGCCAGAGGGCACTGCTAAACATTGCCACTGTTATGATCTCCTCTACTCTGTGGAAAAAGGCGTGATCCCGAGCAAGCCCATAGAGCAGGCTCTGCGGAAGGTTCATTGGAAACTATTTTTTCCCCAGTGTTCTTCTGAATATGGCCAATAGTGGCTGCAGACCATCCTCTGCACAGAAGGTCCAGAGGTAAGTGAGGGTTTTTGGGGCTAGTTATTTTAAAATTCCAAATCAAAATACTTAACACCAGGGTCTCTGGGCCATTATTTATGCAGGCAGCATTTTTTGCACCTGCATTGTAATCCCTGTTAAAATGGGGGCAGTAGAGGGAAAACTTTAGGGGCAGTTTTTTCTCCCTACCGCCCCTTTTTAACGCGGGGATTGTAATTTAGCCCTAAATTTGGGGAAGGGGATAGAGAGATCTGATTCTAGCCAGAACCTAGGGGGTTGGATGGAAGCACAGGGAAACTAAGGAATCAATTACTTACAGTGTATAAAACATGACATTACAATAAATACAATACATCAGTGAATAATAATATAACACAGATATCAGGGGATAGGGAACAGAAAACACAGAGTTATTCAAAGAGGATCGAAAAGTCACCACACGTTCGGTGACTTTTCGTTCCCTGCAATTCGGCACGATTCGGTGATCCTAGTTTGCCGACCCTGCTGTGTATTCAGTTTGTACCACAGGGCCGCCATACTGCAGGGAAAACCTGCCACAAACCCGACGAACACTCACTGCAAAACCCACTGAACACTCACCAAACACTCACCGAAACCCGTAGAAACAGCTGAATTAACCATGCCGAATACACCAGAGAAACCCGACTAGCCGTCGATCACAATGCAGAGCAGCCGCCGAAAAAACCCGACACGCAGACAAATGAGGTGAAAAAACCCAAAACCTGTCGCTTGAAAGTTTGAAATTTGAAACGCTGTTTGCAAAATAACTACTGAATGAAAATGCCTGGAATTTACATATAAGATCCAATGAATGATAATAAAAAGGGCAGTTACAATAGAAAGAAAAGACGATTTAAAAAAAAAAAGGAAAAAATTTTTGCCAAAAGAAACCCCAAAAATTCTAAAAAATCTATTAATAAAGAGACTTTTTACTGCAGAAAAGAATATTAAACGGTTTATTAGATATTGAATTAAACCGGGAATATTTTTAACATTGAAGCCTATGGGATTCACCTGAATAATAATGCCGAATGAAACCACCGAATAGCAGGGCAGTGTTCTCTGTATAGACGAAGCATTTGTGACGTTCTGGGTCTCTGGCGCCCCCTCTGGCAATACTGGACATTGCTTTTAGTCCTGGACATTTGGTTCACGTCCAAGCCTGATCAGTACCTGGACTCCATTGGTTCACCCTGGACCATTTTGTATAAATGGAGACCACTCCCTTAGTAGGGTGCGGTCTCATTCATCCTGGATCAGTCATTCAGCTCATGTCTGGTTTGCCTTGCTCTAGATTCATTCTGAATCATCTATTCAGTTCAGTCTGTCTTCAAGCTCCTGTCTGGTTTGCCTTGGTCTAATTCTATCCTGTTCAGTCTGTCTGTCTTCCAGCTCGCTCATGTCTGGTCTTTCCCTGGTCTAGATTTATCCTGTTAAGCCTGTTTTCCTGGTCATTCTGTTTACAGGCTCATGTCTGGTTTGCACTGTTTTTCGTGCCTTCTTGTATCATGTTTAATTCTGCCTCCCATGTTTAGTTGCCTATTTTGTTTATACCTGGTTTTCTTTATATTTCTTGCCGTGAGGTTAAAGGCTCTGTTTATTGTATTTAAGTTCTTGGTTCCTAGAATAAATTATATATTATTTTCTAGTTCAGGCTCATGGTCTATTTTCACTGCTCATTAGGCTCACACCCCTCTCTGTCAGGTCAGGTCCCTGACCCCCATCGTGACATAATGAGACCGCCAGTAACAAGTGAGCTAGCAGTGATTCATGGTCTGTTGGAGAACCTGCAAAAGGTTAATAAAGCTGCAGAACAGCACCTGGAGCGGCTGAGTGCTATACTGCGGAAAACTCCCAGGGACGCCTTCCCAAAGGAACCTGTTCCAGTGAAAGATTCCAGAGGACCCCTGACCCTGGAGGAAAGGGTATGGAGGAAAACCCATGGCTTATGTTTCTACTGTGGTTCCTGCCTGCACAGAGTGGCAACCTGCCAGGTGCGCCCACACAAGGCCCTCATGGTCCAGCCTTACCAAACTTCCTTGACCAAGCCATGCCAGGCCGCAGTATCCAAGTCCGCTGCCCTGCAACCCGCAGGATTTCCAGAGTCCGCTGCCCTGCAACCCGCAGGATTTCCAGAGTCCGCTGCCCTGCAACCCGCAGGATTTCCAGAGTCCGCTGCCCTGCAACCCGCAGGATTTCCAGAGTCCGCTGCCCTGCAACCCGCAGGATTTCCAGAGTCCGCTGCCCTGCAACCCGCAGGATTTCCAGAGTCCGCTGCCCTGCAACCCGCAGGATTTCCAGAGTCCGCTGCCCTGCAACCCGCAGGATTTCCAGAGTCCGCTGCCCTGCAACCCGCAGGATTTCCAGAGTCCGCTGCCCTGCAACCCGCAGGATTTCCAGAGTCCGCTGCCCTGCAACCCGCAGGATTTCCAGAGTCCGCTGCCCTGCAACCCGCAGGATTTCCAGAGTCCGCTGCCCTGCAACCCGCAGGATTTCCAGAGTCCGCTGCCCTGCAACCCGCAGGATTTCCAGAGTCCGCTGCCCTGCAACCCGCAGGATTTCCAGAGTCCGCTGCCCTGCAACCCGCAGGATTTCCAGAGTCCGCTGCCCTGCAACCCGCAGGATTTCCAGAGTCCGCTGCCCTGCAACCCGCAGGATTTCCAGAGTCCGCTGCCCTGCAACCCGCAGGATTTCCAGAGTCCGCTGCCCTGCAACCCGCAGGATTTCCAGAGTCCGCTGCCCTGCAACCCGCAGGATTTCCAGAGTCCGCTGCCCTGCAACCCGCAGGATTTCCAGAGTCCGCTGCCCTGCAACCCGCAGGATTTCCAGAGTCCGCTGCCCTGCAACCCGCAGGATTTCCAGAGTCCGCTGCCCTGCAACCCGCAGGATTTCCAGAGTCCGCTGCCCTGCAACCCGCAGGATTTCCAGAGTCCGCTGCCCTGCAACCCGCAGGATTTCCAGAGTCCGCTGCCCTGCAACCCGCAGGATTTCCAGAGTCCGCTGCCCTGCAACCCGCAGGATTTCCAGAGTCCGCTGCCCTGCAACCCGCAGGATTTCCAGAGTCCGCTGCCCTGCAACCCGCAGGATTTCCAGAGTCCGCTGCCCTGCAACCCGCAGGATTTCCAGAGTCCGCTGCCCTGCAACCCGCAGGATTTCCAGAGTCCGCTGCCCTGCAACCCGCAGGATTTCCAGAGTCCGCTGCCCTGCAACCCGCAGGATTTCCAGAGTCCGCTGCCCTGCAACCCGCAGGATTTCCAGAGTCCGCTGCCCTGCAACCCGCAGGATTTCCAGAGTCCGCTGCCCTGCAACCCGCAGGATTTCCAGAGTCCGCTGCCCTGCAACCCGCAGGATTTCCAGAGTCCGCTGCCCTGCAACCCGCAGGATTTCCAGAGTCCGCTGCCCTGCAACCCGCAGGATTTCCAGAGTCCGCTGCCCTGCAACCCGCAGGATTTCCAGAGTCCGCTGCCCTGCAACCCGCAGGATTTCCAGAGTCCGCTGCCCTGCAACCCGCAGGATTTCCAGAGTCCGCTGCCCTGCAACCCGCAGGATTTCCAGAGTCCGCTGCCCTGCAACCCGCAGGATTTCCAGAGTCCGCTGCCCTGCAACCCGCAGGATTTCCAGAGTCCGCTGCCCTGCAACCCGCAGGATTTCCAGAGTCCGCTGCCCTGCAACCCGCAGGATTTCCAGAGTCCGCTGCCCTGCAACCCGCAGGATTTCCAGAGTCCGCTGCCCTGCAACCCGCAGGATTTCCAGAGTCCGCTGCCCTGCAACCCGCAGGATTTCCAGAGTCCGCTGCCCTGCAACCCGCAGGATTTCCAGAGTCCGCTGCCCTGCAACCCGCAGGATTTCCAGAGTCCGCTGCCCTGCAACCCGCAGGATTTCCAGAGTCCGCTGCCCTGCAACCCGCAGGATTTCCAGAGTCCGCTGCCCTGCAACCCGCAGGATTTCCAGAGTCCGCTGCCCTGCAACCCGCAGGATTTCCAGAGTCCGCTGCCCTGCAACCCGCAGGATTTCCAGAGTCCGCTGCCCTGCAACCCGCAGGATTTCCAGAGTCCGCTGCCCTGCAACCCGCAGGATTTCCAGAGTCCGCTGCCCTGCAACCCGCAGGATTTCCAGAGTCCGCTGCCCTGCAACCCGCAGGATTTCCAGAGTCCGCTGCCCTGCAACCCGCAGGATTTCCAGAGTCCGCTGCCCTGCAACCCGCAGGATTTCCAGAGTCCGCTGCCCTGCAACCCGCAGGATTTCCAGAGTCCGCTGCCCTGCAACCCGCAGGATTTCCAGAGTCCGCTGCCCTGCAACCCGCAGGATTTCCAGAGTCCGCTGCCCTGCAACCCGCAGGATTTCCAGAGTCCGCTGCCCTGCAACCCGCAGGATTTCCAGAGTCCGCTGCCCTGCAACCCGCAGGATTTCCAGAGTCCGCTGCCCTGCAACCCGCAGGATTTCCAGAGTCCGCTGCCCTGCAACCCGCAGGATTTCCAGAGTCCGCTGCCCTGCAACCCGCAGGATTTCCAGAGTCCGCTGCCCTGCAACCCGCAGGATTTCCAGAGTCCGCTGCCCTGCAACCCGCAGGATTTCCAGAGTCCGCTGCCCTGCAACCCGCAGGATTTCCAGAGTCCGCTGCCCTGCAACCCGCAGGATTTCCAGAGTCCGCTGCCCTGCAACCCGCAGGATTTCCAGAGTCCGCTGCCCTGCAACCCGCAGGATTTCAGAGTCCGCTGCCCTGCAACCCGCAGGATTTCCAGAGTCCGCTGCCCTGCAACCCGCAGGATTTCCAGAGTCCGCTGCCCTGCAACCCGCAGGATTTCCAGAGTCCGCTGCCCTGCAACCCGCAGGATTTCCAGAGTCCGCTGCCCTGCAACCCGCAGGATTTCCAGAGTCCGCTGCCCTGCAACCCGCAGGATTTCCAGAGTCCGCTGCCCTGCAACCCGCAGGATTTCCAGAGTCCGCTGCCCTGCAACCCGCAGGATTTCCAGAGTCCGCTGCCCTGCAACCCGCAGGATTTCCAGAGTCCGCTGCCCTGCAACCCGCAGGATTTCCAGAGTCCGCTGCCCTGCAACCCGCAGGATTTCCAGAGTCCGCTGCCCTGCAACCCGCAGGATTTCCAGAGTCCGCTGCCCTGCAACCCGCAGGATTTCCAGAGTCCGCTGCCCTGCAACCCGCAGGATTTCCAGAGTCCGCTGCCCTGCAACCCGCAGGATTTCCAGAGTCCGCTGCCCTGCAACCCGCAGGATTTCCAGAGTCCGCTGCCCTGCAACCCGCAGGATTTCCAGAGTCCGCTGCCCTGCAACCCGCAGGATTTCCAGAGTCCGCTGCCCTGCAACCCGCAGGATTTCCAGAGTCCGCTGCCCTGCAACCCGCAGGATTTCCAGAGTCCGCTGCCCTGCAACCCGCAGGATTTCCAGAGTCCGCTGCCCTGCAACCCGCAGGATTTCCAGAGTCCGCTGCCCTGCAACCCGCAGGATTTCCAGAGTCCGCTGCCCTGCAACCCGCAGGATTTCCAGAGTCCGCTGCCCTGCAACCCGCAGGATTTCCAGAGTCCGCTGCCCAACAGGGAGAGACCAGGTGTAAGCCAGCAGTTCCAGTCAAGAGTGCTGCCCTGCAGTGCGAACAAATCGGGGTCACCCCTCCACAGTGCCAAGCCAAGGTGGTTCCCAAGCACTGTGAGACCAAGATAGCAGCTTCCGAGCCACGCTCACCCGAGCCGGTAGCTGCCGAGCCACGCTCACCCGAGCCGGTAGCTTCCGAGCCACGCTCACCCGAGCCGGTAGTTTCCGAGTCGCCGCAGAGCCGTGCTGAGGTCGCTGACCCACAGATCCGTGCTGCTGCCGCCATGTCCGAGTCACCGCAGAGCCGTGCTGAGGTCGCCATGACCGAGTCGCTGACCCACAGAGCCGTGCTGCTGTCGCCATGACCGAGTCGCCGCAGAGCCGTGCTGCTGTCGCCATGACCGAGTCGCCGCAGAGCCGTGCTGAGGTCGCCATGTCCGAGTCGCCGCAGAGCCGTGCTGAGGTCGCTGACCCACAGAGCCGTGCTGCCGTCTCCATGACCGAGTCGCCGCAGAGCCGTGCTGCCGTCTCCATGACCGAGTCGCCGCAGAGCCGTGCTGCCGTCTCCATGACCGAGTCGCCGCAGAGCCGTGCTGCCGTCTCCATGACCGAGTCGCCGCAGAGCGTGCTGCCGTCTCCATGACCGAGTCGCCGCAGAGCCGTGCTGCTGTCTCCATATCCGAGTCACCGCAGAGCCGTGCTGAGGTCGCTGACCCACAGATCCGTGCTGCTGCCGCCATGTCCGAGTCGCCACAGAGCCGTGCTGAGGTCGCTGACCCACAGAGCCGTGCTGCTGTCGCCATGACCGAGTCGCCGCAGAGCCGTGCTGCTGCCGCCATGACCGAGTCGCCGCAGAGCCGTGCTGAGGTCGCTGACCCACAGAGCCGTGCTGCTGTCGCCATGTCCAAGTCACCACAGAGTCGTGCTAAAGGCGCTGCCCCTCCTGTCCTTGCCAAGGGTGCTACCCAACCGGTCCACACCAAGGGCGCTGCCCCACCGAGCCCAGCTGTCCCGGTGTCTTCAAGCCCAGCTGTCCCGGTGTCTTCGAGCCCAGTGGTTCCAGTCCAGTCGCTGCAGAGCCGTGCCAAGGTCACCAACCTACGGAGCCGTGCTGCTGCTGTCCCAGTCACATTGCCACAGAACCGGATCGCCACTGGTGCCATGTTCCTGTTGCCGCAGAGCCGGGAGGACACTGTTGCTGTCCATTCCACGTCCCGTACCAGGGGGAGGAGACACAAAAGGACTGGTGCCAGTGCCCTCAAACCTGGACCCAGTTTTGGCTCCCAAGGGGTCTATACCTCAGGTCCTCCAGCCCGTGAGTCGAGTCCTGTCCCTGCTGGATGTTTCCGAGCTTCTAATGGTGCTATAATATGCCTTGAGGACCGAGAGGTGTACGAGCGCGCTCTGCGTGCCTACAGGACCCATTGACTTTTTATTTTCATTTTTATTGTCTTCTTTTGAGCATCCGGGGTCTGCTCGTGGAGGGGGGGATATGTGACGTTCTGGGTCTCTGGCGCCCCCTCTGGCAATACTGGACATTGCTTTTAGTCCTGGACATTTGGTTCACGTCCAAGCCTGATCAGTACCTGGACTCCATTGGTTCACCCTGGACCATTTTGTATAAATGGAGACCACTCCCTTAGTAGGGTGCGGTCTCATTCATCCTGGATCAGTCATTCAGCTCATGTCTGGTTTGCCTTGCTCTAGATTCATTCTGAATCATCTATTCAGTTCAGTCTGTCTTCAAGCTCCTGTCTGGTTTGCCTTGGTCTAATTCTATCCTGTTCAGTCTGTCTGTCTTCCAGCTCGCTCATGTCTGGTCTTTCCCTGGTCTAGATTTATCCTGTTAAGCCTGTTTTCCTGGTCATTCTGTTTACAGGCTCATGTCTGGTTTGCACTGTTTTTCGTGCCTTCTTGTATCATGTTTAATTCTGCCTCCCATGTTTAGTTGCCTATTTTGTTTATACCTGGTTTTCTTTATATTTCTTGCCGTGAGGTTAAAGGCTCTGTTTATTGTATTTAAGTTCTTGGTTCCTAGAATAAATTATATATTATTTTTCTAGTTCAGGCTCATGGTCTATTTTCACTGCTCATTAGGCTCACACCCCTCTCTGTCAGGTCAGGTCCCTGACCCCCATCGTGACAGCATTGCTTCTCTATGGAGATTTCACTGCCCTCGAACAGGCACCGAAAAGGCACTGTATGTGCAGGCAGTTCGCCAACATTTGGCAAACTGCCTGCTCTATGAATAGCCGAATGGCCAGGAAAGGTAACCGTATGCTGAATTTCAGTGTTCAGTTACCTTTCGGGACCAGATCGTCTCTCTTTGAATAACCCTGTTAGAATTGTAGGTAAAGGGTGACAAATAACATGAAACATCAGGCCCACACCTTCCCAAAGCATCTTTAGGTCCATGAACCCCAAGTGACTAGTGTCACAGCTGGTATTTAAAATAACGTTAAAGGAAGGCAGAGCTGGAGAAAAGGCTGTCCAGATATTTTAGAGTTAACAAAATGTGAAAAGCCTTGCTCCCAGAAAAGAATATGAAAAAATAGGTGAGATTCATCACTCAAAGGAATAGGATAACTATTGAAAACATCTGTCTACAAACACTGGGGAGTAAGTCCTGTCCAGGAAATCTAATAAAATGTATCTTTTATTGATAATGGGTAAAAACTTTAATGAGCAACAACCACAGAAATGTAGTTTTAAGAAGCAACAATGTCATATTATAAATATGGCACTAGAGGGTTTATCTTCTTCCAAACACTGACAAAAATGAGCTTCATCAGGGTGGCAGACCCACCCCCTGGAAGGGTTAATGCAGAGAAAAAAGGAAGAGATCTTGATTCTAGATGGATAAAATAGACCTTCTGGGGCCTGGGTAAAAGGAAATAGTCTATTTACTAATACGAGATGTGCAGGGAGTGTTAGTGGAAGCAGAGTTCGTCTGCTGTTATGACACAGTGTGTATCAATTAGTATGGGAGCCCAATGAAGCACAATGCGATTAACAACAGCCCTAATACACCACAGCGAGCTTATTAGCCATATGTTTCACAGTGTCTGGATGTAATGCTCAGTCTGATATATTCTATAGTCTCACCTTGTTTCTGCCATTGGGCATCATCAGGAAAATCTTATCAGGATTTTACAAAGAATCATGCAGCTTGTTCTGGACTCTGCAAGGAGATATACCCACTAAAGTTATAAATAATTTAGCAAATTATTGCATGTTACTTCCCAGTGCTTGTAGATATTTTAGATGACATCACTACCTATTGTTACGATCCCCACCGGGAGGAGAATATGAACCTTGTACGCAACACCTATCCTTTCCCTCCGATCCTTATAGTGGTCGGTCTATATATATATCCCTATGCTGAAACTTGAGAAGTCCAGCGTGAGAACAGAAAGCCAAACCAGAATGCCAGAGGATATCGTAAACCGTTACCAGGGGTCAGTACGCCAGAGAATATCGTAAGCCATTGCCAGGGGTCAGTAGTCAGTACGCCAGAGAATATCGTAAGCCTTTGCCAGGGGTCAGAATACCAGTAAATCACAAAACAACAGGAGTAGCTCTAAAGGATGGTAAACCACGTTAGGGCAATGTTTGACTGCATTGCCTGTGGTTTTAAACCCGGCGGGTCCGCGTCATCATGCCTGGCTCCACCCCCCAGCGTCTCACGTGACCGCCTAGATACTCTTAATTACCCGGCCAGCGAGCAGCGAGGACGATGCTGCTGGGCGCCGATAGACCAAAGTGCGGTACGTAACACCTATCAGGACAGTTTATGTGATTAGAAAACTTGAAACTCTCAACATGAAAAATGGCTGAAATATGTCTCTATTTCGGCTATCAGGTCAAATTAAATTGAGGCCTTAGTTTGGAAAAAGTTGAGCAATATAGAAATACCATGCATTTGTGTTGTTGCAGTGTTGCACAATCCATGCAGAAACACCAGTGGAAGAGATTTGTCCTTGGTCTCTTTATGAAAGTGGAGATGGTAGATAATGCCCTCCTCCACAACAGGGGAATTAGAAGTAAGCGATTTTTTTTTTTTCCTACTCAAGTAACTCAAGTTAACAGTCAAGCTTTAATAGCAAGTGGACTGCTAAAGTTTAGAACCATTAATAAAAGACTAATGGAATAGTTTGTTTGTATTTTCTGAATGTACTAATCATGAATATGTACGCAGTCTGTGGCTTTATATTTTTTAATAAGTAGTAAACTTTATTAACATATACAATTATGTTATAAAACTTGATTGAACGGCTAAATTTGAGACTTAAGCACAGTATCACTGATACATATTATGACAGGAAGATTTCAAATGCAGTTTTAGATTAGCATTATGCAGATATTAAAGTTATTTCACAAAAAAGACTCACTGGTGTATTGACATTGGAATGCTCAGTGTAAAGTTTATGGAGATGATATTTCATTTTGGCTCTGCAGATTCAGCATAATATATATTTAATCTCAAAGGCACAATTAGGCAAAGAATCAATCTGGGCACAGTGATTAGTTTTTACACAATTGATTTCATTTATAGTACTGAATACAAATTAAATAAATCTACGTTGTGTGTTTCAAAAGCCAATGGTTACTCTACTGCAAAGGCACAGAAATATTCGTGTAGACAATAAATCAAAGCTTTACTGAAGAAATCCTTTCTTTAAATTGAATGCTTACACAAACAATAGAAAGAATTTGTTCAAGAAATGTTACCGTTTCGTATCACACAAATTACCCTTTTTATTGGTGGCAGAGCATGAAGGTTATCAAAGCAAACATACATGGTCCAATGTAACCTATTTAAAGGTTTTGTTACTTGAATGATAAAAAAAACCTTTTCAACAGTGACTGGTAAATTATGACTTGATATTATAATTTAAAAAAATACTGAAACAAAGCCTGGAATTAATGAAGTTAAAGGAGACACATAAAGATCTTGTAGAACTCTGCTGTTTTTTAAAGCTTCCACTACTCTGACAATTGCTATGTGACATATACCAGACATATAATAATATTTAAAATGCATGTTTGTTTTTCTTCAGTTCAAAAGGTTTATATATTATACTATTTGGTTTTCTATTCAGTATATCAAATAATAAAATCATATTTCAATTTTAAAATGATGCCTAAATCCGTTTCTATCAAAAACCATTGTAAATAGCATGTTAAAAGTAGCAGAGGGGAATCAATGAAAAGGGGAAATCCTGTAACTACATTTAAATGTATATAATCAGTTTATACTGGAAAGTTCAACATCGATGTGTGTTCTGCTGACAATGTTGGATTGTGTCAGACCTCTGGCAGGTGTGGGCAGGCCCTGGCATGCCTCCACGCTTGCCCCAGCCCTTCTTGCGTCCCCCCGCGCTCCTCGGTGCTCCCTCCTTTTCCTGCTGTCTTCATTTGCGCACGTGCCTCCAGCTTCAGTGACTTTAAGCCACTGGGAGCACCGCGCATGCGTGACATCATCACGCCTGTGATGACTCCCCCTAGCGTCATGTGATCGGCTCCACCTATGGGTGAACAGGGCGCTATATTTAGACTTGCTTTGCCCCATTCATCTTGCCCTTTCGTGGTTTCAGTTTATCTGACCCCCTTAAGTGCCTGTTCTTGTTGTTTATCTCTCTGATATACGTTCTTTATTGTATTACTGTGTTTGACCTGGATTTGGCTATCGACCTGTGTACTTCTCTAACCCCTTGACTTGGATTTGGCTATTGACTATTCTACCTGCTTTGAAGGATCTCTTGCTCTGTGCTAACCTTTTCCTTTTCCATACCTCTCCTGTCGTATACTGCCAGCCATACAAAGACTGGTATTTCCCTTCGTATTGCTGTCCCTGCCTTATAAGTTCAGCTTTTACCATTGCAAAACCCAGTTTAACCCATATTAAGGACTGGTACAGAACCTGGGTAAAGGGTTACCTTGTATTACATCTCGGGTTAACCCTTACGTTACCTAGGACATATCCTGGACCAGCCTCACAAGTTGGTCAGGTCTAGGTCCTGCAATTGCATGTGCCCATAAAATGAAGTCAACTGACTCCTTAAATATACTGAATGAGCAGATTTTCCACCTATGGATTTTTTCTTCCCTGTTGGCGCAGGCATATTTCAAGATGACAATGCCAGGATTCACCTGGCCCAAACGACACAATAGTGGCTCAGGGAGCATTTTCAGATAGCATTTACACACATGGAATGGCCACCACAGAGTCCAGACCTTAACCCTATTGAGAATATTTGGGATGTGCTGGAGAAGTCTTTATGCAGAGCTTTGACTTTACCATCATCAATGCAACATCTTGGAGACAAATAAATGCAACCCAGGACAGAAACTTTTGGGACATTGAATAAACTTAATGAAATGATGCCACAACAAATGCATGCCATAATCAAAGCAAAAGAATATCCAACTGAATATTAGAGTGTGTGACTTTCATTTGGCCAGATGGTGTATTTGTAACACTGGTTCATAGTAGCTTGCAAGTGAAACCACGATGTTGTAACTGCGGACGTACCATTGGTTCTAGCAGGATAGCAGTAGATTCTGCATTGAAAGCCTGCTGCCTCTTACAGTAGGAGTGACTCTGACCACCATCCTATTGGTATCTGCAACCTTGAACCTCAAACACATCATGACATTTCGTCAATGGTAAATATCTGCTTTGCTATGTATTGTAGATGTCAGACATTCAAAGCCTGGCATACACCAGAATAGACACAAAGTACGTATTTTATGTGCTAAGTAAGGGTCAGTTCAGATAAATTGAGTTTTTCTAGATTTTGATTTATTTGTATAGATAATTAAAGATAAAATTAACAGTGCGCCAACCCAGAAGGGTCAACCACAGTTAGAACAGGGAGCGGCAAAAAAACACAATGGCATAATGCCTTTAATAAATGACAAGACAGTAACAAGTACCAACTAAAACCAACATATAAACATGAGCCTAGTGAGGGATATTGAGAGATATGCTGAGGGGCAGTTGAACAATATGGTCTGCAATATAGAGGTATGACCTCCAACGACATGAATATGTATCACCAACAACTGAAAAATTCAGCAGCAAAGCCTAGGAACAAATTCCAAAAGGCAAAATGCACATGCAGTATGCAGAATAATTTGTGAAATGTACGTCCACAATTGAACAATCTCAATAATTAGATGCTGTCCCTAACGCTTAATCAGATTCTGCTCTGACCCTCATTAGTGCTTATAAGACAAACAGCATTAAAACCAAGCGAATGACAAACTCAGCTCGACATATGTTTCGCCGGAAACAACCGGCTTCATCTGGAGTGAAAATTAGAATAGCTTGTAGTAGGTATTGATCTCCCTCCTTAAAAAGTATTCAATTTGGTTAATTAACCAATGGAAAAGAAAATAAGTACTTAATGGGATGTATCACATGAGGAAAAAAGTGTCTGCAGGTGATGAAGGCAAATCAAGGTAATCGAGAATTAACCACATCTACTGGTGCTAATTAGGTCACATGTCATCGAAGGACCAATGGGAAGTCCGAAAAAATACATAAACAAAAATCAGCGAGAGCTGAAAAGAATCACTGAAAATATCCTGATAAACAATGAAATGTTAGAAATAATATGGTCAGACATTGGATCCCTGATTAGTACCTAAAGATTGACCAGAACTGTTTGTTTTTTATTAGAAACGTATTATGCTCATAAGTCAAAAAAATGGACCAATACGGTGAATGAAATGCCACATGACGCATTTCCACCAATGGGGTGCCGATGAACACAGCCAAAATTGACCAATGACCAGTTTATTAAGCATTCTAGATCTATGTGACGATATACTGAAAATTGGAATAATGGGACGAAACAACCATTAAAAACAAAAAAACTATACATCATAGTATGTCTGAAAACCGTGTTGGTGTTGCTAGTAATTGATGAAGTATGTCACATGGAAAAGGTGTCTGCAGATGATGAAGGCAAATAACATGATCCAGGATTAACCGTATCTATTCATAATAGTTTGGTCATATGTCATCAAGGAGCCAATGGGTGACCCGAAAGGAGACATAAACAGAAATCAGTGAAAAAGACGAAAAAAATCGCTGAAAAAGTACCAACACACAGTTTTTATGAAGACCCAGTGATCCACCACAGTAACCTGAGCTGATACCGAGTGAGCTGGAGGACCCCGAGTTAGGAGAACCGCAGATCGATCCAAGAGGGAGTGCAGATGGTGAGCTGGACTTCTGAGGCAGATACAGACAAGCCAGACAGCGGAGCCGGTGACACAGAGAGCCCCAGTCAAAATCGAGCGGAGGGACGTCCTGGGTCGAGCGGAGCACAGGGTGAGAGGCCTTCCAGGCCGTTGTGAAAAATCTAAAGCACGCTGCAATTTGTTTCAAAACCCACAGGGCCCCAACGTGACTAGTCGAAGATACCTCATAAATAATTCACTGGCCAGTTGAATATTGTACCCGGGTACCAATACACTCACACACATACACTCTTGGGGACATAACCTGTACAGGACTCACTCCCCAACCACAAAGGGGGTTAAAGATATATTTTTCTCTTTTCCACTGCGCGTTTCTCGCGTTACGAAGCCTTGTATTTCTTTTCCGCTGCGCGTTTCTCGCATTACGAAGCCTTGTATTTCTTTTCCGCTGCGAGTTTCCCGCATTACGAAGTACTGTAAATATATATATATACCATGTTACTCATTATATGCCAGTTTATCCAGTAAACTATATAATTTATAAAAACCACGACGGTGCTGGAGTATATTTATTCCCTAGTGTGGGGAGACTGACCCGAGGTTCAATTTCAGCTGCTCCTCCGGGAGTGAGCGCTACACATACGTCCAAGAATAGCCAGGAACCAGTATATTCTAGGCCAATATGATGGTATACGAACAAATTGAGATAATGGAACAGAGCAACCACTGGAGAAGAAGTCTGTACGTGACAGTGTATCTATACCCATATTACAGCTTGTGATCACTTGCCTAACGCATGATGTTAATAACGACAAAAGATTCATAACTTGGTAACCAAAATGGAAGAAAATTAAATGATAAAAACCGTATTGGTCCATTTTTTTGACTTATGAGCATAATACGTTTCTAATAAAAAACAAACAGTTCTGGTCAATCTTTAGGTACTAATCAGGGATCCAATGTCTGACCATATAGGGCTATTATTTCTAACATTTCATTGTTTATCAGGAAATTTTCAGTGATTCTTTTCAGCTATCGCTGATTTTTGTTTATGTATTTTTTCGGACTACCTATTGGTCCTTCGATGACATGTGACCTAATTAGCACCAGTAGATGTGGTTAATTCTCGATTACCTTGATTTGCCTTCATCACCTGCAGACACTTTTTTCCTCATGTGATACATCCCATTAAGTACTTATTTTCTTTTCCATTGGTTAATTAACCAAATTGAATACTTTTTAAGGAGGGAGATCAATACCTACTACAAGCTATTCTAATTTTCGCTCCAGATGAAGCCGGTTGTTTCCGGCGAAACATATGTCGAGCTGAGTTTGTCATTCGCTTGGTTTTAATGCTGTTTGTCTTATAAGCACTAGTGAGGGTCAGAGCAGAATCTAATTAAGCGTTAGGGACAGCATCTAATTATTGAGATTGTTCAATTGTGGACGTACATTTCACAAATTATTCTGCATACTGCATGTGCATTTTGCCTTTTGGAATTTGTTCCTAGGCTTTGCTGCTGAATTTTTCAGTTGTTGGTGATACATATTCATGTTGTTGGAGGTCATACCTCTATATTGCAGACCATATTGTTCAACTGCCCCTCAGCATATCTCTCAATATCCGTCACTAGGCTCATGTTTATATGTTGGTTTTAGTTGGTACTTGTTACTGTCTTGTCATTTATTAAAGGCATTATGCCATTGTGTTTTTTTGCCGCTCCCTGTTCTAACTGTGGTTGACCCTTCTGGGTTGGCGCACTGTTAATTTTATCTTTAATTTCCTCTCATATTCACAGGTTTAGTCCTGTTCAGGGAGTGATATTTCATGTTAAAACTTTGCATGAGATAAGTGATTGTCGACTTACGCTTTGTTCGTTGATCCTTTTCATTTTTTTGTTACATTTGTATAGATAAGAAACGTGAATACGTTCTTCTGCATTTGGCTAGAAGATCTGTAAATTGTGCCACCCTCTGCGCTGTGGGACCCGACATAAGTAAGGGATTTTTATATAATTTTTTGTGTCAAGTGATTCTGATTTGTTTCTAACAACTCACTATTCTCCGGTTGGCTGGGTGTTAAAAGTCTCCATTTGAAGTATAGGAGGCGCTTGTTGTTAGTTGCAAAGTTGTGTCCGACTCGTCGAGACACCATGGACAATGTTCCTCCAGGCCTTCCTGTCCTCTACAATCTTAAGGAGTCCATTTAAGCTCACGCCTACTGCTTCAGTGACTCCAGACACCTCATTCTCCGTCGTCCCCTTCTTATTTTGCCCTCAATCTTTCCCAGCATTAGGCTCTTCTCCAGTGAGTCCTTCCTTCTCATTACTCGAATGCTACTTGGTCTTTTCAATGTTCTTTTAGATCAGGTGGCCTCAAAAGAAAGCACAAAGATATATAGTGCAAAACTGTTAGACACATGGTTTCAGAGAATTAAAGGAGAATCCTACTCACGTGGTTAAGAGCCTAAGTCTGATAGGCTCAAATCTTAGCACTTTTGGATCCGTACAGGCGATCCCCCCTTCTTTTTCTTTATCTTCCCTCCTATTCTTGGAATCTTCTCCTATAGTAGGGTTATATCCCTCAAAGATACAGAGAGAATTCTTAGTGCAGACAGCTTGGATCTTAACAAGGGGTACAGAGTACAGAAAAGTGGATTGCTCACATGTTAAAGTGCTTCTCCCGGCACTTGTTAGCAGGCAGCCAGTGATTTGAGAGAGCACTGGACCTCTAAACAGCTACGGCCACCTCTTCAATTAGTCTCATGGCAATGATGTTTATTTTAAAAAATGGATTCATAAGAATTAGACATATAAATTAATTAAACCAGTTAAAACAATACCAAAACGCATTTTTTCGCCCTTTAATGTGGCTTCCTCAATCGGTAATTAGTGTACAATGCCTATGGAATACTTTTATAGCCATTTGGTGATGACATTATTGGTAAATTAACAAAACTTGTGTTTAATTTTCAGCACTAGTGTGTGTTCCAGACTACAAACATGGCCACTCAGCTACTTCCTGTCACATGTATTTGGCCACAAATCTACTTTCGGGTTCCATTACATACATGCGACACTAAGTTGCTGAGCGTCAATGTTTGTAGTTCGGAACACATATCAGTGCTGAATATTTAATACAAGTAATATTAACCTATCAGTAATGGAAACCGGAAGTAGATTTCTGGATCCAAAAGTGCTAAGATTTGAGCCTATCAGACTTAGGCTCTTAACCACATGAGTGGGATTTTCCTTTAATTCTGTGAAACCATATGTGTCTAACAGTTTTGCACTATATATCTTTGTGCTTTCTTTGAGGCCATCCGATCTAAAAGAACATTGAAAAGACCAAGTAGCACTCCATCAGTGGGTGAACTTTAGTTGAACTTTGATGTACCTGGGATAGAGGGTACTTGTGTGTGGTTGATATAGAGCGATACATATTCCAACTTCTGTGCTGTTATACTTTATATGGTATTGTTTGCGCTCATACCTATTTATAGTTTGCTTCCTTCTCATTAGGTGACCAAAATACTTGAGTTTCATCTTCAGGATGTGACCTTCTAAAGAGCAGTCAGGGATAATCTCCTCTAGAACTGACCGGTTTGATCACCTTGTAGTCCAAGGGACTCGCAGGAGTCTTCTCCAGGACCATACTTCAAAGGCCTCAATTCTTTGGTGCTCAGGCTTTCTTATGGTCCAACTTTCACAGCCATACATGGCAACTCGGAAAACCATAGCCTTGACTGCAAGCACTTTTGTTGGCAGGATGATGTCTCTGCTTTTTAGTATGCTGTCTATATTTGCCATAGCTTTCCTCCCCAGGAGCAGGCGTCTTTTAATTTCTTGGCTTCAGTCCCCATCTGCGGTGATTTTGGAGCCCAGGAAAATAAAATCTGTCACTACCTCCATTTCGTCCCCATCTATTTGCCAGGAATTGAGAGGGCTGAATGCCATGATCTTAGTTTTCTTAATGTTGAGTTTCAAGCCAACTTTTTTTTTATTATTATTATTATTCTTTATTTATAAAGCGCCAGCATATTCCGCAGCGCTGTACAATAAGCACAGTATAGACAGGGTTACAATACATTGAACAACATTTGACAAACAGTACAGGAGGAGATGAGGGACCTATTCCTGTAGGAACTCACAATCTGGGAGGGTTGGGGTTGGAAACAGGAGGAGAGGACTGTAAGGTGAGAGTGATTGATGGTTGCGTCAGTGAGTTGGGTGGTAGGCTTCCCTAAATAGGAACGTTTTAAGGGAGTGTTTGAAGGAAGAGAAGTTAGGGGAAAGTCTGACAGTACGAGGGAGAGCGTTCCAGAGAGTGGGGGCTGCGCGTGAGAAATCCTGCAGTCTATCATGGGAAGAGGTGAATCTTTTGCACTTTCCTTCACCTGCATCAAGAAGCTCTTTAGTTCTTCCTCACTTTCTGCTATTAGAGTGGTATCATCTGCATATCTGAGGTTTTTGATATTTCTCCCGGCAGTCTTACTTCAATAGGAGTTAGCACCTTAATTAAGAGGAGGCGCTAACTTACAGTAAACAGCTGCTGAAGCCAAGCAAAACTTGTGGTGTATTCAGAATAGCAGCCCAAGCCATTACCTTTATAGACCTGAGGTTTGGGATATTGTGAAGTGTGTTACCTAATAATCAAGGAGCTAAAAAATAAAATAGATTTAAAAAAAACGAAAAAAATACAGCAAGCTACGTTCTTATAGGCTAAATGTTGAATCAATAGTTTTCTGAAAGGTATTGTTCCTTTGCCTATTCTTTTGTTAGGTGCAATGCAATTTATTTCTTGAACATTCCATCATAGCTGTTCACAACAATTACCCCTTATTGTGCTTAATGGCCTATGTTAAGCTTTGAAATCTAAAGAGCTGCATGGTTTTGTTTATTCTATTCATTTTATATAATAGCACAAGAACAAAGCCAGGAACATTATCAGAAAGAATAACAATATGAGAGAATGAACTTGCCAGATTTTATCCATATTATTTAGGGATAAATACATGTTACACACAATAATGGATGGTTAATCCTTAACAAAAGACAGGTGGTTGGGTTTATTATAGAGCTTGATTTATTGCATGTTAAGGACAAACAAGTGCATCTGAAAATGATATAGTATACATTTAGCATAATCATGACATAGGAAGTCAACCCATGATTAATTGTACCAAAAAATAGTGCAATTAAGAAAAAAAAACATTTTATAGTAGAAATGCATAATTGGATCCAGAATGAAGGGAAACATATGTGTGTCTCATCCATTTAAACAGACTGCAACTAAAGAATCAATTGTTTGGAATAATCACCTATACAGTTTTTATCCACAATGGCTTGAGTTGTCTCTCTGTAATAATAAATAAAGCTTATAGTGTTTATTTATAGATCAGTTAAAATCTAGAAAATGTAGACTGAATTATTGGGGTCATATCATGCATTTATCCCCTTAAATGACAACCACATTTTGCTAAAAAAAATAAAAATAAATAGCATAACATTTATTTGAAACATGGGATGCATAGTTAACAATTATACTTAATTAATTAAAGAATAAAATAGCAAATTATTATATAGTGTTGCTCTGAAACCAGTCAAAGATTAAAATAATGTAAATTTGCACATTTATAATTTGTCATTTATTCATACAGGGTTATTCAAAGAGATCCGAATGGCTGCCGAAAGGTAACCGAATGCAGAAAATTAGCGTTCGGTTACCTTTCTTGGCCATTAGGTAATTCAGAGAGCAGGCAATTCGCCAAATGTTGGCGAATTTCCTGCACATACGGTGCCTGTTCGGTGCCTGTTTGAGAGCAGTGAAATCCCCATAGCTTCGGCTATTCAGAGAACAAAAACCAGCATTGAAAAGTTGCCGCATTGCCCTGCCATTCGGTGGCTTCATGCGGCAGATTTATTCAGGCGGATCCCATAGGCTTCAATGTTAAAAATATTCCCGTTTTAACTCAATATCTAATAAACCGTTGATTATAATATTCTGCCGTAAAAAGTCTCTTTATTTATAGATTTTTTTGGGATATTTTAAGCATTTGTCGGGATTTTTTTGCCCAAACGTTTTTGACGATTTTTTTTTTAACCACTTGGCTGCTAAGGATGCGCTCAGCGCGTCCTGCCAAGTGCTTCCCCTGTGCAATGGACGCGCTGAGCACGTTCATGCAGAGGAGGCAGCAATCGGCCGGCATTTCGGCTGATTGCTGAGCCCTCCCGGGACCCCGTTGGGACTAATAGATGTCATCGCGCTGGAGTGATGACATCTATTTCAGGCGCCCCCCGCAAATGCGGAGGAGGTGCCTGAAAGACAGGGGCGAGGTTCTTTGGATTCAATGTAAAAAATATTTTCGTTTTTATTCAATTGTTTATTTTTTTTAATCCTGCAGCAAAAAGCATTGTTATTTATTGAATTTTTTAGTTTTTTTTCTGGATTTTATTTTTTTGGATTCTGATTTAAAAAAAAAAAAAAAAAAACACAAGGCTTTATTTCTCTCGAAAGCAGCTTTTTTGTCCTCTGTGAGCTGGCTGCATTCAGCGTTGCTGTCTCTGGAGCTGAAACCTATTTAAGCACCAGGGACAGGGGGTTAATCCCCCCACAACCTTCCTGTTTCGACTGCAGTGGACAGGAGCAGTCCTTGGTGCTGAAACTCGAATTTCAGCACCAGAGACAGTTTTTTTATTACCTGCAGGGGCACCGCAGCGGAGACCCCCCCCCCGCAGTGGGGTTTTTAATATCTTAGTGCGCTGGCCTTCCAGTGGACGACTCGGATCAGCCAATGGCGTTGTCCATAGTCGGGTGACCAAGTCAGTCACCCAACTACGGTGCCACCAGTGGACGACCAGCCTTACATGTCACTTGGTCAAGTCAACTGTCATTAGACAGGTAAGAATTTGGCCTTTCCAAAGATACCAAACATGACCATATGAAATATTTAAAAAAGTAAAATGAAAAACAAAAATATACAGGAAAAAAAATATTTTTTTTCCTTTTTAAGCTGTGACATTGTCCATTTTTCACATATAGTGCTCATATTGCCTCAGACCTCCCTATATTTTCAGAGCACTCTCCACCATCAGAAAGTGTGCAGTTAACAGGTTTACCATCGTAAAGTCACCCTCCTGTAGCCACGTTAAAAATGTATAATTTTCAATAAAGTAATTTCAAATTCTGCGTTTCTGAGTTAAACGTTTTGTGCAATATTCCAAAGTTGGTGCAAACTTAACCAGAGCTGTTGTAAACTTACCAGAGCCGTTATAGTCTATGGAGTTGTTAAGTTTACAACAGCTCTGGTTAATGGGAATACTCCAAACAGCGGATTATATAAATATTGTGACAGAAGACAGGGCATGGTCCTGGGGTGTGTATATGTGCTCCTAACAGTGCTGCAGTGTAGACTTTTGTCAGATTGTTTCCTAAAAGATTCTTAAAATAAATAAGAGGAATGATTTGTGTCCCTGAGGTGGACCACTTGGAGTGTAGGGTGGGCAAGGTCTCCATTCCACACAAATCATGCAGCTCAGCATGTGAGGAGTCGAGTCCAGGAGTTATGGATTGCCCAGGGTGTCCCTCACCTGCTAAGTAAAAGCATTTCTAGAGGGATTCAGAGAGAACCATGAACAGGGAAATCTTAAGGTCTCTCCACAGAGAAATAGAAACCTGGTTGAAATGATTTAAATGCTAAAAAGGTCTGTGTATATTTCTGTTTATTAGATAGCTGCAAGTAAGCCAATCCCCTGTTAGGAATTTGTTAGTTAGAGCTCAGAGGAGCTAGGTTATTGTTTTGTTTTTATGCCAGACCATAAAATAAAGACCGTGTGCTTATTGGGTCTCGGCTCTCATTATAATTTTTTTTTATATATATATAAACTGAGGAGGCCAAGAAGTGAGGTTAAAGTCATTCTTTAAGTGGAAATGCTAAGGCGAATATTAGTCTTTGCAGAAAACAATTGCATACCTAAGAAATTGACTTGCTTTGCCTACAGAGCCCTTTGCTACATTGCAGCAAGGAATTCTGAGTAGAACATGCAAACTAAGCACAGAATATTTCAGTTTTTTAAATCTAATTGTCTGAGGTAGCGCAGACACTGCACATTCCAGTGTGATTACATGCTAGATGGCTTCAAGCATTGGCTAATGGATGCAACAAGACACAATCCACTCCTGAACAAACACATCGTGACCTTTTTTGGGTTATTATAAGGATCTACGACAGGACAATTTATTTACAAATATGTATCTTACCAGAAATTATATTCATAGACATGGTCAAGTCCATACCTAAGGCACTGAACTAATTTAAAAGATAAAACAAGACAATCATTTTCATAAGGCATACAATCTTATTTCCTTAAGGGTAACTGACAGAACCTGTGATTTTTACACAACCATTTTACATTTTGTGTACATATGTAATGCAGATTTTTCTACTTTAGGCTACACCATTCAAAAACCAGACCAATACTTATAGAATGTATATGAAAATACAATAAGTGTTAAGGTAATATTACAAAAATATGTCTCTATATCTTTCTCGTGTATGTACTGTATATATATTTTTACACACACACTAAGGCAGGCTTGCTAATATTATTGCATAACAATTTCCTATTCTACATGAATTGGTTGGGGACATTGACCTAGTTTGCAAATCAAATCTTATGAATTCCAATTAGTATTTATCTAAGATGTTAAGATGCAAAGTTTCGTATTACAAGGGGAGACAGATTGTGTCCTATCCATCAAACCACTTTGTTCTCAAAGTTAGTTGTCTGGATTTCCTAAATATGTCTGAAAGAACTCCCTGTTGGTATCAAGGTCAAATTAAGCAGATTGATTGATAAGAACCGTCAAAACAGCATTACAATCTAGAATAGTTTTAGTTGTCTGATTTTAACTGTATGACAAACTCAAAAATTCACAATAAATAAGCAAGGGTCAAGAAAATTCTGGACGACCTACAAGATAATGCATTGTACCAGAAATGGAGGAGTTTATAGTTCAGTCTTTGTTATTTATTTATAAAGGATTTTACCAGGAAGGATACATTGAGATTTCTCTCGTTTTCAAGTATGTCCTGGGTTCAAGAACATTGAATTGTTACTTTGTATTTCTGTAACAACTGTAATAAAATACAAGCTATGAAAAAAAACAGCACAAATACTGTATACAGATTAACAGAAAATAAATATATTCACTATGTTACATGATTACAGGTGCATTCTGTATCGAGGTATGTTAATAAGGAGCTCTTAAGTGATTTTAGACTGGCGGAAAATTTGATGGCGTCTGGGAGGTTATTACGTAATTGCAGTGCTCTCTCTGTAGGAAAATGAGGACCGAGCCACAATATTTTTGTATTGTGGTATTGCAAGTAAGGTGCAGGTCCTGGATCGGAGGTTATAGGATGAGGGAACTGCTGGGGGAAGCAGTCTATTCAGGTAGGGTGGTAGCTTCCCAGAAAACACTCTTTAAACACCAGCTTGGAAAGGTGATGAGTGCATCTAGATTCCAGCGACGGACAGTTTAGTTCTTTTAACTAGGGATGAGCCGAACACCCCCGTGTTCGGTTCGCATGGAAAGTCGAACAATTTCAAAAGTTCGACTTCCAACACGAGCTCAATGCAAGTCAATGGGACTCAAAAGTTTGGTTTTTAGAGTGCCCTGCAAGAGGGCATATATGCAAGATATTTGCCATAAAATGTGTATGGGGGTCCGGGTAGTGCCCTGGGGGACAGGAAACAAGGACAAAAAGTAAAAAAAAAATGTTTTTAACCCTTTCGCTGCGGAGAACGCGCTCAGTGTGCTCAGGTTGCGTGCAGAGAATGCGCTGAGCGCGTCCTCCCTTTGTGGCCAGCGATCGGCCGGATTCCGGCCAATCGCTGTGCCCCCCGTGAGGGCTGACATCCTCGATGTCAGCCCAGCACCCGGGACCGCCGCCGGCACCATTAGATGTCATCGCAGCAGCGCGATGACTTCTAATTCAGGCACCCCCCGCGTGTGCGGAGGAGGCACCTGAAAGGGAGGGGGGGAGGTCCTTCGGACCTCTCTCCCTCCCGATTGCCGGGGTGCACCGGGTTAATCCAGGCACCGTTTGGAAGGGCACAGCCTGCCCTTCCAAACGGTGGCTGTCATTAACCCCTGGGGAGCCGGATCACGATTCGGCGCTGAAAAGCACCGGATCGTGATCCTCTCCCGGAGCTGGCTGACACCTTGGATGTCGGCCAAGCCTCCGAGAACTCCCCCTGAGGACTGGCGTCATCGTGCATAGCACGATGATGCCTGTCCTGGAGTTAACCCCTAGCTGACAGCAATGGTGGATCCGTGGCAACTAGGGGTTAATGTTTGATATGGTTGGATCGGCCAGATCATGGCCTTTCCAACGATACCAAACTTGACCATGTAAAAAGTTTTTAAAAAAATAAAAACATTAAAAATAAAAACATATTTCAAAATAAATTATAAAAAAAAAACATAAACAAGTTTTTTTTTTTTCTTTGGTTTTGTTAATCCCATTTCAATTATAATGTGAACAATGATGCTGCACTAACGATTTTTGTATGCGGTGCGTTTGTTAAAAATAGCGAAATTTTCCCCAAAAAAATGGAACGAGTCCCCATCTCTAATTTTTTTAACAAGCGCACCCCATAGGAAATATAACCGCAAACCATTGCTTGTTAAAATGTGAAAAAAAACACTTTAGACATTGTAAATTATTGAAAATTCGAATTTTATTGCATTTTTTGTTATAATATACAGACAGGACATGACGTATACATATATTGATGACATATTATGAATCTGCCGAGTCTGCCGGAAAGAACGATATATAATATGTCTGGGTCATATATTAAAATAAGGCTTCAAAACGCGTTTAAACATGATGAGCGAAACCGGTAAAAATGACCTCAGCACAGAGGTGTGAAAAGCCTCAGCAGCGAAAGGGTTAAAGGAACAGTGAGTTTTCCATGAAATAAGGGTTAAAAATAAAAACGGAAAATTCCTTCAAATATCGTGCCTAGGAGGTCCCCATAACCTGCCCGTGAAGTGGCAGATTTGTAGGATGTATAGAAACATTTAAAAACAAAAAAAATTACATTTCAAATGACGGTAAACGGTTTTCCTTTAACCTATTCATAAACATCTGCTTGGGGCGGCAGCCTGTATGAAGAGACATTTTAGGACACGCAGAACAAGTTTAGTGATCTTTTGGCTAAATTATGGTGAAACTTATGCAGGCTTTGGATGAAAGTAACAATAGGTGCTTTAAAATTGGGCCGTCACACCGTAACCCCTCTGTGGTATTGTGGAAGAGGGCAGGGTTGGACCCTGCGTTCCAAAACATTTAAATGATATAAATCTGGTACAGGCATCAGTGCACCCAAATATTGTGCCTTTCATGGCAGCAAGTGCCTTCACACCATAACCCTTTTGTGGTATTGTGGAAGAGTGCAGGGTTGGACCCTGCGGTCCAATATTAAAATGATATAAATCTGGTAATATAGGCGTCAGTGTCAGTGCAGCCAAATATTGTGCCTTTGGTGGCAGCAAGTGCCTTCACACCGTAACCCCTTTGTGGTATTGTGGAAGAGTTCAGTGGTGGAGGTTTTGTGAATGCAGAAGACATCCCCGATCTATTCCGTTACGTCAGCATCAGGGGATTGATAGCTGCTGATCCAGGACGGATTCATTTTTATAAATGTTAGCCGGTCTACAGAGTCGGTGGACAGACGCACTCTTTTGTCTGTGACAAAACCTCCAGCGGCACTGAATGTCCTTTCAGAAAGCACGCTGGATGAAGGGCAACCTAGTAGCTGCATAGTATATTGGCTAAGTTCTGGCCAGTGATCCAATCTCAACACCCAGTAAGCCAGTGGATCATCTGCTGGAAAGGTATCCAGGTCTGCCCTTGCCCCTAGGTAGTCCTGCACCATACAGTGAAGACGCTGGCAATGGGTGCCTACATTTTTGACGTCCCTGGGCGTCGTGGACTAAAAAATTTAAAAAGGCATCAGTCAAGCGGCACCAGCCTTCACCACTACTCCTCTGATTATCCGCAGCCTCAGAAGCACCTGTGTCATCACTTGGTAACCTACCACTGCCTGGAAAGGTGTTACACAAGTGTCGCTTTAGAGCGTCCTCAAGTTTTTTCATCCTGTGCTCCCTCTGTGCGGGCAGGATGAGCTCTGCAACTTTCCCCTTGTATCGTGGATCAAGAAGGCTTGCCAACCAGTAATGATCCCTCTCCTTGATAGCACGAATCCTGGGGTCCTTTACCAGGCTTTTCAGGATAAGGGAGCCCATGCAGCGTAGGTTGGAGGTAGCATTAGCTTCCGAGTCTTCCTGGTCAATGAGGATGACCCCATCGTGCACTTCCTCCTCCCAGCCACATACTAGTCCTTGTGGGGCCTTCAGAGCTAGGGAAGGCCTCCTCTTCCTCCCGCTGCTCTGCCTCTAGTGCCACATCTATAATTGCCTGCAGAGTGTGCTCCAGCAGGAAAACTAAAGGAATTGTGTCACTGATGCATGCACTGTCTCTGCTCACCATCCTTATTGCCTCCTCAAATGGTGACAGTACAGTGCATGCATCCTTGATCATCAACCACTGCGGGGGGGAAGAAAACCAAGTTGACCTGAACCTGTCCTTGCGCCATACTCACACAGGTACTCGTTGATGGCCCTCTGCTGCTTGTGCAGACGCTGCAGCATTGCTAATGTCGAGTTCCACCTGGTGGGCATGTCGCAGCTTAGACGGTTTGTAGGAAGGTAGAATTCTCTTTGAATTTCTGCCAGGCGAACACTTGCTGGGAATGACCGTCTGAAGTGGCTGCAGACTTTTCTGGCCTGGCTGAGAAGCTCTGCCAGCCCTGGGTACCTGGTTAGGAAACGCTGTACCACCAGATTTAGGACGTGTGCTAGGCATGGTACATGTGTCAACTTACCCAGGTGTAGGGCGGAGAGAAGGTTGCTGCCATTATCACAGACGACCATTCCCAGCTGAAGCTGGCGTGGTGTTAACCATATCTTCACCTGCCCCTGCAGAGCTGACAGAATTTCTGGCTCGGTGTGGCTCCTGTGCCCTAAACACACCAGCTCAAGCACAGTATAGCATCTTTTTGCTTGAGCCATTGCGTAGCCCCTGTCACGCGTCGGTTTAACTGCCACTTCGCCAGAGACACAGAAGAGGAGGAGGAGGAGGAGGAGGGAGAGGGAGAGGTGGTGGTGGAGCAGACAGACCTCATACAAGCAGCTTTCTGGAGGCGTGGTGGATGAACAAGCTCCAGCACAGTCTTGGATCTCTCCCAGCTGCACTCAGAGTTACCCAGTGTGCTGTGAAGGAAATGTAACAGCCCTGTCCATGCTTGCTGGACCATGTGTCTAAAGTCACATGCACCTTGCTGCTGACTGCCTTTCCCAATGACTCAATAACATTGTCTTCCACGTGCTGGTATAGTGCTGGAATGGCCTTCCGTGAAAAGTAATGGCGTTTTGGAACCTACCACTGTAGTACAGCACATTCAGCAAATTCACGGAAGGCAGCAGAGTCCACCAGCTGGAAAGGCAGCAGCTGTAATGCGAGTAATTTTGCTAAGCTGGCATGTAGACTCTGTGCTTGGGGATGGTTGGGACTATATTTTTTCTTACGCTGCAGCAGCTGGGGCAACGTAATCTGACTGCGTAAATCTTCAGCTGATGGAATGCTGTCACATTGTGAGGAAGGACCTGGTACATCCATTACTGTAGCATCATCCCTGCCAGTGGAGGTTGGAGTCAATGCCATGGCAGGACATATAGTGGGGGTAGAGACAGGTGAGGAGGAGGACCTATGCAAAGTTTTGCGCCAATGGGATGCGTGGCAGGTGGTCATATGTCACCTCAATCACGTGGTACCCAAGCGTCCGGTGTCTTTCCCAGGCTTGAGCCTCATCTGACATAGATTACAAATAGCAACAGTGCGGTCTGCTGCACATTTCTTAAAGAACTCCCAGACAGCAGAGTTCCTGGATGTGTGCTTTGAGACAACAGCGCTCTGCACCTGAGCAGCTTTGACATCTGATGCTTTGGACTGGCTAGTGCTACGGTTGGTCATAGAGGATGGTGTGCCTCGTGTTTGTTGTGCCTCCTCATCCTCCTCACTTGACTCTGTTCGATCAGGCACCCAGGTGGAGTCAGTGACTTCATCACCATTGTCATCACCCCCTATCTCCTCGTCACTGGAGCCAACTTGGCAACATGAGGGGCAACATGAGTGCCAGTTATTTGTGTGTCACTGGCACCCCCTTCCTCTAGGTTGATTATACTCCCTTGCTCAACCTCAGAGATTGAATCAGAGCACTGTAGTTGCTGCGCATCCTCAAGCAGCATGTCACTGTCATTGTAGTCAAAAAATTCAGCTGACTCCTCCGTGTGTGATAGTGAGGCTACGGCAGGAGTAGCTGTGGACATGGAGGCTGCATTAGATGCTATGGCAGCTGAGGTGGACTGTAAAGCACTACAAGCCTGGCTGGCAGAGGACTCGGAGGATGAGGATGGCCTGGTTAGCCAATCCACCAAATCCTCTGTATGTTGCTGCTGCTTAAGACGGCCAGCACCAGTTAGAAAGGACAAGCATGCCCCTGCAGAGGATGCACCATGTCCACGATGACCAGAGGCACAGCCTCTCGACACAGAGGCTGCTTGCCCTCTTATCTGTGCCTGAGAGCATCTGCCTGTCCTTTTTGGTCTTTCTGACATGGTGAGTGATATATAGATTAAAGATATACAGAACTCTGATTCAACTCTGTTATAAAAATTGAAGATATGCTGCAGAACTCTGATTCAACTCTGGTATAAAGATTAAAGATTTCCAGAACTCTGGTATAACTCAGTGAGACACCCTGATAGCTGGCAGCTAGTGACAAGACACAGATTACAATTCCCAGAAACCTCCTATAAATCAGTGAGACCCCCTGATGGGTGGCAGTGGCAAGACACAAATTACAATTCCCAGAAACCACTTACAAGTCAGTGAGACCCCCTGATAGGACCCCCTGATAGCTGGCAACAGTGAGAAGACACAGATTACAATTCACAGAAATCTGATAGAAGTATGTGGGACCCCCTGATAGCTGGCAGTGAGAAGACACAGATTACAATTCCCAGAAACCTCCTATAAATCAGTGAGACCCCCTGGTAGGTGGCAGCCAGTGAGAACACACAGATTAGAACAATTCCCAGATATTTTGTAGAAATGAGACCCCCAAAATAGTTGGTGGCAGTGAGAACACAAAGATTACAACAATTCCCAGATATTTTGTATAAATGACTGACCCCCAAAATAGTTGGTGGCAGTGAGAACACACAGATTAGAACAATTCCCAGATATTTTGTAGAAATGAGACCCCCACAATAGTTGGTGGCAGTGAGAACACAAAGATCACAAAAATTCCCAGATATTTTGTATAAATGACTGACCCCCACAATTGCTGGTGGCAGTGAGAACACAAAGATTACAACAATTCCCAGATATTTTGTATAAATGACTGACCCTCAAAATAGCTGGTGGCAGTGAGAACACACAGATTAGAACAATTCCCAGATATTTTGTATAAATGAGACCCCCACAATAGTTGGTGGCAGTTAGAACACAAAGATTACAACAATTCCCAGATATTTTGTATAAATGACTGACCCCCAAAATTGCTGGTGGCAGTGAGAACACAAAGATTACAACAATTCCCAGATATTTTGTATAAATGACTGACCCCCAAAATAGTTGTGGCAGTGAGAACACACAGATTAGAACAATTCCCAGATATTTTGTATAAATGACTGACCCCCAAAATTGCTGGTGGCAGTGAGAACACAAAGATTACAACAATTCCCAGATATTTTGTATAAATGACTGACCCCCAAAATAGTTGGTGGCAGTGAGAACACACAGATTACAACAATTCCCAGATATTTTGTATAAATGACTGACCCCCAAAATTGCTGGTGGCAGTGAGAACACAAAGATTACAACAATTCCCAGATATTTTGTATAAATGACTGACCCCCAAAATAGTTGGTGGCAGTGAGAACACAAAGATTACAACAATTCCCAGATATTTTGTAGAAATGAGACCCCTAAAATACTTGGTGGCAGTGAGAACACAAAGATTAGAACAATTCCCAGATATTTTGTAGAAATGAGACCCCCTCCAATAGTTGGTGGCAGACTGGCAGTGAGAACACACACTAACAGAACAATCTCCTCTCAAAAAACACGTGCTGAAGCGCTGTGTGAAGCCTTATATAGTGTGCTGTGGGACTTAGCTCTGTGAGCCCACGATTGGGCAAAATTTGCCCAATCAGGACTCTGAGCCGTGATTGGCATAGTCTTGGACCTGTCTTGCACCTGACCTGTGGTCAGGTGCAAGGCTGTAGCCAATTACAAGCTTCAGGCCAGTGGAAAAGTGCATTGTGGTCCATTGTGGTGCATTGTGGGCGAACATGCGGCGAACATGCGAAAATGTTCATAGTTCGCGAACATGTGAACAGGCGATGTTCGAATCGAACTCTGAACTGATCGAACCGAACAGTTCATCCAACTTTTAACATGTCACAATGGTTGGTCATGTAGTTACATAGTAGCAAAAAGCAGCAGAATGAGTTATACAATGTAGTAATTTTCTGGAGGTGTGTTTGCAGGGCAGCTGCATACACTACATCTCCGTATTCAATAGCCGGCATAAGCATTTGTTGTACAATCTGCTTTTCCTATTAATGCGCGTGGGGGAGGAGATTAATTGTGTTAACTGCAAAGCCTTAAACAGTGAGCAGTGTTTATTGTTTTTAGGAATCAGCCAATCAACATTAAAATTCTTATACAAATACAGGCACAGCTATTCTGAGAAAAGAATGTGATTTTTTTGAAACAGGAAAATAAAAATATTTCAGAATCACACATGTTTTTCAGGGTAAATGGGCTATACACTTAGTTGTCGATCACCTAACTATAGGACATGTTACACACTTTTTCTGTAGTTAGGAAATGCCATTCCTTTTTTGACGCAAGATAAGCTTGTGGTTCTGATGTAGCCATTTCCTTGCATGAGGTTACTGTACATTAACACCTCCTATGCTTATAACGGGAGATGTTAATTATAGCCTGCACTTCCACACGGAAGACGTTATTCCACTGCAGAATCATATAACATTCTCTAACCCCCCCCCCATTAAATCGCATGGTCATCTTTCATCCCACAGTGAAAGGGGTGGCGTGATCTGACACTTCTCATCGGGAGAAGAGAGAGACAGGAAACAAATAGTTCTTAGTCTCCCTCCGCAATTTCCATTGCACAGAGTTCGCTGCCGGAATGTGAAAGGCTCCATAGAGTCCTATGGACTCCATGAGCTGATACTCACGGCAGTGCAGATCTCTGCCACTATCGGGCAGCTTTGCGCATCGTTCTGGGACAGGCAATAACAAAGTATCTACCCCAGAATAAAATAGTAAAATGGAGCAGGTGAGGAAAAACTGCAGGTGCAGAGTTTCCTGCTTACTCTCTCCATTTTACCTTCAACTATGGAATAGGGCTCAGTATCATTTATGTCACCACATAACACAATAAAGAGGTTCATACTACCATGTCTGGAAATCTCCCACATACTTTATGCATGTATTGTGCTAGAGGTTTTACTGTAATGTAAAATTGTTTCATTCATCTTTTTGTATGTTCCGATATTACTTATTTTATGTTGCTGGTATCTTACCTGTACTTTTTTTTATTCTTTTGTATGTTTAGTTAAGAAAATATTTTATTCTATATGTCACTGTGATCTTGTGTGCTGTAAACTGCACCCACCCAGTATCTTTACAGTACTTGCCTCTCACCGTGTGCCTTGGCCATAGAATGGCATCTATGTGTCAGTCATTGACTCACATCATTGTATTGTGAGGAATGTATTCAAAGGACACCACCGGGGGTAGATTAGAAGCCTGTTAAGGTCCCTCTCTTGTCTCATTCAGCTATCATCTCTTATCTTGAGTAGTCTGAATATCACAATAGATCTTTTGCAGCCGTATCTAAAAATTCCCTACTGCACCTCAGTGACTGTTAAATACTATAGAAGATGAACCACATCAGTAAAACGTTTACACAGATTTTAGTAAATGTTGCATCATGGGAAAATCCATAAATGGAAACAGGAGATAAAAATTAACTTTATTTTTCCTTTTTTTCATGCAATTACTTCAAAGAAACAAACTGCAGCATGTGTTTTCTAAAGTGGTTTTAATTGTAATGCACAAGTAATCTAGTTCCAGAACATGTAAATTGTAGTGTCCCTTTAATGCAACAATTGTTACCACTAAGCTTGAAAGAGAAAACGCTTGATACCCTAGAAAATCAGATTAGAAAGTCCACAAAAACAAAATCTAGGGAACATCTAGGATATCACCAGGCTCTTTAGATAAACATTGAGATAAACATTATCCTGATGAGAAACCTAGTCACGGTGGATATATATGGAACCTGAATCCATCCAGACCTAGTGCACCTACTCTAAGGACACTTCCATCCTCTCAGATTTCGTGAGTTTTCATCCATCTTACTTGACTCATAGGACATATATCTTTCGATTTGTATTTCTTTTTTGATATATAAATAATAAGCAAATTATGCAACTTACTTACAGCAGCAAACAAAGCAAAAAAAATGTAACAGCAAACACTACAGTTACTCAGTTTACTATAATAGAATGGGTCCTGGGTATACTGGGGGGGCACATGAGAAGAAATGGAGACCATACAGCGTGCTTCAGGGCACAACATAACAAACTTGCAAATACATTGGGTTAGAGGGGAAATAACCTTAATTAGAATGGCCATGATGAGTATTCAGGCTAGAGCTGTGGCCTTCTATGGGTGGAGCAGAAAAAAAAAAAAGGTCTGGATTAGTCCAGGGTGCCTAAGGGCACGTAAATCGAAAGGACAAGAAAGGGAGCTGCCCTACATCAGATCTTTGCCTCTTTTTGTCTGGGACTTTGCAACCCTGCCTCTTTACAAGACATATGTGACAAGTAAGCAAGGGTGGCTCCTTTGTTTCTATGGCCAGTTGCAGGGTAAAAGAAATTACCTTTTTCCCTTGTTGTTTACTTACTTTGCAAATTAGAAGGCCCCTCCCTTTCACTATTCTCTCTACTCCTCAGCATAGGCATGCACAGGGGTTTGCCTGGAGTATGCAGGTACACCCTTATGTTGGGTGAAGGATTTCTCCTGGTGTCCCTATATTGATATATTCTAGGTTCCTTATCTGGTTCATGATAAATAGCGTGGAAATTAACTATATCTGCAGTTAGATTGGACAGTCCTTAATACCTTGCCGCCCCCGGATGTACTATGCTGTCCAGGCGGTGGGAGGGCTTTGAAGACGCAGGGCGTGCAGGTACACCCCGCTGTCTTCAATGGACCAAAATGTCGCAAACGTCGGTGAGGCGTTCCTGTACACCTCGCTGGCATTAAGCCACGCCCAACAGGCGACACCTGATCATCGTTAATAAATTCTATTTTGTACTAAAATTACCCAGGCATAAATTTGCAACCAGTAAATTTCACATAGCTGCATCCTGGCCAAGGGTGGTGACCTCAACTTGCCTATCTGAAAACATCTGTTATTTTATTATTTATTAAACGCCAACACATTCCGCAACGCCGTACAAGGTGCAAAGGGTAAAGACCGGACAATTCAACAATACATACCAGGAGAAGGTCAGTATTGCTGCCAGCAGATACAGGAGGACATGAGGGCCCTATTCACGTGGGAATTTACAATCTAGATTTTGATAGCATATTAGGGTCTCAGTTATTGGAACTTACTCTTGGTTGCCCATATCGCCCATTTGTAGTTTGCGTAATGGTGATTTGAAATGTGTTTCGCTTGAGAGTCACACAAGTCATCACCATATCACGATTGATTTTCTGGATTCATCTTCAACTACGGATACGTTTCTTCATTTAGCAAACTTTAATCTTCAGTGTAATCCCTTATATTCCTTTCCTGTATTCACAAGTAAACATGTTTTTGATTACAACAGTGAGCCGGAAAGCGGCTTCTTCTTTGTTCACACATTCAATTGTAGAGCTCTTGCTGTGACTTGCAGCGCTCTTGCTATAGACTTGCCATTGCAACTTTGCTCTTGCTAGAGACTCGCAAAGGAAATTTGCTACAAATTGAAAAATTGTCAACTAGAATTTGTGCTGCAAGTTAATGATTTGCCAGTGAAAATATGCAGCAAGTTTGCAAGACTTACAATTCAAATGTGCCGCAAGTTTGTGGCAAGTTATCATTGCCATCTGTGATGTTCCATATGCAAAATATTTATGTCTCAATGTACAAAAGTAAACTATTCATTTTTTAAAGTGTATAAATCTAAAGTTATAGAACGATATAATATATACAGGGTTATTAAAAGAGAATCAAAGTCATCGTACGTTCGGTGACTTTTCTTTCTCTTCAATTCGGTGCGATTCGCAATCCTATTTCGGCGACCCTGTGGTGTATTCAGCAAGCACCACAGGGCCGCCGTACTGCAGGGAAAAAGCCGCCGCAAACCCGACGAACACTCACTGCAAAACCCGGCGAACACTCACCGAAACCCGCAAAGACAGCTAGATTAACCCCGCCGAGCAAACCTGACTAGCCGCCGATCACAACGCAGAGCAGGTGCCGGGAAAAACCCGACACGCAGACGAATGAGGTGAAAAAACAAAACAAAACAGTATACTTGAAAATCGGAAAATTGAAACGCTGTTTGCAAAAAAACTACTGAGCGAAAATGTCTGCAATTTACATATAAAATCCAATGAATGATAATAAAAAGGTATGTTACAGAAAAAAGAAAAAACGATAAAAAAAAAAGGAAAGTTTGCAAAAAAATCCTAAAAAAAATCTTTAAATAGACTTTTTACTGCAGAATATAATATTGAACGGCTTATTAGATATTGAATCAATTCAGGAATATTTTTAACATTGAAGCCTATGGGATTCGTCTGAATAAATCTGTCAAATGAGACCACCAAATAGCAGGGCATTTCGGAAACTTTTCCCTGCTGTTTTGTGTTCTCTGAATAGACAAAGCATTGCCCTCGAACAGGCACCGTATTTGCAGGCAATTCGCCAGCATTTGGCGAACTGCTGTCTCGTGTAGGCTGTGCAATCTATGCAGCAGGTGTGGTTGTGAGCCCAATATGCAGTGCACTGAGGAGATCAGACTGGTTATAGCACACAAAAGGGTTTATTTAGAATAAACACAAGAACACAAGAGACATGAAGTAAACAATGAAGGAGACTGGGCAGATGGGGAATAGATTGGGAAGGAGAGGAGATGCAGAAAACGGAGGCTGAGGCAATAGAGGGATGGCTGAGAGTAGTGGGAATGGAGTTGAGGAAGAACTGAATATGGGAGTAGCTAGGAAACAGGAGAAATAAGGAATAACAAGATGAGAATACTAGAGAGGCGAGAGGAGCAATAGACACAAGGGAAAACTAACAGCACATAGGGGCATATCAGGCAGGGAACAGGAAATTAGAATAGTCATAATCCGGAGCAGGGGTTTTAGGCAACTGGGAATCAGAGCGGTGTAGAGTCCAAGCAAGGGGTCTGGTAAACGGGGATCCAAGATGGGGGGGCACAGGGAGTAAAAGGGGGTACCGGTATGTATGAAGTGAATGTCCAGATAAATCAACAGGGGGTTCTCAGGAAAGTCTTTGGTTGTTCAGGGAGCCTTCAGGAAAAAGGTCTGCACAGATTGATAGTAAGGGACTTCAATGTCGAAGCCTCCTAAGGAGGGCGTAGCTTCCTTAAATGCAGGCCTCATTAGCAGAATGGAGTCCAGGTGAAGCTGCAAGGCTTGAGGACAAATCTGTGAGAAAGTCCAGGAACCTGTATAGCCCATTATTACAGGGCTTAAAGGGGGTGCCAGGGGCCAGAGCGTGGTGACCCTGACAACTGCCTGCTCTCTGAATAGCAGAATGGCCAGGAAAGGTAACCGTACGCTGAATATCAGTGTTCGGTTACCTTTCGGCCACAATTCGGATCTCTTTGAATAACCCTGATAGTTTTATTTGTCATCATTAACAATTCATTATCTTTCTATTTCCTCTGCAGTGCATGTTGCTGACAAAAAACAAAACACAAGTGCCATGTCTTAAGATTAAGATGTATGAATGTATCAGATATTTCTATATATACACCATGTCATGTTTAGCAGATGAAGAGTCCACTGTTTATTCTTTATTTCCAAAAATGTGACAGGCAATGACCATCTGCTAAACAATAATATCAACAGACATTGGCAGAAATTAAGCAGCCTTAGGGATATCTGGAGTGATTTTTGGAACTCTGTGTGCAAACAAGCTGCCTGCTGAAACATTGACTTATCTCTGGATTCTGGATTTTATTATTTTGTGCAAGATGTTATCCTTCAGGGTTATTGAAGATGATGTTGCTGAATCTGTTGGTAAAACTATTGCAGACTAGAAAGAGAACATCAGTCATGGTTTTAGCTCAACACTGTCATCTAGATAATAGATATGAAAATTATTGTTACCCAAAACACGCCTATATTTAAATGTTTATATTAAAAGGTAAATTCATACTTAGGAGTAATGATGCCAGTCTCAGATCTTCTGATGGATGTTACTAGAAAGGGGGTTAAAATGTGGGTTGATGATGATTAACAATTTTTAAATTTTCCTTGGCTTACATCAGAGTTTTGGCTTCTATTACTAAATCCTTTGAGTTTCATATTCATTCTTGTTCCAACATATCACGTGATGTTAATTAATACATCACCTGTAACAGCCAAGTTTACCTTCTTCGTTGTTCATATTGTATAGGTCTCAATGATACCAAAAAGAAAAAAGACAAACCTTCATAGTGCAATATGTGTGTGTGTGTGTGTATATATATAATAGGGATGCACCGATATCACTTTTAAGCCCGAGTGCGAGTACCGATACTTTTGTTCAAGTACTCACCGATACCGAGTACCGATACTTTTATTTTATGTCATGTGACCACTTTACAATAAGAACAGACCTCATAAAGCCCCCAGCTCACATGGATATGCCCCCAGGTCTCATAGATATGCCCCCCAGCTCATGGATATACTGCCCCAGCACATGGATATACTGCCCCAGCACATGGATACTGCCCCAGCTCATGGATATTGCCCCAGCACATGGATACTGCCCCAGCTCATGGATATGCCCCCCAGCTCATGGATACTGCCCCCCCGCTCATGGATACTGCCCCAGCTCATGGATATGCCCCAGCTCATGGATACTGCCCCAGCTCATGGATAATGCCCCCCAGCTCATGGATATGGCCCCCAGCTCATGGATAATGTCCCCCAGCTCATGGATATGCCCCAGCTCATGGATAATGCCCCCCAGCTCATGGATATGGCCCCCAGCTCATGGATATGCCCCCCAGCTCATGGATATGCCCCCCAGCTCATGGATAATGCCCCCCAGCTCATGGATTTGCCCCCCGCTCATGGATAATGCCCCTCCGCTCATGGATTTGCCCCCCCAGCTCACCTGGCACTCTCCGCACATACTTACCTTCCTGGGCGACGCCGGGAAAGTCTTCGCGTGCGCGCGCTCCTTGGAAGGCCCCCAGCCGCGGTCACATGGTCCCATGTGGTCGCGGCTGGGGGCCTTCCAATGAGCGCACGCACGGAAACTTTCCCGGCGTCGCCCAGGAAGGTAAGTATGTGTGGAGAGTGCTAGGTGCCTGTCTGAATGCTGTATCGGCATTCGGACAGGCCCTGCAGCTGCTCTCCTCACTGTTTCATACTTACCTTCCTGGGCGACGCCGGGAAAGTTTCCAAGCGTGCACTCGTTGGAAGGCCCCCAGCCGCGACCACGTGGGACCATGTGATCGCGGCTGGGGGCCTTCCAAGGAGCGTGTGTGCACGAAGACTTTCCCAGCGTCGCCCAGGAAGGTAAGAATGAGCGGAGAGCAGCTGCAGGGCCTGTCCGAATGCCGATAGAGCATTCCGACAGCCGCCCCAGCCCCTCGGATGCCGGCAAGCTGGCTCCATGCCTGGCTTCCGGTATCAGAAAAAAATTTCGGGGGTACTGCACGAGTACCAAGTACTAGTATCGGTATCGGTGCAACCCTAATATATATATATATATCACTATGAATGTTTGTATTTTTCTTTTGGGTATTATCGAGAACTGTACAGTAGGACAACTAAGAACATGTGATTAAGATAAGTAACATGATAGAGTGTGATGTGTAAAATGTATGGTGATAAGGGGGCTCTACACCTAATATTTCCATGTTGTGATTATATGGAGTGTGGAGAATAGAACACACTAAAATTTGGTGTTTAAGCGACTCACCCATTGAACCTTTTACCCTTAGGATATCGCTTTGGTCTTTAAGATGAATGTGATATCCCATTTCTTGATGTGATACTGTAACCTGTACTTGTTTCCCCCTTCATGGGTGTAGCTTCCTGAGGGCCAGCATGCAGTCTTGCAAGATTGGCCCTCACTGTTGACGTTGGCGTGCTGACTTGATAGTGTGTTGGCAGTCATTCAGCTGTAAGTAGAGGATGTAGGATGGCTTTTCCCCTCACAGCTTTCACTCGCCGTGGTGGCATACCACTAGAATTAAATAGCAGCAATTTTCTTTTTGAAAGGGAGGTTAATGTCTCCTCAATCTATTTGCAATGTTTTAGCCACCGTGTCACATCACAGTATAAAATCAAATGGCATTATGGTTTAAATTGTCTGCTATTTAAATTGGTTTAGTAATTTTTTTTCTAAAATAATTATTAGTATTTTCTTGGCAAATTTGCATAACTAATATGTATGAAAAACAATACCAAGCACACACAGGGCCCTATTACATTCTTTGCGCAAAAAAGTGCGCATGCGCAAAATCACATTAATGTGAGGGGCAAAACCCTTTGCGCAGAACGTCGTATTACAACATTCGCGCAAACGATGCGTTATCGTTTAACGCGGATGGACCTGCGCGAGCGTGATGAACTGTTCGCGTCCTATACTTAACATTGTGAGCGCAAATGCGTTCGTGCGCTGGTACGCGGATGGTATTACAATCGATGCACAGCTTTTAACAAACAACGTTTGCGCGCATAATTTTAACGTCTTTGATAAGCTGGTGGTAACTGCAAATCTGAACGTTCTGGCCGAAACGAAAATCACCAGCAAGAAAAAAAAATACGGCAAAGTACAATTACAAATTCTACACATACCCAAACAATAAAATTGTGAATTTGTGCGTGTTTTTATTATTGCTGCAGCATGTATACACAGATTTACTTTGACAGGCGCAAAAACTTAAGTGAGTCAATTAAGGTAAATTGATGTCAATTAAGGTTCTTAATTCTGATTGGCTGAATCCCGCGAAAAAACCAGTCTGCACACCGATTTACATGTGCTACGTTACTGCACGCATATTACTCTTCGTTTTACGTGTCGTTTTTAAGAGCGTTATTTTTTGACAGATCAGAAAATGCGTTCGAATTGTGTACCACCATTAATTTTCACGCGATAACACTTAACGCTGCGCAGACGAATTTGCGCGGAGAATGTAATAAAGCCCACAATTTTTTATGTAATAGAGTTACGTCTTTAGTGGTGTTAGGTCAATGAAAAAGTTTCAAAAAAGAGTTTACAATATAAAAACTTTCACTTAATTATATAACAAAGTTTTTCATAGTCGTCCATGAAAGAACATGCTAATACATAATGCTAAAGCTTTAACAGATTTTACCAAAATAATTTCAGAAATTTCTATGCATAGTTGCATTACTAACTAAACCAAGAACTTTTAATGTTAGCTACATCAGATTGATTGTGCATATGATAAAAAAATAATAGCTTCTAACAAGGTTAGAATTGCGTCTATATATGGGAGGACAGATTCATATTTACACCCTACACCCTACAACACACTACAACGGGGTTAAAATTAACTAATTTGGTTTGCTCATCCTCTGGCTATTTCTGTTTTCCACTCAGGTTTGTAGACCACACGTGTCTACAGCTAGACCTCTCATCCACCAAAAGTGAGAGGTTAAAGTTAGGGATGTGCACAATGGTTTTTTTCAGTTTGTTTTCTTCGGCCCATTTTGTGTCGTTTCAGCAGGTTTCCATTTAGTTTCGGTTTGTTTCATTTCGGAATGATTCGGCAGTCTGTTTCAATGGGTTATTTCATTTTATTTCATTTTATCGGTTTTGTGAGTAATTTAATTGTATTTTGCATTGATTTGTATTCAGTTTTATGAGTTATTTAGTTTTTTATTGGTTATTTCAGAATAGGAAATAGATTACTACCATTAAAATTAAAGTCACCTTACTTATATTTTTTAGGATTTTTTGGGAATTTTTCTGGAATTTTTGGGTGAAAGTTCAGGTTTCTAACTTATTTTAAAGAAACTAGGCTTTTTTACCACCATAGGTTTCAATGTTAAAAAATCCCAGTTTTTATTAAATATTTCTAAAACCGTTTACTATTTTCAATTGCAGCAAACAGCCATTTGTTAAATAATTTTTTTAGGATTTTTTGGAATTTTTCATGAATTTTTTGGTTAATCTTTAGGTTTCCTAACTAATTTTAAATGGATAACGAGGTCTGTTTTTTTTTCTTTGCTGAACCCATACAGCTGGATTATCTTCTTAGAGTCTGTATGTGTTCAGCAATGAACTCTGATACAATACATTTTGTCAGTACCATGGATAGTAACAAGCCTGCAGTTATCCATGGTCCTGAAGTGAAATAGACTGATAATATGCTTCACATTCGGCTACTGTCCTTGGTTCTGACTCAGATCAGAACCATGGACAGTCGCCGATGGTGAAACATATTATCAGTCTATTTCACATCAGGACCATGGATAGCATTACTATCTATGGTCCTAATGTGAAATAGACTGATAATGTTTCACCGTCGGCGACTGTTCATGGTTCTAAAGATTCACGAAAAATGCCCAAAAAATCCTAAAAAAATATTTTAAAAATGGCTGTTTTTTCGTTTTAAATCATTTAATTTGTTATGTTTTTTTTTTTTCGTTTCAGATAATTTAGTTCAGTTTTTTTCGGTTAAAATCATTTTCTTCTGTTTTTTTTTTTCGTTTCAGACAATTTGGTAAGTTTTTTTGCATTTTAAATCATTTTCTTCTTTTTTTCTGCTTTCATACCATTTGTTTCAGTTTGTTTTTCTTCTTCATTTTAGAAAATGTTGTTCTCTTTATTTTCATTTTAGATCATTGGTTTTGTCTTTTTTGTTTCACATCATTTGTTTCTGAAATGTAATTAGTTTTTGCCCGTTTTGTTCCATTTTTTTCCGCATTTCGTATCATTTGCATCCCATTTTTTTCGTTGCGTTCCCATAACGAAATGATTTTGTTTGTGTTGAAAAATCGATTCAGAATTTTGTAAATTCGGGCGGCCGATATTACGTTTTGGAAATGCTCCTGAAGCAACGAAAATGGTGAATTTCGCATGAAATTCAATTCAGAATGAAACAAAAGGCACATCCCTAGTTAAAGTGGCTAGAGTAAATGAAATGAAGCTGCTTACCCATACTAATTGACTTAATTGGAGGGCCAATGGACAAGAAAATTAGAAACAAATAGGCAGCATTTCTTTCCAATCATCTCTGTAATAGTATCAATATAGTTGATGATGGGGATTTCCCATTTCACACCTTTGAAAGACCAGTTTAAATGGTTCTTTATCTTTTAAGAAGAAAAAGTAGATGCATAGTGTCCACCATAAATTTAAAAAAAAACATTTGGAGCCAAAATGTAAAATGTAAGCAAAATACTCAGAAAATCCGATTGGCTAAGTGCTACTCATCGCCATTGGGACGATCAGACTACAGTAGTGCATTGCATCCAAACATCCCCATAATATTACATAAATTGGCAGCGCATCGATATCCTTTTGAATTATATGAAGTATGATCAGGCAAAATAACAGTAGCTTAAAAAAATATATAAAATGGTCATTGACAACCAACTAGCTCCTCAGTATTAAAATGTCATGGCGGTCAAACTGGTAGCTACTGAGCAAGTTTTACACGTCCTGGATTTTGAATTCTCCCAATCACTTCACATGCAGAGAAGCAGATAAAGTTTGAGATTTACTAAGGAAATTGTGTAATTTTACCATTTTAAGCTGTTCTAAGTCTCATTAGGTGAATACCAATAATAGAGAACAATAAGCAAATTGCACAAATGAAGCCAGATTGCAAGGGTGAGATGTTGAGATCCTGCAGAGCTTTAATTTTTGCACTAAAGTAACTCCCCCCTGTTAGAGGGTACAATTTTGCCAATTTTTTATTTTATAGGACTTTTCTCACTTTCATGACACAGCTTATAAGAAACGAGTTCACTAAATACCTATTACATTAAATGTTGCATTAGTGAAATTAGAATAATTTGAAACTTTAATCAGGTATTTTAGGGCATTAGAGAATCAGGGTTATTCAAAGAGATTTGAAAAGTCACCGCACTTTCGGTGACTTTTCGTTCTCTTCAATTCGGTTCCTTTTGCCGATCCCATTTCGGTGACCCTGCGGTGTATTCAGTAGGGTTGCACCGATACCGATACTAGTATTGATATCGGTGCCGATACCAGGTACTGCAGGAGTACTTGGTACTCGTGCAGTCCCCCGATATTTTTTCCCGATACCTGAAGCCGGCATTGAGCTGGCTTGCCGGCATCCGAGGGGCTGGGGCGGCTGTCCGAATGCTCTATCGGCATTCAGACAGGCCCTGCAGCTGCTCTCCGCATTGTTTAATACTTACCTTTCTGGGCGCCGCCAGCAAAGTCTTCGCGCGCGCGCGCTCCTTGGAAGGTCCCCAGCCGCGACCACGTGGGACCATGTGATTCCGGCTGGGGTCCTTCCAACGAGCACACGTGTGGGAACTTTCCCGGCGTCGCTAAGGAAGGTAAGTATAAACAAAGTGAGGAGAGCAGCTGCAGGGCCTGTCCGAATGCTGATAGAGCATTCAGACAGGCCCTGCAGCTGCTCTCCGCTCATACTTACCTTCCTGAGCAACGCAGGGAAAGTTTCCGCGCGTGCGCTCGTTGGAAGGACCCCAGCCGCGATCACATGGTCCCACATGGTCACGGCTGGGGACCTTCCAAGGAGCTCGCGTGCGCGATGACTTTCCCGGCGTCGCTAAAGGAAGGTAAGTATGAGCGGAGGGGGGAGGGGGCAAATCCATGTGCTGGGGGCAGTATCCACGAGCTGGGGGGCATTATCCATGAGCTGGGGGCATTATCCACGAGCTGGGGCAGATCCAGGAGCTGGGGGCAATATCCATGAGCTGGGGGGCATTATCCATGAGCTGGGGGCAATATCCATGAGCTGGGGGGCAATATCCATGAGCTGGGGGCAAATCCATGAGCTGGGGCAATATCCATGAGCTGGGGGCAATATCCATGAGCTGGGGGCAATATCCATGAGCTGGGGCAAATATCCATGAGCTGGGGGGCAATATCCATGAGCTGGGGCAAATCCATGAGCTGGGGGAAAAATTCATGAGCTGGGGGCAAAATCCATGAGCTTGGGGGCAATATCCATGAGCTGGGGCAAATCCATGAGCTGGGGCAGTATCCATGAGCTGGGGGCAATATCCATGAGCTGGGGGCAATATCCATGAGCTGGGGGGCAAATCCATGAGCTGGGGGCAATATCCATGAGCTGTGGGGCAAATCCATGAGCTGGGGCAATATCCATGAGCTGGGGGGCAATATCCATGAGCTGGGGGGCATATCCATGAGCTGGGGGGGGCATATCTATGAGACCTGGGGGCTTTATATGAGGTCTGTTCTTATTGGAAAGCGTCACGTGACATAAAATAAAAGTATCGGTACTTGGTATCGGTGAGTACTTGAACAAAAGTACCGGTACTCGTACTCGGTCTTAAAAAAGTGGTATCGGTGCATCCCTAGTATTCAGCAAACACCACAGGATCCCCGAATTGCAGGGAAAAGCTGCCGCAAACCTGACGAAAACTAACCGCAAAACCCACCTAATGCACGCAGAAAAGCCACAAAAACATCTGGATTAACCTGCTGAAAACCGGAGCCGAACACAGCTGAAGCAGCCGAAGCAGCTGAGACCGCAGACGAGGGAGGTGAATAAATTAGCAAAACCGTTTGTATGAATCTGTGAAAATGAAACGCTGTTTGCAAAGAAACTACTGAGCGAAAATGTCTGAAATTTACACAGGAGGTGCAGGGAATGATAATAAAAAGGGTTGTTACAGAAAAAATAAGTAAACGTAAAAAAAATAAAAAATCGGACTTTTTAAAAAAATTAAAAAAAATCTGAAAAATGCTTAAAATATCCTAAAAAAATCTATAAATAAAGAGACTTTTTGCTGCAGAATTTTATAATGAACGGTTTATTAGATATTGAATTAAAATGGGAACATTTTTAACATTGAAGCCTATGGGATTCTCCTGAATAAATTTGTCGAATGAAACCACCGAATGGCAGGGCATTTCGGGAACCTTTCACTGCTGGTTTGTGTTCTCTGAATAGCCGAAGCAGTGCTTTTTCATGGGGATTTCACTGCCCTCGAACAGGCACCGAACAGGCACCGTATGTGCAGGCAATTCGCCAGGATTTGGCATATTGCCTGCTCTCTGGATAGCCGAATGGCCAGGAAAGGTAACCGAACCCTGATTTTCAGCGTTCGGTTACCTTTCTCAAGCAATTCGGATCTCTTTGGATAACCCTGATCGTTTCCTCGTTTCCTTTTCAATTGTTCTTTTTGCCATATTTTGTGCCTAGTCCTAAAATAGAATGAGTGGTACTTGTATGAACCCATGAACAACAACTGCCAAGCTGATCTGTAAGCTTTAATTTGTCAATATGACACACTATTTTAAAAAGAACACTAAGAACCCAATAGAACAAAATTCCTGACAAAAAGTGCAATGAAATGTCAATGCAACCTGCTGATTCTTTTTCTGAATATCAAACAGAGCTATTAGAAATTTAAACAAATAAAATAATTATGCATTCTTTTCCATTCTGCCACTAACTAAATTCCTTCCACAGAGTTAATTATATTTTTTATATAGAAAAGATAATGGGGTTTAAGTAGAATTCTGACCTTTTTCTCAAATAAAGATGCAAGCAATAATAACATAATAGGGAATTTTTTATTCTGACAATCTGGCTATCAAATGTAATACCGTCAGACAAGAGGGATATGTCAAATTACAACTTAGTTTCTCCCTCCTATACTAGTGAATATCTAACAAATGAGCATGTGCTCCTATAATCAGACAAGCAGTCAATATTGATTCTTTAACGATTTTGCTGCTGAGCGATTTCACCCCATGAACACAGCTCATTTTGACCATTTTTTGCTCTTCACATTTAAACGACATTTAGTCATAAAAAATCATTAAGTAATAAAAATATAGAAAAGACCGTTTGGTGCTATAAATGTGTAATTGAAAATTTACTCAATAATGTTCTCCTGCAATTCCTGGGTAATAAAATGGCAAAGATATAACAGTTTCAATAGCAAATGTTTTGCTCAATCCATTCATTGCCCTCCACAATTTCTTCACAAAACAAATTGCCCCTTGTGACCTTAAAACTAATAGAGCGGCCATTGCATGATTTGGTAACAGAAATTGGTAAAAATTAATATGAATGCAGGCTCACATGGTTCTGAGCCTCAATATTTAATCCTGGTCCAGTAAGAGGCATGATGTTACAATGCTTGTTCCTCTTTCTCCCAGTCCTTATGTCGGAATTCCAGCAGACAGTACTTGCTCTCTAATCCCAAGGACATCAAAAGATTGGGAACAGCTACAATAGTATAGTAATGTTTAGCAATAGATTCTAAATTTAAATAGAGCTGATATACAGGGTTAGTCAGAAAAAGGTGAAAATCAGGAGAAAAGGCAGGAGAAGTGAACAATCTAGACCAAATAGAGGATTTGGAAAGTGAGATAAATGGGAGAATTTTTCTGGTTTTGCTGTTTTGACCTTGAATTTTCACTTCTCCTGCCAATTCTCCTGAGTTTCACCTTTTGTGAATATACCTGAGTGTGTTGGTTTGATGTGACCAGATACTGAATGACCATTCACACTGAGGCTCGCTTGATCGCAAAACCTCATAAAGTCTGTGTATTTAAAAAAGAAACCACTGATTACAGACCTCCCCACATCACATGAATAAAAAGTGAACCATTGGGTGTTCTAGAAAAAAATAAAGCAGGGTGATTTAACGGCGCAGATCACAATACTATATGGACCAAGGTTTTTCCAAGGTTAGTTTTTTAGAATGGAAGCCGCTCCCAAACCAAAAGAAAAAAGGCACAACATCCCTCTTAAAAAGAACAAGAGAAGTAGAAGAGCAATCAGAGGGAGAGGCACCAGAACCCAAAGAGAGAAAGGAAAAGAAGGAAAGGAGATAACCATCTTTAACCTTTTACAAAGACCTTTAAACATGTTACAAGAAAGAGTAACATAGAAACATAGAAACATAGAAAATGTCGGCAGATAAGAACCTTTCGGCCCATCTAGTCTGCCCAATTACATGGATACTTTACCTGGATTTATCTTTTGTTTAGGATAGCCTTATGCCTATCCCATGCTTGCTATTGAGAGTATTGAGAAGAGGTCTCAAATTTACCCCTAGTGTCGGTCTGCATGAATTTGAAACCTATTTGGATATAAATAGATATAATAGAAAGCTATGTCTTAAAAAATATTTTTGGGGTAAAGACACCATCACTTTAAACACAGATTCTGAGTTTGTCCACACCACCCTCAAAAAGAAATCTGACTTTTATCCATCTTTTTTAAAAACAGACATTATGAGAACATTTGAGAGGGAATGTGTAGAAGACATGAAAAGAAAAGAACCCCTCAATAAATATCAACACAATTTGTCTAAAGCTGAGATAAATGCTTTGAATGAACTTAAGAAAGACAATGAGCTAGCTGTAAAACCAGCAGACAAGGGGGGTTATAGTTGTTCTTGACAGACAGAAATATCTAGATGAGATTTCAAGACAACTACGAGACAAAGATACTTATGAAAAATTACCCACCAACCCCTCTATACTAATATTAGAAAATTATAAAGAATTTTTGGAAAGAGGGTTGAAGAGGGATATTTTAAGTGAGAATGAATATAGCTTTATATTTCCGAAAAATCCTAGAATCCCAGTCCTCTATATTTTACCAAAACTACATAAGGACCCTATTTTCCCACCTGGGAGACCAATTGTCTCAGGTATAGGATCTATATAATCCCCTCTGTCAGAATATATAGATCATATTCTCCAACTACTGGTAATTATACAACCAGCATATTTGAAAGAATCAATTATTTGGTTACAAATTTTGAAAGGTCTGGTTTGGACAGAGGGAATGTATATGGTTATCTGTTATGTCAGTAGTCTTTATACTATTATTGAACATAAAAAGGGATGTGAAGTTGTATGTCATTTTTATGGAACTGTCGAAACCTTTTCCACCGACCCAGGTGGATTTTGTTGTAGAGGGCATCAATTCAATTTTGAAAAACAACTTTTTTTTGGTTTGAAGGAGATTTTTATTTGCAAAGTAGAGGTATTACGATGGGGACCAGGTTCACCCCCAGTTATGCTAACCTCTTTATGTCCTACTGGGAGGACCAATTCATCTATTCTATGCGTAGCTGGGAGGTGAGCCTGGTCCTCTATCGCCGATACATAGATGATATTTTTTTTAATATGGAAGGGGGACCTTTCATCTTTAAATTTGTTTTTAAATCATTTGAATTCTAATTCATGGGGATAGTTCTGACCCAGGATGTTATTACTGTTAAGGTGAACTTTTTAGATTTAGAAATCTTTATTGGAGGAAATAATGTTGCCACCAAAACATATTTTAAACAGGTGGACATTAATAGTTACATTGATACAGACAGCTGTCATTATACTCCTTGGCTCAAAAATATACCCAAAAGTCAACGTGTAATAATTAAGGGGTAATTGTTCACAGATGGAAGACTTTGAGTACGAAGGAGGGATTTTAAGAGAACAGTTTGTAAAGAAAGGTTATGACGAAGTGGAAATCAATAAAAATTATGAGGAAATTAAAATGATGGACAGAGAAACGTTATTATCATATAGTGCTAAGAATAAGAACAATAGTCGATCTACTGCCCAGATACCCTTTATTACTAACTATTCCACTAATCATGCCACTATGAAGAAAACTCTTAAGAAAAACTGGCATATATTGCACCAGAATAAGGATATCAAAGAATTTATTGATGATGGACCTAGGGTTGTATATAGAGGAGTGAAGAATTTGAAGACGACTCTGACTAGGAGTTTTATAAATGAAAAAGAGAGAAAGGATACATCCTCTCTAAATTTAAAAAGAAAGGATTTTTTAAATGTGAGATGTGCAAAAGCTGTAGAACAATGAAGATGGCAAAAGATGCACTACAGAATTTAAATCCTACTCTAATAATATAGTATTTCCTATAAACACATTTTTGACATGCAACTTGACCAATATTATTTATTTACTATGGTGCCCATGTGGCTTCCAGTATATTGGACGCACAACTAGAATGCTTAAAACTAGAGTTGCTGAACATATTTAATATATTAATAGGAAGTACGATAAACATAGTGTATCAGCTAATTTTGCTAAATACCATGCAGCAGATCCTAGTTGTTTGGTTTTTTTTGCTATCCAACAGGTTAACAGACATTGGAGAAGAAGAGATCCTTTAAAGAGTTTTAATCATCTGGAATCCAAGTGGATATTCGATATGGGCTGTTTAGCGCCAGTTGGTTTAAACATTGATATGGAGATTAATGCTTTACTATAAAATGTACCCCGATATGTTTTAGTGATACTAGTGGGTCAGCTTTCTATTTATTTTTATAAAGTTGTTTTTATTGCTTGTTTCTTTTTCTTTTTTAATGTTTTGAGAAGTATTTATTGTTTGATTTCTGTGTGCTTTTATTATTGAGACTGTAATATAAAAAAGTTTTAGAACCGTTGTTCTGCCCATTGAGCGAACTTGCCATAATGGCAAACTACATCACTTCCGGTGCACCTACGTCAGCAAAAGTGAGGCGGATCAGCTGGATACAGCATCCGGAATGCCAGTGAAACCTCTTATCAGCTGCAGATAGAAAGGAAATACTTCCTCATACACCAACCCTGGGCCCGCCCACTGCAGTCACATCATCCAACCCTGCACTCTGTATAACACACAACCCCCTCCCACGGCTCTGTATAGCGCACAAGTCTACTGACTGTGACCCGTAAACCCTGAATATATAGAGGAATGTTGAAATAGACAGTGTTATCCAATCAGGGTTATTCAGAGAGCGGGAAAAGCAGGAGAATGACTGGAGAATGAAAAATTCTAGTTCAAAATAGCCAATCCAGAAAAATTCTCCCTTTCATCTCACTTTCCAAATCGGCTATTTTGACCTAGAATTTTTCATTCTCCAGTCATTCTCCTGCTTTTCACGCTCTCTGAATAACTCTGAATGTCTAGGCTCACATGGGTGCATAGAGAGGATGTTGGTTAGATTTACTGACCCTGCTTGTAAATCTTAAAGGGTCCAGGCTAAACTTGTTTTGTCTTGTTTATTTGGTTCATTTTCAAGCTCAAGAAGATTGTGTGCTATTTTTACAGTATGTAAAGTACATGTTTAACATGCACCCAACTAAGTGATACAGACAAAAAAATTGAATAGCAAAAAGTTTAGGTTGGTTTTAGAGTAGCAGAGGGTGGTCATTGTAAATAATGTCTTCCACAGGTTGCTTGAGGTGATCCATAAAATATTGGCAAATTGACAGTTGGCAGAATCTTACTTGATGAGAATGCAATTATTACGAAAATCCTGCACTTACAAAACTTTGCAGTATTTGATGTGAGTTGCTCAAAATAGAAGATAAAGTGTGTACACTTCTCAGTTGCCCAGGAAGAACCTGTGTGATATTGACTCTGTGGTTCAATGTCATTCTGAAGACAAGTCAATTCAGGCAAAGGATTAGAAGATCCTTCTTTGTTACTCCTGGATTTGTTCATTGTTGACATCTATGGATAATTGCAAAGGAGACAGTCAAAATACTTCTCTATACCGCTGCAGGTAGGTATGGGTGCAAAACAAGGATAGGCATCGTTAGGTCCATAGTCTGGGCACTCGGTCGAGAAAGCAACTGTGGTAGTGGTGGCAAAAGTTGAATATGGAGTAAGAATATCGCAATTTGTACCGGCTGGGTGGAGTAGAGGTAACATCACTGCTCTGCGTGGAGAGAGCCTGTGGAGCCATGGGTTCAATCCTGACGAGCACCTCTCCAGTAAGTGTCCTTGGGCAAGACACCTAACGGTACATACTCGCCACCCAGGACATACTTGAAAAAGAGAGAAATCTCAATGTATCCTTCCTGGTAAAATCCTTTCTCAATAAAAAAAAAAATCTGGTTGTTTGTTGGGAGTTGGTGATAGACCAAGATGAACTGGTGGAACTCCAATGTAACTGCTCTGGTGAAATGACAGTGGCATGTTGCCTTCCTTCTTTAGTACCCAAAAGAGTCAACGTGAAAGAGAAATGGAAGAACTCACTGGTGGCTTTTGTTTAGTAAAGGTGGCAAGTGGGGAGGTATTACTCAAGCAGTCCATGTTTGCAGTCCAAGAGAGCTCAGACTATACTTTTTGCACTGCAGAACTTCCAGCTACATCTTCTTGTCAATGAAGTTTTGTAGTTGAAGTGGAAACAAATGGAAGGTATTACTTGCAAACATATTTATCATGTCCTAGGAAATTAAAATTTGAATTATATGGCAATCATCCATGTATATGCCTCACATGCCATATATGCATTTTTTTCCCTTAAATTTGAAAATAGGAGATCAGGCATGTACTTTACCATAAACACTGTTATCCATTGGTAGTATCTATTCTATACAGTAGGAAGCACGTTTACAGTAGCATGGAGCTTCAATCATTTGTGAAATGGAAGTGCGAAACATAAAATTAAAAAACAAGCATTTTACAAAACAAAATGAAACATTTTGAAAAGCTTTATATGGCACAAAATGTTAACAATTGCCACTTATGAGGAGGAATTCCTGAGGTGTCAGTACCACTAGCTGTGACTGCCCTTGGGCTATGGAAGTAACAAAGTCACTTTCTGCAATAAAGAATCGGCTAATTGGGCAAAGTACCAGCAACGTGGGCTTTCCTGTGACTTTGGCATTTACTTGCTGCATTCATTCTGCCCACTTCTTTATGACCTCTATAGTACTTCACGGTCCTTCTTGCCTAAATTTACATTACAGTGGTCACTCTTCTCTCAAAGTAGAACAATGTATACTTATTGGCAGGGGTCAAGTCCTAAAAAAAAGTGTGGCAACTCGCCAACATTTCTGTCCATTCAGGTCTTAAAGATTAGTGGGAGGCGCAGCAACACTTCTTTATGCATGAGAATGCCATGCCTCTGGCAAACACTGAGAAATTGTCATTCCCATGCCTTCCCAATGTGCTTAAAATCGAGGAAACCCCTTAAATATAGACAGTTTTATAAAATTGTGTCTATAAAGAAAGGTATTGCAGCTTCCCAGTATATCAACCAAAAGGGAACGAAGTTCCTTCTGCTAAAATAGTGAGGGTACTGCGTTCCCATGTGTTCCTGCAGGACTTGTCTCCTACTTATTGGCCAGGATGCTATGATCATGGTATAGGGCCCCTGCTTATGGAAAAGGCCAGTTTTGCCCTGTCTCCCTTTTTGAGATGTATGTGGGTGTATCTTCTATCTATATCATTACTCTATCCCTGGTTTTTCATTCTATGATCTCATGTCCTCTTTCACTAATGTTAACTGTACCTCAAAGCACAGGCAAGTTGTGGAGAAAAAGCAAATGTTTACACAATGTTTTGCTAAGGAGTGTGCAAATATCAGAGAATAAATTTAGATATTGCAACTTTTTCACAATCTATAGGATTATACTCTGACGCACAAAATTCCATTTAATGTTGGCAAAAGAATAGTTTCTAACTTGCCTTGGTGTTTAACAGAGCCTTCCTTGAGAGCAATAGGGCTACAGTATCACACGGTACTATCAGTGATAGAGTGAACCCATTAATCTTTAAACCATGCAAGATAAAATTGCTATGAAGTATTTACTGAAACCTTCACTATGAAAACATTAAGGAAGGCAAACGATTCACACTGCCAGGTCTCCACAGATCCAGGCTACTGGTAGTTTGCAGCAAATTGTTAAAAAGAAAGTGTTTCATACAGGTATATTCTGGATGATTTTTCTTTCTTTCCTGAATGTTAAACCAGAAACCGATACCTCTCAGTTCAAAAGATGATGCCTTGAAAACACAACAGATCATGAAATATTAAAATCTATACATTATTGAGTGGATTATGCCCAAGACACATGACGGTATTTGAACCAAAACAGTAAAATCACTCTCTTACAAGATATTTCCAATATGTCAAGAATTGCCAGAGGCAATGACCAAAATAGGTTAAATATTTTCTACCTATTATTATACATGGATTTTGCATGCAGAATAATATAAATATACACAGAAAATATACAGAAAAACACTTAATTTTGTAATAAAAGCAAGTACTAAAAGGCAAAATGAATTAAAAAGGAAACACTACTAGTAATATTTATGGTATTATATGATGAGAAAACATACTGGGTTATATTACATAGTTGGTGTTGACTTAACCAGAGCTTTTGTAAACTTAACAACTCCATAGACTATAGGCTACATTACAAAAATCGCGCTAAAACGGGGGCTCAAAGGAGAAAAACCTGCGCCTGCATTAATTATAACTGATAGAAAACTGAAAACTAACTGATCAAAAAATTAATCGCTCCGAATCAATGAATCAATCTCCAGAGAGGTGCTGCCCGGCAGTGTGTGGATTCATATGCTTATTTATACTGCAGAGAGGCGCTGCCGGCAGTGTGCGGATTCATATGCTTATTTATACTGCAGAGAGGTGCTGCCCGGCAGTGTGCGGATTCATATGCTTATTTATACTGCAGAGAGGTGCTGCCCAGCAGTGTGCGGATTCATATGCTTATTTATACTGCAGAGAGGCCCTGCCCAGCAGTGTGCGGATTCATATGCTGCATTAATTATACCACAGAGAGGCGCTTCCCGGCAGTGTGCGGATTCATATGTTGCATTAATTAAACTGCAGAGAGGCGCGGCGCGGCAGTGTGCGGATTCATATGCTGCATTAATTATACTGCAGAGAGGCGCTTCCCAGCAGTGTGCGGATTCATATGCTGCATTGAAACCTATGGGTTAAAAAGCCTTGTTTCTTTAAAAAATAGTTAGGAAACCTAAAATTTCACCCCAAAAAATGCCTAAAAAATCCTAAAATAATAATTAAGTAAAGAAACTTTCATTCTATTGGTAGTAATCTACTTCCCATTTTTAAATAAGCAATAAAAATGAAATAAATCATAAAAAAGCGAAAAACCAACAGATCCGAATCACCCGAAATGAGCCTAATTGGCAAAATGATCCGGATCGCCGAAATGAGCCGAATCGTCGAAATGAACTGAATCGCCGAAATGATCCAAATCGCCGAATGGATTCGAATCACCGAATCGATTCGAATCACTGAATCGATTCGAATCACCGAATTGAATGATCCGAAACGAAAGAAAAACTGTCCAAAATGAAAAAAAAACTAAACAAAATGAAAAAAAGTCATGCACAACCCTAGTGCATACTGTTAACACTACCCATAACCTTCTCCCCCTTATCCAAATCCCTGATTCTAATCCCACCCCCTCATCATAACCTTTACTCCTAAATATAATCTCTTACACTTGCTGTAACTCTAATCTCTAAACTTAATCCCAACCCTTATCTACAGTATAATCTAGTGGAAAAGTGTGGGGCGTGCCTGCCAAGGGAGGTACAAAGGTACTGCAAAGGGGTTGTAAAATATAAGCAGAAAAATAAAAAGACGTGAAATATTTAAAAATGTTAATTTAAATTAATTTTATGATCTATTATTCTATTTTATTGTTCCTTTTTTTTCTACAGCAAAATAAAGTTTGATCACTTCAGTACAGAAATTGTTAATGAGTGGATGTTTTTCAGAAGCTCCTGGCAGAGCACAAAATTGTGTATATAATAATTTAACATAGCAAATTGTAGACAAGTTTGTTCTCCTCCGTTATAGACATCACATCCATGTCAATTGTGATGTACTTCCTCCTGCCCTTTAAAAAGAGAAGTAAGCCAATGACTGTACGATCAAGGGTGAAGAATGTGAGTAGCAGCTGTTGAAGGAGTAGAATAGAGTTAGAGTGAGGAGGAAAGCAGCTACTCTTAAGAAAACTCATAAGGAGCCATGTAAAAATAGTAGTTTGTTGGTCTGGTTGCATTACAGTCATAGGGCACATGGAGACATGTAGAAGAAAATAAGGACATCTGAGATACACTAAAAGAATAAAGAGACATAAAGACACCAGTAAGGGCATATCAGAGGGAAATTTAGACAGATGTAAGAAAACAAAAGTGCAACAAGTTTCTATATACATACTTTGGATTTACTGTATGTAAGAGTTTTATAGCACTTGTGGAGATATACATCGAGACACATCAGGAGCTCAATAAAAAGAAAAATTACACATGACGCCTATGTAAAAGCTTTCATAAAAAAAAAACACAGAGGGCCACATTACATTCCTATCGCTAACGTTAGCGATCACCTGTTTGAACGTTAACGTTAGCCCTGGTGGCCATAGCGTGGGCGTATAATATTACAATCCAAACGCTAGTGGGTTAAAAAACCTGTTAGCGATTGAATCTTGCACTTTTCAGCGCAAGGTTACTGTACTTAACATGGGGAGCGCAAATTGTTAATTAGCGATAGTATTACAATATACTAACGCTAATTACCATCCGACTGCGGCTAACCCGAAAGTTAACCACATGCTGGACCTGGTGCCAACGGATTCTGCTGCTACGGGGTTCTGTTAGCACCAGCCAGAACTCCCCCCCCCAAATTAATTAAATACTCACTTTCCATCCTGCGGCGAGGACCCAGCTCCACCCACCTCCTCTGTCCACCGGGAGCAGGGAGAGACTGGGGGGAAAAGTCCCCCAGTCTCCCTCTGTGAATCACTATGCCGACCTCGAGATCTGATAGGTCATGTGACTGGTAGAGCAGAAACTCAATGGAGTCCTATGGATGCGTGTGGAAGCCCTTAGCGCTGCCACACGCATCCTGTGATTTAGCGACGGATTATGATGCAGGCTGCTTTTCTAGTGCCTGCATCGTAATATCAAGCTAAAATGGGGATGCAAAGGAGAAACCTGCAGGCACTGTTTTTCTCTCCCTAGCGTCCCCGTTTTAGCGCAAATAATATTATGTGGCCCAAAATGTTTGTTACTTGTTTAGGTGTTACTGTTTTGAGGTTTCTTATATGCCATTAGTGGGAAATAATACAAAACAATAGAACATAAGAAAGATAAAGAATCTATATGATATTTTGAGAATGTTTTTTTTTTTGTTTTTTTGAAAATTGCTTTTAAGTGAACAGATTATATGCCTTAATATACCTGGATTCGTTTTAGTCATATTTCCTATTTTAAAAGGAATTATTCATGATAATGGTAAGGATGATTGATGAAAATGCTCAGATTATTTATAATTTGCCAAGATAAAAATAGGCAATACTCCACATTTAATAGCTTTACTTCAGAGCAAAATCATTTATTGAAAAGCATGTCATGGCATATATGACCTGCTGGGCTTCTTCTCTGTATTAAGAGGCTAAGCTCCATTACAAGTGTACTTAACCACAAACCGTAAACACATTACTCAAAATAAAGCATAGGGCTTTATTCCTGTGATACTAATTCTTTAGTCAGAACACTCTACTGGAAATAATGTAAATAGAATTGCATGGAAATGTATTATTTATTCCACTAAAAATATAATGCAAGATTACTATTCATTTCCTTTACATCGCTTATGACAAATGTTTTTTCTTGCCTTTCTTCTATAAAATTTGTTCTGCAAGACTACAAAAAATAATTTTCTGTGTTCTGAATATTGAATAAAACATTTGATGCACTTGAGAGTTATAGATTTGTGCATGTGTGAATTGACATGTTATCAAGAGGAACAATGATACTTTTCATGAGTGCTTTCATGTTGGCTAATTCAGCAATAAACGTTTTAGAGAAATACTTGTAGCAAATCTCAGCACCCCATCCGGGTCACATCTGTTAATGTTGCTCCCTTGCCAGACACCTGTTCTCCTACCAACAATCTGTCATGCCTTTCTCCAGGCCTTAGCTGAAGCTTAAGGACAGGTAAAATGAAGGAGCAGCGATAGCATTACCCAGAAATGAGGCAGCACTCAGAACTAGGGGTGAAACAGACAGATCACCTTTAATGAAGCGCATCAGCCAAATATATACAGTGCTGGAAGGAACGCAGAGACCATTAGCAAATTACACCCTGGTCCAGACATGAAACAATAGGGCAAATTGTAATCACAAGGTGGACATGATTAACGTGGATAAGACAACAAACACACAATAGTCTTACAACGGGACAATGTTTGGTAATAAAGAAAACAATGACCATTCAAGTCTTACTATTATTATTATGAATTTTAGTGTGCACCTCTAGAAAGCAACACCGGAAGTGTGAGAACCAAGGGAAAACAATGTAGGACCAAATACATGTATGAGAGAAGGATACGTAAGCGAATATTCACCAACTACTATTGCTTCAACATTGTTGCAAACAAAAGTTAAAATTATACATGTCTGTTTTGAGAAAATGATAATAACATCTCATCAGTTTGAAGTGAATGGGATGAAACATATCTGTTATTAAGGGAGGAGTTGTAGGAGAAACAATGTTTCAGTCAATTACAGGAGGCTTAGCTGTTTATAAGAACTCTATTGAAAGAAAAGCTATTTATTCAGTATTAAACTTTTTTTATTAATTTGAGACAGTAAGTAAAGATTAAATTGCAGTTCATATCTTTGCTACTTATCAATAATCTACTCACAGCAAAAATGTGCTTTCTTTTAATTTCCTTTAAAAGAATCAGTCATGTTATTCAATATATTATCTTCAGTGATAATGGTAATGTCTTTATCTGAAAAAATTGAAAACTGCAAAAATTATTGTTAACCTTTAGCGTCTTTGATGATCGTGGGCATAATGTTAGATGTTATTACTCTGATCATTTTCATGCTCACTGCAAACTAAGGACTACGCGTGAATGTAAAACCAGTTGTTCAAACTGACCTTTTCTAAAGAGGAATTAAAAAGTTCCTTTAGGTCAATTTAGATAAAAGCACAGGATTCTGAGAAAAAAAACGAGAACAAAATGTTAATTTCTGCTAGGTTCTTACTGAGTACTAAGAAAGCAGGTAAAACAGAATCAACTGATCTTACTTTTATCTTTAGAGTTTTGTTCCTACCAAGAAACACTCACCTAAACTCAACTTGTAACGAAAGGGAAATTAAAATTTCCAAAAAATGTTCATACAAGCTGGGAATTTTAACTGCTGCGAAAACATAAAATCCACCAATAATGCCTTAAAAGTATTGAAAAAAGAAGACTTCCGAGATTTTATTTTTTTTAATACTTCATATATATGGTTTTATGATTTGTGTAAGAATGTTGTAAAAGAATGTAGGACCACATAAAATATGGAAATGTCACTTAAAATCAATCATTTTTCAGAATTCAATATTAAGGCATATTAAGGCATTAACGTCAAGTTTAAATATATATTCTTGTAATTTGTACCAATTATTTTAAAAGCCTGGGGGCTCTAACAGCTCCATCCAGCTAACACTAGTGCTCACATTAGCGCTAGCTTAAAGGACGTGATAGTACACTGCACAGATCGCCTCCAATTCGCCATTGAGTTAAAAAACCTGTTAGCACTCGTTAATTTGCGATTTGTAGCGCGAGTTTACGGTACTTTGCGCTCCTTATATCTAACATGGGAAATGCAAAATGAAAGTACAGATTAACTATCATTAAGATCACTTGGTCCTAACACTAGTTTTTAAGAGTTGGCGCTAACTAAAAAAGCTAACACCAGCTCAGAGGTGTAGTTAACTAATTCCACTACTGTAGAATCAGTTACCTGTAGCTCAAAACCCTCCCCAAAAACCAAACACTCACTTCTTTTCCCGCGGCAAGAACGGTGGGTCCGCTGTTTCTGGTGCCGGGTGCAGCTTGAGGCTGGGGAAAAAAAGTCCCCTAGTCTCCCTCTGTGATCACTCTGCCGGCCAGCAGGATCTCGCAAGCGACAAGATCCTGCCGGTCATGTGACCCAGCAGGAGAAGCCTCCGGGGAGTCCTATCAACTCCATTGAGTGGATGCGTAGGATGGCACGTTAGTGCTCTCCCAGCATCCGCAAGCCTAGGGGCCACTATGGGGCAGGCTGCTGGACTCCGCACTTGTCCCATGATCTGCTGGTTAAACAGAGACGCAAAGGGGAAATTAGCGATGGCTAATTTTTCCCCGTAGTGTCCCGGTTTTAGCTATAGTGCCCCGGATGTTTTGGATGATTTCTAAATAACCCAATGCCCATTCTCAATCCTGAGCTTCTTATAGTATTTTAAATAAAAATAAGCAAGCTAATATTAAACTCTATTCCAAATAAGAGGGTTAATAATCTTCCAAATGCTTCAACTATGTCTACCAGTGACAAGGGAAACTTCAGCATAATTCTTCATATCACCCTACTGAATAGCAAATGCTCTCACTCCTCAATTTAGAGGTCTTCTTTTTCCAAGATAGCTTTAATATACCTGGCCTGACACCTAGCGGTCTTTATAACATGGTCCTCTAAGTCTTTAAACCACAGGATGTCCTGACTATTTGGCTGTGTCAGCACCAGGCAACCTGGTTCTTATGTAGATTATTGCAGTTTGGAAAAAGATGCTAATAGAATACTTTCTATGACAGTGTAGGCCACCTTTTGTCCTAAGGGACTGTTACTACAAAGAGTGCGCTGCTGCAACAGTCAGTATGTATATTGATTCAAGGAAGATTAGGATAGAGAAATATTTGTAATACGTTTTTCAATATCCTGGAGGACAAGGACTATGGAACCCTGTGTTTAAATTACACTAAAGGCATCTTAACACTCATCCTTACTTACATACAGAAAAAATGGCGTCACGCCCGTACTCACCAGAGCGGCTGCAACAGCCAGGAGTAACAGCCCAGTTCATGTATTAAAGATAATGTGATGGAATGGGGTGTCCGCCTGCGGTCCTGCTCCTATCTGACCCCCTTGATGGCGTCCGGCCCGACTACCGAGTGGCTCGGCACTCGGCATCTCAAGCAGCCTGATCTACTGACCTCTTGTTGGTGTGGAGGTGGCTGCTGGGCTGACATGAGGCTCCTTTTCCTGGAATAGACGTGATGTAGAAGGCCGCTGAGTGCCTTCTAGGTGCGATGTGATATGCCCTGAAATAACTCACCAGACGAGGCTGTATGACTTTAAAACAGGGACTCCTTTATGAAGGGTTTGGCAGATCCATTTATACACACAACACAAAAGCATTTGGTAACCCTCAGACATGTCCAGACTTGAATGAGACAATCGAATTTGCATACAATGGCATTCTTGCATCAGCAGACTACACACACACACAGAACTAATGCACACAGTAATTAGCATACAATTGAATTTCAACATAGGCTTTCAATCTTAGCAACCAAGGGAAAATATAATACATTTAAATGCATCACACAATTTCACATCTGAATCCACACTCATACAATACAGGATACATGTTAATACCTCACACTCTAATAAAAACCACACCAGTAATAACATACAGAGATTGTCCATACAGTATTTAAACGCAAAACCGAAAGAAAGGAAAAATGGTCTTTAAAATTGGAGCAGAGTCAGTTCCTTGTGGCTCTCTGAGGCGAGCCCGATGTCAGCTCCGTGACATTACTTTCCCCCCAAAAGAGTCCGACAGACACAGTTGGACCCATAAATGGGTCGACTCGGGGCTGTCGGAGCAGTCTTTGTGTGGCCCGTAGTCTGTGGGTAGGAGGCGAGCCCCCGGGTTTCTCCACTTGTCCTTGTGGGCTGGCCCGCTGTCCAAGGGGTTCCCTATACTCTGGGTCCCAGCGTGTCGCTGGTGTTATCCTTTGTTGGTGTCCCCTCCTGGGAAAGTATCTCGCTGTTGGGGAGAGGTACCGCCTCTACCTTCTCCCAGGGTATCAATAACCCGGGGGAACATGTGCCAACTGCACGTGCCCCTGATGCTCTGGCCAGGCATTGAGGGGAATAGGTGAGGCAAGAGGCCTCCAGCCTAACGGATTGGGAGGATGGGCAGAGGTTGGAAATGCTCTGCCCCATAGCCAGCGCTTCTGCTGGGGAGGTGGATGCTGGGGAAGTGCCTATGTGCGGGAGAATTGCCTCCTCCATTCTCAGGGGAGCCATTGGTCGGGAGGGTAGCACCCTCTGGAAAAACTTGCCTGGATCCTCTGGGCACAAGTTGGGTGGTGGGCAGAGGACAGCGGCACTCTGCCTCATTGCCAGCTCTTCTGTTGGGGGACGGGTGTATTATACGGGAAACAGTTGTCCTCCAGTCGTGGTAGGGTCATCGGCTGCAGGGCCGGCAGCCCCTGGGGGTCCTCACCGAAAACTTCTGTGCGGACCGAAAAAGGTGGGCAGAGGCCAGCGGCGCACTGCCCTGTTGTCAGCGCTTCTGCTGGAGGGGTAGATGCTGGGGACGTATCTCCGGGCGGGAGAATGGTGTCCTCCATTCTCGGTGGAGTCATTAGTTGCTGGGCTGGCAGCCCGTGGAGATCCTTGCTCGGGTCGTCTTTGTGCAACTTGGGGAGTGGGCAGAGGCCAGCGGCGCTCTGCCCTGTCGCCAGCGCTTCAGCTGGGGGGATAGACACTGACGAAGTGTCTTCTGGCAGAAGGATGGTGTCCTCCATCTCCGATGGGGTCATGGGCTGTGTGAAAACCAGCACAGGGGATCCTCTCCTGGATCCGATGTGACCATTAGGAAAGGGGGGCAGAGGGCATCGGCGCTCTGCCCCGTCGCCAGCGCTTCCACTTGGGGGATTAGACACTGACACAGTGTCGTCTGGCGGAAGGATGGCGTCCTCCATCTCCAATGGGGTCATGGGCTGCGTGAAAACCAGCCCAGGGGGATCTTCTCCTGGATCCAATGTGACCATTAGGAAAGGGGGCAGAGGGCATCGGCGCTCTGCCCCATCGCCAGCGCTTCAGCTGGGGGGATAGACACTGACACATTGTTGTCTTGCGGGAGAATGGTGTCCTCCATCTCTGGGTCTGGGGATGGGCAGAGGCCAGCGGCACTCCGCCCTGTTGCCAGTGCTTCTTCCTCTGCTGCGGTCATGAGGGGGAACCAAGGGAGCGCCTCGGGCTCCAATTCTTCTATGTCACTTTGACTGCCCGCTTCTTCCGCCGGACAGTCCCAGGTAATGGGGCTCAGGCCTAGCTGTGGAGTGTCGACCTTTTGTAGGCCTTTTTGAGCTCCCATTCCTGCTCAACCAGGAACTCCAGTTCCTCTGTATCACAGTGATCATCAAGGTCTTCCAGTTCCTCATACCGGAGGTCCAGGAGTTGTTCCTGCCGCCACTCCGTGTCATCCCCAAAACTGGGGTCTTTGCCCATCCTTGTATACAGCAGCCCTGTGCCGCCATAATCAAAGCCTTCTGTTGGGCCGCTGTCTGCTGTGCTGGGCATTAGTTGGGCCGTAAACCACTGGAGGGCTCTGTAGCTGGAGTCCAGTATAATTTCGCTCTGGACCAGTTCGCCTAACTCTGTCAGTCATTCCTCTCGGGGCTGTTCTCCCAAAAAGGGCACCCATAAGTACCACTGGTGCTCGTACCTCTCCGTAAAAGTGGGAAGGGCTTCTTCAGGGCAGTCCTCCTCCTGTTGGATGGCCTCGTTCCACATCTCCTGGCGGACAAAATCTTTCCACCAGTGCTCGTCCTGCCAGGCACCAGGTTCATCCGCCTGGGCCTGGGCCATTGCCCTCCTTACTCTTCGCTGGAACCGGTCTCTTATGGACGGGGGTCCCGTGTCCTCTCTTCTCTGGTCCATTTCTCTCAGTTCTTTGACCAAGGCCTTTTTGCTCTTTGAGCCGGCGGTCCCTCCGCGGCTTTCCAGCAGGTCCCGAAGCGTGTCCCTTTTGCAACTTGCACAGCTAGCCATTTTGGGGTTGGAAGAGCTTATCCCACCGCTTGCCACCAATGTGACGGAATGGGGTGTCCGCCTGCGGTCTTGCTCCTATCTGACCCCCTTGATGGCGTCCGGCCCGACTACCGAGTGGCTCGGCACTCGGCGTCTCGAGCAGCCTGATCTACTGACCTCTTGTTGGTGTGGAGGTGGCTGCTGGGCTGACTTGAGGCTCCTTTTCCTGGGATAGACGTGATGTAGAAGGCCGCTGAGTGCCTTCTAGGTGCAATGTGATATGCCCTGAAATAACTCACCAGACGAGGCTGTATGACTTTAAAACAGGGAAACTTTATGAAGGGTTTGGCAGATCCATTTATACACACAACACAAAAGCATTTGGTAACCCTCAGACATGTCCAGACTTGAATGAGACAATCAGATTTGCATACAATGGCATTCTTACATCAACAGACTACACACACACAGAGAGCTAATGCACACAGTAATTAGCATACAATTGAATTTCAACACAGCCTTTCAATCCTAGCAACCAAGGGAAAATATAATATATTTAAATGCATCACACAATTTCACATCTGAATCCACACTCATACAATACAGGGTACATGTTAACACCTCACACTCTAATAAAAACCACACCAGTAATAACATACAGAGATTGTCCATACAGTATTTAAACGCAAAACCGAAAGAAAGGAAAAATGGTCTTTAAAATTGGAGCAGAGTCAGTTCCTTGTGGCTCTCTGAGGCGAGACCGATGTCAGCTCCGTGACAGATAACAAGAAAAAAAAGAGGTCTTCTGCACTCATTTCTATACAATTCCATGTGCAACAAAATACTATCAGAGGTTTTAGTTTGCTTGAGCAAACTAAAATCTCTGATAATGTTTTGTTGCACATGGACTTGTATAGAAACAAGCGCAGATGACATTTTTTATTTTCTTGTTATGTTTTATACATGAACTGGGCTGTTACTCCTGGCTATTGCAGCGGCTCTGGTGAGTACTGGCGCAACACCATTTTTTCTGTATGTAAGTAAGGATGAGTGTTCAGATGCACATGGAATTGTATAGAAACGAGGGCAGATGACATATTTTTTTACTCATCCTTACTTGACAGCTTACATTCAAATGCAGTATTTTGAACAATACTGTAAATATTGTTAGAAATGCTAAAATATTTCAAACTTTTCAAACTGACTTAATAAACATACAATTTCAGCTATTGAAGATTTATAACTGAAAATAATAAAAACTGAAATTTCAAGTATATGCAAGTAGTATTGGATAACTATAGCATGAAAGTGTCACAAATCACAACATTTGTTAAAGAAAACTGCCATGCACCAAAAAAAATATTACTGTGATGAAGACTGTCTATTTTATGTTGTACAGTCATTAAAGCAATGTTTGATTACAAGACCATTTTGTTTGTCTTCATTTAACCCCTTCATTACCAAGTGATTTTACAAAAAACTTTGTGAGAAACCAGTGTTTTTTGTAAAATAATTTTTAATTAATTATACAGTAATAGTTAAGACTGTAAATAACTTATTTAGCCAGTAGATGACACAATCTACTGCCAAATTGAGTTACAGATGTTTAGCTGCAGGTCTATTTATTTTTTTTGTCCCCCTGCAACAGCTGCCGAAAGCCCGATATTACAGAGCTGATTTTACATCTGCTGATTTTACAGTTTTAGCTCTTTGGGCATTATGCCCACAGGGGCTAAAACTTTTTGGGCACCTTCTGCAGTCCAAAATCAAATTAATTTCCGGGTACCAGATGGTGCCGTTGAAGCCCGAGATATCTTGATCATGGTTGTGAAGGGGTTATGTTAAATAATTAAGACATTCAGAAACAATAGGGAAAGAGTTATAAATGGAAACCCAATTCCAGGCTTTTGTGCATAGGCCTATCAACAATTCCATATTCCTGAGAGATATTCCCCAAACTCTGCACTGTAACGTATATTTAGTCATTTATTTTTATTTTAATAAAATAAAAAATAGCCACCTTGTATGTAATAGAACTTTTTCTAGGGATGGTTTGTAGAAAATATACAGAAATGGAAATGATGGCTTTCGGATTTCAAGAATGCAGAAAGTAAAAGATGACAGATGGATCTAGGTTTCAGTTGAATGACATATCATAGAAGGATTTATCTGTGAGGGACTTCATGGCCTAAAAAGGAGAATTAATAAGAGGACAGGAACTCCTAGCTGCAAAATCTCATCGGACCACAAATTAAATAAAGATTCAATGCAAAAACAAACCTAATGCATACTTGTCTTAAAAAAGGGTTACAACAAGGGACAAGAACGAAAGAACACTTACTTCCGAAGATCATGTTTAACTTTGTTATTCTAGGGTTAAAAGTACTTTCAAATTCGCCTTGCATTAGTGCGTATTATTAGATATATTTATATTTCTTGGATGTTAGCATTATTTACAGGAATAATTAGCATAATTAAGTCATGTTCTATGATAATTTATTACCAAAATACTCAGTTGGCACCAGAAAAGTATAAATGTGACAGTCAGTGACAGATATTCAATTCTATCCCAGAATTCCACCTCCATGAAATGCTGTTCATGAGCATGTTATCTGTTATCTTTGGCACAAATGAATTATGCACAGGGAGCAAAGCTAGGTTATTCTAAGAGCAAAAAGGAATGCTAGTGTGTTGCATAATGTTCATTATATTTAAGATTTAAGATAGCAATACTATTTCAAAATTATGTGCTTTGATATAAATCAACATTCATACAGTTAGAGTTTTCCAATAAACATTTCCGGTTCTACAGCAGGTAAGGTATTGTCCATAATAATATCAGTATAACATATGTGTATTTTAAGGATGGCTGTGTAAAAGTACCAACAAACTCTGACACAACTCTAGAGTTCATACCTCCCACCAACTTTATCCTCAACTCAAAGGGATCATGGCCTTATGATGCTTTAATGCCTGTAAACCTGGAGTGCTTTGTTTTCCTGTTGTTCATCCTCGGTTGACTTTGTGTATTTAATATAATAGACATGTGCATTTTGGTTCATTCTAAATACAAATTTGGACGAAAATCAAAATTTTCGGGGGGGTTGCACTTCTGAAAAATGAAAAATCGACTGTCTGAATTAACGAATTTGCCGGAAATACGAATCGCGGTAGCATAATGAAAGCAACGAAACAAAATTTCGGAATGAAAAATGATCCGAAACAGATCCAAAATGAAAGAAAACAGAACGAAAATGATCAGAAATGAATAAGAAAAATGGAGCGAAATGATCAAAATGAAAGAGAAAAAAGGAAGGAAATGACCCAAAACAAAAATAAAAATGGAACAAAATGATGCAAAACAAATAAAAACTGATGTTTTTTTACATTGAAACCAATAGGATTCACCTGATTAAACCTGCCAAAAGAACCACTGAAAATCAGGGTTAGGAATTAGGGTTAAAATTCTATAGGTTTCAATGGAAAAAAATCACCATTTTTATTAAATATATAGTCAACCATTTACTTTTCATTTGCAGGAAAAAGTATTTTTATTTTTTTTAGGTATTTTTCAGGATTTATTTGGTGAAATTTTAGGTTTCCTAATTTATTTTAAAGCAAGGTTTTTTTCCCCATAGGTTTCAATGTAAAAAATATTCCCCATTTCTATTAAATATTTATTTAACCATTTATTCACTTGCAGCAAAAAGTCTCTTTATTTATTTTTTTAGGCTTTGTCTGGGATTTATTTGGTGAAATTTTTGGTTTCCCTAATTTATTTTACAGTAACAAGGCTTTTTTTTTCTTTGCTGGACGCAACTGTATTATTTTCTTTCAGTCCAGCTGCGTCCGGCAAGGAATACTATGTTTCAGCACCATGGACAGCTCCTTACCCTATCTATGGTGCTGAAACATAGTATGAATGCTATGTTTCAGCACCATAGATAGCTCCGGATCCCAGCGGGGCTGCTGTCCATGGTTCTGAATTAGCACCAAAAGCTGTGCACGTGCTCAGGAGCTCAGACTGGGGAAACAGAGGAATTGAATATTAGCTATCTCTGCAACTGTGAAAGCAAGACTCACTCATGCTCGCTCACACACTCACCCAATGACTCGCTCACACACTCACGCTCTCTCACAGACTCACTCACCCAATGACATGTTCACTTGTGTTCTTTCATGGTTTACATACTCACCGTCTCACTCACACACCCTCACAGATCACTTTCACACTCTTTCTTGTGCTTTCTGTCTCTTGTGTGCATGTTCTCTCTCACTGTAACTTTTCTTGCGCTGCTTTATCTTGCTGTCTTTCTCTGCTTTATCTTGCTATGTCTCGGTACTTTTTTGCTGTGCCTCTCTCTGCTGTCTCTTTTTCTCCCTGTGTGTATTGATTTATTTGCTTCCCTGTCTCTGCATTATCTGGGGGTGAAAGAGTTACAGATTGGTACAGCACTCAGCCCTGCCCTGCCCTCCCCTCACCTCACAGTGCAGGATGGAGGAGGAGCAACTCAGTCGCACATTCTCAGTGTGTTTTTTATCGAAACCTAGGAATACACACTGATTGGTTAGCTCAAAGTGTCTCCTAAGGTGGGAGAGGAAATGCCAAGAAAGAGAAGCCGGTAAATAGGAAAAAATATGTTTATTTGCTTTTTATGCCTGCAGAATGACACTACTGACTCATTTAAAAGGTATTGCTTACTTTTCTAGTGTGCTTTTAAAAATGTGCATGTCCCTTTAAAGAAATACCTTCAAAGGAGCATACCTCAAGATCTTACACTATGATGTTCATAGTGCAAAACGATAAACACCTGGAGTACCTTGACAGAACTTGCTTTCTACGAGAGTATCTGCATGACTTTTTTTATTTAACCTATGTTATTTTGTCATTTCTGTTTGTTCCCTGTCTGTAGCAAGCTCCCCTTTTGATTGTTTGAATTACTCACCCAGAGGCTCTTCTTGCTATGGGTAATTTTACTCCTGCTAATAAAAGTTAATCATTATCCTGTATCTAGGTCCTGAGGGTGAGATCTGCAATTTCTCACATTACTCCTACAGGGTTATCCAAAGAGATTCGAAAAGTCACCGCACGTTCGGTGACTTTTCGTTCTCTTCAATTCGGTTCCTTTTGCCGATTGCATTTCGGTGACCCTGCGGTGTATTCAGCAAGCACCACAGGGTCCCCGAATTGCAGGGAAAAGCTGCCGAAAACCTGACGAACACTAACCGAATGCACGCTGAAAACAAGCAAAAACATCTGGATTAACCTTCGAAAAAGCCGAACAGGAGCCGAACAGGAGCCGAAAAGGAGCCGAATCACACAGAGCCGAAGCAGCTGTGACGTAGAGGAGGCAGTGAATAAATTAGAAAAACCATTTGTATGAATCTGGGAAAATGAAACGCTGTTTGCAAAGAAACTACTGAGCAAAAATGTCTGAAATTTTCACAGGAGGTCCAGGGAATGATAATAAAGAGGGCTGTTACAAAAAAAATAAGTAAACTGAAAAAAAAAAAAAAATCGGACTTTTTAAAAAAAAAAAAAAAAAAAGGAAAAATGCTTAAAGTATCCTAAAAAATCAATGAATAAAGAGACTTTTTGCTGCAGAATTTTATAATGAACGGTTTATTAGATATTGAATTAAAACGGGAATATTTTTAACATTGAAGCCTATGGGATTCTCCTGAATAAATTTGCCGAATTAAACCACCGAATGGCAGGGCATTAGGGGAACCTTTCACTGCTGGTTTGTGTTCTCTGAATAGACGAAGCAGTGCTTTTTCATGGAGATTTCACTGCCCTCGAACAGGCACCGAATAGGCACCGTATGTTCAGGCAATTCGCCAGGATTTGGCGAATTGCCTGCTCTCTGGATAGCCGAATGGCCAGGAAAGGTAACCGAACCCTGATTTTCAGCGTTCGGTTACCTTTCTCAAGCAATTCGAATCTCTTTGGATAACCCTGCTAGTATCTGCAGAAAAGCTGCAAATGTTATCCATCGTCCCTATGATTGACAAAGATATCCAAGATATCTTTGGAAACACAATACAGTATGATATTGTGATCTTTGTTGACATTACTACACTGCTGTGCATAGTAACATCTCGGAAATTATGCAATATAAGTTTATTTATTTATTTGCAAAGTATTTTACCAGGAAGGATACATTGAGATTTCTCTCATTTTCGATATAAGTTGTTCTAACAGTGTTTCTCAAATCTCTCCTCAGGACCCCCAACCAGACCAGGTTTTCCAGATATGTGAAGCACAGCACAGCTGATATTATTTGCTGCTCAGTGATTCCAGGATTCAGTCTGCATTTCTCCCAAGGTAATCTGCAAAATCTGGCCTGGTTGGGGCACCTGAGGAGAGGTTTGAGAAACACTGTAAATACTGTTCCTTCCACCAATATTGGCAAACCCCAACTTATACGTATATAAAATAAGTGTAAAGATTATAAAAATTGTTGGTAGAATACGTCCTTAGTTCCACTAAGCAGCACATTAAATAGCAACACCAAAAGCCACTGGGAAGCCAGTGACAGTAAGGAGGTTTCCAGTAAGTGTGTTTTCCAGCATTGCAAACAGCGGTGAAAATTGCTGGTGTTGGAATGCCGACAAATTGCTGGCATTTCACAAATGTAGTATCAAAAGAGCGGCATATGCTTCGCTGAGAAGCATGCATCATTACACAGATGTGTAGTAACATCAACAAAGACTACGGCGCCATACCATACTTGCAACTCTGGAAAACACCAGCACTTATGGAATAATCCACCATGGTTCTGGCTATAGTGTTTTTCTGGTAATAAAATGGACAAAATCTTTTGCAAGTAAGTTTTCTAAGATCTGAAAATTCCAGGACAAATCTGCTTTGCATGTAGGATTAGCAGACGGGTGCCATACAGATACTAACAGGGTTATTCAGAGAGAAGTGAAAAGCAGGAGAATGACTGGAGAAGTGAAAATTCTAGGTCAAAATAGCCAAACCAGAAAACTTCTCCCATTTATCTCACTTTCCAAGTCGGCTATTTGGTCTAGTTTGTTCATTCTCCTGCCAATTCTACTGGTTTTCACCTCTCTCTGAATAACCCTGTAAGTGTCGGTCCTGGAGCAATAAGGAAGTGCATAGATGTGCACAGAATATAATTCAGGACATGCAGTCAATTTCCTTGCTCTTAGTATGAATAAAACATATACCAAATAAGTAAATAAGGGAAACTAAAAAAGGTGGACATGTAGGATAATTTCTACCACCTAAAAACTAACAGGATTATTCAGAGAGAGGTGAAAAGCAGGAGAATAGCTGGAGAATGGAAAATTCTAGGTCAAAATAGCCAAACCAGAAAAATTCTACCATTCATCTCCATTCATCTCACTTTCCAAATCGGCTATTTTGGCCTATAATTTTCTATTCTCCAGCCATTCTCCAGCTTTTCACCGCGCTCTGAATAACCCTGTAAATTTTTCTCTTTTATATTTGAAATTCAATGCGCCAAAATACAACTATGCATAAAATAAAGACTATGCTCCTGGTGTGGAAATGAGGTGAATAATTGCAGCGGCATAATTGAATTTATACATGAAAAATCAGACAATGCCACTGCTTTAGAAAGAATAAACAAACATTTGTCTTCATATTTTGTTTTTTCATTATATGGTCATGTTTGGGATCAATGGACAGGTCAGACTCTGACCTGGTCGGGTGTCCAGAAGTGGAGATAAAGGGTTCCAAGTTATCCTTGTCTCCACTGCAAACTCTTTTCTAGCTCTGCTGGATTTAAGGGTGTTTCCTTGACATTGTAATATTACATGTCATGATTTCAGTAGGCTAGGTGGAGTCTCCCTGCCCAGCTTGAATCGCAGCAGGGTGGAGAGAAGGCCAAGCGATAGAACAACAGAGAGGTAATCAACACAATGATAAGACGGTCACGTCGCACCACAGCATGACTTTTGATGACTTGAGCGTCTCTGCAGTAAACATGTTAATATGCTACTGATTTCTTTAACAGCTTGATATGGCATGACTGTGGTAGGCCTCCAAAACAGTAGTGAAAAATAGCCCTGTTTGATAGGATATCATTCATTTGTTGTGTTGGATTTCAATTGTAGTGCTTTTTGACTAAGTCTTTTCCTCATGTATCATGTACCTCTCCTGTTTGTGCTCCCCTTTGTAAATTGTTACAGTACAGAATATGCTAGCGCTATATATATGCCTGTAACTCGATACAGAATGCCCCGTAACCATATAACATAGTGAGTATATTTCCTACATATTTATATTCTGTGTTAATTTGTATATTTGTGTTTGTTTTTAATATCTTGCATTTTATTACTTTTACCGACTGTAAAAATTGAATCTTCTTGAACCCAGGACAGACTTGAAAACGAGAGAAATCTCAGTGTATCCTTCCCGGTAAAATATTTGATAAATAAATTACATTTATGATAATTGAAGCAAAATCTGTTTGACATCTGGCTAACATCTGAGAATTGCAAGATATAATAATTTTACACTGGCTGCCATTGATAGTGATGAGGTTTAATTTTCTTCATGTCCACAGTTCATCTTGCAAATTATACAATATGAATAAAAGTGGTGTTTAATTGGTCATATCTATTCAATAGTTATATATTCTGCATTTGAAAAAAAAACAGTACACTATTAAATGGTCAAGTTAGTGATTGAAACATATTTTTCTGGAATTTAACTTTTTTGACTCTTTGGGCATTACATTTTATCTCATTGTAAAGGTTAAATTTAACATTGGTTATATTTTTGCCATTTCAAAGAGTTTTATGACCTAAAATATGTCATTGTTCTCACCCAGAACACGCAAATTCATCAGTAACTGATGGCCTAGTTAGAAATTGTGATCCACATGCTTATTGTAAAAGATCATCCAATTCTACAACAGCCATTAAGTGACATTTTAAAATTTGATAAAAATGACATGTTTCGCTGAAGGAATTACTTTTTGAAAATGCCATTAGGGCAAAATGAATGATTAATGATCTTGCATGCTTTCTTTTACAAAGTGAAATAGATTAGAATTTAAAGTTCTATCTCTTATATAAATAGCGAGCATTATACTGACCAGATGGATTCAAATTACAAAAACAGAAGAAAAAAAATTCTATGTTTAACGATTATGTAATAATGTGATTCAATTAGCCTGCAGCAATGACTTTGGAAAGTACTGGCAAGGAGAGCAAAGGAGAGGTTAGAATCTAAAATGGCAAAAATGTAGACTTCATGGATTAATAAGCCTCGATAACAATGTCTGACATTAATCCGCAATGTAGATTCGCTGTACAGTGTAATCAAAAGGTGTACAGAGGTACATGACACTAGATACCCAAGAGATGCCACATACAAAACGTAAGGATTATGCAAGACAGCTATAGTGTGCATATACAGTATATATATATATATATATGTATATATATCTTAAAGAACTGTTATTATATTTTAAAATATACTTATTTGTATGATATTAGATTAGTGGTTTCTCATGGACTGTTTATATTCATAATTGGAGGGCTCTGTGGCACTAGGTGTGGGAAAGTCTATAAAGAGCAACACTGTCCTGAAGAGCCATTCTGCACTGGGCCCTCCATGTGCGAAGGCCTTTAGCATTTTTTTTCACTTTTTGGCTCGTATTTTTCAATGTATGACCTTTATGTATACCTTTAGGTATATTATTGTGCCGCTCACTCTTAGTAGGATGAAGGGAATAGATAAGACCACTTAAGAACCCTTAGTAATAAACAAAGTAGCATACCTGAGGATTTTAATAGACCCACCGACTGCCAATGGTTGAGGGGTTGGGGTGAATGGTGGTGTCCCGAGGGGCGTGGATTGCTGCTCAACTAAGAAGGCTGCTTAGTGCCCGAGCTCCTCACAATCCCGCATCTAATTTGCTCCTTTTGCAATGTAATCCTCATTATGGGCCACAATAAAAGCACCAACCAGCTGACCCTCACCCCAGGACCCCACACAGATCAGCTTCGGGACGTTTGGATTCATATTTTGGGCCCCAGACACCAGCTACACAGGGTGGGGGTGAATCCCCTGTCATGGCGTCCTGTAATGTAATCTGTGTTATGTATGGATACGTCCTTCTAACAGATACTGAGCCCTATTCCAATCAAGTCATTTATAGTGGTTCACTAATAGTTAAATTGTGTGCGAGCCATTATCCATTAGGGGATCACTATTATCGTCTCTATTTTGATGGATTCACTTGTTAGAGTCTTGAGTTGGAATATTTGACAGCCACTTGTAGATACCAGCGTTGTCAATGGTATCATCTCCTGGAGTACATAGGACACCATGGGGCCAAGCGCGACACTGAGCAAGCTCTACTATTTGCTCCCAGTGTTCTACTTCTTATGGCCAACAACACAGGACCAGAAATAAGTAATTTTTTAAATATTTTGAAGTGTTAAGTGATTTAGAAAATTCACTTAATACCAGAGTCTGAGAGCTGATATACTTTGCAGAATATTGGCTTAATTTGAGAAGAAGTTGGAATATTTTGTTCTTTTCCAGCTAGACGCAAACTATTGGTTTTTAAACAAAGTACAGGAGCCATTAATTTCCGGAAAACGTTCACGTCCAAGCCACAACCAAAGTGTCTGGCCTGGTCAGAATAACTGCTTGAGCTGTAAATGCTTGTAGCTGCAATATTAACAGCAGAAGCTGTTGGTCAATACAAGGTTAGAATAGCGCCCAATATTTCTAAACTCCACAGGTATGTTTAAATGGTGTAAGGTGTGTGGATGCAAAGTGTATTATAAAGATTTCAAAGTTTCAAACAGAGTGTATATGTGAACATGCATATTTTCTTGCAACACAAGCAGTCCTGATAGGGAAAAAGGGAATAAATCCTCCTTTAATTGCAAAGAAAAAACATATACAAACAGGCTTTAAGACTTTGAAAATACACATTAGTCTATGGCAGAGAAGAAGGCACATCAGTGTGTCTTCCGGGAAGGGGGCTGACATCATTGTGATGGCTCTACATATGGATAGATTATTCAAATATTTGTTTGGCAACATATTTATCATTTTTCGCTGCATTTTTCAATATCCAATGTCACACTGACAAAAAATGGATTGATCTTATTTTGTTTTTACATATATATTTCTCTTAAAAATACCATTTTCACTATAACTTTGTTGTTGACTGTGTCTGACATTTAATAGAATACAGTAATAGTTGCTTTACTAAAAGTGGGTTAGAGACATAAAATGTAAAGTGTTCTAAACAAGAATGTCTTTTAAAAATCCTCTGTCGAGAAATATATGGTTTTAAAAGCAATGAGTACTGATATAAAAAGCAGCAATGAACAATTTAACTGAAAAACTAGGTGATACTACTGAAAAGAATAGCTCAATATACTGGTCTACTAGGATTCATTGGTTGTTTCAAACATGAAAAACATCTTCCCTTTTCTACAGCTTTTTTTGTGTTTGCAATATAATATTAGTATCAAATTGTATCCTTAACCCTTTTCACCCAGTGTGCTGAATTTTACCATTCTTGCTCATCATGTTTAACCATGATTTAACCCCATAGTGACAAGGCGATATTACCATTGTCTGTCCGAAAGTACCCACTACTGTTTTCACATTTCTATACTGTTTGTGTTTAGCTCTAATTTTCCTCTTACTCGTTTAGGGAACCCACACATATTATATACCGTTTTTATCGCCATTAAATGGACTTTCTAAAGATACTTTTATTTTCATCATATCCTACAATTTACTACAAAAAAATTATGAAATATGACGAAAAAAATAGCTTTTAATTTTTCTAACTTTAATGCCCAAAATCTACAACCACCAAAAATGACCGTGGCTGAATAGATTCGGAATTTTGTCCTGAAATTAGAAATACCCAATTTTTACATATTTTTTGCTTTTTCACCCCTTCACTGCTGAGCCATTTCACCTCTGTGTGCTGAGCTCATTTTGACCGTTTTATGGTCATCACGTTTATACGTGATTTGAAGTCCTATTTTATTATATAGAAACATAGAAACATAGAAAAATGTCGGCAGATAAGAACCTTTCGGCCCATCTAGTCTGCCCAATTACATGGATACTTAACCTGGATTTATCTTTTGTTTAGGATAGCCTTATGCCTATCCCATGCTTGCTTAAATTCAATTACTGTTTTGGCCTCTACCACTTCTACTGGAAGACTGTTCCATGTATCCACCACCCTCTCAGTAAAATAATGCTTCCTGATGTTACTTTTAAACCTTTGCCCCTCTAATCTAAGACTATGTCCTCTTGTTTTGCTATTTTGTTTCCTTTTAAATATACTCCCTTCCTCTACCTTGTGGATTCCCTTTACGTATTTAAATGTTTCTATCATATCTCCTCTGTCTCGTCTTTTTTCCAAGCTGTACATGTTAAGATCATTAAGCCTTTCCTGGTAACTTTTCTCCTTCAAGCCGTACACCATTTTAGTAGCCCTTCTCTGAACTCTCTCTAAGATGTCTATATCCTTCTGGAGATACGGTCTCCAGTACTGCACACAGTACTCCAAGTGAGGTCTCACCAGTGCTCTGTACAGTGGCATGAGCACTTCCCTTTTCCTACTGCTAATACCTCTCCCTACACAACCAAGCATTCTGCTAGCATTTCCTGCTGCTCTATTACATTGACTACTTACCTTTAGATCCTCTGAAATAATAACCCCTAAATCCCTTTCCTCAGATGTTGAGGTTAGGACTGTATCAAATATTCTATATTCAGCCCTTGGGTTTTTACGTCCCAGGTGCATTATCTTGCACTTATCCACATTAAAACTCAATTGCCACAACTCCGACCATTTTTTTAGTTTACCTAAATCATTTGTCATTTGGCTGATCCCTCCAGGACCGTCAACCCTGTTGCAAATCTTTGTGTCATCAGCAAAAAGACATACTTTTCCATTAATACCTTCTGCAATATCACTAATAAAAATATTAAAGAGAATGGGTCCAAGTACTGACCCCTGAGGTACCCCACTGGTAACAAGACCTTGTGCCGAATAAACTCCATTTACCACAACCCTCTGTTGTCTGTCACTCAGCCACTGCCTAATCCAGTCAACAATATTGGAATCTAAACTCAAAGATTGCAATTTATTGATAAGCCTTCTATGCAGAACAGTATCAAAAGCCTTACTGAAATCTAAATAAGCAATGTCTACTGCACCACCTGTGTCTATTATTTTTGTTACCCAATCAAAAAAATCAATAAGATTAGTTTGGCATGATCTCCCTGAGGTAAACCCATGTTTATCCCCTGACAATTTTTTATTTAAAAAAAACCCACTACAAAAAAAAGTATTTTATATTTTTACACCAAACCTGACGGTTGCAGAAAGCAACAAGAAATGGCATTCTAGAGTACCAAACGATGAGTTAACCTCCAGATCTGCATGGTGCCTCATTTCTGTGGGATGCTATCACCGCTCTTTGTGTGTACCCATCCTTAAGTTGTGATGGCATCTTGATGTGATATGACATAGGTAACAGATGTGACCCAGTCGGGGTTCGGAGGTCTGTTACCTATGTCATATCACGTCAGGATGCCATCACAAAAAGTTTCAAAAACTGTATTTGTAATCTAAAATCTAGTCAAATTTCAATCATTTACAGGATGTAAAGTTATGAATTTCACATGTTATGATCCAAACCATTGTTGTTATATATTATATATGGTATTTATTTATAGAAAAAAATGGAAATAGAAAAATGCAGTAACATTCTCTCCAAGGAAATATGCAATTTTAGCAAAAATAAAAATATATATTTTTCTTGTATTTTGGTGTGTTGTTTTTCATAAGTTATATAAATATTTATAAAACACAGTACTTGCTCCCAGAATGAGTAATAAGAAGGTAAGTAATGACAGCATCATTGTTTATTTTAATTGTTAAAAGTGGACAATGTCACTGTCATACAAAAAAAAAATGTGTTTGATCTTTTTATATTTTCCAGACTTTTAAATGCTCCTGTTTGTAATCATAGGAAAGGCCAGACTGTGACCTTTCCAATGACACCTAACTTTACCTTTTGATGTGTATAACATGGAGCTACAGGAGTCCAAAGGATGCCCATCTCTCCTCACAGATGTGTGTCGGCTTAGGTTTTCTATGAACCACTGTAAAAAGGCACTGTGCCATTACCTCCAAACTTGCTACAAGCCTGGGAAATGAGATGGTGAGTTATTAATGCTGTGTTGTTCATTTTATAATTTAAAAATAATGTACAAAAAAACCCCATTAAAAACAACGTCTTTATTCTTAAAGAATAATTGTGCTTCTATAAGTCAAGTACACATACTGTGTATTTGTGGTTGATGCTGTGAAGGAAATGAACAGTAAATATGGACTGGAAGAAAGCATTCATTTGTCCAGTGGTCTCCAGGTGAGTAGGGATTGAGATCCCTGCTATGCGTAATCTATTATTCCTAGGAGGACACCATGGAGGTTATTCAATAAGTGCCAGTGTTTGGTGTTTGAAACACTTGTGGAGATCGCATTTTTGCAAAGTTGCCAGCATTTCACAAAACATAAAGTCCAAAGAGCGACAGATGAATGCTGACACTTACTGATTAACCTCCCCCCATGTGTTTTAAAAACACACTGTCAAGGATGTAGCATGCTAGTTTTTCGAAATGTTCATTTTATTCCTTCTATGCTTTTGTAACCAGTTTTCTGGATGATTCATTTGCATACTATTTCTTTTTTATCAGTTTGTGACATGATCTTATGTTTCTATTCTCTCTAGGCTTGCTTAATAAAAAGTGAATAAAAAATGTGAGTAGGCAAGCAGCTCTAAACCAAAAGCCCAATGACACAGAATTCAGACAGATCTGGCATTCATTGTCATGGGACTTGTGAATTCCCATAATAAATGACAAACCTGTATTCGGAAAAGCAGAAACAGTATGATACAAAAGTATATTTATCCAGTTATGTTTTCCGTTAAAGAATGCAAATATACAAAATTATTAGCATCAGATAATTAAAGTTGTTTGATTCCTATTGCAACTATTTTAATGGTAATAAGGGGTGGACAGTTTTATTTGGACTTTTAATAGAAAATGGTCTCATTGCATTCAAAAGGGAAATTCTGAACAGCGGCAGAGATGTGTCCAGGCTGTCGGCACGCTAGGGTTTCTGCAGAATTCTTTGTGCAATTCATGAGCTTATTGAGTGAGGGCAGGAACATTTCTCATTATGTTCCATCATGAAATATTCTGACAGGATTAATATGAAATTGCTATTTATTTAGTATTAATTTTGGACATAATTAATAAACTGAAAAATGTGCTGCATTATACTCCCTTCAGCTACTACCACCTGAAATTTGCAGTCCCCTTCTCTAGTATGCTCAAAGTTCCAAACAATTATCAATGTTCTGTGTTAATCTGTATATTTGTGTTGTTTTTTAATATCTTGCAATTTATTACTTTGTACAGTATGTCAGGACCAACTGTGAAAATTCAATGTTCTTGAACCCAGGACATATTTGAAAATGAGAGAAATCTCAATGTATCCTTCCTGGTAAAATACTTTCTAAATAAATAAATTTAGGGCAACAAAAAAAAAATATGGCAGGGACAGCAACAAATTTGACCCAGCTACAAAATACAGAAATGAATTAGAAACACATCAAATCAGTCCCACACAAAAACTCCCACTACTCCTGTGTAACAGTGTACATTAGTTTTTGTATACAATGGGCTGGAAGACTAACCTACAAAAAAAAGATGTAATTTGTATTAAATCCCATTTCTTTTATTCCTAAACAACCTCTAAAATTACATCTAACGATACACTTCTATTAAGTTATTTCTTGCAATGCCGTTACCATTGGTAACATGTGAAGTGCAAGTGAGAGGATTAGAACCTGCTAGCTCAGAAGTGACCCTGAAAATCCACGCTATTACAATTCCGTTTCATGACTGAATTTGCACCAGAGGTATCGATTTGATACATTGAGTTTTCTAGGCTTCACTTCAGAGCTTCATTTGGTGGGTAACAACACAAAGGGCGAAGTATGTAAAGGGAATCAGCATAGTGAAGTAGGGCGAAAGAGATACAAAGGAATTGAGAGAAAGTTGCAGATTGACATAATGTTGGCAGTAATGAGAAATGTATAAAGGAACCGGTTTTGAGGAAAATGGGATTTTGACACAATGGGTTAAAAGGAATGTAACACAGGTAAATGTCAAAGGATTTAGTTGAACGAGGCAGAGACATAGAAGGATGAAAGAAATGCAAAGAAATGCAGTGACTTGAGGTAATGGGGTAAGACAGAATTCAGCAGAGGCATATGTTGAGTGTGGAAAATGAATGAGGCAGAGATGCAGGGGTGGTGAAGGAAAAATGTAGGTGTCGGAATGCACTGTACATATATATGGCACACGATAAGCAGCAACAGAGAATCCTGAAATACACAGGCACACATACAGTGGCAAATAGGCACACACATAGAAACCTACAGAAACATGGAAAGACAGAGGGCACCATTATAGTCATCGCTCTAAAACGGGGACACTAGGGAGAAAATACTGCGCCTGCAGGTTACTCTTTTTCATCCCTTTTTGCGCAATATTACGATGCAGGCGATCGTTATCGGGCGCTAAGACCCAGGATGCATGCAGCAGCATTAAGGGCCGCCACATGCATCTCCTCCATGGAGTCCATAGAACTCCATTGAGGCAGACAGTACCAGTCACATGACCTGCCCGATCTCGCCTCGTGAGATCCAGCAGGTCGGCGTAGTGATCCGCAGGGGGAGACTGGGGGACTTTTTCCTGCAGTCTCTCCCTGCTCCCAGCGGACAGAGGAGGCGGTTGGAGCCAGGGTCCAGGGTTTTTTAGCCCGTTAGCCTTTGGATTGTAATATGGGTGGCCCACGCTAGGGCCACCAGGGCCAACGTTACCGCTCACTCAGGTGAGTGCTAACGTTAGCACCAAGAATGTAATGGTGCCCAGATTGAGCTGAGTTATGTGCTCCCTGCCCCACATGAGCCCAGTATGCACAAAAATCAACATGGAGGAAGCACCATTTTTCCCCAAGAGCCAATTTTGTAGACTTTCTGGAACGCATGTTTCACAGCATTTGGCATAAAACAAATACAATATCCGATGGTGATTTTATCTTTCTCTAGATTGGTTTTGGTACTATTATGCTGCACAAGTATTTTTTTTTAATCTCAAATGCTTTACAGAGTTTGTATTGATTTGAAATGCCCTCCATAATAGACAGACAGCTACACTGTCCGAAAAGTGGATCCCATAAAAACTTTTCAAGTCATAATAAAGCTACACGCTAGTTGGATTTTTTTTTAGTAGAATTATGAAGGGGTAATATATTATGCCTAAATTCCATTATAGTAATGGGTGATATTTAACCTCTATATGCTTTATGTACTATTTTATATATTAGTTCTTATACTCACGCTTAATTTTCCTATCAAAGGTTTGCAAATTAATTAAAAATTAAGAATAGTTTATATTTATTGTTAAAAATTGTAAAGTAAAGCTTGCATTAGTTATTACCGAAAAAAATACAGAATTAAAAACACATTATATTTTACTTCAGTGTACATACGATTATCTGTGAGAAAATGTAAACAGTATAATTAAAAGAAAATAGCAGCTGTCAAATGTATTATATGAAACATTTATATAACTATAGATGGATGGCTCTGAGCTCTTCGCTATGAAATTACTGTTAATTTTTTTGAAAGAAATTTTCTTTATTACACATCAATCAAAAATCCCCAGAACAAAGCTTCAAGGGACAATGTTGAATAGATTATTTATTTTACAAGTATTAATGCAAGTTGCTTTACAAATGATAATAATTACATAAGATAAAAAAGAAAATGTGCATGTAGTACATGTAGTAACTCTAAGGTTAAATAATCCCATATACAGTATATATCCTTAAAAGGCTATTTTGTTATTATCATCACCAAAACTAAAATTATTTGTAAAATACTGCTTTTAAGGTATAAAGAAAAGTTGCTTTGGGCAGAGTAGAGATTTTCTTGAGGTCTATAGAAAGCTCTACAATAATAACAAAGGAGAAGAGTAGTAATTTGCTACAATATAATATATATATTGAAAACCAAAAGCATAGCTATGTATTTTACAGGCAGCATTATGGAAACCCATAAGAGAATAAGCTCCAATATGATAGCAAAGAATTCTTGTAGCTGAAATTCATTAGTTTTTTTATCTTCGTTACTCTTAACACATGACCTTTCTAAAATAGGGCATTTAAAATTGTGTATCACTAGAGCAAAGTAAACATAATTGTGCAGGAAAGCTGAAGTCCTATCAATGGAAACAATTCTTGTGGGAAAAGTTGTTGCTGCACACGTCACAAAAATCTATAATGTTATGGTTGGTGATCATTAACCTACTTGTATTAGTGATAAACACATCACTCTTGGATTAAATTCCTCAATAAACCAAAAACTAAATGGAAAAAAGTGAAATATTAACATAGCAAAAGCAATTACACTATATATAATCATTATATTATCTTATCTTTTATCACAAGAGAAACATATCGATTAAAATTCATATTTCCCAATTTCAAAATGTGTTTATTTTAGGTAAAAAATATGACCACAAACTATTAAAGCAAGTACCTTGAAATAATACAAGTATAATATTATGTTTCACAGTCCATTATATAGTTGGGTAGAATTCTTGTCTGCGAACTTGCAAACATTTATAGATTTAAAAAAGTAAAACATAGATCAATCTCCCCACGCCGGTTGCCAACTGTCATCATAATGTTCCAGCATGAACCTGTCATGTTTCCACCAGTTCCAGCCCTGCCCCCTGTGTTGAGAGTGATCCAGGCCAGCTCTTCCCTATCTGGGCTAAGCCATTCCTTTCTGTGCCGCTCCAGGATTCCCCTGCATCTGGTCGGGCCTGGGATCATATATCCTGTATGCTCAGTCCTGTTTCCTATTGTAGAGGTCGGCAGGGCTGGGTCCTGGATGGACAATAAGGAAGGTGTGTGTGTGTTCGTGTTCCAAAAAGCAGGAGACGTGCTGTGCCTTGCTGGAGAGGCTTCTACATACTGGGGAAAGGATTCCCCAGTTTTGGGACTGTGTAAAGTGCTGGTGAGCCACCATTATTTTTCTGTTTATTTGTGCTGAAGATCAGGACTTTGCATTAATTTCACTGAACCCAAGCGTGTACGTATTATGTTGCCTTTTTGACTGCCCTGAAAGGGTGAATAAAGCTGTTTTGTTTGTGAAAGACATTGTGCACGTGCTCTGTGGGCCCCCAAACATCACACTATATATAATGCAAGTAGCACATATGCTCCTTGCTCTTGCATGGGTCTCTGTTCCTGAGGGTCTGCTTCCTCATATATTTGTCTTGGTTTTTCTGTGTATGAGCTCTGCTATTCCTGACTACCTGCTCTGTGTATAAGCCTGGCCTGGTATTGACATCTCTTCTATGCAGTGGTGTATTTAGGTTTTGTGCTGCCCTAGGCCTGACTAAACACATGCACCCCCTAAATTAAATTGGACACACTCCTTCCTTTCAAGGTCGCACCTCCTGTTTAAACAGCCAGACACTTTCTGGTTTTAAAGATGGCTGTTGCTATAATACAGTGGCCATCATCCATTTAGTGCAGTACAGGCTGCATGGAGAGGCCTGCCAACTAGTTTAGGAAACTTTTGGGTCCCCTCCAAATTTACAGATGACTTCTGTATTATACATAATAATACACAGAGAGGACACAATACAGGGAGTCTGGGATTTACCAATATGTCTGCATTACACATTATACACACAGAGGACACAATACAAGGAGTCTGGGATTTACTTATGTCTGTGTTACACAATACAGAGAGTCTGGGATTCACTTATGTCTGTGTTACACATATTAAGTAAAACCGCCAAAAAACTATAATAGGATACTAGGCGACAGGTTATAGTATTATTAGGTTTTGAAACCAGCAGTTTTTGGATAGTGCAGGAGACGTGTATACAGCTATTTTTTGCACTCTTAAAATGGCCATACAATTTGGAAGTATTCTTAAAGAACGGGTTATGGATCCTCATATAGATTTCTCTTGTGTTATGTTGCCTCATCTAGTGTATCACCCCTCTCCTCTTAGATTGTAAGCTCTTGAGCAGGGTCCTTCCTCCTTCTGTTCAGTGTGTGTAACATGTATGTATATTTGTTATTCTGTCTCTCCCATTTTACAGCGCTAAAGAATTTGTTGTTGCTTTATAAATGCTTGTAACTGTAACTGTTATAAGGTGGAGTATTAATTAAGATCTAGTTTAATAGCCCTCTCCCCCTTATTTTATAACCCTTTTTTTTAAAGAAGTTTTATCATTAATGGAGGTTTAAGAAACTGTTTTTAGTAAGAATGAAAAACTCTCTCCATTTAACTGAATGGGTTAATAAGCTGACCAGACCCTGCAATGAGACACCAGGAAGTGTCAGACTCATGATGGATAGCTATACAAAAGATAACAAGGCCTCTGCTGCCTATTAACCCTTAAGGACGAATGACAGAACTGTTCCGTCATAAATGCATTGACTTTAAAGACCCTAGGTCCTTAAAGGGTTAACAATCCACAGCTGCCTGGGCTCCCCGGCCAGACTGACACACAGTAGCTGCAGTTTTTGCAGCCTCACTGGAAACTGCCGCCCTAGGCCCAGGCCTTGTCGGCCTAGGCCAAGATACAGCACTGCTTCTATGTATCCCTGTTTGCATTTATTGCTGTTCTGTTATTACTTAGGCCTGGGAATGATGACTCTCTTATATTCTCCCTGTGCTCTGTATATTGCTAATCTGTGTACCAACCTCTGCTTGTCTGCCCTACTCTCCTGGTTCTTGATCCATGGCATACGGCTGACACACTACCCTGGCGGTAAGACCCTCTTGCATTTTTCTGTCCATGCTCTTGTTAATCCCTGTTGTTATTTCTGTGTCCTGTATCCTGTTCTGTGTGTTCATTAGTATTAGAAGACCAATATAACAGACATTGACCCAGATTAGGGTTTCCTCATGAGTGCTATTGTGTTGCCAGTATCTTGTTTAACCCTCTCCCTTCCTGTTTCTGTGTATTTATTGTAAGGTTCCCTTCCATTAGTATAAAGGCCATTGCAAGGACCTTTATCCCAGAGTTAGGGTTCCCTTTAGTTCTGTTCTCCTGCCATTTCCTGTTGTTACAGTTCTGTCTTTCTCTTGTCTTGTATTCTGTGCTGTGTTCTGTATATATGCAGCCGGCAAACCTGTCTAAGGGGCTTAATAACCCGTATAAAGGGCACACCTTGGCTCACGCCATGTTCCCCCATGACAGAAACACATTCCCATTGGCATAGAGGTCTTTGCAGACAGAAGAGCAATACATACTGGAAATCTTTGACAAGGGAAAGCAGGAGAACCGTCAAATTATAATAATACCACTGCACAATTACAGCGTTAAAAGCAGGTCAGCAATGAAGCCAACATGTTGGCCTAATTCAGTCAGTAAGGAAGTAATAGAGTGCAGGGTGGCTGCAGCCTCATTACTTGAGCTGAGGTGTGTACAGATATAACATCTCATTAAGCAGTGACATATATCAGAAATCTCTTTATAAGAATGGTATATTCATTGCTTTATGAGATATTACAGAAAATATTGTAGTCCTGGCAGGTTCACTTTAATGTAATAATGTTGATTTAATTGTTTAATATTTAAATATATGCTGCTACAATTTTCTTTTCTTTACATAAATGCCAAGTCCAAGTCACTTGCAATCATTTATTTTTGCTTAATCAAAAGTAAAAATAAAATAAATGCGTTAGCAGTTGTGCTACAAAATTATAACGTCATGAAAGTCGTGTTAGATATTATTTAAACAAGAATTAAAGAGTCTTGGTACAAATTATGCTGGTTATGAAAAAGGAACATGAAGTACTATATATCTAGATGTAAGGTACTCAGAAACAGCCTCCCAGAGGTTATATGTGAACACTGACAAGCCTGCTGCAATAATCACTTATCATTGTGAACGTAAGGATTTACGGCGTCGCCACCGCAAGAAGGCTAATAAAACTGCTACTCCACATTGAACGTAACCCTGACAGCACTTCTCAAAGTCAATTCTGGATTCTACCATACACTGTAGCAGACACAGGTGCTCTCAAACTTCAACCTGCCTATCCCTACTTAAGGGTGGAACACGCAAGAGACCTTGATTCATTATTCTTGTTCAGCTCGCAGATAACCAAGAAGCCTGCTCTCCTAGAAATAACTATATACCAGACCCTTGACCTTTATTGGACTTCCTATTGCTGCTTCCTGAGGACCCCACTATTGTCTCTAAGGACTCCTTTTGTTGTACCCCAAGGTCTCCGCTGATCACCTTCATGGATCCCTATCGGTATTTCCTAAAGACCCCACTATTGCTTCTAAAAACCCTATTGTTGTCTCCTAAGGACTTTGCCATTACCTCCAAGAGCTCCTCCCATTGTGCCAAGACCCCCTGCTACAGATCCTACCCTCATTATCGCCGGATTATTGGACTCTTGTTTTTAACCCCCTGCAATCAGTTTATTTACCTTTTCTGCCTTTTTAATCACTGCATATCGGGTTCATTCATCCCCACGGCCTGGTGAGCCCTGACAGTGAACTGGTATCAAATGCCTCTTGGAGCTTGGTAACTAGTATTCTATTTTGAATAGCTGTTGCTAAACATCTCAAAAGCCATATTCTCCTGTCCTCTTTCTGCCCAACATGATGTTTGGATTAAAATAAATAAACCACGTATAGAAGGAAAGACTGATTTTAAAAATGGTCAGAAACAACCCTGGGGGCAAGCAAGAGTTGCAAAAAAAGCCTGTACCCATACAGGCTCTACCATGTCCTGAGCCCAGTCAGCGCCATTCCTGTGTTGCCTGCATGGAGCCTTGAGCATTAGACTTCTGGTATTCCACTGATCATTTTGAGAGTCACAGGTGTAGTCCATCCACCTATGCAATGCATTTTTTAGCTCAACCCTAAGATCAGATGCCTTTGCCTTACACAAGTATATGGTGAATCCAAACGTCTATGCACTGGGCTACTTGTTTCCAAACTCCTGCTTAGACAGGATTTGCGGTGTTTCTGCCATCCTAGTAAACTGTCTACTATGGTCTTGTCATACTAGTGACCTCTCTGCCTCGGTCCTGCCATCTCAATGACCTGCATGCCATGGTCCTGCTATAACAGTGATCTGTTTGCTAGGGTCCTGCCCTCTCAATGACCTGCATGCCATGGTCTTGCCACCCCTGTCTACTGAGATTATGCCATCCATGTTTTGAGTGCATGCCCTGTTGTGATCCTGTCATCAATAATGATCCAGCACGGTGACCTATATCCAATGTGTCCAGCATGATTCTTGACACATCCAACCTCGGTGCCCAGCCCTCTTCTTGCCCTGTAATGTTCCCAAGTTGCAAGCTCTTCAACAAGAGAGTCTCCAAACTGGTAATCATTTCAAATATCAGCACAAGCCAACAATAGCGAGCTACCAGGGAATAGCTTGTTAATGACTGGGTGACCCATTGTTAACAACTCCAATTTGTCTCAGGTTTAGTAGTGTAGCTGTAAGGGTAGACAGGAAGAAGGTAGGTAAATATTTATATAGTTTTTTCTGTAGTTATGCATATGTTGCTGTATTGCCAATATATTCCACATTTTAGTGTGCTCTAACAAAATATGTCAAAGTGCCAAATTTCTATTTGATGGTTCGAAGGAAAAAGATCTGCATTTTCAACCCCTTTAAAAAATAGTTGGCCAGGTGGCGTACAACAAAACACCATAGAAAGCATGATATAACAAGTACATAGAACTGTGATGTTACATGATATATATATATATATGTTAAGGGTAAAGCCCGAAGTGCAGTTAATCCTAGGATTAGCCGGGTAATCCTGACATTACCCAAAACCGCTGGGTAAAGTTGCAAAAAAAAAAAAGAAAATTTCGGACTTTACCCGGGTAATTTTAGGACTAACCAACTGCCCTTGGGTAACAGTCTGGAACAGCTGAAAAATCTGCGCTTTACCCGGATAATGTGCAAGTCTGAAGCTTCCCCGGGTAATCTGAGAACTATCCACAGCTTCACCTGGGTAATCTGCAGAGCATCCAACCCCGCTCGGGTAACAGTGAATTTTGCTATTATCTATGGATATTATCAACGAAAATGGCAAAATACAAACATTAAAATGTATTAAGGATATTATGAATATATAGAGTAACAGGATATGTTTCTTATATGAATGTGAAAAAGTTACGTGATCTTTATTTTGTGTCATATGTGTTTATATATCATTTATAAAACATAATAACCATTAGGTTACTCTTTATATAATATCTTTATCTTCATAAATTAATTTTCAGACAATTAACACACAGAGTTACACGACGGTTATTTAGTGTGGTTTGTGACTATGGATACAATTTCATTAAAAATAACCAAAAACCACAATTTTGTTATCAGTCAGATAACAGTTTGCAGCTTTACCCGGGTAATCCTCGGAATTCAGCCATCTGTAACCTGCTGAAAACCCAAGAAAAGTGGAGAACCCAGAGGCGTTTGGATATTTTGCAAATTACCCGGATAAAGTCCGATGTTTCGTTGCACATCACACTTTATCCAGCAACACTAGGGTAATGTGCGAATTACCCAGTTAAAACAGAGCAGAAAACCAGAGTACCCAGAGGCCTCTGGATACTTTGCAGATTACCCGGGTAAAGTCCGAAATTTCATTTCACTTCGGACTTTTGCAAATGACGCCTGGGTAATGCTAGGATTACCCGGATAATCCTAGAATTAACCGCACTTCGCGCTTTACCCGTAACATATACACAATCAGGGTAATTCAAAGAGAATCGAAAAGTCACCGCACTTTCGGTGACTTTTCGTTCTCTTCAATTCGGTTCCTTTTGCCGATCCCATTTCGGTGACTCTGCGGTGTATTCAGCAAGCACCACAGGGCCCCCGAATTGCAGGGAAAGGCTGCCGCAAACCGGACGAAAACTAACCGCAAAACCCGGAGAATGCACGCCGAAAACCCGCAAAAACATCTGGATTAACCTGCCGAAAACCATGGAAAAACCCGAGCAGGAGCCGATCACACACAGCGCAGCCGCCGGAAAAAAGCCGACACCGCAGAAGAAGGCAGTGAATAATTTAGGAAAACAGTTTGCTTGAATGTTTGAAAAGTGAAACGCTGTTTGCAAAGAAACTACTGAGCGAAAATGTCTGAAACTTACATATAAGGTCCAATGAATGATAAAAAGGGCTGTTACTTAAAAAATAAGTAAATTAAAAAAAAAATGCTTAAAATATCCTAAAAAATCTATAAATAAAGAGACTCTTTACTGCAGAATTTTATAATGAACGGTTTATTAGATATCGAATTAAAATGGGAATATTTTTAACATTGAAGCCTATGGGATTCACCTGAATAAATCTGCCGCATGAAATCACCGAATCGCAGGGCATTAGGGGAACCTTTCACTGCTGGTTTGTGTTCTCTGAATAGCCGAATCAGTGCTTCCCTATGGGGATTTCACCGCCCTCGAACAGGCACCAAACAGGCACCGTATGTGCAGGCAATTCGCCAGGATTTGGCGAATTGCCTGCTCTCTGGATAGCCGAATGGCCAAGAAAGGGAACCTTTCTCCAGCCATTCGGATCTCTTTGAATTACCCTGATAGTAATGAAATATTTTGAATCTCTAGATTATGATGAAGAAAAAACGGACTACGAATAGCATCTAAATGTGATCAAACAATGGCAAAAATGAGTTCAGCACACAGGGGTGGAGTGGGGGGTGGCTCAGTATTGAAGTGGCTAACAATTGTAGTTATCATGCATTTAGTAAAACATGGAAGATTTTACATTTACAATACCTTTATTAATACATTTTTGACCATTAAGAATCGGTATGTCAATATACATGCAGAAAGCTGATAAAGGGAATGCACTAATGATTGACTACTAACACCTGTCACTAGACCTGTTCTCTGCAAATCGGATTATTAGGTTCTAGTCAGGTTTTGGTTGGGGTTAGACAGAGTAAAAGAAGCTATTGAGTTACAATCCATCATCTCTATAGTATGCATATTTAAAATGTAAATGGCGTCTCTTACTGCAGTCAGTAGCAGAGAAAACAATACGGGGTTATTCAAAAAGAGAACCGAATTGGCTCCGAAATTGCACCTAATGGTGACTTTCCCTTTACGGTGCTATTTCATTGCCATTCAGCTATTCAAATAGCAAATACTGGTGAATTACCTGCAAAATACTGTGATCTTGGACGGCAGTGAACTGCCCATAGAGAAGTAAAGGTTAATCTATTTAGAGAACACCGAACAGCACCGAAATGTCAGTGAAATGCCCTGATTTTCAGTGATTTCATTTAACAGTTTTAATCAGGCGAATCCCATAGGTTTCAATGTAAAAAATATTCCCTATTTCTATAAAATATTTATTCAACCGTTTCTTTTTCCATTTGCAGCAAAAAGTCTTTCAGGGTTATTCAAAGAGAATCGAAAAGTCACCGCACGTTCGGTGACTTTTCGTTCTCTTCAATTCGGCTTGATTCGGCAATCTCATTTAGGCGACCCTGTGGTGTATTCAGCAAGCACCACAGGGCCGCCGTAATGCAGGGAAAAGCCGCCGAAAACCTGCTGAACACTCACCGCAAAACCCAGGCGAATGCACACCGAAACCCGCAAAAACATCTGGATTATCCCCGCCGAAGATGCCAGAGAAACCCGAGCAGGAGCCGATCAGAGCGCAGAGCAGCCGCCGGAAAAAACCTGACACCGCAGACGTATGTAGTGAAAAAAAAAAAACAGTACGCTTGAATGTTTGAAAAGTGAAACGCTGTTTGCAAAGAAACTACTGCACCATAATGCCTAAAAATATCATATAAGGTCCTATGAATGATAATAAAAAGGGCTGTTACAGAAAAAAGAAAAAACGTTTAAAAAAAAAAAAATTAAAATCAGAAAAAATGTTTTTGCAAAAAAATCCCAAAGAATGCCTAAAAGATCCTAAAAAATCTATTAATAGAGACTTTTACTGCAGAATATTATAATCAATGGTTTATTATATATTGGATTAAAACGGGAATATTTTTAACACTGAAGCCTATGGGATTCGCCTGAATAAATCTGTCGAATGAAGCAACCGAATGGCAGGACATTTCGGTAACTTTTCACTGCAGGTTTTTGTTCTCTGAATAGACAAAGCTATGGGGAAATCACTGCCCTCGAACAGGCACCGAACAGGCACCGTATGTGCAGGCAATTCGCCTGCTCTCTGAATAGCCGAATGGCCAGGAAAGGTAACCAAACGTTGATTTTCAGCGTTCGGTTACTTTTCGCCAGCATTTCGGAGCTCTTTGAATAACCCTATTTATTTTTTAGGCATTTTTCTGAGAATTTAGTTTTTCCATTTTTTTTAAAATAGCGTTTTTTCTGTAACAGACCTTTTTATTATCATTCATAGGACCTTATATGATATTTTTAGGCATTATGGTGCAGTAGTTTTTTTGCAAACTGGTTTCAAAAGTTGCAGTTTTTTTTGTTTTTTTGATTTCGTTGGCTTGTTGAATTTTTTCGGCAACTGGTCGGCGCTCTCTTCGGTGGGTTGTCGGCTTTCTTTAAAATCGATTCTGGGGGTTTTCGGAGCTTCTTTGGATCCACTTTATTTTTTCAAATTCGATGGATGACTTGTTCCCTGCACTCCGGGGCCCCGGGGGGAAATGCTGAATTCACCAGAAGGTCGGCGAATCGGACTCACCGAAGTGCAGGGAACAAAAAAGCACCACAATTCTGGTCGAATTTCGGTGCTCTTTGAATAACCCTTATAGCAATTAATGCATATTCACGAAATCTGGCTGCATATATTACGTCTTTGCTATTCCTGGTCATCCTATACCATTTTGATATATTTATAAAAAAGATAGCTTGCACATTAAATATTAAAGTATTTACAATATACATTCAATAACCAGTAAAAAAATCAAAAATTAGTGTAAGATTAAGTATTATCCTCATAGTCATAATTAAACAGAGTTTGAAAAAGAACAACATTTTTTCTAACATGAATCATTTGCATATATCTTAGTGACCTTCCTTAACCTGTTGTGGAAAAATACCAGCCATTGCTACAATAGACATCAATTTATTGCTCACTGCAAGCAAAACATGTTTTTTTTCTGTTAAAAGTCCCTTTGGGAAAAGAAAGCTTATCCCAGAACATAAAATCATAGCAAGACATATCTTGCAGAAATTGCCTTTGTGTAGAATGTGTCTTTTGTGCCAAAAGAGCAACAGCCCAATATAGTACCTATAATAGAATCTCTTTCAGGAACCAAAACATTGGTTATGCCCACCAATGTGACTGGCATACTATCTCAATGATCCTAGAATTTGATACTAAAGCCTGCTGCTTAATTCTGTATCTCATTTATACATAATTTTCTGAATCACAGGGGATAGTCTGTATATTTGTATTTTTTTTCTTCCTTCATATCAGTCTAAATGCAGAATTTACCTTTACACTATATACTACTATAAGCTTGATTCAAATCTGGGCATGATAAAGTATGTAAAAAAACATTATCCAGTTGTATGTGTCAGTTCCTATCCTATTTACAGTACATAATAAAATGAATACATACTGTATAATGTAGCATGCTATTTGCTATTTATCACATAATGGCATGATAATTAACATAATAAAATGCGGCAGGTATTCTTATATGACTTCCAAAGTATCAGTATTATCGTGAACATAGATGCCATTCCATAGAGCATCTCAACAATAGTAGTAAAGGGAAAACATCATTTTACAGATACATTTTCCAAAATAACAACATTTGGAATCCATTCAATTCAATGTGATCCTGAGATCTAAACAGATTATATTCCACAGGATACGGAAATATTGACCCAAAATCCACAAAGCATTGGTATTTAAAAATATAACACTATTTATATTACTTATTTTCATAATTTAGATAAATTAATCTAATGAAGAGTAATGTAATTGACCACCCAAAGGTCTTAAGCTGCCACAAATTAATGCAGTAATCTTTGTATATTAATGATATCCAGTTCCTATGAGATGATCTTCACCTGGGTAATTGGGGTAGGCTTACAGATTCCCGAACAGTTTAGGCCAGTTTCCAGGTATTGCGGTCAATATGATTTTAATTTAATACTATGCTGTCATTGTCTGCCAAATTTATAAGTACATATATGTATCAGGAAAAATTTATAGAAATAATTATCCCTTGATAAAGACGTTTAGTCGAAACGTTGGGATCCCTGGCTCCGCTCTCTATACTTGCTGTTTTCTATAGTGCCGGGTAATTGTTGCTGTACTTATTACATTGAAGTATTTTGAGTTTAATACCTTGTTGTGTTTATGTTTCTTTGTCAAGTTTACTATTACTATATATGTCATATTTTATTATGGTTTTGTATTAATAAATTGAGTTTATTTGAGTGCATCCTTATGTTTTGTTGTTTCAAAAAAAAAAAAAAAAAACAACCAAAAAAGTTCCCTCTTTATTTGTTCCAAAGCAGGCCAGTTTTGATATCCCACTAAAAAATTGCCAAAAATAAAGAAGCTTAAAAAAAATAAGTGCTGAAAGAGTCACGTCTTGAAAAAGACCCTCGGTGGCCGAAATGGAGAATCATTTTACATAGCTGGGTTAGAAATTAGGATTATGGATAGGATACTATTTGTGCCTGTGCTAGAGTTAGGGTTAAACAAAGCCCTAACATTCTGCTCTATTTTTTCTTTATTTTAAGGCAACAGATTATGTCAATTCTTTTGATGTGAGCGTAGGGCGAAACTGTTTTTCATTTCTTTAAACTGTTAAAGAAGGACAATCACTGGAGATGTGCTCTGGCCAGGATTTGAACCTGTGTCTCCACGGTTATAGAACAGTGATGTTACCTCTACTCCATCCAGCCGGTTTTAAAACGAATCAAAACAAATGTAGTCGATCAAATTAAGATACATTTTTACAAACACTGCTGTATTTAGTGTTTTGTGGTAATTCACTTTAAATCCATTATACTTAAAAGGCAAATGGATTAATTATGTTAATAAAACGTACTTCATTTACATTTCCAAATCAATGAAAACAATTGGAGTAAATGACCTACACACTATAATATTGGAAAAACATATTTGTTTTTATATATGTTTCTGTAAAACAAGCCATCTGCACGGTTTTCTTTCAAAGCTATTTGACTATTTGTTTAAAGAGAAACATTAAAAAACCGAGAACACAGAAACAGCAGCAGGAAAAACATCTGCAGCAAACTGAAAGATTAGGATACAGGGTAAGTAAACAAGATGCTTCTTTAACATGTGTTGTATCATTTTAATTAGAGCACAGATGTGGATGGCAAATACAAAGTAAATGATGAGGAAAGGACAGTTATACATTTAGTTTAAGGCAAATAGGGTGACTAAACAACACTATAGAGAATAGAATGAATTTTAATGAAAACAATTGTCTTCTTTGAAGTGCTGACAATAAGAATATTTATAGGACCCAAACAGAAGTTAAACCACAGACATTCAGTAACAAAAATTAACATAACAAAATAGTCCCTTGCAAAAAGCAAAACTTTACTTTGCCAGCAGGACTTTTTAATTTTCAACCCCCCCCCACTTTTACATTTTATACAACAGTTACAATTATTATTAATTAGTTAGTCTTTATATTTTCTCATTGTATGAAATTTTTAACCCCATTCACTGCAGAGCCATTTTTACCATTTTTGCTCATCATGTTTAAACGCGATTTGAAGTCACGTTTTATTGTACCACCCAGACAAATTATATATTCTTTTTTTCGGAAGACTCGGCAGATTCATAATATATCAATATTATATGTATACGTCATGTCCTGTTAGAATGCTATAAACAAAAAAATAAAAAATAAAATCCATTGCAATTTCAATCATCTAAAGCATGTAAAATTATTTCTTTCACATTTTTACAATCCAAGCCTTAGCGGTTATATATTCTATGGGGTACGCTTGTTAAAAAAATTAGAACTGGGAACCCGTTACTGTATTTTTGTGAAAACACGTATTTTTGAGTAAATACGCAATTTAAGTTAAGACTGAAAAAAACAACTCTTTCTATTAGTGCAGCATCATTGTTCACATTATAATTGAACAGTGAGCAATATTGCTGCATTACTACATTTTTTTTAAAAGAAAATACACTTTTTATTTATTCATTATTTTATTTTACACTTATCCTTGTCATGCTCTGCCCTTTCCAACGATATCAAACATGACCCTCCAGCTGCCACCGAATGAGAGATAGAGGGTCCAAAGTACCCCCCTATCTCTACCATAGTTAGGGGTTAATTCCCTAACTGATGCCAATGCACAACGACTCTGCCTTCGCGTGGAGTAATGGAGTAAAGCTCCCATGCAGTCTTTATTTTAATCTTTTTTTGTCTCCAGAGCCTTTTTGTCATGTTACTCCTGCAGATTGGCTTATGCTGCACTGTGATCCCTCCCAGCAGTGGCCATTGCATCTTTAGGCCCCTATTACATTCCTCGCGCATTTGTTTTTGCACGCGCAAATGCGCATTTGCGCGAGGGGCAATACCCTTTGCACTGAACGTCGTATTACAACGTTCACGCAAACGATGCGCGTTAACGTTTAACGCGGATGGACCTGCGCAAGTGTGATGAACTGTGCGTGTCCTATACTTAACATTGTGAGCGAAAATTCGTTTGTGCGCTGGTACGCGGATGGTATTACAATCGATGCGCATCTTTTTACGAACGACGTTTGCACGCATAATTTTAACTTCTTTGAAAAGCTGGTGGTAACTGCAAATCGGAACGTTCTGGCCGAAACGAAATACACCAGCCCGAAAAAAAATACAGCACAGTATAGTTACACATTCTACACATACCCAAACAATAAAATTGTGAATTTGTACGTGTTTTTTTATTGCTGCAGCATATATACTCAGATTTACTTTGACAGGTGCAAAAACGTAAGTGAGTCAATTAAGGTAAATTGATGTCAATTAAGGTTCTTCATTCTGATTGACTGAATCCGGGGAAAAAAACAGTCTGCACACAGATTTACGTGCGCTACGTTACTGCACGCGTATTACTCTTCGTTTTGCGCGTCGTTTTTACAAACGTTATTTTCGGATGGATGAGAAAATGCGTTCGGATCGGGATACCACCGTTAACCACTTGGCTGCTAAGGACACGTTCAGCGCGTCATGCCAAGTGTTCCTCCTGTGCTACGGACGCGCTGATTGCTGCCCCCTCCGGTGCGGGCTGACATCTAGTATGTCAGCCTGGCACTCCGGGACCCCGGTGGGGAAGATAGATGTCATCGCGGCGGCGCGATGACATCTATTTCAGGCGCCCCCCTGCGAGTGCGAAGGAGGTGCCTGAAAGGGAGGGGCGGAGGTCCTTTGGACCTCTCTCCCTCCCGATTGCCGGGGGCCAGCGGCTGAAGGCAGGCAGGCTTTAGAAGGGCACAGCCTGCCCTTCCAAAGCGTGCCTGCCTTTAACCCCTTGGGTGCCGGATCACGATTCGTTGTGATCCTCTCCCGGAGCTGGCCGACATCTTGGATGTCGGCCAAGCTTCCAGGAATGCCCCCAGATGACTGGCATCATCGTGCATAGCACGAAGACGCCAGTCCTGGAGTTAACCCCTAACTGCCAATGGTGGAGATAGGGGGTTCAAATGAACCCCCTATCTCCCGATCCGTGGCAGCTAGGGGTTAATGTTTAGTACTGTTGGATCGGCCAGAGCATGGCCTTTCCAATGATATCAAACATGACCATGTAAAAATTAAATAAAAAAAATAAAAAATAAAAATAAAAAATAAAAATATATATTAAAAAAAATGAACAAGTTTTTTTTTGTTTGATTTGTTAATGCAGCAATATTGTTCCCATTTCAATTATAATGTGAACAATGATGCTGCACTAACGATTTTTGTATGTGGTGCGTTTGTTAAAAATAGGAAAACTTTCCCCAAAAAAAAATGTAACGCGTCCCCATTTCTAATTTTTTTAACAAGCGCTCCCCATAGAAAATATATCCGCAAATGCTCGCATGTTAAAAAGTGAAAAAAAACACTTTACACATTATTGAAAATTCTAATTTTATTGCAATTTTTGTTATAATATACAGACAGGACATGATGTATACATATAATAATGACATATTATGAATCTGCCAAGTCTGCTGGAAAGAACGATATATAAAATGTCTGGGTCATATATTAAAATAAGGCTTCAAAGCGCGGTTAAACATGATGAGCGAAACCGGTAAAAATGAGCTCAGGACAGAGGCATGAAATGGCTCAGCAGCGAAAGGGTTAATTTTCGTGCGATAACTCCGGACAACATGTGCAAAAAAATTTGCACTGCGCAAGCGAAATTGCGCGAACAATGTAATAGGGGCCTTAGTCTTTTAATTGCATCAAACCTTGCTACTACCTGGCATAATACTTGTCTGTGGAACTCTTTCTGTAGTATGCTTTTCTCTTTCCTATTACCACGGACCCAAGAAGATCCCTTTCCTTCATTATGCTAGATCTGAGTTAAATGTAGGACTTTATTCTGTACCCTTGTGATTTCCTCACATAGTGCTGTCTTTATGTTTTTTCTTTTGGAAAGATCTACCGAGGTATCCCCTACTCTGACTGTGGTACACATCACATTGATCTAGGCCAGTGGTTCCGAACCGCAGTCCTTAAGTACCCCCAACAGTCCAGGTTTTCCAGATATGTGAAGCACAGCACAGGTGATATGATTCGTTGCTCAGTGATTGCAGGACTCAGTCTGCATTTTCCCAAGGTGATCCTTAAAATCTGGCCTGTTAGGGGGACTTGAGGACCACGGTTGGAAACCACTGGTCTAGGCAGTAGAGACATTTTATCCCAATTTTTTGCTCTGGTCTTATTGAGCTACTAATAAAAGTTGCGTTTTATTGTACAGTATTAGCATTTCAATATCATTTTGACTATATATAATTGGGACTGCCTGTGTCACGGTTATTTAGCTTAACATTAAGACAGAATAGTTAGAAAATAATTTACAATCTAGTCACTGTGCCCGCACATTAATAAGAAAGTGCCCCTCTAATTTTCCCCAAAAATGCATTTTGACTGGTATAAGAAAAGAAAAACATCAAGTTTAGTTTGTAAACATTTTTTGTGCTTTTAAGGAGATGTGAAACTTTTATTCTGTCCAATGTTTCTACAGGAATATCTGTAAACTTAAATTCTCCTGTCAAACTATTGATAAAGGTTTCCAATTACAGGGAAACATATAGAGCAATAAATAGAAGAAAATGTTGAGTCAGACCTCTGGAGAGCAATGGGGATATTGAGTGCAACGAAAAGTTCACTGTTTATAGTCTTGTGTGCCTAATATGGTGTTAAGAATTCATATTCCTTCAAGGGATAATATCAATAAGTTAGAAAATGAACTTCTCTGCTTAAGTAGTAAGCACAGTAGTTTAAAGTTACAAAAAGTTAATTATGTTTACTGTATACCAAACCATTATTTTCAAAGAGGATACACTTTTTTTAAGTTGTGCTAATAACGCAAACGCAACACCTTTGTTGCAGGAATATCACTATTTTACTATCAGGGTTATTCAAAGAGAATCGAAAAGCCACCGCACATTCAGTGACTTTTTGTTCTCTTCAATTCGGTGCGATTTGGCAATCCCATTTCGGCGACCCTGAGGTGTATTCAGCAAGCACCACAGGGCCGCCGTAATGCAGGGAAAAGTCGCTGCAAACCTGCCGAAAACTCACCGCAAAACGAGGGCGAACGCACATCGAAACCCGCAAAAACATCTGGATTAACCCGCCGAAGATGCTGGAGAAACCCAAGCAGGAGTTGATCACAGCGCAGAGCAGCCGCCGGAAAAACCCAAGACCGCAGACGAAGGAGGTGAAGAAAAAAAAAACAGGATGCTTGAATGTTTTAAAAGTGAAACGCTGTTTGCAAACAAACTACTGAGCGAAAATGTCTGAAATTTACATTTAAGGTCCAATGAATGATAATAAAAAGGGCTGTTACAGAAAAAATAAAAAACAATTTTAAAAAAATTACGGAAAAAAAATGTTTGCAAAAAAATCCTAAAAATGCCTAAAGGATTCTAAAAAATAAAAGAGACTCTTTACTGCAGAATATTATAATGAACAGTTTATTAGATATTGAATTAAAACGGGAATATTTTTAACATTAAAGCCTATGGGATTCTCCTGAATAAGCCTGAAGAATTAAACCACCGAATGGCAGGGCAATTCGGCAACTTTTCACTGCTGGGTTTTGCTCTCTGCATAGACGAAGCATTACTTCTCTATGGGGATTTCACTGCCCTCGAACAGGCACCGAACAGGTACCGTATATGCAGGCAATTCGCCAAGATTTGTCGAATTGCCTGCTCTCTGAATAGCCGAATGGCCAAGAAAGGTAACCGAACGCAGATTTTCAGCGTTCGGTTACCATTCGGCAGCCATTCGGATCTCTTTGAATAACCCTGTGTGTTTTTTTATGCAGATTACAATTTTGTGATTGAAGGGAGACTCCAGATACTGACCACTCAATTTAATTTAAGAAGTCACAGTGACCAGGGTGCCCTCGCCCCTCTTCCCCTAGGTTTCTGTTTCTCCCATTTTAACAAGAGTATTTTTCTGTGGTTTTAAAAGGACACTACCACCAAAACTTGTACTTGTGCTTTGTTTTTTTTCTTGTATTTTTTATTATTCTTTATTTATAAAGCGCCGACATATTCCACAGCGCTGTACAATTGGCACAGTATGTTTAGTTAAGGAAATATTTTACTCTATATGCGTCACTGGGTGCGTTCATTTTGTGTTCTAAACTGCCACCTCCCCACACACAGTATCTTTCCATAACTAAGTCAACTAAGTCCTCACTGTGGACTTTGGCCATAGAATGGAGTAAACGGGTCAGTCAACTACTCACATCATTGTATTGTGTAGGATGTATTCAAAGGACATCGCCAGGTGGTAGATTTGAAATCTTTTAACCTCCCTCTCCTCTCATTCAGCTGCCAGCTCTTATCTCAGGTAGCAGAGGCAGGACAATAGACCTCCTGCTGCCTTATCACATAGGCATGAGTTGGCTGGGCATGCAGCATTTCATCCTTGAACCCAGGTAGCACAAAGTTTTGCATCTAGCTATATATCCTTACAACTATATATCTAAACAGGTACACACCTGCCATAATATATACACACACCTCTGCCTTGTTATATATACAGTATATGCCTTGCTACATTATATTATATATACTCATACACACAGTATCTGCCTGGTTTGATACACCTGTATCTGCACTAATAAATAGCATAAAATGTGTTTTCATTTTTACTAAATTCAAAAAAACATACAAAAACTTCACCTCCAGGCCCTTAATCTGGCCCAGGCCTTATCTAAAAATTCACTCCTCCACCTCATTAACTGGTATATACTGTAGAAGATAAAACCACAGCAGAAAAGTAAAATGTTTGCACAGATTTTGGTAGAGGTTGCATCATGGGAAAAATCCACAAAAAAAGAAACAGGAGATAATAAAATAAACTAACTTAATTTTCCATTTTATATGCAATTACTTCAAAGAAAAAAGCAGCAGCATGTGTTTTATAAAGTGGTTTTATTTGTAATGCACACATAATCTAGTTACAACGTATGTATCCCTTTAATTTAATTTCACAAACCTGACAGATTTCTGTCAGGACACAAATATACCAACACAGGACTTGTGAGAGTTAGAATCATTAGAAGGTAGGAAATTAGCCCAACTTCTTTTGATGTGGTCCTCAATCTGATTTCTCTCCATGATTTTCAAATCCCAAAATTTATCTCACCAGCCTAGTTTATGTTATGTTTAAGATAGGGATCCTTGCTGTAGTTGTAGGTGCATGAATTGGTGGAGTGGATTCCATCACAAAGTGGATAAAGCCTTTATTCTTTTACAGCAGAGATTGCAGTATGATGTTTGACAGGTACAGGGTAAAAACAAGAAACAAAACCTTCAGGTCTATTCAAAGAAATGTGAAACTCAGGAGAATAACTGGAGAAGTGAAAATTCTAGGTGAAACTGTCCAAACCTGAAAAATTCTCCCATTTATTTATCTCACTTTCCAAATCGGCTATTTGATCTAGATTGTTCTATTCTCCTGCCAGTTCTCCTGATTTTCACCTTTCTTTGAATAGACCTGCTTGATTCTTTCTCCACACCAGGTGTGTTGATGAACTGAATAAATTGCGTGGTCCTTCCAACTCCATGTCGAAAAGGTAAGCCAGCATTTGATTAATCCTATCACAACCCATTCTGACAACTACTGCCTTGTGACCCTACACTTTCTGTTCGTTTCCTGCCATCTTCTGTCCCAATCGCTGTCACGTTTGCATAAATTGTTAGGTCCACCACATGCAGAGGACATGGAAAGTGAGGATCAAAACTGAGGTCCAAAAATCCTATGTATTAATAGACTTAACGACTATATGGAGTATATAAATAGTCTCAAATATTAAAATGCATACTTTACAGGGGTCAAGATATAATTTGATAAGGTTATTTAATTTTTACTCTTTTGCTTTGTTCCAAAAACCATAAGGAATTAAATGTTATATAAATAATTGTAGCAAATGTATAGTTTTTACGAACTATGTTGTTTAATAAACTGCCCTCCCCCAACCTGACACTGTCCATGTTATTTGATCCACCTAACCAAGAGTATGTGCTGGATTCACTAAGTGGCGAAACGGATGTGATGGTCCCCAATACTGCCACTAAGCTATCCACGACATACACAAAGAACTCCTATGGTGATGGATGGCAGCACCCACAGAATATTTGCAGCAGGGTTTTGAAATCCAGGATCATGAGGCCAGGCTTGTATATCATTGAAGCACATTACATGGCGGTGATTTAAGCAACCCTGTCTGCACTATTGGAACGACAGGTTGTTGGCATAAGTGGGACCTCTGGTCCTCTCTATGCAAGCCCTACATTGGAAAGTTAGAGGGTGAAATGAAGAGATGCTTGGCCGCAACGCAGCCCATCCAGTTCACATCCAAAAAAACATGGCCGCTCAGGGATTAATATCAAAGGGGACATGGGATCCGCCTATGTCCAATTTTCCCTGCATAAATATAAATTAACCTGTCCCCACCACGGAGCTTGCTATGCCACTCTTGCAGCAGGTCAGTCTAAACACAACAGGCTGGCAAATCATGCCCCACCGACTGCCTATACCCACCTACGCCCTGCCACCCCCAGTGATCTCGCGACAGCCGAAGACAAGCTCGGCCCTCTGGGATTTAAGGCAGGCCGAAGAACTGCCTCAGAGCCTGCAGAACATGCTATGCCGCCCCTTTGAGGACCACCTTGCCGCCGGAAGGTCCCCATCAGCAAGGTGTTAAAAGAAATACAGTCCCATTAAATTCTATCCACCACCCCTTTCCCTTAACCTAATTATAAAAACCCTAATATTATATAAATAACTGGCTCTTCTAATTACACTTAGGCCTACAGATAGTATAGGGTTAATGGAGGGGATCCAGATCCTGTAAGAGACACAAGTAAAATACACAGATGAAGAAAAAGCTTAAACGGCAAGTAGAGTAAAGATGTCTCTGTATCTGTGTATTCTAATCTGTAAATGTATTGTAAAGCACCAAGAGTGTATTTTAAAAATTTTACTTTTTTAAAATCTCTGTACTAAAATATATGTGTGTGCCTGACTAATAGCCATGAATCGCAAAGAGAGACTATACAAAGAAACAGCCAGCAGTCTACAACATATTTACTAGCAAGCAACATGGAATCCAGGCACTCCCACCATACAAAGGCAACATTTATAAGGCTAGCCTATTAGCAATGTTGTTTCAACAGACTCTGCAGCCTTTCTTGAGCTGAACCACTGCCAATACCCTAAAATGTTTTTACCTTTGCATGATGGTTGTGCTTGGATTCCATGTTGCTTTCTAGAAAAGTTTAAGGTAAATGGCCACTTGGGAACTCGTGAGCACCCTTCATGACGTCTGTGTCCTATTATTTCCTACTGGGAACAAATTGTCATGTGTGTACTCATAGCCAATTTTGTTGTTGTTACAAGATATTTACTGACTGAATGCTAAGCAATGAGATATATGTATATATAGGCTGAGGTGTTGTACCATGAGGAAGTTTTGGAGAGTGGATCTTCTGTTGTATAATATATATTTATATAAAAATCAAGACGCAACAAATTTCATTTCTTTTGGAAAAGAAAAAAGTAATCAATATTGCTTTTATTTTTTTAATAAATACAGATTCATTTTAAAAAATAATGTACTGGTTTGCAGACTCTTGATCAGTTCACCAAAAACCTTAAATGTTTTTTTATAACAAAATGTACAGCGTTAAATATATTTTTATAGTAAATTGGTTTTGAATAATATTACAATTATAGAAAGAACTTTTAATTTTACAGAAATTTTCTTATGTTAAGTATGATAATTTTAACATTTGAAAAAATAAAAAGATAAATAAATATAAAAATCAGTCATTCTTGAGCCAGTGAGTATATCGATCTCTTATTTTTTCCCAGTAGCGGAGAGGTTGAAATAAAGTCTGCTTCAGAAAAATATTGCTTTGCTACTAGTTTTTCTTTGCTCAAAAATGATAACGTCTTGTTACAGTTCCTTTTTAATCATCGATTTTTGTTTAAAAAATATTTGGAAAAACCGAATTGACAGTCCAGAGAAATTCAGACAAACCAGTGATTTTACAATTTGTCGTATTGAGAGGACACTCCTGTTTTTCTAAGGGTATAAGGCTAGAGTCAGACAAACGCAGTCTGAGCGCACTCTGCGTGTGTGCGCAACGGACAGGCGTTCTGACGGAAGATACTGTAGACACCACACAGTCCATTTTTTATGACAGACGTAGAAAAAAAGGGAAATATGGGAAACAAATTAATATGAAAAGACATTTTGTGCGTCAAGGTGCTGGACGTCGCAAATGCTCTGCGTCTGACGTCTCCTCATCACGCACACAGAACGCTACGCGAACGTGGTGGATATGGTGCACTCTGCGCGTCCCTGTTAGCGGTTTTACGTTCTTGCCTAACTTGCATCCATTTGCCACGTGCGTTGTGCATGCGCAGTTGGGTGCAGATGCACTTAGTGTGTAGGTCTCTATTACTCATGATTCTATGCTATGACGGACATTAAACTGTGCGGCAACACGGACGTGATCACTGCGTTCATCTGACACGGGCCTTAACCATGTAAAATGCGAACAACATAAAAGAAATAAAAAAGTTACATTTATTGATATATCATACATCTTTAAAGCACACACACATATTTATTATTGGTTTTAGATTTATATACTGTATATATGTTTTAAAAGGAACATTTGACACACATTTCACTGTAGCTTTGTCAAGAGCTCTTTTTTCCTTTTGACGAAGCCACAACTACATTTATTATTTTGGTTTGGGTGCTCACATCTCTCTTTACTCATTTGTGAGCCTTTAGGGGTTGTTCAGAGAGCACCAAAATGTCACCAACATTTCGTTGCTCTCTCATTTCCCGCACTTTGGGGAATCTAATTTCCAGACCCTGCAGTGAATTCAGCATTCACCGCAGTGTCACCGAAGTGCAGGGAATAGATCCGAAAATCCGCCAAAGAGCACCAAAAATCCCGCTGATAAGCCACAAACACAATCTGAAAAATCGGATTGATCAATCAGAAAACCCGCCGAATAGTACCCATAGATCCACCGCAAACCTGCGTAACACGTCAGATAAAAGCCGACGATCTCCCGAACACAGCGCCGACGAGCCGACGAACAGGTTAAAAAAAAACAACATTTCACCTTGAATTGGCTTGAAGGAGAAAAGTTACCAGGAAAGGCTTAATGATCTTAACATGTACAGCTTGGAAAAAAGACGAGACAGAGGAGATATGATAGAAACATTTAAATACGTAAAGGGAATCCACAAGGTAGAGGAAGGGAGTATATTTAAAAGGAAACAAAGTAGCAAAACAAGAGGACATAGTCTTAGATTAGAGGGGCAAAGGTTTAAAAGTAACATCAGGAAGCATTATTTTACTGAGAGGGTGGTGGATACATGGAACAGTCTTCCAGTTGAAGTGGTAGAGGCCAAAACAGTAATTGAATTTAAGCAGGCATGGGATAGGCATAAGGCTATCCTAAACAAAAGATAAATCCAGGTTAAGTATCCATGTAATTGGGCAGACTAGATGGGCCGAAAGGTTCTTATCTGCGGACATTTTTCTATGTTTCTATGTTTCTAATTAAAGGTTTCAAAATTTTAAAAGCTGTTTGCAAAAAAAATTACTGGATGAAAAGGTCTGGAATTAACAAATAAGGTCCTATGAATAATAATAAAAAGGTCTGTTACAGAAAAAAACCAAAATGTTATTTTTTTTAAAAAAAAATCTAAAATGAAATGACAAAAAATGACGAAAAAAATCCAAAAAAATAGAGACCTTTTGCTGCAAATTAAAAGAATAAACGCCTTAATAAATATTGCATGAAAACAAATATTTTTAACATTGAAAATTTTGGGATTCGCCTGATTAAACCTGTCAAATGAAACCACCAATCATCAGGGCATTTCACTGACATTTCGGTGCTGTTCAGTGTTCTCTGAATAGATTAACCATTGCTTCTCTATGGGGATTTCACTGCCGTCAAACAGGCACTGTATTTTGCTCGCAATTCGCCAAAATTTGGCGAACTGTCTGCCTTTTGAGTAGCCGAATGGCCCCAAAATTGCACCGTACGGGGAAATTCACAGTTCGGCGCAATTTCGAGGCCAGTTCAGCTTTCTCTGAATAACCCTGTATGTTCTACTCCTTCTGTTCTGGTTTTCTCTCCTCTTACCTTAAGTATGACAGAAATCATTATAGACAGCAGGGACGACAGTCATTTCCCCTTATATATGTTGATTACTTACAGCTGTATTCTTAGTTCCTTGACCGGTGTTTACACCTTATGCTAGATCTACTTTGTGTCCCTGAGAAGTTATAAACCCATAGGTTGTATGGAGGAGATATTGATTTGTTTTGGAAGGCAGCATATATTTTTCCTTATGGGCTTGCTGGCATTATAAAAGTATTGAGTAGCCCTGGTACAGGCATAATCCAACTTCACCATTGGTATACTATATACACTATATTGCCAAAAATATTCGCTCACCTGCCTTGACTCGCATATGAATTTAAGTGACATCCCATTCCTAATCCATAGGGTTCAATATGACGTTGGTCCACCCTTTGCAGCTGTAACAGCTTCAACTCTTCTGGGAAGGCTGTCCACAAGGTTTAGGAGTGTGTTTATGGGAATTTTTGACCATTCTTCCAGAAGCGCATTTGTGAGGTCACACACTGATGTTGGACGAGAAGTCCTGGCTCTCAGTCTCCGCTCTAATTCATCCCAAAGGTGTTCTGTCGGGTTGAGGTCAGGACTCTGTGCAGGCCAGTCAAGTTCATCCACACCAGACTCTGTCATCCATGTCTTTTATGGACCTTGCTTTGAGCACTGGTGCACAGTCATGTTGGAAGAGGAAGGGGCCAGCTCCAAACTGTTCCCACAAAATTGGGAGCATGGAATTGTCCAAAATGTCTTGGTATGCTGAAGCATTCAGAGTTCCTTTCACTGGAACTAAGGGGCCAAGCCCAGCTCCTGAAAAACAACCCCACACTATAATCCCCCCTCCAAACTTTACACTTGGCACAATGCAGTCAGACAAGTACCGTTCTCCTGGCAACCGCCAAACCCAGACTCGTCCATCAGATTGCCAGATGGAGAAGCACGATTCGTCACTCCAGAGAACACGTCTCCACTGCTCTAGAGTCCAGTGGCGGCATGCTTTACACCACTGCATCCGACGCTTTGCATTGCACTTGGTTAATGTATGGCTTGGATGCAGCTGCTCGGCCATGGAAACCCATTCCATGAAGCTCTCTGCGCACTGCTCTTGAGCTATGAAAGAAGCATCAATGACCAGGCACTCACTTTCTGGGCAAAAAGTACGCATGTTATATGAGATATGCAATTTGTGTATGAACGTATCAAAGCTATGTGCCCCATGCAAATTGTGCAAGAAAAAAACTGAAGGAAAAGGAGGGATGGTTGATTTTTACATGGTGTTCCTTTTAAGTAAACAAAAATGTTTTATTTTTTTATCTGATGAATCGATTAATCGAAAAAATTAATCGGCCAATGACTCAATTATGAATCAATAAATACATGCTATCTATACTCTCCTGGGTATGGTTACATATCACGTGCCTCGCCGCCACCGGCGAAAGAAAGGCAGATCAGGTGGTGCACCACCTTGATCACCCCAGGCAGCACCCTTCATGCCCTGTCTTGCTGGACTTTTTCACTGTGGAACATAGACTTGCAGAATCAGCAGGTGCATCTAATTAGGACCTGTATTGAGCAGAGGCACGCCTGTCCCAGGATGCTTCTGCATTTTGCTTCCACAGTTGAAACAGTCAGTCTGACTTCCAGCCTGCCCAGCAGCTCCACTGCTCTTCCTAACATCTGTGTACCGGATCCCTGGCTTTTCCCCTGGACTCTGAATTTAGATTACCCCTTCTGGTACTGTGCTTCGAGACCCCTTTGTTGTGCCTGTCCCAAGACTTCCCTTATGCACTCCCAACAAGAGACTTTCCAGCATTGCCCCTCTATGTTTATTGTTTTTCCTTAATAAACCCCCATCTGATTTTCACCTTACCGAGTGTATCACTTGCATCCTGGGTTCGCAGCCTCACCCCCGTGGCATTGCACGTGACATTACATGTTTACCATTTTATTTTTTGGTTCTTTCTTGTTGAAAGCATACTGAAGCAAATCCAATTTTTGCCCAAGCACATGTCTATTGTATACGATTAAAGGTCTCAGACAACAAAGGGTATACTTAGAAAGTGTTAGAAACCTAGCAGTAGGCAATTCAGAGCTGTATCAATGATTTGAGAGTTACATACAGTTATTTTAGAAAAGATAAATGTACCAAAATGCGCCACATCAATGTGAATTCCATTTATATACTTGAAACAGAGTTAGAGGGGCACATTTCTAAAATCTTCAAAATGCAACCTGGCTTTTAACATTTTATAAAACTGAAAACATTCGGATCCTTGAACTCAAGATTGCTTAGTATTATAGAGCAATTAAGTATACAGCTTCATTATACCACTATCTTTTGGGTGTACAAAGAAGAAAGCACAAATAATGTACATACATTATATATACAGTTGTGTTCAAAATTATTCAACCCCCACTGAAATTGAGTGTTTTGGCCAGTTTGACATTGATTTTGATCATTCAGTCATCTTGCTTACAATTAAATCAAAGAGGCACGTGTAGGTCAGACAAATATAACATAACATTTATAATGAAATAACCACAAATGTCTTTTCTGTGCTCACATCATTATCAGTTTTATTCAACCCCCAAGTGACATTCAATCTTAGTACTTAGTACAACATCCTTTTACAGTTATAACAGCTTTTAAACGTGAAGCATAGCTTGACACAAGTGTCTTGCAGCGATCTACGGGTATCTTCGCCCATTCGTCATGGGCAAAAGCCTCCAGTTCAGTCACATTCTTAGGCTTGCGCATTGCAACTGCTTTCTTTAAGTCCCACCAGAGGTTCTCAATCGGATTTAAGTCTGGTGACTGCGATGGCCACTCCAAAATGTTCCAGCCTTTAATCTGCAACCATGCTCTAGTGGACTTGGAGGTATGCTTGGGATCATTGTCCTGTTGAAAGGTCCAACGTCTCCCAAGCCTCAGGTTTGTGACAGACTGCATCCCATTGTCATCCAATATCTCCTGGTACTGAAGAGAATTCATGGTACCTTGCACACGCTGAAGCTTCCCTGTACCTGCAGAAGCAAAACAGCCCCAAAGCATGATTGACCCCCCGCCATGCTTCACAGTAGGCAAGGTGTTCTTTTCTTCATAGGCCTTGTTCTTCCTCCTCCAAACATAGCGTTGATCCATGGGCCCAAACAGTTCTAATTTTGTTTCATCAGTCCACAGAACACTATCCCAAAACATCTGTGGTTTGTCCACATGACTTTTGGCATACTGCAGTCGACTCTTCTTATTCTTTGGAGACAGCAAGGGGGTGCGCCTGGGAGTTCGGGCATGGAGGCCTTCATTACGCAGTGTGCGCCGTATTGTCTGAGCTGAAACTTCAGTACCCACATCTGACAAATCTTTTCTCAGTTCCTCAGCAGGCACCAGGAGTACAAATATTCTAAACTCCCTACTGGGATTATCTCTAACACAAGTAGTTGAGGAGCCGACCCGTAAAGAGGCCATATTGGATTTAATACTCACAAATGGAGGTTTGGTATCGGACGTTGTTGTAGGTGAAAATTTGGGATCTAGTGATCACCAGTCAGTATGGTTTAATATAAGAACAGAGATGGAGCCACACCACACAAAAACAAAAGTTTTAGGCTAGGGTCAGACGAACGCATTTTCACGTTGTCTGTGAAAAAGTGCGTTCGAACGAATGGACGCATTTTTTCACGGAGTACGCGAGAGCGGTCATACGATGCGCCTTTTTTACGTCCGTGATTTTGTACGGATCATCAATAAAACACTTTGTGCATCTGAACGTTATGTTGGCCGGACATTAGCAGCGTCTGACATCTCCTAATCATGCACACACGCCTCTAGCGGACGCAGCGCACTCTGTACGTCAGTAGTAGCAGTTTAACGTTCTCGAAAAAATGCGTTCATTTTCCACTTGCGTTGCGCGGCCGGACTTTCGTGCGACCGTACTTCGTATATTGGCCGTCATTGCCCGTCATCTGCTGCTAGTGCGGCTGTAATTATGTGCGCCTGCACGCGCGTTCGCACTGCCTCAGTCTGACCCCAGCCTTAGACTTTAAAAAAACAGATTTTTCTAAAATGAGACTTTGTGTGAAGGAGTCATTATCAGACTGGAGGAGTTTAAAGGGTGTCCAGGAGAAATGGGATTATTTAAAAGAAGCATTATTGAAGGCCACAGGCAATTGCATTCGACTTGTTAGCAAAAACAAAAAAGGGAAGAAACCACTGTGGTACTCTGCAGAAGTGGCCAAAATAGTGAAGAACAAAAAGACAGCATTCAATAATTATAAAACAACTCAGAGTGAAGAAGATAGGCAAACCTATAAGATTAGGCAGAAAGAGGCAAAGCAATTTATAAGAGCTTCCAAAGCACACGCAGAAGAGAAAATAGCTCAGTCAGTAAAAAAGGGGGACAAAACATTTTTTAGATACATAAACGAGAAAAGAAAAGTAAAACAAGGATTAGTTAGATTAAAAACAAAGGAAGGAAGGTATGTAGAAGAGGATAAAAGTCTCGCTGACTGCCTCAATGAATATTTTTGTTCAGTCTTTGCAGAAGAAAAGGAAGGAAAGGGACCTCAGTTAGGAGGAAACACTAACGAGACAATTACATATCAGTTTACAGAGGAGGAGGTTCTACAGCAGCTGTCTAAAGTAAAGACAAATAAATCAATGGGGCCTGATGGGATCCACCCTAAATTATTAAAAGAGCTCAGTGATGTAATAGCAAAACCGTTAACAGATTTATTTAACCAATCCTTGCTAACGGGAGTCGTCCCAGAAGACTGGAAATTAGCAAATGTTGTGCCCATTCACAAGAAGGGTAGTAGGGAGGAATCTGGGAACTATAGGCCAGTTAGTCTTACGTCAGTAGTGGGGAAATTAATGGAAACCATGTTAAAGGAAAGGATTATTGAACATCTAAAAACACATAGATTACAGGATCAGAAACAACATGGGTTTACCTCAGGGAGATCATGCCAAACTAATCTTATTGATTTTTTTGATTGGGTAACAAAAATAATAGACACAGGTGGTGCAGTAGACATTGCTTATTTATATTTCAGTAAGGCTTTTGATACTGTTCCGCATAGAAGGCTTATCAATGAATTGCAATCTTTGATCTTGGAATCCAATATTGTTGAATGGATTAGGCAGTGGCTGAGTGACAGGCAACAGAGGGTTGTGGTAAATGGAGTTTATTCGGCACAAGGTCTTGTTACCAGTGGGGTACCTCAGGGGTCAGTACTTGGACCCATTCTATTTAATATTTTTGTTAGTGATATTGCAGAAGGTATTAATGGAAAAGTATGTCTTTTTGCTGATGACACAAAGATTTGCAACAGGGTTGACGTTCCTGGAGGCATCAGCCAAATGACAAATGATTTAGGTAAACTAAAAAAATGGTCGGAGCTGTGGCAATTGAGTTTTAATGTGGATAAGTGCAAGATAATGCACCTGGCACGTAAAAACCCAAGGGCTGAATATAGAATATTTGATACAGTCCTAACCTCAACATCTGAGGAAAAGGATTTAGGGGTTATTATTTCAGAGGATCTAAAGGTAAGTAGTCAATGTAATAGAGCAGCAGGAAATGCTAGCAGAATGCTTGGTTGTGTAGGGAGAGGTATTAGCAGTAGGAAAAGGGAAGTGCTCATGCCACTGTACATAGCACTGGTGAGACCTCACTTGGAGTACTGTGTGCAGTACTGGAGACCGTATCTCCAGAAGGATATAGACATCTTAGAGAGAGTTCAGAGAAGGGCTACTAAAATGGTGTACGGCTTGAAGGAGAAAAGTTACCAGGAAAGGCTTAATGATCTTAACATGTACAGCTTGGAAAAAAGACGAGACAGAGGAGATATGATAGAAACATTTAAATACATAAAGGGAATCCACAAGGTAGAGGAAGGGAGTATATTTAAAAGGAAACAAAGTAGCAAAACAAGAGGACATAGTCTTAGATTAGAGGGGCAAAGGTTTTAAAGTAACATCAGGAAGCATTATTTTACTGAGAGGGTGGTCGATACATGGAACAGTCTTCCAGTTGAAGTGGTAGAGGCCAAAACAGTAATTGAATTTAAGCAAGCATGGGATAGGCATAAGGCTATCCTAAACAAAAGATAAATCCAAGTAAAGTATCCATGTAATTGGGCAGACTAGATGGGCCGAAAGGTTCTTATCTGCCGACATCTTTCTATGTTTCTATGTTTCTATGTCCCACGGGGACTTTTCTCCACTCTGTGCTTCAGGTAGCGCACAGCAGTCGAAGTCAGCATCTTCTTTCTGCCACGACCAGGTAGCATTTCAACAGTGCCCTTTGCCTTGAATTTGCGAATGATGCTTCCTATGGTCTCTCCTGGTATGTTTAACATCTTTGCAATCTTCTTATAGCCATTGCCCTTCCTGTGAAGAGTAATCACCTCTTCTCTTGTCTTCCTGGACCATTCTCTTGACTTCACCATGTTTGTAACCACACTAGTACATGTCTAGAAGGAGCTGAGTATCACAGTCATTTTAAAGCTGCCTAATTGGTGCTTATTATGCTGTATTGCTGCTCCGTGACATCCACAGGTGTTTTCAATACCTGATTGAAAACACTTGAATGAACCTCTGTTCTTCAGAGTGGTAGTCTTTAAGGGGTTGAATAATTGTGTCAATGAAGAATTCACAAAAGAAACATTTACTACTGTATTACAAAACCAATTGATGTCATTTTAGTTGCATATGGTTCTTTAAAAAGTCCTTGTAGGATTTCATTCTGAATACAATTACAAATGTACACTAAATTCCCTAAAACCCTTTACAGCATTGGGGGTTGAATAATTTTGAACACAACTGTATATATATATACAGTTGTGTTCAAAATTATTCAACCCCCAATGCTGTAAAGGGTTTTAGGGAATTTAGTGTACATTTGTAATTGTATTCAGAATGAAATCCTACAAGGACTTTTTAAAGAACCATATGCAACTAAAATGACATCAATTGGTTTTGTAATACAGTAGTAAATGTTTCTTTTGTGAATTCTTCATTGACACAATTATTCAACCCCTTAAAGACTACCACTCTGAAGAACAGAGGTTCATTCAAGTGTTTTCGATCAGGTATTGAAAACACCTGTGGATGTCACGGAGCAGCAATAAAGCATAATAAGCACCAATTAGGCAGCTTTAAAATGACTGTGATACTCAGCTCCTTCTAGACATTTACCGGTGTGGTTACAAACATGGTGAAGTCAAGAGAATGGTCCAGGAAGACAAGAGAAGAGGTGATTACTCTTCACAGGAAGGGCAATGGCTATAAGAAGATTGCAAAGATGTTAAACATACCAAGAGAGACCATAGGAAGCATCATTCGCAAATTCAAGGCAAAGGGCACTGTTGAAATGCTACCTGGTCGTGGCAGAAAGAAGATGCTGACTTTGACTGCTGTGCGCTACCTGAAGCGTAGAGTGGAGAAAAGTCCCCGTGTGACTGCTGAGGAACTGAGAAAAGATTTGTCAGATGTGGGTACTGAACTTTCAGCTCAGACAATACGGCGCACACTGCGTAATGAAGGCCTCCATGCCAGAACTCCCAGCCGCACCCCCTTGCTGTCTCCAAAGAATAAGAAGAGTCGACTGCAGTATGCCAAAAGTCATGTGGACAAACCACAGAAGTTTTGGGATAGTGGTCTGTGGAGTGATGAAACAAAATTAGAACTGTTTGGGCCCATGGATCAACGCTATGTTTGGAGGAGGAAGAAAAAGGCCTATGAAGAAAAGAACACCTTGCCTACTGTGAAGCATGGCGGGGGGTCAATCATGCTTTGGGGCTGTTTTTCTTCTGCAGGTACAGGGAAGCTTCAGCGTGTGCAAGGTACCATGAATTCTCTTCAGTACCAGGAGATATTGGATGACAATGTGATGCAGTCCGTCACAAACCTGAGGCTTGGGAGACGTTGGACCTTTCAACAGGACAATGATCCCAAGCATACCTCCAAGTCCACTAGAGCATGGTTGCAGATTAAAGGCTGGAACATTTTGGAGTGGCCATCGCAGTCACCTGACTTAAATCCGATTGAGAACCTCTGGTGGGACTTAAAGAAAGCAGTTGCAATGCGCAAGCCTAAGAATGTGACTGAACTGGAGGCTTTTGCCCATGACGAATGGGCGAAGATACCCGTAGATCGCTGCAAGACACTTGTGTCAAGCTATGCTTCACGTTTAAAAGCTGTTATAACTGTAAAAGGATGTTGTACTAAGTACTAAGATTGAATGTCACTTGGTGGTTGAATAAAACTGATAATAATGTGAGCACAGAAAAGACATTTGTGGTTATTTCATTATAAATATTATGTTATATTTGTCTCACCTACACGTGCCTCTTTGATTTAATTGTAAACAAGATGACTGAATGATCAAAATCAATGTCAAACTGGCCAAAACACTCAATTTCAGTGGGGGTTGAATAATTTTGCACACAACTGTATATATACAGTCTGCATTGCCTGAAATATAAATAGTCCTTTAGGAGGATTTCATAGTTGACCCCTCTACCAAAAGACAGACGGTTATAATCAGTCCAGGAAGGGGGAGGGAAAATTAACAAATAAGAAACTATTACCAGAGTAAATGTCATTTTTAATTGCATGCATAATAGTTTAAGTATGCAGGGCCAGATTTGCATCTCAGGAGCCTGTAGGCTTAGGAATGTGAAGCCCCCCCCAAAAAAAAATAGAAACATACCAAAATGACTTTAGATTTTCATTTTGAGGCAATCTAAACATATAAAAACGAACATTAAAAAATCTGGAAAAGTTTCTCTCTGCGCTCAAATCAAACGAGCAGGATCTGTTGCCTTAGTTGAGTTGGTGCAGTGGCATTGTTTGTTTTATATGTAAAAGCTTATATTGCCTCTGCCTTAGAACAGAAAAAAATAAATTTAGCATATACTATTTTCTATTTTTTATTGTTATGCATTACATGGTCATGTATGGTATCATTGTAAAGACCAGATTCTGACCTTTCCAATGACACCTCACTTAACCTTGTGCCATGTACAATTCGGAGATATGGGTTCCAAAGTCTCTCCTCACTGCAGTGCCATTGTCTAGACTCTAGGTTGTCGCTGAAACAATGCATTGCATCATCAGCTCCACAGTTGCTAGCAGTGTGGGAGATGAGAAGATGAGTTAGTGCAGCATCAATATTCACTTCATAAATGTAAACTGAATAATAGTGTTGCATAAGAGTAAATATTTTATTTGTTTTATTTTTACATAACTCTGACCTGGTTATATTTGATATCTCTGGAAAGGCCATAACCTGGTCTTCCCGATGATACCTCACATTTCCCTTTAGCCCTTTGGGCTCCAGAGATACAGTGGTCAAAGTTTTTGTAAATTATGAAAATTAAAACCTTTTTTTTTATGGAGCAAGGCATCCCCTTAGGGCGGGCACTTGTATGCACATACCTACTCTGCCTAGTTATAAATCCGGCCCTGTATGTACAGTATGTACTGCCTGTTACAATTTACAATCGGAATCCACAAATATTATGAACACTAGAATGCACCTTTCTAATACAATAAAAGGTGTATGCCATTCAATTATTTAGGTATAACTTGCAGAAAAAAAACATAAGTTTAATTAAGGCTAAAAGACACTTTAGACACAATTTGATGGCAAGTTCAGCTCTCTTTGAATATTCATTTACGTTTAAAACATTGTACCTGCTCCAGCCATGGAAAAGGAAAAAGGCGATTATTGGCAATAGCATTATTTGCTTTATAAGAGAAAGTGGGCAATATCGCTGCCGCTGCCGTTTTTAATTTTTATACATTATGTGGACTTGTTTGGCATTATTGAAAAAGACCCTGACCTGTCCATTGTCACCTCACTTGACCTTGTGGGGTGTATATCACGGAGACATAGGGGTTTAAAGAATCCTACCTCTCCTCCCACTGGTGCACAGCTCATGTATTTGATGAAACACTACATAAGAACACACTGAATCTTCTTCTCCACACTTACTCCTGCCAATGGGAAATGAGAAGGTTAGTGCCTTCACTAAAAAATCCTCCACAGCTCTGCTGGAATTAATGGGGGTGACATCATGATGTGTCCACACCTGGTGATTCCCTGAATTGATCAGATGCTGAGTCTGTCATTCCAAAGGTGGGAGATGCCACTGGGATCAGATGAAAGTACCAGCTGAGTGGAGTAGAGGTAACATCACTGCTCTGCATGGAGAGAGCCTGTGTAGTCAGGAGTTCGATCCCCCCGAGAAACCTCTCCAGTAAGTGTCCTTGGGCAAGACACCTAACGGAACATACTCACCAGCCAGGACATACTTGAAAACAAGAGAAATCTCAATGTAGCCTTCCTGGTAAAATCCTTTCTCCAAAAAAAAAGGTGAGTATAATGGACGATGCGTGGGAGACGTTGCCCACATAGGAAACTGAACATCTTTCACAAGTTGTCTACAGGGAGGGGGCTAAATGAAATTTCGATTTTTTTTTATATATACTTATAAAAACAGCATTTAGATGACAAAGTAATAGAAATAATGAAAAGAGTTATGTTATGTGTAACCAGAAATTATAATCCAAACACTATTTCTAAATAAAAAGTCATTTGGAGAAAAAATAATGCATTACAAAACAGCTGGGACAACATTTAAAATGAATAATGGGATTTTGGTGAATGAGAGCATTTTTTTTAGTACTCATTTTTAAACTACAAGCAAAAGTTGAATCCAAAATTAATTATCCGTGTAAATTAGAAGGAGGCTAGTGAACCATCCATACAAAAGTCAATTGTATTCAAGCATTCCAAATGAAAATTATTGTCAAAAAGCCGTTTCTAATAGTCAAGCTTTTTTGTTCAGTTTAATTATAGTAACGTGTTCTTTCGGGTGGTAATGTGTCCAATTTTTGATAAATCAAAACCCAATTTTAGATTTCATTTTGCAGGATTTCTCCATTGCACACAGAAGTGGTATAAGAAAAGCAGACATTGTTATGCTTGTGAGTTTTAAGGGACTCTACAACCAAAAAGAAATTAAATGTCCTTACTGTGTTTATTTCGTGTTGCTGATTCCTTATATGACGTGCTTTGTTTTTCTTAAGTTTGTTTAGTTAATAACATATTTTACTCCATGTGTCACTTCCTGCAACCATTTTGTAACACTATGGGCCATATTACATAGTTGTTGCTAACTTAACCAGAGCTGCTGTAAACTTCCCAGAGCCATTATAGCCTATGGAGGTTTTACGTTCACAACTGCTCTGGTTAAGTTAGCACCAACTATGTAATATGGCCCTTTGTGTTGTAAACTTCTCCCCCCCGTATCTGTACAACACTTGTTCCTAACTGTGAGGCATTGAGCATAGAATCAAGTGATTTGGTCAGATGTGTAAAATCCAACTTATAGCATTGCATTGTAAGGACTGTATACAAATGACATCAATAAGGTGTGGATCAGAAGTCTTTTAATTCCTATATTACCATGATCATCTATAGACAATCAGCAGTAGCAGACACAGTAGCCTGAGATCGTGTTAACACGATCTGAGGCTGTGCTATATGACTGCAAATGAAATTAGTTTGTTGCAAACAAATTTTAATTCCTTTTGGGTTCCAGAAGATGCTCCTAAAGTTTTAGCCCTGTGGGCATAATGCCCAAGGTGCTAAAAGTTTTTAAAATAAGCTAAGGAATGTCCTTAGGCAATTAGAACTGCAAGAGTTGCAGTTCTAATTGCAATAACTCCATTTGGCAAGTAGATGGCAACATCTGCCTGCCAAATAGGTTATTAGAGTAAAAAATACATGGGGAATATTCCCAAATATTTCTTATTGTATAAATAATTAAAAATGATTTTACAAAATAACCACTGGTTCCTGACAGTGGATCTTTGGAAAAACACTTGGTAGTGAAGGGCTTAAGCCCTTTATCAGCTCTCATTCAGCTGTCATCGCTTATCTTGAGTAGCATACAAAACCCAACAGACCCACCTCAGCTTTGTCTAAACATTCCCTCCTCCACCACATTGCCTCTTCACTACTGAAGAAGCTATACCACAGCTGTAAAGTGAGCCTTTTGCTCAGATTTTGATAAATGTTGCATCATGGGAAAAATCCACAAAATGGAAACATACACAAAAGGTTTCTTTAAAAAAAGATAATGTTTTTGATATAAACGTCAACATAATAATTATTATATTATTCGCATCTACATTTTAATTTTATTACATTTGTCAATAATAAATTAATTATTTTACTACCAAGTGCTTTTTAAAACCATTACCATAACATGTATTTGAAATTTTTAAATGTATATTTATAATTTTTTATCATTTTAAACGGAGCATATATTGTATTCCTTTATCAGTGTTTTTTGTGGGATAAAAGGTTCTAAACTTTAGACGGTGTATGTCATATTGCTCAATTTCAAATGGGGTTATATGAGCATTAATAACATACATGCAGAAATGGACTTTGTGCAAAATACAGTAAATGTAATCCTGATGAAAGTACCTGTGTGTACTGAAAAGTCGAAAGAATAAAGACAATTTTTTTTGCATCAACTAAGTCTCCGTGTTGCGGGATCTCGGATGTTTGTAAATGTAGTAAAGATAGTTTTTTAACCCCTTAGTGACCGGGCGGTTTTTACACAAATCCGTCCGTTCGTGACCGCAGCTGTTTTTACGTTTCTGCGCTCTTAGTGTTTACGTCAAATTTTCCTCTTACTCGTTTATGTAACCCACACATATTTTACACTGTTTTTCTCGTCACTAAATGGACTTTATAAAGATACCATTTTTTTCATCATTTCATATAATTTACTATAAAAAATATTGTGAAATATGACACAAAAATTGAAAAAACACCACTTTTTCGAACTTTGACCCCCAAAATTTCTTATGTATCAACAACCGTCAAAATTTTTTATTCCTTAGTAGTTTCTAAATTTAGTACTGAGTTTAGCAATACCCAATGTTTACATATTCCTCGCTTTTTTCCTTATTTTATGCAACAATAAGTGCAAGTAGCACTTTGCCATTTCCAAAGAGTTTATTTTCAAAACTAGTGATAGTGACATTGTAACACTGATATCTGTCACTAATTCCTGAATAACCCTCCACATATACATATTTTTTTAAAGTACACAAATCAAGGTATTAAACTTGGGGTATTTTGACTCTTTCCATGCAAACCATTTTACCACAAATCTATGCCAAAGTTTGAAAAAAAAAAAATTTTTGGTGATTTTTTTTTTTTTGAACGCAATTTAAGAATACATGTACTGTGAACTTTAAGGTTTACTGCCAAAAAGCACCCCAAAATATGTTCAGCAACATCTTCTGAGTAAATTGATACCACCCATGTATAGGTATGTCGGGTCATTTGGGGGCTAAAAGGCCTTATTTGGGGGGTGCGCATTTCAGTTTTCCAACTTGGAATTTTCACATTTCGTCATCATGCACCCATGTCCTATTTGGGACATTTTTGAAGCCGGCCAAAGTAATTTACCCCCATCAAACCATATATTTTTAGAAAGGGCACACCCTAGGGTGCTTCAAAGAGTTGTATTTTAACACTTTCCATGCACTAGCTCTTTGTCAATCTTTCAGGTAGTCACTTTTTGTGTTATTTTTTCACACACATTGTACTTTAGGCATGAATTGTCAAATCCAGTTATGGGTTACTGCCAAAAAACACCCCAAAATATGTTCAGCAACATCTTCTGAGTAAATTGATACCACCCATGTATAGGTATGTCGGGTCATTTGGGGGCTAAAAGGCCTTATTTGGGGGGTGCGCATTTCAGTTTTCCAACTTGGAATTTTCACATTTCGTCATCATGCACCCATGTCCTATTTGGGACATTTTTGAAGCCGGCCAAAGTAATTTACCCCCATCAAACCATATATTTTTAGAAAGGGCACACCCTAGGGTGCTTCAAAGAGTTGTATTTTAACACTTTCCATGCACTAGCTCTTTGTCAATCTTTCAGGTAGTCACTTTTTGTGTTATTTTTTCACACACATTGTACTTTAGGCATGAAATGTCAAATCCAGTTATGGGTTACTGCCAAAAAACACCCCAAAATATGTTCAGCAACATCTTCTGAGTAAATTGATACCACCCATGTATAGGTATGTCGGGTCATTTGGGGGCTAAAAGGCCTTATTTGGGGGGTGCGCATTTCAGTTTTCCAACTTGGAATTTTCACATTTCGTCATCATGCACCCATGTCCTATTTGGGACATTTTTGAAGCCGGCCAAAGTAATTTACCCCCATCAAACCATATATTTTTAGAAAGGGCACACCCTAGGGTGCTTCAAAGAGTTGTATTTTAACACTTTCCATGCACTAGCTCTTTGTCAATCTTTCAGGTAGTCACTTTTTGTGTTATTTTTTCACACACATTGTACTTTAGGCATGAATTGTCAAATCCAGTTATGGGTTACTGCCAAAAAACACCCCAAAATATGTTCAGCAACATCTTCTGAGTAAATTGATACCACCCATGTATAGGTATGTCGGGTCATTTGGGGGCTAAAAGGCCTTATTTGGGGGGTGCGCATTTCAGTTTTCCAACTTGGAATTTTCACATTTCGTCATCATGCACCCATGTCCTATTTGGGACATTTTTGAAGCCGGCCAAAGTAATTTACCCCCATCAAACCATATATTTTTAGAAAGGGCACACCCTAGGGTGCTTCAAAGAGTTGTATTTTAACACTTTCCATGCACTAGCTCTTTGTCAAACTTTCAGGTAGTCACTTTTTGTGTTATTTTTTCACACACATTGTACTTTAGGCATGAATTGTCAAATCCAGTTATGGGTTACTGCCAAAAAACACCCCAAAATATGTTCAGCAACATCTTCTGAGTAAATTGATACCACCCATGTATAGGTATGTCGGGTCATTTGGGGGCTAAAAGGCCTTATTTGGGGGGGCGCATTTCAGTTTTCCAACTTGGAATTTTCACATTTCGTCATCATGCACCCATGTCCTATTTGGGACATTTTTGAAGCCGGCCAAAGTAATTTACCCCCATCAAACCATATATTTTTAGAAAGGGCACACCCTAGGGTGCTTCAAAGAGTTGTATTTTAACACTTTCCATGCACTAGCTCTTTGTCAATCTTTCAGGTAGTCACTTTTTGTGTTATTTTTTCACACACATTGTACTTTAGGCATGAATTGTCAAATCCAGTTATGGGTTACTGCCAAAAAACACCCCAAAATATGTTCAGCAACATCTTCTGAGTAAATTGATACCACCCATGTATAGGTATGTCGGGTCATTTGGGGGCTAAAAGGCCTTATTTGGGGGGTGCGCATTTCAGTTTTCCAACTTGGAATTTTCACATTTCGTCATCATGCACCCATGTCCTATTTGGGACATTTTTGAAGCCGGCCAAAGTAATTTACCCCCATCAAACCATATATTTTTAGAAAGGGCACACCCTAGGGTGCTTCAAAGAGTTGTATTTTAACACTTTCCATGCACTAGCTCTTTGTCAAACTTTCAGGTAGTCACTTTTTGTGTTATTTTTTCACACACATTGTACTTTAGGCATGAATTGTCAAATCCAGTTATGGGTTACTGCCAAAAAAACACCCCAAAATATGTTCAGCAACATCTTCTGAGTAAATTGATACCACCCATGTATAGGTATGTCGGGTCATTTGGGGGCTAAAAGGCCTTATTTGGGGGGTGCGCATTTCAGTTTTCCAACTTGGAATTTTCACATTTCGTCATCATGCACCCATGTCCTATTTGGGACATTTTTGAAGCCGGCCAAAGTAATTTACCCCCATCAAAAACCATATATTTTTAGAAAGGGCACACCCTAGGGTGCTTCAAAGAGTTGTATTTTAACACTTTCCATGCACTAGCTCTTTGTCAAACTTTCAGGTAGTCACTTTTTGTGTTATTTTTTCACACACATTGTACTTTAGGCATGAATTGTCAAATCCAGTTATGGGTTACTGCCAAAAAACACCCCAAAATATGTTCAGCAACATCTTCTGAGTAAATTGATACCACCCATATATAGATTTGTTCTGTTGTTTTTGGGGGCTACGCCAATCTTTGACATGTGCTTGTCAATTTTCTAATTTGACATACAGTATCTTCTTTGCTTATCTTCTTTTTAGGGGCCTTTTTACATACCCCAGTTTTATGAACGTGCATATATTTGGTAAGCTAACACCCCAAAGTATTGTAAATGGAGTGTTTTTATGCTATGGATGCATCCGTTTGCTCCAAACAAATTAGATACTGTTTGGTGGTCATTTTTCATTTTCACACCCACATCAGTTTTGGACTGTGATTTAGGAGACACTGTTGTTTTTTTACTGCATGAAAACTCTCCAGGTTGTTTTCTGCAAGGTCTCCTGAGTACACCCATGCCCCCCATGCATAGGTTTGCCAGGATTTTGGGAAGGTTCAAATACAATTTTTATGACTTTGTCATTGGAGTTGAAATTGAGATTATTTCTTCAGCTAGGCCTAGCTTTGGTTTTGGGTCTACCGCATACCCCAGTTTGAATTATTGCCAGAAAATTGTTTATATTTGTTATGTTGACACCCCAAGGTATTGCATATGGAGTGCTTTGATGCCATGGATGCAACGGTTTTAGCCCAAAACATTTGAGAAGGTGTGTGGCGGTATTTTTTCAATTTTCAGATTTTTACGCCCACAGTAGTTTTGGACTGTGATTTAGCAGACACTGTTGTTTGTTACTGCATGAAAACTCTCCAGGTTGTTTTCTGCAAGATCTCCTGAGTACACCCATGCCCCCCATGCCTAGGTTTGCCAGGATTTTGGGAAGGTTCAAATACAATTTTTATGACTTTGTCATTAGAGTTGAAATTGAGATTATTTCTTCAGCTAGGCCTATCTTTGGTTTTGGGTCTACCGCATACCCCAGTTTGAATTATTGCCAGAAAATTGTTTATATTTGTTATGTTGACACCCCAAGGTATTGCATATGGAGTGCTTTGATGCCATGGATGCAACGGTTTTAGCCCAAAACATTTGAGAAGGTGTGTGGCGGTAATTTTTCAATTTTCAGATTTTTACGCCCACAGTAGTTTTGGACTGTGATTTAGCAGACACTGTTGTTTGTTACTGCATGAAAACTCTCCAGGTTGTTTTCTGCAAGATCTCCTGAGTACACCCATGCCCCCCATGCCTAGGTTGCCAGGATTTTGGGAAGGTTCAAATACAATTTTTATGACTTTGTCATTAGAGTTGAAATTGAGATTATTTCTTCAGCTAGGCCTATCTTTGGTTTTGGGTCTACCGCATACCCCAGTTTGAATTATTGCCAGAAAAATGTTTATATTTGTTATGTTGACACCCCAAGGTATTGCATATGGAGTGCTTTGATGCCATGGATGCAACGGTTTTAGCCCAAAACATTTGGCAACAAGGTGTGTGGCGGTAATTTTTCAAATTTCAGATTTTTACGCCCACAGTAGTTTTGGACTGTGATTTAGGCTAGGGTCAGACGAGCGTAGTGTTCACGTCCGTGATCGCGCCTAAAAGTACGTCCGTGATAGCATGACATAAAGTCCAATGGAGCCCGACACACGAAGTACGTCCGCACTGAACTGCGGACGCACAACGGCCGCGGCCCACGGACGCAAGGCAGGCAAGAACGTAGAACCGCTAGAACGGCCGCACAAAGTGCGCTGCGTCCGCAACGTCTGCATAGCTTTGTGTGTTGAGTGATGGAACGTGGTCAGACGGACTGCATTTATACGTCCTGCATTTTTCACGGACAAAATGGTTTTGCAATTGAATTTATTGTCCCTCCTACATCTGTCAAAAAATAAATGTCAGTGAAAAAACGGACTGTGTGACCACTACTGCGTCTTCCGTACTGACGATGTCCGTAGAAATCACGCTCGTCTGACCCTAGCCTTAGCAGACACTGTTGTTTGTTACTGCATGAAAACTCTCCAGGTTGTTTTATGCAAGATCTCCTGAGTACACCCATGCCCCCCATGCATAGGTGTGCAAAGATTTTGGCAAAATACAGCACCAATTGTAGAACATAAAAATGTACGAATAAAATGTAAAAGTCTGGTGCCTGTCAAACTGGGGATGCTCTCTAGGGGAGCACAGGCTGTTGTCACTGAAGTGCATGAAACGCAAAATGTTTTCATACCTTCTACGTGACATTGATTGGAGGTAAATGGGGGTAGAGCAGATGGGGCTACTGCTCCAGCAGGAGCGAATTGAGGGCTTCTTTATGATGCCCTCAGCATAGTAAGTGCCCAGAATTTCAGAAATTCTGGCACATCTAGCGGGGTCCATTGCTGCCTTGCCAAGTAGGAGTCTGGCTTCGCAGCACAATGCTGATGGGCATACAGATTTGATTGGGCCACGATGTGGCCCAACAAATCATCCCCCATAAACACCTGCAAAAACTGTGTGGCGGTAAATCCTGCAACATCAATATTGATGCCAGGATTTGCCGTGAAAGGAGGGATATCTGGCCTCTGGCGATGAGGCACTACCCACTCCTCAGCTGGAGCTGTGCGTCTCCTGCTGGCAGGTGGTGACCCAGGATCTGCATCAGAAACATCACTAGATACATCAGCCAGCATAGATAATGTATCTAGCGACGCCTCTGAGCAGTTAGCGGGGTCGAAATGAGGGTCTGAGTCTGACGCAGATGCCTCAGATTCTGACGCCAGGATGGCATATGCCTCCTCGGCGCTGTACACCCTCTCAGACATTATATATAATAGATTATAAAATTTTATAATTATTATATATATATAAGCGGATTGTTGGTTCTTAGAAGAACCGTTGGGTTTCACAAGAAAATACAAATAAACACCTAAATCTCTCTAAATCCCTCTAAACCTGCCTCAATTCTTCTAAATCTCCCTAAAATCTCTCTAAATCTGCCTCAATTTTTCTAATCTCACTAAATCTCACTAAAATCTCTAACCTGTCAAATCTGATCTCTCTCTCTCGCTCACCAAAACACAAGTGAGGAGAGGGAGGGAGAATCACAGAGGTCAGAGCCAATATTTACAAAATATTGGCCTGACCTGACAAATTAGAAATTTTATTTTGATTTTTTCTAACTTCTGATTGGATGTTGCTAGCCTGCCTCTCTGATGAGGCAGGCTAGGAACATCCCACTCAGCCCCAAGATGACCCTGCCCTTAGAACCCTAACCCTACCCCTGACCCTGCCCTTAGAACCCTAACCCTAACCCTAACCCTACCCCTAACCCTACCCCTAACCCTACCCCTACCCCTAACCCTAACCCTAACCCTACCCTAACCCTACCCCTAACCCTACCCCTAACCCTACCCCTAACCCTACCCCAACCCTACCCCTACCCCTACCCCTACCCCTACCCCTAACCTAACCCTACCCCTACCCCTAACCCTACCCTAACCCTACCCCTAACCTAACCCTACCCCTAACCCTACCCCTAACCCTACCCCTAACCCTACCCCTAACCCTACCCTAACCCTACCCCTAACCCTACCCCTACCCCTAACCCTACCCCTAACCCTACCCCTAACCCTACCCCTAACCCTAACCCTAACCCTACCCCTAACCCTACCCCTACCCCTAACCCTAACCCTAACCCTAACCCTAACCCTAACCCTAACCCTACCCCTAACCCTAACCCTAACCCTACTCCTAACCCTAACCCTACCCCTAACTGTCAGTTTATTTTATTTATTTTTCTTTTTTACACTTTTTTTACACACTTTTTTTACTTTTTTCTTTTACTTTTTTTACACTTTTTTTTCACTTTTTTTTACTCTGCTGGGTGCCTTGATCCCTCGAGGCACCCAGCAGAGCACCTGATCACTGAAGTGATCGATTTTGTACTGAGTGCCACGATACCTCGTGGCACTCAGTACTTCCTGCCGCTACCGGAAGTGATCGCTCGGGGGGAGCGATCACGGACGGACCAGCGGCAGGTAAGTATATTACAAGGATGCCTCGATGTCGAGGCATCCTTGTAATATGCTCAGAGCAGCTGGAAGCGATCCGATCGCTTCCAGCGCTCTGTAGAAGTGCCGGGCACCTCTCCGGTGCAACCGGATGTAGATCGCTCCCGGGGAGCGATCACACATGGTGCCCCGGCACTTCTAACGGCCATTGCACGGATGCCTGGACTCCCAGGCATCCTGCAATGGCGTTTGAGCTGCTGGAAGCGATCCGATCGCTTCCAGCAGCTCAAAAACGGCAGGACGTACCATGTACGTCAGCGGGTCTAAGAGAGACCCGCTGCAATGACGTACATGGTACGTCCGCGGTCGGGAAGGGGTTAAATAAAAAAAAATCAAATATTATATATCTATTCTGTTGGTATTTCTCATACCAACCAAAACCATATGCATAGTATTTGTAGTTAAAGGAACACTCTAGGCTAAAAATCATCCCCCCCCCTTTTTTAAATTATATTATACCTATTGCCCTACCTAGTTATTCAGTATTTATTTCAATTTTTTTAATATAATACTTACTCTAAAAACCACTTGTTTCCAATGTTTTTTTTTTGTTTACTCACCTCCCTCCTCTTCCGCTCCCATCGTGGTAACTCTGCAACTTGGCTAATGGTTTACGTGAGAAGCACGCATACGCACCTCTCACGTAAACCAGCCAATCAGCAGGCTTCCTCCGGCTCCATCGTCTTCTTTGATTAGTGTTACGCGCAACATTAATCTCAGCTGCTCCCGCCAGCTACTGCGGCGAGTTGGAGACGTCATCGCGCTGAAAGCGCGATGACGTCTCCTACTCGGCAATAGTCGGTTGAAGCGGGAAATACGAATCCCGCTCTGCTGACTGACAGCTGGGAGGGCGGAATAAAGTCCTCTGCGCCTCTCAGCTGTTTCAGCCGATCGGCTGAGCGGAGGGGGCAGCGGAAGAAAAGGGCATACTTAGAACATCATGACCACCTAAAAAAGCTTAGGTGGTCATGTTGCCTAGAGTATCCCTTTAATGCTATTATTTCAAATCTAGCATTCAAAAAATATCAACAGGATATACATAGAATATCAGATTTTTTTTTTAAAAAAAAACCTCTTTCCTGTGTGCTCTTACTATAAATTAACATCTCCTATACTTTGTATAGGAAGTATTACGTTGCACCTCAGACTGGAGGACTGACCTTTTCCAAGGTGCTCTCTCTTCCATTCTGGAGATGGTATTTCTCATACCGTGTCCGTAATCCATTCACACCCAAAGTCAAGTTATCTCGATTTTGATTTGTGGTTTGAAAATTGGGTTTTGATATGCTAATGAGTGATTTTTAAAGGATTAGTGTGCCCCCTGTGGAGAAACAAATTCCACTGTCATATCTATCTCTAAGCACAGTGCAGAGAGATAATAGAAGCTGTATTTAGCAGTCCCAAACCTCACTGTAACAAAACATTCAAACACATTACTGTTGTATTATAGCAGCCAGGAATTTGGCAAAATACAGGGAGAGCTCTGAGGAGGTAGCACTGCTGTACAGGAATAAGAGTCAGAGGGTTATGATGACTGAAAATTGCTGTACAGAACAAATACAAAGTGTTACCGTAATTTACATAACAAGCATTATGCCACATACTGATAATATTTTTATATTGTGATAGTATTTTTATAGAAGCTGAATTGCTAATAATCTCATTATGATCACTATAAATTCCCATAATCAGGAGATCCAAACATTTAAAAAAAAATTAATTATTCAAAATTGACATCATCCCAGATACAACAATATGCAACTGTTACAACTGTATAGGAACTTAACAGTATGATCTTCACTCGACCAAAACACAGAAGAATGATACCACTGGGCAGAGAGAAATACGTCAGTGAAATAAAGCAGGTAAGGTGTGAATCAAGATTAGGGACAACTAGTAACTTTACACAACTATAACTAACATAAAAATGGGAACAAGGGAGAGTGAAAGAGAAGAAGAAGAGAAAAAAATGGGGGGAGTCGGAGGGAAAGGGGTGAGGGGGAAGGCAGGGGTGACATAGCGGTTGCCGTAGACCATCAGTGAACCACAAAGTGCATGACACTCCTGTCAAGGCATCGGGAACCCCAATGTATCAGCAGCCACAGGAGACCCACTGTGCAGGGCCAGCCCCCTCCACACACTCAAACAGCAGCCCACCCGAACAACAGAGGAGGTGGAGGAAAACTAATTACCCACTACCGATAGTGGCAGGGTTGCACCGCAGAGGACAAAATACCAGAATCAGATTCCAACGGCAATTTACGACCGAGCGAGATGGAGGCAAATTGGGTCCAATAGTACCACAGTTGTACAAAGGACGTGAGGTTGTGGTCCTGAGAGGTTAGTCTCTCCTCCATGTGGTAAATCTCCTCAATTTGTGCAACCCAGTCTTTAATGGTAGGGATGGTCTTTTGCTTCCAGTAACCAGGGATGAGCTGGTGCCAGCAGCAGGCGAAAAGCAACAGATTTATGGAAAGTGGACGTGGGTTATTATTTATCTTTATCACAATTACAGTATTTGATAAAAAAGACCATTTCTTGCTGTAAGCTGATAATGCAGACCCCTTGTGACACTGTGTAAGATAAAGGACACCATTTAGAATCAGAATCTTTAATTTCAACAATCTTTTTGTAATGGATAAACGTATGCAAGAAAAATTAAAAACTAGCAAATTTATTTAATTTTTTTTAACTCTTATCTCAGAACAACAATCTCTGTGTGAAATATATATCCCCCCCTATTTAATTATTAACTTTGCATCCCACATTTCAAAAGAATGTTGTGACAAAAAGGTTTTCAACAAAAATCATTTGGTAGTGAAGGGGCTAAAGCTAGCACACTAACCGTACCCCCCCTAAATATCCCATATTCATCTCTCGTCCCGTTGTGAAGAGGGCGGCGTGATCCACCTCTTCCTCTCGCCAGTTGCAGAGTGAGACTAGAAATCAATAGTCTCCCTCAGAGATTCCTCCACAGTCCTACATGATCTCATGGGTAGGAGCTCAAGGGGGGCTAATGGCCATAAAACGCAGTGCTACATGAAGTCCTATGGACTCCAGAAGCTGATGCTTGCAGCAGTACGCAGCACCTCTGCAAGTATTAGCTTGCGCTGCCCTTCATTGTGGGCTAAGTGACAACAAAGCATCTACTTTGGAAAATGCATGCTAAAAGGAAGATGTTAAGTAAAATCTAGGTGCAATTTTTTTTTTAACTTTCTGCCTTTTAGTGCCAGGATGGGAATAGACCCAATATCTTATCTGGCATAACACCGGCATATGAAGATTACACTAACACCTTCCATCTGTACCGTACCAAGATTTTCAAACATTATAAAAATCCTAATCTTAGCCTTGTGCAGCAGTGAGTAATCCCAGAACTTTCCCAGTGTTCTGCCCCTTCGTGTCTGTTGTCTGGCAGCTGTAAATTTTGAACTTTTTGTTACAGCGATGGTGAAGGCTAATCCTTGTAGTTTATATTCCGTAATACAGGGTAACAGGAGATTTGTTTTCTCCACAGGGAGCACATTAAACTTTCATTTAATGGTCTGCAAAGCAGGTTGTATATGCCAATTTAGATTTTTCAATGTAGTTTAATGTAGCTCAAGTATGCACATTTTTGGTAGTGAAAGGGTTGAAGATTTTCCACTCTTATTCAGTATCCACTTAAGTAATTGACTTTATTTCCTAATATCGTCTACAGAGTGATCAGAATGTTTTTCTTATTAATGGTTGAATTTCATACAGCGGCGCTGCTAATTCAATACATTAAGGCCCGGGTCAGACGAGCATTTTGCAGAGCGGAAGGAACATCTTGCTGAAAATAAAAAGAATAAACATTTTTTTTAAAAAATAATTACTTTTTTACATTGAAATCTATGGGAATTGCCTACCTAAACCTGTCAAACGAAATCACAGAAAATCATGGCATTTCGCTGAAACTTCGGTGCAGATCGGCGTTTTGTGAATAGATGGACTATTACTTCTCTAAGCGACAATTTTGCTGCCGCCAAAGACCAGAGAAACTGCGGCAAACTGCACCGTATTTCGCCTTTAATTGGAGAAATGACAGCTTTGTGAATTGAGAAACTGCCTCGAAATTGCACCTTACCGGGAAATTCACCATTCCGTGGCAAGTTCGGGGTTTATTGAATGACCCTTTTAGTATCTTTACTCTTTTTTAAAACAGAAATCCATTTTCATAGGAAGACTTAGAATGGGTTTATAGACATCACAATGAAAAAATGGACATATAGATCAAGACATTCTAAATTCTCTAAATTATATAATCAATATAATATAATTTCTCTAAATTATATAATCAATTTAGTTTTACAGTCTTCTGACACCTCATATTTTTGAAGGAAGCACACATTGGTCCAGAATCATTAAGCACTGATGTTAGAATGATAATACAGCTGCAAGCAATGACCGTCTGCGCACAAAACCTGAAATTCAGTATGAGCTGCGGAAGCACAGCAGAACTGCAATCTCATCGCCTTTGTAAGTAAAGAAATCCACACTCACCATTGGTTGTGAATTGACAGATGTACTGCCTAAAATGGAATTGTGGTCAAAACCATAATAATAATAACCCTTTCACTGCTGAGCCAGTTCACCTCTGTATGCTGACCTAATTTTTCCGTTTTGTGCTCATGATGTTTAAATGCGATTTGAAGTCATAAGTCAGACTTGGCAGATTCATAATATTATATTTTATATTATTATTTCACAAGTAACTTGGTTATGTTTGGTGTCATTCGAAAGGCAATGCTCTGACCTTTCCGATGATACCAAACATGTCCCTCTAGCTGCCACCAAAGGACCTATCTATCTCCACCATATGGGCAGCTAGGGGGTTAATTCCCTGTGGGCGGGGAGAGGCCCCGGAGGCTTGGCCAACATCCAAGATGTCATCCACCTCTGGGAGACGTCCACGATCCGGTGCTGATTGGTGCCGTATTGTGGACTGGGGGATTGTGGACCTAAGGGATTACAGAAAAAGAGATGCATTGCTGGAAAGGTCAGACTGTGACCTTTCCAGTGATGTCGCTCTTTCTTCTGTGACTTTTACCGATGTGGAGAGAGAGGGGTCAAAGGACCTACCCTCCCCTTCAGGCACTCTCTCAGCTCTGCTGGGGGGGGGAAGTGCCTAAAACTGACGTCATTGTGCCCGGCTTGATGACGTCTGTGCACCGGGAGGGTCATATGGGACTCTGTCCTGCATGGATGGGGTTTCCCCTTTCGCTGTGGAGACTTCACAACGTGAGGGGGGTGTCCTCCACAAATCCTGCGCACCCAAGGATATCCCCCACACATTGTCCACAGCGAAAGGGTTAAATTAGCCAACTCAAAAGTAGCTAGCATTAATCACGAGGTCAGCCCTGTCACAACCCAAATACAAACATTAGTGAATCTTGGGACAGCTTATATTAATAGTGTGTGAAAATTGAGGAACATCCATGTTCTGCCCAAGGACAGATCAAAGAAGACAGTGATCCCATGTCTGCAAATCAGAGCGAGACACCCAGAGCAAGATGGATGTGAGTAAAATATTAACACATGCATCTCAAAGAAAGCTATGTGTGCTGCTCATGTCATGTTTTGATTCTACAGCCGCCAAAGCCACACAAAATAAAATGCTTGTAACAATGCGCAGGATAATTTAACAAAGCTAATAGAAGCAATAATGGTTTCTCATCCGTGAGATTGTGCATGCAAGTGTTGAGTTATAGCAGGGCTGTCAAACTTGCCCCCCCCAGATTTTGAAGCCTGTAATTCCCAGAATTCTTCCCTTGTAATAGATGGTCAGGGATTAGAAACATAGAAAAATGTCGTCAGATAAGAACCTTTCGGCCCATCTAGTCTGCCCAATTACATGGATACTTTACCTGGATTTATCTTTTGTTTAGGATAGCCTTATGCCTATCCCATGCTTGCTTAAATTCAATTACTGTTTTGGCCACTACCACTTCAACTGGAAGACTGTTCCATGTATCCACCACCCTCTCAGTAAAATAATGCTTTCTGATGTTACTTTTAACATGTCATGTTGTAGTTCAGCTACATCTACGGGCCAGAGTTTGATCGCCCTGAGATATACAGGGTTATTCAAAGAGATCCGAATGGCTGCCGAAAGGGAACCGAACGCTGAAAATCAGCGTTCGGTAACCCTTCTTGGCCATTCGGCTATCCAGAGAGCAGGCAATTCGCCAAATCTTGGCGAGTGCCTGCACATACGGTGCCTGTTCGGTGCCTTTTCGAGGGCGGTGAATCCCCATAGAGAAGCACTGCTTCGGCTATTCAGAGAACACAAACCAGCAGTGAAACGTTCCCGAAATTCCCTGTCATTCGGTGGTTTCATTCGGCAGGTTTATTCAGGCGAATCCCATAGGCTTCACTGTTAAAAATATTCCCGTTTTAATTCAATATCTAATAAACCGTTCATTATAATATTCTGCAGTAAAAAGTCTCTTTATTTATAAATGTTTTTGGATATTTTAAGCATTTTTCGTGAATTGTTTTTAAGTTTACTTATGTTTTCTGTAACAGCCCTTTTTATTATCATTCATTGGACCTCATATGTAAATTTCAGACATTTTCGCTCAGTAGTTTCTTTGCAAACAGCGTTTCACTTTCACACATTCAAGCAAACTGTTTTTCTAATTTATTCACTGCATTCGCCTGCGGTGTCGGCTTTTTCTGGCGGCTGCGCTGCGTGTGATCGGCTCCTGCTCGGGTTTTCCGGCATTTTCGGCGGGTTAATCCAGATGTTTTTGCAGGTTTCGGTGTGCGTTCGCCCTCGTTTTGCAGTGAGTTTTCGGCAGGTTTTCGGCGACTTTTCCCTGCATTTCGGCGGCCCTGTGGTGCCTGCTGAATACACCGCAGGGTGGGCGAAATGGGATCACCAAATCGAACCGAATTGAAGAGAACGAAAAGTCACCGAACGTGTGGTGACTTTTCGATTCTCTTTGAATGACCCTGATAATGTTTAGTCCCCACTGCGGCTGGGTTTTTTCCCCTTGGGATTTACACCCAATTGGGATTAGGTCATTTGTGATGCTTTGTGCCTTTCAACGGTCATATGCCAATTGAAGTAACTCCCATTATGCCCATCAGGGTTATTCAGAGAGCACCGAAACGTCACTGACATTTCAGGTGCTCTCTCGTTCACTGTACTTCAGGGAATCAAATTCCCCAACCCTTCAGTGAATTCAGCATTCACAGTAGGGTCCCCGAAGTGCAGGGAAAATCCGTCAACCACATCCAAAAATCCACCACATTGAATGGAAAAACTGCTGCAAAACCGACGAAAAAACACTGTACGCATCCAAAAAAAGCCAACCATCCGCCTCAAAACCACTGAAAAAAACCCAAACATGTCAGAAAAAAGCCAATGATCCGCCAAACACAGCGCCGACCAGCCACCGGAAAAAAACGACAAGCCGACGAACGGAGTAAAGAAAAATAAAAAAAAATGATTGAAAGTTTCTAACTTTGAAATGCAGTTTGCAAAAACAACTACTCGACGAAAATGTCTGGAATTAACATATAAGGCCCTATGAATGATAATAAAAGGAAACAGGAAAAGAAACACTATAAAAAAAATAAAAAATAAAAATTTGACGAAAAATGCGAAGAGAACACTCTAGACCTAATTGCCGATTTGGAAAGTGAGATAAATGGGAGAACTTTTCTGGTTTGGCTATATTGACCTAGAATTTTTACTTCTCCAGTCATTCTCCTGTGTTTCACCTTTCTTTGAATAGACCTGATAGTATTTTTTACTCCCATGTGATATTGAAAAGGTGTTTTATTGGTCTGTTGTTAGGTGTCGGATTTTTCTTCCATGTAAAACACTGCCCAATTATCTGCTGTCTTTAGACTGTAATCTTGCCTATCGTCACGATTGCCATTGTCCTGTCTGTCTAGGTATGTTTAACGAATGTTTATTCCATTCTAAGGTCAGGTCTTGTGTATGTAAATGACCCATGTTTGATGACCAAGTATAAATATGTGTGCCTGTCTCCAATTAAAAGAGTTCCATTCTGGCAATGAAAACCTTCCACATACACAGTCTCGTCCTATTTCTTGGGGATGCTAGCAGGCTCTCTACGTGTCCCGGTCTTTAAGCTTTGTCTGAGGACTAAGGATGGGTTGCCTGTTCGAATCGGTTCGAAGTTCGATTCGAACATCGGCTGTTTGAAAGCTCACGAACGTCAAACTTTTCGGGACGTTCGCGGAAAGTTCAAGAAAAAAAAGGTTTTCAAAAAGATTCCAAAAAATGCTTAAAAGATCCTAAAAAAATCTAAAACTGAAGAGACTCTTTACTGCAGAATATAATAATAAACGGTTTATTAGATATTGAGTTAAAATGGGAATATTTGTAACATTGAAACCTATGGGATTCATAAACATTTCCCACTCATTGTGGTCAAACATTTCCCACTCATTGTGGTCAAACATTTCCCACTCATTGTTGGTCAAACATTTCCCATGGCTTCAAATTGCATTTAAACATGAGCAAAAGCGGTAAAAATTAGCTCAGTGAAAGGGTTAAAAATGCTTTTTTTTTTCCTTCATTGTTTCCTGTCCCCCAGGGCAGTACCCGGACCCCTATACACCTTTTATGGCCAATATCTTGCATATATGCACTCTTGGAGGGGACCTTAATTTTAGAACGTTCGAGCCCCATTGACTTGCATGGTGTTCGAATTGTGTTCGTGTTTGCGGTCAAACTTTTTCGGGTGTTCGAGTTCGAATGCGAACCGAACAGGGGGGTGTTTGGCCCATCACTACTGAGGACTGCAGAAAGGCACAAGAGTCTGCCTGGGGAGAACACGGGCAAGGAAGCAGCATTGACAGATGTAACTCAGTCTGGGTACTGAGATCTGTCACACATTACATGAGGGAAAGTTTCGGGGGACTGAAATTCTAACCTTTTTCATTGGAAATTGACTGTAAAAGTGGAACATAGGGCTTGAGTTCTACGATTAAGAAACAAGAATGTGCATGATGTTTATATATTTCTTATATCTTGTATTCTGATGTATAGGTAAGTTTTTGTTTCAGGGAGCTAGGACCATCCTCCTGAGCTGTGATACGGAGACCTGTAAATATTTGTATAACCATAATTTATCCTGTGCAATAACATAGATGGCTGATGTGATTAAATAAAATGAATAAAATAGAAAATAAAATAGGTGCTTTTGCAATAACAACACATAGAGGTAATCACTCAAAAAAAAAGGAAAACAGTTAAGCTACCAGTTTTACAATAATTGGACTACATGCGATGGACTGACCTTACAGTGAGCTTTATTTAAGAGGTTATCACTAATCACCACTGTGGCTGCCAAGTTCAACATACTGGGTTATTCAGAGAGAAGGGAAAAGCAGGAGAATGAGTGGAGAAGTGAAAATTCTAGGACAAAATAGCCAAACCAGAAAAACTCTCCCATTTATCTCACTTTCCAAATCGGCTTTTTGGTCTAGATTGTACATTCTCCTGGTTTTCACCTCTCTTTGAATAACCCTGATAGTTGTAAACAATGGTAAAAATGCACAGAGAAATAAAATAAGGTTGATGGAAACAAAATGTGCCATCCTTCTATTTCCAGAAAATGAGAAGACTATGCTTATTCTCCAGATAGCATTGTTCAACCATTGTTTTCAACAGTGATGAATATACCATGGTGATTTTAAAATGACAATGTTTATTGATCAATACAAGACTGAAAAGAACAGTAAAAACAATGCTAGAAAACGTCAACTGAAACTATGATGGCAAGTAACTACGCTGAAATGTATGCTAAGTAAGTTCAGCTGAAACATCAATGGAGTCCTCCTTAGCTGCGGTGCACAACTTTGAGCAAAACCACTGCAGAAAGAACGTGTAATGCTATAGTGCAGTGGTTCCCAACTGCGGTCCTCAAGCCCCCCTAACAGGCCAGATTTTTCAGTTCACCTTGGGGAAATGCAGACTAAATCCTGCAATCACTGAGCAGCAAATCATATCACCTGTGCTGTGCTTCAGATATCTGGAAAACCTGACCTGTTGGGGATACTTGAGGACCGCGGTTGGGACCCACTGCAATAGTGAATTGAGGTGACAGTTTCCCAAATAGTGAATTCATTATATTTTCACGATGCTTCTTTAAGGGTCGCCAAACTAAATCCACCATTCTTTCAATGAATGAAAGATGCCTCAAGAATAATTCCCCCTTTAATGTTTAATCACAGCATAATAGATTTTTAGATCATGCCAAAATATTGATAACCTTTTAAATTCCTATGGAATTTACAAATATTAAATTAACAACACGACTTAGTGTGAGCTCTTCTACCTACTTCAACAACACTGATAAAGGTACAGTATATAAGTTGCTTAGTTAAGAGATCATTTTATGAATATTTTATGCTGTGTTGTGGCAAAATGAGTACTTGAGTTTATTTCTGTAGGCTGCAACCTCTGTATATGTATGCATATAATTAGTGCTAATGTTAATGAATATTAATTCTCACATTGTCATAGATTACATAATACACCAGGAGGGCAGCACTCAACCTTTACTAAGCATAACAGGTGGGTGCTTCTCAAAACAAAAAAATATAACAAACAAGGAAGAGAGCACACAAACTCATACATTCAAACACTTTAACAGTAGCTCATACATTAACAGATGTTATCCCTTTAAAAGATTCCAACAACAACAATTTTTAAACCATTACATTACATAATTTTGTTTAATATTATGTACTTAAGATTGGATGAAGATAGACTAATAGGACTCTCAAATCAAAGGTATACAGACAAAGATACTATATTGATGGTTGACATTGCTCCTTTATTATCACAGGAGACATTTTAAAATTTGTGTTCTGTTTGATGACCTATTTAAAGGGCCACTACCACCAAAAAATTAAATGCACTGATTTTGTTTATTTTACGTTGCTGATATCTTACATGTACTTTGTTTTCTCTTGTATATTTAGCTAAGAAAATATTTTACTGTGTATGTGTCACTGGGTGCATTTATTTGGTGTCCCCCCCTGTATCTGTCCATCACTTGCTCTTCACTCTGTGGCAATGGCCATACAATGGAGTCTATGGGTTGATCACTGTCTCAAACCTCATTGCATTGTGTGGGATGTATTCAAAGATTAGAAGTCTTTTAAGCTCCCTGTATTAACTCATTCAGCTGCCAGCTCTTATCTTGGGTTAGCCTGAAGAAGAATAGCCCCCTGAATCTTTATTTAAACATTCCCTTCTTCATCTCATTAAACTTGTAAAGACTGTAGATTAGATAAACCACAGACATAAAGAAAAACCTTTGATAACCATTACCTCATAGAGAAAAAAAATCAACAGAATGGTAGTGAGATTTTTACATGCAATACAATATTAATATTAACATAGAAACATAGAAACATAGAAAAATGTCGGCAGATAAGAACCTTTCGGCCCATCTAGTCTGCCCAATTACATGGATACTTTACCTGGATTTATCTTTTGTTTAGGATAGCCTTATGCCTATCCCATGCCTGCTTAAATTCAATTACTGTTTTGGCCTCTACCACTTCTACTGGAATATTGTTTTATTAGCTCCATTTTTTAAAATTGTGAACCAATGTATGTATTCTTTGTTCCATGTTTACTTCTATACGAAATCTACCTGTATATCAAATGTTCATGTAAAAAATTATTCACAGGTCTATTCAAAGAAAGGTGAAACTGACTGGGAGAAGTGAAAATTCTAGGTCATAATAGCCAAACCGGAAAATGTTCCCATTTATCTCACTTTCCAAATTGGCTATTTGGTCTAGATTGTTATGTTCTCCAGCCAATTCTCCTGGTTTTCACCTTTCTCTGAATAGACCTGTATGAAATGTTTGCATGTTGATAAACTATCATGCTATAAAAAAAATTGACGATTGTTCTTTTTTGTTTACTAATAGTAATATGTTCTTGTAGAGAAGAATAACATTTCACAATACGAATGCAAGCATAGAATGGAACATGAGAATTCCTCTGCCTAAATAATACAGGTTATTACATTATTTTGATTAATATATTATTAAATCTTGCACCAGTCACTACCAAAAAATGCAATTTATTATACATCAGGTTGAATGTGGGCATTTCAGAAGTAAGTCTATAGCAGAACATTACATATCTTCATAAATATACTCATATAATAGAAATATATCATTTTCTGTTACTGTTTTTTGTCTCTTGTACACCAGTAGAAAAGCAGCTTAGAGGAATTGCTAGTTAAGTCTATTAATTGCAATTCTTGTCGGTATTGTACTGTATAATGGGTGGATCTGTAACAATACTCTTACACAATTAAAGGAAGCATTGGCATATTCAGTATGTAAATGTATGAGTTAATAAATATGCAAAGGCATTCAGAGAACAAACCAAGCTTATCAGCATCTTGTAATGCGCGGTACAAACCCTTAAGTATTTTGAAAGAATGTTAACTGGATTCTTTAAAATGAAAAAATGTTTCGCCTTTACATGGTAAAAGTGAGCCTAAAGGTGTTTAAAGATGCTCCAGAGACAAGATATAGGTCACTCTAATAGATTTTGTACATGCGTTGTTCACCTAAAATATATTCAGCAATGATTACAGATCCTCAAAATATTCATTTAATGAACAGTATTGCAAGGAGCCAAACCATAAAAAATATCACTGCACGAACTGCCATGTCATTTATGGATTAATATTATCTACGTATTAACTCCTCTTTCACTTCAGCTTTTATTACAAGTCCAGAACATATTGTCCTGTGTAAAATGAGAAGTACTAGAGTGAGCAGGCAATAGAATTAACCAATGCAATAAAATCTAACACCATAAAGTCACTCAGTGACACATTCAGTGCACGCCAAGAAAAAGAACAACTACATAAAATGTCACAATTGCTGTAATAAGTTCATGCAAAAGGTGAATGCAAAAGGTGAATGTGCAAAATGGAATTTCCATGGATGGTTTCCACTTAATTAGAATTTTGAATGTATATCACATCTGATTTCGGAGTTGTGTATTTATCTTGCGAATATAGTTTGTATGCTGCATTTTTACATGCTTCTTATAATACAGAGTGATTCATATGGTCCCGAAATCAAAGATTTTGTTATAGATGTTAAATAAAAGGAAATTAATGAGTATTTCAGAAATGATACCTCTTCTTATCTTAACCACATCCCACAAAAAGTGTTGAAGTGGCCATCTGTTTCTGTTAGGTGCATGTCAACATGGCGCTGCATGTTGATGTCAACACATCCCAATATTACATCAAATGTTTCGGACCTCATTCATAATGCTATCCGCTAAAATAATCCTGCATAGATTATAACTGTACACTTCTTTCTGATAGCGCTACAATAAGAAGTCTGGACTAGTGGCTAGGGTGGCCCTGGGTTCTTGGAAATGACGCAGTCATCAAAAAATAGAGATGTCGCTACATTGACTCACATGATGTGTAGAATGTAGCCCAACAGGCTTGCACATTAAACCCACGATTTTCCAAACAGGCATTTTTTTCCATGGAAGTACAGTACTATTCTCATGGCTGCGCTGTTGTCGTGGTTGTGCTGCCACATAGCAGCCACTTTCAGTATGTGTTGTGATGGCATGTGCTCAACAGAAGAGAAGGTACATGTCCTGAAATACTCACTACTTTCCTTTCATTTGTATCAGATCTCCATCCAAAACTTTGGATTTCAGTCTATAGGAATAACACTGTATCTGGTAATTATTTGACTGAGGAACATTAATTTCCATGGAGGTTTCAATATACAGTATTTCTGATTTATATAGCTGTAACAACTCTTATGGATATCCTCCTATCCTCTACAGGGAGTGCACATGAACTGTGTACAAGCAATGCACAAAAGGACGGAGTTTCCTCGCAGCACAGCAGCCCATTAGTCCTAAGGTAGGAAGAGTGGGTAGACTTAAAATAAACTACTCTTAAAAACCTTTTTGTGTTTGTACGTGTGTGAGAGAATGTCTGTGAGTGTTTGAGATTGTGTGTGGCTGTCATTGAATGAATGGTTCTCTTACATAGGACTTTATTTTTGTCATATTGGTGAAATGGACTACTTACTTGCTAATATACCATTTTAGCATTATGGCATTGAGTGGGTTTTTGGTATAATTAAACACTTCTGAAAGGGCACATTTTCATCTACCTTTCATAGGCAACTTGTGATAAGCCATACTGCAGATATGGTTAGCTTATATTCAGAATGGCAATATTTTCTTTATATTGGACTAGCTTTTGCCCGCGGCTTCGCTCGCGTGGATTTTAGGATTTGTTAAAATAGTTTTTTAAAAGAAACTTGAGTTTTTTTTGGTAGAACCCCCCTTCCCCCCACTTGGGATTTTTGGAAAATTGTAAAATCACGTGTTTTTTTATTTTTCAAGAAGAATGTAAGTGCCAAATTTCATACCTGTAACATCTTTGGAAAAAACGAAAAAAACAACTTTATTTTAAACAATAATGTAAACAATCCACACAACAATACATAACAATTATTAAAATACACAAATAGAATTATGGATTATACGTTCTGGTATATCTTAGATAAGCTTATAGAAGAGCATGTCCAATAGGACCACAACATGCGCCACCAATAGGAGAGTATAAAGGTTAATAACCAAATTAATAGTGGTGCATGCGGATGAAGCTGTATTAAGGAATCAAGAAAAAAGAAGAAGGAGGGCTTAACCTGTATGTATAGGGATATCTGTATAGGGTACAGCTCCAAAAGTCATAACCAGACATAAAGGTAAAATAGGGAAATTAGCTATGATTAACAGCTGTTGTGTCTTACACATAACATACAGAATGATAACCCAACCATATAGACTCCATATGAAATGGTGCAAGATTTATCTCATGTAATATATCAATGTGTGACCCAGCCACAATGATTCGTGAATTTAGAAGGTCAAGGAAAAAAGTGTCTGCTTAATTGACAATTGATTGATATTGTGCACCCACATATAGGAGCCCAACAGGGATTCCTGATATGGAATACTATTTTATATATTCATCAATATAGCGACACAATGGCCCAGCCAAGGAACTTAATTGGGTTAGTTCTTTATCTTGCGTATCTATATGCAGCCCAGCCAAAAAATCATTTATTTAGATAGTACACTATTAGTCTTATCAGTACGTATATAGCCGTATTTATCCAGATCATACACAGATGGTCTACACTTGAGCATATAAAACGAGGCCCCACCTATTCATCAATGTGACGACATAATGCCCTAGCCGAAAACTTCATTTAATTAACTCAGGAATACGCTTTTGTCTTGCGTATCTACATCCAACCCAGCCAAAAAATCATTTATATAAATGGTACGCTTTCTATCCTGCGTATCAACATGCAGCCCGACTGAAAAATCATTTATTGGGATGGTACGCTGTTAGTTTTTGCAATACGTATATAGCCGTGTTATTCAAATCATACGCAGATAGTCTACACTTGAACATATGAAAACGAGGCCCCACTTATCTATCAGTGTAGCGACTTAATACCCCAGCGAAAAAAACTTCATTTGATTTAATTCTAGAGAACACTTTTTTCTTGCGTATCTACATGCAGCCCAGCCAAAAAATCATTTGTATAGATGGCACGCTGCTGGTCTTGTCAATACGCGTATAGCCGTGTTGATTCAAAGCATACACAGATAGTTTGCACTTAAGCATATAAAAACGAGGCCGCACCAAAGAGACTTCAAGACGTTAAATTAGTCGTATAACGTTATGGCCCGGCCACCAACAGTTTTCATATAATAATATTAAACAATAATTGCTGCAAAATTTCACAACTGAAACGATTGTAACTGATTAATTTGCGGCATAGGTGCATATACACAGTGGCCACGCCACATGACCACCAAAAAGGATTACCAGATTACCAGAACCATATAGAATATGGAATGATCATAGTGTCTGTTAAAAATAGAGTATAATACTCAGAGTAAAGACTCAACGCGTTTCGCCGTTTCCAATCACGGCTTCATCAATCACTGTGTATTTTAATAATTGTTATGTATTGTTGTGTGGATTGTTTACATTATTGTTTAAAATAAAGTAGTTTTTTTCGTTTTTTCTAAATTGAATTTTTGGGTTACCCCCTTCCTTTGGAAGTTCTTTTACTTCCGTTATATCGCTGTAACATCTTTGGTTTTTGAAATATAGGTATACTGATAAAAGTATTCACATCCTTTTCCCCCACCCCCCTTAACTGTATTTTCGGAAAATGGTAAAACATGGTTTTTTTTGCACGAAGCTTGTAAATATCGAATTTCACACCTGTAACATCATTGTTTTTTTAAATATAGGTACAGTGATAAAAGGTATTCATCCCCCTTTTTGCCCCCCTGACTGGCTTTTTGGAAAACGGTAAAATACGTGTTGTTTTATTTTCAAGATAAATCTAAATATCAATTTTCACGTCTGTAACATCTTCTGTTTGAGATATAGGTATCCTGTTTAAAAATATTCACGCCCGCACATAATCCCTGGCAAACCCTTATTCACCTGCCTATGTTTTTATGCAGGTTACAGATTCCCCTATCTGGCTGTTAAGCTTCTGTTGTGGTACCTACAGGTGTATGCTATTTCACCTAAATGAAGCCTGCTTAAAAGGAGGGATCCACCCTTCCATCAGGGCTTCAACATAAACGTTCCTGGAAGTGCAGACAACCAGACCTGTCCCTGAAGCTCCCTGCTATTGTACCTGAATCCCTCCAGTGATACTCCCAAGTGGAACCCTGCTCCCAAGTGGAACCCTGCTCCCAAGGAGAATCTCCCTATCAAGGTACCCCGCTCTCAAGAATCCTTGTTTTCGAGAATACCCCGCTCTCAAGAATCCTCGTTCTTCAAGCTGAAACCTGCATACAGTCTGTTGCCTGCCTGCTAGTGCTCCTATCATTTACTATTTGTTTTGTTTATTATTTAATAAACCTTCAGTACCCAGCAACCTGTGTGACTCCTACGATCACTGCATCATGGGCTTACTTCACCCACCGCCGCACTCCCAGCCTGACAGATTTTCACATCTGTAGCATCTTCTGTTTTTGAGCTATAGGTATCCTGTTTAAAATATTCAACCCCCTTTTTCATCCACCTTATGGGTGGATTTTCCAAAAATCCTTCCTTAGTGGGCGCCTAAATCATAAAAACAGTGCACCTTCAAAACTTCACATTCCTAGGTTAAACGGTTCCAGCTGGGCGTTGATGAGTCAGTCAGTCAGTCAGGACTTTCGCGTTTATGATAAAAGTATTCAACCCCCCTTTTTGCCCCCCCCAAGGAATTTTCAGAAAATGGTAAAATACGTGTTTTTTTTATTTGTCAAGATGAATCTAAATACCGATTTTCACGTCTGTAACATCTTCTGTTTTTTAGATATAGGTATCCTGTTTAAAATATTCAACCCCTTTTTCACCTCCTTAGGGGCGGAGTTTCCAAAAATCCTTGCTTAGTGGCTGCCCACATCATATAAACAGTGCACCTTCAAAATTTCACGTTCCTAGGTTAATCGGTTTCAGCTGGGCGTTGATGAGTCAGTCAGTCAGGACTTTCATGTTTATGATAAAAGTATTCAACCCCCCTTTTTGCCTCCACAAGGAATTTTCAGAAAATGGTAAAATACGTGTTTTTTTATTCGTCAAGATGAATCTAAATACCAATTTTCACGTCTGTACCATCTTCTGTTTTTAAGATATAGGTATCGTGTTTAAAATATTTAAAATATTCAACCCCCTTTTTTTGCCCCCGCAGTAGAATTTTTGAAAAACGGTAAAATATGTGTGTTTTTATTTTTCAAGACGAATCTAAATACCGATTTTCACATCTGTAACATCTTCTGTTTTTGAGCTATAGTTATCCTATTTAAAATATTCAACCCCGATTTTCACCCCCTTAGGGGCGAAGTTTCCAAAAATCCTTCCTTAGTGGGCGCCTACATCATAAAAACAGTGCACCTTCAAAATTTCACGTTCCTAGGTTAAATGGTTTCAGTTGGGCGTTGATGAGTCAGTCAGTCAGTCAGGACTTTCACGTTTATATATATAGATTAAATATTGGAGGAAAAGTAGTTCATCCACCAGAATTCTGAAAGCACTAAGCACTTTATTATTTGTTTCTATTCTCCACCAAAAGAGCCAACATAAACATCCATGATCTTATTGGTAACATATAATGCTTAATACTCTTTCATTTAATGCCCCTGGCTTTCTCATATAAAATCTGCTTATAAAATGCATGATGTGTATGATAGCGTTGACCACATTCTAGCAAATATAGATTCAAACAAGAAAATTGATAAAGTCTAGATCAGTGGTTCCCAGCCCTGCTCATCAGGTACCCCCAACAGACCAGTTTTTCTAGATAATTGCATCACAGGTGATCGGATTTGCTTCTGAATGATTGCAGTATCCAGTCTGTGTTTTCCCAAGGTAATCTTTACAATCTGGCTTGTATGAAGTACCCACAGGCATGTTCACTGGAGCACTTCGGCAAGGTTGGATGGCCTCAATTGTCCTGGGCTGATGGTGCCTTCCACTGTGTCAGGTGAGAGCCTCCTAGTGTAGCGCTGTGCCCAGCCTTAGCGCCAAGCAGCCAGTCGAAATATGCTGCCTGGCGCTGAATGTCAGCTTCTGCTGTCAGTTGTTGTGAATGTGTTGTACTGTGTGTGCTTATGTGCCCCATAATACTGCCCCCTCCCCTCAACTAAAGCCCTAATCCCCCACAAAACTGCTCCCATCCCTCCCACTAAAGCCCCAATTCCCCACAATACTGCTCCCATCCCTCCCACTAAAGCCCCAGTTCCCAACCATACCTAGCCTATCTCCCACACTAAAGCACTTTTTAACATGACTTCCATTAGAGCTCCAATCCCCATCCCCACAAGACAGACTATATATCCCCCTTCCCACACATTTACTTTGCTTGTGGACACTTCCCCAAGCACAACATGCCTCTACCATGACGTAAACACACTGGCTTCATTGTCAGTATTTTGGCATCTGAACCTAGCCAGTGCTATCAGCACTTTTGGAAAGCAGCCCTGTTTGTTTTACTGTTTTAAAATTGTGTATATACATTGTGGACTACTGCACATGTTGTTTTGTGGAATACATTTTGTTTTGAAAATTTTATTATTTTCGGAAATGTGGGTCGAGAGATTAAACAGGTTGAGAACCATTGCTCTATTACATCCTAAGCGAATGTTTTGTTTTTGTGTTTAATCTACTGATATGAATATTTGATGTTCTAAAACCATTCAAATGTATTAGTCCATAATGATCTATACAATTACAAATCTGCCAGGAGAAGAGTAGAGCATAGTTGTAAGAAACTACTGCATCATTTTTCCACCAGGCATTTTTTCTTTGCTAAATTGCCTCATTGTAGGTTGTTAGATTGTTACCGTTAAGACTAATGACCCTACATGGACTTGCCATTTGTTCCAAACTGCCTATTATGTTTGTACTTGACAACAATTTATGAATCTAGAGATATGTCTTTGCAGTAGCCTCTCTTTATGTCCTAGAGTTGGTGACATCTATTATAATGCCATCATGTTTTATCTGGAAATGTAACTGTATTTTAACAATATAGACAGAATCCTATAATACCTTAAAAAACAAGCTCAGGATATATTTATTTTTTAGTCTTTAATTTGTTATTACACTTCACAGACTGTAGTTATTCATAACAAAATAAAATAAAAATTAATAGGCTGCATTGTGTCTACATTCTTTAGGAACTGTTTGCACTTAAAGGGTGCTATAGGGTCAAAACAGAATGGGGAAACAGGGCAGCTAAACCCCTCCTGAGCCCATCGCATCCCCATCAGATTTTCACCCTTTAGACTTTTTTTAAAACTTACCTTAAATCTGGTGACAGGATCCCTCAGTGCTGGACTGGAAATGCAACAGCAGTCACGTGATTGAAGGGAGGCTGTGCTCTTGAATGTCCAGCCAGTCCATTGGCCCTCAATGTCAGAGCGCATTGAGAACCATTGGTGTGAGCCAAGTCCAAAATCCCAAACCTAAGCTCACTGTTCAGTTTCTGGACTGAACTAAATACCTTGGGAGGCCTGAATGAACTTCCAAGACCCCTTCCAAGACATCATTGGTAGTGATGGTGATGCACATGTGTTCTCTCACAATTTTCTTCTCGCCTTCATCCCCTCAGTTTACCCAGGTATTTAACAGGAAAGAAGAGAGGGAAGAAATTTACAGGCTGGGGAACATGTACAATTAACTTTGAGTTAGTAGAAATCTAGTTTAAGTTGCTAAATGCTTATATTATAATACTATTTTTATTAAGGCTATCTTTAAAAAGTAAATTAAACATTAAAATGTCACTTATAATCATGTATAATGCTATAAGTAACATTCAAACTATAATTATCAAGGGGAAAACGTGGTTTTGTACCACGGTTATACAATAATCCATGTGGTAGAAGTGTCTAAGGCCTGTATTCTGACGTAGAGGCGTATTCCATTCCAGTCAATAATAATGGCTCACAAATGATTAAATTGCGTGCGAGCTGTTATCCATTTGTGGCTCGCTATTAATGGCTTTTTTTCCACCATGCTGCTAGATTAGCAGTATAGCGTCTAAAGTCCACAGGATTTAAGGAAACCAAGTACGACCCTGTGTGAGCTCACATGAGCGTAACGGCACTCGTGCCATGGAAGGACACTTGGAACCATTTGTTCTCATTGTTTCACTACTTGTGGCCAGTGTAACCAGAGTTTCACGATGTCCTCTGCACCATGGTTTTAGAGGGAAGTTTAGGATGTTTAAATTAAGCTTTTTAAACGTAACTGTTAAGTAATTTTACAAAAGCAAACATCACTTCACTTTAGGGTTTGAGAGCCATTATTAATTTCTGAACACCAGTTCATGCCAAGCGGAATGAGCCATGTTGGAGAACCTCGTTTACTATCGATTAGCTGCTAATTAATAGCTCCTTTACAAAGAATAAGAGCCTTTAATTTAAAATAAAATGTCTTTACATCTGGGTTGGAAACGGTCCAGATAACAGGAAGGACACTGGGAACACATAGTTCTTTGTACTGTACATAAGAATAACGAGCTACTAGGGAATAGCTCATTATTTTCCACCTGACCCATTGTTAATGACTCATACACAAAATATAGGAGATGCTAATTTACAATAAGGAGCTAATGCAGAACCATAAGCAAGCATTAAATATAAAGCCAAATATGTAGCTTAATGATGCTATTGAAATACAACCATAAATTGGTAGCTTGGTCAATTTTATTTCGCTTGCCTGATTGATGTGGGATTTCCCTTGTGAGTAATAGCCAAGCTGTGATTTGTTAGCCTTAAATTGGGCGACACATCAAGATGATTCTCTATCAATAGATCTTACGTTTGTGTGTGTGTGTGTGGGGGGGGGTTACATCTACCATGTTCTTCAAGAAGCAAGTAAACTAAAGGAAGATATAAAATAGATCTAAGTTGCTGACAGTAGGTCTTGATTAATTTATGTTTTTATGTAATACTTACATTTTCATATGAGAGGATAATTGGAGCACTAATGGAAGAATAATGTTTTATTCTTCAATCTGGTTTGTATATTGCTTCTGATCAGAAAGAGGAAGTAGTGCTGTCTGAATAATCAGCAAATTATGTGACAACTCCTGTTTTACATTGAGTCCTCATACATTAGGAACTCAATGAATATTTAACAGTTCCAAGATGCTGATTTGTTGACCCAACAATCTACATGTTTGGATATAAATCTAGAAACATACAAAGGACTTGATGTAAGAGAAAATTGCAACATTATTTCAGTTGTTTAACAGTTTCTAGTCTTGGAATAGCAATGTTCCATATAATTATATAGATTCTGACTTCATTGTGTGCACGGGACATTAGGGGCTTTCTGCAACCAATATGACATTCAATTCAGATCTATAACTATCCTGACACATATATTTTAATGAATTTTCAAATGGCTATTTAACAAGCACAAGTGTGTGTGTGTGGGGGGGGGTGTGTATTTCTCATTTAGACATAGACGTGCTAAATTACAATCTTCGCACAAACATTTGCGCCGGCGCAAAAAAACATTAATGCGAGGGGTAAAACCATTTGCGCCGAATCCCGTATTACATAGCGCAACAACCGCATGCAATCGTCTACCGCGGGTGAACCTGTGCGAACCCTGCGTGAGCTTATTGTACTTTGCGTGTTCTATACTTAACATTGTGAGCACAAATGCGAATGTGCGCTGGTACGAGTATGGTATTACAATCTATTTCGCGGTAATTTCCGCAAAGCCTTTGTGCGCATAATTTTATCAACTGCAAAAATCTGGTAATGGCAAATCTGAACAACCTGGCCGAACTCAAATACACCAGCCCATAAAAAAAAAATGCAGCATAGTATAGTTGCTCATTCAACTCATACCAAACCAATAAAATGGAGAAGTTGTGCGTGCATGTATTATCGCTGCAGCATATATGCTCAGATTGACTGTGGCAGATGCAATTTCTTAACGTGAGATAATTGTGGTTCTTAATTCTGATTGGCTGAATCGCGAGAAAAAAACAGTGCGCACGCAGATTTTTGAGCGCGATGGTACTGCGCGAGCAATTGGGCGCCTCCTGTTTGCGCACGTTATTGATCGCCGGATGAAAAGACGCACGAGGACTGTAATTCCAGCGGTGATATCCGCGTGCAAAAGTTTAACGCTTGGTGCAAAAATTCACGCTTTGTTTGAGGGTTTTTGCGCGAAGATTGTAATATAGCCAGAAGTGTTTTTAAAAAAAACAGCCCTTTGCAAAAGTAAATTTTTCACTTTTTTTTTTATTTTTAATTCTTGGCTATGTCACCCCAGGTTAGGTTACCAACTGCAGCCATTACAGTCAATGACTCCATTCATTAATTTAACAGCTGTAGCCACTATTCTCACAAAACTGCAAACGTGGCTTGCAACTTGGCTTTAGGAAATTGTTAATGGGAGGTAATGGTTCCTAGAAGTTGAATAGGAGCCATTGACTGTCAGGATCCCTGGCTGTAGCCATTCTGGAACACCCCCTGGTGGTACACTTCATGTTCTGCTCCTGTCATGCAAACCAGCAATGTAACAGTTAAACACCTGACACACACACAGGCACACAGAATAAAAGGTGCCAGACCTTTGCTGGTTCATTACAGCTCTTGTGCTGAGAGAGTGAGGTGCTGTTAACTCGCTGCTCTGCTGTACCCATCTGTTCCTGTTTATTATTTATGTTTCCTGCAACTCCACCATCATCCTTCTGAGAATCATCCGATCAGTTTATTTCCACATCATCCTCCCTACCCCTTCCCACCTGCTTATCAGTGCAGGACACTGCATCCTGGGCTCATACCCCTGCCATCCAGGTGCCACCCAGGTACCATCCCCACGTTCCTGACATTGACCATGGGCCAGCCAGAGAAAGGTGAGCTATTTCTTGACAGTTTTTTATGCTCAATACGAACCAGGATTAAGAAATGAATACTGGCTCAGGAACCCTGGTCTTAAGTTGTTTTTTTTTAACGACTCAGCAATTTAAAATAGATATACTAAAAACATCCCTTAACCACTGGCCCCATGGTGCAGAGGGTGGGCAGTCTGCTGCCTCCTCTGGCCATGTACAGTACAACACTGGGAACAAATAGTTCCATTGTGTTTCTGTGTCCTGGCAAGACCCCAATTACACAAGCACAGGGTCATGCCTGCCTCCATTAAGTCTTACCAAATCTAGGAACACATACCAGTGGTGCCACTCCAATTCAACTGTGGAGAAGCAAATCTTGACTTTACAAGAAGCAGGTTCAATCTAACCACCAGTTTGTTGATCTATCACTATCATGGAAAGTCTACTCAATCCCACACAGAAGACACCAGCATAGTGTCCTTGGGCAAGACACCTAACGATATGGATGCGCCTACTTCACAGAAATACTTGTACATCTCACAGATTGTAAGTTCCCTTGGGAACAGGGTCCCCCATAATCAAGTCATCATCCATGTGTGGTATTACAATGTATCAACCCCTTTTACATTGATCTTGTAAAGTGCTTCAGAATTTTTATATGGCACCATATAAATAAAGTATAAAAAGTACAACTCTAAAAATTATGTTAGGGTCGTAGTATTGAACCACTCACATGGTTTGGTGCAAACACATGCTCATATTACTTAAAAAAACAATAAGATCCTAAACTATTGTTAAAAAAACCCATCATAACACCTCGTGATAAAAAGAAGTATGTTTCAAAATTGTGGTCAGACTGTTAAAACCTTAGGATGCTAGTTGTTTAAAGCAGAAAGGTAAAGAATCAGGCCTTCATGGGTCTGCAGGTATAACAAAGTAAAGGGAAAAAGGCTATATAGCCCCAACAGTCAAAAACACCCACGAGAAAATATGGAAAGGGGCAGAAGATCTTTACAAACCACACTGTGAGCGCTCAAACCAACAGGCTTATAAGCATTTGGTCACAGGGTTATGGTCACTCACTACAAGCTGTAAATTATCACTCTACGCAGTTCGCTGATCCCACAGCGTCATCAGAAGTGTGGATAAGGTTAGAGAATAACATAGTAAGCATCTGTGTAGAGAGAGAGGAAAAAAATTAGTCCAGGGCAGCAAGTTGGCTAGAATTGGTTTTCCTAATGAAGGCCAGAAACAACTCAGGTGGAGGGCCCTTGACTTGCCCCTAAGGCCATCATGCAAGGAGCTATGTTAGGTGAGTTAAGAAGAGTGGGAAGGTGAGTGGGCGGGGCCAAGAGGAGTATTGAAAAGGAGCACGTGCAGTTGTTAGTCGAGGTTCTGTTGTGGTTATGTTTAAGTGGGTTGGGCGATTGTGTGTTATTTTATTCCCCTTTGTCAAGAGCAGGGGTTGGTAGGCATTGCTGAGGAATGGTTCTTGTTAGGATGCATAATTTGCTTGTGAAAAGGAAGTGAGATAGGAATGGAGTGAAGTTGGGGGTAGGTTTGAAAAGGTTCAGGTAGAAAAGGAGAGAACTCCTACAGCACTGTCTTTAATTTTATATTGTTTATATTGTTATATTTTATATATGGAAGATATGGAAAGCTGTGGCCTATAAAAAATATTATTCCACAGAACATGACGTTGTCAGTGTTACTATTTTTTAGTGGTTACATGGGGTCCTTGCAGGTGAATGGTCACCTCACCAGTGGGCAACTCATGCCATTTGTTTTATAGGTATAATATATTTTAGGTGTGCGTATGAATATCAGAGTTGCAAATCAATTAGACTCCCAGCAATGAGCTTCTAAACTTTATTATTATTACTTGTTTATACAACATATTCCTCAGTGCGGTACAGGGTTTACAGTGATAACATTATTACCATTCATAGTTAGACATGAAGTAGCTTGCATTCTGAAGGGAGGTGGATGGGGCAAAACAAAAAGAGTTGTAGTAAATCATTTAAGGGCAATGTACTAAGGGGATTCCTGTCACTTCCACTTAACATATCCAAAATACAACCTTTTCTAACAGAAGACATAAAATCCATTTTGTAGGGTGTTTAGGATGGAGATATAGGGATCCAAAGGAGCCCCGTCTTTCAATGCAACAGTGGCTAACGTTTTAGATGAGTAATAATGCATAGGAAACAAATTTGTCTATGATAAAGCATTGAGACAAATATATAGACACTATTAATTAATGGAAAATAAAGGAAAAACAGATCGCCATATGCAGGGTTAAGGTTGAGGTTAACTAGCCTTTACAATGCATATGTTATTATATCCCAAGGGAGTAATATGTCAAATTTGCTTTTTAATCATTACTATTGTGTTAGGATGTCAGGGAAGTTTGGAAGACTGTGTACTATCAGGAATTGTAATTGCTTTGATCGTTGATGGTATTTTAGTAGGCTTTTAACGTATTGAAACTACAACAAACATTACGCTTAATGGGACCTTGTGGTATACAGTTTTTAAAGAGATGTCTTCATGCGGGTAATTGGTTACTGATGGCATTCTGCAACAAATACTAAAAAGCAGTCACATCAGCGTATTTTACAAGGTTCAATAGTGAACTGCATGGAGCTCAGCTATTTTTCTCCCACATCCAATATTAGCATGATCTTCAACAAGAGTGAGACAAAGACCTACAGACTAGACATGTGCCTTTCGTTTCTTTCCCGAATCCGACCGAAAATCCACCATTTTTCGTTTTCAGAAGCATCTCCGAAAATGATACTCGCCGTCCGAAATTTCGAATCGGTCCAAAAGAGCGAATCAAAATGATCCGAATCGATCTGGGATGATCAAAAACGGGAAAAAAATCTATGCAATTCAAGACAATGCAATGGGTTAAGGGGCATTGGGCATCTCACAGGGCACAGAGTATGTCCTAATTTTATGAGGTAATGGGCATAGGGCATCTCACAGGGCATAATGTATGTCCCAAGCAAAGGGTTAATGCGGCACTGGGCATCTCACAGGGCACAGCACATGTTCCAGCAAAGGGATAATGGGGGCATCTCACAGGGTCCCCAGTATCTTTTTTTCCAGTTACTTTTTGTTTTTAGTCATTATAAAATGGAAACGAATCGATCTGAAATGTCGAATCATTCAGAAAGAACAAATCGCTAACGATCCGAAATGATCCGAAACGTAAGGGAAAATCGATTTGAAATTATCTGAAACTAAAAATACCACCGTGCACATGTCTACTACAGACTCATAGCAAATGTCAAAGGCACGCATTCGCTATTCTTAAATTTTTTAAAAAATGTGAGCCCTGAGAGTTCTAATGGGTAAGGAAACCAGGAAGGCAGGAAACTTCTGAAAAATTGGAACTACCCGCGAACCTGCTGTCTCCTTGGCAATAGAAGTATAAAAATGCACAGCAGCTGCATGTTGACCTATCTGCTGACCAAAATGGCCACTAACTACCCCCCCAACCTGATAAAATTAGACTAGTGCCGTGGAGAGAAAAGCAAATAGAACATAGGAAAAACCATCACTGTACCTTCAGCACATTTGCAATCACACTCAAAGAGTCAACATTGCATACAAACAAGGACTTTATAGAAAATTGCAAAGTTACTGGTTAGAGTTGGAGCCAAGTGCCAAGCCTTGATATCTGACATGTGTGCTGGAATGTCAAGTGTTGATGAAATGTCAAACTCTTTCGTTAGTTTTTGTCTTCCAGTGACTAACGAGGCATCTAATTTAAAATTAATATAATTGTTCCTACATCACTGTAATAAAAGCAAGTTAACCATTCACTACCACCAGCATTTTTGTTGAAAATGAATACTACTTGAGGCATGGGAGTAAAAATATTTTATGCATGAAATGCATAGCTAACATTTAAAAGTATAAAATTTATTTTTGCGTACTCTTTTTCTAAATAGTTAAATTTAAAATTAAATAAAATTAAAACATCAATTTGTTTATTTTCTAATCAGGTTCAGAAATATTGCTGTGAATAAATGATTTAGGGCAATATTACATACTTAACGCTATGTGAGCGTTTATGTTAGGTTAATTGGCCCTAACGCAGGCTGACCATATTACATTTCGAACGCTAACAGGTTAAAAAATCTGTTAGCGATTTAGAGATTGCACTTTTCAGCACAAGCTTAATGTACTATGCACTCCCTATGCTTGACATGGGGGGTGCAAAGAATTAAATAGCGTTAGGATTACAAAGTCGTAATTACGTCCTGCTGTGGTTAACGCAAAAGTTACCCACAGCTTGGAGCTGGTGCTAACTGAGTCCGCTTCTGCAGAATCAGTTATCACCAGCTACAAATCACCCCAAAAATCAGATACTCACCTCTCATCCCGCGGTGAGAACGGCGGCCTGATCCGCTGCTTCTGGTCGCAGGGAGCAGATTGAGACTGGGGATAAAAAGTCCCCAGCCTCCCTCTGCGATCACTCAGCTGACCTACAAGATTTCATGTGACCTGGCAGTCAAAGCCTCAATGGAATCCTATGGACTCCATGGAGGGGATGCTTGGGACGGCGCATTAGCGTTACGTCGGGTATCCTGAGGCTTAGAGCTGCATTATGTTAAATTATCAAACTAGATGTGAAGACCAGCCATAGCATTGTATATCTTTAGTCTCAATTTATGTAAGTAATTAATAAAGTCGCCTCTAGGTACATATTTACCTCGGCAGAAGCTGCCTGCATATAACATACCACAAACCTAGAGGCGACTTTATTAATTACTTACATAAATTAAGAGTAAAGCTATACAATGCTATGGCTGGTCTTCACATCTAGATTGATAATTTAACATAATGCAGCTCTAAGCCTTATTAATTAATTGCTTACATAAATTGAGATTAAAGATATAGAATGCTATGGCCGGTCTTTGCACCTAGTTTCATAATTTCCACTAGGACTAATTGTATACATACAGAGTAAACATTGATGGACGGTTGATTCCACTGAGATTTAATAGACACTGTATGGGTTAATCAGAGAGAGACGATCTGGCCCCAAAATTTGCCGAACAGGGAATTTCCTGGTACGGTGACATTTCGGGGCCATTCGGCTATTTCAAGAGCAGGCCGTTCATTAGTTCCTATTCGAACTAGTGCCTGTTCGAGGACAGTGAAATCCCCCATAGAGAAGCAATGGTTAAACTATTCAGAGAACATCGAACAGCAGTGAAAAGTTGAAGTGCCTTGTTGTTCGGTGTTTTCATTCAGCAGGTTTATTCAGGCGAACCACATAGGTTTCAAAATTAAAAATATTCCCGTTCTAAACCAATATCTAACAAACCGTTTATTATTTTAATCTGCAGTAAAAAGTCTCTTTATTGATTTTTTTTTTAGAATCTTTTAGGCATTTTTCGGGATTTTTTCTGCAAATTACTATTATTTTTTTTAAAACGGTTTCTTTTTTCTGTAACAGACCTTTTTATTATCATTCATTGGACCTTATATGTAAATTGCAGGCATTTTCGTTCAGTAGTTTTTTTGCTAACAGCGTTTCAATTTTGAGACTTTCAATCGTTTTTTTTTTGTTTTTTTTACCCCGCTCGTGAACTTATCGGCTTTTTCCAGCGGCTGGTCTGTGCTGTGTTCGGCGTCAGCTTGTCGGCTTTTTCCAGCGGCTGGTCTGCCCTGTGTTCAGTGGCTTGTCTGCTTTTTCCGACTTGTTCGTGTTTTTTGTAGCGGTTCTGGCGGGTTTTCGGCGGGTGTGCTGCAGGTTTGCATTGGGTTTTTCCTGCACTTCAGGGACCCTGCGGCGAATGCTGAATTCACCACAGGGTGGGGAACTTTGATTCCTGGAAGTGCAGGGAACGAGAGAGCACTGAAATGTCGTCAACATTTCGGTGCTCTCTGAATAACCCCCTGTATGATTAATTCACCCACGATTACCTTATACATACATTTACTTTTTTCTGTGGTTTTTATTATGTGGAGTACAAGTACAAGGAGTTATAATGATTTAAATTTTTGTGATTTTTCTGTAATATTCTCTGGTACTCCCTTCCAATTTGTGGGGTGTTAGGGGCTTTTATGGCTCATTTCTCCTCAGGTGTTGTGTGTGCCCCTGTACATACAGGGAGATTCCAAATATGTGTACCTGTAAATATATATGATATATTTACCAACTTAGGGCCCTATTACGATGTTGGCTTTAAAACTTGGGTGCAAAGGAGGAAAAACTGCGCACGCAGATTTCCCCTTTGCGCCCGCTTTTTAATGCCACATCACAATGCAGGTGCAAAATATGCTGCCTGCATTGTTTGCGGGCGGTAAAATGCTGGATGTGCGCGGCAGCTCTAAGCGCAGCCGCGAGCATCCACTCGCTGGAGTCCGTAAGACTCCATTGAGTTTCTCCTGGCTGGTCACATGACCAGCCAGATCTCTCCTCGCGAGATCCGGCCAGTCAGCGTAGGGATCCGCAGGGAGAGACTGGGGGGACTTTTTCCCCCAGTCTTTCCCTGCTCCCGCCGGCCGGAGGTGTCGGTTGGAGTCGCAGTCCTCGTCGCGGGACAGAGGGTGAGTATCTGTTCTGTTTTTTATTTTTTAAGCCTGGTGTTAATGGATTCTGCAGAAGCGGAATCCGTTAACACCAGGTTCTGGCTCTGGTTACCTTTTTGCTAACCAGAGCCAGGCATTAATCAGCGCTGGGACTTTGTAATTCCAGCGCTGATTAACACTTTGCGCTCCCCATGTTAAGTATAGGGAGCGCAAAGTGCAGTAACCTCGCGCAGAGTAGCGCAAGGTACCAAACGCAAACAGGTTTTTTAACCCGTTTGCGTTTGGATTGCAATATGCGGTAAATACCGCCGCAAATGTTAACGCTCACGCATGTGAGCATTAACGTTTGCGTGAAGACTGTAATAGAGCTCTTAGTTACTTGAAAATGTTGCTGGTAAAACACAAGGAAATAATTAATTTCATTATTTGTAACATTCTATGAGGTAGACATTTGAAGAGAATACTTATTGCAGAAATATGCATGTTATGCTTGTGGAAAGTAATAATTAGGAAGCTAATTATAGACATAGGTCAATTCTCAATGGAAATGGATTTTGAAATAATTACTGAATGCATGCTTAGGATAAAACATAATGCTACAAAATAGTAAAGGTTAATTGCATTATGTATTGTATGTAACAAGGAATGACATTTAAATCGGGATAATTTCTAAAATGAGTCTTTACGATGACTCTTGCTATTACATAACCTAAATAATGGTGGATCTACTGAACACCTTTAAAAAGCGAAAAAAAAGCAATGACAATTAGTCAAGATGAAATGGATTTTGAGCAACTACTCACAGGCAATCTGCTACCTCAGTGAAGCAGTCTGCCCACCAATTCCTGCACGCAACGGTCATTTGCGCCTGGCTTTGCGCTTCGGATTTGCGCTCGAAAAGACATGAAGGCTGAAAAACTGCGCTCAGATCGTAATAGCGCGCGCAGATTAACACGGTAACGTTTTTCTGCGTGCGCAAAAAAATTGCGCTGCGCTAGCGCATTTGCGCGAAGATTGTAATAGGGGCCGTTATTTGAGGTATAATTAACTGGTTCAGTGGAGAGAACACCTAGGAAATGTGTATGTACATTCCCTCTGTTCACAGGGGACATTTCCCATATATCCTCCACTACATTTACTTTCCCTCAAGATCCCACAGCAAGTGGTATCTTCTTCCTAGGCAAACCAGTCAGAAGACTGTTGGCATCGCCAAGGAAATTCCAGATGTGGGGCTTAATTTGTGGGGAACCCTGGATGAACAAGATCATGGGGCTCTTGGTTTTTAACTGTTGGCCTTCCAGGACCTATTTGAATGTATTCCGTACCTCACATGGTGTAAAACCAAAAATATTAATTTGAGATTATTGCCATAACACTATCATGCAACTAGTTAGTAAATGGGGATTTGAGTACTAGTAGTATCTTGTTTTCAGCACAGTGTTCTGTACGTGGTCTTGGACCTGAGCTCGCCTCCTCACTCGTCTGTTCTCATATGCACTTTGCATTTCGGCACCTTCTGATTTACAAATTAAGTATTGGCCAGATGACTGGTGACATCATTGTGTAAGTACATAGTAACACACCAAAAGCCTTAACCCCAGCAGATCCGTAAGGGATATGGAAATGTAGCAGTGGAAGCTTAAGTCCCCAACTTCTTCACATACCTAAGTCTTAGAACTTTCGCAATGGGTGTGTTATAACACATTAAAAACAGACATACCCCAAAATGCTTGCATCATTTTGCTCTTGTCTATGATCAAACACAGGTGACACTAGTGCACCTTGACATTTCTGAGTGCGGTCTCCCTGCTTGTTCGCTGTTCCTGGATGATTTGGCACAATCCACATAAGCAAAATGCAGTTTTCCTTTGGGTGATGTAATCATTTAGGGAATGATAAGCTTTCACGAATCACCTTCATATGAGACAATCATCATTTAAGTGCCTATATGGTGACAGTATGACCATTTTTAACAAATGAATACAAAGAATATTACCAATTTGTCAAGCAACTGCATAGTCTGCACAGCACCCACATATCAGTTTAATGCAATGCCTTTATGACAATTTAGATGTGTCCCTGTTTCTAGTGATATATATATATAATTTGAAACTGTGCTTAAACTTTCAAGTCAACTCATGTTAAATGTATGGTATAAAATATATTCTATCATGTGAGTAAAATGGTAAATAGGAATTTTCAGTTAAGTAACGAGTTGTCTATATAGGAAGGCATTTTAGTGATAGATGTACTAGGTAAAGGATCTCCTATAAACAAACTTTCCCTCTGACTACCTAGATCTCCTATAAACAGATTAAAATCAAGGTTTCCCTCTGAATATCTAGAAAATAATAAAATCATATATAGCAACCATACATATAGCACAATGAAGATTAGACAATAGTTTAAAGTATTTATATTGCAGTCCAATTAAATCTTCTCAAAACAAATGTGAGGACTCAGTGTGTTCATGCATTAATGTATCACAGAAAAAAACACAAATGATTTCGTTCATAATTGGATTTGTGATTTCTCTTCCTCGATCTTGAGTTGGTAGGATGATTAGACATTTTTCATTGTGATAATAAACATTAAAATTATCAGCGTAACTGGATCCAAAGTGGAGAATCTCTCACTTTTAAAATGCAGTAAAGGAAGATAAAAATGTAGTTGTGTGAGTGAAGAAAAAGCTCCTATCAAAATAGCGTAAACGTATTGAAATCAATGTAGCAAATCACCATTGTCATTGCTTGAAATGCTGCACGATTTTCTATTGATTTTTTTTGCAGGCTTGTTGATGAACAACTAAATTCCTGGTGTCTGGTGTGGCCAAGATTCAGTGCTCTTTTAGCTTTGTGTTTTGTTTGAGCTTTTAAATACTGTCCAGGATCAACAACGAAATTAAAAGGTGATCATAAAAAAAGGCTTCAACACATTCAAGACATTTCAACACATCTTTGATTTAATGTATTATTTTAAACGTCCATTTGTGATTTGAAGATTAGTTTTGCTATATATTGTTATGGTGGATCCATGCCTGATGCATTCTCTTTCATTAAAACTTGTATCAAATACAAAATTATCTTCTAGCATTTTTGGGCGTAAGGAGCTTTTCGACCTGGCTAGAGCAACTTTTAATTGTGGACTGAGAATAGTGCATGCGTCAACCTGTACGGTGATTACATTCCTTCTCCAGGGGAAGTTTCTATAATTAAACCAGGGGGGACGACTATGCAGGTATTTTTCTGTTGATGTAATGAATGTTCTGTGATATTTACTAGTTTTAAGATTCCTTAAATCTAAAACGGGTTTTTTATCCAAAATTTGATTTTATTGAAATAAATTGCCCTGATAGGAAATAGCAAAGTTTGAGCCGGCCTCACACAACTTACCTAAATGGTATCTGAATACAACTACATGCAGTATGTCTTAGTAGTATCTTCATCTGAGTTATATGGCTGTGTATGGCATCAGTGAGTATTTAGGTCTGCGGGCGTGTTTTTGCTGGGACCTGCTCGATTCGCAGGGACAGGCAGAGCTTGTGCCAGAATACAGACTGCAGAACATTGCTGTGCGGGGTCCATCAGGAGTCACATGAGCAGCAGGAGGACAGACCCTGTGCGGCAATGTTCTGAGGAGAGTATGATGAGCGCAGTTGGCGATCCGACATCCACTCTACAGGTCACGGCTACTGCGAACCGAACACTAGCTCTTAGACAAAATTGTTAGTGCCCCACTCAAAATAGGCTTGTGCACTGATTTTTTTTTTTCGGTTCGATTCGATTTTTCGGATTTTTAAACTTTTCGATTCGGCTCGTTTCGACCGATTTCTGTTTCGATTCGGTTCGGCTCGACTCGTTTTTCGTGTACATTTTTTTTCGGAATATTGACCATTTTTCGTATTTTCGTGTCACTTAGCTCGTTTTTTGTATCGACTTTTCGCATTTTTGGAAATTTTCGTTTTTCGGAATTGTAAATGGTTTCGGAATATCGACCATTTTTTGTATTTTCGGGTCACTTAGCTCGTTTTTTATATCGACTTTTCGTATTTTCGGAAATTTTCGGTTTTTTTCGGAACGTCTGTTCTCCTCGTTTCAAAGCAATAAATTTCGATTTGACACATTTCAAGTACATTCGAAAATTCCGAAAATATTTCGTTTCGGCTCGGAAAACTTTTCGGATCTAAATATTTTCGCAAAATCGGCCGCATCCGAAAATACGGATTCCGAAATTCCGAAACCCGAAACGCACATCCCTAACTCAAAATGCGAGTCTGGATCCTCCCTTGACTAGATGTAGAATGTAAAGTATTTATCAGATGCTCTATGCTGATGTTACAACCCATTAAATTTTTTAAAAAAAACTCAAACATGAAAATGAATTTTAAAAATATTCAACTCCCCTGCAACTATATATTATAAAAAGGTAAGTGATATTACATTTGGCTGTCTAATGATATAAGCCAGAGCTAGCACCATTGATACCCAAGGAAGAAACAAACAAAAAATTATTATCTTCAGTGATTTGGGATGTGTATAAAAATAGAACAAATTATTTTCCTCAGAAGAGGAAATCCAATATCAAATATTGACTGTAGTACATAACCAATACAAGAAAATGGAAACAGAGGAAAAACAAAGTAGATCTTCATTTTATAAAATGTGACAACCAACAATGAACAAAAGCCTTCTTCTTTATTTTATTACTCATGGTGCCAAACATATTATTTCTGTCTTGAACAATTGGTCTTAGAACAAATCATAATTTCAGTTTTCACAAGGTCACAAGAAGAATGTTCTTTTCAGACAGTACAGAGGTTACCATTTTCTGTTACTTTGTAAAGCACTATTAGAAAAGGAAAGCAGTCATAATAGTCTTTTTTAGTTAAATAGCAAATATTTTGCATCGTTGGAAAAAAATATATACAAAAGAAAAATATATATTACTTTGGCCAGAATACAGAACATCTAAAAGGGCATTTCTCAAATGCTCATTATCTGACAAAATTTTCCTATATTTTACATCTTGTTTATAAATGCAGCTACTCAACTTATCACTATTCATGAAGTTGAACTACATAACTTTGCAATGGTTGTGTGTTATAAAATATACATTCTAATATTTGGTGCGGGTTAGACGTTTATGTTTTTTGATATAAGGTTATGCTTGAATAGACTGTGTCAATTTGTAAATATGCTTATAAATATTTACAGAGACACCAGAGCCTTGATGTGTTACATTCACCATGAAAGCTGCCAGTCAGCAGCTGCAGGAGAACCTTCCAGTGTTTAGGTGCACCTCATTTCAAATATTAACATCACAGTGATTTTTTGCATGAGCGGAATTGTAATACTCAACAATGCTTCTCGCAGAGAAACATCTGGTTGGCATGTGAGTTACACATGCCCCAATCAACTTCAGCCATTCATTCATCTTCCTGTCACAGCATACCTGCTGCCAGAAGAAAGATGATAAGATGACAAAATGGGACAAGTTTGAAATTATGAAAAAGATATTGTGTCAGTATAGTACAGGATAACAGCAACTCTTTTATGTTTTGTTTTTAGGATGAAAAGATAAGATGCTCATAATCAATATAAATCCTTTAAATTGCCCGAGTCGACTTCCCGGGTCCAACAGAATTTTTCTTTAAAACTTTGTTTCGCATGAACAGATTCATTAGGGACAGTAAAATATTATCTATATATTTTTTTATTATAATATGAACTCAATGTTTGATGTACAGACTAATGGATGGTTAAACTATTTTATTTCACCATTTCAGTAACGCTATTAATATTAGCAAAGAGCTGCTGAAGCACCAAAGGACAGTGCCACTCAGGGGGTGAAGAGAAGGAGTCACCCAAATAACCACAAGAGATTTTTGAGTGCACTCTTAGATATTTTATATAGTATAAATAGAGGAACGATCACTTTATCTTAAGAACTCTTCTTTTCAATAAGGGTCGATGTTGTATGACCACAGGATACTGCACGACCACAGGATATTATTCGCCCACATCCAATGTCATCCCGGGAGGTTTATAGTGTGACACGTGAAGATTATTGATGAGATATCGGTAATCCACAGGAAGGTGCGTAATATACGCCAAAACCACTGATCCAAGTATAACAATTATTTATTGTCTTTCATGACTTTCTCAAGGATTATCCTTGAGAAAGTCATGACAGATGAAACGCGTTGGATTATGCTGTTAATTTTGCTGATTTTTTTTTATTGTTTTTAATTTTTAATAAATAATTGTTATTACTTGGATCAGTGGTTTTGGCGTATATTACGCACCTTCCTGTGGATTACCGATATCTCACCAATCTCCACGGATCGTCCTATAAACCTTCCGGGATGACATTGGATGTGGGCGAATAATATCCTGTGGTCGTGCAGTATCCTGTGGTCAAACAGCATCCTGTGGTGATACAACATTGACCCTTATTGAAAAGAAGAGTTCTTAAGATAAGTGGATCGTTCCTCTATTTATACTATATACAATATCTAAGAGTGCACTCAAAAATATCTCTTTTGCAGTAACGCTATTAACATACTTGGGCGTTTACAAAAAGAAAATATAAACGGATATCTAAAACTACTATGTGGCAATATCCAAAGCTCCCCATGTCCTTAATTCTAAGCATAATTTTGCATATAAAGTCTAAAGAAAATCCCCTCCTTTAACATAGCAGCAAGCAAATAAGCGGTTTCTGAAACGTTATCCGCCAATAGCACAAGGAGCATGTTTTGGCCTTTGCAACAATTTGAAAATAGCTATGCCAATAAAAAATAGGTGTTGATCCCTGGCAAAGTACTCACTTTGATTTCATCAAACATTAATGGCAGAGACTACTTACGCAGGCCTTCGACCTCATTCAACATCACATGTTATATCATTAATGTTTTAGTTTGCACTCATTCCTAATGCAACTCTGATAAAAGCTATTTTACATTGAAATGCGTTAAAGTGAATATAATTGTTATATATGTTCGGTGTTGAGAGGATAAAGTATACAGCATCACTAGCTCTAAAAGCACCACTGGAAGAATCCAGTCACTCGTAAAGTACTACTACTAGAATTAAATTGGTTAATTTTTTTGTTTTAATTGCAGCACATATTTAGTGATACACAAATTAATCCTGTTATTCATAAATTAAATGGTTCTGTAAGAGATAAATGATCCAATACATTTTACATATATACTGAAGGGTTACTGTAATTGAGCAGATACTCGAGTATACCGCTAGATTTCGGTGACAAAAATTTACCTTAAAATTGGAGGGGTGTTTTTATATTCGAGACATCTGCATCGCGTGTAAAAAATAAATAAAAAAAATCTTTACTTGCTCATGGATCCCAAGTCTCCCTGACTATCGTCGGACGACGCGGTGGATGAGAGCCTGCCTGCTGGAGCCGGAGGTCAGAAATTGACACCTCCCAGCATGCTGGCTATTGGTGAATGATTCACTGTGTTGGTCATCTCGCTCCGCCAGCCATCTTATTGCAAGTAACAACTACAATCATTCTAGAGCAGTGCATCCTGGCCTGAGGGGTAGCCTGAATGTGTTAAGAGAACCTGGAAGGATTTTAATGGTTTGCCAGTTCAGTATACTTTTATAATTTTGCTCCTCGCTTTATAATCGCGTCTTGAGTATTCTCTCATCTCCATAATAAATTTCTATCTATTGCGTTATATTCGGGTCGCGCTATACTCGAGTATCTAGGGTAATAAATAATCAGAAGAAAGGGACATATTGATGAGCTCCTTCTCTGAATCAAAGTTTCTAATGAAGATCTGACTCGCAAAGACAAAACTAAAGTGGAATAATTTGTATAAAATGCATCCCTTAGTGACCATCTTTTACCTAGCTTTACTTTCTGCAAGTTATGTATTTAATTTCGGTAAGAAGAGAATGCATTTATAATATGGATGTGAAAGAAAATAAAAATAAATGAAGTTAAAAATAAATTTAATCTTTTACAGTATTTTCAGTCTCAGACAGCATTTAAAACACATCTTCATGTATGGTTACAAATAAAAAAAGAATGACCAGCAACTTAAATATTTTTGAACGGATCTGAAATTAGAAATATTCAGTATATTGTGTCTTCTAGTTTGACTTTTGTGACATTAAAACCGAAAAAAACAGAATGTTATTTTCATAAACAAGGTTCTGTAACATAAATATACATATACTGTATATACAATTAAGACTGCTGTATGGCTGCGATGTTCATTCTAGATCAAATTCTTGACAGGCTTTTACAAACAGAAACAAATGATATAGCAAATAATTCAATAGTAATTTAATTTTAACACCTTCGCTACCAAGTGTTTTTCGATAAATCCACCCAGTAATTTTATGGGAAATCACTCTTTACATAGGGTAAGTTTATACAGATGCATCACTTCTGTGCTCCCTCTGCTGGCCATAAGGCATGCACATAACAGCTTGGGCTCCCTGCTTCCTTTAAGGAAAAGAGGATATCAAAGCCTTTCAAATAACATCAACAGATTAGAGGCACATTCTGGAACCCACCTGCAAACAAATTTAATTTGCAATAAACAATATTCCTTTCCATTGCTCCATAGTAAAACCAGATCAACTCTACTTGATCTAACACTCCTGCTAGAGCTTTGGCAGATTGAGTATACTCGATCATGGCAGTATAGGTGTTAAAATACAATTAGCTTTACCGTGCAATGTCATTTATAGTCTCCACATTTCAAAATGTGCTTCATGCGCAAAAAATATATATAATGTTAAGCGAAAGTTATCGTTGCATTATTTTGTTTTAAATTAAAAATAAAGCCATGGTCAACTTTATAAGCACATTGCTTGATGGATACCATTATGAAGTAATACAAATATCATCTAAGCGTCTTATAATATAAAAAAATTTGACTTTATATTTGCCCTGGATTTACCTCTATTTATTTTTTGTCACCATAAATCAGCCATATGTGAAATATTTTTGGAACAGGGACATCAAAAATTAGACTAGACTATAATTAACATAGCAAAATCAAATCAGTTCTGAACAATATTATGTTTGTTGTCCCCCATAATTGTGGTTGTTATCAAGTGACATGTAACTATTGCTTTAAGGAACAGGGTTACAAATCTAAGTTTATTGCACAGTTTTTATTTTTAAATTACTACAAGCACATGGGGAGATCTATAACATAATGGGATTTGGGCTTTCTTTCCATTGAACTGTATTATGGTTTGGAATCACATCATTTCATAGCATAAACAGTATTTTAAGTACAATATAAACTACCCTCTTTTCTTCACCATCTTCAATAACGTGAAAACTAAACAAACGAATCGGCTCGCAGATAATTACATTTACTTCCACTTTTGTCAGACAAATGGCAAACATATTTATCACTGACATTATAGGGATACTTGTCTTTACAATCAACAAGCCTCCTTAGCAGATTTCTTTATCTCAATGGAACATTCAAGTAATATCACAAACCGTTCTCTCACTACCTTTGGTAGAATGCAAATATTAATAATTCATTCAGGAATTAAGACATATTTCTTACCATATTTATTGATGACACGGGCCCAATGCTATTGACGTAAATGTCCACATCAATTACAGTTGGCTTAACTAGAAAACAGAAAAAGAAAAGAATGGAATGTATATTTCTTTAGATCTGAAGCTAAACCAGAGTGATAGAAAAAAAATTAAACAAACAAAAGCACTTATATTAGTGGAAAAGAAAAAAAAGAAAAAAAATAATAATTGAATTTTGAGAAAATATTTCTACTTTTATTATTTTATTGTAATTTTCCAGCTTCTGAATTTGAAGTTAACCCATAGTGATACATGAAAACTCTCGTTGCAGTACACAAAAACTAAAAATGAATTCAGAGAAAATAATTCCGTTTTTAAAGAATTTGTTTTGTAAATTTTCAGCTTTTTGAACACAGACATTCAAAAATAGCAGTAATAATAATTAACAGAAAAAGAGAGTGAGAGCGATAATTTGAGGAGATGGGGATTCTGTCGGGGGAAAAAAAAGAGTCATGGATTATTAAGAGTGTTAAGGTAGAAATTGCTGGAATTCAGATTTCTAACATCAAAAATCTAACGTGCAATCCATAATCTACACAAATCTAGGATTCAGTTATTGTGAAATTGATTGAACCCCTTCACTAGCAAGGCATTGTCCAGAAAACCACTCTCAGAAACTAGTGGTTTTATGGAAAAAATATTTTTATTCAACTATTCAGTAAGAAATATTCTAAAGGTTTCGTTACTGTAGCAGCCTATTTTTTTTTTTTACACAAAGGATTTTACCAGGAAGGATACATTGAGATTTCTCTCATTTTCAAATATGTCCTAGGTGGCGAGTATGTACCGTTAGGTGTCTTGCCCAAGGACACTTCCTGGAGAGGTGCTCTTGCCGGGATCAAACCTGTGTCTCCACTGTCTCTCTCCACGGTTATAGAGCAGTGATGGTACCTCTAATCCACCCGGCCGGTACACAAGCAGAGCTCCATCAGCTGGCTAAAAGAAGCCAAGTCGGCAGCTGGGAATGTGTGTTTTAGTCAATAAATGTAGCACAGTCAATGTTGCATCCAAAAAGTGCTATATAACAGTTGCACACAGCAATAAATAATATTTACAGCATATTTACAGCAATATTCACAATACCAAATCAACCGTGTGGACCACTTTTATGAATGTCTCCATCTTAAAAATAAACTATTTCTACCACAGCACAGGTCAACCACTTACGAAATATATTATGGTTTGGGTAAACTAGTCAAATGGAGGTTTATTTTCCCACTGATGAAGGGTATGGGTTATAGGGAGGATAGTGTCCCTTCTATATAGTTGACTTTTTAGAATGGGATGGACGCCAGGTGACCCAGGCTATCCCGAAAGGGTTTTACATGGATTACTACATGCAATAAAAGATTTCACAAAATCTTCACCAGAGCCTGGCACCATTTTCTATCTCACAAAAAAGAGCTGTTATTGTGAGTTAAGAGTTATGAGTTATTTGCAAAGACCATTTTACAGGCAATAAGGATGGAAGTCCAATCGATGTATTGATTTTTGCACAATATTCCTCAGGTTAAAAATAGAGTATATTATTTTGTTCTTTTGTGGCCCTGAAAAAGTCAGTTTAACTACAGAAACAGAATAGCAAATCTGGATTTGTTTTTCACTTAGCCAGTTTAATGGCTTTTCATCATTTGATAGGAAGGTATCATCTAGAAATTAGTCAAGGTTAGGGAGAAAAGAAAACATTGCAAAAACATTCGGAGAACGAATATAATTTTTTACTTTCAGATGTTGTTCCAAACAAGCCAGGGGCAAAGAAGAGGAGATAAAGGACACTCCTGACTCATCTCATTTGTTATTATGAAATATTGTTAGAAAAGAAACCTGCGTGCCACACGTGGGCAAACAAGTTATTATAGAAAACTACAATTCCAGCGACAGAACCAGATTGGAAGTTAGAAATGTGCTGGACCACATCCCCCACAAAAAAAAAATCACAGGGCTGAGAGCACGTTATAAAGGATCCAATACACAATCAGGGTTATTCAGAGAGCAGTGAAAAGCTGGAGAATAACTGGAGAATGGAAAATTCTAGGTCAAAATAGCCAAACCAGAAAAATTCTCCCATTCATCTCACTTTCCAAATCGGCTTTTTTGACCTAGCATTTTCCATTCTCCAGCCATTCTCCTTCTTTTTACCGCTCTCTGAATAACCCTGAATGTGTTGAATGGGAACAAATGGAAATTAAAGTACCTTTCATAATACAAGTTTAGCAATACATCTAGAAAAAAAAGCACACCTTGGGTTGAGACTTTACCCATGTTGCTAGTATTTATTTTGTAATGGAATGAGATAAAACGGTGTTTTGAAGTTAATTATAGGATCCTTGTTTGCCGAAAAAAAAGTAAATGTCCTCCAATGGATGATGCAAAGAAGAATGAGATCCTAAGTTACATAAGAAGGTGCAAAAAAAATAGCTTTTGGCTATGTCGGCATTTATTTTGCTAAAAACCTGTTTCATGTCTGCAGCTCAGTCTGACTAATAAGTGGATTGGAGTATTTGCATAATGTTTGCCAAGAATGGAACATTCAGATCAGACAATAGCTCAGAGAGGTCCTATGAGTTTGATGCCAGTGTTTAGGTTGGACATATATATATATATAAAACATTGAAAGAATACAAGTATAGAATACACCGGGAGGGAGCACTCAACCTTTCCTAAACATAACGGGCAGGTGCTTCTCATGACAAATAGACACAGAACAAGGGGAGAGCACTCCATGACAAAAACTACACCTTCAAAGCCTCACAAATTAAAATGTAAAGACATTCACAGTTTTCACCCGAATGTTACTTTATTTTTTACAAATTGTTCCACAACCTAACTAGGTAATAAATGCGAGTTTAGTTCACAAAATATGATCATATCTTGAGTAAGCCTGTCTCAGTGTCAATGTATCCCCTCGCGACAGGTGCTAGTAGAAAACAGCCCATTGATTTATAAAACCATCAAAAAAAAAAAAAGGATTTGATTAAAAACTTGAATGTCTTTGTTTTGTGAAGCTTTGATGAAGTATTTTTTATAATGGCGTGCTCTCCCCTTGTGTACTGTATAAATACAGTTGCAAGAAAAAGTATGTGAACCCTTTGGGATTACGTGGAGTTTTGCATGAATTGGTCATAAAATGTGCTCTGATCTTCATCTAAGTCACAACAATTTGAAAAACACAGTCTGCTTAAAATAATACAACACAAACATTATATGTTTTCAGGTTTTTATTGAACAGAACATGTAAACATTCACAGTGCAGGGTGGAAAAAGTATGTGAACCTTTGGACTTAATAACTGGTTGACCCTCCTTTGGCAGCAATAAACTCAACCAAACGTTTCCTGTAGTTGCAGCTCAGACCTGCACAACGATCTGGAGTAATTTTGGACCACTCCTCTTCACAAAACTGTTTCAGTGTAGCAATATTCTTGGGATGTCTGGTGTGAATCGCTCTCTTAAGGTCATACCACAGCATTTCAATCGGGTTGAGGTCAGGACTCTGACTGGGCCACTTCAGAAGGCGTATTTTGTTTTGTTGAAGCCATTCTTTTGTTGAATTACTTGTATGCTTTGGGTCATTGTCCTGTTGCATCACCCATCCGCTGCGGAGCTTCAGTTGGCAGACAGACGGTCTTACGTTTTCCTGCAAAATGTCTTGATAAACTCTGGAATTCATTTTTCCATCAATGACAACAATCCGTCCAGGCCCTGATGCAGCAAAGCAGCCCCAAACCACGATGCTCCCTCCTCCATGTTTTACAGTGGGGATGAGGTTTTGATGTTGGTGTGCTGTGCCTTTTTTTTCTCCACACATAGTGTTGCGTGTTTTTTCGAAACAACTCAATTTTGGTTTCACCTGTCCACAGAATATTTTGCCAGTAGTGCTGTGGAACATCCAGGTGCTCTTTTGCACTTCAAACGTGCTGCAATATTCTTTTTGGACAGCAATGGCTTCCTCCGTGGTGTCCTCCCATGTACTCCATTCTTGTTTAATGTTTTCCTTATTGTATTGTACAGAGATTTCTGTAAGTCTTTAGATGACACTCTAGGATTCTTCTTTACCTCATTAAGCATTCCGCGCTGTGCTCTTGCAGTCATCTTTACAGGACGACCACGCCTAGGGAGAGTAGCAACAGTGCTGAACTTTCTCCATTTGTAGACAGTCTGTCTTACCGTGGACACATGAACATCAAGGCTTTTGGAGATACTTTTGTAACCCTTTCCAGCTTCATGCAAGTCAACAATTCTTGATCGTAGGTCTTCTGAGAGCTCTTTTCTGAGAGGCATGGTTCACATCAGGCAGTGCTTCTTGAAACCAGTAAACCCAAAACTGGTGTGTGTTTTTAAAGAGCAGGTCAGCTTTCAGCAACACATCTAATAATATCACACTGATTGGACTCAAGGTTGGCTCACTCCTGGCTCCAAATAGCTCTTGGAGAAGACATTAGGCTAGGGGTTCACATACTTTTCCCACCCTGCACTGTGAATGTTTACATGTTATGTTCAATAAAACACATGAAAACATATAATGTTTGTGTTGTATTATTTTAAGCAGACTGTGTTTTTCAAATTGTTGTGACTTAGATGAAGATCAGAGCACATTTTATGACCAATTCATGCAAAACTCCACGTAATCCCAAAGGCTTCACATACTTTTTCTTGCAACTGTATACATCCACCAATCTATTTAAAAAAATTTTTAGTACAACAGTTTTATGTTGGGCCTGACAGATGGTTAAGATCAGGGCCATGGCAAGCATTTCTGCCACACTAGATAAAATAACATTTTGTGACTCCATTTTCCTCAATGCTGCTGTGCTCGCATCAAAAGAAGGGGCAGAATCTGATGCCTAAAAATGAAGGAAAAAAATGGATCAGAAGGTTAGGGTTTAGGGTTAACTCTGACCGTACATGTAACCCTTGCCTTAAATGAAGCTCAGAAGGTAACCTAACCTTCATTTCTAAACTTAATCCTAAACTCAAACCCTAATTTCTAACACTAAACCTAACCCTCATTTGTAACCCTAAAACTGGAGCGCTGAATTTGGCCGTAGGCAAATGCTACGTGTTTGACCGCAGACACGTTGGAAAGGCGTCCAATTCGGCCACGTCGGAATAAGAGCATCATTGTTAAAGAGGAGTCTTTTAAAATGCATGCTATGCTTTTTTTCCATTTGATGCATCTAAAACATGCATCTTTCCAATGGGACAGCCATGGATGCAGGCCACACACTCTGACCCTTTGTACTCCTCCATTCTCCCCTCCACAGAGAACGTCATCCCTGTTCGATTCCAAGCTCTTTATAGATAGGAATGTTGAAGAAGATATGCCACACTCTGCCTTGGTTATCTCCTCATACTGACACAAGAGATAGTGGTCTGTGCTTTTAATGATTCTTAGAATGTAATGCATCACTTCTGTACCCTATGTTTTTCCTGTCCACATTCCTGTTACTTCACTCATGTATTTTGGGAGTAATTGATATACAGTCAGGTCCAGAAATATTGGGATATCAACACAATTCTAACATCTTTGTCTCTATACACCACCACAATGGAGTTGGAATGAAACAAACACAATGTGCTTTAACTGCAGACTGTCAGCTTTAATTTGAGGGTATGTACATCCAACTCAGGTGAACGGTGTAGGACTTACAGCAGTTTGCACATGTGCCTCCCACTTGTTAAGGGACCAAAGGTAATGGGACAATTGGCTTCTCAGCTGTTCCATGGCCAGGTGTGTGATATTCCCTCATTACCCCAATTACAATGTGCAGATAAAAGGCCCAGAGTTCATTTCAAGTGTGCTATTTGCTTATGGAATCTCATCAGTGAAGCATGGTGGTAGTAGTGTCATGGCGTGGGCATGTATGGCTGCCAATGGAACTGGTTCTCTTGTATTTATTGATGATGTGACTGCTGACAAAAGCAGCAGGATGAATTCTGAAGTGTTTTGGGCAATATTATCTGCTCACATTCAGCCAAATGCTGCAGAACTCATTGGACGGCGCTTCACAGTGCAGATGGACAATGACCCAAAGCATACTGCAAAAGCAACCAAAGAGTTTTTGAAGGGACAGAAGTGGAATGTTATGCAATGGCCAAGTCAATCACCTGACCTGAATCCCAGTGAGCATGCATTTCACTTGCTGAAGACAAAACTGAAGGGAAAATGCCCCAAGAACAAGCAGGAACTGAAGACAGTTCCAGTAGAGGCCTGGCAGAGCATCATCAGGGATGAAACCCAGCATCTAGTGATGTCTGTGCGTTCCAGACTTCAGGCTGTGATTGACTGCAAAGGATTTGCAACCAAGTATTAAGAAGGGAAAGTTTGATTTATGATTATTATTCTGTCCCATTACCTTTGGCCCCTTAACAAGTGGGAGGCACATCTGCAAACTGCTGTAAGTCCTACACCGTTCACCTGAGTTGGATGTACATACCCTCAAATTAAAGCTAACAGTCTGCAGCTAAAGCACATTGTGTTTCATTCCAACTCCATTGTGGTGGTGTATAGAGCCAAAGATGTTAAAATTGTGTCGATGTCCCAATATTTCTGGACCTGACTGTACGTACAGACACAATATTGTAGCTGTAGTGGCCATTCTTCAAAAGAGGTTACAACTTAAAATGCAGATACATTTCTTAACAGTAACTTTGCTGAGATAATTGCAGCATATAGAGCTATTGACTATATGGCTCATGTAATTTTAGAGCCCAAAGTGGGATTTACATATATGAAATGTATTGCTTTGAGGTTTCAGGTGTTCTTTATCCTCTAGATTGTAACCTCGTTTGAGCAAGACCCTCTACACCTCTTTCCCATCCTTATGGTTTTTTAATTGGGTTCTGCTCCCATTGGTTATTTTAACCCCTTCACTGCTGAGCCATTTCATCTCTGTGTGCTAAGATAATTTTTACATTTTTTGCTCATCATGTTTAAACGTGATTTGAAGTCATGTTTTATTATACGACCCAGACATATTATATATCCTTTTTTTCATTCATAATATATGTATATCTCGTGCCCTGCCAGAATGGTTTAACAAAAAATGGAAATTTCCAATCATCTACACTCAGCGATGGCGCCCAAACGCGGTCCTCAAGTACCCCAACAGGTCAAGTTTTCCAAAAAGTTGAAGGAAAGCACAGGTGTTCTGATTTGCTGCTCAATGATTGCATGATTTAGTTTGCATTTCCCCGAGGTAACCCTTAAAACCTGGCCTGTTAGGGGTACTTGTGGGCCGCGGTTGGAAACCTCTGATCTACAGCATGTATTTTTTTTTTTCACATTTTACCATCCGATCCTTTGCAGTTATAAATTCTATGGGTACGCTTGTAAAAAAAAATTAACTATGGGAACACGTTACTTTACTTGAGAAATTACATGACTTTAGCTAAAACTGAAAAAAAATTCATTAGTGCAGCATCATTGTTCACATTATAATTGAAATATGAACAAAAGTGCTGCATTAATAAAGAAAAAGGAAATCCAAATCCAAAGGAAATCCCTTGGCAGCTAAGGGTTAATTCTCCCAACTGAAGTATTCATGCCCATGCACAATGATGAAGTCAGTGGGTTGGGGGAGGCCCTGGAGGCTTGGCTGACATACCAGATGTTAAGCCACCTCCCGAAGAAGGCCACGATCAGGGGATGAATAGAGACATTAATGGAAAGGTCAGACTGTGACCTTTCCAGTGATGGCTCTCTTGAACCTCAATCTCTTCCTGAGCGCCTTTCGGCACTCTTCCGGCTTTGCCGGGGGTGGGCTGAAAAGGACATCATCACACCCGTTGCGATGACGTCAGTGCGCTGGGAAGGGGTATAAAAAAGTACTTCAAGGAAGTCAGGCAACCATGGGACCCTGGAGAGAAAAGTGAGTATTCAGAGGAATGCCCCTCTTTCCGGATGACATGTGGGGAACACCCTCCACATATAGCGGGGAATCCCCATGACATTCACTAAACTTTGTCTGCATCCAAGGAGTTAAAGAAACTGTGGGCGCTATATAAATAATGACAATGATAAATAAGAATTATTATTATTAGAGGTCTCTGTTTATGGCTTAATAACCAGTTTAAATTGAGATGTGTAAATACTTAAGCTTTTCATCACAATTTTAATTGCATGTAATAAGATGGTTCCCTGGGTCTTCATCAGTCAGGACACCCAAGGTTTTTTGCATTTTATAGTCAAGACAATTGCAATATTTTAACCCAAATTCCTTTTGATTTCTATGCCAAAGAGCCCTAGTGAAAAATATTGGAAGCATGTTTTACGTTGTTATTTTTAATCACTCCATTAACCCTTTCACTTCCACAACACTTTTTGGAGAGGAAGTTATTGTAAAAACATTTATTTGAAATATGGGATGTGCTGTTATTTTACCTTTACATTTAAGTATTATCAATTTAGCATACAGATTATTTTAATCTGTAAACTCTCAGAATAACAAAGTACATTTACTATTTTTTTTTGTCTGTATTCATTTATCTATTACAGAAATAATGCTGAAACGAATAGGTTCTAAACTCCAGATGGCAAATTTTACCATCTGACCCAATTTCAAAAGGTGTCTTCATTACTAGCTTTGGAGGTAGAAATGCCTTTGTTTCCAAACCAAAAAACTTGACAGTATTTGAATTGATTATAATAAGATTTTTTTTGTTCAAGCTGCATTGAAAACATAGAAATATATGTGGGCATAATACATGAATAAGAAAATACCAGTAACACAAACGGGTCTATTCACTAAAAGATGAAACTCAGGAGAATTGGCAGAAGTGAAAATTCTAGGTCAAAATAGTCAAACCAGAAAAATTCTCCCATTTATCTCACTTTCCATATCAGATATTTGGTCTAGCTTGTTCTCTTCTGCTAATTCGCCTGAATTTCACCTTTAGTCAATAGAGCTGATTGCACCTGCACTACACAGGGAATATCAACAATTATAACCCCCCAAATCTCATCTCTGTACAATAGTGAATAACCCCAAGAGCTCTCCCTCTATTCTGCCCTTTCTATGGCTATTGTGATCCAACAGTGGATTTTGTTGAACTTTTGTTACAGCGAGGGTGTGTCGGGTATATTATAATAGAAAAATTAAAATGGATGCCTGTAGCCAGCTTGTTTTAATGTAAAGTCTTTCTTTTTCAATTTTCCCTAGTTTTAGAAATGGACAGAGATTTTTTTTAAATAGTTCATGGCTAGGTGAACCTTAAGAGTTATGTTTTATTCCTATAAATGCCAGACATGATGTTATAGACGATAAAATGTCTTTATTTGATATAATGCTGAACTAAGTGCCAGACATGTCATATTTAAATTTATTGGTTTGTTTTAACAAGTTCTTGAATTAAAGATATTTTTCTTTTTGGGTATAGGAACAAATTTAAAATCTCTTTGCAATTGTATAATTATATTCACGAAATATATTCTTATAATCAATATATATGTTATTATATTTACAGTAGGAAATAGATGCTCCAAATATTTGTAGAGTATAACTGGTAAACGGTATAATTACTGAAGAATAGAATTTTTGTTGATTTTAACTAGAAAGGAATTTAGTTGATAAAGAGACTCAGTAAAAACCTTGAGAGGAGTAGAGATATTAATTTAATTTTGACAGGAGAGACATAAAGTCTAGGATTGAATATAGGGTCTTTGTTAAGACAGATTGATCTTTGACCTGAGATAAGATATATTAAAATTAAATTGTGGAATTAATTTGAAGAGCAACACTGCCCCCTTGAGGTATAGTAAATATATTAATATAGAGAGAGTAATATTTAAATGAAAGGGGTAGACTGTCAGTGACGTCAAATTGACTATAATTGGAGCTGTACTGTTTGTTGCAAGAGAGTCAGATCATCCCAGGACACGATAATGCATTTATTCAGAGATTCAGATCATTCCAACACACAATGCATTCAAGATATTACATATCACTTAATTAGAACCACACCTCTAACTCACATGCATTGAAGATCTGATATTGATAATTTTCACATATTCCAAAACAAAGAATATTGCTGCTGTAACTCTTTGAATCCAGATTGGACAGGTAATGTATGAGAAAGCAAAATTAAGTAATTAATGTAATTATATATATCTGGAGTATTTCTTGCAACAGATAGATCCAGAATCTTCAAAATATTTCTAAATCTGCAGATAGAGATATGAAGATGAATCGGATATAAGGATTTTATCCTAAAGTAACTGTTACAATGATATACGGATATATATATATTGAATTTGGAAGTTACTGTGATTGAAATTAATAAACAAGGAATTATATAACTGCAATATAAAAAGCAGAAGATTAGAAGTTTAATTCTCGATATTAGGGGAGGATTCACTAAATAAGTTATTACTTATTCTAGAAATAGAATAAGTGATAGCTCATCTTTTGTTGATCCATGTAGCATAGAGAGATACATATATCTCTACAAGATCTAGCTTGTTAAACATTGGTTTGCTGGGAAATACAGGCCAATTGTTTTCGTTAAGCATAAATGTTTATTAACCATTTGTGTATAGTTACTAACTGATAAAGTAAATGATCTTAATCATATATGCAGTTACGAACAGGAGATACATATATTGAGAAGCTAGCGTCTATGTGCTGATGGATGGATATGTTGTTTATAAATCTTTGTTAATGATATGAGATTTGAAACTTTTTTGTATACGTAATAAATATATATATGTTTTTATCCGATTATTGATTAGTGTATTCTTCAAAGCAAAACACAGACAATTAAAAGAATTTAGGAGAATTTCTAGGAAATAGGAACGATTGATATTTGTATCTCGTATAAGTTTCTTATTGAATATAAATCTCGACAGGTGGCAGCTGTTCCTTGTAGCTTCTTTACAGTAATACATGGTGGCAGGAATGGGTGCTCAGGAGAATTTAATTTCTTCCCAGGGAGTGCAACTATTCTTGTAATATAATGTATGCAAATGGAATATTACATGCTACGTTTATTTTCACATTATTTCAATGGAAATTTATGTATAGACATCTTTAGTACTGAAATTTTTCATAGAGGGTATGTGATTAAAGGACTTTGGTAAATAATTTTCTAGTCTAAAGTAGTTTTAGAAGTGGAATATATATTAAACGTGATAATAATCAAAGAACTCCAAGTACCTGACTAGGTTTCATTATGTATTCTATGCCTTGAAAATAATGTAATTTAAATGCCCCATAGTAAGAAGCCTCAGGCAGTGGGTTTATTAATCAACTCTAGATCCAGGCTGGTATTAACTTTCTAAAAAGATCAGGCAGATACATTGTCAGATTATATAGTGAAACAGACTCTGGAAAATCTGATAGCGTGAGATGCTTTCATTGTGAGCTGTCCTCTAAACCAATGAGCGTTAATACACTTTTATTCCCTTTATCTTTAAATCACCTTTGTTAAGATTATTTTGTTTGTAGCAGTGATTACTTCCATCTCAGTTACAGTTACAAGTTTTTATAGAGCACTAACAAGTTCCGTAGCGCTGTACAATGGGAGGGAGAATAACAAATATACATACAGGTTCAACACACAGCACAGTAGGAGAGAGGACCCTGCTCAAGAGCTTTCAATCTAAGAAGAGAGGGGTGATACACTAGGTGAGGGTAAATAGAGAATATGAAATAGCGCGGTGCATGTGGGCTGGGTGGGAAGATGCAGTAGGAAATGAACAGAGGGGGATTAGGGAGGGAGATGATGGGCTTCTCTAAAGTAATGTATTTTCAGAGACTTCTTGAAGGACTGGAGAAGGGAGAGTCTGATGTTGCGGGGAGGGAGGTCCAAAGAAATGGGGCAGCTCAGGTGAAATCTTGAAGGTGGGAGTTGGGGGTGCGGGTTTATGTAGTTGATAGCATCAGATGATTGGTAGAGCGAAGTGGTTGGGATGAGTTATACCTGCTAATAAGGGTGGAGATGTAGGCAGGGGCGTGGTTATGGAGAGCTTTGTACGTGAGCACCAGTATTTTGAAATGGATTCTATAGGAAACAGGGAGCCAGTGTAGAGATTGACAAAGGGGAGAGGTGAGAGAGGTGCAGGAGGATAAGTAGAAACACAGTAGGTTTGGTTTCAGCTAAACAGCATGCTGGAGACACAGGAACACAGGAGGGCTTGGCAGATGGCATGTATGCTGGACACAGCCCTAGCAGACAGGTACAGTTCTGGGGGTTATACAGAGCCCAGCACAGGGAACCTCTATAGGCCAAATACACAGCAACAGGTATACATTGCAATAGCACTGAGTTATGGGCAACACCGTTTTTGGCCGCTCATAGATGCTGAATGGACTTTCATGAATAGCTGGCCTGGAATACAAAAAGGATGACAGCTTATATTTCCATACTATTTGACAATATTTGTAAAAAATAGGGCTATATATAAGTAATCACTATTTTAGCAGCTGTTTGTCTAATGGCTTGAGCCATTAAACAATTTGGTTGCAGTAGCAATATTAATGAGCCAAGCCGCTATTCTGACCAAGTGTTCAGCACATGCAGCATTAAATTGGGAACAAACCGTTCCTGTTCTGGCTAGATTCCAGATAAGCAGGTGTGTGCAAATGAAGCTCATCCAATAATATTACGATAGCCAGTCGTACAAAGTTCAGGGTGGACATTTCAGCATTCTTCATAGCCCTTGAACGAGGGGAAGAGAAGATGGCTATACTTGCCAATGTTTACCCCCTCTGTATCCTCCAAATACAAGTTTTAGTTGGGGGGGGGGGAAACAGATCTGGGGTGGAATTACCACTCTTACCTCTCCCCTTAGCAATGGGTGAGGGATATTAATAGTGGGAGTACAGGCCATTGTCCACACAGATCACCTATTGGGGATTGGGGGGGGCTATTTAAATACTTCATGCATAAAAAAGGCAGAACTGCATGTTTGGGATACAACTAAACAAAACAAGAGCCAAGATATCCCTTGGTTGGATGGTACAAGTCCAACATCTAATGTGGGAGTAACTGAATAGCATGTATTGAATGTACATGATACTGGGCTCCCAAGCACCGGGTAAATGTTAGAAAAGAAAGACGTACACCTTATGACAAATGAATTAAAGCCCTACTATGAGACACTCGTGTCATTTTGTAGACCTATCACAGTGGGGCTTCAGTTTTAATTCGTTAGTGTCATGAGGTGTATGTCTCTTTCTGGTTCTGTTTCTTTTTAGCTCAATATTGAATAAAAGTTATTTTATTAACATTTCTCAGTACATAGGATCCCAGTATCATACAATAAATACTTCATGGATAGACAGATTGACAGGTTCACTCCTCAATCCCCCCCATGCATGGGGAGTGGTTGACTATAGTAAAAGCAGAGGGAGTGCCATTGTTCACCTCCACCCACCTATGGACATCTACTGTATGGGGTTAATAAAAAACATTGAGAGTGAAAACAATATCCACCTCCCAGCCCCCAATCATGTGCAATGGGTGTGGTTCCATTAAAACAGGATGAAAATCAGTTTTAAAACTCCAAATCCCCCACAAGGACATCATGTGTGGGTGGGGTACTAGACATCAAGTGTCCAGCAGATGCAGCACTACAATAGAGGGAGCGCAACTTCTAAAATGACCCTTTTTGGATCTCCCCACTGATGACCATTGGGGTGCGTAGTGTAGTAGGCATGGAAATGGACGTACTAGCATCTACCCCAGAGTTCCCACCCATGCGTGGAAAGTGGGAGCTTTAAAAAAGTAGTGGAAATGTTCATGCAATGGTCTTTAGCATTCTCCCACTAGGATTGCCAGGTCGGTCAGAATTTTTCTGGACACAGTTTATGGTAATGGCCAGTGCATTAAAAATGCAACATGAAGAATCACTATGCTGCAAGAGATCAAAAAAGAACCCCAGGTGACCTGCCTTGATTTCCTTCCTGCAGCATTGCATGGTCCAGGGTAACGTCCCTGTATTCCCCACTGCATGAAATAGCAAGAAGTGTCCAGGAAAACATGGACAATCTGATAACCCTATCCCCCACCCATGTGCATGGAGTTTAAGCCAACCAGAGCTTCATTTTCCGCCTGGTATTCCTGTTAACAAATTACGAGTTATATTTTCATGATTGTTAGTCAGCCTAAAAGTATTTACTTCCCAGGTTTCAAATGTATGATTTTTGTCCCAGTAGTGCTTGATAGAAAAATGTTAAAGTTAAACATTATTGGAGTTTAAAACCATTAGGCTCTTCCACTTTATACCTCCATTCTCAATTATATTTAATCACATTCTGCTATTTCATCCCTTAGAAAACATTGAGGGCAAACAAGAATTCTATGCAAAAACTAATTCCACAGACCCATATTCCAAACCAACACATTTACCGGGTTGCCAGTTTTGCTCTCTTTCCCTGGCACTTTACTCCTTTATAAATAAATGGGGATTGGGAGGTTCTGTCCTGCAAAATGTAGACATTGCAGGAGGGAAACCAATAACCTAATCAAGACATTTCATTCAGGTGTACAGATTCTACATCAAGGCAGCACTTTTCATACAGAGCCCCTTAGCATTTACTTATTATACATTGTCCAGCAAACCATAGATAATGCTAATAATCTAACATATCTATAAAAACACATATTGTGAATGAGAATAATATATGGAGTGAATTTCTCACCTACAGGGTTATTCAAAGATAGCCGAAATGGCTCCAGAATTGCACCGAACGGTGAATTTCCCTATACGGTGCAATTTCAGAGATTCGGCTATTCAAAATGCAGGCAGTTCGAAAAATATTGCTGTATTGCCAGCAATATATGGTGCTTTTTGACGGCAGTGAAATCCCCATAGAGAAGCAAAGGTTAATCTATTCAGAGAACACCAAACAGCAGAGAAATGTCAGTGAAATGCCCTACTTTTCGGTGGTTTCATTCGGCAGGTTTAATCAGGCAAGTCCATAGGTTTCAATTTAAAAAATATTTCCTGTTTTTATTGAGGAGCCTGCAGGTTTCTCCTTAGCGTCCCAATTTTAGCGTGATAGCATTAAGACTGCCACAACCACCAGTCCTCACCACGACAACACAACAGTATGCCTATTTCTGACTGCTACAGTTCTATTGCAGTTGTCAGAGTACAGTCACCACTATAGATTGCTATGACCAACACAAAATAGACATAGGGCACAGCGAGCACTTGCCAGGTATAGGCAGGGGGCAATTAGGTTGCTATTGAGTAGAGAGAGCCACTCCTCGCTGGCATCTCAGTGCTACATTTCAGACCATTACACTCCCCACAGCATTGGAATGACGGAACAGTAAAACAAACACCAATTGCGGCATTGGTATTTTAATGTGCTTTACCTTTAAAAATAAAAAAGGCTGCTGTGTTGTTATATGCTTGGGTCTACAGTATGCATACAGTAACACAAAATGCATGATTTATACTCTAGACCCGCCAGCGAGATTTCACAGTACTATGCACATACTATCTATTGTAAATGTGCAAGTGGGATTCTACTAGAAATTAAATACACCAGTGGGATTTTGAACTGAACAATGGTAATGTGCAGTAAATCCTGTTGAAGTTTATTGTACAGTATTTTCTGTGTGTTTACAGTAAATATAAATCATGCTGTTGTATTTCCTGTGTAACTATAATTCTGTACATTAGTAAAATGTTGAGAATGTCTGTTATTTATAATATTGCGTGTTATCTATACTATCACCTCAGCATAACATTATTACACACTTACTAATTACAATTCAATACACATACTGTATTAATGTTACATACAGTATTTTGTCTGGTTGAGGATTTCTCTAAGTTTGTTTCCCTCAGCAGGCATTTGGCCACAAAGCCATTTTGGTGTTGAGTGGTACTTTAGGCTTTGTCTGACCTCCCTGGCTGGGAGTGTTAGTATTAGCAGTCTGTACTGTTTTGTGTAACTGTACATGTGAGCTGGGGGCATTTTTATATGAGGTCTGTTCTTCTTGGAAAGCGGTCACGTGACATAAAATAAAAGTATCGGTACTCGGTATCGGTGAGTACTTTTTTAAAAGTATTGGTACTCGGTCTTAAAAAAGTGGTATCGGTGCATCCCTAATTTAAATCACCCACTATATACACTTGTGCCACAAACCCTATACAATACATATAAACTACACTGTGCTGTACATTTAAAACACCACATATAAACACACTATCCACACAAACCTCAGTTATGCATCTGAACCACCCACAAGGGCTGGGATCAGGCGAGCATTTTTCAGAGCGGAAGGAATGTCTGTGAGCGTGGATGTTCCTTCCACTCTGACGCCCATCTGGCTACCTCGCTGAGCACAGTTAGTGCACTCAGCACTGCAAGGCTCGATCTTCCTATGGATCACTAGCTAGTACAATAGTTTTTTCTTCTCATTTGGCCTCACAGATTGCCTAGTTGTGTTACACAGCATCTTTATTCACAATCAGCTCACACTATGCCATATGCACTACCTACACTGCTCACCCTATATACTGATGCTTTCTGCACAAACGCCATGCATACCATCCCCATACAACGCAGGAACACAACACTTCACACAGCAGTCACTTCCCACACATCCTTTAGATGTGTCATTTTTCCCGGTTTATACTTGTATAAAAATGAGTCATTTAATTTTTGGGAAATTTTTGATTTTTTTCTATTTATGATTAAGGAGTATTTTAGAGCAGTGTTTCCCAAACCTGTCCACGGGACCCTCTAACAGGCCAGGTTTTAAAGGATCACCTTGGGGAAAAGCAGACTGAATCCTGCAATCACTGAGCAGCAAATCATATCACCTGTGCTGTGCGTCAGCTATCTGGCATACCTGACCTGACAGCAGGTCCCGAGGACAAGTTTTGGAAACACTGCTTTATACGTTCTGCTTTAAAGTGCAACGGTTACTGCCCAAGCGCACTTTTGCTGTGATATCTCTTTAGGCGGATCGATATCACATTGGTCTTAAAGATCAATGTGATATATCATCCCTTGATAGGGTTGCTTGAGCGGCCATGTTTTCCTGGACATATATAATACTGATGGGCGGTGCATGAAAAATGCCACCCTGCAGCTTTTATCATCCATACTCTGCAGGTAAGAAATCAAAAGGGAATCCAAGGTGAACTGTCTTTATACATGTTGCAGGGCAGCAGATTTTCCTTTTCTTCCCTATGCATGAAATGGTGTGTCCAGGAAAAAATGGCAGATCTGGCAGCCCTATCCATTGAGGAGATATTACAGCCCGATTCCTGCACCAATCGCCTCCTTTTTTCCCTCTTTGTGAGCAGCGCTTGCTGTGGGCTGTCGTTCAGTGATGCACAATTGGTCCTCAGCTCTGATGTTGTTCCACTAACCTGTTATTCAGCTTACCAGCAGTCAATGGTGAGCACAGACCGAGCAAAGGGCTGCACAGTAGGACGGCTCTCTGCTGAGCACTGTACCTGCCCCCTTGTGGTGTGCTGCACCGACGTGAGGGTCAGGGGAAATGTAATGGGGAATAACTCCCTTTTTTAAATGACAGCAAAAAATGCTGCTTACACATAGTTGAAGTATTTTCCTATCAAATGAACCCACCTCCTAGCAGACATGACGGTGACTTTATGAAAGGAGACCTGTGTGATTCTGTATAACATTTTACATTAATATATTCTTTATTCTCTTTATCATACTTGCAGGGTCCTACTTATTCTTGCAGTTTAGATCTTGCTTACAATTAAATCAAAGAGGCACGTGTAGGTCAGACAAATATAACATAACATTTATAATGAAATAACCACAAATGTCTTTTCTGTGCTCACATCATTATCAGTTTTATTCAACCCCCAAGTGACATTCAATCTTAGTACTTAGTACAACATCCTTTTACAGTTATAACAGCTTTTAAACGTGAAGCATAGCTTGACACAAGTGTCTTGCAGCGATCTATGGGTATCTTCGCCCATTCGTCATGGGCAAAAGCCTCCAGTTCAGTCACATTCTTAGGCTTGCGCACTGCAACTGCTTTATTTAAGTCCCACCAGAGGTTCTCAATCAGATTTAAGTCAGGTGACTGCGATGGTCACTCCAAAATGTTCCAGCCTTTAATCTGCAACCATGCTCTAGTGGACTTGGAGGTATGCTTGGGATCATTGTCCTGTTGAAAGGTCCAACGTCTCCCAAGCCTCAGGTTTGTGACGGACTGCATCACATTGTCATCCAATATCTCCTGGTACTGAAGAGAATTCATGGTACCTTGCACACGCTGAAGCTTCCCTGTACCTGCAGAAGCAAAACAGCCCCAAAGCATGATTGATCCCCCGCCATGCTTCACAGTAGGCAAGGTGTTCTTTTCTTCATAGGCCTTGTTCTTCCTCCTCCAAACATAGCGTTGATCCATGGGCCCAAACAGTTCTAATTTTGTTTCATCAGTCCACAGAACACTATCCCAAAACTTCTGTGGTTTGTCCACATGACTTTTGGCATACTGCAGTCGACTCTTCTTATTCTTTGGAGACAGCAAGGGGGTGCGCCTGGGAGTTCTGGCATGGAGGCCTTCATTACGCAGTGTGCGCCGTATTGTCTGAGCTGAAACTTCAGTACCCACATCTGACAAATCTTTTCTCAGTTCCTCAGCAGTCACACAGGGACTTTTCTCCACTCTACGCTTCAGGTAGCGCACAGCAGTCGAAGTCAGCATCTTCTTTCTGCCACGACCAGGTAGCGTTTCAACAGGGCCCTTTGCCTTGAATTTGCGAATGATGCTTCCTATGGTCTCTCTTGGTATGTTTAACATCTTTGCAATCTTCTTATAGCCATTGCCCTTCCTGTGAAGAGTAATCACCTCTTCTCTTGTCTTCCTGGATCATTCTCTTGACTTCACCATGTTTGTAACCACACCAGTAAATGTCTAGAAGGAGCTGAGTATCACAGTCATTTTAAAGCTGCCTAATTGGTGCTTATTATTAGACATGTGCACAGCACAAAATTTCGTTTTGAACTAATGGATTAGTCCTAAAATGCAATTTATTTAGTTACTAAAGAAATTCGTTTTCAGTTCTTTAGTATGAAAACTAATTTCATTCATCCGAAAACCAATGGATACAATTACTATTGTAAAGGCTCCTCAGAGGGCTGAGATCGCTGCTTGTGACAGTATCTCTCACTCTCAGCACAATGTGGGCCATATTACAAAGTTGGTGCTAACTTAACCAGAGCTGTTGTAAACTTCCCAGAGCCATTATAGCCTATGGAGGTTTTCAGTTTACAACAGCTCTGGTTAAGTTCGCACCAACATTGTAATACTGCCCCGTGTCAGGCAAAGCTGTTACAGTAACTGACTGCTGCTCATCACAGTGCTCAGAGTTTCAGTAAAACTAGTAAATAATATTTTTATATATAAGAGGTTAGAACAATATTATTTCCTTGTTTTACTGAAACTCTGAGCGCTGTTACAGTCAGTTACTGTAACAACTGAGCCTGATACATTGTACTGAGAGATAATGTAACAAGAAGCCGATCTCAGCGCTCACAGCCACTGGATTTAAAGGGCTGAAAAAAAAGGATCCTCTCTGTATAATGTTTAGAACATCCTCCTGCATTAATTAATACCCCTCTCTGTATAATGTATACAACATCCGCCTGCATTAATTAATACCCCTCTCTTTATAATATATAGAACATCCTCCTGAATTAATTAATGTCCCTCTCTGTATAGAATATCCTCCTCAATTTATACCTTTCTCTGTATAATGTATATAACATCCTCCTGCATTAATACCCCTCTCTGTATAATGTATAGAACATCCTCCTGCATTAATTAATGCCCCTCTCTGTATAGAACATCCTACTGCATTGGCATGTGGAGGGTGCAGAACTTCGGATGTTGCGCTCTTCATTGCTGGTCTCCTTCACTCATCAATGTAATATCACAAAAATGACTGAAACTAAAATGTAGTGCATTTTATTTTAGTTTCTTTAATTTTTTGTACTGAGCAGTTTCGTATCTCTTGAGTCATACTAAAACTAAATTATCCCAAAATTCTGACTAAATCGTTTTAGTACTAAAACGAATGCACATGTCTACTTATTATGCTTTATTGCTGCTCCGTGACATCCACAGGTGTTTTCAATACCTGATTGAAAACACTTGAATGAACCTCTGTTCTTCAGAGTGGTAGTCTTTAAGGGGTTGAATAATTGTGTCAATGAAGAATTCACAAAAGAAACATTTACTACTGTATTACAAAACCAATTGATGTCATTTTAGTTGCATATGGTTCTTTAAAAAGTCCTTGTAGGATTTCATTCTGAATACAATTACAAATGTACACTAAATTCCCTAAAACCCTTTACAGCATTGGGGGTTGAATAATTTTGAACACAACTGTACATACAGAAAAGAGGTTCCAGAAGCCAAGCCAGGTCATACATGAGATAATCAGAATGCAGAATATACTTCAGGGGACAGACAAGAGAATAATCCAGAAACCAGAGCCAGAAGGTCATACACAGAATAACAGATATCCAGATAGCGATACAGGGAGCAGGAACTCAAGGGAACTAGGACTATCCTGATCCAAGGATCAAGTGTTCTGAAGGCCCTATATATAGGGCTGAGCAGGTCATGTGACTGCAGGCCATCATCCCAATGGAGATAGTCTGCAGAGTCTGAGCATGAAAACCAGCAAACTGGCAAATCCCTGCTCCCACCACCAGGGGGCAGGGCCGAGACGTAAACGTTGTCTATGTTACACTGCTGTGTATACCAGCACAGTCTTAAATGTGGAATGTTTTTATCTTATGGTCATTACATTTAACCATATCACATTTAGTCTCGATACCATATCATTTCCTCCATTCCTGTATATGTGGTGCATATATCCTCATTTGCCAGAAGCATTAAATTTGAATTTTTGCCTCCTCTCCGGTGAATGGCCAGTGATTCCCTGATGTGATTTGCTTGGTTATTCATGCTCTCAATGCCAGCTTTATTCACCCACTGGCCTCCCTGCTCTTGGGTAGCTTGTGTGCCTGTGCAGTGCACTGTCACGAAATATGAAAAGTGAAATATGTGTGAAATAAAATAGTGGTGTACGGAATTGTTCAAAAATGTTTTTAAAATATAAAAAAATCTCCTCTCTCCCTCCATCGATTTCAAATAAATCCTCCAAGCCCTAGTTGTAGCTCTCTTGAATGAAACACAGACAAATAATAGCTTGCTTTAGGCAGATTTAAAACTTGGTATTTTGCTTGGGAAAATGATAACAACTTGCTGTGAAATATTTTAAAACTAGAAAACCTACTGTATGAAATATTAGAAGTAAAATTAAAATTAGAATATTAACACCAATAATTTTTCACATATCACCATTTACATAGCAGCCGTATTTACAGCAGTGATACATAATGTTAATATGGAAGCAAAAAACAGAAATAGATAATTAAAGTGGTCAGATTTTCTGCTTATAAGTATTTGTTACAGACTTGATGGAATTTTTAGAAATGGCAATGGACCATCTTGAAAATCTCCTGCGGTCTGTAAGTTCCACCATTCAACCTTAAATAGGGAAATACATGATGATGGACCAAGCTATAGTACAAAGGCAGAACAAACCACAGAAATTCGTGCTAAAACATCTGCTATGTTTTGGTGGCTGGGTGAATAATTGGATTCAGCTCCATTTCAAATATAAAACTGACCATTATATAAAGTGTCTACTATGCGCTATACCCTAAAATCAATGGAAAATCATAATAGAGGATTTTAGTATCGCCTTAAGGCTGGGGTCTAACAAGCGTTTTTCAGAGCAGAAGGAACGTACGTGAGAGTGGACGTTCCTTCAACTCTGAAGCCCGTTTGGCCACCTCGTTGAGCGCAGTTAGTGCACTCAGCGCTACAAGGCTCGATCCTCCTATGGAGGGTCGTGCTTTGCAGCACCGTCAAACACACATGTCTCTAAATTGTCCCTTATATATAGAAGAGCATAGAAATGGGTAGTTGCAATATGACCTGGTATAGGCAAAATTAAAAAGCTTCACGCTAGAAAGATTCTTGAGTGGCATTGAGGGCGTTTGAGCACAGGACTAGGTTTTTACCTATATAACTTTATAATGAGTTAATAATGAAATAAAAGCGTCATAAGCAAACAACAAAATGATGAAACTCTGACGAATGGACTGTGACAGAGTACTCTAATACCAGAGGGCAAAATATGCTGGAACATATGTCATCAACTTACACAGCGGATTCATGTAAAAATGATGTTAGAATATAAATAATCAGAAGAGATGTTGGGTTTGTTGTGTGCTTCTGTATATATTTACAGTAGATGTATAAACCATCTGAGAATCCCTCACACAAGACTAATCACTATTTATGCGCTCCAGTGCTGAAACTGGCCTGCATGCATACAAATCATAGATGAAGCACACAGCAGGAGCCTTCTGCTGTTTAACCCCTTCACTACCAAGTGAGTTTCTAAAAAAAAAGCATTGGCAGAAACCAGTGTTTTTTTTGTAAAATCATTTTTAATTAATTATAAAATAAGAAATATTTGAGCTTATACCAATTGTATGTCTGACTGTAAATAACCTATTTTTGACCCGTAGATGGCGCCATCTACTGACAAATTGAAATACATATGACCTGATACGGCGCAAACAATGCTTTTCGAGGTTCCTCGCGTCTCTCAGTGTGTTCACAATTTTCAAATTGTATTGCAGCAAATATAAAAAACACAAAATAATACAATCAGGGTATAGTATATCTTCATAAGGAATCTATAATAATGAATGCTGGTGATTATACCACTCACAAATGTAGAGCCCCTGCACTGGCTCTGAGTGGATCTGCGCATGTGGGTTTCTTGCCTTCTTAATTCTCAGGTGACCCCCACCTTGCAGGAAACCTCTCATCCACAGATATGACGTGAAACTATAAAAACAGAGAAAATCTTCCTTGTGCAGATATAGCAGTTTAAAAGTTCCACTGTTTTGTCAATTGCCTACTTACAGTTGGAGGAGCTTCCATAGCTCTCAAATGTACGCCCATGGGTTTTTATATTATGGGAAAACCCAAGAAAAACCGCCAAGGATCAAAGAATTCAGCCACCGGACAGGATAAAGACAAAAACAAAATTTATTTAAAACATAACAAAAGTTAACCCCAGAATGCATTTTGCTGCACAAAAAGCAGCTTCATCAGCTGGTCCTTTGGTGGTGGATGCACGCTGTTTTTTGTTTTTTTTTGAGAAAGGATTTTACCAGGAAGGATACATTGAGATTTCTCTCATTTTCAAGTATGTCCTGGGTGGCGAGTATGTGTGGCGCTACATCATCTGTGTCGATACTGCCATATTGAGTTAGAGGTTTTAGTGGCTGGTCTATTTTCTTCTATTACTCCCTGCTGAAAGCTTGATATTTCAGATTTTACAGTTTTAGCTCTTAGGACATTATGCCCACAGGGCTAAAACGTTGGGGCACCTTCTGCAGCCCAAAAGCTAATGAAATTCATTTGCAGCAAAACAGTTTAATTTGCTTTTGGGCTGCAGATCAGCATATCGAGATATCTCAATATCGGGGCACCAGATGGAGCTATTGAAGCCCGAGATTCTCCATCGATAGTGAAGGGATTAACAATTGTTTTGTTGAGATCAACCTTTTAGACCATAAATATGATTATGAAAATTGTCTTTATATAAAAGTCCCCATGGACTGTAACATTGATTGTAGTAAAAGACTTGAGAACAGCTGAAGAAGACTCATGAAGTTCGCTTCATCTGTTATCTCTGTCGATCTTTCTCCCTTATATAAACATGATAACGAACAAAGTAATTTATTTTTGTTTATCACTGATTTTAATATAAAATGTGAAGTCTATTTATATGAAACATTTACAATTCATTTACATATGTCATTTTGGATCTTTGTAACCATTATATAAAAATATATATAAAACCAATATATTTTTGAGACCTATTTTTTTAATCCATATTAATAATTTGCTAAATTAAGAAGAAAAGTAATGGTACATCTATTCACAGAACGCTAAACTTCACCGACTCAGTGAAATGACCTGATTTTCGGTGATTCAGTTGCATAAGAGTCAATGTAAGAAAGCAATATATTTTTAATTTTCTTTTTATTTATTCTTCTCATTTTCTGCAAAAAGCCTATTTATTTTTAGAACACCTTTTTGTATTTTTTTAGACAAAATTTTTGTTTCCAAACTTTTTAAAAAGGCTGTTTTTTATTCTGTTACAGACCTTTTTATTATTTTTTAAAGGATCTTTTTATTATTTTGATGTATTTTTATTCATTTAAACACCTAGGGCCACATTACATTCTTGACGCTAACTAGACATGTGCACAGCACAAAATTTTGTTTTGAACTAATGGATTAGTCCTAAAATGCAATTTATTTAGTTGCTAAAAAAAATTCAGTTCTTTAGTATGAATACGAATTTCATTCATCTGAAAACCAGCGGATACAATTACTATTGTAGTAGCTCCTTAGAGGGCTGAGATCGGCTGCATGTTACAGTATCTCTCACTCTCAGGACAATGTATCAGACAAAGCTGTTACAGTAACTGACTGCTGCTCATCTCAGCGCTCAGTTTCAGTAAAACTAGTAAATAATATTTTTATATATAAGAGGTTATAACAATATTCCTTGTTTTACTGAAACTCTGAGCGCTGTTATGAGCAGCAGTCAGCTACTGTAACAGCTGAGCCTGATACATTGTACAGAGAGATAATATAACAAGCAGCCAATCTCAGCACTCACAGCCACTGGATTTAAAGGGCTAAAAAAAAATGCTCCTCTCTGTATAATGTATAGAACATCCTCCTGCATTAATTAATACCCCTCTCTGTATAATGTATAGAACATCCTCCTACTGTAAATGAATGTCCCTCTCTGTATAGAACATCCTACTGCATTGGCATGTGGAGGGTGCAGAACTTCGGAATGCAATGCTTATCCAGCACAGGAGAGGGAACTTTTACTTAAACTTTGTATCTCTATGGGGGAGACAGACAGGATTATAAAAGCAGGGGAGAGGGAAAATATTAACGTAAATCGGTCTGAAAGCTCAGAGAAGAGATGACTGGTGCAAATTAATTTTTATAATAAAATAAAGCACTTTAAATCCAGTGAAAACATTCAAATAAATCACACTGAAGGCTCATAATGACAGAGTAACTGTGAGAGCTGGATACTAAATGTATCAGATGTAAAAAACCCTTTATAACAAGCAGCACTGGGAGAGGAGAGGGACTTTATATAAAACGTGTATTATAGATGAGGAAAGGGGTATAGTGCTCCTGGATAATATAAAATGTATCAGACCTAAGCCCCTATTATGCAGAGCGGGAGGGGAGAGAATACACGTTTTATAAAGTCCCTCTCTTCTCCCAGCGCTGCTTGTTATAAAGGGGTTTTTACTATCCAGCCCTCCTCTGTCCTTAGCTTTCAGTGTGATTTACTTGAATGTTTTCCTTCTCCAACTGCTTTTATCTTCTTGTCTGCCTCATAGACATGCAAGGGTTAAGTAAAGGTTTCCTCTCCTGTGCTGGCTGGCTGTGCTGCTAGTGAGTATTCTGGAGCTCTATCACTGTCAGATATCTGGGTAGGGGTCAGGAAGGATTACACATACAAACCATTTCAATAGCTTTGCGATGTTGTGCTCTTCATTGCTGGTCTCCTTCACTTAATGTAATATCACAAAAAGGACTGAAACTAAAATGAAGTGCATTTTATTTTAGTTTGTTTCGTTTTTTGTACTGAGCAGTTTCGTATCTCTTGAGTCATACAAAAACTAAATTATCCCAAAATTCAGACTAAATCGTTTTAGTACTAAAATGAATGCACATGTCTAACGCTAACGTTCACGCTCACTTGAGCATTAACGTCAGCTGTGGTGTCTACTGCATATTATGATCCAAACGCAAACGGGTTAAGTAACCCATTTGCATTTGATACCTTGTGCTTTTCAGCCGAGGTTACTGTACTTTGTGCTCCCTATACTTAACATGGGGAGCGCAAAGTGTTAATCAGCGCTGGATTACAAAGTCCTAACTCTGATTAACGTCCGGCTGTGGTTAGCAAAAAGTTAACCAGAGCCAGGACTTGGTGTTAACGGATTCCGCTTCTGCAGAATCCGTTAACACAAGCCTAAAAAACAAGTTAGATACTCACCTTCTGTCCCTCGGCTCCGACCGCCTCCGTCTGGTGGGACCGGGGAAAGACTGGGGGAGAAAGTTAAAACGAGGGTGCAAGGGAGGAAAAACTGCACCCGCGTTTTAACGCTAGGACTTTAATGTGGCTCTTATTAGGATAAAAGGATAGTTCTGTTTTATGGGGGGGGGGGGGTTGCAGTCTGGTGGATTTCTCCAAGTTTGCTGCTCATCAATCTTCGCTGACGTTCACCAACTTTGCCATGGTGAATTCACAGTAGTTTTGGCGAAATGGGATCATCAAAAAGCACTGGAGTGCGATTTAGGTGCTTTGTGAATAACCCCTATAGTGTGTATTATATAAGACATGGGCTAATATATAATAGGAAGTTTTCGTACTCACAAAAAAAGAGTAGCTAACATGTAAGAGTAGCTAGCTTCACTAAGCACTTGTTTCCATGGATATAATTTTTATTAGTAGCCCACAACAATATATAAAAGATCCTCATAAAAGGAAAAACCATAAAAAGAAATCCAAACAGTTCGCAAGGGACCCAGTCTTAAAACCAGGCACTGCACCCCAGTTTACACTGATGTTTCTATTGCCAATTACTATGAAACACAAGATACTATGCTCCCAAAGTAAAATATATATATATATATATATATACACTTATAGTGACTAGACGTTACCGCAATGTTTTAATGGGAATGTAAATATTCAAGAGTTGGTCTGTCACTGTCTCAAAAGATTGAAGTCTCAAAGACAAGTGTATGATTGAGACATATATAAGAGATTAACAACAGATCGATTACATGATGCAAATACAACATTGCCAGTTTTATTGGCTATGAATAGAATGAATAATATCTAGAATGAACAAGAACTTAAATTCTGGAATGCTGTACAGCCAAGAACCTGAAAATACATAATGTACATTAGATACCTGAGAATACATAATGCCAGTATGAAACCCCTAGGGAGACCCATCAACCTGGGAATACATTCCCTGTCTACTATCGTGTCTCATTACATACTGTAGATTTATTTTTAGAACTCTAAGTAAAACTAGGAGTTCATACATTTAAAACCCTACAGGTATGGCTAATGTATTACGAAAGCAATTACACAATTACATAGGTCCCCCGTGTGCAGGCAAGGTGTCAACGAGAGGACTGCACAAGACCTCTGAATATGTCCTGTGGCACCAAGACACAAGCAGCAGATCCTTCAACTTCTGCAAGTTGCTAAGTGCACGTCCCACAGATGCTCAATCGGATTGAGATCTGGAGAATTTGAAGGCCAAGGAAACACCTTGAAATCTTTGTCATATTCCTCAAACCATTCCTGAACAACATTTGCAGTGTGGCAGGGTGCATTATCCTGCAGAAAAAGGCCACTGCCATCAGGGAACATCATGAAGGGGTGTATGTGGCCTGCAGCAATCTCTAGGGAGATGGTATGCCAAGTGTGTACTGACACCATTATATCAAGGTCAGCATTCCATTTTTGAGCAATTTGAGCTTCAGTAGACCTTCAGTGTGATCAGACCAGATAGGCTAGCCTTCGCACCCTACAATAATCAGCTTTGGATACCCATGACCATGAAGCCGGTACAGCAGTTTTAGCACTTATACACTAACCACACCATAAGGCTTGCCGTTTTGTAGATGCTCTGACCCAGTCATCTAGCCATTACTATTTGGCTCTTGACAAAGTCACTCAGATCTTTTTGCTTGCCCATTGTTTGCCTTTATAATGGAAAAAAAATCTGTTTTGTTTTCTTCTCCTGTCAGTGGATTTAATGTTGTGGATGATCAGTTTAAAAGCTAAGCTTTGTGTCTTCTCTACCCTAGGATGCCCCTGTCCCATCCAGTCCTATAACATCAAATTTTAAACCCTGCCAAGCACCTCCCTACTTTTAATCATTGTCATAGATGGTAAATATATTTACATTCATCACATAAATATTGCCCAATCAAAAAGTAAGCATTATGTCAGTTAATGACACGTCAACTAATAAAAGGTGGCGATTTTTGCTGACTATCTCTTTGCAAGTTGACAAAATCCGAGATGTTACTCTGTTAACCCAGCTCACACAAAGCAAGTTCATCTCATTTATAATAAATTAAATCAAGAGTTTTCTGAACATATATAGTTTATCGTTGGTCATTTTTTATAGAGTCAGTGACTATAGATTTGTTTTAGAAGCTTGAGGTGGCAAGAACTATACTGACCTTTCTACTTATATCCAATTTAATTTTAGAGTTCTTAATACAACTATAAATATAGAGTGAAAAACTGTAATTCACAACATGCCTAGAGGGATAATTGACTTCTTATTACTGCAAAACTGCAATTAGGAAGGACAATTTCTTATCCTGGCTCATATGTGCACGCAATGACTTCCCCATCCAGGGAGCAGTCTCCCGTTAGGCGCCAAGTAGGGACGGAAAAAGAACAGGAGTGAAGCGTCTTCCGTGCTGGGGAGCGAATACTCATGACGCTACTCACATCCTGCAGTGCGGCCCCGCGGTGCCGGGATGCATTGCACCCTTGCAGGCACAAAGAGCTGTCCCTGCCTGATTTATTAGATAGGTCCAGGGGTGGACTGATTGGCTGGGCATTTCAGTCACTGCCTGGAGGGCTGCGAGGGGAGAAGGGCCTGGTCCCCTTTGCAAGTAGCGGATGCAGGTAGGTAGCGCCAGAAGCTGCTGCTACACAAGGATGCCTCACCCCCAATGACACTGTGCCTGGGACAACCCGAGGGGAAACTGCCAGCACCAGTCACATACAGCAAGACCAGGGGGTAGGGGGAGACAGACTCTGTGTGTTAGCAGATTGCATCTGATCAGATATTGTGTGTGTGCCAGATATTGTATGTATGTGTGCAGATTGTGTGTGTGAGCAGATTAATTCTGACCCCATATTGTTTGTGTGTGTGTGTTAGCAAATTGTGTGTGTGTGTGTATCAGTGGGGGAGATGTCAGAATGTGCGTTTACCAGTAAAACACACGTTGCACACTGTCACACACTGCCCACCAGGGGTGGATTCAGACACGGGTTTCAGGGGGGGCACTCTACCAGTATTGGCTAAGAGCTGGTGTTCGGTTCGCAGTGACAGAGATCTTAGTGACTTTTGGGGTTTCCCAGCTGCTATATCCTTGCGGGATCTATCAGTTCCATCCACAGTACATTGTCAACATTTACTGATTCTAGGCCATTGTACAGTTGTTGTTAGTAGCTGAAAGAACCATCCAATTATTAGATGCTCTTTTTCTTCAATGTTTTTATCCACTTCTTTTATGGTCTGTGTCTCTTGAACCTGTAATAGGTTATGAAGAAAACTGATAAGTTGCCTTTTCTTCTGAACTCTCAATAATAGTTCTTTACGCTTCACTTGACCATGTTTCCTTGCAGGAAGAACGCAAGTGAAATCCCTCACTATCCAAAATTAATCATGAAATTCTTATTATCTAGTGCGTCCAGCCAAATTGTTCCCCTTTGCGGAGGACGCGTCCTTGCAAAGGGGGCAGCGATTGGCCAGTATTCCGGCTGATCGCTGCAGCCCCCGGGTGCTGTCTGACATCTTGGATGTCAGCCCAGCATCCGGGACCCGGCAGGCACAATAGATGATGTCTATTGCAGGCACAAACCCCCCCCTAGTGCGGGGAAAGTGCCTGGAGGGGAGGTCCTTTGGACCTCTCTCCCTTCCCAACCAAACGGGCCAACGGTAAAAGGCAGGCATTGCTTGGAAGGGCACAGCCTGCCCTTCCTAGCGGCGGCTGTATTTAACCCCCTAGGATGCTGGATCGCAATTCGGCACCAACAGGCACTGTATCGGGGTCCCCTCCCGGAGCTGGCCGACATCTTGAATGTCGGCCAAGCTTCCAGGATCTCCCCCTGACAACTGGCGTCATCGTACATAGTGCGGAGGATGTCAGTTCTGGAGTTAACCCCTAGCTGCCACCTATGGTGGAGATAGGGGTTCATTGGAACCCCCTATCTCCAGATCCGTGGTAGCTAGGGGTTAATGTTTGGTATCGTTGGTAGCATGGCCTTTCCAATGATACCAAAAATGACCATGTTAAGTGTAAGAAACAAATAAAAAAAATTAAAATAAAATGTAAAAAGTATATAAAAAAAATACAGGGTTTTTTTGGTTTTTTGTTTTGTTAATGCAGCAATATTGTTTCCATTTCAATTATAATGTGAACAATGATGCTGCACTAACGATTTTTTCTATGGGGGCGTTTGCTAAAAAGCACGTAATTTCCCCTAAAAAAAATGTAATAAGTCCCCCTTTCTAATTTTTTTAACAAGCGCAACCCATAGAAAATATAATCGCAAACGCTCACATGATAAAAAAAGAGAAAACAAACACTTTACACGCTGTAAATTATTGAAAATTCTAATTTTATTGCATTTTTCGTTATAATATACAGGCAGGACATGACGTATACATATAATAATGATATATTATGAATCTGCCGGAAAGAACGATATATAATTTGTCTGGGTGGTATAATAAAACGTGGCTTCAAAACGAGTGTAAACATGATGAGCAAAAGCGGTAAAAATGAGCTCAGCACACAGGCGTGAAATGGCTCAGCAGCAAAAGGGTTAATATAAACAGATTAAGAATATGACTAAAATGACCCATCTGGCACAGAGTTAATAAAACGTCATTGGAAATTCAGCAAATAAAATATTTACTATGTCTAGAGAGAAAGAAAGCAACTTGAACCCATAATGTGTCGATCTTATTTAATCCCAAAAGGTTGATAGGTAATTTAGACACTTTTTCTGACAAACTAAATAAAAATGTACACACAGTAAATAATAGATCCCTTATTAAATACACTGCACTCTTTTACTTCCATTTAGAGGAATTAATGATGAATAATTAATCAAGAGAGACCTGCACAAGTTTATACTGGCTGATTAATGCATGTAGCAGAGATCCAAGGATTCAATTATAACCAGGATGGAGCGCATGACTGTCTATTTTAATTTCTAGTGGATCACCAGGCAATTATCATTTTTTTTATGAACAATATTTCCAATTATCCATTCAGTTTTCTACAGTAATCATACATCAGCATGATCTGCATTCTTAAAAACATTCCAGCATGTAACTTGACTAAGAAAAAGCATTCTAAGCACGGAATTAAGATCAAATTCAATTGAACGACAAAATGCCAAGGAATGAAAACACACAACTTGTTGCCATTACAATCTAGGCAAATAAATGTTTCTTTGTTTAGAAATACACTAACATGCATCGAGAAATTTGCTCCCTTACTTATGGTGATATATTGTAGAAAAACACCCAAGAAATTTTAATAATGAATTAATACAAGCAGAATTTGCTCTGCTTGTCTGCGTTCCTCTGATTCATTAGCAAGGCAGAAAACAGAGGAGATCAGGATTACTGCATCCTACTCTAAATGCACCTGCTCCAGTAGAAATCTGGCCATCCATAGAACAATTATAACAATGGATCTGGCACATGTTCTGCAGGGTTTCACTGGAACAGCTGATGTCAATTAAACAGTGCAACATTAAAATGTTCAATCCCCTATAGAGTACATAACAGAGTATTACACCGAGTCTTTAATTTACATCTTGTTTCATGCATTTATCTTGGACACAGTAAATAGAAAAATACAAAATTCCTATGTTTTGGACACACAGGTTGCACTCTTTAAATAACAGGCATCATACTGGAATTTGGAGACTTGGTCAGAAATAAAAAATGACCATGTTACAAGTAAAAATTAAAAATAAAAATAAAAAACATTATTTTTGGTGTTTTTTTTTTAATGCAGCACTATCGCTCACATTTCAATTATAATGTGAACAATGATGCTGCACTAATTAATTTTTTTGGGGGGGGTTTAGCTAAAGTCACGTAATTTCTCAGAAAAATACAGTAACGGGTTCCCATTTCTAATTTTTTTAACAAACGTACCCCGTAGAATATATAACCGCAAAGGCTTGGATGGTAGAATGTGAAAAAAAATTATTTTACACGCTGTAGATAAATGAAATTTTAATGGAAATACACATTTGTTTACATTTTTTGATATAGCATTCTGGCAAAGTATGATGTATACATATAATAATGTTATATTATGAATCTGCCGAGTCTGCCGTAAAAATGAATATATAATTTGTCAGGGTCGTATAATAAAACGTGACTTCAAATCGCGTTTAAACATGATGAGCAAAAACGGTAACAATGAGCTCAGCACACGGGTGAAGCGGTCCAGCAGTGAAGGGGTTAAACGTTGTGTGTGTGGGGAAATAACAGAGGTATATAGATCAGTTCCCACATTCTTTATTATGGATCGTAACTGTATGAAAGGAAATTAATGGGAGTTTCAGAATATGTACTTTCTCTTATGTTGAGCACATACCCTGTATGTGATGGCAATGCGAGCTGCCTCCTATATTGAGAGTAGAGAAAGACTTGTCGATATTGTGATACTTTGAGATAGTGCTGGCATTAACATAGTATGGACATTTGCATTACATACACTATATATTTAGTTGTTTTGAGTTTTGAAACCATGAGATCATGCACGTGCACCGAACCATTGTTTAGGAAAAAGCAATGAACCCCTTGTTACCCCGGACATACTATGCCGTCTCGGTGGTGGGAGGGCTTTGAAGATGCAGGGCATACAGATACGCCCCGTTGCCTTCAATGGGCTGCCTCGGTCCCTCCACGCAAGCCTGCGCGCACTGCGTGTCATTGGCTGCAGGGGGACTGCCTGAACTTGTTGGCCAATCTGTGGCTCACAGTGGCACCTGTCGGCAAGGCGTACCTGTACGCCTCGCTGGTGGTAAGCCACTTGACGGGCAACGCCTACCCATCATTAAAGGGTTCAGAATTAAGAACATGCAATCACAGCATTTTGTATTTACAAAAAAAACAAATCACTTAAAGTAACCCCTATCAACATACTTTTTCATACTCTTTTACATGCTATTTTTCATACTCCAGTGGTTTGCAAAGAACATTTTTCACTTTGCTGCCTTGATTTCTTTCTAACCAATGACATGCAAAAATTTATTTTGAGAAAAAAATTTAATTCATTGATGTAACCAATACAATAAAATTGACACAAATTGTGTGGACAAAATAAATTTGCAATTAGAATGCTACTATGGGAGTGCAACAATGCAAAGCTTTTGAGCAGCCTTTCTATTAGACAAAATGTGTTCAGCTATGCATGAGCAGCTGGCAAACAGTGAAGCTGATGTTAGATTTTTTAAGAGATAGATAAAGCACAGCACGGTTTTTCCACAGCATCCAGGGAACAGATTACTCCTGTTTTCTTAAATATAATGGGCTATATTACATTCTTCAAGCAAAAACCCTTGCGCAAAGCAAAAATCTTTGCGCAAAGCAAAAATCTTTGCGCCAAGCGTTAAACTTTTGCGCGTGCAAATCACCACTAGAATTACAATCGTCGCAGCTTTTTTCTTCCGCCGATCAATTGCGCGTGCAAACAGGACGCTCCCAAATGCACGCGCAGCACCGTCTCGCGCAAAAATCTTTGCGCGCAGTCTTTTTTAGAGATTCAGCCACTCAGAATTAAGAACCACACCTGTCTCACGTTAACAAATTGCATCTGCCACTGTCAATCTGAGCATATATGCTGCAGCAGTAATACATGCACACGCAACCTCATCCATTGTATTGGTTTGGTATGATTTGAATAGGCCACTGTGCTTTGGTGCATTCCTTTTTATGGGCTTGGATATTTGGGGTTAACCAGGTTGTTCAAATTTGCCATTAGCACCAGCTTTTAGGAGTTGTTAAAACTATGCGCGCAAAGGCCATGCGCTAATTACCGCAAAATAGATTGTAATACCATCCTTGTACCAGCGCACATTCGCTCACAAAGTTAAGTATAGCACGCGTGCAGTACAGTAAGCTCGCGCAGGGTTCATGCAGGTTCACCTGCAATAGACTATTGCGCATGGTTGTTGCGCTGACTATGTAATACGGGATTCGGCGCAAATGGTTTTACCTCACGCGTTAATGATTATTTGCGCCGGCGCAAACGTTTGCGTGAAGATTGTAATTTAGCCCAAAATCTTTAATCTGGTAGTGAAACTCAATGTTCCCAAACAAATGTGAGGAATGTTTCCTTTTTTAACATGTGGATTTTATTCTGGTGAGAGATGAGACAAGATCAGGAAAATATGAGTGACCAGATACTTGAAAAATCCCCACAATCGTTCTTTATTAAAGTATTTTATTCTGTGTCATGATTGGGAGTGTCTAACACATACACATACATTCCTTCTAATATTGTTGCCTTATGAATTTGTACTAAGATACGGGAAAGAGGAAAACCCACTAGAGTGAAGCTCAGTAATTGATAATTTAAAAAAAATAAATTAAAAAAATTATTTACTATTTTGAGTATTTTTATAATTTTGTAATCACCATAGCATAGCAGTAGTAGTGATACCTTTTTTTGACTAACGTAACATTTAAAGACAAGCTTTCGAGAGTATATCTCTCTTCTTCAGGTCTTGAAGCTATACTGAGCAAAATCGAATGGAACATTAAAGATCAGAGCAGAAGGGGGGTTAGGATGGGTGTCGTAAATACTAACAGTGGAATCATATGGTCAAGAAAGGTAAACAAACAGAAAGGACAGATCATAGGCCCATAAACCTACACAGATACCCATCATGGTGAGCATCTGATGATAGTGCCTAAGAGGGAGAAGTAAACAATTTAAAAAAAAAAACAACAAGAAACAGAAAAAAGAAGAAAAATCCCATATGAACCAAATACAATGCTGAATGTTATGTGACACTACGATAGTAAGTTAAAAAAAACTCTGTTTCTTTTTTTAAGTTGTGTCCTTTACTTTTTCCTCTTAGGCATTATCATCAGATGCTCACCATGATGCTTATGGCGCATGGAGTGATGACGTCTGTCAGTGTTAGAATTAACCCCTAGCTGCAAAGTGGTTTCCTTATGGAAACCCTATGGTGGAAATAGCGGGGTCCTTTACACCCCTTTATCATCTCCTGATCCGTGGTAGCTAGAGGTTAATCAATCATTGGAAAGGCCAGAGCATGACCTTTGCACTGATACCAAACATGACCATGTTAAAATTATATAAAATAATTTAAAAAATAAAAACGTGTTTTTTTTTTTTATTAATGCAACACTACTGTTTACATTTCAATTATAATGTGTACAATGATGCTGAATACAAACAGAAGTGTGGAATTATTAAGGAGAAGGGGTTAACCCTAATAGTATAGAATCGATTTACAACAACTAATAACTTTATTCAAAATTAACACATATTACAGACCAATTTGTTAAAACACATTAATATGTATCATCATTAAATGCAAACTGGCAATAATAAAATGATTAACCATTACATCAGTCAATTTGTGGACCAAGCGTCGATATTAAATCCATATAACATGCTATGTCAGCATGCAGGAACCTAAACTAAATGGACCCAAAAAGAAGAATTTTTTAAGTGAGGGGTTATCAGAAATATTTAGACCATTATAATATTACAATTCTGGTTAATCAACATGATTTAGTGGTCACCCAGGGTTAGGAGATTATCCACCATACACTGTGGGTTAATTTAATTCCTCAGAGTTCAAACGGATTTATAAGCACCATTCCAATTAATGATCTTAGTATATACTAACAGGGTTATTCAGAGAGCGTGAAAAGCAGGAGAATGACTGGAGAATGAAAAATTCTAGGTCAAAATAGCCGATCTGGAAAGTGAGATGAAGGAGAGAATTTTTCTGGTTTGGCTATTTTGACCTAGAATTTTTCATCCTCCAGTCATTCACCTGCTTTTCACGCTCTCTGAATAACCCTGTTAGAGATCGTCAAGGCACCATAAACATATGTAATGTGATAAAGGCACTGGATGCAAGGGTTGTTTGTCCCTCTGTCTTTTATTCCATCAGCAAAGCAGAAGGATACAGCAGCAAATCAAATAAACAAAACATCAAATAAATGCCTACTCCGTCTATGGAGCCTAACTGAACAAATACAGTTCCCTCTCTATCTCCTGGGCAGGTAGGCTGCTTGCCAGTAGCTTAGACCAAATATACAAAAGGTACTTCCCTTCACGTTGAGGAGTTGCTCTCCTTGCTGCAGTCAGCACACAGCCTGTCCATACAACAGCTCTCTCTCTCTCTCTCTCTCTCTCGAACCACACACACATACCTATATGGGCAGGGCAGTCTCAATTAGGCCCTGTGTCTGAATTAACCCTTTAGTGGGAAAATAGCATTCCTCAGATGCCTAATATCCTTGTGGTCTACAACCCTGCACCTCACCCGGTCACATATCCCCCTCCCCAGCGTAACACCGGGGTGGGAAGCGGAAACAGCGGAGAGCCCACGCCCTCGCGACAACACAGCAGCAGGCCCATGGAGCAAACCAGCAATGTGCCCCACCACACACCGAAAAGGCTGCAGGGACATGCATGCCTCATTCATGTTCCAGGGTTCAAGGAGGTCCACATGGAAAACCTGTCTTTTCCTACGTCTGACCAGCTGACTGACTCTATAGTGAACAGGGCCGATCTTCTTTAAGATCTCATATGGCCCTTGCCAATGTGCCAGGCGCTTGTTTTCAGGTGTCTGGGTTAGGACCATGACCCGGTCACCTTTATGGGAATGCCTTACTACCGTTCTCGTAGCATAATAACAGGCTTGGGCTTCAGGAGCTCTTTCCACACGCTGATGAACCAGGGGACCCCTAACAGCCATCCGTTCATTCGGTTTTTTAACATGCTGCATCACATTAGCACCTGGGGCACCCTGCTCATCCATCACTCTGCTTCTCGCAGTCAATAGGGGATCTTCAGCTCGGTCCCTCCCAAAACTATCACTGACACACTTCATATCACGCAGGTCAGTCACAGTGCCATCACTCAGACACCCATTGTCAGCTTTTTCCTGTCGTTCAGTTGACAGGTTATGAATCAAAGCCTGGAACTCAGGAAAGTCTCTTCCCATAACCAAGGGATAAGGTAGTTCAGGTACCACTATGGCAGAAACAGATAGCACTCTGTTTCCAATGGCAACTTTAATCATTGCTGTAGGGTAGTGCACCGTACTCCTATGCACACACAGAACTCCCACAGTCTTACATTTTTGCAAAGCAGTAGGTTTCACCAGGTTCCCTGAGACCAGGATAATGGCACTCCCAGAGTCTAATAGTGCCTCCACATTTTCATTATTCAATAGGACTGACATGCGAAATGCCAGGGTTTCCCCCATCAGACCTGGTCGACCCATTAGTCCACAATAATAATGTGAGGCTTTGCAGAGACCACACTGCATGGGCTCAGGGGCATTGTGCAGGGTGTGTCCTGGCTCACTGCACTCGAAGCACTGTATGCGAGCTTTCCTGGTCTCAGCTGGCCTTGGAAAAGTCTCATCAGCACGATCTGTGCCGTACAAATGCTCACCAGAATCTGACTTCACCAGTTCCTCACCACAACTTGGGGATCCCTGGGTCCTTTGGCCAAACACCTTTTTCCGGGCAGGTGGGTGCCCTGTGACCTTGGGAACCACTCTTGGTGACTCATCCAGGTCCCTGGCGGCCATGTATTGCTCCACTTGGGCAACCATCTCATCATAAGTAACAGGGTTAGCTTGTCCCACACATTCACGGAGGGTGCGTTGCAGTTCTCATAGAAACCTGTCCAGTACCAGAGTCTCCACAATCTGGGCTGGGGTCTGAACCTTTGGTTGGAGCCATTTACGGGCCAAATGTATAACATCAAACATTTGCGTTCTAGGAGGTAGTTTCTCATTAAACTTCCAATTATAGAAGCGCTGTGCCCTCACAGCTGTGGTAACACCAAACCTGGCCAGAATCTCTTCATTCAGCGATGTGTAGTCAGCAGCTTGCACCTCATCCAGGTCATAATAAGCTTTCTGAGCCTCTCCCAGCAAGAAGGGTGCCAGTATCCCAGCCCACTTTTCTGCAGGCCAGCCCTCATGAGTAGCTGTGCGTTTGAATGCACGGAGGTAGGCTTCCACATCCTCCTCAGGCAGCATTTTCCGCAAGTAGCAGCTTGCTCGGACTCTGATTTGCTGGTCAGGTGGCGCTTGCCTTGACAGATGCAGGAGGGTTTCATGAAGCACCTCACGATCAACTTTCTGGGCTTGAGTCACGGCCTCAATTTGGGCTTGCAGTAGGTGATTGCTTTCATGCTGCGTAGCGGTGGCATGTACCAGTGCCTTTAGAACCTCTTCCATTTTCTCAGTGGATTCTGTACCTTTTAATGTGCCCACCCCAGCAACACAGGTACACTTGATCCCACCGCTGCCACCACCTGTGATAAAGGCACTGGATGCAAGGGTTGTTTGTCCCTCTTTCTTTTATTCCATCAGCAAAGCAGAAGGATACCGCAGCAAATCAAATAAACAAAACATCAAATAAATGCCTACTCCGTCTATGGAGCCTAACTGAACAAATACAGTTCCTTCTCTATCTACTGGGCAGGTAGGCTGCTTGCCAGTAACTTGGACCAAATATACAGTAGATACTTCTCTTCACGTTGAGGAGTTGCTCTCCTTGCTGCAGTCAGCACACAGCCTGTCCATACAACAGCTTTCTCTCTCTCTCTCTCTCTCTCTCTCTCTCTCTCTCTGTGCTGGAACCATACACACATACCTATATGGGCAAGGCAGTCTCAATTAGGCCCTGTGTCTGAATTAACCCTTTAGTGGGAAAATAGCATTCCTCAGACGCCTAATATCCCTGTGGTCTACAACCCTGCCCCTCACCCTGTCACAGTAATTTAATATATCGAGGAAGAGGCAAATATACCAAAGGTTTCAAAATATATCCAACCACCATACAGTTAAGTTATTCTCCTTCCTTGAAAAAAGAGAGAGAGAGGGCAGCGGATTTGAGGGCACCGCTATTCGTACCGACCCACCAGGTCACCCAATTCACAACACGACCACCAATCAGTTAGAGATACATAACCACCATTTTTCAGTTAGAATTCATAAAGGTCACCTGAAAAGACCGATCACAATTGGCAAAATGCTGAGACAAAAAAGGACAACAGTTAAAAAAGGACACCCAACGCGTTTCGCCGTCTATCAATACGGCTTCATCAGGAGTGGTCCTACTAGAAAGGTGGTCGTTTAAATAGTCTCAAACAGAGGCTAACATGTGTGTCCAGGCGTCGCGTAATTACTGACCGGAGTTCCGGCGTCTCATTGTATATTGTCATTTCCGGTGTGCCATCGCACGTCCGGTCACTGGAAGAGACGCTATCGCATTAAATATTATATCCGCATCAGTGGTTATATGCTGTACACAGCTACTCATCCACCATGGGAATTGAGCCATAATATCCCATCTCTACGTCTCCAGTTACATTCCCTCCATTCCCTTATTCACCTTAGAAGTTTCATTACCGAATGTTGTCAAATAGGACTTCCGGTATCCCATTGAATAGCATCATTTCCGGTCACGGGAGAAATTCCAGTCAAATGCAGGGCTCTTACATCCATTATTAAATATGGGACTCATGGGTTTAGAACTCCAATTATTTAAATTCAACATCAGAGCTATATGGGACTGGCCATGCCTTATTCCTTTGCACTACACTTAAGGGGATCCCGTTTAGCTGATTGTTGCTAAGTAACCAACTAGCGTCTATGCCGGGAATAAGTCAAACCCCACTCCGAATCATGGTAGAGATGATGAAAACAATAAATATAAAGCAGAACAGAACCGTATCATTATTATATTGCTAAACACATCATCCCAAAAACATAAACAAAGGTGCACATAGCTAAGGATGGTACAATCTCTAGTTGTTAAACATTTATAAAAGGACAATAACCATGTCGTGACCTGGAAAATTACTTATTATTAGGGCAGTTAAATTAGGATCTTGGATTTAGAGGAGCCTGTTAGAATGAATAAATTGTAGGAGACCATTTGTAGCTCAAATATGCGATTAGATTTTTGACCCATATTTCCATGGAAGGTGAACCACCATTCATGATCGTCATAGACAGTTATTGTGTAATAAAGGGACATAATTTTAGTATGGCAAATACAGGATTATATGAAAGGGGAGAAAGTGAAGCCCTCATTCAGGCCTCCTGGATGTCTTGTTCCCAATCGATATATCCAATAGGCCTCTCTTTGACGTAACTTTCTGTCCAAGTTACCTCCACGTTGTCCCATTCGGACCTGTTCAATTACCATAAATTTCAACTCCTCAGCACTATTATGGTGGTGATGACGGAGGTGCCTTGTAATCGGGGTGTCTCGTGGGTACCTCACAGATTGTACGTGTTCCAAAATCCATACCTTCAGAGGACGTATTGTATTTACAATATACTTGCTTCCGCAACTGCAGATAAGTAAATATACAACACCTGCTGTTTTACAGTTAGAAAAATCCTTTACCGCAAAGGATTCGGTGTTGTCAACATTTGAAAACTTTTTTGAGTCTTTCAATATATATTTACAACCCTTGCAATTACCACATTTATAGGTACCCAGGAGTTGTTTAGCAAGCCAGTTATGATTCAGAGGATTTGCTGTAGAGAAATGGCTATGTGTAACCTGATCGCCAATATTGGAACAACGTCGCGATGTTATGGAGGAGTATTTAGGTAATAGTTTGCAGAGGTGAGGACCTTGAGTCCGTAAAGGCCAAAACCGTTCAGAAATTTGACGGACAATTTTTTCATCTTTGATCACACTTTTTATAGGCAAGTGACCGGAACTACCATGGGGACGCCCATGGCCCCCTTATATGCAAATTTGCATTTGGGATGGTGGAAACAATTCATTGTCAATGATCCAGACATGATTGAATTTCGATAGAGACCATACAGTGTTAGAAGTGTTTGGCGCTATAACTATTAGTTGCACAACAGATGATTATATAGGCATGCAGCTCACCACAGGTGTCCCTCACCCACAAATAATACAAAAAAATACAAACTCAATTGTAAGGGAGCGCAAGAGATATATCTGGTTGATGTCCGTTCTCAAATGATGCCACAATTCTTATTGGAAATCAATGTAAGAATACACAGTCACTATAAAAGAAAATAAAACTAATTGCGCAGTATTGTTACACACATGGATAAATATGTCAGTATACACTCAATAGAGAAGGGCCACTCACAAATATAGAGCCTATAGGCTCTTAGTCTTGCGCCTCTGAACCTCTATGGGGGCTCCTCCCATCAGCGGAATATTTGCTTGATGTATTCAGACTTCAATTGGCGATATGAACCTCAGTAGGAAGATAAAAACAGCACATGGCACAATACCAATGGAAGGGAAGGAATGGCGGTATCCTAAAGAAATCAATCTACTCACACATTCATGAGCCTCCCAACAAGTGGCTCAGTTTTTAGGCTTTGGACCACTTATAGGATGGTCCCACCTCTCCCATAGATGCTCTGCTGGACTGAAGTCAGGAATTTTCACCAAATGGGTGGATATCCACCAGATACTCACTGATTATATTCCACCAGTAGTCCAGAAGACCGATATAGGGAGAAGGTTTACTCGATATCCACTTGAAATACACAACCAGCCAGTAGTCAAGAGGCTAATAAAAATGTCGATTTAATATATAAAAAATAAAAACAATATATAACACAAATGGGGCTACCGAAACGCGTTTCTCTTACTTAAACTGCAAGCTTCATCAGTCGGATAGCCCTCGATGTCCAGCATGTCCTTATTTATGTTGATTGCGAACCAATCCGAATCGTGGCATCCGCGTGCGTACCATCCGTCCATCTGCGTTCCATTTAGTTCGCGGGCGATGGCCGATGACGTATTTCCTCTTCCGCTTTCTCAAAGTGCTCAGAGTTCTTCCTTCATCTTCGATTGGCACATGCGTCGGTACGCATTTGATAACAAACAGAAATATATATACATCGTACCCCCATATAACCACCCACATTCCCTATGGCATGTTAGCGACAGATGTATTTGTTAGATTGGAAGATCTTTAATCTGAAATAGAGAAAGCTGTCAATCATCAGACTCTAAATATGATGGATGATAAGCGATCTTGTCCCAATATCAAACTTATTCTCTAATTATCAATGGAGTCGCTCTCGGATTGGCGATTAAATTCGCTATTCGCTAAAAAATAACAAATAGACAAAAAATATAAAAAATATATATAAATGTTCTAATATAAAAATGATACAAAAAAATCCAGAATAATACAAAAAAATAGATAAATAAATAATAAATCCAAAGGAAGGAAGAGAAAAAAAAAGAGAAAAATACCCTCGGATAACCTAAAAAACTTTAAAACTTTCCTATAGAAAGAAGGGAAAAAATTAGAGGTCTTATCTTAACATAAAAAATGACAGACCTCAAAGTCTGCATTCAGACCATTAGGGGTTAATGTGTGAAGATGGTACATCCACCGCATCTCATTCTTGATGAGTTTCTCATTCATATTCACACCCCTCCAGTCTCGTCTGATTTTTTCTATGCCTATAAATTCCATACCCTTTGGATTACATCCATGTTGGTCTTTAAAATGGGATGAGACACTGTGTTTATCATATCCCCTAACTATATTGCAGAGATGTTCATTAATTCTAATATAAAGTGATCGGGACGTTTGTCCCACATATTGTTTCCCACATGGGCATTTCAACAAATATATTACATTCTTGGTATGGCATGTTATTAGATCCTTGATTTTATAATTGGATTTTCTGGTTCCTGCATCAAATTTTCGTATTACTCTTTTTTTGTTTCCAGATTTTCGACATGAAATACACTGGCCACAACCATAAAAACCAGAAGTCAGGCCGAAGGGGTGTGATATTACACATCTATCTTTAATATGGTTCCTAACCAAATTTCTACTTAAATTTTTCCCCCATATATAGATTTTTTTATATATTAAATCGCCATTTTTATTAGCCTCTTGACTACTGGTTGTGTATATCAAGTGGATATCGAGTAAACCTTCTCCCTGTATCGGTCTTCTGGACTACTGGTGGAATATAATCAGTGAGTATTCCGGTGGATATCCACCCATTTGGTGAAAATTCCTGACTTCAGTCCAGCAGAGGATCTATGGGAGAGGTGGGACCATCCTATAAGTGGTCCAAAGCCTAAATACTGAGCCACTTGTTGGGAGGCTCATGAATGTGTGAGTAGATTGATTTCTTTATGATACCGCCATTCCTTCCCTTCCATTGGTATTGTGCCATGTGCTGTTTTTATCTTCCTACTGAGGTTCATATCGCCAATTGAAGTCTGAATACATCAAGCAAATATTCCGCTGATGGGAGGAGCCCCCATAGAGGCTCAGAGGTGCAAGACTAAGAGCCTATAGGCTCTATATTTGTAAGTGGCCCTTCTCTATTAAGTGTATACTGACATATTTATCCATGTGTGTAACAATACTGCGCAATTAGTTTCATTTTCTTTTATAGTAACTGTATTCATACATTGACTTCCAATAAGAATTGTGGCATCATTTGAGAACGGACATCAACCAGATATATCTCTTGCGCTCCCTTACAATTGAGTTTGTATTTTTTTGTATTATTTGTGGGTGAGGGACACACCTGTGGTGAGCTGCATGCCTATATAATCATCTGTTGTGCAACTAATAGTTCTAGCGCCAAACACTTCTAACACAGTAAGGTGTTAATATCTCTTATGATTGAATTTCGGCCCTTCTTAATTGAATGGAAACGGTATATTGATGACGTCTTTATACTCTGGGGGGGGAGTCGTGACACCTTCGTCAATTTTGTCGAAAAACTTAATGAAAACCAGTTAAATCTTAAGTTTACTTTTGAAATTCAAGAACACACACTCAATTTCCTTTATTTCTCCATTTCCAAACACCCAGATGGACAATTAGCTACTACACTGTATAGAAAGGAAACGGCCACAAATAGCCTCCTAAACTGGAAGAGCTTCCACCCCCTCCCACTAAAATGTGGGATACCTCAGGGACAATACCTTCGGTTACGTAGAACTTGTTCCTCTTTGGACACATTTAAATTGAAAGGTAATGATTTGAGAGAAATGTTTAAACAAAAAGGGTACCTTATTCGATGTCTGAAAAAAGCCTATCAAAATGCATTGATGATCGATCGAGATATTACACTTCAAGAGAAGAATATTATGGATGAGAAATGTATCCGTATGATAGGCAATTTCGATACAGGGTGGCAACAGACACGTCAAATTTGTGAATGGTTTTGGCATTTTTTTTATCAGACAAGATGAAGTCAGAATAATTTGACTAGGGTTAGGGTCAGACGAGCGTCTTTGGGGAGTGGAAGGAACGTCCGTGAGAGTGGACGTTCCTTCCACTCGACGCCCATCTGGCCACCTCGCTGAGCGCAGTTACTGCGCTCAGCACTGCAAATCCGCTTTGCAGCCACGTCAACGCGCGTTGTAGCTCATCGACGGGGAGGCTTTGATAACGGACGCTTGTTGCACTTGCATTTCATGCGCGTGTACAAGCATGTGACCGGCCCAGTTACAGCGTCACAACGCTGCGACGGACGCCAGTAAGCATGTCAGTACAGGTGCACATGGTGCACTCGTCTGACGCCGGCCTAAGTGAATGAAATCTGAATAGATGCTTAGATGGTTAAACAATGATCTCCGTATGTATTTTATCTTAGAGTTTCTTAAGAGAATATGTGATGTCTGTCTGCCATTTGTCTCAACAGATGCTTTACAATATCAGTACTAGAACTGTTCCCCACTCTTCAATCAAATGTTCTGTGGCACAGTAACGACATAATTCAATTAACACTATTCAGTTACATTTTTCAAGATTGATATGAGCGGTTATTATTCTGTTTGTTGTTTTTTACATTTTATCGGTTGAGCAGAGGTAATGTCTATGGCCACTTAACCCGCGTCCTATCCTACAACTCCTTGCTTGACCTCTTGCAATCCGGCTTTCACTCCCAACCCTCATCAGAAACTGCTCTAACAAAGGTTACTAATGACCTCCTTTCTGCTAAATGCAGTGGCCACTACTCCATACTGATCCTACTTGACCTCTCAATTGCCTTTGAAACAGTCAACCATCCCCTCCTCCTGCAAACCCTCTTCTTCTCTCTTGGTCTCGGTGATGCCACCCTCTCTTGGCTAAAGCCTTACCTCTCCAATAGATCCTCTTCTGTATCCCTTGCTGGCAATTCACCCCTATCCTTTTAGATTGTAAATTCTTGAGCAGGGTCCTCTCCTCCTCTTGCTGCAATCACCTCCGCAATATCGCCAAAATTCATCCATTCCTGACTGCTAACACCACCAAGCAAAATATCCACTCTTGTAATCTCCCAACTGGACTACAGCAACAATCTTCTGACTGGCCTTCCTTCCTATCTCACGCCTCTCCCACCTGCAGTCCATCCTAAACACATTAGCCCGCTTATCCATCTCACCTGTCGGTCTGTTTCTGCAGCAGTGAATCCCTACACTGAATTGTCCTGTCTTTACCCATTGCACCTTTGTACAGTGCTGCGGAATATGTTGGCACTTAACAAATAATAAATAATAATATTGTCACCACTCTTCAACCATGGAGACACAAGTCCAAATCCCAGTGAGAGTGTCTTTCTAACAAGTGTCTTTGGGCAAGACTCCCTTGCCTACCACACAATACTTTATGCATAGCAAAGCGGCAAAATACCTGCTGCTCTGGATCAGAACACTTGGCCAGCATTTTTTTCCTCTATGATGCTGCCTTATGTACAAGTGCCCCTTTCATGCAGGGCTTATGTCATCTAAATCACTCCCTATATTTGAGTTAGCATTTTTACAGCAGCTCATAGACAGGGCCGGTGCAAGCATTTTTCTCTACTCAAGCGAAGGTGCGTTTTGGTGCCACCCCATCTGTACCACACCATGCCATGCCAATCAGCATAGAGATGCATAATAATCTCTCTCACGCAAAGGGGGCAGGGAGAACTAATTTAAGCCTGATTCTGGAAGTTTGGAAGTGGCTGTAGTGACACACGCTGTAATACGATAAACAATAATAACAGTAAAAGAAAAACATTAACAATAAAGATATTAACAGTAACACATAACGCAGGTACCGGGTAGCTTTGACATAGGAGCAGCAACTCTGAGTAACATAGTTTACTACAGCCAGGGTCCATGACAAGGAGCACCAGGCACAGCATAGATTGCCACAATGACAATCACAGTGCCAATGGAGGGACACGAGGCACTGCATAGATTGGCGCTGTGGCAAATCTATGCTGTGCCTGGTGCCCCTCCTGTGCCACAGTGCTAATCTAGACTGTACCTGGTGCCCCCCGTTCCACAATACCAATCTACGCAATGCATGTTGCCCCTCTGTTGCCACAGTGACAATCTGTATGGACTGTGCCTGGTGGTGCCCCCTGGACCTGCTGTGCCTTGTGGTGAACGTACCCCATGATGTGTCTATATACGGATACCACATATTACATAATACCTACCATTCTCACGCTGTGGTCCACTGTCTGACAGATTCCAGCAGCAGCAGACAGCAGGGTCCTCAATCTCCAGTCCTTGCTCTGCCACCCATCACTTCAGACAGGTGAAAGGTCACTCAGAGTGGGGGACTGTGGAACACAGGATGCGGCTGCCACAAGTACTGATGGGGACTGGGAGCCATTGTAGGGGACAGTGAGTGGAGGTCTTGCCGTCCTGCCCTGCCAACATCATCATCATTGGCGGGATCGGGCCGGTTGACTCACTGCCATTTTGGTGGAGACCAAGACTATCTTGGTCTCCATCAAGATGGCAGGCTGCAGGGATCAACACCATTTGTGGGGATGGGCCAATTGAATCACGGCAATCTTGGTGGAGACCGAGATAGCAGCAGAGAAATAGGCAGCGCAGCATCAGCCTAGCAGGACGTTTTTGTTTTTCATAAAATTTTAATTTGGAGTTTTCCGCCCCTCAAACTGGCAGCAAGCCAGGACACTAACAGGACATAATTGAAAACGAGAGAAATCTCAATGTATCCTTCCTGGTAAAATACTTTGCAAATAAATAAATAAATAATGCCTGTGCGCCGGCCCAAGCTCATAGATAGGAAAATATTTCTGACCCTGAAAGACACTAAAATATGAATTAAGGGTCACAAGGTGTCAGGATAGATTACACCGAGCCATAGAGAACTCTCTGACAAAGCTTTTCCTGCCACTTCTGTTTTAGGAAATGCCGAAGTTTATAGTCTGTGCAACAATGGCAAATTACTGTGCTTTGTGATTAACCTCCTAAATAAACAGGAAAACACAATATACAAATGTATGGGATAACCTCTTATTTTCGACTGATATATGTACTATAACTGAGCAGGATGCAAGACTATTTACAGCAATACAATTTTCTGATGCACGGTCACATTTTCCTGTGGTTATTGCAATCATCACACACCATAGTGTAATTGATTGAAAATGCCATTACATGTCTAATGCTCTTATTATTTTGTTGTTGTTATTTTTTCTGTGACAGTAATATATTTTTATAGTTTAGATCAAAATTTAAGGGCTATTCTACAAATTTGTCTTCCCAAGTGTCTAAAAGAAAAATTCTGCTTTCATTTTCCAGAAACAAATTGTATTAATTTTAGAAACGAAAGCTGTATCTTATGTTTAATTTAACAATACTGCTGTTTAACATATTCCTTCTAAATTCAATGTTTGCTTGACTACCTTTTGTTTTGGAAAAAATAAAAAAAAAGGCAAATTCCAACCAAGCTGTCAACAGCAGCTCACTAATGAGTAAATTGTGTGCGAGCCGCTATCCATTAGCAGCTTGCAATTAACACCTCTGTTCCGACTTAAGTGCACTGTGCATCTCAGGTTGTAATACTATGCAGCTACTCATCAATATTTGCCACACCTGGTATTGTCTCTTGGAATTAATGGGACGTGGGTCTCCATGGAGAGAAGCACAACCCTGTAACAGCATGCTTAAGCAGGGTCATGCCAGGACCAAGAACGGACAGTGGAAACTATCGGTTCCCAGTGTTCTGCTATGTATGATGAGAGAAGGAAACAAATCACTCCACCCTTTGCACTGTATGACCAGAGTTAAATAAGCATTTTTTAAAGCTATTTATAAATATATATATTAAATTATTTTGAAAAATCAAAATCACTTAACATCAGGGACTGAGAGCTGATATTCTTTCGAATATTGTCTCGAGCCAGAAATGGATGAACTGCATTGTAATAGCTTGTCCATTCTGGCTGGCCACAAATTGACAGCTTCTATACAAAGTATTCAAAGTATGGAAGCCATTTACAGTAACCTGCCACAACAACTGAACCATAAGCAAAGCTTGACTTTTGAATGGTGCCCTTGTTTTCTCTCCACCGCCCCATCACATACAAACTAAACTGTCTATTCGCAAAGCACTGAAATTGCAGTGAAATTTCATTGCTTTTTTACTTCGGCACATTTCGGCGCACTTCAGCAATTCCATTTCGCCAAAGTTTGGGTGATTTCATTATCTAGTGAATGGTCGCCGTAGTGCGCCAAAGATGGAATCGCCAAAGCCCCACGAAAAAGTTGTAGAACATTGCCGAAGAGACCAGAAAATCTCTGAAGATCACCAAAGTGGCTTTGATGAATTCCAACGACCTGCAAGAAAAAAACATAAACCGAAATAGGTGTTTAAACGAACAAAAAATGTATTAGAATGTGTCTAAATAATAAAAATCTTCTCTTAAAAAATAATTAAAAAGGTCTGTTACAGAATTAAAAAAACAGCTCTTTTAAAAATTGGGAAACACAAATTTCGTCTAAAAAATACAAAAGCTGTTCTAAAAACTAAGAAAAATAAAAGGCTTTTTGCCTAAGTTGAAAAAAATAAACGGTCTAAAAATTTAAATGATATTACTTTTTTACATTGAATCCTATGGGATTCGCCTGTTTATGCCTGCTGATCGGAAACACTGAAAATCAAGGCATTTTGCTGATATTTCGATGCAGTTCGGCATTCTATGAACAGACAAACCATAACTTCTCTATGGGCCATTATCGCTGCCCCCAAAGACCACCAATGATCGCCAAACTGTGGCAAATTGAGCCGTATTTACATGTATTTGGCGAATTGACAGCTTAGTGAATAATCGAACTTCGAATTCAAGTTGGAATTTTAGTGAATAGAGCCTTTAGTCTTCTAACAGTAAGTTAAAGGCTGCCTTATAACAGCCTTGAAGAGGGAACACTTTGTGCATACTGACTACTCGATTCCTATATAATATCTGCGAATAATGAACCAGCAAATGAGAACTGAAAATGTATGCAGCAGTTTGCATGACTTTTGTTCTATACACCACAAACATGTTCTTGGGTTTCAAAGCACCGTGAAAGGGGTTTTCGTCGACTATATGGCAGATTGTTTAGTGCAAATAAGAGCATTGTACATCTGAGGAGCGTATTAAGGTTTTTTTCTTCCCTAGGCTCTACAAATTGCTGCACCCCCTCCAACAAATCAAATAAATATGAACATACACATGAAATTAAGACAAATATTATCACCCATTGGGGCTATTAATGGCAATAAAAATGTAGTTTAGAGCAAAAGCAAAAGATCTTATTTACACCCTGTGATTTTTTTATTATATTTATTATAGTTTAGAGACTCATTGAGAGATTAATTGCTGTTCAGCTGTTATACACCTGCACACTTCAAATATATACAGGACCTCTAAAAGTAAGAACATTATGGAGAAAAATGATGCCCCCTTCCAGTCTGCTGCCATATGCCCAGGCTTAGTTGGCCCATGAGAGAATACAGCCCTGATAAATCTTTAAAGGAACTTGAGTCCAAAACAACTGTTATTAAGATGTTGGTGAGATGTTGGATTTGACTCCTCTATAAACCTAACCTTCAAACCAGCATATTGTATAAGGTGTTGCAGAGTCACAGTAGCATAAACGAGAAATCAAAGACATTAATTTTATTGTATTATGAAAGATAGTTAGAATTCCTTGATAAATTTGCAATAATGATTAACTCTCCAACCCACAAAGGGTTATCTTATTTCTAAATTAAGGTATCAAGGGGATGCTCCCAGTTGACATCCCTTACCCTTACTTTAAAGCTATAATAAAGTAAAGGCACATCATCCAAAATAGGGATGAGCTGTTCGGGTTCGGACGGTTCGGAGTTCGACCCGAACTTTGGCAGTTCGAAAGTTCGCGAATTTTGAACTTTTTGGGCGTGTTCGGTTCGGGTTCGGAAAAAAAAAGAAATTTTGAAAAAAGTATAGAAAATGCTTAAAAAAACACTAAAAAATCTAGAAATAAAGAGACTCTTTACTGCAGAATATTATAAGCAACGGTTTATTAGATATTGAATTAAAAACTAATGTGTACGTGGAAAGATTATCAACTCTAAATGACCTCTGTTCACAAACGGGCATAACACCAGGTGTTTTTAGTCTGGTAATCAATTTGATACATTGTACAATATACTGAGGGTGGGGTGGTGTCTGCTTCTGATTGAGATTTGAGAATTAATTTCCCTAAAACATCGTAATATGCTGCATTTAACTGGTGTTTGAAAAAAATCTAAAGCAATGTTATTTTTCACCTCGGGATTAAACATTCACAGGGTTATTCAGAGAGCGGTGAAAAGCAGGAGAATAACTGGAGAAGTGAAAATTCTAGGTCAAAATAGCCAAACCAGAAAAATTCTCCCATTTATCTCACTTTCCAAATCGGCTATTTGGTCTAGATTGTTCTCTTCTCTTGCCAGTTCTCCTGGCTTTCACCTCTCTCTCAGGGTTGGCAGGAAAAAAGAACAATCTGGACCAAATAGCCGATTTGGAAAGTGAGATAAGGCTAGGGTCAGACTAACGCATTTTTCGCAGCGACTGTCAAAAAGTGCGTCCGAACGCATTGCCATATTTTTTCACGGATTGCGCGAAAACGGTCATACGATGCGCATTTTTGTGCGTGATTTTTTACGGATCCAAACCAGGAAACTTTGGGTGTCTGGACGTTATGTTGGCCGGACATGAGCAGGGTCTGACATCTCCAAATCACGCACACACGCCGCTAGTGGACGCAGCGCACTCTGTACGTCCATACTAGTGGTTCTGCGTTCTCAAAAAAATGCGTTCATTTTCCACTTGCGTTGCGCAGCTGGACTTTCGTGCGACCGTACTTCGTATATTGGCCGTCATTGCCCGTCATTTGCTGCTAGTGTGGCCGTGATTAAGTGCGCCTAAACGCACGTTAAAAATTCGCTAGTCTGACCCTAGCCTAAATGGGAGAATTTTTCTGGTTTGGCTATTTTGACCTAGAATTTTCCATTCTCCAGTCATTCTCCTGCTCTTCACCACTATCTGAATAACCCTGACAGGGTTATTCAGAGAAAGGTGAAACTCAGGAGAATGACTGGAGAATGGAAAATTCTAGGTCAAAATAGCCAAACCAGAAAAATTCTCCCATTTATCTCACTTTCCAAATCGGCTTTTTGGTCTAGAAGTTTCCATTCTCCTGCCATTTACACCGCCAAAAAATCAGTAAACTGTTTCTGCGTGTCCGAAAATGTCTCCTCTTTTCATACAGACTGCCGCCCCAAGCAGTTGTTTATGGATAGATTAAAGGAAAAGTATTTACCGTCATTTGAAATGTAATTTTTTGGTTTTTACATATTTCTATACATCCTAGAAATCTGCCACTTCACGGGCAGGTTATGGGGACCTCTTAGGCACGATATTTGAAGGAATTTTTCGTTTTTATTTTTAACCCTTATTTCATGGAAAACTCACTGTCCCTTTAAAAACATTTTTTTTAAAACTTTTTGTTCTTGTTTCCTGTCCCCCAGGGCAATACCCGGACCCCCATACACCTTTTATGGCAAATATCTAGCATATATGCCCTCTTGGAGGGCACTCTAAAAAACCGAATTTTCAGCCACATTGACTTGTATGGGGGTTCGGGTTCGGTCCCGAACAAATGGGAAGTTCGGGTTCGGGCTTGAACCGAACTCAGGGAGTGTTCAGCTCATCCCTAATCCAGAGCCATGAGGGCTCTGTTCCATGTGAGGGCTACCACATTTGGGCTGTTTTAAACATACCTCATGGGACGCACTATGATGTGTTTCTGCTTTCTTGAGGTTATTTGAAAAGGAGCAGATCCCTTTGAACATCTTGGGAATTCACCCCCACGATTGAAAAACAGGAACATTGTGATCGCTACACCATTTCTGTTGTTGTCTGTTATTTTTCTTGTGGTTTAGAGACAGGAACCACTTGTGATTGTTTGAGCGACTTTCCATCATATCTATATCAATGCTACCTGAATTTCTATGTTTTGTACCTAGCGGTACATACTCGCCACCCCGGAAATACTTGAAAACGAGAGAAATCTGAATGTATCCTTCCTGGTAAAATACATTCTCAAAAAATAAATAAATAAAATAAATATAGAGGGAATACCCAGTAGTATAAGTGATAGGGTGTAAGGTGGGAGGGAGAAAGATGTGGGATCTACAGGGTGCTACATAGAAAGAGAAACTATTGAGAGGTCAATGAAGCAACAATATGGAGGACAAAATACTTTGTGTCATCAATAATGCAGTGGCAATTTCATGGCAGTGTGAGAAAAGGGCCACTTTGGCATCAATGCACATATAAACAGCTTGGTGCCATATAGTAGCAAAATGTGGGTTAATAAGACAAGGATCTATGTGGCTGCATTATATGACAATGTGGCAGTTTTTATAGACATAACACAATGTACATGGCAAATAAGAGTAAAATTATGATGTTGACACAATATTAAAATGAGGGCTAACAGGTCATAAGCAATATAAATTGAAATCCCTATGGAAGTTTCCTTTATCTGTAACTTAATTTATATTCACTTATAATTAACCACTACAGTGCTGAGCTATTTCAACCTTTAGGTTAAAGTTGTCTATAGGCAGCAATTTCTGCCATTTTTCGGTAATGTACCTGCGCAAATGATACCTGTTTTTATTTATTTATCATCTTTCAGAAAATAACTTTTGGTATGGATGGCTCACTGGACGCACGCTTCATCGAATTTCATCCAAGATTGCAGATCTAGGCATCAAGCTGGGGACTCAACCCCAGCAGGCTGGTAACGTGGATGTTAGCCCTCATTGGGAGATGTGATTATGCCAAAAATTAAAACCCCCATGGCCATTATAGGAAATGCGAGAGTCCGTTGGTCCCCTGTATCTACAGTTCCACACATCCCACAAGGTCAAGTGAGAGGTCATTGGAAAAGCAAATGACACCAAACCAGATCATGTAAAATGTAAATATATAAATATATATATAATTGTATATAAAAAAATAATTAAAAAAACATATTTTTTTAAAGCAGCAGCATTGTCCGCTTTTTGGTTATAAAATAAAACAATGCTGCTGTAACAACTCGCTTTGTTTTCCATACTGGGATGAGTTGTGGAGGAGGTGACAAAGTTCATTATTACAGTGTTTCATCTAAACCAGGGATCAGAAACCTTGCTCTCCTAGACGTTTTAGAACTACATTTCCCATGAGACTCTTCCAACCAAATGAGTAGCTGAGCATCATGGGAGATATAGTTCCAAAACATCTGGGGGCAAAGGATGCTGACCCATCATCTAAACCGTGAGTCTGCATTCTATACCCCCCATACGGTCAAGGGAGGGGTCATTGGACAGGTCAGGATCTGACATTGCCAATGATAGCAGACATGACCATGTATTGTATAAAATTAAAAAATCCTTTTTTTAAAAAAAAAATTGTTCTAAGGAAGTGAACTTATAAAGCAAACAATGCTACTGCCATTGTGCACCTTCCTATTTCCCACACCTGGAGAAACTACCGTGTATTATTAATAGTGTGACAGAGTGCATGGTTTGGGTAAAAGGATGTCTGGGAGAGTAATTGAGGGAAGTTATTTAGGACCCAGAATCCTGCATGGCCTCTACCCTCACACACAATTGTTGCCAATTACTCAATTAAGCAGCAGGTAAAATTCCAGCCTGCTGCCTCCTAGGTGGAGGTGTTTTTTTCCAGACTGCTCAGACAAGGGCGGAGAGCAGTAGCACTTCTAAAGAAATGCTCTGTTTAATTTATTTTGTTTATTAGATTATGGTTTCTAGACAGTTAGGAGTGCTGTATGTATAGTAAGAGCTCTCATTGAGCTAGGTTTTGTTTTGTAGTTTTTCTGTGTTTACATCACCAGCAATTGTGATACAAGCCAAGTGTAGCATTTGTTTATGGAATAAAAAAGGCCTCTCATATTGCACAACTTCCAGTATGTGGCTGTGTATACCCTAGAGCAGTGTTTCCCAAACGCGGTCCTCAAGTACCCCTAACAGGCAAGGTTGTAAGGATTCCCTTGGGGAAATGCAGACTGAATCCTACAATCACTGAGCAGCAAATCATATCACCTGGGCTTTGTTTCATATATCTGGAAAACCTGGCCTGTTGGGGACACTTGAGGACTGTGGTTGGGAACCACTGCCCTAGAAGACCATGTTGTTTGGCCAGAACCAAGTATCCTGAGTGATTGTTGCACTACAATAGTCATATTAATTATGAAACACAATGTGGCAAAATAGAAATTAAAAAATTTGCTTTTGTCAATCTTGGATACAATTGCTTATTTCCAAAGATAAATACAGTAACAGGTTACTACATTTTTTTATTTTAACCCCTTAAGGACCGCTGACGTACCATGTACGTCCTACCCACGGGTCTCCCTTAGACCCGCGGACGTGCATGGTATGTCAGCGGCGCCTAACCCCCCTCCCGATACTTACCGCCCTCGTTGGATCCCGTGAGGATCTGGCTGGGAGGAAGCCTTCCCTCCTGATTTGCATGGGCCGGTGAGCTCGATGACGTCACCACACTGCGTGGTGATGTCATCAGCAGGCGCCCCCATTGAAATCAATCCTTTGGAGCCCTCTATCACCCCAACCATTGAAGCTAGGGAGAGTCTTCCCTTTTCAGCGGTGTATAGAATTAACCATTTCGCTGCTGGATTGCGTTTCGGTGCTAATTGGCACCAAAACGCGATTCGAACCTGGAGGGGGGCTGATATCTTGGATGTCAGCCAAGCCTCCAGGTCCCCCCCCCCCACCCACTGACAACCTCACCATATGGGTGAGGATGTCAGTGGGCCAGTTAACCCTCTAGCTGCCATGTAGAGATAAGGGGATCCTAAGGAAAAACGGTGTATAATATGTGTGGGTTGAATAAACGAGTAAGAGGAAAATTTGACCTAAACACTAACAGCGCAGAAACGTAAAAACAGCAGCGGTCACTAAAGGACGGATTTGTGTAAAACCGCCCAGTCACTAAGGGGTTAAAGAGCAGCCCTTATACTATATAACCACAAAGGTCTGAGTGATAATAATTTTATATACTATAAATTATTGAATTTACACTTTCTTCCCATATTTTGTTAAACAATTCCGACGAACATGGCATCTATTTTAACTCTGCCGAATCCATTGAAAAAAAAAAATTGATATATAACTTGCCTGGGTTCTAAATGGCTCAGCAGTGAAAAGGTTAGTTTGCACTGATTATAGCCTTCATCCTATACTAAGTTTGTAGATTTGCACCTATTGATCATGGATCAATACCATGGATCATGGTACAATCACAGAGGGTGGGCTATATTTCAAGTTGTTTGTGTTAACTGTTAACATTTACTGTTTGAGTCACAATTCCAGCAAACTTTGCTTACAGCTGTTGCACCTGGATCATGTAAATGAATGCTTCTTATACTTTCTATAGAATGCATTCGTTTGTGGCCAGCAGGAAAATAATGAGTATTTTCAAAGTTTCTCATTATTCTCAGCTCGAGTCGTTATTTAACTCAATCATGCTGTACAACATTTGGGAGACATCGTCACCTTTTTTCGCTGTGAGTAGTCAACATCCCCAGATGTTTTTCCTTTACCGCAACAACAGCATATTTAGACATCCAACAACAGTCTGACTTCTTGGAAGTTAGAACTCACATCATGCAATGTCGTCAGAAACAAGGGCCAGCCAGCACTTCTGGCAAAACCCCATAGAAGACGAGAAGGGGGGATCCGTTGAAGTCCTTCATCTCCTCTCTGGTATGGGCTATCAGCCTGAGAGATATTGTTAGAAAGGAAACCGCCTCCCTTTTACAATGAAATAACATTTGAGTATGTAAACTGTAATAAAATATATAAAATGTAGATGTCTTTTTGTGTAAGGCAGCAGCACTGTCCACTTTTCACTTCTAAAGTGTATATATATATACACACACACATACACACACACACACACATATAGGGCAGTATTACAATGTCGGTGCTAACTTAACCAGAGCTGTTGTAAACTTAAAACCTCCATAGGCTATAATGGCTCTGGTAAGTTTACAACAGCTCTGGTTAAGTTAGCAACAACTATGTAATATGGCCCATATTGTATATTAATTGTCAACACAAATTACAAGTCATGGTTGCATACATTGCATTATCTTCCACAATGTCACTGCACCCCATTTTGTAGTTTACTATCCTTTAATAACCTAATGGGTGGACTTATGAGACTAAACCATATAAGTGGGAAATCATTACCCTGAAACGTAGCAATTGTGACAAAGAGGGATATAAAACCAAGAAAGTGTTCAATCCTTTATAAAAAGCAAAGCATGGTGGCTGCACTCAACTTAAATCGTGAACATTCAGGGCAGTGAAGTTATAGCAGGCTTATGCAATGTACAATCTTATATATGTATGTGTCCCACAGTTATTCAGAGTGAAAGGAGGCTTGACTAAATATGTTTGAGGCTTGTGAATACTTATCCAAGCAGTATATCCCAGTTCTTTGCATTCAGGCATAAATATAGACATATGCAGAAATATCTAAATTCAAGCTTAGACTGATCTTTTAAAGCAGATGGGTTTACAATATAATTGAGGGAATGTGGTTTTATACAAAAGGAAAATGTGGCATTTACAGTCTATTTGGAGTAATTTGTGTGTTTGTTTGCTTGCATGTATATATATATATATACAGTATATACAACCGTTGTAAATATATATATATATATATATATATATAATATATATATATATATATATAATTTATCTTCTATTGCTGGAAACTGTGTTGAATTGTTTTATTTGTGTTATGTTCGACCATGGCTTATGTCTTTTTCTTTGTTCAAATCACCTATAAGAAATCCTATGTTCTTACTGCAGCTGTGTTTGCCTTTATGTTATGTCTGTCATCTTCTTAAGAGGTGTTTGTATTCAGTTTTCTTCATGTTTTGTTTCTGACATGAACAATGTATTTTTTTTTTACTATCTTTGTTATCTCAAAAAATTCTTCATTTTGAAAGAGGAGATATGTATTGCACTAGATTTTTCCCTCTATCAACGGAAAGATTGTTTCCCAGTAACTTATATTTCACTGTGTATATGTGGCTGTTTTATGATACACATTTATAACATTAAATACTAATTATCTTAGTATCAAAATGCTTTGTTATTATAGACTAGTAGTCACAATTCTTCACTACAAACATGTATACAGATACTTTTACACTGAAAGTAATATAAAACCAAAATGTACATCATGAATTCCCACAACATATTAAAGAAGAAATGACGTTCTCCCAAAAGGGAACCACAATTCTCATTTAGGCCTGTGTCAGCCATGCGCACTACATACGCGCGTATTGCCGCACCTCCGTCATCCGTCACAGCATTCTGACGTGTCGATGGTTTCGCGCGCTTCAAAGGACAAGCTGAAACCCTCCCTGTCAAAAAGCTGCGACACGCCTTCAACAGGGCTGCAAAGCGCGATCCTCCATAGGAGGATCGAGCCTTGCAGCGCTGAGCGCGCTAACTGCTCTCAGCGAGGTGGCCAGACGGGCGTCAGAGTGGAAGGAACCTCCACTCTCACAGACGTTCCTTCCACTCTGAAGTGCGCTCGTCTGACACCAGCCTCAGACCTCATTCCTGTCATCCTGTATGACTGCAAAGAAAAGTAAGAAGCAGCTTTCACCCGGTCTGTAACAAAAAATATTCAACAAACTTTAACACTGCATTACAGCAGACAGAGAGTGGAAAGAACTGAGCAGAAACTATAGTGTTGTGCCATGCCTCCGGACCCCGTCATGATACCCCAAACGGACCTCCGAGCCGCCTCAATGAAGTATCCTTGGTCCTCGACACCTCTCGGCGGGACTACAGATACCGATAGCCCCTTCTCTGACAGACAGGAATTCTCGCACATGCGCGGAACCCCGAATGGCCTTATAAGCATAGAGAGTTGTCGGCGCAGGCAGATGACGTCAGAACCCACTGCAGCTGCCTGATAGAACGCCCTATAAAGAAGACACCGATGGGGTAAGTCATCGCTCAAATATTCGATTGAAGTGAGCTAACTACCCTGTATCCTGCAAACTAATATACCAATTCCCTTGGCTTTGACTCCCTGCTTTCTAACCAACCTCGTCTTGAACTCTGCCTGCCCTTGACCTAAGCTATACCTCCCGACGATTCTCTGAAATCAACCGCCTAGATTATCTCTGCATAGATTGTGTCTGGATATATTCTGTCTACTATATTCCATACTACGAGTACTACTTCATACCGGCGGCAACCCAGCTCCACGAACCTGATGCCACTGGTACCAGCAGACAGGCAGCGTTTCTTATATCACTCCGTCTGACTCTTGTACTTGCTACGTACAGGCAAGACTACTGCACAGTGGTTCCTCATATCGTTCCGTGATCATACTCTGTCTAAGAACTGTCCTGACAAGTGTACTGCTGTGTAAAGATAGGATTCATGTGGTTTTAATTGCTGTTAGTACCTGTAAATGTCAGTTACATTGTGTTACTGCTATTTTCCATATGCAAGCATTATGCCCACAAACATAGGGCCTTATGCCATCCCAATACATATTAGAGGCTTGCCGTCCCCGTTGTTTAAGCACACTGATGCCACTTACTCGATATGGTTGGCATCCTAGTGTCATACTTCCTGAGGTGTCTCTCTGGGTGGTCCCCCTCCTGGCCTTCCCCTCGGCATGTCACTGGTTACTTGTTTATGTGTACTGTGCCAGCATATTTCACCATAATATAATATGTGTAAATGTGTATCACAGAGCTGCACAACAGTAAGATTCACAGTAATGTGCAGTGTGGATGTGTGTATTATAGAGCATCATAACAATAAAGCACACATTAATGTGCTTTGTGTTTACGAGTGCCACAGTCCTTTACAACAGTAAAACTCATAATAATGTGCTTTATGTACAGTCAGGTCCAGAAATATTGGGACAGCGACACAATTCTAACATCTTTGGCTCTATATACCACCACAATGGAGTTGGAGTGAAACGAACACAATGTGCTTTAACTGCAGACTGTCAGCTTTAATTTGAGGGTATGTACATCCAACTCAGGTGAACAGTGTAGGTCTTACAGCAGTTTGCAGATGTGCCTCCCACTTGTTAAGGGACCAAAGGTAATGGGACAATTGGCTTCTCAGCTGTTCCATGGCCAGGTGTGTGATATTCCCTCATTACCCCAATTACAATGTGCAGATAAAAGGCCCAGAGTTCAAGTGTGCTATTTGCATTTGGAATCTGTTGCTGTCAACTCTCAAAATGAGATCCAAAGAGCTGTCACTATCAGTGACGCAAGCCATCATTAGGCTGAAGAAACAAAACAAACCCATCAGAGAGATAGCAAGAACATTAGGCATGGCCAAAACAACTGTTTGGAATATTCTCAAAAAGAAGGAACGCAACGGTGAGCTCAGCAACACCAAAAGACCCGGGAGACCACGGAAAAAAACTGTGGTGGACGACCGAAGAATTCTTTCCCTGGTGATGATAACACCCTTCACAACAGTTGGCCAGATCAAGATCAAGTTCCAGGAGGTAGGTGTATGTGTGTCAAAGTCAACAATCAAGAGAAGACTTCACCAGAGTGAATACAGAGGGTTTACCACAAGATGTAAACCATTGGTGAGACTCAAAAACAGGAAGGCCAGATTAGAATTTGCCAAACAACACCTAACAAAGCCTTCACAGTTCTGGAACAAGATCCTATGGACAGATGAGACCAAGATCAACTTGTACCAGAGTGATGGGAAGAGAAGAGTATGGAGAAGAAAAGGAACTGCTCATGATCCTAAGCATACCACCTCATCAGTGAAGCATGGTGGTGGTCGTGTCATGGCGTGGGCATGTATGGCTGCCAATGGAACTGGTGCTCTTGTATTTATCGATGATGTGACTGTTGACAAAAGCAGCAGGATGAATTCTGAAGTGTTTCGGGCAATATTATCTGCTCACATTCAGCCAAATGCTGCAGAACTCATTGGATGGCACTTCACAGTGCAGATGGACAACGACCCAAAGCATACTGCAAAAGCAACCAAAGAGTTTTTGAAGGGACAGAAGTGGAATGTTATGCAATGGCCAAGTCAATCACCTGACCTGAATCCCATTGAGCATGCATTTCACTTGCTGAAGACAAAACTGAAGGGAAAAATGCCCAACAACAAGCAGGAACTGAAGACCGTTGCAGTAGAGGCCTGGCAAAGCATCACCAGGGATGAAACCCATCGTCTGGTGATGTCTATGCGTTCCAGACTTCAGGCTGTGATTGACTGCAAAGTATATGCAACCAGGTATTAAGAAGGGAAAGTTTGATTTATGATTATTATTCTGTCCCACTACCTTTGGTCCCTTAACAAGTGGAGGCACATCTGCAAACTGCTGTAAGTCCTACACCGTTCACCTGAGTTGGATGTACATACCCTCAAATTAAAGCTGACAGTCTGCAGTTAAAGCACATTGTGTTTGTTTCATTCCAACTCCATTGTGGTGGTGTATAGAGCCAAAGATGTTAGAATTGTGTCGATGTCCCAATATTTCTGGACCTGACTGTATGTGTGTGGTACAGAGTTTCAAAGAAACAAAACTAACATCTCCCACAATATACTGCATCATATTCTAACACAACTCTCTTCACAATCATAAAACTCCTCTACCACACACACAATTCAACTGATACATGCTAGCCCAACTTTAAGATCATACCTAATCCTCCACTACACTCACACAAATCATCCCTGGCACAATAAAAGCAAGAGTGCTATATTGGGGCAGTTCTAGATTTAACTCTGATAGCCATCTAAAACGAGAGTGTTAAAAACTTCTGTGAAACGCTTTAAAATAAAAATAGCCATTGTATGTTTATGTATTTTAATTTGTTCATATAATAATTTATTAAAGAATGTCAACTTTTCATGAATTAAAGTGATAAACATATTTTATATAGTTGTAGACAACGAAAATATTGCATTACAGTTTTCTATTTTCTTTAGCCACAAATTTATCTTAAAATATAAATGCTGCTCTGCCATCAAATGGTCACATCTTTTTTGCTCCATTGTCCATTACTCCAAGCCTTGCTTTATTGTATTTGACATAAAGATGATTTTAGCCTGTATGATTGATAATGCAATCCCTTTTTGAACTTTTCAAGGGACACCTGTTTGCAGGCTAGAACCTTCCATTCCAACATAAGTTCTATAAACAATAGCAAATGAAAAATTTTATAATGGGAAAATTTTAATTATGCAGACAGTCCTCGAGTTACGACGGGGTTACGTTCTGATGGTGTCGTTGTAACTCGAGTTGGACGTATGCCGAATATCCTCGAGATATAACAAGTTCCTGTTCTGACGTCACAGTGAAAATGTTGTCAGTCCGGCGTATTTATTTATAAAGGATTTTACCAGGAAGGATACATTGAGATTTCTCTCGTTTTCAAGTATGTCCTGGGTTCAGGAGCATTGAAATTTTACAGTTGTTACAGAAATACAAAGTAATAAATGCAAGATATTAAAAACAAAACACAAATATACAGATTAACACGGAAAATAAATATGTAAGTAATATAGTTACTATGTTACATGTTTACAGGTGCATTCTGTACCGAGGTATGCTAGTAAGGAGCTCTTGAGTGACTTAAGACTGGGGGAAGATTTGATGGTGTCTGGAAGGTTATTCCATAAATGCGGTGCTCTGTAGGAAAATGAGGATCGAGCCACTTTCTTTTTGTATTGTGGTATTGCAAGTAAGGTGCTGGTCCTGGATCGGAGGTTATAGGATGAAGGAACTGCTAGGGGAAGCAGACTATTCAGGTAGGGTGGCAGCTTCCCAGAGAAGCTCTTAAACACCAGGTTGGAAAGGTGAAGGGTGCGTCTAGATTCCAGCGACGGCCAGTTTAGTTCTTTTAACATGTCACAATGGTGGGTCATGTAGTTACATTGTAGCACAAAGCGGCAGAATGAGTTATACAATGTAGTAAGTTTCTGAAGGTGTGTTTGTGGGGCGGCTGCATACACTACATCTCTGTATTCAATAGCCGGCATAAGCATTTGTTGTACAATCTGCTTTCTTACCGCGGGGCTCAGGCAGGATTTGTTTCTGTACAGGGCACCTAGTTTGGGGTAAAGTTTGGATGAGAGTTTTTCTATGTGGGGGCCAAAGGATATATTTGGGTCTAACCACATACCTAGATATTTGAAAGAAGTGACTGTGGTCAGCGTGCCATTTGATTTTTTTCCTGACATGTAGATGGGGATTTTGCAGTTTATGTGCTGTTCCAAAGAACATTGTTACAGTTTTGTCAGTATTTAGAAAAAGTTTGTTATCTGTGATCCACTTTTCTACCTCTGTGAAATGTTCTTGCAGCACGGCCTCCAGCTGTGGGAGATCTGGTTTGCTGGTATAGATTACGGTGTCATCTGCATACATGTGTACAGTTGAGGCTTTGCAGACGTTGCGCAGATCATTTATGAATAATGTGAATAGCAGGGGGCCGAGTATTGAGCCTTGGGGTACTCCGCACGTGACTGGGAGGGGGAGGGAGGAGCTGCCAGAGATGGACACATGTTGCGATCGGTTGGATACATATGATTCAAACCAGGTTAGCGTGTGATCACCAATACCAGAGGTTTTAAGTTTTTGTAATAAGATGCCATGGTCTACTGTGTCAAAGGCCTTGGCAAAATCAAGAAAGATGGCTCCAGTTAGGTCTCCTTGTTCCATGCCAGCTTGGGTATCATTGCAAACTTTTAAAAGGGCGGTTGTAGTTGAGTGATTTGGACGAAAGCCGGATTGATCTGGGGTTAAATAGCTTGAGGATTGATAATAATCACGTAATTGTGTGTACACGCATTTTTCCAAAAATTTTGACATAACGGGGAGCAATGAGATTGGACGGTAGTTGGATACCAAAGTACTGTCACCACTTTTATGGATAGGTACCACTCTCACAGTCTTCCATAGTTTGGGTATGTATCCAGTTGCCAGTGATTCATTGATGAGTGTTGCGACAGGTTTTCCAATTGCTGGGGCACTGATTTTCAGCAGCATTGCTGGGATTTGATCAGGTCCAGATTGGTATTTAATTTTTTGATTACGGAGCAGTTTAGTAACTACACTGACAGGCACTGGTCTAAAGTTGAATTTATCTGCGATATGGGGTCCCTGCATGGTTGGAGGGGCCTGACCTGTGTGTGGTCTTTCTGTAGGTGTGTCATTTGCTAGCTTAGCAATTAGGGTGGTGGCGCACCCAACAAAATAATTATTAAAAGGCATTTGCAACATCTAGGGGGTGTTGTAGGGTTTGGTTGTTTACTTTGATAGCAGCCGGCTGGGAGTGGACTGGGGGTGCTTGTATGTTGCTTATGATTCTCCAAATATTTCTAGGGTTTGATAGGTTATTGTTTAGGTTTTCACTGAAGTATTGGGCTTTAGTCATTTTTGTTTGTTTTGTACATGCATTCCGGCATTGTCGGTATTCACAGTGATCATTCATGGAACCAGTACTCTTGAAATTTGACCACAGTGAATCTCTAATCTGGTACATTTGTGTAAGATCAGCCGTAACCCAGGGTAGATGAGTCCCTTTTACTCGCACTTTACGCAGCGGGCATGGGCATTCCAGACTTGCAGGAGCTCAGACTGAAAGAATTCAATTGCACAGTCCAAGTCTGGGATAAGGTTTAGTGTGTACCATGGGAGCTGTTTGAGATCACTTAGGAAGGATTCAAGAATAAATTTCTTGAAAGACCTGGTGATTATTACCTTTGGGGGAGATTTTGTGGCTTTTATTTTGCGCACACAGTACACTAGACAGTGGTCACTGAAGCTATTAGCGAGAACGCCGGCCTCTTGTATTCTATCGGGACATGAAGAGAGAACCCAGTCCAGTCCAGTATGTTGAGTACCTTATTTTCTTTTGCAGTTCTGTGTTATTGACAATGGCGTGCGCAGCCCATTTTATTAGGGTGTGCACTCATGGAATATTTACTAATTAAACATTTATGCCCAGATCATTTAGCACAGAACAGTTATTTTTGTTGGGAATAACTAATGTTTATGCTGTGACACTGCCAATTGTCCTACTATCTATTATGAACAAGATAAGAAAAATCCAAAATATCAATGTAGGGGGTCAAAGAAGAAGCTGTCACCCAACATTAGGGTGTGCCTGGGCACACCAGGCACACCCTGTGCGCACACCTATGCTTAGTGCTATGTATTTTAAGGTTTTAAAGGTTGTTATGGGAACACAAACATGAAGCAATAAAGAGGCTGACACCCTTTTGCATTTCAACTTCGTGTGCAATGATCATTGTAATGATTGTCGTAAGGACGGGTCCTCGCAAGTCGTGTATGTTGTAACTCGAAGACTGTCTGTATGTTCTTCAATAATGAGATTCACTAATAATTATGAAAAGCAAAAGTATCTGAGTACGAGAAATTAGCTTTCCAATTGTAACATGTAACGGGTACTATTTTTAGGTTTGAGCAAAACATTTACATTTATCTTATCAACCCTCTGGAAGAGTGCAGATGGAGATGGATTAATTATTAAGTTAATTAAATAAGGTAACCATACTAAGGCAGCAAACTGGCCTATTATCAAACTCATTTAATTTTTTTATAAAAGCAGGCCATTATAAAATTATGAACAAGTAAAGTTTGAGCAACAGATTTAATCTGAGGAAATTCTTGATAAACTCATACAGGGTTATTCAGAGAGCGTGAAAAGCAGGAGAATTACTGGAGAATGAAAAATTCTAGGTCAAAATAGCCAAACCAGAAAAATTCTCCCTTTCATCTCACTTTCTAAATCGGCTATTTTGACCTAGAATTTTTCATTCTCCAGTCATTCTCCTGCTTTTGATGCTCTCTGAATAACCCTGATATTGTTCTCCACAACAATTTTGAAATTATTAGCCAAGTGAAATGAACAATGAAATATGTGTTACTATGATATGCGATTTTGATACATAGATATATATGCAGTGATCCGTGTTTGATGTGTCTGTGGGTTATTATACCAAAGAGGCTGGACAGCTTAGAAAATAGATGAAAAAATATCTTCATAGTAGAGAACGCAAAGCTAAAAAAGTCAAATTAACAAATTTATATTTTCTTCAGCAAGCATGATGGTAGGTAAATGATCTTTTTCTAACAATCACCAACACATTTTATCTTCCTCTATCCTGAATGAGAATAGGTGGCCCCAACATTAGGGAATGTAGGCAGCCTCCTACGCCGTCAGTTTCAGCCCTGGCACATACCCCAGACACACTACTTTTGATGATGCTCACGCACTGCACAGTGTGCCTGGAGGAAATCCCACTCTGAAGCTGACTTCATTCATTTTAAGTTTATTCTGTGGTTTTACAACTCTGCCCTTCACTTGGCCAAACAAGTTGTCTTCTCATCACTTATACTGTATCTACTCTATCCTTCAACCCTAAACGACTTTGGTCCACGTCCAACTCTCTCCTCTACCCACCTCCACCCCCCTCATGTGCCTTTAGCGCTCGGAACCTGGCAGATTACTTCTTAAATAAAACACTCAATATCAGAAGCAACATCCCAACACAAACCAGTAATCCACCACCTCCACTCCCAAGAATCCTCTCTGTAACCCTCTGCCACTTTCTCCCAGTCACTGAGGAGGAAGTCAATTCCTTACTGTCCTCCTAACATCTCACTACCTGCTTTCTCGACCCCATTCCCTCACATCTAATACCTCCACTCCCCTCCTTCACCCCTGCTCTCACAGACACATCTTCAACCTATCTCTCTCCACTGGCTCCCTCCCATCTACCTTCAAACACACACAGGTTACCCCTATACTATAGAAACTCTCCCTTATTCCCCCCCTCTCCATCCAACTACTGTCCTGTATCCCTGTGTCCATTTACCTCTAAGCTCTTTTAAAAGCTTGTTTTCAACCGCCTCTCCTTCTTCCTGTCCTGTAATTCCTTGATCGACCCCCTGCCATCAGACTTTCATCCCCTACACTCAAAAGAAACTGCCCTCAAAGTCACCAATGACCTCCTAACTCCCAAAAACCACGCCAGTAATCGCAGAGTGAGAATGGGAAATATATGTTCCCAGTCTCACTCTGCTCCCGGCGACAAGAAGTGGCGGATCGGCCACTGTTCCTGCCACAAGATGAGAGGTGGGTATCAATTTATTGGGGGGGGGGGTCTAAATGATTTTTCATTTGCAGAATAATTTAACACCAGTTTTAAGAAGGGGCTAGAATTTTGGCTTGTGAATCCCTGCGGGAATTAGCGCTAGCACTTTGTAATACCTTACTTTACACACCCCATGTTAAGTATAAGAAGCGCAAAGTACGGTAAACTTGCGGAAGCTAGTGCAAAAACTGATGCGCTAACGGGGGTAGTGTCAGGAATGTAATATGTGGGCATATATTAAACATGTATCCTGGCGCAAAGGTTTAAATATTGTGGCGCTAGTGTTAGCATTAACTAGGGAACGTATTTCATTTATTCATAATTCACATCTTGTCCCATATTCCAGCTCAGCTGGTAATAGAGCCACAAAAGGGCAATTCTGGTGTGAGCTATTAACCCATTGAAACTCTGTTACCAGTGTGCCATCATTTGATCAAGCCCATAACCGAGCGAGACCCACGTCACAGCCGGTGACGCAAAATCAGCTGGACACTGCCAAAATGCCACAATGTGCATGTGCACCACGCCACAGAATGCGCAAGCAAAATCACATTGACACGCAGATGAGTAAAAAGACTTTAAGGGTGAAGGAAGATGGGAGAAATACATTAGGGTGTTAAGGCAGCTGGAGAAGTGAGAGAACAGTAGAGAAAATGAGATAGAGTCATTGGTAATGAATGAGAGTTAAGGCTAGGGTCAGACGAGCGTGATTTCTACGGACTGTACGTCCGTGCAGTACGGACATCGTCAGTACGGATGACGCAGTAGTGGTCACACAGTCCGTTTTTTCACTGAAGTTATTTTTTGACGGATGTAGGAGGGGAAAATAAATTACAATGAAAAAACATTCTGTCCGTCAAAAATGCTGGACGTATAAATGCAGTCCGTCTGACCACGCTCCATCACTCACACACAAAGCTACACGGACGTTGTGGACGTGGCGCACTCCGCACGTCCGTTCTAGCAGTATTACGTTCTTGCCTAACCTGCGTCCGTTTGCAGCGTCCGTCAGCCCCCGCACTTCTGTGCGGACGTACTTCGTGTGTGGGGCTCCATTTAACACAATTGTATGCTATCACGGACGTACTTATGTGCGGCAACACGGACGTTAACACTGCGCTCGTCTGACCCCAGCCTTATAGGAGTGGGAAAGTAGTTTGAGGGCTGGAATGGAGTGAGATCCATTAACCCCTTCACTGCTGAGCCATTTCAGGTCTTAAAAAAACACATTTTTCTTTTCTGTATTATTATTGTTATTTTTTTTCTTTTAATTTAAACATGATCATGTTTGGTATCATTAGAAAGGCCATGCTCTGGCCTTTCTAATGATACCAAATATGACCCTGCTAGCTGAAAACAGTCGGGAGATATCTGGGTTCAATGGAACCCTTATCTCCACCCCTATGTTTCCTTAGGAGTCAATGAGGACGTTCCCCTCACGTCCTCAGCAGTGAAAGGGTTAATGGTTGAACTTAAGTGTCTGATAGGTAGAGTACTAATCAAAGATATATAACAGATATATGCCTCTTGCAACCACACATACTAAGCTTCTCTGAGGTCTCAGAGGGATGCATGTTTATGTGCCTACCCCCCACTCCAATCCCCAAATTAATTATATCTAAAAATGTTCAATTTCTGATTATAAACATGATGATATCTTATTTATTTACTTTATTTATTACATGTTGGTTTCAAGAGTGACCTCAATTTCAGATTCTTTACCAAAGGCCTTGCTAACTCTAAATCCAAATCCGACTGGAAGAAAACCTCGATATTCTTATCATCCAATATTGATGAGAGATAGAATGACTTTAAAAATGTGCAGAAAACATATTTTATTTTTAAAGCAGCAGAGAGTAATAATAATATCTCATTCAACAACAAAGAAACCAAACAATTCCAACAGGTTTATAGCTGTCTCAGCAAGGTATAATACCCAGGAGACGCTCCTTTCTATGTTCAGAGTAACATCTTTAAAATTTAGTACTCAGATGCCTGCTATACCACACACTGTATATTATCAGAATGCATGTTTCTTACATGATAAACCATCAGTTGAATCCATTCAAAATAGGCCTACACTATCAGGGTTATTCAGAGAGCGTGAAAACCAGGAGAATGACTGGAGAATGAAAAATTCTAGGTCAAAATAGCCAAACCAGAAAAATTCTCCCTTTCATCTCACTTTCCAAATCGGCTATTTTGACCTAGAATTTTTCATTCTCCAGTCATTCTCCAGTCATTCTCCTGCTTTTCACGCTCTCTGAATAACCCTGTGTATTTGTGTGCTACCATCATAAACAAAGAAGACGATTTTATGCTAATACCGTAAAACTTATTTCTGATTGATTTCGTTTTGCTAATATTTACATCAATGAGAGGCGAATTCAAGACATAAAATGCTTGGTATTACGTAATAAACACTATTCTATACAATTATTATTATTACATTATTTGTTTAGAACTGCTGGATTTCAGTACCGTTTTAGACTTGTAAATTTAAATGCATTACAGAAATGGATTTATAAACTCACTTCCAATATCTGGCCTCAATTTCTTGTCATATTCTTTCAGCAATTTGTTGATTATTAGTGTAGCATCTGTGTCTTGTGTCTTGGGCGCCAGTACCCATTTCTGGTTTATTGTTAAATCTTCATATTCTTCATCATCAATTTTTTTGGAGCTGCAAAAAAAAATAAACAATAACATAAACAGCATAGTGAATGTAACAGAAATAGCATGTGGTAAACATTTAATTATCTGCAAAAGGTTAGTTTTCTTTCATTTATGTAATTTAGATGTATTGCCATTAATGTAAATTAAACTTCCCGTGCACCTAATATATGAGTTTACATTTAAAATATATGTGTTAAGAATTAATAATAAGGAATAATATAAACATTTCTCTGATCAAAATTCAACCAGTTTTGATTCCAATACGAAAATAAATAGATTTAAATATGAAAACTAACAGGGTTATTCCGAGAGAGGTGAAAAGCAGGAGAATGACTGGAGAATGGAAAATACTAGGTTAAAATAGCCAAACCAGAAAAATTCTCCCATTCATTTCACTTTCTAAATCGGCTATTTTGACCTAGAATTTCCCTTTCTCCAGTCATTCTCCTGCTTTTCACTGCTCTCTGAATAACCCTGTAGGTCAAAATAGCCAAACCAGAAAAATTCTCCCATTTCTCTCACTTTCCAGATCAGCTATTTGGTGTAGATTGTTCTCTTCTCCTGCCATTCTCCTGCTTTTCACCGCTCTCTGAATAACCCTGTAAGTGAGCTGTACTGAAAGAAACCATGACTAAGAAATACACAAATTACAAGCAGGTTATTCAGAGAGAGGTGAAAAGCAGGAGAATGACTGGAAGTGAAAATTCTAGGTCAAAATAGCAATCCAGAAAAAATTCTCCCATTTATCTCACTTTCCAAATCGTCTATTTGGTCTAGATTGTTCATTCTCCTGGCAATTCTCCTGGTTTTCACCTCTCTCTGAATAACCCTGAAGGTAAGAAATAAGAAATTTAAGATTCTTGGCATTTCAGTGCTTCAGTGTTATTGTCAAAATCCTCTATCACAGGTAGCACTTACTCTAGACATTTATTATAGGTATATACACCATGATTTTTCCACACAGGTAGGGAAAAAAAAGCTTTATTAATTTTCAACCTAATAAATATTTACAAACAGAACATAACCTTTGTATACATTAAAAGATAACACATGGTTGTTGATATCATGTTACAATTGTTGTGTATCTAGAGATAGCCCACTCTTGATTTCCACTGTAGCAACTCAGACTATTTCTGTTGCAGCAGCTGGCTCTATAGAGCATATCTCATATCAGTTTATTTACAAAAAATGTTTATTTTGCAGACTCAATGTATTTGAATGGATATTAACTTATCATTATTGGTGAAAACCAAAAGGCAATATGCTAAGTGAGGTTAGTCCCCTAAGCCTTATCAACTATGCTGTTAAGATAAATGCAGATGCAATACAATTTCATAGGCTGGTAAATTAACCCCTTAACCCATAGGAAGTGTAGATTATATGTAGTAGATAGATCCTTCCTTCCTCAGTATGTATTAAGATGTTGATAGCACTAAAATAACCTCTTGAAGATCTACTGGTTCAAATGAGCTAAAAGTAAATCTCATAATTCGTCCAAAAATTAAGTCCTGGTGGGATTAAAAAACACCATAATAGGTGGTTTCAAAGCATACCACAGTGCAGTATGCAAGCAGTGAATAGGAGCAGAGGCTAGTGTTTACCATTCCAGCGCTCCTAGGCATCACTAAATGTAATGTAGCTCAGCTGGAAAGCAATGCTGATCAGTGTGTGAACGAACTAATAACATTGCCATTGGGTTTCACGATAAGAACACAAAGCACACATCTATATCTAGAATAAAAGCAGACACACAAACCCTCTGCTGACCGGTTGAGTTTTCAAGTGATACCTATTACAAAGTTTTGAAGACAAGTGTATCAATCATTTGTAGCACTTCATCATTTTCCCCTTGACTCTGATTTACAGCTACTTGAATAAAAACTATACAATTTTTTTTAAATAAATAATATAAACAGGGTACAAAATGTCCACATCTTGTGTTTTAGACATGTATCTGGAATTATTTATCAGTTTTGCAAACCTTGCTATGCCATAATTTGTGTATTAGTGTGTGAGTGTATATATATGTATATATACACACACACACAGTTTATGTGTGCATGACATATGGCACAATACAACAATGTTATTCTCTATTGAATGCTTAATTAAAGTGTTTTTCTATGTTACTATTAAAATAATGAGTCACATACACCATGGGGCTGAAAACACATACTCAAAACGTGACCGTGAAGAATAACAAGAAAACAACAACAATGATACATAAAGGATAAAACAAGTCCTGTCCACGACATAACAGAATGCAGTAGTAGCAAACAGAAAGCAGTGAGCTCTAAAATATACCCACAGACTTACCAGGCTTGAAATGATGACAATAAGAAGAAGACCATAACAAGCTTAGACGACATGACTGTGAGGAGTTCAACCAAGTGAACGATGCAAATATCTGAGCACCTTCTGGGATGGATACAGATAGCCAGATTCTCCCAAAATCTTGGTTTCCTCTAGATCCCCTGCCCTCTTATGTAGAAATCAAAGAATGGTGGAGATTAAATCACTTAAAAATGCACAGAGGTTCCATAATTATCTAATATAAGGCAAGTTCCATGGTCCAGTTCTAGTTTAGTGTCGAGAAGGATTCTACACTTGCATCCCAATGCTGTTTTTCAATATAGCCGTTCCACTTTCTTGTGCCCTTTGGACTGAATGTGCAAGTATGGTATAGCAGTTGATGTTCCGAAGCAGTCAAGCACAGAAGGCACAGTGGATGAAGAACATCTATTTGCAAACAATAATAACACTTCCAGTTCCAGCAAACGTCAAAGCTCCAGAGCATGCTTTCTGTGTTCTTTGCATGCAAAGACAAAGCTGAAATGATTTAGATCCACAAGAACCATATTTCTGAATCCCAGGCATTTAATGTCAACATGTGCAAATGTGCCACCAAATCGACCCTCCAAAATAAGCATCCCAGTGCACAGAGAAAAGAGTGAGAGCTTTATGTGAAGTGTGAAGCTGTTGACTGCTGAATGCTCAGTCAGTGCATTAACTGCTCATGTGATCCAGTCATACAATATTTGGTACCCTTGCAGTTAGCAAACCAGCCTTAAAAATTGAGGCGGAGTGACGATGCCTGTGAGCCAGCACTGTAGGATCTGTGTTTTTTATTTTCAGAGAAGAACTTGATACAGGCACAAAACACTGGATGGCAAAAATCGAGAGATAATATCAGAATTCCAGTAAATAAATGTTTAGGAGCAGGCGGATACAAAGAAACAATTCCTACTATCCAGAGCATCTCTGTGCAAAACAAATTGAAACTGCAGTCTAAAATTGCTAACCCTTAATGTCCCAGCAGCTGTAATAATCAAAGGTTTCTATGATGCTTAGCCGTCCACGTTGAGAATGATGCTTGAAGGGAGAGAGGCTGCTCCTTGGTCCTGTGCATGCTTCATAGATATGCAGTGCAGAGTTACCATAGATACACTCTGACCATCAAACAGTCACTTAGCTCTTTTAACACTGCTATTTGCAATAATCTTAGCTAAATCTAGTCTATTCACCTCGTATTACCTCATTATGTAAATGTCATATTGTTTTCAACACAGAAGTGTCAATCTAAACTCCCTACCTGTACCAATTCTGAAATCCCCAGCATACAGTGTTTAATCAATCATTAAACTCCTTTAACCATATGTATATAACATACTAATTATCTCCCATTCTGGTGTCTTTTCTGTATCATCCCATCAAACATTTATATAACTCATCCATAGTGTTTATCTAATGGCCATTTATTAATCCATTCTCTGCTGCAGAAAATACAAGCTTTAAAAGGTGTGTGGCTGAAATGATTAACGGTGAACAAGCCTTTATGACATATATGAGATTTAAAGGGTTTATGCAAAAAAAGAAACCTAGTCTGGGACTCCAAATGTCATTATAGATATGTAATTTTTATATTAACCATTTGTGTACCACATTTATGATGTGTTTTTCCTTTCGCAACAAATATATGTAATACATTGTGGGCTGACTTGCTTATTCTCAGGTGTACGTATGTTAAGTGTACATATATGTGGCACAATAGAACAAGATTAGTCCAAATTAAGAGGCATCACAATTCTTCATGATGGGAACGTGGTGATGCTCTGCCTGCAAATTGAAGTTGCTATACAGTCCTGTGTTAATCACAGGCAGGTATTGTTATCTGCAGTCCATGATATAATGGTGATAGTGCACGGGCACAAAACAATTTATGTAGATGGCTTATAGTGCTATTTATTTGCAATTAAATCAGAATACTTAGTAGAGAGATCATTTTGTGAAAGGTTTCCTGATGTAAGAGCTAGCCCCATTAAAAAGGGGCACAGAGAAATCAAAATGATGACAAATAAAGTGTACTTGCAATCATCTAGATAATGAACGATTTTAGCAAATGTATCATGCAGCATTTCCTGTGTTTGGTCCCTTTTAGCCATTTAAAGAACAGGTTCAGGAAATATTGTGCACAGTCAGAGCCAGGCATTCACCTACACACAGCATTAGCAGGAGTACATGGAAAGAAATGTCAAGCAAGCCCCCGCACTGTTCTTTCAAAATTGCATCAATTTCAACTTGATTTATACCAATCAGCTAATTTCTAAGTATTTTTTTGGAGAACTGGGCTGTGAGTGCAAACTTAATGTGTATGAACTACACGACCAACCACTCCCCCCGTAGCTCTATAGAGAGGGTTCCTTATACAGAACAGCATGAAGACTCTGTTGTCATTCATAGTGACTGCGTCAGTTTTAGATTGTTGCTCATTATTTTTTATCACTGACACACAGGGGATTTGTAGAAGTACAAAACCAGTGCTTCCTTGTACCTGTATCACAAATAGCTCCCAAAGTATGGTCATTAACCATTCTGTCTGTTTTCATATAGAGTCATTGTAAAATCCAGGATAGCTGTCATATTATAAAGCATTATGTGTTTGGTTACTCAAGGTGTTAAAAAAAAAGTATTGCAATGTTACATGTTTGGACAGAGATAAATCAGTCTTCCTTTCTAGCTTTTGTTCCTATTAGGAACAGCAGGTGCTATGATATTGATCAGCCAGCCACCTTCAGCACCATTATTGAGGACAGCTCCATTCTTGGCTGTAAAACTTTAGCAATCATCATCACACCTCCTTCCACAGTTCTCAGCCCGAAGACTTGTAAATGTGGTGTTTGTTGAAGTGGAGAATTGTGACATCGATATTTGTCTTGGTAGCTGCAAGGCATTATTTCAGAACTCAAAGTAATAGAGACTCAACGATCTATTGCCCGGTTGCAGATTCCAGCTATCCGAGCGTAGGCTTCAGAGTTATTGCAAATCATTCCATCCCGGGCTGCATGTTCCCCTTGTGGTGGATGTAGGTATTGCATACCAGAAAATCATAAATACCCTTTTTTATGCCTTTGTGTTGATGCAGGCACCAAATAAAAGATTCACAGAATTGATTAATTTTCAGTCTATCTGAAAATATTTTTTTTTTACAATATTGCGTTTGTGTGTAGATATGTAAGTCATATCAGTAATTACATATTTTCAGCTGGTCTTTTAGAATCATCAAGTAAGTTAAAATAGTGTTTCCCAACCGTGTCCTCTGGGAGCACTAAGAGTCCAGATTTGTTAGATATCTTAAGCACAGCACAGGTGATATGATTTGTTGCTCATTGAAGGCAATATTCAGTTTGCATTAATTCTTAAAATCTGTCCCATTAGTGCTACCTGAGGATAGACTTGGGACACACAGAGGGAAATATTTGAGAAACACTTTGGGCACTATCACTTTATTAATTCTAGAGCTCACATAAATGAGCGCTAGCGACAGGATAAAAGAGGTAATAGCGTGCCGCATAGATCACCTCCTGAACGCTAACGGGTTAAAAAATCTGTTAGCGAATCAGTTTCAGCTCTTTTTAGCACGAGCTTACTGTACTTTGCGCTCCCTATGCTTAACATGGGGAGTGCAAAGTGTAAGCAAGGAGAAATTAGCATTAGGATTACATAGTCCTAATGCTAATTACAAACAGCTGTCAGCAACTAAAAAGTTTGCTACAGTTTAGAGCTGGTGCTAACTAATCCTGCTTCTGTGGAATCAGTTAGCAGCAGCTGGAACCCCGCCCAAAAAAAATAATTAAATACTCACCTCTTATCCCGCAGTGAGAACGGTAGTTCGAAAAAAAAGTCTCCAGACACCCTCCGCGATCACTCCACTGACCTGCAGGATCTTGAGAAAGGCGAAATCCTGCCAGTCATATGACACAGTAGCAGAAGCCTCCATGACAGAGTCCTATGGACTAAATCAGGGGTCAGGAACCTTTTTGGCTGAGAGAGCCATGAACGCCACATATTTTAAAATTTAATTTCGTGAGAGCCATACAATATGTTTAAAACTAAATACAAGTAAATGTGTGCATTTTATGTAAGATCAACACTTTTAAAGTACAATAAGTCTCTGAATTCTTTTTAACCACTTCCATGCGGAGGACGCGCTCAGCGCGTCCTCCACATGGCTCCTGGTGTGCTGAGGACGCGCTGAGCGCGTCCTCACTTTGGGGCCAGCGTTCGGCCGGGTTCCGGCCGATCGCTGGCCCCCCCGGTGCGGGCTGACATCCTCGATGTCAGCCCAGCATCCGGAACCGCCGCCGATGAAATTAGGTGTCATCGCGGCAGCGCGATGACACCTAATTCAGGTGCCCCCCCTCATGTGCGGAGGAGGCGCCTGAAAGGGAGGGGGGAGGTCCTTCGGACCTCTCTCCCTCCCGATCGGCGGCGTTGCGGGGGTTAACCCAGGCACCATTTGGAAGGGCACAGCCTGCCCTTCCAAATGGTACCTGGCATTAACCCCTGGGGAGCCGGATCACAAATCGGCGCTGAAAGGCGCCGGTTCGTGATCCTTTCCCGGAACTGGCCGACATCTTGGATGTCGGCCAAGCTTCCGGGAACTCCCCCTGAGGACTGGCGTCATCGTGCATAGCACGATGATGCCAGTCCTAGAGTTAACCCCTAACTGCCACCAACGGTGGAGATAGGGAGTTCCAATGAACTCCCTATCTCCCGATCCGTGGCAGCTAGGGGTTAAAGTTTGGTTTGGTTGGATCGGCCAGAGCATGGCCGTTCCAACGATACCAAACACTACTGTGAAAAAAGTTTTTTAAAAAAAATAAAAATTAAAAATAAAAATAAAAATATATTTTAAAAAAAATTATAAAAAAAAAATAAACATTTGTTTTTTCTTTTTTTTGGTTCGTTAATGCAGCAATATTGTTCCCATTTCAATTATAATGTGAACAATGATGCTGCTCTAATGATTTTTGTATGCGGTGCGTTTGTTAAAAATCGTGTAATTTTCCCCAAAAAAAATGTAACGAGACCCCATCTCTAATTTTTTTAACAAGCGCACCCCATACAAAATATAACCGCAATTGCTCGCATGTTAAAATGTGAAAAAAAAAACACTTTACACATTGTAAATTATTGAAAATACATATTTTATTGCATTTTTTGTTATAATATACAGACAGGTCATGACGTATACATATAATAATGACATATTATGAATCTACCGAGTCTGACGGAAAGAACGATATATAATATGTCTGGGTCATATACTAAAATAAGCCTTCAAAACACGTTTAAACATGATGAGCAAAACCGGTAAAAATGACCTCAGCACAGAGGCGGGAAATGCCTCAGCAGCGAAAGGGTTAATAACATTGTTATGCTGTTGCTAACCAATGATGAATAAAGTACTTCTTACCATTAATGCGACTTCTGGTGCTGCATGGTTTTGCTGATGGCTTTGTAATCTGGTTGATACGTGGTGAGGTTAAGCTTCATGCAGGCATTCAGACTTCCATCCGTTAAACGTGATCGTGGGTTGGTCTTAATGTTCTTTAGATGTGAGATAGACTGCTCACATGCATACATAGAGCCAAACATTGTCAGTACAGCAATACTCACACGCTGCAGTGTGTGGTATGTGACGGGAAGCGCGTTCCAAGTTTTAACAATCAGCTGGTCCGCGGGTTGAAGTTTTTTAATTTCTCCCCACTTGTGTTTGCTCACCAACTCTGCTTGCTGTCGTGTAAGTCTTTCCAAATCTTCATTCAGTGACTTGAACTTATTCATCCACATGTGTGAGGCCTTCAGGTCAGCAGCTTGTAGCTCAAAATCTCTGACGGAGACATTGGGGTTGTAACTCAGGTCGACGCTGTCCACTGCACACTCATGTGGATGGGTGATGAACTTAAAAAGACGAGTGCGCTCACGAAATTCTCCAAAGCGCACTTTGAATGACTGCAGGAGATTAGATGAGAAGCCCGCTAGCTGCTGAAGATGTTGAGCAGTGTCACTTGCTGTGCATGCATCTTTAAACTCTCCCAGTTTTTCAAAGTGTAGTAAACGGCCGGTTTCAATGTCGGCGATGAAGAGTTCTAGCTTGTTTTCAAATGCAAACACTGCTTGTTGAAGGGATAAGACTGTATTTCCAACGCCTTGCATTTTCACATTGACCTGGTTCAGATGTTCAGTCATGTCCACGAGATAGTAGAACTTCAGGAGCTTCAGTGTTAGCTAACTCAGGATGCTCAACGTTTTTCATTTAAAGAAAAGTCCAGATTTCGCTCAGACAAGCCGCGAAACGGCTGAGCACCTTCCCTCTTGACAACCAACGCACATTGCAGAAGCAGACCAGGATAATTATTCCCAACTGGCGATCATTTAAAGCTCGGCCAACAATAAAGTTGACCACCCGAATGACCAGCGACATCACCTCACCAAGCTGCTCGCCACACATCTGAGCACAAAGCGCCTCCTGATGTAGGATGCAGTGAAAACTTAGGATGGGTCTCTTTTCATGTTCACGAAGAAGCGCTACGAATCCTTTGTTTTTCCCCACCATGCACGGAGCACCATCAGTACACACCGAAATAAGTTTATCCATCGGTAGATTTTTTTCTTTAGCGAACTCAGTGAAAGACTTGAATAAATCCTCCCCTCTTGTTGTCCCTTTCATAGGCAAAACAGCAAGACTTTTCTCACGTAGTGTGTCACCGACAGCATACCTTGCAATGACGCTGAAATGGGATAAATGGCTTACGTCTGACTCATCCAAAACAAGAGAAAAGAATGGTGCTGCATTTATGTCCTTCACTTGTGTTGCCTCAATTTGATTTGCCATCATGATGATATGATCGTGAACAGTTCTTGCTGACAGAGGCATGTCTTTTATTTGTTTGATTATTTTGTCTTTATCTGAAAAGTCGTCAAAAAGTTCATTGCCAACATCAAGCATGAATGTTTTGGCAAATTCCCCATCTGTGAATGGCTTTCCGTTTCTCATAATTGCTAAAGCACCAGCAAAGCTAGCCGAATTCCTGTCACCTTGTTGGGTCCAAACACTGAGTTGCTGCTGACTAGCTTGCACTCTGCACAGTAGCTCTTGACATGCTTTCTTCCTGCTGTCCCCCGCAGGATATTTCGATGCAAATGTAGTATGGAGTGTGTCGAAGTGTCGCTTTATATTTGACCGTTTCGTCGATGCAATTTTATCATTGCATATTAGACACACTGCATAACCTGCTCTCTCCACAGAGGCAAATTCCTGTATCCATTCCTGCTGAAAAGTACGATTAGCTGACTACTTGATTAAAAGGAGGGAAGTTTACTGCCTGACCTCACAGCGACCCGTGTACGTTACACATTATCCAATAAAAATTTGGTGTTGTCCCGGAGGACAGCTGTGATTGGCTCCAGCCACCCGCAACCAGTGGGGTATTTTGGCCTAGGCCAACAAGGCTTAGGCCTAGGGCGGCACTTTCCAGGGGGCGGCGGCAAAGTATTTTGGAAAGTATTTTGCCAGGAAGGATACATTGAGATTTCACTAATTGGGTTACTTACAGAGCACTGAAATGACGCCAACATTTTGGTGTTTTGTAGTTCCCTGCACTTCGGGGAATTAAATTTCCCCACCCTGCAGTGAATTCACCGCAGGGTCCCCAAAGTGCATGGAGTCGGCCACTGAATGCTGCCACCGCAAACTCGTGGCCTGCTGTTTTCAAAAGAACTACTGAACGAAAATGTCTGGAATTTACATATAAGATCCTATGATTGATAATAAAAAGTTCTGTTGCAGAAAAAAGAAAAACTGCTATTAAAAAAAAAAGGGGGAGAATTTTGCTGAAAAATTACTAAAAGGTACTAAAAATAAAATCAAAGACTTTTTACTGCAGATTAAAATAATAAATGGTTTATTAGAAATTGCATAAAAACGGGAATATTTTTAACATTGAAACCTATGGGGTTCGCCTGAATAAACCTGCTGATTGAAACCACCAAACATCAGGGCATTTCACTGCCATTTCTCTGCTGTTTGGTGTTCTCTGAATAGATTAACCATTACTTCTCTATGGGGATTTGCAATGCCTTCAAACAGCACCGTACTTGCTGGCAGTTCGCCAAACTTGTGTGTGAGCAGATCACAGAGCAGTGGTGTACTTAAGGGAGTGGTGGAGGGCGGGCCGCCCCAGGTACCAGTGATTATTTGGGTGTCATTAGGAGGTACTAGGAGGTGCTACTGTCACTGTGTGTCAGCTTTGAGCTGTGTTCTCAAACAACGAGCAGCGGAGCAGGGCGTTTGCATATGGAATAAAATCGAATAGAATAAAAATCCCCCTCTAACACGATTCACACTCAATGTAAGTCAATGGGACCCGAACGTTCGATTTTTAGAGTGCCCTCCAAGAGGGCATATATGCTAGATATTTGCCATAAAAGGTGTATGGGGGTCCGGGTAGTGCCCTGGGGGACAGGAAACAAGGACAAAAAACTTAAAAAAAAAAACGTTTTTAAAGGAACAGTGAGTTTTCCATGAAATAAAGGTTAAGAATAAAAACAAAAAATTCCTTCAAATATCATGCCTAGGAGGTCCCCATAACCTGCCCGTGAAGTGGCGGATTTGTAGGATGTATAGAAACATTTAAAACCAAAAAACGACATTTCAAATGACGGTAAATGGTTTTCCTTTAATCTATTCATAAACAACTGCTTGGGGCAGCAGCCTGTATGAAAAGAGGAGACGTTTTAGGACACGCAGAACAAGTTTAGTGATTATTTTTTTTGGCTAAATTATGGTGAAACTTATGCAGGCTTTGGATGAAAGTAACAATAGGTGCTTTAAGAATTGGGCCTTTAGTGTCGGCAACAGTGCCGTAAACCCTCTGTGGTATTGTGGAAGAGTGCAGGGTTGGACCCTGCGGTCCAATATTAAAATGATATGAATCTGGTACAGGCGTCACTGCACCCAAATATTTTGCCTTTGGTGGCAGCAAGTGCCTTCACACCGTAACCCCTCTGAGGTATTGTGGAAGAGTGCAGTGGTGGAGGTTTTGGTAATGCAGAAGAGATCCCCGATCTATTCAGTTACATCAGCAGCAATAACAAAACTGGGTCAGCAATGTTTAGGCACTTGTACTGTGCTACTGTATATGGTGAGAATCGGCACACACCAGTAGCAACAGGAAGCAAACAGAACAAGCAGGGAATACACAGAGAATAGTCAAATGGCAGGCAAAGTCGGCAAACGATCGGGTCCTCAGAACAAGCAGGGTCAGTAACAAGTATACAAACTGATTCAGTAAGCTAGCGATGCGGGAATAAAGGCTGAGACACAATGAGCGTATAGCGATGCACAGCGTAGCTGTGTATATCATACGTATATATCAATACGCAGTACAAGTACACCCACCCACAGACCTCAGACCATATATACACATACGCACATGGGGGGTGGCATGTGGACAATCTCAACTAAATGCGCCCCCCCATTTGGCTGATCCCTCCAGAAGAAATGTTGAACCCGACAGAGCAGAGAATATATATATTATTCTCTGCTCTATCGGGTTCAACATATCTTCTGGAGGGATCAGCCAAATGGGGGGGGGCAATTAGTTGCCAAAATGTGTGTGTAATACAAGTCTGGATATATATATTTATAAAAAGAAAAGAGAGAAGGATGCTCAGCGCTCATGGGCTAACACAACTAAAACAGATGGTATATATACATATACGTATAACATACATACAGATACAGTAGATGTTCTGCAGATATAGGAACCACCATATCTAAAATACAGAATCGTCTGTAGAATAGTTCATAGAATGTTCCTAGAAAAAAGAGGAGTACACAATAGTGAAGTCCAGCAAAAAAAAATGTAAAAGAAAGAAGGGATAAATCCCACTCATGCTTTTCTGAGCCTCACTAGGCTCGATGACGTCACCTGCGGATGTTTTAATTGGCTCATCCGGTAGCCCTCCACGGTTCACTGGACAGGCGGCTCCACTTTTCTTGGGAATCCCAAGGGGTCTGCAATTCGCTTTCCTGAGCCACTCTAGGCTTAATAACTTCCCATGCGGATGCTTCAATTGAATCAACCAATGAACATCCATGATTCACTAATCGGGCTGCTCCATTATTCTTGGAATTCCAAGATGTTCGCAGATCCTGCTGCTGGCGGACACTCGGGGTGTGCACAGCCTGTGGGCCTGGCTGTCCGGGATAGAGGGGGGCTGATGAAGAGCTGCGCCGTCAGGATTCCCTGTGAAGGTCGGTTGTCCTGTCGGCCGCTGCTGCTGGAGCCTCGGGGTGCAGGTGGCGGTGGGTTCTGTCAGCCGGTTCGGAGCTCCGCGCGCACGCTCTATCTCCTTCCCTCAGCGGGAGCTCCCTGGATCCTGGTTGTGGGGGGGGGGGGGTCTGCCGCGGCTGCAGGTGCAGTGGCTCCCTCCCTGCGCAACCTGTCTCTGCCACATGTACCCGGGCGGCTAGCCCGCACAGTCGCAGCTCTGTCATCCGGCGGCCGCATGCTCCTCAAGGGGATCCTTGGGAGGCCCCGGCAGGCTGCCCTCTACAGTGCCTGATTAGAAGGCAGTGTCTGCCTGATGTTTTAGCAACAAGAATGTTTTATCCCATAGACTTCAATGTTAAAAATATTCCCGTTTTAATTCAATATCTAATAAACCGTTGCTTATAATATTCTGCAGTAAAGAGTCTCTTTATTTCGAGATTTTTTTAGTATTTTTTATAATTTTTTCAAAAAAAAGAAAATTCTAACTTTTGGCGAACGTCCCAAAAGAGTTCGAAGTTCAGAGGAAGGAAAAGGTAATTTGAACGTACATGTAATTACTGTATTGTGTGAAGCAAAATCCTTAATTGTATCTGGGATAGAGAGAGTGGGTGCTTTCATCATAACTAGAATTAAGGAAAATAACCATGTTGTATCAAAATGTTGTGTTCCATTATTTTACTCCAGTACTTTTTTTTACATATGTAATATTAATCCAGTATGATTCTTTGTCAGTTATGCAAGTTAGCTGCTGCCTTCTACTTAAATGAATTCTTTTGATTGTTGTGAATCAATATATACACACTTTCCTCCAATTACTGTTATGATTTTAATCCTGAAACATGTACGGTATTGTAAAGTTGAATATATATATATGGAGTAATGCAAGCCGCAGATGCTGTTTATGAGGGGAAAGCTGTGCAGATTTAATAGAGGAGTGCATACTGCATCAATACTTGCTAGAGTTAGCTCACTAAATCTCCTTATCTGCAGCAAGGCACAAGCACCATAGAGTATAATAAATGATGTATGTTACAGCAACTTGCTACAGTTTACTAAGACAGATAAAAAGAAACTATCTACAGTGACTGTGTGCTGCAAATCAATTAGTTCCTGCTACAGAAGGTTTTAGGTTCTGTTTTGTATAAATCATCCTCCTCATGAGAGAACTGGCAACTTTAGCCTGGGGAGCAATCGCAATTAAGTGACCAATATTTCATTTGCTCTACAGTAATCCACCACGACTGTACAGACTGTCCATATCTTTTCTTTTATCTGGATTTTATTTAATTTAATATTTTCCGTGATCTGTTTTTCAGGGTAGATTTTAACATCTTGGTAACATTAAGTTATATTACTGTGTCTATTCAATATAAAACAATAATTTGTAGAGTTGTGGGGAAATGTTTATAAACAAAGCTGAAGATGACACATAAAAATACAATCACAATGTATCCCTGTCCAATAGTTACTTACTACCTGAGGGTTTCCCAACAGTAATAAAAAGAGGAATAATCACTATCAGGGTTATTCAAGGAGCACCGAATTGGCCACTAAATGCACCGAAAAGTGAATTCAACAATTGTCGTGGTTATTCGGCTATTCAAAAAAGCTGTCAATATGCCAAATATTGGTGAATTGCCAGCGAAATATGGTGATGTTCGTTGGCAGGGAAATTCCCCATAGAAAAGTAATGGTTAATCTAGTCACAGAACACCAAACAGCCCCGAAATGTCAGTGAAAATCCCTGATTTTTGGTGCATTAATTTGACAGGTTTAAGCAGGCAAATCCCATAGATTTCAATGTAAAAAATTACAAAATTACAAAATTATTTTTAGGAATTCTTGGGGGCATTCTTAGATTTTTTGGCGATTTTTTTTTTCAGATTTCTTTTAAAACGGCGGGTTTTTTTCTGTAACAAACCTATATATTATTTCCAGGCATTTTCATGCAGTAGGTTTTTTTTTTATAATGTCTTTTAAAAGTTGCAGTGTTTTTTTTTTTACCCCTGTTCGGAGGCTTGTGGGCTTTTTTCGACGGCTGTCAGAGTGTAGTGGTAAGACGGATGTAGGCTCAGACACCATAGTTGAGGAACCACCATCCACTGTGCCTAAGGTATGCAGCACTGCAACCAAGGACAAAAATGAAAAGGTGGGACTTGAATCACCCAGCAACAATTGCCTTCTATCATAAGAGGTGTTGAGCTGGAGAGTAGTGGTTTGGTGAGATGTCTTCCTGGGGCTACTGCTCGTAGAGCCAAGAGACGTATTCTCAATATTGTCAAACAAGCAAAGCAACAAGGGGAAGTGGACGTTCTAGTCCATCTAGGGACAAATGACTTGGCTAGCAATGAGGTTTCTGAGATTAAGGAAGATTTTTGTGTTCTTGGAGGTGAAATACAGCAGATTGCGTCCACTGTGTCATTCTCTGAAGTTTTGCCTGTGCATAACATTCAAGATAGGCAGATGCGCAATAGGGAATTCAATTTGTGGCTTCGGGAATGGTGTCGGGAGCAAGGATTTGGCTTTGTGTCCCATGATAGCTCAAATTGGAGCAGAAAGGAACTGTATAAAAAAGATGGTTTGCATCTTACTCATAGGGGAACATATGTTCTCAGTGAGAAGTTCAAAGGTTTCACAAAGGAATATTTAAACTAGGAGGGGGACAAAAGGGTAAAAAACAATCTGCCCGATTGTCCCCCAAAACTAAATCGGAGGGTACAAGCAACATGCGAGGTAAAAAATGACAAGCTCAGAGTCGTGTCTATAAATGCTCGCAGTTTAGTCAATAAAATCAATGAACTGGAGGCAATGATGGCAGCTGAAAAAGTAGATTTAGTGGCGGTTACTGAGACATGGTTCAGTGAGAAAATAACTGGGACATAACAATACCGGGGTACTCTTTATATAGAAAAGACAGAGAAGGTAGGAAAGGAGGAGGAGTGGCCCTGTATGTGAAAAACAACATAAAAACGAACCAAATAAAAGTGAGCGAGGTGAACATAGAGTCAGTTTGGGTTACGCTAACATTTGGCAATCATACAGTAGCTCGTGTAGGTGTGATCTATAGACCCCCTGGACAAGTAGAAGAGCTAGATAATCTGCTGGTTGAGGAAATAGCCAAAATGGCAATGAAGGGGGAAGTTATTATCATGGGGGACTTTAATCTTCCTGATGTGAACTGGAAAACCAAAATAGCTGGGTGCACCAGGAGTACAAATATTCTAAACTTCTTACTGGGATTATCTCTAACACAAGTAGTTGAGGAGCCGACCCGTAAAGAGGCCATATTGGATTTAATACTCACAAATGGAGGTTTGGTATCGGACGTTGTTGTAGGTGAAAATTTGGGATCTAGTGATCACCAGTCAGTGTGGTTTAATATAAGAACAGGGATGGAGCCGCACCACACAAAAACAAAAGTTTTAGACTTTAAAAAAACAGATTTTTCTAAAATGAGATTTTGTGTGAAGGAGTCATTATCAGACTGGAGGAGTTTAAAGCGAGTCCAGGAGAAATGGGATTATTTAAAGGAAGCATTATTGAAGGCCACAGGAAATTGCATTCGGCAAAAAGGGAAGAAACCACTGTGGTACTCTGCAGAAGTGGCCAAAATAGTGAAGAACAAAAAAGATAGCATTCAATAATTATAAAAAAACTCAGGCAAACCTATAAAATTAGGCAGAAAGAGGCAAAGCAATTTATAAGAGCTTCCAAAGCACACGCAGAAGAGAAAATAGCTCAGTCAGTAAAAAAGGGGGACAAAACATTTTTTAGATACATAAACGAGAAAAGAAAAGTAAAACAAGGATTAGTTAGATTAAAAACAAAGGAAGGAAGGTATGTAGAAGAGGATAAAAGTCTCGCTGACTGCCTCAATGAATATATTTGTTCAGTCTTTGCAGAAGAAAAGGAAGGAAAGGGACCTCAGTTAGGAGAGAACACTAAAGAGACATTTACATATGAGTTTACAGAGGAGGAGGTTCTACAGCAGCTGTCTAAAGTAAAGACAAATAAGTCAATGGGGCCTGATGGGATCCACCCTAAATTATTAAAAGAGCTCAGTGATGTAATAGCAAAACCGTTAACAGATTTATTTAACCAATCCTTGTTAACGGGAGTCGTCCCAGAAGACTGGAAATTAGCAAATGTTGTGCCCATTTACAAGAAGGGTAGTAGGGAGGAATCGGGGAACTAAAGGCCAGTTAGTCTTACGTCAGTAGTGGGGAAATTAATGGAAACCATGTTAAAGGAAAGGATTGTTGAACATCTAAAAACACATAGATTACAGGATCAGAAACAACATGGGTTTACCTCAGGGAGATCATGCCAAACTAATCTTATTGATTTTTTTGATTGGGTAACAAAAATAATAGACACAGGTGGTGCAGTAGACATTGCTTATTTAGATTTCAGTAAGGCTTTTGATACTGTTCCGCATAGAAGGCTTATCAATAAATTGCAATCTTTGATCTTGGATTCCAATATTGTTGAATGGATTAGGCAGTGGCTGAGGGACAGACAACAGAGGGTTGTGGTAAATGGAGTTTATTCGGCGCAAGGTCTTGTTACCAGTGGGGTACCTCAGGGGTCAGTACTTGGACCCATTCTCTTTAATATTTTTATTAGTGATATTGCAGAAGGTATTAATGGAAAAGTATGTCTTTTTGCTGATGACACAAAGATTTGCAAAAGGGTTGACGTTCCTGGAGGGATCAGCCAAATGACAAATGATTTAGGTAAACTAAAAAACTGGTCGGAGTTGTGGCAATTGAGTTTTAATGTGGATAAGTGCAAGATAATGCACCTGGGACGTAAAAACCCAAGGGCTGAATATAGAATATTTGATACAGTCCTAACCTCAACATCTGAGGAAAGGGATTTAGGGGTTATTATTGCAGAGGATCTAAAGGTAAGTAGTCAATGTAATAGAGCAGCAGGAAATGCTAGCAGAATGCTTGGTTGTGTAGGGAGAGGTATTAGCAGTAGGAAAAGGGAAGTGCTCATGCCACTGTACAGAGCACTGGTGAGACCTCACTTGGAGTACTGTGTGCAGTACTGGAGACCGTATCTCCAGAAGGATATAGACATCTTCGAGAGAGTTCAGAGAAGGGCTACTAAAATGGTGTACGGCTTGAACGAGAAAAGTTACCAGGAAAGGCTTAATGATCTTAACATGTACAGCTTGGAAAAAAGACGAGACAGAGGAGATATGATAGAAACATTTAAATACGTAAAGGGAATCCACAAGGTAGAGGAAGGGAGTATATTTAAAAGGAAACAAAATAGCAAAACAAGAGGACATAGTCTTAGATTAGAGGGGCAAAGGTTTAAAAGTAACATCAGGAAGCATTATTTTACTGAGAGGGTGGTGGATACATGGAACAGTCTTCCAGTAGAAATGGTAGAGGCCAAAACAGTAATTGAATTTAAGCAAGCATGGGATAGGCATAAGGCTATCCTAAACAAAAGATAAATCCAGGTAAAGTATCCATGTAATTGGGCAGACTAGATGGGCCGAAAGGTTATCATCTGCCGACATTTTTCTATGTTTCTATGTTTCTATGTCCGGTGGTCTGTTCGCGAGGTCATTGGCTCTTTTCAAATCGATTCTGTGGTCTGTTCAGCGAATCGTTGGATGCATTCGGCAGTTTTCTCCCATTGTTTCAGCAGTTTTTCGACTCGTTCAACGGTTTTGCGGTGGTTTTTCTGATTTGATTTAGTTGTTTTGCGGCGGTTACTCGGATGCATTTGGCGGGTCGATTCACTGCACTTCGGGGACCATTGGTGAATGCTGAATTTATTGCAGGGTCCTCGAATTGAACTCGCCGAAGTGCTGCAAAATGTTGGTGACATTTCTGTGCTCTCTGTATAACCCTGACAGTAGTACAATAAATTTCTTAATACAATGAATTTAAAACATATAAGGAACAAAACTGACTAAATGAGTTGCACTTAAAAGTTGAACTTTTGTGCTAAAAGAGAAGTGGCATATTGGGTGAGGGTAAAAAGAGGACCTGAAGTAGCAGGGTGCACGTGGACTGGGTGGGAAGATGGTGCAAGAAGTGTCCAGTGGGGGAATCATGGAGTGAGTCAATAGCCTTCTCTAAAATAATGTGTTTTCAGAGACTTCTTGAAGGACTGGAGAGATGAAGAGAATCTAGTGTTGCAGGGGAGGTAGTTCCATAGAAAGGGGGCAGTTCGAGAGAAGTCTTGAAGGTGGGAGTTGGGGGTGCGGGTACGTGGAACTAATAGCATCGGATCATTGGCAGAGCGAAGTGGCAGATGTAGTCAGGGGAGCAGTTATGGAGAGCTTCGTATGTGAGGACCAGTATTCTGAATTGGATTCTAAAGGAAACATAAAGCCAGTGTAGAGATTGGGGCAAAGGGGTGAGATACGAGAGACGCGTGAGGTGAGGTGGATGAACCTAGCACAGGCATTCATAACAGACTGCAGAGGGAAAGTCTGGAAACTTTTCAGGCCAGAGAGAAGGCGGTTACAGTAGTCAAGAGATAATAAGAGCTTGGATGAGTATTTTAGCAGAGTCCTGATTAAGAAAGGGACAGGCGCGTGCAATGTTTTTTTAGGTGGAAGTAGCAAGATCTGAGGTACCCCAACTGAAAGAGGAACTTGGGGTGAAGAGGCACCAGCGAAGGAGACACTGAAGGGGTGAAGGAAGCGATAGGAAGAGAACCAGGAGAGTGGTGCTACTGAGGCCAAGTTGACGCAGCATGAGGAGCAGGAGAATGTGGTCAATAGTGTCAAATGCAGCAGAAAGGTTAAGAATAAGCAGGGAGAAATTACCTTTGGTTTTAGCAGCAACTAAATCATTAGTCACCTTAGTCAAAGCAATCTCATTGGAGTGCTGGGGGAGAAAGCCGGATAGGCGGGGATCAAACAGAGTTAGCCGTGAGAAAACCAGTGCATTGGTTATAGACCAGGCATTCTAAGATATTGGAGGCAAAGGGGGGTAAAGAGATGGGATGGTAGTTCAAAAGGGAGGTGGGATCAAGAGACGGATTCTTTAGTGGATAATAGTCCTGTTAAAAATTACCACTGACAAGGAGGCTAGGTAGAATATATATATATATATATAGCACTCCGGGTACAGTGGATGTGGTGTCAGGGTTTGGTTCTTCAGAGCTCTCAGTAAGCCAGGAACAGTTGTAACACAGCAGTGAATAATATATATAAGTATATATCTTACTGGTTTCCAAGATGATAGGTACGAAGCAAGGAGATAGGTGGTATACGGTATTGTATGCTTGAATGGAAGTCACAAGAGAGGTAAGCAACCGAGGAACCAGCAGAGCGGAAGCAGAGTCGATGGCAGGCAAGAGGTCAATATGCAGGCGGCATTCAGGCAAAGTCGGTAGCAAGCAAGAGATCGAGAGGCAGGCAGCGTTCAGGCAAGGTCGGTGGTACAGACAAAGGTTTGGTAACAAAAGGGGTCAGTTCAGGTTTCTGTAAAGGTAGTAGCCCTAGATTGTCAGGACAATAAACGAACAACTACTTACCCTCCTTCAGCTTCTTTTATGGAGGGCTGATTAGATGCAGGTGCCGGCGTTCTTCGAGACGTATGCCGCTACTTCTGGGTTCGAATTATTGGGGTGCGACACCATTCCCTGTAGCGTGTGCCGGAAGTGCTGCGGCTGTGGGCACATGGTCAGTTCATTGCGGAATCCATCTGGGGAGAGAAGACCCCCATCCGAGTGCCCGGTATTGGCGATGGGGGGTAGCGCTGTGGCAAAATGGCAATATGTGCTGGATCCCAGGGGACCGGGGGAAGAGGTATGTGACATGCATTCTGACCACTCATCATGAAAGTATGAAACAAACAACTAGAATCATGAGAAAATATGGAGATAAGGGAAGAGAAATAAGATTGTTTAGCGATGGATAGAGCGAGACTGTAGGAACGGAGCATAAATTTGTAGTATAGGAAGTCAGCTGAAGTGCAAGACTTCCTCCAACCACATTCAGCTGCCCTAGAACACTGTCAAAGATAGATTGTGTATTTAGTGTGCCCTGTTGGCGGTTAGGCCTGTGTGTAGGACGGAAAGAGGTAGGAGTGAGTTTGTCAAGTGGCGTGGAGAGGGCAGAGTTGTAAATATCAGTGGCTTTGTTAATGCAATTGAATGTTGAAATCGGAAGGAGAAGAGGACGGATAGTGATGTAGAGTAGCTTAGAATTCAAGGCACCAAGGTGCCTTCGAGGAAGAAGAGGAGTGGGGGTAGAAGTAGGAGTCTGGGTTGACAGCAGAAGAAGATCCCAGGAGAGGAGGTGGTGATCGGAAAGGCGGAGAAGTGTGCTGGAAAAGTTAGAAACAGTACAGAGGCTGGAAAAAAAAAGGTCCAGAGTGTTGTCAGCTTGGTGGATTGAAGAGTTGGACCACTGTTTGAGGCCCAAGGAGGAGGTAATAGAGAGCAATTTGGAGTTGAGGGGGCTGGAGGGAATCGATGGGAATGTCAAAGTCTCCAAGGATGAGAGATGGAATGTCAGATGTCAGAATGTGTAATGGTCTACAGGGCGGTCTGAACCCAGTATGCAGGGATTCACAGATAAACAGACAGGGGGAACCAGGATTCTTGGAGACACTGGGAATGCACCTTGGGGTGGCAGACAGGACACAAGAGGAACTCCCAGGCAAGTTACAAGTGGATGCTCCAAAAGAATGGTCAGGACGGTCTGTTGGTCAGAGGCTGGCAGAAGGTGGTAGTCGTTGGTAAAGCTGGGGTCAGGTACACGAGAGATCAATAGTAAATATCAGGGAGCTCAGGAAACACGTCTGGTTAGAAACACAGCTTAACACCTTAATGCTGAAGCATTGTTGGGTGGGAGGAGCAGACCTTTATTCCAGCAGGAAGGTGGTGTATGTATGGTGCTTAACTGTTTGTGTAGCAGAGAGAGCAGAGAGCAGTGCTGAGCATGGGGCAGCACTTTACATGTGCTGCCTGAGCACAGATGTGAGCAAGGTGCAATGGGTATGACTGACAGTGAGACTGAAAAATGTTTCAGAAAGGGTCCAGGATAACCGGAGGGGGGGGGGGTTTACAGCAACACACAGTGGTGTGGGCGGAAGAGGTGAACGACATGGACTTTGAAGCAAGAGAATTGGAGGGAGGGTATGGGAGGAATAGGCTGAAAAGTGCAGGTTGGAGAGAGCAAAAGTTCAACGCCCCCACCCTTGCGCTCCCCAGATCTAGGTGAGTGGGACAGTTGGAGACCACCATAGGATAGGGAGGCTAGGGAAGCATTGTCGGAAGGTGAGAGCCAGGTTTCTGTGAGAGCTAGGAGATGGAGGGAATGAGAGATAGAAAAGTCGTGAATGAAAGAAGATTTGGTGAGGCCGCAAGCAGAGGGAGCATTCCAGAGGGCACGGTGTATAGGGAGAGCAGTGGAGGGAAGGGAGGGAACATGGATATGATTATCAGGATTCCTAGTAGCAGAGTGAGAAGTGAGGATAGGGCCGGGGTCAGGAGAGACATCAGCAGGAGTAGTAGGAGAATAAGATAGAGAGGTTGAGAATATGAGTTCAGGGAGCATGCTAATGACTGGGTGTGTGAGGACAAGGATTGAGAAGAAGTCGTCACCGGACTACTGCAAGAAGCGTGGGGGGCTTTGGACACCTCTATTTCCATTTTTACACCCCACATAGTCATGTTAGGTGTCTTTGGTCAAGTCAGAGTCTGGCCTTTCTAATGATACCAAACATGACCATGTAAAATGTAAACGAATAAGAAAAACACAAACAATATTAGAAGAATTTTAAATTGTAATTTTGTTCCAATGTACCTGCAGTGTCTATTTTTCACATATAAAATGAGCCTTGCTGCTGCCATTATGCACCTTCTCATTTCCCATGCCAGCACTGCTCAGTGTTTTATTTGTAGTAATATTATTCATAAAGTGCAATGCTCCAAAATACAAGCGAAACATTTTATTTTCAGTTTTGGTTAAAATTGTGTTTTTTCTCAGAAAAATAAAGTAACAGGTTCCCATTTCAATTTTTTTTTAGAAGAATGACATATAGAATAGAATATATAACCATAAAGGTTTGGATGATAAAATGTGGAAAAAGATTACACGCTGTAAATTACTGAAATCTGAACGGAAATTCTAATTTCTTTTAAAACAAATTGTTATAGCATTCTGGCAGGACATGACGTATACATATAATAATCTCAGCTGAATCTGCTGAGTTTATTGAAAATAAGGATATATAATTTGTCTGGGTCCTACAATATACATGACTGCAAAACACGTTTAACCGCCTTCAGTACCAAGCGATTTTTGTTGAAATTTTTTTATCATAATCTTTATTTGAAACATGAGATGTGAAGTTAACAATTAACTATATGGTAAAATAGGTGATTTGCACAGAAATTGTTATTTTATAATAATTTGCTTATTTTTCATGTATTTATTTATCCTATACAGAGATGTTGTTGAAATGTAAGAGTTTGAGCTTTAGATGGTGTCCCTTATCTTACAAAATTTCAAATGGGGATTGCATTACTATCCCTGGCAGCTGCAATGCAGCAGTAATCGTTTTTTGTTACAGTGAGGTATAGGACTGCTATTTGCAGATAGTTTTATGTCTCAAGGGTGCTTGGAGAGCCATAAAATAAAGGATTTTGTTTCTCCATAGGGGACACACTACACTTGCTTTAAAAAGGTGTGAAATCTGTCTTTTGATATGCTAATGAATGCTTTTCAATGCATTACAATTCAAAATCAAGATAGCTTGATTTTGAGTGTGAAGGCGTTAAACATGATGAGCACAAAATGTTCAAAATGAGCTCAGCACACAAGGGTGACATGGCTCAGCAGTAAAAGGGATTAAGTGCCATTTTTAACAGAAACACAATTTCTAACTCTAGTCAGGGATAAAAGGGCAGAGCTTTTAGTTTCTTCAAGATTATGTTATCTAAAACAAGGGATATTTGGGAGCCCTGCTATGCAAACCAATTTGTGTATGCAAAAAGCATTCATAGAAATTGATCTCACCGTAGATTTTTTACTTTTCAAGGAAAATAAACATGCATTTACTAGATTGTCCACAGATTAAAGTGAATAAGAAATAAACAGGTTTCCACAGAGTAAAAACAAATTTTATATACATATATATGTAAAAACAGACACAGGATGCAATAAAAGTGAGACAGAGACCATTTGCATATCCTACCCAGAGTTCCTTCCTGCATATGGGGAATGCAGCACAGGGGCTCTGGGATGCAGTTCTTTGAATTGCTGTGATGTGCACATGGCTTCTGCAATAATAAACACATATATATATATATATATTTGTTTTTGACTCTATTTCTTATAATGCCTGGATGGGTCTGTGTATTCCCCTGTATTTTTGTTTAAAGGTGAAGGCATTAATGTAGTGGAAATAGATTGGAAGATGGCCGCTATTATAAGCCAGGCGACCATCTTGTTCAGAATATTGGTTCACTTAAATATAACTAGGCAGGTTTTTAGCTGAAACTATAATGAGGCACATGTAGAAATTTAGGAATGCGCTGAGATTAGTAGAAAAACAATTAAAGCGTTGAGAGAGAGATCTCTGCTGTTCCAGGCACAGAGAAAGATACGTCAAGGTCGTTGGGGCCCGCAGAAATACAAAGAAAGCTAGAAACCAGACCATGCTTTATCTGTATAAAAATAAACATAGCCTTTAGGGAGGTGGGCACGGGCCGGGTTGAGTGTGGCAGCAAATCACAAACTGTCAGACTAACATGAAGTTTGCCAATTTATTGTCAATGTATGGAATTCCTTTGTACTAACAATGGGAGGTATTAGCTCACCTCCCGATGACACTTTATTCCACCCCACGTGGGTTAATTGGGATGTACCTAATTATGTATTTGAGGTATAAGACCCCTTGTCGGGGGGGAGACGGGGCTCATTCTTTGTGATTGAATCCTGTTTGAGCATCTGTTGTGATATCACAATAAAGTTTGCCTTTCCTGAAGAGACTCGTGTTCAGACAATCCTTGCTCGTGTCCGGTCCGGCCTCGTCCCGAGTGAACCCGTCTGATTCCGGTTACATTTCCACCCAGGAGGGAATGTGTTTTTGTTTATCTGCAGGTGTCCCTGCAATTAAGGGATGAAATAGCTCCTGCTTGAGAGAGGGGTAGATGAGAATGAGACACACACAGGGGAAGGAACTAGAGAGACACAGACTGATAAGCACAGGGTGCTGCTACTCCTGAGATGGGAGAGGAATGTTGAACCAAAGATTGGTCTGAATGTTCTAATTTATTTGATTTGATTTCTTTGTTGCTGAAATAAAATCGTGGAATATTTCACCGTGGAAAGAGACTGTGTGCCCTAATTTGCTCTAGAGGACATACTATATTGCCCCCCTTGTGACATATATATATATACAGTATATATATATCTCAGGAAAAGGTTGCACTCAACCTCAAAACTAAGCGGGTGCATCTAAGACTTCAAATACAAACCATCAAGAAAGAGCACTCCATATTATTGACCACCTTCTTCCATAATTTTCTGTGAAAAAAAGTTTTAAAAAATGCCCAAAAAGATGGAGTACATTGGCGACAGTGACAGGCTTAAGCAAATTATGATCATAACTTTGAACTGAATCCACATAATTTTACCTCAGTCAGGTTTTTTTTATTTCAAATTTTTATTTTGTAACGATGTCATCAGTACAGCAAACAGAAAATGTTCGTGCAGGGCCACAAATAGACATCAGCATAGGCACATCGTAGGAAAACAGATACAATAGGCAGTATAAGGCCATCAGATAAACTACAAGAAAAGGGTCGTCATCGAATATCACACATATCACACAGTTTAAAAAAATGTCGTCTAAGGAGGAAAAATCTCAGCTGGAAAAGAAACAGAACAATAGACAAACGGATAGACAGCGATATACATCTAGTATAATGGGGGAAGGGAAAAAACTAACAAGGGGTAGTGGCAAAGGCCAAGACTGCCTTCCCTGGTAGATTCTGTCAGGTACCGGGTTCCGGTGATGTGGATTAGGGATGAGCAGAACACCCCAGTGTTCGGTTCGCATTCGAACTCGAACAATTTCAAAAGTTCGAGTTCAGACGCGAACATGATCCGAACTCAATGCAAGTCAATGGGACTCGAACGTTAGATTTTTAGAGTGCCGTGCAAGAGGGCATATATGCTAGATATTTGCCATAAAAGGTGTATGAGGGTCTGAGTAGTGCCCTGGGGGGCAGGAAACAAGGACAAAAAGTTTTAAAAAATACATTTTTAAAGGAACAGTGATTTTTTCATGAAATAAAGGTTAAGAATAAAAATGAAAAATTCCTTCAAATATCGTTCCTAGGAGTACCCCATAACCTGCCCGTGAAGTGGCGGATTTGTAGGATTATAGAGACATTTAAAAACAAAAAAATGACATTTCAAATGACGGTAAATGTTTTTCCTTTAATCTATTCATAAACAACTGCTTGGGGTGGCAGCCTGTATGAAAAGAGGAGATTTTTTAGGACACGCAGAACAAGTTTAGTGATTTTTTTTGGCTAAATTATGGTGAAACTTATGCAGGCTTTGGATGAAAGTAACAACCAGTGCATTAAAATTGGACCTTTGGTGCCAGCTAGTGCCTTCACACCGTAACCCCTCTGAGGTATTGTGGAAGAGTGCAGTGGTGGAGGTTTTGGTAATGCAGAAGAGATCCCCGATCTATTCAGTTACATCAGCATCAGGGGAGTGATAGCTGCTGATCAAGGACTGATTCAATTTTATAAATGTCAGCCGGTCTACAGAGTCGGTGGACAGACGCACTCTTTTGTCTGTGACAAAACCTCCAGCGGCACTGAACGTCCTTTCAGAAAGCACGCTGGATGAAGGGAAACCTAGTAGCTCCATAGCATATTGGCTAAATTCTGGCCACTGGTCCAATCTCCACACCCAGTAAGCCAGTGGATCATCTGCTGTAAAGGTATTCAGGTCTGCCCTTGCCCCTAGATAGTCCTGCACCATATGGTGAAGACGCTGGCAATGGGTGTCTACATTTGATGTCCCTGGGCGTCGTGAACTAAAAAAAATTAAAAAGGCATCAGTCAAGCGACCCCCTTCACCGCTCTTCCTCTGAATAAAAGTAGCCTCAGAAGCACCTGTGTCATCAGTTGGTAATCTACCAGTGTCTGGAAAGGTGTTACACAAATGTCGCTTTAGAGCATCCTCAAGTTGTTTCATCCTGTGCTCCCTCTGTGGGGGCAGGATGAGCTCTGCAACCTTACCCTTGTATCGTGGATGAAGAAGGGTTGCCAACCAGTAATAATCCCTCTCCTTGATAGCACGAATCCTGGGGTCCTTTAGCAGGCTTTGCAGGATAAGGGAGCCCATGCAGCATAGGTTGGAGGTGGCATTAGCTTCAGAGTGTTCCTGGTCGCTGAGGATGACCCCATCGTGCACTACCTCCTCCCGGCCATGTACTAGTCCTTGGGTTTCTGGGGACACAAAACCCTCCCTTGAGGAATCCCCACCTTCAATGCCCCCACAACTTAAATATTCCTCCTCATCTTCCTCATGTCTGATCTGAGGACCCGCAGGAATGCTGTCTGCGGAAAGACTGGGGCCTTGAGAGCTAGGGAAGGCCTCCTCTTCCGCCCGCTGCTCTGCCTCTAGTGCCACATCTATAATTCCCCGCAGAGTGCGCTCCAGCAGGAACACTAAAGGAATTGTGCCACTGATGCATGCACTGTCCCTACTCACCATCCTCGTGACCTCCTCAAATGGTGACAGTACAGTGCATGCATCCTTGATCATCAGCCACTGTGGGGGAGAAAAAAACAAGTTGACCTTAACCTTTCCTTGTGCCATACTCACACATGTACTCATTGATGGCCCTCTGCTGCTTGTGCAGGCACTGCAGTATTGCTAATTTCGAGTTCCACCTGGTGGGCATGTCACAGATCAGACGGTTTGTGGGAAGGTCGAATTCTCTTTGAATTTCTGCCAGGCGAACACTTGCTGGGAATGACCGTCTGAAGTGGCTGCAGACTTTTCTGGTCTGGCTGAGAAGCTCTGCCAGCCCTGGGTACCTGGTTAGGAAACACTGTACCACCAGATTTAGGACGTGTGCTAGGCATGGTACATGCGTCAACTTACCCAGGCATAGGGTGGAGAGAAGGTTGCTGCCATTATCACAGACGACCATTCCCAGCTCAAGCTGTCGTGGTGTTAACCATCTCTGCGCCTGCCCCTGCAGAGCTGACAGAATTTCTGGCCCAGTGTGGCTCCTGTCCCCTAAACAACATGGTGAGTGATATATAGATTAAAGATATACAGATTTTCCAGAACAGTGCTATAAATCAGTGATACAGCCTGATAGCCTGGCAGCAGCTGGCAGTGAGAAGACACAGATTACAATTCCCAGATATCTGCTAGAAGTCTGTGAGACCCCAATAGCTGGCAGTGAGAAGACACAGATTACATTTCACAGAAATCTGCTAGAAGTCTGTGAGACACACATAAAATACCAATCTCCTTTCACTCCTGCAAAAAAAACACGTGTTGGCTCTGTGAGCCCATGATTGGGCAAAATTTGCCCAATCAGGACTCTGAGCCCTGATTGGCATAGTCTTGCACCTGTCTTGCACCTCATCTGTAGGCTGTAGCCAATTACAAGCTTCAGGCCAGTGGAAAAGTGCATTGTGGTGCATTGTGGGTGAACACGCGGCAAACACACGGAAATGTTCGATGTTCGACGAACGGGCAATGTTAGAATCAAACTCATTTTCAGATTGAACCACCAGCCCATCCCTAATGTGGATATGAACCCAGGATGCAGTAAATAAAAGACAACAACAAAAGGGTTGGTGAAAATAGCAGAAACGTATATTGAATAACTGGATACAAACAAAAAGGCAGTGGGGGGGCATACGAAATCCACCCACGAGTGAATATACTAGAGTCAGGCTAGGCTCTGAAAGTGTGAGTTTTGGTGCACCTTTTTGACATAATTGCTTTGTATTAACTGTATTACACTGTTATTTATTTTCTATTGAGGTATTGATCCTTAGCTTGAATCAGTTGTATGCTTCAATAATAAGTAACTATTTGGTTGTGTGCAAACTCACCATTCTTTTAACACTGGGAAGCGCCACACCCCTTTTTTAAGTTTTTATAAATTCGATCCAATCAGGGGTCAGCATTTGCTGTGGTCATGGAAGTGTATAAATAGCCACGAGTTATGTTATTTATTGTATTAAATCAAGCGTCCTGGGTAGAAAAATATGTCTAATAGCGGCTGAGCAGTGAAACGAATGTTTGCCAAGATGCAAAAAGGCCAACAATTGTTTAAAGACGATGTTTAGTTCATGTCTTGCATAGAGGTATCAATCACATGGCCACAATGCACTAATCGCAAGCTGCGATACTGCTGTTGGCATAGAAACCTGTTGGTAACCGGAAGTCATATATAGTTTCAGTCTCAACTTTCACTAATGAATCGTCCGGACATGATGTAAATTACAATAAGGAATTAATGTTTGACTAAACGGACTACTGAGTTAGATTGAGCAAAAAATGCAAGTAAATCAAAGTGAACCGGCTTCTTTGGACGCAGCTATAACCAGTGCTCCAAATCTTATTGTCAGTCTCGTGACCGTTTTATACATCAATCAAGGCAAGGACTGAAAGCTGTGGCATGGAAACCCAGAATGTGAACAAGACGAGGCAGACATCACAGAATATGTAGCATAAATGGCTCAGCTTTGATTGCTTGCTCAGAATCCTTTTAATAAGATATATACAGTGTGTATATATGCTATAGTGCTGCACCTTTGTCAGAATGTCACTGTAAATTATAAGCAAAAAAAGCACATTTGTAATTAGGTGTGACCATATGAACATAAAATTCTGCCAATTGTTATATAATCAATATACTGGGTGGGAGATGTTCGCTTTATATATTGAGTACCCCTCTAGTGCCTATTGACAATGTCCATTATAACGGAGAAAAAAAAACATTCTTAAATCTAAGCTACGAATAAAGGCTATGAATATAAATATCGGGTGTATTTACAAGTATGTATTAACACAAAACTACACAGTTATGTTGGAGTGTATTGATGGAACATGTATATTCCCAAATATGTATAACTAGGTTAATAGATATAGTACCTGCAATATAAATTTAACGTATAACATGAAAGGACCACATGGATCACAAAAAGTTCTAAATTAGTTATACACCATTTATCTGAGATATTCACACATGATGTGAATGTACAGATCATCACTCCCCCCCCTTTTTTTTTTAGATTGACTAAGACCAGAACAATTTTGTTTAATTATGCTTCATTTTGTTTCTAATAATTAGATACATCCTTAGTTTGTTTAGAATTTTTTGTGATCGTTGGGGGTTGCTGCATCTCTCAGCCAGGAATAACTTCCTTGGCATTCAGAACTGGCAACCCTTTCTGGATGTAGCAGTCTGATTTGCATATGGAGCAGTTGTCCCTGTAATGGCACAATCGAGCTAAAACCTTTGTAAGACCTGAGCGGGCCCCACCCTAGAGCAAGCCACTAGTACCGTTGCTTGTTCTCAGGACCCTCACAAACCTCTCTGTTGCTCAACATAATTTCATTCCTGAAACCAAACAGGGAAGGGAAAGAATGAATTCCTTTGGTATGATGTACAAGGGGTCTGTCCCATGATGTGGGCTGGATTCCCTGCCTAATGTTCAAGTAGAAAACATATGATTAATGTTTGGGGTACATCCAGTAGCAGTTGATTTTTGATATAGGGCAACTGACTAATTGAAGGAAAATATATTGAGTAGTAACATCTCAAACACAGGATTCTTTCATCAAACTTTGACATGAGCTTTTGAAAATACAGTAACACATTTGCTTATGTTTGCTTTTGTCACTTGATAGACGTCTGCCTAATGTCCCCACCTTATATGTGAGGTGGGAGGTGACTGATCCAAGCCACTAACACAACAACTGATTGCTTTTCTGTTATTTATTTTTCTAACTACACTTGAGAGACAGAGAAAGAAGATTTTTCCTGTATTTGGGCACTATTCTGTGCCTCACACTAAAATGGGGATGCTAACGGGGAAAACCTGTGCCTACGGGTTCCCCTTAGCATCCCCATTTTAACACCATATTCCAGGGCAGTAGCTGGTTCATCAGCCTGCCCCAGAACGCAGCACTAAACATGCCGATGCGAGTATCACCTCCTGGAGTCCATAGGACTTCATATAGGTTCGTGTTGCCAGGCCTCGTGACCTGCACGCTCTCGTGAGGTTGTGCAGGGTCGCGGATTGATTCACGGAGGGAGACTGGGGACTATATGTCCCAAGTCTCGCTCTATACTAATGCTTTTAGTTATTAGTAGGGATGTGCATTTCGTTTCGTTCCGAACTGAATTTCGTACGAAATTCACCATTTTTGTATTTTCGGAAGCATTTCCACTATGGTGGAAAAAAGCCTTGTTATTACATAAGTCAGGAAACCTAAACTTTCGCCCAAAAAATCCTGAAAAATGCCCAAAAAATCCTAAAAAATAAATGAACAAAATGGCTTATTGCTGCAATTGAAAATAATAAACGGTTTCATAAATATTTAACAAAAACAGGAATTTTTTTTACATTGAAAACTATGGTGGGAAAAAAGCCTTGTTTCTTTAAAATAATTCAGGAAACCTAAACTTTCACCCAAAAATGCTCAAATTCTAAAAAATACAAAATAAGGAGATTTTCATTTTATTGATGGTAATCTGTTTCCTATTCTTAAATAACCAATAAAAAATGAAATAACTCATAAAAACTAAATACAAATCAATACAAAATACAAAATTACTCACAAAAACGAAATAACCCATTGAAACAGAATGCTGAATCGATCTGAAATCCCAAAACAAAACCAAAACCTGTCCAAAACGAAAAAAAAAAAAAAACCTAACCGAAAAGAAAAAAAACAGCATGCACATCCCTAGTTATTAGGCAAGCCTAGAAATAGAACTACACTTTCATTTAAACATATTGGTCCTCATCTTTCTGCTCAAACTTGAATGACACTTATTTTTTTTCTCTTCAGTCTTCCACCTCTGTGTGCTGCAGCAGAACACTGAAATGAAGATGGGTTTTATTTACAGGGTTATTCAGAGAGCGTGAAAAGCAGGAGAATGACGGGAGAATGACGGGAGAATGACGGGAGAATGAAAAATTCTAGGTCAAAATAGCCGATTTGGAAAGTGAGATGAAAGGGAGAATTTTTCTGGTTTGGCTATTTTGACCTCGAATTTTTCATTCTCCAGTCATTCTCCAGCTTTTCTCGCTCTCTGAATAACCCTGTATGTATTATACTGGCCAACACACATTTGGTGCCTCAAATGTTAGACCTGTTACTGGGTATATTTGACCTGCTGAGTCCAAACATGGCACCTGTATTTCCCTATCAGCTGTAGTTTGTGAGATACAGAACATATGCCTGATACCACTCTTTAATCTGTTTGCCATAAAAAAATCTGGATATTTTATTGAAGTGATTAATCTCTTTTTAAGCATGAAGGAAACATATTAAAAATTAAAAGAAATGTGTGCTACATGAAAATCTACTTATTTCGTACCAAAAGCACAAGTTTATGATACAATATTTCCAGTCGTTCAATCCTACATAGTTACAAAGTATGAAAAAAGACATGCGTTTATCGAGTTCAGCATTTCACACACCACCTTCTGCTGTTGATACAGAAGAAGGCATAAAACCCAGTCTGAATCACTCACCAAATATGCAACATACTGGGAATAAATTCCTTCTTGACCCATGAGTGGTGGTGGTCAGATTTCTCCTTGGATCAAGCAGCCATTATCACATATTAAACACGGGTCCAGTCCTGGGAAAAAGTGAGGGAACTCACTGAAGATTTCCACAATGAGCATGCGTGTCACACCTCAGCCACATATTGCACAAGCGTAGGATACGTCACACTAACACGTCACGCTGGAAGCGCAAACCTCCAGCAGTGGAGACTCTAGGACAGACCTGGGCATTGTGCGGCCCGCGGGCCGCATCCGGCCCTTTGGCTGCCTCAGTCCGGCCCGCATCCCTCTACACCTCTATTACTTGCTTTTGAAGGTGTTGTTCACTCGCACGCTGGCTGCGTGCGAGTGAGAGATGGATGCTCCGGCTCCGCTGACAAGTGGGGGTGGTCACATCATGTGGTGTGGTCGGTGACGTCATTTCAGTTCCTCCCCACTCTGCCGGGTCCGCCTCCTCCTACCATCAGCGTGTTGCAGGCTTGCTCCGGCTCAGGCAGGCACTGGCACACGTGACTAGGTTCGGGGACCTCACCACCACCACGTGCTTTTCTTCGTTGGGAGAGGCTGGCAGACAAGTGAGTGCAGCAGCCAGGTGCTCTGTGCTGTGCCTGGACTGGAGGCTGGTGGAATCATTCTGGAGAATCTGGATTCATTTTCCTCAGGCTCCAAGAATAAGGTGACAAGTCAGTAATAATTGAATCTGATCTCAATGAAAAGTAACCCCCTCTCACCAGCAGTGTGCCATATACATAGGAGTGTGTCATAATACCAGTCTGCTAGCAGTGTGCCATATACATAGGAGTGTGTCATAATACCAGTCTGCCAGCAGTGTGCCATATACATAGGAGTGTCATAATACCAGTCTGCCAGCAGTGTGCCATATACATAGGAGTGTGTCATAATACCAGTCTGCCAGCAGTGTGCCATATACAAAGGAGTGTCATAATACCAGTCTGCCAGCAGTGTGCCATATACATACCAGTGTGGCATGCATAGGAGTGTGCCATAATACCAGTCTGCCAGTAGTGTGCCATATACATACCAGTGTGCATTGCATAGGAGTGTGCCATAATACTGGTCTGCCAGCAGTGTGCCATATACATACCAGTGTGCCATGCATAGGAGTGTGCCATAATACCAGGCTGCCATGCATACCTCGTGCCATAATATATACGCATAATGTACTGTATATGCTACAAAAAAAAATATATAATTGCCGCCCAAGCCCAACACTAGAGTGTTCGTGTTTGGCTTGAAGAAAAGGTGGCAACCCTAGGCATAAGCAGGGCTGGTGCTTCCAAAAGGCAGCCCAAAAGGCTGCCCTAGGGTGCCAGAGCAGGGGCGCAAAAATCACAGTCCCTGGCTTATGGCCGGGGTCTCGCATTTTTTAAATACTTACCTTGTGCCCAGTAAAGTGTTTGCGTTGGTCAGCTCGTTCCGCGCGGGACTCTGCTTTTGGTGCATCATGTTCCTTTACTAAAGATGGCCGTCGTGCATTGCAGGGAAAAGAGGAGATCCTTATTTTGAAGGTGACTTCTATTTGTTTTCAATTTACAGGTGTCAAGAGATTCTGATTTAGCGGTTAGTAGTCCTCAAAAATGTCAGCTCACATTAAAAAAAGAAAGATAGATACAGAATGTAGAGTTTTTAATAAGACATGGACTTTAAAGTATTTTTTTACTGAAGTAAAAGGTAAAGCCGTGTGCTTAGTTGTGGAGTACAGATCGCCGTGTTTAAGGAATACAATTTGAGTCGCCACTACGTAACTAAACATGCAGAGAAATACAAAAATGTGAGTGATGCAGAGAGGGCGCGGGCATCTAATGCTTTGCTAACTAAGCTGCAAAACCAACAAGAACTTTTTACCAAGCTTCACACTTCCAGGGATGGAGCAGTCAAGACCAGTTATGTGATATCCCACAAAATCGCAAAATACAGCAAGTCATTTTCTGATGGGCAATTTATCAAAGAGTGTTTGGTGGACTCTGCAGCATTAATATGCCCAGAGAAAAAAGCGGTATTTGAGAACGTGCCCCTCTCCAGACGAACTGTAACAAGAAGGATCGAGGACATCGCTGGAAATCTGGAGCTTCAGCTGCAAAACAAAGTGGACCATTTTGATTTCTTCTCCTTGGCTTTGGATGAGAGCTGCGATGTCTGCGACACAGCTCAGTTACTCATCTTTGTACGGGGGATAACAAAGGACTTTAAGGTTATAGAGGAGCTGGCAGCAATGCGGTCAATGAAAGGGACAACAACAGGGAGTGATTTGTTCACAGAGGTAAATGCATGCTTGGACAAGCTGGGACTGAAATGGGACAAGCTGGCAGGTGTTACAACGGATGGTAGTCCAAATCTGACAGGGAAAAATGTTGGACTTTTAAAGCGGATGCAGGATAAAGTGACTGAAATGAACCCTGGACAGAAATTGGTATTTTTACATTGTATTATACATCAGGAGGTGGTTGTGTAAGTCAGTGCTAAAAATTAACCATGTTATTGATGTTGTAACTAAAATAGTTAACTTCATCAGAGCAAGAGCATTGAATCACAGACAGTTTGTGGCACTTTTGGAGGAGCAGGAGTCTGAACATCGGGACATAGGCTACCACACTGCTGTCAGATGGCTCAGCCTGGGCAAAGTGCTTAAAAAAGTATGGGATCTGAGAGCAGAGATTCAAGAGTTCTGTGAGAAGAAAGAGAAAGTCATCCCAGAGCTCTCAGATGCAGACTGGATGGTAGATTTCGGATTTGCGGTTGATGTGACTGCGCTAATGAATGAACTAAATACCAAACTGCAATGCAAGGGCCTTTTTGTACATGAAATGTACAGCTTGGTGAAGGCTTTCATGAGAAAGTTGCAGTTTCTTTCAAGCCAAATGGAGGACAACATTCTCACCCACTTGCCAACACTAAAGGAATCCAGACCATCAGCTGTTCACCTACGCAGGTACTCATCCATGTTAGGAGCACTGCATGGTGAGTTTTCAAGGCGATTTCAAGACTTCAAAACCGTTGAGAGTGAAATGCACATGATTTCTTCTCCCTTTTCTTGCAGTGTGGATAATACACCCAGCGATGTTCAGCTCGAACTCATTGACCTGCAGTCTGATGCACTAATGGCAGAGCACTTTAAGTCCGTATCACTGCTGGATTTTTACTCCTCTCTCAAAGAGGAGAACTTTCAACACATGAGGATGCGAGCTCAGAAGATGTTAGTTCTCTTTGGATCTACCTACATATGTGAACAAACATTTTCAGTGATGAAGTTCAACAAATCCAGATACAGATCCTCTCTCACTGATGATCACCTGTCAGCTGTCCTTCGCATATCCACCTCAGATATTCAACCAGACTTCAGAGCACTTGTTCAAGCCCAAGACAGACTGGATTTTTCTCACTGAACAAGAAAAATGCACTGAAAACATCAAAAGCACTTATTGTTTTTTGTATAAAGTTAATTAATTGCTGTTTTTTACCATACTACAAAATAAACATTTTCAGTATTGTTTTTGTGAAGGTTAAATTTATGTTATGTTAAAAATAAAATTAAACAGTGATAATGATTGGTGTTTCTATTTTGTTACTGCTATATTTTACCTATTCCACAATTTCATAGCCCTATAGTTATAATAACATGTATTCAGCTAATTAAAACCATATAATTTACTGCTTTTTAAAAAGCGATAAAATTTATATTGAACAGACTTAAGTTCAGCCTATTGGTTCGGCCCTCCACTACCGTCCCAGTTTCTCATGTGGCCCCTTGGAAAAATTAATTGCCCACCCCTGCTCTAGGAGCAATATATAGAGAGGGCACATAAGATGCCACAATCAAACCGTGGGGAGGGGGGCACTAATAATTTTCACCACCAAACCATACCGCTGAAAAGAACTAACTGTATGTATATACAGGGCTCAAAATTTCAATTGCCAAGCTACTAGCCAGACCTCAAGAGTTACTCGCCACCTGTTGCCCCACCTACCCTGGCCTGAACTCCGCCCCTAAACAAACCTATTTTATGAAGTTACACTGTTAAAAGTTTTATTCAGAATAAAGCTACAAAAATAATTAACATTAATACCCAGGCATCAGATACATGTACACTCAGGCACCAGACCCAGACAAGTAGTTTCATCCATTAAGTACAGACTCCTCTCCAACAGTTTTTAGGACCAAATTAATTTGGGGTTTATGCATCCAAAATATCAAGGGGAACTTAATACTCTCTTTTCATTATTCATATGCCAGGTTATCAATAGAAGTTAGAAGACCCCAGAGTCAGGTTTCCCCCTTGGATGCTTATACAGATGAATCCACTAATATTCATGTGCGATACGTACATCCCCATTTTTTTCTTTTTTGCTCCTTCCGAATCACCTCTTTCTTTATAAATAAATAGATTTATTTTGCATAAACTCAAACGCCTACGTCACCATTTCACTAATCATGGCCCCTCACGGGAGTTGTACTAACGGCACTGGTTTTGGAATCACTTCCAGCGTGCTGACAGCTTTTTACTTTCACTTAGTTTACAATGGGGTGGGGAACCTTTTTTCTGTCAAGGGCCCCCTTTAATTAATTTCTCCCTCCTTTTAGTATATTTATTTTGCCCAATTAATTTCTTCCCCAGTATTTAATTCATTTCTCTCTTCCCCAGTATTTAATTCATTTCTCTCTTCCCCAGTATTTAATTCATTTCTCTCTTCCCCAGTATTTTAATTCATTTCTCTCTTCCCCAGTATTTAATTCATTTCTCTCTTCCCCAGTATTTTAATTCATTTCTCTCTTCCCCAGTATTTAATTAATTTCTCCCCCCCAGTATTTAATTAATTTCTCTCCCTATTTTATTTCTTACCCCACTACCTTTAATTCCTTTCTCTCCACACCCCCCCCCTTTTACCTCACCTCCGAGTACGTTGAGGCATGCTGGATTCAGGGGCTGAGGATAAAGAAGGATCCAGCACGCAGCAGTAAGGACTGGAGAGGGGATTGGAGTAAGGAGAGCAGCGGGAGAGGGAATTTGCACCCCCTCCCTTTGTGGCACTCAGGACGGATTGTTTTCCTCAGCGGGAGGTTCCCCATCCCTGGTAAACACGCTGCATCTCAACCCGTGCGATCAGCGTGCCGGAAATGACTCGGGCCATGTCCAGCTGTTGCTGTAAAAGGAAAGCACACTGGCTGGCCCTGAGCACCTTGGCCGGCGTGAAAAAAAAAAACACGGCTGCCGCTGGAATACACAGAGCAGGCAGTACGATATAACTTATCATACTGCCTGCCTGTGAATTTCCACTCGCCATCGCTTGATTTGCCCTCGCAAATTGCGAGCAGGCGAGTGGAAATTTTGAGGGTTGGTATATATATATATATATATATATATGACTCCAAAATCCCAGAGTAATGTGGTGCAATGATACCTTTTTATTGTACTGACCTTGTACTTAAAATACAAGCTTTCAAGAGTTTTACTTTCATTCTCAGATTTTGCTTCAGACCCGAAAAAGAGAAAAACTCTCAAAAGCTTATGTTTCTAGTTTAAAGCAGTTTCAGCCAAAACCAGGGCCGTGTAAATAATTCCCTATTTTAAATATGTCCCATACCCAAGACATCCAGCCGGCCATTAGGTGAGAGGTAGAATGCCATGGCCCTCCCAGATGTTCTGGAAATAAATCTCCCAAGATGCTCAGCCCCTCATCAGGTTAGCTGAACCTCAAGGGAAACATAGTTCCAAAACATATGGAGGGCCCTGATTCTGGTGATCCTAGCAGACCCAGCAGATAAACATTAATGGCTTGCCAACCAGAAATGGCTAGCAACCTACAGGCTGCAACTCGGAGTCTGAACCTCTAGCCAGCCAAGAATGGGAGCGAGTGTCCAACGGGTAAATGAAGATCCACAGGAAGCCCTAAAAATGAGCACAATCCACACACTGTGGAGGTGTACAAAGTGCTTAGAAGTACAAAGCACAAGCTTTGTGACCCCTATAGTGTATTCTACAATAAAGCTGCTCTCAGTCATCACTCTCAGGCAGCTCTGTGTCCATGTATCTGTGGCCACTGTAGATAAAGGACATCGCTTTTTACATTTGTAAAAAAAAACTTTAACACACATGAGGGGAAGAAGTCTGATTTGTTTGGTAAATAGATTTATGCCAAGCCATTTCTAATAGAGGCCCCCAGATGGAAGGTGCAATTTGTGTCCAAGAGCTAGCAATCCACAAATAGTTTAGGAAACGCTGAAGACCACGTTCAGACGAAGAATTCTTTTTTTTCTAGCCAACATTAGAGCAGTGTTTCCCAAACCTGTCCTCAGGTCCCCCAAACAGGCCGGGTTTCAAGGATCACCTTGGGGAAATACAGACTGAATCCTGCAATCACTGAGAAGCAAATCATATCACCTGTGCTTCACATATCTGGAAAATCTGGCCTGTTAGGGGACCTGAGAAACAGGTCTGGGAAACATTGCGTTAGAGGAACGCAAAAGATGAAAATGTAATTTTCCAAAAACAAAACAAAAACAAAAAAGCACGACACAGGCCACTCTGGCCACAGTCAAAAATTACTTTATACAGTCTTTGGTGGGAGGTAAAACCCCCCCCCCCAAAAACGTTAACCACACACTCAAAGTTTGCTTAATTTGTATGGCAAATATAACCACACACATTGCTATCACCATGTGCTCTATAAAAAGTCACTATAGCCCCTGCAAGGAATCCATTGATGTATTAGCAGAGCCTCTGTGGACATCACCAAGTACACCCAGGGTTCATTCTCCCTGGATAACGCCGTATCAATCATTTAATTCAGATTGCTTTATAAGTTTCTAACCTCTGCCTGCTCCTTGGGAGGGGGGGTGTGGACTCAGCTCAGCATCAATGCTTTGCCCTGTCAATGACTGGTAGGGAGGGGAGACTGCTGAAGTCACAGCTTTGTCTTGAAGGGGGAGGGAATCCCAACGATTATTATCTGGATTGTGCCAGGCTGTAAATCCTCAGCCCTACACAGTGTAAACAAAAAAAAGACAAAAAAGTGCCTTACAACTGTCCTGGCCACTGCCTGTCTGAGATTCCCTCGTGGATTCCAGTGCAGGCTGTGAGCACAGAGCAGGAGAGCGAGACCAGCATAAATCATGTGCTGGGTCACAAGTGATGTGCCTGCATTCCGCCTGAGTTCCTTCTGTGGCGGAAATGAGGGAACTCCATTCCCACACGTTCTTGCAGGACTCGAGCCCTGATATTAAATATTATAACCCCTGATATTTTGTTTTGCAGGTAGTTATCAGGTCTTTGCTTAAAAGTCTGTACAGACTCTGAGCCAACCACTTCAACAGGCAGATAATTCCACAGTTTTGGGGGGCGTGGCCAACAGCGGATGGGAGCAGATGTGGCTGGACAGAGCTCCCTGGGCCGGATACCTTGTTAGGGTTTTTTCTGGCTGATTTTCTCTGTCTTTTCCCTAGTCCTTGAGTCCCTCTGAGGTCGGCCATTGGGTGTGCACTGTCTGGAGTCCATTTGGCCCCACTCTCCAGACAAGAGACGCGGGACCCGGCCGCTGATTCCAGCCTGGCTCGTTTCCCCAGTGGCCATATTGTGGCCTACCTCGTGGTGTGGGTGGACCCTGGCTGAGGACCCAGCGCAGGATATGGGGACGGAGGGCCCACGTCCCACGGCAGATTGGGATGTCACTGCAGAGGATGGGGACACAGAGCTCTGGAACCGACAATGGGGCACTGCCCTCTCCCCCCCTACTGCAGTTGATGCCATGCTGACAACTCTGGATGCCTGTTTAGTGCTGATCTCGGAGGAAGACAACAGGCTGCTTACTACTGGCGACTCATGATGGCCGCGTTCCGGGTGGTCCGAGATGAAGGAAACCCGAGGAAGCGTTTGCCTGCGGATGTCCCGATTCCGGATTTCACCACAAACCTGAGGCCTCCAGAAGTCGAGGGGGAGCACACTGCTACGAAGGTTGCGCTGGACGAGATGCAGCTGCCGTGTTCCACGGTGCCAGAGGTAGATACGGATCTGGATTTGGGAGCAGCGTTGGATGCGGGCAGTGGCCGCGACACCATGAAGTTTGCTGGATTAGCTAACCCAGACCTCCCTTCACTGAATGAGAAGGGGGAGGCGAGGTGGAGGCCATGCATCCTAGAAATCCCCCACTTCACGGGCAGGTTATGGGGACCTCCTAGGCATGATATTTGAAGGAATTTTTTGTTTTTATTTTTAACCCTTATTTCATTGAAAACTCACTGTCCCTTTAAAAGCGTTTTTTTAAAAAACTTTTTGTCCTTGTTTCCTGTCCCCCAGGGCACTACCCGGACCCCCATACACCTTTTATGGCAAATATCTAGCATATATGCCCTCTTGGAGGGCACTCTAAAAATCGAACTTTGAGTCCCATTGACTTGTATTGAGTTCGTGTTCGAATTCGAACTTTTGAAAATTTCGAGTTCGAATGTGAACCAAACTCGGGTGTTCGGCTCATCCCTATTAGAGACGATGGTTTAGAATGGCTCTGTATATATTTATATAAAGTTATCAGATCAGGGCTCAGGCACTGTTTTTCTAAACTTTGGCCTTTCCAATGATACCCTCTAGTTGCCACCAGTCGGGAGATAAAAGGACCATTGGAAATCCCTGGGTAGCTAGGGGTTTATTGCCCAACTGACATCATCGCGCACATGTGCGATGATGTCAGTGGGTGGGGGAGGCCTCGGAGGCTTGGCTGTCATCCAAGATGATTCAGGCAGTTCATAAGCAAGGTCCAAGTCAAACAATATTCAATATTGAGAAGGCCGAATAGTAATAATACAAGCTAGTAGTAATGAACAAGGTGATCTCATACCTGATATTTGAGAAACAGGCTCTCCACGTGTCATATTTATATAGCCTCTAAAAGGTTTTATTTTCAGTGATGGGATAATTATGCATGGTGACAATGCTACTGGCCATCAACCATACAGGGTTATTCAAAGAGAATTGAAAAGTCACCGCACGTTCGGTGACTTTTCGTTCTCTTCAATTCGGTTTGTTTTGCGGATCCCATTTCGGCGACCATGCGGTGTATTCAGCAAGCTCCACAGGGTCCCTGAAATGCAGGGAAAGGTCACCGAAAACTAACCGCAAAACCCGGCGAATGCACGCCGAAAACCCGCAAAAACATCTGGATTAACCTGACGGAAAAACCCAAGCAGGAGCCGATCACTCGCAGCGCAGCCGCCCGCCGGAAAAAGCAGACACCGCAGACGAATGGAGTGAATAAATTAGCAACACCGTTTGCTTGAATGTTTGAAAAGTAAAACGCTGTTTGCAAAGAAACTACTGAGCGAAAATGTCTGAAATTTACATATGAGGTCCAGGGAATGATAATAAAAAGGGCTGTTACAGAAAAAATAAGTAAAGTAAAAGAAAAATTTAAAAGAGAATCAGCAAAAAATGCTTAAAATATCCTAAAAAATCTATAAATGCAGACTCTTTACTGCAGAATATTATAATGAACAGTTTATCAGATATTGAATTAAAACAGGAATATTTTTAACATTGAAGCCTATGGGATTCGCCTGAATAAACCTGCCGAATTAAACCACCGAATGGCAGGGCATTTTGGGAACCTTTCACTGCTGGATTATGTTCTCTGAATAGCCGAAGCATTGCTTCTCTATGGGGATTTCACTGCCCTTGAACAGGCACCGAACAGGCACCGTATGTGCACGGAATTCGCCAGGATTTGGCGAATTGCCTGTTCTCTGAATAGCCGAATGGCCAGGAAAGGTACCCGTACTCTGAATTTCAGCGTTTGGTTACCTTTCTCCAGCAATTCAGATCTCTTTGAATAACCCTGATAGTGTTTGATATATGTGTCATCCAAAACTAGCAAAAAAGCAAATAACAGCTGCTGCTATGGTATTCAGATCCCTCCTGTGCACCTCACCAGGGGGAGCTATGTTTGAGAGCTATGCCTACTCTACTGCGCCATAACTACTTACAATGTTGCCATTAAATTAAAGGAAAGTTATAGTGGATAATTGCAGTTCCATCTAGAAAATACCTTCCTTCTATGTAATTATTTTTGAGATACCTCTAATAACGCACAGACATTTTTGATAGTGAAGGAGTTTATTATAAGTAAAAGCTTCAAAGGATGTGCACATACCTATTACTATGCATTTGACAGAGGAAATGTATTTCATATTAAAATCATAATGAAAGTACTGATGCTAAATGTCAAATTTAAAAAAAAAAAACAGAAGTGCACTTTGTAAAAACTTTGTAAACATTAATATCATTGGCTCTAAAGTGTGCAGACTAGTTAAAGAGTTGAATAATGCAAGAAAAAGCAACAAATGCCATTTCTGAAAGTTGAATGCCAGGGGAATATATTAAATAAAAGTACAGTATGTTACAATATGTAAGATTAGCAAACAAATTAAAAACCTGACGTTCTTTGCTTATCGAGCATAAACAAAGGTCTGTTCTCTCGTATTAAGCATAATTTTAAAATGAAAATTGATTATTGTACTTTAGTATGTAATGTAATTAGGACAATCTTGATGTAAATAATACTCTAATGTTTATTGCTATAAGGCAGTATAGTCATATCAGCAAATTAGAGAAACTGTTACTGTACTTTCAATGCTTAAGTTATAGCTACTGTATACTCAATAATATCAAAAAGATTCCCATAGGAAAAATTTTGGAAAACCCCAGAAAACATGTAATTTCTAACTGTATTGCAGTACAGCGTTATATCAATTATAACTATCAGGGTTATCAAAGAGATTCGAATTGCTTGAGAAAGGTAACCGAACGCTGAAAATCAGCGTTCGGTTACCTTTCCTGGCCATCGGCTATCCAGAGAGCAGGCAATTCGCCAAATCCTGTCGAATTGGCCTGCACATACGTGCCTGTTCGGGCTGTTCGAGGGCAGTGAAATCCCATGAAAAAGCACTGACTTCGGCTATTCAGAGAACACAACCAGCAGTGAAAGGTTCCCCTAATGCCCTGCCATTCGTGGTTTTAATTCGGCAATTTATTCAGAGGAATCCCATAGGCTTCAATGTTAAAAATTTCCTGTTTTAAATTCAATATCTAATAAAACCGTTCATTATAAAATTCTGCAGCAAAAAAGTCTCTTTATATAGATTTTTTAGGATTACTTTAAGCATTTTTCTGAATTTTTAAAAAAAAAATAAAAGTCCGATTTTTTTTTTTTTTTTTCAGTTTGCTTATTTTTTTTGTAACAGCCCTCTTTATTATCATTCCCTGGACCTCCTGTGAAAATTTCAGACATTTTCGCTCAGTAGTTTCTTTGCAAACAGCGTTTCATTTTTCCCAGATTCATACAAATGGTTTTTCTAATTTATTCACTGCCTCCTCTACGTCACAGCTGCTTCGGCTCTGTGTGATTCGGCTCCTTTTCGGCTCCTGTTCGGCTCCTGTTCGGCTTCTTCGAAGGTTAATCCAGATGTTTTTGCTTGTTTTCAGTGTGCATTCGGTTAGTTTTCGTCAGGTGTTCGGCAGCTTTTCCCTGCAATTCGGGGACCCTGTGGTGTTTGCTGAATACACCGCAGGGTCACCGAAATGCAATCGGCAAAAGGAACCGAATTGAAGAGAACGAAAAGTCACCGAACGTGCGGTGACTTTTCGAATCTCTTTGGATAACCCTGTATAATATAATATTATATTTATAATTTTGAGAACGTTTTGTAAATGGCTAGATTCATTTTTTTTAATAAGATTTAGCAATTTGCAAGTATTCCTATATTATGTCATGAGGATATATTAAGTGCTGACTAATTTGAAATTTTTAGTTTGTTATGAAAGGGTGATGTTAGCCATTAAAAGCTGTATCCTAGCGACTGAGGGTTCTTCTGTTTCCAATTTGTCAATGATCAAGGCTATTTTGCACTTTTGCTCTTTGCCTTCATTATCTGCTCTCTTGTTGTATGTGTCCTTATATATTATTCCATTCACTACCAAGCACTTTTTGTAAAAAAAAAAAATATTATAACATTTATTAGAAAAATAGGATGTTTATTTATCACTTAAATGTAATATACAATACATATTTTGCATGAAGATTTGTATTCTGAGATAATTATAAGACTAAGTAGATTTAAATTTGCTAATTTTATTTTTTCATGTATTCATTTATCCGTATCAGAAATATTGCTGGGATTGAAAGTTCTAAAGTCTAGATAAGGGCTGTCAAATTCTAGCCCCAGATGTTTCTGAATTACCACTCCCATTATCCACTGGCAATCAATTGCATTAACAGAATACTGGTGATACAATAGGAAATCTACCCTATTGTTACATAAGAACCTTGACCCTAGGAGTCGATACATCGATGTTTGAACTGTATCTGGGCCCTGCCACCACTGGTATTTTGGTTCCACCAACTGGTAGCCACTTTTCCGATATTGGAGATGCGGAAATGAGACACACACAATGTGATTTCAAAACTGCGCACCCACTTGGAACTTGCACACATCTTTTATTAAAAAACAACAAGGGAAGTGGAGAGATCGTTATGTAACAATACATTTTGCAGGAGTGAATGTGCGTATGTTTCTTGGCCTTTTCTTCTTGTGATAGGTTTTATCTGTATGTGATGTGCAGCAAGAACAATGCCGAGCAGTTGCATAATGAAGCAGCCTTGCTAAAAGCACTTACTCTAAAGGCAGAGGTTAACTCTTTACTAATTCTCCTTACAATCCCTCCTCTTGTCATGAAAAGGACAAGACTACTTACTTGCTATCAAATAATAGGTACATGGTTCACCAGCTGGTTGGCTCGTAGTAGCATAATTCTCTCTGTTTGGCATATCTCTTTGAGGTGGATTCAGCTTTGTATAGAAGTGTGCATTTTTTAAATGTGTATTTCTTATTTACCCTTGCCTGATTGAAATTCCTGCCAGCTTCTGCATACTTATTTAAAGGGGGTAGGCAATTTAACCCTTTTAGTCCCTCTTTTGATCCTGGACTTGCACAACAGACACAGAGTGAATAACCACCAGGACAAGGGAAACTCCTCTAGGGAGGAGAAAACCTAGGAGTAGGGGCATAGCAATATTCAGCCCTGGTGCCTTAGATGATTTTTATAGTTGAGTACGTTCAGTAAAAAGGCAAGGAAAGATAAGTATGAAGTGCCTTAATGATTTTGTCAGCATACTTAAAGTGCTTCCTTTCCCACGGTAGTAAATCCCTTATGAGCATAACTACTACGTATAAAACCATAATGACTAACAAAAGACTCTTATTAACCCGTGTGGGGAACGTCCTCATTAACGGCGGCTCCACCTCCGGGTTCCCCCTCGCCTCTTGACGTGATTGCGCATAGTGCGATGACTTCAGTTAGCCAGGAAATCCCTGGCTGCCTGGGGATTTCCCAAGGAAAGTTCCTGGTGGAGATTGGGTGTTCCTTTGAACCCCAATATCTCCATATATCTGTGACGTCCTGCAGATGTGGACATTACCAGTGATGGTTGAAAGTTCAGTTCCTTTTTGGATTGCGAGCCTAGAGTCACACCTGAACCCTCTAGCGGCTAATGAACCCTGCTTATAAGGAAGCAACACCCCTTAGGCGTCGCTTCCACATTCATTGTAGTCCTGGACTGAGTGCAGTCTGTTTCCAGTTGAAGCTCTGACCAAGTTCCCTCTAGGTTTTTTCTTGTCATGTTCTTCGCTTATCCTCTGCTGTATTCTGGTTAGTACTTTCCATAGCACCGGTACCCTCCACTGTCCCCTGTGTCCAGTAATCTTGTATATCTAGGTTATCAGACCTCTTGCCTAGTATCCTGACTATCCTGTTTGCCTGTATACTTGACCATTCTTAGTGCCTAAACCCATTCTGTACCTTTGCCTGGATTATTTGTTATTATTGTATATCCTTTCTGCTATTCTGTAAGTATATTTCTTGTATGTACCGTTGTGCTTAGTTCTGCTTTGTTTTCATTCTGTCAGTTTTCTGGTTCAGTTCAAGTCTTGTCTATTTATATCTCGCTCTATTGAATAAACCCTGTCTAGTTTACCCAGTATCTGTCTAGTGAATTTCCCACTGCGAATTAGGCTCACACCCAATCCTCCTGCACTCAGAGCTAGGCCCCAACCGTGACAATATCTATCATGAAGGGTGTCATTCGAAAGGTCTGAGCATAGCCTTTCGAATGATTCCAAACATGACCATGTTCAATGTAAAAAAAATAATAAAAATGTAAAAAAAAAAATAATGTTTTTTTTGTGTGTGTGTTTTTATTACTGCAGCAATATTGTTCACATTTCAATTATAATGTGAACAATGATGCTGCACTGATGATTTTTATCTATGGGGTGCGTTTGCTAAATATCACGTAATTCCCCCCAAAAAAATTTAACAAGTCCCCATTTCAAATTTTTGTACAAGTGCACCCCATAGAAAATATAATCGCAAATGCTCATGTGATAAAATGTGAAAAAACACTTTACACGCTGTAGATGATTAAAAATTAAAGTTTTATTGCATTTTTGTTATAATATACAGGCAGGACATGACGTATATATATAAAAATGATATATTATGACTCTGCTGAGTCATCCGAAAAAAAAAAAAAAAATTCTGGGTCATATAATAAAACGTGGCTTCTAATTGCATTTAAACATGATGAGCAAAAGCGGTAAAAATGAGCTCAGCACACAGACGTGAAATGGCTCAGCAGTGAAGGGGTTAATATTAAGATCTTCTTTCCGAGTGAAACTAACCAGGAACCTAGACCAAATGTCTGACCAAAATACTGAATAACCACTACGTGCCATCTCCCAAATGAATGCCACCAAACAAGAAAATAATAATTTAACCCCTTCGCTGCTGAGCCATTTCACGTCTGTGTGCTGAGCTCATTTTAACCACTTTTGCTCATCATATTTAACCCCTTAAGGACAGGAGTAATTTTACAACTTCGGCGCTGTTTCGGAAGTAGAAGTTTGCTGAGCTCATTTTGACCGTTTTTAAGCCACGTATTATTATCCCACACAGACAAATTATATATCGTTCTTTCCGGCAGACTCAGCAGATTAATAATATATCATTATTATATGTATATGTCATGCCCTGCCATAATGCTATAACAAAAAAATGTAAAAAAAAGTAAATAAATGTGAATTTTAAATAAAATTTCAATCTTCCACAGTGTGTAGTGTTTTTTTTTTAAAATTTTATTATCTGAGGCTCTGCTGTCATATGCTATGGGGTAGATTTGTTAAAAAAATTAGAACGGGGAACCCATTTTTTTTTGGGGAGAAATTGCATGATTTTAGCTAAACCCCCCCAAAAAATCATTAGTGAAGCATCATTGTTCACATTATAATTGAAATGTGAACAGTAGTGCTGCATTAAAAAAAAAAAACACGTATTTATTTTTTTATTATTTTTATTTTTACTTTTTTAAACTTTTATTTTACTTATAACATGGTCATGTTCTGGCCTTTCCAGCAATATCATACATGACCCCCTAGCTGCCACCGATCAGGAGATAGGGGGGTTCTTTGAACCACTTTATCTCCTCTAAGGGATTTCAATAGGAAATCCCTTTGCAGCTAGGGGGTTCCCCGGTTAACTGAGATCATCGCGCATGGCGCGATGAGTCAGTTGAGCGGGGGGGTGACCCAGAGGTGGGGGCTGCCATCCAAGATGGCGGCCCCCACCGGAAATAGGCCACGATCGGGCACAAATTAGTGCCTGGTCGCGACCTGGCAACTAAGGGGTTAACCCCCCATACATCACTGGAAAGGTCAGGCTGTGACCCCTTCCAGCAATGCTGGCCACAGCCGCCTGGTCCCCGGCGATGGGGAGATAGAGGGATCCAAAGGATCCCCCCCTATCCCCTTCAGGCGCTTCCCCTGCTCTGGTGGGGGGGGGGACGCCTGAAACTGACGTCATCGCGCGCCCGGCGCGATGACATCAGTGCGCCGGAGGAGGAAACCCTGCCGATCTGACTCCGTGGGACTCAGATCAGCGAGGGAGCCGCCGGAGGAGGTGAGTATATGCCGGGGGGCTGAAAACGCAGAGGACGTAAATTACGTTCTGCGGCGCCAAAGCCCGCCTAATGCAGGGCGTAAATGTACGTCCGGCGGCGTTAAGGGGTTAAACGCGATTCAAACCCACATTTTATTATATGATCCAGACATATTATAGATCGTTCTTTCAGGCAGACTCGGCAAATTCATAATATATCATTATTATATGTATTCGTCATGCCCTGCCTCTATATTATAACAAAAAATGCAATAAAATTTGAATTTTTAATCATCTACAGTGGGTTTGGGTCAGTTCCCTAATGCCAAAATCCCGACAGCCAACTTCCCTACACAGACAACTCCCTGGCGGCCAACTTCCCTACACGGCCTACTTCCCTACACAGACAATGCCCTGTCTGGCAACTTCCAGACATCCAAAATCCCAGCAGCTAACACTAACCCTACTCCCTAAACCTAGCCCTAACCCTAACCCCTCTAAACCTAGCCCTAACCCCTCTAAACCTAGCCCTAACCCCCCTAAACCTAGCCCTAACCCAAACCCCCTAAACCTAGCCCTAGCCCTAACCCTAACCCCCTAAACCTAACCCTAACCCCTTTAAACCTAGCCCCCTAAACCTAGCCCTAACCCCCTAAACCTAGCCCTAACCCCCTAAATCTAGCCCTAACCCCCCCTAAATCTAGCCCTAACCCCCCTAAATCTAGCCCTAAACCTAACCCTAAACCCCACAATCTAGCCCTAACACCCCTAAACCTAGCCCTAACCTCCCTAAACCTAGCCCTAACCCCCTTAAACCAAGGGTTAGGGTGTTAGTTTTAGGGTTAGCTGCTGGGATTATGGATGTCTGGAAGTTGGCCGTGTAGGGAAGTTGGGATGTCCGGCACTTGTTCTGTCTGGAAGATGGCCATCGGGATGTTGGCATTAGGGAACCTGGCTGTAGGGATTTTGTCCGGCACCCATCTTGTCAGATTATTTCAGATATGAAATTTCTATAATTCATCATATTCCACTGGACGGTTTAAATTTTGGGCCAGGCAATCTGTCTAAACTTTCTAGACAATGGACCTGGTAAATTTGTTGACATATCACAAAGTATCCCCTATATCAGATAATGACAAGAAAAGTAATATCCAATGTTCAGATTCTGGTTGTAAAAACCCAGATGTTAGGTCACATTGCTTTGAAGCCAAGGAACAATGGGCATCTGGCTGTGCGTAACCTAGTGTGTGTATTCCAGGGCATTGTTTTTATTTGGTCAGATTTAAGCTCTGGAGCCATATAGACCTTGGACATTGGATTGCATAACCTGTAGGAAAAAAACAGAAAAGGTTAAATAATTTTCTTATTTAAGAGTGAGATATTACCTGCATAACCAGTCTGTAATGCTATACTATAGGCGATATGATCTGAACATTAGATTATATAAGGTGCCTAGGTGGTATTTGAATATTTAATTTATGTGGTGAGTTATAATAGAAAATCTTGGCATCTTATAAAAATAGAGGCCACATCACATTTAAATGATTATTATATAATGAATGTCTCGTTTATTAACATTCAGTAACAGTAGATTAAAACTGTTAATTATGAAAGAGTTTAATGAATAGATCACGAATGAATGAATGAATCTTAAGGAATATCATGAAACATGTATACCTGTATGCAGAATTTCATACACACATATCTTTAGATATATAACGAGTATATCATGCACGCACGCCACACGAAATATGCTGGCGTTTCATGGATAGCAATAGAGCCCCATGGAGTCCCTGGATATAGTATAAAATGACAAAAAAGAAGAAAGATATATATATATATATATATCTATATATATCTCATACAGCGTAGGCGCCTATTTATAAACCAGATTACTATAGTGTTATGAAGTAGTTAAATTATAACTAATAAGTAGTGAGATGCTGCCCAAAGGGGTAAGCGCAATATACAGAAAAAACAACCAAAATCTGCATTAACCAAAAATGAAATTATAGATAGAACCTTTGTAGTGCATCAAAATAGATTTAAAGGTAGACTTCAACAAAGAAGTGTATCAAACATAAAGTGCTTCAGTCTTAAAGTGCTTCAATCTTAAGGTGACAAATATTCAGTCAATGTACACATATAAGTGCAATGTGCCATAGAACACAGTAAAGTGCAACAATGTATAAAATTCCAGCAGTGCGATGGGTATAAGAAAGTCTATAAAGTGCAACAGTGTCCGAATGTGCAAAATGTACAAATTCAGTGACATCCAATTTATAAGAGCCCAAAAAATCCCTGGCTCTAGGTTTAGGAGCTTCCAGCCATATAGAGGGTGGCGTATCCCTTCTTGAATCTTCAACTCTGGTTGCGATGGCTACAATGAGATAATAGACAGCGCTCCCATAGTATATTACCGTATTATAATAAAAAGAGGTGGTAATGTATTGAACTCACCAGATATGGAGCCTCTTCCACACAGGCTCACTCAATACAGCATCAGGTACACTATGGTGGAACCCAGAACCTCTTCCCAACCGTCTGAGGGCCAGATATCAGGAGCTTCCAAGCGGTGGCAAGTATATATCCAAGGAGAGTAGTCAATAGAATATAAACCATATAAAATTTATTGTATATTAAATTTTTTTTAAATTAATTGCATATTAAAGAATGGACAGATGCGTTACCGAGACGCGTTTCGGTATTAACAGCCTTCCTCAGTCGGTATATTTAGGTGCACTATTGTCCATACTGGGAATGATAATGATACAGAGGAATAGCTGCAAAGGCGTTTTAACATTTTACAAAAAGCAGGGCATATATCAAACCAGAATGAGAGTACTGAATTCATATATGTAAAGACTTTGTCTATATGTAAAAAAAAAAACAATGCACTACTTTTTTCTGCTACTAGCTTTTCTCTGTTTAGTGGTCTTCCCTCTGAGAGTTTTATTGCTGTGAAGCTCTGTGATACACTCAAGCACAATGCACATTACTGTGAGCTTTAATGCTGCATACCCCAAGGGTGTAGGGGTTTATGGCTATGTATGTGAACGTATGGCTGTGTGTGTAAATACCCCCAATACAGAGAGAGGATAGATAATACAGAAGGTGTACTCTATACAGAGAGAGTATAGATAATACAGAGGGTGTATACTATACAGAGAGAGGATAGTAATACAGAGGGATTGTACACAGAATATACAACATGACACTACAATAAACACATCAGGGAATAATAATATAATACATACATCAAGTTATAGGGCTGTCATGCCCCCCATCTGCACCCATCCTCTGAAGCTCCTGGCAGCATACTTCTTATGCTGCCCCTGTTTCTGCAACCTGTATTGTGTATAACCTGCAAGCGGCTCATCCAGCAAATCAACAGTTAACACCAAGCACTCAAAATAAAGGCACTACGCCCCCCTCCTATCTTCGCTTCATCATTGTAGCTGTTTACCTGCATGGGTAGAGACCTATATACTTCTGCTCTGCAAAATCAGTTGAAATATATTCAGTCCCAGGTGGACCTAGAGGCCTATGGAAAATTACACCCTGGTGCTCCCCCCATCCTGAAATGAACCAGGCATGTCCAGACTAGGAATGAGCTGTTCGGTTCGATCAGTTCAGAGTTCGATTCGAACATCGGCAGTTCGAAAGTTCGCGAACTTCAAACTTTTTGGCGTGTTCGGTTCGAGTTCAAAAAATAATAATTTGAAAAAAGTATAAAAAATGTTTAAATACTAAAAAATCGAGAAATAAAGAGACTCTTTACTGCAGAATATTATAAGCAACGGTTTATTAGATATTGAATTAAAAAATAATGTCTACGTGCAAAGATTCTCACCTCTAAATGACCTGTGCTCTCAAAGGCCGTAAACAACAGGTGTTAATTAGTGTTTGGAAATAACATGTGCTTTTAATTAGTCTGGTCTAATGAATTTGATACATTGTCTGTAGACTGAGGGTGTCTGGATGTGTCTCCTGAACATGTATCAAACAACACCTGTGCTTCTGAGAAGTGTTCATTTCTCTACTAAATGTTCCTCTGATATGCTATTTAACCCCTTAACCCTGCATTTCACTGCTGTGTGCTCAGCTAATTTTTACCGCTTTCGCTCATCATGTGTAAATGCGATTTGAAGCCACATTTTATTAAATGACCCAGACATATTAGATATCGTTCTTTCCGGCAGACAAATAATATATCATTTTTATATGTATACGTCATGTCCTGCCTGTATATTATGACAAAAACTGCAATAAAAATTGAATTTTTAATCATCTGCAGTGTGTAAAGTTTTTTTTTTCCACATTTTAGCACATAAGCATTTGCGGTTATGTTTTCTATGGGGTGCGCTTGTACAAAAATTAGAAATGGGGACTTGTTACATTTTGTGGGGGGAATTACGTGATTTATAGCAAACCCACTCCATAGAAAAAAATCATTAGTGCAGCATCATTGTTCACATTATAATTGAAATGTGAACAATATTGCTGCATTAATAAAAATAACACACAAAAAATACATGTTTTTTTATATATTTCTTTACTTTATACCTGGTCATGTTGGATATCATTCGAAAGGCCATGCTCAGACCTTTCGATTGACACCCTCCATGACCCCCTAGCTGGAGATATCGGGGTTCAAATGAACCCCCTATCTCCACCAGGGGATTCCGGGCAGCTAGGGGTTCCCCGGCTATCTGACGTCATGACACTATGCGCGAGGACGTCAGGCAGTGAGGGGGGACCAGGGGTGGAGCCGCCATCCAAGATGGCGGCCCCCACCGGAGCTAGCCCGCACTTCGGCGCCGCAAGGCATCTCTATACACAGCCCCATCAGCATCTCTATACACAGCCTCACAGCATCTCTATACACAGCCTCACAGCATCTCTATACACAACCCCATCAGCATCTCTGTGAACCCTCAAATGAACCCTCCCCATCTCCACCAGGGGATTCCGGGCAGCTAAGGGTTCCCCGGCTATCTGACGCCATCACGCTATTGTCACGTCTCGGCCTTGCCCCCTGGTGGTGAAGGGTCTTCATGTTTGTTTTTCCCCTATGGTGTGTCTGGCTGTGCTGTTTAGGGCTGATCTGGGGTTCTGTTGTGATCTCCTGGTCTGGGGTCACATGGCCCAATCACACAGACCCACTCCCTATATATTCCCAGCAGCACAGAGCCTCATTGACTGTTTGTGGAGTTTGATGGTGGTTCTGTCTGGTTCGTGTTTCCTGAGTTGCTGCAAAGCATTCCTGTTCAAGTGTTTTCTGGTTCTGACCTCGGCTTTATTTTTGACTATCCCTTCTACTCCCCCTGGTACCGATATATTTCTGATCTGTTGCCAACCTCTGCCTGATTGACGATTCTTGTATGTTTCATGTTTTATGTACCTTGTCTGTCTTAGTTTAGTATTATATTCAGAGGCCGCTTATAAGGACCTCTTTTAGTATAGTCTGTCTGTTTTGTTTACTGTCCTGCAGCCTGCTCCCTTCACGGATTGTCAAGTATATCTTTGTGTTTCTGAGTGTCCTAAGTTGTCTGTCGGTCTTGAAGCCTTCGGAGCTTAGTGGCAATTCTGTTCTGTTTTTTGGTGCTCCTTGGTTTTGGAGAAATCCGTCTGTCCTTGTGTCCAGTCAGTTACTCACCTGCCTTAAGGGCTTCATCTCATGTTCCAAGCCACCACGATGGCCCAAGCAGGGGCTAACCGTTACATTACAAACAGTCCATTAATGCCTGCAGGTGAGCTTACTGTGTTAAATTCTGTGCTTCAGATGGTTTTTGATCTGCTGACAGAGCTGAAGAGGTTAATGCTGTCTCTCAGTGTGCTTAATTATGCGGTTCATCCCAGCAGAGTCTCTGGGGAACCTCCCATGAGTGAAAGAGAGAGACGTAGAATTCTTAATCTCTGTTATTATTGCAGTTCACCCCAGCATAAAATCTTTTGGTGTCCATTAAAGCCCAAACCCAGAATGTCATGTTCTCAGGGTGAGACCCTGGTATCCACGTCATGTAGCCATAGCGCTGACCCTACTGCTGGGACCTCTGTTTCTGTGCAATGCAGGGGTGTTGCAAATTCCATGTGTGGTAATAAAGCCAAAATTGTTCCACCTCAAGGCACACTACCTGCTTCCATGTTATGCAGTGGATCACTGTTTCTCAGTTCTTGTCATGGGTCTATGGCCCAGGGTGGCGCTGTTGCCACAAGGGTCCAGGGTGGCGCTGTTGCCACAAGGGCCCAGGGTGGCGCTGTTGCCACAAGGGCCCAGGGTGGCGCTGTTGCCACAAGGGCCCAGGGTGGCGCTGTTGCCACAAGGGCCCAGGGTGGCGCTGTTGCCACAAGGGCCCAGGGTGGCGCTGTTGCCACAAGGGCCCAGGGTGGCGCTGATGCCACAAGGGCCCAGGGTGGTGCTGATGCCACAAGGGCCCAGGGTGGCGCTGTTGATACAGGTACACAGCATAAAGAAAAACCTGTCTGTTCTGCACATTGTATTGTGCCTATGTCTGTTCCTGGCGGGAGGCCAGTTTTGTTTCTGTCTGACAAGGTGTCAGCGGTGCCAGAACCTGGCACATTGCCGGTAACACTCCCAAGCTGTGTGTCAGCGGTAACACTCCCAAGCTGTGTGTCAGCGGTAACACTCCCAAGCTGTGTGTCAGCGGCAACACTCTCAAGCTGTGTGTCAGCTGTACCCCTCCCAAGCTGTGTGTCAGTGGTTTTGTCCCAGGTGGGCCCAGAGCCCTTCATGTCTGTCATGGGCCCAGAGCCCTTCCTGCCTGCTGACGAGTCAGTTGTGCCGATGTTGAGCTACGAGGTAGCCGTGCCTATGCTTTGTTATGAGGCCGAAGTGCCTGTATCGAAACATGAAACCTTCATGCCTGGTTCTACTAGTGAGCTGCTAGTCATGCCGATTCCGATCCACGAGACAGTTGTGCCCGTGTTGTGCGAGGCAGCCGTGCCCATGTTCTGCTGCGAGGCAGCCGTGCCCATGTTCTGCTGCGAGGCAGCCGTGCCCATGTTCTGCTGCGAGGCAGCCGTGCCCATGTCCTGCTGCGAGGCAGCCGTGCCCATGTCCTGCTGCGAGGCAGCCGTGCCCATGTCCTGCTGCGAGGCAGCCGTGCCCATGACCTGCTGCGAGGCAGCCGTGCCCATGTCCTGCTGCGAGGCAGCCGTGCCCATGTCTTTCTGCGAGACAGCCGTGCCCATGTCTTTCTGTGAGACAGCCGTGCCCATGTCTTTCTGTGAGACAACAGTGCCCATGTCTTTCTGCGAGACAGCTGAGGCCTCGTTAGGTTATGAGACCAATGTGCTCACATTAACACATGAGACCACTGTGCCCTTGTCCCACAGTGGGTCCAGTGTTGTTCCTACCGTTGTCTTGCCAAGTGTGGGTCCCGAGCCCTTCATGTGTAATTCAGGCAATGTGCCCCTAATGCCTTTTTCTGGCGATATGCCAATTTTGTCCCAGGTGGGTACTAAGTCCTTCATGTCTGGTTTGGGCCCAGAGCCCCTCATGTCAGCCCCTGATGGCACGCTGCCAGGTATGTCTGTTTCTGGTTATTTGCCAGTCCTGCCAGTTAATGGAGTGACATCCAAACTGACTGGTGCTACAAATTCTAGCCCTGTACCCGAAGGTTATATACGATCCCCATGCGGGATGTTGTTCCGTGAGGCACACTGGGCCATGATCAAGAAAGACCCTAATGCTCTCAGGTGTTTTGAGGAGGATTCCGATGACTCGGAGGGTCCATAGTGCACTCCTCCAGGTGAAATCTGTAACAATGGTGAGGAGCCAGTTGTATCATATCCTGGCAATGTCCTCTGTTCCAACGGTGTGCCAGTTAAAGGCGAGTTGTCAAGTCTGTCCAAGTCGAGCTGCAAGGGAGTCGTATCCAAGTCAAGTCACGTGACCACTGTGCCCACGTCTTGCAGTGGGCCCATTGCTGTCAAACCCACTTGTGGGGTAGAGAGGTTTCAATCGTGTGGTGTTAAACAGATAACCAAGTCTGCCCCTACTATTGCCGTGTCGTGTGGGGTGGTCACCAGTTCTAGATCTCGTTCAAGGAGAAGACGTAAAAAGGTGACTAACCCTAGTCCAACTGATTCTATGTCCAGTCTGACTGATGCCGAGATCCCCCAACCCCGTCATGTCCCTGAGGGCTATGTGCAGTCGCCCTTTGGACTGGTGTTCAGGAAGGACCACTGGGATGCCATTCAAAGGAACCCTCATAGTCGGAGGCGTCTTGGGGAGGAGGATGACGACTCTGAGTGGGACCTCAATGGATTTTGGTGACTGGTGTTCGTGATCTGGTTTCCTGATTCTGTCTGCCATGTTTTTTGTTTTGGGTGCCCGGGAGGTCACCCGTAAGGGAGGGGGTTATGTCACGTCTCGGCCTTGCCCCCTGGTGGTGAAGGGTCTTCATGTTTGTTTTTCCCCTATGGTGTGTCTGGCTGTGCTGTTTAGGGCTGATCTGGGGTTCTGTTGTGATCTCCTGGTCTGGGGTCACATGGCCCAATCACACAGACCCACTCCCTATATATTCCCAGCAGCACAGAGCCTCATTGACTGTTTGTGGAGTTTGATGGTGGTTCTGTCTGGTTCGTGTTTCCTGAGTTGCTGCAAATCATTCCTGTTCAAGTGTTTTCTGGTTCTGACCTCGGCTTTATTTTTGACTATCCCTTCTACTCCCCCTGGTACCGTATATTTCTGATCTGTTGCCAACCTCTGCCTGATTGACGATTCTTGTATGTTTCATGTTTTATGTACCTTGTCTGTCTTAGTTTAGTATTATATTCAGAGGCCGCTTATAAGGACCTCTTTTAGTATAGTCTGTCTGTTTTGTTTACTGTCCTGCAGCCTGCTCCCTTCACGAATTGTCAAGTGTATCTTTGTGTTTCTGAGTGTCCTAAGTTGTCTGTCGGTCTTGAAGCCTTCAGAGCTTAGTGGCAATTCTGTTCTGTTTTTTGGTGCTCCTTGGTTTTGGAGAAATCCATCTGTCCTTGTGTCCAGTCAGTTACTCACCTGCCTTAAGGGCTTCATCTCATGTTCCAGCCACCACGATGGCCCAAGCAGGGCTAACCGTTACAGCTATGCGTGAGGACGACAGGCAGTGAGGGGGACCCGGGGCTGGAGTCGTCATCCAAGATGGCGGCCCCCACCGGCGCTAGGCTGCACTTCGGCACCGCAAGGCGCCGAAGTGCGACCCGTTGTCTAAGGGGTTAAAGCCAGGCACCGCTAAAAAGGGGAGACTCTCCCCTTTTAAGCAGTGCCTGCCTTTCTTTTGTGGGACTGTAACCGGAGTCAGACAGGTTCACTTCATTAACGGCGCCGGACCAGACACAAGCAAGGATTGTCCAAACACGAGTCTCTTCAGGAAAGGCAAACGTTTATTGTGTCGTCACACAAGTGCTCACACAGGATTGAATCTCTAAAAGTGAGCCCCTCTTTCACCCCGTGCAAGGGGTCTTATACTCAAACATACGTAATTAGGTACATCCCAATTAGCCCACCTCCCGCTGACACTTTATTCCACCCCACGTGGGTTAATACCTCCCATCATTAGCATAAACACAAAGAACATTCCACATTTAACTATAAATTGATACACTTCATGTTAGTTTGACAGTCTGTGATTTGTTTGTGCTGTCTTTCTCCGGCCAGCGCCTCCCTCCCTGTTGGCTTTGTTTATTCAGCTAGCCAGGGACCTAGTCTGTTTTCTATGTTCTCTTTGTTCCTTGGCACATCGCACTGACCTTGCTTCATTCATAAATCTTCTTGTCTCTCTGTGCCAAGAGCTGGCCGGATCCTGCCTGGATTTCTTGTTAGCTTTTCTAATCTACCACACATTCCTTAAATTCTACGTGAGCTCAGCTCTTCTCTTCTAAATGAAATCTATTCTATTTACTTGGTGAACCAATATTCTGAACAAGATGGCTGCCTGGCTCATAGTGGCAACCATCTTCCAGCCTGATTCTCCTTCATTCCCCCCTTGGCTCAAGTGTCAGTATCTTTTTCCTGGCACTTGTAGCCATTACACTCCACTATTCTGAAATTCTGAATATTGGGGGGGGCTTCCCATTCGCTGGGAACATTCCCTGCGGAATTATCAGTGGTATCTTCTGTGTTTGTGTGGGTGTCAGTGCTGCCTTGCATAGTGGCCACATGCATAGCCCTATGCGGTAAATCAGTATCCCTATGATCAAGACCACCAAACCCACGGAGCGGATTCCAGTCTTCGGCAGCAATCCTCCTAGCTGATCCTTGCAACTGTGCTACCTTCTCTTGGTGGTCTTGAATTACCTGGTAATAATCTGGGACTTCGTGTGTAGTGTTTCTGATGAAGGTGCAACATTCATAGTGCATTGTCATCTCACACAATACATTCAAAGCCGCACTGATCTGCTCAAGTGCCATATCATGTATCATCTGCACCTTTCGTATCTCTCGCATTTCCAGATTCAACAACTGGATATCCATACTGGTTCTATTCAAAATCTCATCCATTAGATTAACATAGCTATTCAATCTCCTCATTATCTCTCCTCCCCATCCAGTCCATGCTGGCAACCATGTCCATATTCGATCCATCTTTGCAAACAACTCTCTCTTCGGTCTTTCAAACACCAGTGGGTACCTAGGGTGCAGTTCTGTGTCTGTGTTTGTGTCTTCTCCCTTAATCTCTGTATTGGGACCAGTTTAGCCAAATAACACATTCCTGTTATTGTTGGTGGAACCCATGTGTAACACACACTCTCCCACAACACACCTGGTATCCCTCTTCTAACATGAATGGTGATAGGTGTAGTGTTCCCTTTGCTAATTCCAACATCATTCGTCTCATTCGTCTTGTCGTCTCCAGTACACTCTGCATCCCTCCAGACTCATCTTCAATTACTCTCTCTGTTTACTCGTGAGTTTTCTGCACTGTATGTATAGATAATTTGAGTGTCCCTCTGTGTCAATCGTGTATATGTATGATGTCCAATTGAATTTGCTTGAGTAACACCCTTCCTTCTTATGTGTGTTTTATCTGGCCCTATTTGGAAACACCATTCTGGAGGATAAATGTACCCTATTATTGGGTACCCAGCTTCATACATTTCTGGTTGTTCTCTGGGTGCCGAAAAGAATGTATTGTGATATTCCCTGATGCAAACATACTCAGATTCATTGGACAGAAGCAAATGGGATATGGATTGTCTCTGGGTGCATTCTGCTGCACACCCAACATGCTTCCTGCCCAGATTTCTTAGCATAGTCATATAAATTGCACAAGCAAATGTCCTCTTGGCAATATCTCGGATGATACTTCTCGCTTTTGTCTCCACATGGTACGGTTCTCCATCACTGGGTGCGTACCATTCCAGATATGGGAAATATCCACTTTCCCCGCGGTGTTTGTACAATTGGGGCATGCTCCACGTGAGAGTCCATAAATCAAATTAGCAAGGTATAAAATCAGCACCACAAATGCCCGAGTGTCAGAATTCCTTGGGCAATTCTTTTCACAGCCACATAAACCCAATCCCTCCCCACCGGAATTTCAAAAGTAAAGAACATTTCTGGATGATCAAGGGTGGGGCGGGCCCTAAAAAGCACCCTGTGGTTATCCCCGTTGGCAGGTGGTCAGGGCCTGTGCCCATCAAAACACCCACTTGTTGATCCTCTGAATCATCAGGGTTAGGATCATTTAGGTGCTCATGGCTGTGGTCTTTGTCAGCTTCAGCCTCAACGGATTGGTCTTGTCGGAACGACCTTCCATGCTGGCTCAGGACTAGCTGCGGCTGCTTTTACTCTGGAGTGATGTATCCACGGACCACCTCGGCAACCTTTACTGCTGTAGGGGTTGATAACAGGACAAGATAAGGACCTCTCCATTTTGGACCCAGTGGATCATTTTTCCACTCTTTTACCCATACTGAGTCACCCGGACAATACTTATGCAGTGAAGGATATAGAAAATGCGGTATATTATCCCCCACCCATGTATTTAATTTCTGCATGATTTACCCAACATTACTACCTGATCATTTAGTTTAGTTTCTCCCAATGCCCGAAGGTCCCCCCTTAGTCCATTAATTAGAGGGGTTGGCCGTCCAAACATAAGTTCGTACGGACTTAGCTTCAATTGGGGGGTTGGTCTGCACCTAATGTGCAAAAGGACTATCGGCAGCAAGTCAACCAGCCTAATGACGTCTCTTGGCACAGTTTGGACATCAAAGTCTTTAGGGTACGGTTCATTCTTTCAACTTTTTCCGAACTTTGGGGCCTGTAGGCGGTGTGTAGCTTCCAGGTGATGCCCAGTAGCCGGGCAAGTTGTTGCAAACAGTTCTGGAAAATGCAGGGCCATTGTCCGACCCTATCTCGAGTGGAAGTCCGTAACGTGGTATTATTCTCTTTCATCAAGCTTTTTACCACTTCTGTTGTCTTTTCAGTTCTTGTTGGGAAAGCTTCCACCCATCCTGTCAATGTGCACACCATCACTAGTAAATATTGTATCTTTGCAAGGTGGCAATACTGTAAAGTCTATTTGTAATGACGCCATTTGGGATAGCCCGATTGGCTGTTTCCCGGGGGTGAGACGGCCTGTTCTCGGTTGTTTTTGGCACATGTTACACACTGCTGAGCTGTTGCTTGCAGATTGCTGACAATCCTGGTACGTAGAAATGTGGCTCCAACTGTTGCTCCATCATTTCTCTCCCTCCATGGGTACTTGCGTGAAGTGCTCTTACGATTTCAGGAGCCAGTGTTGCTGGTAGGACCATTCGTCCATACTCCATCTGGAACCATCCATCTTCTCCGTATCCTCCGGGTCTTCTGTCAGCCACTTCTTTTCTTTTTCTGAGTACACAGGTGTCCATTCACTCAGTGGCGCCGGTAGGAGTGCAGCTACCACTGTTTTTGGTTTGTATCGTGCCAATTCTCCATGATTTCCCCAGATGAATTCTTTTTTTGGGAAATAGTATCGCCATGCGAAAAACAATAAATCTTGTCTGTCTTGTGAATCTCTTACTGCTGGTATGAAAAAGTTCATTGCACTTTTTTCATGCTTGGCAGTCTGTTCTTGATAAGGATCTCCTTGAGGAAGAACCTCACCAGTGGGACTTGATATTCTTCTGCTCCCAATTCTCCCAGACTGTGCAGTTTCGTGTGATTCGTAGATTATTGTGAGGATTGTTTGTCAGATTTTCAAATCGTGACGCGAAATTTTCTGCTCGTTCAACTTCAGTTGTTTCTTTGTCTTCCTCCTCCCCCACTATTTTTACGCCGAAGAATTTCAGCATCATCTTGTAAGCTCTGCGCAATCGTTGCTGAACTTCTGAGGTGTTGATCATTAGGCGTGTTTCTTGCGGATTTAGGGAGTAGAGTAGAAATTTCGGCCTTGTGTCCGAGTTGGAAAAAGTCATTGGATATAATCATGATTGAGTTCTAACAGTTCATAATCATCTTGCCATTTGTGCAATATTATTTCAATGAACTCGCCGTGGGGTTCAAACTTTTTCAAATTCATATAGAACTCGTAATTTGGCATGGAGGATTGAGGCTCTTGCTTGCAGATCAGTACTTTAGCTTGAGCTTCTGCTTCTTTGGTGGTGGTGGTTTTGCAGCTGCTTTTGCGGCCTGGTCCGCGCGTCTATTACCTTTTGGAATTTCATCATGGCCTTTTTGATGGCCACGACAGTGCATGATGCTGACAGCACTCGTTTCCACACTGCTTCCAGGAGGCCGTGATTCTGCAGCATATTTAATTTGTTGTCCTGAAGATGTGAGTAGGCCTCTTTCTTTGTAGAGTGCACCATGTGCATGGACTGTCATGAAGGCGTACTTGGAATCTGTATAGATATTTACTCTTTTGCCTTCAGAAATTTCAAGGGCTCTGGTTAAGGCTGTTATTTCAGCTAGTTGTGCCGATGTATGGCCTGGCAGTGGCTTTGCTTCAATAATTTCTTCTGTTGAGACTACTGCATAGCCGGAGACTTTCTTCCATCATCCATGTAGCTGCTACCATCAGTGAATAGCTGTAGATCGTATTTGTCTAGGGGTACGTCTTTCAAATCTGGCCTGCTACTGAACACTTCTTCCATGACTTGGAGGCATTCATGATTTGGATCCTCTTCACAGTCAGGCAGTAAAGTAGCAGGTTCAAGGTAGCGATGAGGTCCAAATGAACCCGTGGATTTTCACACATCATGGCTTGGTACTTCGTCATCCGGCTGTTGCTGAACCAGTAACCTCCTTTGACATCCAGCAGAGCCTTGACAGCGTGGGGCCTTGACATGAAGAACTTGTCCAAGGGTCAGCTTGTCTGCTTCTGCTATCAGCATTGCGGTGGCAGCCACTGCTTTCAGGCATGGGGGTAGGCGCAGGCCACAGGGTCGAGTTGCTTGGAGAGGTAGGCCACAGGCCTCAGCCATGAGCCAAAGGTCTGGACCAATACTCCTGTTGCTGTTTGGTTGTGTTCATGTACGAACAGCTGGAAAGGCTTGCTATGATCTGGCAGACCCAGCGCAGGAGCTTCCATCAGCAGAGTCTTTAATTTCAGGAACGCTGCTGTTTGCTCTTCTTCCCAATGAAAGGGGTCTAGTTCTCCCCCCTTGGTGGCTTGATGAAGCGGCTTGGCAATATTGCGAAGTTGGGGATCCACAGGCGGCAGAAGCCTGCAGCTCCCAGGAACTCACGGACTTGTCTTCTGGTCTTTGGTTGGGGTATGCGGCACACCGCTTCTTTCTTTCTGCCCCCAGTGCACGTTTGGTACCTGTTAACTGGAAGCCCAGGTATTTTACACTCTGTTTACATATTTGTGCTTTCTTTTTAGAAACTCTGTAACCTGCTTGGCTTAGTAGATGTAGCAAAGCTTTTGTGGCGGAAAACAGTCTTTTTCTGTGGGAGAAGCCAGCAATAAATCATCAACATATTGGAGTAACACTACTTTGTCTGGCTGAGCGTTGAAGGCGAGGAGATCTTGGCTGAGCGCGCACCAAAAATCGTGGGCGAATTTTTGAAACCTTGAGGGAGGCGCGTCCACGTCATTTGATGACGCGCCCCGTGGTAGACTCTTCCCACTGAAATGCAAAAAGGGGCTGGCTTGCTGGAGCCAGGCGGATGCAAAAGAAAGCGTCTTTTAAATCAAGCACTGTGTAATATTGTGTATCTCCGGGAATTAACGCCAACAAATTGTATGGATTTGGAACCACAGGGTGTAGTGTTACTGTGGCCTCGTTGACAGCTCGTAAATCTTGGACAGGGCGGTACTCTTGTGTGCCTTCTTTCAGTACTGGCAATAGGGGTGTGTTCCATGGACACGCAGAATTTTAATATGCCGTTATCTTTGAGTCTCTGTAAGTGTATTTGTATATTCTGCTTGGCTTTTTGTGGGATATGATATTGTCTTAGGGCCACAGGCGTTGCGCCGGGCTTTAATTCCACATATACGGGGGTATGTTTATGGCAAGTCCTGGCGGATTTTCCTCCGCCCACACCCCAGGAATTTCGAGGAGTAGTGCATGCGGGTCCGGCGCGGTAGGCAGAGTAGGTGCCGTGCGCCATTCTTCCTCCTTGGCATAACTATTGCAATTTTCACAGATTGTGGATTGTGCGGACTGGCTGGATTATGCTGCCGAATAGAGCCGCCACTCTCGGGCAGGTCTAATTGAGCGTGACCCCCGGGAAGGAACGTAATTTGGGCTTGCAATTTGCACAGGATATCCCGCCCCAGGAGTTGGATGGGACATTCGGGCATATACAAAAATTCATGTTCAACATTATGCCCACCCACGCTACATTTTCTAGAAGCAAGAAAAGGATATTTAGCAGACACCCCCATTGCTCCCATAATATCAACCTTATTTCCCATTGGAGGTGCAATTTGTTTTGTGACAACAGAATATTCGGCACCTGTATCAACCATAAAAACTTCATCTTTATTTCCCACTCTCATTGTGACCGTGGGTCGTGGCTACCGAGCGGGATGGGCCCAGGTCCCCGTCAATATGCATCCTGCCCTTCGAATGATGTCCCCGCCAGTCCCACAAACCCCGCTCCATTCCCTTCACTTCTCTCATACCTTCCGTCTGTTACCTGGCCGTTAGGGGCTTGACCTCCCGCCTCCCCAACTTCACCCTGTCCCCCAAATTTAGCCAAAAATGCAGGACAGTAGTTTTTCCAGTGACCTTCACCCCGGCCCACGCGCACTGATTGGGTCCTAGGGGTTCCCTAGGGGCTCCCCTACCTCTTCCTCGAGCCCCCCTACCCCTTGCCCTCCCTCTGTCTGGGCCACCTCGTCCTCCACCATTCCCCATGTATCCAACCACCCCGGTATGTCCCTTCTGTTTCTTTATCTCCTCTAGATCCCGGTTATGATACACCTTATATTAGCGATCTCAACTAACTCGCTAATACCTTTTCCCAAAAACCCATCTATTCTCTGTATTTTGTTCCGTATATCCCTCTGTGACTGACCCACAAACGAAGAGTTAATTAACCTCTGATTCTCCGTCGCTTCAGGATCAATAGGACTATACATCCTGTACGCATCCAGCAATCTCTCTAGAAATGCACTTGGGGATTCCTTAACCTCTTGCACCACATCTGCTATCTTTCCCATGTTTGTGGGCTTCTTCCCTCCCGCTTTAACACCCATAATTACAGCGGTTCTGTATGTCTGCAGGTGGGCAACTCCTTCAACTGTATTGTACGGCCATTTAGGATCTGTTTTGGGGTAGTGTTCCTCTGTCCATGCTTCTGGATGTGGCTTAGCATCTGCTACGGCTTGAGCGAGTAAAATCTTTTGCGCGCTACTATTTATTCGGGCTCTCTCCTCTGTGGTGAACATTGTCAACATTAATTGCTGACAATCCGCCCATGTGGGGTTATGTGTGAGCATAACTGACTCTATCATACTGGCCACTGCTGCGGGATTTGTGGAATACAGTGGTGTGTGTGTTTTCCAATTAAAAAGATCTGTTGTCGTGAATGGGACGTATGTGTATTGCATTGGCCCTGGATTCCCATCCGCTAATGGGGGGCCTGGCACCTCTCGCAAAGGCAACTGCAAAGCACTTTTGTGGGGAGTATGTTGGTACAAATCCCGGGGTCTATGTATATTATTCGCTGCGCGTGTGGTGACTCCCTGTTTCTCTTCCTCTTCGTTATCATCACCACTCCCGTGGGGCACTAATTTATATATGCTCCCATCGGGCATCTCAATCTTCTGTGGTGGAGCCTCTCCATCCCCTCCACCCACTGCACCCTGCTCTTCCTCCGCAGGCGCACGGGACGGAGCAGAGGGAGCTGACCGAGACACAGCAGCTGCCTGCTCCCCCCTCTCCGCCCGCGCAATCGCGGCATTCAGAGCCTCCCTAGCTGCCCCATAACATGATGGGTAGGACGGGGGCAGATTATCACTCTCTTCCGGTTGATCTAACACCGGTCTCCCTCTCTCTCCATTATTCTGGGGGTCCTGCTTCTTATTTCTCCCCGCTATCATTATAAAATGACTCTTGTTCTTAATGCAATATCTCCATATATCTATATACGGGTATTGTTCAGGATGCCCATACTGCTCTGTGACTTGGGAGTGTACCTTCTGTACCAACTCCGGGTCCATTGACCCCTGCTCTGGCCATCCTGGGACTAATATCGGCCACACAACTGTACACATTACTTTTAATTTCTCTTTTGTCAATTTACACCATAGTCATGGGTTTTATATAATGCATCGAAATTTCGCACCATATACTCTAGGGGCGTCTCCCCCTCCTTTACCTTCTTGGGCTTTGATGACCCGTTACCCATTGTCACTCCTGAAAACAGTACTTTTTGCTATACAGATATATTATTTCAACAACAATTAAAATCTACAGTCTGATACTTCAATCAACAGTCCTTTCGTGTCTGAGGCGCTTTCCCCTTCAGTAGCCGACTGCAGTCGCCTGAGCCGAAAACGTACGTTCGGGGTCCAATCTCGTATTTGCTTCCTCGCGGAGCGAGTAGGCGCACGTTCACTCACAAACTCGAGTCAGTTCATTCACAGCACATTCCGTATCAGATACTTTCAGCACAATACAGAACATATATCATTTCAACTCTTTCCATTAGCCGAGGGTGTATTCCTCCTTTGTGGCTCCTTATACCCCGTAATTTGAACTCTAACTCTTGACTGCGTGTGACTATGTGCACCCCGTTCCTTGTCTACACTTCCGTCTGCAATTCCAATCTGCTTTATGGATAATCTACCCACTCAGCACCACTAACTCTGCAGCTACCGTTGGCTCCACTATGAGCCCTTTTTCACTACACGGCGTACACACTAGGCACTGACTCAGGCTCTCAGCCCAGTCACAGAAAAAATCCTCCTCCTTTCCCGTTTACCCACGTGGTGAAGCTTCTGTTTACAAACACTAACTGACTTATGCAACTCCACGTGGCTACCACCTCCCTCTCTTACAGAACTACACTTTGATTGGCATTCAATTCCCCCGAATCCAGACACCCGCTAGCCACTCTGGCTCCTCAGCAATGTCAGTGCTATCAGCGGCGGGCTAGATATGCCAATAGGATGGTGGCCATCGCATCCTCTTATCCGTCTATCTCAGTCGGACGTTTCCCTTAGATACCGGTATCTCCTTCAGACATACAAAACATAGAAGACACGTTACCTATCGCCGGCGCTGCTCGCTGTTTCCCAGACTCGTGGTGTCCCAGTTCCCGGGCCGTCCGTTTGGGACGAGACGAGGTCCACTGAACAGGAAATCCTGCTTGGCGCCTGCAGATGTCAGCTCACCTTCAACGGACGCCCAACCAGCGGGATTCTCGTGCACCTGCAGTCAATATCGACGCACTGTGTTCAGCAGCCGTTGCCTGTGTCTTGGCAAGGGCCCGTATCCTGGCTATCGAGCCCCAAGAAATGTAACCGGAGTCAGACAGGTTCACTTCATTAACGGGCGGACCAGACACAAGCAAGGATTGTCCAAACACGAGTCTCTTCAGGAAAGGCAAACGTTTATTGTGTCGTCACACAAGTGCTCACACAGGATTGAATCTCTAAAAGTGAGCCCCTCTTTCACCCCGTGCAAGGGGTCTTATACTCAAACATACGTAATTAGGTACATCCCAATTAGCCCACCTCCCGCTGACACTTTATTCCACCCCACGTGGGTTAATACCTCCCATCATTAGCATAAACACAAAGAACATTCCACATTTAACTATAAATTGATACACTTCATGTTAGTTTGACAGTCTGTGATTGTTTGTGCTGTCTTTCTCCGGCCAGCGCCTCCCTCCCTGTTGGCTTTGTTTATTCAGCTAGCCAGGACCTAGTCTGTTTTCTATGTTCTCTTTGTCCTTGGCACATCGCACTGACCTTGCTTCATTCATAAATCTTCTTGTCTCTCTGTGCCAAGAGCTGGCCGGATCCTGCCTGGATTTCTTGTTAGCTTTTCTAATCTACCACACATTCCTTAAATTCTACGTGAGCTCAGCTCTTCTCTTCTAAATGAAATCTATTCTATTTACTTGGTGAACCAATATTCTGAACAAGATGGCTGCCTGGCTCATAGTGGCAACCATCTTCCAGCCTGATTCTCCTTCAGGACCTCCCGATCGGGAGGGAGAGGGATCCAAATAGATCCCCCCTCCCTTCCAGGAGATCTCCCGGCATTGCCGGGGGGGGTCACCTGGAAATGACGTCATCGCGCATTGGCGCAATGAAGTCATTTATGTCAGGAGGAACTTGACTTCAGTGTCTGAGGACGCTGAAGTCAGAACGCCACGGGACCCCGGACAGAGAGGTGAGTATCTCCGCCGGGGGTCCGGCAAAGCTGATGACGTGTGGGACACGTCCTCCTTAGCATACAGCAGGAGCAACTGAGGAAGTGTCCCACACGTCATCAGCAGTGAAGGGGTTAAAAACTTTTTTTTAACTTTTGTCCTTGATTCCTGTCCCCCAGGGCACTACCCGGACCCGGACATTGTTTTTAAATGTTTCTATACATTCTACAAATCCGCCACTTCACGGGCAGGTTATGGGGACCTCCTAGGCACGATATTTGAAGGAATTTTTCGTTTTTATTTTTAACCCTTATTTCATGGAAAACTCACTGTTCCTTTAACCCTTTCGCTGCTGAGGCTTTTCCCGCCCCTGTGCTGAGGTCATTTTTACCTGTTTTGCGCATTATGTTTAAACGTGTTTTGAAGGCTTATTTTAGTATATGACCCAGACATATTATATATCGTTCTTTCCGTCAGACTCGGTAGATTCATAATATGTCATTATTATATGTATACGTTATGTCATGTCTGTATATTATAACAAAAAATGCAATAAAATATGTATTTTCAATAATTTACAATGTGTAAAGTGTTTTTTTTCACATTTTAACATGCGAGCAATTGCGGTTATATTTTGTATGGGGTGCGCTTGTTAAAAAAATTAGAGATGGGGTCTCGTTACATTTTTTTTGGGGAAAATTACACTATTTTTAACAAACGCACCGCATACAAAATCGTTAGTGCAGCATCATTGTTCACATTATAATTGAAATGGGAACAATATTGCTACACTAACAAACCAAAAAAAAATAAAAAAAAGTGTTTATTTATTTTTTTATAATTTTTTTTTTAAATTTTTTTTTTTTTTTTTTTTTTTTTACAACTTTTTTCACTGTAGTGTTTGGTATCGTTGGAACGGCCATGCTCTGGCCGATCCAACCATACCACAATTTAACCCCTAACTGCCACGCTACGCACGATGACGCCAGTCCTCAGGGGGAGTTCCAAGATGTCGGCCAGCTCCGGGAAAGGATCGCGAACCGGCGCTTTTCAGCGCCGATTCGCGATCCAGCTCCCCAGGGGTTAATGCCAGGCATCATTTGGAAGGGCAGGCGGTGCCCTTCCAAATGATGCCTGGGTTAACCCCCGCAGAGCCGCCGATCGGGAGGGAGAGAGGTCCGAAGGACCTCCCCCCTCCCTTTCAGGCGCCTCCTCCGCACGTGCGGGGGGGCGCCTGAATTTGGTGTCATCGCGCTGCCGCGATGACACCAAATTCCAGCGGCTGCTGTTCCGGATGCCGGGCTGACATCCAGGATGTCAGCCCGCACCGGAGGGGCCAGCGATCGGCCGGTACCCGGCCGAACGCTGACCCCAATGGGAGGACGCGCTCAGCGCGTCCTCAGCACACCAGCGGGAATGCTGAGGACGCGCTGAGCGCGTCCTCAGCAGCGAAGTGGTTAAAAACGTTTTTTTTTTTTTACTTTTTGTCCTTGTTTCCTGTCTCCCAGGGCACTACCCGGACCCCCATACACCTTTTTATGGCAAATATCTAGCATATACAGTATGCCCTCTTGGAGGGCACTCTGAAAATCGAATTTTGAGTCCCATTGACTTGTATTGAGTTCGAGTTCGAATTCGAACTTTTGAAAAGTTTGAGTTCGAATGCGAACCGAACTCGGGGGTGTTCAGCTCATCCCTAGTCCAGACTAAATAATAAAGACACTGAAATATACGATAACATTGCATCAACAATCATCCGAACATATTTCCTATCTAGAAATATCAAACATTCTAGATGTATGGTTTTCATCTCAAAGACAAAAAAAAATCAAAATGTAGGAATGCAAAATTAAAACTATTATGATTAAAACTATTATCAGAAGAAACGAGACAAGACCAACAATATCTTTATTTAATTGATGGACAGAATATGCAAGTAATTGCATCGAAACAAGAGGGAAGCTGATCCTATTCAAATAAGTCTAAATGTAATTGTGTATAATTACACAATACTGAGACAGTGCTTCCACAAGAGTGATTAATTGAGATGCACACTTGTGATGTGAAGAATTTAACCATTATAGGACATTTGGGAGCTGTAGAGTAGTGCCTAGAAAAGTAAAACCTGCAGGATATAATGGAATGATGAGACATGAAGAGTGCTATAGTGAGGAAATTAACTTTAGCAAAGAGGACATATTAATTTCCCTGAGGAATTCTATTCTACAGACTAACTGTACGAAAACTAGCTTTAAAATAAATTGGCATATTATAAACAATGTTGTTCAAAAAGTACTTTTTAGAGATTTCCTTTCTGATAATGTATTTAACTTTCTCTGTTTGTAGAATTTAATATTATATTATCAAATGCTTTTTAGTGTCATTACCTCAATGTTTCTTTGTAGCATTTTCTTATGAAGTGTTCAAATTATAGCTTTAATGACCACATCAGTTTGAAGGATGTGACAAAGTGATGTCAAAATTCAAGGCAGTGTAGCCACCTTTAACACATTCACTAACAAGTGATTTTCCAAAGAAACATTGTCAGTAACCAATGGTCTTTTGAAAAATCATTTAAATTAGTTATACAGTAAGAAATAATTGGGAATATATGGGTATTTCTTACTGCAATAACCTATTTGGCAGGCAGATGTTGCCATCTACTGGTCAAATGGCGTTACAGCAGTTACAGATGCAGCTCATGGTTCCCTGCATCGACTGCTGAAAGTCTGGTAAGGACATTCAATTAGTTGATGTTATACAGTTTTAGCACCTTGGGCATTATGCCCACCAGACTAAAACCATGGGGGCACATTCTGCAGCCTAAAAGCAAACAAAATTAATTTGCAGCAAACAAATTTAATTTGCTTTTGTCCTTCAGGGCTGCAAATCAAAATAACTCTAATTCATTTGGGAGAACTCAGAACTTCAAATTCAATCTCAGTAGTGAAGGAGTAATAAACTATCACATCGTCAAAGTCTGATTGTGCATATTTTCATTCTGATTTTCTGTTGGCTCATTTAATATGGGATTAATCCGAATATTTGTCTAAGCATTTCTTTCAACACTATAATATAACTTTAAAAATTGGGGTAATTACTAGACATGTGCTCAATGAAAAATTTGTTTAGTTTTGGTTAGATTCATTCTGTTTTTCAATTCGTCTTGGTGCATTCGTATTTTGGATTGAATCGTTAGTTCGGGCGCTTGGTAATTCGTATTTCGAATTGAGTCGTTATTTTGGTTTTATTGGTAATTTGTTTTTTGGATCAATTCGTATTTCATTTTTATTAATTTCGTTTTTCTTAGTTATTTAGAATGTCAAACAGATGACTTAATTACTTAGATTAGGGTAAAAAAAAAAACTAATCCCCCTGTCTTTGGTGCTGAAACCTATTAAATACCAAGGACCGCAGCTAATCTTGATGCTGAAACCTATTTAGCACCATGGATAGCAGCTCTGCGGGGCTCCAGAGCACTGCGGGGCTGCTGTCCTTGATACTGAATAGGTTTCAATACCATGGATAGCGGCTCCACTGGGAGCCCCAGGTTCCAGGTTTTATTTGTATTTTAATTAAATAAATATTTTAAAGATTAACCAATTGTCTGCTGTCCTCTTTATTATTGAAAGAAACCTGCTACCATAATAGTTCGTTGAAGGAGTTTTGGTAGGGTACTCATTGAAAGAACCGATAAGCATTACAGCCAGAGCCAGGAATTTGGAAAATCATTTTTTTAATAAACCAAGTTCATATGATGTTGAGCGAGGGGTTTGCCCCGATATTTCTTTTGCCTTTCAGAAAACAGAAGATAAGAGATCATACACAGATGATATAAAGGTGTTTGGGTGCCTGAGATAATTCCCAGAGGCCTGGCACACCTAGAGCCAGTATTGAGCTCTAGATAATATGAGTGGTATTTATAGGCCAGCATAATTCATATATATGTGTTGATATACTGTACCATGATATGTCTATTTCTGTTTTTTAAGCATATGTACATTGGCGTACCACCCTATTAAAGTGTATGTATAATATTTATCTTCTCCCCTACGATATATTGCACCATGGATACTGTACCAATTTTGCGATGTGTTGAATTCATTTGGTTCTTGAGGAGACCACTATATGATATTAAGAGAGTGAGGGCATTTCCCCAAGGTTGTGGGCCATTACCTTGGGAGCGCTGCACTGTATTTCTTTTTCAGATTCAGCACCATCGCTAATAGACAGGGAAGCGGAGTTGACGTTAAGTGAAATGGTATAACAAAATCAATTCCTTTTATACTGTTTCAATTCGGTCCGAATCAATTTGTTTTTGTTCAGTTTTCAGACCATTTCAGACAGAACCGATTCGTAGTTTGGAAGCACTTCCAAAATACGAATCGGGAAAATTTTGTCCAAATTTGGATTCAGAACGAAATGCACATCTCTAGTAATTAACTACTGAATTTTGTCTGTATGGCAAGCTGCAGAGGGGAATGACAGCTCTGAATGGAGAGCTGTCCTATAGGACAGCCCTCTGCTCACTTTGTGTGCCTGGTTGACCATAATCAGATTGCTGACATTGTGCAGCATTGTGTGATTGCCCACAGCGAACACCACCCACTCAGGGGGAAACATGCTGGAGCCCGATGCTAGAATGAGTAGGTACTAGCTGATATACATCATCAAAGGATAAGATGCCACATTAATTTGTAAGCCCAATGCAATATCCATCCACCTGATCGTATATCGCAGCCCAAATTTTTTTTTTGTTCTATAGCAGCACCACGGTTCTCTTTTCAAATGTAAAGTGAACAATTCTGCTGCAATATCTCAACTTCTCATATCCCATGCTGGGAGCAAGTATGAAGGATATGATGCAGTGTGTTATGCACTGTTTCATCTAAAACCTCAGTCATCATACTGATGGTAGGAGAGGTAGGAGTCTATTAGGCCCCTGAATCTCCAGGCAATACAACCCATACGATCATAAGGTGTCATTGGACAGGTCAGAGCCCAGCTTTTTTCAGTGATGTCAAACATTGTTAATTAGTTTGTAATTTTTTTTTAAAAAAGTAACCATTTCACTGCCATTACTTGCATCTAATTTCTAAGACCAGGGGCAATTACAGTGTTTTATACATACAGTATGGCATACTATTCATGAAACACACTGTACCAAAATACGGCAATTTTTTTTTATCCTGCGTTAAAATTGTTAATTTTTAAAAAAATGCAGTAACAGGGTCTCCATTTCTGATTTTTATAATACAATAACCCCATATAACATACAGTTAGTTCCAGAAATATTGGGACATCGACACAATTCTAACATCTTTGGCTCTATACACCACCACAATGGAGTTGGAATGAAACAAACCCAATGTGCTTTAACAGCAGACTGTCAGCTTTGAGGGTATGTACATCCAACTCAGGTGAACGGTGTAGGACTTACAGCAGTTTGCAGATGTGCCTCCCACTTGTTAAGGGACCAAAGGTAATGGGACAATTGGCTTCTCAGCTGTTCTATGGCCAGGTGTGTGATATTCCCTCATTACCCCAATTAGTGCAGATAAAAGGCCCAGAGTTCATTTCAAGTGTGCTATTTGCATTTGGTATCTGTTGCTGTCAACTCTCAAGATGAGATCCAAAGAGCTGTCACTATCAGTGAAGCAAGCCATCATTAGGCTGAAGAAACAAAACAAATCCATCAGAGAGATAGCAAGAACATTGGGTGTGGCCAAAACAACTGTTTGCAACATTCTCAAAAAGAAAGAACGCACCGGTGAGCTCAGCAACACCAAAAGACCCGGGAGACCACAGAAAACAACTGTGGAGGATGACAGAAGAATTCTTTCCCTGGTGAATAAAACACCCTTCACAACAGTTTGCCAGATCAAGAACACTCTCCAGGAGGTAGGTGTATGTGTGTCAAAGTCAACAATCAAGAGAAGACTTCACCAGAGTGAATACAGAGGGTTCACCACAAGATGTAAACCATTGGTGAGCCTCAAAAACAGGAAGGCCAGATTAGAGTTTGCCAAACAACACCTAACAAAGCCTTCACAGTTCTGGACCAAGATCCTATGGACAGATGAGACCAAGATCAACTTGTACCAGAGTGATGGGAAGAGAAGAGTATGGAGAAGGAAAGGAACTGCTCATGATCCTAAGCATACCACCTCATCAGTGAAGCATGGTGGTGGTATTGTCATGGCGTGGGCATGTATGGCTGCCAATGGAACTGGTTCTCTTGTATTTATTGATGATATGACTGCTGACAAAAGCAGCAGGATGAATTCTGAAGTGTTTCGGGCAATATTATCTGCTCACATTCAACCAAATGCTGCAGAACTCATTGGACGGTGCTTCACAGTGCAGATGGACAATGAGCCAAAGCATACTGCAAAAGCAACCAAAGAGTTTTTGAAGGGACAGGAGTGGAATGTTATGCAATGGCCAAGTCAATCACCTGACCTGAATCCCATTGAGCATGCATTTCACTTGCTGAAGACAAAACTGAAGGGAAAATGCCCCAAGAACAAGCAGGAACTGAAGACCGTTGCAGTAGAGGCCTGGCAGAGCATCACCAGGGATGAAACCCAGCGTCTGGTGATGTCTGTGCGTTCCAGACGTCAGGCTGTGATTGACTTCAAAGGATTTGCAACCAAGTATTAAGAAGGGAAAGTTTGATTTATGATTATTATTCTGTCCCATTACCTTTGGTCCCTTAACAAGTGGGAGGCACATCTGCAAACTGCTGTAAGTCCTACACCGTTCAGCTGAGTTGGATGTACATACCCTCAAATGAAAGCTGACAGTCTGCAGTTAAAGCACATTGTGTTGGTTTCATCCAAACTCCATTGTGGTGGTGTATAGAGCCAAAGATGTTAGAATTGTGTCGATGTCCCAATATTTCTGGACCTGACTGTATAATCACAAAGCTTTGAATGTCAAAAGTGTAAGAAAATCATTTTGCATGCTATAAATAGCTGAAATCCGAATAGAAATTTACACTTTGCACAACACAGGGGGTGAAGTACATCAGCAGCAAATGGGTTAATATATAACCATTTATGAAGTTAGAGTCTGGAGTGTAGAGAAAGGAAAAACTGTTAAAGTCATGTTAATTAAAAATGTAATTTGGGGCAGTAGAATTCCTTCAACATTATAAAGACATTTGGTCTTGTGTAAGACCATTAAAGAGTGAATTTCTGTATCTGAAATAATCAGGTCAAGATAAAATACTTTAAGAGTATTCATTGTTAGAATTAAATGAATCTGAGATAGAATGGGAAAACAGAAAATTAAGAGGATGCTTGCAGTTAAAGAGGTGACCTGAAGCTAAAGTGAAAGAAATATATTTTTTGTTTTTTACCAGAGGGAATTTATAGGAAATGGGCAGCCATACTTTCAGAGCACTGACAAACAATAACCTGCGGATTCTTCCCTGTGTATCTTTATTTATTTATAAAAGGATTTTACCAGGAAGGATACATTGAGATTTCTCTCGTTTTCAAGTATGTCCTGGGTTCAAGAACATTGAATTGTTACAGAAAGACAAAATAGTAAAATGCAAGATATTAACACAAGACCAAATATACAGATTAACAGAAAAATAAATATGGAGGAAATAAAGTCATTATGTTACATGTTTACAGGTGCATTTCGTATTGAGGTATGTTAATAGGGTAGTCTTAAGGGACTTTAGACTGGGGGAAGATTTGACGGTGTCTGGGAGGTTATTCCATAGTTGCAGTGCTCTGTAGGAAAATGAGGATCGAGCCACTTTGTCTTGTATTGTCTTACACTGCATTTCCATCTAGGTACGAGTTATTTCACGTGCCTCTATGTTGTCCTTTTATTCTTCATTTGCCAAACTTTTTTGTTAATTTTGGGTGGGTTTTCCTTCCCATTGACCAGCACTGCAGAACATGTTGATGCTTTATATACAATTGTAATTGCCCCTGACTTTGCTACAGGTCTGCATTGCCTTATTAAAACATAGACTTTCTTGTAACCTTTGATGTGCAGATTGCAATTTCTAAGAATATGTATTTAAAATATCCATGTGTATATTTTGTTATCAAAGGAGCTTATTCATCCGTTTTTTTGTAAATTCCATTTGCACTCAGTATTACTCATCCATTTTTAGTAATACGCTCAATCAGTAGTATGGAGTTCAATATAATCCACTAAATGAAGCTGTATGGCAAAGCACAACATAATAATCGTAATTTAATGTATACTAGTCAGTGGTGTATTTAGGTTTTGTGCTGCCCTAGGCCTGACTAAACTCGTGCACCCCCTAATTTAAATTTGAGGCACTCCTTCCTGTCAAGGGCACACCTCTTCCTGGTTAATCCCCACCCTTCCTCTTTAAGCTCCACCTTTTCCTCTTAGAGCTCCGCCTTTTCCGCTCTTTATATTAAAAGTGAATACCAAGTGCCTACTTGTATATTTTGTATACCATTTCAAATGTATCTATTGAGATAAATAAAATAATGAAATGTTTAAATTCAAGCATTTTTACAAAGAACAGCCACGCATGTCAAGTATACTGGATCACAGTCGCTCTAATTGATTAAACAATAAAATCCACAGAAACGTGCACTGCATATGAGTGTATCACAGAGCTGCACAGCAATAAAACTCACAGTAATGTGCAGTGTGTATGAGCGTATCCCAGAGCTCCAGGGCAATAAAACTCAGTAATATGCAATGTGTATCACTGAATCCACAGCAATAAAACTCCCAGCAATGCCACGAGCGGTGTGTGTGTCAGCGTATCAGAATTCACAGCAATAAAACTCACAGCAATGCAATGCGTGGTGTGTGTCAGCGTATCAGAATCCACAGCAATAAAACTCCCAGCATTGCAATGTGCGGTGTGTATGAGTGCATCAGATTTTTATTCTATTCAATTTCATTCCGTATGCAAACGCCCTGCTCTGCTGCTTGTTGTTTGAGAACACAGCTCAAAACAACTCAGTGACAGTGGCACCTCCTAGTACCCCCTAATGACAGTCCAATAATCACTGGTACCTGGGGCGGCCCGCCCTCCGCCACTCCCCTAAGTACACCACTGCTCTGTGATCTGCTCACACACAAGTTTGGCGAACTGCCAGCAAGTACAGTGCTGTTTGAAGGCATTGCAAATCCACATAGAGAAGTAATGGTTAATCTATTCAGAGAACACCAAACAGCAGAGAAATGGCAGTGAAATGCCCTGATGTTCGGTGGTTTCAATCAGCAGGTTTATGCAGGCGAACACCATAGGTTTCAAAGTTAAAAATATTCCCATTTTTATGCAATATCTAATAAACCATTTATTATTTTAATCTGCAGTAAAAAGTCTTTATTGATTTTTTTTTAGTACCTTTTAGTAATTTTTCAGCAAAATTTCCTCCCCTTTTTCTTAATAGCGTTTTTTTTTCTTTCTGTAACAGAACTTTTTATTATCAATCATAGGATCTTATATGTAAATTTACAGACATTTTCATTCAGTAGTTCTTTTGAAAACAGCAGGCCACGGGTTTGCGGTGGCAACATTCAGCGGCCGACTCCATGCACTTTGGGGACCCTGCGGTGAATGGTGAATTCACTGCAGGGTGGGGAAATTTTATTCCCTGAAGTGCAGGGAAATACAGAACACCAAAATGTTGGCGTCATTTCGGTGCTCTGTGAGTAACCCATTTAGTGGTGAGGTTTTTTGCTGCCCCCTGGAAAGTGAAAGCCTAGGCCTTGCCTACCCAGGACATGCTTGAAAATTAGTGAAATCTCAATGTATCCTTCCTGGCAAAATACTTTGCAAAAGTAAAAAAAAATTAAAAAAATTTTTTTAGGGGTGGGGCCACCAGTGCGGGCCGCCGCCCCCTGGAAAGTTCCGCCCTAGGCCTAGGCCTTGTTGGCCTAGGCCATAATACACCACTGATACTAGTGTTAACGCAATATCAATTCATAGAGTTTGTTTTATTTCTTCATATTAATACGTGTTGTGGCAAACAATGATGCTACTCATCATTTGCTACCCAATAACTGGTAAATTTATATTTCATACAGGGTTATTCAAAGAGAATCGAAAAGCCACAGCACATTCGGTGACTTTTCGTTCGCTTCAATTCGGTTCGATTTGGCGATCCGATTTCGGCAACCCTGCAGTGTATTCAGCAACCACCACTTGCCGCCAAAATGCAGGGAAAAGTCGCTGAAAAGTCACCGCAAAACGAGGGCGAATGCATGCCGAAAAACAGCCAAAAAATCTGGATTAACCCGCCGAAAACACCGGAAATACCCGAGCAGGAGCCGATCACACGCAGCGCAGCCGCCGGAAAAGCCGACACCACAGATGATTGCAGTGAATAAATTAGAAAAACAGTTTGCTTGAATGTTTGAAAAGTGACACGCTGTTTGCAAAGAAACTACTGAGCGAAAATGTCTGAAATTTACATATGAGGTCCAAGGAATGATAATAAAAAAGGCTGTTACAGAAAAAATAAGTTAACTAAAAAAAAGTAAGAAAAAAAAATAGGATTTTTAAAATAAAAAAATCCAGAAAAATGCTTAAAATATCCTAAAAAATCTATAAGTAAAGAGTCTCTTTACTGCAGAATTTTATAATGAACGGTTTATTAGATATTGAATTAAAACGGGAATATTTTTAACATTAAAGCCTACGGGATTCGGCTGAATAAACCTGCAAATTAAACCACCGAAATGGCAGGGAATTTCGGGAACCTTCCACTGCTGGTTTGTGTTCTCTGAATAGCCGAAGCATTGCTTTTTTATGGGGATTTCACTGCCCTCGAACAGGCACCGTATGTGCAGGCAATTCGCCAGGTTTGGCGAATTGCCTGCTCTCTGGATAGCCGAATGGCCAGGAAAGGTAACCGAACGCTGATTTACCAGCGTTCGGTTACCTTTCTCCAGCCATTCAGATCTCTTTGGATAACCCTGATAGTATTTTTTTTTCAGGTTACATTAAACAAATATTATTTATGAAACCATGCATAACTCATGTCTCTGGAACCAAAATAGTTAATTTGAATTCATTTTTATACTACTTTTGTACCTTTACATTATATGTAAATTATTAAAATCTCTGTATAACTATATTTCAGAATTATTATTTATACTTCATTATGTATAAACATGCCTTGCATGATGTTAATAGCACTCATTATTTTTTAAAGACAATACCATGATGGTTTAAAATTCCCTTAAAAAAAAAAAAAAGGAAAATTTTCTATTGATCATAATAACTTCGACAAGTGAAAGTTAAAAAGAACTAAAAGCACGGGAGTACTCTAAAATAGGGATGAGTGTTCGGTTCGGATCTGTTCGGAGCTCGAATCGAACATCGACTGTTCGAAAGTTTGCGAACTTCGAACTGTTTTCTGGGACGTTCGCCAAATTTTTTTTGGAAAAAAGTATAAAAAAATGCTATATATATATATATATATATATGTTCCAATATTCAGCCCGCTCACGCCAAATTGCAGATACTGTGAACCTGAGTGCAGTATCCCAATAATATGTATAGAGCAGAACAAGTAGGATAGCACATCAGGATTTGCGTAAATAAAAACAAAAAATTTATTGGAAAATCAAGTTTAAAACATACGGTTCCTGTCCGCTTGACCAAGGTTTTTATTTACGCAAATCCTGATGTGCTATCCTACTTGTTCTGATATATATATATATATATCCAGACTTGTATTACACACACATTTTGGCAACTAATTTCCCCCCCCATTTGGCTGATCCCTCCAGAAGAAATGTTGAACCCGATAGAGCAGAGAATAATATATATATTCTCTGCTCTGTCGGGTTCAACATTTCTTTTGGAGGGATCAGCCAAATTGGGGGGGGCATTTAGTTGAGATTGTCCACATGCTACCTCCCCATGTGCGTATGTGTATATATGGTCTGAGGTCTGTGGGTTGGTGTATATATATATATATATATATATATATTATATATATGTTCCAATATTCAGCCCGCTCACGCCAAATTGCAGATACTGTGAACCTGAGTGCAGTATCCCAATAATATGTATAGAGCAGAACAAGTAGGATAGCACATCAGGATTTGCGTAAATAAAAACAAAAAATTTATTGGAAAATCAAGTTTAAAACATACGGTTCCTGTCCGCTTGACCAAGGTTTTTATTTACGCAAATCCTGATGTGCTATCCTACTTGTTCTGATATATATATATATATATCCAGACTTGTATTACACACACATTTTGGCAACTAATTTCCCCCCCCCCCCATTTGGCTGATCCCTCCAGAAGAAATGTTGAACCCGATAGAGCAGAGAATAATATATATATTCTCTGCTCTGTCGGGTTCAACATTTCTTTTGGAGGGATCAGCCAAATTGGGGGGGGGCATTTAGTTGAGATTGTCCACATGCTACCTCCCCATGTGCGTATGTGTATATATGGTCTGAGGTCTGTGGGTTGGTGTATATATATATATATATATATATATATATATATATCTGCGTCAGGGGTCAAGTGCTGGGGTAAAAAGTGAGGGGGCTCACCCAAGATTTCCACTACCACCACCTGAAAAAAAATTTGGCCTGCCCTCGCAGCCGACATGCAGCACGCGTCACTGGCTCCAGGGGGACGGCCTGACTTCAGGATATCTCACTTCAGCCAATGGCGCACGGTGCACGCCTGCTGCGGGTAAAGGCTGAGGTGGCAATTTGAAGACAGCAGGGCGTACATGTACGCCCTGCGTCTTCAGAGCCCTCCCACCACGTTGACATCATAGCACGTCCCGCGGCAGCAAGGGGATAAGCGACTTTAATTTTGGCAAAATACAGTGACAATTTGTTAAATAGTAATTCACAGTATTTTTGGCGAAATGGAATCGCCAAAGTTCAGTGAAAAAAATAGACCCTATTACCAATTTTCTTTTTTACCATAAAACAATAAATAATTCACTTACATTTTAGTATAAATACATAAATAATATAACAATTACATAAATTAAATAAATACAATTTACATTATTTTTTACCTTTTTGTTCTCTGCCTCTTCAGCTGGACTTGGGGTGGCACAGATCTCTGCAGCTGGACTGGAAAAAAATGTGGGTGCATTTTATTATAAATAAATATAATAATTACATAATTTAAATACAATTGAAATTATATTTTTACCTTTTTGTTCTCTGCCTCTTTAGCTGGACTTGGGGTGGCACAGGTCTCTGCAGCTGGGCTTGGGGTGGCGCAGGTCTCTTCCGATGGACTGGGGGGGCACAGACTGTCAGTAGCTCCTCTGCTGCAGGCAAAGGCGTAACTATAAACCTCAGGGCCCAGGTGCAAGAATCCATGAAGACCCCCCGTATGAGCATATCACAGAGCTCCACAGCAATATAACACACAACAATATGTAATGTGTGTGAGCAGATCAGCTCCACAGCAATAAAACTCACAGTAATGTGCGGTGTGTATGCGTGTATTACAGAGCTCAGCAATAAAACTCTCAGTAATGTGCAGTGTGTATGAGCGTATCACAGAGCCCCACAGCAATAAAACTTACGCTCATACCCACCGCACATTTCTGTATCACAGAGCTCTACAGCAATAAAACTCACGTTCATACACACTGCACATTACTGTGAGTTTTATTGCTGTGGCGCTCTGTGATATGCTCATACACACTGCACATTACTGTAGCACAGAGCTCCACAGCAATTAAACTTACAGTAATATGCAGTGTGTATGACTGAGCAGGGCTGCCATCAGAAATCCTGAGGCTTTCACTGGACAAATGAAAGGGGGATTCCCCTGTAAAACTCGCTCACCCCCACCAACAACCTCCCCCTCAACTCGCCCTGGATGCCCCCCTCTCCCCAATAACAGGTACACAAATATTTGAGAAAAATTTGCTTTTTTAAATTTATTTTTATCTTTAATGTAAATATATAAATCCTTAGAATCCCCTGGTGTCTTTTAGTCAGCAGTTCCCGCCCTAGCCCAGGTCCCCATAACATGTTCCAGGCCCATTAGCCACCAGCTCTCCAACAACTCCCCCAGGTCCCTTAACCACAATGTCCCCATTGCCACATTAGCCAAGGTCCCCCTAACTACCAGGTCCCTCATAATCCCCAGGTCCCCCTTAACCATTAAGCCCCCATAACTCCCAACCCCCTTAGCCACAAATACGTCATTACCTCTTAAACCCCCCTTAACTACCAGGTCCCTCAGCCAAGTTTCCCCATTAGCCACCAGATCCTCATAACTCCCTCATTCCATTAACCCCTGCTCTGATTAGCCACCAGGTCCCCAAACCTTCCTCAGCCCCCTGCCCCCTTTTATCCTGGCTACCGGTCCCCCAAATCCCTTACCTCATTCTCTCAGCTGGGCTCCTGCACACTGTGCAGCCTCTGAAGAGAGACACCTATAACCAAGGAGCAGGCAATGTCAGACAGCTGAGGGGTCCTCACTAAGATTCTGATAGGAGGTTATGAGGAGGACCCCCTCAGCTGTCCATCACAATGCCTGCTCCAAGTTAAAATGCCTATCACAGTCTGTCTCTAGAGGCTGCTCGGCGTGCAGGGGGGCCCAGCAGTGAGAGAAAAGGCAGAGGATTTGGGGAACATATTAGGGATTCTCTGCTGCTGCTGCTGGGCCCCTGTGCACTGGAAGCGTGCAGGTAAAATGGGCCTTCAGGGTTCCAGGGCCTGGGTGTGGTGGCTCCCTCTGCTGCACCTTCTGTAGTAAACGCCTCTGCCTGCATCGCTCAGCTGCCTCCAGGAGCAGGGGTCCTCCTGTGCTGGGTCAAACACAGTGCGCATGTGCCTGTGGCAGGTAGCTGGGCACGTGACAGGCCCTCCTGCTTACCTGGCCAACCACACGCAGAGGCACAGTCAGATGCGTGTTTATTGGCCGGGAGCGCCTGCAATCACATGGGACCGCCGATCATTGGCCGCAATTACACTCCTTGAGCATCCAGCCCGTGCAACTGCGAGGAGTTGCCCCGGCATTCACAAGCTGCATTCCCGCAGCGTTCCAGCTGCGGGAAAAGTGCAGGAACGCCGTTCCGCCGCGTTCCCGCAGGACTCGAGCCCTGATCTGCATGTTGATATATACGTATATATAGGTCTGCGTGTTGATATATATACGTATATGTCTGTGTGTGGTATCAATGCATCCCTACTCTATACACAGCGCTCCGTGTCCCTATAATATATATGATAAGGGGTTACCTTTTTTTTATATTTTTATACTATTCCTATTAAATTAACAGTAATTTCTTATGTATTTTATTTAGTAGAAACTGTTTTTTGCCTATATAACATGTGCTTTGTGAAAATAAAATGGTTTTGTGTGTACATTTTAATTTAGTTAGTGGATTCCTGTCCAGTGCAGTGAGAAGCAAACGTAATGCAGTGTAGACACGCTGCAAGGCAGAACAGAGTGAAGTCAAGCCTGCAAAATGTTTGCTTCTCTTCGCTTCGCTACGCGTCGCTACACGCTCAGTGTGTCTCAGCCTTTATTCCCGCATCGCTAGCTTACCGAATCCATTTGTATACTTGTTACTGACCCTGCTTGTTCTGAGGACCCGATCTGTTGCCGACTTTGCCTGCCATTTGACTATTCTCTCTGTGTATTCCCTGCCTGTTCTGTTTGCTTCCTGTTGCTACTGGTGTGTGCCAATTCTCACCATATACAGTAGCGCAGTACAATTGCCTAAACATTGCTGACCCGGTTTTGTTATAGCTGCTGATGTAACTGAATAGATCGGGGATCTCTTCTGCATTACCAAAACCTCCACCACTGCACTCTTCCACAATACCTCAGAAGGGTTACGGTGTGAAGGCACTTGCTGCCACCAAAGGCAAAATATTTGGGAGCACTGACGCCTTGTACCAGATTCATATCATTTTAATATTTGACCGCAGGGTCCACCAGTGCACTATTCTACAATACCACAGAGGGGTTACGGTGTGAAGGCACTTGCCACCAAAGGCACAATATTTGGCTGCACTGCCACTGACGCCTATATCAGATTCATATCATTTTAATATTGGACCGCAGGGTCCACCACTGCACTCTTCCACAATATCACAGAGGGGTTACGGTATGAAGGCACTTGCTGCCACCAAAGGCAAAATATTTGGGTGCACTGATGCCTGTACCAGATTCATATCATTTTAATATTTGACCGCAGGGTCCAACCCTGCACTCTTCCACAATACCACAGAGGGGTTACGTTGTGACGGCACTGTTGCCGACACTAAAGGCCCAATTTTAAAGCACCTATTGTTACTTTCATCCTAAACCTGCATAAGTTTCACCAAAATTTTGCCAAAAAATCACTAAACTTGTTCTGCGTGTCCTAAAACGTCTCCTCTTTTCATACAGGCTGCCGCCCCAAGCAGTTGTTTATGAATAGATTAAAGGAAAACCATTTACCGTCATTTGAAATGTCATTTTTTTGTTTTTAAATGTTTCTATACATCCTACAAATCCGCCACTTCACCGGCAGGTTATGGGGACCTCCTAGGCACGATATTTGAATTTTTCGTTTTTATTTTTAACCCTTATTTCATGGAAGACTCACTGTTCCTTTAAAAACGTTTTTGTTTTTAACTTTTTGTCCTTGTTTCCTGTCCCCCAGGGCACTACCCGGACCCCCATATACCTTTTATGGCAAATATCTAGCATATATGCCCTCTTGGAGGGCACTCTAAAAATCGAACATTCGGGTCCCATTGACTTACATTGAGTTCGGATCGTGTTCGAGTTCGAGCTCGAACTTTTGAAATTGTTCGAGTTCGAAGTCGAACCGAACACGGGGGCGCTTGGCTCATCCCTACTCTAAAACAGTGTTTCTCAACTCCGGTCCTCAGGACCCACTAACAGTCCAGATTTGCAGGATGTCTGAAGCAAAGCACAGGTGATGTCATTTGCTGCACAGGTGATTTAATTTGCTGCTCAGTGATTCCAGGATTCAGTCTGCATTTCCCAAGGTGATCCTTAAAATCTGGCCTGTAGTGGGTCCCGAGGACCGGAACTGAGAAACCCTGAAAAAGTTACAAATAGTCGAGAAATTTTATTCAAGTGTATGTATGTATGTATGTATGTATGTATAAGTCTGCATCTGTGTTCTTTTCGCAATCAGCCGTTGCCCCCTTGCCCTGCACCCAAAAGGTTGGTATTGCTCCTAGAATCGCCACATTATCTGCTGCCTGCACTGCACAAAGTAAGAATGATATACATAAATACAGAAAAAATGGCGTCGCGCCCATACTCACTTATTTTTGGAGCGGCGGCAACTGCCAGGAGTAACAGCCCAGTAAATGTATAAAACATAACAAGGAAGGAGAGTGTCATCTGCGCTCATTCCTATGTGTTCCATGTACAACAAAAATGAGGTTTTGTTTGTTTCAAAACCTCATTTTTGTTGTACATGGAACACATAGGAATGAGCGCAGATGACACTCTCCTTCCTTGTTATGTTTTATACATTTACTGGGCTGTTACTCCTGGCAGTTGCCGCCGCTCCAAAAATAAGTGAGTATGGGCGCGACGCCATTTTTTCTGTATTTATGTATATCATGCTTGTAACACCAGTCCGTCGTTTTGCAGCTGTTCCTCTTTCCATGTTTTTGTTTTTGATCCCAAATGGGAAGTGCTTGGTGCGTGTATAAATAAAACCCACCATCTTTGTCTCTCCTTGCTGAAAAGCAGCTGGAGGGGCTTGGAGCTGCTCAGTAGAGCGGCCTTTTGGTTACAATTGTTAGGTACCCACTCTAAAGAGGTGCCTTGAAGTGGCGAGTGGGCTTACGTTGCAATGGCCATTGAAACAAACAAAACCTCATTTTTGTTGTACATGGAACACATAGGAATGAGCGCAGATGACACTCTCCTTCCTTACAAAGTAAGAATGAGTTGTAAAATTGCCTCTGTCCTTAAAGGGTTTATAAAGGAGTTTTTATTAGGACACGAAAAATAGTCATAATAATCACCGTTTTTCCCTAGGTGTGAGTACCCCCACCTATTTTTCCAGGAAAAATGCACTGGTCAAATATATATATATATATATATATATTTGACCAGTGCTTTTTTCCTGGAAAAATAGGTGGGGGTACTCACACCTAGGGAAAAACGGTGATTATTATGACTATTTTTCGTGTCCTAATAAATACTCCTTTATAAACCCTTTAAGGACAGAGGCAATTTTACAACTCATTCTTACTTTGTGCAGTGCAGGCAGCAGATAATGTGGCGATTCTAGGAGCAATACCAACCTTTTGGGTGCAGGGCAAGGGGGCAACGGCTGATTGCGAAAAGAACACAGATGCAGACTTTTACACACAGCAGCCTGTTTAAAGTCAAATACATGCATTTACGCATACTGTTATATATATTTATATACATACACCCCGCCCCCGAGAATCATGTATAACAGGCACAGACCCCCAGAATTGAACATGGCCAGGTACAGACCCCCAGAATTAATTATAGCCAGGCAGGGATCCCCAGAATGAATTATAGCCAGACACATGCCCCCAGAATGAATTCTAGCCAGGCAGGGACCCCCAAAAAGACCTATAGCCAGACACATGCCCCCAGAATTAATTATAGCCAGGCAGGGACCCCCAAAATGAATTATAGCCAGGCAGGGACCCCAGAATGAATTATAGCCAGACAGGGACCCCCAGAATGAATTATAGCCAGACACATGCCCGCAGAATGAATTAAAGCCAGACACATGCCCCCAGAATTAATTATAGCCAGACACATGCCCCCAGAATTAATTATAGCCAGACATATGCCCCCAGAATTAATTATAGCCAGGCAGAGACCCTTAGAATTAATTATAGCCAGGCAGGGACCCCCAGAATGAAATTATAGCCAGACACATGTCCCCATAATTAATTATAGCTAGACACAGGACCCCAGAATTAATTCTAGCCAGGCAGGGGCCCCAAGAATTAATTATAGCCAGGCAGGGACCCCAGAATTATACTTGCCTAGCCTCAGGTCCGCATGTTCCTCCGAGCAGCTCAGGAGTTCTCCTACACGCGGCCACCTCCTCAGCCCCCTGAAAGCTGGGACACAGTATTGTGAGATCGCATGAGATCTCATTGTAGGCCGCGTCACAGCCTTCAGAGGACTGAGGAGGCGGCCACGCGAGGAGGGATCATCATGGCACATGCAGCACTCGGGGAACGCGGCCAGTCGAGCGGCTGCTAGCGGAATGCGGTTAATTCGGCTAGCAGCCCCGGCTTCCCACAGCGGGAACCTGTGTTCTCGCAACATATTTTTAAAAAAAGTGCCAGTACTCAGCTGGTAGGTGCCAGTACTCTGTACCGGCTGGAAAAAACAGTGTTTGACGAATTCTTTTTTTTGGCAGTGATCACCACTGGCTGATACAGATTAAATAGGGGAGAGGGTATTGATCTACTGTTTTGTCAGAGGTTTTTCAAAGACATATGTAAAAAATATCTAGGTAGAAATATTGCATTTAATTGACAAGTATAACTAATGCAGACATTATGCTTTTATCCTACATGGACCATTATGTAAGCTTAGTTCAAAAGGTAAGGCACAAATCATTTAAATGCATCCATTAGCTTCAAATGGTGTCCAAGCAGCTTTGCTATATTTCTTTGATAAACCTTAAACACATAAATGCAACTAACATATTTTCCTTTGCGCTTTTTAATTATCTATTTAGAACCGTAGTCACTCACTAAATAATACATCAATCAAAATATACATATGGAGAGGAGCGTAGCAAATGATTCCATATGGCCTTGGAATAATGGTAGCAAATAGATTTAACCTGATAATTAACCCAGATCTGATGAAAAATATTAAAATAATATTCAATAAACCATTTGGTTTATAGCAACAATGCAATGTAAAGCACAAACCCCTTCACTACCAAGAGCTTTTCAAAAAAAATTGTCAGGAACCAATGCTTTTTTTAAAAAAAATGTTTTACTTAATTATACAGTAAGAAATATTTGGGCATATTCCAAGTGTATTTCTTATTATAATAACCAATTTGGCCAGTAGATGGCGCCATCTACTGCAAAATTGAGTTACAGCTGCTTCTCAAGGTTCCCTGCATTGGCTGCTGAATATCCGATGTCTAGGCATTCAGTTTTAAACCTTCGGGGGCAGCTTCTGCAGTTCAAAAGCAAATTAAATTTGTTTGCAACAAACAAATTTAATTTTGCTTTTGTACTTCAGAGCTGCAGTTCCAGCTATCTCAATATCATGGTGCCTTTTGAAGCCCGAGCTAACTATCAAGAGAAATGTGATGTGTGTGCCATTTATATACATGAATACTTATAACACTTTTCTAGTGATATTTGAAATTCTGCCATGAAACTCCCAATCATGTAATACAACCACTCTGTCAGCACATATTTTTTCAGATGCTGAAATTCATGGAAATATTTGGAAACAAATACAGTTGTGTTCAAAATTATTCAACCCCCCAATGCTGTAAAGGGTTTTAGGGAATTTAGTGTACATTTGTAATTGTATTCAGAATGAAATCCTACAAGGACTTTTTAAAGAACCATATGCAACTAAAATGACATCAATTGGTTTTGTAATACAGTAGTAAATGTTTCTTTCGTGAATTCTTCATTGACACAATTATTCAACCCCTTAAAGACTGCCACTCTGAAGAACAGAGGTTCATTCAAGTGTTTTCAATCAGGTATTGAAAACACCTGTGGATGTCACGGAGGAGCAATAAAGCATAATAAGCACCAATTAGGCAGCTTTAAAATGACTGTGATACTCAGCTCCTTCTAGACATTTACTGGTGTGGTTACAAACATGGTGAAGTCAAGAGAATGGTCCAGGAAGACAAGAGAAGAGGTGATTACTCTTCACAGGAAGGGCAATGGCTATAAGAAGATTGCAAAGATGTTAAACATACCAAGAGAGACCATAGGAAGCATCATTCGCAAATTCAAGGCAAAGGGCACTGTTGAAACGCTACCTGGTCGTTGCAGAAAGAAGATGCTGACTTCGACTGCTGTGCGCTACCTGAAGCGTAGAGTGGAGAAAAGTCCCCGTGTCACTGCTGAGGAACTGAGAAAAGATTTGTCAGATGTGGGTACTGAAGTTTCAGCTCAGACAATACGGCGCACACTGCGTAATGAAGGCCTCCATGCCAGAACTCCCAGGCGCACCCCCTTGCTGTCTCCAAAGAATAAGAGTCGACTGCAGTATGCCAAAAGTCATGTGGACAAACCACAGAAGTTTTGGGATAGTGTTCTGTGGACTGATGAAACAAAATTAGAACTGTTTGGCCCATGGATCAACGCTATGTTTGGAGGAGGAAGGCCTATGAAGAAAAGAACACCTTGCCTACTGTGAAGCATGGCGGGGGGTCAATCATGCTTTGGGGCTGTTTTGCTTCTGCAGGTACAGGGAAGCTTCAGCGTGTGCAAGGTACCATGAATTCTCTTCAGTACCAGGAGATATTGGATGACAATGTGATGCAGTCCGTCACAAACCTGAGGCTTGGGAGACGTTGGACCTTTCAACAGAACAATGATCCCAAGCATACCTCCAAGTCCACTAGAGCATGGTTGCAGATTAAAGGCTGGAACATTTTGGAGTGGCCATCGCAGTCACCTGACTTACATCCGATTGAGAACCGCTGGTGGGACTTAAAGAAAGCAGTTGCAGTGCGCAAGCCTAAGAATGTGACTGAACTGGAGGCTTTTGCCCATGACGAATGGGCGAAGATACCCGTAGATCGCTGCAAGACACTTGTGTCAAGCTATGCTTCACGTTTAAAAGCTGTTATAACTGTACAAGGATGTTGTACTAAGTACTAAGATTGAATGTCACTTGGGGGTTGAATAAAACTGATAATGATGTGAGCACAGAAAAGACATTTGTGGTTATTTCATTATAAATGTTATGTTATATTTGTCTGACCTACACGTGCCTCTTTGATTTAATTGTAAGCAAGATGACTGAATGATCTAAATCAATGTCAAACTGGCCAAAACACTCAATTTCAGTGGGGGTTGAATAATTTTGAACACAACTGTATATAACACTGTTTATTTAGGACACCAATATATGATCTTGATTTGTTAACATCACAAAATGCTTAAAGGGATACTTTATCCCTTTCACTGTTGAGGCATTTCACCGCTGTGTGCTGAGCTCATTTTTACTGCTTTTTCTCATGTTTAAACGCGATTTGAAGCTACGTTTTATTATATGACCCAGACATATTATATATCGTTCTTTCCGGCGGACTCGGCAGATTAATAATATATCATTTTTATATGTATACGTCATGTCCTGCCTGTATATTATACCAAAAAATACAATAGAAATAGAATTTTTAATCATCTACAGCGTGTAAAGTGTTTTTGTTTTCACATTTTATCATATGAGTTTTTGCGTCAATATTCTCTATGGGGTGCACTTGTTAAAAGAATTTGAAATTGGGACTCGTTACATTTTTTGTGGGGGAATTATGTGATTTTGGCAAACACACCCCATAGAAAAAAATCATTAGTGCAGCATCATTGTTCACATTATAATTGAAATGTGAACAATATTGCTGCATTAATAAAAAACACACACAAAAAGTTTTTATTATTTCCTTTAAATTACATTTTTTATTTTTATATTTTTTTTTACTTTGAACATGGTCATGTTTGGTATCATTCGAAAGGCCATGCTCAGACCTATCGAATGATATGACACGTAACCCCCCTCCCCTAGCTTCAACCGTTCAGGAGATTGGGGGTTCAAAGGAGCCCCTTATCTCAACCAGGGGATTTCCTTGGGAAATCCCTGGGCAGATAGGGGTTCCCCAGCTAAGTGATGGCGGCCCCCACCAGATCTAGGCCACAATCTGGGGCCAGATCACGGTCCGGCATTTAAGGGGTTAAAGCCAGCCACCGCTTTGAAGGGCAAACACTGCCCTTCAAAGCGGTGCCTGGCTTTTGTTTGTAGACCCTCCCGATAGGGATCCGAGCAGATTCCCCCCTCCCTTCAGGCGATCTCCCGGCTTTTGCCGGGGGGTCGTCTGGAAATGGCATCATCGTGTCCAACGCAATGACGTCATTACAGCGGGAGGGTCTATAAAAGCGGCGTCTGACTTCAAGGAAGTCAGAACGCCGCGGGACCCGGACCAGAGAGGTGACTATCTCTCTGGCCCCCGCCAAGCGGAAGACACGTGGGGACCTTCCTGAGCATACAGCGGGGTCAATGAGGATATTCCCCACATGTTGTCATGCCCACGCCTGTCATGCCCACTGTTGCCAGTTGTCAGGATCCATCCCTGCATCATTTCGTGCAAATGGCAGCTCCATGAATGGTGCTGCCCTTGTGCTGAGTATCAGTACTCAAACAGTTAAACACCTGAAACACAAACACCACACCCCTCTTTCAGAATAAAGGTTCCACACCCCTTCTGCTCCACTATTGTAGCTCATTCCATGAGAAAGAGAGGTACTCCACCCTGCTCTGAACCAATGTTATACCCTGATCCCTATTCAGATACCAGTCCCAGTTCTCCCACCTTTCCTTCGGCTTCCTCCATCAACTAATCCCATCAACCTGCACTATTCCTCCTGGTCTGGACCTGCTTATGAACCTTTCCTCAGACCCATCTTCGCCAGATCAGCTGCACCCCTGCATACTGGGCTCAGGCCCCCTGTACCGGCGCTGCCACCCCTGTGGCCGACCCTGACATAATAATAGAGCCAGACACTACTGAGCCCGCAGGGATTCTGTCTGCCCTGACTACAATCGAAGACAGGTTGGTGCATATATTGCAAGATGTGTGGAAGTTACAAAGCTGTTTGAAAGACACCACTCCCAAGGTGAGTGTGCCCCCTGTGACAGCAGTTAAAGGCCCACTCACTTCTGAGGAGCGTCTCAGAAGATATAATCATAATTTATGCTGGTACTGTGCCTCTCCGTCCCACTGGCTCTTAGAATGCCCTGAAAGACCTACCAGAAGGCAAACCCCTGTGAACAGACCTTCCAGGGAACCCCAGCCCACGCATGAAAGCAGAACGGTTCCTGTTCCTATAGTTGAACCCAGGCAGAAAAGCAGAAGGGCCCCTGCTCCTGTGGCTGAAACCCGACCAAGGCCCATCACCAGAAGAGCCCCTACTCCTGTGACTGAACCCCGGCCCAGGCATGAATCCAGAAGGGCTCCTGCTCCAAGGGCTGAACCCCGGTCCAGGTCTGCACCCAGAACACCACCTGCATCCAGAAACACACCCAGACTTAGAGGGAACCTACCCTCACTGCTTGCCAGACCTGGGGGTATAGAATTTCAGGCAGCCAGATCTGCAGAGGAAGACTTTGTCACCCCCATGGAGATGGAAACCACCACAGAGTATGATCCTGACTACACCATGGACATTTCCTCTGCGGTGCCTCTGGAGATGGCACCCACCACCTCAAGTTGGTGTAATACGGCTTGTGCTGCTGCAACCCCGGAACCTGTATGCAGAAAGAAGTGTGCTATTCAGACCAGCAGTGTTTCTGATCCTGTATCACCCAAGTGTGTATACTCCTCTAATGGGACTCTGGTCCGCAGGGAGGACCTGAAGAGGTTTGAAGAGGCGGTGAGCTTGAGAAAAGCTGCAAGGCAACCTGTGCATATAATGACTACCACTCCCATCACTCCTACAGGTAACCGTTCACCTGCTTCTGTGTCTGCTTTCTCTCCAGCTCCGGTTCACATTCCACCTGTGAAGAAAACCGCAGCTAAACCCACTCCCTCCCAGGTGTATCGCATGCCCTGGCAAGATCTGCCACCACCATCACCGTGTCAGTCCGTGCATGACTCTGAACCTGAAGATGAGTGGTTATCCCTCAATTCTGACAGTGAGGTGGAGACAGTCCCAGTGAACCTGTGCCATCATAGACCCTGACGCAAGACGTGCCCAAGGGCCTCCAGGTGGCTCTGCCAGGAATATCGGCGCTATCATACTCCAGCCACATATGAGTCGAAGAGCTAACACTTCTTGCTGCGATCCAGAGTGTATATCTAGCGATGAGGATCTGGAGAACCTACCTTCACTGCAAGACCTATTGCTGGCATATGAAAAGGAGAAAAATAACGGCTATATTGGCATTGCCATCGCCAACTCCGTCTCCAGTCCCACCAAGCACTCATCCATGGGGTATCCTGTGTTCTGTGGCACTATAGGTAAGTATGTGAACCCCTAGCCTAATGACTTCTCCAAGAGCTAATTGGAGCCAGGTGTGAGCCAAACTTGAGTCCAATCAGTGTGATATTATTGGATGTGTTGCTGAAAGCTGTACTGCCCTTTAAAAACACAAACCAGTTTTGGGTTTACTGGTTTCAAGAAGCACTGCCTGAAGTGAACCATACCTCGCAGAAAAGAGCTCTCAGAAGACCTACGATCAAGAATTGTTGATTTGCATGAAGCTGGAAAGGGTTACAAAAGTATCTTCAAAAGCCTTGATGTTCATGTGTCCACGGTAAGACAGACTGTCTACAAATGGAGAAAGTTCAGCACTGTTGCTACTCTCCCTCAGTGTGGTCGTCCTGTAAAGATGACTGCAAGAGCACAGCGCAGAATGCTTAATGAGGTAAAGACAAATCCTAGAGTGTCAACTAAAGACTTACAGAAGTCTCTGGCACATGCTAACATTTTTGTTGACACATCTACAATAAGTAAAACATTAAACAAGAATGGAGTACATGGGAGGACACCATGGAGGAAGCCATTGCTGTCCAAAAAGTTGCAGCACGTTTGAAGTTTGCAAAAGAGCACCTGGATGTTCCATAGCACTACTGGCAAAATATTCTGTGGACAGATGAAACCAAAATTGAGTTGTTTGGAAAAAACACACAACACTATGTGTGGAGAAAAAAAGGCACAGCACACCAACATCAAAACCTCATCCCCATTGTAACACATGGCGGGGGGGGCATCATGGTTTGGGGCTGCTTTGCTGCCTCAGGGCCTGGACGGATTGTTGTCATTGATGGAAAAATGAATTCCAGAGTTTATCAAGACATTTTGCAGGAAAATGTAAGACCATCTATCTGCCAACTGAAGCTCCGCAGAGGATGGGTGATGCAACAGGACAATGACCCAAAGCATACAAGTAATTCAACAAAAGAATGGCTTCAACAAAACAAAATACGCCTTCTGGAGTGGCCCAGTCAGAGTCCTGACCTCAACCCGATTGAAATGCTGTGGCATGACCTTAAGAGAGCGATTCACACCAGACATCCCAAGAATATTGCTACACTGAAACCGTTTTGTGAAGAGGAGTGGTCCAAAATTACTCCAGATCGTTGTGCAGGTCTGAGCTGCAACTACAGGAAACGTTTGTTTGAGGTTATTGCTGCCAAAGGAGAGTCAACCAGTTATTAAGTCCAAAGGTTCACATACTTTTTCCACCCTGCACTGTGAATGTTTACATGTTCTGTTCAATAAACACATGAAAACATATAATGTTTGTGTTGTATTATTTTAAGCAGACTGTGTTTTTCAAATTGTTGTGACTTAGATGAAGATCAGAGCACATTTTATGACCAATTCATGCAAAACTCCACGTAATCCCAAAGGGTTCATACTTTTTCTTGCCACTGTATTCCATTGATTACCTTTCTTTTGCAATGTCTTTCTGTGAACTTTCTGTGTTGGTTACATTTGTGTTGAATTGTGATTATGCAAGAATGCTATGTCTATCTATCTGCTGCATATTTGAGAAGTTGTGAGTCAGCCTTGTCAGGCAAACACTGTCCCAATGAATTATGTAAATTATGACCAATGTATACACCAAGGAAAATGTAATCTGGCATAAAACAAAGTCCAGGTAATAGACAGACATAGCTGAATGTATGAACTAGACACAACTGTATGAATGCTAGATAACGACTAATACAAGAAAGGCATGACTGCAAATGGTGGGCTGTGCAGTCAAAGAGTACTTGCAGGCAGAGATAGAGACACAAAGTGCCGGTACCTTGTAGCCACGAAAGTTGGGAGACGTAGTACTGGATAGAGATGTGCATTAGTTTCGGAAAAATTCGGAATTTGGAACGAAATTTAATAAATCGTATTTCGGAAGTACTTCCGAATAACAAAATCGATACGATACGAATTCAAAACAAAATGGTATATAACGTATTTATTTTGTTTTATAGTGTGTCATCATCATAAAAGAAAAATTTGAATAACTGATATCAACTCTCGAATTTGAAATGAACTATCAAATTGATATCAACTATCGAATTGATCTTAACTTACAAGTATAGTCAGCAAAGGACTTTATGAAACAAATTAATTTTGTTTCACTGTTTAAATTAACTCAAATACTAAATCTGTGACACCGCTTAAAATTTAACCTTAGCTTTTCTTTTAACAGCAAAATTTTATTAAATGGGGTTTTATTTATTGATCCAAATTTCGAATTGATATCAACTATCGAATTGATATATGAAAATCGATTCAAAATTTCAAATCGATCCAAAACGAAATTAGTTACGAACTTTTGAAAACGAAAGGATTTAAAAACGTAACGAAAATAAACTAAACAAAATAAATTTTTTAGCCATGCACATCCCTAGTACTAGATAGGTTGCTGGCCACCTTGCAGCTACTGATGGTGAGACACTGGATACTGAGGTAAACAATTCTTGAAATACAAGGTCTCTGGTAACCAGCAGGTTTTCCCTGTTAGCATCCCTGTTTTAGCTCCAAATGTGTAATAGGGCCCTGAATGAGGGTGCATTATTGTGCATTTACCCCATAAATGTTAATGTAAGCAGCTTTTAAGTATTTGGAATAAATATTTTAATACCATTTACACTTGTTTTTATTCAAGGAATACTGCAATACACAAAGAGTACATAATGGAAAGTAACAAGTATAGACTAAGGAAACACTGGGGATTACCACACTAGTGTCTAGAAATGGGAGTCGCCCAGCGTAATCAGGAAAAAACAATTGGTAGACACCAGCTACCTAATAATAACTTTATTTGGTGTACATAGAATAAAACAACCGACCGTTTAAAAAACATATGTATGTTTCCATTTTTCAATACACATATCACCCGATTAGGGATGAATAGCCTAACCGTGGAATGGTTGCCAGTAGGGATGAGCTGTTCGGTTCGATATGTTCGGTGTTCGATTCGAACATCGCCCGTTGAACATTTCCACGTGTTCGCCCACAATGCACCACCATGCACTTTTCCACTGGCCTGAAGCTTGTAATTGGCTACAGCCTTGCACCTGACCACAGGTCAGGTGCAAGACAGGTGCAAGACTATGCCAATCACAGCTCAGAGTCCTGATTGGGCAAATTTTGCCCAATCATGGGCTCACAGAGCTAAATCGTGCAGCACACTATATAAGGCGTCCCTCGTAGCCCCAGCACGTGTTTTTTGAGAGGAGATTGTTCTGTTGTTGTGTCTTCGCAGTGCCAGCAGCTATTGGGGGGGGTCTCACTTCTGTCAGATATCTGGGATTTGTTGTAATCTGTGTCTTGTCAGTGCCAGCAGCTATTGGGGGTCTCACTTCTAGCAGATATCTGGGAATTGTAATCTGTGTCTTGTCACTTTTGCCAGCTATCAGGGGGTCCTATCAGGGGGTTTCACAGACTTGTAGCAGATATCTGGGAAGGGCTGTTATATCTCCTTCATGGCACACTGGGTAACTCTGCTTGAAGCTGGGAGGGATCCAGGATGGGGCTATGTGCTGGAGCTTGTTCATCCACCACGCCTCCGGAAAGCTGCTTGTATGAGGTCTGTCTGCTCCACCACCTCTTCCTCCTCCTCCTCCTTCTGTGTCTCTGGCGAAGTGGCAGTTAAACCGACGCGTGGCAGGGGCTACGCAATGGCTCAAGCAAAAAGATGCCATACTGTGCTTGAGCTGGTTTATTACGGTGACAGGAGCCACAAGGGGCCAGAAATTGTATCTGCAGGGGCAGGTGCAGAGATGGTTAACACCACGCCAGCTTCAGCTGGGAATGGTCGTCTGTGATAATGGCAGCAACCTTCTCTCCACCCTACGCCAGGGTAAGTTGACACAAGTACCATGCCTAGCACACGTCCCAAATCTGGTGGTACAGCGTTTCCTAACCAGGTACCCAGGGCTGGCAGAGCTTCTCAGCCAGGCCAGAAAAGTCTGCAGCCACTTCAGACGGTCATTCCCAGCAAGTGTTCGCCTGGCAGAAATTCAAAGAGAATTCCACCTTCCCACAAATCGTCTGATCTGTGACATGCCCACCAGGTAGAACTCGACATTAGCAATGCTGCAGTGTCTGCACAAGCAGCAGAGGGCCATCAATGAGTACTTGTGTGAGTATGGCACAAGCACCGGCTAAGGTCAACTTTTTTTTTTTCCCCCCCGCAGTGGCTGATGATCAAGGATGCATGCACTGTACTGTTACCATTTGAGGAGGCAATGAGGATGGTGAACAGGGACAGTGCATGCATCAGTGACTTAATTCCTTTAGTGTCATCTGCGCTCGTTTCTATGTGTTCCATGTACAACAAAAATGGAGGTTTTTGTTTGTTTCAATGGCCATTGCAACGTAAGCCCACTCGCCACTTCAAGGCACCTCTTTAGAGTGGGTACCTTGGCTGAAAAGCAGCTGGAGGGGCTTGGAGCTGCTCAGTGGAGCGGCCTTTTGGTTACAATTGTTAGGTACCCACTCTAAAGAGGTGCCTTGAAGTGGCGAGTGGGCTTACGTTGCAATGGCCATTGAAACAAACAAAAACCTCCATTTTTGTTGTACATGGAACACATAGAAACGAGCGCAGATGACACTCTTTTTCCTTGTTATGTTTTATACATTGGCTGGGCTGTTACTCCTGGCAGTTGCTGCCGCTCCGAAAATAAGTGAGTATGGGCGCGACGCCATTTTTTCTGTATTTAATTCCTTTAGTGTTTCTGCTGGAGCACACTCTGCGGGGAATTATAGATGTGGCACTAGAGGCAGAGCAGCGGGAGGAAGAGGAGGCCTTCCCTAGCTCTCAAGGCCCCAGTCTTTACGCAGACAGCATTCCTGTGGGTCCTCAGATCAGACAGGAGGAGGAGAAATATTTAAGTAGTGGGGGCATTTGTGGGGATTCCTCAAGGAAGGGTTTTGTGTGTCCAGAAACCCAAGGACTAGTAGGTGGCTGGGAAGAGGAAGTGCACGATGGGGTTATCCTCATTGACCAGGAAGACTCGGAAGCTAATGCCACCTCCAACCTACGCTGCATGGGCTCCCTTATCCTGCAAAGCCTGCTAAAGGACCCCCGGATTCGTGCTATCAAGGAGAGGGATCATTACTGGTTGGCAAGCCTTCTTGATCCACGATACAAGGGTAAAGTTGCAGAGCTCATCCTGCCTGCACAGAGGGAGGACAGGATGAAACAACTTGAGGACGCTCTAAAGCGACGCTTGTGTAACACCTTTCCAGGCACTGGTAGGTTACCAAGTGATGACACAGGTGCTTCTGAGGCTGCGGATGATCAGAGGAAGAGTGATGAAGGCCGGGCCGCTTGACTGATGCCTTTTTAAATTTTTCTAGTCCACGACGCCCAGGGACGTCAAATGTAGGCACCCATTACCAGCATCTTCACCATATGGTGCAGGACTACCTAGGGGGCAAGGGCAGACCTGGATGCTTTTGCAGCAGATGATCCACTGGCTTACTGGGTGTTGAGATTGGATCACTGGCCAGAACTTAGCCAATATGCTATGCAGCTACTAGGTTGCCCTTCATCCGGCGTGCTTTCTGAAAGGACGTTCAGTGCCGCTGGAGGTTTTGTCACAGACAAAAGAGTGCGTCTGTCCACCGACTCTGTAGACCGGCTGACATTTATAAAAATGAATCAGTCCTGGATAAGCAGCTATCAATCCCCTGATACTGACGTAACTGAATAGATCGGGGATCTCTTCTGCATTACCAAAACCTCCACCCCTGCACTCTTCCACAATACCTCCAGAGGGGTTACGTTGTGAAGGCACTAGCAGGCACCAAAGCCCTAATATTTGGTTGCACTGCCACTGACGCCTATACCAGATTCATATCATTTTAATATTGGACCGCAGGGTCCAACCCTGCACTCTTCCACAATACCACAGAGGGGTTACTGTGTGACGGCACTGTTGCCGACACTAAAGGCCCAAATTTAAAGCACCATTTGTTACTTTCATCCAAAGCCTGCATAAGTTACCATAATTTAGCCAAAAAAATCACTAAACTTGTTCTGCGTGTCCTAAAATGTCTCCTCATTTCATACAGGCTGCTGTCCCAAGCAGTTGTTTATGAATAGATTAGAGGAAAACCATTTATCGTCATTTGAAATGTCATCTTTTTGTTTTTAAAGGTTTCTATACATCCTACAAATCCGCCACTTCATGGGCAGGTTATGGGGACCTCCTAGGCACGATATTTGAAGGAATTTTTCATTTTTATTCTTAACCTTTATTTTATGGAAAACTCACTGTTCCTTTAAAAACGTTTTTTTTTTACTTTTTGTCCTTGTTTCCTGTCCCCCAGGGCACTACCCGGACCCCCATACACCTTTTATGGCAAATATCTTGCATAAATGCCCTCTTGGAGGGCACTCGAACTTTCGAGTCCCGTTGATTTGCATTGGGTTCGAATTCGAATTTTTGAAATTGTTCGAATGCGAACCGAACACGGGGGTGTTCGGCTCATCACTAGTTGCCAGATCTTTCACATGTGTGGTGCAATCACCGGTTATTCCAGAGACTGGCAAATACAATGTACTTGGTGCAAAAAAGAGCAGAGTGATTCAATGCTGGACGCAGCATAACCACATCCATGGATTATTTATGATGAACAAATAAGCATTTAGGGATATCAGTTGTGAATAAAGATAACCAGATTTCGATCCAAAATAATGCTACTGTCTTAGACAGCAGTGCTAAATTCCACAGTATCGAAGATTGCACAATGACCACTACGCCCTCATTGGTAGGGGCAAAGAGCAATAATTAAAGTGGTAACCATAACACAGATGTCTATAAAAATACCTTACTCCTCATTGGTGATATCAGCTGTGAACTAGGCTTGTGCACCGATTTTTTTTTCGGTTCGATTCGGTTCGTTCGGATGTTTAAAATTTTCGATTCGGCTCGTTTTGACTGATTTCTGTTTCGGCTCAGCTCGTTTTTCGTGTACATTTTTTCGGAATATCGACCATTTTTCGTGTTTTCGGGTCACTTTGCTCGTTTTTTGTATCGACTTTTCGGAAATTTTCGTTTTTTCGGAACGTCTGTTCTGCTCATTTCAAAGTGTCTAACTATTCGTTTTGACGTAAACTACTATGGTTTACTTTTTTTATACTTCAAAAATTTATTATAAAAAAATATATAGTTTGTTTTTCGGATCCGATAATTCATTCTGTCGATACGATAATTCTGGCAATTCTATCGTGTTTTTTTTTTATTAAATAAAGATCCTTTTTTTCTTATGAATATATATTTCACAACTTTATTTAATCATATTAAAATGGTATGAAAGGAACAAAAAAAATGAACAAAAAGATTTAAAAAATGCTAAACTGACCCGAATGGTCTGACTTTAAAAATATAAACCAGAACAAAAAAGGTTTTAAAACGGAAAAATAGTTGATCAAAATGATCTGAAACGAAAAAAAGAAACAAATTAAATTGTTTAAAACAGACAAAAAAAAAAAATTAACCCTTTCGCTGCTGAGGCATTTCATTGCTTCCCTTCACGCCTGTGTGCGGCACTGCGGTCTGCTGCTGAGCTAATTTTTAACAGTTTCGCTCCTCTTGTTTAAACGCGTTTTGAAACCTTATTTTATAATATGACCCAGACATGTTATATATCGTTCTTGTCGGCAGATGATTCATAATATATCATTACCATATGTATGCGTCATGTCCTGTCTGTATATTATAACAAAAAATGCAATAAAATTAGAATTTTCAATGTTTGTTTTACAAGGTGTAAAGTGTTTTTTTTCACATTTTAACATGAGTGTTTGCGGTTATATTTTATGAGTTGCGTTTGTTAAAAAAAATTGAAATGGGGACTTGTTATATTTTTTTGGGTGAAAATTACACTAACAAACGCACTCCATACAAAAATCCTTAGTGCAGCATCATTGTTCACATTATAATTGAAATGGGAACAATATTGCTGCATTAACAAAACAAAACACCTGTTTATTTTTTTTTATATTTTATTATATTTTAATTTTTTATAATTTTTAACATTGTCTTGTTTGTTATCGTTGGTAAGGCCATGCTCTGGTCGATCCATAGATACCAAACATTAACCAACCGATAGGGGGTTCCAATGAACCCCCTATCTCCACCATTGGTCGCAGTTAGGGGTTAACTCCAGAACTGACGTCATTGTGACGAGGTCTTGGGACTGTCGGCAGCTGCCGTTCCCCCACGCTGTTGTCTTCCTGCAAAGACGTGACCCTGTTGGCGGGCAGCGTCTTAGCGGGCAGCGGTGGGAGAGAGAGAGCTCATAGCTGGGAGGAGGTGTTGCGTGAAGCTGCAAACAGGGACAAATAAACTAGACCTGAGCCGCACTGAGGATCTTTGGGTTGTGTCGGAGAAGACTTCACGCAGTGCTGCCATCAATATTTTTTGATAAATTCTTGGTTATACAATGAATGTGACTGTGGACAAAAATCCATGTTGTTGTGACATCGCCTAAGCTTAACAAAACCATGCCACGGTAATCAAATCTCAAGGCAGTACAACAAGGTTGTGTTAGTGTGTGACATTTTTTGGCCAGTCAGGAAGTGTAGAATGTGCACAGTCACATTCATGGCCACAAATAATTTTATGTACATATAATTTTAACAGTGTGGAAACCAAGCAATACATATTAACTTATTAAGTAAGGAAAAGCAACGCACACAAACAGGAAAATATAGAAAAAATATTAAATTTATTTACAACATGATGCCACATGGCATTGGCAAAATGCCCAACAGGGGCACAAACATAGGGGAGGAGGAGGCTTGTCTCTCTCTACTGCCGCTCCAGGATTTCAACGGCGTTGTTAATATGCTGCCTGAATTCCTGGAGCAACTCCTGTATGGCATCGAGGTTGCTGCCAGCCAGGCGTAGCTCGCCGATCGCCATCCTGACGCTGGACCTGTCAGTGTCCGGTCTGGCTTCTCCTTCTATATATCCAATAAATGAGAGAAGGAAAATACAGTAAGTAAAGCAGGTTTCTATTTTTGACTGAAAGTCTTGAAAAAATATAACAGTAGTAAATACCAGTGCTGGCGGCCTCCTGAGGCTCTGACTCCTCCGACTCCTCCTCCTCCTCCACCACCGTCAGCATCTCTTCCGGTGCTATATCTAAGAAATTAAAGAAATAAAAAATACAGTAAACAACAAAACTGATGTATTTTGCATCGACTTTTGTTCAAAAATAAAACACGTAACACGTAAATAATGCAGACTGGAAAAAATGGTATATCTATACAATATATTGCCGAACGTATTGCAACACCCCTCCACTACCCACTAGCACTACCAGCTTGACCCTCCACTACTCCCATCTCATAGTTCTAAAGTCACAAAATATTTATTTATTTCCCCTGCACATAGACATATATTACCGTTCAATTATATATTTTTTTCAGAAGTAAACATTACGTTTATTCAATAAAAACTATTATTTGTGTTGTGTGCATACAAAACGCATTGTGCTGACTGCTTTTAGTTATTTTATAGATGGCCTCAGTCTCAGTTTCACATTCAGTTTCTGCTAATAAAACTGTGGATATAGGAGAAACAACAGAAATCCGCCATTTTGTTTTGAAATTTGCATCTAAAGCGTTCAATGACACTGCTGTAGCAAACTGAATTGCTGCGCTGCAACAATTCAGCAGCTGCTGAGGACGTATTGAACGTGGCTCTGTTTGGATGCACTTTCAGAACAACTACATGTCCCATCCTACCACTTAGCAGAGACGCAGAGATTTTTGTTGATGCGCAGGTGGGAGCCAATATTGGGCAAGCTGTGGGTCATCTCGTATGCATCACTCAATCACAACAACCTCCCCCCAGCACACTACAGTACACAGTGCCAAAAGAAATCCAGCATTGTAATTTCATCTACATACATCAAATATCACAATTTTCACGACTACGTAAAATCACAAAAAAGAAGAGCTATGGCAAAAATGCATGTATGACGAGTCGTGAAAACGCAAAGCTATACACAATCACATTGCATGAAAAAAAGGACTAGATAAATCAACGTATTTCTGTGCACATTAGCACATGAAAGCACATTATTATTATTATACAGGATTTATATAGCACCAACAGTTTGCGCAGCGCTTTACAATATAACATGACACTTACGTTTGGCTATGACGCGACGGATGTGCCTCAGCTGCTCCTGCTCGCGTGCCTTCAGATCGGACCAGCGTTTTCGGAGCTGGTCCTTCGTCTGGCCTTTCCCAAACAACTCCAGGATGGTGGTTCGGAGCTTGTCAAGGATACGGTCCTTGCGTGAATTATTATTTCTGCTGTAAGGGCCCTTATGGCAGTCGTAATCTTTTTTATCAAAGATGCGGACCAGCTCCAACATCTCCTCAAATGCCATGTTGCTGGCCCGCTTCTTCCTGGGTGGTGTCTCTGGGGTGGAAGCAGAGGAGGACGAGGAGGTGTCCGAATGGGACTCTGTCTCGTCTTTCAGCCATGTTAAATTATAAATAATTTCAATTTCTTTGGCCTGTCAAAAAATTGTCAACTGGCTCAATAAAGTGACGACATCCGCGCGCGCGCATGCACGACCCGCGGACGAATCGGATCCGACTACGACAGAATTATCATAGCGACAGAATTATCGGATCATTGGAAACAAGAAACAAGTGATACACATTTACAAATACAAAATTTACAGAATCAGCGATATAACCGATAATAGTTAAATATACGATGTCCAGAATTACCGAAATGGAACTGAAATCATGAATAGAGCGAAAATAAATTTCGATTTGACACATTTCAAGTCCATTCGCAAACTCCGAAAAAAAATTGTTTCAGCTCGGAAAACTTTTAGGATCTGCCTGTTTTCGGGTCCGATCCGATTCGGAAAAAAATCGGCCAAATCCGAAGACACGAATCGGGAAATTTCGTGAAAATTCTGAAATTCCGAAACCCGAAACGCACATCCCTACTGTGAACAAGATAAACAAAATCTGAATAATGTCAGTCACAAGCAATGCTGCGAACTCAAGCAAACAGTGCTAAATTCTGCAATTGCCAGAGGTTGCACAATAATCGCTATGCCCTCATTAATAGGGGCAAGGGACATTAATCAACAACGGTAAGTAACCATAACACAATCCTTGCTTCTCAACATGTTTCGCCGCCTAAGCAACTGCGGCTTATTCAAGTGACCCGACTACCTTCCCCTCCTTAAATACGCGGGACCCAATTACTGTACCGAGGATTAGTTTTGTGCTCACACCCACTTGGTGTCTGACGTCATTGGGTCCACCTCTGCTCTAGGATTCCCCTCCTGTGTCCCGTGGGGATTCACACTACTCTCTAGAATGGGCTGGCGTTACAGGATGACGACATTGTGTAAACACCACATGAACGGCGGCTTCACTGTAGCTAAGGAACGATTAGCACTTAGCAAACGTATGGGATGAGGCGACTTGCTCTAAGGCAAAGCCAATAAAACCTATCGTATAGGTATAGTATAGTATATGCACATTGGCTCTTCAAAATAATGGTATAGCTGGCCTATAATTATCGCTGATACAAGATAATTTAGCATATGCTGAAAATACAAAAGACCTATCTACAAGGATTAATTCCATAGTAGGGTATGTGGTTAGATAATTCTCAACTTCATGCTGATTTGGACTAAGCAACCATAAATGACCAAAATTGTCCTGAACAGTGGTGCCTCTAAAGGATCGATAATAATTATTACGCCATACATTGCCCAAGGCGGACACGTAGTTAGTATCGCATAACTAGCCCAGAGCAGCTTCCCCCAAAAAGGGGGGCTGAAGCTCATTCAACGCTTGATACTATGAAAAAGCGATGCACGTAATGTACAGAAAAAAAAATTAAAGTAAAAAATATACACAGCGCATCAAATATTGTGTCAAGTGTTGACCGTATAATTCTTAGATTCATTGCCATGGTTGTCCACTCCATAGTAATTGCGAAAACGGGTTGAAGTATTTATTCCCGTATTGTTATCAGGGGAGAATTAACCACGGATAGTAAGCATAATCTAAACAACCAGCAGTGCAACCTCGCGTGGCCTCGTTCAGAATTAGATGAACAGTTAAACAACCATGACTAACTATCATAATCGCAACTAATAGCAATAAGGGCACAACGAAAGGCATATGTACCTGAATTAACCTGTAAGAGCTCCACTACGCTTTAGGGGCTACAAACTAAATAGTGATACATAGGAAAGGAAGGGAGCAGAGGTATTGAAGACGCAGTATTGTGTAGGTGATGATAATGACATCCAATTGCAAAATGTAAACTCAATTAACATGAAGGGAACAAGGGAACCAGGGTCAAAGAAGGCTGAAATAGATAATGAAAATAAAAATAATAACGGTATTTTTAGTAATCTGAAATAAAAGGAGCGAAGGTAAATCCCTCATTTAAACCTCCAGGGTACAATGTATGTAATTCGTAAATCAAAACACCTCTCTACGGGGTAATCGTAAATCAAAGTTCCCACGGCGTGGACCCACTATTACTTGTTCAATTACTTGCAAACTCAAGACATCGGCGTTCCCACCATGTTCAGATTTAAGGTGTCGTGCTACTGGAGTGTCACGAATATACCTAACAGATCTAGCATGTTCAAGTATCCGTAATCGTAGAGGTCGAATGGTTTTACCCACATAGTTTTTCCCGCATGTGCATGTCATTAAATAGACAACACATTTAGAGCTGCAATTAAAGAATTGTTTTGCTCTATATTCTTTCCCATCAGGATTAGACCAGACTCCATTGCTATGTATGATGTATTTACAAGCCTTGCAGCGGCCGCATCTGTTAGTCCCTTTTAATGTCATACTCAATCATGTTTGTTGAGAGGGCTTTGATAAATGACTCTTAACTAACTGGTCTCACAAATTTAGGCATCTTCTTGATGTAAACAAGGATTCATCAGTGAGTATCTTTGCATGATGACAATCTTGCTTCAAAATGGGCCAGTATCTATTACAAATTTCTTGCACAGTATCCCAACCTGCATCAAAATTGCCAAGGAGTCTCATCTTTTGTTGTTCCATATTAGGGGTCAGATCTTTGTCCTTCAACAGAGCTGATCTCTCTGTTGATAGTAAGCACTCTTCAAGACTTTGTGCGGGTAACCCTTCTCACGGAACATCTTGCGTAAATCTCAAGTATTGATCGACTGGGATGCCTCTTTTCAGAGGTACGGGGTGAAAACTTTTCCTATTAAGGAAGCTATTTGTAGCAGTAGATTTGCGAAACAGGGTGGTACTCAATGAGCCATTCTCCTCTTTGGCAATAGTGAAGTCTAGAAAATTAAGGGATTGATCATGTGCTTCCTTCGTAAATTTCAAATTGAGGTTATTCACATTCAACTTCTAAATGAACAGATCGAACATTTCCCTGGTGCCTGACCAAATTAGGAAAACATCATTGATGTAGCTTTTCCATATCTTGATATATGGAAGGAACTCCGCCATGCCAACGTCAAATACAGTGTGTTTTTCCCACCAGCCCAAAAATAAATTTGCGTAAGCTTGTGCCATTGGTGTTCCCATTGTTGTTCCAGTAGACTGTTTGTAAAAGGTACAATCAAAAATAAAATAATCGTGCGTCAAATGCCTCCACGTCAATACTACATAGGAGGCTATCAGATGATATCTGTAATGTTGTTAAAAATGCAAGCATCTCTTTTGAGTCTTTAATGTACGAGGGTATGTATAGAAGATGATACATCAGATCATGAGGGTTCCTCCGATGTAGATATATCAGATCATACCAGATCAGTTCGACCAAGAAACCGTATTATGAAAAAATCTGTCTCTTTTTTAGAGCAAAGTCCAGGGTGGAACACGAAGTCCCTTACAGGAGTCAGAGACTTGCCAAAGGGAGAAAAATGCAATACTAACTACGAGTCCACCTTGGGCAATGTATGGCATAATAATTATTATCGATCCTTTAGAGGCACCACTGCTCAGGACAATTTTGGTCATTTATGGTTGCTTGGTCCAAATCAGCATGAAGTTGAGAATTATCTAACCACATACCCTACTATGGAATTAATCCTTGTAGATAGGTCTTTTGTTTTTTCAGCATATGCTAAATTATCTTGTATCAGCGATAATTATAGGCCAGCTATACCATTATTTTGAAGAGCCAATGTGCATATACTATACTATACCTATACGATAGGTTTTATTGGCTTTGCCTTAGCAAACGTATGGGATGAGGCGACTTGCTCTAAGTGCTAATCGTTCCTTAGCAACAGTGAAGCCGCCGTTCATGTGGTGTAATTGGGTCCCGCGTATTTAAGGAGGGGAAGGTAGTCGGGTTTCGTCTCTTGAAAAAGCCGCAGTTGCTTAGGCGGCGAAACATGTTGAGAAGCAACACAATCGATTGTGTTGTGGTTACCTACCGTTGTTGATTAATGTCCCTTGCCCCTATTAATGAGGGCGTAGCAATTATTGTGCAACCTCTGGCAATTGCAGAATTTAGCACTGGTTGCTTGAGTTAGCAGCATTGTTTGTGACTGACATTATTCAGATTTTGTTAATCTTGTTCACAGTTGATATCCCCAATGAGGAGTAAGGTATTTTTATAGACCTATGTTATGGTTACCACTTTAATTATTGCTCTTTGCCCCTACCAATGAGGGCGTAGTGGTCATTGTGCAACCTTCAATACTGTGGAATTTAGCACTGCTGTCTAAAACAGTAGCATTGTTTTGGATCTAAATCTGGTTATCTTTATTCACAACTGATATCCCTAATTGCTTATTTGTTCATCATAATCCACTGATGTGGATATGCTGCATCCATTAGAGCAATAAATCACTCTGCTCTTTATTGCACTAAGGACATTGTATTTGCCAGTCTCTGGAATAATCGGTGATTGCACCACACATGTGAAAGATCTGGCAACCATTCCACGGTTAGGTTAGTCATCCCTAAATCGGGTGATATGTATGTTTCCATTTTTCAATACACATGTTTTTTTAGCTGTCGGTTGTTTTGTTCTATGTACACCAGATAAAGTTATTAGGTAGCTGGTGTCTACCAATTGTTTTTTCATAATGGAAAGTACTTTACCGATTTATTGCTTTATTTCCCCTTTAAGTACATCTCTTCAATTTAGTATTGTACATATAACAATACAAAAGCTAACACTAATGCAATATCTGTTTTATCTAGTACCCAATGTAGTGCTGTTCTGAGTGTTGATGCCAACATTGAGTTTTTTAACCGGTTGATATATTTACACTATATTATGATAGTCATTGTAACAGATTCATATTACCTTGAATTCTAACAAAGCCATACTTTGTTTTCCTTAATCTTCCTGTTGCTTACCCTGTCTTCCTATTGTCCTGTGGTGTTACCTTTGTCATAAACAATGACAACAAAAATGGAAACATTAACCTCACTAATGTTCATGAAAGATTTCAGGGATGCGAAAAGTGTCTAAATTGTAAAAAAATTAAAGGATTTCTGGACAAAAGAAGGAAATAAAAAATATAAAATCAGTGAGTTATTTACATCTTTTATGAACAATATAATGAATCTTCTCATATGCCCTTGTAGTCTTTATTATGTTGGGAGAGAGGTGTCCAATATATAAAAGAATGCAAGGACATTTAAGAAGTATTAAAACATGCTCTGAAAAATATTGTATGGTGAAGATGAAATAAAATGATTACAGTGATTGAGGTTGAAGTTGGATAGTATATCTCTATAATGACTTCATATATAGACACTGTGACACCTTTTGATCTCAGATGTTATTGTGAACTGTGTCTCTCTCTCCAGTGAATAATGAACCCTCATGATTTTGCTACATTGTATCTTAGGTCAACCACAGCAGAGGGCCAAATGGAGTGAGTAACCCTTTTGAGAGCAAGAATTGCGGTACAAAATTATATAATTTTGGAAATAATGTGATGGTCAAAATTTTTAAATTCATGTATAAATATTAATGTCTATGCAATTTAATGATGCACAATCAAGATTTAAAAAATAATTTGTTTATTAATTTATAAAAATAAATTTGTACAATATGAACAGTATAGGTGGAACTTCTTACCCATGCCTATTCCAACTTGGCATTCTCTGCGGTGAAAACTACCAGCAACTTCTACTTCTTCCAGCACTACCATACTGGTAGTGTCAAAAAAAATATCAAACTGTGTTTGGGAACAGGATATACTACCCAGAATTCGCAACAACTATTAACCAGACACTACATGAAGTGGGGAAAAATAGGGAATTAATATATACAAAACTGTACCTTTTTATAAATCTTTTTTTCTTCTTTTACAAATAGACCAGATAAACATTTGGTAAACAGTAGGGTGGACTTAGTGAGTAAAAATTTAAATTAGACACACTGCACCTGCATCCAATGGAGCTGCCCGTACCACCTTGATATCCACCTTATCAAAGTAAAAAAACATACACAAATGGTGGTATTGCGCTAAATTAATTACATATGCATTGCATAAGCAGACATATATAAATTGATACTTAAATTCGTGTAGGATCCGCACTCCAAAATCGGGGGATAGTCACTTATATTCCTCACTGATCTCTTCCAATTACAAAAATTGGCTGCAAGTATGCGAGTGTCCCATCGATCAGGAGACAATCTTGTATAAAACCACTTGTCCAACGCTCAGAAAGTCCGGTGTCCACAAGGGTATGAAATAGGAAGAAAAGAGCATGTGATAGTGCTTATAACTTTTTATTAAAGCAGCAACCTGCTAGACATTATTATACGTACATAGTATTATGGGGCTGTTGATACAATCTCACCCATATGACGCATTTCGTCCCGCCCATGGGACTTCAGAGCAAAAGCGATATTGGTAAATATATATAAAAAAATCATTATCAAAAGCCATATCATATAAAAAAGTACATATATATATTAGAAAATTACATAAATAAAAAATATATACTTAGTAAAAAAAAACATTCTTATCAGAAAAGACCAACATCGTGTACTTTTTTTATATGATGTGGCTTTTTGATAAGAATGATTTTTTTTATATATATATATTTACCAATATCGCTTTTTATATATATATATTTACCAATATCGGTTTCAATAGGTTTTGGGATTTTAGTATTTTAACCCTTTCGCTAATGAGGCTTTTCCCGCCTCTGTGCTGAGGTCATTTTTACCGGTTTTGCTCATCATGTTTAAACGTGTTTTTAAGGCTTATTTTAGTATATGACCCAGACATATTATATATCGTTCTTTCCGTCAGACTCAGTAGATTCATAATATGTCATTATTATATGTATACGTTATGTCATGTCTGTATATTATAACACAAAATGCAATAAAATATGTATTTTCAATAATTTACAACGTGTAAAGTGTTTTTTTTCACATTTTAACATGCGAGCAATTGCGGTTATATTTTGTATGGGGTGCGCTTGTTAAAAAAATTAGAGATGGGGTCTCGTTACATTTTTTTTGGGGGAAAATTACGCGATTTTTAACAAACGCACCGCATACAAAAATCGTTAGTGCAGCATCATTGTTCACATTATAATTGCAATGGGAACAATATTGCTACACTAACAAACCAAAAAAAAGAAACAAAAATTGTTTATTTTTTTTTTTATAATTTTTTTTAAAATATATTTTTATTTTTAATTTTTATTTTTTTTAAAAACTTTTTTCACATTCAAGTTTGGTATTGTTGGAACGGCCATGCTCTGGCCGATCCAACCATACCAAACATTAACCCCTAACTGCCACGGGTCGGGAGATAGGGAGTTCATTGGAACTCCCTATCTCCACAGTTGGTGGCAGTTAGGGGTTAACTCTAGGACTGGCGTCATCGTGCTACGCACGATGACGCCAGTCCTCAGGGGGAGTTCCCGGAGGCTTGGCCGACATCCAAGATGTCGGCCAGCTCCGGGAAAGGATCGCGATCCAGCTTCCCAGGAGTTAATGCCAGGTACCATTTGGAAGGGCAGGCTATGCCCTTCCAAATGATGCCTGGGTTAACCCCCGCAGAGCCGCCGATCGGGAGGGAGAGAGGTCCGAAGGACCTCCCCCCCTCCCTTTCAGGCGCCTCCTCCGCACATGCGGGGGGGGCGCCTGAATTAGGTGTCATCGCGCTGCCGCGATGACACCTAATTCTGGCGGCTGCGGTCCCGGATGCGCGGCTGACATCGAGGATGTCAGCCCGCACCGGGGGGGCCAGCGATCGGCCGGAATCCGGCCGAACGCTGACCCCAATGGGAGGACGCGCTCAGCGCGTCCTCCGCACAGCAGCGGGAATGCGGAGGACGCGCTGAGCGCGTCCTCCGCATTGAAAGGGTTAATCATTTTTAAAAGAGCTTTTTTATAAAAGCTTTACATTAAGTTCTTTGTTATACACATGGGTAGACATGAGAAGTCTTTTAATTGTGGTATACACCTAGAGATGTGTGGTTTTAAACGATGAACGTATTTAATTGATTTAAACAATTAACATGTATTTCCCAGCAAACCAATGTTTAACAATCTAGATCTTAGATATATATATATATATATATGCTACATGGATCAACAAAAGATGAGCTATCACTTATTCTATTTCTAGAATGATAAAACTTAGTGAATCCTCCCCATAGATCGAGAATTAAGCTTCTAATCTTCTGCTTTTTATATTGTAGTTATATAATTCCTTGCTTATTAATTTCAATCACAGTAACTTCCGAATGCAATATATATAGTGCCAATGGGCACACATTTTTAATGTATTTTGAATAAATTATCGATTTTAGACCCTTTTTCACCTAAGTCCTGGAGTGAGTCCTATCTTGATGACCTGTGTACCATATTTTGGAATTTTTTGCACCCAGGCAACACCATTACATTGTGGATTATGCAGGTTACCACCGGTTTTTGCATATATATATATATATATATATAACAGTCCACCTTCTCAGCACTTACGCTCTGGAAATGTCTTTGTCGGGCGCCATGGTGCAAAAAATCCTCAGATATGTAGTATAGCAGCCAAGTAAGGAGCACTCACGGACTTATAAAAAATAAAATAAACTCTTTATTCGGATGTCATTAAAAAAACGACGTTTCGGCTCAAACAAGAGCCTTTATAGCAAATAAGCAATAAACACTCACCAACCAAGTGCCGCACTACCTCGGACCGTGTCCACCCAGAACCCGGAAGCGGCGTGTCCGTGTCGGCTCTGCGCGCGCTAAGAAACGTAATGACGTATACCTTAGTGTTAACGTTCGGTTGTCATGGCAAACTGACACAATCTAGGATGCGGCTGAGCAATGGGGGGCTTACTGACTACGAGCGGACTAGATCTAGATGCTAAACTCTGTAATCCCTCTGTAGGGGATACAAACGCATAACAAATACAATGGGCATCAATGTAAGAAAACAAACAAATACTGAGAAGTGGAATGAGCTGCTGTGAAATGTATGAATACTATATGTGCCAGAGTGTACTATACGACATGATGATAGTGCTTTTTTTACATTACACCCACAGTCCACTATGTGAGAGAAATGAAAAAATGTCTGATGTAAATAAAAATCCAATAATAAAATGGAATGATAAGTAAATACTCATGTGAAAAATACTCAATATGTAAGTGAGGAATATATGTGGTATATGCTGCAAAAAATGTATGTATAGTGTGGTGCCACAAGATGTATAAGCACTGAAGCTGTGATGGTGTATGAGTAGTAAATCTAGTGAAAAAAAAACGGGAGAATGTATGAATCAATAACGAGTTGTATCTAAACAACTGGACGCTGTGAGGGTGAGCTATAAGCACTCATGTGTAGAACCTGGAGGGAAGGTATGATGCTGGAAAAAATGTGCCTGGTGTTCTTCCAGGAGATCCGGTGAAACCATTTCAGAATAGGATTCTAGCCATGATACAAATAGGCCTTCAAGCTGGTTATATCGATGAGAGCATGGGTAAATATCTAGAGGTTACACAGCCAAAAATACCAATTCTTTACACCATTCCCAAGTTGCATAAGAATCCCAGACAACCCCCCGGACGTCCGATAGTGTCGGCCCGGGGTGGATTATTGGAACCACTTGGGAAATATATTGATGGTTGTTGTAAGGAGTCCGTCATGCGATTGCCTACTTGCTTGAAAGACACTATGGACTTCTTGGAGTCCATTAGACCCATCGTAATACCAGATGAAATGGTCATACTAGCTACCCTTGATGTCAAGAACCTGTATACGGTCATCCCACATGGACAGGGTATCGATTGTCTCACACGCACCATGGCGTCATCCATATTCTACACTGGTCCACCGGTTGAATATCTGGCAGAGTTACTTCGCATCACATTGGAGTGCAATTATTTCAAATTTGAGAAGCATTTTTATCTCCAACTAGCAGGAATGGCTATGGGTGCAGCCATGGCGCCATCCTATGCCAATGCTTTCATGTACAATTTAGAATCTGAACACATCTTGGCACTGTTTGGAGACAAAATCTTATCATACTCTCGCTTTGTTGACGATATTTTTTTGATTTGGAGGGGTTCCATAGATTCTTTTGATGCAATGCTTAGGCACATTAATGCTTTACCAACATCTATAAAAATTACCAGTAATACACAGCCTGACAAAATCAGTTTCTTAGATGTTGAGGTTAAGGAAGGGAACAAGTTGGGTTATACACTGTATCGAAAAGAGACGGATAGAAACTCGCTACTTTTAGCCAACAGTTTCCATCCCAAACATCTGAAAGATTCCCTTCCTATTTCTCAGTTCCTAAGAGTTCTGCGCTATAACTCCAACCCACAGAAACGTGAATTCCAGGTTATTGAAATGACTAGCAAGTTTTTACAATGAGGGTACTCCAAGAAAACCCTACAGACAGCATTGCACAAAGCGAGAGTTACATTTTTACACTCAGGCAACAAAAAGCTGCTGCTTGGTTCCAGGATTGTGTTACCCATCACACATCACACTGATGGGATCAAAATGGCCAAACACATTCGGAAACATTGGCACATGTTTCAATATGATCGTACCCTTCCCGCTCAGTTTCATGAGAAACCCTTAATAAGTTTTTGACGCACCAAGAATCTGAAGGACATCTTAGTCAAGACAGATCCAGTTTCTTCATATAGCTCTCCTCCTCCAATACAGAAGAAAGGTTGCTTTCGGTGTTTGGATTGTGTCACTTGTAGACACATGACACCAGGCTCTACATTTGCACACCCCTCCACCGGTAAAAGGTTTACCATCAGATTTCGCATCTCCTGCCTCACTCAATATGTGATCTACCTTATCACTTGCCCATGTGGCTTATCCTACGTTGGCAAGACGGACCTGACCTTACAGGATCGGATCAGAGGTCACAGGTTGGCCATTAACACTGCGTACCGGGACGGACACACGGAGAAACCGGTGGCCAAATATTTTTTGGCACAACGCCATCCTCTCCCCTCGCTTAGATTTATAGCGATTGATCATGTACCAGCTCCTTACAGAGGTGGTGATTGCTCGCAGTTATTACTGGCTCCTCATGGACTCAATGAATATATTTCTTTTACATCCTTTTTGTACAATTGTTAATTTTTCATGCCTTTTTTCTTTTTAGTAAGGAATAGCGCTGCTATACACAACTTCTTTATTATCATTCTTATTCATCCATTTTTTCATATATTTCTTCTTATTTTGTTATTCTTTCTTCATTCTTTTCATCTTTTTATTTCTTATTCATCTTTCAGTTCTCATATTTTTGATTTTGTCCATTTCATTTTATTTTATTTATTTTTTCCAGTTTATTATTTTTTATTATTATTTTTTAATGTTTTCATGGTTTTAATTAATTTTTCCCATTTTTTTTCACTTTTTTCTTCTCTTTCTATTTTTCCCTTTTTCTCCCTTTTTTTTCCTTTTGCTGTGTTATATATTTTTGTTCAACTTAAGTTCATCTTAGTGTTTGTTCACCAGTTTCACACTTTTGCTTTTTGTTAGATGTTCACACATGTCACAACCTTTTTAGTTTGTCTTTTTACACCACCTTTACATTCACATTATGTCCTTCAGCCCCCTAAGGGTTATATAGAACACCAGGCACATTTTTTCCAGCATCATACCTTCCCTCCAGGTTCTACACGAGTGCTTATAGCTCACCCTCACAGCGTCCAGTTGTTTAGATACAACTCGTTTTTTTTCACTAGACTTACTTCTTATACACCCATCACAGCTTCAGTGCTTATACATCTTGTGGCACCACACTACACATACATTTTTTGCAGCATATACCACATATATTCCTAACATACATATTGAGTATTTTTCACATGGGTATTTACTTTTTACATTTTATTATTGGGGACTTTTATTTACATCAAACATTTTTTCATTTCTCTCACATAGTGTTTTTTTTACATTACACCCACAGTCCACTATCATCACGTCGTCTAGTACACTCTGGCACATATAGTATTCATACATTTCACGGCAGCTCATTCCACTTCTCAGTATTTGTTTGTTTTCTTACATTGATGCTCATTGTATTTGTTATGCGTTTGTATCCCCTACAGAGGGATTACAGAGTTTAGCATCTAGATCTAGTCCGCTCGTAGTCAGTAAGCCCCCCATTGCTCAGTCGCATCCTAGATTGTGTCAGTTTGCCAATGACAACCGAACGTTAACACTAAGGTATATGTCATTACGTTTCTTAGCGCGCGCAGAGCCGACACGGACACGCCGCTTCCGGGTGGACAAGGTCGGAGGTAGTGCGGTGTTCTGGCACATGTGGGAACCTCTCATATGTGGGGACCGGCGCACTTCCGGTGACGTTTCAGCCGCTCACATCAAGGAACGACCAGCAATGCGCATGCGTACCGCCGATTGGATACCCCAGCTCTCATGCAGGCACACGCAAGCTGCTTGCAGAGCACAGCTGTATGAGGTCCTGCAAGGGCGATACAGTGTTTGTCCTGCCATCTGCTGATATTTTCAGCAAATAACAGGAAGCAGTCCCTGTGAAGTTCTGATTGATATATACCCTGTGTCTCCCCAGCCCCAAGTACAATTACAGATGGCTGTAATCGCAGCGAGTGCGTCTCCGACGAATCGGCGGTACGCGCGTGCATGCGCATTGCTGGTTCTCCCCTGATGTGAGCGGCTGAAACGTCACCGGAAGTGCGCCGGTCCCCACATATGAGAGGTTCCCACATGTGCCAGAACAGCGGCACTTGGTTGGTGAGTGTTTATTGCTATAAAAGTACAGGTTGTTGTTATTGTTCTTATCCTTGATAAAGGCTCTTGTTTGAGCCGAAACGTCGTTTTTTTAATGACATCCCAATAAAGAGTTTATTTTATTTTTTATAAGTCCGTGAGTGCTCCTTACTTGGCTGATATACAAAGATATATATATATATATCTCACTTTGCAACAATTTCTTTAGGATAAATCCTTATATCCGATTCTTCTTCATATCTCTATCTGCAGATTTAGAAATATTTTGAAGACTCTGGATCTAACAGTAATCTGAGATATCTCAGTCTATCTGTTGCAAAAAAATACTCTATAAAATTACATTATTTAATTTTGCTTTCTCATACATTACCTGTCCAATCTGGATCCAATGAGTTACAGCCTTTGAATATTCTTTATGTAATATATTGTTTTTGGAATATGTGAAAATTATCAATGTCAGATAATCAATGCATGGGAGTTAGAGGTGTGGACCTGAATGTATTGGGTGTTGGAATGATCTGCAATCTGACTCAATGCATGATTGTGTCTTGGGATGATCTTAAGTGCATTGTTCTGGAATGGTCTGAATGTCAATGCATTATCGTGTCCTGGAATGATCTGAATGCCTTGGGACGAACAGTACAGCTCCAATTATAGTCAGACGTCACTGACACTCTACCCCTTTCATTTAAATATTTTTCTCTATATTAATATAATATTTACTATGCCTCAAGAGGGCAGTGTTGCTCTTCAAATTACTTCAATGTACTTCCAGCCAGGTCATCCCTGCAGCAAGACTCCGCTCCGTGTCTTTGTTGTTTTGATCCCAAAGTGGATTTTGTTTCTGGGGGAGCATAAATAAAGGCCCACCAGTCTACCTCATGTTTGACAAGCAGCATGAGCAGGTATGGTTTGCTATGTAGCAGCCTGTGGTTTCATTTTGGTTAGGACTCGCCCTTATAGAGGTGCCTTGACGCTGTCGGGCAAGCTAGTCTTATAATGGCCATTGATAAGAAACCAAACCTCTAATTGTGTTTAGTTTCACACGGTATAATTGGAGTAAGCACAGATGACATTTTTTTCTTTATAATATTTACTATGCCTCAAGAGGGCAGTGTTGCTCTTCAAATTAATTCCACAATTAATTTTAATATATATCTTATCTCAGGTCAAAGATCAATCTTTTTTAACAAAGACCCTATATTCAATCCTAGACTTTGGGTCTCTGTCAAAATTAAATTAATATCTCCACTCCTCTCAAAATATTTACTAAGTAAATTCCTTTCTAGTTAAAAATCAACAGAAATTCAATTCTTCAGTAATTCTACCGTTTACCAGTTATACTCTACAAATATTTGGAACATCTATTTCCTACTGTAAATATAATATATATTGATTATAAAGAATATATTTCATAAATATAATTATACACTTGCAAAGAGATTTTAAATTTGTTCCTATACCCAAAAAGAAAATATCTTTTTTTTTACGGACTTGTTAAAACAAACCAATAAATTTAAATATGACATGTCTGGCACTTAGCTCAGCATTATATCATATAAAGACATTTTATCGTCTATAACATCATGTCTGGCGTAACTCTTAAAAAAAAAAATATCTGTCCATTTCTAAAACTAGGGAAAATTGAAAAAGAAAGACTTTACATTAAAACAAGATGACTACAGGCATCCATTTTAATTTTTCCATTATAATATACCCGACAAGCCCCATAATACTATGTACGTATAATCATGTCTAGCAGGTTGCTGCTTTAATAAAAAGTAATAAGCCCTATCACATGTTCTTTTCTTCCTATGACATACATCTGAAAGAGGAAGGCTATTTCATACCCTTGTGGACACCGGACTTTGAGTGTTGGACAAGTTTTTTTTTACAAGATGGTCTCCTGATCGATGGGACACTCGCATACTTGAAGCCGATTTTCGTAATTGGAAGAGATCAGTGAGGAATATAAGTAACAATCCCCCGATTTTGGAGTGCGGATCCTACACGAATTTAAGTATCAATTTATATATGTCTGCTTATGCAATGCATATGTAATTAATTTAGCGCAATACCACCTTTTGTAAAAATTAAACTATAGCTAATTAAACTAAGGATTAAAATAACTCCCTTTGAAAGTCGTCCCTCAGAGACACCTTGAGAAGAAATTGACAACATAACTAAAGAGTTACTGGAAATAACAAAAGGTCAATAGTCTGCAGGTATGAAACGAAGCATTCAAAAAAGAGATCTTAGCCTGGAGATCATTGTGGGATTACCAGCCTATTGTAGAACATCACTAAAATAACAAAATGAAATACATTAAAAATTGGCCAAGGGGAATTGCTTATTCTTTAACTATTCTGAATAACTGTTTTATAAAATTCAAATGTATACATTCCATGAAATGCTTAATTTATTATTACTAATATTCTTAATCTTTATAAAGCGCCAGCATATTCCGCAGCGCTGTACAATAGGCACAGTATAGACAGGGTTACAATACATTGAACAACATTTCAACATTTGACAAATCAGTACAGGAGGAGATGAGGGCCCTATTCAAGTAGGAACTCACAATCCACAATCTAGAAGGGGTTGGGGTTGGAAACAGGAGGAGAGGACTGCTTGTGTCAGTGAGTCGGGTGGTAGGCTTCCCTAAATAGGAATGTTTTAAGGAGCATTTGAAGGAAGGGAAACTAGGGGAAAGTCTTACTGTACAAGGGTGAGCGTTCCAGAGAATGGGGCTGCGCGTGAAAAATCCTGCAGTCTATCATGGGAAGAGGTGATACGGGGAGAAGCTAGGCACAGGTCACTGTTTGACCTTAGGGAGCGGGCTGGGGTGTATTTGGTGATCAGTGCGGACAGGTAGTGGGGAGCTGAGTTATTGAGAGATTTGTAGGTCAGGATAAGGATTTTGAATTTAATTCTGCAGTGGATGGGTGTCACGGGGGTCCCGGGCAGATGCCAGGGAAGGCCCTTCATTGCACATATATTTGAGCCCTTGAGGCAGGTTTGTTTCATAATGTTTAATCCAGCACACACTAACATAAACGGAAACAGAGCTAGAGTTTTGGCACATACTGTACAAGGACTAACTTGAATTTGTCTCTAAGTACTGAAGGTTGAGACCAACAGATTACCTAGGACACAATCAAAAAACAGCAGACGTGGAATGATAGTCCGTGAAGTACTCAAGGTGCAGGGCAGTCCGAAATGCAGAAATGACATAAAACAGAATTGAACAATTGTCTGTGATCGTGGTCTTAAGCGAAAACATAAACATAAGTTGTAACCTGGGAACAAGGACCCCGGAGGGTTGTAAACGATACCCCTAAACCTGAAGGGTCAAAACCCAAAATAGTGAGTGATTAACCCAGCAACCAGCAGGGGGTTAAATCACTATAACAAGTGATACAGTGTAATATACACACAGTGATTCTCAACAAGACAGACTAAGGTTAGAATGAATTCAATGGAGTGCAGGGCAGAACTCGTTGGTACCTGAAAATTGCTGTGAACAGAACTGCGGATCCTGGCACTCCCTCCAGGGAGATCAGAACAACAAGAGAACACTAGAAACTGCTCAGTAGCTACTGATTTCGAGACCAAAAGATCTACTGAGCAAAAAACACAAACTAAACACACACAAGAGAATGGTCCAAAAACATAAGCCAGGTCATACACGAGAAGTCCAGACAAAATATCTTTAGGGGACAGACGTGAGAGTACTCCAATAGCCAGAACCAGAAGTCATACTCGAGTAATCAATACAATATGAACAGCGAGCAGGAACTTAATAGGTGTAACCTATCCAGACCCAGGGAGCAAGAGACTTACTAGGCCTATATATAGGGCTGAGAAGGTCATGTGACCGCAGACCAATCAGCCAACAGATTGGTCTGTAGAACCTGAAAACCAAAAAAAACATGAATCCCTGCTACAACCAGCAGGGGGCAGGACCGAGACGTGACATAACCCCCTCCCTTACGGGTGACCTCAAGGGCATCCAAAACAAAAACATGACCGGGGAAGGCAAGGAACTTGACATGAACACCCGTCATAACAGATCCCTGTCAGAATTGTCCATACTTTCACCATCAGACACTACAAGATATTGATGCAATATGTGAGAATACTTCTGGAGTACTACCCAGTGCGTCTCACGGAACAACGAGCCAGAAGGCATTCGGAAATACCCCTTGGGAACCACATACCAGTCAAGTCACCTTCTTGCTGGATTTCCTTTGAGACATGTGCGGAGTAAGGCATCCTCTGAACTAGACCGGAGCTTGGTCTCCTTGGAACCAGAAAGGGGCTTGGCCTCCTCGGACCCAGAGCAAATCGTGGCATCCTCGGAGCTAGAAATAGAGTTTGTAACCTTTCTTCTCCTCCTCCTTGAGCGAGACTTGGACTTGGCGACCACCTCACATGACAGGGAAAGGGTGGGAGCAGACCTGGTTTTCATGAATCCACAACTGGGTTTGGTCTTACTGGGACCACTGAGACATGGGCACAGTGGTTTCCTTACTTAACATAAGTCCCAACTTGGACACCGCTTCCTTGAAACTCAACATTGATATGGCTGCCTCGCAGCTCAACATGGGTGTCGCTAATTCGTGGCTCGTCATTGACATGACTGGCAGCTCGCCAGTATCAGGCATGGTTGGCATCTCACTAACAGAAACAAACATGGAGAGCTCTTGTCCCAAAACAGACATGGAGGGCTCTTGGCCCACACTTGGCATAACGATGGTAGGAACAACACTGGACCCACTGTGGGGCAAGGGCACAGTGGTCTCATGTGTTAATACAGGCATTTCGGCCTCATAACAAAACGTGGCCACAGCGGTCTCTCTAACCATTTGGCACAGCTTTCTCGCATAATATGGGCGCAGCTGTCTCGCAGACCATGGGCGCAGCTGTCTCACAGACCATGGGCGCAGCTGTCTCACAGACCATGGGCGCAGCTGTCTCACAGACCATGGGCGCAGCTGTCTCACAGACCATGGGCGCAGCTGTCTCGCAGACCATGGGCATGACTGGCATTACTGACATACAGCTTGTCCTGGACACCACTGGCACTGTGCCAGTCTCAAGCATCACAAGCGACATTGCCAGTTCCCAACAGGGATGGCTTCTCATTGCCAGTTCCCAACAGGGCTGGCTTTGCATTACCAGTGGAAACAGACATGGCTGGCAGCATACTAGTGTAAACAGACATGGCTGGTAGCGTACCAGTGCAAACAGACATGGCTGGCAGTGTGCCAGTGGAAACAGACATGGCTGGCAACATACCAGTGCAAACAGACATGGTTGGTAGCGAGCCAGTACAGACATGGCTGGATTCGCATTGCCAGTGCAAACAGACATGACTTGCTTTTTGCCCAAATTAGACCTGAAGATCTCACTGCTGTATTGAGAACTGACCAATGGGGGATCCCTTGGCTTATAGCCCCATTCAAGGGTCCCTGGTACATTGCCAGACTCTGTACACCCTGGCTTATAGCCAGTCTCTGGGTGCTCTGGCTTATAGCCAGATACAGGAGACACAAAGACATCAATAGAAGAAAACATCACTGGCTTGGCACCAGGTTCGGGCATCACTGGCACCACGCCAGGAACGGATATCGAGGGTGGCACACAGCCAACATGGGTCACAGAAGGCACACAGAAGGCACTGGAGCTTCACTGTGGGACGTGGGCACAGTGAACTCATGATTCCACAGACTTGAGGTGGCTACTCTGCCAGTCTGGATGCCTATGGAGGACATACCAGTAACTTCAGAATGATACATGGATACAGGATGCACCTGAGAGCGCTTGAGAAGTTTTAATACGCAATTGTTAATAGTGTGGCTTGGATTGGCACAATAGTAGCAGAGTCCATATAACTTGCGTCTCTCCTGTTCAGTCATAGGAGTAGTAACAGGTTCTACTGGGAGGGAAGTCATTAACCTCACCAGGTGTAGAGTCCAGAGACTCCATTAACCTCTGCATATCCATTAACAGCTTAACCACCCAACCAATGGTAGTTTGGAACATAACACACATACCTACAGTCATCTTGGGGGTCTGGATACGGTCACGGGGGTCCCGGGCAGATGCCAGGGAAGGCCCTTCATTGCACATATATTTGAGCCCTTGAGGCAGGTTTGTGGTTTGTATCATAATGTTTAATCCAGCACACACTAACCTAAACAGAACCAGAGCTAGAGTTTTGGTACATACAAGGACTAACTTGAATTTGTCTCTAAGTACTGAAGGTTGAGACCAACAGATTACCTAGGACACAATCAAAAAACAGCAGACGTGGAATGATAGTCCGTGAAGTACTCAAGGTGCAGGGCAGTCCGAAATGCAGAAATGACATAAAACAGAAATGAACAATTGTCTGTGATCGTGGTCTTAAGCGAAAACATAAACATAAGTTGTAACCTGGGAACAAGGACCCCGGAGGGTTGCAAACGAGACCCCTAAACCTGAAGGGTCAAAACCCAAAATAGTGAGTGATTAACCCAGCAACCAGCAGGGGGTTGAATCACTATAACAAGTGATACAGTGTAATATACACACAGTGATTCTCAACAAGACAGACTAAGGTTAGAATGAATTCAATGGAGTGCAGGGCAGAACTCGTTGGTACCTGAAAATTGCTGTGAACAGAACTGCGGATCCTGGCACTCCCTCCAGGGAGATCAGAACAACAAGAGAACACTAGAAACTGCTCAGTAGCTATTGATTTCGAGACCAAAAGATCTACTGAGCAAATTAAACTAAAACACACACAAGAGAATGGTCCAAAAACATAAGCCAGGTCATACACGAGAAGTCCAGACAGAATATCTTTAGGGGACAGACGTGAGAGTACTCCAATAGCCAGAACCAGAAGTCATACACGAGTAATCATTACAATATGATATCAAGAACAGTGAGCAGGAACTTAATAGGTGTAACCTATCCAGACCCAGGGAGCAAGAGACTTACTAGGCCTATATATAGGGCTGAGAAGGTCATGTGACTGCAGACCAATCAGCCAACAGATTGGTCTGTAGAACCTGAAAACCAAAAAAAACATCCCTGCTACAACCAGCAGGGGGCAGGACAGAGACGTGACAATGGGGAGCCAATGAAGGGATTCACAGAGGGGAGCAGCAGAGACAGACCGGTGGGTGAGGTGGATGAGCCTGTTGGAGGCGTTCCGAATGGATTGTAAAAGAGAGAGGCGAGAGAGAGGGAGGCCATATAAGAGATTATTACAATAGTCAAATCAGGAGATTACAAGGGCGTAGATGCGTTGTTTTGTGGTGTCAGCGGTTAGAAATGGCCGAATCCTGGAAATCTTGCTAAGTTGGTAGTGGCAGGAGGAGGAAAGAGACTGGATGTGGGGGATGAAGTAAAAAGCAGAGTCAAGTGTAACTCCGAGACAACGAACCTAGTTTGATGGGAGATAGTGATACCCTCCACCGTGATAGAAAAGTCAGGAGGCGGGGAGGCATTTGGAGGAGGAATTAGTAGGAGCTCAGTCTTAGACATGTTAATCTTTAGGTGATGAGAGGCCATCCAGGAGGAAATGCTGGATAAACAGTCGCTGACTTTGGAAAGGACAGAAGGAGAGAGATCAGGGGTAGAGAGGTAGATCTGAGTATCATCAGCATAGAGGTGGTAGTTAAACCCAAAGCTGTTAATGATTTTGCCCAGGGAGGAGGTGTAGATAGAAAAGAGCAGAGGACCTAGGACAGAGCCTAGAGGTACACCTACAGATAAAGGCAATGAAGAGGAGGAGTTACCAGCAGAGGACACAGAGAAGTACCTTTTGGATAGATAGGAGTCAACCCAAGCGAGTGCAGTGTCAGAGACCAGGAGAACTGAGTCTGTAGAAGGGGTGGGTGGTCGACAGTGTCAAAAGCAGCCGAGAGGTCAAGCAGGATGAGAATAGAATAGTGGCTGTGTTTTTTAGCAGTTAGGAGGTCATTGGTGACTTTGAGCGCAGTTTCAGTTGAGTGTATGGGACGGAAACCGGATTCAGGGGTCGAGTAGGGAATTAGAGGAAGAGGGAGAGGCGGTTGAAAACTAGTTTTTCCAAGATTTTAGCTGTGAACGGAAGCAGGGATACAGGACGGTAGTTGGATGGAGAGTTGGGATCGAGGGAGGGTTTCCTTAGTGTAGGGGTAACCTGTGCATGTTTAAAAGGCAGATGGGAAGGAGCTGGGCGGTGGAGAGCAAAAGATTGAAGATGTGTGTGAGAGGGAGGAGGAATTAGATGTGAGGGAATGGGGTCAAGCAGGCAAGTGGTGAGATGTGAGGAGGACAGTAAGGAATTGACTTCCTCCTCAGTGGCTGGGAGGAAGTAGCAGAGGGGGCTTCTGTGAGTGGAGGTGGTGGGTTACTATTTTGCGTTGGGGTGTTGCTACTGATAGTTAGAGTTTTATTGAGGAAGAAATCTGCCAGGTCCTGAGCGCTGAAGCAGTTGAGGGGGAAGGTGCGGGTGGGTAGAGGAGGGTGATGAAGGTGGGCCAGAGTCGTTTAGGGTTGGAGGACAGTAGTTATAAGAGATGAGAAGGATTGTTTGGCCAAGTGAAGGGCAGAGGTGTATGAACGCAGAATGAACTTGAAGTGAAAAAAAGATCAGCTTCAGAGCAGGATTTCCTCCAGGCACACTCTGCAGTGCGGGAGCATCTTCGCAGGTAGCGTGTCTGGGGTGTGTGCCAGGACTGAAGCTGGCGGCATGAGGCCTTACAGAGTTGAGGAGCAAGCGTTTCTAGAGCAGAGAGAAGTATGCTTAATGAAAATGAGTGCTCGATGAGTATCTTTACTGTGTTTTGAAGATAATGAATGTTTTTAAATAGTTTTAAGAATACTTGTAGAATCAATAGACTATTGCAGCATTTTTCTTCTGCTTGGTCTGTTTTCAGAATACATTGTGGTTTGATAATTGACATTTCAAAAAACACACAAAAAGTTCATTATACTAGTACATAACATTATTTAGTTAACTTATCTCACAACAAAAATGTGAAAGTAATGTGAAAAAAATAACACCCTAACACACATATTGTAGTGACATATTTCACCATTTAGTTAATCTATCATAATAAATTCCATGCAAATGTTTAAAAATAATACATATTTACCACATTCACACACGTTATCAAACAAAACAAAATGTTAAGTATTATATTAGCCTAATTACATATGAGATGAATCAATATTCTGCTCTTGAGAGCAAGAATTGGTAAACTGTAGATATGCAATATTCATTGTCAGTGTTTTACTGGTATGATTTAGGTTTTCTGAAGGTTTCTGGCTCATTGCCTATGCTTAATTGTAAGCACTGACCAGGTTTATGATTATTGGTCATGGTTCAAGATTATTTTCAATAGTGATCCTGTTTCTTGTATAGGCTGAATTATAATTTAGCGATGACAGGAAGGTTTCAGTAATATCTTGTTCTATCCTTGTGAAGCTGTGGTTGCCAATGGTGTAATTACTGTGCTAAAAATAATAATGTATCAATCATGAGAAAAAATCTATTCCTTGATCAGCCTTCAGGAAAGCGCAAAAATTGCTGGCATATTGATTGATTTTTTTTACGCAATCCTGAAATCATCTGTGGTATAGATGTGACTGTATCAGTTACTGCTGTAAAAAGTAAAATATATCCATATGCCTTCTGGTTAAAGAATGTTCTGTAATAGTTTGAAGTTTATGTTGTCATTTTTATGACTGCAAAATGCTTTGAAATAACAGTAAGCATGATAAGGAAATGAATGATTTAATTACTTTTTTTTTATTCTCCAACTTAAAATCAGGTGACAAAGACAAATGAGTTGCTAGGCTGTGGTCAGGCTCATTTATATTCGAAATTTAATCTAAAATGATTCCTGAATTGGTACAGAAATGCCAGACCATGTGCAGTTAGTTCACTTCCTGATTAAGGACCAATTTCACAAAATGGTTTTTGTACATGAATCTTATTACAAGATTAGCTTGGTGACTTCACAGAAGAACGAAGAATGGAAAACATAAATCAACAATGCCTCAGCATCTAGTGCTAATGTGCAGGAAAAAATAACAATATTAATAATTATGGGCGATTTAGGAACGAACACCTGTTTTCTTCTTTTCCTAAGTTTGGGAACATTTTAACTCATAAATGGATGAAATATTTTTACTTTGTTCTTTACGTATTATGCTATTGAATGTGTTAATTGCTAATAAATATAACACAAATAATAACGATGCAATGGTTTTGAAACAAAACTTTATAAAGAATTTAGCTCACTGAATTAATATATTTCTCTGTTTGCCCATCACATATATTTATTCACAGCTTTATGGAAAATAAACTCTCCTAATGCTACTACTTGACCTACCATAGAAAACAAAAAGAGTTTACAAAACAAATTTGCTAGATTTTTTTATTTTAGAAAAAAATCTTTAAACCACAACTATTCATAAGGATAATATAAGATTTTGAAAATTTACCAGTACCACTTTATAATAACCCTGAGTCAACAGGAGTGGTAAGATTCAATACAATCTTTATACCCAAACAAGTGCAAAAGGGAAAGTCCTTACAATTTATGTTATAGCACTTAATACAAAAGTAAATAGGTGTCGTTTGGTGAAATTCCTGGTCCCATGTAAGGTTTATCCCACAGTTCTGTGATTTTATCTGCTAAATGCACCCTAACAAATAGAGACCTCGAAATGGAATGTTTTTCTTTCAAAAATATGCTATGGAAACTACAGTGTAATTGCTGTGATAAGATTATTCCCTGTATAACGTGGAAACCTGAGGGATTTCATAAATGTTACAGATGTATGACATGCAACAACCAAACAGTTGAGATCTTTAGATCTTCCAGCGATAACAAAGAGTATAAAATTATATTAGCCATTTTCTAAAACATCATGACCCTTTTGGTCCATTTCACTTTAAATATTCATTTTGTGTATAAACACTTGATTTCTGCGCACTCTGTGGGCTCTATTACATTCTTTGCGCACTTTTTTGCGCGTGCGCAAAAGTGCATTAACGCGAGGGGCAAAACCCTTCGCGCTGAACGTCGTATTACGACTTTCGCGTATATGATGCTCGTTAACGTTTAACGCGAGTGACCCTGCGTGAACGCAAGTTCGTGCGCGCATCCCATACTTAACATTGTGTGCGCAAATGCGTTCGTGGGCTGGTATGCGGATGGTATTACAATCGATGCGCAACTTTTTACGAACGACGTTTGCGCGCATAATTTCAACGTCTTTTAAAAGCTGGTGGTAACTGCAAATCTGAACGTTCTGGCCGAAACTAAATACACCAGCACGAAAAAAAAAATACAGCACAGTATAGTTACACATTCTACACATACCCAAACAATAAAATAGAGAGGTTGTGTGTGTTTTTATTATTGCTGCAGCATATATACACAGATTGATTTTGACAGGCACTAAAACTGAACAGGAGACAATTGTGGTTCTTAATTCTGATTGGCTGAATCGCGTGAAAAAACAGTCTGCCCACCGATTTCTGCACGCAACGTTAATGCACGCACGTTTTTGCGCGTCTTTTTTACGGGTGAAAAAATGCGTTCGGATCGTAATACCAGCATTAATTTACGTGAGTTAACGCTGCGCGCAAAAAAAATGCGCTGCGCGGATGAATTTGCGCGGAGAATGTAATCGAGCCCTATATGTTCGTGCAGTTTTGACACGGATATATGCATTTTATTTTCATATATTGTACTGCCCATTTTATGCAGTAAACCATATGTTTATATGGTGTAGCTTTCAAGGAGGTTGACCTTGTTGCACAGAAACTTACCTAACCCACTATCTATCGAATATGGCTAAAGTACAAGCTTATCTCTAATGGGCATAGCGATCCGGAAAGGAGCCAGCCACATTGACCTTGCATCAAGTACGATTCAAGAACTCTGCAAAGACAGCCTAAAGCTCTTTGTGATTAATGCACAAGCTAACATCAGGATAGTAGTGAATTTGGGGATCTCCCACAAGAGATCCCAAATACAAACACCAAATAATATAATTCATAGTAGAATAAAACCCACAATCGTGATTTATAATGCACATAACAACCAACCAGTGAGATTCTTTTCTACTGTAAATCCTACCAGTGGGATTCTACTGTACAGTAGAACTCACCACTGGGATTTTACTGCACAGTATGGGGAAAATGTACTAAAACTCATCAGTACGCCAAAAATATGCGCCAAATAAGGAAGACAACTATTTCCTGAAAACAAAGGTGTCACGTTTCAAGATGCACCAAATGCATACACATACAGAAAATGAAATAATCATTCAATATAATCTTCTCAATATGATCAATTTGACATTTCACAAGTCTGAAAAGGCAACATGAACAATTCTCATGAGTTAGTAGGGGTAATCAGCCTCTAACTGCGCAACTTTAATGACACAAAAAATATCAGACAGCACTTACAAAAAGAGGTGGATCTAATCCACATTTCGACAGTACTTGGATACTGCCACATCCAAAATGGCCACCAGTTAGATAAAATGGTTCCAGCACAAATGGAATCCTTTTGAGGTATCTTTGCATTGGAGCTCACACTTCAGAGTGCAAGTGATGGTTCAACCTCAGTGAGCTTCAAACAAGCTGTGAAGCGAAAATGTTACTGATGTCTGAGTTCCAATAAAGAGAAACATTCAAAGGATCCAATGTGTGCTGGTATAGTTTTGCTATCCTGGTCTAAGTGTGCAGCTGTCTGATCCAGAGATGAAATATTCAACTATTCACATAATCAATTAGCTAATCTTATGGAATACCAGTTCTCTGAAGGACCTCAGGATAGACTCCAGGCATAAAAGGGAGTTAAGAGAAGAAGAGGACAGCAGAACATCATCAGCAGCAAAAAGGGTAATCTTTTATACTCAATATCCCCTCAACATTCTCCCATGTCAGAGCAAGATTGGATCCTCCAAATTAAATTTTTAATTGCAAGCAGAGAAGACAGTAGGGTCTGAAAAAGCCAGTTCTACACTCACAGGTGAGTGCATGTAAAGGGCCCTTCTCCAGAAAGGACAATGAACATTAAAGGAAACTAATATCTATCATTCGTATTGCCAATCCACTCAGTAGAATGCCTTCTCCAAAAAATAAAAGAAGTATGGCAGGGAGATGTTGGACCCTTACTGAGTTATGGACATTGAATTGACAACCTTTGGAGCACCATCAGGAGCTTCTTGTCCTAGAATGTATCGAACATTGTTGAGAAGAATTAAGTTATGGAAGAAAGGATTGGTCAAATGTTTTATTATATCTTTTCATGTGACATCACTGAAGAAATGACACTTTGCTACAATGTAAAGTAGTGAGTGTACAGCTTGTATAACAGTGTAAATTTGCTGTCCCCTCAAAATAACTCAACACACAGCCATTAAAGTCTAAACCGCAGGCAGCAAAAGTGAGTACACCCCTAAGTGAAAATGTCCAAATTGGGCCAAATTTTCCCTCCCCGGTGTCATGTGACTTGTTAGAGTTCCAAGGTCTCCGGTGTGAATGGAGAGCAGGTGTGTTAAATCTGGTGTTATTGCTCTCTCTCTCTCTCTCTCATACTGGTCACTGGAAGTTCAACATGGTACCTCATGGCAAGGAACTCTCTGAGGATCTGAATAAAAGAATTGCTGCTCTGCATAAAGATGGCCTAGGCTATACGAAGATTGCCAAGACCCTGAAACTGAGCTGCAGCACAGTGGCCAAGACAATACAGCTGTTTAACAGGACAGGTTCCACTCAGAACAGGCCTCACCATGGTTGAACAAAAAAAGTTGAGTGCACATGCTCAGCGTCATATCCAGAGGTTGTCTTTGGAAAATAGACGTATGAGTGCTGCCAGCATTGCTGCAGAGGTTGAAGGGGTGGGGGGGGGTTCAGCCTATCAGTGCTCAGACCATACACCGCACAGTGCCTCAAATTGGTCTGCATGGCTGTCGTCCCAGAAGGAAGCCTCTTCTGAAGATGATGCGCAGGAAAGCCCGCAAACAGTTTAGTGAAGACAAGCTGACTAAGGACATGGATTACTGGAATCATGTCCTGTGGTCTGATGACACCAAAATAAACTTATTTGGTTCAGATGGTGTCAAGCATGTGTGGGCCAACCAGGTGTGGAGTATAAAGACAAGTGTGTCTTGCCTACAATCAAGCATGGTGGTGGAAGTTTCATGGTCTGGGACTGTGTAAGTGCTGCTGGCACTGGGGAGCTACAGTTCATTGAGGGAGCATTGAAAGCCAACATGTACTGTGACATACTGAAGCAGCTCATGATCCCCTCCCTTCAGAGAATGGGCCGCAGGGCAGTATTCCAACATGATAACAACCCCAAACACACTTCCAAGATGACCACTGCCTTGCTAAAGAAGCTGAGGATAAAGGTGATGGACTGGCTAAGCATATTTCCAGACCTAAACCCTATTAAGCATCTGTGGGGCATCCTGAAATGGAAGGTGGAGGAGTGCAAGGTCTCTAACATCCAGCAGCTCTGTGATGTCATCATGGAGGAGTGGAAGAGGACTACAGTGGCAACCTGTGAAGCTCTGGTGAACTCCATGCCCGACGGTTAAGGCAGTGCTGGAAAATAATGGTGGCCACACAAAATTTTGACACTTTGTGTCCAATTGGGACATTTTCACTTGGGGTGTACTCACTTTTGCTGCCAGCGGTTTAGACATTAATGGCTGTGTGCGGAGTTATTTTGAGGGGACAGTACATTTACACTGTTATACAAGCTGTACACTCACTACTTTACATTGTAGCGAAGTGCAATTTTTTCAGTGTTTTTAGATGAAAAGATATAAAATATTTACGAAAGTGTGAGGTGTGTACTTCTGTGAGATACTGTATATATATATTTTTTTACACACATAAATATAGTTCTCAATATCCTTCTGCTGTTCTTGCACAACCCTACTTATCTGAGCATGTGCTTTTCTCCATTTGGTTGAGACCAGTAGCATTTGAATTAATCTTTCTGATTGTGAGTGAAGACCCTAATATAGTAGCTTGCTTGTAAAAGAGCAGGAGGTAATAAGATGCCAAAGGGTTACTGGCTTGAGCCCGATTTACCCTTTAGCTGATCCCAATTAGCCAGAATAATGTGTATTCTCTATCCTTGGGCTCAGTTAACATTAACCCCTCCATTTCACCTCTGTGCGCTGAGTTCATTTTGACCATTTTGTGCTCATCATATTTACACGCGATTAGGCCGGGGTCAGACGAGCACACGATGTGCGCAGGTACTAACCTGCCTCCCGGCATCCATTGCAGCATTGTGACGCTTCAATGGAGCTGGCCATATGAAGTAGCGCTTGCACGAATTGCACTCGCAACACCGGCTGTGCTGAAAGCTTCCCCATCAAAGCGGTACGACACGCGTTTGAAGGGGCTGCAAAGTGCAATCCTCCATAGGAGGATCGAGCCTTGCAGCACTGAGCACACTAACTACACTCAGCGAGGTGGCCAGATCGGCATCAGAGTGGAAGGAACGTCCATTCTCACAGACGTTCCTTGCGCTCTGCAAAACGCTCGTCTAACCCCGGCCTTAAAGTCATGTTTTATCTTAGGACCCAGACAAATTATTTATCCTTATTTTCAGCAGACTCAGTTGATTCATCATGTATCATTATTACAGTTGTGTTCAAAATATTCAACCCCCAATGCTGTAAAGGGTTTTAGGGAATTTAGTGTACATTTGTAATTGTATTCAGAATGAAATCCTACAAGGACTTTTTAAAGAACCATATGCAACTAAAATGACATCAATTGGTTTTGTAATACAGTAGTAAATGTTTCTTTTGTGAATTCTTCATTGACACAATTATTCAACCCCTTAAAGACTACCACTCTGAAGAACAGAGGTTCATTCAAGTGTTTTCAATCAGGTATTGAAAACACCTGTGGATGTCAAGGAGCAGCAATAAAGCATAATAAGCACCAATTAGGCAGCTTTAAAATGACTGTGATACTCAGCTCCTTCTAGACATTTACTGGTGTGGTTACAAACATGGTGAAGTCAAGAGAATGGTCCAGGAAGACAAGAGAAGAGGTGATTACTCTTCACAGGAAGGGCAATGGATATAAGAAGATTGCAAAGATGTTAAACATACCAAGAGAGACCATAGGAAGCATCATTCGCAAATTCAAGGCAAAGGGCACTGTTGAAACGCTACCTGGTCGTGGCAGAAAGAAGATGCTGACTTCGACTGCTGTGCGCTACCTGAAGCGTAGAGTGGAGAAAAGTCCCCGTGGGACTGATGAGGAACTGAGAAAAGATTTGTCAGATGTGGGTACTGAAGTTTCAGCTCAGACAATACGGCGCACACTGCGTAATGAAGGCCTCCATGCCAGAACTCCCAGGCGCACCCCATTGCTGTCTCCAAAGAATAAGAATAGTCGACTGCAGTATGCCAAAAGTCATGTGGACAAACCACAGAAGTTTTGGGATAGTGTTCTGTGGACTGATGAAACAAAATTAGAACTGTTTGGGCCCATGGATCAACGCTATGTTTGGAGGAGGAAGAACAAGGCCTATGAAGAAAAGAACACCTTGCCTACTGTGAAGCATGGCGGGGGTCAATCATGCTTTGGGGCTGTTCTGCTTCTGCAGGTACAGGGAAGCTTCAGCGTGTGCAAGGTACCATGAATTCTCTTCAGTACCAGGAGATATTGGATGACAATGTGATGCAGTCCGTCACAAACCTGAGGCTTGTGAGACTTTGGACCTTTCAGCAGGACAATGATCCCAAGCATAACTCCAAGTCCACTAGAGCATGGTTGCAGATTAAAGGCTGGAACATTTTGGAGTGGCCATCGCAGTCACCTGACTTAAATCCGATTGAGAACCTCTGGAGGGACTTAAAGAAAGCAGTTGCAGTGCGCAAGCCTAAGAATGTGACTGAACTGGAGGCTTTTGCCCATGACGAATGGGCGAAGATACCCGTAGATCGCTGCAAAACACTTGTGTCAAGCTATGCTTCACGTTTAAAATCTGTTATAACTGTAAAAGTATGTTGTACTAAGTACTAAGATTGAATGTCACTAGGGGGTTGAATAAAACTGATAATGATGTGAGCACAGAAAAGACATTTGTGGTTATTTCATTATAAATGTTATGTTATATTTGTCTGACCTACACGTGCCTCTTTGATTTAATTGTAAGCAAGATGACTGAATGATCAGAATCAATGTCAAACTGGCCAAAACAGTCAATTTCAGTGGGGGTTGAATAATTTTGAACACAACTGTATATGTATATGACATGTCCTGCCAGAATGCTATAGCAAAAAATGTAAAAACAATGTGAATTGCCATTCAGATTTAAGTCATTTACAGTGTGTAAAATAAAAAAAATCATATTTTATCATTCACACCATTGTGGTTATACAGTCAGGTCCAGAAATATTGGGACATCGATACAATTTTAACATCTTTGGCTCTATACACCACCACAATGGATTTGGAATGAAACAAACAACAATGTACTTTAACTGCAGACTTTCAGCTTTAGTTTGAGGGTATGTACATCCAACTCAGGTGAACGGTGTAGGACTTACAGCAGTTTGCAGATGTGCCTCCCACTTGTTAAGGGACCAAAGGTAATGGACAATTGGCTTCTCAGCTGTTCCATGGCCAGGTGTGTGATATTCCCTCATTACCCAATTACAATGTGCAGATAAAAGGCTCAGAGTTCATTTCAAGTGTGCTATTTGCATTTGGAATCTGTTGCTGTCAACTCTCAAGATGAGATCCAAAGAGCTGTCACTATCGGTGAAGCAAGCCATCATTAGGCTGAAGAAACAAAACAAACCCATCAGAGAGATAGCAAGAACATTAGGCGTGGCCAAAACAACTGTTTGGAACATTCTCAAAAAGAGGAACGCACCGGTGAGCTCAGCAACACCAAAAGACCCGGGAGACCACGGAAAACAACTGTGGTGGATGACCGCAGAATTCTTTCCCTGGTGAAGAAAAGACCCTTCACAACAGTTGACCAGATCAAGAACACTCTCCAGGAGGTAGGTGTATGTGTGTCAAAGTCAACAATCAAGAAAAGACTTCACCAGAGTGAATACAGAGGGTTCACCACAAATGTAAACCATTGGTGACCCTCAAAAACAGGAAGGCCAGATTAGAGTTTGCCAAACAACACCTAACAAAGCCTTCACAGTTCTGGAACAAGATCCTATGGACAGATGAGACCAAGATCAACTTGTACCAGAGTGATGGGAAGAGAAGAGTATGGAGAAGGAAAGGAACTGCTCATGATCCTAAGCATACCACCTCATCAGTGAAGCATGGTGGTGGTATTGTCATGGCGTGGGCATGTATGGCTCTCCCCCGTCCTTTCAAAAGTCAGTGACTGTTTATCTGGCATCTCCTCCTGGATGGCCTCCCACCACCTAAAGATAAACATGTCAAAGACGGAGCTCCTACTTATTCCTCCCTCCAATGCCTCCCCACCTCCTGACTTCTCTATCACGGAGGAGGGCATCACCATCTCCCCATCAAACCAAGTTCGCTGTCATGGAGTTACACTTGACTCTGCTCTTTCCTTCATCCCCCACATCCTGTCTCTTTCCTCCTCCTGCCGATACCAACTGTGTAATATTTCCAGAATTCGGCCATTTCTTACCGCTGTCACCACAAAACAACTCATACACGCCCTGGTAATCTCCCGACTCGACTATTGCAATAATCTCTTATCTGGCCTCCCTCTGTCCCGCCTCTCCCCCCTACAATCCATCCTGAATGCCTCCGCCAGGCTAATTCACCTCACCCCCCGCTCTGTCTCTGCCGCTCCCTCTGCGAGTCCCTTCACTGGCTCCCCATCCACTGCAGAATTAAGTTCAAAATCCTTATCCTTACCTACAAAACCCTCACTAACTCAGCTCCCCACTACCTGTCCTCACTAATCACCAAATACACCCCAGCCCGCTCCCTAAGGTCAAACAGTGACCTGCGCCTAGCTTCTCCCCGCATCACCTCTTCCCATGATAGACTGCAGGATTTCTCACGCGCAGCCCCACTCTCTGGAACGCTCTCCCCGTACTGTCAGACTTTCCCCTAACTTCTCTTCCTTCAAACGCTCCCTTAAAACGTTCCTATTTAGGGAAGCCTACCACCCAACTCACTGACGCAACCATCAATCACTCTCACCTTACAGTCCTCTCCTCCTGTTTTCCAACCCCAACCCTCCTAGATTGTGAGTTCCTACGGGAATAGGGCCCTCATCTCCTCCTGTACTGTTTGTCAAATGTTGTTCAATGTATTGTATTGTAACCCTGTCTATACTGTGCCTATTGTACAGCGCTGCGGAATATGCTGGCGCTTTATAAATAAAGAATAATAATAATAATGGCTGCCAATTGAACTGGTTCTCTTGTATTTATTGATGATATGACAGCTGACAAAAGCAGCAGGATGATAACGGAAGAGGAGATAGGGAGGGCACTGGGCTTGATGAAGCCATTAAAGGCCCCTGGGCCAGACGGCTTCACATACCGGTATTATAAAGCGTTCTATCCTAAATTAAAGCCCATTCTTTGCCGACTATTTAATGCCGCACGGGAGGGGCCCCATTTCCTGCGCGAGTCATTGTTAGCGGCCATAGTTCTCCTCCCCAAACCTGGGAAAAGACCCTGAGAACATTGATAGCTATAGGCCATATCCCTTTTAAATACGGACATTAAACTACTAGCAAAATTTTGGCCCTGCGCCTAGACCCTCTCCTCCCTGTTTTGGTATCCCTGGACCAGGTGGGGTTCATCCCAGGTCGGCAAGCGTATGATAATACGAGACGCGCGGCGGACCTTGTTTGGTTCGCAGAGACCTATCAGAGGCCCTCTTTATTTTTGTCTTTAGACGCTGAGAAGGCCTTTGATAGGGCGGAGTGGCCGTTTTTATTTACGTTCCTTAAACATCTTGGGTTCCCCCCACTTTTCTCCGCATGATCTCAGCTTTGTATGCTTCTCCGGAGCGCAGATTTTGATACCGGGAGCCGATAGGATCCCCTTTGTAATACGGAACGGTACCAGGCAGGGCTGCCCACTGTCTCCGGCTTTGTTTGCCCTTTTTTGGAACCTCTATTGCTTGCTATTAAATCAGACGTGGGTATCTCGGGACTTACGGTGGGTGACTTAGAATTTAAATTATCGGCTTATGCCGATGATGTCCTTCTCTCCCTGACAGACCCCTCCACCTCCTTACCCCGGGTTCTGGACCTGCTCAGTACCTTTTCTGCTCTTTCAGGATATAAAATTAATATTACTAAATCAGAGGCACTCCCGGTGGCGCTGACAGCAGAGGCGATTGCAACTCTCTCCTCTTCCTGCCCTATAAGGTTCACCCAATCTGAGCTGGTCTACCTGGGGGTCCGCTTAACATCATGCTCGGCAGACCTTTATTCGGCTAATTACCCCCGCCTCTTTGCGACTCTCAAAGCGGAGTTAGAAATGTTGGAATAAATATGCAATATCATGGCTCGGTAGGCTTAACTGCATTAAGATGAATGTATTACCCAGATTGTTGTATATGTTTCAGGCATTACCGGTTCCTCTCGTTGCTTCAGAGGTCATCGCTTTGCAGCGCTCCATTGATTATTTTATATGGGCAGGGAAACGATGCCGCGTAGCTAGACACACTCTCTATCGCCCACGGTCCCTGGGCGGCCTGGGCCTCCCATCTCTCTTCACCTATTACTATGCAACTCAATTGGCACAAGTGGTAGCCTGGCATGCTCCAGCGGGGTCTCGCAGGTGGGTAGATCTGGAAGCGTCCCTTATGCGGCCGAATAAGATACACCATTGGATATGGCTGGCTCAAGAACATCGTCCTTTAATTACCACCACATGCCCAGCCATATTAAACTCTCTGCGCCTTTGCATAGACTAGCAGTGAAGTGCGAGTTGACGTCTACACCATCGCCTATGACTCCGATTTTTGGGAACAGAGACTTCCGCCCCGGTCTACACGTGAGACCTTGGCGTGACCTATTGGACTCAGGTGTGTGCAGAATACATAATTTATACCACAACGGAACTTTTGATTCCTCTTCAAGATATTTCGGGACTGTCTTTTCTTCACATTTTTCAATTGACATCGTACGCCACACAGGCTCACATCAAGCAAGCTGCACTGGCGCCGCCGACTCGCTTCGAGCGATTATGCCTAGCTGGCACATACCCGAGAGGCCTTATATCTTCATTATACCGGGACCTTACATCACTGTTGGACTGGAAAGACCTGTCCTATATCCATGCTTGGGAAAGAGATATCGGGGAGACCCTGGACTCAGAGGACTGGCTGGACATATGGGAGATGTCTCGCTCCGTGTCGGTGTGCGCCTCATTGCAGGAACAGTCCATTAAAATGATTATGCGGTGGTATGTTACACCATCTCAACTGGCGCATGAATGGGAATCTACCGGATGTTTGCTGGAGATTATGCACCTTCAAGGGCTCCTTTTTCCACATGTGGTGGACATGTCCACAAATTGTACCCTTATGGAAGGAAGTCCAAGACCTACTGATTTTAGTTCTATCTAAACCTATCTCGTTGGATCCTTGGGCGTTTTTGCTCTCCAGACCGCTCCCTGAACTTACTTTCCATGAAAATAAATTATTAGCCAAAATTACATTGGCTACAAGACGGGCTATAGCGGAAGTCTGGAGACAACCCCTCCCGCCCTGTATGGCTAAAGTCTATGGCAAAATCAGGGACACCCAGGTTATGGACGAACTGACCGCTATAGTACGTTTTACAATGCCATCATATAGTAAAACTTGGGGGCCCTGGCTGGATGCGGGGTTATAATCTATGGCGGGAATATGGGCTATGGTTACATATATAGGGCTTCATGGTCCCTTTTGCCTACTTTTTTCTCCTTCCCTGGCACTCCCTCCCCCCACCCCCCCACCCTTCTACATATACCTCTATAGCACTCGTCAGGTTGGACGGGTATTTATGTCTTAGGATTCTGGCCTGGGCCGGGCCACTCCTTCCCCTCATTCCCCCCCCTTTTTTTTTTTTTTTCTTTTCTTTCTTCCTCACCCCACCCTACCTTCATTTTATAATATGGATGGGACTATGGTCTACTTAGAGGCATAAGTTTGTTGATATCATCTTTTTGGCGCTGCGATGCCGCATATGCATCCATGTTATTCTTCTTGTCCTCTCGTCCAATAAAATTATGTTTAAAAAAAAAAAAAAAAACAGCAGGATGAATTCTGAAGTGTTTCGGGCAATATTATCTGCTCACATTCAACCAAATGCTGCAGAACTCATTGGACGGTGCTTCACAGTGCAGATGGACAATGACCCAAAGCATACTGCAAAAGCAACCAAAGAGTTTTTGAAAGGACAGGAGTGGAATGTTGGGCAATGGCCAAGTCAATCACCTGACCTGAATCCCATTGAGTATGCATTTCACTTGCTGAAGACAAAACTGAAGGGAAAATGCCCCAAGAACAAGCAGGAACTGAAGACAGTTGCAGTAGAAGCCTGGCAGAGCATCACCAGGGATGAAACCCAGCGTCTGGTGATGTCTATGTGGTCCAGACTTCAGGCTGTGATTGACTGCAAAGGATTTGCAACCAAGTATTAAGAAGGGAAAGTTTGATTTATGATTATTATTCTGTCCCATTACTTTTGGTCCCTTAACAAGTGGGAGGCACAACTGCAAACTGCTGTAAGTCCTCCACCGTTCAGCTGAGTTGGATGTACATACACTCAAATTAAAGCTGACAGTCTGCAGTTAAAGCACATTGGAGTTGGAATGAAACAAACACATTGTGGTGGTGTATAGAGCCAAAGATGTTAGAATTGTGGTGTTGTCCCAATATTTCTGGACCTGACTGTAAATTCTGTGGGGCACTCTTGTAAAAAAATTTAAAAAAAAAATTGAACTGGGAACCTGTTATTTTATTTTACTGAGAGAATACCTGACTTTAACTAAAACTGAATAAACATTTTTCGCTTGTATTTTGGCAAATAAAATGACTATTTATAAAACACTGACCTTGCTCACGGCATGGGCAATGAGAAGGTGAGTAATTGCAGTGGTATTACTCATTTTATATGTAACAAATAAACAAGCCATTGCTTTGGAACAAAAAAATAATAAAAAAGTGTGTTGTTTTTTTTACATGGTCATGTTTTATATCATTAGAAAGGCCAGACTCTGACCTGTCCAATGACCACTAACATGACTTTGTGGGGTGTAAAGAATGGAAATACATGGGTCCAAAGGCCCACAATTCTCCTTGCAGGGTTCCAGCAACTTGTGTTTAGATGGACCAATGAGTAATAACGCTTTGCTCCATCTCCTCTACATTTAATCTCGGGGTGGAATATGAGAAGGTGAGCTAGTGCAGTGTCATTGTTAGCTTTACAAGTAAAAGCACATAATGCTATTGCCTTAAAAATGAGAAAAAGAAAAAAAAAGTAAAAATTTGCATTTAATTTTTTTTTCTTTCTATTTTTACACATTGCATGGTCATATTTGGTATCGCTGGAATGCTGCCCTTTCCAATGACACTTCAGTTGACCTTGTATGATGTAAAAAAAAAAAAAAAAAAGACCCATAAAAGACCCCCGGTCTCTTCGCAGCAAAGGATGTAAGGCGGTTTAGCGTTTCAATGAACTAAAGCATAATAACGCATTGTGCCATCGCCTTCAAACTTGCTGGCATTGTGGAAAATAAAAATGTGAGTTACTGCCGCATCTTGCAGAATTTTGCGTGAAATCTCCATTACGTCCTCCACAGCAAAAGGGTTAACCACCAGTTATCCGAGACTATTTATTTATTTATTTGTAAAGGATTTTACCAGGAAGGATACATTGAGATTTCTCTCGTTTTCAAGTATGTCCTGGGTTCAAATCCAATCCAAAGGACAATCATTTTAGGCTAGGGACAGATGAGCGCATTTTCTGCGGCCACCGTCAAAATGTACGTCGATGCGTGCGCACGCATTTTTTCACGGAATACGCTTAAGTGGTCAGACGACCACAGTCGCACAGTCGCAGGTACTCACCAACGCAATTCTAGGGAAATCCGGCTGTTTGAACGTTATGTAGGCCGCACACTAGCAGCGTCTGACGTCTCCTAATCACGCACACACGCTGCCATGCGGCCGCAGCGCACTCTGTACGTCTGTAGCAGCGGTTTCACGTTCTGAGAAAAATGCGTTCATTTGCCGGTTGCGTGGTGTCGGCGCACTTTTGTACGCACGTACTGCGTATATTGGCCGTCATTGGCCGTTATGTGCTGCTACTGCCGCCGTGATTTAGTGCGCCTGCACGCGCGTTCCGACTGCCCCACTCTGACCCTAGCCTTAACTATGCAGCAGGTACGATTCTGATGAATTAAATAGTAATGTAAAGATATAAATTCAGTGTTACTGGATATTAAAATGTTTTAAAATATTCTGCTTGAAGGAAGTTAAATATGTTAAAGAACTCGAGTCCTATTGAGTATATTGGAAGAACACTTTGTGCAAACATTGCAGAAATTTTATGAATCCAAGTGTAGTTTGTGAGCATAGAATGTACCAATGACTGTCTAAGGCTAGCGTCAGACGAACGCAGTCATCACGTCTGTGTTGCCGCACAGTTTAACGTCCGTCATAGCATTGATTTGTGATCAATAGAGACCAACACACGAAGTACATGCGCACCAAAGTCCACACGCACCACGCAGGCGCAACGGTCGTCATTTAGGCCTCGACGTAAAAGCGCTACGATGGACGTGCAGAGTGCGCCGCGTCCGCGTAGTGGCCTGTGTGCATGATGACGCGACGTCAGACGTCATTTGCGATGTCCATCACGTTGACGCTCAGAGTTTTTTTTGGTCTGGCTGACTGTACCTGTATTTTTAATTAATTTTTGTTTCCATTTTCCCTTTTTTTTCTACATCCGTCAAAAAATAAATAAATAAATAAATAAATAAATCGGACCAGGTGGTGTCTACAGTATCTTCCGTCAGTACGTATCTCCATTATGCATGCAAAAAAGAGTGCGCTCAGACTGCGTTCGTCTGACATTAGCCTAAACTAGCAAACATGTTTGGAGTCTAAACTGTAGTTTGATACGAAACCCTAGAAAGAGTTTCAATTATACGTACGTTTTCTAGAGTTATATTTTTTTATGCTAGACTTTAAATTCTAGTGCGTGAACATTATGATTGGAGAATAGCAGGGTTAGAATCTATTTCCTGCTTGATGGTCTTAGTCACCATTCTTTAATTTCCTATTTTTAAAAATGGAATTATCAGAAGCAGCACTATAATTATGCAAAACTGGGCCTTGCTAAAATTGGGACAAATAATGGCAGACTCCCAGGGAGATGACTTTCTTATCTCCCTATCTTGAGTTGCCCCACAGACATGTATACCTATATACTGTATACATACCTATTCACAATATATCCAAATAACAGCGCACATTGGCACTCTATAGAATTTAACCCGTAAATAAGTCCTGCATTCACACACATACCAGCACACACAACTCTCTGTACGAATAGACATTTGAATTTGTTTTCATACTGACTTTGCACATAAATAAATACACTGCTATGCTCACTATAAATCACAATATTTGCATCCAGTTGTTCTTGCCGCTCTTGATATAAATCAGCCTCTCAACCTTTTCAAATGGGTTTTATTCCACTTTGATAAGTAGCACATTGAATCTAAAGCATTGATTTAATTTTATATAGCTTCAGACACGTTTGGCACTGCATTAAATATATTTCTGATTCAATGCCAGCACACATGCTATTGCATTAATACTTTCAACAGCCAGGAGCACTGATTGATTAAACTCTATCAGCTAGCTGCCTTTAGATGATTAGTAAAACTGTAATTTCTATCTTACATTTTTCCTACTTAACACCAGCAATATAAAGCCATTTTACAACCATGTGCTCAGCTAATGTTGACCATTTTTTTCTCATAATTTTTAAAAGCCAAAATACTATTTTTTTTTCATAGAATCCTCTCCTAGTGGACACAGCAGATTCATAATATATTATCAGGTCTATCCAGAGAATGGTGAAAGTCAGGAGAAGTGAAAATCCTAGGTCAAAATAGCCAAACTAGAAAAATTCTCCCATTTATCACACTTTCCAAATCGGCTATTTGGTCTAGATTGTTCTCTTCTGCCTGTTCTCCTGGTCTTCACCTCTCTCTGAATAACCCTGTATGTGTATATGTTATCTCACATTAGAATGCTATAAAAAAAAACAAGTGGGGAATGTAGTGTAGCTGAAACAGAGGGGCTTAGCAGCTTCTCACAGTGGTCCTCTGCCCTTATGTCTGGAACCTATGAGTTACTGCAGTATAAACCTATGAGTATATACTGCAGTATAAACAAAGTGATTATGTCACACTATAAATTGATTATGTTCTAATGGCTTTTTAAGGTGGTAAACACTTGCAGGGTTATTCAGAGAGGTGAAAACCAGGAGAACTGGCAGGAGAAGAGAGCAATCAAGATCAAATAGCCGATTTGGAAAGTGAGATAAATGGGAGAATTTTTCTGGTTTGGCTATATTGACCTAGAATTTTCACTTCTCCAGTCATTCTCCTTAGTTTCACCTGTCTATGAATAACCCTGTTGGTTTATCTTAATAGTTTTAAGGTTATAGTATATGGATTACTAATACAACTATTCTAATTTTCTTTCATGCATTTGGGAATATAGATGTTCTTGATCAAAATCAATGACACTTAAACAAAATGTGTTTATGTAATTTAAGTTTCCAATTCTTGAAACATTTCAGAATCTTCTAAAACACCGTAATTTGCATTATTATTACTAACCCTCGGTCCTCTTAAAAAACTAAATACCATTTTAGAGGATTAAATCTTTCAGCAACAAAGTCGAGTTAACTCTGTTTTGCACTGTAATACTGATAAGCGACACCATCTAGAGTTCAAAAACTTTGATTCCAACAATGTTTCTGTGAAGGATAAACCAATAAAAGAAAAATTAAAAATGAGCATACTTACATTACTTTAATTTTTAGCTACCACAGAAAAACCAATTCCTGTGCAAAATTCATATTTTAACCGATATTTAATCGTTAACTTCACATCCCATGTTTGAATAAAATGTTATATTATTTTTTCAACAAAAGGTAGTGGTAGTTAAGGGGTTAACACACACAAAATTTAGTAGGTGCCCTTATTTGCCCTTTGAGCACCCTACATTTAAATTAGCTTATTTTAATTAAACGATTTGTAATGCCTTCATACATAATTAATATATGAAAATAGCATATATGTGAAATGTAGACCCCTAGTTGAATCAAATAAGTGATTACTTCTAATTCTATCTCCAAAATTGTCTACACAACAGATTATGTGTGTTGTGTTGAGGCATTATAAGCATTATTTTTAAAGTTAATTTAGGATTTCATGCATAATATACTTCGCCTTAAACAGTACATACCCCAAATACTAACATAACTGTAAAGAGATAACTATGTAAAACACCTAATTAGGTGTTTTAGTGTGATCGGCGCTGTGTTTTCCCGTATATCTAGTATATGTGAAGTAAGGGTTGATCTATAAGCATGCAGCTCACCATAGGGTGTGTCCCTCACCCAAATCAAACACAATAGGAAAAATACAAACGTATTCTTTGGGAGCGCAGATATATATGGACTCATATGGTTTCAAAATGTTGATTTCAAAGTGACACCTGAATCCACTTATGGAAACTAGAATATATAAAATGACAGATAATCGCGCAATACTGTTGCATGTACTTGGATGGTAATAATTAAAAATATGCTGGAAGGAGAGCCACTCACAAACGGGGAACCAATTGGTTAATTTGATGTACAGGTAAGCCTCTATGGGGGGCTCCTCCCATCAAGCAATTCCTTTGGAGGTATTCAGTGGTGCCACAATCTGGATTCGCAGATATAATAACCTCAAATAAAAGAAGGCATATATGGCACAATAACAGTGATGAATAGAGAGAGCAGTCTTAAAGTGGATCTACTCACGTGTTACTGAGCCTCCCTGAATGAGTGGCTTAGTACTGGAACTTTTGGACCGCTTACTCCATGGGGGGTCCCACCCTCTAAACGATGGTTCCACACTCCAGTCCAAAGGAAAGGATATGTAGTTGCAGGAGTGAATAAAAGCGTCTGCTTATCAAATGATGTAGGTATTTAAAAATTTATTGGTAAAAACAAGAAAATAAATTAACAAACAAAGCAAAAAAGGGGAATATATAAAATAGGAAAATTAATATAAGCTCCGAGACGCGTTTCACTAGCTTGCCTGCGAGTTTCATCAGTCGGTAAATACATACAGGGTTATCCAAAGAGATTCGAAAAGTCACCGCACGTTCGGTGACTTTTTGTTCTCTTCAATTCGGTTCCTTTTGCCGATTGCTGAATACACCGCAGGGTCACCGAAATGCAAACAGCACAGGGTCCCCGAATTGCAGGGAAAAGCTGCCGAAAACCTGACGAAAACTAACCGAATGCACGCTGAAAACAAGCAAAAACATCTGGATTAACCTTCGAAAGAGCCGAACAGGAGCCGAACAGGAGCCGAATCACACAGAGCTGAAGCAGCTGTGACGTAGAGGAGGCAGTGAATAAATTAGAAAAACCATTTGTATGAATCTGGGAAAATGAAACGCTGTTTGCAAAGAAACTACTGAGCGAAAATGTCTGAAATTTTCACAGGAGGTCCAGGGAATGATAATAAAGAGGGCTGTTACAGAAAAAAGAAGTAAACTTAAAAAAAAAAAAAAAAAAATCGGACTTTTAAAAAAATTAAAAAAAATCAGAAAAAATGCTTAAAGTATCCTAAAAAATCTATAAATAAAGAGACTTTTTGCTGCAGAATTTTATAATGAACGGTTTATTAGATATTGAATTAAAACGGAAATATTTTTAACATTGAAGTCTATGGGATTCTCCTGAATAAATTTGTCGAATTAAACCACCGAATGACAGGGCATTAGGGGAACCTTTCACTGCTGGTTTGTGTTCTCTGAATAGCCGAAGCAGTGCTTCTCTATGGGGATTTCACTGCCCTCGAATAGGCACCGAACAGGCACCGTATGTGCAGGCAATTCGCCAGGATTTGGCGAATTGCCTGCTCTCTGGATAGCCGAATGGTCAGGAAAGGTAACCGAACGCTGATTTTCAGCATTCCGTTACCTTTCTCAAGCAATTCGGATCTCTTTGGATAACCCTGATAGTGTTACAGAAAGTCTATATATAGTCCTCGTATTCAGTTTCGCGGTTATTCCTCGATTGGCGTGTGTGTCAAAGTGCGATATGCGTTCCAAACGTTTTCCGGGGCTCTTTGACGCAGATCCCCTTCCTGTGCACGTGCCCGACGTCGCAGCTACGTATATTCCCTCCTATTGCGCATGCGTGGATCTCCCATCCCTGTACTCGGCTTAATCTCATATGTTCTCCAAACGATGCAGCAATCTGTATATAAAAATCTGCAGATACATCTATAGATGTCTAAAGAGCTACAATAATGATCTAAACAAAATGCCCAAATGCATCGCATATGAGGGACGGATATCGCATCTGCCACTCCAAATTAAAACATTTGTAGTTAAAAAAATAAATAAGTATTAAACAAAAACATTTATGTGTATAAAAAATGACCGACCTCAAAGTCTGTGTTTAACCCATTGGGGGCTAAGGTATCCAAGTAATAGATCCATCTCATCTCAGTCTGAATACGTTTCTGATCTATGTTCGTGCCTCTCCAGTTACGTTTAATTTTTTCAATACCCATAAACTCCAGACCTTTAGTGTTGCATTCGTGCATATCTCCAAAGTGAGAGGAAACGCTATGTTTTATATATCCTCTAGTGATATTGCAAAGATGTTCGTTGATCCTAATATATAAAGGTCGTGATGTTTGTGCTACATATTTTTTCCCGCATGGACATTTGAGCAAATAGATTAAATTCTTAGTATGACAAGTGATTATATCTCTTATTTTATAATTCGATCCTTTGGTCCCTGCATCAAAATTAGTTATCATTCTCTTCTTGCTCATGGTTTTCCGGCACGATATGCATTGGCCACAGCCATAAAATCCTGGAGTTAGTCCAAAAAACCGTTCTGGTCTTTGCACATCCTTGACTCGATTATAGCTATGTACTAAATTATTACTTATGTTTCCCCCCCCCCCTAAAAATAATTCTGGGCTTTTCGGGTAAGATACTATTGAGGATTGGATCATTGGTCAAAACTGGCCAATGTTTTTCTATTGATTTCTTGATCAATTTATTATTCATGTTGTAATCCATAATAAATGGAGTCTCCTTAAATTCTTCATCTCTTCGGGGTTTATATTGTAATAATGAATCCCTACTTAATTCGAGAACTTCCTTTTTCATTTCATCCAGAAATGTGTTGTTATAACCTTTCTCCCTAAATTGATTAATTAATTTCTCGGCCTGATAAAGGTATTGTTCTACATCTGTGCAATTTCTTCGGATACGTAACAGTTGTCCTTTGGGGATTGCCTTTAGCCATGGAGGGTAATATCCACTATTAATGGGAATATAGTTATTTACTTGAACTGTTTTGAAAAAAGTGCGAGTTTTTACCTCATTTCCTTCCACATATATAGTTAGGTCAAGGAAATCGACCTGAGTTGGACTAATGTTGAAATCCAATTTTATTCCCAATTCATTTTCGTTAAGATGTGTGATGAAACGTTCCAGTTCTTGTTTCTCACCTCGCGAGATGATTAGAACGTCATCTATATATCTCCTATAGAGGACGAGGTTAGGCCCCCAGCCATGCCCGGTCCATACCACACTGGATTCCCAGTGGGCCATGAACAGATTGGCATAGCTGGGGGCGAACCTCGTCCCCATAGCCATACCATTTATTTGGAGGTAGAAATGTCCTTCATACCAAAAGTAATTATTTTTAAGGATCAAATTAATTCCTTCAATTATATTTGATCGAGTTTAATTTTTTTTGACTCCAATAAAAAATGTTCTGTCGCTTTGCAGCCTGCTTCGTGTGGGATAATCGTATATAGTGAGTTCACGTCACAAGTTGCTAAAATAAAATTTGGTTCCCATTTGATCTCCTTAATTAATTTTAAAACTGAAATGGTGTCTTTTAAATATGCTGGGGTTATTTGTACTAGTGGTTGTAGGAGGTGATCAATATGTTCGGAGATTCTGCATGAAATGGAATCTATACCAGACACTATGGGGCAGCCTGGAGGGTGTTGGCTATTTTTATGTACCTTAGGTAAATAATAAAAAACCGGTATTCGTGGATGATTGATTTTAAGATATTGATATTCATACTCATTCAGGATCCCACTGTCCTTCCCTCGTTGCAAATATTCCAAAAAGTCTGTTTAATCTGCTCAGTTGGATCATTACTCAAATTCAAATATGTTTTAGCATCATTTAATAACCTGCATGATTCTTGGTGATATTGTTCTTGGTTAAGTATAACCAAACCCCCCCTTTATCTGCAGGTTTTATGATCAGGTTGGTATCCTCGCTTAGTTGTTTCAACCCTTCGCTCTCCTCTTTAGTTAGGTTACTAGGTCTGTTAGTAATATTTTTTTTTTTTCTAACTTCCTTATGTCCTTCTGGATCATCTGGTCAAAAGGTGTCAATTTCTTTAGATATCATATGTCTCGGGTAGAATCTAGATTTTTCTTTCAGGGTAGTATGAACATATTTGTTATCATATATAATTTCTCTTTCTATTGGGGTTTTGGCAAAAAATCTTTTCAGACACAGTTTTCGTTTAAATTTTTGCAAATCGACGAAGGTATTAAAAGTATCTCCTTTATGATTTGGTACATATTTCAGGCCCTTCTTCAGAACCCCTTTGTCCCTGTGTGAGATTTTGGCCGCTAAGATTAAATATGCCTAATGTTCCCTCATTAATTCATGCATTCCCAAATTCATTAAGGAGATCAAATGGGAACCAAATTTTATTTTAGCAACTTGTGACGTGAACTCACTATATACGATTATCCCACACGAAGCAGGCTGCAAAGCGACAGAACATTTTTTATTGGAGTCAAAAAAAATTAAACTCGATCAAATATAATTGAAGGAATTAATTTGATCCTTAAAAATAATTACTTTTGGTATGAAGGACATTTCTACCTCCAAATAAATGGTATGGCTATGGGGACGAGGTTCGCCCCCAGCTATGCCAATCTGCATGGCACTGGGAATGGTGTGGTATGGACGGGCATGGCTGGGGGCCTAACCTCGTCCTCTATAGGAGATATATAGATGACGTTCTAATCATCTGGCGAGGTGAGAAACAAGAACTGGAACGTTTCATCACACATCTTAATGAAAATGAATTGGGAATAAAATTGGATTTCAACATTAGTCCGACTCAGGTCCCCTAACTATATATGTGGAAGGAAATGAGGTAAAAAACTCGCACTTTTTTCAAAACAGTTCAAGTAAATAACTACATTCCCATTAATAGTGGACATTACCCTCCATGGCTAAAGGGAATCCCCAAAGGACAACTGTTATGTATCCGAAGAAATTGCACAGATGTAGAACAATACCTTTATCAGGCCGAGAAATTAATTAATCAATTTAGGGAGAAAGGTTATAACAACACATTTCTGGATGAAATGAAAAAGGAAGTTCTCGAATTAAGTAGGGATTCATTATTACAATATAAACCCCGAAGAGATGAAGAATTTAAGGAGACTCCATTTATTATGGATTACAACATGAATAATAAATTGATCAAGAAATCAATAGAAAAACATTGGCCAGTTTTGACCAATGATCCAATCCTCAATAGTATCTTAACCAAAAAGCCCAGAATTATTTTTAGGGGGGAGAAAAACATAAGTAATAATTTAGTACATAGCTATAATCGAGTCAAGGATGTGCAAAGACCAGAACGTTTTTTTTGGACTAATCCAGGATTTTATGGCTGTGGCCAATGCATATCGTGCCGGAAAACCATGAGCAAGAAGAGAATGATAACTAATTTTGATGCAGGGACCAAAGGATCGAATTATAAAATAAGAGATATAATCACTTGTCATACTAAGAATTTAATCTATTTGCTCAAATGTCCATGCGGGAAAAAATATGTAGGACAAACATCGCGACCTTTATATATTAGGATCAACGAACATCTTTGCAATATCACTAGAGGATATATAAAACATAGCGTTTCCTCTCACTTTAGGGTTGCATTCGTGCATATCTCCAAAGGTCTGGAGTTTATGGGTATTGAAAAAATTAAACGTAACTGGAGAGGCACGAACATAGATCAGAAACGTATTCAGACTGAGATGAGATGGATCTATTACTTGGATACCTTAGCCCCCAATGGGTTAAACACAGACTTTGAGGTCGGTCATTTTTTATACACATAAATGTTTTTGTTTAATACTTATTTATTTTTTTAACTACAAATGTTTTAATTTGGAGTGGCAGATGCGATATCCGTCCCTCATATGCGATGCATTTGGGCATTTTGTTTAGATCATTATTGTAGCTCTTTAGACATCTATAGATGTATCTGCAGATTTTTATATACAGATTGCTGCAACGTTTGGAGAACATACGAGATTAAGCCGAGTACAGGGATGGGAGATCCACGCATGCGCAATAGGAGGGAATATACGTAGCTGCGACGTCGGGCACGTGCACAGGAAGGGGATCTGCGTCAAAGAGCCCCGGAAAACGTTTGGAACGCATATCGCACTTTGACACACACGCCAATCGAGGAATAACCGCGAAACTGAATACGAGGACTATATATAGACTTTCTGTAACACTATGTATTTACCGACTGATGAAACTCGCAGGCAAGCGAGTGAAACGCGTCTCGGAGCTTATATTAATTTTCCTATTTTATATATTCCCCTTTTTTGCTTTGTTTGTTAATTTATTTTCTTGTTTTTACCAATAAATATTTAAATACCTACATCATTTGATAAGCAGACGCTTTTATTCACTCCTGCAACTACATATCCTTTCCTTTGGACTGGAGTGTGGAACCATCGTTTAGAGGGTGGGACCCCCCATGGAGTAAGCGGTCCAAAAGTTCCGGTACTGAGCCACTCATTCAGGGAGGCTCAGTAACACGTGAGTAGATCCACTTTAAGACTGCTCTCTCTATTCATCACTGTTATTGTGCCATATATGCCTTCTTTTATTTGAGGTTATTATATCTGCGAATCCAGATTGTGGCACCACTGAATACCTCCAAAGGAATTGCTTGATGGGAGGAGCCCCCCATAGAGGCTTACCTGTACATCAAATGAACCAATTGGTTCCCCGTTTGTGAGTGGCTCTCCTTCCAGCATATTTTTAATTATTACCATCCAAGTACATGCAACAGTATTGCGCGATTATCTGTCATTTTATATATTCTAGTTTCCATAAGTGGATCCAGGTGTCACTTTGAAATCAATATTTTGAAACCATACGAGTCCATATATATCTGCGCTCCCAAAGAATACGTTTGTATTTTTCCTATTATAACTGGAAAGACAATATTCTTTCCAACAATGTGTCCGGGTATGTCGGTCTTTTTAGCAATAGGGATAGGGGGGGGGGGGATCTACAAGACTCACCCTTGTACTAATATAAGCAACTTTTCAGATCATAGTAGACTATGGACATCATCAGGCTCCAGCACATTACTGGCTGTGTTGCTGGGTAGAAGTGAGGTGTCATCGGAAAGGTCAGAGTCTGGCCTTTCAAATGATACCAAATACGATCATGTAATTTGTAAAGATAAAATAATGGGGAAAAAATTTAATGCAAAATATACTTTTGTTTCACTGTTATAAGGCGATGGCATTAAATGCCTTTTACTTATGTAGCGCAGACTACTTGAACTGTGTGTGTACTATTGTGTTTCTCAGACATGCAGCCTGTCACAGCTGCGGAGTACTTCCCCCCTCCTTTTTTCCCTTTATCTTCAATGGCAAAGGAAGTTGTTAAGACAGGAAGATGCAAAGGATTCTGGAACATGTAGTCTCAATTACAGAGGGCCTATGCAATTTGTCAGGATGAGAACTACACCTCCCAGCAGTGCCTAAGGGAAGGGGTGTTTTCCAAGGGTGGAAGTGCACGTGCAGAGAAAGGAGAAGGCAGAGAAGGGGAGACTGCTGATTTGAACAGTGCTATGTGGTGGATTGTGCGTCCAGAGGCTACCTCGTGCGTTCAGCGAAGGAGAGATCCAGTTGCCCTCACGTGTTGCCAGTACCAGCGGATCGTGCGTCCAGCTGTCCTTGTGCATCCAGTGAAGAAGGGGACCGTCTGCCTTTGTGTGTGTTCCAGTGACAGAGGGAGTGACCGAGTACATTCAGCGGAGAATAAATCCATCTGTCCTTGAGTGATTCCAGCGCTAAGAGATAGCGATCGAGCTACCGTCCAAACGGAGAGATGTATTCAGTCATCCTGCGTGAGTTGATATTGCTAACTTTATTGTCAGGCCTAGTTCTACGGCCTGCGCAGTTACAGCTAAAAGGAGGATCGCTGCAGTTACAAATCTTGCTGTTCTGTGACACTTTGCGAAGATTTCTTTCTCACTTTGTGGAATACAAATATGGTTTCATGTTAAAGGTACCCAACGATAGAATCAAGGGCCCCACCGCTAGCAATCTTGAACGCTTGTATAATTTCCACTGGCCAGTGGTTAGGCGGAATGTATAAGGTTTAGACAGGTTACTGATATTGGTTACGTTGATTATAGTTGATAATCGAACTGCACTGACGTATGGTAAAGATTGCAGTCTTGTCATTCATTATTGAGTTGAATAGTAATGCTAAATTAACTCTTTCAATACTGTTATACTGTTGATTACTTTGCCCTACAAAAGGTTTGTTCGCTAGTCCTGATAAACCCCCTTTTATTTAAAGTAATCTTGTCCTGGTATTACTTGGCGCCGAAGGTGGAGGTGGGTAATCACTGGAGTGAGACAGAAGGCCCGTCAAATTCAGCGGCTCTCGCGGGAGTAGCGCTACAATTATAAGTCATTAATACTGCTGTACTCACTCACCTTCTCATTTCCCACGCTGGGAGCAAATGTGGAGGTGATGGCACAATGTGTTATAATGCATTGGTTCTTTCAAGTCGCCACTCCGCTGCGAGGAGAGCAGGGATCTCCCGTGTCTCCACTCTTTACACCCTACAAAGTCCATGCAATGTGTAAAAATAGAAAGGAAGAAAATTAAATGCAATTTTTTTTCTCGTTTTTAAGGAGGTGGCATTATGTGCTTTTACTTGTAAAGCTAACAATGCCACTGCACTAGCTCACCTTCTCATTTTCCAGGCAGAGATCAAATGTATAGGGGATAGAGCAAAGCATTATTACGCATTGGTCCATCTAAAACACAAGTTGCCAGAACACTGCAAGGAGAATTGTGGGCCTTTGGACCCCTGTATTTCCATTTCCATACTTTACTCCCCAAAGTCATGTTAGGTGTCATTGGACAGGGCAGAGTCTGGCCTTTCTAATAATAGCAAACATGACCAAGTAAAATGTAAAACACAAAACCCAAACAAACAAGGTTTTTTTTTCCCTTTTTATTTTATTATTTATTCAAAGCAATGGCATTGTCTATTTTTCTCGTATAACATGAGCAATAATAGGTGTCAATACTTGAGCAATGATCAAATTTTGTCGCATAGCTGTCACAATCAGTCTTGTTCCATTACACAGGCCTCTCTTTGTATTCAGGTTACGCAGGAGCATAAAAATACAGCCAATTTTGAGTTTCAGTTTATGAACTGGCATCCCAGAAGGAGCCAATTCATTTAAGAACTCAATGGGGTAATTTTCCTTGTCTTCCTGGGATTCATCATCAATAGAATCAGTGCTTAAATAAGTGTAGCTCTCACCTTATAACAAACTAAGCACTTCTTCATTGATGTTGTCCACATCACAATTTTTGGGGCATAAAATTGCAGTTTTCTCAAACGATGAAATATCTTCAGGGTGTAAATGGTCACCATAAATTTCCTTGACAATGGTGTTTTTGCAGATCATTTTAGGTGGTATCTGAAAAATATCTTGATGGAAACCATGTTCGTTTGTGAGTTTTCCATCGGCAAGTTTTATTAGTCAGGAGCTGAACTCTGGATCCACAGATCTTACATTTGTTTGCAGCTTTATGATCTTAAATTTATCCCATATTGTATTGAATTTAACGATTGCTGATCGACTGCCATGTGCCACAACAGGTAGAGTTTGTCAGAAATCGCCTCCGAGGATAATTGTTTTACCGCCAAAAGGTTTGTTGTTTTTCATGAGCTCTTGCAGTAGTTTGTCAACGCATCACTTGGAGCCATGCTTGATTCATCCCAAATTATAATTTTTGTTTTTCTAAGGTTTGTGGCATCATTAGATGTTTGCCTCATGGAAGATGAAGTGTCCAACAAAGGAACAGGCAGTTTAAATTGTGAGTGATATGTGCGTCCACCCTCTAGCAAATTAGCAGCAATTCCAGTAGAAGCAACAGCTAATGCTACCTCTTTGTTTCCTCTAAATGAATGCAATAAAGTTTGGTATAGGTATGTTTTGCCACTACCTCCAGGACCATCGAGAAAGTAACACCTTTGGGGTAATGTATCGTTTTGGGTGGCAGAAAGATTGTCTTCAAAAGTTTCTCTTTGTAGATCATTTAAAGCCGCCTGCATTTGTACTCCTATGTGACTTTCAAGAACTGCATCATAGATGTCTGTTGTTTTGACGGTTGAATAGTCGGTAGGCGTTGGTAAACCCAAATCCTGACATTTTTTCCAGTTAACAATTAAAATGTCTTGAATGTCTAATAGAGCATTATTGAGACATGGTTGGCAGTCTGGTGTGTGGCCAGGGTGTCTTGATAAGTCTTCAATGAGTTGTTGTTTTATATTTTTCAAATAGTTGTTTTGCATTTGGTGGAGATGCAAGGGCACAAATGTTGGCAAAAAGCTCTCGAAGCAGTTGAGGCATCATCTCACTTGAAGCTTCGTGAAGAGTCAAGTCCCATAATTCTTCATCCTGAAAAAGACCAAGTCTTTGAGCAGCTTCGTTAAATGTTGGAAATTGCACACCACCAACTGTTCGGATATGTTCAAATGAGGTGGCTCCTTTAACATGGAGTAAAAGTAATCTCAAGCAAAATCTCTCCACATCCGAATTTATGTTAACAGAGTACATTCGCCCAATAGTGTTATTTTCTCGATGTCTCAATCTTCTTTCCCATGTGGTATTTTTCCGTTGAAATACAAAATGTTGTGGAATATCAGTATACAGGAATTCGCGGGCAGCCACATCTTCTCTGTTTAAGGTAAACCAAGCTGTCAATGTTGTGTCTCTTGATTGGGTTCTTTCTATAGCGTTTCTGATGTTATCTTCATTAAAATATACCGACTGTTCGCCAGGAAGATGGATTTGTAAGCGCACAATGGTATGTGTTTGATGGTGCATTTTAAAACCAAGAAGGCGCCATGCTGCTTCTGGAGCTGTCACATATCTAGAATCCATGAAGGAGGTGATCTCATCATGATGGAGCGTTGCATGTTCTTTGATGGCAATATTTGCACAGTTATGTCCTTTATAGATGTATTTGAATAAGTACTTTACACTTTTTATAGAAGCGCAGCTCTCAACGTTTATATGGCAGTTGTATTTTAAAGCTAATAATGGGTTGTATGGCACAACCCAAGAGTTATTGATTATTTTTCCATTTACTTCAATTAAAGCAGCTGTTTGTGTTCTCCGGTACAGTGGATAGCTGTCCATGTTTGGCAAAGTTTGGTCTTGGTATGGTTTTGGGAAGTTTTTTGAGCAAACACCATCAGCCATGCATGGTGAATTAATGTTATGAGGCCCACATGGTCCATGTATCATGTGTTTGATGACTATTGCATGTAATCGGGGTTGTGCGTGAATGTCGGAGATTTCTGCTGAAATGAACCTATCAATAGCATCAGCATCTTTAAGCTTATCTTGAAGTGATAATATGTGTAAAATATGTGCATGAGGTAATCCACGTTTTTGAAACTCTATTACATGAATTTTAGCAAAAGGTTTACCTAACACATGTTTGTTTGTGATGTCGTGTAGTAGTTCTTTTAGCTTTAAGTTGAAAACTTTGGCAACCAAATAAGGGCGGTATTCCACTGCTTGACCTTCTGTAATATTTTCTATAATTTCTGGCCATTTTGGGTTGCATGTCATTGTTATGAAGAAGTCAGGCTTCCCATACTTTCGCACAATAGCCATGGCATCTTGGTAGTTTTGCAGCATGTTTCTGGGACTACCCTGGAATGTTGATGGAAGTATTACTGCTTTTCCTGGTATCAAGCCCTGTTCTTCGGCAGCGTAAAAAATTATTTTAGGCGTTGTAAATTACTTAAATCTGGACCATTGTTTTACATTTTTTGCTATAGCATTCTGGCAGGACATGACATATACATATAATAATGATATATTATGAATCAGCCGAGTCTGCCCAAAATAAGGATATATAATTTGTCTGGGTCCTACAATAAAACATGACTTTAAATCGCTTCTAAATATGATGAGCATAAAATGGTCAAAATGAGCTTATTGCACTTTGCGCTCCCCATGTTAGGTATAGTGAGCGCATAGTACAGTAAACTCGTGCTACAAATTGCAAATTAACGGGCGATAATGTTTTTTTTAGCCCACTAGCAATTCAAAGGCGATCTGGCGCTATGGCCTCTTTTAAGCTAGCGCTAGAGCTGATACTATTGTTAGCTTGAAGGAGATGATAAAGCCTGATGACGACAAAATAGTCAAAATGAGCTCAGCACAGAGGGGTAAAATAGCTCAGCAGTGAAAATGTTAAATAAATCCAATATGGGTATTCCCTAACAAAGCTGTGAGGCGTGGTGGTGCTTTAAACTAGCTAAGTCTGTATTTGACCAGTACTCACACGATGAAGATCCACAGATAGTGACAACTCAGCAAAACTGGCACGTAGAAAGATGAGTCCAGTTGAAGACTTTTATGATCAGACTGACAATCTTGTAATAGTGTACAGCAATGTAGGTGAAAGACATTAGTTTCTGTCCAGCAGTGAGCACAGAATGGCTGCTATGTGACCAGGAAGTAACAAACAACAAGACACTGAGCAAAGGGGTAGAAACTAGCTGGATGCAGCAAGGCTAAGGAAACCTAGCAGGGACAAAAGTGCTACGAAAGATAGCTGCTAGCAGCAAAAGGCAGATTCAACACATAACAGTAAAATATACAAATAAATCCTAAATCATGGGCCATGACAATGGGGGTTATTCAGAGAGCACCGAAACTTCACCGAACGCCACCTGTCTGCTGAACGCCGCCAATAGACAGTGGAATGCAGCCGCAGACCGCCGAATGCAGCCGACAATCCACCGAACAGAGGCAGCTGCAAACCTCCGTACAGCTAATAATAATAATAATAATAATAAAAAAAGGCTGTATACAGAATTAAAAAAATACACCGTATGTAATTCAGTGGCAAATTCGGCTGTCTTTCAATAACCCCTGTAGCCTTTTTATGTCCCTTTTTATATTAACATTAAGAAACAAATGCAATACATACATAGTTACACGGACGCATGTCTTTTTTCAGCCTATGATCTATTGGGTTCGGCCTTTCACACATCATCTACTGCCGATAGCAGCTAAACATAATTTGTATGGCAGTACATTTGGTCCTACTTCTATTTATGCATTGTCTATAACTCCAGATTAACATGTCTTCTTCAAATGTATGGAAGAATTTTTCTAATATAGAAAAAAGCTTTCACTTTGAACACAGATTGTTTGTTTCAAACCATTCCTGTTGATTCACAAAGTAGAGATGCCATTTATCAAAGTAATCTGTGCTGAAAGGACATTATTAGAGCAACGTGTATTGTTTTCATTCATCATTTAACTGTGCAACATATTTGGACAGCGTGTGTAATAATATGTACAGATGAAATTCGTTGCCAGACCAATGACTAATTCTTTAGATTTTGTGCCAGTTCTAAAATAGTATTGTGATCGCGTTGTGATGCTGCAACGGGGCCGGTCACATGCTTGTGAAATGCGCTCACAATAAGCGTCCGTTATCCAAGCCTCTGCGTCAAAACGGTAGGAAACGTGTTGACGGAGCAGCAAAGCGCGATTCTCCATAGTAGGATCACGCTTTGCAGTGCTGAGCGCACGGAGAGCGCTCAGTGAGGTGGTCAGACAGGCGTCGAGTGGAAGGAACGTCCACTCTCACGGACGTTCCTTCCGCTCTCCAAAGACGCTCGTCTGACACTAGCCTAAATCAGGGAGCAAGTAGTTAATGTACTAATTTTGTGCATCAATTGTTCTTTGTGTTCTTTTCAGTTTTCAATAAAAGCGAAATCGTAAAAGGAAGGGGGAGGCAAATCATTCAGCCATACTGAATTAAGCTAACATATACTTCAAAGTACTCCAATATTGATAGGTTCTAGTTAAGATAAAAGCAGCAATCATTCCAACAATAAATAGATAATTGTAAATATAAGCACCTTAGTGCAGATCAGTTTAGAAACATTGGAGTGTATTTTTCAAATTGCTCTCACAAACACTGAAATTAAATTGCTTATCAGTGCTGTCCTGAGATAACCATGGTTCATGCACTGGAGGGCTAGATAGCTGATACTATAGAAAAAAAAATGCCTCTCCTAAAAGGCTCTTTATCATAAACTTTATTGATAAAAAGTAATCCAGGGCTAAAAGAAAAACAATAGGTTCAATGCAGTATATCCTGAGGCGTAACAGGACTATCTCAAGGGCCTTGCTTATCTGGCATATCAATTCATATGTAAAAGCAAGTGTACCAATGCCATTAAAGCAACTCTCTATTCCCAAAGCCATTAGAGGGCCCAAGGTCCAATTCAATTGGTCTTAACGATCTACATCAGGTGTAGTTATCCACTGCAGCAGCCTTTCTTCCTGTTGTATCTGTCCATGCGCTTTCAGGTTCTGTCTCAAGTAATTAATGTCAAGACCTCTGTTGTTTGTGCGGATCTGCTATGATTGCAGAGTCTTAACCATCTCACTACCAAGGACTTTTTGGTTGCAAAAAAATATTTTCATAACATCTTACATATGAGATGCATAGGTAACGCTCAACTTTACTACCAAGTGATTTTGGAAAATCCACTGTCAGGAACCAGTGTTTTTTGGGATAATCATTTATAAAGTAAGAAATATTTGGGAATATTCCCAAAGCCTTCCGTACTGTAATAATCTATTTGTCGAGCAGATGACGCCCTCTACTAGCCAAAGTTAGGAGTTACTACAGGTAGAACTGCAGCTTATGGCTCCATGCATCGGCTGGGGAGAGCCTAATAATCACATTCCTTAGCGGATTTTAAACAGTTTTAGCATCTCACTGCCACCAGCAATTGTGCGGGGTCTCATTTATACAAAATATCTGGGAATTGTTCTAATCTTTGTGTTCTCACTGCCGCCAGCAATTTTGGGGGTCAGTCATTTATACAAAACATCTGGGAATTGTTGAAATCTTTGTGTTCTCACTGCCACCAATAATTGTGGGGGTTTCATTTCTACAAAATATCTGGGAATTGTTCTAATCTGTGTGTGTTCTTACTGCCACCCATCAGGGGGTCTCCCTGATTTATAGGAGGTTTCTGGGAATTGTAATCGGTGTCTTTTCACTGTCAGCTATTAGGGGGTCCCACATACTTCTAGCAGATTTCTGCAAATTTTAATCTGTGTCTTGTCACTGTTGCCAGCTATCAGGGGGTCCTATCAGGGGGTCTCACTGACTTGTAGGTGGTTTCTGGGAATTGTAATTTGTGTCTTGTCACTGCCACCCATCGGGGGTCTGTCATGGGTTCAGACTGCGATTAATGCAGCAGGTGGGGTTGTGAGCCCAGGATGCAGTGAAATAGGCAGGTATGCAGGGTAACAAAAGGGTTTATTTAAGAATAAACACAAGAACATAAAAGACATGCACTAAAACAACAGATCAGAACTAGACACTGGAGGAGACTGGGCACGATGGGGAATAGATGCAGGAGAGGAGATGCAAGAAAAGGAGGTAAAAACAACAGAGGGATGGCTGAGAGTTGTGGGAAGGGAGGTTAAGGAGAACTGAATATGGGAGCGGTTAGGAACAGGAGAAATAAGGGATAGCAAGATGAGAATAAGAGACTAGAGAGTGAGAGTGAAAATAGACACAAAGGGAACTTAACAGCACATGGGGCAAGCAATGAATAAACAATAATACAGATATAAACATATAACAGATCTTGGAAATCACGGTCTCAGGCAAGGGGCAGGCAATAGAATGGTCAGAGTTCAGCAATGGGTCTGGTACACAGGGATCCTAGATGGGGACAGAAGGGGAGCAGGATGGGGGGTACCGGTAGAATGATGAAATGTCCAGATATAGCAGAGGGTCCTTAGCAAAGTCTTTGGCAGAGGAATCAGGTGGTTCTCAAGAAGTTCATGGAGCTTTGGCAAACAGGTTCTCACATTCTGGGACTTCAATGTGGAAGTGGTTTCTGATGGGCGTAGCTCCCTGATATGCAGGAATAATCAGGGGAAGGTGAGCTCAGGTGGGGCTCCAGGGCCAGAACGTCGGTGCATGCAGAAAGTCCAGGAATGTGTATTGTGCATGTTGCACGGTTAACGTGGGTGACAGGGGCCAGTGCGTGGTGACCCTGACAGGGTCTCACTGACTTATAGGAGGTTTCTGGGAATTGTAATCTGTGTCTTGTCACTGGCTGCCAGCTATCAGGGTGTCTCACTGAGTTACACCAGAGTTCTGGAAATCTTTAATCGTTATAACAGAGTTGAATCAGAGTTCTGTATATCTTTAATCTATATATCGCTCACCATGTTAGAAAGACCAAAAAGGACAGGCAGACGCTCCCAGACACGCCAGATCATGCCAAACTAATCTTATTGATTTTTTTGATTGGGTAACAAAAATAATAGACACAGGTGGTGCAGTAGACATTGCTTATTTAGATTTCAGTAAGGCTTTTGATACTGTTCCGCATAGAAGGCTTATCAATAAATTGCAATCTTTGAGCTTGGATTCCAATATTGTTGAATGGATTAGGCAGTGGCTGAGTGACAGGCAACAGAGGGTTGTGGTAAATGAAGTTTATTCGGCGCAAGGTCTTGTTACCAGTGGGGTACCTCAGGGGTCAGTACTTGGACCCATTCTATTTAATATTTTTATTAGTGATATTGCAGAAGGTATTAATGGAAAAGTATGTCTTTTTGCTGATGACACAAAGATTTGCAACAGGGTTGACGTTCCTGGAGGGATCAGCCAAATGACAAATGATTTAGGTAAACTAAAAAAATGGTCGGACCTGTGGCAATTGAGTTTTAATGTGGATAAGTGCAAGATAATGCACCTGGGACGTAAAAACCCAGGGGCTGAATATAGAATATTTGATACAGTCCTAACCTCAACATCTGAGGAAAGGGATTTAGGGGTTATTATTTCAGAGGATCTAAGGGTAAGTAGTCAATGTAATAGAGCAGCAGGAAATGCTAGCAGAATGCTTGGTTGTGTAGGGAGAGGTATTAGCAGTACGAAAAGGGAAGTGCTCATGCCACTGTACAGAGCACTGGTGAGACCTCACTTGGAGTACTGTGTGCAGTACTGGAGACCGTATCTCCAGAAGGATATAGACATCTTAGAGAGAGTTCAGAGAAGGGCTACTAAAATGGTGTACGGCTTGAAGGAGAAAAGTTACCAGGAAAGGCTTAATGATCTTAACATGTACAGCTTGGAAAAAAGACGAGACAGAGGAGATATGATAGAAACATTTAAATACGTAAAGGGAATCCACAAGGTAGAGGAAGGGAGTATATTTAAAAGGAAACAAAGTAGCAAAACAAGAGGACATAGACTTAGATTAGAGAGGCAAAGGTTTAAAAGTAACATCAGAAAGCATTATTTTACTGAGAGGGTGGTGGATACATGGAACAGTCTTCCAGTTGAAGTGGTAGAGGCCAAAACAGTAATTGAATTTAAGCAAGCATGGGATAGGCATAAGGCTATCCTAAACAAAAGATAAATCCAGGTAAAGTATCCATGTAATTGGGCAGACTAGATGGGCCGAAAGGTTCTTATCTGCCGACATTTTTCTATGTTTCTATGACACAGATAAGAGGGCAAGCAGCCTCTGTGTCGGGAGGCTGTGCCTCTGGTCGTCGTGGATGTGGTGTATCCTCTGCAGGGGCACGCTTGCCCTTTCTAACTGGTGCTGGCCGTCTTAAGCAGCAGCAACATACAGAGGATTTGGTGGATTGGCTAACCAGGCCATCCTCACAGGGCTGGTGCTAGACAATTTTGTGCTGTAGGCAAGACCAGCTACTTGCGCCCCCCCCCCCGAAAAAATTGTCAACAGTTGAAATGCGGGGGACAACACACACACTGTGCAAGGGGGCCGCACACGGTCGTTCGGTGCCCATCTTACCCCACCGGTCGGGCCTGGGATTGGTCTGTGCCTCTTTCTTTCTTTCCTCTTTCTTTCCTCTGTCTCTTTTGTTTCTTCTATACCTCTTTATTTTGCCTTTTCTTTTATTTGCCTGTTTTTAGTTCTTTCACCTGCCTCTTTGTCAGGAACGTGGGGATGGTACCTGGGTGGCACCTGGATGGCAGGGGTATGAGCCCAGGATGCAGTGGTCTGTACTGATAAACAGAGGATATGGATAGTGGAGGGTGGATGAAAATAAAGACTACCCAGGTTGATTGCAGAGGATGATGTGGATGATGGTTGTAATTGTAGGAACCAGAAATGGGGAATCAGAATCAGGATCAGGTAGCAGAGTAGCAACAAAGCAACGATGTTCACTCTTCGTGAGCATGAGCTGTAATGACCAGCAATGTGTCATTGAGGGGCAGAGCCCTTTATTTTGTGAGTCACGTGTGTTTTGGTGTTAACTCTTACAATGCTGGTTGCAGGGCAGGATCAGAACATGAAGTGTACCACCAGGGGGGTTCCAGAATGGCTACAGCCAGGGATCCTGACAGTACCTCCCCCTTCACGGGCACGCTCCAGGTGCCCAAACAAGAGAAGCAGGACCTTCCCTGACCGGGCACAGGTCACTCTAGTGGGTGCTGTTTCCAATAGTCGTAGCACCACCGGAGGGCAGAACGAGGGTCAGGAGTGGTAGTACAGGGTTGGGCACGTGCCTTTCTTTGACGCCGTCGTGCCTTGGCCTTTGTTATCTTAAGGTCAGCAGAAGCATCAGGAAGGAGGGTGCCCATGTATCCAGATGGTGTTCTCCTTTCAGCATCTTCAATCTCCTTACGCCGGAGTAACCCCTTTTCAAAGATGTCGAGGTCTTTGCGACGAACCATAGTCCCATTAGAAGCAGTGACTCGGTCCTCCGTTGATGGGTCAGCTGATACTTCAGGAATGAGGGTGCCCATGTGTCCAGGTGGTACCAAGGTAGGTAGAGCAAAACATCCCTGTACCGTATAGGGAAATGGATCCTCGGGTAAGGGGTCTTGATGAACAGGAGTGTCCTTGGAGCGTCTGGCCTTGGCGACCGAAGGAGACAAATAGGAGGCAGAGTCACCTTCGAACCTGGTGCCCACATAGGAAGAAGGCATCGGGGTAGGCATCTTCACCATTTCTCCCGGTTCCCCTTCTAAACCTGATCCGTCACTAAGGGAAGGATAGTCGCACAGCCTGGACTTAATGCCCTCATCCTCGTCTTCTTGCTCTTCCCTGCCACAATCCCTTTCTGATACAGATCCATCGCTGGATGAAGAACAGAAGCCTCACCATGGCTTAATTAACGGTTTGAAAAGGATCTGTGTCACAGTAGAAACTGGCATGGACATGATCTCCATAGGGGTTGGTAGATCTGACTCCACAGGTACGGTGGTCTCCAGATCCATGGGAAGGACAGGTTCTATGGGCACAGTGAAATCAGTCTCCATAGGCATTACAGGGTTCTCATACTCCTCTTCTGAACTGACCTCCAGAGACGTCACATGCCTGGATACAGCGGGTACAGTTCGTCTGGGGACAGGTGTAGGTACATGAGTTGTTCGGGATGCAGGTTTGGGTTCTAGAGATCTCCTGGGGGCCGGTTTGGGTAGGGGTACCGGCTTAAGGATGGTAGGTCTCTTTGAAGCAGGTTTAGGCCTAGAAGCAGGCCTGGAAGTGTGGTGTGGTAGACACCACACGGTCCGTTTTTTTTAACGGATGTAGAAAAGAAAAGGGAAATATGTGAAACAAAATTAATAAAAATTAAATGACAATTACAGTCAGCCAGACCAGAAAAACTTCTGAGCGTCAATGTGATGGACGTCGCAAATGCGCTGCGTCTGACGTCTGACGTTGTCCTTGTTTCCTGTCCCCCAGGGCACTACCCGGACCCCCATACACCTTTTATGGCAAATATCTTGCATATATAGGCCTTCTTGCAGGGCACTCTAAAAATCGAATGTTTGAGTCCCATTGACTTGCATTGAGTTTGGTTCGTGTTCGCGTTCGAACTCGAACTTTTGAAATTGTTTGCGTTCGAATGCGAACTGAACACGGGGGTGTTCGGCTCATCCTTAGCACCGAACAGGGATTTTCCCCATACGGTACATTTTCGTGGCCAATCGGCTATTCAGAAAGCAGGCAGTTCGCCAAATTTTGGTGAACGGCCAGCAAAATACGGTGCCTGTTGAAAGGCAGTGAAATCCCCCATAGAGAAGCAATGGCTAATCTATACAGAGAACGCCAAACAGCAATGAAATGTCAATGAAATGCCTGATGTTCAGTTGTTTCATTCGGTAGGTATAGTTAGGCGAATCCTATAGGTTTCAATGTTAAAAATATTCCCGTTTTTATGAAATATCTAATAAACCGTTTATTCTTTTAATCTGCAGTAAAAAGTCTCTGTATTTTGCTGACAATTTGCCAAAATTTGGCAAACTGCCTCCTTTCTGAATAGCCAAATGGCCACGAAATTGCACTGTACGGGGAAATTCGCTGTTCGGTGCAATTTCGGGGCCAGATGGGCTCTCTCGGAATAACCCCTATAGTATCTAAGTCTCATACACTATAACTCAAACTCTCATGATTCACATCGTAAATGTAGGTTATAAACCTTTATTCTTTTCTTCTATAAAAAAAATTATTTTAATATATTTTAATTATATAGAATTCCTTTATATTTCAACCTTCTCTCCTGAAAATATTCTTGCCTGTTTTGTCTCATTTGACAAATGTATTGTCCTCTTCAAAATATAGGTTTGTCTAGTCAGCTTTGCTTTAAACTTATGTTTAAAGTGTTTGCTTTAAACTTATAATTCATTGTAAAAATAAATATATTTTTTACTGTACGGTAAACGAATAGTGCATAAAATACATCTCTCAGAAAGTGCTAAAATGTTTTTCCAGAAGCGAATTGCAGTGAGTCATTAAATGTTATTTTTATACTTCCTCTTTTATACACAATCAGTCATTTTCCGTAGGTAATATTGCTCACATACACCTGCAAAATAAATAAAATATGTGTTCAAACCACAGCTGCATGGATACATTTTTGCACTCTTGATGAGTCAGATGAGTAAATCTGTTAAAGCTAGGATAAGTGACTTTGACGCATACCCCCCCTATTACCTTCCTGACGCCAAGCCTGTGTAAAATTCGGTGATTGCACTAGCTTCTGAAAGCTTACTGTACTTTGCGCATCCTATACTTAACATAGGGAGCGTAATCATTAATTAGCATTTCAGTAAGGTAATGCAAAGTGCTAGCGCTAATTACAGCAGCAATGCGCAAAGCAAAAATTTAGCTACTCCTGAAAGCTGGTGAAAACTGATTCCACTTTTGCGAAATCATTTAGCACCACTAAGTTAACCCCCCACCCAATAAATCAGATACCCTCCTCTCATCCCCCGGCAAGTACGGTTGCCTTACCCGCCCCTTCTTACTTTATAAATAAATATATAAATAAAATATTTTACCAGGAAGGATACATTGAGATTTCTCTTGTTGCCGGGAGCAGAGTGAGACTGGGAACAAATAAGCTGCGTATTAGCGCTGCCTTGAGTATTCAACGGCTTAGCGCTACATTACTGGGCAAGCTGCTGAAACAGCACCTGCCCCATAATATGAGGAAGCGCCTTCAGGTTTCTCCTTAGCGTCCCCGTTTTAGCGTGATATTACGGTGCAGGCGCTTATACAGCAGCCAGCACTGTAACCTGGCGCTAAGTCGCGGGATGCTCACGGCAGTGCTAAGCGCCGCTGTGAGGATCCCCTCCATGGAGTCCATAGGACTCCATTGAGGCTAACGCTGACGGCCACATGACCTACAGGATCTCGCCTTGCAAGATCCGACAGGTCAGCGTAGTGATCCGCAAAGGGAAACTGGGGGACTTTTTTTACCCAGTCTCTCACTACTGGCGGCCAGAAGAGGCGATTGGAGCCTTCTTTCTTGCCGCAGAATAGAAGGTGAGTTTTGGGGGGATTTTTGGCTGGTGCTGACGGAGTCTGCAGAAGCAAAATCTGTTAGCACCAGATCCTGGCTGTGGTAAAGTTTAAGGCTTACTGCAGCCGGACCGTAATTAGAGTTAGTACATTGTAATACTATCGCTAATTAACACTTTGTGCTCCCCATGTTAAGCATAGGGAGCGCAAAGTACAGTAAGCTCACGCTGAAAAGCGCAAGCTCCGAATCACGCGTTTTTCAACCCGTTAGTGTTCGGATTGTAATATGGTGCGCCCACACTAGGACAACCAGAGCTAGCGTTAATGCTCACAGGTGAACGCTAACATTAGCGTCAGAAATGTAACAGGGCCCAGAGAGTTCAATGGACTCCAGGAGGTGATACTCGCAGTGGTGCGGAAGCATTACTGTGAGAGGCGAGATCCTGCAGGTCAGCTGACCCAGCAGCACAAGCCTCCATGGAGTCCAATAGACTCCATGAGGAGGTACTCGCGGCTGCGTATTAGCACTCCCTTGAATATCCAAGGGCTTAGCGCTGCATTACTGGGCAAGCTGCTGAACTGAAGCAGCACCTGCCCCATAATATAAAACTAAAACAGGGACACTAAGGGGAAACTTGCAGGCACAGGTATTCCACCTTAGCGTCCCCATTTTAGGTCGCTATCTCCTTCCTGTACTTAAGACGGGGATGCCAAGGGGAAAAATTTGCACTCGCATATCTCCCCTTAGAAATCCCTGTTGCCAGCCCTGTAGTGACTGTTAACGCTCCAGGATGCTCAGGGCAGCGTTAATGAGCCATCATGAGCATCCCTTCCATAGTGGCCACAGTACTCCATGGAGGATTCTCCTGCTGGGTCACATGACTGGCAGGATTTTGCCTCTTGCAAGATAGAGCAGGTCGGTAGAATGATCGCGGAGGAAGACTGGGGACTTTTTTCCACAGCCTCACTCTGCTCCCAGCTGCCAGATGCGGGGGATCAGGCCATCGTTCTCGTCGTTGGATGTGAGGTGAGCATTTAATTTTTTGGAGGGGGGTTTCAGCTGCTGCTAACTGATTCTGCAGAAGCAAAATCAGTTAGCAAAAGCTCTAAGCTGTAGCAGACTTTTTTAGTTAGCAACAGCGGTGAGTAAATAGCATTAGAACTTTGTGATTCACACTAATTACCCGTTTGCTTACTCTTTGCGACCCTATGTTAAGTATAGGAAGTGAAAAGTACAGTAAGCTCACGCTAAGAAGGGCTAATACCAAAGCCCTAATGGGTTTTTTAACACGTTAGCGTGCCGCAAAGATCACCACCTGATCGCTATCACCTCAATTAAGTTAGCACTAACACTCATTTATGTGAGCGCTAGCACTAGCATTAAGGAGGTGATAGGCCCCCGCTAGTGGGCAGTCAGCACTACAGAATTTGTTATCGCTTTATAAATACTTGCAACTGTAACTGTATGTAATAGTGCCCTATATTTCCCAAATTAGTTTGAAAATCAGGTCCGCACTCTTTATAAATACATTTAGAAATATAGGAGTTTGAGAAATCAGATTTTAGAAGCTGACCTGTGTGGTGTCCAAAATGGCACCCGCGGTAACATCACCTCCACAAAATGGCTTATTTTGAAGAAATAAAAGATTACAAATTGCAAAACAAATACCATTTGTTCCCAAACATCTTTACCAAAACACACAATACCATCAAACAGCTAAATTATATATGATGTCTGAGACTCAAGGGCAGCTCGCCAACTTCACAGTTGTAATCCTCGACTAACGTAGAATCCCTGCAAACGTGCCAACTGTGGCAGACTAGATCTATATTTCTATCTCTATATAAAGGTCTGCCTGTATATATGTGTTTATCTCCTCCATATAGAGTTATGTTCATATTTGTGTCTGACCATTTGGTAAGTTTATTCCTGGGTTCACAGCTGAAATGTAATCAATATGTTTAGCTTTCTCCCTTGGGGGGAGGATGTAACACGTAGCTGTAAAAAGGGAATTTCTTTTGTACACTGCCAAAGCAAATCACACCTGAACAGACAGATCGGCACCCAGAGCCTGGACCCAATCTTCAAAGACAGGAAACAAAATCCTTGATCTCGAAGGGGGGTCTGGAGGGAAGAGGGACACCTTTAGGCAATTAAAGATTAATTGACAAGTTTACTGAGCATGCTCTAGAGATGGGCATTCTGGGAATTGTAGGCAAAAGCCCTGCTAGCTAGGAGGCTGGACGTAGAAAAAGCCAGTCCTATATATATTCCGAATCAAGCATGGCTCAGGGCTGATCACTTGGGATTCCTTCCAAAAGAGGACTGATTTGCCCAAGCTCTAATCTCCAGATCCCAGGAGGCACCGATGCCAGTTATTGATTAGTGTATCGTAAGTAAGGCTCTGTGATTAAACCATTTTCTTTTATATTCTGCTGTGTATTGTATAAGTAATTGATTTATTCTAGTTATGATTTTTTTATGTAGCTAAGCACTGATTTTTCTATCCTAAATAAACAAAAAGTATTTAAGTTTTGACTCTGGCTGATGAAATCCACGCTAACTAAGAGATTGGGAGAATTGCTATTTGCCTTAAGCTCGGTTATATATAAGAAATTGCGTGTTGCGGTCGTCAGGAGACGGCAGGGAATTGTGGGAATTGTAGTCACTGTCCGAGTCTAGGATAGTGCGGCTGCTAAGTCCTGCGTCTCCTGTTGCGACGCGCATTGTGTCCGTGAGGACTGGTGGCAGCGTTACTAATAGAATAAGAAAGTGAGTTCCAGGATTGTGGGAGACGGAGTTCTTTTGCGCTTCAGGAGAAGACTGGCGCTGTGTTGCAATCCTGGGATCAGTATATCGCGCTCTACGTGCCTGTTGTGAGAGGTAGTGTGGCCAGGACGGGTAGAGAAGTGCGCGTAATTATCTGGGTCTAGTATAGACAGATAGTGCGCGGCTTAACCCGGCGTCCTTGCGCAGCAGCGTGCGTAGTTAAGTCGTGACACCAACTTCTGTGACTTTACAGGTTTTTCGTGACATGTATCAGGAACGCCCCTGGTGAGCCTCTCGGCGGCCCTGTAAGTGTCGAGATTTTATATCTGCATCGGGAAACAAAAATATTAGTAAAAAAAAAAAAAAAAATTGACCTACGAGGATATAATCAGTCTGTGCATGCTCGTTAAGACTTTAACCACTTCAATGCTAAGGACGCGCTCAGCGCGTCCTCAGCATTACCGCTGGTGTGCTGAGGACGCGCTGAGCGCGTCCTCAGCTTGGGGTCAGCGTTCGGCCGGGTTCCGCCCGATCGCTGGCCCCTCCGGTGCGGGCTGACATCCTGGATGTCAGCCCGGCATCCGGACCACCAGCCGCCATTATTAGGTGTCATCGCGGGGGCGCGATGACACCTAATTCAGGCGCCCCCCCCCGCATGTGCGGAGGAGGCGCCTGAAAGGGAGGGGGGGGAGGTCCTTCTGACCTCTCTCCCTCCCGATCGGCGGCGCACAGGGGCTTAACCCAGGGCCTGCCCTTCCAAATGATGCCTGGCATTAACCCCTGGGGAGCTGGATCGCAAATCGGCGCTGAAAAGCGCCGATTCGCGATCCTTCCCGGGAGCTGGCCGACATCTTGGATGTCGGCCAAGCTTCCGGGAACTCCCCCAGAGGACTGGCGTCATCGTGCGCAGCACGATGACGCCAGTCCTAGCGTTAACCCTAACTGCCACCAAGTGTGGAGATAGGGAGTTCCAATGAACTCCCTATCTCCCGATCCGTGGCAGCTAGGGGTTAAATTTTGATATCGTTGGATCGGCCAGAGCATGGCCGTTCCAACGATACCAAACATGAAAGTTAAAAAATTTGTAAAAAAAAAAAAAGAATTAAAATAAAAAATAAAAAAAATTAAAAAAAAAAATTAAAAAAAAAAAATAAACACATTTTTTATTTTTTTTGGTTTGTTAGTGTAGCAATATTGTTCCCATTTCAATTATAATGTGAACAATGATGCTGCACTAACGATTTTTGTATGCGGTGCGTTTGTTAAAAATAGTGTAATTTTCCCCAAAAAAAAATGTAACGAGACCCCATCTCTAATTTTTTTAACAAGCGCACCCCATACAAAATATAACCGCAATTGCTCACATGTTAAAATGTGGAAAAAAACACTTTACACATTGTAAATTATTAAAAATTCATATTTTATTGCATTTTTTGTTATAATATACAGACATGACATAACGTATACATATAATAATGACATATTATGAATCTACCGAGTCTGACGGAAAGAACGATATATAATATGTCTGGGTCATATACTAAAATAAGCCTTAAAAACACGTTTAAACATGATGCGCAAAACAGGTAAAAAATGACCTCAGCACAGGGGCGGGAAAAGCCTCAGCAGCGAAAGGGTTAAAGTAAAAATTCAGATTTACTGTGACATTTGGGTTATAACGTAAAATTTTACAGTAGGGACATTGTGAATTACAATCCCCTATTTTGCTTTAATGAAGCAACTCCCATGCGTGCATTTGTATTTACATTAGAACTTGATTTATTGGTTCTTGATTTATGTAGAATGATTTAACGAGGTATGGACCATTTCACACCAGTTTTCTTTGAAATCTTGCAAGCAGCCAGCATTGTATTTCCTTATCTCGAACAGAGTCTGGGATTCATGGTTGGCTTCTTATCTTGTGGTTTTCCCTTTAGGGAGTAATGCATTTCTGAGTGCAAAAAGTGCGAAGTGATTTCAGAAGGAGACTGGGGACTTTTTTCCCCAGTCTCACTCTGTTCCTGGCGGCCTGAAGTGGGAGATCGGGCAGCTGCTCTCGCCGAAGGATGAGAGGTGAGTATTTGATTTTTTGGGGGTTCCAGCTGCTGCTGATTCTGCAGAAGCTCTACAGTGTAGCAAATGTTGTTTAGTTAGCGACAGCGGTTCGTAATTAGTTTGTGGTCGTAATGCTAATTACTGATTGCGTACTCTTTGCACTCCCAATGTTAAGCATAGGGAGAGCAAAGCAGAGTAAGCTTGCACTACAAAGCGCTAATACCAATGCGCTAACAGATTTTTTCAGCAATCGGGAGGTGATATAGGCTTTCCGCTATCACCTCAATTAACCTAGAGATAACGCTCATTTATGGGAGTGCTAGTGCTAGCGTTAAGGAGGTCAGAAACACAGCAGTAAACCGAAAAGGAAACCAAAACTAATACAGCGGTCCTTAGGTGGCCGTGTATAGTCTACAGAGGGGAACCAATGAAATCAACACACTCCTGAGTAGAACACAAAACAAGAGAACCAGAAAGGAAGGGGTTATGGGTGGATGCCAAAATATACAGTCACGGCAGGAAAGCAAAATAAATCCTAAACTGAATGGTCCTTAGGCAGCCGCTAGGAATCTGAACAGAAATATGGAAATACAGGATACAGGAAAAACTATTGATTACAAAACCCAGAGCAGGTACTAAGAGGGAAAACAGAAAATACAGAGAGCAATACCAAAAGGGAAAAACACAGAGTAGCAAGATGAAAGCCAAAGTCGGTACACAGGAGATCAAAAAGGTAAACAAAGCAAGGAGGAGAGATAAACCAAAATATCAGGAAGCAACAATATATGCAAAAAGGAAGGCGAAGTAAAGAGAGGGAATAATCTCAATCAAAAGGAAGAAGGAACAAATAAGCAAAGTTGAAATGCAAAAAGGGGAACTATAACAGAGACTAGATAACAATACAGATAGATCAAAATGGCAAAATTTCAGGAATAAGGAAGACCTTTGTGCAAGATCATTGCAACATTGGAGTTGAGAACTTAAATAGGGAAGTGCCCAAAGTCAGGTGGTCTGACTGGTCAGGCTGCAGTGAATCCTGGAGTTGACTAGACCAGTGGAATGGAGCAGACACATATAAACACCGGCCTGGACTTTGAATAAGGCCATAACATGGGTCACCAGGCTGCAGGGCCGGCCCAAGCCACTGTGCTGCCTGGAGCAAAAGATGAAATGCTGCCCCCCCCAAAAAAACACGTGACATATATGAGCGTATCAGAGCCCCACAGCAATAGAACTCACAGTAATGTGCGTTGCGTATGAGCGTATGCCAGAGCTCCACAGCAATAAAACTCACAGTAATGTGCGGTGCGTATGAGCGTATCCCAGAGCTCCACAGCAATAGAACTCACAGTAACGTGCCATATGTATGCGTATCACAGAGCTCCACATATCCCAGCCCACTGTCACACACACCCACACACCTACATACAGTCACACACACACCTACAGTCACACACATAGTGACACACCTACAGTCACACAAACATCCCTACAGTCACACACACACACATCTACAGTCACACACACACACACATCTACAGTCACACACACACCTACAGTCACACACACACCTACAGTCATACACACACAGTCACACACCTAAAGTCACATATGCATATCACTCAATAAAAACACTTAAAATTCACATTTGAAATGTTTAATAAAACCCAGGACACGATGAAGCTGTTATTAAAAACCCACACTGACAGTGAGTCCGTCCCCCCAGGCAGGAACGCTTTCTTTCCTTGGTGCCCTTCCAGTTCCTGCAGACACATAGAGTATACCTCACATTGACAGAGGCGGAACGTTTCTCCACGCGCTGCTTGTTGGTGACCGGAGGGAGATAGTGCTGCACTCCGGTAAGCAGTACGCTTCGTATTGCGGTCCCCCGTATGAGGTCACGCTGTGCCCTGGATTGAGTGGCAGGATGTATGTAAGGATCGCTCTGCCTCTGTGGGGAGATGGGATGTGGGTCACTGGCCGGATTGTGAGAGCGACCGCAGGCACCTTCAGCAACCGCAGGAGGTACTACACATGGTGCTTACCTTCCATGTATAACCGGGGAGGGGGGATGCTCCCTTACAGCCGGGGGGTGCTGCCTGTATAGCCGGGAGGTGGGCATGCTCCACCTGTGTGAATGGGGCGGGCGCCGCTCCTCCTATGTGGAGGGGGTGAAACGAAAGCCGATCATCTCTTGTGAGGAGAGCGGCGCTGGTCTGTCGAGAGGGGCGGGTGCAGCCTGGCTTCGCTGGAGGGACGTGCCTTGTCCAGGATGGGTACTCCGCCGTGGCCCTTGAGAGCGGCATTTTGCCGCCCCTGCCAAAGGGCTGCCTGGAGCAGCTGCTACACCCCGCTCCAAGGACGGGCCGGCCCTGCCAGGCTGGGAGTCTGACATGAAGCACTTCTTTATCTTACTGTTGGAATAATTGAAGGCGCTATTGGATTACCTATATTTTTGCACAGGTGGGAGTGACTTTTTGGTTTTACAGAATATCAGCACCTGATATCGACTATCATCCTGAAAGGTGGTCGATAATCTGTGGCCAATAATCTGTAGTGTATCGGCTCTGGAAAAATATCGGTCTACCTCTAATATTTATTTGTATCCTTCTATTTTTCTAGTTCTTTCCATCTATACTGTGTATTTTTTTGGCTATTTGGCAGGTTTTTACAATGTAATTGCTCTTTAAAACTGTTTCATGGCCTGCATTAATCTTAAAAGAGTATGTTCCCTTCTTTACTGGGAATGGAAATGCAGTATTTTTGTAGGAAGGCTAATTTTTATTTCTCATGATTTTTGACAACAAAAATAGTGCCTTTAGAAATGTATTGTGTACTGTATGGAACAAAAATAGATTGCTATCAAAAATAGTACTTGTATTGCTAATACGCAATTATTTTATACTAGTACACGCAGTAAATGTTGAAATATATCTATGTATGCATCTGTTTTATGGTTTTATCTCTCTATATCTATATAATTATCTACAATAAAAATTAATAGAGCAGAAATTAGATGTTTTTTAATTTAGATACAATCCAACCAAGGGGTTTGAATTTAGATTTGAGTTAGCCCATTTCCTATAGTATATGTGTAGATCTGCACGTCTTTAGAGGCCTATAAAGGTTGTTTTATGCTGTATTTTTACTGATTGCTGCTTCTGTTTATTATTTTCTATTTTTCCATTGACCGAGGGTAATATGGACTCTGGAGGATGTTTTACCCGCAAGATCTCTGGCCTCTGGGATGGTAGGATGAGGACAATAGGAGGATACAAAGTGGAGTGTGAAAAGAGGAGATGCTGTTCTGCCGGATGCTGTCCTAATGCGCATGCGTATTGGGAGTGCTTTCATTTTCACTTTGCCGAAGGATAAAAACATGGGCATTGCTTCCGTTGAGGGAGGATGACGTCATGGTCCTGGATTCCGACCACTAGAGAGGACGGATAGCCTCTTCCCATGTGGGGATTTGGGACATACTGATTGGAAGACCAATAAGGAAATGCGGAATATAAGGAGGCCAAGGGGCCGGTGTGATCATTGCCGCTGAGGAAGCCCTTGGGTACACACACCCAGGCGAAACACGTTCAGTACTGTTCATTTTATTGTTTTTTACTTGGTTTTAATTACTTGTTTTGTTTTGGAATAAAACCTTTTTCCATATCCACAACCATGGTTTAAGATTTTCTCCTATACCTACAAGCGTGGCTTTTTCAGGAGTTTTGCCTTGTTTGAACAACCCCAGGATGAATACAAGAGAGCCCGCTAGGCTCAGGAACACTTGAGTGGGTTGATTTATCTATATTATAAGTGAAGCCTGTTCTATAATCTGCACCATGATGTTCTTCTTTACCTTCTGAGGTCACCTGGAAGTGTACTTGATACTGAAGAAGACCAGTGGGTGGGCCTCTATGAATTCCATATTCCGCGAATATACCAGAGCCCGAATAGGCTCTGTAAAGTGTGAGTGACTGTCCAATGTATTTGACACATTTTGCTTTGTACAATCGTTATCACACTATCAGGGTTATTCTGAGAGAATCGAAAAGTCAACGCACGTTCTGAGACCTTTCATTCCCTGCACTTTGGGGCGATTCAGCGATTTTAGTTTGCCAACCTTGCAGTGTATTCAGCAAGCACCGCAGGGCCCCCCATAGTGCAGGGAAAACCCCCCGCAAATCCGCCGAATACTCAACGAACACTCACCGAAATGCCACAGAAACCGCTGCAAAAACCCCACCGAACACGCCGCAAAAACCCGATGAGCTGCCGGTCACAGTGCAGAGCAGCCGCTGGGAAAACCTGACGAGCAGGCGAAAGTGGTAAAAAAAACAAAAAAACAGTACACTTGAAAGATTTTGCAAAAAAACTACTGAACGAAAATGCCTGGAATTTACATGTAGGATCCAATGAATGAAACTAAAAAGGTCTGTTACAGAAAACAAAAAACGGAATAAAAAAACGGAAAAAAATGTTGCTGAAAAAATCCCGAAAAATGCCTAAAAGATCCTAAAAAAATCTAGAAATAAAGAGACTTTTCACAGCTGAATAAAATAATAAACGGTTTATTAGATATTGGATTAAAACGGGAATATTTTTAACCAGTGCTTTTTTTCTGGAAAAATAGGTGGGGGTACTCTCACGCCCAGGGAAAAATGGTGATTATTATGACTATTTTTCGTGTCCTAATAAATACTCCTTTATTAACCCTTTAAGGACAGAGGTAATTTTACAAGTCATTCTTACTTTGTGCAGTGCAGGCAGCAGATAATGTGGCGATTCTAGGAGCAATAACAGCCTTTTGGGTGCAGGGCAAGGGGGAAACGCCGGACTGCGACAAGAACACAGATGCAGACTTTTACGCACAGCAGCCTGTTTAAAGACAAATGCATGCATTACAGCCAAGCCATATATTCACAAACATTGCCATATATCACCCCGGGGGTATGTAGCACTAAAACTCACAGTAATGTGCAGTTTGTGTGTGAGCATATCAGAATCCACAGCAATGAAACTCCCAGCAAAGATCCGATCGGATCCCGCGGTAACAAATTAGGCCCTGCCAAGAGGTGCTGGTACGCACCGAGAGGTGCCAGTATGGCGTACCGGCACGTACCGGCTAAAAAAAACCCCTGTTTTTAACATTGAAGCCTGATAAACCTGCCAAATTGAACCACCGAACAGCAGGGCATTTTGGCAACTTTTCTCTGCTATTTAGTGTCTCTGAATAGACGAACCATTGCTTTTCTATGGGGGATTTCACTACCCTTGAACAGGCACCGTATGTGCAGGCAATTCGCCAGAATTTGGCAAACTGCCTGCTCTCTGAATAGCTGAATGGCCCCCAAAATGTCCTAGTATGCTGAAATTCAGTGTCCGGTTACATTTCGGTGACATTTCAGCGACATTTCAGATCTCTCTGAGTAACCCCCTGTGTTATTTTATTTCTTTATCTTCACTGCTGAGGACGTGTGGGGAACGTCCTCATTGACTCCTAAGGAAAGATAGGGGTGGAGATAGGGGGTTCCTTTGAATCCTGATATCTCCCGACTATTGGCAGCTAGCGGTGTCATGTTTGATATCATTAGAAAGGCCAGAGCATGGCCTTTCCAATGATACCAAACATGACCATGTTTAAAGCAAAGAAACAAAATAATAAAAATAATAATAAAAAAAGAAAAATGTGTTTTTTTAAACTGTGAAATGGCTCAGCAGTGAAGGGGTTAACCCTTTATTGAAGTGCAGAGCAGATTGAAGCTAAGTATTTGGTTATTCGATACTTCACTCCTTTTTGCACTGGGAAGCACCACCCTTTCCTTTTTTCTATAATTAATTACATATTTGTATTTATCTATCCATATCTATCTATCTCTATGTGTACCTATTTAGCTATTTATCTGTATTTATTTGTCTATAAATATTTGTCAATGTAGATAGACTGTGTATTTTATTTTTTTTGCAAATTTTGGTATGTTTTTACATAACAAATTTCTGAATCTTTTAACAATTTCATGACCTGCATCAATTTTAATGTGTGTTGTCTTTACATGGGAATGAAAATGTTGTATTTTTTGTAAGCAGTTTAATTTTTATTTCTTCTGATTATTTTGACAGCAAAAAGGTGATTGTTGTAATGTATTATGGGCTGTGCAGAATTTAAAATAGTTTGCTATTTTTAAATAATATTTGTGTTTGTGCATTGGAAAGGAAGAGAAAAACATTAATTTGCTGTAATTTACACAGAAAGGTTTGAGTCACTAAACCACAATATTGATCTGCAGGAATCTGAGCCCTTACATGATTACAATAAGAAAAAAAATCATGGTTTAACGAATACTAAACTTTCTGCATTGGCTGCAGCAGGATAGTGTTAACTATTTAAGGAAAATCTGTATTTCACAGATGCAGCATAGCAATCACGGACCTCAAATTAATCCAAAATGAAAAGATAAGTAACAAAATAAAATAACATGAGCAAATAACAGGAACAAATTTCATTTCGGACTAAAGCTTTTATTAAGAATACAAAACAAAACTATCTAACCTTTTCTTTGATTGTTTATACTGATAAGCAGCTTAGCTGCCCAGTGTTCCTACTGAGAGAAATTCACTTATGTTACTCTCCTTGGAAGGTGTAGGTTTTTATTTCTGTTTTGGTTATTTTCCCATTGAATGAGTGCTGGAAAGCTTCTAATGTTGGGAGCAATAAACACTCAAACATTTGAAAATGGTCTCAGGTCTTCCTCCGGCACTTTACTCTCCAATCTAAGCTCCACACTCCACTTATAACCTCAGGTCCTCTTGCATCACTTTTCTCTCCATTCCCCGCTAATGAAAAAATTAATTACCATGTAATATGTAAAAAATGAAATGCAAAATTTCATTTTTTTTCCTGCGTTATGGCAGCGACATTATTTTGATATTGATATTAATAAAGTCATTTGATATTGATAGTCGTTTGATATTGATAAAGTTATTGCAATAACGTTTTTTTCCTTCATTTTAAACACTGACAGAAGAAGGCTACTTGTCGAAATGCGTCTCAGTTTCTTCTATTCACCATTAGGGATGAGCTGTTCGGGTTCGGACGGTTCAGGGTTCGACCCGAACTTAGCCTGTTCGAGCAGATTGCGAACACCGAACATTTCCGGGTGTTCGCCGCATGTTCGACCACAATGGATCACAATGCATTTTCCCACTGCCTGAAGCTCCTAATGGCTACAGCCTTGCACCTGACCACAGGTCTGGTGCAAGACTGGTTCAACACTATGCCAATCACCGCTCAGAGTCCTGATTGGGCAAATTTTTCCCAATCATGGGCTCACAGAGCTAAGTCCCGCAGCACACTATATAAGGTTTCCAGGCAGCGCTTCTGCACTCATTTCAGAGGAGATTTCAAAGGAGATAGTTGTGTGTGTTGTTACTGCCGGTCTGCCACGCTACTGGGGGGGTCTGGGGGGGTCTCATTTCGACCAAATATCAGGGAATTTAGGTGACGTGTGTCTTGTCACTGTGCCAGCAAGTTTTTTTGGGGTTTACAACTTTATTTAAAACATTTGTGTATTGAGGTGATTTTCTGGGTCTTGTCACACTGTGCCAGCAAGTCTTTTTGGGTCTCATTTATACCAACTATCAGGGAATTTAGGTGATGTGTGTCTTGTCACTGTGCCAGCAAGTTTTTTTGGGGTTTACAACTTTATTTAAAACGTTTGAGAATTGAGGTGATTTTCTGGGTCTTGTCACACTGTGCCAGCAAGTCTTTTTGGGTCTCATTTATACCAAATATCAGAGAATTTAGGTGATGTGTGTCTTGTCACTGTGCCAGCAGGTTGTTTTGGGGTTTACAACTTTATTTAAAACATTTGTGAAATAAGGTGATCTTCTGGGTCTTGTCACCACTGTGCCAGCAAGTATTTTTGGGTGTCATTTTTACCAAATATCAGGGAATTTAAGTGATGTGTGTCTTGTCACTGTGCCAGCAATTTCTTTGGGGTTTACAACTTTCTTTAAAACATTTGTGAATTGAGGTGATCTTCTGGGTCTCGTCAAACAGCCAGCAATTATTTTTGGGGCTCACTAATTTCTTTAAAACACTTGTGAATTAAGGTGATCTGTGTCTCGTCATACAAACAGTACCACGCTGTATTTTGGGGCTCACTAATTTCTTTAAAACACTTAGGAATTAAGGTGATCTGTGTCTCGTCATACAAAAAGTACCACGCTGTATTTTGGGGCTCACTAATTTCTTTAAAACACTTGGGAATTAAGGTGATCTGTGTCTCGTCATACAAAAAATACCACGCTGTATTTTGGGGCTCACTAATTTCTTTAAAACACTTGGGAATTAAGGTGATCTTCAGTGTCTCGTCACACAGCCAGCAATTTTTTTTGGGCTCACTAATTTCTTTAAAACACTTGGGAATTAAGGTGATCTGTGTCTCGTCATACAAAAAGTACCACGCTGTATTTTGGGGCTCACTAATTTCTTTAAAACACTTGGGAATTAAGGTGATCTTCTGTGTCTCGTCACACAGCCAGCAATTTTTTTTGGAGCTCACTAATTTCTTTAAAACACTTGGAATTAAGGTGATCTGTGTCTCGTCATACAAAAAATACCACGCTGTATTTTGGGGCTCACTAATTTCTTTAAAACACTTGGGAATTAAGGTGATCTTCAGTGTCTCGTCACACAGCCAGCAATTTTTTTTGGGCTCACTAATTTCTTTAAAACACTTGGGAATTAAGGTGATCTGTGTCTCGTCATACAAAAAGTACCACGCTGTATTTTGGGGCTCACTAATTTCTTTAAAACACTTGGGAATTAAGGTGATCTTCTGTGTCTCGTCACACAGCCAGCAATTTTTTTTGGAGCTCACTAATTTCTTTAAAACACTTGGGAATTAACGTGATCTGTGTCTCGTCATACAAACAGTACCACGCTGTATTTTGGGGCTCACTAATTTCTTAAAACACTTGGGAATTAAGGTTATCTGTGTCTCGTCATACATACAGTACCACGCTGTATTTTGGGGCTCACTAATTTCTTTAAAACACTTGGGAATTAAGGTGATCTGTGTCTCGTCATACATACAGTACCACGCTGTATTTTGGGGCTCACTAATTTCTTTAAAACATTTGTGAATTAAGGTGATCTGTGTCTCGTCATACATACAGTACCACACTGTATTTTGGGGCTCACTAATTTATTTAAAACATTCGTGAATTAAGGTGATCTGTCTCTTGACACTGGCTGCCAGCTATCAGTGTGTCTCACTGAGTTATACCAGAGTTATTTAAATCTTTATACCAGAGTTGAATCAGAGTTCTGTATATATTAATCTATATATAACTCACCATGTCTGAAAGAACAAAAAGGACAGGCAGACGCTCCCAGCCACAGATAAGAGGGCAAGCAGCCCCTGTGTCGGGAGGCTGTGTCTCTGGTCGTGGTGGACGTGGTGCATCCTCTTCAGGGGCACGCTTGTCCTTTCTAACTGGTGCTGGCCGTCTTAAGCAGCAGCAACATACAGAGGACTTGGTGGATTGGCTAACCAGGCCATCCTCATCCTCCGAGTCCTCTGCCAGCCAGGCTTCTAGTGCTTTACAGTCCACCTCAGCTGCCAAAGCATCTAATGCAGCCTCCATGTCCACAGCTACTCCTGCCGTAGCCTCGCTATCACACACGGAGGAGTCAGCTGAATTGTTTGACTACAATGAGAGTGACATGCTGCTTGAGGATGCGCAGCAAGTACAGTGCTCTGATTCAATCTCTGAGGTTGAGCAAGGGAGTATAATCAACCTAAAGGAAGGGGGTGCCAGTGATGACACACAAATAACTGGCACTCATGTTGCCCCAGCAGCTGCAGCATACTGCCAAGTTGGCTCCAGTGACGAGGAGATAGGGGGTGAAGATGACATTGATGATGATGAGGTCACTGACTCCACCTGGGTGCCAAATCAAACTGAGGAATCAAGTGAGGAGGAGGGGGAGGAGGAGGAGGAGGAGGCAACAGCAAACACGAGGCACAGCAAACACTGACGCAACCATCAATCACTCTCACCTTACAGTCCTCTCCTCCTGTTTCCAACCCCAACCCTCCCAGATTGTGAGTTCCTACGGGAATAGGGCCCTCATCTCCTCCTGTACTGTTAGTCAAATGTTGTTCAATGTATTGTAACCCTGTCTATACTGTGCTTATTGTACAGCGCTGCGGAATATGCTGGCGCTTTATAAAGAATAATAATAATAATAATAACATCCTCTGTGACCATCCGTAGCACTAGCCAGTCCAAGGCATCACATGTCAGAGCTGCTCCGGTGCAGAGCGCTGTTGTCTCAAAGAACACATGCAGGAACCCTGCTGTCTGGGAGTTCTTTAAGAACTGTGCAGCAGACCCCACCGTTGCTATTTGTAATCTATGTCAGAGGAGGCTGAAGCGTGGGATAAACACCGGACACTTGGGTACCACGTGCTTGAGGCGACATATGAACAAGTGCCACACATCACGTTGGGGCAAAACTTTGCGTAGGTCCTCCTCCTCCTCATCTGTCTCTACCCACACTGTATGTCCTGCCATGCAATTGCCTACAACCTTCACCGTCAGGGATGATGCTACAGTAATGGATGTACCAGCAGGTCCTTCCTCACCATGTGACATCATCCCAGTAGCTGAAGATTTACGCAGTCAGTATACGTTGCCGCAGCTGCTGCAGCGAAAGAAAAAATATAGTCCCAACCATCCCCAAGCACAGCGTCTAAATGCCAGCTTAGCAAAATTACTCGCATTGCAGCTGCTGCCTTTCCAGCTGGTGGACTCTGCTCCCTTCCGTGAATTTGCTGAATGCGCTGTACCACAGTGGCAGGTTCCAAAACGCCATTACTTTTCACGCAAGGCCATTCCAGCACTATACCAGCACGTGGAAGACAATGTTATCCAGTCATTGGGAAAGGCAGTCAGCAGCAAGGTGCATGTCACTTTAGACACGTGGTCCAGCAAGCATGGACAGGGTCATTACATTTCCTTCACGGCACACTGGGTAACTCTGATTGCAGCTGGGAGGGATCCAAGACGGGCTCTGTGCTGGAGCTTGTTCATCCACCACGCCTCCAGAAAGCTGCTTGTATGAGGTCTGTCTGCTCCACCACCACCACCTCTTCTCCTCCTCCTTCTCTGTCTCTAGCGAAGTGGCAGTTAAACCCATGCCTGACAGGGTCTACGCAATGGCTCAAGCAAAAAGATGCCATACTGTGCTTGAGCTGGTTTGTTTAGGGGACAGGAGCCACACCGGGTCAGAAATTTTGTCAGCTCTGCAGGGTTAACACCACGCCAGCTTGAGCTGGGAATGATCGTCTGTGATAATGGCAGCAACCTTCTCTCCGCCCTACGCCTGGGTAAATTGACGCATGTACCATGCCTAGCACACGTCCTAAATCTGGTGGTTCAGCATTTCCTAACCAAGTACCTAGGGCTGCCAGAGCTTCTCATCCAGGCCAGAAAAGTCTGCAGCCACTTTAGACGGTCATTCCCAGCAAGCGTTCGCCTGGCAGAAATTCAAAGAGAATTCCACCTTCCCACAAACCGTCTGATCTGTGACATGCCCACCAGGTGGAATTCGACATTAGCAATGCTGCAGCGTCTGCACAAGCAGCAGAGGGCCATCAACGAATACCTGTGTGAGTATGGCACAAGGACAGGTTCAGGTCAACTTGGTTTTTTTCCCCCCCGCAGTGGCTGATGATCAAGGATGCATGCACTGTACTGTCACCATTTGAGGAGGCAACGAGGATGGTGAGCAGGGACAGTGCATGCATCAGTGACACAATTCCTTTAGTGTTCCTGCTGGAGCACACTCTGCGGGGAATTCTAGATGTGGCTCTAGAGGCAGAGCAGCGGGAGGAAGAGGAGGCCTTCCCCAGCTCTCAAGGCCCCAGTCTTTCCGCAGACAGCATTCCAGTGGGTCCTACTCAGATCAGACAGGAGGAGGAGGACTATTTAAGTAGTGGGGGCATTGAAGGTGGGGATTCCTCAAGGCAGTGTTTTGTGTGCCCAGAAACAGAAGGGCTTGTGCGTGGCTGGGAGGAGGAAGTGCACAATACGGTCATCCTCATTGACCAGGAAGACTCGGCAGCTATTGCCACCTCCAACCTACGCTGCATGGGCTCCCTAATGATGCAAAGCCTGCTAAAGGACCCCAGGATTCGTGCTATCAAGGAGAGGGATCATTACTGGCTGGCAACCCTTCTTGATCCACGATACAAGGGGAAAGTTGCAGAGCTCATCCTGCCCGCACAGAGAGAGCACAGGATGACAAAACTTGAGGACGCTTTAAAGCGAAATTGTGTAACACCTTTCCAGGCACTGTTAGATTATCAAGTGCTGACACACGTGCTTCTGAGGCTGCAGGTGATCAGAGGAATAGCGGTGAAGGCCAGGGTCGCTTGACTGATGCATTTTTACATTTTTTTAGTCCTCGAAGCCCAGGGACGTCAAATGTAGGCACCCATTGCCAGCGTCTTCACCATATGGTGCAGGACTACCTAGGGGCAAGGGCAGACCTGGATACCTTTCCAGCAGATGATCCACTGGCTTACTGGGTGTTGAGATTGGATCACTGGCCAGAACTTAGCCAATATGCTATGCAGCTACTAGGTTGCCCTTCATCTTGCGTGCTTTCCGAAAGGACGTTCAGTGCCGCTGGAGGTTTTGTCACAGACAAAAGAGTGCGTCTGTCCACCGACTCTGTAGACCGGCGGACATTTATAAAAATGAATCAGTCCTGGATCAGCAGCTATCAATCCCCTGATGCTGAAGTAATAGAATAGATAGGGGATGTCCTCTTCTGCATTCACAAAACCTCCAGCACTGAACTCTTCCACAATACCACAAAAGGGTTACGGTGTGAAGGCACTTGCTGCCATGAAAGGCACAATATCTAGCTGCACTGACGCCCATTAAAAAAAAAAAAAACTTTTCAATATAGGACCACATGGTCCACCCCTGCACTCTTCCACAATACCACAGAGGGGTTACTGTATGATGATACGTGATGGCCTGGCATCAAAGGCAAAATATCTGGGTGCACTGACGCCCATTAACAGATAAAAAAACACTTTTCAATATAGGACCACATGGTCCACCCCTGCACTCTTCCACAATACTACAGAGCGGTTACTGTATGATGATACTTGATGGCCTGGCATTAAAGGCACAATATCTGGGTGCACTGACGCCCATTAACAGATAAAAAACTTTTAAATATAGGACCACATGGTCCACCCCTGCACTCTTCCACAATACTACAGAGGGGTTACTGTATGATGATACTTGCTGGCCTAGCACCAAAGGCACAATATCTGGGTGCACTGACGCCTTAACCAGATGCATATCTTTTCAATATAGGACCACATGGTCCACCCCTGCACTCTTCCACAATACTATAGAGGGTTACTGTATGATGATACTTGATGGCCTGGCATTAAAGGCACAATATCTGGGTGCACTGACGCCTTAACCAGATGCATATCTTATCAATATAGGACCACATGGTCCACCCCTGCACTCTTCCACAATACCACAGATGGGTTACTGTATGATGATACTTGCTGGCCTGGCACCAAAGGCACAATATCTGGGTGCACTGACGCCCATTACCAGATCAAAACATTTTCAATAAAGGACCACAAGGTCCACCCCTGCATTCTTCCACAATACCACAGAGGGGTTACTGTATGATGATACTTGATGGCCTGGCATTAAAGGCACAATATCTGGGTGCACTGACGCCCATTAACAGATAAAAAACTTTTCAATATAGGACAACATGGTCCACCCCTGCACTCTTCCACAATACCACAGAGGGGTTACTGTATGATGATACTTGATGGCCTGGCATTAAAGGCACAATATCTGGGTGCACTGATGCCCATTAACAGATAAAAAAAACACTTTTCAATATAGGACCACATGGTCCACCCCTGCACTCTTCCACAATACTACAGAGGGGTTACTGTATGATGATACTTGATGGCCTGGCATTAAAGGCACAATATCTGGGTGCACTGACGCCCATTAACAGATAAAAAACTTTTCAATATAGGACCACATGGTCCACCCCTGCACTCTTCCACAATACCACAGAGGGGTTACTGTATGATGATACTTGATGGCCTGGCATTAAAGGCACAATATCTGGGTGCACTGACGCCCATTAACAGATAAAAAAAAACACTTTTCAATATAGGACCACATGGTCCACCCCTGCACTCTTCCACAATACTACAGAGGGGTTACTGTTAATATGATACTTGATGGCCTGGCATTAAAGACACAATATCTGGGTGCACTGACGCCCATTAACAGATAAAAACTTTTAAATATAGGACCACATGGTCCACCCCTGCACTCTTCCACAATACTACAGAGGGGTTACTGTATGATGATACTTGCTGGCCTGGCACCAAAGGCACAATATCTGGTGCACTGACGCCTTAACCAGATGCATATCTTTTCAATATAGGACCACATGGTCCACCCCTGCACTCTTCCACAATACTACAGGGGGTTACTGTATGATGATACTTGCTGGCCTGGCACCAAAGGCACAATATCTGGGTGCACTGACGCCTTAACCAGATGCATATCTTTTCAATATAGGACCACATGGTCCACCCCTGCACTCTTCCACAATACCACAGAGGGGTTACTGTATGATGATACTTGCTGCCTGGCACAAAGGCACAATATCTGGGTGCACTGACGCCTTACCAGATGCATATCTTTTCAATATAGGACCACATGGTCCACCCCTGCACTCTTCCACAATACCACAGAGGGGTTACTGTATGATGATACTTGATGGCCTGGCATTAAAGGCACAATATCTGGGTGCACTGACACCCATTAACAGATAAAAAACTTTTCAATATAGGACCACATGGTCCACCCCTGCACTCTTCCACAATACTACAGAGGGGTTACTGTATGATAGTACTTTCATGCCTGGCACTAAAGGCACAATATCTGGGTGCACTGCCATTGACGCCTTTATCAGATTCATATCCTCAGAGGGGTTACTGTGTGACGGCACTGTTGCCGACGCTAAGAGCCCAATTTTAAAGCACCTATTGTTACTTTCATCCAAACCCTGCATAAGTTTCACAATAATTTAGCACAAAAAACCACTAAACTTTTTCTGCGCGTCCTAAAATGTCTTTTCATACAGGCTGCCGCCCCAAGCAGTTGTTTATGGATAGATTAAAGGAAAAGCATTTACCGTCATATGAAACGTCATTTATTTGTTTTTAAGTGTTACTATACATCCTAGAAATCCGCCACTTCACGGGCAGGTTATGGGGACCTCCTAGGCACGATATTTGAAGGAATTTTTTGTTTTTATTTTTAACCCTTTTTTCATGGAAAACTCACTGTCCCTTTAAAAACGTTTTTTTTAAAACTTTTTGTCCTTGTTTCCTGTCCCCCAGGTCACTACCCGTACCCCCATACACCTTTTATGGCAAATATGTAGCATATATGCCCTCTTGGAGGGCACTCTAACAAACCGAATTTTCAGCCCCATTGACTTGCATGGGGGTTCGGGTTCGGTCACGAAAAAATGGGAAGTTCGGGTTCGGGCTCAAACCGAACTCGGGGAGTGTTCGGCTCATCCCTATTCACCATTTATCTGGACAAGTGGAATTGTATGTATTAAGGGATTATTTATATATGTGTAGGGAATGTGGTTGAAACAGCTCTTCCTTCAATTAGGGGCAAAACAATTTCTTTATCCTTCCTTTTCCGTTGTCTTCAAGCCTCAAAGAAAACACAAAGACAGAGACATACAACGTTATTCAAAGAGTTTTTAAAAGTCACCGCATGTTCGGTGACTTTTCATCCCCTCACTACGGAGCGATTCGGCGATCCTAGTTTGACGACCCTGCGGTGTATTCAGCAAGCACTGCAGGGCCCCCTGTAGTGCAGAGAAAACTCGCTGCAAACTCACCGAACACTTACCACAAACCGGCGAACACTCACTGAAACCCGCAGAAACCGCTGGATTAACCACGTCGAACACTCCAGAGAAACCCAACTAGCCGCTGATCACAGTGCAGGGCAGCCACTGGAAAAAGCCGACATGCAGACGACTGAGGTAAAAAAAAAAACAATATGCTTGAAAGTTTGAAAATTTAAACGCCGTTTACAAAAAACTACTGAACGAAAATGTCTGGAATTTACATGTAAGATCCAATGAATGATAATAAAAAGGTTTGTTACAGAAAAATGAAAAACAATTGAAAAAAACAGAAACTGAAAACAAAGTTTGCCAAACAAATCCCAAAAACTGCCTAAAAGATCCTAAAAAAATCTATGAATAAAGAGACTTTTTACTGTAGAATATAATAATAAAAAGGTTTATTAGATATTGAATTAAAACAGAAATATTTTTAACATTGAAGCCTATTGGATTCTCCTGAATAAACCTGCCGAATGAGACCACCGAACAGCAGGGCAATTCAGCAATTTTTCCCTGCTGTTTTGTGTTCTCTGAATAGACGAAGCATTGCTTCTCAATGGGGGAGTTCACTGCCCTCGAACAGGCACCATACCTGCAGGCAATTCGCCAACATTTGAACTGCCTGCTCTCTGAATAGCCGAATGGCCAGGAAACGCTGAATTTCAGTGTCTGGTTACATATCGGGGGCCAGAATGGCTCTCTTTGAATAACCCTGATAGTGCAACCAATTTGGGCAAATAAATAAACGGAGTGGATGGATGCACACTAACGTCTTTTTGGTGTCCCAGGTCAAACATCAGATGTAACAGCAGCCGGCAAAGTTATAAGGGGTACCGGATCCCCTCTCAGCGATCGGATGTCTGTTGCATTCCTCTGCACAGATTAGCACCAGGACAGTGCATTAAAAGGTTAAAACAATTTATTTCAAAATAAAATAAAATAATAAATACACCCGAGACGCATTTCGCGATAGAATCGCTTTTTCAATCAGGTGTGTATTTATATATGTGGCCTTTTTCTTTATCAGTATGTTTTATGACACCTTCATTTAATTGTACCGGCTGGGTGGAGTAGAGGTAACATTACTACTCTGCGTGGAGAGAGCCTGTGGAGTCATGGGTTCAATCCTGACGAGCACCTCTCCAGTAAGCGTCCTTGGGCAAGACACCCAACGGTACATACTCGCCATCCAGGACATACTTGAAAACGAGAGAAATCTCAATGTATCCTTCCTGGTAAAATCCTTTCTCAAATTTTTTAAAAAAAAAAAATTTAAGAATGTTTTAGAAACTTTTTGTATTAGGCTTTTAAAAAAGTATTTTCTGCATATGGGTCATTCCATGTCAAATCAACCAATGCATAAAACCATAATGAGATGGATTTGGTTCATGTTTGGTACATTTGTACCTTACTGTGAAAATTTTTTTTAAAAAAATTTTGTCCACCTTTTTTGAGATAATGAACCTTCAAAACTGCCTAAAAATGCCAAAATTCACTAGTCACCATAACTTCAAATGCCATTTACAAGATACCTATGATAGATACTGACACGGGACATGTATCAATTTAAAGCTTATGAATAGGGATTTCATTTGATGTGAAACATGACACAGTTGCAAAATTTCAAAAATTCACACATTTAACAAAATTAGATTTTGAGTTTGGAAAAACCTGAATTTTTTAAAATTTTCAAAAAAATTCACACTTAGTTACATAGTTATATAGGCTGAAAAAAGACATGCGTCCATCGGGTTCATCCTCTCCCACATAACCTACTGCTGTTGATCCAAAAGAAGGCAAAAAACCCAGTCTGAAATGCTTGCCAATATGCAACATACTGGGAAAAAATTCCTTCTTGACCCCAGAATGGCAGTCAGTTTTCTCCATGGATCAAGAAGCTTTTACCCACATATTAAATATTATAACCCTTAATATTCTGTGTCTGCAGGAAGTCATCCAGTCTTAAAGGTATATGTCTTGTAGACAGTCCAAATTTCAAGATGGTATCTTCTAAATTTGAGACTTTTTCACTGCCATTTTCACTTCATTGGTTTTCAGGATATTGTGAGCTTACAACTGAATAGGATTGTGTCACCCTATAGCTGACCAAAGGCATTCTCAACCAGAGCCGGGACATCACGGCTCTGTATCACATGAGTGCATAACACAGACGTTGCGCGTTTGATTCCCCCTTCCTCTCCCTTGTACATGAAATGATATTGGACTGTTGTTGTTTCTTCTTTTTTGAGATCTTCAGAGTACCCCTCAGTGAACAGGACTCTCAAATAACTGTGTATAATAAATATAAGTATTTATATATATATATGTATATATGCAGCTGTTATGCCTCTAGAGGGAGCCAGAGTGCCACGTATGGAGAAAGACTGTGATGGACATATGAACTTATGGATTACGCCTCCTTGGGGGAGAACTCTGATTCGACTGTTCGTCGAACAGCGAACGTTTCCACGTGTTCGCCCACAATGCACCACAATGGACCACAATGCACTTTTCTGCTGGCCTGAAGCTTGTAATTGGCTACAGCCTTGCACCTGACCACAGGTCAGGTGCAAGACAGGTACAAGACTATGCCAATCAGGGCTCAGAGTCCTGATTAGGCAGATTTTGCCCAATCATGGCTCACAGAGTTAAGTCCCGCAGCACACTATATAAGGCTTCCTCGCAGCCCCAGCATGTGTGTTGCAGGAGTGAATCAGAGAGGAGATTGTTGCATATCAGGGTGTATCACTGAGTTATACCAGAGTTCTGGGAATTTGAATCTGTGTCTTGGCACTGCCAACTATCAGGGACAGGGTGTATCACTGAGTTATAGCAGAGTTCTGGAAAATCTGTATATCTTTAATCTAATTCTAGATACCATAGAATACCACAGTTGAATCAGAGTTCATCTGTATCTTTATCTATTCAGAGTTGAATCTGGGTCTTGCCAGCTATCAGGGTGTTGCAGCCTGCAGGAGAGGAGGTGAATCAGAGAGAGAGTAGAGGACATTGGCAGCCTTGCAGGGAAAATATCAGTGAAATCTTTGACTTATAGCAGAGTTCTGAATATCTTTAACCTAGATAACCCAGTTGAATCAGAGTTCTGCATATCTCCAATCTATATACCAGAGTTGAATCACAGTTCTGCATATCTCCAATCTATAATAGAGTTGAATCAGGGTTCTGTATATCTTTAATCTATATATCACTCACCCTGTCAGAAAGACCAAAAAGGACAGGCAGACACTCCCAGACACAGATAAGAGGGCAAGCAGCCTCTGTGTCTGAAGGCTGTGCCCCTGGTCGTCGTGGACATGCTGCATCCTCTGCAGGGGCACACTAGTCCTTTTTAACTGGTGCTGGCCGTCTTAAGCAGCAGCAACATACAGAGGATTTGGTGGATTGGCTAACCAGGTCATCCTCATCCTCCGAGTCCTCTGCCAGCCAGGCTTGTAGTGGTTTACAGTCCACCTCAGCTGCCAAAGCATCTAATTCAGCCTCCATGTCCACAGCTACTCCTGCCGTAGCCTCACTATCATACACGGAGGAGTCAGCTGAATTGTTTGACTACAATGACAGTGACATGCTGCTTGAGGATGCGCAGCAACTCCAGTGCTCTGATTCAAACTCTGAGGTTGAGGAAGGGAGTATAATCAGCCTAGAGGGAGGGGGTGCCAGTGACACACAAAGAACTAGCACTCATGTTCCCCCAGCAGCTGCAGCATATTGCCAAGTTGGCTCCAGTGATGAGGAGATAGGGGGTGATGATGATGATGAGGTTGTTGACTCCACCTGGGTGCCTGGTTGAACAGAGGAGTCAAGTGAGGAGGAGGAGGCACAACAAAAATGAGGCACAATGTCCTCTATGAGCAACCATAGCCAGTCCAAGGCATCAGATGTCAGAGCTGCTCAGGTGCAGAGCGCTGTTGTCTCAAAGCACACGTCCAGGAACTTTGCTGTCTGGGAGATCTTCACAACATGTGGAGCAGACCACAGTGTTGCTATTTGTAAGCTATGTCTGAAGAGGATCAAGCGTGGGAGAAACATCAGCCGCTTGGGTACCACATGCTTGAAGCGACATATGACCACCTGTCATGCATCATGTTGGCAGAACACTTCCCATCGGTCCTCATCTGTCTCTACCCCCACTATATGTCATGCCATGTCTACAACCTCCACCTCATTGCCCCAGCTGCTGCAGCATAAGAAAAAATATAATCCCAACCATTCCCAAGCACAGAGTCTAAATGCCAGCTTGGCAAAATTACTCGCATTACAGCTGCTGCCTTTCCAGCTGGTGGACTCTGCTTCCTTCCGTGAATTTGCCATATGTGCTGTACCACAGTGGCAGGTTCCAAAATGCCAGTTCTTTTCACGCAAGACCATTCCAGCACTATACCAGCATGTGGAAGACAATGTTATGGAGTCATTGGGAAAGGCAGTCAGCAGCAAGGTGCACATTACTTTAGACACGTGGTCCAGCAAGCATGGACAGGGCCGTTACATTTTCTTCATGGCACACTGGGTAACTCTGCTTGCAGCTGGGAGGGATTCAGGACAGGGCTCTGTGCTGGAGCTTGTTCATCCACCACGCCTCCACAAATCTGCTTATATGAGGTCTGTCTGCTCCACCACCTCTTCCTCTTCCTCCTCCTCCTCCTCCTTTGTCTCTGGCGAAGTGGCAGTTAAACCGACGCGTGACAGGGGCTATGTAATGGCTCAAGCAAAACGATGCCATACTGTGCTTGAGCTGGTTTGTTTAGGGGACAGGAGCCACACCGGGCCAGAACTTCTGTCAGCTCTGCAGGGGCAGGCATAGAGATGGTTAACACCATGCCAGTTTGAGCTGGGAATGGTCGTCTGTGATAATGGCAGCAACCTTCTCTCCGCCCGACTCCTGGGTAAGTTGACACATGTACCATGCCAGGAACACGTCCTAAATCTAGTGGTACAGTGTTTCCTAACCAGGTACCCAGGGCTGGCAGAGCTTCTCATCCAGGCCAGAAAGGTCTGCAGCCAGTTCAGACAGTCATTCCCAGAAAGTGTTCGCCTGGCAAAAATTCAAAGAGAATTCCACCTTCCCACAAACCGTCTGATGTCTGACATGCCCACCAGGTGGAACTCGACATTAGCAATGCTGCAGCGTCTGCACAAGCAGCAGAGGGCCATCAATGAGTACCTGTGTGTAACGGTAGCGGTAACGCTGCCACACGAGTAGCGGAGTTGCGATCATTGAGGGCTGAAGTATCTGCTTGAATAATACAAAAGGTATATAAACTACAGACTGTAACAAGGAGACACAAGGACTAACTAAATTGTCTCTAAGCTCTGAAGGTTTCGAGGCCAACAGATTACCTAGGACACACTCGGAAACACCATACGCGAAGTATTCAAGATGCAGGGCAGTCAGAGATGCGATAAGAAATAACATAAAACAGAAATGAACAATCGTTTGTTATCATGGTCTTAGCAGAAACATAAACAGGAGTAGTAGCCTGAGTAAAGGGTACAAACGATACCCCTAAATGTGAAGGGACAGAACCCAAACAGCGAGTGATCAACCCAGCAACCAGCAGGGGGTAAAATCACTAAAACAAGTGAAACAGCTTAATATACACAATATAGAGAGAGTAGTCTAAGACAAGCCGGGTCAAATAACAGGAGAAGGGATCTCATACAAGCAGGGTTGTCAACAGTAAAGTAAAATAGATTTAGAAGTAGCGGTGCGTGAAATAAACTCCACAACAGGGCGATGAGACCATTCCTAGACCCCTATTTTAAAGCCTGTGGCTCCTGGTAACCACACCTGACCCTGCCCCCTCAGATGCCGATCTGCCAGCAGCAAGTGCTGGCACCCGACCAGCCAGCGATCCCCCTTCTTCCCAGACCCCCCAGGGGGCACAGCGGGGGCTGAGGATGTAACACTGTGTGAGTATGGCACAAGGACAGGTTCAGATCAACTTGTTTCCCCACCCCGCAGTGGCTGATGATCAAGGATGCATGCACTGTACTGTCACCATTTCAGGAGGCAACAAGGATGGTGAGCAGGGACAGTGCATGCATCAGTGACACAATTCCTTTGGTGTTCCTGCTGGAACGCACTCTGCAGGGAATTATAGATGTGGCAGAGCAGCAGGAGGAAGAGAAGGACTTCCCTAGCTCTCATGGCCCCAGTCTTTACGCAGACAGCATTCCTGCGGGTCCTCAGATTAGACAAGAGGAGGATGAGGAATATTTAAGTTGTGGGGGCATTGAAGCTGGGGATTCCTCAAGGAAGGGTTTTGTGTCCCCAGAAACCCAAGGACTAGTACGTGGCTGGGAGGAGGTAGTGCACGATACGGTCATCCTCAGCGACCAGGAACATTCGGAAGCTAATGCCACCTCCAACGTATGCTGCATGGGCTCCCTTATCCTGCAAAGCCTGCTAAAGGACCCCAGGATTTGTGCTATCAAGGAGAGGGATCATTACTGGTTGGCAACCCTTCTTGATCCACGATACAAGGGTAAGGTTGCAGAGCTCATCCTGCCCGCACAGAGGGAGGACAGGATTAAACAACTTGAGGACGGTGTAAAGCAACACTTGTGTAACACCTTTCCAGGCACTGGCAGGTTACCAAGTGATGACACAGGTGCTTCTGAGGCTGGGGTTTATCAGAGGAAGAGCGGTGAAGGGGGCCGCCCGACTGATGCCTTTTCCAATTTTTTTAGTCCACGACGCCCAGGGACGTCAAATGTAGGCACCCAATGCCAGTGTCTTCACCATATGGTGCAGGACTACCTTGGGGCAAGGGCAGACCTGGATACCTTTCCAGCAGATGATCCACTGGCTTACTGGGTGTTGAGATTGGATCACTGGCCAGAACTTAGCCAATATGCTATGCAGCTACTAGGTTGCCCTTCATCCAGCGTGCTTTCTGAAAGGAAGTTAAGTGCCGCTGGAGGTTTTGTCACAGACAAAAGAGTGCGTCTGTCCACCGACTCTGTAAACCTGCTGACATTTATAAAAATGAATCAGTCCTGGATCAGCAGCTATCACTCCCCTGATGCTGATTGTAACTGAATAGATTGGGGATCTCTTCTGCATTCCCAAAACCTCCACCACTGCACTTTTCCACAATACCTCAGAGGGTTTACGTTGTGACGGCACAAGCTGGCACCAAAGGCCCAATATTTGGGTGCACTGACGCTTGTACCAGATTCCAATCATTTTAATATTTGAACGCAGAGTCCACCCCTGCAGTCTTCCACAATACCTCAGAGGGGTTATGTTGTGAAGGCACTAGCTGGCACCAAAGGCCCAATATTTGGGTGCACTGCCACTGACGCGTGTACCAGATTCCTATCATTTTAATATTTGACCGCAGGGTCCACCCCTGCACTCTTCCACAATACCCCAGAGGGTTTGCGGTGGGAAGGCACTAGCTGGCACCAAAGGTCCAATTTTAATGCACGTGTTGTTGCTTTCATCCAAAGCCTACATAGGTTTCACCATAATTTAGCCCAAAAATCACTAAACTTGTTCTGCGTGTCCTAAAACGTCTCCTTTTCATACAGGCTGCCGTCCCAAGCAGTTATTTATGAATAGATTAAAGGAAAACCATTTACCGTCATTTGAAATGTCATTTTTTTGTTTTTAAACGTTTCTATACATCCTACAAATCCACCACTTCACGGGCAGGTTATGGGGACCTTCTAGGCACGATATTTGAAGGAATTTTTCATTTTTATTCTTGACCTTTATGTCATGGAAAAATCACTGTTCCTTTAAAAACTTTATTTTTTTATTTTTCCTTGTTTCCTGTCCCCCAGGGCACTACCCGGACCCCATACACCTTATATGGCAAATATCTTGCATATATGCCCTCTTGGAGGTCACTCTAAAATTCGAACTTTCGAGTCCCATTGACTTGCATTGAGTTTGAATCATGATCGTGTTCAAATTCGAACTTTTTCAAATGTTCGTGTTCGAATGCGAACCGAACACGGGGGTGTTCGGCCCATCACTAAATAAAACATGACTTCAAAACCCGTTCAAAATTGATAAGAAGAATATGATGAAAATCAGCTCAGCATCACGGTTAATTAGTTCAGCTGTGAAAGGGTTAAAAAGTGGTCTCTATAATGCCTCAATATGACCACTATGTAAAATAATGCTTATTTATAATTATTTATTTTAAATATCTGCAGCTTTTGCAGAGAAAATAGTAATAGACAGGAAAATTTTTAATCTATTAGACCAACATAGCACCACTCAAACAATTTAGTGACCAGAATAATGACTAATGTATTGCTACTCACATAATGGAGCCAAGAGAGGTATACAATTCAAAGGAAAACATTAATGAGATATGTTCATCCCAGTAAATGGAAGCTAGTGGTGACATGATATGATCATTTCACAATCTATTTCCCACAAATTGAATTCTGCTTATACTCCCAACCCCTAAATGGAATTACAGAATAAGATTTAGGACAACATAAATAGCTGATTTAAGTTTCAATAAAGGCCCTTGGCTGTGGTTCATTGAATGAAGTATGACCATCATACAAAGCATTAGTCTGCATATCTATTAAGCTAAACCACTTATTTTACCATTTATTTATTTATTTATTTATTAAGGATTTTACCAGGAAGGATACATTGAGAATGATTTAAGACACTGAACATAGATCCAGTAGCTGAACAGCCATAAAAACACATCTAAATACGAAATAAAACCAAAACAAAAAAAGCAAGTTATGCAATGTGTTCAGAGCAGTTGTGATAATACATAGATTTCAATACAAAAATGTACTTTCTGGTTTTGGATACAGAAAAAAACTATAAGGGTTATTCAAAGAGCACTGAAATTCCAACAGAATTTCGGTGCTCTATCGTTCCCTGTACTAAGGAGAATCAGATTCCTCAACCCCCGCAGTGAATTCAGCATTCACCGCAGGGTCCCAGAAGTGCAAGGAGAAGCCTCTGAAAAAACGAAAAACCGCCAAAAAAAACCACAGGGTTAGTCCAAGAAAGCCGATCTGGCCCCGAAATGTAACCGGAGAGTGAAATTCAGCGTACGGCTACATTTTCTGGTCATTCGGCTATTCAGAAAACAGGCAGTTCGCCAAATGTTGGCAAATTGCCTGCACGTATGGTGCCTGTTTAAGGGCAGTGAACTCCCCCATAGAGAAGCAATGCTTCGTCTATTCAGAGAACACAAACCAGCAGGGAAAAGTTGCTGTTTTTGCAAACGGTTCTTCCGTTTTTTGTTTTTTTGATCGTTTCTTTTTTCTGTAACAGACTTTTTTACTATCATTCATTGGATCTTATATGTAAATTTCAGACATTTTCGTTTAGTAGTTTTTTGAAAACAGTGTTTCAAATTTCAAACTTTCAAGTGTACTTTTTTTTTCCCCACGTTCGTCTGCGTGTCGGTTTTTTCCGGCGGCTGTGCTGCACTGTGATGGATGGCTAGTCGGGCTTCTCCAGTGTGTTCGGCGTGGTTAATCCAGCTGTTTCTGCGGGTTTTGGCGAGCGTTGAGAGTTCGGAGGGTTTGCGGTGAGTGTTCAGTGTGTTTGCGGCGAGTATTCCCTGCACTACGGGGGCCCTGCGGTGCTTGCTGAATACACGGCAGGGTCGGCGAACTAGGATCGCCAAATCGCCCTGAAGTGCAGGGAACGAAAATTCACCGAACATGCAGTGACTTTTCAAATCTCTTTCAATAACCCTGATAGTTATCCAATAAATCGCCGGACAGAAGCTGAACACACTCGATGATCCACCGCAAAACCACCAACAGCATCCCAAAATAGTAGACGGTCTGCCAAACAGAGCGCCAACCAGCCTACAAACGGGGTAAGAAAAAAACCCGAAAACACTGCGGGCTTTATTATATTCTTCGCACATACGTTTGTGCCTGTGCAAAAACACATTAACGCGAGGGGCAAACCCCTTTGCGCAGAATGTCGTATTACAATCTCAGTGCAACAAACGCGCGTATACTTCTACCGCGGGTGAACCTGCGTGAACGCTGCGCGAGCTTACTGTACTTCACGCGTCCTATACTTAACATTGTGAGCGCAAATGCGTTTGTGCGCCGGTACGCGGATGGTATTACAATCTATGCGCAGGAATTAACGCATAGACATTGCGCGTATAATTTTAGCAACTCCTAAAAGCTGGTGTTAATGGCAAATCTGAACGTCCTGGTCGAAACCAAATCCACCAGCCCAAAAAAAAATATAAAGCAAAGTATAGTTACACATTCTACACATAACAAGCCAATAAATTTGAGAAGTTGTGCGTGTTTTTTATTGATGCAGTATATATGCGCAGATTGACTTTGACAGGCACAAAAACTTAACGTGAGACAATTGTGGTTCTTAATTCCGATTGGCTGAATCGAATGAAAAAACAGTCCGCACACTGATTTCTGTGTGCAACGTTGCTGCGTGTGCATTTTTGCACCTCCGTTTTACGTGCGTTATTTTTTGATGGATGAAAAAATGCGCGAGGATTGTTATACCAGCGCTGTTCTACGCGCGCTAATGTTTAACACTTCGTGCAAAAATTCACGCATTCTGCGTGCGTTTTTGCGTGAAGAATGTAATAGAGCCCTGCAACTTTTAAAAGCTGTTTGCAAAAAAACCACGGCATGAAAATGCCTGAAAATGACATATGAGGTCCTATGAATAATAATAAAAAGATCTATTACAGGAAAAAAAAACACTATTTAAAACAGAAAAAAACTAATCAGAAATTTTTTTTGGCCAAAAAATGCCTAAAAAAATCCTAAAGCATAAATAAATAAATAAAGAGACTTTTTGCTGCAGATTAAGATAATAACTGGTTTAATGAATATTCAATAAAAACGGGATTATTTTTAACATTGAAAACTACGGGATTTGCCTGATTAAACCTGCCGAATGAAACCACAGAACATCAGGGCATTTCACTGACATTTCACTGCTGTTGAGTGTTCTCTGAATAAATTAATCATTACTTCTCTATGGGGATTTCACTGCTGCTGAAGATCACCGTATTTCCATTTGGCGAATTGCCAGCTTTTGAATAGCCGAATAGCCACAAAATTGCACCATACAGGGAAATTCACTGTTCAGTGCAATTTCGGTGCCAGTTCAGCTCTCTTTGAATAACCCCTTATGTGTATAGTTTGGTGTCCAAACCTGACACCACGGAAACTTTTAGTACCTCATTAACTTTATTTTATGTGCACTTTTATTCCAGTGTGTTTAGTTCAGGGACAGTCCTTTAGGAATCAGTTATCAAATTCTTCATCTATAAAATAAATCCTCTGCAGATCATTCAAGGATACCTCATTAGTAAGAAATTCATTAGTAATTTACCATAGTGTTTGCATATTTCACAAAAGGAGAATCTTTAAATAGCACCTAATAGCACTGGTTTAAATATGTTAAAACACAAAAAGTATCTTATTATCTATACCCGAAGAATACACACTATACAGAAATAGTGTGTTATGGACCTCAAGTTATATGTACTGTATATCACATGGAATGAAAAAATACTGTTTGTCCTTATTATGTAAAATGTTTCTCCTTTGTGTGTGTTATCTGTACCAGCTATTACCAGTTACATTGAGCTCCTTTGTTCTGTAGCTACTCCTGGAGGGTGGTAATAATTTACATTCTGTGTCTGGTTGAAATTGTGCTGTCTGATGCATTATAAAGTAGTTCCTGCTTTACCAACAGTTTGCCTGGTATCTATACCAAAGCCTCGGTGGTATCTGGATGCAGGCTTAGAATTGTTCTGGGTGTCTGAGCAATTCTAGGGAGCGTTAGTAATGGAGGTATCCAGTAGGGGTACAAAGAGTCTGCTACAAAGTAAAAGCAATAAAATAACAGGATGTTGTTATGTTAAAGAACGTATCTCAAACTCTGGTCCCCCAGAGGTTGGTGTCCTACAGGTCCCAGAATTCATGGAATGGAGAAGACGGCCAGATAATCATGGAATTTGTTATTCAGAAACATCAGGAGGGAGAAGCAACGTTTGAGATCCCCATGATAAAAAGATGGATAGATGGATACACCATTTCAGATATCACATACTAAAGGCTACCTTACAGATTTATTTTCTGAAAATGACATATTTCACACAATGTATTAATACAATCTCAAAGATAAAAATTTTATTCCATGAGACACAACTTAACCGCTTGGCTGCAGAGGCCGCGTCGTTGGGATTGCTCCCAGCATGTGGATGAAACGAGCATGTTCTTTCTTCACTACCGCTACTGATAGCAACATTCCTCCACAGCGGGCTACCCTTTCCGACTGATGACATTCTCCCTGCCTGGCAGGAAAATCCCAGTACAGGAGATCAGTGGCGACTCCAGGAACAATATTTAGGGGGGGGGCACATAAGATACCATAGTCAAACCCGGGGGGGCACTAATAATTTTCACCACTAAGTATATATAAATAAGATTCCAAAATCCCAGGGTAATGTGGTGCAATACCACAGAATATTTCAAATAGTATGGTGCAGCACCGCACGATATGTACCACCACCAAAACCTTAAAGGCTGATTCAGAAAATAGTGGTTTCCCCTAAACCAAAAAACATAGAGACATATACATATCTGATACAACACAAACAAATGCTTTTGAGGTTAGGATGTCTCACGCAGTTTGCATTCCATTTGTAGGATTTGTATATAGATAAACAAATATATGAAACGTTTATGGTGCAGTATATCGTGGTTGGTTAGTGACACTATACAATTTATGTATTTCACTCACAAAAATAGAGCCCTAACACTGGTTCTAAGTGGATCTGCCCTTCTGGGTTGTTGTTTTCTCCCTCCTCAGGTAAGCCACACCTTGCTGGAACTTTTCACCACAAGGAACAAACATTAGGAGTGGGAAGACAAGAAAAAGCAGGAAGACTGGTGTAAAATCCCAGCAATTTGGATAGATGTATATTTTGCCAATTTTTAACTTGCTATTGGTGGAGCTCACATAGCTCGAAGATATGCGCATGTGGGTTTTTCGTTCAACTGGATAAATCCATTAAACCACAAAGGAACCAAGAACGTGGTCGTAGTAAAAACTATTTATTTAAAACATAAATAAAATCAAAATAAAACTACAATCAGGTATCCAGACCGCATTTCGTCGTATTTAACGGCTTCATCAGCTGGTATCGTTATTCCAGACCTCTCACGTTATTATATGATATCCATTATTAAGCTAAATTGACCACACATATCCTAAAATAATTGCCCTTTTGGCATATGTCTCGTGCCTCCACATGATCTTTGTGTATTCATCTTTAGGGATGAGCCGAACACCCCAAGTTCGGTTAGCATTCGAACTCGAACAATTTCGAAAGTTCGAGTTCGAACTCGAACACGAACCGAACTCAATGCAAGTCAATGGGAGTCAAAAGTTTGGTTTTTAGAGTGCCCTCCAAGAGGGCATATATGCAAGATATTTGCCATAAAAGGTGTACGGGGGTCCGGGTAGTGCCCTGGGGGACAGGAAACAAGGACAAAAAGTTTTAAAAAAAATGTTTTTAAAGGGACAGTGAGTTTTCCATGAAATAAGGGTTAAAAATAAAAATGAAAAATTAATTCAAATATCATGCCTAGGAGGTCCCCATAACCTGCCCGTGAAGTGGCGGATTTGTAGGATGTATAGAAACATTTAAAAACCAAAAAATGACATTTCAAATGACGGTAAAAGGTTTTCCTTTAATCTATTCGTAAACAACTGCTTGGAGCGGCAGTCTGTATTAAAAGAGGAGACCTTTTAGGACGCACAGAACAAGTTTAGTGATTTTTTTGGCAAAATTATGGTGAAACTTATGCAGGCTTTGGATGAAAGTAACAATAGGTGCTTTAAAATTGGGCCTTTAGTGTCGGCAACAGTGCTGTAACACCGTAACCCCTCTGTGGTATTGTGGAAAAGTGCAGAGTTGCACCCTGCGGTCAAATATTAAAATGATTTAAATATGGTAATATAGGCGTCAGTGGCAGTGCACCCAAATAATGTGCCTTTCATGGCAGCAAGTGCCTTCGCACTGCAACCCTTTTGTGGTATTGTGGAAGAGTGCAGGGTTGGACCCTGCGGTTCAAAAAATTTAAATGATATAAATCTGGTAATGGCGTCAGTGCACCCAAAAAATGTGCCTTTCATGGCAGCAAGTGCCTTCACACAGTAACCCTTTTGTGGTATTGTGGAAGAGTGCAGGGTTTGACCATGCGGTCCTATATTAAAAAGATATGAATCTGGTAAAGGCGTCAGTGCACCCAAATATTGTGCCTTTGGTGCCAGGCCACCAAGTGCCATCATACAGTAACCCCACTGTGTTATTGTGGAAGAGTGCAGGGGTGGACCATGCGGTCCTATATTAAAAAGATATGAATCTGGTAATGGCGTCAGTGTACCCAAATAATGTGCCTTTCATGGCAGAAAGTGCTTTCACACCATAACCCTTTTGTGGTATTGTGTAGGAGTTCAGTGGTGGAGGTTTTGTGAATGCAGAAGAAATCGCCGATCTATTCCGTTACGTCAGCATCAGGGGATTGATAGCTGCTGATCCAGGACTGATTCATTTTTATAAATGTCAGCCGGTCTACAGAGTTGGTGGACAGACGCACTCTTTTGTCTCTGACAAAACCTCCAGCGGCACTGAATGTCCTTTCAGAAAGCACGCTGGATGAAGGGCAACCTAGTAGCTGCAAAGCATATTGGCTAAGTTCTGGCCAGTGAACAAATCTCAACACCCAGTAAGCCAGTGGATCATCTGCTGGAAAGGCATCCAGGTCTGCCCTTGCCCCTAGGTAGTCCTGAACCATACAGTGAAGACGCTAGCAATGGGTGCCTACATTTGACGTCCCTGGGCGTCGTGGACTAAAAAAAATTAAAAAGGCATCAGTCAAGCGGCCCTGGCCTTCACCACTATTCCTCTGATCATCCGCAGCCTTAGAAGCACCTGTGTCATCACTTGGTAACCTACCAGTGCCTGGAAAGGTGTTACACAAGTGTGGCTTTAGAGCGTCCTCAAGTTTTTTCATCCTGTCCTCCCTCTGTGCGGGCAGGATGAGCTCTGCAACTTAACCCTTGTATCGTGGATCAAAAAGGCTTGCCAACCAGTAATGATCCCTCTCGATAGCACGAATCCTGGGGTCCTTTACCAGGCTTTGCAGGATAAGGGAGCCCATGCAGCGTAGGTTGGAGGTGGCATTAGCTTCCGAGTCTTCCTTGACAATGAGGAGGATGACCCCATCGTGCACTTCCTCCTCCCAGCCACATACTAGTCCTTGGGTTTCTGGGCACACAAAACCCTCCCTTGAGGAATCCCCACCTTCAATGCCCCCACTACTTAAATATTCCTCCTCCTCCTCATCCTCCTCCTGTCTGATCTGAGGAGGACTCGCTGGAATGCTGTCTGCGGAAAGACTGTGGCCTTGAGAGCTAGGGAAGGCCTCCTTTTCCTCCCGCTGCTCTGCCTCTAGAGCCACATCTATAATTCCCTGCAGAGTGTGCTCCAGCAGGAACACTAAAGGAATTGTGTCACTGATGCATGCACTGTCCCTGCTCATCATCCTCGTTGCCTCCTCAAATGGTGACAGTACAGAGCGTGCATCCTTGATCATCAGCCACTGCGGGGGGAAAAAAAACAAGTTGACCTGAACCTGTCCTTGTGCCATACTCACACAGGTACTCGTTGATGGCCCTCTGCTGCTTGTGCAGACGCTGCAGCATTGCTAATGTCGAGTTCCACCTGCTGGGCATGTCACAGATCAGACGGTTTGTGGGAAGGTGGAATTCTCTTTGAATTTCTGCCAGGCGAACACTTGCTGGGAATGACCGTCTGAAGTGGCTGCAGACTTTTATGGCCTAGCTCAGAAGCTCTGGCAGCCCTGGGCAGGGCCGTCTTTAACGCGGGGAAAAAGGGGCAGCTGCCCTGGGCCCAGTCATTGTTGAGGGGCCCAAAGCAGCTGTCCCTTGGGCCAGCGTAAATACCTGCCGCTGAATCCGTTTGATAATTTTGAGCTCCAAGTCCGGTATGAATCACTGTCTGAGTGTCGCCTGCTGACATCACTGGAGCATTGCATGCCGGGAGATGTAGTTCACTGGTTTTCTGGTAGATTGAAGACAACCAGTGTAGAACTACATATCCCGGCATGCAATGCTCTGGTGATGTCATCAGGCGGCGCCCAGACAGTGACAGTAATCCGCCCAACAGTTTTCAGGGGGAACAACATGTGAAGAGGCAGAGAAGCAGGCGCTGTTGCTGAGCAGCATGGAGGCCAGAGCCAGGCAGGAGTCCCCCCAGCTTGGGCTGTGAGTATGCTCTGCACTCTCACAACATTCTACATTGCACTCTGCTTCAGTCAACCCCAGCCCCTGCATCTTTCTCCCCTGCTCCTGTCTCCCTACCTCTGCATCTCTCCCCCTCCCAGTTCCTACACCTGCATTTCACACAATACACTGGAAGCAGCAGCTAGGAGAGTGCAGGATACCTGGCTGTCAGCCGTGCTTGCTGCTTGCACTTGCAATCATGCAAGTGATTGATTGTGTGTAGGGATGAGCTGTTCGGGTTCGGACGGTTCGGGGTTCGACCAGAACTTAGCCTGTTCAAGCAGATCGCGAACACCGAACATTTCCGGGTGTTCGCCGCATGTTCGACCACAATGGACCACAATGCATTTTCCCACTGGCCTGAAGCTCGTAATTGGCTACAGCCTTGCACCTGACCACAGGTCTGGTGCAAGACTGGTTGAACACTATGCCAATCACCGCTCAGAGTCCCGATTGGGCAAATTTTGCCCAATCATGGGCTCACAGAGCTAAGTCCCACAGCACACTATATAAGGTTTCCACGCAGCTCTTCTGCACGCATTTCAGAGGAGATTTCAAAGGAGATAGTTGTGTGTGTTGTTACAGCCGGTCTGCCACGCTACTGGGGGGGTCTGGGGGGGTCTCATTTCAACCAAATATCAGGGAATTTAGGTGATGTGTGTCTTGTCAGTGTGCCAGCAAGCTTTTTTGGGGTTTACAACTTTGTTTAAAACATTTGTGAATTGAGGTGATTTTCTGGGTCTTGTCACTGTGCCAGCAAGTCTTTTTGGGTCTCATTTATACCAAATATCAGGGAATTTAGGTGATGTGTGTCTTGTCACTGTGCCAGCAAGTTTTTTGGGGGTTCACTAATTTCTTTAAAACACTTGTGAATTAAGGTGATCTGTGTCTCGTCATACAAACAGTACCACGCTGTATTTTGGGGCTCACTAATTTCTTCAAAACACTTGTGAATTAAGTTGATCTGTGTCTCGTTACACAAACAGTACCACGCTGTTTTTTGGGGGTTTACAACTTTATTTAAAACATTTGTGAATTGAGGTGATCTTCTGTATCTCGTCACACAGCCAGCAAGTTTTTTGGGGCTCACTAATTTCTTTAAAACATTTGTGAATTAAGGTGATCTGTGTCTCGTCATACAAACAGTACCACGCTGTATTTTGGGGCTCACTAATTTCTTTAAAACACTTGTGAATTAAGGTGATCTTCTGTGTCTCGTCACATGGCCAGCAAGTTTTTTTGGGGCTCACTAATTTCTTTAAAACACTTGTGAATTAAGGTGATCTGTGTCTCGTCATACAAACAGTACCACGCTGTATTTTGGGGCTCACTAATTTCTTCAAAACACTTGTGAATTAAGTTGATCGGTGTCTCGTTACACAAACATTACCACGCTGTATTTTGGGGCTCACTAATTTATTTAAAACATTTGTGAATTGAGGTGATCTTCTGTGTCTCGTCACACAGCCAGCAAGTTTTTTTGGGGCTCACTAATTTCTTTAAAACATTTGTGAATTAAGGTGATCTGTGTCTCGTCATACAAACAGTACCAAGCTGTATTTTGGGGCTCACTATTTTCTTTAAAACACTTATGAATTAAGGTGATCTTCTGTGTCTCGTCACACAGCCAGCAAGTTTTTTTGGGGCTCACTAATTTCTTAAAACACTTGTGAATTAAGGTGATCTGTGTCGTCATACAAACAGTACCACGCTGTATTTTGGGGCTCACTAATTTCTTCAAAACACTTGTGAATTAAGTTGATCTGTCTCGTCACAAAACAGTACCACGCTGTATTTTGGGGCTCACTAATTTATTTAAAACATTTGTGAATTGAGGTGATCTTCTGTGTCTCGTCACACAGCCAACAAGTTTTTTTGGGCTCACTAATTTCTTTAAAACATTTGTGAATTAAGGTGATCTGTGTCTCGTCATACAAACAGTACCAAGCTGTATTTTGGGGCTCACTAATTTCTTTAAAACACTTGTGAATTAAGGTGATCTTCTGTTTCTCGTCACACAGCCAGCAAGTTTTTTTGGGGCTCACTAATTTCTTTAAAACACTTGTGAATTAAGGTGATCTGTGTCTTGTCATACAAACAGTACCACGCTGTACTTTGGGGCTCACTAATTTCTTCAAAACACTTGTGAATTAAGTTGATCTGTGTCTCATCACACAAACAGTACCACGCTGTATTTTGGGGCTCACTAATTTCTTTAAAACACTTGTGAATTAAGGTGATCTTCTGTGTCTCGTCACACAGCCAGCAAGTTTTTTTGGGGCTCACTAATTTCTTTAAAACACTTGTGAATTAAGGTGATCTGTGTCTCGTCACACAAACAGTACCACGCTTTATTTTGGGGCTCACTAATTTCTTTAAAACACTTGAGAATTAAGGTGATCTGTGTCTCGTCACACAAACAGTACCACGCTGTATTTTGGGGCACACTAATTTATTTAAAACATTTGTGAATTGAGGTGATCTTCTGTGTCTCGTCACACAGCCAGCAAGTTTTTTTGGGGCTCACTTATTTCTTTAAAACACTTGTGAATTAAGGTGATCTGTGTCTCGTCATACAAACCGCACCACGCTGTATTTTGGGGCTCACTAATTTCTTTAAAACACTTGTGAATTAAGGTGATCTGTGTCTCGTCACACAAACAGTACCACGCTGTATTTTGGGGCTCACTAATTTATTTAAAACATTTGTGAATTGAGGTGATCTTCTGTGTCTCGTCACACAGCCAGCAAGTCTTTTTGGGTCTCATTTATACCAAATATCAGGGAATTTAGGTGATGTGTGTCTTGTCACTGTGCCAGCAAGTTTTTTGGGGGTTTACAACTTTATTTAAAACATTTGTGAATTGAGGTGATCTTCTGTGTCTCGTCACACAGTCAGCAAGTTTTTTTGGGGCTCACTAATTTCTTTAAAACATTTGTGAATTAAGGTGATCTGTGTCTCGTCATACAAACAGTACCACGCTGTATTTTGGGGCTCACTAACTTCTTCAAAACACTTGTGAATTAAGTTGATCTGTGTCTCGTCACACAAACAGTACCACGCTGTATTTTGGGGCTCACTAATTTATTTAAAACATTTGTGAATTAAGGTGATCTTCTGTGTCTCGTCACACAGCCAGCAAGTTTTTTGGGCTCACTAATTTCTTTAAAACACTTGTGAATTAAGGTGATCTGTGTCTCGTCATACAAACAGTACCACGCTGTATTTTGGGGCTCACTAATTTCTTTAAAACACTTGTGAATTAAGGTGATCTTCTGTTTCTCGTCACACAGCCAGCAAGTTTTATTGGGGCTCACTAATTTCTTTAAAACACTTGTGAATTAAGGTGATCTGTGTCTTGTCATACAAACAGTACCACGCTGTACTTTGGGGCTCACTAATTTCTTCAAAACACTTGTGAATTAAGTTGATCTGTGTCTCGTCACACAAACAGTACCACACGCTGTATTTTGGGGCTCACTAATTATTTAAAACATTTGTGAATTAGGTGATCTTCTGTGTCTCGTCACACAGTCAGCAAATTTTTTTGGGGCTCACTAATTCCTTAAAACACTTGTGAATTAAGGTGATCTGTGTCTCGTCATACAAACAGTACCACGCTGTATTTGGGGCTCACTAATTTCTTTAAAACACTTGTGAATTAAGGTGAATCTTCTGTGTCTCGTCACACAGCCAGCAAGTGTTTTTGGGGGCTCACTAATTTCTTTAAAACACTTGTGAATAAGGTGATCTGTGTCTCGTCACAAACAGTACCACGCTGTATTTTGGGGCTCACTAATTTCTTAAAACACTTGAGAATTAAGGTGATCTGTGTCTCATCACACAAACAGTACCACGCTGTATTTTGGGGCTCACTAATTTCTTTAAAACACTTGTGAATTAAGTTGATCTGTGTCTCGTCACACAAACAGTACCACGCCTGTATTTTGGGGCACACTAATTTATTTAAAACATTTGTGAATTGAGGTGATCTTCTGTGTCTCGTCACACAACCAGCAAGTTTTTTGGGGGCTCACTATTTCTTTAAAACACTTGTGAATTAAGGTGATCTGTGTCTCGTCATACAACCGCACCACGCTGTATTTTGGGGCTCACTAATTTCTTCAAAACACTTGTGAATTAAGTGATCTGTGTCGTCACACAGAAAGTACCACGCTGTATTTTGGGGCTCACTAATTCTTTAAAACACTTGTGAATTAAGGTGATCTGTGTCTCGTCACACAAACAGTACCACGCGTATTTTGGGGCTCACTAATTCATTAAAACATTTGTGAATTGAGGTGATATTCTGTGTCTCGTCACACAGCCAGCAAGTCTTTTTGGGTATCATTTATACCAAATATCAGGGAATTTAGGTGATGTGTGTCTTGTCACTGTGCCAGCAAGTTTTTTGGGGTTTACAACTTTATTTAAAACATTTGTGAATTGAGGTGATCTTCTGTGTCTCGTCACACAGTCAGCAAGTTTTTTGGGGCTCACTAATTTCTTTAAAACATTTGTGAATTAAGGTGATCTGTGTTCCGTCATACAAAAAGTACCACGCTGTATTTTGGGGCTCACTAACTTCTTCAAAACACTTGTGAATTAAGTTGATCTGTGTCTCGTCACACAAACAGTACACGCTGTATTTTGGGGCTCACTAATTTATTTAAAACATTTGTGAATTGAGGTGATCTTCTGTTCTCGTCACACAGCCAGCAAGTTTTTTTGGGGCTCACTAATTTCTTTAAAACATTTGTGAATTAAGGTGATCTGTGTCTTGTCATACAAACAGTACCACGCTGTATTTTGGGGCTCACTAATTTCTTTACCAACACTTGTGAAAAAGGATCTTCCTGTGTCTCGTCAACACACAGCCAGCAAGTTTTTTGGGGGCTCACTAATTCTTTAAAACACTTGTGAATTAAGTTGATCTGTGTCTCGTCACACAAACAGTACCCAGCTGTATTGGGGCTCACTAATTTATTTAAAACATTTGTGAATTGAGGTGATCTTCTGTGTCTCGTACACACAGCCAACAAGTTTTTTTGGGCTCACTAATTTCTTTAAAACACTTGTGAATTAAGGTGATCTGTGTCTCGTCATACAAACAGTACCACGCTGTATTTTGGGGCTCACTAATTTCTTTAAAACACTTGTGAATTAAGGTGATCTTCTGTTTCTCGTCACACAGCCAACAAGTTTTTTTGGGGCTCACTAATTTCTTTAAAACACTTGTGAATTAAGGTGATCTGTGTCTTGTCATACAAACAGTACCACGCTGTACTTTGGGGCTCACTAATTTCTTCAAAACACTTGTGAATTAAGTTGATCTGTGTCTCGTCACACAAACAGTACCACGCTGTATTTTGGGGCTCACTAATTTATTTAAAACATTTGTGAATTGAGGTGATCTTCTGTGTCTCGTCACACAGTCAGCAAATTTTTTTGGGGCTCACTAATTCCTTTAAAACACTTGTGAATTAAGGTGATCTGTGTCTCGTCATACAAACAGTACCACGCTGTATTTTGGGGCTCACTAATTTCTTTAAAACACTTGTGAATTAAGGTGATCTTCTGTGTCTCGTCACACAGCCAGCAAGTTTTTTTGGGGCTCACTAATTTCTTTAAAACACTTGTGAATTAAGGTGATCTGTGTCTCGTCACAAACAGTACCACGCTGTATTTTGGGGCTCACTAATTTCTTTAAAACACTTGAGAATTAAGGTGATCTGTGTCTCATCACACAAACAGTACCACGCTGTATTTTGGGGCTCACTAATTTCTTTAAAACACTTGTGAATTAAGTTGATCTGTGTCTCGTCACACAAACAGTACCACGCTGTATTTTGGGGCACACTAATTTATTTAAAACATTTGTGAATTGAGGTGATCTTCTGTGTCTCGTCACACAACCAGCAAGTTTTTTTGGGGCTCACTTATTTCTTTAAAACACTTGTGAATTAAGGTGATCTGTGTCTCGTCATACAAACCGCACCACGCTGTATTTTGGGGCTCACTAATTTCTTCAAAACACTTGTGAATTAAGTTGATCTGTGTCTCGTCACACAGAAAGTACCACGCTGTATTTTGGGGCTCACTAATTTCTTTAAAACACTTGTGAATTAAGGTGATCTGTGTCTCGTCACACAAACAGTACCACGCTGTATTTTGGGGCTCACTAATTCATTTAAAACATTTGTGAATTGAGGTGATATTCTGTGTCTCGTCACACAGCCAGCAAGTCTTTTTGGGTATCATTTATACCAAATATCAGGGAATTTAGGTGATGTGTGTCTTGTCACTGTGCCAGCAAGTTTTTTGGGGGTTTACAACTTTATTTAAAACATTTGTGAATTGAGGTGATCTTCTGTGTCTCGTCACACAGTCAGCAAGTTTTTTTGGGGCTCACTAATTTCTTTAAAACATTTGTGAATTAAGGTGATCTGTGTCTCGTCATACAAACAGTACCACGCTGTATTTTGGGGCTCACTAATTTCTTTAAAACACTTGTGAATTAAGTTGATCTGTGTCTCGTCACACAAACAGTACCACGCTGTATTTTGGGGCTCACTAATTTATTTAAAACATTTGTGAATTGAGGTGATCTTCTGTGTCTCGTCACACAGCCAGCAAGTTTTTTTGGGGCTCACTAATTTCTTTAAAACATTTGTGAATTAAGGTGATCTGTGTCTCGTCATACAAACAGTACCACGCTGTATTTTGGGGCTCACTAATTTCTTTAAAACACTTGTGAATTAAGGTGATCTTCTGTGTCTCGTCACACAGCCAGCAAGTTTTTTGGGGCTCACTAATTTCTTTAAAACACTTGTGAATTAAGGTGATCTGTGTCTCGTCATACAAACAGTACCACGCTGTATTTTGGGGCTCACTAATTTCTTCAAAACACTTGTGAATTAAGTTGATCTGTGTCTCGTCACACAAACAGTACCACGCTGTATTTTGGGGCTCACTAATTTATTTAAAACATTTGTGAATTGAGGTGATCTTCTGTGTCTCGTCACACAGCCAGCAAGTTTTTTTGGGCTCACTAATTTCTTTAAAACACTTGTGAATTAAGGTGATCTGTGTCTCGTCATAGAAACAGTACCACGCTGTATTTTGGGGCTCACTAATTTCTTTAAAACACTTGTGAATTAGGTGATCTTCTGTGTCTCATCACACAGCCAGCAAGTTTTTTTGGGGCTCACTAATTTCTTTAAAACACTTGTGAATTAAGGTAATCTGTGTCTCGTCATACAACAGTACCACGCTGTATTTTGGGGCTCACTAATTTATTTAAAACATTGTGAATTGAGGTGATCTTCTGTGTCTCGTCACACAGCCAGCAAGTCTTTTTGGGTCTCATTTATACCAAATATCAGGGAATTTAGGTGATGTGTGTCTTGTCGCTGTGCCAGCAAGTTTTTTGGGGGTTTACAACTTTATTTAAAACATTTGTGAATTGAGGTGATCTTCTGTGTCTCGTCACACAGTCAGCAAGTTTTTTTGGGGCTAACTAATTTCTTTAAAACATTTGTGAATTAAGGTGATCTGTGTCTCGTCATACAAACAGTACCACGCTGTATTTTGGGGCTCACTAACTTCTTCAAAACACTTGTGAATTAAGTTGATCAGTGTCTCGTCACACAAACAGTACCACGCTGTATTTTGGGGCTCACTAATTTATTTAAAACATTTGTGAATTGAGGTGATCTTCTGTGTCTCGTCACACAGCCAGCAATTTTTTTTGGGGCTCACTAATTTCTGTAAAACACTTGTGAATTAAGGTGATCTGTGTCTCGTCATACAAACAGTACCACGCTGTATTTTGGGGCTCACTAATTTCTTCAAAACACTTGTGAATTAAGTTGATCTGTGTCTCGTCACACAAACAGTACCATGCTGTATTTTGGGGCTCACTATTTTATTTAAAACATTTGTGAATTGAGGTGATCTTCTGTGTCTCGTCACACAGCCAGCAAGTTTTTTTGGGCTCACTTATTTCTTTAAAACACTTGTGAATTAAGGTGATCTGTGTCTCGTCATAGAAACAGTACCACGCTGTATTTTGGGGCTCACTAATTTCTTCAAAACACTTGTGAATTAAGTTGATCTGTGTCTCGTCACACAAACAGTACCACGCTGTATTTTGGGGCTCACTAATTTATTTAAAACATTTGTGAATTGAGGTGATCTTCTGTGTCTCGTCACACAGTCAGCAAATTTTTTTGGGGCTCACTAATTCCTTTAAAACACTTGTGAATTAAGGTGATCTGTGTCTCGTCATACAAACAGTACCACGCTGTATTTTGGGGCTCACTAATTTCTTTAAAACACTTGTGAATTAAGGTGATCTTCTGTGTCTCGTCACACAGCCAGCAAGTTTTTTTGGGGCTCACTAATTTCTTTAAAACACTTGTGAATTAAGGTGATCTGTGTCTCGTCACACAAACAGTACCACGCTGTATTTTGGGGCTCACTAATTTCTTTAAAACACTTGAGAATTAAGGTGATCTGTGTCTCATCACACAAACAGTACCATGCTGTATTTTGGGGCTCACTAATTTCTTTAAAACACTTGTGAATTAAGTTGATCTGTGTCTCGTCACACAAACAGTACCACGCTGTATTTTGGGGCACACTAATTTATTTAAAACATTTGTGAATTGAGGTGATCTTCTGTGTCTCGTCACACAGCCAGCAAGTTTTTTTGGGGCTCACTTATTTCTTTAAAACACTTGTGAATTAAGGTGATCTGTGTCTCGTCATACAAACCGCACCACGCTGTATTTTGGGGCTCACTAATTTCTTCAAAACACTTGTGAATTAATTTGATCTGTGTCTCGTCACACAGAAAGTACCACGCTGTATTTTGGGGCTCACTAATTTCTTTAAAACACTTGTGAATTAAGGTGATCTGTGTCTCGTCACACAAACAGTACCACGCTGTATTTTGGGGCTCACTAATTTATTTAAAACATTTGTGAATTGAGGTGATCTTCTGTGTCTCGTCACACAGCCAGCAAGTCTTTTTGGGTCTCATTTATACCAAATATCAGGGAATTTAGGTGATGTGTGTCTTGTCACTGTGCCAGCAAGTTTTTTGGGGGTTTACAACTTTATTTAAAACATTTGTGAATTGAGGTGATCTTCTGTGTCTCGTCACACAGTCAGCAAGTTTTTTTGGGGCTCACTAATTTCTTTAAAACATTTCTGAATTAAGGTGATCTGTGTCTCGTCATACAAACAGTACCACGCTGTATTTTGGGGCTCACTAACTTCTTCAAAACACTTGTAAATTAAGTTGATCTGTGTCTCGTCACACAAACAGTACCACGCTGTATTTTGGGGCTCACTAATTTATTTAAAACATTTGTGAATTGAGGTGATCTTCTGTGTCTCGTCACACAGCCAGCAAGTTTTTTTGGGGCTCACTAATTTCTTTAAAACATTTGTGAATTAAGGTGATCTGTGTCTCGCCATACAAACAGTACCACGCTGTATTTTGGGGCTCACTAATTTCTTTAAAACACTTGTGAATAAAGGTGATCTTCTGTGTCTCGTCACACAGCCAGCAAGTTTTTTTGGGGCTCACTAATTTCTTTAAAACACTTGTGAATTAAGGTGATCTGTGTCTCGTCATACAAACAGTACCACGCTGTATTTTGGGGCTCACTAATTTCTTCAAAACACTTGTGAATTAAGTTGATCTGTGTCTCGTCACACAAACAGTACCACGCTGTATTTTGGGGCTCACTAATTTATTTAAAACATTTGTGAATTGAGGTGATCTTCTGTGTCTCGTCACACAGCCAGCAAGTTTTTTTGGGCTCACTAATTTCTTTAAAACACTTGTGAATTAAGGTGATCTGTGTCTCGTCATAGAAACAGTACCACGCTGTATTTTGGGGCTCACTAATTTCTTTAAAACACTTGTGAATTAAGGTGATCTTCTGTGTCTCATCACACAGCCAGCAAGTTTTTTTGGGGCTCACTAATTTCTTTAAAACACTTGTGAATTAAGGTAATCTGTGTCTCGTCATACAAACAGTACCACGCTGTATTTTGGGGCTCACTAATTTATTTAAAACATTTGTGAATTGAGGTGATCTTCTGTGTCTCGTCACACAGCCAGCAAGTCTTTTTGGGTCTCATTTATACCAAATATCAGGGAATTTAGGTGATGTGTGTCTTGTCGCTGTGCCAGCAAGTTTTTTGGGGGTTTACAACTTTATTTAAAACATTTGTGAATTGAGGTGATCTTCTGTGTCTCGTCACACAGTCAGCAAGTTTTTTTGGGGCTAACTAATTTCTTTAAAACATTTGTGAATTGAGGTGATCTCTGTGTCTCGTCATACAAACAGTACCACGCTGTATTTTGGGGCTCACTAACTTCTTCAAAACACTTGTGAATTAAGTTGATCAGTGTCTCGTCACACAAACAGTACCACGCTGTATTTTGGGGCTCACTAATTTATTTAAAACATTTGTGAATTGAGGTGATCTTCTGTGTCTCGTCACACAGCCAGCAATTTTTTTTGGGGCTCACTAATTTCTGTTAAAACACTTGTGAATTAAGGTGATCTGTGTCTCGTCATACAAACAGTACCACGCTGTATTTTGGGGCTCACTAATTTCTTCAAAACACTTGTGAATTAAGTTGATCTGTGTCTCGTCACACAAACAGTACCATGCTGTATTTTGGGGCTCACTATTTTATTTAAAACATTTGTGAATTGAGGTGATCTTCTGTGTCTCGTCACACAGCCAGCAAGTTTTTTTGGGCTCACTTTTCTTTAAAACACTTGTGAATTAAGGTGATCTGTGTCTCGTCATAGAAACAGTACCACGCTGTATTTTGGGGCTCACTAATTTCTTCAAAACACTTGTGAATTAAGTTGATCTGTGTCTCGTCACACAAACAGTACCACGCTGTATTTTGGGGCTCACTAATTTATTTAAAACATTTGTGAATTGAGGTGATCTTCTGTGTCTCGTCACACAGCCAGCAAATTTTTTGGGGCTCACTAATTTCTTTAAAACACTTGTGAATTAAGGTGATCTGTGTCTCGTCATACAACAGTACCACGCTGTATTTTGGGGCTCACTAATTTCTTTAAAACACTTGTGAATTAAGGTGATCTTCTGTGTCTCGTCACACAGCCAGCAAGTTTTTTGGGGCTCACTAATTTCTTTAAAACACTTGTGAATTAAGGTGATCTGTGTCTCATCACACAAACAGTACCACGCTGTATTTTGGGGCTCACTAATTTCTTTAAAACACTTGTGAATTAAGTTGATCTGTGTCTCGTCACACAAACAGTACCACGCTGTATTTTGGGGCTCACTCATTTATTTAAAACATTTGTGAATTGAGGTGATCTTCTGTGTCTCGTCACACAGCCAGCAAGTTTTTTTGGGGCTCACTAATTTCTTTAAAACACTTGTGAATTAAGGTGATCTGTGTCTCGTCATACAAACCGTACCACGCTGTATTTTGGGGCTCACTAATTTCTTCAAAACACTTGTGAATTAAGTTGATCTGTGTCTCGTCACACAAACAGTACCACGCTGTATTTTGGGGCTCACTAATTTATTTAAAACATTTGTGAATTAAGGTGATCTGTCTCTTGTCACTGGCTGCCAGCTATCAGTGTGTCTCACTGAGTTATACCAGAGTTATTTAAATCTTTATACCAGAGTTGAATCAGAGTTCTGTACATATTAATCTAGATATCACTCACCATGTCTGAAAGAACAAAAAAGGACAGGCAGACGCTCCCAGCCACAGATAAGAGGGCAAGCAGCCCCTGTGTCGGGAGGCCGTGTCTCTGGTCGTGGTGGACGTGGTGCATCCTCTGCAGGGGCACGCTTGTCCTTTCTAACTGGTGCTGGCCGTTTTAAGCAGCAGCAACATACAGAGGACTTGGTGGATTGGCTAACCAGGCCATCTTCATCCTCCGATTCCTCTGCCAGCCAGGCTTCTAGTGCTTTACAGTCCACCTCAGCTGCCAAAGCATCTAATGCAGCCTCCATGTCCATAGCTACTCCTGCCGTAGCCTCGCTATCACACACGGAGGAGTCAGCTGAATTGTTTGACTACAATGAGAGTGACAATGCTGCTTGAGGATCCGCAGCAAGTACAGTGCTCTGATTCAATCTCTGAGGTTGAGCAAGGGAGTATAATCAACCTAGAGGAAGGGGGTGCTAGTGATGACACACAAATAACTGTCACTCATGTTGCCCCAGCAGCTGCAGCATACTGCCAAGTTGGCTCCAGTGACGAGGAGATAGGGGGTGAAAATGACATTGATGATGATGAGGTTACTGACTCCACCTGGGTGCCAGATCGAACTGAGGAATCAAGTGAGGAGGAGGGGGAAGAGGAGGAGGAGGCACAGCAAACACAAGGCACAACATCCTGTGTGACCAACCGTAGCACTAGCCAGTCCAAGGCATCACATGTCAGAGCTGCTCCGGTGCAGAGAGCTGTTGTCTCAGACCACATGCAGGAACTCTGCTGTCTGGGGGATCTTTAAGAAATGTGCAGCAGACCCCACCATTGCTATTTGTAATCTATGTCAGAGGAGGCTGAAGCGTGGGATAAACACCGGACACTTGGGTATCACGTGCTTGAGGCGACATATGGACAAGTGCCACACATCCCGTTGGCGCAAAACTTTGCGTAGGTCCTCCTCCTCCTCATCTGTCTCTACCCACACTGTATGTCCTGCCATGTCATTGCCTACAACCTCCACCGACAGGGATGATGCTACAGAAATGGATGTACCAGCAGGTCCTTCCTCACAATGTGACATCATCCCAGTAGCTGAAGATTTACGCAGTCAGATTACATTGTCGTAGCTGCTGCAGCGAAAGAAAAAATATAGTCCCAACCATCCCCAAGCACAGCGTTTAAATGCCAGCTTAGCAAATTTACTCACGTTGCAGCTGCTGCCTTTGCAGCTGGTGGACTCTGCTCCCTTCCGTGAATTTGCTAAATGTGCTGTACCACAGTGGCAGGTTCCAAAACGTCATTACTTTTCACGCAAGGCCATTCCAGCACTATACCAGCACATGGAAGACAATGTTATCCAGTCATTGTGAAAGGCAGTCAGCAGCAAGGTGCATGTCACTTTAGACACGTGGTCCAGCAAGCATGGACAGGGTCATTACATTTCCTTCACGGCACACTGGGTAACTCTGATTGCTGCTGGGAGGGATCCAAGACGGGGCTCTGTGCTGGAGCTTGTTCATCCACCACGCCTCCAGAAAGCTGCTTGTATAAGGTCTGTCTGCTCCACCACCACCACCTCTCCCTCTTCCTCCTCCTCCTCCTTCTCTGTCTCTGGCAAAGTGGCAGTTAAACCGACGCCTGACAGGGTCTACGCAATGGCTCAAGCAAAAAGATGCCATACTGTGCTTGAGCTGGTTTGTTTAGGGGACAGGAGCCACACGGAGTCAGAAATTTTGTCAGCTCTGCAGGGGCAGGTGCAGAGATGGTTAACACCACACCAGCTTGAGCTGGGAATGATCGTCTGCGATAATGGCAGCAACCTTCTCTCCGCCCTATGCAAGGGTAAATTGATGCATGTACCATGCCTAGCACACGTCCTAAATCTGGTGGTCTAATCTAAAACAGCGTTTCCTAACCAAGTCCCCAGGGCTGCCAGAGCTTCTCATCCAGGCCAGAAAGGTCTGCAGCCACTTCAGACGGTCATTCCCAGCAAGCATTCGCCAGGCAGAAATTCAAAGAGAATTCCACCTTCCCACAAACCGTCTGATCTATGACATGCCCACCAGGTGGAACTTGACATTAGCAATGCTGCAGCATCTGCACAAGCAGCAGAGGGCCATCAACGAGTACCTGTGTGAGTATGGCACAAGGACAGGTTCAGGTCTACTTGGTTTTTTTCCCCCCCGCAGTGGCTGATTATCAAGGATGCATGCACTGTACTATCACCATTTGAGGAGGCAACAAAGATGGTGAGCAGGGACAGTGCATGCATCAGTGACACAATTCCTTTAATGTTCCTGCTGGAGCACACTCTGCGGGAATTATAGATGTGGGTCTAGAGGCAGAGCAGCGGGAGGAAGAGGAGGCCTTCCCTTGCTCTCAAGGCCCCAGTCTTTCCACAGACAGCATTCCAGCGGGTCCTACTCAGATCAGACAGGAGGAGGATGAGGACGAGGAGGACTATTTAAGTAGTGGGGGCATTGAAGGTGGGAATTCCTCAAGGGAGGGTTTTGTGTGCCCAGAAACAGAAGGGCTTGTGCGTGGCTAGGAGAAGGAAGTGCACGATACAGACATCCTCATTGACCAGGAAGACTCGGCAGCTAATGCCACCTCCAACCTACGCTGCATGGGCTCCTTAATGATGCAAAGACTGCTAAAGGACCCCAGGATTCGTGCCATCAAGGAGAGGGATCATTACTGGTTGGCAACTCTTTGTTGCAGAGTTGCAGAGCTCATCCTGCCCGCACAGAGGGAGCACAGGATGACAAAACTTGAGGACGCTCTAAAACGACACTTGTGTAACACCTTTCCAGGCACTGGTAGATTACCAAGTGCTGACACACGTGCTTCTGAGGCTGCAGGTGATCAGAGGAATAGCGGTGAAGGCCAGGGCCGCTTGACTGATGCTTTTTTAAATTTTTTTAGTCCACGACGCCCAAGGACATCAAATGTAGGCACCCATTGCCAGCGTCTTCACCATATGGTGCAGGACTACCTAGGGGCAAGGGCAGACCTGGATACCTTTCCAGCAGATGATCCACTGGCTTACTGGGTGTTGAGATTGGATCACTGGCCAGAATTTAGCCAATATGCTATGCAGCTACTAGGTTGCCCATCATCTAGTGTGCTTTCCGAAAGGACGTTCAGTGCCGCTGGAGGTTTTGTCACAGACAAAAGAGTGCATCTGTCACCTACTCTGTAGACCGGCTGACATTTATAAAAATGAATCAGTCCTGGATCAGCAGCTATCAATCCCCTGATGTTGAAGTAATGGAATAGATAGGGGATGTCCTCTTCTGCATTCACAAAACCTCCAGGACTGAACTCTTCCACAATACCACAAAAGGGTTACGGTGTGAAGGCACTTGCTGCCATGAAAGGCAAAATATTTGGCTGCACTGACGCCTGTGCCAGATTTAGATCATTTTATTTTTTTGAACCTCAGGGTCCAACCCTGCACTCTTCCACAATACCACAGAGGGGTTACTGTATGATGATACTTGCTGACCTGGCATAAAAGGCACAATATCTGGGAGCACTGACGCCCATTAACAGATAAAAAAAAAAACACTTTTCAATTTAGGACCACATGGTCCACCCCTGCACCCGTACACAATACCACAGAGGGGTTAGGCTAGGGTCAGATGAGCGCATTTTCTACGGACTGTGCGTCCGTGCAGTACAGACGTACTTACTGACTGTGATGACAAGGTAGTGGCCAGTGCCACACAGTCCGTTTTTTTCACTGATGTAGCAGGGAAAATAAATTACAATGAAAGAACATTCTGTCCGTCAAAAATGCTGGACGTATAAATGCAGTCCGTCTGACCTTGTTGCATCACTCACACACAAAGCTATGCGGACGTTGTGGACGTGGCGCACTCTGCACGTCCGTTCTAGCAGTATTACGTTCTTGCCTAACCTGCATCCGTTTGCAGCGTCCGTCAGCCCCCACACTTCTGTGCGGACGTACTTCGTGTGTGGGGCTCCATTTAACACAATTGTATGCTATCACGGACGTACTTATGTGCGGGCAACACAGACGTTAACACTGCGTTCGTCTGCCCCAGCCTTACTGTATGATGATACTTGCTGGCCTGGTAGTCTTGCACCAAAGACACAATATCTGGGTGCACTGACACCCATTACCAGATCAAAAACTTTTCAATATAGGACCACATGGTCCACCCCTGCACTCTTCCACAATACCACAGAGGGGTTACTGTGTGATGATACTTGCTGGCCTGGCATTAAAGGCACAATATCTGGGTGCACTGACGCCCATTAACAGATAAAAAAAAAATTCAATATAGGCCCAACCACATGGTCCACCCCTGAACTCTTCCACAATACTACAGAGGGGTTACTGTATGATGATACTTTCTGGCCTAGCATTAAAGGCACAATATCTGGGTGCACTGATGTCCATTACCAGATCAAAAACTTTTCAATATAGAACCACAGAGGTTCCCTGCACTCTTCCACCCCTGCACTCTTCCACCATACCACAGAGGGGTTACTGTATGATGATACTTGCTGGCCTGGCAGTCTTGCACCAAAGGCAGAATATCTGGGTGCACTGACGCCCATTCCCAGATTCATATCTTTTTAATATAGGACTGCATGGTCCACCCCTGCACTCTTCCACAATACCACAGATGGGTTACTGTATGATAGTACTTGCATGCCTGCGTTCTGTGCGGACGTACTTCGTATGTGGGGCTCCATTTAACACAATTGTATGCTATCACGGACGTACAGTCATGGCCGAAATTGTTGGCACCCCAGAAATTTTTCCAGAAAATCAAGTATTTCTCACAGAAAAGTATTGCAGTAACACATGTTTTGCTATACACAAGATTATTCCCTTTGTGTGTATTGGAACAAAACAAAAAAAGGGAGGAAAAAAGCTAATTGGACATAATGTCACACAAAACTCCAAGAATGGGCTGGACAAAATACTTGGCACCTTTTCAAAATTGTGGATAAATAAGATTGTATCAATCATGTGATGCTCCTGTAAACTTACCTGGGGCAAGTAACAGGTGTGGGCAATATAAAAATCACACCTGAAAGCCGATAAAAAGGAGAGAAGTTCACTTAGTCTTTGCATTGTGTGTCTGTGTGTGCCACACTAAGCATGGACAATAGAAAGAGGAGAAGAGAAATGTCTGAGGACTTGAGAACCAAAATTGTGGAAAAATATCAACAATCTCAAGGTTACAAGTGCATCTCCAGAGATCTAGATTTGCCTTTGTCCACAGTGTGCAACATTATCAAGAAGTTTGCAACCCATGGCACTGTAGCTAATCTCTCTGGGCGTGGACGGAAGAGAAAAATTGATGAAAGGTTGCAACGCAGGATAGTCCGGATGGTGGATAAGCTGACCCAAACAAGTTCCAAAGAAATTCAAGCTGTCGTGCAGGCTCAGGGAGCATCAGTGTCAGCGCAAACTATCCGTCGACATTTAAATGAAATGAAACGCTATGGCAGGAGACCCAGAAGTTCCCCACTGCTGACACAGAGGCATAAAAAAGCAAGACTACAGTTTGCCAAAATGTACTTGAGTAAGCCAAAATCCTTCTGGGAAAACATATTGTGGACAGATGAGACCAAGATAGCTTTTTGGTAAAGCACATCATTCTACTGCTTACCGAAAACAGAATGAGGCCTACAAAGAAAAGAACACAGTACCTACAGTGAAATATGGTGGAGGTTCAATGATGTTTTGGGGTTGTTTTTCTGACTCTGGCACTGGGTGCCTTGAATGTGTGCAAGACATCATGAAATCTGAGGATTACCAAAGGATTTTGGCTCGCACTGTAGAGCCCAGTGTCAGAAAGCTGGGTTTGCGTCCGAGATCTTGGGTCTTCCAACAGGATAATGACCCCAAACATATGTCAAAAGCAGCAAGAAATGGATGGCAACAAAGCGCTGGAGAGTTCTGAAGTGGCCAGCAATGAGTCCAGATCTAAATCCCATTGAACACCTGTGGAGAGATCTTAAAAGTGCTGTTGGGAAAAGGCGCCCTTCCAATAAGAGAGAACTGGAGCAGTTTGCAAAGGAAGAGTGGTCCAAAATTCCGTGTGAGAGGTGTAAGAAGCTTATTGTTGGTTATAGGAAGTGACTGATTTCAGTTATTTTTTCCAAAGGGTGTGCAACCAAATATTTAGTTAAGGGTGCCAAGAATTTTGTCCAGCCCATTTTTGGAGTTTTGTGTGACCTTATGTCCAATTTGCTTTTTTTCCTCCCTTTTTTTGTTTTGTTCCAATACACACAAAGGAAATAAACATGTGTATAGCAAAACATGTGTTACTGCAATACTTTTCTGTGAGAAATACTTGATTTTCTGGAAAAATGTCTGGGGTGCCAACAATTTCGGCCATGACTGTACTTATGTGCGGGCAACACGGACGTTAACACTGCGTTCGTCTGACCCCAGTCTTACTGTATGATGATACTTGCTGCCCTGGCAGTCTTGCACCAAAGACACAATATCTGGGTGCACTGACGCCCATTAACAGAAAAAAAAAAAATTCAATATAGGACCACATGGTCCACCCCTGCACTCTTCCACAATACCACAGAGGGGTTACTGTGTGGTGATACTTGCTGGCCTGGCATTAAAGGCACAATATCTGGGTGCACTGACGCCCATTAACAGATAAAAAAAAAATTCAATATAGGCCCAACCACATGGTCCACCCCTGAACTCTTCCACAATACTACAGAGGGGTTACTGTATGATGATACTTTCTGGCCTGGCATTAAAGGCACAATATCTGGGTGCACTGATGTCCATTACCAGATCAAAAACTTTTCAATATAGAACCACATGGTCCACCCCTGCACTCTTCCACCATACCACAGAGGGGTTACTGTATGATGATACTTGCTGGCCTGGCAGTCTTGCACCAAAGGCAGAATATCTGGGTGCACTGACGCCCATTCCCAGATTCATATCTTTTTAATATAGGACCGCATGGTCCACCCCTGCACTCTTCCACAATACCACAGATGGGTTACTGTATGATAGTACTTGCATGCCTGGCACTAAAGGCACAATATCTGGGTGCACTGCCATTGACGCCTGTATCAGATTCATATCCTCAGAGGGGTTACGGTGTGACGGCACTGTTGCCGACGCTAAAAGCCCAATTTTAAAGCACCTATTGTTACTCTCATCCAAAGCCTGCATAAGTTTCACAATAATTTAGCCAAAAAAAACACTAAACTTTTTCTGCGCGTCCTAAAATGTCTTTTCATACAGGCTGCCGCCCCAAGCAGTTGTTTATGGATAGATTAAAGGAAAAGCATTTACCGTCATATGAAACGTCAGTATTTTGTTTTTAAGTGTTTCTATACATCCTAGAAATCTGCCACTTCACGGGCAGGTTATGGGGACCTCCTAGGCACAATATTTGAAGGAATTTTTCGTTTTTATTTTCAACCCTTATTTCATGGAAAACTCATTTTTTTAAAAAAACTTTTTGTCCTTGTTTCATGTCCCCCAGGGCACTACCCGGACCCCCATACACCTTTCATGGCAAATATGTAGCATATATGCCCTCTTGGAGGGCACTCTAAAAAAACAAATTTTCAGCCCCATTGACTTGCATGGGGGTTCGGGTTCGGGTTCGGTCCCGAACAAACGGGAAGTTCGGGTTCGGGCTCGAACCAAACTCGGGGAGTGTTCGGCTCAACCCTAATTGTGTGTGGGCATCTCATACATGGCAGAGGAGGAGAACTTTCCCAAACACATGGTCTGGGTTTCATGGCACACAGGGTGCAGGCAGCCTGCATGGCATGGAGGTGGGTTATATCAGGTGCTACAGGGCAGTCTGATCTGCTCAATGCACAGGGTATGGGCACAGTGTGGTGCCTGACAGGGTAACATATAACCTGTGGCTTTCCAGTTGCTGCAGAATGCACCTCCCAGCTTACCCATTTATTTAAAGTTGATCATGAATTGGTCTGAAACCCACACAGGGGTATGTGACTGTGCCAGGGCATCCAGATTCTACAATACAAGTTCAGGGGTATCTAAATGAGTTATGGAACCCACTTAAAACCGCTGTGCTGCAGGATTTCTGTAGGTACTTTGATACCCAGGCATTATTTATACCCAGGAGTAACTACCTTAATACGCTGATTACTGATGCCCTGGAATGGAGGGGCATCTAAATGTGCTGTGGCACCCAGACATTACCTGCGCCAGGCAGACTTCTATCTATACACCAGAGACCTGACATTTCAATCCATACCCTGCAGGAGTATCTGCCTGGGTATTACAGTTGTGTTCAAAATTATTCAACCCCCAATGCTGTAAAGGGTTTTAGGGAATTTAGTATACATTTGTAATTGTATTCAGAATGAAATCCTACAAGGACTTTTTAAAGAACCATATGCAACTAAAATGACATCAATTGGTTTTGTAATACAGTAGTAAATGTTTCTTTTGTGAATTCTTCATTGACACAATTATTCAACCCCTTAAAGACTACCACTCTGAAGAACAGAGGTTCATTCAAGTGTCTTCAATCAGGTATTGAAAACACCTGTGGATGTCACGGAGCAGCAATAAAGCATAATAAGCACCAATTAGGCAGCTTTAAAATGACTGTGATACTCAGCTCCTTTTAGACATTTACTGGTGTGGTTACAAACATGGTGAAGTCAAGAGAATGGTCCAGGAAGACAAGAGAAGAGGTGATTACTCTTCACAGGAAGGGCAATGGCTATAAGAAGATTGCAAAGATGTTAAACATACCAAGAGAGACCATAGGAAGCATCATTTGCAAATTCAAGGCAAAGGGCACTGTTGAAACGCTACCTGTTCGTGGCAGAAAGAAGATGCTGACTTCGACTGCTGTGCGCTACCTGAAGCGTAGAGTGGAGAAAAGTCCCCGTGTGACTGCTGAGGAACTGAGAAAAGATTTGTCAGATGTGGGTACTGAAGTTTCAGCTCAGACAATACGGCGCACACTGCGTAATGAAGGCCTCCATGCCAGAACTCCCAGGCGCACCCCCTTGCTGTCTCCAAAGAATAAGAAGAGTCGACTGCAGTATGCCAAAAGTCATGTGGACAAACCACAGAAGTTTTGGGATAGTGTTCTGTGGACTGATGAAACAAAATTAGAACTGTTTGGGCCCATGGATCAACGCTATGTTTGGAGGAGGAAGAACAAGGCCTATGAAGAAAAGAACACCTTGCCTACTGTGAAGCATGGCGGGGGGTCAATCATGCTTTGGGACTGTTTTGCTTCTGCAGGTACAGGGAAGCTTCAGCGTGTGCAAGGTACCATGAATTCTCTTCAGTACCAGGAGATATTGGATGACAATGTGATGCAGTCCGTCACAAACCTGAGGCTTGGGAGACGTTGGACCATTCAACAGGACAATGATCCCAAGCATACCTTCAAGTCCACTAGAGCATGGTTGCAGATTAAAGGCTGGAACATTTTGGAGTGGCCATCGCAGTCACCTGACTTAAATCCGATTGAGAACCTCTGGTGGGACTTAAAGAAAGCAGTTGCAGTGCGCAAGCCTAAGAATGTGACTGAACTGGAGGCTTTTGCCCATGACGAATGGGCGAAGATATCCGTAGATCGCTGCAAGACACTTGTGTCAAGCTATGCTTCACGTTTAAAAGCTGTTATAACTGCAAAAGGATGTTGTACTAAGTACTAAGATTGAATGTCACTTGGGGGTTGAATAAAACTGATAATGATGTGAGCACAGAAAAGACATTTGTGGTTATTTCATTATAAATGTTATGTTATATTTGTCTGACCTACACGTGCCTCTTTGATTTAATTGTAAGCAAGATGACTGAATGATCAAAATCAGTGTCAAACTGGCCAAAACACTCAATTTCAGTGGGGGTTGAATAATTTTGAACACAACTGTAATTAGTTCCATGATCTTATCTACACCTAGCAGGGGTAAGTGTCACGCTAATACGCATTGTACATTATTGTGGATTTTATTGCAGTGGATTCTGTGATACTCTCATACCGCACATTATTGTGGGTTTTATTGCAGTGGAGCTCTGTGATACACCCATACATGCCACATGTTTTTTTTTTGGGGAAGGGGCAGCATTTCATCCATCGCTCCAGGCAGCACAGTGGCTTGGACCGGCCCTGGCTGCAGCGTCCTTGCCTCCCAGCGAACATAAGGCTGGGAACGGCACTCACGCTGTGAACGGCATCGCGCAGACAGCCAGCCAAGTTACCCTCGTTGCACGCAGGAGTCAGAAGAGACAGTGCTGCCTGGTCTGGAAGGATTCCCTGCACAGGGAAGCACATTATTCTATTTCTCGGTTAGTTGTTAATGCTTTTATAAATTATGTATGTCAGTCTTCTATAACTATAATTCTAATGATTATAATCAATATTGCGTCACCAGATTGTATCTACTGGTGCTAGAGGGCCGGCGTTTGACTAAAATCCTTATGTTTTTTGTTTTAAAGTTAATTAAGAGGGAGGACAGTAGTGGATGAGGACGCAAAACCGAAGCGCCATGATTTCTGTCAGGGGGGAGCCCAAGCCAAGCACTACACGAGGTCACCACAAAGCAGGGACGCCGCCAGCCCCAAACGCCAGCAGGAAAAATAAAAAAACAGGACCTCCAGCAGAATAAAGTGATGAAAATTTTTATTTAGGGACAGCAGACACCATGAAAAAGCAGTGACGTTTCGACCTGAAGGTCTTAATCATACATGACTGACATGTATGATTAAGACTTTCGGGTCGAAACGTCACTGCTTTTTCATGGTGTCTGCTGTCCCTGAATAAAGATTTTCATCACTTTACTCCGCTGGAGGTCCTGCTTTTTTCCTGCTGGTAGTGGATGAGGAGACACAATGTAGGCCCCATGGAAATTCTGGATCAGCGAAATGATTCGGTTCATCACGAGGTGATGGTAACTGCTCCTCTGGGTCGCTCCCTGTGCTGCTGCTTGAATAAAAACTCGAAAACCCACAATATTACATCAAGTGGATTAATTCCAGCACCAAAAAGGACGACGTTTCAACCAGGACTGGTCTTTGTCAAGACTTGAGAAAGACCAGTCCTGGTCGACACGTTGTCCTTTTTGGTGCTGGAATTAATCCACTTGATGTAATATTGCGGGTTTTCGTGTTTTTATTCAATTTGTTTAATTTGGGGCTGTGGAGCAGGGACCCCCCGTCCTTTTTTGCCCACTGTCGTAGATGGTGCCCAGGCTTCTATTTTTCATGATTCATGTGAATTTGTTTATAAGAGGAGGGTTCATGTTCAGGAGTATATTAGCCCTCTGTGGTCCAAAACATGGCATGCCCTGAGATTAATCTGCAGACACTGTGCAGATACACATGAACTCACACTGACACAAGTTACAGTCCTTACAGGCCCAAAGAATATATTTTATATAAAGGGGTAATGCGTTGATACTGAAATGTGTGTATGTGTTTTCGACAACCTTAAACAGTCATGATCACATAATCAACACATTTATTGCAAATGCTTAGTGGAAAAATCACTCCTTATGCCCCTTTTATATGACTGCTGCTACTCTAAGAGAGGAAGCAGCCGACGGCAGACGCGTCACAGCCAATCCTAGTCCTCTGGTCCCAATACTCAGCAAATCGCTGCCAAGTGACAGACACAAAGTGTGATTATATGGAGAATGACAGATATAGAGGAGCCCGCTTCTGTGAGGTTACAATCTAAACATTATTAAAGCTTTTTGTGACAAGTCCATGATGTATGTGTTTTTTTTAGGGGGGGTGTTGGGGGTAGAGAACAAAATTATGTGGTGGACGGGCTTTCGGGGGGGCCCCAAGAAAATGTTTGCCCAGGGTCCAATCAATATTAAAGTCTGGCCTGGCCCTGGGTACCTGGTTAGGAAACGCTGTACCACCAGATTTAGGATGTGTGCTAAGCATGGTACATGCGTCAATTTACACAGGCGTAGGGCGGAGAGAAGGTTGCTGCCATTATCACAGATGACCATTCCCAGCTGAAGCTATCGTGGTGTTAACCATCTCTCCATAACCTGTCCCTGCAGAGCTGACAGAATATCTGGCCCAGTGTGGCTCCTGTCCCCTAAACAAACCAGCTCAAGCACAGTATGGCATCTTTTTGCTTGAGCCACTGCGTAGCCCCTGCCACTTAAACTCGGTTTAACTGCCACTTCTCCAGAGACAGAGAAGGAGGAGGAGGAGGAGGAAGAAGAGGGAGAGGTGGTGGTGGAGCAGACAAACCTCATACAAGCAGCTTTCTGGAGGCGTGGTGGATGAACAAGCTCCAGCACAGAGCCCTGTCTTGGATCCCTCCCAGCTGCAATCAGAGTTACCCAGTGTGCCGTGAAGGAAATGTAACGGCCCTGTCCATGCTTGCTGGACCACGTGTCTAAAGTCACATGCACCTTGCTGCTGACTGCCTTTCCCAATGACTCGATAACATTGTCTTCCACGTGCTGGACTGGCTAGTGCTACGGTTGGTCATAGAGGACGTTGTGCCTCGTGTTTGTTGTGCCTCCTCCTCACTTGACTCCTCTGTTTGATCAGGCACCCAGGTGGAGTCAGTGACCTCATCATTGTCATCACCCCCTATCTCCTCATCACTGGAGCCAACTTGGCAGTATGCTGCAGCTGCTGGGGCAACATGAGTGCCAGTTATTTGTGTGTCATCACTGGCACCCCCTTCCTCTAGGTTGATCACATTCCCTTCCTCAACCTCAGAGATTGAATCAGAGCACTGTAGTTGCTGCACATCCTCAAGCAGCATGTCACTGTCATTGTAGTCAAACAATTCAGCTGACTCCTCCGTGTGTGATAGTGAGGCTACGGCAGGAGTAGCTGTGGACAGGGAGGCTGCATTAGATGCTTTGGCGGCTGAGGTGGACTGAAAACCACTACAAGCCTGGCTGGCAGAGGACTCAGAGGATGAGGATGGCCTGGTTAGCCAATCCACCAAATCCTCTGTATGTTGCTGCTGCTTAAGACGGCCAGCACCAGTTAGAAAGGACAAGCGTGCCCCTGCAGAGGATGCACCATGTCCACGACGACCAGAGGCACAGCCTCCCGACACAGAGGCTGCTTGCCCTCTTATCTGTGTCTGGGAGCGTCTGCCTGTCCTTTTTGGTCTTTAGAACAATTCCCAAGTATTTTGTAGAAATTACTGACCCAAAATACTGGGTGGCAGTGACAAGACACAGATTACCTCAATTCCCAAATATTTTGTAGAAATTACTGACCCCCCAAAATCCTGGCAGCCAGTGAGAACACACGGATTATAACAATTCCCAAATATTTTGTAGAAATTACTGACCCCCCAAAATACTGGGTGGCAGTGACAAGACACAGATTACCTCAATTCCCAAATATTTTGTAGAAATTGCTGACCCCCCAAAATACTGGGTGGCAGTGAGAACACACGGATTAGAACAATTCCCAAATATTTGTAGAAATTACTGCCCCCCCCCCAAAATACTGGGTGGCAATGACAAGACACAGATTACCTCATTTCCCAAATATTTTGTAGAAATTACTGACCCCCCAAAATACTGGGTGGCAGCCAGTGAGAACACACGGATTATAACAATTCCCAAATATTTTGTAGAAATTACTGATCCCCAAAATAGTTGCTGGGAGTGAGAACACACAGATTAGAACAATTCCCAGATATTTTGTAGAAATGAGACCCCCCCCAGGAGCTGGTGGCAGACTGGCAGTGAGAACACACACTAACACAAGAACAATCTCCTCTCAAATCTCCTCTCAAACACGTGCTGAAGTGCTGTGTGAAGCCTTATATAGTGTGCTGCGGGACTTAGCTCTGTGAGCCCATGATTGGTCAAAATTTGCCCAATCGGGACTCTGAGCCGTGATTGGCATAGTCTTGAACCTGTCTTGCACCTGACCTGTGGTCAGGTGCAAGGCTGTAGCCAATTACAAGCTTCAGGCCAGTGGAAAAGTGCATTGTGGTCCATTATTGTGCATTGTGGGCGAACATGCGGAGAACATGCGGAAATGTTCGTAGTTCGCGAACATGCGAACAGGCGTTGTTCAAATCGAACTCCGAACCGATCGAACCGAACAGCTCATCCCTATTCATCTTGAGCGTCACCATCTTGGGCATGCGTTGAATGTACTTCCGCATTCCATAGTGTTTCACATGTTTTTACTATACTTCCATTTTCTCTCCTCCACAACCAGCGTGGTTCCTATTGCTGTCCCGAAACAATGGCCAGCCACTTCATCAACAACCCAGAGGTGCAGATCCGCTTAGAGCCAGTGGTAGGGCTCTATTTTTGTGATTTCAAATACATAAATTGTATAGTGTCACTAACCAACCACAATATACTGCACCATAAACGTTTCATATATTTGTTTTACTATATACAAATCCTACAAATGGGCTGCAAACTGTGAGACATTCAAACCTCGAAAGCGTTTGTTTACGCTATGTCAGATATACTAATGTGGTGCAATGCTACCTTTGTGTTGCACTAACCTAATACATAATTTCAATATTTAGGCGACGCATTTCGGTGGTTTTTGCTGACGTCTGTCACAGTCCACCCGGGGTACCTATATTGCACAGTCTGGTCCTAACAGCCTTTGCCCTGGAATGTTTTTGTATTGGGTTCTAATCCGGGGTTTACCTCAGCCCAGTGCCATGTCCAGGATCCTGGAGATCCAGCCTGGGTTTTCCTGTCCAGCCTAGGAGTTCCAGCTGAGGCCCATCTATGATTTAACCTCCTTAAAAGGCAGAGAGACCCAGCCAGCAGTGGTTCTGCATTGAGCTCCCTGACTGAGGTCATCTGGACGTGTGCAAACCTGCTCCTGCTAATCCATCTGTCTACCTTGTTGTTCCTGGATACATCTGTCTGTGCAAGGGACTCTCAGCGATCTCTACCTGTGGATTACAAGTGTTTACCACCATCTCTGACCTTTTGATCTCAAGGTACCACTGTCAGCTATCTGGATTTATTCCTAGTGGACCCTGTCTGCAGTCTGGGACTGCATAGTCCACTATCCTGACTCTCCATCCAAGACCACTTCCTGGACTGTTACTATGTGCTGAACTCTTGCATATGGACAGTAACCCTGTCATTGCCTGTGCCGTACAGTATTGCATTTCTTTATTCTTTCAAGTGCCTGCTGCCAAGGCCTATTTAAGTTTCATTAAACTTATTCATTGTGTGATTCCTGTCTGGCCTCCCCTCTGTGTCGCCGCCTGCTGGGCTCTCACCAGAACCGCACACGCCACGTGACAACGTCCAGTAACTGCTTTAGTGATTCCAATTTTTGCAAATTACGGTGACCATTCGCTAAATAGGGAAATCACCCTATTTTTGGCAAAATGGATTATCTGAAATGTGACGAAAAGCAAAGGGTCTAAAGATGAATAGACCCTTTAGATTCTTACTTCCATAATAACTCCTAAAATGACATAAACCCAGGAAAATACAATAAAAATAATAAACAGCGTGGCATTAAGCCTACCCATTAACCCCTAAAATGCCAATAATCAAGGGAAAACATTAAGGGCTATATTACAAAGTTGGTGCTAACTTAACCAGAGCTATTGTAAACTTACCAGAGCCATTATAGCCTATGAAGCTGTTAAGTTAGCAACAGCTCTGGTTAAGTTAGCACCAACTTTGTAATACTGCCCTAAATGACTGAGGCATGTTGTAAGGATATAGAGTCACCCAGCACGCAGACAAAATCCAGAGAGGCAAGAAAAAACCCTAAACTGAGAAGCTGGTCCTTAGAATGGCCAGGTACTAATCTAAAATACATAGAAGTACAGATCAGGGACAGGAGAGATATCGTAGTAGTAACAAGCCAGAGGTCGGTACACAAGATAAACATAAGCCAAGGGATAATCACAGAAAACACAGTCAAATATACAAGCCAGAAGTCAAACCAGAAAACCAATATGCAGGAGCTAAAGACACGCGCTGAGGGCTAGAATAAACCACGTCAGGGCTCAGAGCACAGTCAGTGACTGATATTTAAAGGCCTAGATCCCTGACCAGGTGCGGCATTCAAAGTGGCCTGATTCAGAGACTGGTGCCCTCTCTGTTGGGAAGGCCGCAATGCAGGAGCAGCAGCAGGCATGACACATGTAGCCTACCTATTAACCCCCTAAAATGCCAGTAATCAAGGGAAAAATAAAATGTATACTGTGAAGGATGAAGCCTACCCATTAGCCCCTAAAATGCCAGTAATCAAAATAAAAGTGATTCACAGTAATACATAGTCTGACTGTTAACCCCTTCACTGAGCCATTTCAAACACGTGAAAAGAAAAAGCTACATTTTCATATTACTTTTGTACTGAATATGATCAAGTTGAGTATCATTAGAAAGGCCAGACTCTGCCCTTTCGAATGACACCTTGATCGACCACGTGCTTTGCATAGGGAAGGAGAAACAACAGTCCGAATAAGTGGGGGAAGCTGGGTGCTGATTCTTGGTGGGGGGCACATGGGGGGGCAAGGAATAACCTAGGCTGGACAATTTCCCCCCTGGCCCCCCCTGTAGAGACACCTATGCAGGAGATGCAGGGGTCCTTTGGACCATTGTATCTCGGAATCTGAAAATCAGAGAGTGTCTATTACCAGAATCTGGCCTTTCCAATGATACAAAACATTACTATAGAAAAGTGTAAAAAAATTACATTTTTTTCGTTGTTTTTTTTTTTTTTTTTTTAAAAAGCAGCTCCGTTGTCCACTTTTTCACTTATAAAGTGAACGACATGGCTGCAATTGCTCACCTCCTCATTTCCCACCGTGGCAGCAAGTATGGAGTTAATGAAGCAATTCATTTTTGTACAAAAAAGTGGGAGTAGCGCTTCACATATATTTACATAAACCTTGACTTATCAGGTAGCACGGTCAAGAAAGCAGGTAGTCAAGTCTCTTTTCTTCTTTTTGCGAAAAAAATAACCTCCAGCACATAAAAGAGGGAGACAGAAATAGACTCCAATAGTATATTGTATCACCGTTTATATAAAAAACAACACAACAGCAGAGTGAATGGCTACTCACAATCTCTGAGAGCTACAAGCTCTCCTGTGAAGATGTTACGGGCGTTGTTGGGCCGAATCCCCTCAGGGGTCGATGTAAATTCCAACCAGGAAAAAAGGACAAAACAGAAGATATTATAGTACACCCGTTTTCTGTGTATAATATCGAAACAAATAGCTACTCATCAAATGAGTAGGAGATGTCCGGTGTAGCAATCCATCCATGGAATCCTACGGTCCACCAGCAAGGAGAGGACGAAGATACGTGAAACGGAAGTTCCTTAAAAGTACACAAGTACCATTTATTTGCTAAAAAACAAAATGTTGGGAAACAAATAAAAAGACAATAATAACCAAACGCATTTCGCGATGCACATGGCGCTTCATCAGTGGTGAGAAAGCATAACATTTCCCTTAAGGGCATTCCGATATTTATAGTCTGTTTTCTTTCATCAATAATGAGATCGCTTCATCTCCAGGCCGCCGGAACGTCCAGATGACGTCGCTGTAAAGTCCACACTGGGGACAGCTATTGCATGTCCTCCCAGGCTGCGTGAAGGCACCGGCGCGTTAAGATGACATCATTGAGAGTCCGCATTATAGACGGCTCCTACACATCCTCCCAGCCTCTGTATATTCTAAGGATCTGCCAAAAACGGCAAAAACCACATTTGTGGCTCGGCACAAACCAGGGAAAAGAAGCAAAAGAACACAAATTATACATATCCCGTCTATAACTGGGGTTATATATTGTAACTACACAGATCCCATCAATACTATAAAAACATAAGAACACACACTTTTATGGGGGCCCCAAGAATTGATCTTGGAGCCTTAAAAATGCTGTACAATGTATGCACACATATATGTACACACATGCATACATGCACACACATCCCATTCAGAAATAGATTAAAAGCAAGAATATATAAAAACAAAAGAGTGAAAGGAGACCTTAGCTCAAAAAAATTACACATCTCAAAATCTTTATTTAAGCCTTTTGGAATCATTGTATCAAAATAAAAAATTACTACTGTATAAAATATACTACTGTATATTCTATTGTCTTCTAGGTTAGAAAGGTTCAGTTTTTGTGTGTTTTAAAGTGCTGTAAAGAATACACAGTAAAGTCGAGAAACATGGTATAATTTCTTTAATGTAAAGAAAAACTTTAAATATTTTGTGAGTGCATAGTTGTTACATAATATGCACTTGATTAGTCAATCATTAAACAGAGTCCTGGCAATTTTGAGCTTTCTAGTTTCACATTCTTTATTTAGAGCATAATTTGTATAAATACTGTTTATTCACCTGAACATAATCAAGTTTGAATTCATGCCGCCTTCCCTTAGGTAATTAAAGGAAAATGAAGCCTTTTCTTCAAAATATGAACATGAAACAAAATCCCATTAGGTTTCAACTGTTTCTTTTTTTATTAATTGATATCATTATTTATGTCAATGTTTATAAGCAATGTTCACAGCTTCTGGTACATGCATTCGATGTGGGTTGTATTATAAACAGTTTTGGCACACGGATTCATATTTTAACATTTGTGTTTAAAGAATGTATCAAATAAATCACCACGTAACTTACACACAGCTTTCAAAACATGTATCTTATTAAACATGTGATAATGACATTGGAAAGGCTTAACTGGTTAGAGAAATAACCACCAAAATTGATAAAGTTCAAAATAAACAATAAGGAAAAAAAACCCTATTTACATTTTTAAGTATGTGGGGTTTGGTCTATTAAACTAGACTAGTTTGTACGTATGACTTTGAATATGAAATACTACAAAATGATATATACATGATATACTCCAACACATATGACTAGGTGCTCAATGGATATTGTAGAATACATTCCTTATCAAGTGAATATGATAACATTTATTCATGTCCTCTGTTATACAGGGGTCATCAGCCTTGACCCTCCAGGTGTTCCGGAACTACATTTCACTGATGCTCAGTCACCCTAACGATTTGCTGAGCATCATGGGAGATGTAGTTCCAAGACATCTGGAGGACCAAGGTTGCTGACCCTCGTACTGCAGAGGTTTTATCAAAGCGCAGAGTGTAAAAACAAAACCCGAAATGAATGCAATATAACACGCACTCTCCAGTTCGATCTTTTGCCTCAACATATTCTGCTGCGCATCTGTGATGTATGCGTGATCTCTGCAGAGCTTTGTGAATCAAAACCTTGAACCATCTAGTCAAGTAAAGCCAAATCATGATCATTGTAATGCTCCTAGGGAGTTCCCTCACAAAATGGGTCAACAACCTTGGCCCTACAGATATTTTAGAACTTAATTTCTTATGATGCTCAGGCAAGCTAATGAGAGATTGTCAGGGTTATTCAAAGAGAATCGAAAAGTGTCACGCGAGCCTGTGGCAGAGGCCCGTGAAGGCCCTTTATAATATTCAATTTAAGCCCTTGAGGCAGGTTAGTGGTTTGCTGAATATTGCAAGATCCAACACACACAACTGAACACAGAAACAAAAGAGAGAGAGTGCAGCAGACGTACACAAGGGGGAACCCTGCACTGGGTATGATTTCTAATCTAAAACAAATTGCAGGGATGAGGGTAAACACAAAATTATATAAATCTGCAAGCACACGAACAGTACAATACAGGTGTGAGGAAACTAGAGAGATCCCCAAGCCCTGGCTGAGGTCCTTATATGTTGACCACGATTACTATCTATGCTAAGTCTGCTAGGTGTATATAACATAAACCAGTCAGACATACACTAGTGGTTACCGGAATACAGATTCCTGGGAACAGACCAGAATGTAAGCTGAAACAAATCAGAAACAGGGAATTGCAGGAATTCAGGTTCCAGGGAACAGAACAGAGTAAAATCCAAGAAGCCAGGCCAGGTCATTCACGGGTATATCAAAAGCACGGTACAGGGCACAGACAGAAGAAAGATCCAAGAAGCCAAGCCAGGTCATACACGATAAATTCAGAAATATAACTTCAGGGGACAGACGTGAGAATATACCAGGAACCAAAGCCAGAGGGTCATACACAGAATAACAGAGAATACAACAATAATCCAGGGAGCAGGTAGACTATAGGTTAAGACCTATCCTGATCCAAGGAGCAAGTGTACTGCTGGCCCTATATATATAGGGCTGAGCAGGTCATGTGACTGCAGTCTATCAGCCCATGTGAGATGGTCTGCAGTGCCTAAGCCAGAAATCCATTGAACTGATGAATCCCTGCTCCCACCACCAGGGGCAGGGCCGAAATGTGACAAAAAGTCACTGCGCGTTCGTTGATTTTCATTCTCTTCATTTCGGTGCGATTTGGCGATCCCATTTCGGCGACTCTGTGGTGTATTCAGCAAGCACCACAGAGCCGTTGTAGTGCAGGGAAAAGCCACTGCAAACACTCGTCGCAAAACCTGTCGAACGCACACTGAAACCCGCAAAAACATCTGGATTAACCCCCCCCCCGAACACGCCGGAGAAACCCTGAGCAGCTGCCGATCACAGTGCAGAGCAGCCGTCGGAAAAAGCCAACACTGCAGACGAATTGAGTGAAAAAAAAACAGTACGCTTGAATGTTTGAAAAGGGACACGCTGTTTGCAAAGAAACTACTGAACGAAAATGTCTGAAATTTACATACAAGATACAATGAATGATAATAAAAAGGACTGTTACAGAAAAAAATAAAAAAAAATTCCTAAAAGATCCTAAAAAATCTAAAAATAAAGGGACTTTTTACTGCAGAATGAAATAATAAATGGTTTATTAGATATTAAATTAAAATGGGAATATTTTTAACATTGAAGCCTATGGGATTCTCCTGAATAAACCTGTCGAATGAAACCAATGAATGGCAGGGCATTTTGACAACTTTTCACTGCTGTTTTGTGTTCTCTGAATAGACAAAGCATTGCTTCTCTATGGGGATTTCACTGCCCTCGAACAGGTACCGACCAGGCACCATATGTGCAGGCAATTCGCCAACATTTAGCGAACTGCCTGCTATCTGAATAGCTGAATGGCCAGGAAAGGTAACCGTACGCTAAAATTTTATGGTTCGGTTACCTTTCGGCCACAATTCGGATCTCTTTGAATAACCCTGTAAGAATCATGGGAGCTGTGGTTCCAAAACATCTGGAGTGTCAAGGTTGCTGACCCATGCTGAAGAACACAAGAGAAGGACAGGGTAGTGATTACACTCAGTTAATATGCTAAAAATTGTAATGCAGGGGAACAATAGCCTTAATTTTAGAAAGGTCTATAACTTAAATGAAAAAACATCATAGCTTACAATATAAAGGTAATTTTTTAAACCCTTCACTTAACTCATGGCTTTGTGTCCCATTCAACGTGTACAATCACCCTATACATTTATAGTAACAATGTAGCAATGATAGCTAATGTGTATGTGTCCCGTTGTCCAATAAAGTAAATTTAAGACCAGAGTGCTTTACCTTGGCCCTCCAGATGTTTTGGAACCATATCCCTCATGATACACGGCAGAGCCTTGTGGGAAATGTAGTTAGTAATGAAAAGAAAATCTCAATAGATAATGCTGGTTTTGTTTCCCATTTTTGACAGCAGCAATAAGAAGTGACAGTGACATGTCAAGCTTTGAATGTTTTTTTTATAACTATGCACTGTCTAATACACATGCTCTCTCTATATATAGTTACTTGTGTGTGTATATATGTGAGTTAGGTTTACCCAATCAAGATGGCAACTGTACACACCATATACAGTTGAACTATATAACTTATGTAGTTATTACTGCATTGTCAATAAAAATACAAAAAAAGCAATAAACACATACCGACATATATTATGTACAAGGGCTACAAAGGGATATAGACACATTATGAAAATTGTCAGTTTAATAAGCAAATCAGTCTAGTTACATTAATTGCAAATGTATTTGCAAGATTTAAAACTGATTTGAAAACACAGTTTATTCAACCCTTTAAGTAATGGACAACATAACAGTATTCAATGTGCTTTTGATATTATAAGAAATGGTTCTGTGAAAATTAACTAAAGATACTTTGGCAAAAAAGTTACAGTTTGTCTGATCTATATTCTAATAACATTTAAAAAATGTAACATCTAGAAGGCAGAGCATTTAAATCAAGACTAGATTCTTTATCTTGCTTGTTCTAAACAGCAAATGTAGAGAGTATGTGTTTAAATAAACGTTTAATCCTACCCAAGATCAGGTTGACATGCAGCTGTTTCTATGTATCCAAGATTTAATCTTGTTCTTCTCAGAGTTGAAAGACAATTGCTATAATATTTAAAAATACAGCGCAAACATTAAAATAGTTCCAACAGAAATGTCAAGTCACAGTTGTTGATAAGCAGAAGTAAAAATCTAAAATATAATGTAAAAATAAAAACACACTGTGGTAAGGTTAAAAAAGTCACCATGTGTATTAATTATAAAATAGATATGAAAACTATGTTTGCTGATATACAATTTTTTTGGTGCAGTAAAATCCCGATTCCATCGAGAAACTATAATAACCATTCAAATCAAACATAGGCAACTGCAATGACTAGCCATGCAAAAAAAAAATGAAATTATTTCGTACACACATTGAATATGTTCTGCTTGTATTGAGTTCACTAGTAGTCTGTTCAAAATATATGGCTCAGATATGTATTGGCAATACTAGAGAGGATTTGGATGAAGCAGCTCCTTTGATAACTGGCTCTCTGTTTAAATATGTAGCCCAATAAACCAAGTTAAAGGTTCCAAACATGACTGGAAAAACAATCCGAGACATTTTGTCAATTTTACTGACACTGTTATAAGTCTTCTTGTTCTCCGTGCTTTTATCTTCAACGGCTTTCAAATGGATAGAGGATGTATTTGCAATGACTGAAGAAGACAGATCCTTTGATATGTTTGCTGTGTAGGATATTCTTCCTCCTCCATAAGTATTAATGGGTTTCCTTCCAAACGTTTCCTGCTCCTTTTTCTGTATGATGAATAAATACATGTTTTTAATTAAAAACTTTTTTGGCAATAAATAACTTATATGCCTTTCAATTAAATTGCGGAATATGCTGGCGCTTTATAAATAAAGAATAATAATAATAACAATTAAATCTATTTTTGGGGTGGGGTGGCAGTGGATTGCATATTACATGGAGTGTTTTAGCTTTTCATATTGAAATGTTTTCAATATGTAATAATTAGTTTTCATATCTAAATTTCATTAATGAGACACACCAAACAGCTACGACTATTGCCCTTTGCTTGTTATAACACAAGGAACATCCTATTTCTACACTAAAATGTAGTAGTTGCAAATATTGCAAACGCAAAAGAATATATTGTGTCTATCAAAGCTTGGCCTACCAAGGGAGTATCTTTATCCATCTTCTAAAATTGGAAGAGTCTCTAAGCCATTTGCTGAAAGTCTGCGTGAATTGGCTTGGCTTTTTGCATGAACATACTGTGAATGTGCGGTACACTGAGCGATAGCCTGTAATGATGGCAATTCAATATTTATGACTGTAGTCATGATGGGGATAAACATATGTATAAATACAGGTCTCCTTAATGTGCAATCTTTTTTATGGGTTTGTGCACATTCAACGGTTTCACTGACCTATTACCCCTGCAGCAATTGCAGAATTTCTGTTTTAAAAGCTTTTTATACTTTTACATATAAATTACTCATCATCCAGTGCAGCGCCAGGTTATATATGATTGTGGTAAACATGTGGCTATCACCAACTGTCGTGATGTATTTATTATAGCATATTGGCCAAAATAAGCATATATTGCTTGAATAACATGACATTACAGTTAAAGTAATACGTCACCTTATTCTTGGCTGCTTCAAGGGCTTTCTTGCCATCCCACGCCCAGCTTCTTTTGGTAAAATAGTTCACAGTTGCAAATTCAATCAGTGCAGAGAAAACAAAGGCATAGCAAACAGCAATAAACCAGTCCATTGCAGTAGCATAGGCAACTTTAGGGAGCGAATTCCGCGCACTGATACTGAGTGTTGTCATGGTGAGGACTGTTGTAACACCTACAAAAGAAACAATCATTTTTTTCAATAGACTCTATGCTTATTCATATTTTGCTGATCTATACCTATGCCAATTAGATATACAATCATTCACACTGTAGCAGCTGCTTTGCGAAACACAACACTATGAACTGAAGTGGACAGTTTTAGTCAGTTTTCACACCAGAATTATCAATAAAACAAGATATTTTGTGGTAAGAGTTGATTATATCACTTACAGATTTCACCAAACCTTCAATAAGCCATCTGAACTGGCCAGGATTGTTTTACATAATTGTTACTTGTTCAATGATGAGAACAATTTTGATGGGAGATTTTTATGGAATAATTGGTTTAAGCTCCTGCATAAGAGTATCTGTTATATACCAATGTTGTGATAATGTATTTTAGGGGAGAAGCAATAGCTGAAAACAGAACCTTAATATGCTGTTGGAAATGTCTGACTAGAGAATTGTGATATATTACAGTGTTAGCAGGTTTGGATGAATATAAAAAGGCAGCTGCAGTAAAAGTTCTGTTATACTCTATTCCAAGTGTCTCATTGATCTGGAATGCCTAAAAATCCCATTCCTCCACTAAGTTTGCGCAGAAAAATGTCACTGCAGTTCCACCAGCTGCCCAGGCCACTCCTTTGGCTGTTAGGGATAGCTAGAGTGTTTGTATGTAAAACATTTATTTGTTGGAGTGGTGGAAATCATGGGGAGTTTACCATATCTTTTAATTGACTCAAACCCTTCTATTTTATCCCCTTCACTGCCATGATTGAATATACACAGTCTTCAAAAGCACCTGCTGACGCCCTGATATTGAATTGTATTTGGTTAAATTCTAGATCACTGCAAAGGAATTTCATTTATTGCAATTTTAATTCATTTGCAAATGGGTTCCACAATAATCCCTCAAAGTTTTAGCAGCTTGAACATGACAATTAATGTGCAAAAACAGCTTAAATAGCTTGGAGTTCTGTTTTTTACTTCAAGGATAAACAGAACCCAAACTGTATTAGAAATATAGTAGTGCATTTTGCCCAGCATATGGTGACATCGTCCTGTCAAATAGGGCATACATTTTGAAAACGTGCCTTTTTCACTGTATGACTACTGCAAACTGATTTTCGATAAACCTACTTGATTCTGACAGTGGTTTTTATAGGTAATCACTTGTTAGGAAAGAATTTGAAGTCATATTGGTTTTCAACTTTCAGAGAAAGTTTTGAAAAGTTATAATTATAGTGAGGACTGCAGGCTCAGACTGGCCATCGGACATACCGGGCATTTGCTTGGTAGGCCGCTAGCCTTCTGAGCCAGTCGGACGCTTGAGAGCAGGCCTTAATCTTGCCCACCCGGCAAGGTTGCCTGGGGAATATAAGACGTGTTCCCTAGGCTGCAGCCTTGGCATGGCGGGACTCCAAGATGGCGGTCATCTGGCTGGCGCACCCAATCCCAATCACATAATCTGAGGAATCTGGCCCTCCGGCTGGCCCCACTAATTATGTCACAGTGGGTGCCACTTGACGTCTGGTGGCAAATGTCACACAGCACGTCCTGTCACATAATAAATGTGGGACGGCCAGAGGGCTGGCTCCCTTTGATTGTGTCATAGGACATGCTGGCCAGCATCTTGCAATCCCCAGGTCTTGGTCTCCCAGCTGTCAGACAGGCTGCGGCCCGCAGGGAGAAGATGACGGGAAGAAGATGGAGCTGTCCTTACCTTACTTTTCTGTCCTTACCTGCTCCCCAAAAAAAGGGGTTCCTGCCCCCTATTTACCCTCATGAAATAATAATAAAAAATACTGAATTTGCCCCGAAAAAAAAAAAGATTTGCCCCAAACTTGAATTAAAAAAAAATTGTCCCCCAGTTATTCAAAAAGGGTTATTCTGAGAGCACCGAAATGTCACCAACATTTCAGTACTCTCTGGTTCGCTGCACTTCAGTGAGTCAAATTCGCCCACCCTGAGGAGAATTCAGCATTCACCGCAGGATCCTGAAGTGTGGCGAATTGACCTGCTGAATGTGCTGATCAACCTACCGAACAGAGCTGCAAGCTGCCGAACGCAGCTGATGATCTGCTAAAAATCCGCTGAAAAGAACACCAAACGCATCAACAAGCCGCCGAATGCAGCCGTCGGCCCACCAAATGGACTGCTGAACGCCGCCTTAAAAAAAGACAACCAGCCGCCGAATGGGGGACAAAAAAGCCCCTCAACTTTTAAAAGGTGTTTAAAAAAACTACTGCATGAAAATGCATGGAAACAAAATATAAGATCCTATGAATAACAATAAAAAGGTCTGTTACAGAACAAAAACGCCATTTAACAAACATTGGAAAAAATATTTTGCTGAAAAAATCCCGAAAAATGCCTATAAAATTCTAAAAAAAATAATAATGAAGAGACTTTTTGCTGCAAATGAAAAAAAGAAATGGTTGAATAAACATTTAAGAAAAACGAGGATTTTTTTTGCATTGAAACCTTTGGAATTTGCCTGATTAAACCTGTTGAATAAAACCACTGAAAATCAGGGCATTTCACTGACATTTTGGTGCAGTTCGGCGTTCTCTGAATAGAGTAACCATTACTTCTTTATGGGGATTTCGCTGCTGCTGAAGGTCATTGTATTTCTCTGGCAATTCGCTGATATTTGGCGAATTGCCAGCATTTTGAATAGCCGAATGGCCACGAAATTGCACTGTATGGGGAAATTCACCGTTTGGTGTAATTTCATGGCCTATTCGGTGGTCTTTGAATAACCCCTAAAGAGCACCGAATTTTGCACCGAAAGGTGAATTCCTTTGTACGGTGCAATTTCGTGGGCATTCGGAAAGCTGTAAATTCTCCAAATACTGGCTGATAGGTCCCCATGAGGTAGCGCAGCTCATTTCTAGATCCTGAAAAAGTGGAGGAGGTAATTGGCGCTAGGGTATGACTATACTGATAATTAATAGACAGGTGCCGCTCAAAAACACTTCGTACAACCCTTTACAATAGTCAAGAAAAAAATGTTGGGTACTAGACCCAGTGTGAGCGCACTTAACTTTTAATAGTCAATCATTCGACGATAATCCTTGAAGATCTTGATATCGAGGCCAAAACGGATGAACCTGACATTTAAGAAAAAAACAACTCCATGGTGCAAAATAACGTTTGACACGGATAATTTAAAAATAATGGAATATGGTGGTAAAACTCACAAGGGTGGAGCCCTATTTGGCTCAGATGGTATCGCCTCTTGACCTCTTTGGGGGGTCACACCCTCTATGTGGAGATTTTCAAACGCTTGGATATGTGGGTATCTTCACGTAAGTGTGTAGATTTTCTCCCATCAGAAATTGATGTTGTTCACAATGTTTAGAGACAAGAAGAGATCTCCATTGTGCAGTATTAACGTACTAAGAGACTAAGATAACAAGTGAATACTCACAGTTTCCTGAGCCTCTATACAGTGGCTCAGTAAATGAACAAGGGTAGAAATCAAGTTCCAGTCTGGAGTGCAGGTAACGATAAAATCAAAAAAACAATTTATTAAAACATGACAGTTTAGGTTTTAAAAGAGACGCGTTTCGTCTGCATCCTCTGCAGACTTCCTCAGTCTTATGTATTACTATTCATCTCAGTTCATTTATATAGCGGTATATCAACAAATAATTGACATCATCTGTGGTTCCGCGCCTGCGGGTCACCTATAGTGTCGGCGTGCGTTCCATTTGAGTACTTCCGGTCAGCTGGCCGGATGTCTGGTCTTATGGTGGTTTGCGTTCCACCGGAGGGAATCACTCTTTTGCGTGTCACAAGTGCGTTGCATCCCAAAACAGCTCAGCCCACGGAACGTAACCTCCTTCTCCAGAGCAAAAAGGTCTTCACCGCCCGCATACATCGCTAGGGCTAAGAGAAATACTTTAACTACTGAACAATCCCAAAAGTATATACCGGCAAATATTCATATCAAATAAAAACATGCAACAAAAGCCAGAATTAGCCTTATCCACATATACAATATACATATACTGGTTAAATTTTATCGGTTATTTAGAGAAAGTGACAGATCTCAAAATCGGCATTTAAGCCGTTAGGTTCCAAAGTGTTAAGTTGGAATATCCAACGCATTTCAGTTTTAGCCAATTTTAGGTCCAAATTTTCTCCTCTCCAATGTTTTATTACTTTTTCAACCCCAAAGAATTCCAAACCAGTTGGATTATTATTATGATAGGATTTGAAATGGTTAGACACACAATGTTTGTCATAGCCTTTTAAGATATTATTAATGTGCTCATTTACTCGAACTTGGAGTGCCCGTGTGGTTTTCCCCACATAATACTTGTTGCAAGGACATCGTAACACGTATATGAGATACTTAGAAAAACAGGTTAACTTGTCTTTATTTTGTAATTGTTATCAGCAACACAGAATGAGGTAATGTGTCTTTTCCTGTTGTGCGATTTCCTGCAGCTGGTACAGTCCCCACACCCGTAAAAACCGGGTGTGAGTCCGAACCAGTTTGTCTGTGCTTTATTATCCCGTATATGGTTTTTCACTAGTTTTTGTTTTAGACTTCCTCCACCTCTATATATTACTTGCGGTTTTATAGGTAAAATATCTCTAAGTATTGGGTCCTCTCTAAGCAAAGGCCAATATTTCTGGATATATCTCTTAATATTTCTATTTCCAGCATTATAATCCATAACAAAAGGAATTGTGAGATGATCGTTTTTATCCTTAATTTTATATTGTAGGAACGTATTTCTATCGGAATTGTAAATTTGTTCTTTTGTCTGTTCCAACTCCATCTTCGTATATCCTTTCTCAATGAAATCGTTCATCACTTTAATGGACTGATTATGAAATTCTTGAATGTTGGTGCAATTTCTACGGAGACGGATCATTTCCCCCCTGGGAACAGCTTTTAGCCAAGGGGGAAAATGATCACTTGTTAAATCGATGTAACTATTAACATGAACATCTTTAAAATGAGTTCTAGTTTTTAGAGAACCGTCTTCAACATATATCTTCAAATCCAAATATTCTACTTCTACATTACTGATCTTGTAATCTAGTTTAATTCCCCACTGGTTGGTATTGAGGTATATTAGGAATTCATTTAGAGCACATGGATCACCCTTCCAGACAATGATGACGTCGTCGATGTATCTTTTGTATAGGGCCAGGTGTTGCCCCCAGCGATGCCCCGTCCATACCATCTGGTGTTCCCAGTATGCCATGAACAGATTGGCATAGCTGGGGGCAAACCTGGTCCCCATTGCCGTTCCAGTCAACTGTAAATAAAAGTTATGATCATACCAGAAGTAATTATTCTCTAGTATCAATTGGATACCCTCGATCACAAATTCTATTTGTTCTTCTTCAAAATGCCCCATTTCCTTCAAAAAGAATTGTACAGCTTCACATCCCAAACGATGTGGGATTATCGTGTATAGTGAGTTGACATCACAGGTAACCAGTTGAAAGGAGTCTTCCCATGTTATGTCCGTTAGTATATTGATAATAGCCATGGTATCCTTAACATACGAACGAGTTGATACTACTAGAGGTTGCAATAAATGGTCTAAATATTCAGACAGATGAGAAGAAATTGACCCTATCCCGGATACTATAGGTCGTCCCGGAGGATTTTCACGATTCTTATGGACCTTGGGTAAGTAATAAAAAACTGGGACTTTAGGATATTGTACGTGTAGATATTCATACTCATTCTCTGTTAGGATGTTCAGTGTCTTTCCCTTATCCAAGTAGATGGAAAACTTAGTGGTAATTGATGATGTGGGATCATTCTCTAGATGCTTATAAGTACTAGTTTCTTCCAAAAGCCTCATTGCCTCTTTCTCGTAATTTTCTTTGCTTAAAACTACTACACCACCTCCCTTATCTGCAGGTTTAAAACCAACTCTTTGTTTTTACATAGAGAGTTTAATGCTTGTGTTTCCTCTTTTGTGATGTTACTTCTTTTTGTACATTTATTTTTCTTTTCTTCTTTTCTAATCTCAGACAGTATCATTAGATCGAAAGCTTCCATTTCTCTGGACATCATATGTCTAGGATAAAATTTAGACTTCTTTTTAAGAGTGGTATGTTTATATTTCCCTTCCTCTGTTATTATTCGTTCCACAGGTGTTTTAGCAAAAAATTTCTTCAAACAAGAGACTTCGTTTAAATTTTTGTAAATCAATATATGTATTAAAGCCATTCATTGGTTTTTTGGGGATGAATTTTAAGCCTCTATTTAGGAGGTGGATTTCTCCTTGAGTCAGTTCTTTTCCACTTAAATTAAAGATCCCCTCTGATGTTATATTTTTCCTCTTTTTTCTTGTCTGGAGATCTCTTCCTCCTCTTCTTCCTCGTTTTCTAAAGATCGTTTTCTTGAGCGTATTCCCGATGTTCGACCTCCTTCCGCTCCTTTCACTTTGTCTCTGCGTTGTTCCAGTGGGTTCAGGGGTATTCCCCCTCCTTCCCATTCTTGATTTTCCTGAAAAGGGTAATGATCATCTTCTATATCCTCTAATGTTTGAAAGCGATTCCTCAATTCTAAGGGTCGATGGCGGAGCTGGGGATGACTGGGGTAGCGATGATCATCGTACCCCCTGCGCCCCCTGTAGCCGCCTCCGCCCTGGTATCTGCCTATATTTCTTCCTCTCTCAGACCATACATATCTATTCTGGCCCCTTTTGATATGGGGTGAAAACTTTCTTGATGGAGTATAAGATGAGTCTTGTCGATGGAATGTAGGACGAGGAGTTTTCTTGTTTAATTCACTTTCCTTTCTTAGAGCTTCTTTCGGTCGGACGGTGGTATCCTTCGTATTGTTTTGATTGTTATGTGTCTTAGATCGAATAGAATCAATCGGATGTGCGTTCCTAGACCATCTCCATGATTGTGTGTGTCGATCTTTTTCTTGTGGGAATAACCAAACTGTCTTATTGGCATAGTCCCTTTTATCACGAATGTATTTGCTTTTCTTCTTCTGGGATACTTCTCTCTCAGTTTTCTCTAGACTTAGTTCTATACGAGAGAAAATCATATTTCTCTCGTCTATGGGTAAGCCCTCAACGACCTTTATATAGAGAGCTTCTATCTCATCATTAAGTTTCAACAATATATTCTTCCGTATGGAAATGATTTTTTCTATCATAATAGTGGAAAAACCATGTAACATGTTGCACCAGTCTTCCAAAAAGGACTCATCATTTTTATCAATCGATGGTTCCTTTTGCCACCGTAAACCTCTTGGGGTGATGCCTTCTTTGATATACCTCTCTAAGGTCAGGACATCCCACTTAGTTCTTATTTCCTTTTTGAGGAGATATTCTAGTTTATTCGTCATCATTTTTTTATCCTTATAATTTTCACTTTTCTTATCCTCTATAGTATGATGGATACTTGTTCCAAAGATATCCTCCAAATTGATTTTAGATTTATTCCTAAAATCCATAGTGACCAGCAGCCCAAACCTCCCTTAGGTTTAAATGAATAGAAATTGAAAAAGTGGAGGAGGTAATTGGCGCTAGGGTATGACTATACTGATAATTAATAGACAGGTGCCGCTCAAAAACACTTCGTACAACCCTTTACAATAGTCAAGAAAAAAATGTTGGGTACTAGACCCAGTGTGAGCGCACTTAACTTTTAATAGTCAATCATTCGACGATAATCCTTGAAGATCTTGATATCGAGGCCAAAACGGATGAACCTGACATTTAAGAAAAAAACAACTCCATGGTGCAAAATAACGTTTGACACGGATAATTTAAAAATAATGGAATATGGTGGTAAAACTCACAAGGGTGGAGCCCTATTTGGCTCAGATGGTATCGCCTCTTGACCTCTTTGGGGGGTCACACCCTCTATGTGTAGATTTTCAAACGCTTGGATATGTGGGTATCTTCACGTAAGTGTGTAGATTTTCTCCCATCAAAAATTGATGTTGTTCACAATGTTTAGAGACAAGAAGAGATCTCCATTGTGCAGTATTAACGTACTAAGAGACTAAGATAACAAGTGAATACTCACAGTTTCCTGAGCCTCTATAACAGTGGCTCAGTAAATGAGATCTCCAGACAAGAAAGAGGAAAAATAAATACATCAGAGGGGATCTTTAATTTAAGTGGAAAAGAACTGACTCAAGGAGAAATCCACCTCCTAAATAGAGGCTTAAAATTCATCCCCAAAAAACCAATGAATGGCTTTAATACATATATTGATTTACAAAAATTTAAACGAAGTCTCTGTTTGAAGAAATTTTTTGCTAAAACACCTGTGGAACGAATAATAACAGAGGAAGGGAAATATAAACATACCACTCTTAAAAAGAAGTCTAAATTTTATCCTAGACATATGATGTCCAGAGAAATGGAAGCTTTCGATCTAATGATACTGTCTGAGATTAGAAAAGAAGAAAAGAAAAATAAATGTACAAAAAGAAGTAACATCACAAAAGAGGAAACACAAGCATTAAACTCTCTATGTAAAAACAAAGAGTTGGTTATTAAACCTGCAGATAAGGGAGGTGGTGTAGTAGTTTTAAGCAAAGAAAATTACGAGAAAGAGGCAATGAGGCTTTTGGAAGAAACTAGCACTTATAAGCATCTAGAGAATGATCCCACATCATCAATTACCACTAAGTTTTCCATCTACTTGGATAAGGGAAAGACACTGAACATCCTAACAGAGAATGAGTATGAATATCTACACGTACAATATCCTAAAGTCCCAGTTTTTTATTACTTACCCAAGGTCCATAAGAATCGTGAAAATCCTCCGGGACGACCTATAGTATCCGGGATAGGGTCAATTTCTTCTCATCTGTCTGAATATTTAGACCATTTATTGCAACCTCTAGTAGTATCAACTCGTTCGTATGTTAAGGATACCATGGCTATTATCAATATACTAACGGACATAACATGGGAAGACTCCTTTCAACTGGTTACCTGTGATGTCAACTCACTATACACGATAATCCCACATCGTTTGGGATGTGAAGCTGTACAATTCTTTTTGAAGGAAATGGGGCATTTTGAAGAAGAACAAATAGAATTTGTGATCGAGGGTATCCAATTGATACTAGAGAATAATTACTTCTGGTATGATCATAACTTTTATTTACAGTTGACTGGAACGGCAATGGGGACCAGGTTTGCCCCCAGCTATGCCAATCTGTTCATGGCATACTGGGAACACCAGATGGTATGGACGGGGCATCGCTGGGGGCAACACCTGGCCCTATACAAAAGATACATCGACGACGTCATCATTGTCTGGAAGGGTGATCCATGTGCTCTAAATGAATTCCTAATATACCTCAATACCAACCAGTGGGGAATTAAACTAGATTACAAGATCAGTAATGTAGAAGTAGAATATTTGGATTTGAAGATATATGTTGAAGACGGTTCTCTAAAAACTAGAACTCATTTTAAAGATGTTCATGTTAATAGTTACATCGATTTAACAAGTGATCATTTTCCCCCTTGGCTAAAAGCTGTTCCCAGGGGGGAAATGATCCGTCTCCGTAGAAATTGTACCAACATTCAAGAATTTCATAATCAGTCCATTAAAGTGATGAACGATTTCATTGAGAAAGGATATACGAAGATGGAGTTGGAACAGACAAAAAACAAATTTACAATTCCGATAGAAATACGTTCCTACAATATAAAATTAAGGATAAAAACGATCATCTCACAATTCCTTTTGTTATGGATTATAATGCTGGAAATAGAAATATTAAGAGATATATCCAGAAATATTGGCCTTTGCTTAGAGAGGACCCAATACTTAGAGATATTTTACCTATAAAACCGCAAGTAATATATAGAGGTGGAGGAAGTCTAAAACAAAAACTAGTGAAAAACCATATACGGGATAATAAAGCACAGACAAACTGGTTCGGACTCACACCCGGTTTTTACGGGTGTGGGGACTGTACCAGCTGCAGGAAATCGCACAACAGGAAAAGACACATTACCTCATTCTGTGTTGCTGATAACAATTACAAAATTAAAGACAAGTTAACCTGTTTTTCTAAGTATCTCGTATACGTGTTACGATGTCCTTGCAACAAGTATTATGTGGGGAAAACCACACGGGCACTCCAAGTTCGAGTAAATGAGCACATTAATAATATCTTAAAAGGCTATGACAAACATTGTGTGTCTAACCATTTCAAATCCTATCATAATAATAATCCAACTGGTTTGGAATTCTTTGGGGTTGAAAAAGTAATAAAACATTGGAGAGGAGAAAATTTGGACCTAAAATTGGCTAAAACTGAAATGCGTTGGATATTCCAACTTAACACTTTGGAACCTAACGGCTTAAATGCCGATTTTGAGATCTGTCACTTTCTCTAAATAACCGATAAAATTTAACCAGTATATGTATATTGTATATGTGGATAAGGCTAATTCTGGCTTTTGTTGCATGTTTTTATTTGATATGAATATTTGCCGGTATATACTTTTGGGATTGTTCAGTAGTTAAAGTATTTCTCTTAGCCCTAGCGATGTATGCGGGCGGTGAAGACCTTTTTGCTCTGGAGAAGGAGGTTACGTTCCGTGGGCTGAGCTGTTTTGGGATGCAACGCATCTTGTGACACGCAAAAGAGTGATTCCCTCCGGTGGAACGCAAACCACCATAAGACCAGACATCCGGCCAGCTGACCGGAAGTACTCAAATGGAACGCACGCCGACACTATAGGTGATCCGCAGGCGCGGAACCACAGATGATGTCAATTATTTGTTGATATACCGCTATATAAATGAACTGAGATGAATAGTAATACATAAGACTGAGGAAGTCTGCAGAGGATGCAGACGAAACGCGTCTCTTTTAAAACCCAAACTGTCATGTTTTAATAAATTGTTTTTTTGATTTTATCGTTACCTGCACTCCAGACTGGAACTTGATTTCTACCCTTGTTCATTTACTGAGCCACTGTTATAGAGGCTCAGGAAACTGTGAGTATTCACTTGTTATCTTAGTCTCTTAGTACGTTAATACTGCACAATGGAGATCTCTTCTTGTCTCTAAACATTGTGAACAACATCAATTTTTGATGGGAGAAAATCTACACACTTACGTGAAGATACCCACATATCCAAGCGTTTGAAAATCTACACATAGAGGGTGTGACCCCCCAAAGAGGTCAAGAGGCGATACCATCTGAGCCAAATAGGGCTCCACCCTTGTGAGTTTTACCACCATATTCCATTATTTTTAAATTATCCGTGTCAAACGTTATTTTGCACCATGGAGTTGTTTTTTTCTTAAATGTCAGGTTCATCCGTTTTGGCCTCGATATCAAGATCTTCAAGGATTATCGTCGAATGATTGACTATTAAAAGTTAAGTGCGCTCACACTGGGTCTAGTACCCAACATTTTTTTTCATTTCTAGATCCAGCAGGGAGATCTAGTGAATCTAGCCCATTGCGTGGAGAAATAAACCATTAAATCAACTCACATATGAAATTGAAATTCAGAAGAAGAGTTGCTGTTGTAACTTGCAAAGAGCTGTATTTTTATTAAATGCAAAAATTAGGTTGTTAATTAAAACACTTTCTGTATTGAATATATTTCGTGATCAAAGTCACATGCTTGAATTCACAGCATGCAGTAGTTTTGTATTCTTGAGTTCAAGAGACAATAGGTCTGGCAGCTGGATACCTTGACCATGGGAATAATGGGTCATTAAATCTTTGTCTTTGATCTCTTGTATAAGGCATCCAACTACTTCACTGTTATCTGGTTAAAATCTTGCTATGGTGCTCAAATGAGCTACTAAAAGTTAGCAAATTAAAGATAAATGACATTTTCAAACATGTGATAGTTGTTGAAAATAAGCAATACATTTACACATATGAACTGTAAAATTGAAAAATATACCAAGTAACTTTGCAAATTCAGTGACTCAGATACTTCTCTTGTATCGTTGGCTTGAGAGGGCTCCTCTTTTTCGATTCTCTGTTAAACTTTGACCTAGCCATTGTACAGTGCTATGGAATTTGTTTGTGCTATTTAAATAATTGTAAGCCCATACCTTACCATTTTCTTTTGCATTGACAATCCCTCATCAACACATACTTTGCTAAACACCAGGTGATTCCTGAAAATCCATAAAAATTCTTAAAACATCAAATTATAAAACACACCACCTTTAGTGTGTGCAAAGAACAGGTCGTGTCTAAACAGTTTCAGGCTCATACACAGGCTCCTGTGAGACTACTATATTTTAGACTCAGGAAGGAGAGGAGGGTGGTAAAATCCCATTGACCTTTTGACTTAACTCTACCCTTATTAAAAAAAACTATTTATGGCTGGTTTTGCTCATCTCCCTCCTAAATTATAAATAGGTTTAAATGTTTTGGTGTTTTTTTTTAAATTGCTGGTAATCTATATGTTGGGCCTCGGGTTTTATCCCCTAGAGAGTGTTCTTGTTTGAGAATGAGCATGTTGTACAGCATGTTCAATGTATGAAGAACTGTGACTCTACATCTCACGTGCCAAGATGAATGCGTGGAGCACATTTAACATACACAAAAAATAATTGCAAAAGTAGGAAGAGTAGATGTCTTATTCAAATCTATACTAAGCGCTACTACTCTAGAATCAAGATATAAACTGGCCAACTACCCCTAATAACTAATACACATTCCTGTGTTCAGAGACTACGGGCCCTATTACATTGTTCGCGCAAATGCGCTAGCGCAGCGCAATCCTTTTTTTTTTGCGAACCGCAAAATGCGTTATCACGCGAAAATTAACGTGGTATAACGATCCGAGTGCAGTTTTTCAGCCTTCAAGTTTTGTCGTGTGCAAATCCGACGCGCAAAGCCGGGCGCAAATGAACGTTGCGTGCAGGAATCGGTGGCCAGACTGTTTTTTCACCGGATTCAGCCAATCGGAATTAAGAACCACCATTTTCTAGGTTTCGGTTGTTGCGCCTGTCAAAGTCGATCTGCGTATATGTGCTGCAACAAAAATAAAAAATTAAACAATGTATTAATTTTATTGCTTGGATATGTGTAGAATGTGTAACTCTATTGTCCTGTATTTTTTATTTTGTGCAGGTTCATTTTGTTTTGGCCAGAACGATCATATAGTAAGATAACACCAGGTTTTCAAAGACGTTACGATATTTCGCGCAAACGTCGTTCGTACGACATTGCGCGAAGATCGTAATACCATCTGCTCGAACGCATATGCGTTCACAATGTTAAGTATGGGATGCTCGCAGGAACTTGCACTCGCGCTGGGTTCGCGCAGGGTCAATCGCGGTAGACAATAACACGCATCATTTGCACCAATGTTGTAATACGACGTTATGCGCAAATGGTTTTGTCCTCGCGCAAAAACGCATTTGCGCACACATGACCTCATGACCTTCTTCATTGAAGTCCAGTCCCTTTGATGTGGCTCACTTATGCGTCTAAAGAAAGAGACATGGAAGCTGAGATGTCTGGACGCGTTAGTGGTTGCAATATATAGTGGTGCCCCCCACTGCTTGTCTATATTGCTCATTAGTAGGGAGTAGGTCTCTTTCTCCTTCAAATATTAGATATGCTGTGTCCATGGGAGTGCTTGCTTCTTTGGTGTCGGTCATGCCAGACTCCTGAAAAATTGCACCAATTTTAGATCTGTGGCTCAATAGAATGCTTCCATCCTCCTCACACCGTATGTTTATTCCTAGGTAATATGTCACTTCTCCAAGGTCTTTAGTTTCAAAATGCTGGTTGAGCACTGCAGTCAACTTTGCAATTTCTTCATTTCTTTTGTGAGTGATAATCAAGTCATCCACATAGAGTAATACTGTATATACATATAGTCAGAATCAACACATTTTGAATATATCTACATGGGTCAGCTTTGCTTCTTGTAAATCCTTCATCTAGCAGAACTTTATTTTTAAGTTCCACGCTCAAGCCGATTGCTTAAGTCCATACTGGGATTTTTGCAATTTGCGCACAAAATGCTCTTCTCCGCTTTTCACATATCCATCCGGCTGTGTCATATATATTTCCTCTTCAAGATCACGGTTAAGAAATGCTGTCTTGATATAACTTGTACAGTATATTTGGTTCCATTGTCTGTATGCAATATCCCTGTCATTTTGCCAAATTTGGTATTTACGTGCACCAGATATTCTTCAAGTTTCTCTGGTCCTTCATCTTTGCTCTGTAATAAATACAGTTTAGTATATTTGGAGTAATCATCAATGAAACTGAGAAAATACCTCTTCTTTCCTGGAGTCAAGGTTTTCATTGGACCGCAAAGATCTGAATGAACTAAGTCTAGAGGTTTTTGAGCCCTACTGTAGCTCAGCTTTGGAAAGGATTTTCTTGTCATTTTTCCTTTAATGCAGCTTGTACATTTGATCAATTGATCACATGGACAAATTTTTATACCATTTGCGCAGTTATTCTCAACAATCTTCTTTATTGTGTCTGGATTTCTGTGCCCAAGTCGCCTGTGCCAAGTGTGGATGCAATTTGAATGTTTTTTCTCTTTGGGAGTGTTAACTATGGCTCTGGTGTTTAGCTGATATAGAACATCTGTGATATTTGCTTTTGCTAGTATATGATCTCCTTTTGTGATGATACAACTGTCACCTTGGAAGGTTACTGCACTGCCTTGTTTTGTGAACTTCTTTATAGACAAAAGATTACTTTCAAGAACAGGCACATACAGCATATCTTTCACAGGTATCTTTCTGGTAACACTTTGGGAGATTGGACAGTAAAGTAAACTGTCTCCTATTCCTTCTGATTCCATTAATTGTCCATTAGTTTTGGTGATTTGTTTTGTTTTGCTTTGATCTAAGTGTTTGAAGAAAATTGTATCATTGGTCGTGTGATTTGTAGCTCCTGATACAACACACCATGTGTTCAAAAATGAGGTGCGGCACCTGGATTGAAAAACATACTCAGTGCCATCTGTTTCTTTCTTCAAACCTTTGGATTTCTGTATTTTACCTTGTTTTTGCATTCCAGCTTTCCCAATTCTGCAATCTGCCTTTAAGTGACCTGATCTCTTTCACACAAAGCATTCACGAGTTTCTAACTCATATTGCTACTTTTATTCCTGTTTTTCATTTTTAATGCAGATTCTTTACTGGAAACACTTGCACCATTTATGCTTGCTGTTTTGCGCTTATATTCATCCACAAGCTTTCCTTTAACATATTCCAATGTCAATTCATCATCTGGACGTGCATCAAGTGCAGCAACGAGTGTTTCTTAACTTTCAGGTAAACCACTAAGTAGCAGTGCTGCAACATGATAGTCTTTTATTTATTCTCCTATACCTCTAAATCGTTTAACCATTTCCATTGTATGCCTTATATATTCCTGCATATCCTGGTCTTTCAGCAGCTTGGTCTGGTATAACTTTCTAATTAAATACAGTTTATTGCTGCGATTAGCTCTTTCATGCACCTTTTGTAGTTCTTCCCACATTTCTTTAGCAGTTTCACAATTGTATATATGTATTGTTTGATCTTCATCTATGCAGAGGGAGATTGCCTCTCAGAGCTTTCAGATCATTCTCTATCCACTCATCTGTAGGCTCTACAGGTCTGGCTTCATTTCCACATACCTTCTCTTATTAGAAGCATCCTCATCTTGAATTTCCGAGACTGATCGTTCTGATTTGTCAAATTTGCAAATGCAAGTTTTTTGAAGCTGTGTAACTTGCCATGTTCTGGTTTTCTTGTTACAGTCATTATCTGTTGCTGTGTTTTCATTTATTTACTTTTCCTGGGCTGAGCCCATAACCTATTGGAAAATTCTTAAAGGCTAAACAGAAATAAAGTGTACACAGTTTTATCTTCTTTGCAGGATAGCTTTAATCTTCTGGAATAACAGCATACGGATTAGTAAAAACTATAAACTTTGCCATCTACAGTCAAATTGTCACGGTCCACCCGGGCTACCTACTGAGGTACCTATATTGCACAGCCTGGTCCGAACAGCCTTTGTCCTGGAATGCTTTTGTATAGCCCAGTGCCATGTCCAGGCTCCTGGAGATCCAGCCTGGGTTTTCCCGTCCAGCCTAGGAGTTCCAGCTGAGGCCCATCTATGATTTAACCTCCTTAAAAGGCAGAAAGACTGAGCCAGCAGTGGTTCTGCATTGTGCTCCCTGACTGAGGTCATCTGGACGTGTGCAAACCTGCTCCAGCTTATCCTGTGTATCCAGTATCCATCCATCCATCCATCGGTCTGTCTGCCCGCCCTGTTGTTCCTGGATACATCTCTGTCTGTGCAAGGGACTCTCAGCGATCTCCACCTGTGGATTACAGTTTATCTCTGTCTCTGACCTTTTGATCAAGGTACCACTGTCCGCTGTCCAGACTTATCCTTGGTGGGCCCTGTCTGCAGTCTGGGACTGCATTTCCCACCATCCCCAGGCTCTCCAGTCAAGAACTCTCCCTGGACTTTATATAAATCCTTTGTTCTTTTAAATGCCTGCAGTTAAGGCCCATTTATGTTTCATTAAAGAATATTCATTGCGTGATTCCTGTCTGGCCTCCCCTCTGTGTCGCCGCCTGCTGGGCTCATACCACAACCGCACACGCCGCGTGACACAAATCAATATATAGCACATAAATCACATAAACAATAGTTGTTGGGTTAAACTACATCAGTACAGTATTCTAAAAGGATTAAACCAGAAAAGCCATGAAGAGAACTCTCCTTTCTGTTTTTGCTATTGACCTGAACACACACTTGTGGCTATGCAAGCCAAGTGTTGTGACTATATGGATGGGTAAATAACTGCTGCTCTTTATCCCTTTTGCATTTCAATCACCTAAACTAAGTCTTCGTTTCTTGCAGTGTCTAGGATTTAGTTAAACAATGTTTGTATTATTGTTGCCTTCTTATCTTTCTATTTACTTTTAATAAAGAGATAAAAGGTTAAGGCATTATAGCCATCTCTGTGTGTGTTTCCTCACTTGTTATTTTACGTCTAACACATGTGTAGATGGAGTTATGTATATTTAACTGTTAATAAACAAATATCATTGCTGCAGAGGCATATCAACTAAACAGTGATTTTGTATGTTAACAAATAATGTTTCATTATATTTCGTTATGATAATTTTCTGGCGTGAGTCATGATATTAAGCGCCAGGCCAAAAGATTATTACATTAGACAAGAGACCAATTCATCTGTGGATGCGGTTTGAATGTTTTAGAACAGCAACTTCCTTATATTTCCCACTTGTATCAACATCATCATCATAAAGATAACCTGAGACCAGATAAGTATTATAAAGTGTATCGATATCCTTGGTTAATCTTCTGGGGAGACTATAAGCTTCGGATCAAAATAATATCACATTTAATACATTTTGTGATACTTTATTAAACCTTGTTATTTTTTATAGTCTGTGAGTGAACTGACATTAGAGGAATTAAATGTTCAGATATAACTCTGCCTAAATACCAGAAATTGGTTCGCGTTTCGGTGCTATTAAGAGCATTTGGGTTCCAGTATATTTTGTGTCTGAGTGTATCTATGGATAGCTTTGCCTTGTAATTAAAGAGCTCATTGTACACATGGCTGGTGGCCATCTGAGGCACATAGCTGGCAGTCATTTTAGGACTCAATGAGGCACATAGTCTGCAGTCATTTTTGAAGTAGCACAACAGTAATTGCACAATCCTTTGCGTCAATATTTGCGCAAATAATTAATCCAAAGTGACGAACTGCCAAACAAATGTTCCATGAGTGCACACCCTAACGTAACGGACTGTGCCCACCAGTGAGGTGAATGTTATGCACTCCAAGCTGAAAACCATGGTGGGGTTCAGGAGACGTTGATAATTAATTCCCTCTGGTTTTCTAGACACTTCTTTTAGGCTGGGCTCAGACGAACGCAGTGGGAACGTACATTGAGCCGCACTTTATTACGGCCATAGTAGCAGCAAATGACGTTCAATGATGGCCAATATACGAAGTACGGCCGCAAGAAAGTTCGGCCATGCAACGCAAGCGGCAAACGAATGCATTTTTTCGAGAACGCGGCACCGCTAGTACTGACGCACAGAGTGCGCTGCGTCGGTATAGCGGCGTGATTAGCAGACGTCAGACGCTGCAAATGTCCGGCCTACATCACGTCCATTTGTTTTTTACAGCTCCGTCCAAAAATACAGCCAAAATTGCGCATCGTATGACCGCTATCGCGTCTTCTGTGAAAAAATGCGTTCGGACGCATCAACGCACTTTTTGACGGTAGACGTGAAAAATGCGTTCGTCTGACCCTAGCCTAGGGCTGGACTGGGAAAGAAAATTAGCCCTGGATGTCATCCAGACCGACCCAATTTAATTATGCAAATACGCACAAAAAGAGTATATAAACCAACCGGATCACTAAACCAATCGCTCTACAGATACTGGAGTTGCTGCAGAGCGATTGGGTAAAGCACCGCAATGGCACTGAGGTCAAGTGTGCGCCATGCCTTAAGGTGAGGGTCTCACCGGCACGGTGGCCGTAATATGAGACTGCATCTGTTTACAGGCAGTGAGGAAGTTCTCACCTCACCCATTAAGGGCAGTGCGAGCCACGAGATGAACCAGCATTCACAGTGGCCCACTGAGCCATCGGCCCACCGGGAATCTCCCTGTAGTCCCTATGACCAGTACATGCCTGCCCCAGGCTAAGTCTAATATTACCGTGTCAAGTATATTAAGAATTTCAAATTTTATCTGCAAGTTGAATCTTTCGTGTTACAAGAGAATCTTCTTGTCTGAAACCTGTCATTTAGAAAGTCATCGTGTCTAGTGTTTTTTAAAAGTTTAATTAGCTGATAATTAGAATCTTTGAATAAAATGAAATCTTTAAAGTCTAAATAGCTTGCATGACAGTTGCAATTTTACAGTATAGCTGTATGGTTCTTGTTAAACAGGACTTTTTATGCTAGACAGAAAAAAATGCTGATTTAATTAAATAGAAATGGGTTACTTAGTACAAAACATAATAAATTAATTTAATGTTCAAGCCTAAAACTTAGTTTAAGAAAGTCATATTTGGGGATAGAGATGTGGCAGCAGCAGCAATAAAGTATATTTAAATGATAGCAAGGTAAGGTGTTATCACCTTCCAACAGAAGCTAGTACAGAATTAACGATTATCTTTTGTGACCATGCAATAAAATCAAGAATTAAGATGGCACCTTTTAGATAAGAATTGCATTTCTACACTAGTCATTAAATGGGTTTATTCCAAAAATTTCTTACATAAAGGGTACTTCAGCACACCTAACTTGAATTTGTAGAACCAGATTTAATTAACCTATAAAGCACATCTTTGAAAAGGCATTTGTCACTTAAAACCAACTCTTAAAAGTATCTGTATATTATTTTAAAGCTAAATGGTATTAAATATTATCAATACAAAATGTAATAAAAGTTATCAAACTTTTAAGTTATGAAAAACTTTGCTTATGCACTAGAGGATATATATGTATCAAGCAAAAAGGAGCAGAACAAGAAAAATAGGAGAATTGTTATCAGTGAACGCTCTGAATAAGCACACAAATGTCTTGTGCGTTAGTCTCTGTTCCTAGCGAGGGGAAACATCACTATTTATTTTTCAACAACTCTTTTTAAACTAGCCCTGCATTGCATTATAATAGAACACCAGTAAGGCACTGGGGGCGTGATTCTCACTCTCTAATTAGAATATTCATCCCATTCTATAACCCAGGTGGATAAAGATCTTGAAGATTTCTGTGTTGGCCATAAACGATATAGGGCTAAATTACATTCTTGGCGTTAAAACTAGGGATGAGCCGAACACCCCCTGAGTTCGGTTCGGGCCCGAACCCGAACTTCCCATATGTTCGGGTCCCAACCCGAACCCGAACTCGAACTCCATGCAAGTCAATGGGGCTGAAAATTCGGTTTTTAGAGTGCCCTCCAAGAGGGCATATATGCTAGATATTTGCCATAAAAGGTGTATGGGCGTCCGGGTAGTGCCCTGGGGGACAGGAAACAAGGACAAAAAGTTTTAAAAAAAACGTTTTTAAAGGGACAGTGAGTTTTCCATGAAATAAGGGTTAAAAATAAAAACCAAAAATTCCTTCAAATATCGTGCCTAGGAGGTCCCCATAACCTGTCCGTGAAGTGGCGGATTTCTAGGATGTATAGAAACCCTTAAAAACAAAAAAATGACATTTCAAATGACGGTAAATGCTTTTCCTTTAATCTATCCATAAACAACTGCTTGGGGCGACAGCCTGTATGAAAAGAGGAGACATTTTCGGACACGCAGAAAAAGTTTACTGATTTTTTTTGGCTAAATTATTGTGAAACTTATGCAGGCTTTGGATGAAAGTAACAATAGGTGCTTCAAAATTGGTCCTTTAGCGTCCCCAACAGTGCCGTCACACCGTAACCCCTCTGAGGATATGAATCTGATACAGGCGTCAGTGGCAGTGCACCCAAATATTGTGCTTTTGGTGCCAGGCCTGCAAGTACTATCATACAGTAAACCCTCTGTGGTATTGTGGCAGAATGCAGGGGTGAACCTTGCGGTCCTATATTAAAAAGATATGCATCTGGTTAAGGCGTCAGTGCACCCAGATATTCTGCCTTTGGTGCAAGACTGCCAGGCCAGCAAGAATCATCATACAGTAACCCCTCTGTGGTATTGTGGAAGAATGCAGGGGTGGACCATGTGGTCCTATATTGAAAAGATATGATTCTGGTCAAGGCGTCAGTGCACCCAGATATTGTGCCTTTAGTGCCAGGCCAGCAAGTATCATTATTATTATTATTCTTTATTTATAAAGCGCCAGCATATTCCGCAGCGCTGTACAATAAGCACAGTATAGACAGGGTTACAATACATTGAACAACATTTGACAAACAGTACAGGAGGAGATGAGGCCCTATTCCCGTAGGAACTCACAATCTGGGAGGGTTGGGGTTGGAAACAGGAGGAGAGGACTGTAAGGTGAGAGTGATTGATGGTTGCGTCAGTGAGTTGGGTGATAGGCTTCCCTAAATAGGAATGTTTTAAGGGAGCGTTTGAAGGAAGAGAAGTTAGGGGAAAGTCTGACAGTACGAGGGAGAGCGTTCCAGAGAGTGGGGGCTGCGCGTGAGAAATCCTGCAGTCTATCATGGGAAGAGGTGATGCGGGGAGAAGCTAGGCGCAGGTCACTGTTTGACCTTAGGGAGCGGGCTGGGGTGTATTTGGTGATTAGTGAGGACAGGTAGTGGGGAGCTGAGTTAGTGAGGGTTTTGTAGGTAAGGATAAGGATTTTGAACTTAATTCTGCAGTGGATGGGGAGCCAGTGAAGGGACTCGCAGAGGGGAGCGGCAGAGACAGAGCGGCGGGTGAGGTGAATTAGCTGGCGGAGGCGTTCAGGATGGATTGTAGGGGGAGAGGCGGGACAGAGGGAGGCCAGATAAGAGATTATTGCAATAGTCGAGTCGGGAGATTACCAGGGCGTGTATGAGTTGCTTTGTGGTGACAGCGGTAAGAAATGGCCGAATTCTGGAAATATTACGCAGTTGGTATCGGCAGCAGGAGGAAAGAGACTTGATGTGGGGGATGAAGGAAAGAGCAGAGTCAAGTGTAACTCCAAGACAGCGAACTTGGTTTGATGGGGAGATGGTGATACCCTCCACCGTGATAGAGAAGTCAGGAGGTGGGGAGGCATTGGAGGGAGGAATAAGTAGGAGTTCAGTCTTTGACATGTTGATCTTTAGGTGGTGGGAGGCCATCCAGGAGGAGATGCCAGATAAACAGTCACTGACTTTTGAAAGGACAGGGTGAGAGAGATCAGGGGTAGAGAGGTAGATCTGAGTGTCATCAGTGTAGAGGTGGTAATTAAAGCCAAAGCTGTTGATGATTTTGCCCAGGGAGGAGGTGTAGATGGAAAAGAGCAGAGGACCAAGGACAGAGCCTTGGAGGTACACCAACAGATAGAGGCAATGAGGAGGAGGAGTTACCAGCAAAGGACACACAGAAGGACCTGTTGGATAAATAGGAGTCAACCAAAGCAAGTGCAGTGTCACCGAGACCCAGAGAGTTGAGGGTCTCTAGAAGGAGGGGGTGGTCAACAGTGTCATCATACAGTAACCCCTCTGTGGTATTGTGTAAGAATGCAGGGGTGGACCATGTGGTCCTATATTGAAAAGATATGATTCTGGTCAAGGCGTCAGTGCACCCAGATATTGTGCCTTTGGTGACAGGCCAGCAAGTATCATCATACAGTAACCCCTCTGTAGTATTGTGGAAGAATGCAGGGGTGGACCATGTGGTCCTATATTGAAAAGATATGATTCTGGTCAAGGCGTCAGTGCACCCAGATATTCTGTCTTTGGTGCAAGACTGCGAGGCCAGCAAGTATCATCATACAGTAACCCCTCTGTAGTATTGTGGAAGAATGCAGGGGTGAACCTTGCGGTCCTATATTGAAAAGTTTTTTATCTGGTAATGGGCGTCAGTGCACCCAGATATTGTGCCTTTGGTGCCAGGGCAGCAAGTATCATCATATAGTAACCCCTCTGTGGTATTGTGGAAGAATGCAGGGGTGGACCATGTGGTCCTATATTGAAAAGATATGATTCTGGTCAAGGCGTCAGTACACCCAGATATTGTGCCTTTGGTGCCAGGCCAGCAAGTACCATCATACAGTAACCCCTCTGTAGTATTGTGGAAGAATGCAGGGGTGGACCATGTGGTCCTATATTGAAAAGATATGATTCTGGTCAAGGCATCAGTGCACCCAGATATTGTGCCTTTGGTGCCAGGCCAGCAAGTATCATCATACAGCAACCCCTCTGTGGTATTGTGGAAAAATGCAGGGGTGAACCTTGCGGTCCTATATTGAAAAGTTTTTATCTGGTAATGGGCGTCAGTGCACCCAGATATTGTGCATTTGGTGCCAGGCCAGCAAGTGTCATCATACAGTAACTAGGGATGTGCGTTTCGGGTTTCGGAATTTCGGAATTTTCACGAAATTTCCCGATTCGTGTCTTCGGATTCGGCCGATTTTCCGAATCGGATCGGACCCGAAAACCGACAGATCCGAAAAGTTTTCCGAGCCGAAACGAAAAATTTTCGGAGTTTTCGAATGGACTTGAAATGTGTCAAATCGACATTTATTTTCGCTCTAGTCATGATTTCGGTTCCATTCGTGATTTCGGTTCCATTTCAGTAATTCTGGACATCGTATATTTAACTATTATCGGTTATATCGCTGATTCTGTAAATTTTGTATTTGTAAATGCGTATCACTTGTTTTTGTTTCCAATGATTCGATAATTCTGTCGATACGATAATTCTGTCGATACGATAATTCTGTCGTAATCGGGTCGGATCCGATTCGTCCGCGGGTCGCGCATGCGCGCGCGCGCGGATGTCGTAACTTTATTGAGCCAGTTTTGACAATTTTTTGACAGGCCAAAAAATATTGAAATTATTTAGAATTTATCATGGCTGAAAGACGAGACAGAGAGTCCCATTTGGACACCTCCTCATCCTCATCTGCTTCCACCCCAGAGACACCACCCAGGAAGAAGCGGGCCAGCAACATGGCATTTGAGGAGATGTTGGAGCTGGTCCGCATCTTTGATAAAAAAGATTACGACTGCCGTAAGGGCCCTTACGGCAGAAAGAATAATTCACACAAGGACCGTATCCTTAATAAACTTCGCACCACCATCCTGGAGTTGTTTGGGAAAGACCGGACGAAGGACCAGCTTCGAAAATGCTGGTCCGATCTGAAGGCATGTGAGCAGGAGCAGCTGAGGCACATCCGTCGCGTCATAGCCAAACGTAAGTGTCATGTTATATTGTAAAGCGCTGCGCAAACTGTTGGCGCTATATAAATCTGTATAATAATAATAATGTGCTTGCATGTGTTAATCTATTCCTTTTTTCATGCAATGTGATTGTGTATAGCTTTGCGTTTTCACGACTCGTCATACATGCATTTTTGACATAGCTCTTCTTTTTTGTGATTTTACGTATTCGTGAAAATTGTGATATTTGATGTATGTAGATGAAATAACAATGCTGGATTTCTTTTGGCACTGTGTACTGTAGTGTGCTGGGGGGGAGGTTGTTGTGATTGAGTGATGCATACGAGATGACCCACAGCTTGTCCAATATTGGCTCCCACCTGCGCATCAACAAAAATCTCTGCGTCTCTGCTAAGTGGTAGGATGGGACATGTAGTTCTTCTGAAAGTGCATCCAAACAGAGCCGCGTTCAATACGTCCTCCGCAGCTGCTGAATTGTTGCAGCGCAGCAATTCAGTTTGCTACAGCAGTGTCATTGAACGCTTTAGATGCAAATTTCAAAACAAAATGGCGGATTTCTGTTGTTTCTGCTATATCCACAGTTTTATTAGCAGAAACAAAGTGAAACTGAGGCTGAGGCCATCTATAAAATAACTAAAAGCAGTCAGCACAATGCGTTTTGTATGCACACAACACAAATAATAGTTTTTATTGAATAAACGTAATGTTTACTTCTGAAAAAAATAGATAATTGAACGGTAATATATGTCTATGTGCAGGGGAAATAAATAAATATTTTGTGACTTTAGAACTATTAGATGGGAGTAGTGAAGGGTCAAGCTGGTAGTGCTAGTGGAGGGGTGTCGCAATATTTTCGGCAATATAGTGTATAGATATACAATTTTTTTCCAGTCTGCAGGATTTACGTGTTATTTTTTGGATTTGGCAGAAGACAGGAAGGCAAAGGCAGTATCTGCCCCGGCGAGCACCAGTGCCCCAGTGGAGGAGGAGGGGGAGCCACGGGCGACCACCAGCGCTGGTATATACTGTTTTATTTTGCAACGACTTTTGGTCAAAAACAGAAACATTTTTTGTTTACTGTATTTTCATTTAATTTTTTTTTATATATAGCACAAGAGGAGCAGGAGGGGAAGAGGAGGAGCAGGAGGAGGGCGATGTTGGAGAGAGGGAGCCGGAGCCGCAGCAGGAGGCCGCGAGTCCAGGTTTTTTTTTTACTGTTGTATTTTGCATCGACTTTTGTTAAAAAATAAATCAGTTTTGTTGTTTACTGTATTTTTTATTTCTTTAATTTCTTAGATATAGCACCGGAAGAGATGCTGACGGTGGTGGAGGAGGAGGAGGAGGAGTCGGAGGAGTCAGAGCCTCAGGAGGCCGCCAGCACTGGTATATACTATTATATTTTTTCAAGACTTTCAGTCAAAAATAGAAACCTGCTTTACTTACTGTATTTTCCTTCTTTCATTTATTGGATATATAGAAGAAGCCAGACCGAACACTGACAGGTCCAGCGTCAAGATGGCGATCGGCGAGCTACGCCTGGCTGGCAGCAACCTCGATGCCATACAGGAGTTGCTCCAGGAATTTAGGGAGCATTTTAATAACGCCATTGAAATCCTGGAGCGGCAGTAGAGAGAGACCAGCCTCCTCCTCCCCTATGTTTGTGCCCCTGTTGGGCAGTTTGCCAATGCCATGCGGCATCATGTTGTAAATAAATTTTTTATTTTTTCTATATTTTCCTGTTTGTGTGCGTTGCTTTTCCTTACTTAATAAGTTAATATGTATTGCTTGGTTTCCACACTGTTAAAATTATATGTACATAAATTTATTGACATTTCTATGGACCCTTTGTCATAAATTTGTCAACATATTTGTGGCCATGAATGTGACTGTGCGCATTCTACACTGCATGCCTGGCCAAAAAATGTCACACACTAACACAACCTTGTTGTACTGCCTTGAGATTTGATTACCGTGGCATGGTTTTGTTAAGCTTAGGCGATGTCACAACAATACGGATTTTTGTCCAGTCACATTCATTGTATAACCAAGAATTTATCAAAAAATATTGATGGCAGCACTGCGTGAAGTCTTCTCCGACACAACCCAAAGATCCTCAGTGCGGCTCAGGTCTAGTATATTTGTCCCTGTTTGCAGCTTCACGCAACACCTCCTCCCAGCTATGCGCTCTCTCTCTCCCACCGCTGCCCACTAAGACGCTGCCCGCCAACATGGTCACGTCTTTGCAGGAAGACAACAGCATGGGGGAACGGCAGCTGCCGACAGTCCAAGACCTCGTCACAATGACGTCAGTTCTGGAGTTAACCCCTAACTGCGACCAATGGTGGAGATAGGGGGTTCATTGGAACCCCTATCTCCCGATCCGCGGAAGCTATCGGTTAATGTTTGGTATCTTTGGATCGACCAGAGCATGGCCTTTCCAACAATACCAAACATGACAATATTAAAAATTATAAAAAATTAAAATATAATAAAATATAAAAAAATAAACAGGTGTTTTGTTTTGTTAATGCAGCAATATTGTTCCCATTTCAATTATAATGTGAACAATGATGCTGCACTAAGGATTTTTGTATGGGGTGCGTTTGTTAATAGTGTAATTTTCACCCAAAAAAATATAACTCTATAACAAGCCCCCATTTCAATTTTTTTTAACAAACGCAACTCATAAAATATAACCGCAAACACTCGCATGTTAAAATGTGAAAAAAAAACACTTTACACCTTGTAAAACAAACATTGAAAATTCTAATTTTATTGCATTTTTTGTTATAATATACAGACAGGACATGACGCATACATATGATGATATATTATGAATCATCTGCCGAGTCTGCCGGAAAGAACGATATATAACATGTCTGGGTCATATTATAAAATAAGGCTTCAAAACGCGTTTAAATAAGAGGAGCGAAACTGTTAAAAATTAGCTCAGCAACAGACCGCAGTGCCGCACACAGGCGTGAAGGGAAGCCGTGAAATGCCTCATCAGCGAAAGGGTTAATTTTTTTTTTGTCTGTTTTAAATCATTTTATTTTTATTTTTTTTCGTTTCAGATCATTTTGATCAACTATTTTTCCGTTTTAAAACCTTTTGTTCTGGTTTTTATTTTTAAAGTCAGACCATTTGGGTCAGTTTAGCGTTTTTTAAATCGTTTTGTTCATTTTTTTTTTGTTCCTTGGCTTTCATACCATTTTAATATGATTAAATAAAGTTGTGAAATGTAAATTCATAAGAAAAAAAAGGATCTTTATTTAATAATAAAAAAAACACAATAGAATCGCCAGAATTATCGTATCGACAGAATGAATTATCGGATCCGAAAAACAAACCAAAAATTTATTATAAAAAAATATATAAAGTATAAAAAAGTAAACCATAGTAGTTTACGTCAAAACGAATAGAGTTAGACACTTTGAAACGAGGAGAACAGACGTTCTGAAAAAAACGAAAATTTCCAAAATCACGAAAAGTCGATACAAAAAACAAGCAAAGTGACCCGAAAACACGAAAAATGGTCGATATTCGGAAAAAAAATTTACACGAAAAACGAGCCGAACCGAACCAAATCGAAACAGATCGGTCGAAACGAGCCGAATCAAAAATTTTAAACATCCGAACGAACCGAATTGAACCGAAAAAAAAATCGGTGCACAAGTCTAACAGTAACCCCTCTGTGGTATTGTGGAAGAATGCAGGGGTGAACCTTGCGGCCCTATATTGAAAAGTTTTTTATCTGGTAATGTGCCTTTAATGCCAGGCCAGCAAGTATCATCATACAGTAACCCCTCTGTGGTATTGTGGAAGAGTGCAGGGTTGGACCCTGCGGTTCAAAAAATTAAAATGATATAAATCTGGCACAGGCGTCAGTGCAGCCAAATATTGTGCCTTTCATGGCAGCAAGTGCCTTCACACCGTAACCCTTTTGTGGTATTGTGGAAGAGTTCAGTGCTGGAGGTTTTGTGAATGCAGAAGAGGACATCCCCGATCTATTCCATTACTTCAGCATCAGGGGATTGATAGCTGCTGATCCAGGACTGATTCATTTTTATAAATGTCAGCCGGTCTACAGAGTCGGTGGACAGACCCACTCTTTTGTCTGTGACAAAACCTCCAGCGGCACTGAACGTCCTTTCGGAAAGCACGCAAGATGAAGGGCAACCTAGTAGCTGCATAGCATATTGGCTAAGTTCTGGCCAGTGATCCAATCTCAACACCCAGTAAGCCAGTGGATCATCTGCTGGAAAGGTATCCAGGTCTGCCCTTGCCCCTAGGTAGTCCTGCACCATATGGTGAAGACGCTGGCAATGGGTGCCTACATTTGACATCCCTGGGCGTCGAGGACTAAAAAAAATTAAAAATGCATCAGTCAAGCGGCCCTGGCCTTCACCACTATTCCTCTTATCACCCGCAGCCTCAGAAGCACTTGGTAATCTACCAGTGCCTGGAAAGGTGTTACGCAAGTGTCGCTTTAGAGCGTCCTCAAGTTTTTTCATCCTGTGCTCCCTCTGTGCGGGCAGGATGAGCTCTGCTACTTTACCCTTGTATCGTGGATCAAGAAGGCTTGCCAACCAGTAATGATCTCTCTCCTTGATAGCACGAATCCTGGGGTCCTGTCAGGTACCTGTTTTCCAGGGGAACCAATTATGCAGAAGTAGCAGCCTTTTCAGTACAGCTATTGGCAAAAAGGGCTGAATGATATACACAGACCTCTCTTGCTCAGTAGGAGTGATGTTAGACAGAGAACTCTTGGAACATTTCTTAGCACAACCACGGTTTAATATCTTTATATATATAGCGATAAACAGTCTCTCAGCAAGGTCAGTTCATAAGTAAAGGATCATAAAGGCAGGCGGCAATCAGGCATAATCAATAACAGGCAAAGGTCGGCAACAGGTATCAATATCAGAATATACTTGCTAGTAGATTTTCCAGGAGACAAGGATCGACAGCTTGGTGCAGGTAATACTTCAGCAAGATAGAAATTTAGCAAGTATTCAATGGAACAGGTAACAGGTGAGGCTTCAGGCAAGGATTTCACAGGTAAGAGGCTTCAGGCAAGGATTCCACAGGTAAGAGGCTTCAGGCAAGGATTCCACAGGTAAGAGGCTTCAGGTAAGGATTTCACAGGTAGGCTCAGGTTGTAAACTGCAATAAACGAGCAATGACTTACTCAGCTTGTAGATTTTTTATAGCCAGGTATAACGAGTAGATTGGATCCAGCCGGCGTGCATCAGCGTGTCCAGACTTCCGGGTTGAGTCGCAGCTGTAATGGCTAAATGGGAGGATGCCTGCTCGCGCGCGTGCGCTTTTCATTCAGACCTTAGTCATTGAAGGAGAAAGACCAGAATTATAATGTCTCCTTAGCATCGACAGATCTTGGAACCCGGGAATTACCAGGAGCTCAGTCGGCCACAGGAAGAGCCGCTGAGGCCAGGAGAGGTACGTGACAGAACCCCCCAACAAGGCGACCCCTCTGGGGGCGAGATGGGTGTAATCGATGGAATCTCCGAATCAAGCGAGGAGCACTAACCTCTACTGCGGGAATCCATGAGTCATCCTGCGAACCATAACCCTTCCACCTGATAAGATACTCTAAACGACATCTCCGAAGGCGAGAATCCAAGATCTCTTTGATTTTGTAGGTTTCTTCGTCACTCATAGATATAGGACCTGGTTTGCATGGGAGACGTCCCGGAAAAGGATCATCATAGGCTGGTTTCAGTAACGAAACATGGAACACAGGATGAATTTTATATGAAACTGGTAATAATAATTTGATTGCTGAAGAGGAGACGACTTGGATAATAGGAAAAGGTCCTATGTATCGTAACCCAAGCTTCTTAGATGGATATTCAACCTTCAAATGTCTTGTTGATAACCATGCTTTGCTTCCTACCTTGTATACCGGAGCAGGACATCGTCTTCTATCTGCAAATGTTTTGTACCTATATTGAGCACGTAACGATACAGCATGCACAGTCTTGTATACATCTAGAATATTTCTTACTCTTTCATTGGTTGAAGGTACATCACCTAGAATTGGAGAACCAGGAAGCATGATGGGATGTCTGCCGTGATTAACAAAAAGAGGCAACATACCGGTAGAAGAATGTTTCTGGTTGTTGTATGTAAACTCAGCTATAGGAATGTACTGTATCCAATCATTTTGTAGATGTGTAATAAAGCAACGGAGATATTGTTCTAATACGCCATTTACTCTCTCCGTCTGACCGTTTGTCTGTGGATGAAACGCAGTAGATAGATTATTCTGTATGTGTAAACATTTACAAAATGCTGACCAGAAACGGGATGTAAATTGTGTCCCTCTGTCCGTGGTTATGGTTTCTGGGAGATATTGTTCTAATACGCCATTTACTCTCTCCGTCTGACCGTTTGTCTGTGGATGAAACGCAGTAGATAGATTATTCTGTATGTGTAAACATTTACAAAATGCTGACCAGAAACGGGATGTAAATTGTGTAATGAAAATACATTTTTGATGAATAAATGGGCAGTTTCTGTAGCGGAAGGTATACTTTTTACTGGGATGAAGTGGGCCATTTTAGAGAATCTGTCTACTATGACCATTATGGTATTACAATCCGAAGACATAGGTAGCTCAGTTATAAAATCCATGGATATATCAGTCCAGGGACTTTTCGATATGGGTAATGGCTGTAACAGGCCTTGGGGGAAAGTATGGAGTGATTTTGTCTGAAGACATGTAGGGCAGTGGTGGACGTATGCTCTTATTTCTTTTTTCATATATGGCCACCAGAATGAACGCTTTATTACCTCAAGGGTCTTGTGGAATCCGGTATGCCCTCCGATAGTAGTGTCATGGAAATATTGAAGAACGTGTAGACGGGCTTCTTGAGGAACGACTATACGATTATTTCGAAATACGTATCCGTTCTTTTTCTGTCAAGGAATATGAGATATAGTATCTTTAATATCATTGGAATATAATTTTATGGTATCCCAGATGGAAGAGGTTCTGGTAACAAAACAGGATTTAGCTAGGATGTATTCATCTTCGTCTGGCAGCTGTACAAAATTCATACGTGATAAGGCATCTGGAGAGAAAGAGAGGGGGATCCTAGTGGCGCAGTCCCTTCTGAGGGTGATCTATATACTGTGGGTACAGGTATGATGTTCCTATTGATCCAATAAGTGCACGGTCGAAATGACCGCTAAAGTGCTGTTTATAAAGTGCAATAGTAGCAATGTGCAGAATAAAACAGTTGACGTCCTGTTCTATACAATAATAATGGCTGTCTTAGTGCATTCAGGAACCATATAAATGCATAAGAAGTGCAATTGCAATAATAGGGAAAAAAAGTGCATATACAGTTGTGTTCAAAATTATTCAACCCCCAATGCTGTAAAGGGTTTTAGGGAATTTAGTGTACATTTGTAATTGTATTCAGAATGAAATCCTACAAGGACTTTTTAAAGAACCATATGCAACTAAAATGACATCAATTGGTTTTGTAATACAGTAGTAAATGTTTCTTTTGTGAATTCTTCATTGACACAATTATTCAACCCCTTAAAGACTACCACTCTGAAGAACAGAGGTTCATTCAAGTGTTTTCAATCAGGTATTGAAAACACCTGTGGATGTCACGGAGCAGCAATAAAGCATAATAAGCATCAATTAGGCAGCTTTAAAATGACTGTGATACTCAGCTCCTTCTAGACATTTACTGGTGTGGTTACAAACATGGTGAAGTCAAGAGAATGGTCCAGGAAGACAAGAGAAGAGGTGATTACTCTTCACAGGAAGGGCAATGGCTATAAGAAGATTGCAAAGATGTTAAACATACCAAGAGAGACCATAGGAAGCATCATTCGCAAATTCAAGGCAAAGGGCACTGTTGAAACGCTATCTGGTCGTGGCAGAAAGAAGATACTGACTTCGACTGCTGTGCGCTACCTGAAGCGTAGAGTGGAGAAAAGTCCCCGTGTGACTGCTGAGGAACTGAGAAAAGATTTGTCAGGTGTGGGTACTGAAGTTTCAGCTCAGACAATACGGCGCACACTGCGTAATGAAGGTGTAAGGATCCCTGGCTGTAGCCATCCTGCAACTCCCCCTGGTGGTTCTTTCCAGCTTGTTCCTGCCCTGCAACCAGCATCCAGCATTGTATGTGTTAATGCACCAAACACACGTGACTGACATAATAAAGGGCTCTGCCCCTCTCTGACCCATTGCTGGTTCATACAGCTCAGGCTCACCAAGAGTGAAGACCTCTGCTATCACTGCTACTCTGATTCCTGATCCTGACCCCCCATCTCTGGTTCCTGCTCTGCAATCATCATCCACATCATCTTCAGCTATCTACCTGGTCAGTCTGCGTGTCCATCCACTACCCTGATACTCTGCTTATCTGTGCAGACCACTGCACGCAGGGCTCATACTCCCCTCTCCCCCAGTGCCACCCTGGTACCATCCGGAGTCCCTGACAGAATGAACCAGCCAAATACTAATGAGCCCGCAGTGCTGCACTTACTGGTGGAGTTGCTTAAGACCGCATTCCAGGAGCTATTCAAAACCCTAGCTGATTCCCTGGTGCAAATGCTGCAAAAGATTCTGGGCACCTCGACTAAGGTGTGCGCTCCTCCTAACAAACATCATGATTCCCTGTCCCCTGAAGAACGTGCCAGGAGACTGGCGGACAATCTCTGCCTGTATTGCGGGAAAGGATCGCATTGGATATCTGATTGCCCAGAAAAACCCCCCAGATCTACGGTTGTCAAGCCAGCACCTGTGTCAAAATCTGCTGTTCGCTCCAAGCATGCTCCTGTGTGTAGAACTCTACAGCGACCTCAGGCTCCCACTCCTGCTACAGGTACTGTGTCTAAGAGACTTGCTGTCCCTAAGCCGGTCCCCCTACCCAAACCGGCCCCCAGGAGAACTCTGGAACCCAAACTCCCTGTACCCAGACCTGTCCCCAGAAAGTCTATGCCCGTTGTGCCCAGAAGAAGGGTGTCTCCGGAGTTTACCTCTGAAGACGATTTGGAAAACCCTATGGAGACCATCATGCCCGTGGAATCAGAGTCTGTAATTCCTGTGGACTTTGAAAGTACGGCGATGGAACCAGAACCTCCAATCCCTATGGAGATTAACTACATCCAGGCTCCGGGTGTAACAACCACTCCCACCACTCTCAGCCAGCGAGACCTGGCGATCGGTGAAGTGGACGGTGCTAGCTATCACTCTCTGGATGACTTCTTGCCATTTGGCCGCCTCCCCTCAGAGTATTGGGATCCAGACCAGGTACCAAGGGGTACCACCTGGGATACTTATTCTACCAAAGAGGAAGAAGAGGAGACACCTACCACGATGCCATCTTCTTATGTGGGCACCAGATTCAACGGTGACTCTGCCTCCTATTTCTCGCCCTCTGTCGCCAACGCCAGACGGGCAAGGGGCATTCCTGCTGCTCCAGAGTCCTTACCTGAGGATACGGTGCAGGGCACCTACGAAGTACCTACCTTGGTGCCATCCGGGTATGTGGGCACCCTCACCTCTGATACATCTGCTGGCAGTAAGAACTCTAGATCCAGAGCACGAAGACAACAAAGGAAGAACCGTCCCCAGACTGGTGTTACAGACCTCCCCGTTGATATGACCCGGGACCTCCCACAGGCTACAGCTGTCCTGATGCCATCTCTCTATGTTGGCACGGAGTTCCCTGGTGACCCTGCTTCCTACCAGTGTCCCTCTGTTCCTAGGAGCCCACAAGGCCAGGACACTTGTATCCATCCGGAAGCCCCACCTGAAGACCCGGGCGTCTACACTGTGCAGGGAACTTTTGTTTTACCTGTCCGGGACCCTATATCAGGAACATGGACGGTGCAGCCTATCCACTGATGCCGGTATCCTGCCACTGAGGTCCACAGCAAGTTCTTGTTCGCTGCCCTGCATCCTGCAGGATCTCCAGAAACTGCTGCCCTGCATCCTGCAGGATCTCTAGCGGTCACCCAGAGGGTGCCCGTGAGGGGGAGGGTACTGTAAGGATCCCTGGCTGTAGCCATCCTGCAACTCCCCCTGGTGGTTCTTTCCAGCTTGTTCCTGCCCTGCAACCAGCATCCAGCATTGTATGTGTTAATGCACCAAACACACGTGACTGACATAATAAAGGGCTCTGCCCCTCTCTGACCCATTGCTGGTTCATACAGCTCAGGCTCACCAAGAGTGAAGACCTCTGCTATCACTGCTACTCTGATTCCTGATCCTGACCCCCCATCTCTGGTTCCTGCTCTGCAATCATCATCCACATCATCTTCAGCTATCTACCTGGTCAGTCTGCGTGTCCATCCACTACCCTGATACTCTGCTTATCTGTGCAGACCACTGCACGCAGGGCTCATACTCCCCTCTCCCCCAGTGCCACCCTGGTACCATCCGGAGTCCCTGACAGAATGAACCAGCCAAATACTAATGAGCCCGCAGTGCTGCACTTACTGGTGGAGTTGCTTAAGACCGCATTCCAGGAGCTATTCAAAACCCTAGCTGATTCCCTGGTGCAAATGCTGCAAAAGATTCTGGGCACCTCGACTAAGGTGTGCGCTCCTCCTAACAAACATCATGATTCCCTGTCCCCTGAAGAACGTGCCAGGAGACTGGCGGACAATCTCTGCCTGTATTGCGGGAAAGGATCGCATTGGATATCTGATTGCCCAGAAAAACCCCCCAGATCTACGGTTGTCAAGCCAGCACCTGTGTCAAAATCTGCTGTTCGCTCCAAGCATGCTCCTGTGTGTAGAACTCTACAGCGACCTCAGGCTCCCACTCCTGCTACAGGTACTGTGTCTAAGAGACTTGCTGTCCCTAAGCCGGTCCCCCTACCCAAACCGGCCCCCAGGAGAACTCTGGAACCCAAACTCCCTGTACCCAGACCTGTCCCCAGAAAGTCTATGCCCGTTGTGCCCAGAAGAAGGGTGTCTCCGGAGTTTACCTCTGAAGACGATTTGGAAAACCTATGGAGACCATCATGCCCGTGGAATCAGAGTCTGTAATTCCTGTGGACTTTGAAAGTACGGCGATGGAACCAGAACCTCCAATCCCTATGGAGATTAACTACATCCAGGCTCCGGGTGTAACAACCACTCCCACCACTCTCAGCCAGCGAGACCTGGCGATCGGTGAAGTGGACGGTGCTAGCTATCACTCTCTGGATGACTTCTTGCCATTTGGCCGCCTCCCCTCAGAGTATTGGGATCCAGACCAGGTACCAAGGGGTACCACCTGGGATACTTATTCTACCAAAGAGGAAGAAGAGGAGACACCTACCACGATGCCATCTTCTTATGTGGGCACCAGATTCAACGGTGACTCTGCCTCCTATTTCTCGCCCTCTGTCGCCAACGCCAGACGGGCAAGGGGCATTCCTGCTGCTCCAGAGTCCTTACCTGAGGATACGGTGCAGGGCACCTACGAAGTACCTACCTTGGTGCCATCCGGGTATGTGGGCACCCTCACCTCTGATACATCTGCTGGCAGTAAGAACTCTAGATCCAGAGCACGAAGACAACAAAGGAAGAACCGTCCCCAGACTGGTGTTACAGACCTCCCCGTTGATATGACCCGGGACCTCCCACAGGCTACAGCTGTCCTGATGCCATCTCTCTATGTTGGCACGGAGTTCCCTGGTGACCCTGCTTCCTACCAGTGTCCCTCTGTTCCTAGGAGCCCACAAGGCCAGGACACTTGTATCCATCCGGAAGCCCCACCTGAAGACCCGGGCGTCTACACTGTGCAGGGAACTTTTGTTTTACCTGTCCGGGACCCTATATCAGGAACATGGACGGTGCAGCCTATCCACTGATGCCGGTATCCTGCCCACTGAGGTCCACAGCAAGTTCTTGTTCGCTGCCCTGCATCCTGCAGGATCTCCAGAAACTGCTGCCCTGCATCCTGCAGGATCTCTAGCGGTCACCCAGAGGGTGCCCGTGAGGGGGAGGGTACTGTAAGGATCCCTGGCTGTAGCCATCCTGCAACTCCCCCTGGTGGTTCTTTCCAGCTTGTTCCTGCCCTGCAACCAGCATCCAGCATTGTATGTGTTAATGCACCAAACACACGTGACTGACATAATAAAGGGCTCTGCCCCTCTCTGACCCATTGCTGGTTCATACAGCTCAGGCTCACCAAGAGTGAAGACCTCTGCTATCACTGCTACTCTGATTCCTGATCCTGACCCCCCATCTCTGGTTCCTGCTCTGCAATCATCATCCACATCATCTTCAGCTATCTACCTGGTCAGTCTGCGTGTCCATCCACTACCCTGATACTCTGCTTATCTGTGCAGACCACTGCACGCAAGGCTCATACTCCCCTCTCCCCCAGTGCCACCCTGGTACCATCCGGAGTCCCTGACAGAAGGCCTCCATGCCAGAACTCCCAGGCGCACCCCCTTGCTGTCTCCAAAGAATAAGAAGAGTCGACTGCAATATGCCAAAAGTCATGTGGACAAACCACAGAAGTTTTGGGATAATGTTCTGTGGACTGATGAAACACAATTAGAACTGTTTGGGCCCATGGATCAATGCTATGTTTGGAGGAGGAAGAACAAGGCCTATGAAGAAAAGAACACCTTGCCTACTGTGAAGCATGGCGGGGGGTCAATCATGCTTTGGGGCTGTTTTGCTTCTGCAGGTACAGGGAGGCTTCAGCCTGTGCAAGGTACCATGAATTCTCTTCAGTACCAGGAGATATTGGATGACAATGTAATGCAGTCCGTCACAAACCTGAGGCTTGGGAGATGTTGGACCTTTCAACAGGACAATGATCCCAAGCATACCTCCAAGTCCACTAGAGCATGGTTGCAGATTAAAGGCTGGAACATTTTGGAGTGGCCATCGCAGTCACCTGACTTAAATCCGATTGAGAACCTCTGGTGGACTTAAAGAAAGCAGTTGCAGTGCGCAAGCATAAGAATGTGACTGAACTGGAGGCTTTTGCCCATGACGAATGGGCGAAGATACCCGTAGATCGCTGCAAGACACTTGTGTCAAGCTATGCTTCACGTTTAAAAGCTGTTATAACTGTAAAAGGATGTTGTACTAAGTACTAAGATTGAATGTCACTTGGGGGTTGAATAAAACTGATAATGATGTGAGCACAGAAAAGACATTTGTGGTTATTTCATTATAAATGTTATGTTATATTTGTCTGACCTACACGTGCCTCTTTGATTTAATTGTAAGCAAGATGACTGAATGATCAAAATCAATGTCAAACTGGCCAAAACACTCAAATTCAGTGGGGGTTGAATAATTTTGAACACAACTGTATAAGTGCACGTGAAAAAAATCCTAAAAAGAGTCCCGTATTCCAGTTCGTTATGAATAAAAAGGGAGAAAAAATATATAAAATAGTTCGGACTGTATGTTATATGGTGAAGGCAAGGGTGATCCAGTAGAGTCTCTGCTAAGATGATCCGGAGGTTTCGAGTGGGATCCTGGGTGTCACGGCTGGTCAGGGGCTGGGGCGCCTGGCAGCAGATTCCTCGCTGCTCGCTGGCCAGGCGCCGAATGATGAACGCTACCGGGTGCGCTCACGTGGGACGCCGAGGGGCGGGGCCTGGCGTTATGACGCGGACCCGCCGGGTTTAAAGCCCAGTCTCACTACCATGCCGGTGCCCTGACGTGGTATTCACTTCCCGCAGAGCTCTTGTGTATTTTGGCGATTTCTGTATCTAACCTTGCTTCTGACAAACGAACCCTCCTGTGTATGACCCTTGGCATTGGCAAACGAACCCTCCTGTGTATGACCCTTGGCATTGGCAAACGAACCCTCCTGTGTATGACCCTTGGCATTGGCAAACGAACCCTCCTGTGTATGACCCCTGGCATTGGCAAACAACTCTGCTCTTGGTTCTGCCCTTAACGTTGGTACCGAGGTCAGTCTATGTGGCACCCTAAGCACACATCAGATTTCCTCTGCTATAACTAAGGTCCTAGGGAGAACGTATACTCTGGTCTGTACCCCTGTCTGGTGTTTCCCTTTGTTTATCTATTACCTGGTTAATTGTCTATCTAGTTTTGCCGACCATTCAAGGATCGGAAGGGTAGAGAGCGATCCACATAAAGGGATCACTATCTTGTAGTCAGAAGGATTCGTGACAATACCCTATTCTGTACCTCTGTCTGGTGTTACCTCTTGTCTATCTATTGTCTGGTTAATTATCTTTCTAGTTTTGCCGACCATTCAAGGATCGGAAGGGTAGAGAGCGGTCTGCGTAAAGGGACCACTATTTTGGTAATCAGAGGGATCCGTGACATTACGTCAGGGACAATGGATCCCGCAGACCTCTCTAACCAGCTGGCACGTATCGCAGCCAGACAAGAGGAACAGGACCATAGGATGGACCAGATTTCTCTCGCTCTGCAAACCCTGTTAAATCGGTCCAATACAGGTACCTCAAACCCTCCAGATCCAGCATTACCTAGGGTCAGTTCCGTCTCCCCTGAGGGACATAGGCTTAGTATGAAGGCACCCCTACGCTATGATGGTACACCAAACTTATGCCGGGGTTTTTTGACTCAACTCGAGATCTTGTTTGAGAACAACCCTGGTTCTTGTATGTCTGATAAAGCCAAAGTAGGATATCTGATTAATCATTTAACAGAAAAAGCTTTATTGTGGGCTACGCCGTTGTGGAAAATAAGAAACCCATCATCTACGATTATGAGGGTTTTACCTCTGAGTTAAAACGTACCTTTGATCCCTCTAGAAGGGCTACCAATGCGGGTAGGTCTTTGTTTCACATCAAACAAGGCATTAAGAGGGTTGCAGACTATGCCATCGAGTTTAAGACTTTGACTTCTGAGGTGCTTTGGCCGAACGACGTTTTAACCTTAGCCTTTACCGAAGGTTTGAACGAGGCTTTTATGTTTGAGCTGGCTCCCTTAAAATTACCAGAGAATCTAGACCACCTGATAGATTTTTGTATAGCCATGGACGACCAAATTAGGGAAAGGAGACACCCCAGAGACAGACCCAGAAGGGTCTTGCCTCCTTTACCCTCATTACCCAGACGCACCAGTACGTCAGGTACCTCAGATAATGTGAGAACAGATTTACCAGTTGTTGAACCCATGCAAATAGGGAAAACGGGTATTTCAGAAGCAGAAAGAGCGCACAGAAGAGAAAAGGGGCTCTGCTTCTATTGTGCAGGGGCAGATCACTTCCGCCTTCAGTGTCCTCAGAGACCCAGGCTTAGTAGGGGTGAATGTGGCAAACTGGGTCAAAGAACAGCCAATACCCAGGTTATTGGTTCTCTGTATGCCTCCTTTGTGGACAATGAAAAAAAAAATCCAGGATTCTGTTACCAATCTCCCTAACCTGGGAGGGGGTTCACCTCAAGACTGAGGCGTTCCTAGACTCTGGGGCCTCAGGCAATTTCATGGATAAGAATTTTGCTGCCAAACACCTCTTACCTCTGGTTCTTAAAGAGAGACCTCTAATGGTGGAAGCCATAGATGGTAAACCCCTGTCATGCCCACATATCACTCACGACACTATCGATGTATGTATGAAAACAGGAATTTTGCACCAGGAGACAATAAGATTTCAAATTATTGAATCACCCTCATGTCCTGTCGTTCTTGGGTTTCCATGGTTAACAGAGCACAACCCGGTTGTCGATTGGGTCCTGAGAGACATAAAATGTTGGGGTCAAAGTTGTCAGTCTAAGTGCCTAGGCACAGTTAATGTGATTGGTAGCCTCAATATTGCCACAGCCCCTCCTTTGTCCACAGAGGTCCCTGAATGTTACCTGGCATTAAAGGAGGTGTTCTCTAAAGCCAGGACTGAGGTCCTACCACCACATCGTCCATATGACTGTGCTATTGATTTACTCCCCGGTACGATGCCTCCTAGGGGTCACGTATACCCTTTATCACAAAAAGAGAACGACATTATGGAGGAATACATAAGGGAGAATCTGGAACGAGGATTCATTAGACGGTCCTCTTCTCCAGCAGGAGCAGGTTTCTTTTTTGTTTCCAAGAAAGAGGGAGATCTGCGACCTTGCATCGATTATAGAGGTTTGAACAGGATAACTATAAGAAATGCGTATCCCATACCTCTCATAACAGAATTGTTCGACCGATTAAAAGGGGCCTGTGTTTATACGAAGCTTGATTTACGTGGAGCGTACAACCTGGTCAGGGTTAAAAAGGGAGATGAATGGAAAACGGCTTTTAATACACGTAGCGGGCATTATGAATACCTGGTGATGCCTTTTGGGTTGTGTAATGCGCCAGCCGTTTTCCAGGACCTTATAAACGACACCCTAAGGGATTTTTTGCAAGAATTCGTTATAGTATATCTGGATGACATCCTGATATACTCTCCGGATGTAGACACTCATCATGTCCACGTAAAACAAGTATTGGAAAAACTATTGAAGGCTGGATTGTACTGCAAACTAGAAAAATGTCTATTCGACATAGTAACTGTGCAATTCCTTGGTTATATAATAACCCCTGAGGGTTTTCAAATGGATCCTAAAAACTCTCAGCTATTCTTGACTGGCCTCTACCCCAAGGGCTTAAAGCCATCCAGAGGTTTCTGGGATTTACGAACTATTATCGAAGGTTCATTAAAGATTTTTCGGCCTTGGTAGCTCCCCTCACGGCTATGACAAAGAAAGGGGTGGGAAATCAGAAATGGACACCTCAAGCCACTCAAGCCTTTGAGGCACTTAAGCAGGCATTCACTACTGCCCCTGTTCTCCGACATCCAGATCCGGCTCTGCCTTTCCAAGTAGAAGTTGACGCCTCCGAACTAGGTCTTGGCGCAGTCTTGTCCCAAAGGGAGGCACCCGACAAACCCTTGCATCCATGCGGCTTCTATTCTCGGAAATTGTCCCCGGCAGAGAAGAACTATGACATTGGAAATAGAGAGTTGTTAGCAGTCATCGCGGCCTTGGCCGAATGGAGATACTTATTAGAGGGGTCTAAGGACCCCATCGTTATCATAACCGATCATAAGAATCTCACGTACATTGGTGATGCTAAACGTTTAAATTCCAGACAAGCGAGATGGTCGTTGTTTCTCTCAAGTTTTAATTTCGTGCTTACCTATAGACCTGGGTCCAGAAACATTAAAGCAGACGCATTGTCGAGACAGTATGAATCTTATGAACACAATATCCAAGATCAGCATCCCATTGTACCCCAGGAAAGGATTATAGCCTCTACCACGATTAGCGTCTCATCTCCCCTAATGAAAAGGTTGCAGACCGTCCAGGGTGCAGCTCCTGGGGGAAAACCTCCTGCGAAACTCTTTGTACCTGAGAACGAAAGAGAGGAAGTACTTAACATCTATCATGATAATAAAACTTCTGGGCATATGGGTATCACCAAGACTGTGTCTAATATCAGTAAACTCCTCTGGTGGCCCACGTTACGCCGAGATGTTAAAGATTACATAGCTGTGTGGGAGGTGTGCTCAAGGCAGAAAAGTCCCAAAACAGCACCCATTGGGTTACTCCAGCCTTTGCCGATCCCCGAACGACCATGGTCACATGTAGCCATGGATTTTATAGTAGATTTACCTGAGTCAAGGGGGAATACAGTGATACTTACGGTCATAGATCGATTTTCCAAGATGGGTCACTATGTTCCTCTTCGGAAACTACCTTCGGCAGCCGAACTGGTGCCCATATTCATTTCCAACGTGGTCCGCATACACGGTGTCCCTCTGGAGATTGTCTCTGATAGGGGGACCCAATTCATCTCCAGATTCTGGAGGGGGTTTTGTACGAATGTGGGGATAGACCTCTCTTTCTCTTCGGCCTATCACCCCCAGACCAACGGAGCAGCAGAACGAGCAAACCAAAATGTAGAGAAATATCTCAGGTGCTTTATATCAGAACAACAAGATAACTGGTCAGACCTGTTACCATGGGCCGAGTATGCCTTGAACAGTGCAGCGAGTGAGTCCACAGGACATTCTCCTTTCTTCGCTGTTTATGGTTTTGATCCTCCCGTGCTCCCCGCTACGTTTCCCGATACCACGATTCCTGCTTTGGATGAGCAACTGGCATCATTGAAAGAGACTTGGGGGAGAGTGAGACGGGCACTAGAGGAGAGTAGTGCCATCCAGAAAACCAAGGCCGACAGACACAGGAGGCAGGCACCTGTGTATCAAGTTGGGGACAGGGTTTGGCTTTCTTCACGTAACATTAAGCTCTTAGTGCCTTCCATGAAGTTGGCTCCTAGGTATATCGGCCCCTATAAGATTCTGCGGCGAATCAACCCTGTCTCCTATGCTTTGGCGTTACCCTCCCATCTTAAGATACATAATGTGTTCCATGTACACCTTTTGAAGCCGTTGTTGTGTAACCGGTACACCAAGGTCCATGCTCCACCGCCTCCTATCTCTGTGGAGGGTGAGGAGGAGTTCGAGGTTAAGGCCATTCTGGGTGCCAGGATATCTAGGGGGTCCTTGCAGTACTTGGTCGATTGGGTGGGTTACGGTCCGGAGGATCGTTCTTGGATTCCGGCTGCAGAAGTCCATGCTCCTAGGCTAGTGAAGGCCTTCTATTTGGCGCACCCCGTGCCCCTGGGGGTCGTCCAGTGGCCGCCCGTGGAGGGGGGGTTCTGTCACGGCTGGTCAGGGGCTGGGGCGCCTGGCAGCAGATTCCTCGCTGCTCGCTGGCCAGGCGCCGAATGATGAACGCTACCGGGTGCGCTCACGTGGGACGCCGAGGGGCGGGGCCTGGCGTTATGACGCGGACCCGCCGGGTTTAAAGCCCAGTCTCACTACCATGCCGGTGCCCTGACGTGGTATTCACTTCCCGCAGAGCTCTTGTGTATTTTGGCGATTTCTGTATCTAACCTTGCTTCTGACAAACGAACCCTCCTGTGTATGACCCTTGGCATTGGCAAACGAACCCTCCTGTGTATGACCCTTGGCATTGGCAAACGAACCCTCCTGTGTATGACCCTTGGCATTGGCAAACGAACCCTCCTGTGTATGACCCTTGGCATTGGCAAACGAACCCTCCTGTGTATGACCCTTGGCATTGGCAAACGAACCCTCCTGTGTATGACCCCTGGCATTGGCAAACAAACTCTGCTCTTGGTTCTGCCTTAACGTTGGCGAGGTCAGTCTATGTGGCACCCTAAGCACACATCAGATTTCCTCTGCTATAACTAAGGTCCTAGGGAGAACGTATACTCTGGTCTGTACCCCTGTCTGGTGTTTCCCTTTGTTTATCTATTACCTGGTTAATTGTCTATCTAGTTTTGCCGACCATTCAAGGATCGGAAGGGTAGAGAGCGATCCACATAAAGGGATCACTATCTTGGTAGTCAGAAGGATTCGTGACAATACCCTATTCTGTACCTCTGTCTGGTGTTACCTCTTGTCTATCTATTGTCTGGTTAATTATCTTTCTAGTTTTGCCGACCATTCAAGGATCGGAAGGGTAGAGAGCGGTCTGCGTAAAGGGACCACTATTTTGGTAATCAGAGGGATCCGTGACACTGGGGTATTGTCCTCTCCTAGGTTCTATACAGGCTCGCGATTCCCAGAAATTGAGAAATTGCTCCTTGTGCAGATGCTGCAGCATTGCTAATGTCGAGTTCCACCTGGTGGGCATGTCACAGATCAGACGGTTTGTGGGAAGGTGGAGTTCTCTTTGAATTTCTGCCAGGCGAACGCTTGCTGGGAATGACCATCTGAAGTGGCTGCAGACTTTTCTGGCCTGGATGAGAAGCTCTGGCAGCCCTGGGTACTTGGTTAGGAAACTCTGTACCACTAGATTTAGGACGTGTGCTAGGCATGGTACATGCGTCAATTTACCCTTGCGTAGGGCGGAGAGAAGGTTGCTGCCATTATCGCAGATGATCATTCCCAGCTCAAGCTGGTGTGGTGTTAACCATCTCTGCACCTGCCCCTGCAGAGCTGACAGAATTTCTGGCCCGGTGTGGCTCCTGTCCACTAAACAAACCAGCTCAAGCACAGTATGGCATCTTTTTGCTTGAGCCATTGCGTAGACCCTGTCTGGCGTCGGTTTAACTGCCACTTCGCCAGAGACAGAGAAGGAGGAGGAGGAGAAAGAGGGAGAGGTGGTGGAGCAGACAGACCTCATACAAGCAGCTTTCTGGAGGCGTGGTGGATGAACAAGCTCCAGCACAGAGCCCCGTCTTGGATCCCTCCCAGCTGCAATCAGAGTTACCCAGTGTGCCGTGAAGGAAATGTAACGACCCTGTCCATGCTTGCTGGACCACGTGTCTAAAGTCACATGCACCTTGTTGCTGACTGCCTTTCCCAATGACTGGATAACATTGTCTTCCACGTGCTGGTATAGTGCTGGAATGGCCTTGCGTGAAAAGTAATGGCGTTTTGGAACCTGCCACTGTGGTACAGCACATTCAGCAAATTCACGGAAGGGAGCAGAGTCCACCAGCTAGAAAGGCAGCAGCTGCAATGCGAGTAATTTTGCTAAATTGGAATTTAGACGCTGTGCTTGGGGATGGTTGGGACTATATTTTTTCTTTCGCTGCAGCAGCTGCGGCAACGTAATCTGACTGCGTAAATCTTCAGCTGCTGGGATGATGTCACATTGTGAGGAAGGACCTGGTACATCCATTACTGTAGCATCATCCCTGTCGGTGGAGGTTGTAGGCAATGACATGGCAGGACATACAGTGTGGGTAGAGACAGATGAGGAGGTGGAGGACCTACGCAAAGTTTTGCGCCAATGGGATGTGTGGCACTTGTTCATATGTCGCCTCAAGCACGTGGTACCCAAGTGTCCGGTGTTTATCCCACGCTTCAGCCTCCTCTGACATAGATTACAAATAGCAACGGTGGGGTCTGCTGCACAGTTCTTAAAGAACTCCCAGAGAGCAGAGTTCCTGCATGTGTTCTTTGAGACAACAGCGCTCTACACTGGAGCAGCTCTGATATGTGATGCCTTGTACTGGCTAGTGCTACAGTTGGTCACAGAGGATGTTGTGCCTCGTGTTTGCTGTGCCTCCTTCTCCCCCTCTTCCTCACTTAATTCCTCTATTTGATCAGGCACTCAGGTGGAGTCAGTGACCTCATCATCATTGTCATCATCACCCCCTATCTCCTCGTCACTGGAGCCAACTTGGCAGTATGCTGCAGCTGGGGCAACATGAGTGCCAGTTATTTGTGTGTCATCACTGGCACCCCCTTCCTCTAGGTTGATTATACTCTCTTCCTCAACCTCAGAGATTGAGTCAGAGCACTGTACTTGCTGCGCATCCTCAAGCAGCATGTCACTCTCATTGCAGTCAAATGAGACTCCTCCGTGTGTGATAGCGAGGCTACGGCAGGAGTAGCTGTGGACATGGAGGCTGCATTAGATGCTTTGGCAGCTGAGGTGGACTGTAAAGCACTAGAAGCCTGGCTGGTAGAGGACTCAGAGGATGAGGATGGCCTGGTTAGCCAATCCACCAAGTCCTCTGTATGTTGCTGCTGCTTAAGACGGCCAGCACCAGTTAGATAGGACAAGCGTGCCCCTTCAGAGGATGCACCACGTCCACCACGACCAGAGGCACAGCCTCCCGACACAGGGGCTGCTTGCCCTCTTATCTATGTCTGGGAGCGTCTGCCTGTCCTTTTTGTTCTTTCAGACATGGTGAATGATATTGATTAATATATACAGAACTCTGATTCAACTCTGGTATAAAGATTAAAGATTTACAGAACTCTGGTATAACTCAGTGAGACACCCTGATAGCTGGCAGCCAGGGACAAGACAAAGATTACAAGTCTCAGACACCTCCTATAAATCAGTGAGACCCCTTGATGGGTGGCAGTGAAACCGCCTATAAATCAGTGAGACCCCTTGATGGGTGGCAGCCAGTGAGAACACACGGATTATAACAATTCCCAAATGTTTTGTAGAAATTAGTGAGCCCCAAAATACTGCGTGGTACTGGCTGTGTGACAAGACACAGAAGATCACCTCAATTCACAAATGTTTTCAAGAAATTTGTAAACCCCAAAAAAACTTGCTGGCACAGTGACAAGACACAGAAGATCACCTCAATTCACAAATGTTTTCAAGAAATTTGTAAACCCCAAAAAAACTTGCTGGCACAGTGACAAGACACACATTACCTAAATTCCCTGATATTTGGTAGAAATGAGACTCCCCCAGACCCCCCAGTAGTGTGACAGACCGGCAGTAACAACACACAACTATCTCCTCTGAACTCTCCTCTCAAAATGCGTGCTGTAGCTATGCGTGGAAACGTTATATAGTGTGCTGCGGGACTTAGCTCTGTGAGCCCATGATTGGGCAAAATTTGCCCAATCAGGACTCTGAGCCGTGATTGGCATACTGTTGAACCTGTCTTGCACCAGACCTGTGGTCAGGTGCAAGGCTGTAGCCAATTACGAGCTTCAGGCCAGAGGGAAAATGCATTGTGGTCCATTGTGATCGAACATGCGGCGAACACCCGGAAATGTTCAGAGTTCGTGATCTAATCGAACAGGCTAAGTTCGGGTCGAACTCCGAACTGCCCGAATCGAACAGCTCATCCCTAGTTAAAATGTGGACGCTAGGGAGGAAAAACTGCGCCAGCAGTTTTCCTCCTTGAACCCGCGTTTTAACGCTGGATTACAATGCAGGCGCAAAAAATGCTGCCTGCATTGTTACCGTGCGTCAAAATCCTGGATGCTCATGGCAGCGCTGAGTGCAGCAGCGAGCATCCACTCTATGGAGTCCATAGGACTCCATTGAGTTCCCTCCTGCCGGTCACATGACCAGCCGGATCTCGCCTCGCGAGATCCGGCCGGTCGGCGAAGTGATACACAGGGAGAGACTGGGGGGGACTTTTCCCCCCAGTCTTTCCCTGCTCCCGCCGGATGGAGGAGGTGATTGGAGCCACAGTCCTCGCTGCGGGACAGGAGGTAAGTATTAGGTGCATTTTTTTTATTTTTTAGGCTGATGTTAAAGGATTCTGCAAAATCCGTTAACACCAAGTCCTGGCTGTGATTAACTTTCTGCTAACCACAGCCAGACCCTAATCAGCACTAGGACTTTGTACTCCAGTGCTGATTAACACTTTGCGCTCCCCATGTTAAGTATAGGGAGCACAAAGTACAGTAACCTCGCGCTGAAAAGTGCAAGGTACCAAACGCAAACGGTTACTTAGCCCGATGTTTGCATTTGGATTGTAATATGCGGTAAATATCGCAGCAAACGTTAATGCTCACACAAGTGAGCGCTAACGTTTGCATGTAGCTCATAATTTAGCCCATAGACTGGCTCAGTACAAATTTACTTGAAAATTATCTTTTTCATAATCTTCATAAACTATCAAATCCGATTCAAACAATGACTTGTTGGCAATACAAATTTGCTATGGAAAAAGAAAAGTAAAGTATCTTACCATTTAGCATTTTACAACTCGTCTTTAATAGCTTACATACATGTAACGGGTTTTTGCGTAGTCCCACAAATACCCCTGTGGTCCTTTACCTCAGTTACCTTCAAGTGCTCTGCAAGCCGATCCTGAGCCTCCGCTACCTGGGAGTTTGGGTACATGACTGCGGCAGTGCCTCCACCCAACTGGACATCCAGGCTTTGGGTGTGAGATCCAGTTGGGAACATATTTAAACAAGCAAAAAATCAACACAGAGCTGTCTTTTATAGAACTTTGTATTGCACAGCAAAACTCTATGCAAAAATAAACGTAACGGTCTAAATAAACAAAATGCAGTGGAATAAGTAAATAACGCTAAAGTCAGTATGAGTTTACCCATAAACAATACTGCGGCCCACCCTAGTCTTTTCCCTAATGGTACCATAGGTAGGTGGTGCACATTGTTGGGGCCCAGAATAATTGTAATCCACTTTCTTAGTAATATGCTGGGATGTTCCAGGGATCAGAGAAGTCATAGACTGCTGCTTTAGTAACCAGTGTCAGAATGCCTTGTTGTAAAAACCAATTGGAGAGGTCTCAGCTTACCACTCCACAGTCTGCAATCAGATTTTGTCCAGGAAGGGGAGAAGCTGCTCCACTGGGATTCCTTCTTTCTGCAGAACAATCACTGCCAGGAACAGTTCTGTGCTTTGAACTGGATACAGAGTCGGCTGGGAGCCTTTATGCAGGATGCTTCAGCACTGGACACAATACCACAAATCTCAGCCACCATCATCTTCCAGCTTCCTCTCTCTTGCTTCCTCTCTTGCAGCCCTGCCTCCACACACAAAACCATAGAGCCACACAGTCTTGAATCTCAGAGCAAACAGAAGGTCGCCATCTGCTGGTTACTACATAGAAACTGAAAGGTAGTAGAATTACTGTACTCCAGGGGTTACATGTTCCCCTTTGAAAATAACTTGCCTTCCACTGGCAAGTCCTGGACAGGAAGCGATCAAAAACCAAACCGTATAAAACATTTATAAAAGCCTATAATAACAGTGCTAGCTAATACAATGACATCCTAGCTGGCCAACTATGCTAAAACAGAGAATGATTTTCATTTACGATTTCAGCTAGCGCATGGAGAAAGGAGGTCATTTTACATGATGCCTGTGTCACTGGAGCATAGCTAGGTTCTCCTATATGATCATAAACCAAGGCTGTAGGAGGCTGCCGTACCCTGGTGCTGTGTCTTGGAAGTCGCTGGGGAAGAGCACTTTCTGACCGTGCCTGGGAAGCTTCGGCTCCTGCCCTGTAGTTGGGGAGGTCACCAGTGGCTTGAGGCCCTGGCTCTCCCATAGATCGAGAGTCTCTGACGGTGGTCCCAGGCACAAAGCACGGGCCTTCTGGGTTCAAAGAAGGAGGACTGTTTGACATAAGAGGGGTTTTAACTCTCTGAGGTGCCACAGGGGTAGGAGACAAATTCTGTGTTCTCTCAGTATGGGGAGACCACCACTGATCATCAGCTGTGGGAGTCTCTGAGGTCTCCTCTGTCTCATTTTCAGGCCTCACTGCTGTGCTTTCCTCCAATTCACTACTACGCTCTTCCTCATCATCTGTATAGGCTACCGGTAGTAGATGGTTCCTATGCCAAGCCTTTATCCGTCCTTCAGGCCCTTTTATGTTGTACACTGGTAGTCCTTCTAGCTTAGACACAACTTCGAACAGGGTATCCTTCCATCTGTCTGCTAATTTGTGTTTTCCAAGCAACCCTAGATTCCGCAGTAGAACCTTATCGCCTGCTTGGATTTCTCGATACTTGACTTTGGTATCGTATCTTCTCTTGTTCCGCTCCTCCATTCTTGTCGTAGCTTGAGTAGCCAACTCATAGGGCCTGTGGAGGTTTTGCTTGAGGGTCCTCACATAATGGGAGTGTGAGCTTGAAGTTGTCCCATCAGGGGACACCCCCATCCGGACATCTATTGGTAGTCTAGCTTCCCTTCCAAACATCAGGAAGTAGGGTGAAAATCCTGTAGACTCATTTCTTGTGCAATTATATGCGTGGACCATGGTTTCCACGTGCTTACTCCAAGACCGCTTCTCCACTGTTTTCAGAGTACCAAGCATATCTAGGAGGGTCCTATTAAAACGCTCAGGCTGAGCATCACCCCCTGGGTGGTAGGGTGTTGTTCTGGACTTCTGAACCTGCAACATATCCAGCAGCTCTTTGATCAACTTGCTCTCAAAGTCTCTACCTTGATCAGAATGTATTCGATTGGGTAGACCGTAGTGCATGAAATACTTCTGCCACAGGACTTTAGTAGGAAAGACCTGAGCGTATCTGGTAAAATGATCTGTACCACTAGAACATTCCCGATTCCAGTAGTATCATTCTCAATACATAGATAGTCCATGCATACAAGATCCAGGGGCCCTGTGCTTTTAAGGTGGCCCATAGGGGCAGCTCTCACAGGTAGGGTCTTTCTCTGAATACACCTTCTGCAGGTTTTCACATAATGTTCAACACATTCCCTCATTCGAGGCCAATAGAACCGGTCTTGTATCAGTCCGTAGGTTTTGTCAACTCCAAGATGACCATGTTGATCATGGAGAGCTCTCATGACTATTCCCCGGTATCTATGAGGTAGTACCAGTTGCTTTCGACCTGGGTGGTCGTGGTATTTCAAAATTCTGTAAAGGATCCCATCTTCCAGATGTAGTTTACTCCACTCTCTCCGGTACACGTCTCTTTGTCCTATTGGAAGGGAGCTCAGCAATTTAGGATTCCTAACTCTCATCGCCTTGAGGACTGTCCCTATATACCAATCCTGTGATTGGGCTTTCTTTTTTTCTTCATTGGTTATTTGAGACCAATGTTGAAGGATGACTGGCGCACAAAATATCTCTGGTACTGCTTCTGAGGAGTAACTGATGGAATCTATTCCTCTAAGGTCAGAGAACTCCTCCTGTTTCTTGGCCACTACATAGGTGTGCAAAAAGCCCCTACCCTGGCCCAGAAATTTCTTCCCATTCTTCCTTTTCTTCATGAGGAAGCAGTCCAGGTCTGCGAGACAGAGCATCTGCACTGACATTCTTGGGGCCTGGCTTGTATTTAAGGCTGAAATTATAGCTCGACAACGCTGCCAGCCACCTGTGTCCTGTGGCATCTAGCTTAGCCGTAGTTTGAATATATGTAAGTGGATTATTATCTGTCCTTACTTCAAATGTTGTACCATATAAATAGTCATGCAATTTGTCTACAATTGCCCACTTAAGAGCCAAGAATTCTAGCTTGTGGACTGGATAGTTTTTCTCTGCACCAGTTAGACTTCTGCTTATGTATGCCACGGGTCTTAACCCTTCTGGTAGCTTTGATGTAATACACCCCCTAGGGCCTCCATACTGGCATCGACATGGAGCACATACTGCTTCTCGGGGTCTGCATACGCCAAGACTGGGGCTTCTGTAAGTCTTTCTTTCAAGGTTAAAAAGGCTTCTTCACATCCTGAAGTCCATTTGTTTCCGAAGGAGTCTTTAGGACTGGGTACCTTAGCACCTTCTATATCAGAGGTAACCTTTAACAAATTATGTAACTCTCAAGCAATCTTCGAGTAGTCCTTCACGAACCTTCGGTAATAACCACAGAACCCTAGGAATGAACGTAGCTCACTGATGTTATCTGGCCAAGGCCAATTCACCACTGCTTCAATTTTGTCCGGGTCTGTTGCTACTCCTTCTGCAGAAACGATATGACCTATATATGTAACAGAGTCCCGTGCAAATCGACATTTGTCTAATGATAATTTCAGACCCTCTGCTTGGAGTCGATCCAGCACTTTCAGTAATCGCTGTTCGTGTTCTTCCGGGGTCCTTCCAAACACTATGAGATCATCCAGATACACTAGGCACTCCTTGGGATTCATATCCCCCACAGTCTTTTCCATTAGCCTTTGGAATGTGGCAGGAGCTCCTGTGATTCCTTGAGGCATCCTAGTAAACTCATAGAACCCCAAAGGGCAGATGAAAGCAGTTTTTTTCCTGATCCTCCTCATTCAGCGGAACTTGACAATACCCAGATCTCAAGTCAAGAACACTAAACGACTGGCTTCCAGAAAGGGCATTTAACAGATCTTCTATCCATGGTAGTGTGTACTGCTCTGGCACTGTTCTCTTATTCAGAGTGCGATAGTCTATGCAGAGCCGAACTGTGCCATTCTTTTTCCTAACTATCACTATGGGTGAGGCATATGGGCTTCTGGACTCTTTAATAATACCAGATTCTTCCATCCGTTGTAATATATCACGGACATCCTCCACATCTCGCGGGGTATTCTCTTTGATCTCTCCCTGAAAGGAGTTGAGTTAGAAAGTCTAATAGCATGTGTGGCACTTCTTGCGCATCCCACATCCAATTCTTCCCTGGAGAAGACTTCCTCTCTTGTAATTAGTTTGGATCGGAGTCTATCTTTCCATTCTTGTGGTAAAGGAGAATCTTCCAGATCAAAATCTATACATCCTTCAAGGTTACTCCCCAGTTCTGCTTTCATGGACATTACTGAAGATACCTGCTCTATCAAGTGAATTACGCCAATCTTCTGGTGACGATCAATTCTGACCTCAGTAGGTGTGAAATTCTTTATCATTATTGGGAAATCTTTACACCAGTGATTCCGCCAATCTTTCACTTCAGGTATGAGGGTCCATCCATTTTTCGTATCCTCCTCAGTCAAGGACTCAACTAGGTATTGCCTGGTTCCTCCTGATATTTTATGATGCATAGAAGCTATGGCTCGTAGAGTCTTGGTTTCTCCAGGCTTCAGAAATACAGACTCTTTTCCTGAGTAATAGCATGACCCAGGTTTAGCTTGTAGGGCTAGTCGACGACACTCCTTTCCTAAAACAGGGCTGACCTCCATTAGTTGTGCTAGAGATACATCTCCCACTTCAGAAAGATAGGTCCTGAACATGTCCTGCACAATTCTTGCATTGGTACCCAGAATAATTGGAGCACATGGTTTTCTTTCCACTGGGCATATAAGAGCTTCCAATTCCATTAGGACAGATCATTCCTGTGTTTAATTGTGGGATGGTTATAGTAACCCTTATGCATCCCTGTACAGATTGGGCCTGAGATCCCACTCTCCACAACTGCAACTCTCCAGCAGGCTCCAGTGGAATATGGCTTAAATGATGATCATAGAAGTCTCTATAAATGATGGTGACCTGAGATCCAGTATCTAGCAAGGCAGATGCATAAATGCCCTCTATTTGCAGGTGTATGATTGATTTGGGCCCGATCTTGGCTCCCACAGATATATGATCTTTCTTACTTTTCTTAGAAACACTGGAAGCGGAGGCCTTCTCTAGTCCAATAGCTAGCACTTTGACATCTGTCTCTGATGAATTGGTGGGACACTCCCGCTTGAAGTGCCCTAATTTTCCACATTTAAAACAGCTTCCTTGGGGGGACGAATCCTCCGGTAACAATCTTCTCATTGTTCCCCTGTGGAGTTGTCTACGAGGAGAAGAATCTGTCCTTTTTGCCGCTGGCTTGGACAATAATTCTAGTTCAGCTATCTTCTTTTTAAGAATTGCCAGATCCATATCCTCTTTCTCTGCTGCTTTAAATGTATTCCCTTTGCGTAAAGGAGATGAGGACATTTGATCCTCCAATCTTTTTGCTTTGTTGATCAGTGTGGAATAGGACAAAACTTGATCATCCAGCTTAACTCTTAACATAATCATTACTGGGTCATTGCTAAGGCCTCCCCTCTGAATTTGCTTGGATAGTCGTGTATCCAACTCAGATGCCGTGATTGCTCCTTTTTGAAATAGTTTTCCTAGTAGCAGTTGTAATCGATTAATATAGTCAGAAGAGTTTTCATGCTCCTTCTGCTTAGTGGCTAGGAACTTGACTAACAGATCATCAGAGTCCTCCGATTTTTCATAAGCATCTTGCAAAGCTTGAATGTAATCCTGTGCGGTAGTTTGTGCATTCACTCCCTTGTAAAACCTTATTATTTCTGTAGCTGGGGATCGGAGACTCTCCATTAACCGTTGTTTCTTTATAATATCAGTACAAGACCATTCTTCCAGTAATTGTAAAGCATTATCCTTCCAGGTTTCAAAGGTTTCTTCTCCTACAGGCACAGGCTGGATACCAGAAAACACCTTCAGCTTGCGGTAGCTGTGCATGTGTGTAGCCGTTACTATGGCCTCTGAGAGTTTTTGTAGTATTTCGGCCATGTTACTTTCCCCTGAATTTGGGGTACTCAAGAAGGGGCTGTCTGGCTGTGGCAATATTGGAGATGACACCACTACAAGACCTGTGGTCTTAGGGTTGATTTCCCCTTGCTCCTTGGAAAATTGTACAGTCTGTTTTGGAATGGCTCCAACTTCGAATGGTGTAACCGGTAATCTCCAGGTAGTTTCTCTAACATAGGGGTCCGAGGCTGGGAATGGCTTGATACATCAAAATCCCTCATGTTTATACTGAGGGGTTGCTGTGGAGTATGCCCCTCCTCTTTGTCCAAAAGAGCGTACACCAAGGGGCATCCTTCGGGTGCTGCTCCAAGAAGGTGTATGCTTGGGGCCTTCTGGCGGCCTCTCAAATCTGTATGGGCATATGCATATATTAACATATAAGTTTGACCATTTAAATCCTGCAAGATATTCCTGATGGTAACAATCTCTATTCCCAGTAAAATCTCCAAACACTTGGTGACATGCTTCAGCTCGCTGTAGGGAGGTACTTGACATATCATCACTGCATGGTGTAACGGTATCTTCTGTTGCTGGCCCATTCTGTCGCAAATAAGAACGTGGGCCGTGGGATTAATATATCCTTGTTGGTTGTACCCCAATTCATCTCAGCAGTGCCTCCATTTGTAACGGGTTTTTGCGTAGTCCCACAAATACCCCTGTGGTCCTTTACCTCAGTTACCTCAAGCGCTCTGCAAGCCGATCCTGAGCCTCCGCTACCTGGGAGTTGGGGTACATGACTGCGGCAGTGCCTCCACCCAACTGGACATCCAGGCTTTGGTGTGAGATCCAGTTGGGAACATATTTAAACAAGCAATAAATCAACACAGAGCTGTCTTTTATATAGAACTTTGTATTGCACAGCAAAACTCTATGCAAAAATAAATGTAACGGTCTAAATAAACATAATGCAGTGGAATAAGTAAATAACGCAAGAGTCAGTATGAGTTTACCCACAAACAATACTGCGGCCCACCCTAGTCTTTTCCCTAATGGTACCATAGGTAGGTGGTGCACATTGTTGGGGCCCAGAATAATTGTAATCCATTTCTTATGTAATATTGCCACAGCCAGACAGCCCTTCTTGAGTACCCCAAATTCAGGGGAAAGCAACATGGCCGAAATACTACAAAAACTCTCAGAGGCCATAGTAACAGCTACACACAGCTTCGCAAGCTACCGCAAGCAACATGCTGGATGTTCAGGGATCAGAGAAGTCATAGCTGCTGATTTAGTAACCATGTCAGAATGCCTTGTTGTAAAACCAATTGGAGAGGTCTCAGCTTACCTACTCCACAGTCTGCAATCAGATTTTGTCCAGGAAGGGGAGAAGCTGCTCCACTGGGATTCCTTCTTTCTGCAGAACAATCACTGCCAGGAACAGTTCTGTGCTTTGATCTGGATACAGAGTCTGCTGGGAGCCTTTATGCAGGATGTTTCAGCACTGGACACAATACCACAAATCTCAGCCACCATCATCTTCCAGCTTCCTCTCTCTTGCTTCCTCTCTTGCAGCCCTGCCTCCACACACAAAACCATAGAGCCACACAGTCTTGAATCTCAGAGCAAACAGAAGGTTGCCATCTGCTGGTTACTACATAGAAACTGCAAGGTAGTAGAATTACTGTACTCCAGGGATTACATACATAATCACCATAAATATCTACAGTAGATATTACATACCACAGTGAAATGTGCATACCATCTATAAACAGCAACCTTTATCACTAAACCAAATTTTGTAACTATATCACTTTTTTGACAGAGACTATAGGAGTTATTCACAAACCACCAAAAATACACCCTGCTATTCCATTTCGTTCGAAACTACGGTGAATTCACTATCCACCATAGATTCACCGTATTGAGACAAAGATGGAGTCGCAGAAGCCTCACGAAAAAGTTTGTGAACGGCGCTGAAGAGTGGCGAACTATCCTTGGCAAAATCCAAACTGAATAAAAAAAAAAACGGAACTCCCCTATTCTCCTAATAGATTTTTAAACCAATAAAAATGCATTAAAATGTGTCTAAATAATAAAAAGGTCCTTTAAAAGATAATAAAAAGGTCTGTTACAGAATATAAAAAAGTGCCTTATAAAAAAATTGGAATACAAAGATTTTGTCTAAAAGAATAAAAAAAATAAAAAATACGAAAAGGTGTTCCAAAACATTAAAAAATAAAAAAGCTTTTTGCTGATAATGAAAAGAATAAACTTTAAAAAAAAATTAACAATGATTACTATTTACATTGAAACCTTTGGTATTCGCCTTTTTAAACCTGTTGAACAGAAACAGAAAATCATTTTGTCAACATTTCGGTGTAGTTCAGCGTTCTGTGAATAGACAAACGATTACTTCTCTGTAGGACAATTTCACTGCCCACGAAGATTGCCGAACTTCACCGTATTTCGTGTCAATTCATCTGTATTTGGCAAATTCACCGTTTGGTGCAATTCGGTGACCAATTTGGAGCTTAGTAAATATCCCCTTATGTTTTGTCCATTTCTTACTTCAGGATGTGCTTTATTTTTATAATAAGTACAAGCAGCAGGTTGTTTACGTTGTGCTGTATCTCTATTTCTTACCCAGCAACAGGAACGTGGAGACCAACTCGTAGCAATGGTTCAAGATTAAAGATTGCTGCTGGGATCCTTAAAGTGTATTTCTTTACATCTAATTGCTTTCAAGGAGTTGAGCATTGGTTCCCTACCGCGGTCCTCAAGTGCCCCCAAACAGGTCAGGTTTTCAAGATAGATGAAGCAGAACACAGGTGATATGATTTGCTGCTCAGCGATTGCAGGATTCAGTTTGCATTTCCCCCAATGTAATCCTTAAAACCTGGCCCATTGGGGGTACTTGAGGACCACTGGTGTAGAGGATCATTTGTGGGTTTTATGCCATGTTTAACAGAAGCACTGTGTGATTGTCCATAGGTTTTATTTTAGACTAGCTTTTGCCCGCGGCTTCGCTCACGTGGATTTTATGATTTGCTAAAATTGTTTAAAAGAAACATGAGGGATTTTTGGTAGAACCCCCCTTTCCTCCCCACTTGGGATTTTTGGAAAATTGTAAAACACGTGTTTTTTTATTTTTCAAGAAGAATGTAAGTGCAAATTTCACACCTGTAACATATTTGGTTTTTGAAATATAGGTATACTGATAAAAGTATTCACATCCCTTTCCCCCACCCCCCTTAACTGGATTTTCGAAAACTGGTACAACATGTTTTTTTTTTTTGCATGAAGATTGTAAATATTGAATTTCATACCTGTAAACCTGTAACATCATTGGTTTTTGAAATATAGGTATAGTGATAAAGATATTCATCCCCCTTTTTGCCCCCCCACTGGATTTTTGGAAAATGGTAAAATGTGTTGTTTTATTTTCAAGACGAATCTAAATACCAATTTTCACATCTGTAACATCTTCTGTTTTTGAGATATAGGTATCCTGTTGAAAAGTATTCACCCCCCTTTTTTTCACCCACCACGTGGGATTCTTGGAAAATGGTAAAACATGTGTTTTTTTATTTTTCAAGAAGATTGTAAGTGCCAAATTTCACACCTGTAACATCTTTGGTTTTTTGGAAATATAGGTATACTGATAAAAGTATTCAACCCCCCCTTTTTTTCCCCCTCCCACTGGATTTTTGGAAAATGGTAAAATAGGTGTTTTTTTGTTTCTCAAGACGAATCTAAATAACAATTTTCACGTCTGTAACATCTTCTGTTTTTGAGATGTAGGGATCCTGTTTAAAAGTATTCACCCCCTTTTTTTTACCCCCACTTGGATTTTTGGAGAATGGTAAAACACGTGTTTCTCTATTTTCAAAAGATTGTAATTACCAAACTTCACACCTGTAACATCTTGGTTTTTGAAATATAGATATACTGATAAAAGTATTCACACCCCTTTCCCCCGACCCCCCCCCTTAACTGGATTTTTGGAAAATGGTAAAATGCATGTTTGGTTTATTGCATGAAGATTGTAAATACCAAATTTCCCACCTGTAACAAATCAGTTTTTTGAAATATAGGTATAGTGTTAAAAGTATTCAACCCCCCCCTTTTTGCCCCCACACTGGATTTTTGGAAAATGGTAAAATAGGTGTTTTTAAAATTCTCAAGATGAGTTTAAATACCAATTTTCACGTTTGTAACATCTACTGTTTTTGAGATATAGGTATCCTGTTTAAAAGTATTCAGCCCCCCCTTTTTTTCACCCCCCACTTGGGATTTTTGGAAAATGGTAAAACACCTGTTTTTTTTTCAAGATGATTATAAATACCAAATTTCACGTCTGTAACATCTTTGGTTTTTGAAATATAGGTATTTTGATAAAAGTATTCAGACCCCTTTCCACCGACCCCCCCTTATTTGGATTTGTGGAAAATGGCAAAACACATGATTGGTTTTTATCACAAAGATTGTAAATAGCAAATTTCACACCCGTAACATCTTTGGTTTTTGAAATATAGGTATACAGATAAAAGTATTCCACCCTCCTTTTTGCCCCCCCCCCAAGGAATTTTCAGAACATTGTAAAATACGTGTTGTTTTATTTTTTAAGACAAATCTAAATACCAATTTTCAGGCCTGTACCATCTTCTGTTTTGGAGATACAGGTACCCTGTTTAAAATATTAAAAATATTCAACCCCCTTTTTTTGCCCCCCCACTTGGATTTTTGAAAAACGGTAAAATACGTGTTTTTTTATTTTTCAAGATGAATCTAAATACAGATTTTCACATCTGTAGAATCTTCTGTTTCTGAGCTATAGGTATCCTGTTTAAAATATTCAACCCCCTTTTTTACCCCCTTATGAGTGGATTTTCCAAAAATCCTTCCTTAGTGGGCGCTTACATCATAAAAACAGTGCACCTTCAAGATTTCACGTTCCTAGGTTAAATGGTTTCAGCTGGGCGTTGATCAGTCAGTCAGTCAGTCAGGACTTTCGCGTTTATATATATAGATAGATAAACTGAATGTTGTACTTTGTAACCAAAAGTCAAACAATAATTTAACGTTGTAGTAAAAATTGATTGCATACCACACAAGGCCCATAAACGGAAACTAGCATTGTAACTATAGACTGGAAACTAATTATAAAGCAACCACTTCTCAATCTTTTCCCTGCCTTATAAGTAATTACCTTTTACTTTCAAAAACCTGCTGGCTGGATTTATCTTTCTTGTGGTTAAAACATGGCAATATAACAATATGCACAAAGATGCGGGATTAAACAAAAGAACAGCATTTGAAAAGATTAGGTGAAAATCACATTTGTTTAATGCCGTTTTAATTTCGTATTATAAATCTTCACATTTTCTTGAGTAAACTATTCTGAGTTTTAGAGTAGTATGAAAATAATATACAACAGGTTTGAAGACAGATGGAAAAATGTTTCTATTTACATCTAATCTGTAAAATAAAAAACCGTCTTCAACTTGAAGTTATTGGCTATATAGTGAAAGTATTACACAGTAATGTGCTTACTTACCAAATACTGTTCGAGCTGGTACGGATTCTCTGTTTAACCAGAAAGATACTTGTGACAAAATGACAGTCATTATACATGGGAGGTAGGTTTGAATAACAAAATATCCTATTTTTCTTTTTAAATGAAAATGTGCCGTCATCACAGTATATTCACCTAAGAACAAAATAACAATTTAGTTGATGTTTTCAGTAAAGTAAATGAAACTTACAAAAAATATATATAATAAAAAAGTACAGCACATATATATATATATATATACACACAGTATATAAATAACTATGCACTAAAGTGCCAGTTCAGGGCTGTCAAATTCCAGCCCCCCTGATGTTTCTGAACTGCAGCTCCCATTATTCACTGACCATCTACTGCAAGAATTCTGGGAGTTGTAGGCATCAATATGTGGGTGTCTGTCCATGAGTTTGACAGCCCTGTGCTTGAATAAAACAGTCAATGTTGCAGGATTACACCTGTTTAGATCTAAGGCACTGCAAAGTAAAAAACTAAAAAGGAGCAGGACAATTAATTTACCATCAACAATAAGATTTACTCTACTAATACATTAAACAAAGAAAGCACGACCACCATACATTGAGACCCTCAATTACAGTAAAGGGCACAACCTCTATAATGAAATTTAAAAAGCTTTAGAGTCAGTAGATTAAAAACGACTGTCATATTATAACACACAAGTCTGTAAATTAATATTCCAGTTAGCTATAAAGTGCAAGTCTGTACATTTCAGAATATTCCATTGTTATAAGTAACATGCATGTCAGTAATTTAATATCTCCACAGTTACATTATAACGCACGTGTTCATAAGTTACAATAGAATGAATGTCCGTAATGTACAAGAAAATGCGCATATTAATAAAAGTCAAATGCCAATATTTTTCCTAAGCAGGGACATATTTCAAAATCTGGCTCGGGTCAAATTATTTCATTTGAATCCATCAACATTTCGAAAACAATATCTCCCAAAAGCAGCCGTTATTTTCTTGGTAAAATCGGCCAATGGAATTTAATCAAGCTTTAACTGACAAGAAGAAGCAGTGTGTCTTTGTGCAGTATAATTACTCTATTGTACTCCAGTAGTTGCATTATTTCAGTGACAGTTACAGATGAATGTATGGTGTAGCAAAAAAACTAGGGGATTAATTCTCTAAGCACCAACACAGGGGCAACGCGCCCAGTATTGTAGAGAAGCATGCGAAAAGGCATCAACTTCAAACAGCTAACTCAGGACAACGCTGACACTGTAAAAGCTTTAAAATGTCCAAGCTCTGTGAGTGCCATTCAGTTTAAATCTGCCAGTATGACCAGAGGGATAATGGATGAGAATGAAATAAAGGAAGAGGAGGAGCAAGAAGCTGAGGTTGAAGAGGAGGAACAAGATATACAAGACATCCGACAGACCTAAAAATGGTCCTCACCTATCCCTGCATTAACTCATCACTGCAACACCCCTCCTGTTTCTATTTCCTCACCCATCTAGATTGTAAATTCCCACGGGAATAAGGCCCTCACATCCTCCTGTATCTGTAATTAACGTCAGGACTTTGTAATCCTAACACTAAAAACTCTTTGCGTTCCTCATGTTAAGTATAGACAGCACAAAGTACAGTAAGCTCGCTGTAGAAAACGCTATCACCGATGCGCTAATGGGTTTTTTAACCCATTAACATTTGTGATGTAATATGGGCGGCATGTGTTAGAGTTACTTAACCTAGCGCGAATGCTCACGTATCTGAGCGCTAGCGTTAAGATGGTAATAGGGCCCTTAATCACCAGACCTCCAAGCAACCCACTATGATCAGTTTGCTCTGTTGGAATGTTGTTACAGTTACAAGCATTTACAAAGTAGAGATGTGCAATTTGTTTCGTTCCGAATCGAAATTCGGACAAAATTCCCCATTTTCGTATTTCGGGAGCATTTCCGAAAACAAAATATCGACCATCTGAAAATTTCGGATAGGTCCAAAATTTTGGATTGATTCGGATTATTTCAGCGATTCGGAACATTTTGGGTAGTTCGGATCATTTCGGGTGATTCGGATCAGTTGGTTTTTAATTTCTTAGGAGTTATTTAGTTTTTATTGGTTATTTAAGAATGGGAAGTAGATTACTACGAAAAGAATAAAATTGTCTTTACTTATTTATTCTTTTAGGATTTTTTAGGCATTTTTTTGGGTGAAATTATAGGTTTCCGAACTTTTTTAAAGAAACAAGGCTTTTTAACCCATAGGTTTCAATGCAGCATATGAAACCACACACTGCTGGGAAGCGCCTCTCTGCTGTATAATTAATGCAGCATATGAATCCGCACACTGCTGGGAAGCGCATCGTGGCAGTATAATTAATGCAGCATATGAATCCACACACTGCTGGGAAGCGCCTCTCTGCTGTATAATTAATGCAGCATATGAATCCGCACACTGCTGGGAAGCGCCTCTCTGCTGTATAATTAATGCAGCATATGAATCCGCACACTGCTGGGAAGCGCCTCTCTGCTGTATAATTAATGCAGCATATGAATCCGCACACTGAGGGGGAAGCGCATCTCTGCAGTATAATTAATGCTGCATATGAATCCACACACTGCCGGACAGCACCTCTCTACAGTATAATTGATGCAGCATATGAATCCGCACACTGCCGGGCAGTGCCTCTCTGCAGTATAATTAATGCAGCATATGAATCCGTACACTTCCGGGCAGCACCTTTCTACAGTATAATTAATGCAGCATATGAATCCGCACACTGCCGGGCAGCACCTCTCTGCAGTATAATTAATGCAGCATATGAATCCGCACACTGCCGGGAAGCGTCTTTCTGCAGTATAATTAATGCAGCATATGAATCTGCACAATGACGGGCAGCACCTCTCTGTAATATAATTAATGCAGCATATGAATCCACACACTGCTGAGAATTTCCCAGCAGTGTGTGGATTCAGATGACTGCTGGGAATTTCCCAGCAGTGTGTGGATTCAGATGCTGCATTAATTATAACTCATAAAAATATGAAAATCTAACTGATCAAAAAAAATGAATTGATCCGAATCACTGAATCAATCTGCAGAGAGGTGCTGCCCCGCAGTGTGCGGATTCATATGCTGCATTAATTATACAGCAGAAAGGCGCTTCCCAGTAGTGTGTGGATTCATATGCTGCATTGAACCCTATGGGTTAAAAAGCCTTGTTTCTTTAAAAAAAGTTAGGAAACCTAAAATTTTACCCAAAAAATGCCTAAAAGAATAAATAAGTAAATAAACTTTCATTCTATTGGTAGTAGTCTACTTCCCATTCTTAAATAAGCAATAAAAATGAAATAACTCATAAAGAAGTGAAAAACCAACTGATCCGAAGCACCCGAAATGATCCGAATCGCCAAAATGATCAGATTCACCGAAACGTTCCGAATCACCGATCTGAAACGATCCAAAACGAAACAAAGTACTGTCCGAAATGACCCAAAAGGAAAAAAAACCCCGCAAAAAACCCTGAAACGAAAAAATAAATGCACATCCCTATTATAAAGTGTCAACAAGTTCCGTAGCGCAGTACAATGGGCGAGACAGAATAACAAATATACATACACATTACACTCACAGAGCAGTAAGAGAGAGGATCCTGCTCGAGAGTTCGAGCACAATGGTGAGGGTGAATAGAGTACAAGAAGTGGGGGGGGGGGTGAAAGTGGGCAGTGTGGGAAGATAGAGCAAGAAATGAACAATGGGGGATTATGTGGTGGGCCGATAGACTTCTCCATTCCATCTGAGTATCCCTCTACACCAGTGATGACGAGCCTTTGCACCCTAGATGTTTCTGATTAATATGTCCCATGATGCTCTGCTAGCCCAAAGTGTGACTAAGCATCATGGGACAACTACTTCCAAATATCTGGACTGCCAAAGGTTGCCATCACCTAAGGCTTGTGCGATATGTAATCTGAAGGTTTACGATTTTTTTAATCAACAGCAGATTACATATTGTTTTTTTCTGGTACATTTAGCACAAAAATAGTTCTGCAATACTGCACACAAATATAATGTGCGTGGAGAGATTAAAGCAAAGGCAGGAGGCCAGTTCAAAAGCTTCTGTCAATTAATTCTGTACATAAGCCTTTTCTAGTTGACGTCAATTGCAATATAATGACTGTCAGGTGCAGCATAAACAAATTTAAAACAAATCACAGCAATTAGCTGCTTGTGTATGGTATTTCAATAATTGTGTGTGTATCTATTAAGTGGTTTATCTTGACCGGATTTTGTGCCAAACTGAATATCTTTAAATTCATATAAGGTATTTGATTTGGGGACGTGGCTTGGGCGCCAATGAAGATGGTGGCGTGAGAGAGCAGCTCCTTTGTGACTCCCAGCTCGCCAATTTACCCTGCAGTCCAGCCGCCAGATGGGGAAGAGCAATAAATCCCAGACCTCCCAGAGGCCCAGGGAAGCTCTGGGCAATGCAGGAACCCCTTCACTCCGGCACTACATGCTCGGCCTGGCAGAGGCCCAGACAACGGTCTTCAGGTCCACTCAGACCATGGACTCACCTGATGACTCTCCCCCACTCACCCCCCAGCCTTCGAGCATAGCGCCACTGAGGGGGCTGGAGTGGAGGGCTCTCCTGTGTAACCTGTCTACCAAAGCTGATCTCCAAGCAGGGAATTCAGATCTGTAATATCATGGCAGAATTGCCCCAGGTATGTGCAGATATTCAAGGTCTACACACCAAGGTTGCCCAGTTGGAGGCTGACGGCGATACATCCAAGCTGCAACAACAGAGGTACACGGTGACACCTGACTGACGCTGATATACTGCGAAACATGGAACACATCGCTGACAATCGCGGTCGATGCAACAACTTGCGGCTCTGGGACTTGCCTGAAGATGATAGTATCCCTGATCAGCTCCGACTCATACTTGTCTCTATTTTTAACATGCTCCTGGATCGACTGGTGCCACCACCACAATAGATTTTGTTAGAGCGCACAGGGCACTATGCCTGAAAATCCCTCCTAATAGTCCCCCGCAGGAGGTGATATGCTGTCTGGCTGATTTCCCACTGAAGGAGGTTATCCTATGACATGCTCAGGAGTTGACATATCTCTCATGAAGGGACAGAGTTGCAATTGTTCCCTCATCTGTCTCCAGCCACCCTGGCATACCGCAGGGCCATGAAGCAACTTACCAGCGTTTTACATAGCAATAAGATCAGTGTTACGTTCTCCAAACCAGGCCCCCTGGTGCTGAGAGCTCTTCTCAGCCCTCATGGTTTTCGGGGTTAAACTGTTTTGGCTCTCCGCCCCTGGAGTCTCAGTGTCTGATTAGACCTGTGGTCACATGACCTACACTGCCCTATTTAAATGTCCAACAGTGCAATAGTTCCTTGAACCAGTATAGATCTTCTTTGCTGTGTTCCTGCATTTTGTATTCTAATTTTTATATCCTGGTTCATGACTTCTGGCCTTGTATCCTGATGATTCTTGCTATTAACCCCCTGGTACCGTATATTGACTTCCTGGTTCATGACTTCTAGCTTTGTATCTTGACGTTCCTTGTGATATATCCCTGGTACTGCATATTGGATTTCTGGTTCATGTTTTCTATATTTTGTATCTAGTGCAGCAGCTCATTGTTTTGGTTTATTGAGACCACCACAAGGATCTCTTTCTAGTTCCGATGTTGCTAGTTATTCCTTTCTGTCAAGTCTAGTTTAACCCTGTTATTTCATTGTGTATTTCCCATCCTGTACTCTGTATAGACAGAAGGCCATCCAAGAACCTTACCCCAGTGCAGGGCCTTCCTCTTGTGTGTGTATACTGTGCTGCTTTGTCTGGTTCTGTTGTATCCTGTGTCCAGGGTTCTGCATAATGCAGAAAGACACATACAGTTGTGTTCAAAATTATTCAACCCCCAATGCTGTAAAGTGGTTTAGGGAATTTAGTGTACATTTGTAATTGTATTCAGAATGAAATCCTACAAGGACTTTTTAAAGAACCATATGCAACTAAAATTACATCAATTGGTTTTGTAATACAGTAGTAAATGTTTCTTTTGTGAATTCTTCATTGACACAATTATTCAACCCCTTAAAGACTACCACTCTGAAGAACAGAGGTTCATTCAAGTGTTTTCAATCAGGTATTGAAAACACCTGTGGATGTCACGGAGCAGCAATAAAGCATAATAAGCACCAATTAGGCAGCTTTAAAATGACTGTGATACTCAGCTCCTTCTAGACATTTACTGGTGTGGTTACAAACATGGTGAAGTCAAGAGAATGGTCCAGGAAGACAAGAGAATAGGTGATTACTCTTCACAGGAAGGGCAATGGCTATAAGAAGATTGCAAAGATGTTAAACATACCAAGAGAGACCATAGGAAGCATCATTCGCAAATTCAAGGCAAAGGGCACTGTTGAAACGCTACCTGGTCGTGGCAGAAAGAAGATGCTGACTTCGACTGCTGTGCGCTACCTGAAGCATAGAGTGGAGAAAAGTCCTCGTGTGACTGCTGAAGAACTGAGAAAAGATTTGTCAGATGTGGGTACTGAAGTTTCAGCTCAGACAATACGGCGCACACTGCGTAATGAAGGCCTCCATGCCAGAACTCCCAGGCGCACCCCCTTGCTGTCTCCAAAGAATAAGAAGAGTCAACTGCAGTATGCCAAAAGTCATGTGGACAAACCACAGAAGTTTTGGGATAGTGTTCTGTGGACTGATGAAACAAAATTAGAACTGTTTGGGACCATGGATCAACGCTATGTTTGGAGGAGGAAGAACAAGGCCTATGAAGAAAAGAACACCTTGCCTACTGTGAAGCATGGCGGGGGGGTCAATCATGCTTTGGGGCTGTTTTGCTTCTGCAGATACAGGGAAGCTTCAGCGTGTGCAAAGTACCATGAATTCTCTTCAGTACCAGGAGATATTGGATGACAATGTGATGCAGTCCGTCACAAACCTGAGGCTTGGGAGACGTTGGACCTTTCAACAGGACAATGATCCCAAGCATACCTCCAAGTCCACTAGAGCATGGTTGCAGATTAAAGGCTGGAACATTTTGGAGTGGCCATCGCAGTCACCTGACTTAAATCCGATTGAGAACCTCTGGTGGGACTTAAAGAAAGCAGTTGCAGTGCGCAAGCCTAAGAATGTGACTGAACTGGAGGCTTTTGCCCATGACGAATGGGCGAAGATACCCGTAGATCGCTGCAAGACACTTGTGTCAAGCTATGCTTCACGTTTAAAAGCTATTATAACTGTAAAAGGATGTTGTACTAAGTACTAAGATTGAATGTCACTTGGGGGTTGAATAAAACTGATAATGATGTGAGCACAGAAAAGACATTTGTGGTTATTTCATTATAAAATGTTATGTTATATTTGTCTGACCTACACGTGCCTCTTTGATTTAATTGTAAGCAAGATGACTGAATGATCAAAATCAATGTCAAACTGGCCAAAACACTCAATTTCAGTGGGAGTTGAATAATTTTGAACACAACTGTACCTGCCTAAAGGGCTAAATAAAACACACAGCACAAAGGACCCCCCTTTGGCTCCTGAGGGGGGCAACCGTAACAATCAGATACCGTTGACAAATTCCAGTTGGGCTTATGGTCATGACTTTGCACAGCCCGTACCTACTCCACATGCCTGAGGACCTGCCATAGTTATTAGAGGATATGCAGTTGCCACCATTGTAAATGACATGGCCTGACCCGCTGTTACTCTACGCAGGAGGCTCCAGTGGCTCCCGACCAAACCTGCTGCCCCTGCATTACCCTAGGAGTGGCACACAAGCAGGAAGGAAGCGTGGTGCTGGGATCTGATGCTCTGTCCCTGGAGTGCTGGCCGACTGACTGTTTTTTCTTCAACACATTTCCTGGCACCTTACTGCCGTTGCTGTTTTGCTCCCAGAGGGGGAATGCAGCCATTTGATCCCTGTAACCTGACAGGGTGGACCGCAGACCTCGAAGTTGCCTTTGGATTCTCTGCCGACTTTCTCACCAGTGGCTCCGTATGCTCCGTGGGTCTAGACTATGCTCTCAACCCTCAGTGGGATGTGGACAATACCATGGGCCCTGGAAGGCTCGGGCTCCCCTACTGTGACGCTCTGGCATGCCTGCTTTTCTCTTATGCACTCGCAATGGTGCTACCCTGTTTCTGTCCATCTACACTTGAGACCTGGAGGGTGCGGTCCATTTTGTTACTCTCTGTTCCTGAGACTTGTTACTCTGCGCTGTGTGACCATTTTATATTGCTCTGGACTCTCTTGCTGTTTTTATTTGTGCAACATTCTGTCGGTGCCCAGGCTGTGTACCCCACCGAGTGACTTTTGAGTGGGTGACCACCTCAGCTATCCTTTGGGGCCTCGAGATGTTGTTAACTTCCTGCTGCTTCTCACCTCTTTCTTTTGTTGTTGCTCTGTGTATAGTTTTGGTTTACTTTTTTGTCTCTGGTTCTGGTCCATCACCCTACTGGTATTTCCTGGATCTGATCAAATTCCTGCCATACAGCTCTCTGTTTCTGGGAGAATGCCTTCTTACACCCTCAAGGGTCTGGCTTTGTGCCAGGCAGATCTCAGGGTCCTCACGTTAAACGCTAGAGGCCTTAACGTGCCCGAAAAGAGATCCTTTGCCAAAGGAGACTTCTGGAAACAGGGGGCATCTATCATATTGTTGCAGGAGAAACATTCAGAGAAAAACATTAGGTCCATAGGCAAAAGCGAGAAACATTCAGTGCGTAGCTCATCCAGTGTCGAGGAGCGGCAAAAACTGAGGGACAGGCTTCACGCAGCAGAACAGGCCATGATGCCGAGGCGCAGTAAACTCACAGCCGAGAGACAGATCGCCCCCTGCAGCCCATGGAGTTCATCTCCGCCAGCTCAGATTTCAGTCGGTCGCGATGCCGGAGGGTGCAGCCACACCATCTTGATCAGTAAAGGAGGGGGATCTACTTCTGTAGACCTCCGATAGGGGTCCACCACCTCCCGGGGTCCCTGAAATGCCAGCCCGCCTCTTGCACTTGTAGTCGCTCCAGCACCTCCGGCGTTTCGCCACTCTCTTGCACAGCTCCTCAGAACGATTGCGGTAGGGGAGCAGACCGCGACGTCACCCGATCTCGGGCCAGTCACCGACTCACCCACTCCCAGGGTCTTAACATCTGGCGCTAGACATCCCTAGTAAGCGGGCCAGCTGCATCCTCCCCATTCAAAATCTGCAAACAGGCGTCAAGGCCAGAAGCCATAACACGCTAACCTCTTATTGGGGGGGGCTTCCCTCTTCTCCTCCGCAGATCAGACCACTTCCAGTGCAGGACTGTCAGCTGTATCAGCCAGGAGATGTGGGCCCTCCATCTCCGCAGCCTGCTGCCAAAGCAAAGTCCAGGTCGGGGCCGGACATGAGGCCGCAAAATGGCCGCTGTCACCACGAGGCAGCAGCCATCCACAAAGTCTCCATTCTCTGGTCTGGAGGGGGGACCTAGCAGCCCCCGAACAGCGTACGACCAACAGTCAGCCGCTCAGGGACCCTTCCAAGGGTAAACTCAGCAGTGAAAGTCCACTAATTGTCCCTATTAGGTGCAGACAGGTGCTCCTGTAAAACACGTCCAGCCAGCCACGCCCCCCAGGTATGTCTTATCTGTACTTACTACTACAACTGCAGCCGCTAACGACCCCACATCCTTCATGTGTAAGTGGGAGATACACCTGGTGCTGTCTCTGACCCCTGTACACTGGAGCAAGATTTGTGACCTGTCATTTCACTGCTCGGTGGCTTTTAGGCTTCCGGAGACCACCTACAAGATGCTTTCCCTGTGGTACCGCACGCTGCTCAGGTTGCAGTCCATGTTCCCAGGGGCTGATCCGACCTGTTGGCATTCTGGGGTGGCTGGGGGGGGGTCGTACCTACACATCTGGTGTGACTGCCCAAGAATTCACCTGTTCCAGTTCATTATCCACACACTTTTGGCTGCCCTGGTCGAACCCCCCCGTCTTTGAACCTGCTGTGATGCTCTTATACCATACTTAATTCTCTACTACGGCCTATAAAAACTCAATTCTGATACGAGCGCTGAACGTGGCCAAGGGCCTTATTCCTCTGCACTGAAAGCTACAGACCTGTCCCATGGTTTGGCTGTGGTATGGGAAAATGGAAGAACTCCGATCTATCGAACAGCTTGTCTTCAGTGCAGACGATCGGTCAACCAGGTTCTTCGAAATCTGGTATAGGTGGCTGTCGTTGTCTAGCTCTACTGCCTTTCAGGTGAGGGTCGTGGGGGGAAGATGATGAGGGGTGTGATCTCCTGCTTTAGGTGGCACGGGGGTCTGGTCTGAGATAAGACTCCATACCAGGCTGGGACCTGGTGATCCTATGGGGGTGGTGGACCGGTACCCTTTTCCCCATTTCTCATTTGTTCTCTTTCTTATTTCGTTTTAGTACGTGTGCTGAGAGGTATTCTGTGGATAGATGGTAACAGTTAATTTCTGATGTCATTCTTTCTGATGTTGATTTCCGAGTATACGCATTTGCTGCAGAGATCCTGCTACATCCTGTTTTCTACTGCTTGCCATGGGACCTGCGAGTCCATCACTTGTTGTCCTCCTGAATGTCTCCGCCTGCCTATAACTGTTTACTTCTGTGAAAAAGTCTCAATAAAAATATATTTACAAAAAAAAGATATCTGATTTGGATATTTGGTCCTTAAACCTGGAATGTAAATGTGGATTTCAAAGAGCAAGGACAGTAAACGTGCAGCTAGTCAATCTATTTCTTCTTGGCAGCATGTGAAAATGTGCACATTTGTGACCACTGTGAGTGCCCTTCAGTTCACTATTTAAAAGAAAGATTCTCAAAGAGATGTGCTAATTAATTAAAGCGTCTATTCAGGGCAGCATCTTCGAGCTTTTTTCTATCTGCATTAACAAATAGCTATGTTTTACTGGAAGCATTTGATTTGACCATTTAAACCGCAATAGACACAGAAAAAGACTTGTAAGTAAATCCCTAACCTTTAATTACAAAGGGTCATGTGATCATTTTATATTCATACCGAGTTAGATTTCTTGCATGACTTTGATGCGGAAGATTTGCTTTAAGGCATTAATCACAGCGAGCAATGTGCTTCATTTTATAATATTTTTTTGTAGGTTTTAATATTATTACAGCATCACATTTATAATAAACCTTAACAAGGGTTGCACATACTTGCATATTGCATCTCTCCAAAGCACAGCGGATGACTAAAGTGTAGGAATATATAGAAGTGATTACAGGCTGACTGGGAGCATGATGAATTTCAGAAAATCCATTGACGACTGGTGCATTCACCGTGCAAAATCGGATTTCTGTATTTTACTAATCCCTGGTTACAATCTGTGTCCTGCTCTTTGTGATCCATCCAGCAATCAGTATCCTTCCTATCCAGATGTATAAGGAACTGGACTTGAAGCCCAGTTAGTATTATAGGAGGAAAGAAAGATCATGCTCTTTGCTGGAAGTGTGGTATACAGAGCCTGACCTGCCTGGAACACAGCTGAAACTTAAACGAGGACTGAGACACCTGCTCATCCATCGCTGATGTATTTTCTGCAACCTGTATCAGAGGACCTCCCCTGGTTTTTGTAAAGGTCACACATGGCTCAGTGCACATCCTACCTGTTTGCCTTGGTTGTGCTGAAAGTTAGAGGGGAACTGCCATTCATTGCAGAAAACAATGCAGTCATGATGGTGAACTGGTAAGCAGCTCACTTTGTTTATTTTGTGTGTGTGTCTTAACCAGAAGTTATGCAGTAGATACATTGTAATATTGTTATTGTAAATAGACGTCTAAAGGGAGAAAGCAATCTGCCAATACCGTTTGCAAGCACAGTCACTTTCACGGCTCTTTTTTTTCTAATTCCCTTAATTAAAAGCTGCATAATTAATATTCATTAGGGCATATTAGAAGCATCTGTGCAGGCAAGCTACTTATCAGTGTTTCTAAAGTAGGAACTCTCTGCCAAGCTGTTTTTTTTCATTTCTTTAGGTTTTTTTGTTGTTGTTGTTGTTGTTGTCAGGTGCTATGGAATGATAACAGCAAAGGTGTCACATCGTTCCCAGGGAGCCAATGGAGAAACTATTTTCCAGGAGAATACTGTGTGTTAAATATCTTAATCATTTAGTTATATCTTACCGCCAGTGTTACTATATCAAATGCACCGTTGCTCTGGTTTCCTGAGAGTTGATGGCATGCCCTGTCATCCAGGTGATCACTTAACATGCCATTCAGCATCATATACTGTAGCTATGGCTGCATGATCTCAGTGAATTATGAGATTGGGGAGTTTATTAGACAACGTGACTTTAAAATAGTATGCATCCCCCACCATGCACAATCAGATCAGCAAGGAGTAGCCCAGAGCTAAGCACAGCAGCAAGCTTTTAAGAGGCGATCAGCACGTGTCCCGCTCGGATTAAACCTTTCTTTTCCTCTAATGCTTACACATCTGGCAGCTTCTGAGCCCTGCACTGAGTAATGAGCCTCACAGCGTGTACCTTGTCCCGAGACACGTGTCTGTTATTCTGGTCTGGCTCCTCACCCTACTACCTGCTCATAATGAAACACCTGCAGCTCCGCGGGGGCAGGAGCATCACGAGCCGCCGTGCCTTGATCCCTGGGCTGCCCGCACATCAAGCCAAGGAGTCCGAGTCGGAACGCAGTGCTCATTAACTTCATTTACAATGTAACCGACTGTCCAGTCTAGTGTGAAATGGCTCATTAACTGTATGAAGAGTCCTGGTAGAATAGCTTCTGCTTGCTGCTTTGCTGGCATAGGCTCAGTATTTTCTTACAGATACTATGTGACTCTTGGCAGTTGACTCATTATACCAGTACTTTAAAACACTCTAAGGAGAATTTGCAGAAGTGAAAAATCTAGGCCAAATAGTCGATTCGAAAAGTGAGATAAATTGGAGAATTTTTCTGGTTTGCCTATTTTGACCAAGAATTTTCACATCTCCAGCCAATTCTCCTGAGTTTCACCTTTAGTGACTAGATCTGTAATTTTTTGGTTTCATAATCTTGTTGGCAATGGTTTTGAATTAAATGCTGGGCTCATTAATAAATAAATAAGTGATTCAAAACCAGAATATACGGCGTGATGAAATGTGAATGTGCTTTCAAATACAATGAAATCGAATTGAAGCCTCAAATTCATGATAACGAGGAGCAGTGGAGCTTATTTATGTGGGCAGATGGAGCAGCGCCAAATCAATAAAGTTGTAAGTAAAAGATTTTTTTTAAATAGGCTATTAAAAATGGACACTCTACGCACCCTGACTAATTTAGGTAATTAAATTGGTCAGACTGTGGAGTGCCTCCTCCCATCAGTCCCATTTTTGCCCTCAGTGCTCTGTGAAGCGGAGGAGTTTCCTCCACCCACACTGCTGTAGACATGATTTTGAATATCCATCCTGTCAGGTACCAACTGCCAGGGACTGAAGAAGTCAGTATGCTTTAAGCATAGCATCAAGCTATCATTCTGTGCAAGTACTCACCTAACTAGCATACGAATGTTGTGAGATCTAAATTTTCTGCAATTTACGTAACTTAAATAACGTATGTTATGCAAATTATGTCAGAAGGTCCAGGGACTTCCACATTTTGGAAGTCCTCAGCCAAATAGGAGAAGCAGCCCAGAAGTAAAGATTAGCATTTTCACCTAAATAAAAAAAAATAACAAAAAATTGTGCAGATGTTGTCACCATCATGCGTCCAATTTTTATAAGGAAAAAATTAGGGTATTTAGTATAGTGTTCCTTTAACACTGGTTACTGTTAGGGATTTTCATTAAAAAAAGTTTGATAATTGTGTCATAGCTGTTTCTTTAATAATTCCGGTCCAGGAATGCCACCTTCTCACTGAAAGATGGCTGCTGGAGAAGATTGAGAACATGACAAGACTGTAGGGTTTTTTTTTTTTTTTATAACCTGCCCCTTCCGACATCATTTTACATATGCCCAGTTTGCTTCCATATTGCGCATTCCCTTTGCACTGGGACAGATAAGGAATGCTACCTCCTCAAAAAAAAAATAGCATGGATTATTTTTGTATTTTTGTTTAGATGACATTTTTTACTTTGTAACAAATCTTTTATTTGGACACATTTCTACTACCTTTTTACTGATTTATGCTCCTATTAAGAGGAATTGTTGCAAACGATGGTCATCAACAGAACCACAATTGTTCTTCCATGAATAGAATTTGTTGGCACTTCTTAAATAATTGTAAAAGTCAACTGTGGCTATTCTCAATTTACTGTTCCACTGTTTGCACCACTTGTGAAAATACTTCTGCAACTTAAATGCAGTGACTAAAATAATAAAAACAATGTAGGATCACTTCAACGAAGAAACATTGAATTCTAAGCTGAGCAACTTCGTCGGGAGCTTTGGTGGGAACATTACTGTAGAACTTCCCTTACTAGTGAATTCATTATAGTTTCACCATAACTTCACCACTGAAGTAAATTAATGTTTATTTCAATATAGCAGTGCTTAGTGCTTGATTCCTCGTGTGATTTTATTTTATTTTATCAATGGTCATGCAATAATATGATATTCTATCTTCATATACAGGCACGCACATAATGTGCATTGCCAATGATATACTGTTGTCTGTTGTGCCTTGTGCTCCCTCCTGTATGTACCTTAGTTTTATATTATGCAGCATGAGTCTTTTCATAAAATTTCAGAATTTTATTTCTAGAAACATGATTTAATTTCTGGTGTCCTATAGAAAAGACTTTTGATTAAAAAAAAGATATGCCTTTAAAAATGACCAGCCAAATTGAACGCATTTCCAATTCAGTGCTCTGGGTTTAGGGTTAGAAGTTAAGGTCAGACATTAGAAGCAGCCAAATTCTATGCACTCAAAATCATCTGCATCCAATTGGAAATGCGTCCATTCGACCGCGGACAAATTGGCAAATCATTTTTAAATGATCTTTTGTATCTTTTTATAATGAGCTTTTTTTTATAACATTATTATTTATTTTTTTGAGAAAGGATTTTACCAGGAAGGATACATTGAGATTTCTCTCGTTTTCAAGTATGTCTTGGGTTACGAGTATGTACCGTTAGGTGTCTTGCCCAAGGACACTTACCGGAGAGGTTATTTTAGTAGTAGTATCATCATTTATATAGCGCCAACAGTTTCTGCAGCGCTTTACAATGACCAAAGTAAACAGACATAGAGTAGAAACAAGAGGTGCAGAGGGCCCTGCTCATAGGAGCTTAAAGTCTAGAGCAGTGGTTCCCAACCGCGGTCCTCAAGTCCCCCTAACAGGTCAGGTTTTCCAGATATCTGAAGCATAGCACAGGTGATATGATTTGCTGCTTGCTCAGTGATTGCAGGATTCAGTCTGCATTTCCCTAAGGTGATCCTTTTAGATCCGGTTGGGAACCACTCGTCTAAAGGGATTGGGATTGAGGAAGACATGGGAAGTTTTACTGGATAGTAGGCTCATTATTGCCAGAGGTTTGGGAATGGTGGGATGACAGAAGCAGCTTCAATCATGTGCGAGTAGGTGAGCAGAGGGATGAGTTGCATTAGTGATGTGGTACGCTAATCTGAAGAGATGGGTTTTCAGGGATTTCTTGAAGGACTCAAGATTAGGGAAGAGTTTGATAGGGCGAGGTAGGTCATTCCACAGGACAGGAGCAGCCCTTGCAAAGTCTTGGTAGTGCGGGTGTAGACAGAGGACAGGCGGAAATTGCCCACTGACTGGAGTTGTCTAGATGGGATGTGCTTTCGGAATAATGAAGGGCCAATATGGGTATTGGGTAGGCCAAAAAGGAGCGAATTACAGTAATCAAGTTTAGAAATAAGAAGTGCATGAACCAGCACCTTTGCAGTCAAAAACTGGCGGAAGCGGTCACTGTTCTTGAGTTGATTAGTAACAGGATTTGGTCTGGACCTGGGGAGAGAATGTTGAGTCAGAATCAAAAGTGACACCAAGGCAGCAAACTTGAGGCATCGTGCTAATGACCGTTCCATTTACTCGTAGAAAGATAGATGGCATTGGGTTTTTGTTGCAGGGGGAGCGAGAATTTCAGTTTTGGCAAGATTGAGTTCAAGGAAGCGGGAAGACATTCCATTCGAGATGGAGAGACAGTCAGTGACTCGATTCAGGAGAGCCAGAGAGAGATCAGGGGAGGAGAGGTATATTGTGTCATCAAAGTATAGGTGGTACTGGAATCCAAAGGAGGTGATCAGATTTCCTAAAGAGGCAGTGTAGATCGAAAAAAGAAGAGAGCCGAGTACTGTACTTTGGGGCACCCCAACAGAGACAGGCTGCTGGAGGAGGTACGTCCTGAAAATGAGACACTAAACGATCACTGGGAAAGGTAAGAAGAAAACCATGAAAGAACAGTACTTTGAAGACCTATATCACTAAGAGTTTGAAGGAGCAGAACGTGGTCAACTGTATCAAAGGCGGCAAAAAGGTCAAGGATCACTTGGATGAACACAGAGTAGCATTTGATTTGATTTAGCAGTTACAAGGTCATCGGTCAATTTTGCAAGAGCGGTTTCTGTCAAGCGCAGTGAGAAAAAGCCAGGTTTCAGAGGGTCAAGGCGAGAGTAGGTGTTGAGGTACTCAGTGTTGCACCTTTGGAGATGCCATAATTGTATTCCTTTTGATTGCTGTGACAGTATAACTTTGAGCATGACTGGTCAAAAAAAGCATTCTTCTTGGACAAAGGTCTGCAGTGGCATTCTATGTGCGGCTCTAAATGGCGCCATTTGTGTGGTTCAGCATACAGGAAACTGACTTATGCTGTTGAAGTAGGTGCCAGTACTCCCAGGGCTATTATGTCACGGTGGCAGTACCACCAGGCACGCACCACCCTATACTTGCCCTCCGATCCTTGGAAGTGGTCGGTCTGTATATATATCCCTATGAATATAACTCGCAGGAAGGTGAGGCCTTGGTTCCTGAGAGAAGCCCCTATATGCAGAGATGCAGGGTAAACTGCAAGGACAGGTGAAAGCAAAGGGTTAACAAAAGACCTCTGTACGGCAATACCAAAGATTCCCTGCACTGAAAGACCGGTCTTTAGGATAGCCGGATCTAATCTAAAGGAAAGTATTACCTTGAAGCCGTACAGAGTCTTTTGTTATATGCAGATGACAGGGTTACCTGGAAACGGTACAGGCAAGGAATATAGCATAGAATAGTCATAGAGGAAAGCCAAAGGTCATAACCAGAGAGAGTACGTCCTACAGGATACAGGAATCAGAACCAGAAGGGAAGTCAGCCAAGCCAAAATCAGTAACCGGGGAATCTGAATGGAACATAAACAGCAAAACAAAATACAGCAATAGACAGAACAAAATACACAGAAGGAACTGACATAAACTGGAACAGAAATAATAGAGACAAAAACTGAACAAGGATGAACAAACGGAGGATATCAGGAACACAGCAAGGAGCTCTCAGGACACAAGTAGCAAGGAGACCAGGCAAAGAAAAATGACCCAGCAATGTCTTATGGGTACATAGCTCTAATATAGGCAGGGGAATCAGGGCAAGGATCAACAGGTGAGCAGCACACAGAACACCAATTAACCCCTGGGAAGCCACCCAGGAATTGGCAGCAACAGAAACACAAGGGAAAAAACATATATACAAATACAGAGGGCAGGAAGACAGATTTTCCAGCACAGAACGTGACAGTATCCCCTCCTCCATGGGTGACCCCAGGGCACCCAAAACATAAAACATGACAGACCGTGATCTGGTTTCCTGCTTCTAACACCAGTCACCAAAATCCATTAAGGACCCACTCAGTGTCGTCTTCCTCCTCCTCAAAACACATGAGCGCATTAGGGTCTTTCCTGATCATGGCCCAGTGTGCCTCACGGAACAACATCCCGCATGGGGATCGTATATAACCCTCGGGTACAGGGCTAGAATTAGGGATGTGGGTACCAGTCAGGCCACTACCCTGCTGGATCTCCTCACGATAGGCACAGAATACGGCATCAGACCCATCCTGGAGCGTGGTATTCTGGAACCAGATTGACTAGTGTTGGTCAGCTTCCCCCGTCTCCTCCTGGATCGAGACTTGGAAGGGGTGACCACCATACCTGACATGGCAACAGTGGGAGTAGGCTCGCCTACCTGTGCCTTACCATGAGGTTTGGAAACCCCGGACTCTCTGTGGGGCATGGGCACAATGGTGTTGCAATGTAGCTCTGGCACTGCTGACACACAGTTTGCCATGGATCTGACTGGCAGCTTACCAGAATCAGACATCACTGTTACCACTGGCTTCGTGCCAGGATCAGGCAACATTGGTAGCGCATTGCCAGACGGAGACAGGACTGGCTGCGCATTGCCAGACGGAGACAGGACTGGCTGCGCATTGCCAGACGGAGACAGGACTGGCTGCGCATTGCCAGACGGAGACAGGACTGGCTGCGCATTGCCAGACGGAGACAGGACTGGCTGCGCATTGCCAGACGGAGACAGGACTGGCTGCGCATTGCCAGACGGAGACAGGACTGGCTGCGCATTGCCAGACGGAGACAGGACTGGCTGCGCATTGCCAGACGGAGACAGGACTGGCTTCTCATTGCCAGACGGAGACAGGACTGGCTTCTCATTGCCAGACGGAGACAGGACTGGCTTCTCATTGCCAGACGGAGACAGGACTGGCTTCTCATTGCCAGACGGAGACAGGACTGGCTTCTCATTGCCAGACGGAGACAGGACTGGCTTCTCATTGCCAGACGGAGACAGGACTGGCTTCTCATTGCCAGACGGAGACAGGACTGGCTTCTCATTGCCAGACGGAGACAGGACTGGCTTCTCATTGCCAGACGGAGACAGGACTGGCTTCTCATTGCCAGACGGAGACAGGACTGGCTTCTCATTGCCAGACGGAGACAGGACTGGCTTCTCATTGCCAGACGGAGACAGGACTGGCTTCTCATTGCCAGACGGAGACAGGACTGGCTTCTCATTGCCAGACGGAGACAGGACTGGCTTCTCATTGCCAGACGGAGACAGGACTGGCTTCTCATTGCCAGACGGAGACAGGACTGGCTTCTCATTGCCAGACGGAGACAGGACTGGCTTCTCATTGCCAGACGGAGACAGGACTGGCTTCTCATTGCCAGACGGAGACAGGACTGGCTTCTCATTGCCAGACGGAGACAGGACTGGCTTCTCATTGCCAGACGGAGACAGGACTGGCTTCTCATTGCCAGACGGAAACAGGACTGGCTTCTCATTGCCAGACGGAAACAGGACTGGCTTCTCATTGCCAGACGGAAACAGGACTGGCTTCTCATTGCCAGACGGAAACAGGACTGGCTTCTCATTGCCAGACGGAAACAGGACTGGTTTCTCATTGCCAGACGGAAACAGGACTGGCTTCTCATTGCCAGACGGAAACAGGACTGGCTTCTCATTGCCAGACGGAAACAGGACTGGCTTTACATTGCCAGACAGAACTGGCTTACCGCCAATTGGCACTGGGGTTGCGGCTCTACATGTAATACAACCAGTAACCATACGTAGGGACTGTCTTTTGGCTGCCAGTCGCTGCTCAGAACCAGCCAGTTGTGTCTTTAAAACCTTACAGCCATCAGAGGTATCTACAGAAGTCTGAGGTTTATTATCGGATGCCTCTTTCTCAGACCTGGATTTCTCAGGAGGTCTGAACTCAAAGTGGGGTCTGGTGCCATCTGACTCCCCGCAGGGTCTGGCACCATCAGATCCCCTACGTGGTCTGGCACTATCCGACTTCCAGCTAGGTCTGGCACCGTCAGACCCCCTACGTGGTCTGGCACCCTCTGATTCCCAGCTGTAACTGGCACCAGTGGATCTCATGAGTGGTCTAGTTTTAGCGGCCTTACTGTGGGACATGGGCACAGTTGGCACTCGGCCAGTATCAGGGCGCACAGACTCACCACAAGTCTTGAGACGCACCGGCACTCCAGCCCCAGGACGCACCGGCACTCCAGCCCCAGGACGCACCGGCTTGAGGGGACATCCAGACAAAAAGTGCAATGAACTGGCACAATAGAAACAGAGATTGTACTCACGTCTTCTGTTCTTTTCATCAGGAGAAAGCGGACCACGAACCCTGCTTTCAAATGAGACCTGATTGCCAGAGTCTAGACACAGGCTCAGTAACCCTTTGAGGTGAACCACAAATTCCTCAAACATGTGCAATATGGTTTCCAACACGGTACACATCTCTGCGGGCTTATGTAATGGCTGGGTCATTATGTCACGGTGGCAGTACCACCAGGCACGCACCACCCTATACTTGCCCTCCGATCCTTGGAAGTGGTCGGTCTGTATATATATCCCTATGAATATAACTCGCAGGAAGGTGAGGCCTTGGTTCCTGAGAGAAGCCCCTATATGCAGAGATGCAGGGTAAACTGCAAGGACAGGTGAAAGCAAAGGGTTAACAAAAGACCTCTGTACGGCAATACCAAAGATTCCCTGCACTGAAAGACCGGTCTTTAGGATAGCCGGATCTAATCTAAAGGAAAGTATTACCTTGAAGCCGTACAGAGTCTTTTGTTATATGCAGATGACAGGGTTACCTGGAAACGGTACAGGCAAGGAATATAGCATAGAATAGTCATAGAGGAAAGCCAAAGGTCATAACCAGAGAGAGTACGTCCTACAGGATACAGGAATCAGAACCAGAAGGGAAGTCAGCCAAGCCAAAATCAGTAACCGGGGAATCTGAATGGAACATAAACAGCAAAACAAAATACAGCAATAGACAGAACAAAATACACAGAAGGAACTGACATAAACTGGAACAAAAATAATAGAGACAAAAACTGAACAAGGATGAACAAACGGAGGATATCAGGAACACAGCAAGGAGCTCTCAGGACACAAGTAGCAAGGAGACCAGGCAAAGAAAAATGACCCAGCAATGTCTTATGGGTACATAGCTCTAATATAGGCAGGGGAATCAGGGCAAGGATCAACAGGTGAGCAGCACACAGAACACCAATTAACCCCTGGGAAGCCACCCAGGAATTGGCAGCAACAGAAACACAAGGGAAAAAACATATATACAAATACAGAGGGCAGGAAGACAGATTTTCCAGCACAGAACGTGACATATTACCCCTTGCAGTTCCATTTCCTCTCAATGTTTTGTGGTGACCTATATTACTGAACAGCCAGTGTAGTTGCTATTTCCTCAAAAGTAGTGGAAAATTGTTTTATTTATGAAACTGTTGTGACTTTTATGCAAATCCGTGATTAAAACCTTTAAGCCGTGATGGAGAGATTTTCTGTAATATTGTGTTCTGCACATGCTTTTATTATGCTGTCTATTAATGTTGTATTTACCCTTTACAAATACCAACAAGGAAAAGACAAAACGTATTATACTGTGTTGTTCGCATACAATCGTAGAAGGGCACAGGCCTTTATATTTAAAATGCACATTTTGCTAAAGGGAAAATATCTAAATTCAATTAATTCATTCACGTATAAATTGTAGATTGCCATAAATGCATTGGATTTATGAAACATTCTAACCTGTGCTTGTACTGATGTTCTCTGTTCCTACAGTTTGTCCAATTAAATGGTATTGGTTAAGGCGAGAGCCGTCTTCTGCAACTACCACTGATTTGTGGGTGACATTAGTCCATTCATATCTTAACTCAGAATTAGGATATGCATCTATTAATGAAAAGAAAACAGGCATTAGTCTTCAATAGCTCGCCTTAGAGCCACACCAACGAATGGAAATACACCAGACTATATTTCAAGTCATGTCTACACTTAATGACTTTATAGATTTCTGTGACAGTAATTTACAATATGATTATACCACAGCATAGCTTAAGTTAACACATGACCCTTAACCTATACAGTTTTGCTTATCATTGTACTTTCCACTGGTAGAACTAATGTTTGGAGGCCGAGTTCAATACAAGACAATCATTCCTTCAGTAGTAGAATGGTTGTTGTTACAGTATTATCAAATTAAAGAGACATTCTAGGCAAAGTATTAAGATGGTATCATAAAAAGACACTTAATGAAACATGGTCAAAAACAGACACTGACAGATGCACATAAACAACAACAATGACACAGACACACAGAGAATTAGAAAAACACTGACAGACACATAGACCCCGCCGGAGGCAAACCAAAGATGACAAAGTCACTGATCCAGTGTCTTTTTTTTTCTTGTGCAAGATCAAAGGGGGTCATTGTTCATATTTGTGGCTAGGTGCAAGGAAGGTCATGGGGATGGTTTGCTTTATACAGCACACTGCTATGCTTATCTATGCATCACTCTATCCATGACTCCTGATGATGCCAAATCAGCGAAACGCATAGCGTTAGATGGAGTAATTTAGCATACCTATTTTCCTCTGTACACGAATACCTCTACTATGACTCATCCCCTCCTGCGTAGACACCGTTGTTGTAGAGTGCTCTCAAAGGGTGTGCTTGGACTTGAATCTATATTGGTGACTATTTACCCTTCAAGCTGCCCTTCTATCTTTCCTATGCAATGATCCCACGAATGCCCGTATTCCTTTCTTTAGGCTAGTTAGCCTATGCTTGGGTGGACACCCACCGTAGTACCACAGTATAGCCACTGTACTGTTGGTTTGTTACTTCTTTGTTGTATTTGTGTGTGCCTGACATGCTGTGTGTTTGGACACTTCATCGTTTTTCCTGTTGTTGTAGCCACATGGCTGCATCCTGTAAAGCACCCCTTATAGCTGGTTATAAATAAAAGTTACGTTTTAACCGATTGGCCGGTACAATCTCTGTTCGTAAAAAAATTTTTTACATGTTGCAAATGATTGAACTCTGAATCGAAATGTACATTTTCTTTCCAACATTTTTTTTTTCATTATAGTATTCTGATGGGACATAGAAATGGTATATTTTGAATCTGTCGATTATATATAAAAGGATATGTAATTTGTATGGGTCTTATAAAAAAAACATGACTTCAAATCGTGTTTAAACATGATGAGCGCAAAACAGACAAAATATACTCAGCATGAAAGGGTTGTCCTCCTCTCTGTTGCTTACTACTGTGGAAAGGTGTGGCTGGGATTACATTAAAAGAGTAAATCAGTGCGAAGGCCACGAGTAAGAGCAGAGATAAGTGGCAAACTCCCTTTAACCCCTTGCTGCCGCGGGATGTGCTATGCCGTTCTCGCGGCAGGAGGGCTTTGAAGAAGCAGGGTGTACGCCACACTGTCTTCAATGGGCCGCCTCCTCCCCTCCCCGCAGCTGGCGCAAGTTTGGCTGCAGAGAGATAGCCTAAACTCAGAAAGTCCCCCTGCAGCCAATGACGCAGGCCACACGTCAGCTGTGGGGCGGGCCGAATACCAGTAGCTCACGGGACACCTGACGGCGAGGCATACCTGTATGTCTCACCGGCGTTAACCCTCTCCTGATGGGCGATACCCGCCTGTCATGAGGGGGTTAAGCGGGTGTCCGATTTGCTGTACTATTGGCCTCTAGGTTGTACTTGCTCCCTATGCCAAAAGTTACCAGTCAGCCCCTGGTAATGGCACATTGGGAGATGAGAAGAAGAAGGCAGAGACACACCAACTCTTCCTCTTCAGGCCCATGAAAGCCTTAATCCAGCACTGGCCAGTTGGAGAAAAAAAAATCTATTGGTAAATTCTTTAAATTGCAGATTCCTTTCTTCGAATTTTAGTCTCTATTATACGTATATTATATGTGACATGCTCCTATTAATAATATAATTTTAGATTATTACAATACATCTACTAATATAAGAGATGTATATTTCCTGTTTATAATCCCCTCACCATCTAGATTATAAATTCCCATAAAGAGGGCTCTCATATCCTCATGTATCTGCTGGCAGGAATACTGACCAGTCTCATGTATGTATTGTAGAATTGTCCTGTCTTTACCCATTACACCTTGTACAGAGCTGCGGAATGTGTTGGCGCTTAATAAATAATAATAATTATAATACAACAAAGGAAGGCATTTGAATAACACATTTATGAACCCTCAACCAAATTTGTTTGTAGTTTTTCTCAGTTTAGTGAATATTTACACCACCCCCGAAAACAATTACCAACCCGAAACATTCCATTAGCTTAGTATAAAGGTGGAAAAACTAAAAAATTCTAAAATATACAGTGCACTCCTGTCATTATAGCTAAACCTGTTTCATGTTTGAATTAAAAATAATACTACTATGGATTGGTCTGCCTTTACAACTGTTAGTGGCCGTATTGTTTATTTTCAGCCCTTAAGTGAGAACTGTCAGTAATCTAAACCTTTCCAAGACTAACATTCACCAAATGTTGCTGTAAGCAATTAACATAATTGCCAAATCCAATCAGTCAGATTAGTTCTGTAATTAGTGGATTCTGCCCACCAGAAAAAAAAAATTCTGCCTGTAACATAATGACATAACATTTGAATAAGAAGTACTTTTTATAACAAGTCATTTATAATCTGCCAAATAAAGTGGAACTTTAGGAAATTAATAACGCTTGATGTTGGATGAAGCTTCTTAAGAGCTCCGTACCCAGAGATTATAGCAAGAAGATAAAGCCATTTCCCCATGTCAACGGTGTCTTATTCCACACTTAAAAAGCTTATTTTTTTTAAACAGTTTTGGTTTTATATCTATACAAGCTATTAAATTTTCATAGTATCGTTTTTTTTTTCCTCCGCCACAATTATCAGTTCAGAGAGGCGCTTAACATGCTGCCATTGATAGAAATATCATTCTGTCTGGGTTAATCACATCACTACTCTACAAAATTTGGCACGGTGCCTTGCTCATTTTGCTTGTGAGCAGTCATTCTAGCAGAGTAATATGAAAACCCCATTGAAGTCCTCTCTATTAGCAGAAATCACTTTAAGAATTATCTTGAAAATACCTTTAAATACTTTAACCCTTTCCTTTTAGTAATATAAAATGAACAATTTGGCAGTATAAGGTGAGATTTTTCTATAACACGAGAATTCATTTCTAGCAGATCCATACTCCTTGAAGGCCACTTCACATTCAAATGTAAAAATGTTAGTGGTGCATAATTATTCATTTAGTTGAGTGGTGATCACCCTGGAAAATGTAGTTAACAATGCGTTGGGATGCTGTATTCATTTTCCTTAGGCCTGTGTCAGACGAACGCAGTGATCACGTCTGTGTTGCCGCACATTTTAACGTCCGTTGTAGCATAAAATAATGATCAATAGAGACCCACACACGAAGTACGTCCGCACAGAAGTGCCGACGCACTACGCACGTGGCACCGGACACAATTTAGGCAAGAACGTCAAACCGCTAGGACGGACGCACAGAGTGCGCCATGTCCGCGTAGTTTTGTGTTTGAGTAATGGAACGTAGTTAGACGGGTTGCATTTTTTACGTCCAGCAGTTTTGACGGACAAAATGTTTTTTCATATCATGTATCAATGTTTTTCATTTTACATATTAATTTTATTTCCCATCTACATCAGTCAAAAAAAGTCAGTCAAAAAAAATGGACCGTGTGGTGTCTACAGTATCATCAGTCAGAAAGTACGTCAGTTGTGCACGGACGCACAGTGTGCTCAGAATGCGTTCATCTGACATTAGCCTTAGACTTGAAAGATCAACTCTGATCCTTCTGAGGTCAATATAGAAGAGGTAATTCAAAGAAAGTCGAATTGCACCAAACGTTGAATTTCCCCGTACGGTGTAATTTTGTGTCAATTTGGCTATTCAAAAAGCTAGCGATTCCACAAATATTGGTGAATTGTCAGCAAAATGTGATGCGATTCAGCAGTCCGTTCCACATAGAGAAGTAACAGTTATTGTATTCAGAGAATGCCGAACAGCTGTGAAAAGTTGGTGAAATGCCCAGATTTTCAGTGGTTTCATTCGACCACTTTAAAAAAGTGAATCCCATAGGTTTCAATGTAAAAAAATAAATAAAAAAAGTCCCCCATTTTTATTTTACATTTTATTTTTTTATTTTTTTTTAGCTTTAGTTTTTTCTGGCAAAAATGTTGATTCCACAATTATTATTATTTTTTTACCCCTGTTCGGCAGCTGGTCGGAGTCGTTCGGTGGGTCGATTTGCCGACCCTGTGGTGAATGCTTAATTCACCATAAGGTCAGCGAATTGAGGTCTCTGAGTACTGAATTTTCGGTGTTCTCTGAATAACCCCTCTAGTTAATAGCTCTGTAAACATGTCAAGTGGGGGAGCATTTATGGTTGGCTCCTAGGATTGCCAGGTCAGCCATGTTTTCCTGGAGCCCTTATTTAGGCTGGGGTCAGACGAGTCTAGTGTTCACGTCCGTGATTGCGCCTAAAAGTACGTCTGTGATAGCATGACAGAAAGCCCATCAGAGCCCTCTACATGAAGTACTTCCACACTGAACTGCTGACGCACAACAGCCGCGGCCCACGGACGCAAGGCAGGCAAGAACGTACAACCCCTAGAACGGCCGCACAAAGTGCGCTGCATCCGCAACGTCTGCATAGCTGTGTGTGTGAGTGATGGAACGTGGTCATACGGACTGCATTTATACGTCCAGCATTTTTCACAGACAAAATGGTTTTGCTTTTTATTTTATTTTCCCTCCTACATCCGTCAAAATATACGTCAGTGAATAATCGGACTGTGTGGCCACTACTGTGTCTTCCGTACTGACGTACGTCTGTGTGCACGGACGTACAGTCCGTAGAAATCACGCTCGTCTGACCCTAGCCTAAATCATGCTGATCAGCAGTGCATGGAAAAGGCAACCCTGCAACAAGTAGAATCCATATGGTGCAGGTAAGAATTCTATAAAAAGAAATGTCAGTTGACTTGCCTTGAATTCCTTCCTGAAGCATGGTAATTATATATTTTGCAGAGCTGCACTTTCCCCTGTGCTCCCCTGTATAAGAAAGCATGGCTAATCTGGCAATCCTATTGCCCCCTCCAATGATTTGGGGCAGGGATCTCAAACACTGTCCCTCCAAATTTTTACTGCCTACAATTCCCAGAATTCTTTGAATGCAATAGATGGCCAGAGAATCATGGGAGGTGTAGTTCAGAATCATCGGGGGGGGGGGGAGTGCAGAGTTTGATCTCCTTGATTTAGAGGCTTGTTTAATCCAGAACCCTTAAAGGCACTCTCTGTCTAATAGGACATAATTCTTTGACTTGTTTCTGCATGGTAGGTGTAGTACGCACTACCAGTCTCCTCCGCATACCGGGTTGGATAGCTGTTCTATTTATGGAATGAATATGACTATTGTTGAATGTTTAACAGATCCCCTAAACCCTTGACATTCAAGGTAAAGTTGCCAGGTTGGCCATATTTTCCTGGACACCAATTACTATTTTATGCAGTGGGGAGCAAAGGTAAAAATGCTGCTTCGCAACATGTATAATTGTGGATTATTCCAGCCTTGTTGTTAGAATAATTTTAATAAAGACAGGAGGCGAATATTTTGCAATCTCTTCTCTTTACTAAATCACAGCAGCAAAGAGAGTTTTACATAGCGACAGTAAAAACCAATAAACAAATAGCATTCCCACAAGAGAGCAGTAAGTCTCTCCCACAGCCTCTTTTCTTGCGTGCGGGACGAGCAGGAATGTCCATGAAACAGAAAGTCCGGAACAACTGAAGATGAAGAAACCTAAGTGAACTTGACGTCAACTGGCCGAACAGGAGGAACCGGAGTTCAACAGGTGAGTCGCAGAACTGCAGACCAGCGGAGCAACGGAGTCCAATCAGGCTAAGGAGAAAACAGAGGATACGTGAAAGTACCATGTGATGGAAACGTGTCAATCAGCAGGTAACTAACTCACTAGCGAAGAGCTATCAAGAACACTATGAACAAGGTCGAGAAGACTAGCCCTAGACTAGACTAACTAGACATGCAAACATCAAATCCTACTAATGGAGGGAAAAACAATTAGATAAATGAAGGACACAGAGTCGTTGAAGTCGTTTTTTTTTTTATTATTATTTTTTATTCAGTAGAAAAGTAAATGTAAACAACCAGGGCATGGGCGGGAGGGAAAAATATTCGCCTCCTGTCTTTATTAAAATTAAGATTATTCTAACACCAAGGCTGGAATAATCCACAATTTTATATCAAGTCAGGAGGCTTCATATTTTGCAGTTTTAAAGCTGCACTAGAGCCCCAGATGCATGGGAACGAGGGCGAAAATAGAAGGTATGGAACGTAACCGCCCTGGACCAATCAGCAGCCGCCAGTATATCGGACAGAGAACCCCCGGCATCCGCAACAGAGGAAGCCACAGCGCCCCGCACGGAGTGCGCGCCAAAGTGAGGAGCAACGCCCGCAAGGGAGAGTAGCCAGCGAACCCATCTAGAGAGGGTAGGTGAAGAGACAGGTTTGTAAGGGGTGACATAGGAGACCAAAAGTTGGCCAGTAGGAGAGGAGCGCAAGGGACGCAAATGAGAGAGGTAAGTGGAAACACAACGAGCAACACACAATAGGGGATCGGAAGGAAAGTAAGGATAGGAAACCTCCGGAGAAAGTGTTTTAGTACGCCTGGTAAGTGTGAAAACTACGTCCTCAGGGGAGAAAGCCACAGCGTGCGCATCGAAGGCCCTAACATCTGAGACACGTCGAAAGGACACCAAACCTAAAAGGACTGTTAGTTTAGCCGAGAGCTGACGGAGGGACAGCGAATCATTATCCGGCCAGCTACGCAGGAACTCGAGCATCAGCCCAACATCCCAGAAATGAGCATACTTAGGGGCCGGCAGGCGAGCGAGCTGAATGCCTCGGAGGAGACGACACACGGAAGGGTCCCGACCCACAGGAACGCCACCCAAGGGAGCGTGAGCTGCCGAAATGGCCGAGCGGGACAGATTAACCGTACGGTATGATTTTCCGGTCGTGAAAAGGTCCGCTAAAAAATTAAGTATTAGAGGTAGAGGGGCTGTAGCAGGATCAGCCTGTTGTTGCACACACCAACTACACCAAGTTCTCCAGGTGTAACGGTAGCTCTTTCTTGTGCCAGGAGCCCAGAATCCCCATAATAAGGAGCGAGCTGCATCTGATAGGCCTGGCAGCATGCAGGGTCCCTGGAAATCGTCCACGCCACCAGGGGAAGGTTGTCCTCCAAAACCAATGGGTGTGGCCTGCCTGAGGCTCCAGCAGAATTGACTGGAAGGACGGTAGCAGAAGCGGGTGGAGACAAGAAAGTTCCAACGTTAGAGGAAACCAGGGCTGAGCGTGCCACAGGGGTGTGATTAGGAGAATCTGAATCCTCCGTCTGCGGACTTCCTGGATCGTGCGTGTGATCATCGGGAATGGTGGAAAAGCGTAGGCTCCCGACGGTGGCCATGGTTGGAAGAAAGCGTCCACTGCTGTCGCCTGCGGGTCTGGAAGCCAGCTGAAGTAGGCCTGCATCTGATGGTTCAAGCGGGAAGCGAACAGATCGAGATGAAAAAGGCCCTCTCAGCATCGACAAGTGTTGGAACGTCGCATCGTCCAATTTCCAGTCGCTGGAGTCTCTCCAGTATCTTGAAACCCAATCCACCACATAGTTTGATGAACCAGGCAGATATTCTGCTGTGAGGGAGATGTTCCGTTTCAGGCAGTAGTTGAAAAGGGAGAGCGTAAGGTCCAACAGGAGCTTGGAAGGGGAGCCCCCTAGCCGGTGGACATATTGGACCATGGAGATGTTGTCCATTTGGAGGAGTAGAGAGCAGTCCCTGAGGTCTTGGGTAAAACTGCTGACAGCAAAGGAGCCGGCGATGAGCTCCAAGCAGTTGATGTGAAGGTGCTGTTCCTCTGGCGTCCACGCACCTCCTGTGGACACGGACCCGCAGGTCACTCCCCAGCCCGATTGGCTGACGTCCGATTCCAGTATGAAGTACGCCCATTCCATGCTTCCATGTGTCGCAGCCACCATAGGAGCTCCACTCGAACCTCCGGGGTGATAGGGACCAACTGGTCGTAGGAGGGATTGAGGCAGAGGTATGTAGTCTTCAGACGTTGCATCTCCCGATAGTGCAATGGGTCCGGGAAAATGGCTTGAATGGAGGAAGAGAGTAGGCCTACAACTCTCACCAGATCTCAGAGGCAGAAGGTGTCCGTCAGGACGCCCTGTAGGGTATTCTTGATGGTTCAAAGCTTTTGCGAAGGGAGACGTAGTTGGCAAGACGTGGAGTCTATTTCAAATCCCAGGAAGGTGACCTTTTGGGCTGGACGAAGTGCCGACTTGTCCACGTTGATGATGAACCCGAGGTCTTGCAGGAGTGTGACGGGAAGAATGGACGGGATCCTGAGCCAGTATTAGTATCTCGTCCAGATAGATGATGGTCCTGATGCCATGAGCGCGTATGAAGGCCATAACCGGTTTGAGGAGCTTTGTGAAGCACCATGGTGCGGAGCTGAGGCAGAATGGTAGGCAGGTGAACTGCCAGAGGTCGTGGTGCCAGTAAAATTGCAGGATTGACCGAGACCATAATGTACGCATCTGTGAGGTCCAGTCTTGTGAACCAGTCGCCGTCTCAGAGGAGGTCCCTGAGCAGGTGTATTCACTCCATCTTGAAGTGGCGATAGGACACGAAGGCATTGAGGGCTTTCAAATTTATGACCGGACGGAGATTCCCAGACTTTTTGTGTACTAGGAACACATGGCTTATGAAGCGTGGGTGGTCTAGTGCGGGGAGGATGGCCCCTTTTAACTGCAGGGAACGAAGCTCCCTGTCTATCAGTGACTCGGGCCGAGGGCTGTTGAAGCCGCGACCGACGGGAACTCCCCGAGGATTGGGCTTGGTCTATATTGCACGTCCGTGCTCTGATTGGTGGTGAGGCAAGGTCTATAGGAGTTGTTGTATCGGCTGGTGACCCGACCTCTTTGTGCGCCACCCCTGGAGGAAAAACGAGTCTGTGGGTGGAAGACTCTTTTCATATTATATTATATTATATTATATTATTGTACCGGCTGGGTGGAGTAGAGGTAATGTAATCGCTCTGCATGGAGAGAGCCTGTGGAGTCATGGGTTCGATCCCAGCGAGCAACCTCTCCAGTAAGTGTCCTTGGCAAGACACCTAACGGTACATACTTGGCACCCAGGACATACTTGAAAACGAGAGAAATCTCAATGTATCCTTCCTGGTAAAATCCTTTCACAAAAAAAAATAAAAAAATATTATACTGGACCTTCTGCAGGTTCGTATAGACCTTAACCTTACAGTTAGCTCTTTTAAGAAGAGATCCCCAAACAGCAACCCCTTAGCTGCAGGACCCAACTCCTTGGTGCACATGCTGGTAAGTTTTGTATCAAAATAAAAAAAAAACACCGCCTTGCGGCGTTCGAAAGAGATGCCAACATTGGCGTTACCTAAAAGGCAGAGTGCACGCTGTGCCCATTCTCGGACAATCGCGGGGGTCTAGCGGAGTATTGTTAGTTAATGCATTGTCCGCCATGACGAATATAACGGAATGGGGGCCAAAAACATCTAGCAGTTTGTCCTGAGTGACGCGGAGGCCCTGTTCCAGACCACGACGAGGATCCCTGCCAGCCTTACCCATGAAGGTGACGAAATCCTCGAATTCCGGGGTAAGAGAGACCTTGTCTGGCAAGGTCGGGCGGGGGCATTTTGCGCAAACGTGCCCTGTCTGCTTTTTCTAAGGGACAGCGTAGCCAAAAGCACAGGAGATTGGCTACGTGGTCAGGTGGGAGCTAGGCCGAAGACCTGGGGTGGGTAGTAGTGCGCGGGTCGAAAGAGGGTACTCCTCGAGCGTCGAGGATCTACAATGGAGTATCCAAGGACACCAGGGAGCGTGGCTCTACTGGCGCGGCAGAGAGAGGCACAATGGCCATGGCATCAGAACGGGGCTCACCCGTTGAGCTAGGAGTAGCCGGCGGGTCACCGGCGGTCTCTGCTCCTTCCTCCTCCGGGTAATCAGCCCGGTAATCCTCCAGGTCGCAAATATCGTCCCCTTCATGGTGGGCAGACATGCAAGAGGATTTTTTAGCGGGCCCTTGCCCTTGCCTGCGGAGTCAGACTGGCCCTTCCAGGGTCTTTTGCGTGACGGTGCGGCAGCTTCGGACTGATCGGACTGAGAGTCCACAGATTGAGCCGGGGACTGGGCCTGAGAAAGCACCGGAGGATCTGGCTGTGGAAGTGGAGGTAAAGCTGCCAGGGCTAAGGGTAGGGTCTCGCAAAATAGCAGTAAGGAGCCAGGCCTTAAGCTCCTCCTGATTGATGGGATTTAAGTGTGGAGGGTCCATCAAAAAAATCGGGAGTTACGGGGCTCACCCGTTGCGAATCTTTAATATATACAGTATATATATCCGCGAAAGAAGCGCAATATATTGCTGTGTGATCGGGGCTCACCCAATGTGTTGCGGGCTGGTAATAACAAAATGCCGCTTGGTGTATACGAATATATCGGGGCCCATCCGAGTTAACCGCGGGGTCCTGCAGGGAAGCGGAGGCTGTTTATTACTCAGGGCGCGTGAAGCATTGCGCCTGTCAGCATTGCGAGCTCCGAATGGTGGCAAACGCATATGGGAAAACCCCCAAAATGGCCGCCAGGGTGTGCAAGCGCAGTAAAAACACCACACTGAGGAGAAAAGACCGCACGCGTGGTTAAAACTGGGAAAGCCGCACAACAGGTAATTAAGTGCAGAAAAATACACTAAAAACGTGGCAAAACATCCCCGATAGTCACCCGACGGTCAGAGGTGTAAAACGCTCGTCCCGTCGGGAGACCACAAACAGATGGCAAAGCGCAACCTGCAGGCGGGAGAGTGCCCGCACAGCAGGGACGAACCTATGGAGGAAAACAGATTAAATCCACAGTAATACAGTAGAAAAAACATAATAAAATTACAGAAAAATACAATTAAACTAGGCCTGCCAACCAGGAGCTGTTTCAAAAACGTCTCACCTGGTCGTCAGCAGCAAAGAGAAGAGGCTGTGGGAGGGACTTACTGCTCTCTTGTGGGAATGCTATTTGTTTATTGGTTTTTACTGTTGCTATGTAAAACTCTCTTTGCTGCTGTGATTTAGTAAAGAGAAGAGATTGCAAAATATGAAGCCTCCTGACTTGATATAAAATTCATATGCTGCAAGTAAGAAATCAAGGCAGGATACCTGGGATTTCTCTGTCATTTCTTACCTGCAGCCTATGATTTCTACATGCAGTGGAGTGGAATTATTCATGCACTGCTCATCAACATTAATAAATAGTGTCTCCATAAAAACATGATCAATCTGGCAACCCTAGCTCAGGGATATTTGGACCATGCTTGGTTCAACTTGAAATTAGTAGAGGAATGATGACTGGCTTTGGGCAATATTACTTTCTTAACACTAATGTTAACGCTCAGCTGTGTGAGCGTTAACGTTAGGTTAACTGGCACTAGCGTGGGTCGACCATATTACATTCTGAATGCTAAAGGGTTAAAAAACCCATTAACGATTCAGAGATCGCGCTTTTCAGCACGAGCTTACTATGCTTTGCACTCACTATGCTTAACAAAGTCAGAGTTAATTAGTGTTAGGATTACAAAGTCCTAACGCTAGTTACGACCCGCTGTGGTTAACTGAAGAGTTAACCACAGCTAGGAGCTGGTGCTAAGTGATTCCGCTTCTGCAGAATCAGTTATCACCAGCTACAAATCCCCTCTAAAACCACATACTCACCTCTCATCCTGCGGCAAGAACGGCAACCCAATCCATCACTTCTGGCCACCTGGAGCACAGTGAGATTGGGTAAAAATGTCCCCAGTCTCCCTCCAGAATCACTCCGCCGACCTGCAGGTCATGTGACCCGGCAGTCAAAGCCTCAATGGTGTCCTATGGACTCCATGAAGGGATGCTCAGGGCGGAGTTTAGCGCTGCCTCAAGTATCCTGAGGCTTAGCGCTGCATTACAGGGCAGACTGCTGAATCAGTTCCTGCTCCGTAATATGGAGCTAACACGGGGACGCTAAGGAGAAACCTTAGCAGGTTTTCCTTCTTAGCGTCCCGTTTAAAGGCTGGCGTCAGACCAACGCACTATGTGTGCCCGTACTGATGTGCCTTCTGGCGTCCGTCGCAGCATTGCAGCATTGAGACACTGCGCCGGGGCCAGCCACACACTGTAGTGCACGCAAGAATTGCACGCGCAACAGTGCCCGTGCTGCATCCATGGAGCAGCAGCCCTCTACATCAAAGCGCTAGGACACGTGTTGACGGAGCTGCAAAGCGTGATCCTCCATAGGAAGATCGAACCTTGCAGCGCTGAGCGCACTAAGTGCACTCATCGAGGTGGCCAGACGGGTGTCGAGTGGAAGGAATGTCCACTCCCACGGACGTTGCTTCCACTGTTCAAATACGCTCGTCTGATGCCAGCCTTAGCGGGCAGTATGTTATACTGCCTTTTAGTCTCTTCATGGTCTGTGTAGAGTTTACTGCAGAATGTGCAGCAAATGCTGGATCTTCTATATAACTGCATGATGAAAAATGCGTACAAAATTCAAGTCTTCAGTAGATTGGTGTGTCCTTTTAATAGAAGTCCTATAATATAACAAAGGAGAATAGTTTCCTATCGTTTTTTTGATCGGGGAAACGTCTTGTTAAAAATACTACTTATGTTTGCTCTTTTAAGGATTCCTGTCACATGGGTACTGATGTTAATTTGTCATCATAATGTGTTTGTTTATTCCCTATGTTTTTAATAATCTTCACAGCTATTTCTCCACAGAGTAATTCTAAGGCTGGTGTCAGACGAGCGCATTTTGTACGGACTGTGCGCCCGTGCAGTACGGACGCACTTTCTGATGGAAGATTCAGTAGTGGCCACACAATCCGTTTTTTAAACTGACGTTATTTTTGACAGATGTAGCAGGGAAGATAAATTAAATATGAAAAACATTTTGTCCGTCAAAAATGCTGGCCGCACAAATGCAGTCCATCTGACCTCATTCATCACTCACACACAAAGCTATGCGGACGTTGCAGACGCAGCGCACTCCGCACATCTGTTCTAGTGGTTTTAGGTTCTTGCCTAACTTGCGTCCATTTGCTACGTGCGCTGTGCGCCCGCAGTTCGGTGAGGACACACTTCGTGTAGGGGGCTCCATTGGCGATTATACTATGCTGCGACGGACATTATTATGTGCGCATAATCGGGTGTTCACACTGCGCTCGTCTGACACCAGCCTAAAAAGGACCATATAATCGCTAATCTTCGGCTTTAATTTTCCAGGGTTTGAGTCCGATGCAGTTAGACTGCCTACTTGGTACGCACAGAGTCCACCTCATTTTATTCATCAACATGTACCCCATAATTTAGTTGATGACCCCAAGCAAAACATCAGTTTCTTTGTCTTTGAAATTTCTGAATATCCTAGATGTGACTCTCATTTATGTCTTATCTTTAGGGCATCACACCCCCATGCACCATTAGTGACAGATGCAGTTATCATTAAAGTGACATTCCCATACTTGCATACATCAGGTTTTTCTGCTCTGCACTCAAGAAAATTAATTCTCATTGTGGAATATAGGTCAATTTCCGCATTGTATTTTTGCTTAGTTTTCACATTTCATTTTTGCTTAGTTTGTTTTCATCTAGTTGAAATAGGTAACTTTATATCCTCATTGGATGATTCTGTAAAATGCTACATTTAAGATATTCAGGGTTATTCAGTACGGGCGAACTTGCCACCCAATGGTGAGTTTCAATGTATGGGGCAATTTCATGGAACTTTGTCTATTCACTAAGCTGTCAATTCACCAAATACTGGTGAACTGACAGCAAAATATGGTGCAGTTCGCCACAGACCTTCAGTGATTTAGCGTAGTGTTCAGCTACGCATATTGCGTAGGCTCAGGTAGGGCAGGCTGCCGCTGCTGTGAAGAAATAATGTGCACAGCGGCAGAGACGGACGATGGGAGAGTGTGGAGCAGGTGAGTTGTTTAAGTTTGTTACACAGCAGTGATTTAAATTAGCGAAGAATGGACGGCGCCCAAACCTATAGCACCACCAGTCAACCCAAGCCCACCAGAGATTTAGTGGTTTCCCCCAAACCAGTAAATAGACAGCAATACAGTACGTATCTGGTGGCGCGATGAAAACCGCCTAAGGGTAGCCGATGGTTCTCTTAGTTCACTTGTCCACATGGATCATATGAAAAACAGAACAAAATATAGTGCAGAATGTTTGTACAAATTCCAAAATAAGGTTATACAGTGTTTGCACTCACAAATATAGAGCCCGAACACTGGCTCTAAGTGGATCAACGCATTCAGGTGTTTCAAATTCTTTGCTTGAAAAGGTGATCCATAATCATTCATAGAAGGAGATTCTTCTTACATGTGGCCCCCAAAAGAGCAAGAGAAAAGAGAGACTTCCTTGTGCAGATCTCATAAATGTGATAGCATATATAAATATACAGATTGCCAACTCACATGTGTTGGAGCTTAAAGACCAAGCTCGAGGTGTGCGCGCATATGGACTTATTGTAGGTTAAGTCCAAAACCTTTGAAGCTCCCAGGACTTCCAATGAAACGGGGATAAAATAGATTAAAAGAAATTTATTAAAACATAAAAAAACAATACCATTGGCACTGTCCAGTAGCCAGAGTAGCCAGAACGCGTTTCGCCAGATCAACTGGCTTCATCAGCTGGTTTCCAGCTGATGAAGCCAGTTGATCTGGCGAAACGCGTTCTGGCTACTCTGGCTACTGGACAGTGCCAATGGTATTGTTTTTTTATGTTTTAATAAATTTCTTTTAATCTATTTTATCCCCGTTTCATTGGAAGTCCTGGGAGCTTCAAAGGTTTTGGACTTAACCTACAATAAGTCCATATGCGCGCGCACCTCGAGCTTGGTCTTTAAGCTCCAACACATGTGAGTTGGCAATCTGTATATTTATATATGCTATCACATTTATGAGATCTGCACAAGGAAGTCTCTCTTTTCTCTTGCTCTTTTGGGGGCCACATGTAAGAAGAATCTCCTTCTATGAATGATTATGGATCACCTTTTCAAGCAAAGAATTTGAAACACCTGAATGCGTTGATCCACTTAGAGCCAGTGTTCGGGCTCTATATTTGTGAGTGCAAACACTGTATAACCTTATTTTGGAATTTGTACAAACATTCTGCACTATATTTTGTTCTGTTTTTCATATGATCCATGTGGACAAGTGAACTAAGAGAACCATCGGCTACCCTTAGGCGGTTTTCATCGCGCCACCAGATACGTACTGTATTGCAGTGATTTAAATTAGGTGAGCACACTTAATGGCAGGTGAGGTCCTGCCTCACCTGACGGCACATTCCTGACAGCAATACAGTCTGTAAACATATAAAGATAAACCAGCCAAGGTTCATGAAACTCTGTATCATTTCATTCCCATCACATGATCTGCTTCTGTACCATATAGCACTCAGCAAGGACCAGTGAGGTTGCTGTGTCTCTGATGCAGAGAAAGCTTCCTTGGCATTCCAGTCCTGGCTGCCCTTTTCGGTGGGTGCAGGCAGTGGCGTCAATAGGGTTGGTGTCACCTGGTGCGGTAACTCATGGTGTCACACCCCCCCCCCGAGTTTTATGATTTCTTTTTTTAACTGCTCTTACTCATAAATCAGTGCTCCCATATAACACTGAATGCTCATACACGGTTCACATTACTGTGATGTTTATTGCTGTGGACTGCACTACTGGGATCTTTATTGCAGTTCACCCGCCCGTTATACACTCAAACACTCCAAAATACAAGGGAGCCCCTAAAAAGGCTACCAGGCTACTAGGATAGAATGATTTGGACTTGAAACATGGAATAACCCTCATAAAATAACAATGCTTTTGAGGTTAGTATATGTAGCTTTATTCCAGGTTATCATACACGTTGTGTTTATTGTTTCACATTTCTTTTAACATCCTCTTTGTACTGAGGATTTCCCATTTGTCTCAGCTTCCGTTGTAGCCGAGGTGCATCCCGCCGCACTGTCCACCCACAGAGGAAGTGTCAGAGAGGGAGCCGCGAGTCTCTCTTTGTGAGGACTGCTTCTGTGGCTAATCCCTCACAGGATGCCACCATGACACCCGGAGGGTTCTCACGGTCTGGTTGCCACGGCAACGAATACCTCGGCTCTCGTCTCGACTGCCAGAGGAAGTGATGACAGAGATTGGCTGTTGTTGGGACACGTGACCACTCGGCCCAGCAGCAGCACCTCCAGCAGGCTTGTTGTGATACAGTTGTGTTCAAAATTATTCAACCCCCACTGAAATTGAGTGTTTTGGCCAGTTTGACATTGATTTTGATCATTCAGTCATCTTGCTTACAATTAAATCAGAGGCACGTGTAGGTCAGACAAGTATAACATAACATTTATAATGAAATAACCACAAATGTATTTTCTGTGCTCACATCATTATCAGTTTTATTCAACGCCCAAGTGACATTCAATCTTAGTACTTAGTACAACATCCTTTTACAGTTATAACAGCTTTTAAACGTGAAGCATAGCTTGACACAAGTGTCTTGCAGCGATCTACGGGTATCTTCGCCCATTCGTCATGGGCAAAAGCCTCCAGTTCAGTCACATTCTTAGACTTGCGCACTGCAACTGCTTTCTTTAAGTCCCACCAGAGGTTCTCAATCGGATTTAAGTCAGGTGACTGCGATGGCCACTCCAAAATGTTCCAGCCTTTAATCTGCAACCATGCTCTAGTGGACTTGGAGGTATACTTGGGACCATTGTCCTGTTGAAAGGTCCAACGTCTCCCAAGCCTCAGGTTTGTGACAGACTGCATCACATTGTCATCCAATATCTCCTAGTACTGAAGAGAATTCATGGTACCTTGCACACGCTGAAGCTTCCCTGTACCTGCAGAAGCAAAACAGCCCCAAAGCATGATTGACCCCCCGCCATGCTTCACAGTAGGCAAGGTGTTCTTTTCTTCATAGGCCTTGTTCTTCCTCCTCCAAACATAGCGTTGATCCATGGGCCCAAACAGTTCTAATTTTGTTTCATCAGTACACAGTACACTTCTGTGGTTTGTCCACATGACTTTTGGCATACTGCAGTCGACTCTTCTTATTCTTTGGAGACAGCAAGGTGGTGCGCCTGGGAGTTCTGGCATGGAGGCCTTCATTACGCAGTGTGCGCCGTATTGTCTGAGCTGAAACTTTAGTACCCACATCTGACAAATCTTTTCTCAGTTCCTCAGCAGTCACACGGGGACTTTTCTCCGCTCTACGCTTCAGGTAGCGCACAGCAGTCAAAGTCAGCATCTTCTTTCTGCTACGACCAGGTAGCGTTTCAATAGTGCCCTTTGCCTTGAATTTGCGAATGATGCTTCCTATGGTCTCTCTTGGTATGTTTAACATCTTTGCAATCTTCTTATAGCCATTGCCCTTCCTGTGAAGAGTAATCACCTATTCTCTTGTCTTCCTGGACCATTCTCTTGACTTCACCATGTTTGTAACCACACCAGTAAATGTCTAGAAGGAGCTGAGTATCACAGTCATTTTAAAGCTGCCTAATTGGTGCTTATTATGCTTTATTGCTGCTCCGTGACATCCACAGGTGTTTTCAATACCTGATTGAAAACACTTGAATGAACCTCTGTTCTTCAGAGTGGTAGTCTTTAAGGGGTTGAATAATTGTGTCAATGAAGAATTCACAAAAGAAACATTTACTACTGTATTACAAAACCAACTGATGTCATTTTAGTTGCATATGGTTCTTTAAAAAGTCCTTGTAGGATTTCATTCTGAATACAATTACAAATGTACACTAAATTCCCTAAAACCATTTACAGCATTGGGGGTTGAATAATTTTGAACACAACTGAAGCATAGCAGCGGGGTAACAGTGAGGCGGGCGGCAGGGGTGACAGGTGGCTCCATGCTGTGGCAGAGGAAAGGGAAGGGCTAATGTGCCAGTGTTAACCCAGGTACCAGCCGCTGTGCCCTAACTTCAGTGAGACTAGGAAGTGGGGGACAGATGATCGGGGGTGCAGTGGGGGTGCTTGGAGCTCGGTGTTTGTTTACATGTGGACATGGTGCTCGGGCCCAGCTGCCAGGTGACAGAGCAGGGGGAGGCATGTGCCAGAGCCTGTGGTCTGCAGTGATGGAGGTGTGTGCCTGGGTACTTACTGTTGAGGATTGGACGAGCGGGCTCTTCCGGTGCTCAGGCAGGCTGCTCTGGTCAGGACTAGGGATGAGCCGAACACTCCCTGAGTTCGGTTCGGAGCCGAACCCGAACTTTCCAAATGTTCGGATCCGAACCCGAACCCGAACTCGAACTCAATACAAGTCAATGGGGCTCAAAATTCGGTTTTTAGAGTGCCTTCCAAGAGGGCATATATGCTACATATTTGCCATAACAGGTGTATGGGGGTCTGGGTAGTGCCCTGGGGGACAGGAAACAAGGACAAAAAGTAAAAAAAAAACGTTTTTAAAGGGACAGTGAGTTTTCCATGAAATAAGGGTTAAAAATAAAAACGAAAAATTCCTTCAAATATCGTGCCTAGGAGGTCCCCATAACCTGCCCGTGAAGTGGCGGATTTCTAGGATGTATAGAAATATGTAAAAACCAAAAAATGACATTTCAAATGACGGTAAATGCTTTTCCTGTAATCTATCCATAAACAACTGCTTGGGGCGGCAGTCTGTATGAAAAGAGGAGACATTTTCGGACACACAGAAAAAGTTTACTGATTTCTTGGCGGTGAAAAGCAGGAGAATGACTGGAGAATGGAAAATTCTAGACCAAATAGCCAATTTGGAAAGTGCGATAAATGGGAGAATTTTTCTGGTTTGGCTATTTTGACCTAGAATTTTCCATTCTCCAGTCATTCTCCTGAGTTTCACCTTTCTCTGAATAACCCTGACAGGGTTATTCAGAGAGTGGTGAAGAGCAGGAGAATGACTGGAGAATGGAAAATTCTAGGTCAAAATAGCCAAACCAGAAAAATTCTCCCATTTAGGCTAGGGTCAGACTAGCAAATTTTTAACGTGCGTTTAGGCGCACTTAATCACGGCCGCACTAGCAGCAAATGACGGGCAATGACAGAAAAAAAACGAAGTACGGTCACACGAAAGTCCAGCTGCGCAACGCAAGTGGAAAATGAATGCATTTTTTCGAGAACGCAGAACCGCTAGTACGGACGTACAGAGTGCGCTGCGTCCACTAGCGGCGTGTGTGCGTGATTTGGAGACGTCAGACCCTGCTCATGTCCGGCCAACATAACGTCCAGACACCGAAAGTTTCCTGGTTTGGATCCGTAAAGAATCACGCACAAAAATGCGCATCGTATGACCGTTTTCGCCCATTCCGTGAAAAAATACGGCAATGCGTTCGGACGCACTTTTTGACGGTCGCTGCGAAAAATGTGTTAGTCTGACCCTAGCCTTATCTCACTTTCCAAATCGGCTATTTGGTCCAGATTGTTCTCTTTTCCTGCCATTCTCCTGGTTTTCACCTTTCTCTGAACAACCCTGAGAGAGAGGTGAAAGCCAGGAGAACTGGCAGGAGAAGAGAACAATCTAGACCAAATAGCCAATTTGGAAAGTGAGTTAAATGGGAGAATTTTTCTGGTTTGGCTATTTTGACCTAGAATTTTCACTTCTCCAGTTATTCTCCTGCTTTTCACCGCTCTCTGAATAACCCTGTGAATGTTTAATCCCGAGGTGAAAAATAACATTGCTTTAGATGTTATTTTGAATTTTTTTCAAACACCAGTTAAATGCAGCATATTAGGGAGTTTTAGGAGTGAAATTAATTCTTAAATCTCAATCAGAAGCAGACACCACCCCACCCCCTCAGTACCTCAGTATAGTGTACAATGTATCAAATTGATTACCAGACTAAAAACACCTGGTGTTATGCCCGTTTGTGAACAGAGGTCATTTAGAGTTGAGAATCTTTCCACGTACACATTAGTTTTTAATTCAATATCTAATAAACCGTTGCTTATAATATTCTGCAGTAAAGAGTCTCTTTATTTCTAGATTTTTTAGTATTTTCTTTTAAGCATTTTCTATACTTTTTTCAAAATTTCCTTTTTTTTTTAACTCGAACCGAACACACCCAAAAAGTTTGAAGTTCGCAAACTTTTGACCTGCCAAAGTTCGGGCCGAACTCAGAACCATCCGAACCCGAACAGCTCATCCCTAGTCAGGACTCGGCAGGCAGGGTGCAGCCGCACGTTTTCTTGAACCGCCAGGCGCCAGGGATGGAGCCAGGGGTGGGCTGCTGCTGATGACTCACTCGGCAGAGACATCAGCGTCAGCCCGTCAGATGGCCTGTGCTGCGCTCCCTCCCTCTGGCGTGTGGCATCAGAGGGGGTGGGACCAGCCGCCATCTTTGATTTTTGATGCCCTTAGGGTGACACCAAAGACTGATTTTTGAACCAAAAATCAAAGTCGTTGGTGGCACCCTAAGAGCGGGTGTCACCTGGTGCGGACTGCACCCCTGCCCCCACCTAGCAACGCCTCTGGGTGCAGGCAGGCCAATTTGCATATGGCAATTTGTTCCTCTGTAATGACACCATCTGGCTAAAACATTCTTGAGAGACCTGACTGGGACAACACTGTAGAGCAGGCCATTGGTGCCACTGACCCATTCTCCGTGTTTTCATAGATATGCTTTTGTTCCCCTCTGGACCATTTAAATGTTAACCCGAGCGTTGTTATACAATTTCTGGCATTTCGTTTACAGAGACTAAGAAAAAAAGTCAAATTTAACATGTTGTTTTTAATAGGTATATCTAAACTATGAATATGGTTGCTTCTTATTACTAGGGATGAGCCGAACACCCCCTGAGTTCGGTTCGGGCCCAAATCCGAACTTCCCATTTGTTCGGGTCCGAACCCGAACCCGAACCCCCATGCAAGTCAATGGGGCTGAAAATTCGGTTTTTTAGAGTGCCCTCCAAGAGGGCATATATGCTACATATTTGCCATAAAAGGTGTATGGGGGTCCGGGTAGTGCCCTGGGGGACAGGAAACAAGGACAAAAAGTTAAAAAAAAAAATGTTTTTAAAGGGACAGTGAGTTTTCCAAGAAATAAGGGTTAAAAATAAAAATGAAAAATTCCTTCAAATATCGTGCCTAGGAGGTCCCCATAACCTGTCCGTGAAGTGGCGGATTTCTAGGATGTATAGAAATATGTAAAAAACAAAAAATGACATTTCAAATGACGGTAAATGCTTTTCCTTTAATCTATCCATAAACAACTGCTTGGGGCGGCAGTCTGTAAGAAAAGAGGAGACATTTTCGGACACGCAGAAAAAGTATACAGATTTTTTGGAGGTGAAAAGCAGGAGAATGACTGGAGAATGGAAAATTCTAGACCAAATAGCCGATTTGGAAAGTGAGATAAATGGGAGAATTTTTCTCGTTTGGCTATTTTGACCTAGAATTTTCCATTCTCCAGTCATTCTCCTGAGTTTCACCTTTCTCTGAATAACCCTGTCAGGGTTATTCAGAGAGCGGTGAAGAGCAGGAGAATGACTGGAGAATGGAAAATTCTAGCTCAAAATAGCCAAACCAGAAAAATTCTCCCATTTAGGCTAGGGTCAGACTAGCGAATTTTTAACGTGCGTTTAGGCGCACTTAATCACGGCCGCACTAGCAGCAAATGACGGGCAATGACGGCCAATATACGAAGTACGGTAGCACGAAAGTGGAAAATGAACGCATTTTTTTGAGAATGCAGAACCGCTAGTACGGACGTACAGAGTGCGCTGCGTCAACTAGCGGCGTGTATGTGTGATTTGGTCCAAATCGGCTATTTGGTCCAGATTGTTGTCTTTTCCTGCCATTCTCCTGGTTTTCACCTTTCTCTGAACAACCCTGAGAGAGAGGTGAAAGCCAGGAGAACTGGCAAGAGAAGAGAACAATCTAGACCAAATAGATTTGGACCTCTCTCCCTCCCGATCGCCGGGGGATAGAGGGTTAATCCAGGCACCGTTTGGAAGGGCACAGCCTGCCCTTCCAAACGGTGGCTGTGATTAACCCCTTGGGAGCCGGATCACGAATCGGCGCTGAAAAGCGCCGAATCGTGATCCTCTCCTGGAGCTGGCCGACATCTTGGATGTCGGCCAAGCCTCCAGGAACTCCTCCTGAGGACTGGCGTCATCATGCATAGCACGATGACGCCAGTCCTGGAGTTAACCCCTAGCTGCCACCAATGGTGGAGATAGGGGGTTCCAATGAACCCCCTATCTCCCGATCCGCGGCAGCTAGGGGTTAATGTTTGATATCGTTGGATCGCCCAGAGCATGGCCTTTCCAAGGATACTAAATATTTTAATATTTAAAAAAAAAATCTAAAAAAAAAATAAACAAGTTTTTTTTTTTTTTTTTTTGTTAATGCAGCAATATTGTTCCCATTTCAATTATAATGTGAACAATAATGCTGCACTAACAATTTTTGTATGCGGTGCGTTTGTTAAAAAAGCTAAATTTTCCCCCAAAAAAAAATGTAACGAGACCCCATTTCTAATTATTTTAACAAGCGCACCCGGTACAAAATATAATCGCATGTTAAAATGTGAAAAAAAACACTTTACACATAATAAATTATTGAAAATTCGAACTTTATTGCATTTTTTGTTATAATATACAGACATGACATAACGTATACATATAATAATGACATATTATGAATCTGCCAAGTCTGCCGGAAAGAACGATATATAATATGTCTGGGTCATATATCAAAATAGGGCTACAAAACGCGGTTAAACATGATGAGCGAAAGCGGTAAAAATGACCTCAGCACAGAGGTGTGAAAAGCCTCAGCAGCGAAAGGGTTAAATGCAGCATATTAGGATGTTTTAGGAGGGAAATTAATTCTCAAATCTCAATCAGAAACAGACACCACCCCACCCCTCACTATATTGTACAATGTATCAAATTGATTAGCAGACTGAAAACACCTGGTGTTATGCCCGTTTGTGGACAGAGGTCATTTAGAGTTGATAATCTTTCCACGTACACATTAGTTTTTAATTCAATATCTAATAAACCGTTGCTTATAATATTCTGCAGTAAAGAGGCTCTTTATTTCTAGATTTTTTTGTATTTTTTTAAGCATTTTCTATACTTTTTTCAAAATTTCATTTTTCTTTTCGAACCCGAACCGAACACACCCAAAAAGTTCGAAATTCGCGAACTTTCGAACTGCCAAAGTTCGGGTCGAACTCCGAACTGTCCGAACCCGAACAGCGCATCCCTACCTATTACCTGGATCATCTATTGATTTGAACCAACGCTATTCTTCAGAGTCTATAGTTAAGACTAGCTTCAGTAACCTAAGATTGCAACAAAATGCATGCAGATTTAGGCTACAGATGTATAATCCCATACTCTTTCGGTTCACAAATTTACAAGAGTTGTTTATTTTCCTGGAAAAAATTAATGAGATTACAAACTATTGGATAGAACAGAAAATATTCTTAAAATGTATTTTTAGCTGAGCTACGATGCTGTAAAATATTATCATGTGCTAACTTGGACTATGCTTTTTTTTATTATTCAAATTGGCATATCTGATAATTGAATGCTAAATTGCTCTGATATATCAGTGTGTGTGGTCTTTGAAGAAATGGATTAAAACACAATAAAAAGTGTTATGATCAAGAAAATCATCCACCTATGTTGAAGCTTCAGTCTAGTTTTAATGAAGAAAAAAATGACAACAGATTGCATGTATAGGGAATGTCTGCTCACATGGAATATTGCAAATAAAGGAGTCCAAAATGAAGACCGACTCATCATCACTACACATTGCCGCAACAGGTGCAATAAAACCATTATCAATCTGTGCAGTCTTCTCAGGAATAAAGATTAAAAATAAATTTCCAATAAACCCTATCGCTACACTTGGGAACTTACTTAAAACAAAAGGTAGCTAACTGTTAGTTCCCCAAAAAAGAAGCGATAACAAACATTCAAAAACAAAACATGTTTAAATACTCTGCTTAAAAGGACACTATCACTTACATAAACTGTAGCTAGATTTTTGTGCATTACAAACAAAATCACCTTATAGAAAACATGCTGCTGTTTTTTCTTGGAAGTAATTGCATGTAAAAAGGAAAAATAAAATAGTTTTTTTAATCTCCCTATCATTTTGTTGATTTTTTTTTATTTTCCCATTAAGCAACATTTACCAAAGGTTTTTCTTCTGTGGCTTCTCTATACAGTTTAATGAAGTGGAGGAGGGAATGTAGATAAGGCTGCATAGTGCTATTCATACACCAGCATGGGGTAATATATTAATATGGCAGCATATAGAGATTTATCTGATATACTGTAAACTCTGCTTCCCCATCCAGAGAGGAATATCACTTTCTATTGTTTCAATCTTACTCAAGATCCTGATCTTTATCTCGGTCTGGACTCTCCACTCCAGCAGGCTATGAGTGCGTCCTTCTCTGTGCTTGTTCAAAAGAACTTCCAGCACAAACACTGATTGCTCTTTTTGAAAACTTATGAAAAGGTATACAACCCATGACCTACCTGACGCGTTTCGTCTATAGACTTTATCAAGGATATGCTGCCATATTAATATATTGCCCCATGCTGTTGTATGAATATTGTATTAATTGGACGTAACATAGTGGGGACATCCTGTGGAGCAATATATATCCCAAACAGCAACAGTACCATTGTGTGTATTTTGCATGGTGCTATTCAGGCTACTTGAGATAAGAGATGGCAACTGAATGAGATAAAACACTTAAGACTTCTAATCTACCCCCTGGTGATCACCTTTGAATACAATGAGATTTGAAACCATGATCAACCCATATACTCCATACTATGGCCATTGCCGCTGAGTAAGGAGCAAGTGATATATAGATGGGGGGGGGCGGCAGTTTACAACACAAAAGAACAGGGAATGTAAGCACCTAGTTACACATATAGGGTCACATATTTTCTTAACCTCCCTGGCGGTCTAATTTTTTCAAAATTTCGTGTCTAAAAGCGTCTCAATTTTTTTTAAAGGAAATGTGTTTTTGTACATAGTTAGCCTGTAATAATTAGGAATCACGCACTGAAATCCGTGCAATCAAGAGTCCTTACTGGTAAAATCCTTTATTAATAAATAAATAAATTAAATTTAAAAAAAATAGTAAAAACACTGAGTCCGATAAAGTTTGAAACACGACATAATAATTTATTATCCCAAAAATAATTATCCAAAATAATGCAAATAAATGATATTCAATAAAATACAACAAAAAACACTTAAATCTGTCTGAAAACAAGGGTGAGACGATGTATGGTCTGTTTCTTATCCTGTAGTGCCACCTAGTGGCCATTCATAAACATTGTACATTGGATTATACAGTGTATTATAATTTTTTCTAAATTTGCTGCTGGTCCCGCCCCCTGCATCGTGTGACTCACTGCGATCACACTGCGGGGGACAGCGAGGGAGCCAGGAGGAGGTGAGTATGCATCCTGCCCGAGTGTGGCTCGGGGTTACCGTTCGCGGTAGTAAAATTTAACCCCGAATCGCACTCGGGAATACTGCCAGGGAGGTTAACTAAACATACAAGAGAAAAAAAACGTAAAATATCAGCAACATAAAATAAACACAATAAGGACATATAATTTTATGGTGGTAGTGGCCCTTCAGGCTAGGGTCAGACTAGCGCAGTTTTAACGTGCGTTTAGCCGCACGAAATCACGGCCGTACTAGCAGCAAATGACGTCCAATGCCGGGAACATACGACAACGGCCGCACGAAAGTTCGTCCGCGCAACGCAAGTGCCAACGAACGCATTTTTTCGAGAACGTCAAACCGCTACTACTGACGTACAGAGTGCGCTGCGGCCGCATAGCGGCGTGTGTGCGTGATTAGGAGACGTCAGACGCTGCTAATGTCCGGCCAACATAACGTCCAGACTCAAAAAGTGTTTTATTGATGATCCGTACAAAATCACGGACGAAAAGGCGCATCGTATGACCGCTATCGCGTATTCCGGGGGAAAATACGTACGTTCGTTCGACCGAACTTTTTCACGGACGACGTGAAAAATGCGTTCGTCTGACCCTAGCCTCAATTGTATTAGTTATCTCTGGTTATGATTATTAACCCCATGCACGTCCCGTGTGTGTCCCCGTATATCATATATTAAGAAAATATTATCTATGGATAAGGCTAGGGTCAGACTGAGGCAGTGCGAACGTGCGTTCTGGCGCACTCAGGCTAGGGTCAGACTAGCGCAGTTTTAACGTGCGTTTAGCCGCACGAAATCACGGCCGTACTAGCAGCAAATGACGTCCAATGCCGGGGAACATACGACGAACGGCCGCACGAAAGTTCGTCCCTGCAACGCAAGTGGCAACGAACGCATTTTTTCGAGAACGTCAAACCGCTACTACTGACGTACAGAGTGCGCTGCGGCCGCATAGCGCGTGTGTGCGTGATTAGGAGACGTCAGACGCTGCTAATGTCCGGCCAACATAACGTCCAGACTCAAAAAGTGTTTTATTGATGATCCGTACAAAATCACGGACGAAAAGGCGCATCGTATGACCGCTATCGCGTATTCCGGGGGAAAATACGTACGTTCGTTCGACCGAACTTTTTCACGGACGACGTGAAAAATGCGTTCGTCTGACCCTAGCCTCAATCACGGCCGTAGTAGCAGCAAATGCCGGGCAATGACGGCCAATATACGAAGTACGGTCGCACAAAAGTCCGGCCGCGCAACGCAAGTGGCAAACGAACGCATTTTGTCGAGAACGTAAAACCGCTAGTACGGTTGTACAGAGTGCGCTGCGTCCGCTAGCGGCGTGTGTGCGTGAATTGGAGATGTCAGACACTGCTAATGTCCGGCCAACATAACGTCCAGATGCACAAAGTGTTTTATTGATGATCCGTACAAAATCACGAACGCAAATGCGCATCGTATGACCACTATCGCGTACTCCGTGAAAAAATGCGTCCATTCGTTCGAACGCACTTTTTCACAGACAACGTGAAAAAGCGTTCGTCTGACCCTAGCCTAAAACAAGTACTAAATATGACTTTTCACCCCACAACTAATTTATATATAGTGAAATAACATTTCATATCAGCCTTTTCTATTCTTTTAAACTGATCAATGTAAATATCCATATCAATATATTATCTTTCATTTTATTTATTCACCTTTTGTCCCCAGTGTTAACTAGTTTGTGATGGGCTAGTTTTTAACATCTTGCAAACAACATTGACGCGTGGAAAGAATATCCTAATTCATTTTGTTATTACTGAACCTGAAATTCTTTCACACAGCACAGAATAGTAAGTAATCATCTTGAGTCTCATCCCTATTTCTAAAAAAATATCAACTTGGCAAGTGTTTTCTGTAGGAACCTCCGAGTAATTCCATTCCCACTTTGAAAAACTGACCTCCCTGCAATCCTTTCAGATTGACATATATTGTATATGCTTGCCACGTTTCCATTCACTCTTCAGTGTTGCCACAACATTACAGTATGTACAATAATATATTTAATACAAATCACTGTTTTGAAATATTTTCATGAAAACCTGACATTATAGATCCCGATACGAACGCAGTCATCACGACCGTGTCGCCGCACAGTTTAACGTCCGTCATAGCATTGATTTGTGATCAATAGAGACCAACACACGAAGTACGTGCGCACTGAAGTGCATATGCACCACGCAGTAGACAACGGATGCCATTTAGGCCTCGACGTAAAGGTGCTATGACGGACTCCCAGAGTGCACCGCGTCTGCGTAGCGGCCTGCGTGTGTGATGAAGCGACGTCAGACATTGACGCTCAGAAGTTTTTTGGTCTGGCTGACTGTACCTGACTTTTAATTTTAGTTAATTTTGTTTCCCATATTTCCTTTTTTTTTTCTACATCCGTCAAAAAAAACCAAACCGTGTGGTGTCTACAGTATCTCCCGTCAGTACATCCGTCCGTTATGCACGCATGCAGAGTGCTGTCGGACTGTTCGTCTGACATTAGCCTTTCACTGTAATTGCTAAAACAGGGGTTGTCAACCTTGGCCCTCCAGATGTTTTGAAACCAAATCTCCCATGATGCTCAGACACTCATTAAGTTGGCAGAGACATGTAGGAAATGTAGTTCAAAACATCTGGAGGAATAAGATTGCTGATCCATGCTCTAAAAAGAAGCAATCACATTGCCTTCTCTGCTACAGTTATCTTGGTGTACACGAGGAATGTAATATGCACAGCACACAAGAAGACAGAATGAGAATTTAACTACAATCAAGGATTGGCACTAATGGTAAAAGACAGAAAGGAAAAAGCAGTTTATTCCGCTGTAGCAGTACTCTGTGCTCCTTGGAAAATTGCAGATTTCTAGAGCTATCAATTATTATTATTATTATTATTATTATTTAGTGTAGACATCAAACTCTCACAATTAGCATTGCTTTTTTTTTTTTTGAAGATTAGTAAAAAAAAGATGCAGCAGGTCAATAGCAGCCGCTGGAGATTATAATGTAGAAATTCCTGCATATTGATAATGGTTCAAGAAGTATGGCTTCTGAAGTATTAATTCCACAGAGTGGATCACAGGGGAGACTAGCTGTAATCCATATGTTTGGGATAGTTTGAATAAAAAAATTATATGGACACCGTGTAGCGCCAGCCAGCAATTGCTCACTGGTATAAGGGGATATGTACGTCAAGCATATCACATCTCATGACCATAATTTGAAAATATATCTAATTATTTCAATGAATTTGTTCAGTCCTACACAATCCTCTTCTTTTCCAGAGATATGTAAAGCGGACTGAAAAAGAAAAAAGGGACTATTGCGCAGTATGTCTGATAGAAATGTATCCAGTTAATCACACGGTGAATCATACAACTCACAATTTAACGAGCCCACACCCGGCTCTAAGATAATTCGCCTATATAAATAGCTATTTTATAATGTCGGATAAAACACTAATTTATTATTTTTTCTAGTAAGTGTTTTATATGTATGGGATTTACAGTATATGTCATTAATATTATGATGGAAAGTTGGTGAGATTCTGCCAACAGAAAATAACAAAAAGAGCCTGAATGTATTCAATAATGTTTTATGATATATAAGATGGTGTTCTTAGGTGTAAGTAAAACGAATATCTGGATTTTTTGATGAACTAGTATGGAAACTGACACCACGCTTCAATGTTTCGTACGTCCAATGAAAGTTTCCACGTTCCAACGGTGGAACACACGAATTGCACAAACGCAAAAAGACAGAGGGGTTTCTGGTCCTTCCGCATTCCATGATGGGACACAGAGGAACTGCGCATATCCAATATGGCGGACAGATAAAGAAAAAATATTTTTAATTACGGACAGGGATGATTTTAATTAAGTAATATGGACCCTATGTAACAGCAGTAGGACTCATTGCAAGGTTGATACCGGCTGATGATGTAACAGATTGTGTAAGGCGAAACACATTCTGGTAGCTATTATCTTATTTGTTTTTATGATAAAGCGTTGATTTATATTTGCTGCAGCTGCTGTTTCTTCTAAAGAAGGTTTTATGGGATGTCTCTAAAATTCCATAGGCGAATAACAGGGAGTCTGATGTGGCAACAGAATTGTGTAAGTGAGGATTTGGCACTTATATTTTACTGAAACTGTCCTTGCTTTTACAGAGCTATGCTAGGGGTATTCCGCGATTTATATGTCTGCTTACAATCTAAGGTGATGTGGAATGGTGACACGAGTTGGAAACATACAGGGTTATTCAGAGAGTGTGAAAAGCAGGAGAATGACTGGAGAATGGCTGGAGAATGAAAAATTCTAGGTCAAAATAGCCAATTTGGAAAGTGAGATGAAAGGGAGAATTTTTCTGGTTTGGCTATTTTGACCTAGAATTTTTCATTCTCCAGTCATTCTCCAGTCATTCTCCAGTCATTCTCCTGCTTTCCACGCTCTCTGAATAACCCTGTATAACGTGAATGGGCACCTGAGAAATAAAAAAGCAAGACCCATAGAGGCGAATTATCCTAGAGCCAGATGTGGGCTTGTTAAAATGTGAGTTGTGTGATTAGAAACATAGAAAAATGTTGGCAGATAAGAACCTTTCGGCCCATCTAGTCTGCCCAATTACATGGATACTTTACCTGGATTTATCTTTTGTTTAGGATAGCCTTATGCCTATCCCATGCTTGCTTAAATTCAATTACTGTTTTGGCCTCTACCACTTCTACTGGAAGACTGTTCCATGTATCCACCACCCTCTCAGTAAAATAATGCTTCCTGATGTTACTTTTAAACCTTTGCCCCTCTAATCTAAGACTATGTCCTCTTGTTTTGCTACTTTGTTTCCTTTTAAATATACTCCCTTCTTCTACCTTGTGGATTCCCTTTACGTATTTAAATGTTTCTATCATATCACCTCTGTCTCGTCTTTTTTCCAAGCTGTACATGTTAAGATCATTAAGCCTTTCCTGGTAACTTTTCTCCTTCAAGCCGTACACCATTTTAGTAGCCCTTCTCTGAACTCTCTCTAAGATGTCTATATCCTTCTGGAGATACGGTCTCCAGTACTGCACACAGTACTCCAAGTGAGGTCTCACCAGTGCTCTGTACAGTGGCATGAGTACTTCCCTTTTCCTACTGCTAATACCTCCCCAAAATACCTATTCCAAAATTGGTGCTAACTTAAACAGAGCTGTTGTAAATGTAACAACTCTATAGACTATAATAGCTCTGGTAAAATTTACAACAGCTCTGATTAAGTTAGCACCAACTATGTTATAAAGCCCTTTGTCGTTTGCACTTACAAATAACATCACAATGTCACGATAAGTCACAATGACTGCAGTGCAGGTGCCGAGCTGCACTACTTTGTTTTTCTTACAGGGTTATTCAGAGAAAGGTGAAAACCAGGAGAATGACTGGAGAAGTGAAACTTTTAAGTCAAAATAGCCGATTTGGAAAGTGAGATGAATGGGAGAATTTTTCTGGTTTGGCTATTTTGACCTAGAATTTTCACTTGTACCCTATATGCGTATTAACCACTTCAATGCTGGCCCCCCCGGTGCGGGCTGACATTGAGGATGTCAGCCCGGCATCCGGGACCGCAGCCGCCGGAATTAGGTGTCATCGCGGCAGCGCGGTGACACCTAATTCAGGCGCCCCCCCCCGCATGTGCGGAGGAGGCGCCTGAAAGGGAGGGGGGGAGGTCCTTCGGACCTCTCTCCCTCCCGATCGGCGGCTCTGCGGGGGTTAACCCAGGCATCATTTGGAAGGGCACAGCCTGCCCTTCCAAATGGTGCCTGGCATTAACCCCTGGGGAGCTGGATCGCGAATCGGCGCTGAAAAGCGCCGGTTCGCGATCCTTTCCCGGAGCTGGCCGACATCTTGGATGTTGGCCAAGCCTCCGGGAACTCCCCCTGAGGACTGGCGTCATCGTGCGTAGCACAATGACGCCAGTCCTGGACTTAACCCCTAACTGCCACCAACTGTGGAGATAGGGAGTTCCAATGAACTCCCTATCTCCCGATCCGTGGCAGTTAGGGGTCAATGTTTGGTATGGTTGGATCGGCCAGAGCATGGCCATTCCAACGATACCAAACATGAAAGTGAAAAAGTTTGTCAAAAAAAAAATGACAAATAAAAATAAAAAAAAGTTAAAAAAGAAAATTATAAAAAAAAAAAAAACACTTTTTTTTTTTTTTTTGGTTTGTTAATGCAGCAATATTGTTCCCATTTCAATTATAATGTGAACAATGATGCTGCACTAACGATTTTTGTATGCGGTGCGTTTGTTAAAAATAGTGTAATTTTCCCCAAAAAAAAATGTAACGAGACCCCATCTCTAATTTTTTTAACAAGCGCACCCCATACGAAATATAACCGCAATTGCTCGCATGTTAAAATGTGAAAAAAAACACTTTACACATTGTAAATTATTGAAAATACATATTTTATTGCATTTTTTGTTATAATATACAGACATGACATAACGTATACATATAATAATGACATATTATGAATCTGCCGAGTCTGACGGAAAGAACAATATATAATATGTCTGGGTCATATACTAAAATAAGCCTTCAAAACACATTTAAACATGATGAGCAAAACCGGTAAAAATTACCTCAGCACAGGGGCGGGAAAAGCCTCAGCAGCGAAAGGGTTAAATAATTCTCTTTCCCAAAAATATGTACATGTGAGTGTTGCGTGTATGTTGATGTGGTTTGTGGGTGTGGCTTATGTGTGTTGGGGGAACAAGGGAGTCTCCTTCCTCTCCTTTTGCCCATGGGCCCCATCAATTGTCAGTTTGCCCCTGATCTGCTTATATTTTGCAATAGAGAATTATGACATTCGTAAAGCCATGCACACGTTCAAAATGCTTTTAGCGATGATATATTCTCTTTCGCAACAATTTACCTATTGGAATATTTTAACATTACATTTTTTGTCTTTGCCCTATTCTAAATATGATTTATCAAATGCTTGTTTGATATAAAAAAAAACAAGGCCTGTTGTATACACTAAATTAAATTAAGTACATTCAAAATTATCTTTAGAAATTTCCCATTTTTATTCTTCTGTGCAATTTATAGCAAACCGTTTAAAAATTTAGTAAAGGGCAAACCACACTGGCAGCTCACAAAATGAAAAATTAGGTTTTGCTGTAGGAGTATTGCATTTCTTTATGTGTGGTGGATGCTTATAAAATGTGAAAATATGAAAAGACCAGACCACATGTTCATTTACAAAACTGTACAGAAGACACATTGGCGTGCCCAGCATACAGGATTAGGGTGTGCAGTGCAACAATGGCATCTAGAGAGCTGACAAAGGTGTAGTTTCGGGTTAAGGTGAAGTGTGACTCTGCTCCCGTTTCCAACAGCCTGCCACTCCCATTTCCAGGAACGGGAAAAAAGATTTTGCAGACACCCCTGGTTGAGCACCCATTACACCAATATGCAAGGTTTTGTTGTTTTGAAATGAATAGATCTATCTGAATGGATTTCTTGCGCAGATTCCAAAAATGACCTTCAAAATTCCGTATCACGTCAAGTTTTTTCACAAATGGCAGAAATGTGAAAATTTAAAAAACGTTTCATGAATGGTCTTTGTGCAAATGTCCTTGCTTTTTGTGTGAATGGAACTCCAGAGCAAGGACGGAACATTGGGTTTCGGAAGCAGTGGCCAGTCAGAAGTACATTCACACCTGGCGAAAAAAGATTGTTTCACTTCCACTGGTTGATCCCTCGAAAATACTGTTGCCACCTTTAGACATCAAACTTGGCTTAATGAAGCAATTTGTGACAGCTTTAAGCAGGGACAGTAAATGCTTTCAGTATCTTGGTGGTAAGTTTCCATCAATCACGTCTGAAAAAATTAAAGCTGTCATTTTCATAGGCCCTCAAATACGAAAATTAATGGCAGACAACATATTCGAGGAAACCATGAGTGAGTGCGAATTGCGAGAATGGACTGCATTCAGAAATGTGGTACACAACTTTTTGGGGAACACAAAGGCTTCAAATTACACCACTTTAGTCGAGGATATGCTGGAATCCTATGAACTGCTTGGTTGCAACATGAGCGTCAAAGTTCACTTTCTTCATGCTCATCTACTGTAAATTACTTTCCTAACAATCTTGGTGATTTTTCGGAAGAACATGGCAAGCGCTTCCATCAGGATATTAAAGTGATGGAAAAGATATACCAAGGAAAGTGGACTGTACATATGATGGCCGACTATTGTTGGATGTTGAAGAGAGACTGTACGGATGCACACCGAAGACAATCCAAAAAGAGGAAGTTTGAAGGGGAGCCCAGTGGCGAATGTTAGGTATGTTTGCTTTTGAATATGTATTTATGTTTATCTATTCCTTAAACAATCATTCCGCCCCTCCAGAGAACATTTTCACACGTTACAAACGTTGCCATATAGCAATGTCGTTAAAAAATAAAGTTTTTTTTAAATTTTCACATTTCCATCATTTGTGAAAAAACCTGACGTGATACGGAATTTGGAAGGTCATTTTCGGAATCTGCGCAAAAAATCCATTCAAATACACCTATTCATTTGAAAACAACAGAAAAAGGTTGAAAAATTGCAGATCAGCATTATAAATATGCACATAAAATATATATGTATCACACACTTTTAATATATTATTTTAAGTCCTATGTCCATTTAACCCTCTTCATCCCATCTCATTGCCTTTTCACTCCTCTTCACTAGTGATGTCCGATTCATGAACAAACCCTTCTTTTGATCTGAATCTTTTCACTGAGCTGGGTGATTCAGCTCATCCGACTGAATGATTCATTTGTAACAGTTCAGTCTGTGAATCATTAACTGCATGTGTAATCTGATTCTAGAGTGAGTGGCTTCTGTTGGCTCTGCACTGCAATGTGTTGCAATGTAAACAGTACAATGAATCAGAGAATGGTTGAGTCATTAGTTAAATGATTCAGTGATTCAAACTCAAAGAACTGCTCTGAGCAGCTCAGTCACTGATTTATGGATCAGGTTCCAGCAGTTCTTAATCTTAACAGCAGAGCAGCACACCCATGCTGGGATCTAAGCGGTGTGCCCTGTGAGTTACCCATTAACCTATGCTGGAATATAAACTGTGTGCCCTGTCAGTTGCCCACTAGCTCATGCTGGTATATAAACTGTGTGTGAGTTGCCCATTAACCCATGCTGGGATATAAAATGTGTGCCCTGTGAGTTACCCATTAACCCATGCTGGGATATACGCTGTGTGCCCTGTGAGTTGTCCATTAACCCATGCTGGGATATTATCAGTGCCCTGTGAGTTGCCCATTAACCAATGCTGGGATATAAGCAGTTCACTTTGAGTTGCCCAATAACCGATGCAGGGATATAAACTATGTGCCTTGTGAATTGCTCATTAACCCATGCTGGGATATAAGCGCTGCAGAAGATTTACAACAATAATCCTCTTTTTTTTTTTCTAATGGCCTCAGCCTATACTAAAAGTGGTGGGGCCTGTCACAAGTGTCAGGTGTGATGGGGGGGGGGATTTATCTTATTTCTGCCTGCCTTCAGTGCATGGACATCAGCACAGTAGGACATAGGACTCGATGGAGGGTTGCGCTGCTGAGCCACAAACCCTGCACTGCCATCACTTTTGACATGGGATGAGAGGTGAGTATAGGATTGATAGGGGGGATTCAAGAAAGAGTGATTACGCAGGGCTTGGAGCCTGGAAGCGAACCCTCCATGGAGTCCTGTTGACTCCAGGAGGTGATACTCGCTGTGGTGTGGAAGCACTAAGGTGAGTATCCCAGGGGTTAATGCTGCGTTCTTAGGCGAGGTGCTCAGGTGGCACCTGATCCGGAATATCGCTCTCAAATGGGGTGCTACAGGGAAACCTGCAGGAGATTTTCTCCATTAGCATCCCTATTTTAGCACGAGATACAGGACAGTTCCCTTTGAGTATAAAGGTGACTTTGATCCCTCCAGTATGTAGACATTTTAGTTAACGTTGGATTGAGAAAACTGTTGTTTAATTGCATGATTTGATCAATACCAGGAGATCAATGTGCTTCACTCAATTTTTCATCTATTTGTTTTTTCTTTACTTTTATTTTCATACTTAAGTCTATATCCTAGCACATTTCACATATGGGCACAGATTTAAAATTTCTATTAAATATTCACTTTAACAAATGATTTAACAAAATGAAAAGAATGTGAATTGATGAAGTAGCACCGGTTTTGCTGTGGTTTTCCTCTTGCTCGTTTCAAACAGTTTATTATGGAATTCAGAAAATTCAAATGTTGATTATTTAGTCATGCAAAAGATTCATTACATTGTGAATTGTCACGGTGCATGGATTGATTGTAATTGTTCATACATATCAATGAAGGATTAGAAGGTCTATTAAACTGATCGTACTGTAGGACTCGATGATTTGCACTAAACACACAATACCCTTTGTGCCAATGTTTAAAAACCTACAGGAGATGGACCTTGCTAAAAGGATGATCTGGTATTGAAACAAAATCCTATTCATAGATAAAGCATAAATGTCACTAGAACTAAGCATCATGAATTCTTCATTATTTTGTGTGTGTATATTAGATTGCTGATAATCTATTTTGACAAATACATCACCGAATAGAGAATCCTTGTAAAATGTATATAAAAAACTTTCTAAATCTACCTTGTCCTGCTTGCATAGTATGTATCCTGTCCTTTCATAGCATTGTTTACTGAACAGTTGCTTTGATCATATACTTGTATGTTTGTGACAGTACATTGGAACTCATTGTATTATTATTATTATTATTATTATTCTTTATTTATAAAGCGCCAGCATATTCCGCAGCGCTGTACAATAAGCACAGTATAGACAGGGTTACAATACATTGAACAACATTTGACAAACAGTACAGGAGGAGATGAGGGCCCTATTCCCGTAGGAACTCACAATCTGGGAGGGTTGGGGTTGGAAACAGGAGGAGAGGACTGTAAGGTGAGAGTGATTGATGGTTGCGTCAGTGAGTTGGGTGGTAGGCTTCCCTAAATAGGAACGTTTTAAGGGAGCGTTTGAAGGAGGAGAAGTTAGGGGAAAGTCTGACAGTACGAGGGAGAGCGTTCCAGAGAGTGGGGGCTGCGCGTGAGAAATCCTGCAGTCTATCATGGGAAGAGGTGATGCGGGGAGAAGCTAGGCGCAGGTCACTGTTTGACCTTAGGGAGAGGGCCGGGGTGTATTTGTTGATTAGTGAGGACAGGTAGTGGGGAGCTGAGTTAGTGAGGGTTTTGTAGATAAGGATTTTGAACTTAATTCTGCAGTGGATGGGGAGCCAGTGAAGGGACTCGCAGAGGGGAGCGGCAGAGACAGAGCGGCGGGTGAGGTGAATTAGCCTGGCGGAGGCGTTCAGGATGGATTGTAGGGGGGAGAGGCGGGACAGAGGGAGGCCAGATAAGAGATTATTGCAATAGTCAAATCGAGAGATTACCAGGGCGTGTATGAGTTGTTTTGTGGTGACAGCGGTAAGAAATGGCCGAATTCTGGAAATATTACGCAGTTGGTATCGGCAGGAGGAGGAAAGAGACTTGATGTGGGGGATGAAGGAAAGAGCAGAGTCAAGTGTAACTCCAAGACAGCGAACTTGGTTTGATGGGGAGATGGTGATACCCTCCACCGTGATAGAGAAGTCAGGAGGTGGGGAGGCATTGGAGGGAGGAATAAGTAGGAGTTCAGTCTTTGACATGTTGATCTTTAGGTGGTCGGAGGCCATCCAGGAGGAGATGCCAGATAAACAGTCACTGACTTTTGAAAGGACAGGGGGAGAGAGATCAGGGGTAGAGAGGTAGATCTGAGTGTCATCAGTGTAGAGGTGGTAATTAAAGCCAAAGCTGTTGATGATTTTGCCCAGGGAGGAGGTGTAGATGGAAAAGAGCAGAGGACCAAGGACAGAGCCTTGAGGTACACCAACAGATAGAGGCAATGAGGAGGAGGAGTTACCAGCAAAGGACACACAGAAGGACCTGTTGGATAAATAGGAGTCGACCCAAGCGAGTGCAGTGTCACCGAGACCCAGAGAGTTGAGGGTCTGTAGAAGGAGGGGGTGGTCAACAGTGTCAAAAGCAGCCGAGAGGTCAAGCAGGATGAGAATAGAATAGTGGCCATGTTTTTTTGCAGTTAGGAGGTCGTTGGTGACTTTGGTGAGGGCAGTTTCAGTTGAGTGTAGGGGACGGAAGCCAGATTGCAGGGGTCAAGTAGGGAATTGGAGGACAGGAAGAGGGAGAGGCGGTTGAAGACTAGTTTTTCTAAGAGCTTTGATGTGAAGGGAAGCAGGGATACAGGGCGGTAGTTGGATGGAGAGTTGGGATCTAGGGATGGTTTCTTTAGTAAAGGGGTAACTAGCGCGTGTTTGAAGGCGGATGGAAAGGAGCCAGTGGAGAGAGATAGGTTGAAGATGTGTGTGAGAGCAGGGGTGAGGGAGGAGGAGAGGGGAGGAATTAGATGTGAGGGAATGGGGTCGAGCGGGCACGTGGTGAGATGTGAGGAGGACAATAAGGAATTGACTTCCTCCTCAGTGGCTGGGAGGAAGCGGCAGAGGGTGGCAGAGGGGACCTCTGGGAGTGGAGGTGGCAGATAACTATCTTGTGTTGGGATGTTGCTTCTGATAGTTAGAGTTTACTGAGGAAGTAGTCTGCCAGGTCTTGAGCGCTGAAGGCAGCTGAGGGGGGAGGTGCAGGTGGGTAGAGGAGGGTGTTGAAGGTGGACCAGAGCCGTTTAGGGTTGGAGGACAGCGTAGATATAAGAGATGAGAAGAAGGATTGTTTGGCCAAGTGGAGGGCAGAGGTGTATGACCGGAGAATAAACTTGAAGTGAACAAAATCAGCTTCAGAGCTTGTACAGACACAGATGGTACTACAGACGAGATGGCTGGAGATGAGCATAGGCTGGCAAAGAAATTCAGACATAAAGGTATTGTAAAGAATACACATTCTGGAGAGGGAGACATGTACTGTATGTCAGGGGTCAGCAACCTTGGTTTCCTGATGTTTTGCAATCATATTTCCCATGATGCTTAGCCATTCATTGGGTTGGATGGGCCTTGTACGAAATGTAGTTCCAAAACATCTGGCGTGCCAAGGATGCTGACCCCTGATGTATGGGTAAAAGAGGAGGAGAACGAAAGTGCCACAAGGAAGGACGGAAAGGATTATAGATGTATAACTTAAAGTGAGACAACAAAATGGAAGCAAACTATTTTTCAAACGGAAGACAACCTTGTGTAAATTGATGAGGAAAGAAGTTCATGGTCACAAGACACAAATGCGATCGATAAACGGAGAGGACAGTTGGTTATGAGGACACGGCCTATGGTTTAGTGAAGGACTCCATGATTCTGTATGGCAAGTCTGGTCTAGCTGCTTAGCCATTTCCTTTCTGCTGCTATGAGTAAGAAAAAAGGATTAAAATATATATATATATATATATATATATATTCTATTTCACTTAACAGCGGCACTCCAAGGACTTCTTCAATGTTGCTTTATTGCATGTAGGTAAAGATCAACGTTTCAATCTGCTCACCGCAGATTTTCTTCAGGACATGTACAGACATATTTATACACAAAGTTACTACTCACTAATACTGGTGAGTAACTTTGTGTATAAATCTGTCTGTACATGTCCTGAAGAAAATCTGGGGTGAGCAGATTGAAACGTTGATTTTTACCTACATGCAATAAAACAACAATGAAGAAGTCCTTGGAGTGCCGCTGTTAAGTGAAATTTATTGTGGCTTGGCGCGTTGCACCGGGCAGTGATTTGTATCGTGAGTACTGGATTATATATATATATGAACACTCAGATTAGCACTCACCAAAAACTAGACTCCAATTGCCCGGTGCGTTTTCACTCTACCTTGATAAAGGCTCAGACAGAGCCAAAACATCGGGATGATGTACTTTTAAACAATAAAGGGCCATATTACATTCTTCGTGCTAACTTAACCAGAGCTGTTGTTAACTTAACAGCTCCATAGGCTATAATGGCTCTGGAAAGTTTACATCTGCTCTTGTTAAATTAGCACCCAATATGTAATATGGCCCATAGACTATAATGGCTCTGGGAACTGGGAAGTTTACAACAGCTCTGGATAAGTTAGCACCAAGTATGTAATATGGCCCAAAGTTTTTTATTTTTATAAGACCTTGAGTGCCTCTCTTTCAGGTGTGTGTGTATATATATATATATATATATATATATATATATATACACTTAATGAGAGATTCTCTTATCAATCTTTTTTATAGAGTATCCCTCTGTCCTGTGTTTATATATTTTTTTCATTTTTTTCCAAATTTTATTAACATCCCCGTTTTTTTTTGAGGAGCTCCAATATATTCATCACATCCGATTATTTTTTTCTGTATACTGAGCGAGTTATGAGTATTGCATCTGTTCTTCCAAGTCATTCTTTGTTTTTCATTATGTATAGTTTGCCTATCTGGGAATATGTAGATGTGTTGTGTCTATATTGTCCCCCATCTGAGGATTTTGGAGTGTGAAGGGTTCAATATTTTTTCATATGGACAGCAGGTTTCATTTCCCAGCAAAGAAATAATTCTTTTAAATGTTTTTTATGGTTTAGTTGTATTAGCATTAACCTCCCTGACGGTTTTCCCGAGTGTGGCTCGGGGGTTAACTTTTTGTACCGAAAGCGGTATCCCCGAGCCACACTCGGGCTGGATACTTACATGTCCTGCGCTCCCTCGCTGATCCCCGCAGTCACCTCCAGCCGCTCGAAACGTCACACTGCCTGGTTCTCTTCTCGCGAGGAGTGAAACCAGGAAGTGTGACGTCGCGATCGGCTGTAGTGTGACTGCGGGGACAGCGAGGGAGCGCAGGGACATGTAAGTATCGGCCCGAGTGTGGCTCGGGGATACCGCTTTCAGTATTGAAAGTTAACCTCCGAGCCACACTTATACCGCTAGGGGCCAGAATAAATAGGACCGATTCTGACACATAAAATATGTCCGAATCGGACCGCCAGGGAGGTTAAGTTGCTATGGTGATGGTTTGATCAGGAGTAATTGCCGGTGCACTGATGTCACTCATTGGAGACGGCGTCTGCTCGGCGTGGATGGGGTGGGACGGCACACGCATTGGTGGTAAGTATGTTCGATGCTATTTAAATGTTTCTTTTAACTTGTCTTTTTGTATCTTGATGAAAGTCCGCGGATAGCGGACTGAAACGTCAATCTTCTTCATAATAAACCGATTTGCCCAGACCCAGGGTGCCGCCAGCATCACTTTTGCCTGGACAGTTATATATATATATATATACAGTTGTGTTCAAAATTATTCAACCCCCACTGAAATTGAGTGTTTTGGCCAGTTTGACATTGATTTTGATCATTCAGTCATCTTGCTTACAATTAAATCAAAGAGGCACGTGTAGGTCAGACAAATATAACAAAACATTTATAATGAAATAACCACAAATAAAGCTGCCTAATTGGTGCTTATTATGCTTTATTGCTGCTCCGTGACATCCACAGGTGTTTTCAATACCTGATTGAAAACACTTGAATGAACCTCTGTTCTTCAGAGTGGTAGTCTTTAAGGGGTTGAATAATTGTGTCAATGAAGAATTCACAAAAGAAACATCTACTACTGTATTACAAAACCAATTGATGTCATTTTAGTTGCATATGGTTCTTTAAAAAGTCCTTGTAGGATTTCATTCTGAATACAATTACAAATGTACACTAAATTCCCTAAAACCCTTTACAGCATTGGGGGTTGAATAATTTTGAACACAACTGTATATATATATTTCATCCACCTTCCCTGCACTCCATCTCTTCAGTTATATATGCTCCGTGCTGGGAATTGGTTGCCAACATATAGATCTCCAAGATAACCTGCCACACGGAGACTTGTTGTATATAAAAGTATATGTATTTGCTTAGTCAACCCATGGAAGTCTCATCTAATACACAGCCCCAACGACTTAAATTTGCACAGACATACAATAGCCATTCGAATGCGGTGCGACAGAGTGTACATCGCCATTGGGACATTTTGACCATGGACCCAAAACTCCCTTCAATTATTAAGGAGCCGCCTATGACGTGTTATAGAAGGGGTAGAAACCTTAGGGATTATCTGGTCCATACTGACCAATATGATTTGATGACCACTAATGCACCCTCACATCCTGGTTGCTATAGGTGTCTTGGTTGTACCTCATGTTATTACAGATTACACCGGGAAAAAGCTTCACTCACCAGTATAGTGGTAAGATTTTTTATATTCGACAACGTGTCACATGTACAACCACTTTTGTGATATACAGAATTACGTGTCTGTGTGGGCTTGTATATACAGTGGCAAGAAAAAGTATGTGAACCCTTTGAGATTACATGGAGATTTACATGAATTGGTCATAAAATGTGCTCTGATCATCTAAGTCACAACAATTTGAAAAACACAGTCTGCTTAAAATAATACAACACAAACATTATATGTTTTCATGTTTTTATTGAACAGAACATGTAAACATTCACAGTGCAGGGTGGAAAAAGTATGTGAACCTTTAGACTTAATAGTTGGTTGACCCTCCTTTGGCAGCAATAACCTCAACCAAAAATTTCCTGTAGTTGCAGATCAGACCTGCACAACGATCTGGAGTAATTTTGGACCACTCCTCTTCACAAAACTGTTTCAGTGTAGCAATATTCTTGGGATGTCTGGTGTGAATCGCTCTCTTAAGGTCATGCCACAGCATTTCAATCAGGTTGAGGTCAGGACTCTGACTGGGCCACTCCAGAAGGCGTATTTTGTTTTGTTGAAGCCATTCTTTTGTTGAATTACTTGTATGCTTTCGGTCATTGTCCTGTTGCATCACCCATCCTCTGCGGAGCTTCAGTTGGCAGACAGATGGTCTTACGTTTTCCTGCAAAATGTCTTGATAAACTCTGGAATTCATTTTTCCATCATGACAACAATCCGTCCAGGCCCTGAGGCAGCATAGCAGCCCCAAACCATGATGCTCCCTCCGCCAAGTTTTACAGTGGGGATACGGTTTTGATGTTGGTGTGCTGTGCCTTTTTTTCTCCACACATAGTGCTGTGTGTTTTTTGCAAACAACTCAATTTTGGTTTCATCTGTCCACAGAATATTTTGCCAGGAGTGCTGTGGAACATCCAGGTGCTCTTTTGCAAACTTCAAATGTGCTGCAATATTCTTTTTGGACAGCAATGGCTTCCTCCGTGGTGTCCTCCCATGTACTCCATTCTTGTTTAATGTTTCCCTTATTGTAGATGTGTCAATAAAAATGTTAGCATGTGCCAGAGATTTCTGTAAGTCTTTACCTGACACTCTAGGATTCTTCTTTACCTCATTAAGCATTCTGCGCTGTGCTCTTGCAGTCATCTTTACAGGACGACCTCGCCTAGGGACAGTAGCAACAGTGCTGAACTTTCTCCATTTGTAGACAGTCTGTCTTACTGTGGACACATGAACATCAAGGCTTTTGGAGATACTTTTGTAACCCTTTCCAGCTTCATGCAAGTCAACAATTCTTGATCGTAGGTCTTCTGAGAGCTCTTTTCTGCGAGGCATGGTTCACATCAGGCAGTGCTTCTTGAAACCAGTAAACCCAAAACTGGTGTGTGTTTTTAAAGGGCAGTACAGCTTTCAGCAACACATCCAATAATATCACACTGATTAGACTCAAGGTTGGCTCACTCCTGGCTCCAATTAGCTCTTGGAGAAGTCATTAGGCTAGGGGTTCACATACTTTTTCCACCCTGCACTGTGAATGTTTACATGTTATGTTCAATAAACACATGAAAACATTTAATGTTTGTGTAGTATTATTTTAAGTAGACTGTGTTTTTCAAATTGTTGTGACTTAGATGAAGATCAGAGCACATTTTATGACCAATTCATGCAAAGCTCCACGTAATCCCAAAGGGTTCACATACTTTTTCTTGCCACTGTAGCAAGACTAACAACAACCTTTGAGAGAGCATGGCGAACCACAGGGCAGCAATTAGGGCAGCATTAGGGGGTAAAGAAAGCCCACAACCGGTGGCTAGACATTTTTTTGAGCAACATCATCCACTGTGATGAACTATGCGGGTGATGGGCATTGATCATGTGAGATCGAGCAATATTACTACTGATGAGAGAATCCTTTTGGATACATAAGATAGATGCCTTTGTACCAAAGGGGTTAAATGAAAAAAACTTGTATACTCCCTTTTCACCTGTTAGATTGTTGGCATATAAACTCTGATGGTGAGGGCCCTTGTTTTTTTTTAACATTTTTCTTGAACAAATTGTAGTTTTTTTAATAAATTCCACTGTTTTGAATAAATTGTATTTTTTATGTTTTTTAGATTTTTGATAGAGCTCAAAGTTTATGAGATGTGTATGGCTATAACATTCCCACCATAATGAATTGGTGCACAGTGACCTTAAGCTAGGCTTCTCATTTGTTTATGGGTTGCTATGACAACATATGGGTGATGTTTAATTACTGTGGTCACATGGTTGGATGTTGATTAATCCATTGCTATGAGGTGTGTCAGGGGCGGATCCAGACACAGGTTTCGGGGGTGGGGCACTCTACCAGTTTTAGCTAAGAGCTGGTGTTGGGTTCGCAGTGACAGGCAGAGACGCGTCTAATCGAAAGCTGTGCTCGTTACACTCACTCTCCCCAGAACATCTGTCTGTCCTCATGTGGCTCATGAGCCCTGTGAACCCTTTCCATACGAGGGGCCCAGGGTACTCCCCTCCCAGCACATACCCCTTGAAGCTATGCAGTGTAGGGTAACCCAGGTGTGAGCTCCCCAGTGCACCCTTTCCATGCTGGCAGGACACACATGGCACCCCATCTGCGCAGCCCTGCAAACCCTTTCCATACCATGGGCCCAGGGTACCCCCTCCCAGCTCACATTTATATATTGCCCCAGCTCACATTTAATATATTGCCACAGCTCAGACATTGATATTTTGCCCCCAGCTTACACATGGATATATTGCTCCCAGCTCACACATGGATATATTGCCCCCAGCTCAGACATGGATATATTGCCCCCAGCTCACACATGGATATATTGCTCCCAGCTCACACATGTATATATTGCCCCAGCTCACACATGGATATAATGCCCCCAGCTCTCACATGGATATATATTGCCCCAGCTCACACATGGATATTTTGCCCCAGCTCACACATGGATATATTGCTCCCAGCTCATACATGGATATATTGCCCCAGCTCACACATGGATATATTGCCCCCAGCTCAGACATGGATATATTGCTCCCAGCTCACACAGGTATATATTGCCCCAGCTCACACATGGATATATTGTCCCCAGCTCTCACATGGATATATATTGACCCCAGCTCACACATGGATATAATGACCCCAGCTCACACATGAATATATTGCCCCCAGCTCACACATGGATATATATTGACCCCAGCTCACACATGGATATATTGCCCCAGCTCTCACATGGATATATTGCCCCAGCTCTCACATGGATATATTGCCCCCAGCTCTCATATGGATATATTGCCCCAGCTCACATTTTATATATTGTCCCAGCTCACACATGGATTTATTGCCCCAGCTCACACATGGATATATTGCCCCAGCTCACACATGGATTTATTGCCCCAGCTCACACATGGATATATTGCCCCCATCTCACACATGGATATATTGCCCCAGCTCATGGATATATATTGCCCCAGCTCACACATATGGATATATTTCCCTCAGCTCACACATGGATATATTGCCTCCAGCTCACACATGGATATATTTCCCCAGCTAATGCATCAATATTTTGCCCCAGCTCAGGGATGGATATATTGCCCACCAGCTCACATGGATATATTGCCCCCAGCTCGCACATGGATATATTGCCCCAGCTCGCACATGGATATATTGCCCCCAGCTCACATGGACGTGACGCAGGTACCTTGAGTAACTTGGGCTTGGGCAGGCTATGGACGGCACGGGCAATGGTCAGATGCGGATGCCCTGGTTCTTCTGTGTCTCCTCGCTCTCACTGACACATGCATGCATCAGGGCAGGGGCAGGGCGCAGGCACAATCATTCTGCGCGAGACAAGTGCGACTGTGTACGTAGCAGCCAGCCACACACTGGTCCAGCAGTGCAGTGTGGAGCCTCCTGCTATTGCCTCTTTCCCGCACACGTGACAGGCAGAAGCCCAGCGCAGGCGCACTGCGTTGCCGTCACCAGCAATGAATGAGGCAATCACGTAACTATCACTAAACGCTGTGCGCACTGAGTGCAGCCAGCCAGTGGCAGCGTTTTAGAGAAGACAGAGTGAAATCATAAAGCCAGGCAGTGCAGCTTCAGTTCAGTTAGTTTGTGTTCTCACTGTTAGTGCTTGGCACTGGCGGCCGGCGGTAATATTTTCTCGGGGGGGGGGGCAACGGGACAATTGGCCCTGAGGTGTGTATATAAGCCCTTTGTGAAATTTGTAAGCCTCATCCTGATTAGGGATGAGCCCAACACCCCTGTGTTCGGTTCATATCCGAACAGACGAACAGCCGAAATGTTCGAAATGTTTGAATACGAACTCAAACACCATGTTAATCAATGGGGGCCGAACATGCAAAATGTGTTCACAGTTCTCCTAAATGTACCGGCAGCTGCCGGTACATTTAGGAGACCTGTGGCTGCGCGCCCCGTAACTCACCTGTCCTGCAGCTGTCCCAGCCTCGTGTTCCCGGTCCATCAGCTCCTCCGGTCTGTCTGGCTGTGGCTCCTCTCTGCCCCACATCTTCATGCTGAATGATCTGATTGGGCAAAGTCCTGCGCCTGACCTGGACTTTGCCCAATCAGGGCTCTAATTCAATATTGAGCCCTGATTGGGCAAAGTCCAGGTCAGGTGCAGGACTTTGCCCAATCAGAGCTCAGCATGAAGATGAGGCATGGTGCAGAGCTTTAACCAAGCTCTGATTGGTTAAAGTCAGTGCAAGACTTTAACCAATCAGAGCTTGTTAAAGCTCATCTTCATGCGTTCTGTTCCCTTTCGGCAGCCATTCGGATATCTTTGAATAACCCTGTATATAAACTTTGCATGAATAAAGCTAAAGGGACACTTTATGGGTAAAATAGTAGGGTGGGTATATGTTGCAGCGTTAAACATTACAAACCAACCTCCCAGTTAGTGTTTTAATACTCACCTTCAATCCACAGCAGCTGTGGTCCCTTGGTGCTGGTCCAGATCTGACCAGCTGTGATCTGTCATGTGATCAGCAGAAGGATGATTGCATTGAGTGCCATTGGTTGGTCGGGAACTTACCACTGTACATCCTTGACCTTTTGCCAGGGGAAAGTGAGAACTTATCAAAGCAGGGTGATTTTCGGAGTGTACAAAAGCTGAGGGCTGAATCAACCCTCAGGAACTTTGACATGGAGTAGAGTAAACAACCACATAAATCAGATAACCCCGAACCGCTGCTTTGGATCACTGAATGCACGCCTGTATATGCGGTGGCATAGCAGCAATTATGGCAATGACTTTGTATTATTGACGTGCTTCTGTGATGGCATATGTTGTGCCTTAGACACTTTTTGAATGAGGTTAATATTAAGACCTATCAAGATTGATCAACAGTTTTCCCATGTGTCTTGTCTTTTTGATTTTATAATTTGCTGGTGTTCACGATGAATGTCTCTTATTTATACCAATAAAGTATTTACAGATTTTTCCAGCATTCCTGTTCTTTGAGGTGTATCCCTTAGTCAGGGGTCCCTCATTTTTTTGTTTTCTTGTTTAGTTTTCCAATGGAGGAGAGTACATTTGGGTCATTGAGCAAAACCAAATACACTGAACAACATCCTAGAGTGTCCCTTTAAATGAGGAATTGCTTGACAATAAATGTAGATGGTCCCAGAGAAAAACCCTCATAAAAAAGTTAAACATTGCATTTAAAAAATCCATGTATAACATACTGATTCATTTTCAAGTACATACATTACAATTCTAGCTCTACTTTATATTAGCATGTTGGTTGTTCTACAAATGTTTTGAGTATTCAATTTTATTGTACACCCCATTGTTATTGAAAAGTTACATGGAATAAAAGTAATTGTAGGTCATATTTTGTAGACCCAAAATGACTTCTAACATTTGACCATACCATTATACTGCTATTGAGTGAAATGATAAACATACTCCATCCATGACCTTAGATATAACTGTAAAGATTCTTCACACTTTGCCTTGCCATGCAAGGCTAAACTGAAATTCCTCTCCTCCATACAGTCTTACAGTGCTTCTTTTTTATTCTTTGTTGCTCTCCTTTCTCCTACATAACAGAAGTATTTCATCATGGATGTCCTACATGTTAAAGATCCATGATGGAATAATTCTGTCATGTGACTTAAACCATGCTGTGAGTTAGCAACCAGTAGTTTAATGATGTTGCTTGGTGCCTTGACGTCTGAGGCAAAACAGCAGATAATCTCAATGTACCAGTACATGTGATCTCTATGGCAGGCAATCCCTTTTTGTTTTTTGTTAGTTTATGAGTAATGAAAATAGGAGTATAGATTATATCAATATAAAACCTTCTTTGATCCTTAACCCCTTATGGACCAGTGACGAAACAGTTCCGTCATAAATGCATTGACTTAAAAGACCCTTGGTCTTTAAGGGGTTAAAAACCAGTATATATTAAGAATGCACCGAAATTTCGGCCACCGACATTATCGTCCGAAAATGGTGCTTTCGGTATCGTCCGAAATGGAAAATTCAGCTGAAAAAAATTGGCTGAAAATTTTCCTTTCCAAATAGGACCTGGAGGCCTGGACAAGCCGCGGGCTCATCTGAGCCTGCTCGGCCACCTTCCAAGCTCAGGCAAGCCCCCGGCTTGGCCTGGGCCTAGAGGCCCAGCCGTGCCTGGGGCTCGCCTGAGCTTGGAGGCCGGCCGAGTTGCCTGCTCAGCCGGCCTCCAGGCTCAGGCGAGTCCCCAGCTCGGCCTAGAGGCCCAGTCGAGCAGGGAGTTCGCCTGAGTTTGAAGGTGGGCTGAGCAGGGTGCTTGGGCGGGCCTCCAGGCTCAAGTGACTGATTTTGTTGGGGGGGTGGAGAGCGTTGCACATACTCACCTACATTGGCCCGAGCGAGTCCTCCAGTGGTGGCAGTCCTCCTGCATCCAGTGTCCTCTCTCCGTTGGTCGCCGGTATGACATCACGGAAGTCTTTGACCCTGGGTCAAAGGCTTTTGTGACGTCATCCTGGCAACCGATACAAAGAGCGGACACTGGATGCAGGAGGACTGCCACCGCTGGAGGACTTGGGGCCGATGCTGGTGAATATGTGTAGGCAACATACTCACCTACGTCCTCCTACTTCGGCCCTGAGCTTCAGCCGTGACAGTCCTCCGGCTGTCGCAGGCTGCACAGCCAGCCTCCAGGCTCAGGTGAGCCCCCAGCTCAGCTGTGCCTTCAAGGGGGCTCGCCTGAGCCTGGAGTCCAGCCGAGCGGCCTGCGACAGCCGGAGGACTGTCACCGCTGGATCTCAGGGCCGAAGTAGGAGGATGTAGGTGAGTATGTAGGTGCAACCAGTCAGCCATGCGAACCTGGGCCTTGGCCTGGAGCCGGGGGCTCGCCTGAGCCTGGAGGCCAGCCGAGCAGCTTGCTCGGCCAGCCTTCGGGATCAGGCGAGTCCCCGGCCTCCAGACCCAGGTTGTCATGTCTGATTTTCGGTATCGGTTTTCGGCTGAACCAATCCCGAATTTTAGGTTTTGGTATCGGCCGGAAATTTCCATTTCGGTGCACCACTAGTATATATGTGACTCTGTCATTAAGGGGTTAATCAGGATAGCCTCAAAAAAAATTCACTAGCCTAATGTAGAATTTCAGTTTTTCATGAATGGTCATAAAAAAACCAATTATGACTTTTTAAATTTTTTTTACATACCCCTTGCAAATGTCCTAAGGATAAAATCATAAAAACAAATTGTTAATTTGAATTTTGGCTTTGTACCGAAAACTAGGGATGTGCGTTTCAGGTTTCGGAATTTCGGAATTTTCACGAAATTTCCCGATTCGTGCATTCGGATTCGGCCGCTTTGTCCAAAAATTTCAGATCCAAAAACGGCAGATCCGAACAAATTTCCGAGCCGAAACGAAAACTTTTCGGAATTTTCGAATGGACTAGAAATGTGTAAAATCGAAAATCATTTTCGTTCCATTCGTGATTTCGCCTCCATTCCTGATTTCGGTTCCATTTCAGTAATTTCAGACAACGTATTTCGGTTATATCGCTGATTCTGTAATTTTCTTTGTATCATTCCCATCTCAATGTATCCTTCCTGGAAAACATGAGAAATCTCAATGTATCCATCCCGGGAAACAGGAGAAATCTCAATGTATCCTTCCTGGGAAACCAGAGAAATCTCAATGTATCCTTCTTGTAAAACCAGAGAAATCTCAATGTATCCTTCTTGTAAAACATGAGAAATCTCAATGTATCCTTCTTGTAAAACCAGAAAAATCTCAATGTATCCTTCCTGGAAAACCAAAGAAATCTCAATGTATCCTTCCCGGGAAACCAGAGAAATCTCAATGTATCCTTCTTGTAAAACATGAGAAATCTCAATGTATCCTTCCTGGGAAACATGAGAAATCTCAATGTATCCTTCTTGTAAAACATGAGAAATCTCAATGTATCCTTCTTGTAAAACCAGAGAAATCTCAATGTATCCTTCCTGGAAAACCAGAGAAATCTTAATGTATCCTTCTTGTAAAACATGAGAAATCTCAATGGCAGAATTATCGTATCGACAGAAATATCGGATCCGAAAAAACATTAGTTTACATCAAAACGAATAGACACTTTGAAACGAGGAGAACAGACGTTCCGAAAAACACGAAAATTTCCGAAATCCCGAAAAAAAGTCGATAGGAAAAACGAACCGAAACGGAAAACGGCCGAAACGAGCCGAAACGAAAATTTACAAAATCCGAAAGAAACGAACCGAATCGAACCGAAAAAAAAATCGGTGCACAAGTCTACCGAAAACAAATAAAAATAAAGCAATATTGAAACCAGTAACACTTGAAATGAAAAACTGTCATTAAAAAAAGATCTCTGCTTAAATGCATAAAGGGAGAAGTAAAATAATAACCACTTACAGCTTCCAAATTTTAGCGGGCAGGCATGTGCATCCATAGGAAAGTCTTCTAACTGCATGGGGCATTCAGCTGATATTGTTAGTCTGTCCAAATCATGAAAAAAAAACAAAGAATTATACAGCAGTCCTCCCAGCAGGCAATTGATCTTTGCATCGTTGCACACAATATACAGCTGTGACACTTGTAAAATAAACCTGAGATTCAAGAAAACACTTTGGGCAGTCTGCCATCAGTGCTCTGCTAACTCCTCAAGTGTCAAAGACATGTTTTCAAGTCAATTTGAGCAAACATATTTTAACCCTATACTTAAGCATAGTTAATAGGGATGTAATATAGAACTATGCACCCAGATTAATGAAATAGTATGTTTTAATATTTACCCTTTCAATGCCAAGGGATTTTCCATAAAACAGCTGGAGGACCCATTGGTTTTTTTGAAGAATCACTTTTCAATAATTATAGTGAAACATCATTGTGAATATTCACATTTTTTTTTTGGTAGTAGCTCTATTTGACAGGCAAACATTGCCATCTGCAGGCCAAAAAGTGCTAATGCAGTTGGGGCTCTGTGCTGAATCACCTAGAGATCTGTGTTCGAAACAGTCACAGTTGTTCAAACTGTTTTATCATCTCGGCAGTCCTGCACGACGCGCTGAAACATTTAGGACACATTCTGGAGTTCGTATGCAAATTAATTTTCATTTGCAAAAAAATGAAATCCTTTTGCATTACTACAGAACTGGACCAAATCGCGTTTACTCGATATCAGGACATCAGTAGGTGCTTTTGAAGATCAAGTATACTTGCTGTTGGTAGTGATGGGGATAATATAATCACGGAGAGATACCACTTTTGAACATTTCCATTTCAAATTTTAATCCGGGGAGCTTTTTCCTTGTAAATAAGGGGGCATACTTTGATTTTTCAGCCAGGCCACTGTCTATATAACATTCGGTGGAAAGTGATCAAGGAATATTTGTCTACAATGTCGTCATATGGATTCATGCTCCGTATTCCTTATACCTTGTCTGCACAAGCACATTTCTTACATGCATATTTATGTAAGCGAATGATGAGAGTTGTGTGCACAAAACAGTGTTTCTGCATTTCTGAATAGATGGTGATGCTTTATGAATCTTGCAATTTTTTTTGTTCCATTTGCGTAAATGTGGGCGCGCATAGTAAGTGAGTCTTTAGCTTGCATTTGGCATTAATATGCATTAAACCTGTCCATTTGCCAGAAAACCCTTTCCTTATTTTACAATAACAAATGATCCTCTACAAGGTACATTTATACATTGACTGTGGGATGCTATTACCGAGACACAAGGCTATTGCAGAGATTATTTGCATCAGACAGTGACACCCAATGTCGAAAGAATAAACCTGTCACAAAGGCATTAAATTCAACAGATGCTTCCTGAGACAGATGTGGGAGGCATGACATATCTAGGTGTCCTTGAATTATTTGACTTGATGGAAAACTGAGTAGTTATCCACATTTTTTCAACCAAAGGCATGGAGTTAGTTACGTGTAACGTTATATGGCAGGGGTCAGCAACCTTGGCCCTTTAGATAGTTTGAAACTACATGTCCCATGATGCTCAGCCTCTGAATAAATTGGCTGCGCCTCTATGGAAAATGTATTACCAAACATTTCGAGGACCAGGGTGGAAGGCACCTGGTATATGGCATTAAACTAATATTGCTTTTTTAATATTGGAACCAGTGGAGAAAATGATGCTAATCACTATCAGGTCTATTCAAAGAAAGGTGAAACTTAGGAGAATGACTGGAGAAGTGAAAATTATAGGTCAAAATAGCCAAACCAGAAAAATTCTCCCATTTATCTCACTTTCCAAATCGGCTATTTGGTCTAGATTGTTCTCTTCTCCTGCCAGTTCTCCTGAGTTTCACCTTTTAGTGCATAGACCTGTATAACTAAAGATTCACCTTAACCCCTTCACTGCTGAGGCATTTCACCGCTGTGTGCTGAGCTAATTTTTACCGCTTTTGCTCATCATGTTTAAATGCGATTTGAAGCCACATTTTATTATATGACCCAGACATATTATATATCGTTCTTTCCAGCAGACTCGGCAGATTCATAATATGTCATTATTATATGTATACGTCATGTCCTGCCTGTATATTATAACAAAAAATGCAATAAAATTTGAATTTTTAATCATCTACAGCGTGTAATGTGTTTTTTTCTTCACATTTTATCACATGAGCGTTTGCAGTTATATTTTCTAAAGGGTGCTTGTAGAAAAATTAGAAATGGGGACTCGTTAAATTTTTTGGGGGGAATTACGAGATTTTTATCAAACGCACCCAATAGAAAAAAAATCATTAGTGCAGCATCATTCACATTATAATTGAAATGTGAACAATATTGCTGCATTAATAAAAATCACACACACAAAAAAACTTGTTTTTTTTATTATTTTTTTTAAAAACAAATTATATATTTTTTTACTTTGAACCTGGTCATGTTTGGTATCATTCGATACCAAGGCATGGCCTTTCGAATGATACCAAACATGACCAGGCATTAAACTGAAGGAGGATTCCATACCCGAAACTTTTTTCTTTTTACCCATCTTATGCATTCTATGCCACATTATATGCCACTATGGCACCTTTCTAGCAAAACATAGCGCAGTCTCAAATTTTCGTATTTGGTTTATTTTGTAACCGATTGATGTCATAAGAGACCAGTATATTTCAAACCTGTCGTTTAACCTCGTTGTATAACTGCAATTTATTGTTTAATTTGCTTGAAGCATATCAAGTATTGTTTTCATGTTGACACAACCTCAGAAAAATTGTTTGTATTGGCAACAAGAGACTAAAACAAAACAAATTAAAAAAGCACTAGATTGTAACTGAGGTACATTCACTGCTAGGTTAGGCTCCCAGGGAACACGATTTACCATTCTTAAAGTAAATTACCTTCACTTCAGCGACATGAAACTAAATGAGCATGCTTGGCGCTGATTTGATTTTCACAATGTGGGCATCAACCAGACTCCTTTTTAATAGGAAAGTGTTTTTTTTTTTTAAGATCAGTATTGTATCAGTGGCAAGGCATTCAATTATGCAAATTTATAAAGTAACATTCACCCTGACATTTTTCTCACTCTATCTAGGAACATAAATTGTATAAATATATAGACTAAGTAAGAAGAAAGGGAAGCGCTATAAAGCTGCATTCAATGTTTATGAACACAAAATGGAGTCATTGCCTGAGTGCTGTATGCAAGTTCTTCTTTTTCTCACCGGAGAGGAAAACAATGGAAGCTCTGATTGTTGCAAAAATGCTATTACCAGGGTGCAAGGACATGCAGTAAGGTCAGTGGCTGGTGAGGCACTGGCTAGTATCAGAGCCAGATATGCACAGGATACGTAGGTTCAGGTTCAGTGCTCCCCAGGATCTGGTTGCTCTCAGTGCTCCCCAGGATCTGGCTGCTCAGTGCTCTGCAGGATCTGGCTGCTCAGTGCTCCCCAGGAAATGGCTGTTCTCAGTGCTCCTCAGGATCTGGCTGCTCTTAGTACTTACCTGAATCTGGGTGCCCTCAGTGCTCATCAGGATCTGGCTGCTCTTAGTACTTACCTGAATCTGGCTGTTCTCAGTGCACCCCAGGATCTGGCTGCTCTAATTGCACCCCAAGATCTGGTTGCTCTCATTGCTCCCCAGAATCTGGTTGCTCTCAGTGCTCCCCAGGATCCAGCTGTTCTCAGTGCTTACCAGAATCTGGCTACTCTCAGTGCTCCCCAGGTTCTGCTTCGTCCACTCCAGGCAGCGGAGTCAGACGTGTGGTGACCACACTCTCTGACAGAGACAACTTGAGGCCACACACACTCCAGCCCCATGACTGATGAGGACCGTCACATGACTGTCTTGAGTCAATCAATGCATGGGAGGCCAGCCTCCCATGGAGGTGTTTTTTGAATGGCTTGAGACCAATAGTGCTTTCCCATTGATCCAAGCTATTCCATTGCTCTCATTGCCTCTCTGAGGCAGTGAAGAGCATAGGTTCAGGAAGTAGGCAGAGCCAGACACACACTGCAGACTTCTCAATTAATCTCTTGGCAGCTTGAGCTTACACGATTAGTGTAGCGTTCAGCTACACAAATTGCATAGGCTCAGGGAGGGTAGGCCGCCACTGCTATGAAGAAATAATGTGCACAGTGGCAGAGATGGACAGTGGGGGAGCAGCGAGCAGGTAAGTTACCTATTTTATTTTATTATTTCAGTACTAGTGATCTGGCAGGTGAGCCCACTTAATGGCAGGTGAGGTCCTGCTGCCCCTAATAGCATGTCCCTGCCAGCGTGGTGCTGCCCAGTAGATAAGTATGACAGGTGCAGTTTAAAAAATGTGGGCAAAATCTCTTTACTGTGATAATGATAGTGCTATACATAGTCGATCAAACCGTAAGTACTTTAAGTGCTTGTATGTATGTTTAATAGACAGATGCACAGGCAAAACATTTTCTTATGGTTTTTTTTCTCAATTTAGGATTGTTTCAGTTCCTCTGAATTTTGTTGAGTAATTGATTTGTTTTGTCTGAAAAGTGGACAAATATTTTGTTTCAATCAAATTAATTTGTTGTTGGTAGAGGAGACTGTGTACATGCAAACATGTTCCTCATTACCACACACCTCCTTCGTTATTTCATGAAACCCTCATATGCTGGCAACGGTAGGAGGAGTTAATGAAGAAAGTGGGTGGGCTGTTGGATGCTCAACTGCTGGTTCAATGAATCTGTGAACCCCATCATCCACACTCTGCCAAAATGGTTCCAAGATGGGACATGACCACCAGATTTGCAAGAAGGAGGCCCTGGGTGCCTTGCACCACCAACAAAGCCCATCATGGTCAATGAACATTTCAGAGTCTGTCTGCTATGTCTTGGATCCATGTGGAGATTGGATGGCCATGGGATACTTGAGACACGTGTTATTTTGTCTGAAAACCAATGCACAACTCTAATGTATGATAACAAATACACTTCTGGTGCTTTATTTTTTGTGCTCTAGTTTTGTGGTGTAGAGTGAATAATTTCTCGTTTTTACTATTTCATCCCTTGTGTCTCTGTCTTTTGCCACATATCCTTCTATTTTCCACTTCCCTAATAAATATAAACACATCTCTTTCCATAGCTATGTCTGTGTATATGGCTACATTAGCATTTTCTTTAGTTACTTCCTAATTTTGTTGATTAAAAAGTATCATTAAACTAGTATAGTTACCAGCATGTCAACAACTTGTTGACTTTCCTCGTGATAACTACTGTATATTATCACTATATTAATATATCAAGTAGCAATTATAAATACCTTGGGCCACATTACACTCTTAACGCTAATGTTAATGATCACCTGCACTTAACATGGGGAGCACAAAGTGTTAATCAGCGTTAGTATTACAAAGTCCTAACGCTGATTAACGTTCGGCTCTGGTTAGCAGAAGGTTAACCAGAGCCAGGACCTGGTGTTAACAGATTCCGCTTCTGCTGAATCCGTTAACACCAGCCTAAAAATAAAAAAAAACAAAGCCCTATAATCCCCTCCTGTCCTCCGGCCGGCGGGAGCATGGAAAGACCGGGGGAAAAAGTCCCTCTCTCTCTAACCCATTATCGATTCGACAGCGATCTGGCCGCAGCCCTATGACTTCCTATAAGCTAGTGTTAGCTTGAAGGAGGTGATAGAGCACATAGTTTTGTTTACAATGGCAATAGTCAATGTAACACAATGCACTACTGCACCAGGATACTAGGCAAACTGTGTAGTATGCGTAATATTTATTAAACACAGTAAAACGTGATAAAGGTTTGGAGATTGCTGTGGTTAGTGTAAGGCAGCATATGCATGTTTTAGAGTTGACAAAAATAAAAAAGCACTGATAATGCTAATTGGATCGCTATTTTTTCTTCTTTTGAGTAACTGATTCTGAATATAGCAGCAATTTTTACAGATTCCAGTTCTAAAGATAATGGATGTCCCCAGGGCTCAAGTCCTTCGGGAACCGCGTTCCTGCACTTCTCTTGCAGCGTGAACGTAGCGAGGATGCATGTATTCCCTTCATCAGGTCGGCACAAATCTGTTCGTCACTCCCTGTGTTTCTCTGGATGACTCCAGGAGGAGGTTGGGCTAGAGTCTCCACCCACTAGAGTGGATTCTAGTTATTGAATGGAAGCTAACCTTCCTGGGAGGAGTTAGATGTCTTACATCACATCCTGACCACCATAGCACGGCCAGACAAAGAATATTTTGCTTTTTAGTGACATCTAGTGGTGGTCACTTACTGTTACATGGCCATTTGGGGGTTTTATTAATTGTTCATTCGGAGTAGATCAACATTTTCAGGAATTCAGTGCCATAACAATGACCATGTTACTTTTTCTTTTTACCAAAGATCTTACTTTAGCTGACTATCGGTTAGGTAGATCAAATAAGGGTATTGCCCAAGGAAGGCTTTCACCATATTTAGATCAACACAAATGGACCACTTGAGCTCAAAATAGCAGAGCTTCTTCGAGATGTAGTGTAACAGATGAAAATAGACCAAAACCTGTTGCATATGGCAGCAGCCACAGGTCATATTGGAGTAAAATGATAATGATGAATTAGCTCAAAAACTATAGCTAATTTAGCAAACAGATGTCATTTTTGTATTAAAGCACCCAAAACATCCTAAATTAATTCAACAACCTATATTGAATTAAAGTAGAATTAAATGTATTCAAACACTGTTGGCAACTAAACAAAAGTTATTTTATGTTGACCACTGCAAAGAAGAAGTCTTTTAAAAACAATCGAAGTATTTTGAGGCACACAATGAGATGATCCGCCACACTATCTCAAACCTCACGTACAGTACATAAAGGACTTGGCATCAGGAAATAAGGGAGATAAATTGATATATATAAAGAAATACTCTGCTGCCATCTGGTGAATGCACTTATTTCAATTCATGTTAGAAAGATTAATCTTACAAACAAGATCACAATTTGTCAGTGTCATACAATTCAAAGTCACATTGACACATTAAAATAGATACATGAAGGGTATCTTACATATGAGGTGAAAATGTGGTTGTGTGTATGTATAGCAAATATATTATGTTACTTTTAAATTTCATTTTTGCTGGAAACCTAGTTAAGGAGATTTCCTTGCTGTGTTGTACAGCAAAATATAATATATCTATCACCAATTGTATATTTATTCTCTTTACATCTTTGAATATACTTGCCTTTTTTTTTCTCAAAAAGCAAACGGTCAACATACAGGGTTATTCAAAGAGCTCCGAATTGCTGGCGAAAGGTAACCAAACACTAAAATTCCGCGTTCGGTTACCTTTCCTGGCCATTTGGCTATCCAGAGAGCAGGCAGTTCACCAAATGTTGGCGAATTGCCTGCACATACGGTGCCTGTTCGTTGCCTGTTCGAGGGCAGTGAACTCGACATAGAGAAGCAATGCTTCATCTATTCAGAGAACAAAAACCAGCAGTGAAAAGTTGCCGAAATGCCCTGCCATTCGGTGGTTTCATTCGACAGGTTTATTCAGGAGAATCCCATAGGCTTCAATATTAAAATCAATATTAAAAATATTCCCGTTTTAATTCAACCTCTAATAAACCCTTTATTATAATATTCTGCAGTAAAAAGTTTCTTTATCTTTAGATTTTTTTAAGGATCTTTTAGACATTTTTCTGGATTTTTTTTGCGTATTTTTTTATTTTTTAAAATCTTTTTTTCTGTAACAGCCCTTTTTATTATCATTCATTGGATTTTATATGTAAATTTCAGACATTTTCGTTCTGTAGTTTCTTTGCAAACAGCGTTTCACTTTTCAAACATTCAAGCGTACTGTTATTTTGCACTCCATTCGTCTGCGGTGTCAGGTTTTTCCGGCAGGCTGCTCTGCGCTCTGATCGGTTCCTAGGGTTTCTCCGGCGTGTTCGGCGGAGTTAATCCAGATGTTTTTGCCAGTTTCGGTGTGCATTTACCTGGGTATTGCAGTGAGTGTTCAGCAGGTTTGCGGCGGTTTTTCCCTGCACTACGACGGCCCTGTGGTGCTTGCTGAATACACCGCAGGGTCACTGAAATGGGATTGCCAAATCGCACCGAATTGAAGAGAACGAAAAGTGCAATGACTTATCGATTCTCTTTGAATAACCCTGTAAAATGATAACAAAAGGAAGAGGTAAAAGCTACACATACAGGTTTATTCACTAAAAGGTGAAACTCAGGAGAATTGGGAGGAGAAGAGAACAATATAGATCAAATAGCTGATTTGGAAAGTGAGATAAATAGGAGAATTTTTCTGGTTTGGCTATTTTGACCTAGAGTTTTCACTTCTGCCAATTCTCCTGAGTTTCACCTTTACTGAATAGACCTGATAGTTTCCTACCTTTTAAATAGAAAGAATTGAGGAGTCTCACTGTAAGAAAAATGAAGGAAAAAAAACATAGGGCAGAACTGTATATATAAATGATACATAAACCCCTGCTAATATAGCATGCTCACAGGATTAAAATGCAATATGGGCACACCAATAAACTCAGCCGCTGTGATCCACCTGTAGACCTGTGGTGTAGCTGGAATCCGCTGGTAAAATCAGCTTTCAGAAACGCTGGACATCATATAGGATGCAGGATACAACAAATAGGCTGGACAGAGTGTAAGTATTAAAATCAAAATTTAATAGGACATAAACACCATATATTCTTTCATCATTTGTAGATTATCTCCCTTAATTATACTAATATTCCGCAGAGTTCCATTTTTCTGAAACATCTCAGCACAATTCCACTGAAAAACATTAAAGAATTACAAATTGAAAACGAGAACACTTGAAAACGAGAGAAATCTCAATGTATCCTTCCTGGTAAAATCCTTTATAAATAAATAAATAAGGCGGCAGGAACAGGAATTGCATCATCCTGTAGTCAACATCCAGCGGAAACGTGAAAAAAAACTACAAAAATGGCCTCCGGATCCGGAAATGACGCTGGATGCCACCGAGAAACTGCACCGAGGGCCGGATTAGATTCAATTTGAAACAGCTGTACTTTTTTATTCAAGAGGGTATATATGCAGAAGGGTTCGGTGGATTGTATTATGGACTTTTTGCCTTGAGAAAGTTACTTTTATGTAACGAAACGCGTCGGCGTTTATGTCCTATTAAATTTTGATCTTAATACTTACAACGAAAACGCTGAACGGAGTGTATCTTGCATCCTACATGGTGTCCAGCGTTTCTGAAAGCTGATTTCACCAGCGGGTTCCAGCTACACCACAGGTCTACAGGTGGATCACAGCGGCTGAGTATTGATGTGCCTGTGTTGCATTTTAATCCTGTGAGCAAGCTGTATTAGCAGGGGTTTATGTATCATTTATACAGGTGCATCTCAATAAATTAGAATATCATGGAAAAGTTAATTTATTTCATTAATTCAACTTGAATTGTGAATCTTGTGTATTAAATAAATTCAATGCACACAGACTGAAGTAGTTTAAGTCTTTGGTTCTTTTAATTGTGATGATTTGTCTCACATTTAACAAAAACCCACCAGTTCACTATCTCAACAAATTAGAATATGTTGAGATGCCAGTGAACTCAAAACACCTGCATAGGTTTTCTGAGCCTTCAATATGGTCTCTCAGTTTGGTTCACTAGGCTACACAATCATGGGGAAGACTGCTGATCTGACAGTTGTCCAGAAGACAATCATTGACACCCTTCACAAGGAGGGTAAGCCACAAACATTCATTGCCAAAGAAGCTGGCTGTTCAGAGTGCTGTATCCAAGCATGTTAACAGAAAGTTGAGGGAAGGAAAAAGTGTGGAAGAAAAAGATGCACAACCAACCGAGAGAACCGCAGCTTTGAGAGACTTGTCAAGCAAAATCGATTCAAGAATTTTGGTGAACTTCACAAGGAATGGACTGAGGCTGGGGTCAAGGCATCAAGAGCCACCACACACAGAAGTGTCAAAGAATTTGGCTACAGTTTTCGTATTCCTCTTGTTAAGCCACTCCTGAACCACAGACAATGTCAGAGGTGTCTTACCTGGGCTTAGGAGAAGAAGAACTGGACTGTTGCCCAGTGGTCCAAAGTCCTGTTTTCAGATGAGAGCAAGTTTTGTATTTCATTTGGAAACCAAGGTCCTAAAGTCTGAAGAAAGGGTGGAGAAGCTCATAACCCAAGTTGCTTGAAGTCCGGTGTTAAGTTTCCACAGTCTGTGATGATTTGGGGTGCAATGTCATCTGCTGGTGTTCGTCCACTGTGTTGTTTGAAAACCAAAGTCTCTTCACCCGTTTACCAAGAAATTTTAGAGCACTTCTGCTGACCAGCTTTTTAAAGATACCGATTTCAATTCCCAGCAGTATTTGGCACCTGCCCACATTGCCAAAAGCACCAAAGTTGGTTAAACAATGGCGTTGGTGTGCTTGACTGGCCAGAAAACTCACCAGACCTGAACCCCATAGAGAATCTATGGAGTACTGTCAAGAGGAAATGAGAAACAAGAGAAACAAGCAATTGAGCTGAAGGCCGCTCTCAAAGAAACCTGGGCTTCCATAGCACCTCAGCAGTGCCACAGACTGATCACCTCCATGCCACGCCGAATTGAGGCAGTAATTAAAGCAAAAGGAGCCCCTACCAAGTATTGAGTACATTTACAGTAAATGAACATACTTTCCAGAAGGCCAACAATTCACTAAACATGATTTTTTATTGGTCTACTGAAGTATTCTAATTTTGAGTGCATTGGTGGGTTTTTGTTAAATGTGAGCCAAATCATCACAATTAAAAGAACCAAAGACTTAAACTACTTCAGTCAGTGTGCATTGACTTTATTTAATACACAAGTTTCACAATTTGAGTTGAATTAATGAAATAAATTAACTTTTCCACGACATTCTAATTTATGGAGATGCACCTGTATATGCAGTTTCTGCCCTATGTTTTTTTTTTCATTGGTCTTACAGTGAGACTCCTCAATTCTTTCTATTTATATGTATTTGACGGATGAAGGGGAGCCATGCCCTAGGAGTTCTCACTAGCAAGTTACGTATTTACGTTTATTTGCTGTTTTTTTCCATTAACCTTTACCACTGTTTTTATACTAGTTTCCTACCTTTCTCTATCCTCTCTAAGCCGTTCTCAGTCCTCCGCCTCAATGTACACAACAGAAACAGCCTCTGTAGATTCTTCCTCACTACTCACTTCCCTCCCCTGCTCCAGCAGGATAACAGAACAGATACCAGAAATCCATGGGTCCTGCAGCACTGATTTACTTATTGTAGGCAGGGAATAAGTATTGTCTTTGCTTCTCTAGGCTTCTTTATTAAGGTTTGCTATAAAAACAATTAGCAGGATTTTTTTTAAAGTACTGGATACAACTGAAAAGCTTTTATATAAAACTGTTTTAACAGAACTTTAAGCATACAACCGGTATTACAACAGGTACAATGGCTATTACAAAACTGAATTCTCTATCTGTAGTAAGGGGCATATGGAAAGTTTCCAGGTACATTTTATTCAATGTAGGTTAGTCTCCATGTTGTGGTTGGACACCCCCTACATAGTTATGAATTAACATGTAGCAAAATTAATACATGTTTAATAGCTATAGTTGTGTTCAAAATTATTCAACCCCCACTGAAATTGAGTGTTTTGGCCAGTTTGACATTGATTTTGATCATTCAGTCATCTTGCTTACAATTAAATCAAAGAGGCACGTGTAGGTCAGACAAATATAACATAACATTTATAATGAAATAACCACAAATGTCTTTTCTGTGCTCACATCATTATCAGTTTTATTCAACCCCCAAGTGACATTCAATCTTAGAACTTAGTACAACATCCTTTTACAGTTATAACAGCTTTTAAACGTGAAGCATAGCTTGACACAAGTGTCTTGCAGCGATCTACGGTATCTTCGCCCATTCGTCATGGGCAAAAGCCTCCAGTTCAGTCACATTCTTAGGCTTGCGCACTGCAACTGCTTTCTTTAAGTCCCACCAGAGGTTCTCAATCGGATTTAAGTCAGGTGACTGCGATGGCCACTCCAAAATGTTCCAGCCTTTAATCTGCAACCATGCTCTAGTGGACTTAGAGGTATGCTTGGGATCATTGTCCTGTTGAAAGGTCCAACGTCTCCCAAGCCTCAGGTTTGTGACGGACTGCATCACATTGTCATCCAATATCTCCTGGTACTGAAGAGAATTCATGGTACCTTGCACACGCTGAAGCTTCCCTGTACCTGCAGAAGCAAAACAGCCCCAAAGCATGATTGACCCCCCGCCATGCTTCACAGTAGGCAAGGTGTTCTTTTCTTCATAGGCCTTGTTCTTCCTCCTCCAAACATAGCATTGATCCATGGGCCCAAACAGTTCTAATTTTGTTTCATCAGTCCACAGAACACTATCCCAAAACTTCTGTGGTTTGTCCACATGACGTTTGGCATACTGCAGTCGACTCTTCTTATTCTTTGGAGACCGCAAGGGGGTGCGCCTGGGAGTTCTGGCATGGAGGCCTTCATTACGCAGTGTGCGCCGTATTGTCTGAGCTGAAACTTCAGTACCCACATCTGACAAATCTTTTCTCAGTTCCTCAGCAGTCACACGGGGACTTTTCTCCACTCTACGCTTCAGGTAGCGCACAGCAGTCAAAGTCAGCATCTTCTTTCTGCCACGACCAGGTAGCGTTTCAACAGTGCCCTTTGCCTTGAATTTGCGAATGATGCTTCCTATGGTCTCTCTTGGTATGTTTAACATCTTTGCAATCTTCTTATAGCCATTGCCCTTCCTGTGAAGAGTAATCACCTCTTCTCTTGTCTTCCTGGACCATTCTCTTGACTTCGCCATGTTTGTAACCAGACCAGTAAATGTCTAGAAGGAACTGAGTATCACAGTCATTTTAAAGCTGCCTAATTGGTGCTTATTATGCTTTATTGCTGCTCCGTGACATCCACAGGTGTTTTCAATACCTGTTTGAAAACACTTGAATGAACCTCTGTTCTTCAGAGTGGTAGTCTTTAAGGGGTTGAATAATTGTGTCAATGAAGAATTCACAAAAGAAACATTTACTACTGTATTACAAAACCAATTGATGTCATTTTAGTTGCATATGGTTCTTTAAAAAGTCCTTGTAGGATTTCATTCTGAATACAATTACAAATGTACACTAAATTCCCTAAAACCCTTTACAGCATTGGGGGTTGAATAATTTTGAACACCACTGTATATTTGTATCTGTATAAATAAGTGGACATATACGAATAAATATACACTGAGCACTGTTTTTATTAGTTGTGGCACGACGCACTTCTATTTTTTTTGTTTATCACTCCTTAATGAGTTTCTTATTGTAGAACACTTTTGTGAATATGTGCAGTGTTATTCAGATAGCGGTGAAAAGCAGGAGAATGACTGGAGAACGGAAAATTCTAGGTCAAAATAGCCGATTTGGAAAGTGAGATAAATGGGAGCATTTTTCTGGTTTGGCTATTTTGACCTAGAACTTTCCATTCTCCAGCCATTCTCTTGCTTTTCACCTCTCTCTAAATAACCCTGGTGATCTTTTGATGTGTTATTGTTTTTGTTGATTTATCTTCTGTTCAGATATTGTTTTTGGGGTGTTTGCCGTACCACCACATATGAGAAAAGAGCAGCACCATTTATAAGTGTTTAAGTATTATATTCTTTTTCGTCTTACGTCACACATTTAGGTATTTTTACACATATTATCACATATTTGTATGTATTGATTTTTCATTTCTTGCTCCTTGTGTATCAGAGACTATTGTAGTTTTCTTTTAATCTATGTATGTGTGTTTAAAGTATTCTCTATTGTTTCTTGTAAGGATGATTTTTCTTTGGGTTTATAAACCCACTTTGATTAATTATCATGTGCTAAATTAGATTATTTGGGTTTTAAGTTAGTTAGTTGTGCATATGAACGTCCACATTGTATATTTCTTCATATGCGTTGCCTTGTCCAACTAAAGGGGTAATGTACTAACTGACAATGTTCACAGTTAGTAAACAACAAAAGGTGAACAATGGTACCACATGTTATTCTTCCATAAAATTAGAAAAACTATGGCTATTTTCCATTCATTGTTCCATCTTTGGCCCCTATTACATTCCTCGTGCACGCAAATGCGCATTTGAGCGAGGAAAAAACCATTAGCGCATAACATCGTATTACGACGTTCGCGCAAACGATGTGTGTTAACGTCCAACGCGAGTGACCCTGCGCGAACCCAGCGCGAGCGCAAGTTCCTGCGCGCATCTTATACTTAACATTGTGAGCGCCAATGCGTTAGTACGCGTATGTGTGCATGGTATTACAATTTTAGCGCAAAATGTAACGTACAACGTTTGCGCGCATCATTTTAACGTCTTTGAAAACCTGCTGTTAATTTACAATGTGAACGTTCTGGCCAAAACGAAATGAACCTGCACAAAAAAAAAAATACAGCACAGTACAGTTACACATTCTACATATACCCAAACAATAAAATTAGTAAATTGTTTAATGTTTTATTTTTGTTGCAGCACATATACGCAGATTGACTTTGACAGGCGCAACAACCGAAACCTAGCAAATGGTGGTTTTTAATTCAGTTTGGCTGAGGCTAGGGTCAGACGAACGCAGTGCGAACGCGCGTGCAGCCGCACTTTATCACGGCCGTAGTAGCAGCAAATGACGGCCAATGACGGGCAATATACGAAGTACTGCCGCACGAAAGTGCGGCCGCGCAACGCAAGCGGCAAACAAACGCATTTTTTCGAGAACGTGAAACTGCTAGTACTGACGTACAGAGTGCGCTGCGTCCGCTAGCGGCGTGTGTGCGTGATTAGAAGACGTCAGACGCTGCTAATGTCCGGCCTACATAACGTCCAGATGCAAAAAGGGTAAATCCCGTGAAAAAACAGTCTGCCCACCAATTCCTGCACGCAACGGTCATTTGCGCCCGGCTTTGCGTGTCAGACATGTGCTCGAAAAAAGTTGAAGGCAGAAAAAAAGAGCTCGGATCGTAATACCGCGTTAATTTGCGCACTAACTTTTTTTCGTTAGCAAAAAATTGCGCTGCGCGAGCGCATTTGCGCGGAGAGTGTTCTAGGGCCCTTTGTTTGCAATTCAAATACATTAAACTCGAATAGACACATTAGCAAAAACAATACTAGGAAATGTCAACTTTTGTTAACAATGTCAACAAACATCAACAATGTATTTTAACTGTTTTACTCCAATTAAACCAGTTAAAAATACATTGTACTACAATGGAAGTTCCCTAACTTGATTATTTACCATTGTTTCACTGTACTTCATCTAACGTAGTTTCCCAAAGTAAAACAAATGTTCTTCAAGTGAAAGAACAGTGGCCCTCAACCCCTTCACTACCGTGATCATGTGTAGATGATCAGCGGTACCAGACAGAGCAGACTGAGATCATGTTAACGCGATATGGATCTATGCTGTATTATTGCAAATTAAATGTGTTTGTTGCAAATTAATTTTGTTTGCTTTTGGGCTCCCGAAGGTGCCCCCACAGTTTTAGCCCTATGGGCATAATGTCCAAGGTGCTAAAACTATTTAAAATCGGCTAAGGAATGTCCTGACCTATGGGACATTCCCCAGCCTGCAGGACAGTTCTAACTAGATGGTGCCATCTGCCTGCCAAATAGATTATTACAGTAAGAAATACATGGGGAATATTCCAAAATATTTCTTTCTGTATAATTAACCACTTGAGTGCTTTCCCTCTAGGGTGCGAAGGACTCGCTGAGCGCGTCGAGTCCCACAGCGCAGGGAATTCCCTATGGAGGAGATACAGGGGTGCTCTGTACCTTCAGGGGTATCTTCTGAACTACAGTAGATAGAGGATCATGTAAGGTATCATTGGAAAGGCTAGATTATCAGTAAATATATATATATAAAAAAATATAAAAACATTTTTTCTTCTAATGCAGCACTATTGTTCACTTTTCAATTATACCATGAACATTGATGCTGCACTACTTCACAATCTTATTTCCCAAGTCACCAGCCAGTGTGGAGGAGATGTCACAATGCATTATTATGCATTGGTTCATCGAAAACCTAAACTGGCGTACTGCACCGAGGAAAGCTGGGGGTGCTATAGAACATGCGTCTTTGAAATTTACACCTCACAAGGTCAAATAAGGTGTCATTGGAAAGGACTGAGTCTGGACTTTCCAATAATACAAAACAATAACATGTAAAGTGTAAAAATACAAAAAAGAACCAATTTAGGCTGGCGTCAGATGATCGCACTATGTGCGCCCGTACTGACGTGCCTTCTGGCGTCCGTCGCAGCGTTGAGAAGCTGCGACGGGCCAGCCACAAGCTGTTGCGCGTACACGAATTGTGCACGCAACAGCAACCGTGCTGCGTCCGTGCAGCAGCCCTCTCCGTCACAGCACTAGGACACACGTTGACGGAGCTGCAAAGTGTGATCCTCTATAGGAGGATCGAGCCTTGCCGTGCTGTTTGCACTAACTGCACTCAGCGAGGTGGCCAGACAGGCATCGAGTGGAAGGAGCATCCTCTCTTACTCTCGTCTGACCCCAGCCTCAAATGTAAAATTTACATTTTTTTTTCATTTCTAAGGCGGTAGCATTGTGTGCTTCTACTTGTATAGCAAACACTGCCACTGGACTAACCTTATTTCCCATGCCGGGAGGGACCAAATGTGAAGGTGATGGTACAAAAGCGTTAATACACATTGGTCGATCTAACACAATCCTCTGCACCACGGCTAGGAGAGCGAGAGTGCTTTGGACCCCTGTATTTCCATTCTTTACACCCCACAAAGTCAAGTAAGATTTTCTTGGACAGGTCAGTGTCTGGCCTTTTCTACTGATACCAAACATCACCATGTAAATTGTAAATTGTAAATATATATATATATATATAATTATTTTTTTTCTTCCACATCAACAGCATTAACCACTTGTCATGTAAAAAAAATGAGCAATATCACTGCCATTACTCACCTTTTCCTTTCCCACAAGATGAACAAGTTCAGCATTTTATACAATGTGCCAAAATAAAAGCAGAAAATATTTTTTGGTTTTCAGCTTTAATTAAACTTGTGTATTTTTTCAGAAAAATGCACTAGCTGGTTCCCGTTACTAGTTTTATTTAACAAGACTACCCAATAGAATATATAACCACAAAGGTTTGGATGATAAAACGTGAAAGGAATTGTATTACAAACTGTAAATAACGGAAATTGACTTTGGTTTTGTACACTTTTGTTATAGCATTCTGACTGGACATAATAGTATATTTTGAACCTGCGGAGTCTGCTGAAAATAAGGATATATAATTTGTCTGGGTTTTATACTAAAATATGACTTCAAAATGTGTATAAACAAAACTGTCAAAATGAGCTCAGCACACGGGTGACATGGCTCAGCAGAGAAGGGGTTAAAAATTATTTTCAAAACGTCCACTTGTTCCTGACAGTGAATTTTTGGAAAATCATTTAGTAATGAAGGGTGTGACATAGTCACTTTGGACTTGGAGTGCATGGGCATGGAGGCATATTTGTAGGGTGCAGGTCTCATAATCGATATTAGTTCAGCATTTCCTGTGCAGAATGCTTGTGTAATCTCTGATTATGCAAGAATGCTATTGTCTGTTGAGAGGATTAGCCTCCAAGGCTACCCTTGTCTCAGGAATGTGTTTATCGGTTTATATTTGAATATGTTGTAAATCTGCTGTCTGTAATCTGTTATCATCCTGAATACCATTGTCCTCCCTCGTTTGAAAAGGTACATAATGTTTAATTTCACTGTACGTAATCTAATTAGGTTTCACATTCCAAGCCGCAAATGTTTGTCCAACTAACTGTTCCAGTCTAATAGGGTCTCCCAACAGTTTCTAGGGGGATTTATATATGTAAATGGCCCATGTGTGATCGTATAAATGTATGTGTGTGTCCCTGATTAAAACCTTTCTATTCTGACCCTACATACAGTCACAACTCATAGTTTGGGTAGCAGCTATATTCTGTTCGCTGTTCCAGCGCAAGCTCCAGATCTACAGCCATGGCTTATTTCTGGGGGATGCTAACAAGGCTCTCTAAGTGTACCTGTCTTTAAGCTGTAGCTAAAGACCGGGAGAAAGGCACGAGAGTCATGAGGACATGGGGGTCCAGCAAGGAAACAGCATTAGCAAATGTGACCCTGCTGGGTTACAAAGGGGTTAGGTCACCACCTGGCCAGAGCACTCAACTATTTTATTTAATTGTTTTATTAAAGGGATACTCTGGAGTTAAAATGGGAGGAGAAAAACAGAGGGGTTAAACATTAACTCCTCCATTTTAACTGTTTAGTCTTTAAGGCTTTCCTTAAATCCAGGGCAAGGCTCCCTCCAGTGCTGGCTGGATGTGATGAGATGCCAAGCTAAAGATGCCAGTTGACCAAGCATCGAGTTAGTGTCCAGCCATGGAGTGTAGTCTGGAGAGTCATAATCCTCAGGAAACTGAGATCAGTGTTCGCTGATCTTAGCTTCTGGATGGGTGTAATTCCCTGCACTTGGAGGGCTGAATTGGCCAAATAGTGATGACTAGACAACTGGGACAGAGCAATTCTTGTGGGGTGTTCCCAGTATGCAGAGGTTAGTACCTATCAAAAGAGGGCCGTGGGCGTCCAAGGCTCATGGATGCATGTTGCGTGCAAATGCTATCCAAACCATGTACACCCCTTCATGGCAATGGTGTTTCAATGGCAATATTCTCTTTTAGCAGAATGATGCACCCTACCACAATGCAAAAATTGTTCAGGAACGGTTTGAGGAATATGACAACGAATTCAAGATGTTGCCTTTGCCTCCAAATTCCCTAGATCCCAATAGGGATGTGCGTTTCGGGTTTCGGAAATTTTCACGAAATTTCCCGATTCATGTTTTCGGATGCGGCCGATTTTCCGAAAATTTTTAGATCCGAAAATGGCAGATCCGAAAAGTTTTCCGAGCCGAAACGAAAAATTTTTGGAATTTTCGAATGGACTTGAAATGTGTCAAATCGAAATTTATTTTCGCTGTATTCATGATTTCGGTTCCATTCGTGATTTCGGTTCCATTTCGGTAATTCTGGACATCGTATATTTAACTATTATCAGTTATATCGCTGATTCTGTAAATTTTGTATTTGTAAATGCGTATCACTTGTTTCTTGTGGCATTCGGGTCAGTTTAGCGTTTTTTAAATCGTTTTGTTCATTTTTTTTGTTCCTTGGCTTTCATACCATTTTAATATGATTAAATAAAGTTGTGAAATGTATATTCAATTATTCATAAGAAAAAAAGGATATTTATTTAATAAAAAAAACAAAATAGAATCACCAGAATTATCGTAGACACTTTGAAACGAGGAGAACAGACGTTCTGAAAAAACGAAAATTTCCGAAATTTCCGAAAAGTCGATACAAAAAACGAGCAAAGTGACCCGAAAATACGAAAAATGGTCGATAGTCCGAAAAAAAAATGTACACGAAAAACGATCCAAACCGAACCGAATCGAAACAGAAATCGGTCGAAACGAGCCGAATCGAAAAGTTTAAACATCCGAACAAATCGAACCGAATCGAACCGAAAAAAAAAATCGGTGCACAAGCCTAGATCCCAATCCAATTTAGCATCTGTGGGATGTGCTGGAGCAACAAATCCAATCAATAGAGGCTTAACCTCGCAACTTGCAGGACCTAAAGGATCTGTTGCTAATGTCTTGGTGCCAGATACTAGAGGACACAGAGGTCTTGTGGAGCCCATGCTTCAGCGCATCAGACCTGTTTGGCAACACAAGAAGAATCTACACAATATTAAGCAGGTGGTTTTAATGTTGCGTCTGTTCAGTGCGTGATTGAAAGACCTGATATTTGCCAGTCAAACATATTACTGTTGCTTTTAATTGGCCAGCTGTTAGGCAAAATAAGACAAAAATTACCCAGTTAAAAGAAACAATTTAAACAAAGAATGGTGCAGCGCCACACAACATGCATCCACCACCAGGGTGCCCAGATAGCCAATCTCAGGATATAGTGGTTTCCCCTATACCATTACACACAATAATGAAATAAATAACCTGGATCGGCGCAAAATAATGCTTTCTGGGGTCCTGGAATCTTGCGTAGATATGTATGAAAGAAGGAGACAAATAATAGTGCAACACTGATATATACAAATTGCTATAAGTGTATATGAGATATATCCCACTCACAAATATAGAGCCGTAACACTGGCTCTAAGTGGGTCCAGGCATGTGGGTGATTGTCTTCAATTTCTTAGGTGACCCCCACCTTACAGCAACTTTTCTATCCAGAATTTTATGCAGTGGAGAGAAAAGGAAATTTCCTTGTGTAGATCCACAAACAAAGTTCACAATATTGTGTGCAGTTGGAATGGTACTCACATTTTAAGGAGCTCACATAGCTCGTGGATGTACGCCCACGGGTTTTTTTTGGATGGGAAAAACCCAAAGGAAAAAACCTCCAGTGATCCAGGAAACAGCACCAAAAATCCGGAGAACAGCAAGCAGGAAACGGGATTGAAGGTAGAAAATAAAATTTATTTAAAATACAATTAAAATAACCACCAGAACGCGTTTCGCCGCATCAAGTAGCGGCTTCATCAGCTGGACCAGGCCAGCTGATGAAGCCGCTACTTGATGCGGCGAAACGCGTTCTGGTGGTTATTTTAATTGTATTTTAAATAAATTTTATTTTCTACCTTCAATCCCGTTTCCTGCTTGCTGTTCTCCGGATTTTTGGTGCTGTTTCCTGGATCACTGGAGGTTTTTTCCTTTGGGTTTTTCCCATCCAAAAAAAACCCGTGGGCGTACATCCACGAGCTATGTGAGCTCCTTAAAATGTGAGTACCATTCCAACTGCACACAATATTGTGAACTTTGTTTGTGGATCTACACAAGGAAATTTCCTTTTCTCTCCACTGCATAAAATTCTGGATAGAAAAGTTGCTGTAAGGTGGGGGTCACCTAAGAAATTGAAGACAATCACCCACATGCCTGGACCCACTTAGAGCCAGTGTTACGGCTCTATATTTGTGAGTGGGATATATCTCATATACACTTATAGCAATTTGTATATATCAGTGTTGCACTATTATTTGTCTCCTTCTTTCATACATATCTACGCAAGATTCCAGGACCCCAGAAAGCATTATTTTGCGCCGATCCAGGTTATTTATTTCAAAAGAAACAATTTAGTCTGATTCCTAAAACCAGCACTTAAAGTATACTTGGTGATCAGGAAAGAAACCTATGAATACAAATAAGGTGAGCCCCAGTCTGCTATTCAGGACTAAGGGGAAAAAAATAGCCATGCTATTTTACTTTCAGATGAGTTTTTGAACTTTTCTTAATATTCTTTAATAGTTAACATAAGATGTTTTTATTTTATTTGCTACAAAAATATATTTTCAATCTAGAAACTAGTTATAAAATATGTGCTACATATGGACTTGCTGTGGGAAAAGGACAGGATTGTTTCTGCTGACACAATGTCTAGCAACAGAGACATCACCTGTTTTTCTTTCAGTAATGCAGATCCTACTTAGGTTGGAAGGAGAATAAAAAAGGCTATTTTTAAATGAAAAAATATCCTTAATGCATTTGTTTGGAATGCAATGCATTGAGTTCTAAGTGCTTTGTTCTCTGGGTTTTGTGCTCATTCTACTGTAAAAGCCATTGTATCCTGAACTCAAAACAGGACAGCATCATCTGTTCCTGCAGAACACAATTCTGCCAAGTACAAAATACATTATTGAATTCATGTCAATTTAAATTGAAAACAAATGTTGAAAAATGTAGATGATATATGGATATTCGCACACCTATACATGTACTATAAAATAATCCGTGGCCATCTAAAATAATTACTCTTGATAGTATCTAACCCCTAAAAACTGCAGATTTTCCATGGTCACTACTTGGAAGTATATTGATCTGTGTTATAACACATAAGGGGTTATTGAATAAGCGTGTTATTACAAAAGCTCCAAAATTTCGAGGAACAGTGCACTTTGACAATTCAATTTCGCCGACCCTTCACTGAATTCACTATTCACCACAGGGTATATCGTACTGCACCGAAGATGTAATCGCCAAAGTGACTGCTGAACTGCAGAAAGGAAAAGAAATCAAAACTCTATTTTATTGTCTGCTATTCTTATAGGTGTTTAAACCAATGAAAATGCATTAAATGTGTCGAAGTAATAAAAAGGTTCTATAAAAAAATAATAAAAAAGTGTCTTACAGAATTAAAAGAAACACCTTTTTAAAAAAATTGGGAAACAAAAATATCATCTAAAGAAAAAAGTACAAAATGGAGTTCAATAAAATGACTGCTGAAAATGAAAAGAATAAACCTTTTAAAAAAATATATATTTTTTTTTACATTGATCCTATGGGATTCGCTTGTTCAAACCTGTCGAACTGAACCATCAAATATCAGGGCATTTCATTGACTGTTCGGCATTCTTTGAATAGATTAACCATTACTTCTCGATGGGACAATTTTGCCGTTCTGCGACGAACTGCACCGTATTTAGCTGTCAATTCGCCAATATTTGGTGAACTTACAGCTTAGTGAATAGACTAACTGCTACGAAATTGCACGTATGGTGAAAATCACCATTCGATGCAATTTGGTGGCAAGTTCGGCACTTTCTAAATAACCCGTATAATGTAAGTCTGCATAGAGGAGCTCCATTCTGACTGACCTGATTTGGCAAGGTATATGATCCCTGGGCCGCCCTCCACATACAAGTGTATTGCCCAGGCCTGTATACACAGCTTCCACCTAAATGCTGAGCAAGCTCCTCTGCTATCGACTCCATGATCCTTGCCACAAAAAGCATAGGTAATATTTTCTTTTTCCTTAAAACATAAATTTCTGAGTGAGTGGCCCTTGTCTGTCTTCTATTTTATGACTTTTGTTATTTTGGATTGATCGATGCTTGACTGTCCTATCTCTCATGGTGATTTTGGGAATATGGTAGCACATGATGGAGACCTGGGAGACAATGAGGCACGCAATGGTACATACATTTGTTATTTATTGTTTATTGCCGACTTTATTGTTAAATTCTATGATTTTGGTCCGTAAAGCTTCCAGACCTGAAGAAGAGCGTTATACTCTCGAAAGCTTGTCTTTTAAATGTAACTTTAGTCCAATATAAAAGAGTATCACTACGTACTGCTATACTATGGTTGTTATTATATAAACATGTATATATATATATCACATTCTATTACACGTCAGTTACGATTGATCAAATGCAGCATACACATAAGCATTAAAGAGTCTTATAATGACCTCTAGTGGATGATACCAGAATAAAATACTGCAACTGCAAAGGGACTAACAACATGTGGAGAAAAATTTAGAAGTGCGGATGCACAACGCACGTGGCACCGGACACAATTTAGGCAAGAACGTCAAACCGCTAGGACGGATGCATAGAGTGTGCCACATCCGCGTAGCTTTGTGTGTGAGTGATGGAACGTAGTCAGACGGGCTGCATTTTTGACATCCAGCATTTTTGACGGACAAAATGTTTTTTCATATCATGTATCAATTTTTTTCAGTTTTCATATTAATTTTATTTCCCATCTACATCAGTAAAAAAAAAAAGACCGTGTGGTGTCTACAGTATCATAGTCAGAAAGTACGTCAGTTGTGCACGGACGCACAGTGTGCTCAGAATGCGTTCGTCTGACATTAGCCTTAATCTAACAGCAGCCACTATAAAATTGTAATTTCTAGAAAACTAACTCGAGAAAAGATTTTGTAAATAATTGTTTGATGCACAACCAATAAATTTAGCAAAAATTGGATTATGAAAGCTGTGAGAAATGAAACAAATATTAAATTGTTCCAACCTTTAAAATATTCGGTGTAATATTTTAAATACATATTTTTTTATTTAGTCTTTAATGTGCATCTGTTACACGTTTTTATAAAGTCGTAAAGCTTAATAACATGCAGGAGGGAGAAAAAAGATGGAAATGTAATAAGTAATAACCACATTAATTATAAAAGTGAAACAATATATCAATGGACAAATAATGTTAATGTACGCTGTTTAAATAGCGCCATGCTTGTAGAGCAGCCTTGTGGCAAAGTTGGCAAAGCTATTTGTTGCCCGTGCACTATGAAATTTCTTTATCAAATCTCCATTATTCTCATACTAACAATTAACCTCTTTGTAGCAAAGTTGGAAATTTAGAAAAAACATGAACATTGACAAAAGGAACAATTTTTTCAGTTCCTTTATTTTGAACCTTTAAGGGTTTATTCTGGTCCGGTGAGTATTAGTATTATAAAGTAAATTTGTTATATATATGAAACTGCAACACCGCTCATGTACGAGTCAGCCATTACATAAACCATAAGTGGGTGTACTAATTACTTCAATACATTGCAATACTTTCCAGAAGGGATCTCATAATTCGTCTTTACACCTTTCTGTGAACCAAAAATTAACCCCTTCCGACCACTGCCGTACATAGTACATCCGGTAGGGAAATCCACTTAATGACCGCGGACGTACTAAGTATATCACGGTCTCCTAACCTCCCTCCCTATACTCACCTCTCTATCCGGGCTCTCTCAGCGTTCTGGCAGGCTGGAAGTCTGCCATGCCTATTGAGGGGGCCCGGCAGGAGCCCTTTGGAGCCCTCTCACATCCCAACTAGGGATGATCTGTTTGGTTCGATCTGTTCGGAGTTCGCATCGAACATCGGCCGTTCGGCTGTTCGCGAACTCCGAACATTTCCGCTTGTTCGGTTCCAGTTCGCCCACAATGCACCACAATGGACCACAATGCACTTTTCCACTGGCCTGAAGCTTGTATTTGGCTACAGCAGACAGGTGCAAGACTATGCCAATCATGGCTCAGAGTCCCGATTGGGCAAATTTTGCCCAATCATGGGCTCACAGAGCTAAGTCCCACAGCACACTATAAAAGGGTTCACACAGCCCCCAGCACGTGTTTTTTAAGAGGAGATTGTTCTGTTAGGGTGTCTTCTCAGTGCCAGCAGCTATTGGGGGTCTCACTTCTACAAGATCTCTGGGAATTGTTGTACTCTGTGTGTTCTCTCTGCCAGCAGCTATTGGGGGGGGTCTCACTTTTACAAGATATCTGGGAGTTGTTGTAATCTGTGTGTTCTCACTGCCAGCAGCTAGTGGGGGGGTCTCACTTCTACAAGATATCTGGGAATTGTTGTAATCTGTGTCTTCTCATTGCCAGCAGCTATTGGGGTGTCTCACTTCTAGCAGATATCTGGGAATTGTTGTAATCTGTGTCTTCTCACTGCCAGCTATCAGGGGGTCCCACATGCTTCTATCAGATTTCTGTGAATTTTAATCTGGTCTTGTCACTGCCACCCGTCAGGGGGTCTCACTGATTTATAGGAGGTTCCTGGGAATTGTAATCTGTGTCTTGTCATTGCCACCCATCAGGGGGTCTCACTGATTTATAGGAGGTTCCTGGGAATTGTAATTTGTGTCTTCTCACTGCCAGCTATCAGAGGGTCCCACATACTTCTAGCAGATTTCTGCGAATTTTAATCTGTTCTCGTCACTGCCACCCATCAGTGGGTCTCACTGATTTATAGGAGGTTCCTGGGAATTGTAATCTGTGTCTTGTCACTGCCACCCATCAGGGGGTCTCACTGATTTATAGGAGGTTCCTGGGAATTGTAATTTTTGTCTTGTCACTGCCACCCATTGGGGGTCTCACTGATTTATTGGAGGTTCCTGGGAATTGTAATTTGTGTCTTGTCACTGCCACCCATCAGGGGATCTCACTCTGAAAGGACGTTCAGTGCCGCTGGAGGTTTTGTCACAGACAAAAGAGTGCGTCTGTAGACCGGCTGACATTTATAAAAATGAATCAGTCCTGGATCAGCAGCTATCCCCTGATGCTGACGTAACTGAATAGATCAGGGATCTCTTCTGCATTCCCAAAACCTCCACCACTGCACTCTTCCACAATACCACAAAGGGGTTACGGTGTGAAGGCACTTGCTGCCACCAAAGGCACAATATTTGGGTGCACTGATGCCTTTACCAGATTCATATCATTTTAATATTGGACCGCAGGGTCCAACCCTGCACTCTTCCCCAATACCACAAAGGGGTTACGGTGTGAAGGCACTTGCTGCCACCAAAGGCACAATATTTGGGTGCACTGACACCTGTACCAGATTCATATCATTTTAATATTGGACCGCAAAGTCCAACCCTGCATGGAAAACTCACTGTTCCTTTAAAAACTTTTTTTTTTACTTTTTGTCCTTGTTTCCTGTCCCCCAGGGCACTACCTGGACCCCCATACACCTTTTTATGGCAAATATCTTGCATATATGCCCTCTTGGAGGGCACTCTAAAAACCGAACTTTCGAGTCCCATTGACTTGCATTGAGTTCGGTTCGTGTTCGAGTTCGAACTCGAACTTTTGAAATTGTTTTTTTTACTTTTTGTCCTTGTTTCCTGTCCCCCAGGGCACTACCTGGACCCCCATACACCTTTTTATGGCAAATATCTTGCATATATGCCCTCTTGGAGGGCACTCTAAAAACCGAACTTTCGAGTCCCATTGACTTGCATTGAGTTCGGTTCGTGTTCGAGTTCGAACTCGAACTTTTGAAATTGTTCGAGTTCGAATGCGAACCGAACACGGGGGTGTTCGGCTCATCACTAGTCCCAACCATTCCACTTACAAAAAAAAAGAAAAATACTGCTGGAAAGGGGAGAGTCTCCCCATTTCAGCGTACGTGATGATGTCATCGGCAGGCACCCCCGGTGCCTGGAGTGAAAAAAGCAAAGAGGAGGGGGGCTCCTTCTCCCGCCCCAACCATTCCAATTACAAAAAAAGAAGAGTACCACTGGAAAGGGGAGAGTCTCCCCTTTTCAGTGTTACCTGTCACTAGCCCCTCTGTTGCCTGATTGCAATTCAAACCCAGAAGTGGCTGACATCACTAATCTCAGGACAACATTTTTAAACTATTTAGCCAGGGTCTTTTTTGGCGGTTGTAGATTTTGGGGATTAAAGTTTGAAAAAGTGTGTTTTTCCTATTTTTCATCATAATTTATATTTTTTTATTATAGTAAATTATACAATATGATGGACATAATGGTCTCTTTAGAAAGTGCATTTAATTGTGGGAAAAAACGGTCTGTAATATGTGTGGATTGCATAAACGAGAAAGAGGAAAATTTGACCTAAAACACAAACAGCGCAGAAACGTAAAAACAGCGGACACTAAGGCTAGGGTCAGACGAGCGTGATTTCTACGGACTGTACATCCGTGCACACGGACGTACGTCAGTACGGAAGACACAGTAGTGGCCACACAATCCGTTTTTTTCACTGACGTATATTTTGACGGATGTAGGAGGGAAAATAAATTAAAAAGCAAAACCATTTTGTCCGTGAAAAATGCTGGACGTATAAATGCAGTCCGTCTGACCACATTCCATCACTCACACACAAAGCTATGCGGACGTTGCGGACGCAGCACACTTTGTGCGGCCGTTCTAGTGGTTGTACGTTCTTGCCTGCCTTGCGTCTGTTTGCCGCGGACGTACTTTGTGTAACAGGCTCCAATGGGCTTTCTGTCATGCTATCACGGACGTACTTTTAGGCACAATCACGGACGTGAACACTACGCTCGTCTGACCCCAGCCTAAAGGGCGGACTTTCGGAAAATTGTCTGGTCACTAAGGGGTTAAACATTCAGTTGAATCCTGATGTTTCAAATTTTCAGGAACTTAAATGTAGACTGAGATAGAAAAAGGGTCAAATGGAACAAGACTTACTTCCACAAAGATAAATGTCCATTCAAAGGGAAACCTGCCTGAAACCTATCAGATTAGAGTATAATCAATACACCATCACTAATGTAGGGGATTATTTATTCAGACATCCAAGATATAAATTAGCAAGATCTGGAACCAAACATTCATGAGGCTACACCAAATCACCAGTCCTGCTGCAAAGACCCATACTTTTTACATGCAGCTTTAAGAATCAAGGTACTTTATAGGAATTAATTGTATCCTCCCTGCAATCAACGATTTGTCTCTCATACATTTGGCTATTTTGTTTATTTATTTGTCTCCCCTCATTTTATTTGTTTCCCCTTATTTAACTTTGTATCTCTGCTTAGTCATTAATAGTCACTGCATTATTTATTACTGCATTCTGTGATTGTCTCTTTAGCATAGTTTACAAGCTATCATTAGTCTATATTATTCCCACCCCAAGGTCCTCTCTACTATCATAAGGGAAATATGTCATGTGATATAGACCTTCTTTTTAATTCAGTATTTCATTTCTAAATTGCTTACCTGTGCGATCCTCAGATGATGATGTGCGCACACACCCCTGCAATCACCTACCAATCCAACCTTCACAACCACACAGTTAATCCAGTGCTCACCCTTCCCCTCTCCACCTGTGTTCCTATCACTTTTGACAGTCAATCACTACAGGCTCATATTGTCATCCTCTCCTATGAAAATTATACTCCTAATTTTCTTTGTTTACAGTAACTTCACGAACTATAAAGACTTCCATGCCTTTCCATCTGCCCTCACCTCCACACCCCATTTTCATTGCTCCCTCACTGCTTCGGCCCCCCTTCTCTCAAACCAGGCACTTATCATTCACTTCTGCACATCTCCCCATCCACTTATGAACATAAACGCTCACCCCACACATTCAAATCATATTCCCACCTTTTTGTACTTCTTACTCGCTCTTATCCTTGCAGCCGGGGATGTCTATCCCAACCCTGGGCCCCCAAGGGCCACAAAATTCCACTCAATCTTCAGCTCTAGAAACTCAACCAACCTCTGACACATTAATACATCTCCCAACTTTTAATTGGCACTCCGGAACGCTAGGTCAGTGAGTAACATGAAGAAATCTACTGTAATCAATTACTTCTTCATCTCACGTTCCCTACCTCTACTGGCTTTAACAGAAGTCTAACAAGGAAAAAAGGTGTCATTTGCGCTCGTTTCTATGTGTTCCATGTACAACCAAACTGAGGTTTTTGTTTGTTTCAATGGCCATTGCAACGTACGCTCACTCGCCACTCCACAGCACCTCTTTACAGAGTGAGTACCTAACCAATGTAACCAAAAGGCCGCTCTACTGAGCAGCTCCAAGCCCCTCCTGCTGCTTTCCAGCAGGGGAGCTGCTTTCCCCTGACATTCCATCTCTCCTCTTGGTGATTTTAAAATCCCTACTGACTCGCCACTCTCAGGCTCCTGAACCATGCCTGGGCAGCGCCCTTCAAGTGCCCTGTTTTATTTCAAGTCCTGTTAATTTCCAGCATTGTGATCCAGCACAAAAACAGTTAGAAACACACACTAGATCACGTGACTTACCTGCAATAAAAGAACCACAGCTTCCTCTGCGCCTTGCTCCAGCAATAGTAATCTGCTTCCAGAAAGAGAGGATCTATGCTGTTGCTCTCTTTTGACTTCCAGAATCCCAAATCCTGCCAGTGATACCAACCTACCCTTTGTTTAAATACCCTCTGGTATCCTGTGTGTGTTCAAGATCCTATTTTCCTAGTTTGTTTCCTGCTTCCCCTTCATCAAGCCCTCTACGTGTCCTTTCCTCTGCTCCAAAGTTATTGTTTTTGCCCCAAGGTTCAGTACTGGGCCCTCTTTTTTCAATCGACACTGCCTCTCTAGGCAAACTGATCAGCGCCTTTGGATTCCAGTACCACCTATACTCTGATGACACTTAAATATACCTTTCCTCTCCTGATCTCTCTCCTGGATCGAGTCACTGAATGTCTCTCTGCCATCTCTAATTGGATGTCTTCCTGCTTCCTTAAACTCCATTTTGCCAAAACTGAAATTATTGTTGTTCCTCCCTCCAAGAACAATCCAATGCCACCTATCTCTCAACTCAAGAACAATGCCTGCGTCCGCCCCTTTCTGACGCAAGATACCGCAACCTGTTTGTCCCCAGTCTCACTCTGCTCTTGTGGACAAGAAGTGGCAGATCGGGCCAACGTTCTCACCGCGGGATTAGAGAGGAGTATTTGATTTATTGGGAGGGGGTTAGGTGTTAAATGATTTTGCAACAGCGGAATAATTTAGCACCAGCTTTTAGGTGTAGCTAAAATTTTGCCTTGTGCGCTGCTGCAGTAATTAGCGCTAGCGCTTTGTAATACATTACTTACTTATAACAGTAATTACTGATTGCAAACCCTATACTTAACAAGGGGAACGCAAAGTAAAGTAAGCTCGTGGAAGCTAATGCAATCGCCGGTGCACTAAGTGGTTTTCACTTGTTTAGCAGCAGGATTGTAATATGGGGCGGGGGCATGCGTTAAAGTCACTTATCCTAGCGTTAACACCTACTCCTCCGAAAGCTACCATTAGCGTTCACTATGGAATATGCACTTTCTCTCCTCCTTAGATACTCAGTACGTCACATATTATTATTATTATTGTCATCATTTATATAGCGCCAACAGTTTCCGCAGCGCTTTGCAATAACCAAAGGGAACGAAGTATAAATAAATGAACATAAGATGGAAACAAGAGGTGTAGAGGGCCCTGCTCATAGGAGCTTACAGTCTAGAGGGATTGGGGTTGAGGAAGACAAGAGGAATTTCACTAGATAGCAGGATCATTAGTGCCAGTGGTTTGGGAATGGTGGGCCATAAGAGCGGGTTCAGTCAAGTGTGATATTCCTTTAAACCAGCTGGCTTTCTCCAGAGTAAAAGGGGTGTGAATTAAATCGGGGGGTTGGATGTTCCCAGGTGGGCTTGACCATAGTCAGTAAACTTGTGCACGGCCTCTTTTTTTTTTTTCGTTTTGGATTTTTTCGTTCCATTTTTTTTTCCGTTACGGATCATTTTAGATCATTTTGTTCCATTTTTTTTACCATTCGGGTTGTATCATATGTTACTGTGTTTTGTATTTTCCGACCGGTCCGAAAAGTTGGACGTCCAGTTTTCAATTTTCGGGTTCATTTGTTTTTATTGTTAAGTCGTGTTTCGGGTTGATTCGTATTTTCCCTGTATTAATCCCATTGCTCTGGCGGGGCTGCTGTCCTTGGTTCTGAATAGGTTTCAGCACCATCGATAGCCCCCGCAGAGCACATCCAGACTGAAGGAAAGAAAAAAAACACTGCATTCAGCAAAGAAAAAAAGCCTTGTTTTGAAATAAATTAGGAATGCAAACATTTCACAAAAAATCCCCAAAAATGACAAATAAATCCTAAAAAATAGAGAGTATTTGCTGCAAGTGAAAAGAATAAATGGTTGAATAAATATTTAATAAAAACGGGGATTTTTTTTTAATTGAAACATATAGGATTCGCCTGATTAAACCACTGAAAATCAGGGTTAGAAATTAGGATTAAGGTTAGAAATTCGGGTTAGAAGCTACGGTTAAAAATTCTAGCCCTACAGGATTATTCAAAGAGAATCGAAAAGTCACTGCACGTTCGGTGACTTTTCGTTCTCCTCAATTTGGCGATCCCATTTCGATGACCCTACGGTGTATTCAGCAAGCACCACAGGACCATCGTAGTGCAGGGAAAAGCTGCCGCAAACCTGCCGAACACTCAACGCAAAACCCAGCGAACGCACCGAAACCCACAAAAACATCTGGATTAACCCCGCCGAACACGCCAGAGAAACCCGAGCAGCCGAAGATCACAGCACAGAGCAGACGTCGGAAAAAGCTGATACCGCAGACGAATGGAGTGAAAAAAAAAACAGTACACTTGAATGTTTGAAAAGTGAAACGCTGTTTGCAAAGAAACTACGGAATGAAAATGTCTGCAATTTACATATAAGATCCAATGAATGATAATAAAAAGGGCTGTTCCAGAAAAAAGAAAAAACTATTTAAAAAGAAAAAACGATTTAAAAAAAATCCGAACAAAAATGTTCGCAAACATATCCCAAAAAATGCCTAAAAGATTAAAAAAAAATGTATACATAGACTCATTACTGCAGTATATTATAATCAACAGTTTATTAGATATTGAATTAAAATGGGAATTTTTTAACATTGACGCCTATGGGATTCCCCTGAATAAACCGTCAAATGAAACCACCGAACAGCAGGGCAATTCGGCAACTTTTCACTGCTGGTTTTTGTTCTCTGAATAGACAAAGCATTCCTTCTCTATGGGGATTTCACTGCCCTCGAACAGGCACTGAACAGGCACCGTACGTGCAGGCAATTCGCCAACATTTGGCAAAATGCCTGCTCTCTGGATAGCCGAATGGCCAGAAAAGGTAACCATACGCTGAATTTTACTGTTCGGTTACCTTTCGGCCACAATTCGGATGTCTTTGAATAACCCTGCTAATTTCTAACCCTGATTTTCAGTGATTCATTCGACAGGTTTAATCAGGCGAATCCTATAGGTTTCAATGTAAAAAATGTATATTTTTTTTTTTTAGCATTTCGGATAATTTTTGTTCCGATTTTTCTTTCGGTTTTTCTTAATGTTGCCACAATTTGTAATTTCGGACCGATCCGGAAATTTAGATGGCACATTTTTGTATTTCAGAAATGCTTCCGAAATACGAAAATGCCAATTTTCGTCCGAGTTTTGATTCGGAACGAAATGAAACGCACATGTCTAATAGCCAGATTGACCTGTTTTTCTCTTTAACAGAGCCTCAGCACTGCACTCAGGGCAACCAGCCATTATGACATATAAGAACCATGTAACCGTGTATATGGCTTTTCTGTAGCCAATTAAATTGTTGTCATTATGTGAGGTACTAGGCAACTGATCTGAACCCTTATTTCGCACTGGATTTACACTGGTGTAGAAAAAAAATACATAAATAAATTTTAAAAAAGCACAGAGGAAAAACTCCTGCAGAAGCAGATCATGATTTATGTACACATACAGACATTATAAGGTGTTTGTGGCTTATGGTAACTTTGCCTGACTGTAACACAAGGTAGGATTTTGAATAAAATGGGGCATTACATGTTACTATGACAGCGTCATAAAATCCTGTAATCCTATTAAATGTTATACAGTAGTAAGTAGAATAAAGTCGTAGTAGAGATATATTTTAGTATATGTGTATATTTCCTGTTTGAAGGCCAAAGTTAGAAAGCAGGTGGGTAAGTGACATTTTAGCAAATGTAATTTTTCTATACAAGAAACAAGTAATTTAATAAAATTGCTAGTATTCGTTATTTTAAACTTTATTAAATCAATAGTTATTGATGGCATGCATACCTTATAATTTGCAAATTATAAATGTTGCTTAACTATGCTAAACTAAATATATAAACAGACACAGGGTTATTCAGAGAGCAGTGAAAAGCAGGAGAATGACTGGAGAATGGAAAATGTTTGGTCAAAATAGCTGATTTGGAAAGTGAGATAAAAGGGAGAATTTTTCTGGTTTTGCTATTTTTCCATTCTCCAGTCATTCTCCTGCTTTTAACCTCTTTCTGAATAACCCTGTAAGGGTATGAATTTGCATAATGAAAAATCTAATAACAACCCAGAAAACTATTCTTCTGAAATCTGTAATTTGGAAACTGTATTGTAACCTCTCCTAACATGGTTCTGTAATTTTAGAATTTAAAAAAATTACATTGTGAGAAAGTAAATGGATTCAAATATAAGACTATCGGGGTTATTCAAAGAGAGCCGATCCTGGCCATTCGACTATTCAGAGAGCAAGCAGTTCGCCAACTGCTGGCGAATTGCCTGCACATACGATGCCTGTTCGAGGGCAGTGAAATCCCCCATAGAGAAGCAATGCTTCGCTTATTCAGAGAACACCGAACAGCAGTGAAAAGTTGCCAAAATGCCCTGCTGTTCGGTGGTTTCATTCGACAGGTTTATTCAGGAGGCTTCAATGTTAAAAATATTGCAGTTTTAATTCAATATCTATTTTTTTTGGCAAACTTTTTTTAATTTTTTTTTTAAATCGTTTTCTCTTTTTTCTGGAACGGAACTTTTTATTACCATTCATAAGATCTTAGATGTAAATTTCAGACATTTTCGTTCAGTAGTTTTTTTGCAAACAGCGTTTTAATTTTCAAACTTTCAAGCATACTGTTTTATTTTTTTCTTTCCACTTGTTCATCTGCGTGTAGGCTTTTTACGGCGGCTGCTCTGCGCTGTGATCAGTGGCTAGTCGGGTTTCTCCGGCGTGTTCGGCGGGGTTCATCCAGTTGTTTCATTGAGTGTTCGGTTAGTGTTCGGTGGGTTTCGCGGTGAGTGTTCGGCGGGTTTGCGGCAGGTTTTCCCTGCACTACGGGGTCCCTGGGGTGCTTGCTGAATACAGGCAGGGTCGGCGAACTAGGATTGCCGAATCGCCCCAAAGTGCGGGGAGCGAAAAGTCACCGAGAGTGTGGTGACTTTTCGAATCTCTTTGAATAACCCTGTATATTAAAAATAATCTCGAACAACTTTCACACCACAAAATGCTAAAGCCATCTTCAATACTTTTTATATTGTATTGATATAAAACGCACGTACACGAGGAGGCTCAGTCATTTTTAGACAAAGATATCAAAAGATATAACACAAACAAAGGCACGTTCAATGGAGTTATCTTTAGCAAGTAATAAATTAGACACCCTTTTAAAGAAATTTATATTTTGCATGGTCATATTTTATAATAAGGTCTTATGGATGTTATACTTTATCACATGATGGTAGGCCACTTAAGCTGTCAGAAGAATGGATAAGAAGCATTACCTGCTCAAAGAGAAATTACTCCTTTCAACTCTGTTAGTGCAATTTTGTACATCAGAAAGAAATATTTTGAAGATGGTATTAAATATTGGATAATTGGAGCACAGAAGAAGGAGTTTGTATATATTTAGCATAAGAATAGCAATTAAATAAGAAGATAAGATGAACAATTTGTTTTATTGCCACAAGATGGCCACCTCTCTGATATTTGGCAATCTGTATTAAGGACAAAACCGTAAGATATAACCAACACTCATGTAAAATGCCAAGAGAAATCCAGTTTTAAACTGCACAGTGATATGGATCTGAAACTCCTTGACCTTACAGCTACCAATATGCGCCCTCACATATATAAATATATGTAACCTTCAGTAATTTCAACTGAGTTGGCAAATGAGCTGTATCTACATAAGGGTAGAGACTTATGAAAAAACCCAGTTCTGCACTTACTGTCAGGTTTGACACCCAGGGGTGCCTAAGAATCCCCAAAAGACCAATGTCTGCACTTCTGCTGTGACATAAAACCTAGCAGAACATTTCTCCTGCTGTATTTTGGAGTTTTGGCCAGCTTTTGCATCACCTCGATTCACCTGAGAATCCCAGGTGTTCTCACTCTTTCTAGGAGTACTCTGGAGATTGCAATCCTGTCTACCTGCCAAGTCAGCCATGCCAGTCTCTCTGTCTGCTTGCTGTGTCAGCCTTCCTTGTCTCGAGTTTACTTGCTATCCTTTTGTGAGTCCCCTATAATTGTTTCACCTTGTCCATGTCCTGCTGGTTTCCTGTCCCGTCCCTCGTTGCTACCAAATAATCAGTCCAGCTATTTGTCTCCTGTGTACTGTCTCAATAAATAACCTCCTTGATCCACATTTTCCTGTCTACTGTGCCTCTTTTCACTTCATACTGGGCTTGTAAATTCAACCCTGCACCCTGCACCCTGACACCCACTCATCCACTAGTGCCATGTCACATTCTACAATCTATGAAATAAAAGCATTTTCTAGCCAAACAACTGCAGATTTTACAGCTAAATATCATGATATGCATCTTTGTAGGACCTGGGGGTTTAATTACTTATGTGATTTTTCTATATAAATCCTTATCAATATATCCATTTCAGCAGGAGTTCTTCTTTGCCCTATTTGCTTAGACAGATTCTGGAAACCTCAATGAAAACTGTCTAAATACAAAGAAAATGATTTTTTTGATATCACACCAGGATAGGGTAGAGGAGTAGGGTGGTGGAACCCAAGGGCTAAGGTCAAAGTACGTCCAAGCTGAGGTACAAAGGCAAATCCGTTAGCGAATTCAATTCGATATCTGAAGTCAGAGACGGTGGCAAAGGTTCCTAAGAAGTGAAAGCAGATGGCCAAAAAGACTGTTATATAGTGGGTAGAAGGTGACACCACCCACCCGACCAGTGGATGGCTCTAGGAGTTCCATAAAGACAAACAACCAGGCCTCCCTGGGAATACCCCCAGCCTACCCGTACTCCCCCCTTCATACCTATCACCTTGTTATAGGTTCTTTCCCTCGGCACCATCTTGGATCCTCTTGGACAAGCAAACACCACGGATGCATGCGTGAATCATTTAGCACCAGCTTTTATCTGGTGCTAAAATATGGCTGTCCCTGCAGTAAATAGCGCTAGCACTATGTAATACCTTAGTTATCGAAATGCTAATGTAGGTTTGCACTCCCCATGTTAAGTATAGGTTGCCCAAAGTACAGTAAGCTAGTGCAATCACGATGCACAAACAGATTACCAACGGGGGTAGCTCCAGTAATGTAATATGGGGGCATGTGTTAAACACACTTATCCTGGTGGTAACGCTTAAGGAATTATTTGCAAAGCATCGAAATTTCAGCAAACTTTCTGTGCTGTGCACTGCGGCGATTCCATTGCACCGACCCTTTGGTCAAATTCACTATTTACCACAGGGTCACCGTCATGCACTGAAGATGGAGTCGCTGAAGACCGCCGAACTGACCGTGGAACTAAAGGGAAAAAACTAAATATAAAAAATGTAAAAAGCAAAACTCTCCTATTCTCCTAATAGTTGTTTAAACCAATAAATTAAAATGGGTCTGAATAATAAAAAAAGGTCCTTTTTAAAAATAATTAAAAGTTCTGTTACAGAAATAAAACACCTTTTAAAAAAAAAATTGGGAATCAAAAATTTTGTCTATAAAATACAGAAAGTACAAAAAGGTATTCTAAAAAATAAATAAAGATTTTTTGCTAAAAATTAAAAGAATAAAGTTTTTAAAAAAAATAAAATAGAAATGACAATATTGTTTTACATGGAAACCTATGGGATTCGCCCAGTGGCGTAGCGTGGGTTGTCGGCGCTGGGGGCAAGGCAAGAATTGTGCAGTCCACCCCACCCCGACCTGTGGACATGGTATCACACCCTGATTCCCTTCTACCAGTAGAGTATTGACCCCCTTACCCCACAAGCACATGTATTGTATATTAACAAAATACTGATATAATAAAAAAATGAAAAACACATTCCCCCACGCTATACCCTGTCTCAGTATACCCTAGCATAGTTCCACTCTCCCAGTACCCCCAGTCACTCTCTCCCAGTACCCCCAGTCACTTTCTCTCCCAGTACCCCCAGTCACTCTCTTCCAGTACCCCCACTTTCTCCCAGTACCCCAGTCACTCTCTCCCAGTGCCCCAGTCACTCTTTCTCTCCCAGTACCCCCAGTCTCTCTCTCTCTCCCAGTACTCTCCACTCTCTCCCAGTACCCCAGTCACTCTCTCTCCAAGTACCTCCAGTGACTCTCTCCCAGTGCCCCCAGTTACTATTTCTCCAAGTACCCCCACTTTCTCCCTGTACCCCCAGTCACTCTCTCCCCAAACCTCCAGTCACACTCTCCCTGTTACCCACCCCCCAGTATCCCCTCACTGGGTGTTGGTCACGCTGCTCTAGTGTTGCCTACCGGCATGGAGTTGCTGGTGGCCCGGGGGAGCTGTCCAGGGGGCTTATTGGGGACCGGATTTTAAATGTGCTACAGGGCAGGCGCCTCCCTCCCTCGTTCCTGTTCAACGGCTGCAGGGCTGCCAGAGGCAGAGGGCTGGCACAGGGCTTCAAGGGGGGCTGACAAGCATGGAACAGGGTGTTCCGTCGGATAATGCTGCACCGCTTCATGTGACTCATTTCAGCATTAGGAGGAGTCAGGACAGGACCAGAATTTTCTGTCCTGGTCCTTCCTTCCGGACACTGAGTGCCAAGTCACCGCCGGCACTGTAAAACTGATGGCTGCCCATGCAAGGGCCTCTCATGGACACCCGTGCTGATCTGTTGGAAAATATTAGTGACTCAAACTTCTTTTGAAATTTTGCGGCCCTAGGAAAATTGCGCCCGGGCGACCACCCCTGAGGACCCCCCCCAAGCTACGCCACTGGATTCGCCTGTTTAAACCTGTCAAACTGAATCACTGAAAACTAGGTAATTTCTCTGACACTTCGGTGCAGTTCGGCGTCCTGTGAATAGATTAACCATTGCTGCTATATGGGACAATTTCACAGACGCAGAAGATCGCTGATCTGTGGTAAACTGTGCCGTATATTGCTATCATTTCACCAGTATTTGGTGAATTGACTGCTTAGTAAATAGACGACTGCACCAAAATTACACCGACCGGTGAAAGTCACTGTTCGGTGCAATTCGGTGGCAAGTTCGTCACTTTGTGAATAACCCCTTTACATATCGATTGGAATAGTGCCCTTATTGTTTCTTCAATCCTTCATTTTATTATTTTCTAAATGCCCCCATATGATTATTGACATATTTTCCCCAATTACATTTTCTCAATTCCCCCAATTTTATCATTTTATTTCCCAATTTGTACCCCATTTACACCTCCTACAGGGTGCACTGCATAACATTTTTGACCCTTACTTATTTGTCGTCTTCTCTTCGTTGCACTCTGCTGCTGGGCCTTTAGTTGACCCAGGTTACCGTAAGGTTAAGGGCTGTAACTGGGCCGCCTGACTGTAATTCTGGCCAGGCAGTATGCCTGTAGTGGGGCCACCTGCGGTGTCGGAGGGACACATGTGACACAGCAACCTGACATGACCAGGGGCAGGCACATTCTCAAGTGACCTGCATACAGCTGCCGCCGCGGCCTCCTTCCATGCTTCAACGCATTCAAGCCGTGTGAATGCAGACAGCCTTGTGCATGGCACACACGGAGCCGGGGAGCAGTGGTGGCATGGTAATGTTAATTAAGGGTTTCTGGACTGTCTGAAACATCTAAACAACTGCTCAGCTGCATTGAGAGACAGCTCCGGACCGCAGGGCCAGCCATAGAGGTAGACTATGACAGTTGAGTAATGCAAGCATCATTACTTTGCAGGGTACTGTAGGATGCTATTATAGTTGGAAAATAATGTGTTTAAATTACTTCAAAGCTCTCCCTTCACCCTCTTCTCTAGTTAACAGAATACAGCATTCAGTGGGTATTCTACTGGTTTTCTTGTGTCTAAGATAGACTGGGTTTTACAGAATCCTTATGATAATTGTAATACACAGCATTTATTTAGGATGATGTAAAATGGAAAAATATGATTGGAACCTAAAAAAAAAAAAAAAACACTTCTCCGTGAGTCTGGGCCAAAAGGGAACTCCGTTCTCTCAATGAAAATAGTGGAGAAACGGCGTTCCCATACAATAAAGTTAAATTTCAACATTTCCAACAATGCTTCTGAATGTACATTTTTCACTAATTGCTGGATTCCACTCTAACCAGGAAAGGATTCAACCAAACGTAAGCCTCTCATACTCATCTGTGGAGGCTGAGCACCTCAACCATGAATGACATCTATTTTGAGACAGATGAACACTTTTTATGGTATTGTAATCTTCATTGACTACTTCTCAAATTTTCCCATAGACATATTGGGACATAATGCAATAATTAAGAGGCATTGCCACGATTAACTTAAATATTCCAAGCCTGCGTAAAGTCGCTCTCCATTCATATCACATTCTTCATTCCTGCTCCCTTTTGCTATTATTTATGTACTCTGTAAGAAGATGGTGCATATATAAGTTGTAGGCATGGTTCTGTCTTTTGGTTCGGCATCTAATAAATTATTTATAGTATTTGTAACATCTGAACTATACAGTTCCTGGATAAAGGTGTTTGATAAAAAAAAATCAATAGAAAGGAAAAACCAAGACCCTATTTGCTTCTAAATTGAAACACCATTTCATTAACATCTAATGTTACTTCGTTGTGCAGTTATGGGTCCAGTAAAATGATTAATGTTCTATAAAGAAAATTGTTTCATAATGTAAATGATTATGCACATAGATAACTATAAAAAATATATTTTGACTTGCAAATTCGAGCCTTGAAACTACATAAATTGGTCTTACCTCATGGTATAAAGCAAGGTGCCATCATCTTCAAGACGCAGTAGCTTGTTGGGAGTCGTTATATTGTGCGCAATTGATTTTTTTCCATTATGGAAAAAAGTATCCGGTGTCCAGATTTTGCTTGCCAGTAAATTATTAAGTGGAAGGCGATTCATAGGTCCTTGAAAACTAAGGCGTTCATCTTTCCAGCTTTGACGGAAAAATACATCAATGGTATATTCCTAGTAAGTGGAAAATATAACAAGCACCGCTGTGGTATTAGCAATATCTATAGCAATATTGTATTTTGTGTTAAGAATTTCAGTGGACTTTACATACCATTTCAGTGTCGGATACAGGCCCAAAACTTGTAACATAAATGTCTGTTTTCACCTGAGTTACTCTTTCTAAAATATAAATAAAATGGGTTAGAATAAATACTAAATTACCAATGTCTGCATGTTTAATGCTGTATACCATAATATGTCAAAGCGTAACATACTAAACCCCTAAAATAAAACCCAACTACTGGAATATATCACTTTAAGTTAGTCTTCAGGTATGTGGCTGTCTACACTCTAATTTTCATTTCAATGGATTATGCACAACCTATTTTCTGCTACTTTAGTTGCAATAATCTGGTTAAAATTTGTTAATTTTAACACCCATGGATCTGTTTTTAGCAAAGCAAGAGATTGTTCAAGTAAAGCACTAAATTATAGTCCTTAATGTATCAGCAAAGAAGGTGGTGCACACCAATTTTATATGGAGTGGGTTCTGTTGCTGGGTGCCAATCGAACCCAGGTTGGTCGAAGCCCTTGTAGAACACGCAAGGGAAAACCAAGGATCCAGACACTCCAATACAGTTAAAAGAAAGACACTTTTATTTGGGAACCTGAGATGTTTCAGCTGAGATCAGCCTTTTTTTCAAGTCTTGATAAATTATGAATTCAGCTGCCACGATACACATTCACAAATAAAAGTTCTCTTCTTATTAACTGCGTATTAGAGTACCTGAATCCTCTATTTCTCCTTTGAATCACCTTAAAGTGCCAGTGTCATGGGCAAAATTACTTTTGTCCATGTGACAGGGCACCTTTCCCTTTATTAGATCAGCATGTTTTCTCTGACCTATATTATGTATAAAAAAACGGAGATGTTTTGTTTTTACGTTTCCCTGTCCTCCACGTTACTGCGGCAAGCCACGGTGAGAAGAGAGTGTCCTACAGGAGGCCCTCTGCTCACTGTGAGTGCTGCACTGTCTGCCTGTCATGGTCTGAGTGACAGGCAGCCCAGCACACTGATCATGCAGGGCGCCGTCCTGGAGGACCGCTATATGCAGGTTGCGCTTCCTCCCCAAGGCAACATATCACCAGGTCCAGGGAAAAAGGAGCAAATTCAAAATGGTAATACCTCAGTTTTTTTTTAATTAAATAGGTCAGTGAATTAACGCTGTCCTATATAAAGGAAGAAGTACCCTGCTGAATGGGCAAATTTTGCCCATGACAGGGACACTTTAAAGGGACCCTCTACACATCCTGACCATTTCAGCATCGTAACTTGTTCAGGTTGTGTGGAGTAGAAGAGAAGCACGTGCTGAAAGAGAAACGTTGAACGTTTTTTGGCTAAAATAAATAAAAAATAAAAAAAATAATTGAACAGATGCTGTCAGCAGTATCTACCCAATTACTTAAGGATAAAAAAGGGGACAGGGATATGTTTTTATTAGAGTGGCCCTTTAATGTATTTCTTCTTGTTAGCATTTCATCCGTCTTATATCTGATATTGTTTACCTTTAACCTCTTTAGTGTGGACATGTTATCTTTCTCAAGCTCTTTAACCTCCAAAATGGAGCATGTATTCTACATACTATGACAAATATAAAAATAAAAAGTCAAGCTGGACAGAATAAAAGCAACACATGTGAACCTTTTCATGAGTTACGCCAAACAAAAAATATTAAGGTGTAATGTGATGTGGGGCCACAAATAAAACATCTTTACTCTTTAATTAATGATGCAGTAAATTACAAATGGCAAGCAAGGTTTGGGGATGTTAATGAAGCAAACAGATCTGTACAACCTTTTGGTATCTCCGATGCTGCCTCCATTAAGGTTTGCTTGGGAAGATTGCAGTTATAATACCATGAAGGTGGAATGCAAGATTCTACTTATTTTTATTGTTCCTATTAGGGCATGGTATTTAGTTTTTCTTTTTTTTTTCTTATAATGAAAATAATTGAAATACTACAGAAATAAATGTTTGCTGAAAGAGGATAATGAGAGATGCCTTGAAAAGGAATGCAAAAGAATCATAAACCCACATTTCCCTCCAATTAGACTGAGCGCCAACAGCATCCCAACCTACCTGGTAGTCCATCTAGACTACAGTACAATAGAATGAGAGGAAGGGGGTAACAAGGAATTGGGGGAGACCCACAGACAGTCTCAAAAGTAGTACACTATTCTCATCACATAAGGAAATTCCTTGCAGTCATGGTACCTTCTGCCAGCAGCAGCCTACTATTTATAGATTTATTAAAAGACAGATGTTGTTATATATGATAGCTCATAAGTAATAGTAAGATATTCAAAGAGTCTTTTATGTGATCTGACACGATATGGTCATTGCAGTTCTGTAACATTCTACATCTCTGTTTTTAAACACAGTAATTATAGGCTCATCCTAAACACAATCATTTTTGAGTTTCAATTACCTGACTCTCGATTTTAAAATGTGTACTTACATACTGATTCATTTGTGTATTTAAAATATCATTCATCTTGACAGACTAAATAGGTGAGGGGAAAGAAATCTGACTACGGACACCTAGGTACAGTTTTTTTATTACATGGCGTTTAAAAGTTGGCAGATTTTCAGCAATTGGCTTGCGTGAGGAATGCTAAATGATGCGTGTTGTGTAAGTGTATTCAATGATAAACTACAGTAATCTCCATAATGTGAAAATTCAATTTATAATGCACGTTTTAGCATACACGTAATAAAATACTAAATTTGTTGTTTGCAACCTACCATTTTTGAGGGCTCAAAGGCCCGTGAAATTCTAGAACAGGACTAGAAATAAATAGAACCTGTTTGCAGTTAATATAACTATTACGTTGCCATCTGGGATTATTGTACTGTATAAAAGGCACGATATTGCTGCTGGTTCAATCCTGACTTAGTTGCATGACAACAAGAGGCATTGTTTGATTTCTCTAATGGCTTTTTACCCTGCTGTGGGAAAATTTGTTCAAGAGCTAAGCATACACAATACCTGACGGGCCAATATGGGCAACATGTTTATATGCTAATATGGTACTACTTCAGTACCATTCGGTATTAATGGTTGGATATTTCTATCACTTGCCAATCACGTCGTCTGCGGGGAGGCGAATACACAAACAGCTCCACTCTAGGATCAATAAAATAAAGTATGCAGTGTGAAAGAGTCTTGTGTGGATGAGACTGCTGTATGACGTGTGAAAAGAGTTTTATTGCTGTGGAGCTCTGCGATACAGTAATTTGCAGTGTGTATGAGTTTCACTTATGCCCACAGTGATAAATCTCACAGTAAAATGTGGTGTAGATGGGCATATACCGGCTGGGTGGAGTAAAGGTAACATCACTGCTCTATGACCATGGAGACCGTGGAGACACAGTCTCAAATCCGGGCCAGAGCACCTCTCCAGTAAGTGTCCTTGGGCAAGACACCTAACGGTACATACTCGTCACCCAGGACATACTTGAAAACGAGAGAAATCTCAATGTATCCTTCCTGGTAAAATACTTTCTCAAAAAAAAAAAAATCACACAGCCCCACGGGAATAAACCTCACAGTAATATGTGATGTGAATGAGCATGCCCGAGCTCCACAGCAATAAAACTCACACTCATACACAGTGCACATTAAAGTGAGTTTTATTGCCGTGGAGCTTTGTGATACACTCATACACAATGCACATTACTGGAAAGCTCTGTGATCTGCTCATACAAACTGCACATTACTGTGGATTTTATAGCTGTGGAGCTTTTTTTGGGGGGGGGGCAGTATTTCATCCTTGGGCCAGGCCTGTAATTAATTATTGTTTGCCTAGAGACATACTTTTAATAATAAGAAGGGGGGTTAATTTTTACCAGGGCTAGTGAGCTCCTTTTCTGTTCGGGATCAGGGATTAAGTATAATTGGACTAGTAAGCACTATAAAATAGCTATTTCTGTGTTTTTATTGCAAGGTTACAGTTTTTTGTTATCAATAAAGATTATATTTGTGATTCAATCTATTAGATCCTCATCCATATCGTGCACCGGTTCTGCATGTATTTTTTGTTCACACGACCAATAGAATGCAATTCTATTAAACCAAATTGAAAGACTGTCTACTGCAACGCATGCGGTTTAAGTTTAATATCAGTTTAATTTACTGTTTAAAAGTGTATTTTTCAATTCAAGGGTAATGTCATTTTTCATGCCAGTGCGTAGATACTGCCTGAAGCTTTCCTGTATTTTAACAACAGTGAAGAATGAAGATACATATTGACTTTAAAAGAGATCGAAAAATGATGGCATAAACCATAGTGAAGCAATCATAAATCCTATGATTGTGAATGGATGTCATGTAATGCTTCTTCTTTGTTAGAAAACAAAAGTCTGAGGCCGTGGACGTCCCAGTTGTTGAGACAGTGGTTTGGTACAAATGGAGCTAGAGAAACAACACTCAGGAGTGGCAGTAACTTGGGTGCCCAGTATATCGTTGTAATGCTATATTTATAATCTTTCTCATTTTGAATACATTTTAGAAAATGATGTTGTATGCTTGGGCTGATATTGTTCTTTTTCTACTTCATACTTCACTACAAATGTCCATTAAAACACAGGAAAAAGTGCTTGAAAATCCATAGAATTGTGTCCAATTGTGTCTCATTAAAATCACCTTCAAAAACTCACAAGTATCAGATAATCAGCATGAAAAGTAATATGCCAAAAGACACCACAGGAATATTCATCTTACCTCCAAGGCCAGGTCTGAGTCTGTTGTCGTATCCATCCAGTAATCCATCAAGTATTCGTGTGAATATGGTGATGTTATCATTAGTGTCTTCTTTAATCGAAGCAGTAGTCATTTGGGACAAACTGTTGAAATGATAAAGATGTCACATCAAGGTGATGTTCCGCGTAATTTCTAAATATGCAAAGTTATAATTTCAGTACATGATTCATGCATTTTTATTCATAACAATAACCTACAGACCTGAGAAGATGCTGATTGATGTTGCACACTGTTGTCAAGTATATGAATTATGTATAATTATTCTAAAAGTCTTTTTAAGGTGAAAAGAAAACAGAAAATTCAGCTAATGTCACTGAACTAGTTATGTATCAGGATCCAGAATCCTTTTGTCTAGTTCCAGTTGTCTTGTTACTTTAGCTAAAAGATTTCTAGTTGCTCATAAGTTATACCAGATAGATATCTACCCAAGCAAAGTATCAACCTTTAGATACGTGTACAGTTAACATTTTTGGTTTGTGTTTGAAAATCTCTGAATCCAAATATTTACATTTTGGAAACACTTCAGATGAACATTTCATATCCTGATTGGTTTAGAATATTCGGGCGATACATATTCAAAATATGGGGTCACTTGCAGGATTAGGAAGAAGGTCAAATTTAGGGTTAGAATTACTTTTAATGCTAAGCATTAGGCTTGCTTTTAGGGGTTACTATTTCTGTTTTATGATTATGGTTAGAGTTTGTTTTAGAATTAGGATTACTGCTTATGCTTGTTTTTATAAATAATGTTAGGGACTTTGCATTGCACAATGAATGCAAATGTTTTCATTCATCCGAATCAATAAATTATATTCAGATCAATTCTGTAAATATATATTTCAGATGCGATTCATTTCAGCAGCTCAGCAATTCGGATGCTTCCAAATCACTGAAATAGCTGATATTCGATCAAATTTGTTTTCAATCTGGACCAAATTGCACAAGTCTATCGTTTATTCATGGCAGGTTTAATTATACTAAGATTGTTGAAGTATAAGGCTAGGGTCAGACAAACGTGATTTCTACGGACTGTACGCCTGTGCAATACGGACGTACGTTAGTACGGAAGACGCAGTAGTGGCCACACAGTCCGTTTTTTCACTGACGTTTTTTTTGACGGATGTAGGAGGGAAAATAAATAAAAATGCAAAACCATTTTGTCCGTCAAAAATGCTGGACGTATAAATGCAGTCCGTCTGACCACGTTCCATCACTCACACACAAAGCTATGCGGACGTTGCGGACGCAGCGCACTTTGTGCGGCCGTTCTAGGAGTTCTACGTTCTTGCCTAACTTGCGTCTGTTTGCCGCGGCCATTGTACGTCCGCAGTTCAGTGCGGACGTACTTCGTGTGGGGGACTCCATCGGCCTTTATGTCATGCTATCACGGACGTACTTTTGTGCGCCATCACGGACGTGACTGCTGCGCTCATCTGACCGGAGCCTAAATCAGATTACAGTTTCTGATAACCGTAGAAAACATTGCCAATGCTGCTGAACACTGATACTTAATGAGAGATTGGATGGTGACTGGTGAGGCCTCTTATATTTAAACCTTCCAGTTTTCTCTCACCCCAAATTTTCAGCTTGGAGTATCTGCTTAATACTAATAGTTACTTTTTATGTCTTTGCAAAGAAGTTGTAGATACAAGTATATTTTCAGGAAAAAAAAAAACTTTGGCAGGTACTACAGAGAAATTAAGAAAATACTGGTAGGAGGATTAGCAAACAAGAGCACCTGTGCATCCAATGTGATGCCATCAGGAGCACACTGTCATGGATCCCCCTTGAGTCTACGATATATGGGTCCCTGTACACAGTATACTACTACCTTCAGGGAATTGATTTTGTAGCAACCAGCAAGGGTTAACAGGCCCCAGAATAGGAGAACACCCTTAGCCCCAATAGCATAGGTCTTATGGTCAAGAGAGATGGTCAGTCTTATACACAGGGTTATACTCAGAGAAGGATTCTCAGAAAAAGCCATGGTCATACACAAAGCAGGGTTCTCAGAAATAGCCGGGGTCATACACAAAGCAGGGTTCTCAGAAATAGCCGGGGTCATACACAAAGCAGGGTTCTCAGAAATAGCCGTGGTCATACACATAGAGGGTTCGTTTACAGTAGCCAGAGTCATGCACGTAAAGGTAAATCGCCGATAGCACTGAAGTAAGCAAAACTCACGTCAGGGCAATGAGTCTGCCTGAGCAGATTGGTTTTAAACCTGGTGACGCTGCATCATACTGCGCCCCACCCCCCACCACCCCCGTGACCACCGCAGGCGTGTACTACACTCAACGCCCGGCCAGCGAGCAGCGAGGGCAGTGCTGCTGGGTGCTGGGTCAAATCCCTGGCACAGGATGAGATACACACAAAGAGATCTATGTTCCCTATAATTGTTGAATTAATCGTACATCTTTATTAGTTACATAACATCACAATGAAACAGACATCTAAAAAATATAAACAGAATGTGAATAATGAGAGGGCCAAATTGTCATACAGGCAGAGAGAGCAACAATGCCTCTAGGGAGGGAAAGATGTACAGTTAATTATCAGATATAACTATATAGATACTAACCATGTCAGGTGCATGTGATGAACCTTACCAGAGTACAATTGAAATCAGTGGAGCCCCTGTTGAAGCTGATAGGCAAAATATAGCTCTTATGGTACTAATGCTGCTACTACCTGTTAGGTAAATAAACAAGAGAGCTCCTGTGTAGTAAACAGTGCTACCAAAACATCAGTAAGATGTTCCAATTATATAGTGACATGACATGCAGCTTTACCCTCTGTGGCAGTCTTACACACAGCAACAATGACCCAAGGTGATCTCAGCAGATATGATCACACCAGTACTGCCTTAAGATCTACCAAATCATAGGCCATCTGGTTCCTGTTAGCTACTTAGAACCATCATATACAGCATGCCATCATATCAGTACCTTATACCCCCCAATTCAATCTGCCAATAACAGAAACTCAATCAATGAACCATAATGACAGTTAAAAAAAAGCAGAACACTCAACGCATTTTGCCTGTCTCGCAGGCTTTTTCGAGAGTGCGAGAAAACTGTCAGTATATATAAGCTTCAATACCTTGGTCATATGCGTGTGCCATCGAATCAAAAGCAAAAATGACATGTTAGATGAAATTGCATTTCCAGTCAACTCCTGCTGCAATTTCATCTAACATGTCATTTTTTTCTCTCCTGATGACGCTGCTAGGGCAGCGAAACGCGTCGAGCTATATGATACTAGATTTTTATTAACCATTATATTACCCTCCATGACATAGCTTCATTTCTCTATGCTTCTGGTTTTAGAGCTTATGACCATTTTTTTCTCTTTCTGTTTGCCCTGTGTGGCTGCACTTTAGCATGTTTTTTTCAGGACAGTCAGTAAGCCCAGTCTATTTTCCGATATAGACTGAAACCTGCTCTGAAGCTCTCAAAACACTAGGCAGCTATAGCACAGCCAAGGCATAGGGATTAGTCCTGTGCTCTCCTTCTTACCTACTTTGCGATTTACACAGACCCACGAAGGCCCGTTTCTACCCTTTGGTCTAGGGACTGTAACTACAGGCACACCCAGCCAACAATTGCTATTTGCCATTATTTGTTTCAGGGAAGGAATGTTTCTAGCAATTTTGTGATCTGATATCCTCTCATGTCTGGCGTTCACACGTGACTTTTGTTCCTCTTTGTGTGAACTTGCCTCATTTAATACACCCATTTGTTCAATTATTTTCTCACTTTTGCTTTCTTTTTTGCTTTGTGTCATGGTTATTTCTGCTTTTTTTCGACAGCATGTGTAACTCTGGCATACACACTGCACTTGCACACTCGTCCTTATGAGGACATATTAAACATTCTTTTTCTTATTCAATACATCATCCGAGATAAGATAAGATTTACAGATAGCATTGTATCAAGTACCACAGATTCTGTCAATCCCGTACATCTCTCCTTATATTTGCAGAAACTATTGCTCCAAGTGTTAAGGAGAGTTTCCTTAACCATATTGCTGAGTTACTGGGTGTCACTTTAAACCCAATAGTTCTGCCGTTGCCTTCCCGTGTCAGCAGTATTTTCCAAATGTGTAATACATTCATGAAATAATAATTTTCTTGTCTGTCATATACTTCATGAAATCTTAAAGTGCTCCTGTCAACTTCTCCTTATATATAGGGCAGAAGTTTTCAGAGATAATTTCTGTTTTAAACTTTCTCCTTCTCTCTGGAGCCAGTGCCATGATGGGGAGAGAGTGTCGCGTGCAGTCAGTGTGCTGGGCTGCCTGTCACTGAGATCATTACAAGCACCCAGTGCAGCACTCACAGCCAACAGAATGCTGTCCTGTAGGATGGATCTCTGCTCACAGCTGTCCTCCTCACTGTAGTCACAAATGGGAAGGGGGAAACTTAAAAATGGAATAGCTCAGATTTTTAAATTATAATCTTTAGCGAAAAAATGTTGACATAAAGGGAGAAATGCCCTGTCGAATGGGCAAAAGTCCTTTTGCCCATGACATGGGCACTTTAAGGTTTAATGCAGATATAAATACTCTCATATGTACCCAAAAGCAAAGAGAGGGATTCAGCAACACTCCCCTGTCGCAAATGGTCATTACTTGCTCAGTATGCATCGAGTTGCCGTCTGCATGTATATGCTATAGTTAAATCGGATGGCATTTTTAGATTAATTATATAACAATGAAGCCATGTTTTAGACTTGTCAGTGCTGTAATATATCCTATTATTGTTTTATTCTTAAACCTGCAAAAGCCATTTGATTTATTATTGGCATGTACTTAAGCCCCCACTAATGGCCCTATTCCTTTCTTAACACTAACAAGGGGACGCTAACGGGAAATTAGTGCAGATTTCCCAGTATCGTCTCCATATTAAAAGGGAGGAAAAAAATAAATACACACGAAAAATATAACGGAGATGGGTGCCGCTAATAACCCGGTAACCAGGATTGCTATATTTCCAAAAAGGTTGTACTCCCTCTCACCTCACACATACATAATAATCTAAGGGACATCGCTCCCATATCACCAAAAAACGTGAAATAAAAGCAACCAGTTCCTTACATGAATGATACACATCAGTGCTCCAGAAAGATCTTTTACGAGTCACCTCATTATAGAGGTTCTAAACACACCTCAATAAAGATAAACAACAACATTGCATAGTATAAAACTGCATAATAAATCGTTACCAAAGTAGTAGTTTAGGTGATGTACACTTACACATTTCAGAGCTACCAGCTCTGATTTGGAGCACTTTATGGGTTGTTATGTTCTGGCCCCTTTGCTACAGTTCTCCCAAATTCCACTTCTGGGGATCTCCAAAAGACAATAGGGAGTAGCCTTATGGTGTAGTATATCAGCAATTACAATGCTTAGAGTGATAGGAGTAATCTAGACCTACTCACCCTGTCATGAGCCTAAACTATTTGTTCCCAGTGTCACCCTGCTCCTGGACAAGAAGAGGTGAATCAGGCCACCATTCTCGCCGCGGGATGAAAGGTGAGTATCGGATTTATTGGGGGAGGGGTTAGGCAGTGCTAAATGATTTTGCATTTGCAGAAACATTTAGCACCAGCTCTTAGGACTTGCTAACATTTTGCCTTGCATATCCCAACAGGAATAAGCGCTAGCACTTTGTAATACCTTACTTATCGAAACACTAATTAATGATTGCGCTCCCCATATTAAGTATAGGATGTGCAAAGTACAGTAACCTCGAGAAAGCTAACACAAAAACCGATGCGCTGATAGGGGTAGCTTCAGGAATGTAATATGGGGGGCATGTGTTAGCTCACTTATCCTAGCGTTAATAACGCTTACACATACTGGTTTGTATCTTTAGAGGGAGAGAAACCTCTGGTTTATTTGTCAATTTAATTTCTCTTTTTGGTTTTCTTTTCTGCTGGTTTTTTTTATTTATTTTTTTTTCTGTTGTGCTTTTTGGTTGTTTTTTTTTCCCTGGGTGGCTGGTGACTTGTTGATTGGGGGCGTGTAGCCTGTCAGGTGATTTCACTTGTATGGCTACATAATCTCAATGGCAACTCACTGAGCTTGCTCACAAGGGCTTGAAGTGGGCTATTTTCAAGTGGAGTTAAAAACAGGAATTCTACCTGTACTGGTCTGGTTTGTATCTTTAGAGGGAGAGAAACCTCTGGTTTATTTGTCAATTTAATTTCTCTTTTTGGTTTTCTTTTCCGCTGTTTTTTTTTTTTTCTGTTGTGCTTTTTGGTTGTTTTTTTTCCCTGGGTGGCTGGTGACTTGTTGATTGGGGGCGTGTAGCCTGTCAGGTGATTTCACTTGTATGGCTACATAATCTCAATGGCAACTCACTGAGCTTGCTCACAAGGGCTTGAAGTGGGCTATTTTCAAGTGGAGTTAAAAACAGGAATTCTACCTGTACTGGTCTGGTTTGTATCTTTAGAGGGAGAGAAACCTCTGGTTTATTTGTCAATTTAATTTCTCTTTTTGGTTTTCTTTTCTGCTGGTTGTTTTTTTTTTTTTCTGTTGTGCCTTTTGGTTGTTTTTTTTCCCTGGGTGGCTGGTGACTTGTTGATTGGGGGCGTGTAGCCTGTCAGGTGATTTCACTTGTATGGCTACATAATCTCAATGGCAACTCACTGAGCTTGCTCACAAGGGCTTGAGGTGGTCTACTTTTTAAGTGGAGTTAAAAACAGGAGTTTAAATAACAGGTATCAATTGTTGTTTATATATTTGTTATCTTGTCGTGGGTATGAGTGTTAGCAAGCTTGAAGGTTTGACCCAGTGCACATCATGCTGCATGTATGCATGTCTGGAGGAATCCTTCCAGGGTCCATATCTCTGTAGCAAGTGTGAACGTGTAGCTCTTCTGGAAGCTCATATTGGAGATCTGGAAGGGCAAATCGTAACGCTGAGGCAGATTGACAATCTTGAAAGGAGCCTGCTTCTCACGGAGCAAAGTATAGTTGAGGAATCTAGGGGTGTGGGAGGAGTGGAGTTAACCGGGGAACAGGTTGGTAGCTGGGTGTCAGTGACACGTGGTAGCAGGGGGGAGGGAAGAGGAAAAGGTTGGCTAGTCCTGATCTTGCGCACACCAACAGATTTGCCCCTTTGAGCGAAGATGTTGGGTGCAGCAGCTCAGGTGTAGCAGTACTGGAGGCTGCTCCCTCTAACAGCCGGGGGATCAGCCCACCAAGTAAGGGAGGGATAAAGAGGGCAAGTAAGCCTAGACAGGTTGTGGTGGTAGGGGACTCTATTATTAAGAGAGTAGACAGGGTAATCTGTCGCGCTGATCGCCTTAACCGGACAGTTTGCTGTCTGCCGGGTGCCCGTGTTAGGCATGTGGTTGACAGAGTTGATAGATTATTGGGAGGGGCTGGAGATGACCCAGCTGTCATGGTCCATATTGGTACCAATGACAAAGTAAGCGGAAGATGGAAGGACCTGAAGAATGATTTCAGGGAATTAGGAAGTAAACTGAAGAAGAGGTCCTCCAAGGTAGTATTTTCTGAGATCCTACCTGTGCCACGTGCTACAGTGGAAAGGCAGCGGGAGATTAGGGAGGTCAATGCGTGGCTTAAAGCTTGGTGCAGGAAGGAGGGCTTTGGTTTTTAGAGCACTGGGCTCATTTTGCACTGGGGTACAATCTGTATAGTTGTGATAGATTGCACCTGAATGGAAGAGGGTCTGCTGTGCTAGGGGAGAGGATGGTTAAAAGGTTGGAGGAGACTTTAAACTAGTGGAAGGGGGGGAGGGATACAGTATCTTACAAAATGGAGACAGAGCAGATAGCGGAAGGGTTTCAGTTCAGACTAAGGGGGGTGGAGCCGGGGGGATGGGTAATGTCAGAACAGTGGAGGCATGTAATGTAAAGTCGCATTCAGCATGTGTGGGTAGAGACAACATTAAATGTATGCTTGCTAATGCAAGGAGCCTCAATAACAAGATGGGGGAACTAGAGGTAATAGCATACACTAAGCAATACGACATAATAGGAATAACAGAAACGTGGTGGGACGAAACGCATGACTGGGCTGTAAACTTAAACGGTTATACATTGTTTAGAAGGGATAGGAAACATAAGAAAGGGGGTGGAGTGTGTTTATATGTAAATCAGGATTTAAAGCCTAATATTACACAACTGGAAAGCGATGAGGGAAATGTGGAATCCTTATGGGTAAATATTTTGTTGGGGAATAAACAGGGAAGTCAACTATTGGTTGGCATATGCTATAAACCACCTAATATAGATAATGATGAGGAAGAACAACTGTTAGAGCAAATTAGGAAGGCTGCAGATCATGGTAGCACTTTAATTATTGGAGATTTTAATTACCCGGACATTAATTGGGATAGTGGGACTAGTAATTCAGCAAAGGAATCCGGTTCCTGAACATTTTAAATGATACCTTCATGTCACAACTGGTAGAAACACCAACTAGAGAGGATAACTGTCTGGACCTGGTTATAACAAATAATGTGGATCTTTTCTCAAATATTAATGTAAAGGAACAGTTGGGAAATAGCGACCATAATATGGTGACTTTTGAAATAAACTCAAAAAAACACATTCATAAGGGGCATGCTAAAATATATAATTTTAAAAAGGCCAACTTTATTAAAATAAAGGAAGCTCTCAATGTCATTGACTGGCAGAAACTCTTTCACGGGAAAAACACTGAGGATAAGTGGAATATCTTTAAACTAACACTAGAAAAGTACACGTCACAATATATTCCACTGGTTAATAAATATAAAAGAAACAGACTGAAACCAATGTGGCTTAGTAGGAAGGTAACTAAGGAAATGAAAAATAAAAAGAAGGCATTTAAAGTTTTTAAATCTGATAAATCTGAGGCATCCTATAAAGCATATAGGGCAGCCAATAAAGCATGTAAAAATGCGATTAGATGGGCTAAACTAGAAAATGAAAAAGAAATAGCCAAAGAGAGCAAGACCAACCCTAAAAGATTCTTTAGGTACATAAATTCTAAAAAACCCAAGAGTGAAAATGTAGGTTCACTAAAATCTGAGTCAGGGTTATTGTTAACTGAAGATCAGGATAAGGCAGAAATTTTAAATGATTATTTTTCTTCAGTATTTATCAAAGAGAAACCTATAACAGGAGACATGAAATTCATTAATAAAAACTTACTAATACAAAGTGACTGGTTGACTCAGGACAAGGTTTTACAGAAATTAAACAATGTGAATGTTAATAAAGCCCCAGGGCCAGATGGAATTCACCCGCGAGTACTGAGAGAGCTATGTGTTGAAATATGTAAACCTCTGTTCTTAATCTTTCAAGATTCTTTTTTTCAGGAATAGTACCAGAGGATTGGAGAAAAGCTGACGTGGTCCCTATATTTAAGAAAGGTTTAAAATTTGTGCCTGGGAATTATAGACCTGTGAGCTTAACATCTGTGGCTGGAAAGTATTTGAGGGGTTAAAGGGATAATATTCAGGAATTTATTGGGAGGTATAATGTAATTGGCAAAAATCAGCATGGTTTCATGAAACACAGATCATGTCAGACTAACCTAATTACGTTCTATGAGGAAGTAAGTAGAAGTATAGATCAGGGGGTCGCAGTGGATGTGATTTACTTAGATTTTGCCAAAGCTTTCGACACAGTTCCACACAAAAGGTTACTATTTAAATTAAGAAAAAATGGTCTAGATGAAAATACTTGTTCTTGGATAGAAAACTGGCTAAAAGATAGGGTACAGAGAGTGGTCATAAATGGTACATTTTCAAGATGGACACCAGTGGTAAGTGGTGTCCCTCAGGGGTCTGTTATAGGACCAATACTATTCAATTTATTTATAAATGACCTTGAGATAGGCATTGAAAGTCATGTATCAGTGTTTGCAGATGACACAAAGCTAGGAAAAGTAATACAATGTGAGCAGGATGTTACTTCGCTGCAGAGGGATTTAGATAGATTGGGGGACTGGGCACTTAAATGGCAGATGAAATTTAATCTAGATAAATGCAAAGTTATGCACTTTGGAGTGAAGAACACACAAGCAATTTATACCCTAAATGGTACGGAGTTAGGGAAATCCAAGCAGGAGAAGGATTTGGGAATAATCATAGACTTCAAACTAAGTAACAATGTGCAATGTCAAACAGCAGCCGCCAAGGCCAGCAAAGTACTGGCATGCATTAAAAGGGGAGTTCACTCACGGGATGAAAACATAATTTTGCCTCTGTATAAATCAATGGTCAGGCCGCACCTTGAATATGCCGTGCAATTTTGGGCACCTGTCTTAAAAAAAGATATTATATCGCTAGAAAAAGTGCAGAGACGGGCAACTAAATTAATAAGGGGGATGGAAGGGTTAAGTTATGAGGAAAGACTAACAAGCTTAAACCTGTTTAGTTTAGAGAAAAGGCGCCTTAGAGGGGATCTGATAACCTTATATAAATATATACGGGGCCATTATCAACCATTGTCTGATAACCTATTCATTAACAGGACTATACACAGGACAAGGGGTCATCCATTTAGACTGGAAGAAAGAAAATTTAGCTTAAAGCATAGGAAGGGTTATTTTACGGTGAGAACAATAAAGCTGTGGAATTCTCTGCCTGTTGAGGTGGTTGGGTCAGAGTCTGTACAGACTTTTAAAAAACGACTGGATGACTTCCTGCAGACACAGAATATTAAGGTTATAATATTTAATATGTGGGTAAAAGCTTCTTGATCCAAGGAGAAATCTGACTGCCATTCTGGGGTCAAGAAGGAATTTTTTCCCAGTATGTTGCATATTGGCGAGCATTTCAGACTGGGTTTTTTGCCTTCTTTTGGATCAACAGCAGTAGGTTATGTGGGAGAGGCTGAACCCGATGGACGCATGTCTTTTTTCAGCCTATATAACTATGTAACTATGTAACATCCAGAAAAACTAAACATTACGTTACTATGGAATTGGTGCCTTGCAACACTTTTAAATCAGGCAACACATGCCTCAATGAGAATGATGGGTGTGAAGGTTACAGTATGCACTGACACCTTTAAAAATCTGAAGTGTCATGATATATGATAATAATTGTACCCTTATCACTCTCAGCATGGATTATATGCCTAAAAGGGGCACATCCCTAGTCCTATTCCTATGGAATTTAAAAATGAACTCCTTCACTGCCATGGTTGTGTATACACAATCAGCAGTATCAGACAAAGGAGCCCGATATATATTGTTAACATGATCTTCAGCTATATTATGCTCTATCACTGCAAATTAAATTTGTTTGTTTTAAAACCTTTAATTTGCATTTGGGCTCCAGAAGCTGCCCCCAAAGTCTTAGCTTCTGGGCTTGATGCCTGAGTTGCTAACGCCTTCTAAAATCAGCCGTAGAATATGGCTATATTCCGTCCCTCCAGCTGATTATGCACAGAGCACTAGAGTGTAGTATCTCCAATTGGACAGTAGATTGCGACATCTGCCTTAGAAATAGGGTATGTGGGAATATTCCCAAATATTTCTTACTGTATAATTAATGAAGAACGATTAAAAAACAAACAAAAACTGCTTCCTAACAGCATTTTTTTTTAAATCACTTGCTCAGTGTCAGTGAAAATAAATGGTTTTATTTTATCTCAACACTTCTATGCACTACCGCCACTAGGGATGAGCTGTTCGGTTCGATCAGTTCGGAGTTCGATTCGAACTTTGGTCGTTCGCAAGTTCGCGAACTTTGAACTTTTTGGCGTGTTCAGTTCGAGTTCTAATTTTTTTTTGAAAAAAGTATAAAAAATGCTTAAAAAAATCTAGAAATAAAGAGACTCTTTACTGCAGAATATTATAAGCAATGGTTTATTAGATATTGAATTAAAAAACTACCTAATGTCGTCTAGTTGCAAAGATTCTCACCTCTAAATGACCTGTGCTCTCAAACGGCGTAAACAACAGGTGTTTAATTAGTGTTTGGTAATAGCATGTGCTTCTAATTAGCAATTAGAATTTGGTACATTGCTTGCAGACTGAGTGGGGGCTCCTGCACATGTATGAACAAACACTGTGCTTGTTTTGAATTCTAAGAAGTGCTCATTTCTACTATATGATCCTCTCTGATATGCTGTTTAACCCCTTAAGGACCAGGGCTCTGTAAAGCCAATCATTAATGATGTAGATGTTACGTCATTTGTCATCAAGGGCTTAATAAAATCTTTATCACGCTCCTTAGATTTAAACGTAATATTCCAGTATTTGTATGTCATGTACCTCTCCCGAAGGGCCTACAGTATGTGAGCATACAATTATTATTGTGTTAGAAATGTCTATCAAAAGGTGTACAAGCTGAGTCCCTAGAGTCTCTGACTATCCATTGTCATATATACCTTGCTTTATACATATAATACATTCCCTCATCTAACAGGATAGTAGCCAGTCCCTGTGCATTTTAACCCCTTAAGGGTGGCTAGGTGTCGTGTGTGGGTCTCTGATGGCAATGTTGCTATACATCCTACAAATCCGCCACTTCACAGGCAGGTTATGGGGACCTCCTAGGCACAATATTTGAAGGAATTTTTATTTTTTATTTTAACCCTTATTTTATGGAAAACTCACTGTTCCTTTAACCACTTCGCTGCGGAGGACGCACTCAGCGCGTCCTGCCGCAGGAAGGGTTGGCTGCGGAAGACACGCTGAGCGCGTCCTCCCGAAGCAGCCTGCGATCGGCCGGATTCCGGCCGATCGCTGTGCCCCCCGGTGCGGGCTGACATCTTGGATGTCAGCCCGTCAATCCGGGACCACCGCGGGCACAATAGATGTCATTGCGGCGGCGCGATGACATCTATTTCAGGCCCCCCCGCGTGTGCGGAGGAGGCGCCTGAAAGGGAGGGGGGAGGTCCTTCGGACCTCTCTCCCTCCCGATCGCGGGGGTCCTGAGCTTAATGCCAGGCACCGTTTGGAAGGACCCACACAGCCTGCCCTTCCAAATGGTACCTGGCATTAACCCCATGGGGGCCGGATCACGAATCGGCGTCGAAAAGCGCCGGTTCGTGATCCTTTCCCGGAGCTGGCCGACATCTTGGATGTCGGCCAAGCCTCCGGGAACTCCCCCTGAGGACTGGTATCATCGTGCATAGCACAATGACACTAGTCCTGGAGTTAACCCCTAGCTGCCACCAATGGTGGAGATAGGGGGTTCCAATGAACCCCCTATCTCCCGATCTGTGGCAGCTAGGGGTTAATGTTTGATATTGTTTGATCGGCCAGAGCATGGCCTTTCCAACGATATCAAACATGACCGTGAAAAAAGTTTTTAAAAAAAAATAAAAAAAAAAATAATAAAAAAATAAACAAGTTTTTTATTTTTTATTTGTTTTTTTAATGCAGCAATATTGTTCCCATTTAATTTATAATGTGAACAATGATGCTGCACTAACAATTTTTGTATGGGGTGCATTTGTTAAAAATAGCGAATTTTCCCCCAAAAAAAATGTAACGAGACCCCATTTCTATTTTTTTTAACAAGCGCAAATGATTGCATGTTAAAATGTGAAAAAAAACACTTTACACATTGTAAATTTTTGAAAATTCTAATTTTATTGCATATTTTGTTATAATATACAGACAGGACATAACGTATACATATAATAATGACATATTATGAATCTTCCGAGTCTGCCGGAAAGAAAGATATATAATATGTCTGGGTCATATCATAAAATAAGGCTTCAAAACGCAGTTAAACATGATGAGCGAAATCGGTAAAAATTACCTCAGCACACAGGCGGGAAATGCCTCAGCAGCGAAAGGGTTAAAAACGTCTTTTTTAAAACTTTTTGTCCTTGTTTCCTGTCCCCCAGGGTACTTTCAGGACCCCCATACACCTTTTATGGCAAATATCTTGCACATATGCCCTCTTGGAGGGCACTCTAAAAATAGAACTTTTGAGTCCCATTGACTTGCATTGAGTTCGGTTCGTGTTCAAGTTCGAACTCGAACTTTTGAAATTGTTCGAATGCGAACCGAACACGGGGGTGTTCGGCTCATCCCTAACCACCAACACTCTATTCAGCCATCAAACCATGATTCACAGCTCTCCTGTGTTTGTGGTGGTTTTGGTGGAAGGATAAGGTTTGTTTACTTCAAAATCATTCCTTCTTTAAATTTATTTGTCACTGTTTGGGACATTTTAACATGACAAAACACAATGAAACAACTTCTAAACAGGCAGAGTTAAGAACTGAATGGTTAATCCACTATCATTTGAATAAACAAAAATACAACACAGCGCTTAAAAAGACCAAAGTCCAGAAAAGACAGTGGGGTAGACACCCTGTATGTCCATAAGCAGAAGTTGCTGACTTTAGGAATGAATCTTCTCAATAATGTAGATACGGTATGCACTGTAGGGAGGAAACACAAAAAGGAGGGACCAAAAATTGCGCAGTATCCCAGCAGCCAGAATGAAAGTAATACGTATAGATAATAAACTCACATTCTGTGGAGCCTACGACCGGCTCTTAGGAATCAGGCAGGCTGGGACTTTATTTCAGGTGCCCATATAACCTTCAAGTCGTAGGCCGGTCGTAGGCTCCACAGAATGTGAGTTTATTATCTATACGTATTACTTTCATTCTGGCTGCTGGGATACTGCGCAATTTTTGGTCCCTCCTTTTGTGTTTCCTCCCTCAGTGCATACCGTATCTACATATTGAGAAGATTCATTCCTAAAGTCAGCAACTTCTGCTTATGGACATACAGGGTGTCTACCCCACTGTCTTTTCTGGACTTTGGTCTTTTTAAGCGCTGTGTTGTATTTTGTTTATTCAACTGTTACCCGGGGTATTTAGAGAAACCCCACACACAGCATTCAGCGAGTGGGATAGACGCCTTTCCGGTGGGCGCTTCACCCTCTCCTTCTTTAATCCACTATCATAACTACTAAAAACCACTGTGTCTTGTACATGAGTCCCTCCAACTAGTTATTCTCCAATCATATCAGCAGGACTGGCATTTAGCCTCTACTCTTAACATAGAGTGCCTATGGTGCATGGACATCACAAATATAAACAGTAGTTCTTGTTTCTTAAATGCTGAATGCATCAAACTATGCCCTAGATTAGTGTTCACAAACCTTGGCACTCCATATGTTTTTAAACGACATGTCCCATGCTGTTGTGGCAATATTAAGGATGAATGTTTATCTTGGGACATGTAGTTTCTAAACCTTTTTGGTATGCCAAAGTTTACCATCACTGCAATATATATTACTTCCCTAATACATTCTTTATACCAAGCACCTCTATATCACCCAATTCACACCAACTTCCAAATGTCATCCATTACATGTCATCCATTACACATCCTTAGCGCATAGGACACTTCAAATCACATATTCAGTGCTTATATCTAGTGTCCGCATAATACCAGCACACGTAAAACACCCATTTCACCTGCACAAGAGGAACAGACTAAAAGGCTGGGTGTAATGAGCAATGGGAGACACTGCCACTGAAAATAACTGCCCGTCAGGCGCCCTATAAAAGAGATGAGATGGTCAGTCTCAAACACATCCATTCCTACACCTTATATCCACACAAACACCTCCATCTCATGCACACCCATATCAGCCATTAAAACACTTCTATGCCCTTGCCCATCTCACTCAGCCAACCACATATGATGTACCGTCTCATGATGTAACCTCTCATTTCCATCTCCTGCATTTACACTTTATCGACAAGTATTGACACATGACCATAACACCAACAGGTACAAGTTAATCCAGCTGTTTCTGCGTGTTTCGGTGAGTGTTCGGTGAGTGTTCTGCGGGTTTGCGTTTAGTGTTCAGTGTCTTTCCGGTTGGTTTTCCCTGCACTATGGGGGCCCTGCGCTGCTTGCTGAATACACCGCAGGGTCGGGGAACTAGGATCACCGAATCACCCCGGAGTGCGGGGAACGAAAAGTCCCCGAACGTGTGGTGACTTTTCGAATCTCTTTGAATAACCTTGCCATGTTTTCAAATGCAGACTGTAGGGTTATGTGCTTAATTTTGTACCCCTGTGGCAACAGGTCTGATGGAAACTCCTAAATTCAATAATTTAGAAGGGTATCCCAACACTTTTATCCATATAGCGTATATTCACTCCCATACCACACAGACAACCCCACAACCCAGCATTCCATGCAGGCAGACACAAACACATAAGTATAAGCACACACATACACTTGCCACGCACCACACATCTGTTATTAGCAGTTTACATGGATGGAGTAAAGAGACAGTATATTGGATACTGTATATAATTCAAATATTCACAGTATATGTTAAAAACAAAAACTATATGAAGCAGCAACAAAGGCTAATTAAAGTTAGAAAGTGGTAAACCTGGTGTCTGGTTAATGAAAAGAGATTAAAAGTGTGGGTTAGAGCTTCTTTGAGTTCTAAAAATCATTTTGAGTTTGCCATTCACAAAAAGCATCTGTTGATGTGAATTATGCTTTGTAAAAATTAGCTTTCAAACACCCACCTAAAGCTGAAAGGGGATACAAAATTATCTCAAAGAGCTTAGATATTCATCTCTCCACTGTTACACAAATTGTCTATGCACAGAAACAACTTGGTATTGTGGCTCCTCTCCCTAGAAGTGACTGTCCAGCAAAGTTGACCCAAAGGGCACATCACACAATTCTCTTAGGTAAAGTGACAGCTAAATAAGAAATCGTTGCATGTGGTTAACCTCTCTTTTCATGCATCCACTATACAAAAAACATTTAATAGGCATGGTGTCCATAGCAGGACCCAATGGAAAAAACTTCTGCTTTCCAAAAAAAAAGAAAAACCATTGCTGACGTATGCAAAATCCAACCTTGCTCCTCCACAATGCTATTGTGAAAATGTTTTGTAGCCTGATGAAAGTAAGGTTGAGTTGGAAGAACTCTGAGCACTATGTTCAGCATAAAAAGGACACCACATACTATCATAATAAGATCATCCCAACGGTTAATTATGGTGGAGGGAGCATCCTGATTTGGGACTGCTTCAGGGCCTGGACCACTTGCCATGATTGCGGGGAAAAATTTATTCCCACTATACAGGATAAAATCAGGACTTGCACGCCAGCTGATGCTCACTAGAAGCTGGGTAGTAAAGCAGGACACATATCCTAAACATTGAATTAAATCCACCACAGAGTGGTTTCAAAAAAGAAAATCCCCCATTTTGGGCTTGCCTGGTCAGAACCTGTACCTTTATCCCATAAAGTTGCTGTTGAGTGTCCTCAAGACAGCTATCCACACAAGTCATCATCATAAAAATATGACTGAACTGCAGCATTCCCATAAGGAAAAGTGGTCCAAAATGCCTCTATGGCCTTGCGGGACATTCAACTCAGTATATATAAACCACAAACTGCAGAACTAGTTGATCATTTATTAAGAGAGCAAAGGTAAATAACCTTGGCTTAAAAGAACCCAACGACTGGCTATCATGTAACCATATTCCTTATTTGTTTTCCCCCTATGCTTTTACTTAAAATGGATTAGTCCACTCTCCCAGTCTAACTCACGTAGTTAGTTTGGTCCAGCCTATTTCCTGCCTCTGCAAGCTGCCAATCCCCAAGTCTACCATAGAGGCATGTGAGTAAAGATCCTGTTCTGTACTGGGTGATTGCATCCTGTTTTTACCTTCTCCCCATACCAAAGCATACCAAGAGAAGCCCTCTCTTCCTGCAAGACACCTTTTATTTGCTGTTACTTTCCCAATATTGTAAATAAAATATAAAGGACTTTGTGTACTTTCAAAAGGGGAGGAGTTAAGCTATCTGACTTCAATCATATCCTGCATGTGACATTCACTTCTTGCATATGACCCTGGGGTTCCAGAATACTGACGGTATACAGTGGTTGTGTTAATGGGCACACAGCCATGCTAGAGCTGTTAATTATATGGTTTATGTTTTACATCCCAAATTCCAGATTTGTTTCCCACATTATATTCTCTATGATTGTACTATGATGCCTTTCTCCTCACCCTTTGGAAAATGTAATTCTCACCATATGTAATGATTGGTAATAAAATATACAGGGTTATTCAAAGAGCTCCGAATTGCTTGAGAAAGGTAACCGAACGCTGAAAATCAGCGTTTGGTTACCTTTCCTGGCCATTCGGCTCTCCAGAGAGCAGGCAATTCGCCAAATCCTGGCAAATGGCCTGAACATACGGTGCCTGTTCAGTGCCTGTTCGAGGGCAGTGAAAACCCCATAAAAAAGCACTGCTTCGGCTATTCAGAGAACACAAACCAGCAGTGAAAGGTTCCCCTAATGCCCTGCCATTCGGTGGTTTCATTCGGCAAATTTATTCAGGAGAATCCGATAGGCTTCAATGTTAAAAATATTCCCGTTTTAATTCAATATCTAATAAACCGTTCATTATAAAATTCTGCAGTTAAGAGCCTCTTTATTTATAGATTTATAGATTTTTTAAGATATTTTAAGCAGTTTCCTGTGTAAATTTAAGACATTTTCTCTCAGTAGTTTCTTTGCAAACAGCGTTTCATTTTCACACATTCACACAAACTGTTTTGCTAATTTATTCACTGCCTCGTCTGCGGTCTCGGCTGCTTCAGCTGCGTGTGATCGGCTCCTGCTCGGGCTTTTACCGTGGTTTTCGGCAGGTTAATCCAGATGTTTTTGTGGCTTTTCGGCGTGCATTCGCTGGGTTTTGCGGTTCGTTTTCGTCAGGTTTGCGGCAGCTTTTCCCTGCAATTCGGGGACCCTATGGTGCTTGCTGAATACACCGCAGGGTCACCGAAATGGGATCGGCAAAAGCAACCGAATTGAAGAGAACGAAAAGTCACCGAACGTGCGGTGACTTTTCGAATCTCTTTGAATAACCCTGTTAGTGTTTTAATGCTTTTTGTATTTAACCTTTTACGGTGCTCTTGCATTTTGAATAAATAAGCATATCTGCATTCTCAAATGTATTAAATATCTATTAGCGAGTATAATTTAAGTCAATGTAAACTGTGCTGTTAATTAAAAGGTGTGGACTGTGAGATCATGGAAGCACCCTTTGTTACTTTTGCAGATACTGAAGTGAAATGTAAATATTTAATCTAAATTGTGAGAAGAGTAAAAATGAAACAAAAACAAACTAGGTACCTCTTAAGCAATCTTCATGAACGCAAACATATTCCCTACTTTAAAGGCCCTTTTCCAACAGATTTCTGCCTTTGAAAAAAAAATTCAGATAGTGTGTCTCTTTCCCTGTCTGAAATTCCATTTATTAACAGCTTTTAGCATTTGAAGCTTTTACAGAAATCAGCCTACCAGTAAATTCAAATTGAATCAATATAGCCGATATATTTCCATTGAATAATTTAGCTGCACGAGTCAATCTTGAATCTGAATTTTTATCGAGAGTCGAAATACAGGTAAACCAAAAAATGGCCGGAAATCAGCCATCGTCGTTAACATGAAGCCTATCAGGGAAAATAACAACACAAGCTGAGAACCTTTAGTAGCTCCTCGTTAACGACTCTATCACAGCAGAGCCAATGTACTGTAACCCAATGATAATTCCGAGCTGCAGGTAAAGATTGCGACGAGGTCCAAATGGCAACTTGAGTAATTAATAGCTGTAGCTGTTATGTACAGGGTGTCTATAAAGTCTCTTTACATAGAAACATAGAAACATAGAAAAATGTCGGCAGATAAGAACCTTTCGGCCCATCTAGTCTGCCCAATTACATGGATACTTTACCTGGATTTATCTTTTGTTTAGGGTAGCCTTATGCCTATCCCATGCTTGCTTAAATTCAATTACTGTTTTGGCCTCTACCACTTCTACTGGAAGACTGTTCCATGTATCCACCACCCTCTCAGTAAAATAATGCTTTCTGATATTACTTTTAAACCTTTGCCCCTCTAATCTAAGACTATGTCCTCTTGTTTTGCTACTTTGTTTCCTTTTAAATATACTCCCTTCCTCTACCTTGTGGATTCCCTTTACGTATTTAAATGTTTCTATCATATCTCCTCTGTCTCGTCTTTTTTCCAAGCTGTACATGTTAAGATCATTAAGCCTTTCCTGGTAACTTTTCTCCAAGCCGTACACCATTTTAGTAGCCCTTCTCTGAACTCTCTAAGATGTCTATATCCTTCTGGAGATACGGTCTCCAGTACTGCACACAGTACTCCAAGTGAGGTCTCACCAGTGCTCTGTACAGTGGCATGAGCACTTCCCTTTTCCTACTGCTAATACCTCTCCCTACACAACCAAGCATTCTGCTAGCATTTCCTGCTGCTCTATTACATTGACTACTTACCTTTAGATCCTCTGAAATAATAACCCCTAAATCCCTTTCCTCAGATGTTGAGGTTAGGACTGTATCAAATATTCTATATTCAGCCCTTGGGTTTTTACGTCCCAGGTGCATTATCTTGCACTTATCCACGTTAAAACTCAATTGCCACAGCTCCGACCATTTTTTTAGTTTACCTAAATCATTTGTCATTTGGCTGATCCCTCCAGGAACGTCATCCCTGTTGCAAATCTTTGTATCATCAGCAAAAAGACATACTTTTCCATTAATACCTTCTGCAATATCACTAATAAAAATATTAAATAGAATGGGTCCAAGTACTGACCCCTGAGGTACCCCACTGGTAACAAGACCTTGCGCCGAATAAACTCCATTTACCACAACCCTCTGTTGCCTGTCACTCAGCCACTGCCTAATCCATTCAACAATATTGGAATCCAAGCTCAAAGATTGCAATTTATTGATAAGCCTTCTATGCGGAACAGTATCAAAAGCCTTACTGAAATCTAAATAAGCAATGTCTACTGCACCACCTTTGTCTATTATTTTTGTTACCCAATCAAAAAAATCAATAAGATTAGTTTGGCATGATCTCCCTGAGGTAAACCCATGTTGTTTCTGATCCTGTAATTTATGTGTTTTTAGATGGTCAACAATCCTTTCCTTTAACATGGTTTCCATTAATTTCCCCACTACTGACGTAAGACTAACTGGCCTATAGTTCCCAGATTACAATTTAAAAAATCTATTACAAAGGAAAATGAAACGACAGATAAGTGAAAATTATTACAAAATGAGACGTATATATTTAAGGTTTTTTGGCTCATTTAATGCACCTCTATATGGACACCATTAGTTGCATGAAGCACATCAAGACGGTACTCGATTTCTTGCCATGTCGCTGTAGCATACGCTCATCAATGGTGGCAATGGCATCAGTGATCCTCTGCTTTAGATTAGTGATGTCCCGTACCTTTGTTCCATACACAATATCTTTAACATAACCCCATAGAAAGATGTTGTTTTTCTTCAGCGAGACATCAATTGCTGCAAATGTTTACCTTTACCTTTTGACTGAATACATGGCGCCACAACTACATGACCTTCAACCAACCATCATTTTCCAGCAAGATTGTGCACCTCCACATTGGCGACTGCATGTTCGTGGGTTCCTAAATGAAACATTTCCAGACCGGTGGATTGGAAGGGGTGGCCCAATTCCCTGGCCACCTCGTTCACCAGACATCGCTCCCCTCAATTTCTTTCTATGGCTAGGGTCAGACGAACGCATTTTTATGTTGTCTGTGAAAAAGTGCGTTCGAACGAATGGACGCATTTTTTCACAGAATACGTGATAGTGGTCATACTATGCGCATTTTCGTCCGTGATTTTGTACGGATCATCAATAAAACACTTTTTGTGTCTGGACGTTATGTTGGCCGGACATTAGCAGCGTCTGACGTCTCCTAATCACGCACACACGCCGCTAGCGGACGCAGCGCACTCTGTACGTCAGTACCTGCGGTTTCACGTTCTCGAAAAAATGCGTTCATTTTCCACTTGCGTTGCGCAGCCGGACTTTTGTGCGACCGTACTTCGTATATTGGCCGTCATTGCCCGGCATCTGCTGCTAGTGCGGCCGTGATTAAGTGCGCCAGAACGCGCGTTCGCACTGCCTCAGTCTGACCCTAGCCTATGGGGTTATGTTAAAGATATCGTGTATCGAACAATTAAAATTGTAAAGAGACTTTATGGACACCCTGTATACTGTACATGGCTCCAGATGCAAACTTAACAACTGGGTCAGAATAGGGCTTTACATAACATTCCTTGCGTGTTAATGACACTTTTGGGAAGTAATACAAAAGGTCATATTTTGACAACAAACTGAACATTGACAGTTTTGCAGTACAACTCCAATCATCAGCAGAACAGCCTGCTTAACCCTTTCATTACCAAATATGTGAAAACTTGATTTTGCATTGTATTGCACTTATATACAAGCACTAACATATACGACCCCTTTTTTATATTCATCTTAATACAAGATTAGATACAAGCTATATTTCAACCAAGCGATTAATGGAGATCAGCAAATTGAAAAATCTTGCACAAACCTGTATTAGCAGCTTGAGTCAGAATATTTGTGAGCCACTGGTCGATAGGACTCCATGGAACCAAGCGCAAACCTGCTCGAGTTCTGCAGAAGCTTGCAAGAGGGTGGTCACGCAGGGATGCCTAAAGCATCCGCAGCAGAACATTGGGAACTATTTGTTACTGATTCTGCAGATAACTGATTCTGTTTGTAATTAGCGTTAGTACTAACGCTAAATACTCTTTGCTTACACTTTGTGTTCCCCATGTTAAGCTTAGGGAGCTCAAAATACAATAAGCTTGCGCTAATACTGATTCGCTAAAGAGTTTTTTAACCCATTAGCGATCGGGAGGTGATAGAGGCGGAACGCTATCATCTCAATTAACCTAGTGCTAATGCCCATTTATGTGAGGGCTACGCTTGCGTTAACGAGGTAATAGTGCCCTTAGAGTCACGCACCTGCAAATAGAGAGTGTGAGAGCAAAAAAAAGTGACAGAAAGAGAAGGAAGGAGGGGGAAAAGGGAGACAGAGATCAAGAAAGTAGGGAGGGCAAGAGAGAAAACAAGAGAAACAAAGTGAAGAATTTGAGAATGTGGGAAAGGGAGAAAAAGCAAGAGAGGAAGAGATAGAGTGAAAATGTGAAAGAGGTAGAAAAAGAGAAGAGGGAGAAAGAGCAACACATCAAGAAAAGAAGCAGAATCTGTTGCCGAAAAATGAAGTAACAATATTAGAATTGGATTTAAAATGCCACCTTCATGGGCAAAAAGCCGTATGCCCACTTGACAGAGAATGTCTCCCTTTACATAGGGCAGCATTTTTCCACTGACATATATAATGTAAAAAACCGAGATGTTCCGCTTTGAAGTCTCCACCCGCCTCTTAAGTGACTGTGGCATGCAACAGTGAGGAGAATGGCTGTGAGCAGAGAGCCCTCTTACCAGGCTGCCCTCTGCTCCCTCACGATCTGAGTGATAGGTAGCGCAGCACACTGATTGGGTAAGTGTCTTTCCTGCGAGGACAATTCTGTGTGTGCGGCAGCCCCTAGCCCAGGGGTTAGCAACCTTGGCTCACTAGATATTTTGGAACTACATTTACATTGAGGCTCACCCATGCTGATGAGTGATGTAGTTCCAAAATATCTAGGGAGCCAAGGTTGCTGACCTCTGCCATAGCCCCAACAACATAACGCCAGCTCTGGGGAAAGGGTGCAGACTTTGAAACAGACTATCTCCATTTTATACCTTATGTAGGTCAGTGAAAAAATGCTGCCCTATATAATGAGAGAAGTGCCCTGTCAAATGGGCACAAGTTATTTTGTCTGTAACAAGTCCACTTTAAAATTACATTAAAAAATTTAGCAGAAACTGGTGGTTAGGGTTAAGAGTTTGAGCAATCTCAGGCAGCCACGGTGAATGGACATATTTTAGAGGAGCTCCAATCAAGCTGACTAGAAAAGCTAATTTTTTGATAAATTTTGGGACAATTCTTCATTCTCTTTCTTTTTTTTTTTTTTTAATGAAAAGTTTTTATTCCGTAGTAAAGATATAACACAATGCAATTCGGTAAATAAGCAAAGTACAGGTCAAGATAAAAGACAATTCCATTACAATAAAAAACAGTGTATCGTTACATAGCAAGAACATATAATAACACAAGTATCGTAGAAATATATGTAGGAAACTGCAATCTGGAGACTAGTACACTTCATAGATCTTGCTCTATAGTCAGTGCTCCCAAGGGAAGCACCCGTCAGCTTAGAACGCTTACATTGATAGATCAACAGTATTATTAGATAAGAATCATGACAGAGGGAAAGTAATTCGGACAATAAAGAGGAGAAGAGAAGAAAGGAGAAAGGAGTAAAAAGAAAGAAAAAGAGAAGAGAAGAAAAAAAAAGGGGGGGTAATGGAGGAGGTGAGGGAGGTGGAGAGGTATACACGGGTCCGGGAGCTGGTGTACTAAGAAGTCAATCACAGGAGCCATCCCCTCGCCACTAGCGCAGAACAACTGCATCAGGTCTGGAACACGGAAGATTAGGCGTCCTCCGTAATAAGGGTCGCCTGCTGCCCGTCACCCTCCTCCAGGACTCTTCTCAACTGAGTCGAGGAGCAGAACGTGGACCAGTGAAGCCACACCGTGGTAAAGTGCTGTGCAGCTTTTGTAGGAGAAAGAGCGAGTTCCTCATTCGACCAGTAAAGTTTCTAGCTTGTCGATCAGTGTTTTGAAGGGAGGTGCGGAAGGTGATTTCCAATATAGTGGGATCAGGGATCTAGCCACCAAAAGAATGCGCAACAGTAATGATTTCTTCATCGACTTAGTCGAAAAAGGAAGGTGAAAGAGTAAAAATACTTGTGGTGTGAAATCTAGGATCTCATCCGTGGTGCTCTGGATAAGGTTCCGGACCTTTGTCCAGAAAGGTTTGAGAATAGCCCATTCCACCAAATGTGAATATACGTACCAATCTCAGCGGAACATCTCCAGCAGAACGGGGATATTGTGACATTAAAAGTGGCCAAAAGTGCAGGTGTGCGGTACCAGAAAGTTAAAAGTTTATAGGATGATTCTTGTAGTTTGGTAGTTTGTGAGCCTGAGTGGGTAAGGGTAAGTATCTTGGTCCAGTCCTCATCTGGAATAGAAATATCGAGTGTGCGTTCCCAGCGAGACATAAATGCCGGGGATTCGTTATTTACTTCCCGAAGCAGGCTGTAAAGATGAGAGACACTATGCGCCAACGGGAAAGTCCTTTTGCAGAGAGCTTCAAAAGTGGTAAGTGGTCTAGTCAGTGAGGTATTACCCGGCAGTCTTCTTAAAAATGAGCGGATTTGATGAAAATTGAAGCTTTCGGCAAAACTAAGTGCCGGCTGATCTGGGGTCTCTAAATTGACAAAGACACCGTCTTTAAGCATATGATGAGCCCTGAGGATTGGGGCGTCAGTAATGCGTGATGATAACGTATGTAAAATCGTGACCGGGAAGTCTGGGTTATATGTTAAGGGCAGTAGAGGAGACGGGTATGTTCATAAAGAAAATTTTATTCGTATTTTATGCCAGATCACAAGTGTGCTACCCACTGGTGATGATGCTTTGGCAGTGTGTTTAATTGCGGTCCATGATAACCATGGAAGAGACCATACCGGGCGACCTGCATGCGCTTCTTCCAAATCTAGCCATTGTTGTTCTGGCGAACTAGTCATCCAGTCGACCACCCGGGTGAGATGTGCAGCGTAATAATATAGACATGTGTCCGGGAGTGCAAGTCCTCCATTGAGTTTTGATTTACAGAGTGTCTTATACCGAAGTCTGGGACGAGTCTGTGGCCAAATAAAGGAGGAGAACAGGGTGTGTATCTTCTTATGGAAGGACAAAGGAATAAAGATAGGGATTGTGTGAAACAAGTATAGCAGTCGAGGTAGGAAGTTCATTTTGATAATGCTTATGCGGCCCATCCAAGACAAGAATTTGGGGGACCACTTCGCCACGTCCCGCTTGAAGACGTCAAAGAGCGGGGTAAAGTTCAGAGTGAATAGTTTCGAGAAATCAGAGGAGAGACGTATTCCGAGGTAGGTAAGTGAGGAGGGGCACCAGCGAAAAGCGTATTGCACCTGTAACATACGTTTCCAGTTCTTTTGTGGGGCGATCGCAAATATTTCAGATTTTGTTACATTTATTTTGAAACCAGAGAGCGAGCCGTATTCTTGTAGTTCCCTGATTACTGCCGGCATCGACCCCACCGGATCTGGTAACAAAAACATAAGATCGTCCGCGTATGCGGAGACCTTGTGCACAGTTGAGTGTCCCTGTACTCCTGTGATGCTGGTGTTCTGACGGATCGATGATAGCAGTGGTTCTAAACTGAGAGCGAAGAGGAGCGGGGAAAGAGGGCAGCCTTGTCTCGTGCCGTTACGTATCTGAAAAGCTGCCGTAAGAGCACCGTTCACTTTTACGCGTGCCGACGGTGTAGAATATAGAGCATGGATCCAGCTGATAAAGTTTTCCCCAACTCCATAGTGTTTCAATGTTTGAAACAGATACAGCCATAAGACCCGATCAAAGGCCTTTTCGGCGTCCGTTGAAAGGAGCAATAGTGGACGCGCCGTATGTTTAGAGTATGTTATGGCATTGATGACTCTAATAGTGGCATCCCTAGCTTCACATCCTGGAATGAATCCCACTTGATCAGGTTTGATCAGTTGGGGCATAAATCGTTTCAGGCGATTAGCCAGTACCCGTGCCAATAGTTTCATATCGCAGTCCAGTAATGAGATGGGGCGATAATTGCCACAGTTAACGTGATCTTTTCCGGGCTTTGGTATTAGAGAGATCGTGGCCATTAGTGAATGAGGATGAGGTAGGGTCCCTTCCTGGAGTGCACTGAAAAGCTTCACCATAGTAGGCAGGAGGTCTTTAGAGTTTTTTTTATAATATTCGATGGGTAAGCCATCAGGGCCAGGGCTTTTCCCAGGTTTGGTCGTCTTCAACGCATCTAGAATTTCCTCCACAGAGATTGTGGCGTTCAATGATTCACAATCTAAGGAGCTAAGAGGTTGAAGTACCGTTCGTGCCAGATAGGAATCTATACTATCCATTGCTGGAGTTGAGGTTTCAGCATCTTCTAGATTATAGAGGTCTGTAAAAAATTTCAAGAACTCTCCCGAGATGTCTTTTGGGTCAGTGACCAGTGTTCCCCCTGTTGTTCGGATCTTCGGGATATAAGACTTAAGACGTCTGTCCCGAAGTATCCTTGCCAGGAATCTGCCAGGTTTGTTCTCATTTAACGCAAAGAACGAGCGAGACCTCAAGGCTTGAAAGCGAAGGGAGGCGTTTATCAATTTATCAAAGGCCTGTCTGGCCTGGATAAGGCGCTGATATACCGTGGTGTCATTAGTCACGATATGTTCAAGTTCTAAGCTTCTGATACTGTCTACAAGCGTTCGTCGCTCTTCTACCTGCAATTTCTTATGAGCCGTACTCTTACAAATGAAAAATCTTCTTATTACTGCCTTGTGTGCTTCCCAAAGCGTTGGGATAGGAGTGTCGGATATACTATTTTCTGCAAAGAAGCGCTCAAGAGTAACGTGCAGTTCCTCACGGATTACGGGGTCCTCCAGTAGGGATACATTGAGTCGCCAGTGGCGTTCTCGCGGAACAAACAATGGTGAGTAGATCGCTAAATTAATCGGCGCATGGTCCGACCACGTCGTGGGCACCATATCCACTGAGCTTGTTAAATGAAGATTATGATAGTGCATAAAAAAATAATCTATTCGGGTGTAAATTGCATGTACCTGTGAAAAATAAGAGTAATCTCGTTCCGTCGGGTGTGATGCATGCCATACATCCACCAGCCGGTGGTTATGTAGCGAGCGACGTATACAGCATAGGACATGAGCAGGGGTGGCGGAACGGCCCACTGACGAGTCAACCTGTGGATCCAGCGCCACATTAAAGTCTCCTGCTATGATAGTCGTCCCTTGTTGAAAGGATTCTAAGATTCGAAGAATCCGTGTCAGACAAGAATGCTGTTTTTTGTTGGGTAAATATATGGATACGAAGGTGTAAACCGTATCAAGAATCGATCCTCTGACAAATAAATATCTACCCCCTTCATCAGTCATTGTGGTGTCCACCACAAAAGGCACCTCTTTCGATATCAAGATCGCAACTCCCCGGGCTTTACTACGAGAAAAGTTACTGAAGAAACCCACCGGGTAATTTGTGTCTCCCATGGTCGGAGACGACCCTGCGCGGAAGTGAGTCTCCTGGAGGAAGGCAACGGACACACGCGCGGCCCTCAAGTCGCGTAACAAGCGGGAACGCTTTTCGGGCAAATTAAGGCCCCGCACATTGTGAGATTGCAATTGTAAATCGCGAGTAGCATACGGGGACATCCCATTCGGCATAGTGCAGGTCCAAACAATAACTTAGTACTCAAATTGAATTTCAGGTGAGTTGAAGGGAAGGGAGAGGTAGGTTCAGACAAGGGGGGTTAAATATCGGAGGCTAGGGAGAGGAGAGATGAGAAGAAGAGAGGTGTTAAAAAAAAAAAAAAAAAAGGATGAAGAGAGGGAGAAACAGAAGCGACCAGTAGAGAAGGTGAAAGAGTGTGAAAATCAGGAGGTGTCAAGTGCGCCAACTGGGATACCCGTCTCCGCCACTAAACCCGCAGGTCAGGTGAGAGGATCCGCAGTTGGAGGAAAATTGCACTAAACCTCACGGGGAAACCTAGTCGGCCGTGCGCCTGCTCTACAGTTTCTGTGTAGCGAGATAGGATAGTAGGTATAAGAACAGAGATGAAGCTCATACGGTGTTACCTGTGGCCGTCTACACCGACATGTGTTGCTACCAATAGGGTCCGTGGCTGTTGTCCAGTAGGTGACTAGGAGAATATGGTTATCTAGGATATAAGTGCGTATCTATGTAGGAGGAATGAGGAAAAGAACAAAGGGGGGCGTCATCTGGAAACAATGCAGGAGTGTGAGCTGAATGTGTGACTATAAGGAGTTGCTGCCAAGTCTACGTCCATTCTACGGGTCTGGCAACCGATATAAGGCAGAGAGTCATCTATGTTGCGTGGTGCTCAATGAACATCAAACCAAAACATACGAAAAAATATCAACTTGCATGTTCGTTGGCAATGCGTTTAACTGTAACTTGTATAAAAAGCTGGAGTCCCATACGGGGTCTCGAAGCATCAGCGGATAAAACAATATTAAGGTCGCAGAGTTTGAAATCCAAGTGCAAAAACAGTCCCTCCCGCCACCCATCTCGTCTTCCCGCCCTCAGCTACCCACCCTTACCCGCCCACCTCCCAATCCCAAACCCCCCCTTCAACACGTATCTAAACATTTCCATAAGGTTCAAAGCGTGTATGTGCGAATGAGTAGGGAACTTATCCAAACCCACAAACAGGCGCATAATGGATGCCGTACTGCAACTAACTTTCAGCCTAATCATATCCCAGGTTATCGATAGAGAATGAAAGGTGTTATTTTGCTAGTAGTTCTCAAGCAATATGTGGGCATATATTAACTGAGCACCACTGTTAAAGTTCCATACCCCATCTACCTCACGAAGTTAATGCTACCCATCACCACTCCATCTTGTCTGTATGAAGATTGCAAATAGAGCAGCTGTCTTTATCAGAATTGTAAATTCTGAAAAATGAGACCCTCAACATGTGAATGCACAGAGAGCGAATTCAACGCTCTCCGATCTCAGGTTGCCATGCTCAAGCTGTCCCGCAAGGTAGTCGGTTGGGAGTCCACTAGATGCTGGTCTTTTTCTAAATCGTCTAGTCGACGTTGCATGTCTGATAGGCGCTGGTTCGTGAGCAGGTCAGGGTTAGCGGTGCAGATTGCGTGTGAGGTGGCAGCTTCCTCTAAGCGCGCCACCCGCGTGTCTACGGCGGACAAGTCGGCCTGGACTTCAGCTATCTCGCGCCCCACTGCTGCTTGCATTTGGTCGAGCATATCTTTAAAGTCAGTTCTCGTGGGCAGCTCAGCACGTGTTGGGAGTTCTGCAATAAGCATTTCTAAGCGTGCTATCGCTGTCTGACCTGATGTCTCCGTCGTCGGGGAAGCAGCCGCCATCTTGGTGGTAGCCTGGTTACTAGGCTGTCCTTGTGCTGCTCCAAAATACGCCGTTATAGGGCTCGTTTGTTTATCTTCGAGGGTGTGGGGGATTCTCCTAGTCGATCTACGACTTGTGGTGCGTACCATAGCCACAGGCAGATTCGGAAATGCGGATTTGTCAGCAGCGGTCTCAGGAGCTCCCGCACTAAGCGTCCATCTTCACGCTTGTTCAGGCCACGCCCACAATTCTTCATTCTCAATTAGGCTCTGCTATAGATGTAATCGCGGTCTGGCGATCCAGGGTCTGAAACTTTTAGCACCAATATACCTTTTTCTCCATGAGTCTCCAAGGACACAAACGCCAGTCTGCTATTTTGCTTAGCTCATGTTGATGTACTGCTGTGGCCACCCAGACATTTGCATTCTTACTCCATATGGTGCCTAAGGGAAAGGTAGAAGTGTCAGCCAGAGGCATGAAAGGCCCCTTCCTTTGGCAACTGAAGCGGCCTGGAGAGGCCTACAGGTGGCATCGCAAAGATGGAGCCAGCCTGTTGAGGAGACTTTTGTTGCCGACCATAGGAAAGCCCAGAGCATGAGTAGCCAACTGGCGGCAGATGACTTACCCTGCATTAAGAGAGACCTTGGTGTAGCTGCTGGCAAAGGCAGTGGACTCCCAAATGACCATATTACATGGGAAACAAGTTGGAGGTGGCTGGACTACTACTTAGTGCTTTGGGACATGAACCGTAGGGGCTCTGAGATGACAAATCATGAGCACCTCTTAATTTGGAGGTGAGGGCTATCTAAGACATGACATGTACCTGATGTTATTACGTGTGCTTGGTTTCTGGGTTTTTTCCCATTGACCGCTGATCATAATTCAGAGCTTTGCATTGGTATCTGCTCCCCAGTGGGATGCAGGCTGAAAAGATTGCCCCCTCTACTCCATTCTCCCCTCTTTTTTCTTCCCATCCCCTTTATATTTCTCATATATTGCCAGTCTACTGAATGTTATAATGGCCTCCTCAATCTGCTGATTTTTTTTAATAATATAAATATCTTTTGCGGACGCTCTGTTGATTGTTTATGAGCACATATTTGTCTTTGCAGACACTCTGCTACATACTATTAAACATGTTTGAAATTGTACTTCTTTATTTGACAATGCTATTATTTGAAGTCTGTGCAAAAATTCACAAATAATTAAGGGAGGAAAAAAGAAAGTTAGGTTTAACCCTAAACAAAAAGGTAACCCTATCCTTAAAACAAACACAAGTACTAACCATAACACAAGCACAGATACTGTAACACTAAGCGTAGCAACATTTATGTATATTTTTTTATTATTATTATTTTTAAACACTGAATTCATGCGACATTTTCAGGCGACATCATTAAAGGTATCAATTTTATCCGCAGCCAAAGGTGGCAGGATTTCCATAGGATTCCCTTTGACAACAGTACAATGTTAATCTTGATAAATAAACCCCCATACGAGTTCCTCATTATAGAAAGCAATTTCTTTAACTGGTACATTTATTTCTTCATGTCTAGCTTCTTGTGTGTATGGTTCATTAATTCTGTTTTGGTTCGCTGTATTGTGCAAGTAAAATGATTCTGGTGTTAACAAGATTGAATGTTAATTGTTTTATGCTTTTTTTGTAGTATGCCAATTGTGTTGTATGTGTGTGTCAATGTTTTTATATATAGATTCACACTATACAGTTAAGTGTTTTTTTATGCAGCTAGAATTCTGATTCAATTTATTTCATCATTGATTCTCATTCACATACAGTCTTGCTGGACTGTTTGTGCAATATGGATTTCTTGAAAATACCAAAAGGAAGGTACTCCCTTCCAAATTGCTCTCTTATTTCTTTTGGTTTCTTCTTTTATTATTCTTATACCTTTTGCTTAAAAAAATTGATGTTCATCATATTATAATTTGATAAGCAAACTTTGTGCATGATATAAAATAATGTCTTTACGTTAACCTGAATACGACCGTCTGCATAACTCTTAAATAATTTGTTAGCTTTCCAGTTTTTAACATTAATCATTGGTGTTATTTTATTTGTATTACACTTCTACCCTTTAAATAATTTCTACCGTGGTTCGTGTGCATGATCTTTTGAAGAACATGGTACAATGTAGAACAATGTCCTATTTTTAAACTAGGGGGTGATAACAAATATCTAAACGAAACCAAGATAAATGAGCAATTTCTCATTAAAAAGTCCATATGAGCACAAACAAATCATTAAATCCTACTTTCAGTCAATTCGACAAAGTGTAATCTAAAAGCCACATTAGAGAAATATTTTATCTGTCAACTCTCTTCCAACAATATGTGGTTTTTCAGAGGTATTAAAATAATATTCTAGTAAACTATTTTGTAAGGTTTAAGCCATATGTCATTTAAAGCCTCAGAATAACCTGTTTTCTTCATAGTGTCTTTGTTCAAAGCAATGTACAAATCAGTACAGTAATACATGTTTTTTTTTACTTTAATGGGGTATTTTAACAGATTATCAGTACTCTGAATTGATTTGCTTTAAAGCTTTAAAGCCAGGGAAAACATCTCTACATGCAATAACCGATATTCATCACATTGCCTGCATACTAATATTATTTAGGAATGCCAAAAATATTTAAAAAATCATATACAAAATATAGCTTTACTTCTGTTACTATACTGTTAAACCGTTACATATGCTATTATTTAGAAAAATAGTAGAATATTAATTACTAGTAGTTTGATCTTCAATATCTTTCTGATGGATAATTAATTATGAACAAAAACATGAACTTACTAACTAAACCAAATGAGCCCAGTGTACAATAAGGAGTAAACTTACATAGATTTATGAGCATAATACATTAAAAAGAGCTAACCCAAAAATGTCTGTATGTTCTGTGTTGCTCATGGTTGTTTATAAACACCAGAGCATCCATGCATTTCTGAGCACAGTCTCTTGGTCTGTATTTTTGTAGTGGTGGTTATAATCTCGACTGTGGATACCAGCTGTATCCAATGAATATATTGCAAGGCTCAAAATTTCCACTCGCCTACTAGCATTTGGCGAGTGGAAATTAAATGAGGGCGAGTGGAAATGCACACGCAGACAGCACAATAAATTATTTTGTGCTGTGTATTCCAGTGCTGCCACCATGCAGCACCCCCTTCCCTAGGCTGCACGGTGACAGGGATCAGCTGCCTAACCTGACCAAGCATGTCTCTGTCACTGGCAGGGGGGTGGAGAGGAGCTTTCTTGCCTCCTCGCTCTGCTCACACTGGGCTCTGATGACTGGGTATACATGTATCTGGGGTCTGATGTTTGGGTATTAATGTTATTTTTGGAACTTTAGTCTAAATTAAACACTTAATGGTGTAATTTCATAAGATAATTTAAGGGTGTGTGTTTAGGGGCAGAGTTAAAGGCTGGGTAGGGGTTAGGTGGAGCAACTGGTGGCGAGTAACTCCTATGGCCTGGGTAGTAGCTAGGGGCTTGAAATTTTGAGCCCTGATATATTGTATGTATATTTTCCTTCTGAATGTACTTTCTGCATTACTTCTGAGACCCCTGACTGGGTTCTCCCCTCCCCAACACTGCTGGATAGCAGCCATATTGCTACCATTCGTTACAGTGTGCATCCTTTTAAAATTTATTATTTACAATTTACACTTAGAAAATCCAGCAATATTAGAAATGTTGGTTATTTTAGTGAGTATAAGAATACAGTCAATATCACATGCTCTGTTTCAAATTTGATAGAAAGCATATAGAACAGCGATGTCAATCTCTGGCCCTTCAGATATTGATTGCCAACATTTCCCAGAGAGATCATGGAAGTTGTAGTTCAGAAACAACTGGAGGAACAGCGTTGTGATCCCTGATCTAGAAGTACTGTATAAGGTGAAACCTAAATAGGACTATGCAGGACATATTTAGGCAACAATGGGGTGTGCCATGCCATCCAGACACACCCTCTGAACATGCCTCTGATAAAGAGCAACAATGTGAAATGCAATACGTAAGCATGAAAGACTTTTTTAGTCTGAAATGTACTTATTACAATATACTTTGGAGTGATAATGATGCTGTTAGATTTGGTACGAAATGTACTTTTTGTATAGTGTAGCACTAATGTTTCTGTGACTTTTTGCACTTCACCTTTTGTGGTTTCATTGCTGTCAGCATGGGTTTTTTAAAGTGTAAATAATACAGCAGCATTAAGATATTAATCACTTGCAAATGGATGTAGCCAAGAACAGTATATCACAGGATGTCAAGGTTTATGGATTCAGAGTCTTGAGTTTAGCAAAACTAAGGTCTAGTGCAGTGATGGCAAACCTTGGCACCCCAGATGTTTTGGAACTACATGTCTCATGATGCTTCGCCAGGCTTATGTGTGACTTTGCAGGACAGGACATCGATTTCTTAAACATCTGGGGTGCCAGGGTTTGCCATCACTGGTCTAGTGAAATGTACAAAATGGTTTATCTAATGTTCTACTGGCTAAAAGGTAATAAGTCACGTGATTTTCCAACATCTGGCTGATATAACAGGAAAAAGAAAGCATAGAGAGAGTTGTGCTCTAGCGTTTCAAAATTGTTTATTAATTCCTATAACTCCTCTTGCGTCAGGTAGTGTAGCATGTTTGGATAGTGTTCTTCTTATAGTAGATTAAAGAATCCAATAAAAGAAAAGCTACAATCTCAATAACTCGTCAGCCAATTGCTTTTATTATTATATTATTGGTAGTATAGTTCTTAACTGCTCCGATTGAAGACCATTGCAGTATTCATGTAGAATATTGACAATACGGCCGGTGCATAAGGCTGTTTGTTAAAAGCATCTCTACTCAGTAGATCAACATAAGGAAACATGTCACTCACTTTAATTTACTCGTACACACATGCTTCCAATGAGGGAGTCATAAATTTTCTTCACGTTGACCTCCAGATTTGAGTGTCTATTGAAATTAATGACATCTCCCCAGGGTTGAATCATGGAATGTTAACTGAAGAATAAAATTGCTAATTCTTAAACCTCAACCTAGAGCAAAGGGGCCTTCATTTTATTTCACATTGATCCCGATTATGTTTATTCTTTTCTCTGTCTTTTTCAAAATGATATATATTTAATATGAACTGCATTGCAAATGTAGTTAGTTGTAGTTACAAATGAATCATTAATTCTTGGTGGTGATCTTGAGCTTTTTTTTTTTTAACTATAGCTGGATGACAAAATATTTAGCTTATTGAAGGTTTTACATCAAAATTCTTGCCTGACATTTTGCAACATTTTAATGTTTCAAATTGCAGAAGCTGTATTTACATCATTCCGTTAGTAATAAAAAGCTGATTAGCAAAAATGTATTTTTTTAAAATGTGGGAATCGTGATATATATATATATATATATTCTTAGATTTGAGCAGAAGACTAATTCAGCAGATAAAAATTAAATTGTCTAATGCATTACAATGAGAATATTAATCAGAATAAGGAACACATTGGGGTTTGTGAAATCTTTCCTGTGCAGGCATTGCTACTTCTTCAGTTATAAATATTTACATAATTGAAGTACAAAATAATAATAAAAAACATTCTGATACAGAATCAGATCTTATATTAAGAATACCCTAGTATGTTCTTATCTAAATCAGACACACATAACAGGCACTTATAGGTTGTTTAGAGTGACATACTATAGCAAACCATCACTGGCTTCTGCCATAAGACTTCTGGTGTGGGTAACATACAGGGTTATTCAGAGAGCGGTGAAAAGCAGGAGAATGACTGGAGAATGGAAAATTCTAGGTCAAAATAGCCGATTTGGAAAGTGAGACGAATGGGAGAATTTTTCTGGTTTGGATATTTTGACCTAGAATTTACCATTCTCCAGTCATTCTCCTGCTTTTCACCTCTCTTTGAATAATCCTGATTGTCTTCTCAGCACTGAATATACTGTTGTTTATTTCAAAGAAAAAAACAACAACGTCCATATATTGCAGAACTTTTCACATAAGGCAAATAAAGCTTGTGGAGAAACAAAGGACATAACTTACCTCACATGAATGTCCAAACCCATGATGGTGTAGGAGAAGAGAATGATTTTGATCAGTGAAATTCCAAACCAAATTTCACAGTCCATTTCCTAATGTCTGAGAGGATTTGCCAAAAGAAGATCAGACAATAGATGGATGCAAACTTTGCCCTGAAATAAAAACATGGTGCATATGCATTACTTACGCTATACAATATGGGGAACTGTAGCACCTGCTACATACAACATGACACACATGCATCCCCTGCTACATACAACATGACACACATACATCCCCTGCTACATAAAACATGACACACATACATCCCCTGCTACATACAACATGACACACATGCATCCCCTGCTACATACAACATGACACACATACATCCCCTGCTACATACAACATGACACACATGCATCCCCTGCTACATACAACATGACACACATGCACCCCCTGCTACATACGACATGCCACTCATGTACCCCCTGCTCTATACCACATTCTGGAATTAATACCATTTAAAATAATATTCATCATGATAAATATGTATTCATTTAACCTTCCTGACATTTGATTGCTAGTTTGGAATTCAGCGATGTGATATGAATAAGAACATCAGACATGTTTTTAGCCATTAAATGCTTTTTAATGACTTTTTTTTTTTTTAAAATTTTTAGATTGATAAGAAGCCTTACTATGGGTTTTTGGGGCATTTTAAATTCAGACTCCTCCAGCTTAGCTCCCATCCGTTGGACATGGCATGTCAGTACAGCTCTGTGCAAGCAAACTCTCAGGACTGTGACATACATGACAGGCATCATCAGTCTTGTAGCTCTGCGTGGAGCTGTCCACAGGGATGGTGCTGATCTCTTTCAGGCTCTCTATGTGTGCATTGTTATTGACGCAGGAGCAGTGCCTATTTACACATTTCCTTGTCAATAAAGGCAGCCCATAAGTGGTCCTGGGGGCACCATGGGATCCAGGCAGCACTTTATTGGAGCAGCACATTATGAGGAACAGCAGCACATTATGAGGAACAGCAGCACATATCAGGGACCCCGCGGTTCCGCAGACAGCAGCGCAAGTAGCCCATCACACAGTGACTGACAGCTCCCCCTGCGCTTCCGCTGCTTTGACGGCCAGGGCCGGAGTTACTCCTATGCCTAATGCTGCAGCATGTGCGCGAGGAGGCAAATCCTTCATGTCACGCGATATTTATACATTCCTCCCGATCACACGACAGCATCCAGCTGTCACGCGATGTGGGGAGGAATTTCTAGACTAGACATCTGTCATCACCTAACCTGTTTCTCCTTGGTTTCTACAAACTATCTCTTTGGGGTTTATTCACTGACTAATGACTTGTAGTGTTTGAAATCTAGATTAATAACAGCAGAAAGAGCTCGGGTACTTAACTTGAATCAGAGACTAGGATTGGAGGTGGGGGGGGGGAAGAATGTGTACTTGGATCGGGCAGCACAATGTGTTGGTCCAACCCTCCTTGTCAGTGCCAATACAGAGACACGAAGAAGCAGCCACGGTGCATGTGATGGTGATGATCACTGAGCATCTCCTCATAACAGACTTTATGATTGGAGCTCCCTCCTGGTTGTGAGGCAGGCTGCAGCTTTTATTTTAAAAGGTCAGATTCAGTCATTTTGTCAGGATCAGTGCTTTAATTCCCATATCTAATCTGCAACCTACACCGACTGTACAAAGCACAGCATATCTGATCCCCCCCCCCTTTCTCCTGTTTTCAATCTACATACCATGTATCTCCACTGAGGTCTATGACTAGACATGCAACACATTGCAACCTCATATGACTGATTGCACAGGATGAGACAGAGATCACCATGATCTCTGATAGCTGTATCTCTGATAACTGTTTTTATCCATCTTATAATGTATGTATAAAGTTGTACAGTATATATATATATATTAATAATTCCAAATCTATATATCTATCTTCCTGTGTGTATGTATGTATGTGTGTGTATATATAAAAATATATATATTGATATATTGATTCCAAGTTTGGCATAGGCACAGCAGTGCCAGTAGTATCTCAGGACAAAGGACAAAGGGTTGCTGAGCTCCCCTGCCACATGCGTCCTACCTCGTCATCTCATCCTGCACTTACCTCCCAGCAGGTACCCACTGCAGACGCGGCAATGTACACACTTGATTGTATCCACGGGCAGCAGCATCAAGCTACATGCTACAGTTGTTCAGTGAGGAGGCACACAAAGCAGTTGTTGCTTACCCAGCCAGATCTGTGTTGAGGCTTGTCATAGGATTTTAGGCACTGCTAGATGTTCTCCAGATCCATCCCTTGATGCGGCCGCGATCAGGCACTGGGTCCTATTGATGCTTGACTGGTCCTTCCGTGGAAGTGTAGGCGCTCACGGAGCAAGGGATGCTGGCTGCTGGTGGCCCCTACAGTCCTTACAAAGCACAGCTCCTCCCTTCGGGATGTGCAGTCTCCCAGTCCCTCTATCAATGAACAAGTGTTCTCTCAACGATCCTCTCTGTTTTGTCTATGGCAGCAGACTCCAGCCACACTGTAAGTCTATATAGAGTGTGTGATCAGTGCGTTTCCACCCCCTTACCCTGCTCCATAATGAGGTCTCCTGAGATGGCCACAAGTTGAGAGAATTAAGCATTCTGGACAAACTGATCGCCACATTCTAAGTAAGAATCATTAACATCTCCTCAGCCTTCCAGCAGGGGCATTGAGCTCAATAACATCTCCCATCCTCACTTGCCATTGATGAGCTTGGTTTAAGCAACGTTGTGATTGAAGCCCATGGTTGCTAACATAGAAGGAAGGGCAGGAGGTGGGAGCATGGAGGGTTTATTTGCAAAAATGGATTATCTTGCATCATTATTGCATTCTGCATCACTACTCTCAACATATTTAATGTGTGTGTCTTGTTATCATGATTATCCTCTGCTTGCCTATAGACTAGGTGATGGCAGATGTTCCATGTACAGTCCAAGGTCTCCTCTGCATTAATTAAACTGGATATATGCACTCTAGATTTATATATATGTCATTGGCTGGTGGAGCAATACAACCATTGACTGCAACTCCTTTGTTATCAAAGGGATAATTTGGCAGGATCTGTGGAAGAATTGTGACACTTGTTAGCAGTCACAAGATGTATTGCAGGAATGACAGCTGCCCTCTCCAATTAACTAAATGAATCAATCATGAGCTGTGACTGTGTACCTACAAGCTTTGTGTGTGGGAAGATATTTTAAGGAAATCAGGGTTGGTATGACAGATATTGATGTCTTATTTAGTTCAATACACAGACAGGATACATATCCATCAGAATTCTGCTGAAGTCTAATTGTAATCTTTAGAGGCTTTCCCTTGGGATCTCGATTCGCAGCAAGTTAAGGTTAAATATGTAATCAAAGGTTTCTACAGATAATACATTTTACGTTTCGTTTGTAAAGGTATCTAATAAATGGCAGAATATCTTATTAAATGAACGCTTAGTTTTCTGACATGGAACTATAGTTACGCTTAAAATTAGGCACAATACAGTGTGTCAGCATTTTGTGCCTCTCAGATAATAAAAAGCATTTAAAAGTAAATGTAATATGTACAAATACCAGTAGAGGGTAATGTGGTTCCATGGGCAGGGCTGGTTCAAGCTATTGAGCTGTCTGTGTCCTAGAACATAGTACTGCTTACAGCCCCTTCCACTGTGATTTAAGTTAAGTAGCTGCCTCTTTCATCTATGAGTTCAGTTTCCAAAGTACTACAAGTCACTAGACCATTAATAATCCACAGGCGACCTTGCATGTTCTTTTTACCTGAATATAAAAAATTATATGTCTGCTCTGTGTGTGTGTATTATATATATATATATTTACCCTACGGGTCCAAGCATCCGCTGCAACTGGTCATGTCTAGCTTCTAGCTGATAAGGGTCCAACAAACCCAAAACAGCGCTGTCCTAGGAGTGGCTTTGACCAGTTGCATATACCTTATCTCTGCTAAAAAGCCATAGTGTGGCATAGCATTGATTTTAGGGTTCTGTGTAATAACAGACCCAGGATGCATAAAAGTGAGACCGGTGTCATTTGCATATCCTACCCAGAATTCCTTGCTGCATATGGGAAATGTGGCACAGGAGCTCTGGGATGCAATTCTTTGAATTGCTGTGATGTGCAAGTGGCTTCTGCAATAATAAACTTATATATATATTCAAATACAATGCATTCAGAAAATATTTAACATTTTTTTTTTAACATTTTTGTTACATTGCAGCCTTATGCTAAAATGGCTTTAAACATTTTTTCCACCTCCGGTCTACACTCAATATTCCATAATGGCAAGGGCAAAAACCAGACTATTGTCGACGTTGCAAGTTTATCAGAAAGAAACTCATAAAATATGACACTGACAAGTTATCAGACCCTTTGCTATGACAGTTGAAATTTAGTTCAGATATGTATTTCATTTCAGTGGATCATCTTTGAGACTTTTCTTCAGTTTGTTTGGATCCTCCTGTGGTAAATTCATGTGATAGGGCATGAATTGTTAAGGCTAAATGCAAATCAGAGCAAAAAATACCATGATTTCAATACAACTGCTCGCAGAGCTCAGAGAAAGGAATGTGTCAAGTGATAAGGCTGAGGGAAAGCCACAAATATTATGGCTGTATTGAAGGTTCCCAAGAGCACCGTGACCTACATAATTCTTAAATGGAAGATGTTTGGAAAAACTAGGACCCTTCTGAGTTCTGTCTTTCCAGCCAAACTGAGCTGACAGGACCTTGGTATGAGAGGTTACCAAGTACCTGTGGCCTCTCTGAATACGTTCCAGAGATTGTTTGTGGATCTGGGAGAAATTTGCGGAGGAACAGCTACCCCTGCAACAATCCATTTACCTGTCCTTTATGGAAGACTGGCAGAAATCCCGCTAGACACATAAAAGCCTTTCTGATTTTTATAAAAAGCAGCTAAAGGATACAGACTATGAGAATTAAGATTCTCTGGTTAGATGAAATCAAGTTTGAACCACTTGGTCCGAAATCAAAGTGTGATATCTGAAGGAAACAAAGCACCACTCATCACCAGGGCATAATGGTTTGGGGGCATTTTTCAGTGGCAGGGACTGGCATACTGGTCAGGGTTGAGGAAAAGCTGAACACAGTAAAATACATAGATGGCCTTAATAAAAACCTAGTGTGCTCAGGACAACTTCCAGCAGGACAATGATCTTTGTCTTTGTACACAGCCAAGGCAATGCAAAAGTGGTTCAGAGACAACTCTGTGTATATCCTTGATTCACCTCGCCAAAGCCTATACTTGAAAATCTTTGGAGAGACATGAAAATGGCTGTCTTTTGACAGTCCCCATTCAACCTGGCAGAGTTTGAAAGGACCTGAAGAGATGAATGGCAACAACGTTCTAATTCCAGGTGTGCAAAGCTTGTTACATCATACCCAAATTGATTTGCTAATCTAAGAGATGGGATTTGAGGGATTTGTTTAGGACTGAAAATAAGGGGAGAGTTTGATAGGGAGAGGTAAATCATTCCACAGGAACAAAGCTGCCCTTGAGAAGTCTTGGAGGTGAGAGTTGGCAGAGCGGGTGTAGACAGAAGACAGGTGGAGGTCGCCCGCTGACCGGAGTTACTAGAAGGGACGTGCTTGCGGAGTAATGTAGACATGTAAGGAGGGGTCAACTTATTGAGTGTTTTGAAAGTGAGCAGCAGTATTTTGAACCGTATCCTGAAATGTACAGAAAGCCACTGCAGGTCCGGGGGGGGGGGTATGTGAGGAGTGTCCGGTGAGAAAAGTAAGCCTGGCAGAAGCATTCATTACAGATTGCAAAAGTGGGGATGTATGCATTGGGGAGGCTAATAAGGAGCGAGTTACAGTAATCAAGCCGTGATATAATAAACGCATGAACCAGCACCTTTATGGTATCTTGTGTCAGAAAGGGGCAGAAACAGGAAACATTTTTGAGATAATAACAGGTTTTGTTCAGTCTGGACGTGGGGAGCAAACGTTAGGTTGGAAGCGAACGTGACACCAAGGCAGCGTGCTTGAGGCATCAGGCTAATGAGTGTTCCATGTAATATACAGGAGCTCTTAACAACTATTGGTAACAGTTCCTTACCACTGCTTCTCATAACATCTCACGAGGACTGTAGGACTCCATGGAGACCAGAAAGAGCCCTGCATGACACTACATGTATGTGATCTTGCAGGTCCGGTGGAAGGACAATGGGAATGCTTTGTTCTCATTTTCCTTCTCCTACAAGCAAGAGAAGACAGTGAATTGCACCATCCCTGCAGCATGAAACTAGACGTGACTGTAGATTTTACTTGAGGTTTTTATTTTTGTTTGTGTGAAGCGATTTTGCAAATAGTTTTTTGCAGACCATTTTTTTTTGTAAAATTCTGTCTTGAGTCGAGAATCTGAAGTGACTTTGGGAGCTCACTATTGTATCTGATCGCAAATTGGCGCTTTCTATACAAAGTATAGAAAGTGTTTATTTACAGTTAACTGGCGCAACAGCCAACCAGGTCCTCAGTGTGTGGCAGCCAGGCAGAAGATGTTAAGTAAAACAAATATTTAGACATTCCTCCCCAAATTGTGCGATAGCTGTCATATGATACAGTAATCTAGTTATTGTGTGACTTGACAGGTTTGACTCCTCACTCACAGAATGCTTCAGATGCAGACTGCACAAGTCTGACTCCAGCCCTGGCAGTCATAGCAGCACAAAGCTGGACAAGTGCAGGAGCTTTCAGTCACTATGAAAGGTCCAGCTTGTGCTGTTAAGCCCAGAAACGGTTGGCCCAATAAAGAGCTACCAGGTCCCATGCTGCTACTTGGAACCCTTATGGAATGGCCCTATCAATTGAGATCTGGTGCACGTTGTGTAGATAACAGTTAGGAAGGTCATGGTTTTTAAATGCATTGTCTCTGCTTGACAGAGAGTGGAGCAATTGCACTAGCATATTATATATAATGCATTTGCATTGTTGCATCAGAAAGACCAATTTTATCCTTCTCATGTTCTAATCAACTGACCAGTGCTATTCAAATATGTTCAAACTGTTGGCTTTATGTTATGTGATATTGCAGCTAAAGCTATGTGTAGATAATTAAATAATTACTCCACTTGGCTATGTTTTCCTTTGTGTCAAAGAAAATAATAATGAATATTGTTTATAAAGCTGTTCTCTTTTTAGAAGAATACAGTGATCCAGTGATCTTCGAAATCATTGAAATTCAGGGACCCAAACAACTATTAATTTGTAAACTTAGTATTAATAATTTTTTTCTATGACTAGATTAATTAGATTTCTTTATGGTCTTCTTTTATAGACCATAGGTCCTTGCCTTAATGATCTTGGTCTACTGTGGAGTCCCTTGCTGCTTTGCCAGATTGCTCTGTCTTTGTCTTGGATGCATATGAATGTTTCATGTCCTTTTCTTAAAACCCACTCCAATTAACAACCAAGGATTGCTTGCTTAGATCCTTCTCTCTTCTCTTGAAGTGAACATCAACTGGTTGCACAATGCTCACTATTTGCCATTCTGTAGTATTATCTATCTGCCTTTTAATCTCTGCATCTACCCACTCTCTGTCTCTGACCATCTCTGCATTTTCTATCTATCCATCTTTTGTTTCTGCCTTTCTGCCTTACTCCATTTATCTGCTTGTTTGGTAATCTGATTGTCCATCATCTGTCTGTCTACTGTCTGTTAGTGTATTATCTGCATCCGACTATCTCTGCATCCCTGCATCTGTTTGACAGTCTGTGTGTCTGTCTATTTATCTTTGCATCCCTACATCTGTCTATTTATCTATTTCTCATCTTAGCCAAAATTAGTGATACTCACGAGATGTCTGGATCTGCACTTGATCTGAACACTCGTCTCTTGGACTCAGAGTCCTTTCTTGGTTCACATCTTACTTCATTCTTTTGCGACATTGTTAAAAATCACCTGCCAGCTCCCATCTGTCCATGGATCAGCCAGGCTTCAGTTTGTACCTACCGTACCAGACTATGGCTGTTTGGCTGTTTGCGAATTAGGGTGTGCAATGTCATGGCTCTCCCCCACCAGGCATGAAGTTGCAGGTTTCACTCCAGCCAGGGACTTCACATAAAGGTGGTGTCCAATGAGCTGCTGGTAAGGGTGCACACCCAAGGTGTACCTAGATCAGTAGAAGTCTGGGTCTTCAGCAAGGGAGAGTGGCTAGGTGTCATCAGGAGTGAAGAGGAGTTATCATGCCTCCCAGTCCCCATTTGCTCAACAAAGGCATGGGAGATAAAACTAGGGTACATTCATGGCTCCACTTTTGGAATGAAAGAACTTTGTCAAGCTTTTGTTGTAGTGCTGTAGTTGTGTTGTCTGTTAAACCTGTCTACAAAAGGAGTTTGAGTTCTCAGTCCAGTTCTTCTTTCAGTTAATGGTTAAGGCTGGGGTCAGACGAGCGTAGTGTTCACGTCAGTGATTGCACCTAAAAGTACGTCCGTGATAGCATGACGGAAAGCCCATCGGAGCCCGTTACACGAAGTACGTCCGCACTGAACTGCGGACGCACAACGGCCGCGGCCCACAGACGCAAGGCCGGCAAGAACGTACAACCCCTAGAACGGCCGCACAGAGTGCACTGCGGCCGGCTAGCGGCCTGTGTACGTGAGGTGGAGACGTCAGACGCACCTGTTCTGCGGCCTACATCACGTCCAGACTCCAGAACATTCCTGGCGTGGCTGGAGTATATTCTGGGGGCTGGAGAGTGTATCCTGGACACTGGAGAGTTGACGCTGCAGGTGACATGGACATCGAGAGGCTGATCACCGAAGTGGGGGAGCACCCCGAATTGTGGGACACAGCCAGCCAACAATATAAGGACAAGATCAGCAAGGTGAACGCATGGGCTGATGTTACAAGAGCGGTGTACCCTGCATATGACACATGGTCTGAGCATGAACAGAAAGTGCAGAGTGAGTACATGATTATTATATTCATAATGAAATGCACATTATTAATCCAAACAAAATGTAAATGGCTAACAAATTCATGAACATCACATGTCAAATGCTCCCCATCTGCCAGGGCACCTGTCCTGCTTCGCTAGTGAAATAGTTTGCCAGCGCATCACGATGCCTGTTGCTGTGTCGATTCACAGGCATAACATCATCATTAATAAATTCCTCCAAACCACAAACAGACAAGGAGTCATCAAAATTAAAACCATCCCGCGCACGAACAAAATTATGCAACACACAACAGCATTTCACTATATCTACACAAAAATCGACGTGCACATCTAGCGGCCTATGGAAAATCCTCCACTTGTTGCTCAGTATGCCAAAGGTACACTCGACATACCGTCTCGCACGCGACAGCCTATAATTGAGGACCCGCTTTTTCACAGTCAGGTGTGTCCCAGAGTATGGCCGCAGGAGATGTGTGGAAAGTCCGAAAGCCTCATCCCCCACAAAGGCGTAGGGGACTCCCACGTCTGTGCCAGGCAAAGGTGCGGGTCTGGGGATGTGCAGTGTCCCACTTTCTATTGCATTCCACAGTTTGGAGTTCCTGAACAGTGTGGAGTCTGAATCTTTCCCGTATGACCCCACATCCACACAGACAAAATTATAGTTGGCATCTGCCACTGCCAGTAGGCCAATGGAAAAATAATGTTTATAATTGTGATACAGTGAGCCACTCTGCAGTAGTTTCACTATGCGGACATGTTTGCCATCCACAGTTCCCAGGCAATTCGGAAAGTTTGCTCGCTCCAAAAACGTTGCAGCATTTTGTGCCCATGCCTCGTCTGTGGGTGTTGTCAAACATTCTTCCCTCATCGTGTCCCAAATTGTCTGGCACACCTTGCGGACGATCTCTCCAGCTGTAGATCTGCCAACGCGGAAATTATAATGCAGGTCCTGCAGACTGCATCCACTGGCAAGATACCTATCAAAAAAGGAGAAATAAATGTGTGTTATGATCAGATTCCGTGAGCCGCACCTAATATCATTCTTCTGTTTTGCAGCACATGAAGTCATAGCGAAATGGAGGACAGTCAGGGACAACTACACCAGGGTCCTCAAAAAAGATGCGGAAGCGGCACGCTCAGGATCAGCGGCGAGGAGGGGCAGCAGTTATATTTATGCTGAGCATCTGTCATTCCTGTGACGGACCCTGGAACCAAGACCTATGGTGGGCAGCATGGATCTCCCATCCACATCCAGGGCACAGCAACACGTGCAGCCATGTGCTAGTGCCACATGCTCAGAAAAGACGGAAGAGGCCAGAGCAGACTCGCAGTTGGAGGAGGAGACGGCTGCCCAGGAGCTGCTTACTGCAAGGGCTGACACCACCAGGCCGGCCCACAAAAGGAGAAGGGCACCGGGTGCTGAATTTGAGCATGCCATGGTGACATTCATGGATGCTCACCATCCACCACCGCCACCACCACCACCGCCACCTCCACCACCACCACCTCCACGCTGCAGGTTCTGGGATGACGATGACATGTCGTTCCATCATTCATGACTCCCCATGTTGCACCAGATGAGCCTGGCTCAGAAGATGGAGTACCGACGAAGGACATTGGACACCATCCACAGCATCTTGAGCCAGCCTCCAGTACCGCCTGTGCCTCCCAGTGCACAATATGCTGGTGGTTATTACCGGCGGCCGGAGCCTCCACACCAACCCATGTCCCCTGGTGCCAGGTCACAACCACCCTATCAGGCTGCATACAACCGAGGTTACATGCCCGATCCCTATGATGAGGATGCTCCTCATTATGAGGAATTGTAGTTAGTTTCGTGCTCATGCACTTTTTTAATGCTTTGCATTGTTGTTTGCCACATGTTCGTGGACTCTATATTTTATGTCTGATTGATGTTATGTTCAGCAACATATGGTGTGTTAATGTTATTTTGTTTAGCATTACCATTTCTTGTGGATAAAAGATTTATTTTGCTGTCATTGTTGTCTGTGTCATTCATTATTGAGTATGTGTGATATTATGCAATGTGTGTGGGTATGCTTGTGCAAATGGGCTGGTGGGCATATCACAACACACCGAAAATGGGGGCTCTGGACATCGAGCACATCTCTGCTGGCTGGCACCGAAAATATGAATGCTGGTGTTTGCTGTTACTTACCGCAACGTGATGACCAGCATCTGCTCGCCTGGAATGGCGTCCCTCATGTTGGTGTCCCTCTTCATCAACGGCTCACGTACCTTCGACAACAGTTCGTCGAAGGAAGGGATGGACATCCGCAGGTAGTTGAAGAACTTCGTCGGGTCCCTCTCTCGCAGTGGCCTGTACAGCGTGACAAAGTGGCCATGCGTGCATCTGGCAGCGTTTATGGGATGAACCCATGATCGCCGTTTTCGCTTGTTCTTGAGGTACAGGTACCCCGTTGCAGCAAACACAAATACTTGGACTGCATCCATCTGTGGAAAACCCCACCTTCCCCAAAATGGCTTTTTATACCCCTTCCCTTGGTTTTTTCATCTGCAATTAATTTGGTCTCTCACATTTCACTTTTTATATTGATCCGTCACTAATCACGGACGTGATCACTGACGTGATCACGGACTGTGTGGCCACTACTGCATCTTCCGTACTGACGTACGTCCGTGTACACGGACGTACAGTCCGGAGAAATCACGCTCGTCTGACCCTAGCCTAACTCGGGAGTGGAACTCCATAGATTGTGCTGGCTTCTACCTGGTCTTGCATGATGGGAGTGCTGCTCTAAATTGTGGAATTGTATGCATGGCTCCCTATTTAAACCCATTTCACTGTGGGAAGTGTGTGCCTAGACTGACCTTTCAGATCGGTGATGGTGGATACAAAGTACATTAAAACTTAACTTTTATTGAAATAGAAGGACCAGACGGACATTTACACTTTGGACCACTAGGGGGCAACAAAGGAAAAGAAACAGTGAAAATCAAGCTCTGGATGGGCTTGCAGAGAATTAAAAAACAAACATGTGTATCAGAGCTGCCTGGAACTGCAGGGAAGCTTAGACTTGTATTTGTTAGTACATCTAACTTGGAAAGACCCAATAACATTGGAAGGGTCTCTCATATGATTATGTCATTGATTCCCACCTTAGCAGAGGATATGTAATGTGTCTATACAGGGATTACTATGTTGAGAGAGGCTGGCTAGATAGAGCCCGTTTTGATCCTACATTAGATTGCTGCATTAAACGGGTCTCCCCTAATTCTGTATCCTTGTTCCCCCATTCACAAAAGGTATGGGACAAAAGCTAGTTTTGCCAAGGAGATTCCTATAGAAATTGTTGCATATGCAAGAGCAGGTGAGAAAAGTGAGCCTTCAAGGGTTCACTAGGTGTAGGAAAGTGTGAAATGGATTCCTGACCTGCTGGTTAAAAAAAAAAAGCTCATAAATTGGTAGGTTCCTTAAAGGAGTTGGCTAGTTACTGTATATCTGCTACTGGAGCAAAACCACAGAGAGACAGCTAAATAGCTTGCTAAACATAGAAGATAAAGGTAGGAAAGTGAGCCTTCGAGGGTTCACTGTAAATAGATTTGAAAAGTAGGAAACCAGACTCTTCTTAGCTGCTCTCAGTCTGTATTAATTGCTAGCCAGCCTCTCAAAGTCCCTGGATTACCAACCTCTGTTTTCAGGCAGATCTGATGTGATAGACTGACCTTTGCCTACCTCGACTTCATTTTCTGGATCCTAGTCACATTCTATTGCCGTGGACTTCTGTAAGTACTGAATGTTGGGTTCCAGCTTTGTAAACCTGGCCGGCTTATTATTCACTTTCATCCTTTATTTCTAATACTCAGATGTAATTGCCCTAGAAAATCTTTGTTTTTCCAAAGGAAGGGGGGGGGTTGTTAAAACCGCCAACACCTAAATAATCATGTAATTTTATAAATGTATACACGAGTAAAATATAAATGTATACACGGTTATTCAAAGAGAGGTGAAAAGCAGGAGAGTGACTGGAGAATGAAAAATTCTAGGTCAAAATAGCCGATTTGGAAAGTGAGATGAAAGGGAGAATTTTTCTGGTTTGGATATTTTGACCTAGAATTTTTCATTCTCCAGTCATTCTCCTACTTTTCACCTCTCTGTGAATAACCCTGATAGAATTAGTAATTATACTTGCCCAATCAGACACTGATTCAGAATACAAAAACAAAACAAAATGATGGAAAAAGGTGTGGGTGATCACCTGTAACCCGAAAAGGGTAGCATTTCCCGGAAAGGATTGAACCTATAATAAATTGCCAAACAAACACACAGAGGTACAGGATGGCCTGAGTCTATCCCTGGTCTTCCCCTTTGTGTACTACATGGCTTCAGTCCATCCTGTACCTCTGTTAGTTTGTTTACTGATTTACAGAATAGGCTACTCTTGAAAAAAAATGTAAACCAGCCCACACGCACACACACACGCACAAAACATCCATTTTTCATTATAATAGGATTTCTTTTTTTTTCAATATAAAGATTTTTATTGAGTACCATCAGAAGTTTGAAATACAAAAAAATGAAAGGACAATAGAGGCCGCGCAGGGCCTGTCAGCGGTATAAGAAACATATGTGCAGGTAGGTTGTTGTCAACATTTTACGGTACATTTTACATTCTATAATAAACAATAAGGAACAAATACAGTGGTTAATACAGTAGTTAAATAAACATAGACGAAGGAGAAAAGGAAAAAGAAAAAGAAAAGGGAACACAAAGAATGAAAAATGCGGTTCGACAGGTTGAAAGTAATTTTAAGAGGAATTTTAAGAGGATCCCTTGGAGGATCTATAAGATATCCAACCTTCCCAGGTAGCCTGGTACTGTGGAAGAGTGTTATGGGCCGAAGCGAACATTTCCTCGTATTTACAGATACTATCTAAACGGGTCAGGACTTCTGAGAGTGAGGGGGTGGAGGCCGAGTTCCAGTAACTAGCCAACACTAATTTGGCATCCCCGAATATTGCCGATATCAACCCTCTGGGTGGTATTTGAATGGTAATGAGGATGAAGTGTAGCAGGTAAGTTTCGGGCTGGAGAGGAATATCCAACGAGGTACATAGTTTGACCAGGCCATGGATATCGGCCCAGTAAGGGCTAATTTTCGGGCAAGACCAAAAAACATGTAGCAAAGAACCCTTTTCTGTTGAACAACCCCAGCAAATGTTGGTGCCCTTGGAGATATGGTGCAGTTGAGCAGGGGTAAGGTACCAGCGGTATAATAATTTAAGATGTGCTTCTCTCATGCCAGTGCTTTTAGATAGGCGATACACCGATGACGTGGCATAAAACCAGTCCTCTCGCGAGAATGATAAATTTAGGTCTTTTTCCCATCTCAACATATATGGCAGTTTATGTTCCTTATTAGGTGACACTAAGCATCGGTAACAGAGACAATGGTTTCCGTAAGTTTTTTTTACCCAAGCATAGCCTGTGGAAAGCTGTCATATCTTTGTCTGGTATCGCCCCGACCCTGTGCGTTAACAATATATGTTTAATACGAAGGTAGGTAAAGAGGTCGTTTAGGGGAATACCAAATTCTTGTACTAAGACTGGGAACAGTTTAATAGAGGTTGGAGCGAGAAGATTTTGGACACGGGTCACTCCCTGAAGCGTCCAGGAGGCAAGGTTTAGGTCAGGGGACAATCTACTTAAAAAACTAAGGGGTGCAAAACTGAGCAGCCAAAACGGTTTTAATAGCGGTCTACCCCAGTGGCGCCAGGTCAGGACCGAGAGATAAGAGGAGGGAAGTATCCCTTCCAGTTTACTTCTAGGGAGAGGGTCATACCACATAAAGTCATGAATAGAGTTAGGGGCGATAATGGCATTTTCCAGGCGCAGCCATAAGGGAGGTTCTGAGGAGTGAATCGCAGCTAGTAATTGGGCTAATAGGGAAGCTCTATAATATCTCAACAAGTCAGGGAAGCCAAAGCCACCCATCTCTCTCGGAGTTGTAATTATAGTAGCCGAAACTCTAGGGGGCTTGCGTTTTCAGATGTGGGCAAATAGCATTTTCTGCAGACGTAGGAGGATATGTGCTGGGAGAAAGATCGGAACATTGCGAAAATAGTAAAGGATTTGCGGGAGGATTGACATTTTTAAGGAGGCCATGCGGCCCAGCCAGGACAGATCCACTGAGTGCCATGATTGCAGTTGTTTTTCAATAGATTGCAGGAGAGGGAGATAATTATGCTTAATGATGGAGCTCCTATTTTTCGTTAGGAAAATACCTAAATATTTAATAGATTCCGAACGCCAGTCAAACGAGTAATGGGTTTTAAGGCCAACGAGCGAGGGACCAGGAATATGCAAATGGAGGGCCTGAGTCTTACCAACATTATTTTTATAGTAGGATAGCCGACCATATTTCTCAAGTAGATTAAAAAGAGGGGGGAGTGAGGTTTCTGGGGTGGATAAGTATAGGAGAATATCATCTGCGAATAGAGCGAGTTTCTGTTCGCCTGCCGGTGTAGGCAGACCTGATATAAATGTGTTCAATCTAATATGAGATGCCAAAGGTTCCATTGCCAAGACAAAAATTAGCGGGGATAAGGGGCAACCTTGACGAGTGCCGTTCGTAATTGGAAAAGTAGGGGATGAAAATCCCATGCTTAACACCTTTGCCGAGGGGGTGGAATACAGAGCCATAACACTTTGGATAAACAAGGCGGGAAATTGAAAGGCCTCCAACGTTTGGCGCTTGAAGCCCCAGTGCATGCGATCAAACGCTTTTTCTGCATCTAAGGACAGTAGGAGCCCGGGGGTCCCAGAGCGATTAGCTAGGTCTATTATATCGAACAAGCGACGTGTATTATCACAGGTCTGCCTTCCCTGTACAAATCCTGTCTGATCCGGGTGAATCAATTTAGGGAGCAGGGGTGCGACGCGCGAGGCCAATAATTTTGCATAAAGTTTAATATCAACATTTAGTAGGGAGATGGGGCGAAAATTTGCGCAATGAGTGGGGGGCTTGCCAGGTTTAGGGAGTGTGACTACGGTGGCCAGGAGCATCTCTGGGGGAACTTGGCCAGTGGATTTAATGTTATTAAATAAGGCTGTCAGAGTAGGGACCAGGAGGGAGGCGAAGTTTTGATAATAAAGATTAGATAAGCCATCAGGGCCTGGTGCTTTACCTTTCGGGAGAGCTCGGATCGCTTTGTAGACGTCCTCCTCAGAGAAAGGGGCCAGCAAGTCAGCTTGCTGATGGGGCAGTAATGTCGGCAAATGCGCTTCTGCTAAGAAGGTGGATATCTCTGCTGAGCAGGGTGGCGGAATGGCCCAGTCAAGTTTGAGATTGTAAAGGGAGCTATAATAGTTGGCAAATTCCGAGACAATCAGCGCTGGATTACGCACTATTTGTCCCCCTAAGCTTTCAATATGGGTGATTTTAGTTTGAACGCATCTTGCCCTGAGTTTAGAGGCCAGTAACTTTCCCGCCTTGTTACCCTGAGTATAGGATGTGTAATTTAGTTTGCGTAGGGATCGTTCCATAGCCTGTAGGTTTAAGTGCTCCAACTCTCTCCGCAAGGAAAGCAATTGAGATGCAATCGATGGGGTCGGCTTATTCTTATTTTGGGATTCTAAGGAGGAGATTTGTTGTAAGAGAGTTGATGTTTTAAGAGTATACTGTTTCTTTCTATAAGCCCCCTGTTTAATGAAATGACCCCTGATAACCGCTTTGTGGGCTGACCACACAGAGGAGATCGCCACCTCCTCCGAAGTGTTCAATCTGAAGTAGTCTTCCAGAACCGATGCGGCCCCATCCCTCCCAGCCGTGTCCACAATTAATGAATCATTTAAACGCCACGAGCCCATACCTCGAGCCAGAAAATGAGCACGGAAGGAAAGAAACATTTAAATACGTAAAGGGAATCCACAAGGTAGAGGAAGGGAGTATATTTAAAAGGAAACAAAGTAGCAAAACAAGAGGACATAGTCTTAGATTAGAGGGGCAAAGGTTTAAAAGTAACATCAGAAAGCATTATTTTACTGAGAGGGTGGTGGATACATGGAACAGTCTTCCAGTTGAAGTGGTAGAGGCCAAAACAGTAATTGAATTTAAGCAGGCATGGGATAGGCATAAGGCTATCCTAAACAAAAGATAAATCCAGGTAAAGTATCCATGTAATTGGGCAGACTAGATGGGCCGAAAGGTTCTTATCTGCCGACATTTTTCTATGTTTCTATGTTTCTAAGAATCAAAGGAGCATGGTCAGACCATGTCATGGGTCCTATTTGAGCATCTAAGAGATGGTGGATCATGGTCCGGTGTATAAGGCATAAATCAATTCTGCTATAGGAGGAGTGCACCTGGGAATAAAAAGTGTAATCACTAGTCTGGGGGTGGGAGATGCGCCAGACATCATACAGGTCAACAGATTGCAGGAATTCAGTGAAGCGTCGGCCAAGAGACTTCGCTTTTTGAGAGGGGAGGCGACCTCCAGAGGACTGGCAATCAACCATGGGGCAGGGAGTCATATTAAAGTCGCCACAGATATACACCGCGCCTTGGCTAAGAGACTGAATTTTTTTATGGGCTTTCCTGAGGAACTGCAACTGGTTAACAGTCGGGAAATACAAATTAACAATAGTCACCGGAACATCATTTAAAGTGCCAGTCAATATCAACATTCTCCCCTCCTTGTCCTGGTGTTGAGATGCAACCTGAAACAACCAATCTCTATGGAAGAGGATGGAGACTCCTCTTGATTTGGTTGGAGACATAGAGTGATAGGCTTCAGGGTACATCTGAGACCGAAGACGGGGGGCATCGTGAGATCAAAAATGTGTCTCCTGTAAGCACACTATTGCAGGTTTATATTTATGCAAATCTCGGAAAAGGCAGTGTCTTTTAAAAGGAACATTCAAACCTCTAACATTTAAGGAGAAAAATTTCAGTTCAGGGGAACCCATCAATCAAATTTAAAGATGACATACATTGGGAAACATCAGTTGGTGAGCGTTTCCGTCCCTTCCCAAACGCACAATGCAGGCAGTCCCCCATTAGGAAGAAGCTTACGTCCTCCAAGGGACCCGTACAACAGGAGAACTGGAGGGAATAATGGACCAGACGAACCAAAACAAAAGGAAAGAAGAGAGGACGAAATAGGGAAAAAAAAAAAAAAAAAACACTTCGAGCCCGCAGTGTGAAGAGGTGTAACTCGCCGTGGTGAAAAATGCGAGGTAGAAACTCAGGGAAGTAAACACCCACAGAGGGGTATCCCTGGCGTACCAGGGAAGAAAAATATCCAGATCAATAAGAGCGTGTCAAATATGAGCCACCAACAGGGGGTGAGGGAGCTCGGTTCTCTGTTAAGTAGTGGGTCTTCCCAACATCGAAGAAGAAGCAGAAATCAGCCGGGATCAGCTGGACAGAGGTGAACGATATCGATATAGGTCCAGACACAGGGCCGCCGTTCATTTTGGCTTGACGCAGTGCCACTCTGGCGAAACTTTAAGTGGAGATGTCGTTACCACGCGAGGAGGGGTGTACTCCTGCACAAACCCCCATTCCTGTAGGAGTTGCATGCCCGACGGGATGTTGGTGATAGCATGTAGCCTCCCTTCTCTCCATATAAGCAATTTGGTCAGGAAACCCCATCTGTAAGCCACCTCGTGGTTCCTCAGGAGCTTCGTCAAGGGAAGGAATTCACTCCTCTTCGCTAGGGTCGTCGCTGATAGATCCGCAAACAATAGCAAGGTAGCGTACGGAGCAGGCAAGGTTGGGCCTTTTCTAGCCGCAGACATTAAGGACTCCTTAATATGATAAAAGTGAACTCAGACAATAACATCTCGGGGAACATCCGGTGAAAGATGTTACGCTTTGGGCAGTCGATGAGCGCGGTCTAGGAGTAAGTCCTGGAGGGAGGCTGATGGGAATAGAATTTGGAAAACCTCCATGAGATATGCCGGAAGATCAGCCAGGACCACCGCCTCCGGGACACCACGGATCCGCATGTTGTTTCTGCGCGAGCGGTCCTCTAGGTCAGCAACTTTGGTAGCCAGCGCGTCATGAGCTATTTGCAGATTCTGGTGTCTGTCCACAAGGTCATTATGAGCCAGACAAATATCGTCAGATTTGGTCTCAAGGTTGTCAGTGCGCTCACCTAGATCCTGAACATCACGGCGCAGCTCCTGCAGCGCCTCTTTGAAGTCAGCCTGGAGGGTAGCGTGGAGTCCCTGGAGCATATCATGCATTGCCCTCTCAGATGCTGGGGATGTGTTAGAGAGGAGATCCGCATCCTGTTCCTCCAAGTCCAGGCCAGAGATAGAGGAGCCTGAGATCGGGGAGCCGCCATCTTGGATTTTGCGGCCTTTTTCAGAACGGCTGGTCCGGGTCCCTTCGAGCTGCCGCTGGGCCTTTGGAGAGGCCATCCTGCTTCAGGAGGGTGTTAGGACCCCGAGGGAGGTAAGTTGAGGTTGGGGTGCCCCTTGTAATAGCTGCTGGAGTGAGAAAACCGAGCGCCGCACACAGAGCTCTCAGAACATGCGGCTGCTCATGTTGCTGGCTAGCCACGCCCCCATTATAATAAGATTTCAAAGATTATGTAATTTATATTTTATGTTCTCAGACTAAATGCTCACGTCACATGTTTTATGTGGGCATTTTATTTTTAAAAAATACAATGGACAAGCAATTGCTCGATACTATTCATGAATGGTGGTCCAGAATAGAATCTTCTGACAAGATTATAGCTAGAAATAATGGTGCCCAAATAGCCGAGGCTTAACAACGATACTAAAAAAATCTGCTGAATTAAAAATGTAAAACAAATGAAATAAAAGAACAAAATTCTCATAATACGATAGCATGAAAACACATGTTAAACTACAAGGAAAATAAAATACTGTATCTGTCCTCTAAAAGGTCAGCAACGAAATACAGACTGGAACGAAACATGGTAAACTGACTGGAGCCATCTTTCTTAATTTTGCAAAGGTTTTTGACACCGTTAACTGTCCCATTCTAATAAAAAAGCTCAAAGCCTCTGGAGAAAGTGATGAATCACTAAAATGGTTCTACTATTATTTGTCAGGTCGATTCCAATACCGTCTATAGCTAATAATACTTCCAGCTGTCTCGGAGTTGCATAAGGCATTCCTAGAGATTCTAACCTAGGGCCTCTGTCATTCCCCATATCTATAAAAGATCATTCCCCAGTTTGCAATCCTCCTCAATGCACATGTAAGTACATGGTACCATAAGATGCTCAAAGAAACCAAACATATTGCAATTTGAGGCTGTATTGCAACAGACTATTTTAGAGCTGAAAAGTCAACTGCTACTTAACATGTACTAAACCTCCATGGGTTCTGGAACAAATTATAGATTGCAAAAACGAAATACTCTCCAATTAAACACTATAGTGTTATTTTTCTGAAATTTGAAATGTGCGGGTTTGTGTGTGTCTGTAGATGTATGTATGTATATATATATATATATATATATATATATAAGCGAGAATACATTACTTCATAAATGCAAATAAATAAACAAAATAAAAAAAGACCAATAAACATTATCTCAGTCATTCATTTCAGGTTCGGCATTATCATATTATAGCCTGGCGGCTATTTTTGTAAATATCTGGGAATGTGGCTTGATGTTGACAATTTGTCACAGGATTTCATATTGCCAGGTTAGGGCCCAAACTATATCCTGATGTTTGTGCCCAATTTGGAAATGAAACCTGTTTAAATTTTGAGGTTAATAAAGATAACTGAAGACACTACCTTACCAGAATGCACTTTACTCTCCAGCGCCTGTTACAACAAGGACTCAGGTTAAGAGGCGTTTCTGTCCAGAGCTTCATGTCATAGTGTATATGTATATTACATGTACAGGTCTATTCACTAAAGGTCAAACTCTGGAGAATTGGCAGGAGAAGAGTATAATCTGGACCAAATAGCTGATTTGGAAAGTGAGATAAATAGGAGAATTTTTCTGGTTTGGCTATTTTGACCTAGAGTTTTCTGTTCTCCTGCAAATTCTCCTGAGTTTCACCTTTAGTGAATAGAACTGATAGTCAAATGACAATATTATTCATAAACCACGAATAACGCTTATCTCAGAAAGATAATCTGGTTGCTCCTTCCATCAACTCCATGTGCAAGGGATGATAAATATTACAATATATATATAGAAAAGGAGGGATGAACACAACATACAAAAAAACATGGTGCCGGGCATACCACCAAAATGTAGAGTAGACCCTAGGCAGACACTCATAAGTTAGAAAAAATGCAAATGAATAGAAGTGCTATACACGTTTGTTTGTCTAAGGCAGGGTTTCTCAACTCCAGTCCTCGGACCCACTACAGGCCAGATTTTGCAGATCACCTTGGGGAAATGCAGACTGAATACTGCAATCACTGAGCAGCTAATTAGATCACCTGTGCTGTGCTTTGGATATCCCACAAACCAGGCCCGTTAGTGGGTCCTGAGGATACGAGTTGAGAAACACTGGTCTAAGGGCTATCTCACATTTCGTTGGTGTGACCTGCACTACGGTTTTGTATTGTTTTGTAGTTTGCATTTATCCTTCCTTTTAAATATATATTTATTTTAGTACTGGTTGGAATAAATGTATGTATTAACACTGTAACATTTTATTGTCCTGGCGTATCTCGGGACATATTTGAAATTTTAGTCTGTTTTTCCATGGTAAACATCTTATAAATAAGTATACATGCAATATGTAAACTGAGGCTAGTAGCTACTCATATTTCTTGTAATGTCTAGTGAATGCCAACGTAATCCCAGTGTTCGGATCAACATGGAATACCCCCCAAGTTTCCAAAGAAAGCCCGTTTTAAGTCGAATTATAATTTAGAAGATCAATTAATTTATGAATTAAGGTGCAGTTTAGTACATTTGGCCATTGGTGATGGTACTGCCATAAAAAACAAATAAAAAGTGAGCATATTGGATTGTTTAGTGTGTTACTATTTTTTTTTAAAGTATTTTACGAGGAAGGATACATTGAGATTTCTCTCGTTTTCAAGTATGTCCTGGGTGGCGAGTATGTACCGTTAGGTTTGTTGCCCACGGATACTTACTGGAGAGGTGCTCTTGCTGGGATCGAACCCATGTCTCCACAGGCTCTCTCCACGCAGAGCAGTGATGTTACCTCTACTCCAACCAGCCAGTACTACAGCTAATATGGGCTTCCTGAGCAAAACTGAATCCTACAAATCACATTACCGATAATATGAATGAAAGAACATTGGACTGAATTTTGTGAAAACCAGTCAGTAAACTCCCACAATCATAGGCGTCTCTACAGGGGGCAATTGCCCCCTAGGTTATTCCTTGCCCTCCCATGTGCCCCCCACCAAAAATTAGCATCCAACTTCCCACACTTTTCGGACCGCGGTATCTCCGTTCCTTCCCATCGTATATGTACGTTCTAGGTGTCATTGGAAAGGGCAGATGCTGGCCTTTCCAATGATATCCACCATATTCATTGTAAAGTAAAAGTCATAAAACGTTAAATAAAAACATGTACTTAAACGTAAAAATTTTCACAGGGTTGAAATGGCTCAGCAGTGAAGTGGTTAATGTTCAGATTCTACATTACATTGTGTATTACGTTAGTTTTTGCCTTGGATTTAGTTCTGTATCAAGGGTTAATGGCCACATTGTTTTTATTATTGTATTGTATTATTTTTATTGTATTTCCCTGGGTTTATGGCATTTTAGGGGTTATTATGGAAGTTAGAATCTAAAGGGTCAAATCTAAAGGGTCTAATGATCTTTAGATCCTCTGCTTTCATCACATTTCGGGGAATTTATTTCGCCGAAAATAAGGTGAATTCCCTATTTAGCGAATGGTCACTAATTTGCTAAAAGTGGAGTCGCTGAAGCAGCAATCAGACATTCAGCGAAAACTGCCGAATTGCAGCAAATAAAATATTGAATTTAAGTATCAGGTTAGTACAACAAAAAGGCATCATTGCATCACATTACTCTGGGGTTTTGGAATCTTATTTATATATATATATACTTATTTAGGGCACTATTACCTGGTGTGAGCTAACCCTTGCGTCGGCATTGGTTTTGCGCTAGCCCCAGGTTAATTGAGTCTAGCGCCTGACCAACAGATTGTTTGCCTCCCGCTGCAAACGGGAAAAATCACTTGGCGCGTTGCTATTAGTGATTCGTAGCGCGAGCTTACTGTACTTTCCACGTCCTATACTTAACATGGGGAGCGCTAGAGATCTCTAGCGCTTTTGCAGCCAACAGATCACTTGGTGCCAGCGCTAATTTTTTGAGGGGCGCTAATTGCAACATTTTACCTACTGCTCAACCCTGGTGCTAACTCCAAAAAGACAGAAAAAACAGGTCCTCGCCCAAAATTAACAGGCAATGTGAAGAGATGCAGCACAGGTGTTCTCTTGGTCCTATACACCATAGTAATGGATCTGGTCAGCAATGTCGCTGCTCTTGCAGTAGGCACTATTATAATGTATCCTTTATCCACATATATCCTAATTCTAATATATTGCCTAATTCTAAACATTTTATGCTGGGGGTTATAGTATGGAAGCGGTTGATTATTAGGGTGACTGTGTGGACCATGTTTAAAGGGAAACATGAATAGGTCTTGCCCTGAAACATGTATTATTTATATGCTGCAGCAGGGAAGTTATTGTGGTTCACCTGGCCTTCCTTTTGGATCTATTACATGCAGTGTAATGATTCTACAAGCTGCTGGGAGGCATTTATCATGCAATGTCCATCAGCCTTAATATATGTGTGCATCAAAACATGGATGATACGGCCACCGTGGAGGATTTAAAAAAATGCAGGGGTGTGAGGTTATTCACTGGATGTGTTTACCTTGCGAAGGCGGGAGACAGGTATGGCCTGGCACTCTGCACTGGAAAAAAACAGTTCTATCCTGTACACAACCGCATTAGTTTCCCTAGCGTGCGCTAAACGACCTTGTTCATGGACTACCGCTGAGAAGGTGATGTTAGTAGGTCGTCAGACACTACGTTTTAGAGACGAGTGCTAAATTTTTCGTTTATGATGACGTTTTAGCTCACACCAGGTCAAAGGGCCCTTAGTTTTATTCAGTGGTTTGATTTAGTGGTAAAATTATTAGTGCCCCCCCAGTTTTGACTGCGGTATCCTATGTGCCCCCCCCTAAATATTATTCCTAGAGTCGCCACTGCCCACAATTAATTATCTAATACATATTTTCTATGTATGATAAATATGGTTACAACAAATGCAACTTAAAAAAGCAAGTGTAAATATTAATAAATAAAAAAATGTTCTTCAAACTGTTCATTCTGTATAATTTTAATTAATTCATGATGCAAATACTATAAAACCAGAAGCTACGTAGGTTACAAATACATATAATATTATTTTTGTAGGTTTCGGCATATCCTAAGAAATACAGACCATCAATACATCTGTATCACAACACTTGAACTGTTAACATTACCTCTAAGGCAGAAAAAAATATTGAAGGAGTTAGAGATCCAGCATTTCAATGAGACCCCTGAGCCTCATGACCTCTAAATTATAAGTCATCAATCATAACTTCCCAGAAACGAAAAGACTGATAAAATGCACTCCATAGTTAAATAAAAATTGAAAAGGACTGGGCTAGGAATAGTGATACCATATAAAATTAACTGGCACAATGAGAGAGCACAATTAACTTGTGGCCTCCAAACAAATAGCCAATGGGTTCTACTTGTATACAAGGGATTATGTTTTAATTTGTAAATAAAATTTGCAAATGTACATTGGAACCTGCAGTAGTTACCATAATTTATATTGCTATTGTCTGCTTCTGGTGAACAGTTTGGGTGACTTCCATTGCTTATATATGGTAACTTTTCCCAAACTGAACAAATGTCTTAAATCTAAATTAATTACATTGTTATTCTTTTAGCACACACAATCATAGTCCCCCTAAATACACCTGATAGTTCGCATATATTTTTACAAGAATGTCTTTGATTAGTTTAAAGTATTTAAAAGTAACCAATATTTTTATTGATGCTTTAGTGCTGTGTATTGTCATTTTTATGCAACTTAAAAAGAAAACAAGTGTAAATATTAATAAATAAAAAACGTTCTTCAGGTTGTTCATTCTGTATAATTTAATTAATTGATGATGCAAATACTATAAAAACAGAAGCTACTTAGGTTACAATACAAGTACATAGAATATTATTTTTGTAGGTTTCTGCATATCCTAAGAGAAATACAGACCATCAATACATCTATATCACAACACTTGAACTGTTAACATTACCTCTAAGGCAGAAAAAATATTGAAGGACTTAGAGATCCAGCCTTACTTGAAAACAAGAGAAATCTCAATGTATCCTTCCTGGTAAAATACTTTATAAATAAATAAATCCCTGTTTTATAAAGAAATGAGTGTGTTTACATATTTCCTCCTTTGTAGCAGTGCTCCTGTATCAGAGGCTTGTTCCATGATGTAGGAGAATCATTGCTCCACAAGTTTCTTAGGCAAAAAAATAGATTTAAAAATATAATAATAAATAATAATTTGTTTGAAATCTCAAATATAGGGGCCCTATTCCATTGTGGATGCTAACGATTAGCACCGTCTCCATGTTGGCACCTTCTACGGAATAGGACTTTGTCTCAGTACCTCGACCTGGAACACAGCGCTAACCTCCCAGATACATGCAATAGTGCTTCCGCACCACTGTATTCGAATGTATTCTAATGTATCAATCCCGTGTACACTTCTAAAGCACTGCGGAATATGTGGCGCTATATAAATAAAGGATAATAATAATAATCAGCTCCTCGAGTCCATAGAACTCCCATGAAGGCTTGCATTTTCCAAGCTGTGAATTCTGTGCAACCTCACTCTCATGAGATCACGCAGTGCCGCAGAGTAATTTGCGGAGGGAGACTAGGAACTATTTGCTTCGGTCTCACTCTGCTCCCGAGGAGAAGAAGCGGCGGATCGGGCCATCCTTTTTGGCGTGGGATGAGAGGGGAGTATGGGATTTAATGGTGGGTTTTTAGAGCATGTTAATTGATTATGCATTTGCAGAATAATTTAACACCAGTCTTTAGGAGTTGTTAAAATTTTTGCTTTCACATCCTGATGGGAAATTGCACCTGCGCTTTCTAATATCTCACTTTCTGAGATGCAAAAAACAGATTGCACTCCACATGTTAACCCCTTCCCGACCGCTGACGTACCCTGTACGTCCTGTGTTCGGGTCTCCCTTAGACCCGATGACGTACAGGGTACGTCAGCGGCGCCAAATCCCCCTCCCGCCCGATACTCACCTCCCTCGTCGGATCCCACGTCGATCTGACAGGGAGGAAGCCTGCCCATGTGATTTACATGGGCAGGCGAGGCTGATGACGTCGCCACGCTGCGTGGTGACGTCATCAGAAGGTGCCCCCATGTGTTTCAATGGAGGGGAGGGGGGGGCTCCTTCGGAGCCCTCTATCTCCCCAACCATTGAAGCTAGGGAGATGCCGTTTGCACCGCTGGAGAGGGGAGAGCCTCCCCTTTCCAGCGGTGTATGGCATTAACCATTTCGCAGCCGGATCACGTTGCGGCGCCAATTGGCGCCAAAACGTGATTCAAACCTGGAGGGGGGCTGACATCTTGGATGTCAGCCTAGCCTCCAGGTCCCCCCCCACCCACTGACAACCTCACCATATGTGTGAGGATGTCAGTGGGCCAGTTAACCCTCTAGCTGCCATGTAGAGATAAGGGGATCCTAAGGATCCCTTTATCTCCCTATCCATGGCAGCTAGATGGTCATATTTGCCATCATTTGATTATGGCCTTTCAAATGATACCAAACATGACCAGGTTTGGTTTTAAAAAAAAAGTTAAAAAAAATTAAATAAAAAAAAAAAAAAAATTAAATAAAATAAAAAAATGTTTTTCTTTTTAAGTTTTTTTTGTCTGGGGGGAGTTTAATTAAATAGGACCTAGGCTGTCATCTAAAAATAATTAGCACAAAATAGTCAGAATGAGCGCAGCGCACATAGGTGAACTGGCTCAGCAGTGAAAGGGTTAAAAGGTAAAAACATGTAAAAATTGGGTATTTCTATTCTCGGGATAAAATTTGGAAACTATTTAGCCGGGGTCTTTATTGGTGGTTATAGCTTTAGGGGATTAAATTACGAAAAAGTGTGTTTTTACCATTTTTTTCATCATATTTCATATTTTTTTTATATTAAATTATTGGATATGATGGAAATAATGGTATTTCTAGAAAGTCCATTTAATGGCGGGAAAAAGGGTGTATAATATGTGTGGGTTGAATAAACGAGTAAGAGGAAAATTTGATCTAAACACGAGCAGCGCAGAAACGTAAAAACAGCAGCGGTCACTAAAGGACGGATTTGTGTAAAACCGCCCGGTCACTAAGGGGTTAAGGATAGGTAAGCTTGTGCAAGCTGTGAGGTGCAAAATTTTTCACCTGACTGTAGCGTCAATCAGAATATCGATGCCAGACGTTAAAATTACTTCTCCTAGTGCTAACGATCACATATTGAGATGCCGCATTAGCACCAACTATGGAATAGAGCCCATAGTATTTTACCCTGCGGACAGCAGGTATTGGTTAAAGAAAATAAACTGATGAGCTTTTTTCCCACCCCATGCTGGCAGCAGCCGAATCCCATAGGTTGCAATGTAAATATTTATTAAACCATTTATTTTTTTATTTTGCAGCAAAAAGTCTCTATTTATTTATTTGGAATTTTTAGGCATTTTTCGGATTTTTTCAGCAAAAATTGTTTCCGTTTTTTCATTTTTTTAAAAAAAATTTCTTTAACAGACCTTTTTATTATTATTCATAGGACCTTATATATTAATTCCAGGCACTTTCGTGCAGTATTTTTTATTTGTAAACAGCTTTTAAAAGTTGTAAAATTTTTTGGTTTAGTTTTTTTACCCTGTTTGTCAGCTTGTCAGCTTGTCCGCTTTTTCTGGGGGCTGGTCGGCGCTCTGTTTGAAGCATTCGACGGTTTTGCAGCGGCTCATCGGATCGATCCGATCTCTTTTCGGCAGGCGGATGTTTTTCATCAGTTTTGCATCGGCTTTTCCGTTCGATTCGGCGGTTTTGCAGCAGATTTTGGGGATATTCCTTGCATTTCAGAGATCCTGCAGCGAATGCTGAATTCACCGCAGGATTGGGGAATTTTACTCCCCGAAGTGCAGGGAACAAATAGCACCGAAATCCCTCTTTGAACAACCCTGTAGGTTAACTATAATGGAACGCTGTCCTGAAGAGACAATCCAGATGCTTTGTGGAGTTGGGGAGGGGGTTCTCGGCCAACATGCCACCATACAGAGCGGACATAATCATCCCCATTTAACCCACCATCCTGCAGACAGTTTATCTTCATGTCCATGACTTCCATGGCAGGGGACTCCTAAGAATGTCATAGTATAATTATGCATCTGAAAAGTCTGAAGCAGCTGCTTAATGCTACATATTGACAGAGACCAGAAACTTTCTGACATTCTGATCCCACAACTGGTATGTGCCATGGATTTAAAGGACTCGATAATGCTCTCCACATAATATTATTTTTAAAAAAAGTAGCTCACATTAACTTTAAAAGTCAATTGACTAATCTACATCCACAAATGAGAATATAAATGCATGAACATACAAGTATTATAGATCTTCAATTTTTATTTTGGAAAAATGCCTAAAGTAAATATTTAAGTGCTGAATTTGGATCACCATTTCACTGCAAACTGTCGAAGTTTAATATGTTTACGGTAGCATTTTCAAAAGCGCCTTCACATTCTATGTAACTCGTTTTCCTTGGGAGAAATATGACATGAGACATATTGTGAGCACTAACAAGCCGCGCAAATGGTAATGAATCCATTGAGGCTTTCAAATTCAACCTGAAAAATGGTGCTGTCATTCTGAATCACTGGTGTCTTTTAAATGAAGGCCTTTATTTGATATAACATTAAAAAAAGCTAATTTTTCAAGTGTGCTGAGAAATACTTTAAAAAAATCTTATTTAAAAACACAAAGGACTCATAATTTTAGTTTATTTTAAATATACAGTGGCAAAAAAAAGTATGTGAACCCTTTGGGATTACGTGGAGTTTTGCATGAATTGGTCCTAAAATGTGCTCTGATCTTCATCTAAGTCACAACAATTTAAAAAACACAGTCTGCTTAAAATAATACCCCTAGCCTAATGACTTCTCCAAGAGCTAATTGGAGCCAGGAGTGAGCCAACCTTGAGTCCAATCAGTGTGATATTATTGGATGTGCTGCTGAAAGCTGTCCTGCCCTTTAAAAACACACACCAGTTTTGGGTTTACTGGTTTCAAGAAGCACTGCCTGATGTGAACCATGCCTCGCAGAAAAGAGCTCTCAGAAGACCTACGATCAAGAATTGTTGACTTGCATGAAGCTGGAAAGTGTTACAAAAGTATCTCCAAAAGCCTTGATGTTCATGTGTCCACGGTAAGACAGACTGTCTACAAATGGAGAAAGTTCAGCACTGTTGCTACTCTCCCTAGGCATGGTCATCCTGTAAAGATGACTGCAAGAGCACAGCGCAGAATACTTAATGAGGTAAAGAAGAATCCTACAGTGTCAGCTAAAGACTTACAGAAATCTCTGGCACATGCTAACATTTTTGTTGACACGTCAACAATAAGGAAAACACTAAACAAGAATGGAGTACATGGGAGGACACCACGGAGGAAGCCATTGCTGTCAAAAAATAATATTGCAGCACGTTTGAAGTTTGCAAAAGAGCACCTGGATGTTCCACAGCACTACTGGCAAAATATTCTGTGGACAGATGAAACCAAAACTGAGTTGTTTGGAAAAAACACACAACACTATGTGTGGAGAAAAAAAGGCATAGCACACCAACATCAAAACCTCATCCCCACTGTAAATATTCATAAATGCATATGCGGAGGGGGGTGTCTTTTTCAGTAAATTAATCCTATCTACACTTTTTGATAACCCTTAACCCCTTCACTACCATGGTCGAGTATACTCTACATCACGGGTGTCAAAGACAAGGCCCGCGGGCCAAATCCGGCCCGCCAGACCTCGTCATGTGGCCCGCCAGCCTTAAACTGGCCCGGGGGTTGAGGGGAACCAGATGCCGGGCAGCGGGAGTGCCTGCCCAGTCCTGAACAGTCCGTCCTGTTAAAGGGGAGGCGGCTGTGTGCAGGCGCAGCCGGTCACGTGGTCCGGCTAATCAGGTGGTACTGAGTCTCTGTACCACCTGACTGGCCAGACCGCGTGACCTGCGCGTGCACGCATGCAGCCGCATCCCCTTCAACAGGACGGACTGTTCAGGACCGGGCAGGCACTCCCACTGCCCGGCATCTGGGCCCCCTCAACCCCTGCCGGAGCTGGGGCAAATATCCAGGTGAGAGCTGGCTGCCTCTGGGGCATATCCATGTGAGAGCTGGGGCAAATCCATGTGTAAACTGGGGCAAATCCATGAGCTGGGGGCAAATCCATGTGTAAACTGGGGCAAATCCATGAGCTGGGGCAAATCCATGTGTAAACTGGGGCAAATCCATGAGCTGGGGGCAAATCCATGAGGTGGGGCAAATCCATGTGAGAGCTGGGGCAAATCCATGTGAGAGCTGGGGGCAAATCCATGAGCTGGGGGCAAATCCATGAGCTGGGGCAAATCCATGAGCTGGGGCAAATCCATGTGAGAGCTGGGGCAAATCCATGTGTGAGCTGGGGCAAATCCATGAGCTGGGGGCAAATCCATGAGCTGGGGCAAATCCATGTGAGAGCTGGGGCAAATTCATGTGTGAGCTGGGGCGAATCCATGAGCTGGGGGCAAATCCATGAGCTGGGGCAAATCCATGAGCTGGGGCAAATCCATTTGAGAGCTGGGGCAAATCCATGTGTGAGCTGGGGCAAATCCATGAGCTGAGGCAAATCCATGTGAGAGCTGGGGCAAATCCATGTGTGAGCTGGGGCATATCCATGAGCTGGGGGCAAATCCATGAGCTGGGGCAAATCCATGTGAGAGCTGGGGCAAATCCATGTGTGAGCTGGGGCATATCCATGAGCTGGGGGCAAATCCATGAGCTGGGGCAAATCCATGAGCTGGGGCAAATCCATGTGAGAGCTGGGGCAAATCCATGTGTGAGCTGGGGTATATCCATGAGCTGGGGGCAAATCCATGAGCTGGGGCAAATCCATGTGAGAGCTGGGGCAAATCCATGTGTGAGTTGGGGCATATCCATGAGCTGGGGCAAATCCATGAGCTGGGGGCAAATCCATGAGCTGGAGCAAATCCATGTGAGAGCTGGGGCAAATCCATGAGCTGGGGCAAATCCATGAGCTGGGGCAAATCCATGAGGTGGGGCAAATCCATGTGAGAGCTGGGGAAAATCCATGTGAGAGCTGGGGCAAATCCATGAGCTGGGGCAATATCCATGTGTGAGCTGGGGCAAATCCATGAGCTGGGGCAAATCCATGTGTGAGCTGGGGCAAATCCATGTGTGAGCTGGGGCATATCCATGTGTGAGCTGGGGCATATCCATGTGTGAGCTGGGGCAAATCCATGTGTGAGCTGGGGCAAATCCATGTGTGAGCTGGGGCCTATCCATGTGTGAGCTGGGTCAAATCCATGTGTGAGCTGGGGCAAATCCATGTGTGAGCTGGGGCAAATCCATGAGCTGGGGGCAAATCCATGAGCTGGGGCAAATCCATGAGCTGGGGCAAATCCATTTGAGAGCTGGGGCAAATCCATGTGTGAGCTGGGGCAAATCCATGAGCTGGGGCAAATCCATGTGAGAGCTGGGGCAAATCCATGTGTGAGCTGGGGCATATCCATGAGCTGGGGGCAAATCCATGAGCTGGGGGCAAATCCATGAGCTGGGGCAAATCCATGTGAGAGCTGGGGAAAATCCATGTGAGAGCTGGGGCAAATCCATGAGCTGGGGCAATATCCATGTGTGAGCTGGGGCAAATCCATGTGTGAGCTGGGGCATATCCATGTGTGAGCTGGGGCATATCCATGTGTGAGCTGGGGCAAATCCATGTGTGAGCTGGGGCAAATCCATGTGTGAGCTGGGGCATATCCATGTGTGAGCTGGGGCATATCCATGTGTGAGCTGGGGCAAATCCATGTGTGAGCTGGGGCAAATCCATGTGTGAGCTGGGGCATATCCATGTGTGAGCTGGGGCAAATCCATGTGTGAGCTGGGGCAAATCCATGTGTGAGCTGGGGCAAATCCATGTGTGAGCTGGGGCAAATCCATGTGTGAGCTGGGGCATATCCATGTGTGAGCTGGGGCATATCCATGTGTGAGCTGGGGCAAATCCATGTGTGAGCTGGGGCAAATCCATGTGTGAGCTGGGGCATATCCATGAGTGAGCTGGTGCAAATCCATGGGAGAGCTGGGGCAAATCCATGTGTGAGCTGGGGCATATCCATGAGTGAGCTGGGGCAAATCCATGTGTGAGCTGGGGCATATCCATGTGTGAGCTGGGGCAAATCCATGTGTGAGCTGGGGCATATCCATGTGTGAGCTGGGGCATATCCATGTGTGAGCTGGGGCAGTATCCATGTGTGAGCTGGGGTAATATCGAAAACTAATTTTTCAATAAATTGTACAATAATTGTACATTTGAATATCTACTTGCCATTATTCTGACTATGTTCCTGCTTTCAGAGCTAGTTATTACTTACATTATTACAAAAAACAGTAATAATTGAATGCAGTGACAATAATTTATGATAATAAAGAGTGGACACATAGTCCTACAGATACAACTGGCCCTTTGTGGGTGACCAAACTGCTGATGCGGCCCCGATGACATTTGAGTTTGACACCCCTGCTCTACATGATATGATTCTAGAGCAATATGTCACGTATCGTGTATGGGGAGGTAAGGGTATGAGCCCGGGGCTGCAGTGACACAACAGGCAAACACTTGAGTAAGGTCAAAATGGGGAAAAGGGTCGACTGTAGGACAAGGCAGGAAGTAGGGACAGATGCAGGGTAAGCTGAAGACTGGAGAGGGAGAAAGAAGACACAGAGGGCAACACACCAGGAACTTGCAGGAGGTTAGATATCGCAGACAGACAGGACAGGGCAGGAAAAGGGTTGGCTGGATACAGGCAGGAACACAAGGGCTGGTAATGGAGACTGAGCAGGAACATGGGTGGATGACTGGCAGGAACATGGATGTAGACTTTGGATCAGTTGTCCCTGTAATGGCACAATCGAGCTAAAATCTTGTGAGACCTGAGCGGGTCCCACTGTAGAGCAGGCCATTAGTGCCATTGAACATTCTCAGGACCCTCACAAACCTCTCTCTCTTTCTCACTATAGGTTTACAGGGTATACAGACGTGGACCCCTTGCTCAATGTGCCTAGAGGGGTGTCAGCTATACCCTCCTGACAAGGCCTAATAAGCCTGAACTGATCGTCGGGGGTTGCTGCACCTCTCGTGCAGGGATGACGTCCTTGGCATTCTGTACTGGCCACCCTTTCTGGGTGCAGCAGTCTGATTTGCATATGGAGCAGTTGTCCCTGTAATGGCACAGTCGAGCTAAAACCTTGTGAGACCTGTGCAGTCACCCACTGCAGAGCTGGCCACTAGTGCCATTGCTTGTTCTGAGGACCAGGGGCGGACTGACAACTAATGGGGCCCCCAGGCAATAGGAGGTCATGGTGCCCCCCTTGTTCTGCACCCACAGGAGGCCACACCCATAAAAAATCCCACCTCCTACAACGCAACACCCACATGTACATTATTGTGCTAAAGAATTAATTTCTGAACTCCTAAAAATAACCTTTTTGAAAATCCACTTGGACCCAGCAGCAAATTGTGCACCCCCTCCATACTTACAGATGGCCACCGCACTGCTGCAGCAGCCATCACCCACTCATTGCAGCTAAGGCTACACACCGGCACAGAAAGTCCCTGTTGAAAATGTGGGAAACTGACGATCACTTTAACAGATACTGTACAATCCTGACACACTGCAATTTACAGAGCTCCACAGCAATAAAACTCCCAGTAATGTGCAGAGTGCATGAGCGTATTACAGAGCTGCACAGCAAAATACCTCACAGTAATGTGCAGTTTGTATGAGCGTATCACAGAGCTCCACAGCAATAAAACCCACAGTAATGTGTAGCTCACACATGGATATATATTGCCCCAGCAGCTCACATATGGATATATATTGCCCCCAGCAGCTCAAACATGGATATATATTGCCCCCAGTAGTTCAAACATGGATATATATTGTGAATTACGTATTTGGTATGATGATAAAAAATCGCCTTCAGGATTCAGGTGGTTCTCATGTTTTCACATCATCCACATGGGTATTTATATATAAAAAGAAGCAGAAAATAAATAGTGATAGTGCAGAGTGTATAATACTATTCTTAATATTATGGTGTATGAAGATTACACTCACAAACACAGAGCCCTGTCACTGGCTCTGAGTGGGTATGCGCATCCGGGTTCTTTTTCTTGTGTCTGGAGGTAACCCACACCTCTCCCAACGATGGCTGCTCCACTCAGAGCCAGTGACAGGACTCTGTGTTTGTGAGTGTAATCTTCATACACCATAATATTAAGAATAGTACTATACACTCTGCACTATCATTATATATTTTCTGCCTCTTTTTATATATAAATACCCATGTGGATGATGTGAAAATATGAGAACCACCTGAATCCTGAAGGCAATTTTTTATAGCGCTACCAGATACGTAATTCACGATTGTTTGTACACTGGTTTAGGGGAAACCTCTAATAATCTGGTTAAGCATCGGGACACTGGTGGCGGTACAGATTTGGGCGCTGACCATTTTACTATGGATGCCCCAGTAGCTCAAACATGGATATATATTGATCCCAGTAGCTCACACATTGATATATATTGCCCCAGCTCACATATGGATATATAGTGCCCCAGCTCACACATGGGTGTATATTGCCCCTGTTCACACATGGATGTATACTGCCCCTGCTCACACATGGATGTATAGTGCCCATCTCACACATGGATGTATAGTGCCCAGCTCACACATGGATGTATATTGCCCAGCTCACACATGGATATATAGTGCCCAGCTCACACATGGATGTATAGTGCCCCTGCTCACACATGGATGTATAGTGCCCAGCTCACACATGGATGTATGGTGCCCAGCTCACACATGGATGTATAGTGCCCAGCTCACACATGGATGTATAATGCCCAGCTCACACATGGATGTATACTGCCCCAGCTCACACATGGATGTATAGTGCCCAGCTCACACATGGATGTATAGTGCCCAGCTCACACATGGATATATATTGCCCAGCTCACACATGGATATATACTGACCCCAGCAGCTCGGTTTTGTAAGGGACTTTCCAATTCCGACCACGGCAGCGCACTAACAAACCGTCTCGTTGGCAGGGCTCCAGCGTGCCTTCCTGGGCCTCATGTTTATTTATTTATTTATTTATTTATAAAGGATTTTACCAGGAAGGATACATTGAGATTTCTCTCGTTTTCAAGTATGTCCTGGGTTCGAGAACATTGAGTGGTTACAGAAATACAAAATAGTAAAATGCAAGATATTAACACAGGACCAAATATACAGATTAACAGAAAAATAAATATGGAGGAAATGTAGTCATTATGTTACATGTTTACAGGTGCATTTTGTATTGAGGTATGCTAATAGGGAGCTCTTAAGGGACTTTAGACTGGGGGAAGATTTGACGGCGTCTGGGAGGTTATTCCATATTTGCGGTGCTCTGTAGGAAAATGCGGATCGAGCCATTTTCTTTTTGTATTGCGGTATTGCAAGTAAGGTGCTGGTCCTGGATCTGAGGTTATAGGATGAGGGAACTGCTGGGGGAAGCAGCATATTCAGGTAGGGTGGTAGCTTCCCAGAAAAGCTCTTAAACACCAGGTTGGAAAGGTGAAGGGTGCGTCTAGAGTCCAGCGATGGCCAGTTTAGTTCTTTTAACATGTCACAATGGTGGGTCATGTAGTTACATTGTAGCACAAAGCGACAGAATGAGTTATACAATGTAGTAAGTTTCTGGAGGTGTGTTTGCGGGGCGGCTGCATACACTACATCTCCGTATTCAATGGCTGGCATAAGCATTTGTTGTACAATCTGCTTTCTTACCGCGGGGCTCAGGCAGGATTTGTTTCTGTACAGGGCACCTAGTTTGGGGTAAAGTTTAGATGAGAGTTTTTCGATGTGGGGGCCAAAAGATAGATTAGGGTCTAACCACATCCCTAGGTATTTGAGAGAGGTGACTGTGGTCAGTGTGCCGTTTGATTTTGTCCCAACACATAGATGGGGTGTTTGCAATTTGTGTAGTTTAGGTTTTGTTCCAAAGAGCATTGTAACCGTTTTATCAGTATTTAGAAAAAGTTTGTTATTTGCTATCCACTTTTCTACCCCTGTGAATTCTTCTTGCAGCACGGCCTCCAGCTGCGGGAGATTTGGTTTGCTGGTATAGATTACCGTGTCGTCTGCGTACATGTGTACAGTTGAAGCTTTGCAGACATTGGGCAGATCATTTATGAATATTGTGAATAGCAGGGGGCCAAGTATCGAGCCTTGGGGTACACCGCACGTGACTGGGAGGGGAAGGGAAGTGCTGTCAGAAATGGACACAAATTGAGACCTGTCAGACACATATGATTGGAACCAGGTTAACGTACTATCACCAATACCAGAGTTTTTAAGTTTTTGTAATAGGATGCCATGGTCTACTGTGTCAAAAGCCTTGGCAAAGTCAAGGAAGATGGCTCCAGTTAGATTTCCTTGTTCCATGCCGCTTGGATATCATTACAAACTTTTAAAAGGGCAGTTGTAGTTGAATGGTTTGGACGAAAGCCTGATTGATCTGGGGTTAAATAGTTCTGATACTGATAATAATCACGTAATTGAGTGTAGACACATTTTTCCAGAATTTTTGACATTACAGGGAGCAGTGATATTGGGCGGTAGTTGGATACCAAAGTATTGTCTCCACTTTTATGGATAGGTACCACCCTTGCAGTCTTCCAGAGTATGGGTATGTATCCAGTCGCCAGTGATTCATTAATCAGGGTTGCGACAGGTTTAGCAATTGCTGGTGCACTGATTTTCAGCAGCATTGCTGGGATTTGATCAGGTCCAGACTGGTATTTCATTTTTTGGTTACGGAGAAGTTTAGTGATGGCACTGACAGGCACAGGCCTAAAACTGAATAGGTCTGGGTTATGGGGTTTTTGCACTGTTGGTGGGTCCTGACCTTCGTGCGGCCTTTCTGATTGCGTTTCATTTCCTAGCTTAGCAATGAGGGTGGTGGCGCATCCAACAAAATAATTATTAAAAGCATTTGCTACATCTAGGGGGTGTTGTACAGTTTGGTTGTTTACTTTTAAAGCAGCTGGTTGGGAGTGGCTGGGGGGTGCTTGTATGTTACTTATGATTTTCCAAAAATTTCTGGGGTTTGATATGTTAGTGTTTAAATTTTCATTGAAGTATTGGGCTTTAGCCATTTTTGTTTCTTTTGTGCATTCATGTGCACCCTGCATTGACGCCGCCCCCACGTGATGCAATTTTTTTTTTTTTTTATCGCGCTACCAGATACGTAATTCACGATTGTTTGTACACTGGTTTAGGGGAAACCTCTAATAATCAGGTTAAGCATCGGGACACTGGTGGCAGTACAGATTTGGGCGCTGACCATTTTACTATGGATATATATTGCACCAGTAGCTCAAACATGGATATACACTATATTGCCAAAAGTATTCGCTCACCTGCCTTGACTCGCATATGGATGGGTGAGCGAATATTTTTGGCAATATAGTGTATATTGACCCCAGTAGCTCACACATTGATATATATTGCCCCAGCTCACATATGGATATATAGTGCCCCAGCTCACACATGGATGTATATTGCCCCTGCTCACACATGGATGTATAGTGCCCATCTCACACATGGATGTATAGTGCCCAGCTCACAAATGGATGTATATTTCCCAGCTCTCACATGGTTGTATACTGCCCAGCTCACACATGGATGTATAGTGCACAGCTCACACATGGATGTATAGTGCACAGCTCACACATGGATGTATATTGCCCAGCTCACACATGGATGTATAGTGCCCAGCTCACACATGGATGTATAGTGCCCAGTTCACACATGGATGTATATTGCCCAGCTCACACATGGATGTATATTGCCCAGCTCACACATGGATATATAGTGCCCAGCTCACACATGGATGTATATTGCCCAGCTCACACATGCATGTATATTGCCCAGCTCACACATGGATATATAGTGCCCAGCTCACACATGGATGTATAGTGCCCCTGCTCACACATGGATGTATAGTGCACAGCTCACACATGGATGTATATTGACCAGCTCACACATGGATGTATACTGCCCCAGCTCACACATGGATGTATAGTGCCCAGCTCACACATGGATGTATAGTGCCCAGCTCACACATGGATTTATATCGCCAAACTCACACATGGATGTATAGTGCCCAGCTCACACATGGATGTATAGTGCCCAGCTCACACATGGATGTATAGTGCCCAGCTCACACATGGATGTATAGTGCCCAGCTCACACATGGATTTATATTGCCCAGCTGACATATGGATGTATAGTGCCCAGCTCTCACATGGATATATACTGACCCCAGCAGCTCGGTTTTGTAAGGGACTTTCCAATTCCGACCACGGCGGCGCACTAACAAACTGCCTCATCGGCGGAGCTCCAGCATTCCTTCCTGGGCCCCACATGCACCCTGCATTGACGCCGCCCCCCATGTGATGCGCGTGGGGGCGGTGTCAATGCAGGGTGCACGTGGGGCCCAGGAAGACACGATGGAGCGCCGCCGATGAGGCGGTTTGTTAGTGCGCCACCGTGGTCCCTTACAAAACCGGGCCCCCACTGACCCGCGGGCCCTCGGGCAGCGCCCGAGTGCCTGATGGGTCAGTCCGCCCCTGCTGAGGACCCTCACAAACCTTTCTTTCTCACTGTGGAAGGCAGAGGGCACAGCAGGAGGTTTGGAGAATATGGCAGGAGGTTTGGAGCTTGAGGCAGGATGCAAAGTGCTACAAGGGAGCTGGCATTTTAGTGAATAACACACACCAAGTGGTGTACATATGGAAGGTATGCCCTTCCATGGCCAGGTGGTCCTTGGCTGCACTGTGCAGTCTGCAGTAGTGTGTTACACAATACAAAGGCATTTCATTTATTGCAAGCATATATGCCCTAGAAATTTCAACACACTGTATCTGGACTATTTGAAAAGCTTTGAGATCAGTTTTTCTGGCGATGAACTATGGAGCACAAGCTATAATGTATATGTAGTGACACTTGTTTTGGCCAGCAGAGGGAGCCCTCTTCCTGTCAAAAAATTCTTACCAACAGTGGGACACCTCTGTATAGTATCAGGGTAATTCAAAGAGAATTGAAAAATCTCCGCACGTTCGGTGACTTTTCGTTCTCTTCAATTCGGTGCAATTTGGTGATCCCATTTTGGCGACCCATCAAGCACCACAGGGCCGTCGTATTGCAGGGAAAAGCCACCGCAAACCCGCCGAGCACTCACCGCAAAAACCCGGCGAACGCACACCGAAACCCGCAAAAACGTCTGGATCCGACTAGCCACCGATCACAGCGCAGTGCAGCCGCCGGAAAAAAACCGACACCGCAGACGACTGGAGTGAAAAAAAAAACAGTACGCTTGAATGTTTGAAAAAGTGAAACGCTGTTTGCAAAGAAACTACAGAACCAAAATGTCTGAAATTTACACATAAGGTCCAATGAATGATAATAAAAAAAGGGCTGTTACAGAAAAAAGAGAAATGATTTAAAAAAAAAAAACACGAAAAAATACAGAAAAATGCCTAAAAGATCCTAAAAAATCTATACATAAAGAGACTTTTTACTGCAGAATATTATAATCAACTGTTTATTAGATATTGGATTAAAACAGGAATATTTTTAACATTGACGCCTATGGGATTCGCCTGAATAAACCTGTCGAATGAAACCACCGAACAGCAGGGAAATTCGGCAACTTTTCCCTGCTGGCTTTTGTTCTCTGAATAGACGAAGCATTGCTTCTCTATGGGGATTTCACTGCCCTTGAACAGGCACTGAAGAGGCACCGTATGTGCAGGCAATTCACCAACATTTGGCGAACTGCCTGCTCTCTGAATGGCCAGGTAAGGTAACCCTACGCTGAATTTCACTGTTCGGTTACCTTTCGGCAACAATTCCGATCTCTTTGAATAACCCTGTATATTTTTAGTGTGTGGCTAATGGTAAGGAATTTTCTATAATACCACTGGATCCTGCCAGTGTTTCTATGGAAAATCATTTGGTATTGAATTTTACTTGTTTTAACATGAAAAACGGCCTATTTGTGATTAGTTTATAAAAATTCATAATAATATAAATAATAATGTCCCAAGGTTGCACACCCGAAGAACGTGAACTACACATGCCTACAATTGCAAGAGGTGTTTCTTCAGTGTAGGGGCACATGAATATCCTCACTTTATAGAATGTAAATGTTCAGAAATCAGAGTAACATTGGAAAATACATCTATTAACAACTGTGCTTTTAGCTGCTGTTTACCAGAAGTACAGCCTTGGAATATTTTTATTACACTCATTTTCTGCTAAGTTAAATTGACAGTGAGATGTAAATGCATGCTATTTACACATTATTTATACATTATAAATGTGTATGCAGATGTACAAATCCAAGGCAATATTATTGTTTTAGAAAAACGTAGGACAGTATTACATAGTTGGTGCTAACTTAACCAGAGATGTTGTAAACTTACCAGAGCCATTATAGTCTGTGTAGTTGTTAAGTTTACAACAGCTCTGGTTAAGTTAGCACCAACATTGTAATATAGCCCGTAGACTTTCTTCTGATTGTCCTATAATATATTGTTAAGGTATGCTACTATAAGATATACTGTAAGTTGTTCCTTGAAGAGATCTAAAAATGAAAAAATAAGTTCTTATTTGTAGGTGTCTGATACTACCCCTTTCTCGAACTCTTTCACAATCTTCGTTTGCTATTTCCAGTTAATCACTCCTCTCTATATTTCTCTTATTTTTCAGGAATGCTGTCGAGGAGAATAAAAGACTTTATGCAATTTATGATACAAGGTATGAATAAATTTGTGTGTACTCTCTGTTCATTGTGATATAAATGTTGAATTGTTATTGTAATACTTGGATTGTGTGTATCAATCCTCATTGGCAAAAGATATAACTACTCTTAATAAAAAGAGTGAAGATCTGATAAATTAATGAAACTCTTTCAAAACAAGCTCTGACTAATGCTGTTAAAACACCCTGTTATTTGAAATCCTGCCATTTATTCGTCATCATTCTATGCTCTGTTCGTGTTTAGTTTTGATATATCAAGGGCACAAACCAGAAATAATTCTACCCAGAAATTCTGAATCCACTTTTGAAATCATTTTATTCAAATGATTCAAAGAATAGACATAAAAAATAAATACAATTGACTCTGTTTAATTTTTTAGGGCTGTCCATTTATAATATATATATGTAATTTATACACGCAAATTCAACAGTCTGGGATCACTTAACACCTTTACTAACACATGTTTTGTTTTTTGATAAAAAGCAGTACCAAAACATTTGACACATTGGGTGTAAAGTTGACAAATATAGGGTAAAATCAGGGCCGTGCTTAATATTGACTGGGCCCTGGGCAAAGATTTTCTTGGACACCCCCATGCAGTTTTGATCTACACCCAAACATCCCCAACCCCCCCAAACAAAAAACTGTTTTGTTTGTGGTTTTTTGTTTCAGATTTTAGATTTGACATGGTCATGTTTGGTGTCATTGGTAAGGCTAGACTCTGACATGTCCAATGACACATAACTTGAACTTGTGGGGTGTAAAGAATGGCGATACAGGGGTCCAAAGTACCCCCACTCTCTTCGCAGTGGTGCAACGGCTTGTGTTTTAGATGGACGAATGTGTAATAATGCATTGTGCCTTCAACTTCTTATTTGTTTCAGGTGTGGGAAATGAAAAGGTGAGTTAGTGCAGTGGCATTGTTTCCTTTATATGTAAAAGCACATAATGGCACTAGAGGTGTGTATTCATTTCACAATGAATCTCAATTAATTTGAAAATTCTTTAATTCGTATTTCGGAAGTACTTCCGCAATAGCGAATTAATTTCATCTGAACTAAAATGAAAACAAAACAAAACCCTATATATCAAATTGATTTGTTAAACTGTTTCACAAGAGTACCATTGATTGAATGATTCCTCTATGCACACTGCAGCAAAATGGTAATTTAACTCTAGCTTGCCTTTTAACTCATGTTTAACCCATTCTTAATGTTAGAACATTTCATAATACCTTAACTTGTTAACCTCAACCAATGCCAATATATAAACCAGGGAGACTTTAACATAATGATGCGTTATGTAACATCCTTACTTATTAACCCCTGCTGGTACCTATACATAACGCAGAGAAGCATATCCTGAAAAAACCCTCTGTAGTGGATTTGTATCTGCATGCTATAGCACTATTGTTCTCATTTCAATGGCACTATTGTTCTCATTTCAGTTATTGTGAACAATGATGCTGCACTAATGCTTTTTTTTTCGGTTTTAGCTAAAATCACGTAATTTGTCAGAGAAATAAAGGAACGGGTTCCTAGTTCTAATTTTTTTAACAAGCGTATCCCATGGAATATATAACCACAAAAGCTTGGATAGTAAAATGTGAAAAAAATCATTTTACACACTGTAGATGATTGAAATTTTAATGGGAATTCACATTTTACATTTTTTTGCTATAGCATTCTGGCCGGACTTGATGTATACATATGATAATGATATATTATGAATCTGCTGAGTCTGCCAAAAAAAGGATATAGAATTTGTCTACGTTGTATAATAAAACGTGACTTCAAATCGCGTTTAAACATGAGCAAAAACTGTAAAAATTAGCTAAGCACACAGGGGGGAAATGGCCCCGCAGTGAAGGGGTTAAATTGGTTTTCAGTGAGCACAGCAAGTTGTGACTTTAAAAATATTCTATTCAGAATTAAGCCTTACACACTTTGCTAATTTTAGTGCCAATAGTCGAAAAACCCCTTGGTAATCCCAAGCAGATAAGATTGTGTATACTTTAAGGATGTTCGGTAATCTTTTTGCTGCTCTAAGAAAACACATTGTTATAACACATCACTCAAGGTATTTTATATTTTCTTTTTACTATTTTTAATAATGTTTTTAATGTGATATAGATGAAAAAGAATTAATTTAAGGTGACCTTTCTGTGTTTTTATTATCTACTGGGAATTTCAACAATCCACAAGAGCAATGATCTAGTCTTGGAACTAGAGATGTAAATTAATTAAAGAGCTGTGATACATTTCTTCAAGAATGAATTATCTTCCATTTTCAAAACACACCTGTGGTATTTTGATTTTTAGTTCTATTTTATTCTTAAAATGTATTTCTTCTTCCAAAGACTAATGAGATAACACCAAAATAAATCCTTTCTCTGTATACCTGTACGTTTTCGGGAAAGAGTTCCAGACAACGAATAGTCTTAGACAATCCACTGAAATAATGTATAATCATTTTCTAACCAAAGAACTAGCAACAACTTAATATTGAATTAAATAATATAGGTGTTATAGCCCAGTTTTACAATCCAAACCATATTCCACTGTATTTTAAAGAGTGCCAGGTATAGAATAATTCTAAATGATTACACTGCTGGAATAAGAACAACAACAAAAAAGATTGGAGGGCATCCAAATTAGGAAAACCTCCTAAGCAGGGATTAAAAATCACTTTATTAGTATATTCTAAAAACCTTTAACCAAACTTGGCAACATGTAACCCATTTAATACTGAGGGTTTTTGCTGAAAAAATGATATCGTAACAATTATTTGAAACATGGATTGCGTAGAGAAGATTTAATTGAGGGGTAAAATGGCTATTTAGCATAGAGTTTGCTATTTTGGGATAGTTAAGAGATTAAAATAATTTAAGTTTGTTCATTTTTAATCTTTCAGATATTTGTTTATCCTTTACAGAAATATTACTGGGATGAAAGGTACTAAATTCCAGACACAGTCCCTTATAAAGCACAATTTCAAATAGGGTTTGCATTATTAGCATACAGGTAGAAAAAGCCTTTATGTCAGATACAGTAAATGTGGTCAAGAGAGATAATAATAACAGTCATATATCCTGGTTATGGTGATTTGTAGTGAATATAATGAACTTTTTAGCAACACAGCTTCCAAAAGTACCACAATTATATAGATAATGCCTATGAAAATTACAGTAGCATATTGTGTCTGTCCTGTACAGGGATTTGCAGAAATTATAAAGTTCTTAATCTTATCCCTGTGCAGTTGTCAGTGACTTTAGAGCTCTCCCTGTATTGTGCTCTCTTCCTTGCTGTTGTAATGCTGCTGCAAAGTCTGAAAATTTGTATTGTGGTGGAGCTATTTTTTTGCAGCTTCTTTATAGTAACACAGGGCAACAATTGTGAGATCTCAAAGCGAATTTTGTTTCTCCCAAGACAGGACTCTAATACTGCATTAAAATGTATGCAAATTGTATTTTATATGCTAATAATTGCTTTATTATTTTTATTATTATTATCCTTTATTTATATAGTGCCAAATATTTTGCAGCGCTTTAGATGATCAGAGCACTGCAGTACAAGATTGAGTTTACACATTTTTTGGTAGCGACAGGGTTAAGGGGCTTTGTCATGGGCTTAATAACGGTGAAAACATTACTTCTCCAGACTAAGCCCTTGTGGGCGAAATGCGTCAAGCAATGTTTATTTGTGGTTTTTAACAGTGTCACGTTCTGTCTTTTATTTAGCCTCCCTGCTTTTTCATGGTTTGCTTTTTATGTCCTGACCTGTGTTGGCAGCCGTGCATATAGTTATATGGTGTGTAGACAACATGAACTGCCGAGGTATTAGTTAGCTTCTATTAGCACTTACCTCTTCATATTTTCACATCTTACTACAGGTTCTTATGCCACTGCTGTGACTTTTTTCCAGGACTGGGTTGTTTATTTTTACATTTTTCAGGATGTTGTCCTTCTAATTGAGCTATTCATGAATTGACACATTGTCTGTGTCTTTTTGTGTTGGTTTGGCATAATAAAGGATCGTGACCGTTATTTATTTTTTAATTGGTGCTCTTGTGCTGCACCTTTAGTGTAGTCGTTTTGTGTAACTATTGCTTTATTATTTTTATTATTAGAATCCTTTATTTATATAGTGCCACATATTTTGCAGCGCTTTAGAAGATCAGTGCATTGCAATGCAAGATCGAGTTTACATATTTTTTGGTAGCGACAGGGTTAAGGGGCTTTGTCATGGGCTTAATAAAGGTGAAAACATTACTTCTTGTGATTCAATAAAAATCACAGAAAATCTCTTCACAGCAAATACCTGTCTAACAAGTCATTTGTTGCAGCCTTAAGCAATGCCTGTGGACATTTGTGTTTCATTGCACCGGGAGGGCCTTTGTGTTTGCTTCTTTTTGACACCACAAATTATTTCTCTTAAAACTAAGATGAGTACAATTCTGTATATTTTGATTTTCGACCAGGGCACAATAAATAGCATGAAAGACATATGGGTTTGACACTCTGAATTTAAATGAATCAGGAAATTGCTGAGGCAGACTTGGAGCTTAGTGTATAACCCTCTGAGCAAGCTCTTCTTTAATAGACTTTACAAGACTGCATATCACTCTGCGTATGTTAAGACCCCCCCTTTTTCTTGGCACTGTTAGAAATACAGAGAACAAAATAATTCTCTTAGTGCTATATTTATAAAACTATATTCTTAGCCTCAACCTGAACTCCTAAACCTCTAAGGGATTTTAAAGCTCTGAGTCCCAGAGAAATCTCCCACCTGTTTCTGTAATCCAGTATGTTACACGCAGAGTTTGACATCACGGTTTTTTTACCAAAACACTTTAGGTATTAAAATAGCAGGAACCGGAAAAATCCAATATAGATCTTGCACTCTATTAATTATACATAGTCACCTACACCCAGTGCATTGTACAATACATTAATGAGATCTATATATGTACATGTATATATATATATTTATTAATCTTGGGTGTATAAACCTATAAAAACTTGATGTTGTTTTGGTGTATTACTCAATATTTAAGGAGTTGTCATATAAAATAATTTTAGAATTTCCTAGGCATATATTGAATAGAACCAACAACAATATTACGGAACATAGCTACAACTTTGGAACCCTGCATTAGAATGTTTAAAGTCCAGTTTCTCCAATATCAAATTAGTAATAAAAAATGTACACGTAATCTGCTCTTGTTGCCATCATACCACTAAAAATCTCCAGTGGGGCTCATCCACAAGGACAATGGGGACATTGAATAGTAGCCCTTGGTTTTCTATATAGGGGTATTTGACCGAAATGCTCATTGTCATGGGTTCCTCCAGAGTATTAATAAGATTGGATTGAATGGATAGTGCATTAATTTTTAAATATGTGTATCCTGGCTTATAAAATAGTTGCTTTATAAATAATGATGAACACCACAAATATTCTAAAGTTATCTCTTACGTGTCAGTTTATTCAACTGTAAAAAAAAATATGAGCACCTACCATTTGGGCTCGTCCTCCTCAGAGTAATCACCAAACAAGAAAAAGAGCAGAAAACACTGCTGATAGCTGCTCAATAATTAATAGATATTCTTTCTCAATAGATGTTTTCTGTTCTTTATCTCTTGCTTGCTTTTTAGATATTGATATACTGGTTTAGGTCAGACTATGGAATTCACAGAGATGGGCATGAAGTCAAATTCCATCACCCCACCAAGTTAAAATTCCATCCAGCCACTGCTAAAATACAATATTGTCAAGATAAAATAATCTCTTGCCTGTAACATTTTCATACAGGGAACTTTTCCAGACCTTCTAAATTATTCTCCAATGCACATGCATCTTCTTTGGAATCGGAGGCATGTTGGTGGTTTTGAAAATCTCAATGGATCAGTTCAAAATCTTAAAATAATTTATAATAAGAGAAATTTGAAGAATTAATGGGCTCGTTTTCCTTATATTAACTGAAAAGAGTGATAAACTGGCAAAAGGTGCATTCACAAACCACATAATTGAATGCATTTTCGCTGTTTTGCGTTTCAGCCCATTTCGCTGCATTTCGGCAATTCCATTTCACCGAAAATACAGTGAATTCACTATTTAGCAAATGGTCACCTTATAGTCCTGAAATTTGAGTTGTTGAAGCAGTTATCGGATTTCAATGACAACTGCCAAACTGCACCGATAACCGTAATAGCCTTCAACTATTTGCATCTGAGATCTTTTAGCTTGGTCCTCAAATTACTTCCTGCAACATGGACATGTTGTTATGTAACAGATTACATATCGCCGTTGAAGTTTTAAAGACTGTTTCTTATTTTAAGATTTGGATTTGATTGCATTAACCAATTATTGCATAGTATATGTGTTTTTCTCTTTAAGGGGTTATTCAGAGAGCACCAAAATGTCACCAATATTTTGGTGCTTAACGACAGTAAAAATGTGACTATTTGCGCTTCCCTCTATGGAATGAAAAAATTTATTTTCTCTAGTAGAAGTTCTTCTTGGTTTTTGGATTCACTTTTCACAAGTAATGTTCTTCAACCCTCAAAAAAAGGAGATATGGCAACATCGTGTAACTTGCTTAACGTTAACATTTTGGTGCTGTCTTGTTCGACGCATTTTGGTGAGTTAAAGTCGCTGACCCTGCGGCCGGTGAATTCAATTCAGCATTCACCTCAGGGTCCCCGAAGTGCAGCGAATCGACTAGCGGCATGCATCTTCAAACCGCTGCAAAACCGCCAAATCAAAGACCTGCCGCAAAACTGACAAATCGATCCAAAAAGCTGTTGAATCAATCCCATAATCCACTGAATAGACCGCCAAATCTATCTTAAAAAAGCTGACCAGCTGCCGAACAGGGGCAAAAAAAAAAACACCGCAAATTGTAAAAGGCGTTTTTAAAAAACTACTTTATGAAAATGCATGGAAATCATATATAAGGTCCTATAAATAATAATAATAATAAAAAGGTCTAGAGAGCGGAAAAAAAACACCATTTTAAAAAAATATTGCTGAAAAATGCCTAAAAAATTAATTAATAAAGACTTTTTGCTGCAAATGAAAAGAATAAACAGATGAATATTTTTTTTTATAAAAACGGGATTTTTTTTTAAACTGAAACCTATGGAATTTGCCTGTTTAAACCGGTTGAATGAAACCACCCAGAAAATCAGGGCATTTCATAGACATTTTGGTGCAGTTTGGCTTTCTCTGAATAGATTAACCAATACTTCTCTATGGGGAGTTCACAGCCGCCGAAGGTCACCGTATTTCACTGGCAATTCACCAGTATTTGGCGAATTGCCAGCTTTTTGAAATTACACCGTACGGGGAAATTCACTGTTCAGTGCAGTTATATAGCCAGTTCGGTGTTCTTTGAATTACCCCTTTAGTTTCTAGGGTGGGTTCAAATTGACAACCTGTCTCAGGTGAGTTCTTGAGTGAATGTTACCATTTGTATCATTTTTCAAACCGTTAAGCTACATGTATATATGTGTGTGTTAACGTTTGTGATTTCAATATATTGGTAATTAAAACCAGTGCAGAAATATGGATGCTAGGTTTTAATTTTCAGAATTGAATTTCATCCCTTTATTTTTAATCTTGTTCTCTACTATTCTAGTTACGGATCAATGACTGTCTGCCTTTTCACTCGGCTATACGGAGTAGACATTCAATAATGTTATATGAACTTAATGATAATCATATTCATTTAGATATTTTATCACAAGATTATCCAAACGCATTCCGTCAAGAGAAGACACATTTACGACAACTGAGCGACTGAGGAAATATTGAATTGCAATTCTAGAAAATGTACACTTTCAAAATAAAAAGATAAAGCGATTTTATAAAGCTGGTGATTTAATTTACACGAAATTTACTTAAATAAATGAAAATTATTGCGACGACAACAAATGACACAGGTTGAGCACTCCGTATTCAGAAAACTCAGGACCCCAGCCATTGCGGATTCCAGATTCTTCCATATTTTGAAATCCAGGAGAATTCAGTTTAAGGCTAGGGTCAGAGTGGGGCAGTCGGAACGCGCGTGCAGGCGCACTAAATCACGGCGGCAGTAGCAGCACATAACGGCCAATGACGGCCAATATACGCAGTACGTGCGTACAAAAGTGCGCCGACACCACGCAACCGGCAAATGAACGCATTTTTCTCAGAACGTGAAACCGCTGCTACAGACGTACAGAGTGCGCTGCGGCCGCATGGCAGCGTGTGTGCGTGATTAGGAGACGTCAGACGCTGCTAGTGTGCGGCCTACATAATGTTCAAACAGCCGGATTTCCCTAGAATTGCGTTGGTGAGTACCTGCGACTGTGCGACTGTGGTCGTCTGACCACTTAAGCGTATTCCGTGAAAACGCGTGCGCACGCATCGACGTACATTTTGACGGTGGCCGCAGAAAATGCGCTCATCTGTCCCTAGCCTTAGAGGGGAGGGGGGACACATCAGGGGAACATTAATACGCTAAGGGCCATATTACATAGTTAATGCTACTGTTAGCTCTCAGCTGTGTGAGCGTTAACATTGGTGGCCGAGAGTATTACCTTCCGAACGCTAACAGGTTATACAGTATATCCCATTAGCAATTTGGATCTTGCGCTTTTCAGAGTGAGCTTACTGTACTTTGTGCTCCCTATGCTTAACATGGGGAGCGCAAAGAGTTAATTAGCATTAGGATTACATAGTCCTAACACTAATTACTCACCGCTGCGGTTAACTCAAAACTTAACCACAGCTAGAAACTGGTGCTAACTGATTCCGCTTCTGCGGAATCAGTCAGCACCTGCTGAAAAAAAAAATGCATACTTACCTCTCATCCAGCAGCGTGAACGGTGGCTCGATCTGCTTCTTCTTGGACCGGGAGCAGAGTGAGACTGGGGGAAAAAAGTCCACCAGTCTTCCTTTGTGATCACTCCGCCGACCTGCAGGTTTTCGTCATTAGCGTCCCCGTTTTAGTGCGATAAACGTAATATGGCCGTAAACAAATAATGCAAAGAGTTAACGGGAAACAACCATATACACACATACGTAAAAATGTATTTTTAGAGTGGAAAATCCCCAAAGGTTGACTTCTCACTCAGGGCTTCATCCGCCAACTACAAATAACAATGAGAATATATATATATATATATATATATAGGGATCACTCTAGACTATAAAATAATCAAACAATTTCAAAAGTTCGAGTTCGAACACGAACTGAACTCAATGCAAGTCAATGGGACTCAAAAGTTTGGTTTTCAGAGTGCCCTGCAAGAGGGCATATATGCAAGATATTTGGCATAAAAGGTGTATGGGGTCCGGGTAGTGCCCTGGGAGACAGGAAACAAGGCCAAGAATTAAAAAAAAAAACGTTTTTAAAGGGACAGAGAGTTTTCGATGAAATAGAGGTTAAAAATAAAAACGAAAAATTCCTTCAAATATCGTGCCTAGGAGGTCCCCATAACCTGCCCGTGAAGTGGCGGATTTCTAGAATGTATAGAAACATTTAAAAACAAAAAAATGACGTTTCAAATTACAGTAAACGGTTTTCCTTTAATCTATTCATAAACAACTGCTTGGGGCGGCAGTCTGTATGAAAAGAGGAGACCTTTTAGGACACGCAGAACAAGTTTAGGGATTTTTTGGCTAAATTATGGTGAAATTTATGCAGGTTTTGGATGAAAGTAACAATAGGTGCTTTAAAATTGGGCCTTTAGTGTCGGCAACAGTGCCGTCACACTGTAACCCCTCTGTGGTATTGTGGAAGAGTGCAGGGTTGGACCCTGCGGTCCAATATTAAAATGATATGAATCTGGTACAGGCGTCAGTGCAGCCAAATATTGTGCCTTTGGTGGCAACAAATGCCTTCACACCGTAACCCTTTTGTGGTATTGTGGAAGAGTTCAGTGGTGGAGGTTTTGTGAATGCAGAAGACACCCCCGATCTATTCCGTTACGTCAGCATCAGGGGATTGATAGCTGCTGATCCAGGACTGATTCATTTTTATAAATGTCAGCCAGTGTACAGAGTCGGTGGACAGACGCACTCTTTTGTCTGTGACAAAACCTCCAGCGGCACTGAACGTCCTTTCAGAAAGCACGCTGGATGAAGGGCAACCTAGTAGCTGCATAGCATATTGGCTAAGTTCTGGCCAGTGATCCAATCTCAACACCCAGTAAGCCAGTGGATCATCTGCTGGAAAGGTATCCAGGTCTGCCCTTGCCCCTAGGTAGTCCCAGGGCCGGTGCAAGCATTTTTGTCTACTCAGGCGAAGGTGCGTTTTGGTGCCCCCCCATCTTTACCATGCCATGTCAATCAGCATTGAGATGCATAATAATCTCTAAAACATACCAAGAAAATAAGTTGTCATTTGCGCTCACCCCCAGGCATGTACTGGCCATAGGGACTACAGGGAGATTCCCGGTGGGCCAATGGCTCTGTGGGCCAGTGTGAATGCTGGTTCACCGCGTGGCTCGCGCTGCCCTTAATGGGTGAGGTGAGAACTTCCTCACTGCAAAACAGATGCAGTCTCATATTCCGGCCACCGTGCCGGTGAGACCCTCTGCGCATCCGCCTCACCTTAAGGCATGGTGCACACTTGACCTCAGTGCCACTGTGGTGCTTTACCCAATCGCTCTGCAGCAACTCCAGTATCTGTAGAGCGATTGGTTGAGCGATCCAGTTGGATTATATACTATTTTTGTGCGTATTTGCATAATTAAATTGGGCCAGTCTGGATGACATCCAGGGTTGATTTTCTGTCCCAGTCCAGCCCTGCTCACCCCTGTAGCTCCATGTTGAGCAAAACACAGAGGTTTTGGTTTATTTGAATGGTCATTAAAGTGTAAGCTCTTCTGCCACATCACTACACCTCTGGGTCAGGCTAGTCCTTCCTAATGAAACCAAAAGCTGCTTTCTAAGCAACCACATGTCCTCATTTGGCTTCTCAGCCATGAGAGAAACTGGTGGGTTTTATTTATACCCTCACCAGGAGCAATTCAGGTTTATAAGATACGTCTACCTTATTGATGTACTTATACACACTGCAAATTACAGAGCTCACTTCAATAAACCTTCCAGTAATGTGCAGTGTGTAAAAGCGTATCACAGAGCTCCACAGCAATAACACTCATAGTAATGTGCAGAGTGTATGAGCGTATCACAGAGCTCCACAGCAATAAAACTCACAGTAATGTGCAGTGTGAATGAGTGTATAACAGAGCTCCACAGCAATAAAAAACGGTAATGTACCAATATCAGTTTATTCAAACCCCCTGCATATCATTTTACACCCCCAGACCCCGGTACATGATTTTACGCCCCCCCAGCATAGCAATTTACACCCCCAGTAAATCAATTTACAGGCCCCAGACCCAGTATATCTATTTACAGCCTCCCAGTATATCTATTTACAGCCCCCAGACCCAGTATATCAATTTACAGCCGCCCAGTATATCTATTTACAGCCCCCAGACCCAGTATATCAATTTACAGCCCACAGACCCAGTATATCAATAATTTACAGCCCCCCAGTATATCAATTTACAGCCTCCCAGTTTATCTATTTACAGCCCCCCCAGTAAATCTATTTACAGCCCCCAGACCCAGTATATCAATTTACAGGCCCCAGACCCAGTATATCAATTTACAGCCCCCCCAGTATATCAATTTACAGCCCCCCCAGTATATCAATTTACAGCCCCCAGACCCAGTATATCCATTTACAGCCCCCAGACCCAGTATATCAATTGACAGCCCCCCCAGTATATCTTTTACAGCTCGCAGACCCAGTATATCTATTTACAGCCCCCAGACCCAGTATATCAATTTACAGCCCCCCAGTATATCTATTTACAGCCCCCAGACTCAGTATATCAATTTACAGCCCCACAGTATATCTATTTACAGCCCCCAGACCCAGTATATCAATTTAAAGCCCCCAGACCCAGTATATCAATTTAAAGCCCCCAGACCCAGTACAGCAATTTACAGCCCCAGACCCAGTATATCTATTTACAGCCCCAGACCCAGTATATCAATTTACAGCCCCAGACCCAGTATATCTATTTACAGCCCCCAGACCCAGTATATCCATTTACAGCCCCAGACCCAGTATATCAATTTACAGCCCCCCAGTATATCTATTTACAGCCCCAGACCCAGTATATCAATACAGCCCCCCCAGTATATCTATTTACAGCCCCCCAGTATCTATTTACAGCCCCCAGACCCAGTTTATCAATTTACAGCCCCCAGACCCAGTATATCAATTTACAGCCCCCCAGTATATCTATTTACAGCCCCAGACCCAGTATATCAATAATTTACAGCCCCCCAGTATATCTATTTACAGCCCCCAGACCCAGTATATCAATTTACAGCCCCCCCAGTATATCTAATTGAGCTTGGGAAGCCTTCTAAGTGAAGTCTTCAAAGTGAGCACTTACAGGAGATCTTCTGGTGAGTGATTTAGATTTTTGTTTCAAACAGATCTTTTCTATTCATCTTAAGGTTTTAAGTTAGGTCTGGTGAGTAAATTAGGTTAGGCTGGTGACTCATTTTCATACTGATTAGCATACAATTGGAATCAATTGGGTGGTATTTGCTTTTGTTTAGCTTGTCCACTCCTTGCTGGGGGAGGTGTTCTTAGGTGATTATATAAAGCTTGTGGAATATTAGCTTGGTCTAATTGAGCTTGGGAAGCCTTCTAAGTGAAGTCTTCAAAGTGAGCACTTACAGGAGATCTTCTGGTGAGTGATTTAGATTTTTGTTTCAAACAGATCTTTTCTATTCATTTTAAGGTTTCAAGTTAGGTCTGGTGAGTAAAATAGGTTAGGCTGGTGACTCATTTTCATACTGATTAGCATACAATTGGAATCAATTGGGTGGTATTTGCTTTTGGTTTAGCTTGTCCACTCCTTGCTGGGGGAGGTGTTCTTAGGTGATTATATATAAAGCTTGTGGAATATTAGCTTGGTCTAATTGAGCTTGGGAAGCCTTCTAAGTGAAGTCTTCAAAGTGAGCACTTACAGGAGATCTTCTGGTGAGTGATTTAGATTTTTGTTTCAAACAGATCTTTTCTATTCATCTTAAGGTTCAAGTTAGGTCTGGTGAGTAAATTAGGTTAGGCTGGTGACTCATTTTCATACTGATTAGCATACAATTGGAATCAATTGGGTGGTATTTGCTTTTGGTTTAGCTTGTCCACTCCTTGCTGGGGGAGGTGTTCTTAGGTGATTATATAAAGCTTGTGGAATATTAGCTTGGTCTAATTGAGCTTGGGAAGCCTTCTAAGTGAAGTCTTCAAAGTGAGCACTTACAGGAGATCTTCTGGTGAGTGATTTAGATTTTTGTTTCAAACAGATCTTTTCTATTCATCTTAAGGTTTCAAGTTAGGTCTGGTGAGTAAATTAGGTTAGGCTGGTGACTCATTTTCATACTGATTAGCATACAATTGGAATCAATTGGTGGTATTTGCTTTTGGTTTAGCTTGTCCACTCCTTGCTGGGGGAGGTGTTCTTAGGTGATTATATATAAAGCTTGTGGAATATTAGCTTGGTCTAATTGAGCTTGGGAAGCCTTCTAAGTGAAGTCTTCAAAGTGAGCACTTACAGGAGATCTTCTGGTGAGTGATTTAGATTTTTGTTTCAAACAGATCTTTTCTATTCATCTTAAGGTTTCAAGTTAGGTCTGGTGAGTAAATTAGGTTAGGCTGGTGACTCATTTTCATACTGATTAGCATACAATTGGAATCAATTGGGTGGTATTTGCTTTTGGTTTAGCTTGTCCACTCCTTGCTGGGGGAGGTGTTCTTAGGTGATTATATAAAGCTTGTGGAATATTAGCTTGGTCTAATTGAGCTTGGGAAGCCTTCTAAGTGAAGTCTTCAAAGTGAGCACTTACAGGAGATCTTCTGGTGAGTGATTTAGATTTTTGTTTCAAACAGATCTTTTCTATTCATCTTAAGGTTTCAAGTTAGGTCTGGTGAGTAAATTAGGTTAGGCTGGTGACTCATTTTCATACTGATTAGCATACAATTGGAATCAATTGGGTGGTATTTGCTTTTGGTTTAGCTTGTCCACTCCTTGCTGGGGGAGGTGTTCTTAGGTGATTATATAAAGCTTGTGGAATATTAGCTTGGTCTAATTGAGCTTGGGAAGCCTTCTAAGTGAAGTCTTCAAAGTGAGCACTTACAGGAGATCTTCTGGAGATACTCTGGAGGTAGTCTGAGGTTAGACAGGAGGTAGAAAACCTACAAAAAGGTAAGATTTGCTGGTTTTAAATCCATTCTTTTATAATGGCAGGCTTGGTCCAGTGTAAGAGCTGTCATGCATTTGTTTTTAGATCCAATTTTTGGAGGTTTGGAGTGTGCCTGATATGTAGGCAGCTCTCTTTATTGCAGCAGGAAATTGCCTGTTTGAAGTCTGAGATTTGTAAATTATCTGTTAGAGAAACTCAGGCTATGACTGTTACTAAGCCACTGCCACAGAGGCCTCCTAGGAGCGGCAGATGGACTACTGTAGGATCTGGTAGACTTAGAGTTGTGGATAGAAGGCATGTCCCACAATCTGTGGCTCTTCTTAATTCTTTTGAGGCACTTTCAGAGTGTAGTGATAAGACGGATGTAGGCTCAGACACCATAGTTGAGGAACCACCATCCACTATGCCTAAGGTATGCAGCACTGCAACCAAGGACAAAAATGAAAAGGTGGGACTTGATAGAAGGCAATTGTTGCTGGGTGATTCTATCATAAGAGGTGTTGAGCTGGAGAGTAGTGGTTTGGTGAGATGTCTTCCTGGGGCTACTGCTCGTAGAGACAAGAGACGTATTCTCAATATTGTCAAACAAGCAAAGCAACAAGGGGAAGTGGACGTTCTAGTCCATCTAGGGACAAATGACTTGGCTAGCAATGAGGTTTCTGAGATTAAGGAAGATTTTTGTGTTCTTGGAGGTGAAATACAGCAGATTGCGTCCACTGTGTCATTCTCTGAAGTTTTGCCTGTGCATAACATTCAAGATAGGCAGATGTGCAATAGGGAATTCAATTTGTGGCTTCGGGAATGGTGTCGGGAGCAAGGATTTGGCTTTGTGTCCCATGATAGCTCTAATTGGAGCAGAAAGGAACTTTATAAAAAAGATGGTTTGCATCTTACTCATAGGGGAACATATGTTCTCAGTGAGAAGTTCAAAGGTTTCGCAAAGAAATATTTAAACTAGGAGGGGGGACAAAAGGGTAAAAAACAATCTGCCCGATTGTCCCCCAAAACTAAATCGGAGGGTGCAAGCAACATGCGATGTAAAAAATGACAAGCTCAGAGTCGTGTCTACAAATGCTCGCAGTTTAGTCAATAAAATCAATGAACTAGAGGCAATGATGGCAGCTGAAAAAGTAGATTTAGTAGCGGTTACTGAGACATGGTTCAGTGAGAAAAATAACTGGGACATAACAATTCCGGGGTACACTTTATATAGAAAAGACAGAGAAGGTAGGAAAGGAGGAGGAGTGGCCCTGTATGTGAAAAACAACATAAAAATGAACCAAATAAAAGTGAGCGAGGTGAACATAGAGTCAGTTTGGGTTACGCTAACATTTGGCAATCATACAGTAGCTCGTGTAGGTGTGATCTAGACCCCTGGACAAGCAGAAGAACTAGATAATCTGCTGGTTGAGGAAATAGCCAAAATGGCAATGAAGGGGGAAGTTATTATCATGGGGGACTTTAATCTTCCTGATGTGAACTGGAAAACCAAAACAGCTGGGTGCACCAGGAGTACAAATATTCTAAACTCCCTACTGGGATTATCTCTAACACAAGTAGTTGAGGAGCCGACCCGTAAAGAGGCCATATTGGATTTAATACTCACAAATGGAGGTTTGGTATCAGATGTTGTTGTAGGTGAAAATTTGGGATCTAGTGATCACCAGTCAGTATGGTTTAATATAACAACAGGGATGGAGCCGCACCACACAAGAACGAAAGTTTTAGACTTTAAAAAAACAGATTTTTCTAAAATGAGATTTTGTGTGAAGGAGTCATTATCAGACTGGAGGAGTTTAAAGGGAGTCCAGGAGAAATGGGATTATTTAAAGGAAGCATTATTGAAGGCCACAGGAAATTGCATTCGGCTTGTTAGCAAAAACAAAAAAGGGAAGAAACCACTGTGGTACTCTGCAGAAGTGGCCAAAATAGTGAAGAACAAAAAGATAGCATTCAATAATTATAAAACAACTCAGAGTGAAGAAGATAGGCAAACCTATAAGATTAGGCAGAAAGAGGCAAAGCAATTTATAAGAGCTTCCAAAGCACATGCAGAAGAGAAAATAGCTCAGTCAGTAAAAAAGGGGATAAAACATTTTTTAGATACATAAACGAGAAAAGAAAAGTAAAACAAGGATTAGTTAGATTAAAAACAAAGGAAGGAAGGTATGTAGAAGAGGATAAAGGTCTCGCTGACTGCCTCAATGAATATTTTTTGTTCAGTCTTTGCAGAAGAAAAGGAAGGAAAGGGACCTCAGTTAGGAGAGAACACTAAAGAGACATTTACATATCAGTTTACAGAGGAGGAGGTTCTACAGCAGCTGTCTAAAGTAAAGGGCCTGATGGGATCCACCCTAAATTATTAAAAGAGCTCAGTGATGTAATAGCAAAACCATTAACAGATTTATTTAACCAATCCTTGTTAACGGGAGCCGTCCCAGAAGACTGGAAATTAGCAAATGTTGTGCCGCATTTACAAGAAGGGTAGTAGGGAGGAATCGGGGAACTATAGGCCAGTTAGTCTTACGTCAGTAGTGGGGAAATTAATGGAAACCATGTTAAAGGAAAGGATTGTTGAACATCTAAAAACACATAGATTACAGGATCAGAAACAACATGGGTTTACCTCAGGGAGATCATGCCAAACTAATCTTATTGATTTTTTTGATTGGGTAACGAAAATAATAGACACAGGTGGTGCAGTAGACATTGCTTATTTAGATTTCAGTAAGGCTTTTGATACTGTTCCGCATAGAAGGCTTATCAATAAATTGCAATCTTTGAGTTTAGATTCCAATATTGTTGACTGGATTAGGCAGTGGCTGAGTGACAGACAACAGAGGGTTGTGGTAAATGGAGTTTTTTCGGCACAAGGTCTTGTTACCAGTGGGGTACCTCAGGGGTCAGTACTTGGACCCATTCTCTTTAATATTTATATTAGTGATATTGCAGAAGGTATTAATGGAAAAGTATGTCTTTTTGCTGATGACACAAAGATTTGCAACAGGGTTGACGTTCCTGGAGGGATCAGCCAAATGACAAATGATTTAGGTAAACTAAAAAAATGGTCGAAGTTGTGGCAATTGAGTTTTAATGTGGATAAGTGCAAGATAATGCACCTGGGACGTAAAAACCCAAGGGCTGAATATAGAATATTTGATACAGTCCTAACCTCAACATCTGAGGAAAGGGATTTAGGGGTCATTATTTCAGAGGATCTAAGGGTAAGTAGTCAATGTAATAGAGCAGCAGGAAATGCTAGCAGAATGCTTGGTTGTGTAGGGAGAGGTATTAGCAGTAGGAAAAGGGAAGTGCTCATGCACTGTACAGAGCACTGGTGAGACCTCACTTGGAGTACTGTGTGCAGTACTGGAGACCGTATCTCCAGAAGGATATAGACATCTTAGAGAGAGTTCAGAGAAGGGCTACTAAAATGGTGTACGGCTTGAAGGAGAAAAGTTACCAGGAAAGGCTTAATGATCTTAACATGTACAGCTTGGAAAAAAGACGAGACAGAGGAGATATGATAGAAACATTTAAATACATAAAGGGAATCCACAAGGTAGAGGAAGGGAGTATATTTAAAAGGAAACAAAATAGCAAAACAAGAGGACATAGTCTTAGATTAGAGGGGCAAAGGTTTAAAAGTAACATCAGGAAGCATTATTTTACTGAGAGGGTGGTGGATGCATGGAACAGTCTTCCAGTAGAAGTGGTAGAGGCCAAAACAGTAATTGAATTTAAGCAAGCATGGGATAGGCATAAGGCTATCCTAAACAAAAGATAAATCCAGGTTAAGTATCCATGTAATTGGGCAGACTAGATGGGCCGAAAGGTTCTTATCTGCCGACATTTTTCTATGTTTCTATGTTTCTATCTATTTACAGCCCCAGACCCAGTATATCCATTTACAGCCCCCCAGTATATCTATTTACAGCCCCCCAGTATATCTATTTACAGCCCCCAGACCCAGTATATCCATTTACAGCCCCCCAGTATATCCATTTACAGCCCCCAGACCCAGGATATCTATTTACAGCCCCCCAGTATATCTATTTACAGCCCCCCAGTATATTTACTTACTGCCTCCCACCCCAGTATATCCATTTACAGCCCCTGGACCGAGTGCAGCAATTTAAAGCCCCCCCCAGTATATTAATCTACACCCCCCTCCCATTAGTTTATTCACACCTGGTAATAAATCTCCTCTCTGCCTCGGTCCTCCATCGCAGCAGAGTGAAAGCATGCAGGCTGGTGGCTCCTCCTGCAGTTGTTTGCCTGGGCCTGGGCTATGTGGATCACGTGTGGGGGTGGCGCCAAATTACACAGTGTGCCTGCACGTGTTAAGAACGTGGGATGGGACTGAGACAGGCACACACACTGCAGCGCCGTGCGGTATGACAGTGCATCGCTGGGCCCATCAGGACATCATCGCTGGGCTGTCAGAAAATCAGATTTTTCCGCCCCTCAAACTGGCAGCAGGCCAGGACAGTAAGGCGGCCGCCTGTGCCGCCTTACATTAGCGCCGGCCCTGGGTAGTCCTGCACCATACGGTGAAGATGCTGGCAATGGGTGCCTACATTTGACGTCCCTGGGCGTCGTGGACTAAAAAAATTTAAAAAGGCATCAGTCGAGCGGCCCTGGCATTCACCACTATTCCTCTGATCATCCGCAGCCTCAGAAGCACCTGTGTCATCACTTGGTAACCTACCAGTGCCTGGAAAGGTGTTACACAAGTGTCACTTTAGAGCGTCCTCAAGTTTTTTCATCCTATGCTCCCTCTGTGCGGGAAGGATGAGCTCTGCAACTTTACCCTTGTATCGTGGATCAAGAAGGCTTGCCAACCAGTAATGATCCCTCTCCTTGATAGCATGAATTCTGGGGTCTTTTACCAGGCTTTGCAGGATAAGGGAGCCCATGCAGCGTAGGTTGGAGGTGGCATTAGCTTCCGAGTCTTCCTGGTCAATGAGGATGATCCCATCGTGCACTTCCTCCTCCCAGCCACATACTAGTCCTTGTGTTTCTGGGCACACAAAATCCTCCCTTGAGGAATCCCCACCTTCAATGCCCCCACAACTTAAATATTCCTCCTCATCCTCATCCTCATTCTCATCCTGTCTGATCTGAGGAGGACCCGCTGGAATACTGTCTTCGGAAAGACTGGGGCCTTGAGAGCTAGGGAAGGCCTCCTCTTCCTCCCGCTGCGCTGCTCTAGAGCCACATCTATAATTCCCCGTAGAGTGTGCTCCAGCAAGAACACTAAAGGAATTGTGTCACTGATGCATGCACTGTCCCTGCTCACCATCCTCGTTGCCTCCTCAAATGGTGACAGTACAGTGCATGCATCCTTGATCATCAGCCACTGCGGGGGGAGACCAAGTTGACCTGAACCTGTCCTTGTGCCATACTCACACAGGTACTCATTGATGGCCCTCTGCTGCTTGTGCAGGTGCTGCAGCATTGCTAATGTCGAGATCCACCTGGTAGGCATGTCACAGATCAGACGGTTTGTGGGAAGGTGGAATTTTCTTAGAATTTCTGCCAGGCGAACACTGGCTGGGAATGACCGTCTGAAATGGCTGCAGACTTTTCTGGCGTGGCTGAGAAGCTCTGCCAGCCCTGGGTACCTGGTTAGGAAACGCTGTACCACCAGATTTAGAACGTGTGCTAGGCATGGTACATGCGTCAACTTACCCAGGCGTAGGGCGGAGAGAAGGTTGCTGCCATTATCACAGACGACCATTCCCAGCTGAAGCTGGCATGGTGTTAACCATCTCTGTACCTGCCCCTGCAGAGCTGACAGAATTTCTGGCCCGGTGTGGCTCCTGTCCCCTAAACAAACCAGCTCAAGCACAGTATTGCATCTTTTTGCTTGAGCCATTGCGTAGCCCCTGTCATGCGTCAGTTTAACTGCCACTTCGCCAGAGACACAGAAGGAGGAGGAGGAAGAGGGAGAGGTGGTGGTGGAGCAGACAGACCTCATACAAGCAGCTTTCTGGAGGTGTGGTAGATGAACAAGCTCCAGCAGAGAGCCATGTCTTGGATCCCTCCCAGCTGCAACCAGAGTTACCCAGTGTGCCGTGAAGGAAATGTAACAGCCCTGTCCATGCTTGCTGGACCACGTGTCTAAAGTCACATGCACCTTGATGCTGACTGCCTTTCCCAATGACTCGATATGGTCATGGAGTCATTGGACCTCATCATCATTGTCATCACCCCCTATCTCCTTGTCACTGGAGCCAACTTGGCAGTATGCTGCAGCTGCTGGGGCACATGAGTGCCAGTTATTTGTGTGTCATCACTGGCACCCCCTTCCTCTAGGTTGATTATACTCCCTTCCTTAACCTCAGAGATTGAATCAGAGCACTGTAGTTGCTGCGCATCCTCAAGCAGCATGTCACTCTCATTGTAGTCAAACAATTCAGCTGACTCCTCCATGTGTGATAGTGAGGCTACGGCAGGAGTAGCTGTGGACATGGAGGCTGCATTAGGTGCTTTGGCAGCTGAGGTGGACTGTAAAGCACTACAAGCCTGGCTGGCAGAGGACTGGGAGGATGAGGATGGCCTGGTTGGCCAATCCACCAAATCCTCTGTATGTTGCTGCTGCTTAAGACGGCCAGCACCAGTTAGAAAGGACAAGTGTGCCCCTGCAGAGGATGCACCACATTCACGACGACCAGAGGCACAGCCTCCCGACACAGAGGCTGCTTGCCCTCTTATCTGTGCCTGGGAGCGTCTGCCTGTCCTTTTTGGTCTTTCTGACATGGTGAGTGATATATAGATTAAAGATATACAGAACTCTGATTCAACTCTGTTATAAAAATTGGAGATATGCTGCAGATCTCTGATTCAACTCTGGTATAAAGATTAAAGATTTCCAGAACTCTGGTATAACTCAGTGAGACACCCTGATAGCTGGCAGCCAGTGACAAGACACAGATTACAATTCCCAGAAACCACCTACAAGTCAGTGAGACCCCCTGATAGCTGGCAATAGTGACAAGACACAGATTACAATTCACAGAAATCTGCTAGAAGTATGTGGGACCCCCTGATAGCTGGCAGTGAAAAGACACAGATTACAATTCCCAGAAACCTCCTATAAATCAGCAAGACCTCCTGATGGGTGGCAGTGAGAACACACAGATTAGAACAATTCCCAGATATTTTGTAGAAATGAAACCCCCACAATTGCTGGTGGCAGTGAGAACATAAAGATTAGAACAATTCCCAGATCTTTTGTATAAATTACTGACCCCCACAATAGTTGGTGGCAGTGAGAACACAAAGATTAGAACAATTCCCAGATATTTTGTAGAAAAGAGACCCCCAAAATAGTTGGTGGCAGTGAGAACACAAAGATTAGAACAATTCCCAGATATTTTGTAGAAATGACAGACCCCCCCCCTCCAGTAGCTGGTGGCAGACTGGCAGTGAGAACACACACTAACAGAACAATCTCCTCTCAAAAAACACGTGCTGAAGGCTGTGTGAAGCCTTATATAGTGTGCTGCGGGACTTAGCTCTGTCAGCCCATGATTGGACAAGATTTGCCCAATTAGGACTCTGAGCCGTGATTGGCATAGTCTTGAACCTGTCTTGCACCTGACCTGTAATCAGGTGCAAGGCTGTAGCCAATTACAAGCTTCAGGCCAGTGGAAAAGTGCATTGTGGTCCATTGTGGACGAACATGCGGCGAACATGCGGAAATGTTCGTAGTTCGCGAACAGGCGATGTTCGAATCGAACTCCGAACCGATCGAACCGAACAGCTCATCCCTAATCATAACATGTATATACCTCTGCCTAAGTTATGCTGACAGATAATATAAGATCAATTGGCACATCAATAATACACAGTTGCATTGTAACTGACGTCACTGGATGTCACTGTTCAAATGCAGAGTAAGGACCCCAGGATGCCATGGCATACCTTACTAACATGGGAACGGTACAGGAAAATCTGCAGGTGCAGATTTTCCCTGTTAACATCCCCATGTTATCGTGCACTACAGAATAGAACTCAGTCTGGTCAAGCAAGTCTTGTGGAGCCACAGCTTAAATGACCCTTTAGGTGACTAAATATTTGATCTAAGTTTAGGCTAGGGTCAAACGAATGCATTATTCACAGCGACCGTCAAAAAGTGCTTCCGAACGCATTGATGTATTTTTTCACGGAATGCGCGAAAATGGTCAGATGACGCGTATTTTCGTGCGTGATTTTTTTACGGATCGTCAATAAAACCCATTTTGCATCTGGACGTTATGTAGGTTGGACATTAGCAGCGTCTGACATCTCCTAATCACGCACACAAGCCGCTATGCCGCCGCAGCGCACTCTATACGTCAGTACTAGCGGTTCTGCATTCTCGAAAAAATGCGTTCATTTTCCACTTGCGTTGCGCGGCCGGACTTTGGTGCGGCCGTACTTCGTATATTAGCCGTCATTGCCCGTCATTTGCTGCTACTGCAGCCATGATTAAGTGCGCCTAAACGCACGTTAAAAATGCGTTAGTCTGACCGCAGCCTTAAGGTCATCTCTAGTTGTTACTTCTTTGACCAAAACTGGACAAAGTTTGAAACCATTACAAAACTTAATATTTATATGTCAGCGCTCCATCCGATCCTCCTACCACCGAGGGTGTGAATCGTGAATTTCAGTGCTCTTTCGTTCCCTGCACTTAAGGGAAACAAATTCATCGACCCTGCAGTGAATTCAGCATTCACCGTAGGGTCCCCCGAAGTGCAGGTAAAATCCACTGAACGAATCCGAAAAACCGCCGCATTGATTGGAAAAACCGCTGGAAAAAAATCGGAGCGACCCAAAAAAAGCCGAACGTGCCCAACAATCCACTGCAAAACCGCCGGATGCATCCAAAAAAAGCCAGCGAACCACCGCACAGAGTACTGACCAGCCAATGGAAAAAGACAAGTCAACGAACGGGGTTACAAAAACCCCCAAAGATGCAAAAATGCCTGCACTTAATATATAAGGTCCTATGAATAACAAAAAGGTCTGTTACAGAAAAAAAATACGCAATAAAAAAATAATTGAAAAAACTTTTAGCTGAAAAGTTCCCTAAAAATGTCTAAAAAAACCTTAACCTAAATAAATAGAGAGACATTTTGCTGCAGATTAAAAAAATAAAGGGTTTAATAAATATTCAATAAAAATTGAATTTTTTTTAACGTTGAAACCTAATTCACCTGGTTAAACCTGCCGAATGAAACCACCGGACATCAGGGCATTTCACTGACGTTTTGGTGCTGTTCGGTGGTCTCTGAATAGATTAACCATTGTTTCTCTATAAGGAGTTCACTGCTGCCAAAGATCATTGTGTTTCACTGCCAATTGGCCAAAATTTGGCGACCTGCCAACTTTTGGATAACCAAATGGCCACGAAATTGTACAGTACGGGGAAATTCACTGTTCGGTGCAATTTCGGGGCCAGTTCAGCTATCTTTGATTAACTCTGTAAGAGAATTTTTGAAGATGAATCACTTAATATTTTTATAACCGATTGAAATAATTCGAAAACGTTCATCCAAAGGAAATAAATCAAGGTCTTGGTTCTGTAAACTTTTGTATTTTTTTTTTCTTCGTCATTCTTACTTTAAAACACTTTCTCATCAACCGTTCTTTTAAACCCAAATTCTCTTCTTTTTATCCTTTTTTTCCGTGCATTATCATTATTATAATGATTTATTTGGGACTATTATCTTCTCAAATTCAAACAGTGGTAATTTAATCCTTGTCTTTGCAACATTTTGTATATTTTCTTCTGTGGATGTTGGTCAATTCTGGAAAAAATAAAAATGCAAATCTAGCTTCCCAGCAGCACTAAAACTGCTAACTAAAACTGTACTTCAATCATCATGGATCCATATTCTTCAAGAACTCTTTACAGTCAAATGAGGCCATATGGGGAACATGAAGATACAAATAGTAGTAATAGTATCCAGTCCACACTATTTCATTAGGTAGTTCCCCCAGGAATATATTATCTAGTATATGAAAATGTGCAATGCAGGCAAAAAAGAGAGAGGTCAATAAAACCTAATAATCACTGGTAGAGACCATTAAGCTGGCTCACCATGTGCCCTGTTTGCAAGATCATTTAAAGTGTTTATTGCCATATAAAATTAACGGGGAAAGATGTTTACACTTATTTATATTGTTAGTCATTACAAAGTAATTATTTGACTTTTTACTTTAGTATGTAGTGTATTAAGGGGTATTTCTGTTAATAAATTGCCAGGATGCAAGGGCCATGAGAAAGACCAAACACAAAGATGTTCAAAAGAATAAGAAATCTTTGAATTTATTGTTCTGGTGTATATTGTAATTTCACATATTGCACAGAAGTATGCTTTAGTAAAAACATGCATATATATATACACTATATTGCCAAAAGTATTCGCTCACCTGCCTTGACTCGCATATGAACTTAAGTGACATCCCATTCCTAATCCATAGGGTTCAATATGACGTCGCCGTCGGTCCACCCTTTGCAGCTATACCAGTTTCAACTCTTCTGGGAAGGCTGTCCACAAGGTTTAGGAGTGTGTTTATGGGAATTTTTGACCATTCTTCCAGAAGCGCATTTGTGAGGTCATACACTGATGTTGGACGAGAAGGCCTGGCTCTCAGTCTCCGCTCTAATTCATCCCAAAGGTGTTCTATCGGGTTGAGGTCAGGACTCCACACCAGACTCTGTCATCCATGTCTTTATGGACCTTGCTTTGAGCACTGGTGCACAGTCATGTTGGAAGAGGAAGGGGCCAGCTATAAACTGTTCCCACAAAGTTGGGAGCATAGAATTATCCAAAATGTCTAGGTATGCTGAAGCATTCAGAGTTCCTTTCACTGGAACTAAGGGGCCAAGCCCAGCTCCTGAAAAACAACCCACACCATAATCCCCCCTCCACCAAACTTTACATTTGGCACAATGCAGTCAGACAAGTACCGATCTCCTGGCAACCGCCAAACCCAGACTGGTCCATCAGATTGCCAGATGGAGAAGCACGATTCGTCACTCCAGAGAATGCGTCTCCACTGCTCTAGAGTCCAGTGGCGGCGTGCTTTACACCACTGCATCTGATGCTTTGCATTGCACTTGGCGATGTATGGCTTGGATGCAGCTGCTCGGCCATGGAAACCCATTCCATGAAGCTCTCTGCGCACTGTTCTTGATCTAATCTGAAGGACACATGAAGTTTGGAGGTCTGTAGCGATTGACTCTGTAGAAAGTTGGTGACCTCTTCACACTATGAGCCTCAGCATCCGCTGACCCCGCTCCGTCAGTTTACGTGGCCTACCACTTCGTGGCTGAGTTGCTGTCATTCCCAAACACTTCCACGTTCTTATAATACAGCTGACAGTTGACTGTGGAATATTTAGGAGCGAGGAAATTTCACGGCTGGATTTGTTGCACAGGTGGGATCTTATCACAGTTCCACGCTGGAATTCACTGAGCTCCTGAGAGCGACCCATTCTTTCACAAATGTTTGTAAAAACAGTCTGCATGCCAAGGTGCTTGATTTTATACACCTGTGGCCATGGAAGTGACTGGAACACCTGATTCTGATTATTTGGATGGGTGAGTGAATACTTTAGGCAATATAGTGTAAATATTTATTTTTCCCATTATGCTAGTGCTTGGGTATCCTTAACGATGCTGATTCTTAATATAAACAATGACCTGAGTGCTCTCCCCACTCACCCTTCTGCAGGCTGCCCAAAGGGCAGATGCAGCCCTCCATTGGATTCACACTGAATGAAAAGTTGACAATTAGAACTCACTGATCTGTCTTCTGGACCAAATCCCAGGAAGGAGCAGCAGTTCCCTCCTGGCTAGTCAGTTGCAACTGATGCTCTCACATTGAGCCTTTAGATTGCTTCGATGCCCACTCGAGTATGACACAATAGCGTTGGTTTAAATGGAAGCCACCACTTGTCAGTTTCAGACGAGCTGAGGGAACCTGATGCTGAAATAAAGGTATTGTACTCCACTTTAACCCGCTTTTGGGTTAAAATGGGACGGGATGAGGCAGGGAGGTAATCCAGGGTTAATATTTTACCCCTCCATTCCACCCTCTGATTTTAACCCAAGAGTATTCCTTTACGAAGGAAAAACATATTTGCATATGTTAATGTTAACTTTATTTGTCTCACCAGTGACATTAGGACAAGGTGTGTGTGTGAAGGCAGCGCTTCTATGTTGAGTAAATTGTTAGGGTCGGTGCTGCCGTAATAGAAAAGAAAGTGTCCACACGCTTCCAAGGACACAATAATAGAAACATAGAAACATAGAAAAATGTCGGCAGATAAGAACCTTTCAGCCCATCTAGTCTGCCCAATTACATGGATACTTTACCTGGCTTTATCTTTTGTTTAGGATAGCCTTATGCCTATCCCATGCTTGCTTAAATTCAATTACTGTTTTGGCCTCTACCACTTCTACTGGAAGACTGTTCCATGTATCCACCACCCTCTCAGTAAAATAATGCTTCCTGATGTTACTTTTAAACCTTTGCCCCTCTAATCTAAGACTATGTCCTCTTGTTTTGCTATTTTGTTTCCTTTTAAATATACTCCCTTCCTCTACCTTGTGGATTCCCTTTACGTATTTAAATGTTTCTATCATATCTCCTCTGTCTCGTCTTTTTTCCAAGCTGTACGATGTAATGTAATGTAAGAAGGAATATGAAATAAATTCCTGGTGCACCTTTGTGTGAAACAAAAATTATTGAAATACAATGTGTGTGACACCAGTGTACATTCTACATTTAAAACAAATATGAACACAGCTGAATTTTTCAGACGTGTATGTATATAAATGTTTTTTTTTTTTTGTTTTTTTTTTTATCTGACGCTAAAGAAAACACTCCAGACATTAAATTCAAAATAAGAATGGAATACTTATATTTTGATGATGATGATGTTGTTTCTTCTTCTTCTCCTTAGTATAGCTTAAAAGGTGTAACTTTCTTGGAAATGGAACGAGATGCTGTATGCATTCCAGGAAGGGGAAGAGGTAAACCTGATGCCTTCAAGTACTGATGAAAAAACTGTTTAAGCAACGGGACAAGATGCTAATAATGATTTTCAAAATTTATTCTGGTAAAAATAAATAAAATCAACATGAATAAACCATATGGTAAAATATATTAAAAGAGTAACAGCTAAATCGAGAGCCACTCAGGGCTCAGGTCACTGAGTGGCTCTCGATTTAGCTGTTACTCTTTTAATATATTTTACCATATGGTTTATTCATGTTGATTTTATTTATTTTTACCAGAATAAATTTTGAAAATCATTATTAGCATCTTGTCCCGTTGCTTAAACAGTTTTTTCATCAGTACTTGAAGGCATCAGGTTTACCTCTTCCCCTTCCTGGAATGCATACAGCATCTCGTTCCATTTCCAAGAAAGTTACACCTTTTAAGCTATACTAAGGAGAAGAAGAAGAAACAACATCATCATCATCAAAATATAAGTATTCCATTCTTATTTTGAATTTAATGTCTGGAGTGTTTCTTTAGCGTCAGATAAAAAAAAAACAAAAAAAAAAAAAACATTTATATACATACACGTCTGAAAAATTCAGCTGTGTTCATATTTGTTTTAAATGTAGAATGTACACTGGTGTCACACACATTGTATTTCAATAATTTTTGTTTCACACAAAGGTGCGCCAGGAATTTATTTCATATTCCTTCTCACCAGTGACATTGCCAACAAATATTGTAACCTTTTCTCCCAGTTTTGACTGGGGATAAGCACTTTAAAATATAGTTTTGCCTCCGGGAAAAAATAATCCTTGAGCTTGCACACAAATAATATTTTTAACAATTTCATTTTAGTTAATCTTTTCCCACAAATATGGTGGGGCACTGCCCCTGTGGCCAAATGGCCCAGACTCCATTGCCTGTATGACTGCAAAGTAGCTGGGAGGAGCAGACTCGCCCTCAATGTAGTATAACATTTGTTATGGGAGCCAAGGTCTATGAGGTCCCTTGGCCGTCGTGACTAGCTTCCTAATCTGGTCCTAGAACTCAAACAGAGCAGAGCAGCACATCATCTTTTGCATGTTTTCCAATGTCCGCTATATCACGGACACTGATTGTACTGGGTGGAGCATCTTTTTTGTAGACCCGATATCACAGACAACGCCAATTGTAAGGGTTCAAGCATGTTGGTTTATTGTCACAGCACACATTATTATGCCTCAGATATTACAACAGAGATCCCTCATTTGCATCTTGCTGCGCTACAACAAAAATCCCTCCCTGGCATTCTGGTGTCTGGGACATAAGATTGTGCACCATTCCAACAAAACATAAAAATAGAACAATAGTATATTGTGAGGATAAACAGGGGATTCCGATTTTACAGTATTTGATAATGGGGAAATGTTTGCCAAACAAGACAGACAATGACCATTCAAACCTTTCACAGATTGTCAGGATCAGCGCTGGAGGGGTACTGGCTTTGTGGGTATGGGTCCATTATACAGTGATATCTTTGAAGGAATAAACACACTTGAGGGAACAAGGGTGGAGGCAGGAGCAGGAGAACCAGCAAGCAATGATGATATACAGGGGTTGCAGAGGGTTGACCAGGGTGGATGAAAGGAGAGGATACCAGGAATCTTGAATACAGCAGGGGTCTTGTGTATACTTGAGGGAAGACACAATGAGGCTGAAGGTACCAGTACACTTGGGGGACACTTTGGAACTTTGAAGACACAAGGGTGCTGTAGACCGGACACGGGACACAGGAGGGATCCTTTCGCAGTACAAAAGGGTGTTCCAGAAAGCCGTGGTCAAATAGGTAAGTTGTGTCTATACACAGGTAAATCAGGGAGCAGATCTTGCTGTTAATAGGGAGCCTTATACTGGCTGGGTGGAGTAGAGATAACATCACTGCTCTGCGTGGAGAGAGCCTGTGGGAGACATGGGCTCGATCCCAGCAAGAGCACCTCTCTAGTAAGTGTCCTTGGGCAAGACACCTAACGGTACATACTCGCCACCCAGGACATACTTGAAAACGAGAGAAATCTCAATGTATCCTTCCTGGTAAAATCCTTTCTCAAAAAAAATAAAAAAATAGGGAGAACAGCTTGTTTGCAATTTAGCTATTTAGGAGCTGCTATTAAGTTCTGAGTTGGAATAGGGTCCATGATATTACTGTAATATTCCTATGCAGGCATTACGTCAACATAAAGATATTATTTTTATTTTCTTGGTATTTTGTGGAAGCTGCATTGGTTGTAATCTCATTACGATCTATAGAGAGCAGGATAGCTGACCATTTTATTATCTATCTTTATTAGATTTACTGTAATTAAGAGAAAGGCAATTTTTACCTGTATGCTAATAAAGCAGACACTATCTAGAGTTTAGAGTCTTTCATCCCAATAATATTTCTGTAAAGAAGAATGCATGTAAAACTAAATTAATCTATTCACTAGTTCTTAGTAATAATAATAATATACAAAGGTGCAATGTAATCCTTCATTTTCACATTACCATGTTGTAAATACATGTTATAATATTTTCATAACACTAAATGATAGGTAGCATTTGAGTTTTTTTTACTTCATTGTTTTGACCGAGGCTAGTTTTCTTGATCAGTTGGTCATTAATATATCAACCCTCTTCCCGGCTGTAATATGCTCCAGGGTTCAGCAGGGCAGCTATCCAGTAATGAAATGAAATCCCTTTGGCTACAGCTGAATATATTTTATAGATAAATATATCCCAGACATATTGAGTGTATGAAAACCTAAAGGTACAGGAGCAAAACAGGTTTTGACAGTGCTATAACAATACGGGAAGCTGGTTGAAGTTGTTAAAGAAGATTTTTAGAGTGTTGCTTTAATTAACCCTAAAATGCTTGACGTGAGTCTGGGAGCATTTCAGTATACTGTGAGTAGTAGTCAGCGCATATATTTGTAATATTTATAAAACAGAGTTACACAATCCAATAGTTGTGTTGCACACTGGCAAAATGATTATATGTAATTTTAGGGTGCACTGCTATCACCAAAACAGGCTACCCTGAAAGCCTGCAAAAAATTAAAATTAAATTGTTGTATCAAAGAAAAATATACTTATATACATGATATAACTAAACTCTATGCTTGAAAATCAAATCATATAAACCCAGACTCCTCAATTAAAAAAATTGCACATAATTTTATATAAAGATCCTGCAATTCAGAGTAACCTTTGAAAAAGGCATATAGACTAAACGTTGGGTACTTGGTTTCTGCACATGGCCAGTTGGCAGTGAGGCTCTGAGTGGTATATGCAACTATAATGATATTGGTGTTTTTGTGTATATTTTTATTAGGTTGTTATATGCATTGCAGGGTATTTGCATATTATTATGTGCATTTTTTTTTATTTGATTCCCTTAAGGCAGGTGTGGGCAACTATGGCCTCCCGATGTTTTGAAACTACATTTCCCTTGATGCTCGGCTGCTCATTAGGTTTGCAGAGCCACAAGAGAAATATACTGGGTAATTCAAAGAGATTTGAATTGCTTGAGAAAGGTAACCGAACGCTGAAAATCAGCGTTCGGTTACCTTTCTTGGCCATTCGGCTATCCAGAGAGCAGGCAATTCACCAAATCCTGGCGAATGCACATACGGTGCCTGTTCGGTGCCTGTTCGAGGGCAGTGAAATCCCCATAAAAAAGCACTGCTTCGTCTATTCAGAGAACACAAACCAGCAGTGAAAGGTTCCCGAATTGCCCTGCCATTCGGTGATTTCATGCGGCAGATTTATTCAGGCGAATCCCATAGGCTTCAATGTTAAAAATATTCCGGTTTTAATTCAATATCTAATAAACCATTCATTATAAAATTCTGCAGTAAAAAGTCTCTTTATTTATAGATTTTTTTAGGATATTTTAAGCATTTTTCTGGATTTTTTTTTAAAAAGTCATATTTTCTTTTTGTTTTTTTTAAGTTTACTTATTTTTTCTGTAACAGCCCTCTTTATTATCATTCCCTGGACCTCATATGTAAATTTCAGACATTTTCGCTCAGTAGTTTCTTTGCAAACAGCGTTTCACTTTTCAATCATTCATGCAAACTGTTTTCCTAATTTATTCACTGCACTCGTCTGCGGTGTTGGCTTTTTCCGGCGGCTTCGCTGCGTGTGAACGGCTCCTGCTCGGGTTTTTCTGTGGTTTTCAGTGGGTTAATCCAGATGTTTTTGCGGGTTTTCGGCGTGCATTCGCCGGGTTTTGCGGTTAGTTTTCGTCAGGTTTGCGGTAGCCTTCCACTGCAATTCGGGGGCCCTGTGGTGCTTGCTAAATACACCGCAGGGTCACCGAAATGGGATCGGCAAAACAAACCGAATTGAAGAGAACGAAAAGTCACCGAACGTGCAGTGACTTTTCGATTCTCTTCCTCAAGCCTCAAGGGAAATATAGTTTGAAAACATTTGGAGGGCCAGGGTTGCTGAGCCCTGATATAGAGGAATATTTAATATTCCAATATGTCATTTTGCTGCCCTGTCCTGGGATACTTGTAATTAATAGAAATCCTGGTGTAATTTGTTTCTGATAGATATTTATAAAATGTTTATCAGAAACAAATGACACCAGGATTTCTATTAATTTCAAGTATCCCAGGACAGGGCAGCAAAATGACATATTGGAATATTAAATGTTCCTATAAATCAGGGCTCAGCAACCCTGGCCCTCCAAATGTTTTCAAACTAGATTTCCCTTGAGGCTTTGCAAACCTAATGAGCAGCCGAGCATCACAGGAAATGTAGTTTCAAAACATCTGGAGGGCCGTAGTTGCCCACACCTGCATTAAGCTGTCGGCGTTTATTATTTGACTTTCAAGTATTGAGTTTAGTTACAGGTATATCATGCATAGGAGTATATATTTCTTTGATACAACAATTTAATTTTTATTTGATTTGAAATAAGGTTATATTATATTATATTGGTGCGTATCACTGGTCTTTTTCTATATAACAGAATTACCCAGTGAAAGTTTGCCTCTGTTTATGTGGTCACTCCTTTCTAATATATGAAGACTATTTTTTAAATAGAAAAAGTTATGAAATGAAGTAGGGAGACATTGTTTGATCCAGAACCAGAAATAGAGCTACTTTACTTTGGGTCTGAAAAGTGTGAGTTACTGAACTCACTTCAATCCTACACTTGTTTTATATGTACTTCATTGTTTACCAATATATATTTGCAAGCCTTTTATATTTACAAACCTTGGAGTTATGGATCTATCGTGTGTGTGAATATCATATATATATATATATATATATATACATACACAAAACTGGGCAGACTTTAGGTTGTTCTGAATAGGGGCATTATCAGCAGTAGCAGCTAGCAGACATTACAGCCCGAGGATGTGTTAACAGGATCTGTGGCTATGCTGCTTCATTGAAATCAAATTTTACTTACATCTGGGCTTCAAAGCACACCCCTAAAGTTTTAGCACCCTGGGCATGAAGCCCAAGGTACTAACACTTTTTAAAACCAGCTGGGGACTGTGTCTAATGGATATTTCCCCAGCTGAATGTGCCGTGAGCTCAGAACTGCAGTAAGTCAATTTGAAAAGTAGATGGCGCCATCTGCCTGCCAAATAGGTTATTACTGTAAGAAACACCTTTGGAATTGTCCCAAATATTTCTTACTGTATAAATGATTACTAACTATTTTCCAAAAGAAAAACAAAGACCTGTTCATGACAGTGTTTGTTGTTGGTTTTGTTTTTTTGGGGGGGGGGGCTCACATGGTAGTGAAGGGGTTAAACTGTCTTATAGTATATTTAAATATAATTGTATAAAATACATGTTTAAGTTTGAGTGTGACCTCGCCAGTTTTGTGTGCATGTACATATATTTGTGTTTCATGGTACTGGATTCTGCATAATTAATTGGTCATTAGTCATATTGACTATATTTTGGACTTTATGTGCATATTATTTTCCTTTTTCGCTCAAAAAATGTTCTCGAGTTTTCATTTCACAGACATATTCCCAACACTCTGTGATGGGAATATGATCAGCTCTGAACTTATGAGGTATTTTTCTGTTCTTAATTCTGACTAGCAAAATGTATAGGTTTGGAATTAATTTTGTTCAGCTGCTCAATTGTGACATATTGGTGTCAAATAATGAAATGTTTCTGACTATGCAAAAAAGCCCAACAAACGCATGATATACATGGTATCCCCATGATACAGTATAGATCACTTGTAAGCTGCCATGGAAGAGGCAGGCTCATTCTCCACATAAGCAGATCTTTAAACTCATACCATTACTGGGGATTATGCAAGTGCTATATAAAAGCTACATTAATATAGACTGAAAGGTGTCCTTTTCCTTTTAAATCTTAAAAAAAAATGGACAATGTTCCTTTAAGAGAACGCAGGCAATGGCCATTGTATAAACCTCAATTATGTTCTTGCTCTGTGACTCTCTAATTCATTCATCGTGCTTTCTGTAAACCTTTAAACCATTAAGCGTTATCTGAGCAAGCAACTCTCCAGGAAATCAAATCAGCTTGACCATTGATACCTCTCACTCTTTCAACTAAATTACAAATACAGAAAAAGGCATGTGGCAAGAGAAATTCTGTTCCAATCTGTCAATCATACGTTTGCTATACCCTTATTCTTAAATTTTTTTCACTAAAGGGCTGTAGATTTTGCAGTGATCACATTTATTCTAATATACAGATTCTTGAAGACAGGTTGACATGTGGGGAATATTCCTAGAATGCTAAAATGTGAGCTTGAAGTAATCCACTCAATGTACTGCACTTAATGTGCAATCGTCCCATAAATGAGAAGCATAGAGGTGAGTAAATGACTCCAACAGTAGGATTTAATATTCTGCCTACACAGTGAAAGAATACTATAGCACAACGAAGACCGCCTTACACCAATTAAATCCATAGGGACAACTACATTATCTTATCCATCTATCTACTCTACCTGTCAATCAAGTTTATCTATCCCTCTGATCTGTCTATTTTATTGTTTATCCATCTATTAATCTATTAATTTATGTATCTCTTCTCTATGACCTATTAATACATTTGAATCTATCCATTTGTCTATCCTAGTATATACTGTATCTGTCATCTATTATTATTATTTGTATTTATAAAGCGCCAGCATATTCCGCAGCGCTGTACAATGGCTCTATCAATCTACTGTATCTGTCATCTATCAATATACAGGGTTATTCAGACAGCGGTAAAAAGCAGGAGAATGACTGGAGAATGGAAAATTCTAGCTCAAAATAGCCGATTTGTAAAGTGAAATGAGTGGGAGAATTTTTCTGGTTTGGCTATTTTGACCTAGAATTTTCCATTCTCCAGCCATTCTCCTGCTTTTCACCGCTCTCTGAATAACCCTGCTAATGTATCTATCATCCATTAATCTAACCAGGTATATAAATGTATTAATTTGTCTATCTGTCCATCTATCTATCTTTCCATCTTTCAAGCTAATGTATCTGTCCATCTAATCAGTCTATTGTTCTACCAATGCATCTATTTGTTTATTTATCTGTCAACCCATCCATTTATTTATTTATCTATCCGGCTTTGTGTTTTTTTTTTATCACATTATATCCTTTTTTTCCCAGGAGTAACTTCTCTTTCCTTGATGTTCAGCACAGTGCCACTGATGGCAGTCATGCACATTATTGTACTTTAATACAGAGACAATGGAAGCATTGGAAGGCAGTTCATTTATTTATCTTCCAGTGGACAGATTCATTGCATTACTCGTACATTAATATGTTCCAGAGAGGCAGACAGTGCTGAGGTCAGTTATACTACAGAATATAGGAAGATTAGCCACCTTCAATTAGTAAAATCCTTATTGATCTGGGCGTTGTGCAGTCATGTGTCTCCTATAAAGTGTAATGTGGCTTGGCATCTCTCCTAGGGAAGGCTGCTGCCATTCCCTGCTACTTCTGGAGAGGTTCTTTGGAAATGCAAAACCCATTAAGTACCATGGATATCGCAATGCCAACAAAAGCATCACCATCATGCTCTAAAATACCAGAGGATTACTGAAGAAATCATTCTGTGATCCTTATCTTGAATTTAAAATGAGAATTATTTTACAAGCAATAAATGATGATACATAAATTAAATAATAATACATGAAAAAGCTTTGATGGTTAATACTATTTATTTGCATATCAGTATTTTTACTCTCCTGTCTGTCTCTTTAATCAGTAAATCGTTTTTATTAATTCTGATGTAGCAGTATAGTGTCTGCAGGCTCTTATGTGATTTTTTTTTTTATCCATCACATTGTTCCTCCTACAGAGCCCCATGCTTTGGCACAGTGATGCTTGGGTTTATTTAGCAGCATATGGCAAACCTCTCAGCACCCACCCTGTGTTCCCTGCGACCCTTATGCCCTATCCTCTCGTGCTTCATTAACATTGTGCTTTGCTTGCTACTTGTGGGTTATACTAGATCCAGAGTCCCGGGTGCTGCTGGAGGAGGGGAGCACTTCATACACGTGTGTTATTAGCTCCAGCACTTTGCCAAAGGAGAGTCTAGGAGGGATATAATCAGGATGTCATGGGCGCTAGCCTTTGTGTGTCGCTGTCCAGGGTGCTGAAGCTGCGCCTCTACTGAACTGAGGGCATTCCTCAGAGCAGGGCTGCAGGGGGAGTGGGTGACATGCCTCTCCTGGATAGAGGTGACACTGGTTGGTGTTTATTGGAGATCTAGTGTCATCCATGTCTTTTTTCTCCTGGCTACAGCTGCCGCTGAGCTCGGTGATAGTCTTTGATCTGCTGCAAAGCTCCACTAATTCCACAGAAGTCCTGGGCCTGGAGATCCCCCTCCCAGTCTCCTGTGTATCACGATCTTCTAAAAAGCCTGTCCCAGTTTCTCCCGCCTGTCCCGATAGCCCGGTCCCTTTGAGAAATGTCAGAGGCAGTGACAGCAGTTTCATGGATGAAGCAGAAGCCCCCCCAAAAAAAGAAAGGTCCCGGCTTTTGTGCTGAAGTTGGTTACTACCCATAGAATCGGTTACCTCGGTTCTCATGCACACGCACAGCAGCTCCCAGTGAGATCCTGAAAGGTCGATACTTCACAATTCCCACCACTTCTTGCAGAAAAAGAAAAGAAAAAAAAAACCAAGAAGGGACTCCTGCTAAAACAATGTATGCAATGAGACAATTGGTAAATTAAAAAAGAAAACACAAGCTCCTGCTGACTTTATATCTACGAAACAACCTCCTGCAGAAATACTAGTTGCACACGGAACATACATAAATAAATGAATCTCAATAAAAAACAAGCAAGTTTACAAAACAATCCATAAATCTCAGCCTCCCTTTTCAGCTACATATGCTCCACAAAACTCCCTTCAGTGAATCCATAAATTAATAAAAAAGCAGACACATTAACAGGGTTTTATCAGAGAGAAGTGAAAACCAGGAGAATGACTGGAGAAGTGAAAATTCTAGGTTAAAATAGCCAAACCAGAAAAATTCTCCCATTTATCTCACTTTCCAAATTGGCTATTTGGTCTAGATTGCTCTTTTCTCCTGCCAATTCTCCTGGTTTTCACCTTTCTCTGAATAACCCTGTATGACTTTCACAGCAAAATTACAGTTTGGTTTAATGGCTGAAGGGTTAACCATGTGTGAGTTCAAGGGTTAAAGAGTGTGTGTCTAATATACAACATGTATTAACCGAAAACACCAGCTTACACTTCAAATGTTAACAGGGCCTATCTTCCCAAAACATTTCTGGCAATTAAGAGGTTAAAATTAAAAAATATAATTGTGTGTTTACAAATAGAAAGATATATAAACGTTTTAGATTGGAGAAGTACCGCTGGATGGTGTAACTGCACAAGTGTGTTAACTGAAGATTCGAATATAGAATTCCCAAGCAGCTTGATGGAATTCCAGGTATAGTTCATACAGTGTTATTTCATTCCTGCAGCATGTGAATTCTGCACACTGCAGGGAAACGCTTTCGTGCACCTCATATTACCATGTACAAGTTATAGGTGTGCCAAAAAACATGGCCACTCTGGTATCTCCTCTGGGCAACATGTATGTATGTGATATGTACATAGAAATGTGCAAGTGGCAGCTAGAGCCTGGTAGAAATAAAGGGGTAACCGGTTTTGCAGAGTATATGCTATACATAGGTGAATATTTGTATATAAAGGGTTAATACAAACACGGTGCAAAGGACTACTAACATAAAGTATCACTGAAATGTACTGTGTGAGTCACTGAAATCTTATAGCTAACAATGTATATTTTAGTAATTTATTTCCTTTTCTAAAGTTGCACAATACACAGCCTAAAATATATACTTTTAACCCCTTTACATAACAGTATGAATGGCCACTATTAACCCTTGAACTGAAGCATTTTTGTAAGTTTTTGTTTTGGGGTTAATATGTGTTGTTTATTAAGCCCCTCCTGTTAACCCTTGCTGTCACACATTATTAACTCTTTCGGTCATAACATAACATATTTTGCAGTGAAAAGTTTAATAATGCTCTGTTCCATTCCCTGTATAAATGCAGAAAAAGGGATGTTTGCAGAAAAAGTTTACAGGAGGCTGAGTTTTTGTGTATGCATTTTATCTGTGATCCTGCTCGCTGTGCATTATGGGCAGGAGGTTGTAGATATAGATGAAGTTAGCAAAAGGCTTTTTCTTTTACAATCTAGTAAAGCTACTGGTCTTGCAGGGTTGTTTTTTTTTACCGATAGTCAACAGGTTTTATAGGTTTATTTATTTTACACATTATTCTAGCAGGGATTCTCCCCCCCCCCCCTCTGAGAAGCGGTAGAAGTGTTGTATCGCCCTTGCAGGACCTCACTCGGCTCTGCTGTGGAAGCCTCCTGCGCACAAGAGCCGAGGTGACCAATTTCCACGGGTAATAGCCAACTTTAGCAGACACCGGCAGCAGCAGCAGCAGCAGCATCATGCATAGCTCCACGTAAGGGCTGCACCGTGGGATGTTAGGAGAGGACATCCACGTCTAGGGGTGATCTAATTGGTGCAGAAGAAGGCTTTGGGTGTGAAGAGCCCGGTATGTTTTTCATTTCATTAGCACAAGCTTTTGTGGCCGGGCAGAAAGGCTCACCCCACTCCCCCTCCCCACTCACATTTACACCCCAGATGCCCTCCTCTTCACATAACTATCTCCTCCCTCCACTCACACACACGCAGTGATCCCTGGCCGCTCTCTGCTGGTGGGACCTTAAGGAGTCCCAGGGTCCATCACTCCATGCTGCTGCTGCTCCAGGAGGATTGGGGTCGATTTTTCACTCTGGTTTGGATGGAAGGGTAAAAGAAGGGAAGATTTTATATCCCAAGGTGTGGGTCCATCGTGGTGTTTTCAACCATTTGACGTTTTTTGTACATAGCATGCCTGGAGGCATGTGGGACACTCTGGGAAGAAGGCTTTTGGGGTTGATATCTGCTCCACTCTTGGTGGCCGTGGTCTGCTGTGCCCAGAGGTGAGTCTATTGCACCTTCATTATCTTCTTGTGTCTAGAATAGGTCTGAGTGAATGTCCTGCCAAAGCAAGAAGTAGAGGGAACGTTTACATGATGGCGAAATAAATGTTGCATAAATACCCACAGTAGAAGAAGTCTTGCAAGTGACCTCAATGCCTTCATAGATAGTGGTCTACAAATTCAAGCATCTATTAGAAAACACCTTCGATATTCTTAAGAATAGAAATGCTTTCCATATTAAAAATCGACTTTAAATGTGACTCTTGCTCATGCCAAACAAACTCTAGTCCATTGTCCGGCCATCATAATGTGTCCTCTTCTTTTCATGTCTCTACAGCGTTAATGATCCAGGAAATATGTCTTTTGTGAAAGAAACGGTAGATAAATTATTGAAAGGATACGACATTCGCCTACGACCAGACTTTGGAGGTAAATACACGTGTCATGGTCTGAATTTATTAGGGACCCTTCAATTTCTTTTTTTTTCTTTCATATAATAGTTTGCGAACAATCTATCCGCCATCTTGTATCCCACAATCCATATGTAATTCGTAAAACGGGTGTTTTTTATTTATAAATATCCTTTGAGAGTCAAGTTTCCAAAAGTAGAGCAATCACAATGGGAACAAATGGAATGCCCCCACTGAGGATTCTGCCAATAGAACTTTACCCCATGGTTGCACTAGCTGCAATGCACATAGTACTCCGTAAACTGGTAATTCGAGATTTTAGCTGCTATTGTGCTACTGTGTCTTCTACATACCCGCCAGAGCTATTTTATTGAGGACAGAATTCTGATGATCTCAAACACGGAAGTTCTTTAACTCATTGCCACACAGCTGGGTGAAGTAGGGCTTTACTCATCCCTCTTAGGCTAGGGTCAGACGAACGCATTTTTCACGTTGTCCGTGAAAAAGTGCGTTCGAACGAACGTACGTATTTTTTCTCGGAATACGCGACAGCGGTCATACGATGCGTTTGTTCGTCCGTGATTTTGTACGGATCATCAATAAAACACTTTTTGTGTCTGGACGTTATGTTAGCCGGACATTAGCAGCGTCTGATGTCTCCTAATCACACACACATGCCGCTATGCGGCCGCAGCGCACTCTGTACGTCAGTAGTAGCGGTTTGACGTTCTCGAAAAAATGCGTTCGTTGGCCACTTGCGTTGCACGGACGAACTTTCGTGCGGCCGTTCGTCGTATGTTCCCCGGCATTGGACGTCATTTGCTGCTAGCACGGCCGTGATTTCGTGCGGCTAAACGCACGTGAAAAATGCGTTCGTCTGACCCTAGCCTTATACGTTACCATTCGCTGAACCCTTCTTGCACAAGTCAAGTTATAGAATACAATCTATGAATAATGATTTGCTCCTTTCTTCTCCTCACAGGGTCTCCGGTGTCCGTTGGAATGAACATAGATATTGCCAGTATTGACATGGTGTCTGAAGTGAACATGGTAAGATTGCTTAAACTTTCTTTGATATGCTCAAATGCATTTACAAATAAGATCAAGTTGATTGTTCTACCTCTTTCTGATAATTTGATATCGCACAAAGTTCCTTTGGAGATCTGCCATGTTCAAATTATATATGATATGATATATATATATATATATCATTAGTATTGGGATTGGGATACTATTTTCTTGAAGGGGTGTCTAGATGACATATACAGGTCTTTTCACTAAAGGTGAAACTCAGGAGAACTGACTGGAAGTGAAAATTCCAGGTTAAAATAGCCAAACCAGAAAAACTCTCCCATTTATCTCACTTTCCAAATCGGCTATTTGGCCTAGACTGTTCTCTTGTCCTGCCAATTCTCCTGATTTTCACCTTTTGGTGATTAGACCTGGTAATACATATCTTCTAAATCACCCATCAAGAAAATAGCATGCCAAGTTTAGCTAAAACACCTACTAGCACTTTCTTGAAGATTAATTTCTATGTAATTGATAACTTTCTCTTGGGGTTAAAGGACATCACCCTGTTCTTCCGATCTGTCCTTGACTGGTCATGGGGTCACAGTCACGGTTTAATCTTTCCAAGTTGCCATTCATGTTGTGCTTTTTTTCTTTCCCTTTTCAGCCCTCACTTTAATTAACATGGTTGTCTATACTACTCGCCATTTCCTAATAGATTTTTCTTGTGTTATGAATACATTAGCACTTGGAGCATGTGTTGTGGAAGATGTGAATATATTTACAAATCTGGAAACACAATTTTAATCCATTGTTAACTATGTAAAGATTTCCTTACAGTTCTTTCTAACAACGGTGAATATTTATTTCTATGATCCAGTATCCCCTGTCATGTAATGTTAGTATCCCCTAATCAATAACACTAATCAGTAAAAGATACTGGAAAATCATTTAATATCCATATGGGATGACCGTTTGTTCTTTCAAATATATTTTAGGTTTTTTTTTTTTCCTTTCCAGTTTAGGATGGTCAGATTATTACTCATGAATCATTGATATGTTAATGGTTGCTCCAAGTAAATGGTGCAATTCTCTGTGTTGTAATTGGTATGCCCTGTAAAACTGCTGACATTACTGAGATTCTAAATTACATTAGAATCATAACACCTGAAGTAAATGACATAGGTCTGTGCAGTTCTGTTTATTAAAATATTTATATTACTTATATTGATTTATGCACTAAACTAGAATATTTTGTGTGTTGGATGTGTAGAAATTGTTTCGTGTGTGTGTATATATATATATATATAAGTTTTGATGTGTTTTATTATGTGATATTTTTTTCACATCGTGCAATCTAGAATTATGACGTCCAAGTCACATTAGAAAGGTATTCTAATCAAGTGTGTTTTCAAAGTATTTAGTTCTAATGGAAATTTAAGATTCTATGTTGCCATCTGCCCTAACTGCTTTCCAATGATCTTACATTTCACCTAGTTTCATAAAACGCCAGCAAATCTTTTTGTGCAGTACTATTTGACAGTTTAAGTGTTAATTTAACACTTTGTAAAAAAAAAAAGTTTTGGAATTCTTTTTGTATACATGTGATTATTTGTTTTTAAGAGTCATGTTTTACTTTCTTAAAGTATTTATAAACAAGGTACTGTTGTTGAAAAAAATGAATGGTGAATATTTAGCATTTTGTTTATTTATACAAAGCTTTTCGTATTACATTATACTTGCTGTTTCTATATCATAAATATTAAGTGTAAAGTATATCTGGAGTTGGCTATTTTGGTGAACGATGATTTGAATTCTCTCGTTTAAAGAATATTCAGCAACATAAAGTTTTTCTAACATTATGTTTGTGTGTAATCAGTGGCTGATTATCTAAATGGTAGAAGTGATGCGATGGTTGACATTCAAAGTTTGTCTGACATGAAGTGTGCGATTTGTTTTTCCCCAACTAGTTTATTTTGGTCTACTTTAGTGAGTTGTTGGACACTTTTTGATAAGCAACTTTTTGGTGAAAAAGTCCATAAAAATGTCGGCGTTGAACAAGTACACTAAATATTAATTATCCAACTGGAGAGAGGCTAAGCTGCCGACTCTCACATTGATTGCTCATTGTCTTAAGTAGTCTACTAGTATACTCTGCTGTGATATATATGTGTTCCAGTCTCACTCACATCACCATTTAGAGTTTATTTCCTCTGCGATTGCATTGTACTTCCCTAAATCAAATTGTTTATAGCATATGCATTTTTCTATGGAGCGCTCTAGAATGACAAAGCATTTTCATCCTTCCTTTTCTCAGAACACTATTATGATGTGATTATTCTGAATGATTATATCCCTGTTTTTTCCATTTATGAAAACATGTAAATTTTCTTGGTGTTGATTTTATTGTTTCATGTTTTCAGGAGTTCCCTTTTTATTTATATTCTCTTTTGCGCTACTTTCTGAATTCACTTTTCATTGTTTTTTGCAAGCTAGGCAAGAAGGTCTGAATTCATTGATTTCTGTTACTTTTCTTTCACAGTAGATTTCTACTTTCTTTTCATTGAATTAAGGATCTGACTCATAGTATTCACAAGCTAGTTTTCAAACCTGAATAATAATGTACCTCGAAGCCCTCCGAATCCTTTAAATACTGACATTTACAGCCTGGTTTAGAAAAAAAATAATCATGGCATAGTTTAACCAAAAATAATTATTTAAGACAATGTAACATTGAATCGTTTACATTCCGTATGGCTTCCACCTTATAAAGCATGTATATCCCATTCTTTAATAATGCGAAACATTATAAATAGTTCAAGGATTATGAAATAATAAGTAATAATTGTAATTACTTATGGAACCTATGATATATATAATAGCAATGTAGTACATAAAATAAAAATGCTACTGGTTTACAGAGTTTTTGGTACTTTCTCCAATATCTTTGGTACAGCTCATAAAAATGATGATACAATCTCTGCTGCTTGGCTCTTAGAATCTTTTTCAGTCGTATATCACATAAAACTGAGTTTGTGTAGGCTTGGGAGCAGCTGGTGATGAGAAGAGAGAGGAGAAATGTATTTGTGTGTAGCATGAAGATCTAGATTTTTTTATGTGTATACTGATTCCATATAAGAGATATACCACTACAAATCTTTAGTATGGCCTCACAGAGAGTCATTTGCTCAGCTTGAAATTCTATAGGACCATGATGTGAGTGGCATAGTTTAGCCACCCCCTCCAAAAAAATCTGGAGAATTAGCTGGATTGAGGAATCACTGAAAGTCAACTAGTTTGGCCTCTCATGTGATGTACACACCACTCTTCCCAATGGAGATAATTTAAGAAAGAAAATAGCTTCTATCAAGATCAGAGTCTCCATTCCAAGGGTTTGTAGGTTCCTGATGAGTCAACATAGCTCGAGTTGCTTCACGATTAAGGCAAGGTGCTGACCATAATTCAAAACAATTAATGTCCCAGTTCACTCTCATATCTCCACCATTATGCGATGTCCATAGACAACAAAGCAGGGAGAGTCAATACATTTTACATATGTCTCATAGCATTTGCAAGATATAGGCTGGTCCAGAATGATATTCAGAACACTCTGAAGATTTTTTATTATGTATTTATTAACGAAATTAACACATTTTTCAAAAATTATTTTTGAAATGGTACCCAAGAGGTTGATTGCTACATAGATCTTATTCTAACCATTCTCAGTGGCATTTGCAAGAGGACAGACATTAGAGGACAATGACATTGATTTAATTCCTCTGGATAAGCATTTTCCAGTTATTTTAGATTGTTAGATATCAAATTAAGTTTCTACATAAATACCCAAAGATGTCAATGGTGACTTCGGTAGATAAAACATTGAGATTTATGTGACTGATTTTAATCATATGAAAATGCTTATCCAATGGAATTAAATCAAGGCTAATAATGATATTCCTTGGAGAGTTTTGACATTTGTGGAAATTATTAAAATTATCTAAATAGATTATGGAAGTCCTGATTTCTTTGTTAAAAGGCTTGTGAAAAAGTGGATAGGGGTCAGGAGAGGGTAACACTCAAAGATAGGCTTATAGCATGTATGAAACAATTAGCTATTAAAAAGTAACCTTTATTTGTAGTGGTGGAAGGGACTGGATTCACAAAGAGAAACAAAAATCATGCTTGGAAACAAAAACAAGAACAAAGAGGAAAAGTGAAGGAGAAGGAAGGCAACTAACCTCGGAATTGCACCGGATGTTGAATTTCAATGCTTCGGGGTAATTTGTCTATTCACTAGTTACTTACAGGGGTATTCAAAGAGATCCGATTTGCTGGAGAAAGGTAGCCGAACGCTGAAATTCAGCGTATGGTTACCTTTTCTGGCCATTCGGCTATTCAGAGAGCAAGCAAGTTGCAAAATGTTGGTGAATTGCCTGCACATACGGTGCCTGTTCGAGGGCAGTGAAATCCCCATAGAGAAGCACTGCTTCGGCTATTCAGAGAACACAAACCAGCAGTGAAAGGTTCCCTAAATGCCCTGCCATTCGGTGGTTTAATTCGGCAGATTTATTCAGGCGAATCCCATAGGCTTCAATGTTAAAAATATTCCCGTTTTAATTCAATATCTAATAAACTGCTCATTATAATATTCTGTAGTAAAGAGTCTCTGTATTTTTTGATTTTTTTTGGGGGATATTTTAAGCATTTTTCGGGATTTATTTTGCCAGAAATCTTTGCCGACTTTTTTTATTAAATGTTTCTTTTTTCTTTAACAGCCCTTTTTATTATCATTCATTGGACCTCATATGTAAATTTCAGACGTATACGCTCAGTAGTTTATTTTCAAACATTCAAGCTAGTTTTTTTAATTTATTCACTCCATTCGTCTGCGGTGTCGGGTTATTCCGGCGGCTGCGCTACGTGTGATGGGCTCCTGCTTGGGTATTTTCGGCGGGGTTAATCTAGATGTTTTTGCGGTGAGTTTTCGGTGGGTTTGCAGCGGCTTTTCTCTGCAATTCAGGGACCCTGTTTCTGCTTGCTGAATACACCGCAGGGTCGCCGAAATGGGATCGCCAAATCGAATTGAAGAGAACGAAAAGTCACCGAACGTGACTTTTCGATTCTCTTTGAATAACCCTGATAGGCTGAAAAAAGACATGCGTCCATCGGGTTCAGCCTCTCCCACATAACCTACTGCTGTTGATCCAAAAGAAGGCAAAAAACCCAGTCTGAAATGCTCGCCAATATGCAACACACTGGAAAAAATTCCTACTTGACGCCAGAATGGTGTCAGATTTCTCCTTGGATCAAGAAGCTTACCCACATATTAAATATTATAACCCTTAATATTCTGTATAGCTAATGGTGAAAGAAGTAGATGCGCTCATGGACTGTGGATCTATAAGAGGAAAATAGTAGATTTAATTTACAACGGCTGCAGTGCCCTTAGGGATCGTACCTGACATCCAAACAGGTACAAGAAATAGACAATATAGAGAGAGAACCCATAGGCGCAACTATAGAGTGTTTAAGGACCACTAATTTGATGGTTATCGTGTATCCAGATTATAAACAGACGTTCAGAAACAATAATACATGAACAACATTGAAGTCTAAATATTTACGAAAAGATGCACTTTATGAAACATCTTGTATTTGCATCTTTCTCATGCACAGATTGGTTGGTACTGATGTGGTGTGCAGGCTTCCTTCATATGGCATACTGTATATCCCCCGCTGTTGGAAATTTCTGCAAGGGGAAATAAAAGCCAGAGAGGGACACAATGGTGCAGTACTCGGCGGTACTTGCCCCTGCCAATCCCCTATGGGGTACTTACAAAACTCAGAGCCTCTTCACTCGGCTCTGAGGATGGATCGCTCTTGAGGTCCTCAAGGTGGCCTCTAACCCCTTTTAGCCAACTGTAGTTCCCAGGATCCAGTGGAAATGGTGAAAGGGAATCGAAAAAGACCCTGGAACGGGTACTTATAAAATAACAAAATTTATTATGATATACAGCAGTTAAACATTAGTTAAAATTCAATCCAAATATTTAAAATGTCCTGAGACGCGTTTCGCCAGGTAACCTGGCTTCATCCGTCAGTTAATATTCTGTGTCTGCAGGAAGTCATCCAGTCGTTTTTTTAAAAGTCTGTCCAGTCTCTGACCCAACCACCTCAACAGGCAAAGAATTCCACAGCTTTATTGTTCTCACCGTAAAATAACCCTTCCTATGCTTTAGGCCAGGCCTCAAAATTTCTGCTCGCATTTGGCGAGTGGAAATTACATGAGGGCGAGTGGAAATGCAGAGGCAGGCAGGGCAGGATAGGGGTTAGGTGGGCAATTAGTGGCGAGTAACTCTTAAGGCTTGGCTAGGCGCTTGGGACTTGAAATTTTGAGCCCTGCTTAGGCTGTATTTCCTTTCGTCTAGTCTAAATGGGTGACCGCGTGTCCTGTGTATAGTCCTATTAATGAATAGGTTTCCAGACAATGGTTTATAATGGCCCCGTATATATTTATATAAGGTTATCAGATCCCCTCTAATGCGCCGTTTCTCTAAACTAAACAGCTTTAACCTCCCTGACGGTTTTCCCGAGTGTGGCTTGGGGTTAACTTTTTGTACCGAAAGCAGTATCACCGAGCCACACTCGGGATGGATACTTACATGTCCTGCGCTCCCTCGCTGATCCCCTCAGTCTCCTCCAGACGCTCACAAAGTCACACTGCCTTGTTCTCTTCTCGCGAGGAGTGAACCAGGAAGTGTGACTTTGCGATCGGCTGCAGTGTAAGTATCGGCCCGAGTGTGGCTCGGGGATACCGCTTTCAGTATTGAAAGTTAACCCCCGAGCCACACTAATACCGCTAGGGGGCCAAAATAAATAGGACCGATTCTGACATATAAAATATGTCAGAATTGGACCGCCAGGGAGGTTAAGCTAGTTAGTCTTTACTCATAACTTAAACCTTCCATGCCCCTTTAGTCACCCGTCTCTGCACTTTTTCTAGCACTTTTTATATCCTTCCTTAAGACAGGTGCCAAAAATTGCACGGCATATTCAAGGCGCGGTCTTACCATTGATTTATACAGAGGCAAAATTATGTTTTCATCTCGAGAGTGAACTCCCCTTCTAATGCATGCCAATATCTTGCTGGCCTTGGCGGCTGCTGTTTGACATTGCACATTGTTACTTAGGTTGAAGTCTATGATTATTCCCAAATCCTTCTCCTGCTTGTATTTCCCTAACTCCATACCATTTAGGGTATATGTTGACTAGGATGTAAATTTTCCAAATACTGGCGAATTGACAGCAAAATATGATGGAATTTGCTGGCACGGTAATTCCCCATAGAAGACTATTGTGTCCTTTTATTCACAGAACGCCAAACTGCACTGAAATTCTGGCAAAATGCCCTGATTTTCGGTGTTTCAGTTCAACAGGTTTAAACAGTCAAATCCCATAGGATTCAATGTAAAAACATAATATATCTTGGAAAAAAAAATGAAAGACCATTTAATGTTTTCATTTTCAGCAAAAACCCTTTCTATTTATTTATTGTTTAGAACACCCTTTTGTATTTTTTTTTGTATTTTCTTAGGTGAAATTTTTGTTTCTTTATCTTGTTAAAAGGCTTCTTTTTATTCTGAAACAGACCTTTTTTTATCTTTTAAACAACCTTTTTTTATTATTTAGAAACATTTTAATACATTTTTATTGGTCTAAATACTTATTAGGAGAATAGGAGACTTCAGTTTTTTCTGCAGTTCGTGGGAATTTGCCGATACGTCGGTTATTGGTGCACTTCGGTAGTTTTCACCGATGTCCGATAACTGCTTCGGCGACTCCAATTTTGGGAAAATACAGTGACCATTTGCTAAATAAGAAATTCACCATATTTTCGGCGAAATGGAATTGCTGAAATGCAGCAAAATGGACTCGAGCAAATCTCCGAAATTACATTCAAGTTCGGTGCTTTGTGAATAGACTCTTTCATTTTTTTTTTATTTTTTTTTTAAATGTACCATCAGTCCAGCGATTGGCTTCCTCGGTACTCCATCAGATATGACATTCTGCTACTTTATATAAGCAAGAGTACTCACGTAACCACTGCAAGGTAAGAAATCCAATAGCTTAAAATGTTGAGCTCGTTGAGAGCCACTGGTGGGATTTAGGTCCTAAAGTCCTTATAGCCAAGATCCTGAGCTCATTGCTCAGGTTCTGAGTAAGGCTCATCCCTTCATTTAGAGGACTAAATCAACTCTTAAAGACCACCCTCGGAGGGTGGTGAGGGCACTCTGACTACTTAATATAATCTGTGACTAGTCTTTGTAATTTGACCAGTCAAATTATATAGAGTGGTCACACGGTGCCTAGAGTGTCTATGTAAGGTGAAATTTTCAGTGAAGTAATAACTTTTCTTTCCCGTAGTATCCTATAGCTAGTGGTTCAGACAGAGGCTAGTGGTATTGTTGCTAGTGGTTCAGACAGAGGCTAGTGGTATTGCAGCTAGTGGTTCAGACAGAGGCTAGTGGTATTGTTGCTAGTGGTTCAGACAGAGGCTAGTGGTATTGTAGCTAGTGGTTCAGACAGAGGCTAGTGGTATTGCAGCTAGTGGTTCAGACAGAGGCTAGTGGTAGTGTAGCTAGTGGTTCATACAGAGGCTAGTGGTATTGTAGCTAGCGGTTCAGACAGAGGCTAGTGGTTCAGACAGAGGCTAGTGGTATTTCAGCTAGTGGTATTTCAGCTAGTGGTTCAGACAGAGGCTAGTGGTATTGCAGCTAGTGGTTCAGACAGAGGCTAGTGGTATTGCAGCTAGTGGTTCAGACAGAGGCTAGTGGTATTGCAGCTAGTGGTTCAGACAGAGGCTAGTGGTATTGCAGATAGTGGTTCAGACAGAGGCTAGCGGTTCAGACAGAGGCTAGCGGTTCAGACAGAGGCTAGTGGTTCAGACAGAGGCTAGTGGTATTGCAGATAGTGGTTCAGACAGAGGCTAGTGGTATTGCAGATAGTGGTTCAGACAGAGGCTAGTGGTATTGTAGCTAGTGGTTCAGAGGCTAGTGGTAGTGTAGCTAGTGGTTCAGAAGCCAGGCCTTCTTAATAGGGTATAAGGGGCAGAACAACTTGCAACTCGTGGTCCATTTGCAAAACAGTAACAATTCATTTTGAATTCTGCATTTTTCTTAATTCTGACCAAGTTCGCAAGAGGGAGATGATAACGGAAAAAATTATCGCAAGCCAAAATCCCTTACCGGTTCTGTTACCGGGCCTATTTAGTCACAACCATTGTACTGCCAGCTTGGGTTGGAATATTTGAAAGCTGCAAACAGATACTGACAGTGGTAGTGGTGTCTCCATAGGACTCCATGGAAATCAGCATTATCATGAACAAGGTCTGTGAGAGCACTTGAGCGGGGTCATGCAGAAGACTCCGTAAAGCAATGAAAGGACACTGAAAACTATTGGTTCCCAGTCTTCTGCAGCTTGCGGCAGTAGGATGTGCTGGGTTGGACTGCCCTTTGCATGGTAGGATCGGAGGTAGATTGGGGCTTTTTTTTGTTGGGATTAAGTTAAATCGTTAGGTGATTTTTGCTACAACAACATCATTGACACCAGGGTTTAAGAGCCCTTGTTCATTTCTGAGTATCAGTTATGATCAGGGGAGAACAAGGTATGTTGCAATAGCTCCTTACCATCTAGGCTGTAAATTTATGGCTCCTTCACAAAGTATAGGAGCTGTTAATTTGCAGTAACCTACTTCAACCTCTCAGCCGCAAGCAAAGCTTGGTTGTGATAGCTGCTGTAGCCTTTAAGCTAATGGCTGGATCTGTTATGTTTTAACCACTGAATTTGCATTGAAAACATTCCCTGAAAAATGCCACTCAGCATTTTAGCTATAATGCCATAAATTCTGCAGCATCATTAATGCTGGGATTGTGGTCTTAGAAATATGGATATTTAGCGGTTGGGCTTTGGGGGATAAAGATAAATGTCTTACCAGTATAATCACAAATTAATCATAAACTAAGCTGACTTGCACTACCTACTATAGCTATTCTTACCATTACATTTGCTTGGTTGAAGTTCAGTTATTTCAAAGTAGAAAATGTTGCTAATTCCTCCAAATATGAATTATGTCTGCAAGTTATTGTTAGAATTATGGCTTAAAAGAGGCTTTGCTCTATGGGGTCACACTAGTTCAGCCACTGGTGGGATTTTTTTTTTTTTTTTGGGGGGTGGTACTTTCTTGGAAACTAACAGGGTTATTCAGAGAGATCGGAAAAATAACCGGACACTGAAATTCAGCGTGCAGGGACATTTTGGGGCCATTCGGCTATTCAGAGAGCAGGCAGTTCACCAAATTTTGGTGAATTGCCTGCATGTACGGTGCCTGTTCGAGGGCAGTGAAATCCCTCATAGAGAAGCAATGGTTTGTCTATTCAGACACCGAACAGCAGTGAAATGTTGCCGAAATGCCCTGCTGTTCGGTGGTTTCATTCAGCAGGTTTATTCAGGTGATTCCCATAGGCTCCAAAGTTAAAAATATTCCCGTTTTAACTCCATATCTAATAAACCAGTTATTATTTTATTCTGCTGTAAAGAGTTTCTTTATTTATAGATTTTTTTTTGGATCTTTTAGGCATTTTTCGGGATTTTTTCGGCAACATTTTTTTTTTTTAAATCGTATTTTCATTTTTCTGTAACAGACCTTCTTATTATCATACATTGAACCTTATATGTAAATTCCAGCCATTTTCGTTCAGTAGTGTTTTTGAAAACATTGACATTTTCAAGCGTACTGTTTTTAGTTCTTTCTACCCGTTCATCTGCCTGTCGGCTTTTTTCCGGTGGCTGCTCTGCGCTGTAATCGGTGGCTCATCGGCTCTTTCCGCCGTGTTTGGCAGGGTTTTTGCGGCAGTTTCTGCAGGTGTTCGGTGAGTGTTCGGCGAGTGTTTTGAGTGTTTGCGGCAGGTTTTCCCTGCACTACGGGGGCCCTGCAGTGCTTGCTAAATACACCCCAGTGTCGGCGAACTAGAATCGCAGAATCGCCCCGAAGTGCGGGAAACGAAAGGTCACCGAACGTGCGGTGACTTTTCGAATCTCTCTGAATAACCCCTTAAGACATTTTATAATATTTTTATTACTTGTAAATGTGGATGTGCTACCTGAGTTGTATAGTGGGCTCCTTTAACCTCTTAAGGGCCGCTGACGTACCCTGTACGTCCTATCCTCGGGTCTCCCTTAGACCCGCGGACGTACAGGGTACGTCAGCGGCGCCTAATCCCCCTCCCGCCCGATACTCCCCTCCCTCGCTGGATCCCACGGCGATCTGGCAGGGAGGAAGCCTGCCCATGTGATTTACATGGGCAGGCGAGGCTGATGACGTCGCCACGCTGCGTGGTGACGTCATCAGCAGGCGTCCCCATGCATTTCAATGGAGGGGTGGGGGGCTCCTTCGGAGCCCTCTATCTCCCCAACCATTGAAGCTAGGGAGATGCCGTTTGCACTGCTGGAGAGGGGAGAGCCTCCCCTTTTCAGCGGTGTATGGCATTAACAGTTTCGCCGCCGGATCACATTGCGGCACCAATTGGCGCCAAAACGCGATTCAAACCTGGAGGGGGGCTGACATCTTGGATGTCAGCCAAGCCTCCAGGTCCCCCCCCACCCACTGACAACCTCACCATATGTGAGGCATAGATGGCAGTTAACCATCTAGCTGCCATGTAGAGATAAGGGGATCCTAAGGATCCCATATCTCCCGATCCATGGCAGCTAGATGGTCATATTTGACATCATTTGAAAGGCCTGATTATGGCCTTTCCAATGATACCAAACATGACCAGGTTTGGTTTTAAAACAAAATTTAAAAAAATTAATTAAATAAAAACAAAATAATAAAAAAATTAAATAAAATAAATTTTTTTTTTAATTAAATAGGACCTAGGCTGTCATCTAAAAATAATTAGCACAGAATGAGCGCAGCGCACATAGGTGAACTGTCTCAGCAGTGAAGGGGTTAAAAAGCAAACGCATGTAAAAATTGGGTATTTCTAGTCTCGGGACAAAATTTTGAACCTATTTAGCCGGGGTCTTTTTAGGTGGTTGTAGATTTTGGGGATTAAATTACAAAAACGTGTGTTTTTACCATTTTTTTTCCTCAAATTTCATATTTTTTTTTTATAGTAAATTATTCGATATGATGGAAATAATGGTATTTCTAGAAAGTCCATTTAATGGCGGGAAAAAGGGTGTATAATATGTGTGGGTCGAATAAACGAGTAAGAGGAAAATTTGACCTAAACACTAACAGCACAGAAACGTAAAAACAGCAGCGTTCACTAAAAGACGGATTTGTGTAAAACCGCCCGGTCACTAAGGGGTTAAACTATGGATGTGAATTGTGCTTTGTCTGACATTGTAGAGCTCAATGAATTGACTCGGCATGTAAACTTCCTTACTCCTGTGGTTGCATGGTTTCTTTTGCATCTTGATGCATGAGCGGCAGTTTTAGAACATGATGCTGACCTGTGTGTAGTGCCTAGTAATGAGGACTGCTGGTAATTCTATTGCCTAGCTGTGCTGGGATGTAACAGTGGTGATGAACTAAGGAATACTCTTCTGCAGATGCTTCAGGCTATCAATCTGCACATAAAGCTTTATTTTTAAGTGGAACACTGAGTTGGTTTTCTATATACAGATCACTTCTTTTCACTGAGCTTAAGTGATTTAAACTTATCAAATTATATTTCTTAATAATGAAAGAGGACAAATACTACTGTATTGTGTTAGGATTTTGCTACATTAAATATAAAGAGCATTTCATATGATGAGAAATGCATGTTAACACTTCTGGACAGACACAAAGTATGGACCATATTCCAACCTCACCAGTAAACCAATTGGATCCATTGGCTTCTCCATCTAAGCCATTCACTTTACTTGTGGCTTGTATGTTGGAGTTCTTACTGTAAATTAACAGCTCCTATGAGTGTATAGGAGACAGTAACTTGCCTCTAGCTATAGAAGGCGCAGTCTGAATATATAGCTCATTCTTCTCGGAATCTCGGCTCAAGACAGAATACCGCAAAGGATACGTGCTCTCTAATCCTGGTGTGAAGGGATTGAGGGCTTTCAAAATCACTTAAAATGACATTAAAAGGTGCAGAGGACTGTGTAATCTCCTAGATCCTCTGGACACATGCAGTAGATCACTGAGAATATTTCAATCAGTAGTCCACAGAACTCTAGGAGCTGATGGCGACAGGTGGTCCCACTGCTAGTATCAACAGCCCCCAGTATTACAACTTGAGCATTTAATAAAGCAGCTCGGTCGGCATGGATCTGTTAATAGCAAGCTGCTAATAGATAATGGCTCAGACACAATTTTGTAGTTAATGAGTCGCTATTAACTGCTGCTGTTGGAGTAGGGCCCTGTGTATTATGTTAGAAGAAATAATTGCGTGTTTATTTCACAAAGTGGTGAAATTCAAAACAGAATTTTGTGAAAATTACTTTGTTCATTCGTGCTACATAAAAACCATCAGTTTTTCTCACGGCTGGCATTACAGAATCTTCATTGAAGTCTCTTGCAGCATTACCTTGCCTTCCTCAACTATTTACCATGAAGAATTACTCAAAACTCATTAACCAAATATATCCATGCAGTTGTTATAGTGTAAAGGAATCCAGTGTCCCAAACCCATATACAGTATCTGCTATAATCCAGCCCCTTCTACACTGAAGGAAAAAGTTACCTGCTCAGCACTTTGAACAGCATGCACATGCACAACTAGTAGGAGTTAGCCATTCTACATCCACATCCTCTAGAAGATATGGTGCATGATTCTGAGCCTGGAGATGCGCACATGCACAATATTGCTGCTTGGGTTAACACACATCCTTGATGGCAAACATGCAGCTGGGGCTGTCAGAAAAATGGTGTCAACAGCAGTATTGCAGCTAATAACTTAGAATGGAATATCCACAGGACCATAAATACATTTCCTATCTAGGAGTGCATGTAGGAATATTCATACTATACACAGACAACTGACTCTTAGTCTTAAATGACTTTGTAATCTAGCCGAGATAACTGTGTATACTTTCAACTGCGGACAACGATTCAAAAAGTGAGATTTTTTTTATTATTTCAAATACAGTACAATAATGAATTTAAACTAAATGTAACCCTCCATTAGAGTTTTCTTGAAATTTGCAGAGTCATCGTAACATGAATGATGTTATTAATTTTGAATACAAAGTCTCAATATCACATGTCATGTGAACACTGTGCATGCACGTCCTTGCAAGTGGGTGGTACGTGTTACCTCTAGCACCATTCTAAATACTACCGCAATCTTGCACCAGTTCGATTACATTGTGTCCCCCCTCTGTCATTCTGTTGATAATGACCTGTGTCACTCTATGGGCATTGCATCTACTAGGCGTCACTTGCAGACCTTTAAATATTGGGCCAATGGAAATAAATAATTTCTCATCCTTTCAGTACACTTTAATGTGTGCTTTCTATTTTGCTGTGTTACTCTGAGCATCTCAGCCTTGATATGTCTTTAACCATTCTGATATCTCAAGTTTTAGCCCATGGCTCTATGTTCCAATACTGTGACCTCACCAATCCCAGGCTTTGACATGTATGTCGACTATTCTGTGTGTAGCTTCTTTTTCTGTGCCAAGGGGACAAAAAATTACACGGCATACCAGGTGAAAGCTCCTAGATATGGATCTGGTGTTCATGCACAATGCCACGGTAAAGACTGGCATGATTAAGGCCTAAAGACCGAAACATTGCCTTTTTATGCCCAGTGTATGATACAGTTGACAACAAATCCCCTTGTTAGTCTCCAGAGTTGCCTCTTCTGTAGCACTTATGTCTCATAATGTTACTCTCAAGGCAGACAAACTCCCTGACACAAAGCTACGTTGTTACACATGATGTGACTGCTATGAAAAAAAATGACGTGACTTGACTGTACCAAATTATTTCATTTATCATTTACATGAACATATATTTAAAAATCTGATTGTGATGTTGTCAGGGTCCTGTACTGGGGGTGAGGATATGAGCCCAGAATTCATTAATATGGAGAACAACCATGCATGGAGGTTAAACAGAGATTTATTGAGGATGATGCAGACAGGTAGAGCAATATACAGGATACAGAGTAGGAGAGATGGAGACAAGACAATCAGACACCAGGAGAAGACACAAAAGGCAACAAAGGAGATCTTGAGGTATACAGGGTACAGGGAGATACAAACCACAGGAAGACTCTGAAGTAATGAGAGAGAGTCAATGAATAGAAGACCAGGGATGGACTGACCCATTGGGCACTTGGGGGAAAGGCCCGGATTGGGGCCCCATCAGTCTACCTTGCTGCCCCTGCAGTGGAGTCCATGGAGCGTCATGGGGATTCCCTCCCCAGCTCAGAGTACGCTCCATGGACATCCTGTGTCCCTGCAGTGCTCGGTGCTGATCTGGCTCCGAGCAGGGGCTGCAGCCATAGCGGACTACCATCTTGGATGTCAGCCATGCTGTGGGACTGCCCCCTGGGCCATGGGAGTCATCGTGTGCATGCGTGTTGGCATCACAAACTTGGCTTTCCCCTGCTGGAAAGGAAAAATCCATTATGGGAGATGCAGGGGTTATTTAGTGTATCCTATAAGAACAGTTCAGGTGTCATTGGAAAGGCCAGAGTCTGGCCTTTCCAATAATACCCAACATGACTATCTTTGTCATGTAATTGTTGTATAAAATTTTTTTCTCTCGTTTAAAAGCAGCAGCATTGTTTTTTCCCCCTTATAAGGTTAGCAATGCCGCTGCACTAAACTATGTATTTATCCATAAAAATTTTAATATAGTTAAATTGATTTAAATAACTCTTTAAATAATAGATTGTTATATTTTAAAAATATTATAATTATTTTAATAATATACTGTATTTTATATATAATGTAATAAATAATAACTTCAATATAATATTTTTAGAGTTTTATTGCTGTGGAGCTGAGATACACTCATGCGCACACACACATTACTGTGTGTTGTATTGCTGTGGCGCTCTGATACCCTCAAAGACACAGTAATGTGCGGTGAGTTTCATTGCTGTGGAACTCTGTGCTACACACTGCATATTGCTGTGGAGCTCTGTGATACACACATACACACTGCATATTGCAGTGAGTTTTATTGCTGTGGAGCTCTGTAAGGTGCCATGTGTCAGTAATGTACAGTATCTTTTAAAGTGATCGCCAGTTTCCCACATTTTCCACAGGGACATTCTGTGCCGTGGCGCAGCCTTAGCTGCAATGAGTGGGTGATGACTGCTGTAGCAGAGCGGTGGCCATCTGTAAGTCTGAAAGGGGCACAATGGATTCCCCAGTTCGCTGCTGGGTCCAAGAGGATTTTCTTCACACAATTTTCAAAAAGATTATTTAACAAGTTAAGAAATACATTTTTAGCACAACAATGTACATATGGGTGTGGCATTGTAGGGTTGGGGTTTGAATGGGTGTGGCCTCCTGTGGGTGCAGCACAAGGGGGCCCCATGATCTCTTATTGCCCAGGGGGCCCCATTAGTAGTCAATCCGCCCCTGTATAAGACTCACGAGGCCCCAAAATGTCAATGTTGATGAAACAATTTAGCGCAAGCCGCTAAAGTCTAGCACCTGCTGACCTACCAGTAGATCACCTTGCTCGTGTAGGTTTGGGGACACGATCGGTTAACGCAAGAAAGCCAAATATTAATGTGTGCTAAAGCAGTTGTGCGAGCAGCATAGAACCGGTTTTTGCCAGTACAAAGTGTCTGGCCACACCTGTTCCCTGCCAATAAATACATCTTTACAACATAGCAAAAGTGTACTTGCAGTGTCAAAGGCGAGATGGATCTCAACATTGGGTCCTGCAGGTCACCGTCCATCATGATTTCCAGGTGCAATTTTGGGCCAATTCGTCTATTCTTTAAACTGTCTATTCACCAAGTACAGGCAAATTGACAGCAAAATACAGTGTGGTTCACCGCAGTCCGGCGGCAGAGAAATGGTCCTATAATGAAGTAATGGTTTGTCTATTCACAGAATGCTGCACTGCATAGAAGTGTCAGCTAAATGCCCTTATTTTTGGTGTTTCCGATCGACAGGTTTAAGGCTGGGATCAGACCAGCGCATTTTTAACGTGCGTTCTGGCGCACTTAATCACGGCCGCAGTAGCAGCAAATGATGGGCAATGACGGCCAATATACGAAGTACGGTCGCACGAAAGTCCGGCCGTGCAACGCAAGTGGAAAATGAACGCATTTTTTTCCAGAACGCAGAACCGCTAGTACTGACGTACAGAGTGCGCTGCGTCCGCATAGCAGTGTATGTGTGTGATTTGGAGACGTCAGACCCTGCTCGTGTCCGGCCAACATAACGTCCAGACACCCAAAGTTTCCTGGTTTGGATCCGTAAAAAATCACGCACAAAAATGCGCATCGTATGACCATTTTCGCGTATTCCGTGAAAAAATACGTCAATGCGTTCGGACGCACTTTTTTTACGTTCGCGTGTAAAAATGCTTTAGTTTGACCCTAGCCTAAACCGGCGAATCTCATGGAATTCAATGTAAAAAATATAATTTGTTTTTTTAAAAAAAAGTTAATTATTTTAATATTCAGCAAAAAAGATTTATTATACTTTAGAACACCTTTTTGTATTTTTTTTTAGACAAAATTTTTGTTTTAATGCATTGTTATTGGTTTAAACACCTATTAGGAGAATAGGAGAGTTCCCTTTTTATTTTAGTTTTTTTGCAGTTCGGTGGAAATCGCCCAGACCACTTCGTTGCTCTTCGGCGACATTCTCCAACTTTTTCATGATGCTTCGGCGGCTCCATCTTTAGTGGACTACGTTGACCATCCAATGAATAGTGAATTCACCGTACTGTCGGCTAAATGGAATCGCTGAAATTTCAGCACTTAGTGAATAGACCCTTTAGCTTTTCTGACTGCTGTAGATGAAATCTAGAAAATAACAAGTTCTAGATAAAAAATTTATTTTTGACAGCGTTACGCAACATATTTCACTCACTATTCTGTTCATATGTTGCATGGGTTTACATGCCAGGAGCAACATCTTTTCTTTACAGAACACTAATGGTTTGTTAATGCATTAAAATAGTTATAACATTCAAAATAATAATTGTGAATGCATATATGAAATAACTTGAAAAGCATTTTCAAGCACTGTCGGTGCTTTTCAAGTTTCATCAAATGGAAAGCTCATTTAACATGCACACTCTCCTTAACCTCATTAGCTGGAGAAAAAAAAACATTGTGACACAATTTTACTGGAATGTTAATATTCTATTATTTGATTTGAAAGAATATAAAGAGTTTGACACCTTTTTACTTAATTGACTAGGTAAAAGTAGATTTGCGTTTGACCGCAAAGCCAGAACATTGGCATGAATTATTAAATCTATTGAAATGTGGATAGCAAGACAACTATCTGTTTACATAATGTATGTATGTTTAGGCAGTTATATGTAGCCCTTTGTTGCCCCTTCACAGGTATTGATTACAGGCACATTTTGTCTCTTTCCTTATCTTCAGATCAGCATCTTGTTTACAATAAGCTGCTATACCAATGACTAGAGCACATAAATCCTTAGTAACCAAAAGAAGTAATTTAGGATGTTTATTTAACAGGAGTCAAATTTTACATTTTTTCATAATTTTATAAGTGAGGTGTACGGTTTATACATGAAGTGGCATGTAAGGTGATGGCACATCATGGATGGGAGTAAATTGTGTCACCCTCACCTATCGTGTCAACCCTCTCCTCTTAGATTGTAAGTAGGGATGAGCCGAACACCCCCGAGTTCGGTTCGCATTCGAACTCGAACTTTTCAAAAGTTCGAATTCGAACTCTAACTCGAACTCAATACAAGTCAATGGGACTCAAAGTTTGATTTTTAGAGTGCCCTCCAAGAGGTATATATGCTAGATATTTGCCATAAAAGGTGGATGGGGGTCCGGGTAGTGCCCTGGGGGACAGGAAACAAGGACAAAAAGTTAAAAAAAAAACTTTTTAACCACTTCGATGCGGAGGACGTGCTCAGCGCGTCCTCCGCATGGCTGCTGCTGTGCTGAGGACGCGCTGAGCGTGTCCTCACTTTGGGGTCAGCGTTCGGCCGAGTTCCGGCCGATCGCTGGCCCCCCCGGTGCGGGCTGACATCCTCGATGTCAGCCCAGCATCCGGAACCGCCGCCGGTGAAATTAGGTGTCATAGCGGCAGCGCGATGACACCTAATTCAGGCGCCCCCCCCCGCATGTGCGGAGGAGGCGCCTGAAAGGGAGGGGGGGAGGTCCTTCGGACCTCTCTCCCTCCCGATCGGCGGCGTTGCGGGGGTGCATAGCACGATGACGCCAGTCCTGGAGTTAACCCCTAACTGCCACCAATGGTGGAGATAGGGAGTTCATTGGAACTCCCTATCTCCCGATCCGTGGCAGCTAGGGGTTAACGTTTGGTATTGTTGGATCGGCCAGAGCATGGCCGTTCCAACGATACGAAACACGAAAGTGAAAAAAGTTTGTAAAAAAAAAAAAAAAAAAAATATTTAAAAAAAATTATAAAAAAAAATAAACACTTTTTTTTTTCTTTTTTTTGGTTTGTTAATGCAGCAATATTGTTCCCATTTCAAGTATAATGTGAACAATGATGCTGCACTAACGATTTTTGTATGCGGTGCGTTTGTTAAAAATCGTGTAATTTTCCCCAAAAAAAAATAACGAGACCCCATCTCTAATTTTTTTAACAAGCGCACCCCATACAAAATATAACCGCAATTGCTCGCATGTTAAAATGTGGAAAAAAAACACTTTACACGTTGTAAATTATTGAAAATTCATATTTTATTGCATTTTTTGTTATAATATACAGACAGGTCATGACGTATACATATAATAATGACATATTATGAATCTGCCGAGTCTGACGGAAAGAACGATATATAATATGTCTGGGTCATATACTAAAATAAGCCTTCAAAACGCGTTTAAACATGATGAGCAAAACCGGTAAAAATGACCCCAGCACAGAGGCGGGAAAAGCCTCAGCAGCGAAAGGGTTAAAGGGACTGTGAGTTTTCCATGAAATAAGGGTTAAAAATAAAAACGAAAAATTCCTTCAAATATCGTGCCTAGGAGGTCCCCATAACCTGCCCGTGAAGTGACGGATTTGTAGGATGTATAGAAACATTTAAAAACAATGTCCGGGTCCGGGTAGTGCCCTGGGGGACAGGAAACAAGGACAAAAAGGTTTTAAAAAATATGTTTTTAACCCCTTCACTGCTGACGACGTGTGGGACACATCCTCAGTTACACCCGCTGTATGCTGAGGAGGATGTGTACCACACGTCATCAGCTTTGCGGGACCCCTGGCGGAGATACTCACCTCTCTGTCCGGGGTCCCGTGGCGTTCTGACTCCTCCCCCAAGCTCCTTCCGACGTAAATGACGTCATTGCGCCATGCCATAGCCAACTCCTGGATATATTTGCCCCCAGCTCATGGATATAGATATATTTGCCCCCAACTCATGGATATATATATATATATATATTTGCCCCCAGTTCATGGATATATACATATATATATATTTGCCCCAACTCATGGATATGTTTGCCCCCAGCTCATGGATATGTTTGCCCCCAGCTCATGGATATGTTTGCCCCCAGCTCATGGATATATTTGCCCCAGCTCATGGATATATATATATTTTCCCCAACTCATGGATATATTTGCCCCTAGATCACATGTGGATATATTTGCCCCCAGCTCATGGATATATATATATATATTTGCCCCCAACTCATGGATATATTTGCCCCCAGATCACATGTGGATATATTTGCCCCCAGATCACATGTGGATATATTTGCCCCCAGCTCGTGGATATATATATATTTGCCCCCAGCTCATGGATATATATATATTTGCCCCCAGCTCATGGATATATTTGCCCCCAGCTCATGGATATATTTGTCCCCAGCTCATGGATATATATATATATTTTCCCCAACTCATGGATATATTTGCCCCCAGATCACATGTGGATATATTTGCCCCCAGCTCATGGATATATTTGCCCCCAGATCACATGTGGATATATTTGCCCCCAGATCACATGTGGATATATTTGCCCCAGATCATGGATATATATATATTTGCCCCCAGCTCATGGAGATATATATATATTTGCCCCAACTCATGGATATATTTGCCCCCAGATCACATGTGGATATATTTTCCCCAGCTCATGGATATATATATATTTGCCCCCAGCTCATGGATATATTTGCCCTCAGCTCATGGATATATATATATTTGCCCCAACTCATGGATATATTTGCCCCCAGATCACATGTGGATATATTTGCCCCAACTCATGGATATATTTGCCCCCAGATTACATGGGTATATATTGCCCAAGCTGATATGGAGATATTTGCCCCCAGCTCACATATGGATATATCTGCCCCCAGCTCTCACTTGCTGCCAGGCCCCCCAGACTCCGCCGGCGTTCCTCATGGTGGCGAGCGGCCACTGACATGATGCAGCTTTGCCGCTCGCCGGGCGGGAACCACATGACCAGCGCAGCCGCGTTCTCGCGAGATGGCACGCGGCGCTGGTCAGGTGGTTCGGCCCCTAGCGCCGCGCCAGGTCTCCCCGGCCGACCAAGATGGTGGCGCTCAGGGCTGGAGAATTCCGCCCCCACAAACTGGCAGGAAGCCAGATAGTAAGGCAGCCGCCTGTGCCACCTTACGCTAGCGCCGGCCCTTCCCCCGGCAATGCCGGGAGATCGCCTGGAAGGGAGGGGGGATCCTTTCGGATTCCTCTCCCTCCAGATCGGGAGGTCCCACAAAAAAAGCCAGGCACTACTTAAAAGGGGAGAGTCTCCCCTTTTAAGCAGTGCCTGGCTTCAACCCCTTAGGCACCGGGTCACACTTCAGCGCCTTGCGGCGCCGAAGTGTGGCCTAGCTCCGGTGGGCGCCACCATCTTGGATGGCGGCTCCACCCCCGGGTCCCCCCCACTGCCTGACGTCCTCACGCATAGCGTGATGACGTCAGATAGCCGGGGAACCCCTAGCTGCCCGGAATCCCCCAGTGGAGATAGGGGGCTCATTTGCAGATGACTAAAAATTCAAGTTTTATTGCATTTTTTGTTATAATATACAGGCAGACCATGACGTATACATATAAAAATTATATATTATGAATCTGCGGAGTCTGCTGGAAAGAACGATATATAATATGTCTGGGTCGTATAATAAAATGTGGCTTCAAATCGCGTTTAAATATGATGAGCAAAAGCGGTAAAAATTAGCTCAGCACACAGCGGTGAAATGCCTCAGCAGTGAAAGGGTTAAAGGAAAAGTGAGTTTTCCATAAAATAAGGGTTAAAAATAAAAACGAAAAATTCCTTCAAATATTGTGAGTAGGAGGTCCCCATAACCTGCCCGTGAAGTGGCGGATTTGTAGGATGTATGGAAACATCGCCATCACAGCACAGACCCACACACGACACCTGGCACCTCCAGTCTGCATACAATGTATCAAATTAATGAGACCGGACTAATTAGAAGCACATGTTATTTCCAAACACTAATTAAACACCTGTTGTTTACGCCCTTTGAGAGCACAGGTCATTTAGAGGTGAGAATCTTTGCACGTAGACATTATCTTTTAATTCAATATCTAATAAACCGTTGCTTATAATATTCTGCAGTAAAGAGTCTCTTTATTTCTAGATTTTTTTGGTATTTTTTAAGCATATTTTTATACTTTTTTCACAATTTCTTTTTTTTTCGAACTCGAACCGAACACGCCAAAAAGTTTGAAGTTCGCGAACTTGCGAACGGCCAAAGTTCGAATCAAACTCCGAACTGATCGAACCGAACAGCTCATCCCTAATTGTAAGCTCTCGAGCAGGGTCTCCTGCTGTTCTGTGTGTGTAATGTGTATGTTTATTTGTTATTCTGTCTCTCACATTGTACAGTGCTAAGGAATTTGTTGGAGCTTTATAAATACTCGTAACTGTAACTGTGTTGTAGTCTTCCTTAGAATGTGGCATATTACAGTTTTATCATCATCAATTTCATGTTCGTTGTATAACATACTGTCCACTTGGTGGATTCCTTTTTAGCAGATATGTTGCACCCATGTCACTTTGCTCTGCCAAAAACCTGTTGTTATCTACTCCCTAAACCCATGCCTCACTCTTGCATTCAAGACTTTTCCCAAGCTGCCCCTATTTATAGAATACCCTCCCTCACAACATTTAATAATCCCTGTGACGCTATTCTTTCAAAACATTTGTGACAAGGCATTACTTCAGAGAAGCCTAGCCACACACACCGTAAAACCCCCACTGCACCACTCCTGATCTCTCACCCACATAGTCCCCTTGCATCAAATTACAGTTCAAATTTGGCAATTTACTTTCCCATCTGCGTGTCACACACACTCTAGACTGTAAGCTCTTGAGCATGTTCCTATTTTCCTATTGTTCTCAGTGTGTCAAATATATTTTATGTTTGTTTTGTCCTATCCATTGTACAGCGCTGCTCAATATATTTGCACTTTATTTGAATTTGTAATTGTTTTAGTATAATTTTGTAAGGGTTACTTTTATTTTGCGCCACTGGTGTTTTGTAATTAAACCAATTTTCTTGGTGTTTCTAAAGATGAGACAGAACTGTATACAAACATATAGGAGAGGATTAAGTATAGGATACAATAATAAAATCACAACTGCTAGGGTCTACACTAGGCTTGTGCATTTGTTTTGGATGAATTGTGACTCCTTCAAATTTTGGGGGATTAAGAATGAAAGTGTTTGAGCAGTGTGTGACATTAAGGGGCAGCTGTAACAATATGTACCTGCCTGACATGGCACGTGGGTGGGGGCTTATTAGAACTAGCAATATTAGTGACTGAGCAGCTATTGCTGCCCAATCACACATATTGCAGGGGGGGGCACATAATTAAAAAGTATTAAAATACATTCTCATCACATCACATCACATGGGGCTATAATAAATCAGTGGGAGGATAACATGCCAATGATTCATGGTTTGGGGGAGGGTTCAGAAGGGGCACCTGTGTCTTGACCTCCTCCCCCAGTTTATCATAGTCCCCATCCACTGTGCATGAATAAGGGCTGTGGGCTTGCCATGCCCTCCTGTCCTTATGCATTATTGGTGATTGGATACAAAGGTTGTTTGATCGCAAATAGTTTAAACTCAAACTGTTTAGGTGATATGTCTCCACCAGCACCATGACAGGTGAGGTTAAAGGCTGTTATTGCCCCTATATATATATATATATTTTTTACAGTGTAGCAAACAATGACCAACAACCACTAAATCAACCCTTGCAATGCTTGGCATTCTGCTACAAATAAGGTTGTCTGAAATGAATGCATAATAGTTTATCATTTGAATGAATTAGAGCTTAAATGATATTCATACAAACCAAGTAGCTTTTATTATTTGGATGAATTGGTTTATATGAACCAAAGTTTATTTTTTTTGCTTTGCACAAATCTAACAAAAAAATCACTAACTGCTTCATCCAATTTAAATTGTAGAATGTTTTTAATTTGTAAAAAGATACATAAGTGAAGAAAAAGTCCTGTATGTCAAAGTTATTTCCTCTTGAGCACAAGAAATATAGCGGTTTTGCTCCTGTGTCAGTCCTACTTTGCTGCCAGTACTTGTACAGAACCAGCATCATCAACTTGTTTCCTTTCTCTAAAGCAATCTTTCTCAAGATCCCTGTGTACTTTCCTTTTAATCCTTTTCTAAGGTTCCAAGCATACAGTTGGTTCAATGTTGTTGCAATCAAGCCAGTTTTGAAGTTCTGTGCTAATAAATAACAACATCAATTTACCTATGAAGAACTATGTTCACTGTTTATTTAAGAGACTTGTTACTGATTTTATACAGCGTTTTAAATTGTTTAGCTCTGATTTCGGGATATGTTTATGTTCTTATATGCTCTTGAAAATGAAACAATGGCAGGTTATATGACTTTGATACAAAGTAATGTATGCTGTTTTGCAAACGGATATGATTATAACTCTGTAACTGTTTAGTTATTCCAGCTTTTTGAAATTGCAATACTAACTTAATTATCATTTGCAGATTGACATTTAACATCCATAAAATAGTGCCTAATCATTTGTGAGGCCTCAAAGTGCATGTTATGTCAGCTGAGGTATGAAGCCTGTCTCTGGGGTGATTGAAACATGTTATAATACTCAGGGATCAAGTGTAGCAGAAACAAATGGGAAGTATGTTCTCACACTCATTTTCCAGGGAGGACCCTGTTCCTGGCCTGCGAAGGCGCTAGCCAGCTGAAGTGCAGTGGCCATCATCAGAGCAGGAGTGTCTGGGAATATATTCCCATATGCCACAGCTTGCCAAACAGAGCATTTGTCCTTAGGATTTGGGGGACATAGCAGTGCTGGCTCCATCCCCCTATCTGCATCACAGAGATGCCGGGGGTTTCCACCTGCCACATGACTTTATCAGCACATGTGGGGGCATGGGGTTTGGATAACAAGCAGACATTTATTTGCTGTGGCCCCTCTAGACTGCCAGTGGTTTTTAGTTCCGTATGTCTATAGACTGTATGTATGCATGTGTACCGTATGTTTATAGATATGTGTATGACCTGTATATGGATATGTCTAAATACTGTATTAGTGAGATAATGTGCAGCACTGTATGTGATGTTCTTTATTTCCCCCTATATTCTTGAGAGAAGGGTACAAGCTCTAACCTCATAGGGGATCCAGGCTTCCTCTGCTATAGTTAGCAGTACCTTAGATGGGGTCCTGTATGTTAGGATGGGGAGAGAGAGACACTTGAGAGATATGTTGGCTGAATGAGATAAAATGTGAAATATACCTGTATTAAAAAATGGTAAAGCTTGTTTTAATTGTTTAATCCCAAGTGGTGAGGAATGTTTTGTTTGTTACTGCCCAGGTGTGCTAGGTTCATCTTTGTATAGATTGCTGAGTGGACTGTAAAGATTGCACAAAGACGATAAACTGCCTGTTTTTTGACACTACAAGATTGTGGTAATTAATACCCTAGAGGACCATGTGATTTTGCAAGGACATGATATCCAGTGTGGATGCAGAGATGCTGTATATGCAAGCTTTGTGTCTTTGGATATGAGTATATATAGGAAGCTATACAGCCACACAAGGCAGTGTGGGAACTGGTTTGATTCCTCAGGCAGAACAATGATGAGCACGCTCATGGAAGAATGAGACACAAACAAGCTACTATAAGTCATCCAAATTCTATTCAAGAACAGAGGAGTATTTATATCCTTACAAGCAAAATGGAGGAGCTGATGTCATAACCAAAGTGATATTTACAGACGGTTTATACACCGTGGTTTCCAACCGCAGTCCAATACCCCCAACAGGTCAGGTTTTCCAAATAGCTGAAGCAAAGTACAGGTGATATGATTTGCTGCTCAGTGATTGCAGGATTCAGTCTGCATTTCTCCAAGGTAATCCTTAAAACCTGGCCTGTTGGGGGTACTTGAGGACCACGGTTGGAAACCACTAGTTTGCCACACTCTTTCTATGTTTAAGAGATTTCAGGGGTTTCAGGAATCTTGCCTAGTGGTGGGCCTGGCAAGTTTCAGTTTCAGACATACCTGTTGAGATCTGATCGAGGTATCTTAAGGCAGAAACCGATCCTCTGAAAAACAGGTATGTCAGGCACAGGTTGGAACAGATGGCCGGAGGACAATTGGAAGAGACAAGTCATAGATTGCATATTTCAATTACTTATAATTTTGAATATAAAGTCTGATACAGTGGCCTGCCTCCATAAAGATTTTTCCCTGAAATGGTCCACCCCCAAAATACTCCTTCCCAGACTATTACATGCACTCGGCGGTAGATTTTGGAATATGCAGAGACTGTGAAAGCATGCTGTTAAGTATCAATCACCTCCGGTACCATGCAACAGGATGCAGCTGTCAGTTCCCTAAATGTTAGATGACAAGGAAAAAGAAATGTCAGTCACAGTGAGGGATTTGATAAGGCTGCTTTAATCAGAGCAAGGATATGCAATGTTTCAGCTAAATACACAATCCTTTATACCTGATAATAGCTCATGTATAGAGCCAAAACCTTCTTGCTCTGATTAAAAGGCACACTACTACTAACATAAGCTATTACTAGATTAGTTGTGCATTACAAAAACAAAAAACATAAAAAAAAATGCTGCTGTTTTTTTTTTCTTTTTTTGAAATAATTACATGTAAAAAGGAAAAATAAAGTTAGTTTTTTTTCACTCCTGTTTTCATTTTGCTGAATTTTCCCATGATACATTTACCTAAACATTTACCAAAATCTGAACACACGTTTCACTATCCAGCTGGAGTACAGGATACAACCGTAGTGAAGAGACAACGGGTGGTGGAGGAGTGAATTGTTACACAGGGCTGCAGGGGTCCATTGTGCTGTCTATGCTGCCAGAGATAAAAGATGGCAGCAGAGTGAGTTCTGATAGAGGTCTTAAAAGACTTATTTGCCCCCCCATCATTCCTTTTACCTTGGCTATTGCATGCACCCAGCCACGTGAGGGAGAGCTTGCTCCAGCAAGCTCACTGAGTAAATGCCATAAACTGATGGCTCACTGCCCCCAAACACTAGTTAGCTCTGCACAAAGTGGGAGAGAAGCGGGCATGATGGTCTGAATCCGTGTGTGTGTGGGAGCTAAAAACACCTTGGACATTTTGTACCACTGTCCTAGATATACTCTGAGTTTGTAATCTGCTATCCTTATTGAAGTCTATATCATCTGTTTTTGGGAGGTCATATATAACATATGCTTTTGCACAATGGGATGGCATAGTGCGCCATGCGGCAGTAAAAGGTTAATTGGTCACCTGTATGTGCAAACTGAGGGAGGGAAAACCAGGGCTGGTGTACTGAGGTTTGAGACTGGAGTACCAGGCTACACTAAAACCTGGGCTGGACTATGCTAGCCAGGGAAGAAGCTGCCATCAGGTACAGGAACGGGTCAGTCTGTGGTCAGGGACCTGCCAACAATATATATATAAATAACTAGCTTTTGCCCCCGGCTTCGCTCGCGTGGTTTTTGGGATATGTTAAAATAGTTTTAAAAGAAACATGAGGTTTTTTTGTTCAAACTGTACAAAATATAATTTACAGGTTGATATCTATCTTAAAGTAATGAGTAATGTTTACTGCAGGCGTTAGTCCGGGTGTACTGGCTACAAAGCAAAGTTTTTTTATTCATATGCATCCATTAATTTTTTTGTGTTGTAAATACAAAACGACAATGAGACAGACAAAAAAATATGTAATTTATTTTGTTTTTTTGCATCTGGAATATAGAAAATAAAACTATTTGAGTACTTCTTTATAAACTACATTAGTGGTTCTTCTTTCAGGTGCTGGGATCAGCAGAGAGGTAGATGAGCTCACTATGAAACGGGCAACGTAAAAGTGCCCATGTGAGAAGCAGACTTCTCTAAGGTCAATCCCTGTTACCTACGAAGTCTGCCACAGAGACTTGTTGATGGTCATCGCAAAACAAACCTTTAGGGTGAACGTCTTTTAAATTGAAACGGATATTCTGAAGGTATAAGAGGTATTCATTGTATGAACACCAACTCCCCCGAACAGATCCGGTTAGCACCATAGCCTCGATCACATTCCTGTGAAGTGCTTTTACTTGCAATCTGGTGCCATTACAGAGTTTAGGTGGTTTGATGTTCTGCAATAAAATCACAGGTTCTCCCTCGCTGCAGCATTGAGGGTATGTGTTAGGCCGGGGTCTAAAAAGGAAGCAGACATGCTGGAGCAGTGTGGGAGTGTGTGGCCTGGCTGTGAAAAGGAAGCAGACATGTTGGATCAGTGAGGGAGTGTGCAAGCTCTGTCTGTGAGGGGGAAGCAGACATGCTGGAGCAGTGAGGGTGTGTGCGAGGCCTGGCTGTGAGAGGAGCTGCATAGAGACTCCATTCTGTGTGTAGTAACAGCATCCCTCTGATCTGCTCATCCAGTGTATCAACTGTGTTTTCGGAAAATGGCAAAATACGTGTTTATTTATTTTTCAAGATGATTCTAAATACTAATTTTCACGTCTGTAACACCTTCTGGTTTTGAGATATAAATATCCTGTTTAAAAGTATTCACCCTCCTTTTTGACGCCCCACTTGGGTCTTTGGAAAATGGTAGAACACGTGTTTTTTTATTTTTCAAGAAGATTGTAAATCACAATTTTCACACCTGGAATATCTTTGGTTTTTGAAATATAGGTATACTGTTAAAAGTATTCACACCCCTTTTTCTCCCCCACTCCTTAACTGAATTTTCAGAAAATGGTAAAACACATGCTTTGTTTTTTTCAAGAAGATTGCAAATACCAATTTTCACACCTGTAACATCTTTGGTTTTTCAAATATAGGATTACTGATAAAAGTATTCAACCCCCCTTTTGGCCCCCCTCCCACTGGAGGTTTTGGAACATGGTAAAATACGTGTTGTTTTGTTTTTCAAGTTGAATCTAAATACAAATTTTCACGTCTGTAACATCTTCTGTTTTTGAGATATAGGTGTCCTCTTTAAAATTATTCAACCCCCCTTTTCACCCCATTGGGGGGGCCGAGTTTCCAAAAATCCTTCCTTAGTGGGTGTCTATGTCATAAAAACAGTGTACCTTCAAAATTTCACGTTCCTAGGTTAAACGGTTTCAGCTGGAAATTGATAACTGTATAATTAGATTAAATTAATACTTGAGACATGGAAGACTGAAATCCTCAAACTAGTGGATAAATCAGTTGCAAATAATTTTTTGATGAATTGTATATATCATATTGATGCAACTTACTTTCTGTCGTAACTGAACAGCTTTAGTGATTTATTGCTAATATAATTAGCAAATTCAGGGAGATTGTGCACATAGTCTGTATTTTGCAGTTAACCAAGCAGCACAAATTTTAAAAGCTAATTAAAAAACCAACTTAAGAACCTCAATATATTTGAGGTATAAAGTTCAAACAACAAAATATTGGCCACAAAAATATTCTGTTTAAAATTAAGGTAAATAATTGATTCATATTGATTGTTGAAGAATTTAATAGGATAGGATATGAAACATGATAGGATATTAAACATGTTAATCATCACTGCAATTGTTCTCCAGTTTTAGGGGGGAGGTTCTGCATTGATGCACTGTATTGTTTTTTTTTTTATCTTTTCCCAATTCCCTAGAAAGTGGCTGATGATTAGCAAAATTAAAAGTGTATCCAAAATTTAAAAATGAATGAGGTTTAAACTCAATGAAATCTTGTAAAATAAATTCATTTTAATTCTGTAAACATATGCTAGACAATCAATCACAATCTTATTGAGATTTCATACCACTGTTGCAGATGGCTGCAGTATTCAAAGTACAAATCTATACATTTTATATTCTCTCGTCACTCTACTGTAGTTAAGGTTCCAATAAGCGGGCAGGAAAATCAATCTTTTTAATCAAGTTTCACAGTTTTCAGTTCATTTGATGGCGGCAAATACAAGTTAATAATTATGTTTCTGCAAGCATCACTAAGCTATTAATCATGGGAAATATGATTTTGTATCTGTGACAGTTGTTTGAAGCCTTTTTCTATTAAATTTAGATATTTTGCAGGAAGATGATGATCTGGAGAAAACCAAAAACACACATAGGCACATTATTAACACATACAGGGTTATTCAGAGAGCGGTGAAAACCAGGAGAATGACTGGAGAAGTGAAAATTCTAGATCAAAATAGCCAAACCAGAAAAATTTATCTCACTTTCCAAATCGGCTATTTGGTCTAGATTGTTCATTCTCCTGGCAATTCTCCTGGTTTTCACCTCTCTCTGAATAACCCCATAAATATATTAATGTTTTACTGTATTATTTGTGAACAAACATAATTTTTTCCATTGAGTGTTTTGTATAAGCCGCTTGTACTCTCCAAAAATTTCTATTAGGGATGCACTGCCGTTTGCACTGCCGTTTGCCGATACTGCCGTTTGCATGAGTACTTGGTACTCGTGCAAATGGCCCGATACCTCCCCCCGATACCGGAAGCCAGCGCTGGGCCAACTTGCTGGTATCCACGGGGCTGGGGAAGCTGGCTGCATGCATGAAAAGCACTTGGCCAGTGTTCCCCTCCGGTGGCCGCATACTCACCTAGCGGTGGGTCCGGTTGCATGGCTGTGACGCGGCTGCCAGGCCGTGGAGGCTGTGATGCTGCCGCCTGCCGAGATCTCGTGGGAGCCTCCATGTGAGCTGGGGGCATTTCTATGTGAGCTGGGGGCATTTCTATGTGAGCTGGGGGCATATCTATGTGAGCTGGGGGCATATCTATGTGAGCTGGGGGCATTTCCATGTGAGCTGGGCGCATATCCATGTGAGCTGGGGGCATATCCATGAGAGCTGGGGGCATATCCATGAGAGCTAGGGGCATATCCATGAGAGCTAGGGGCATATACATGAGAGCTGGGTGCAATATCCATGAGAGCTGGGGGCAATATCCATGTGAGCTGGGGGCATATCCATGTGAGCTGGGGGCAATCTCCATGAGAGCTGGGGGCAATCTCCATGAGAGCTGGGGGCAATCTCCATGAGAGCTGGGGGCAATCTCCATGAGAGCTGGGGGCAATCTCCATGAGAGCTGGGGGCAATCTCCATGTGAGCTGGGGGCAAGCTACAATGTTAATCCTGAACAGTGCACATAGTTACATAGGCTGAAAAAAGACATGCGTACATCGGGTTCAGCCTCTCACACATCACCTACTGCTGTTGATCCAAAAGAAGGCAAAAAACCCAGTCTGAAATGCTCACCAACATGCAACACCCTGGGGAAAAAATCCTTCTTGACGCCAGAATGGCAGGGAGATTTCTCCCTAGATCAAGCAGCTTTAACCCACATATTAATAACTCTTAATATTATAACCCTTAATATTCTCTGTTTGCAGGAAGTCATCCAGTCGTTTTTTTTAAAAGTCTGTACAGTCTCTGCCCCAACCACCTCAACAGGCAGAGAATTCCACAGCTTTATTGTTCTCACCGTAAAATAACCCTTCCTATGCTTTAGGCTGAATTTCCTTTCATCCAGTCTAAATGGGTGACCTTGTGTCCTGTGTATAGTCCTGTTAATGAATAGGTTTCCAGACAATGGTTTATAATGGCCCTGTATTTATTTATATAAAGTTATCAGATCCCCTATAAGGCGCCGTTTCTCTAAACTAAACAGGTATAAGCTTGTTAGCCTTTCCTCAGAACTAAAATCTTACATTTCCCTTAATGTAGTCGCCCGCCTCTGCACTTTTTCTAGTGCTATAATATCCTTTCTTAAGACAGGTGCCCAAAATTGCACAGCATATTCAAGGTGTGGTTTTATCATTGACTTATAAAGAGGCAAAATGATGTTTTCATCCCGAGAGTGAACTTCCCTTTTAATGCATGCCAACACCTGTTTTTTAACTACATTTGGGTTACCCCCACAATTTGTGCACAGGATTACATATCTACACACCAATTCTAGAATTTCTCAAGCTGTTATGTATTCTTTTACTTTTCTCTTTTACACCTGTTGATTTTTGATTTGCTTGTGAATGTGTTCTTCTCAGTCTGTGTATCTAGCACTGTATCTGTAAATTTTGTGTATCTCATATCTGACACACTATATTTGTCAGTTTGTGTATCCTTCTCTTTATGACTGTATGTACCGTGTTTCTCCGAAAACAAGACACTCAGGGTTATCCAAAGAGCTCCGAATTGCTTGAGAAAGGTAACCGAACGCTGAAAATCAGCGTTCGGTTACCTTTCCTGACCATTCGGCTATCCAGAGAGCAGGCAATTCCAAATCCTGGCGAATTGCCTGCACATACGGTGCCTGTTCGGTGCCTGTTCGAGGGCAGTGAAATCCCCATGAAAAGCACTGCTTCGTCTATTCAGAGAACACAAACCAGCAGTGAAAGGTTCCCCTAATGCCCTGCCATTCGGTGGTTTAATTCGGCAAGTTTATTCAGGAGAATCCCATAGACTTCAATGTTAAAAATATTCCCGTTTTAATTCAATATCTAATAAACCGTTCATTATAAAATTCTGCAGCAAAAAGTCTCTTTATTTATAGATTTTTTAGGATACTTTAAGCATTTTTCTTATTTTTTTTTTTTTTTTTTTAAAGTCCGATTTTTTTTTATTTATTTTTTTAAGTTTACTTATTTTTTTTGTAACAGCCCTTCTTATTATCATTCCCTGGACCTCCTGTGAAAATTTCAGACATTTTCGCTCAGTAGTTTCTTTGCAAACAGCGTTTCATTTTCACAGATTCATACAAATGGTTTTGCTAATTTATTCACCTCCCTCTGTCTGTGTCACAGCTGCTTCGGCTCTGTGTGATTCGGCTCCTGTTCGGCTCCTGCTCAGGTTTTTCGAAGGTAAATCCAGATGTTTTTGCCTGTTTTCTGCGTGCATTCGGTGGTTTTGCGGTGAGTTTTCGTCAGGTTTGCGGTGACTTTTCCCTGCAATTCGGGGACCCTGTGGTGCTTGCTGAATACACCGCAGGGTCACCGAAATACAATCGGCTAAAGGAACCGAATTGAAGAGAACGAAAAGTCACCGAACGTGCGGTGACTTTTCGAATCTCTTTGGATAACCCTGAGTGTCTTATATTGTTTTGGACCCAAAAAGGTATTTTTGGGGTAGGACTTATTTTTGTTTTTTAATACCAGTGGAAGACTTGCAAGACAGGAGTGAGTGGTAAAGTTAAGATTAGGGTTATCATAGCAATCAGGGGTGGTGTACCTTTTCAATAGCAATTTGGTAACCAATCGCTGGCCAGAATGAGCGATGCGCGTTTTCACTATCGATTCCTCACAGGGTGTGTACATCTGGTATCATTCCACCTGTGACAGGAGCCGGCACTAGAGAAAGCATTGGCTTATGTGGCTCTGCTCCCTCCGCTGCTGCTTCGCTTCCTCTGTCGCCGGCATTGCTGATACTCTCCCGCCTCTCCTGTGGCTCTTCAAGTTGCCCTTTATGCCACCACCAGCCCTGAGAATCATCAAACTAGGTCTTATTTTTGGGGTAGCTCTTATACTTTAGCAATTATCCAAAATAGTGTACTAGGTCTTATTTCCGGGATAGGTCTAATTTTCAGAGAAACGGGGTATCTGACAGTGTGTCAGTTACAGTTACAAGTATTTATAAACTGCCAACAAATTCCTTAGCGCTGTTTAATGGGAGAGACAGAATAACAAATATACATGCACATTACACACATGGAACAGAAGGAAGGAGGACCCTGCTCGAAAGCTTACAATCTAAGAAGAGAGGGGTGACCCAATAGGTGAGGGTGAATAGGGTAGGTGAAGTGGTGGGCTGCAGGAGGGCTGAATGGAAAGAGGAGGAAATGACAGTGGGGAGAGCATGGTGTGAGCCTATAGGCTTCTCTAAAGTAATGCATTTTCAGATACTTTTTGAAGGACTGGAGAGACGTGAGAGTCTGATGTTGCTGGGGAGGAAGTTCCTTAGAAAGGGGGCAACTCGGGAGAAGTCCTGAAGGCGAGACTTGGGCATGCAGGTATGAGGAACAGATAGCAGGTATATCCCATCCTGACCACTTGCTAAGTGTGTCGGTATGTGGGTATTAGTGTGATCAATTTAGGAGCTATCTGAGTCTGTTTGCAGTTGTTTGTGTGCATCTGTCGGTATATTTGTATGTGTGTCTGTCAGCTTCTGTATGTATGCAATGTTTGGATACATTTGGATACATTTGTATTAGTTGAAATTAAGTGGCTGTTTTGGGAGGGGAGTGCTGTCACATACCTTGCCCTGGGGTTCTATGAAATCTATTTATGCCCCTTTTGTCACCTCTGGCACTCCGTACATTGACTTAATGTTCATTAAGAGATAATGGAGTGCTGAACATCTTGTGGAGTTTAAGTGACAATTATTATTTTGGAGCCTGCACTCTCATTGTTTAACATGACTCACCAATGGGAATGTTTTATATGGTTGTTGTCTATCTGAAACTGTATGCTGGGAAGTTGCCTGAAGCTTTTGAGTTTCTAAACAGATACTTGTTGCCATTTCCCTGTTACACGAGAAGGGTTTCTATGCTATATAATCACATGTTAACGTCAATAAATGTTTAACAACATCTTGTTACAAAAGACCAAAACAAAACAAAAAAAATCTAACCTAGGGATTTAACACTGCCCAATCACTGAAAATTGAGACCCTTTGCAGGTGATTTACAGCCATTTTTCAGTTTTCAGGAGCTTCAAATGCGAGTTTACCAGCATTTCAACTAAATTCTAAAAATTTGAATCCGCTCTTGCAGCTATACTTTTCAATGAAAAGATCAGCTTTGCTGTCCAATTCAAATTTATCGGAATGCCAATTTCTGAAAGGTGTTTTAAATGGATTTCCAGGAAGGGAAATACAAATATCCGATGTTTAAAAGAGATTTTCTAATAGCCACCTTCTCTTTTTTTTGGACCAGAGGAATTTTTTCGAATATCAACTCCAGTCGAATTTTTCAACTGAATCAGCTGATATTTCAAATAAAACCATCAGGGTTATTCAAAGAGCACCGAATTGGCCACAAAATTGCACCGAATGGTGATTTTCCGTGTACAGTGCAATTCCGTGGTCATTCGACTATTCAAAAAGCTGCCAATTCACCAAATATTGGTGAATTGTCAGTGAAATATGGTGCAATTTGGTGGCAGTGAGCTTCCCATAGAGAAGCAATGGTTAATCTATTCAGAGAACACCGAACAGCACCGACATTTCAGTGAAATGCCCGGATTTTTGGTGGTCTTGTTCGACAGGTTTAAACGGGTGAATCCCATAGGTTTCAATGTAAAAAAAAAAATCTGTTTTTATTAAATATTTATTCAACCTGTTATAATTTTCATTCGCAGCAAAAAGTCTATTTTTTAGGATTCTTTTGACATTTTTTTGGGCGAAATGTTTTTTCCTATCTTTTTTTTTTTTTTTAATGGCATTTTGTTTTTCTTCTGTAACGGACCTTTTTATTATTATTCATGGGACCCCAGGCATTTTTATGCAGTACTTTGTTTGGAAACTCCTTTTAAAAGTTGCAGTTGTTTTTTTTTTTTTTTTTTTTTTTTACCCTGTTCAGAGGCTTTTCGTCTTTTTCCGGCGGCTGGTCGGCGGGTCAGTGCCTTTTTTCGGATTGGTTTGTCGGATGGATTTGGCAGGTTTTGTGATTGATTCAGTGGTTTTTCGATTCGTTCAGCAGGTCGATTCGAGGCAATTTCGGGGACACTGACTGGCTTCAAGAAGACAATTTTTTAAGAGAAAAAAAAAAGGTGTTAGGATTACATTAAGCCGCAAGCATGGGCGGACTGATCTGGTGCTTCAACACAGCAGGCTGACATCTTGCATGTCAGCCCTCGCTGTGGGACTCATAGCGCATGCACGTGATGGTGTCATAAAGAGGAAATTCCCCTGGGAGGGGAATCCAATACAAGAGTTGTGGGGGACCACCGTATCTCTTGAACTATGTCATTGGGAAGGCCAGATCCTGGTCTTTGCAATGATACAAAACAAGACCAGATAGTCTGTAAAAATAATAAAACATAAATAAAAATATAAATATTTCCTTTTGCGGCTTTTTGAGAAAAAACCCAGAAACAAAAGAGTTAAAGTAGGAGGTCTTGTTTGGAGTCATTGGAATGACCAGATCCTGTCCTTTCCAATGATACCAAACATGACCAGATAATATATAAAAAAAAATAAAGAAAACAAAATAAAAATATTTCTTTTTTTTGTCTACAAAAGCGACAGTATTGCTCACTTTTCAATAATAAAGTGAATAATATTGCTGCATTACCTCACCTTCTCATTTCCTACAGCAGCAGCAAGTGTGGATGGGATGGAACTATGCGTTATTATGCATTGCTTCATTGAAAACTTAATCTGCTGCAAAGAGTGCAGGGGGTCCTTTGGACCGCTGCATCACCATAATGTACTCCGCACAAGGTCAAGTGAAGTGATACTGGAAAGGATAGAGTCTGGCCTTTCCGATAATACCAAACGTGACCATATAAAGTGTAAAAATAAAAAAGTGGGGAAAAAACCCCAATTGCAAAACGTCTTTCCCCCCCCCCCTCTGGTCTAAGACATTAATTAACTTATAACGCAAACAGTGTCGCTGCACTAATTCCCCTTCTTATTTCCCACACTGTATGATGGCATAATGCCTTACTATGCATTATTTCATCTAAAACATGGGGGGGCATTAGGGGGGTACTTGCCCCCAGGCCCCTCATGACTTTGCTATGTCTCTGCTGTTGAACTCTGTGATACGCTCATACACACTGCACATTGCTTGTGAGTTTTATTGCTGTGGAACACTGTGATACGCTAAGAGTGCCACAGCAATAATACTCACAGTAGTGTACCGTGTATATGAGCATATCACAGAGCTGCACCTCAATAAAACTTGTAATAATGTGTTGTGTTTGAGTGTATGACAGAGCTCCACAGCACTGAAACTCACACTGTCCCCATACGGACACACAGAAACCTGTCCTGCCAGGCCCTCTCCCATACAAACACACACACTGCCAGCCCCCTCCCACACACACACAAACACACACACACCCTGCCAGCCCTCTCCCATACACAAACACACACACACACACTGCCAGCCCCCTCTCATACACACACACACACACACTGCCAGCCCCCTCCCATACACACATACACTGCCAGGCCCCCTCCCATACACACATACACTGCCAGGCCCCACTCCAATACACACATACACTGCCAGCCCCCTCCCATATACACACACATACACATTGCCAGCCCCCTCCCATACACACTGCCAGCCCCCTCCCATACACACATAGACACTGCCAGTTCCCCTCCTCCCCATACCAAACACACTCACACTAGTCCCCCTTACCATAAAACCCACTGCCAGCCCTCTTACACACTCACACTGCCATATGTGTGCCAAATGTCTCACCTCTCTCTGCGTGCTGAGTATCTGGTCAAACACGAGACTCCAGCCCCAGAAGGAGGAGAAGCCTGCCTTCCCTGAACCCAGATGATTGGCCATGAAGGGGGCCTATCAGGCACCTGTTTACTCACATAGTGGTCTCAAATCCTTGGTCTCTCACTGGGGATCCGAATCTCATGCAGCCTTATAGCAGGTGCCGGAAGCGGCTGCAATAGCAGGAGACAGCTTTTGCACAGCAAGCTGAGTTCCCGCTGCGGGAGAAGTGTGGGGACACCGTTACCATGCGTTCCTGCAGGACTCGAGCCCAGGGTTTCTTACAATGACAGGCTGTGCGCCCTTGTAACATTTTGTTCTCAAGAATATGTCCTAGTCATATTCTTTGTAATCTCTTGAAATTTAGTTTAATGCTCCAGCATAGGCATCTTTTAATTCTATCACTGCAATAGCACATTTGTCTACTAATGTATCATTCTGTTCATTTTCACACTTCAGATGTAACAAAAAACCTCCAATTATTGTATTCCTTCTTACGATCACTTTTATTCAGGGATGTGACATACTGCGTTTTGTAATGGTGTGGGTTACCTCCTGTTTTTAAAGATTGGTTAAAATGCCACATATCTGCAATGCACAATTGAGTTAATTGAGCAATGATTAGAAGTTGTACAGCCTCACATATATAGCTGCTGGTCGCTATTTTATTACTAACAGGGTTATTCAGAGAGTGGTGAAAAGCAGGAGAATGACTGGAGAAATGAAAATTCTAGGGCAAAATAGCCAAACCAGAAAAATTCTCCCATTCATCTCACTTTCCAAATTGGCTATTTTGACCTAGAATTTTCCATTCTCCAGTCATTCTCCTGCTTTTCACCTCTCTCTGAATTATCCTGATAGGAAAGGTTTTGCTTACTTTCGTCCTTAGAAAAAACCAAGCACTTTTACTTGAAAAAAAGAAAGTATCATAAATTTTTTGTGAAATATGGGATGTGATCAAAACCACTTTACACTGCAGGGTACGTACTATGCTGTCCCTGTGGCGGGTGGGACTCAACACTGCTGGGGGACATAGCATGCCCTGCAGGTGTCTATGGGACGAAACAGGGCCGTCCACCATTTGGCTCGCAGCAATCACTGCGGCCAATGACTAGCGCTGCGCATCAGCTGCGTACCCGAGTTGGAGGTGGGGCCTGCCGCACTAGCTGGGGTGTACTAGTAAATTTTTGGATTTTTTGGTTTTTATGTATTTGTATATTCTTCACCGAAATATTGTTTGAATGAAAGCTTCAATAGTCTAGAACAGTGGTTGCCAACCGCAGTCCTCAAGTACCGCCAACAGGTCAGGTTTTCCAGATATCTGAAGCACAGCCCAGGTGATATGATTTGCTGCTCAGCGATTGCAGGATTCAGTCTGCATTTCTCCAAGGTAATCCTTAAAACCTGGCCTGTTAGGGGTACTTGAGGACCGTGGATGGGAACCACTGTTCTAGAAGATGGTGTCTTTTATATTGGACAGTTTCTAACACGGTCTGCATTATCAATTTACAGGAAGATATAGCTTTTGTGTGTCAACTACAATAAATGTGATAAAAATGGTCATAAATCCTGCTTATGGGGATTTGTAGTGATCATAATAAGATTATTAGTAAAGCAGCTTCCACAAAATACCAGTAGAATATAATATATTTGGCATAATGCCTATATGGATATTACAGTAACACCTTGTATCTGTACTATACAAGGATTTTCAGCAATTCTAAGCCCCTGACTCAGAGAGTGACCCGATCCCAGAGCTCTCCTTGTAGTCTGCCCTCTCCCTGGAAGTTGTAATACAGAAGTGTTGAACTGTTAAAGTGAGGTTTGGACCTGCTATTTGCAGCTTGTTTTACAGTAATTCAGGGTGACTGGAGAGAGAGAAAGCAATGAATATCTTTTCTACACAGTTGACACATTAATCTTGCTACAAAAAGATATACAAATAGGGTTTTGATTTGCTAATGATTGAAAATTGTTGTATTACAATGTAGAACAGAGTTAACTTGATTTTGGAAGTGAAAGGGTTAAAGTTCAATATTTTCATGGTCATCTACAAAAAACTGGCCAGAAATGTGTTTGGTAGCAGCTATCATCTTCTTTTCTTCTACACATGTTCCTTTGGCTTTAAACATTACTCTGCCACTCCTACATTTATCTCACCAATATATGCAGAGAATGTATTGTCTCCCATTTTTTTCCTCCAGTACGGTTTTCAAAGCTAATTCTAGCTCTTTGTCGGTGTCAGAATAGATTTGTATATCTCTCTGCTTCACTGAAACTAAGTATGCCTTTAGTTCCTGTAATTTTTCTTTAAGTGCTACTTCTTTTGTGAATCTCTTTGGTTTTCTTTTAACAGAGCCAACATGTATAAAGTTGTATTTAATGACATGCCCCATTATACACACATTGCTTTACTCAACCAATCCTTTACTCTATTACCATCAGATTAATATTTAAAAAAGAAAAAAAAACAAAAGCAAGTAAACGGAAAGTGGTAACAATTATTTGACCAGCAACAAAATAAAAATAGATTTATGCTCCAAATATAAACCCAAAGCAGGGCCAATACAGTGTAATTAAACAAATCCTATATTTTGAATTTATTGTTAAAGCATTCGCACAGCAGCGCAATATTTCCTATATTTGAGTCTGATTATCAACATAACTAATGGAAACTATATTGGTAGAAGTCCTAAAGATCAGCAGTCACAGCCCCAGGTTTCCATGAGGTGCAGTTAGAGCCGACACTACAATAAGGCCTAGTGTGCCAGCCATGATGTATAAGGTTGCTTATGGGAATTCTTTTAGATTAACTGGCCAGATTCCCTGTCAACGGAACCTGTCTAGTCACAAAACAGGGCAGCGAAAGTGCAAAGATACACTGGCACTTATGGGTGACACAAACCAACCATGCAGGACTGCCTCCTTCAGCTCCAGAATCACACAGTAAGTATGAGGGCTCACAAGGGGAAGAGAGAGTTTGCAAGAGGGGTGATGACCATTAACCCCTTCAATGCGGAAGACGTGTGGGGAACGTCATTGGAATTCCCTGCTAAATGCAGAGGACGTTCCCCACACGTTCCTCTTCCTTTAAGTCAGACCCCGCTTTCAAACCCCCTCCCGGCGCACTGATGTCATTGTGATGGGCATGATGACGTCAGTTATAGCCGTTCTTCTGGCTTTGCCTTTGTTCGTTTGGACCCCTCACCCTCCTGATCAAGAGGATATATTAGTAAAAGATAGGAAACGCTGGAAAGGTCACAGTGTGACCTTTCCAGCACTGCCTTTCTTTAACCCCGTGGTGCCTTTCTGCAATCCGTTGCTGGATCGCGGACCTCTCATGGAGGTGGCTGACATCTTTGTCAGCCAAGTCTCCAGGGCCTATCACCGCCTCTGACGTCATCGCACATGGGGCGATGACGCAGTTGGAGAATGTACCCCTGGCTGCCAAGAGGTTTCCCTATGGAAATCCTATTCTGGAGTTATGGGTGTCATTTTGACCGATCATTCCAATCAGTGGAAGCTAGAGGGTCATTTTTAGTATTATTGGAAAGGTGGAAAGGCCAGGGCAAGGCCTTTCCAATGATACCAAACATAACCATTTTACAAGTAAAGAATAATTAAAAAAAAAATGTTTTTGTTATTAATGCAGCACTATTGTTCACATTTCAATTATAATGTGAACAATGATACTGCACTAATGATTCTTTTTTTTACGTTTTTAGCTAAAAATCACGTAATTTCTTAGAGAAAATAAAGTAGCCGGTTCCCAGTTCTAATTTTTTTAACAAGTGTACCCCATGGAATATGTAACCACAAAGGCTCGGATGATAAAATGTGAAAAAAATAAAAATTTTACACACTGTAGATGATTGAAATTTTAATGGGAATTCACTTTTTCTTATTTTTTTTATTATAGCATTCTGGCAGGACATGACGTATACATATAATAATGATATATTATGAATCTGCTGAAAAAAGGATATATAATTTGTCTGGGACGTATAATTATAAAACGTAACTTCAAATCACGTTTAAACATGTGAGAAAAAACGGTAAAAATGATCTCCACACACACACGGGTGAAATGGTCCAGCAGTGAAGAGGTTAAGCTTCTTCTCTCCAGCTACAGTGGCAAGAAAAAGTATGTGAACCCTTTGGGATTACGTGGAGTTTTGCATGAATTGGTCATAAAATGTGCTCTGATCTTCATCTAAGTCACAACAATTTGAAAAACACAGTCTGCTTAAAATAATACAACACAAACATTATATGTTTTCATGTGTTTATTGAACATATCATGTAAACATTCACAGTGCAGGGTGGGAAAAGTATGTGAACCCCTAGCCTAATGACTTCTCCAAGAGCTAATTGGAGCTAGGAGTGAGCCAACCTTGAGTCCAATCAGTGTGATATTATTGGATGCGTTGCTGAAAGCTGTCCTGCCCTTTAAAAACACACACCAGTTTTGGGTTTACTGGTTTCAAGAAGCACTACCTGATGTGAACCATGCCTCGCAGAAAAGAGCTCTCAGAAGACCTGCGATCAAGAATTGTTGACTTGCTTGAAGCTGGAAAGGGTTACAAAAGTGTCTCCAAAAGCCTTGATGTTCATGTGTCCACGGCAAGACAGACTGTCTACAAATGGAGAAAGTTCAGCACTGTTGCTACTCTCCCTAGGCGTGGTCGTCCTGTAAAGATGACTGCAAGAGCACATCACACAATGCTTAATGAGGTAAAGAAGAATCCTAGAGTGTCAGCTAAAGACTTACAGAAATCTCTGGCACATGCTAACATTTTTGTTGACACATCTACAATAAGGAAAACATTAAACAAGAATGGAGTACATGGGAGGACACCACGGAGGAAGCCATTGCTGTCCAAGAATATTGCAGCACGTTTGAAGTTTGCAAAAGAGCACCTGGATGTTCCACAGCACTACTGGCAAAATATTCTGTGGACAGATGAAACCAAAATTGAGTTGTTTGGAAAAAACACACAACACTATGTGTGGAGAAAAAAAGGCACAGCACACCAACATCAAAACCTCATCCCCACTGTAAAACATGGCGGGGGAGCATCATGGTTTGGGGCTGCTTTTCTGCCTATGGGCCTGGACGGATTGTTGTCATTGATGGAAAAATGAATTCCAGAGTTTATCAAGACATTTTGCAGGAAAACGTAAGACCATCTGTCCACCAACTGAAGCTCCGTAGAGGATGGGTGATGCAACAGGACAATGACCCAAAGCATACAAGTATTTCAACAAAAGAATGGCTTCAACAAAACAAAATACGCCTTCTGGAGTGGCCCAGTCAGAGTCCTGACCTCAACCCGATTGAAATGCTGTGGCTTGACCTTAAGAGAGCGATTCACAGCAGACATCAAGAATATTGCTACACTGAAACAGTTTTGTGAAGAGGAGTGATCCAAAATTACTCCAGATCGTTGTGCAGGTCTGATCTGCAACTACAGGAAATGTTTGGTTGAGGTTATTGCTGCCAAAGGAGGGTCAACCAGTTATTAAGTCCAAAGGTTCACATACTTTTTCCACCCTGCACTGTGAATGTTTACATGTTCTGTTCAATAAACACATGAAAACATATAATGTTTGTGTTTTTTTATTATTTTAAGCAGACTGTGTTTTTCAAATTGTTGTGACTTAGATGAAGATCAGAGCACATTTTATGACCAATTCATGCAAAACTCCACGTAATCCCAAAGGGTTCACATACTTTTTCTTGCCACTGTATATATATCTGTATGTGAATATGTGTATTTGTGTTAGCGTCTGTCTTACAGAATACATAATATACCTGAATGAGTGAGTATATGAGTGCTTTTGTCTGTGTGTGTCTGTCTTTGTGTTTTTTTCTCCAGTGACTGAGTGTGTTTGTGACTGAACTTTCCATAAGCATGAACTGTGCAGTAAATGGCAAACACTTTTGCAGAACCAAACTACGCTTTGTAACTAGGAGGGTTATGGCCTCAGTAGTGGGAGTGAGCATGTGGCAGATACAGGTATACATTGTAGGAAATGGGTCAGGCAGAAACAGTACACAGGCAGAGGCCAATTCCAAAACATCAGTCCAGAAATGGCTCGGCAAAAATACGTTACTCAGTTACTCACTATAAACAGGTGACCAAGTTGCATGTGGGAGCTCAGAATTAGATCTCATTCAGAAGATCAATGTAGCCTTGAAAGACCTTAAAGAAGTCCTGTTGTAATATGGACAGGGAACCTGAGTGAAATACTGAAGTCAAAGGGCCACATAACAATCTCCACTCTAAAACGGCGGCGGTTTGGAGAAAAAACTGCGCCTGCAGTTATCTCCCGCCCCCGTTTTAGCGTGACATTACAATGCAGGCGCTTAAAAAGCTGCCTGCATTGTTACCGCGCGCTACGCCCCTGGATGCTCACGGCAGTGCTGAACGCAGCCGCGAGCATCCACTCGATGGAGTAAATAGGACTCCATTGAGCCAGACACTGGCAGTCACATGACCTGGTGGATCTTGCCTAGCGAGATCCGACCGGTCAGCGTAGTGATATGCAGGGAGAGACTGGGGGACTTTTTCCCCCAGTCTTTCCCTGCTGCCGCCGGACGGAAGAGGCGGCTGGAGCCACGGTCCTTGCCATGGGACAGGAGGTGAGTATCTGATTCATTTTTTTTTTTTTTTTTTTTTTAGGCTGGTGTTAACGGATTCTGCAGAAGCGGAATCCGTTAACACCAAGTCCAGGCTTTGGTTAACTTTCCGCTAAATAGAGCCAGACGTTAATCAGTGCTAGGACTTTGTAATCCTAATGCTGATTAACACTTTGCTTCCCATGTTAAGTATAGGGAGCGCAAAGTACAGTAACCTCGCGCTGAAAAGCGCAAGTTACCAAACGCAAACGGGTTACTTAACCTGTTTGCGTTTGGATTGTAATATGCGGTAGACACCGCGGCTAACGTTAATGCTCACGCAGGTGAGCGCTAACGTTAGCAACAAGATTGTAATGTGGCCCAAAGTGTTCCTTCCAGCCAGGTCTCTTGAAAAGACTGAAAAACATAGACTTGTTCCTCAACCAGGAAGTATGCTAGCAGGTGAAGTCCTTTTGTTGGTGCAGGAAGAGGGCAGGTCTCTAGGTGGAGGTACTGTATGTGTATTACAGAATAACAGGCTAGTTTCATGAACAGGAGAAGGTAGCAAAGTCCAAAATAGTAATCCAAAGGTCAGAGTTTGAAGGAGACAAAATAATTGAGGTCAGTACATGGTTAACCTTGATAGAAACACTCCAGTCTTATCTTGAAAGAAAGTGGAATCTGCTGTAGAGAACTCCGTTTTAAGGCGTCAGGGACTTACCAGGAGTTAGAGCTCAGGATGCTGAAGATGGCACACACTCTTGCAGAGCCTCACTACACAAAAAGACCATGAGGGTGCTGGCCTCTGCAAAGTGGGAGTAGGCATTGGGGCAAATCTGGGCACATGGTACACGGTAGAGTAAAGATAATGCAGGTGCATGGTCAAATGGTACAGAGGTCAGGACCGTCAGAAAAGGATCATACATATTTGAACCGGCAGAGGTCAAGTTCAGAACAGCAAATAAAAATGCAAGGAGAGACTGGGGAGACTTTGAACCGAAAAGTTGAGTATTTTCCTATTAATAAAGCTCTTTGAAATATTTTATTGGAGTGTCTGGCAACTTAATATTGATTTTTCTGTCTAATTGAGTTATTGGCCTCTCAGGTTCCAAGAGCATCCTTCGTCTGTCAAGACATTACCTAAAGCAATACATGAGTGCATTTCCCTTTCGTCTTTTAACTAACAATGGGTGTATCTGACAGTGTATGCAAGTGTGTTTGTCAATCCGTGGGATTCACCAGTCTATTAAAGTCTATTTTTCTGGAGAGCACACGGTATTATTAATTTTGCGTCCACTATGCAATGCAGTACAAGATCAATGTGAAGAATGTGAACAGTAAACATCCATGGCTCAAATCGGACACTAGGTTAGAATAAAAGCTGCAATGAGCAGTGGATTAAATAGATGCTCATAACAATATAGTGGCTGAACTCTAACTGAACTGGTGGTAATAGCACCCATGACACTAAGACTCGTGCAAGACTTATGCTTTTGGGCTCCCCATTACTGAGTGGGTAGGAATAGGGTTCAAGGTTGGGAGAGAGCTTATATTGTTTTTATCAGCATCACAAAGCAGAACTGGTATAACTGTAACTGAGCTTTTTTTAATAAAAGCCAGAGCAAAAGCTGAATTGTTTTGCAGTTTTTGAAATCGAAATAGAGTATTTCCCATCTTTAAACACTAAGTGCCATATTACAAAGCTGGTGCTAACTTAGCCAGAGCTGTTGTAAATTTACCAGAGCCATTATAGCCTCTGGAGCTGTTAGGTTAACAGCTTTGGTTAGCACCAGCTTTGTAATACTGCCCTAAAGGGATTATTCATAGAGAGCCGATCTGGCCCTGAAATTGCACCAGACAATTTCCCCATACGGTGCAATTTTGTTGCCATTCGGCTATTCAGAAATTTTGCCAAATTTTGGCAAATTGCCTGCACGTACGGTGCTGTTCAGCGGCAGTGAACTCCCCCATAGAGAAGCAATGGTTAATCTATTCAGAGAACACCGAACAGCGGAGAAATGTCAGTGAAATGCCTTGATGTTCGGTGCTTTCATTCGGCAGCTTTATTCAGACGAATCCCATAGGTTTCAATGTTAAAAATATTCCCGTTTTTATTCAATATCTATTAAATCGTTCATTCTTTTAATCTGCAGCAAAAAAGTCCCTCTACGAATTTTTAGGCGAGCCTTTACTTGCTGGCCCGCACGGATGGGGGGGGGGTGCCTGAAATAGACGTCATCGTGCAGGCGCGATGACGTCTATTGTGCCCGCCGGGGTCCCGGAGGCTGGGCTGACATCGAGGATCCGGCCCGATCGCCGCTGCAAAGGGAGGACGCGCTGAGCGCATCCTCCACAGCGAAGTGGAAAGGGTTAAGCGTGCAGAGTCTGGAGTGGTGGCTGTGTGTGATGAGCTTTAGTAGTCCTTATGCGTGCAGAGTCTTTTAATATTATTCATAGGACCTTATATGTTAATTCCAAACATTTTTCGTCCAATAGTTTTATTGCAATCAGCGTTTCAAATTTTTAAAGTTTCAACATCTTTTACGGCACCTTGTAAATGCTGGTGCTAAATGATTCTGCAAATGCAAAATCATTTAGCACCCCCTAAACCTCCCCCAATAAATCTGATATTCACCTCTAAGTTCGATTTTTAGCGTGCCCTTCAAGAGGGCATATATGCAAGATATTTGCCATAAAAGGTGTATGGGGGTCTGGGTAGTGCCCTGGGGGACAGGAAACAAGGACAAAAAGTTTTAAAAAAATAAGTTTTTAAAGGAACAGTGAGTTTTCCATAAAATAAGGGTTAAATATAAAAACGAAAAATTCCTTCAAATATCGGGCCTAGGAGGTCCCCATAACCTGCCCGTGAAGTGGCAGATTTGTAGGATGTATAGAAACATCGCCATCAGAGACCCACACACGACACATGTACAGCTTGGAAAAAAGACGAGACAGAGGAGATATGATAGAAACATTTAAATACGTAAAGGGATTCCACAAGGTAGAGGAAGGGAGTATATTTAAAAGGAAACAAAGTAGCAAAACAAGAGGACATAGTCTTAGATTAGAGGGGCAAAGGTTTAAAAGTAACATCAGGAAGCATTATTTTACTGAGAGGGTGGTGGATACATGGAACAGCCTTCCAGTTGAAGTGGTAGAGGCCAAAACAGTAATTGAATTTAACCCTTTCGCTGCTGAGGCTTTTCCCGCCTCTGTGCTGAGGTCATTTTTACCGGTTTTGCTCATCATGTTTAAACGTGTTTTGAAGGCTTATTTTAGTATATTACCCAGACATATTATATATCGTTATTTCCATCAGACTCGGCAGATTCATAATATGTCATTATTATATGTATACGTCATGACCTGTCTTTATATTATAACAAAAAAATGCAATAAAATATGAATTTTCAATAATTTACAACGTGTAAAGTGTTTTTTTTTCACATTTTAACATGCAAGCAATTGCGGTTATATTTTGTATGGGGTGCGCTTGTTAAAAAAATTAGAGATGGGGTCTCGTTACATTTTTTTTTGGGGAAAATTACACGATTTTTAACAAACGCACCGCATACAAAAATTGTTAGTGCAGTATCATTGTTCACATTATAATTGAAATGGGAACAATATTGCTGCATTAACAAACAAAAAAAAAGAAAAAAAAATTGTTTATTTTTTTTTTATAATTTTTTTTAAAATATATATATATATTTTTTTTAATTTTTTTTTTTTTTTTACAAACTTTTTTATACTCATGTTTGGTATAGTTGGAACGGCCATGCTCTGGCCGATCCAACAATACCAAACATTAACCCCTAACTGCCATGGATCGGGAGATAGGGGGTTCCAATGAACCCTCTATCTCCACCATTGGTGGCAGTTAGGGGTTAACTCCAGGACTGGCGTCATCGTGCATAGCACGATGACGCCAGTCCTCAGGGGGCATTCCCGGAAGCTTGGCCGACATCCAAGATGTCAGCCAGCTCCGGGAAAGGATCACGAACCGGCACTTTTCAGCGCCGATTCGTGATCCGGCCCCCATGGGGTTAATGCCAGGTACCATTTGGAAGGGCAGGCTGTGCCCTTCCAAACGGTACCTGGGTTAACCCCCGCAATGCCGCAGATCGGGAGGGAGAGAGGTCCGAAGGACATCCCCCCCTCCCTTTCAGGCGCCTCCTCCGCACATGCGGGGGGGCGCCTGAATTAGGTGTCATCGCGCTCCCGCGATGACACCTAATTACTCCGGCAGCGGTTCCGGATGCTGGGCTGACATCGAGGATGTCAGCCCGCACCGGGGGGGCCAGCGGTCGGCCGGAACCTGGCCGAACGCTGGCCCCAAAGAGAGGACGCGCTCAGCGCGTCCACCGCATGGAACGATACATGCGGTTGGACGCGCTGAGCGCGTCCTTAGCAGCGAAGGGGTTAAGCAAGCATGGGATAGGCATAAGGCTATCCTAAACAAAAGATAAATCCAGGTAAAGTATCCATGTAATTGGGCAGACTAGATGGGCCGAAAGGTTCTTATCTGCCGACATTTTTCTATGTTTCTATGACACCTAGCCACCCTTAAGGGGTTAAAATGCACAGGGACTGGCTACTATCCTGTTAGATGAGGGAATGTATTATATGTATAAAGCAAGGTATATATGACAATGGATAGTCAGAGACTCTAGGGACTCCGCTTGTACGCTTTATGATAGACATTTGTAACACAATAATAATTGTATGCTCACATAGGCCCTTTGGGAGAGGTACATGACATACAAATACTGGAATATTACGTTTAAATCTAAGGAGTGTGATAAAGATTTTATTAAGCCCTTGATGACAAATGACATAACATCTACATCATTAATGATTGGCTTTACAGAGCCCTGGTCCTTAAGGGGTTAAACGGCATATCAGAGGATCATATAGTAGAAATGGTCACTTCTTAGAATTCAGAACAAGCACAGTGTTTGTTCATACATGTGCAGGAGCCACACTCAGTCTGCAGGCAATGTATCAAATTCATGAGACCAGACTAATTAGAAGCACATGTTATTTCCAAACACTAATTAAACACCTGTTGTTTACACTTCTTTGAGAGCACAGGTCATTTAGAGGTGATAATCTTTGCACCTAGACATTAGGTAGTTTTTTAATTCAATATCTAGTAAACCGTTGCTTATAATATTCTGCAGTAAAGAGTCTCTTTATTTCTAGATTTTTTAGTATTTTTTAAAAAAAAATCTATTTTTTTTAGAACCCGAACCAAACATGCCAAAAAGTTCGACGTTCGCGAACTTTCGAACTGCCAATATTCGAGTCGATCTCCAAACTGATCAAGCCGAACAGCTCATCCCTACTGAAGAACACACAAATAATTTGCTTGTAATTTGCATAATAACATCATATACACTTACAGGGTTATCCAAAGAGATCCGAATTGCTTGAGAAAGGTAACCGAACGCTGAAAATCAGCGTTCGGTTGCCTTTCCTGGCCATTCGGCTATCCAGAGAGCAGGCAATTCGCCAAATCCTGGCGAATTGCCTGCACATACGGTGCCTGTTCGGTGCCTGTTCGAGGGCAGTGAAATCCCCATAAAAAAGCACTGCTTCGGCTATTCAGAGAACACAAACCAGCAGTGAAAGGTTCCCCTAATGCCCTGCCATTCGGTGGTTTAATTCAGCAAGTTTATTCAGGAGAATCCCATAGGCTTCAATGTTAAAAATATTCCCGTTTTAATTCAATATCTAATCATTCATTAAAAAATTCTGCAGCAAAAAGTCTCTTTATTTATAAATTTTTTAGGATACTTTAAGCATTTTTCAGAATTTTTTTTTTTTTAAGTTTACTTATTTTTTCTGTAACAGCCCTTTTTATTATCCTTCCCTGGACCTCCTGTGTAAATTTCAGACATTTTCACTCAGTAGTTTCTTTGCAAACAGCGTTTCATTTTCACAGATTCATACAAACGGTTTTGCTAATTTATTCACTGCCTCCTCTGCGTCTCAGCTGCTTCGGCTCTGTGTGATTCGGCTCCTGTTCGGCTGCTTCGCTGCATGTGATCGGCTCTTGCTCAGGTTTTTCGAAGGTTAATCCAGATGTTTTTGCTTGTTTTCAGCGTGCATTTGGTGGGTTTTGTGGTTAGTTTTCGTCAGGTTTACGGCAGCTTTTCCCTGCAATTCGGGGACCCTGTGGTGCTTGCTGAATACACCGCAGGGTCACTGAAATGGGATCGGCAAAAGGAACCGAATTGAAGAGAACGAAAAGTCACCGAACGTGCGGTGACTTTTCAAATCTCTTTGGATAACCTTGTTAGACCTCAAAATGCTTTGAAGTTACCACAAATAATTAAAAATTAATCGACATCTCTGCTGGTCTGATATTTTCTGAGGGGCTCTTGGATTAGGCACACGATAGCTATTACCAACATTCGTGAAATAATGATTAAAAATTAGGTAACATTTGTTTGTCTACAACTTTATATTCAGAAATTTAGAAAATAAGGAGTTTACAAATGATATAAATTCCCCAGGCACATCACCCTTCATGGATGACCAATGCTAAATATACAGCTAAATCAAGAGATTAGGAGATATTTTAAGATCCAGCTGCCATGGTGCTAGAAATAGAAAGTCCATAAAAGGAACGTTTCTTCTTTTCAGGGGTGTTGAATTCTATTATAGTATTTGTTGAGTTATAGATAGAAAAAAGATATCACTGCATCCACACTTAATCAGCTGCAATACCCCACCCTGATATCCACTCAATCAGAAAAATAACATGGTTTTGCGCTATGTAGGCCGCTTAGCATAAAATATAGTCTTATATAATACATTGCCAGCACTTATTGTGATATATATAAACAATATAGTATATGTTTGCATAAAGATACTTATATTTTTGCGGCGATCTTTTAACCATCAATCAGTTTGTATCAAAGGGCGAACTCTTATTGTTCTCAATGGTATGGCCCAAACAATGACCCGTCCCGAATCTATGTTCAGCTCTTCGGGTTCCACAGGCAAAAGTCTCCCAGATTCCTTTGGTGTTCTTAAATAGCCATCCGTCTCAAATAACATGTGGACAAGAGAAATAGCCAATAGAGCTTATATCTTTTATTGTTAATCAAGCACCCTGCTATAAAATCACACGTACATAATAAACATGTGGCCTGTTGACATGATCTCACCCACTAAAAGGCATAAAATAGTGACACAGTATGTCCCACTCCTCACGTCTCTCCTCGCGTCTTGCTGGGAGGTTTTCAGCGTGTCCCTCCTGTAACGTCTGGTAGATCGTGAGTCCGTGCCTTCCAATGACGTATTGCTGATGCGTTCCGTCCCGCCCCCGGGACTTCATCAGTGCATGCTATATATTGTTTACATAGATCACAATAAGTGCTGGCAATATATTATATAAGACTATATTTTATGCTAAGCGGCCTACATAGCGCAAACCCACCAATTTTGTTTGTTTATTTGTTGAGTTAATATATTATTTTTGTTTTTTTTAAGTATTTTTTTCAGGTTTTGAAATTAAGTATGACGTGAAAGGAAAGTGGTTTAAAAATAGAATAACACCTGAAAAATTTGAACAATTTTCATAATGTTAATAGAAGTAAAGAAAATGAAAAGTTCAGTTAGAAATCTAATGCAAAATATTTTGGCACATTGCAATTAAACTGCAAAAAAATGAACACTTGGTAAACGGAAAAATATAGATGAGAATTAGAAGAAAAATAAAAAAAATGAGAAAAGGAGCTTTAGGATTAGTAATTTATAAACTCGTGCTCTGAAATCTTGAGAAAGGTATTTTTGTCAACCTGTTTTGGCAAACATATTTTTTGTTTTATGTTTACGTAAATCACTTTCTTACCAATGTATCATAAAATAAATTTAAATAGGAGAAATGGTGAATATGCCAAAACATTTCTAGGAAGTTTTTATGCTGGATTTTACAGTAGCTTCATTAGTTAAAATATGGATACATTCCCAGCATATAAATATTGTATATCACAATGTACGTATAAGGATGATATACAGAGCATTGCACATTGGATTGTGAGTGCGCTGTTTAATCTCACACATGCTGCAATGATTTTATAGAACCTACAAGTAATCAGTCCATTAAAAATTACAATTATTTATGGAATGCCAACATCTTCAGCAGTGCTGTACAATGGGTTTGCTAAACATACATAAAATTACCAAATAGGTTTGACACACGAAGAATGATCGGAAAAAGAGAATCCTGCATCAATGCACTTACAATCTAAGAGAAGAGGGCTGATGCAAAATGGTGGTACCTACTTTTACAATTCAGATTCTAGTTTATCAGCGTAAATAAAAAATAATGCGATAATTCATATATATACACACATCACCAGAGTATAGCAGTATGTAGTGATACCTTTTTTATTGGACTAACATTACATTTAAAAGACAAGCTTTTGAGAGGATTCCTCTCTTCCTCTGGTCTGGAAGGTATACTGAGCAATATCCCAGAATTGAACATTAAGGGGCACATGCATGGGGAGGGGGTAGAAGTCGTAATTAGTGATAGTCAAATAGTATGGTCAAACTGGAAAATAAACATGTCTTAATGTTCATTCTATGATATTGCTCAGTATACCTTCCAGACCTGAGGAAGAGAGGAATCCTCTCAAAAGCTTGTCTTTTAAATGTAATGTTAGTCCAATAAAAAAAGGTATCACTACGTACTGCTATACTCATGATTTTGGCATCTGGACTAACACGGCTTATCAAATCTACATATATGTCTATATATATATATGTAGATTTGATAAGCCATGTTAGTCCAGATGCCAAAATCACGAGTATAGCAGTACGTAGTGATACCTTTTTTTATTGGACTAACATTGTCTTTTAAATGTAATCTACAAAAATAAGAGCCCCGCACTGCAATACAGTTCCAACTAGGGTGCAGGATAAAGCCGAATGCAATATCCGCCGTTGATAAATCTGCTACTCCGAGAATTTGTTGCTATAGCAAAATTTTATTAGCAAAAGACTGACGTTTCAGTTCTGCTGAACTTTTATCAAAGGTAAAAATGAAACATACAGAGTTACAATATATATAGATACTTACCCCTGAGATGCCCAAATTCTGGTCTCCCTCACATTTTTTCATTTGGAGCAACATATTTATGGTCCGTGGTATTCGTATGTCTAGTATAATTTTATCCACTTGGTAAAATATTTATCATGCTGCCTGACTCTCTGCTGTGCCTGTTGCTAGGAGACCAGCGTTTGGACGCTGGTTCCAGTCGCGGTTTTTGTGACGTCATGGAGTGATTAGACGCCTGTCTTGGGGGTAAGTGCATATATTGTAACTCTGTATGTTTCATTGTTACCTTGATAAAAGTTCAGCAGAACTGAAACGTCAGACTTTTGCTAATGACATTTTGCTATAGTAACAAATTCTCGGAGTAGCGGATTTATCTACATTGGATATATAGATATATATATCTGTGGAACAGCTTATGCTCCATAGCTTGCCATGACTGAAATATATGGTTCACCAAGAAGGCACACACCACTCACTCCAAGAGTCTTGTGTAACTTCAAGATACTTTATTGTAACTACTTGGTGCATAGGGATCGACTATTCACTCTGTGTCTGTATGTGTGTGTATATATATATATATATATATATATACACCAATTAAAAAGGGTTAAACCCACACAATTTCAGTTACACACCATAGACTTTGAAGGAGGCTGTACTGCGAAATATATGAAAAGGTGACATTGTCAAATTTATGCAGTTTTCTCTTAAAGTTAATTGCAAGTACAGTGCCCTTCAGGTTATACCTTATGGGAGTTATGGAAGTCTACAAGGATTAGACAAATCTGCTATTATTTTAACAATTCTGATATGTAATTGGTCTTAAAAAGGATAACCACATTTGTATGGTGACTTATTTTAGAATACCTACTATGGATAATATTGCTATGACACTTTTAAGTTTTAATAGAAACCTCACCAATCTGTTCTATATTTTAATCATGCACTCATTTTACCTACTGAAAGGGGCAAAGAAACCATATGTATAATGCATATCAAGCTATATTTTCATTTACTCCTGTCTCATAAGTATCCATGTTGAGAAATAATCAGTAGTAACCACAGGAACGAATGCACAGCAAAAATAATAATAATAATAACTTAATTACTGAGAGGTGTAGACAATCTTAGCACAGTGATTCTTTAGAGTAAGATAAACAGGGTGCTGTAAAGAAAATAGCTGCAAATTAAATAATTCCAAACATCTATAACAGTAAGAGATTATAAACATCACTAAATTAGCTATTTGCCATTTAACCAATTCATCATTATCTTAGACATGTGATGTATTATCCATTAACCGTCTGGGTGGAGTAGAGGTAACATCACTGCTCTGTGTGGAGAGAGCCTGTGGAGACATGGGTTCGATCCCAACAAGAGCATCTCTCCAGTAAGTGTCCTTGGGCAAGACACCTAACAGTACATACTCGCCACCCAGGACATACTTGAAAACGAGAGAAATCTCAATGTATTGTAGCACTCACTCCCGGAGGAGCCGCTGAATTTAAACCTCGGGTCAGTCTCCCCGCACTAGGGAATAAATATACACCAGCACTGTTGTGGATTTTATAACTTATATAGTTTACTGATCTCAAATAAACTGGCATATATAGAGCAGCACGGTATACATATATATTTACAGAAGTTCGTAATGCGAGAAACGCGCAGCGGAAAAGAAAAAGGAATTTTAACCCCTTCGTTGCTGAAATGTAAGTCCCGTACAGGTTGTCTCCCAAGAAGGTGTACGTGTATGCGTGTGTTGGTACCCGGGTACTAGATTCAACTGGCCAGTGAATGATTTCAATGTGTCTTCGACTAGTCACGTTGGGGCCCTGTAGGTTTAGACAAACTGCAGCGTGCTTTATTATTTTCACTGTGGCCGGGAAGGCCTCTCACCCATCCGCCAGATGCTCTGCTCGACCCAGGACGTCTTTCCGCTCGACTTGACTGGGACTCTGTGCCACCGGATCCGCTTGTCTTGCTTGTCCGTTTATGCCACAAGATGCTCAGCTCACCGCCTGCACTCCCGTTAGATCATCGCGGTCTCCTAACTCGGGGTCCTTCTGCAGCTCTGTATCTTTTAAACTTCTCACCGATAGGTTAATAGGTCTTCTGGAAAGTGATTTGGGCCGATCTCCAGCTCCGCAAAGCAGCACCTGCGCTCCGGCCTGGTCACAATCGCTCCCTGTCTCACGTGCGTCTTGCTCTAATCACCCCTTGGCGCGCACTGGCTCTCCTCTGCACGAGGTTGCAGATGTCTCTCGGTTCTCCACACCCACTTCCTGTTCCTGCCCCAAAGCATGCTGGAAAACGTAGTCCGAAAGTGTTCAGTATCAGTTTACATTGCGTTCGTTTCCCCCTGGTGGCCAGGAACAAGTAACTACAGCGGCAGGATTTAAACCAGCGCTACAGTATCCTTCCTGGTAAAATCCTTTCTCAAAAAAAAATCAAGGCTCTATATTACAGAAAAATAATCTTTATTTACTTTACATAGTTTAAAAAGTACTATGGCAGCCATTTTTTCTTTTTCTTTTAGTCTAGGAGAGTGCACACTTGTATCCCTTTTCACTAGCATTTAAGGAAGGATCCTGCAAGCTAGAGGGAGATACTCAGCAATTTTCCTTCCTTAAAAATTAGAGAGATTGAGGTTGAAGAAGGCAACATAACATATTGTTAGAACATAAACCCCATGGCTGTATATACATAAGGGTCCATGTTAATTGACAAAGTATTACTTTTATTACTGTTAAGCATCAGATGATCTACAAATCATATTAGGTCAATGCTTTCAAGAATTTTTAGTAAACGTTACATCCAGGGTCCCTTCATATTGAAATGAGAAAACTTACGTGCAGTGACCTTAGAGCATTATACCTCACTCCAGTGACTAAACAAACGACAAACGAAAAAATATACTTGAAAAGGAACATTTGCTTTACAGGTGGAAAACCAGCCTCATAAAACTCTTACCGTATCAATAATCTAATTAAAAGCTTCTCATCGCTAGAATAGTCCAATATGAGTAAAATACCCCCTCCCCTGAAAAAAATTAGAGTAATCCTTTCAGCCTATTACCTAGAGAAATTTATTGGCTCTTGGACACAACCCTGTGGTACATAGATACTTTCTTGATTGTTTTTACTAAGTAGGAACTCTACTGGTTCCTAAAATAGGCCCTACTCCACTGGAGCCATCAATAGCTGCTAGTAAATGGATATATGTTTTGTGCAAACTATTATTCATTAGCAACTCGCTACTAATGTCTCTATTTGGATGCTACTGGTCAATAACTAACTCCTCTCATCACCACTGGTATCAGCTCTTGGAGTCTAAGGAACTCCAAGGAAAACCGTATGATCCTGCCAAGCTTGTGTATGCCAGAACTGCAAAAGGATGCATGGAAGTATTTGTTCTTAGTGTACTGCCTACAGTGTGAGGGGGTGGTTAGTGCCAGAGGTAAGTATGTGATTTATTTGATGTCTATAGTTTTATTAATGTGTTAGTTGATTTTGCTTTTGCAAAAACACTTACCAGTAGGTTATGAGAGCCATCATTATTTGCAGAATGCTGTCTGCTGTCTGAATCCAAGAAAACACGAACTACGTCGGAATAGCTTGTTTTTCTCAATCTATCTGCAATTTAACAGCTCCTTTACAAAGTAGAAGCTGTTAAATTTACAGCAAGCAGCTGTAACACATGAATCTGATTTTGACTCAATTGGAATAGCAACACAAGTCATTAATATTGCTGCTGCAGCCACAAACATTAACAGCACAAGTAGCTAGTTGACAAGCATTGTTGGAATAGGACTGAGTGCATTTTGGTAAAGTCTAGTCAACACGCTTACCAAATCTTGACCAGACATTTGTCTTGTCTTTGGAAAAGCATCTTTCCACATAACACCTCCACAAATTGAGGTGTTGACACATACACAGCTGTATACAAACACCCAGACACATATGAAAACACATAAACACACCGATATAAACACACACATATATATGCACCTGATGTTTGCACATACATATATAGACGCCCACAGGCTTGGACATGCATTATACACATGATACAGGTGTGTAGATTTTAATTGTATCAGATAATAGCATTGTCGAGTCTACTCCAGGGATTAGATAGTGAGAAGTTAACGCCTTCTCTTCTGTGCCATTTCATTTCCCATGTGCTGAGCTAATTTTGACCATTTTTTTTGCTCATGACATTTAACCCCTTAAGGACGGGAGTAATTTTACAAGTTCGGGCGCTGTTTCGAAGTAGAAGTTTGCTGAGCTCATTTTGACGGTTTTAAACGCGGTTTTAAGTCACGTATTATTGTACCACCCAGACAAATTATATAGCGTTCTTTCCGGCAGACTTGGCAGATTAATAATATATCATTATTATATGTATACGTCATGCCCTGCGAAAATGCTATAACAAAACTGTAAAAAAAATGTGAATTTTCAATAAAATTTCAATCATCCACAGTGTGTAAAGTGGTTTTTTTTTGCATTTTATTAACCGAGCCTTTGCTCTATTCTATGGGGTGGACTTGTTAAAAAAACTTGAACAGGGAACCCATTTTTTTTTTTTTTGGGGAGAAATTACATGATTTTAGCTAAACCCCCCCCCCCAAAAAAAAATCATTAGTGAAGCATCATTGTTCACATTATAATTGAAATGTGAACAATAGTGCTGCATTAAAAAAAATAAAAAGAGCACGTTTTTATTTTTTATTAATTATTTTTATTTTTTTTACACTTTAAGTTTACTAGTAATATGATCATGTTTGATATCATTCATTCATTCATGATCAGGCCTTTCAAACGATACCCCACATGACCCCCTAGCTGTTACCGATCATGAGATAGTGGGGTTCTTTGAACCCCTTTATCTCCACCATGGGATTTCCTTAGGAAATCCCTTGGCAGCTAGGGGTTCCCTGGTTAACTGACGTCATCGGGCCACGCCCGATGACGTCAGTGGACGTGGGGAATTCCGAAGGTGGGGCTGCCATCCAAGATGGCGGCCCCCACGGAAAAAGGCTGTGACCTGCACCGATTGGTGCTGTGTCACAGCCTTGCCACCAAGGGGTTAATGCCATACATCCCTGGAAAGGCCAGGCTGTGCTCTTTCCAGGGATGCCTGGCATTAGCTGCTAGCACCCGGCGATAAGGGAGTTGAGGGATCCAAAGGATCCCCCCTCCGCCCAAGGCGCTTCGACTGCTCCGGCTGGGGGGGGGGACACCTGAAACTGATGTCATCGCGTCCAGCACGATGACGTCAGTGCGCCGGGAGGCACTAAAAGTGCCGATCTGACTCCGTGAGAGTCAGAGCAGCGAGGGAGCCGCCGGAGGAGGTGAGTATCGGCCGCCGGGGGGCTGCAGACGCCGGGGACGTACAGTTACGTCCTGCGGCGTTATAGACCGCCTAATGCAGGACGTAACTGTATGTCCTGCGGCGTTAAGGGGTTAAACCATATTTGAAATCATTCTTCATTGTAGGATGCAACCAAGTTGATGGATGCATTGTAGTCAATTTAGATAATGTAAGGGGAGTTAAATATGTCTCTTATTCAAAGAATTGTAGGCCCTAGTAAGAGATTGCCAAGTCAAAGTGTGTGTGTGGGACAGCCAGTCGATGAGTCCCCTTGGTACTGGCAGTCAGAGCCGTCTACAATACTTTGTACAGTAAGGAAATTTAAATCCGAGTTCTAGGAGCTTGTTCAATGGCCAGTAATAATGGGGAGTTCCGATCTCAGTCTTCAAAGGTTCTTGTTATTGTCTAGGGTATCCTTTTAAAAAAAGTACAAAACACTCTGTTATATAGAACCTGTTATTGCACTTTTTCACATGGCCTTGTTTGAAATCACCGGAAAGGCCAGTTTCTGTCCTTTCCAATGATACCTGGTTTGAACATGTAGGTTGTATGGACCCAGAGATACAGACGTCCCCTGCATCTCTTAGAATGGGATTGCTGCTCAGAGGAGGGGACAAATGTCCCCTTTGCTCCTTCTCTGGATCTGCCAGTGGCTGGATCATATATGTAGGTGGAGACCATTTTAACAACTTGGCTGCTACGGACGCGCTCAGCACATCCAGCCAAGTGGTTTTCCTGTGCTATGGACACGCTGAGTGCGTCCTAGCACAGGAGGCAGCAATCGGCTGGGATTCCGCCTGCCCTTCAGCCTGCTCTTCCAAACAGTGGCTGGTTTTAACCCCTTGGGGGCCAAATTGCAGATCGGCGGAAAAAGGTGCCAGATTGCGATCCTCTCCCAGAGCTGGCTGACATCTTGGATATCGTCCAAGCTTCTGGGATCTCCTCCTGGCAACTGGCGTCATAGTGCATAGAGCAATGATGTCAGTTCTGGAGTTAACCCCTAGCTGCCACCATTGGTGGAGATAGGGGTTCAAACGAACCCCCTATCTCCTGATCCGTGGCAGCTAGGGGTTAATGTTTGGTATCGTTGGATTGGCCAGAGCATGGCCTTTCCAACTATACCAAACATCACCATGTTAATGTTAAGGAAAAAAAATTAAATATAAAAATATACATTTTTTTTTTGTTTTGTTAATGCAGCAATATTGTTCCCATTTCAATTATAATGTGAACAATGATGCTGCACTAACTATTTTTGTATGGGGTGCGTTTGTTAAAAATCGCGTAATTTAACCCCAAAAAAAATGTAACAAGTCCCCATTTCTAATTTTTTAACAAGCGCAACTCATAGAAAATATAAGCGCAAACGCTTGCATGTTAAAATGTAAAAAAAAAAAACAACACCTTACATGTATTAAATTATTGAAAATTCTAATTTTATTGCATTTTTTGTTATAATATACAGACAGGACATGACGTATACATATAATAATGATATATTATGAATCTGCCGAGTCTGCCGGAAAGAACAATATATAATATGTCTGGGTCATATAATAAAATAAGGCTTCAAAATGCGTTTAAACATGATGAGCGAAACCGGTAAAAATGAGCTTAGCACACAGGCGTGAAATGGTTCAGCAGCGAAAGGGTTAAAGGTGGTAGGTCTTTTTCCCAATCTTAAAACATCAGCTACCAATGTCTTCAAGAGACCAACAAATATTTGGTCTTTTCTCACAAGTAAAGCATTTTGCTTATTTAGTGCAATGTTAGCACATTTTCATGCAAAAGCTTTTTTTTTTTTTGTAAGGGAGTAAATTGTAAAAGAACATAATAGATTATTTCAGTTTTATTAACTAATGCCATTTCTGGCAAAATATCCCATTTACTACTACTGGCACATGTTCTCCTGCTGAAAAATTGTTTTCTCCCATTGATTCCTCTGTATATGTTAGTAACAACAAAGAAAAGCAATTTCAGCATTTTTTCATGTTTATCAAATGATCACTTCTTAACATAGAACTACATTGCTTCTAGGGTTTACATAGTAATAATTAAATGTCAAGCACCGCATTTATTATTTTGAGATATTTAGATGCACGCAGTGTGTATATTAGATTGCACTTGTAGTGACAAAGAAAATCTTTTTTGCAAGAAAGAGTGGAATTTAACAAGATTAAATATGGGTTGGAAAAATATGTACGGAGAATTAATTTAACAAACTTTAATTTAGCAAGTACACTGAATAGTCAGGCACCTTGCCAAGTGTAAATTTCAAACGGCAATGTGCACATTTTTGAGCTGTTTATATTTGCAAGTAACTTGAAACATGGAGCGTATAAAAAACTTCAGTAAACTTTTCAGGAACCATTTATGCAATTCAATGAAATTCCAATTGAACATCTAGGGCCCTATTCCATTCTTGCTGTTAACTAACATCTGAAACCATTATGTATAGGGAGGGAGATAAGTAAAGCTATTCTTCAGAAAATTCCAGGTTTTGGAGTTTCTTGACACTCAGACTTCATTCTTCTTCTGGAGAAAGCCCTTATTATTATTACTACAGTTATTATCATAATTTATAAAGTGCTTTACAATAACCAAAGGGAACACGGTACAGATAAACGGACATCAGAAGGAAACAAGAGGTGTAAAGGGCCCTGCTCATAAAAGCTTACAATCTAGAGCGATTGTGTGTGAGGTCTGAGAGAATTTTATTGATAAACTATTAAGTTATATTTTAATGGTACCCCTATTACTGATTGATTGGTTGGTATGCCAATCTCCACAACCTTTTTAATTTGCGAACGAGTTCGGCTCTGGGTTACGTCCCCTCCGGTAATAGTACCCTGCGGTACTCTTTCGTACCAATTTTCGCTTCCACCCTTTGAATAACCCTGTTAGTGTGCTGTTTGCGAGTGGCAATATTGTGGGTCCACTTACAAATGTTTACAGGCTATTTGCTATTAGGGATGAGCCGAACACCCCCGTGGTCGGTTCACATTCGAACTCGAACAATTTCAAAAGTTCGAGTTCGGACGCGAACACAATCCGAACTCAATGCAAGTCAATGGGACTCGAACGTTCGATTTTTAGAGTGCCCTGCAAGAGGGCATATATGCTAGATATTTGTCATAAAAGATATATGGGGGTCTGGGTAGTGCCCTGGGGGACAGGAAACAAGGAAAAAAAGTTTAAAAAAAGACTTTTTTAAAGGAACAGTGATTTTTCCATGAAATAAAGGCTAACAGGGTTATTCAAAGAGATTCGAAAAGTCACCGCATGTTCGGTGACTTTTCGTTCTCTTCAATTCAGTTCCTTTTGCCGATCCCATTTCGGTGACCCTGCGGTGTATTCAGCAAACACCACAGGGTCTCCGAATTGCAGGGAAAAGCTGCCGCAAACCCTCAAAAACGAACCGCAAAACCCAGGGAATGCACGCCAAAAACCCTCAAAAACATCTGGATTAACATGCCGAAAACCACGGAAAAACCCGAGCAGGAGCCGATCACCCGCAGTGAAGCCGCCGGAAAAAGCCGACACCGCAGAGGCTTGAGGAAGAGAATCGAAAAGTCACTGCACGTTCGGTGACTTTTCGTTCTCTTCAATTCGGTTTGTTTTGCCGATCCCATTTCGGTGACCCTGCGGTGTATTTAGCAAGCACCACAGGGCCCCCGAATTGCAGTGGAAGGCTACCGCAAACCTGACGAAAACTAACCGCAAAACCCGGCGAATGCACGCCGAAAACCCGCAAAAACATCTGGATTAACCCACTGAAAACCACAGAAAAACCCGAGCAGGAGCCGTTCACACGCAGCGAAGCCGCCGGAAAAAGCCAACACCGCAGACGAGTGCAGTGAATAAATTAGGAAAACAGTTTGCATGAATGTTTGAAAAGTGAAACACTGTTTGCAAAGAAACTACTGAGCGAAAATGTCTGAAATTTACATATGAGGTCCAGGGAATGATAATAAAGAGGACTGTTACAGAAAAAATAAGTAAACTTAATTTTTTTTTTTATAATGAAGGGTTTATTAGATATTGAATTAAAACGGGAATATTTTTAACATTGAAGCCTATGGGATTCTCCTGAATAAATTTGCCGAGTTAAACCACGGAATGGCAGGGCATTTCGGGAACTTATCACTGCTGGTTTTTGTTCTCTGAATAGCCGAAGCAGTGCTTTTTCATGGGGATTCACTGCCCTCGAACAGGCTCCGAACAGGCACCGTATGTGCAGGCAACTCGCCAGGATTTGGCGAATTGCCTGCTCTCTGGATAGCCGAATGGCCAAGAAAGGTAACCGAACGCTCATTTTCAGCGTTCGGTTACCTTTCTCAAGCAATTCGGATCTCTTGGAATAACGCTGTAAGAATAGAAACAAAACATTCCTTCAAATATCGTGCCTAGGAGGTCCCCATAACCTGCCGTGAAGTGGCGGATTTGTCGTATGTAAAGAAACATTTAAAAAGAAAAAAGACATTTCAAATGACGGTAAATGGTTTTCCTTTAATCTAAACAACTGCTTGGGGCGGCAGCAGTGGCGTAACTAGAAACCTGAGGGCCCCGGTGCAAGAATCCATGAAGGGCCCCCCCAACTCCCCAACCCCCCCAAAAAAGATCCATATTTTTACCTTTTTTTTTTCTGCAATATAAAAAAGATAGTATTGCCCCAGCTCACATGGACATATATTGCCCCCAGCTCACATGGACATATATTGCCCCCAGCTCACACATGGATATATTGCCCCAGCTCACACATGGATATTTTTGCCCCCAGCTCATGGAAATACTGCCCCAACACATGGATATACTGCCCCAACACATGGATATGCTGCCCCAGCTCATGGATATACTGCCCCAGCACATGGATATACTGCCCCAGCACATGGATATACTGCCCCAGCACATGGATATACTGCCCCAGCACATGCATATACTGCCCCAGCTCATGGATATACTGCCCCAGCTCTGCCCCCCAGCTCGTGGATATACTGCCCCAGCTCTGCCCCCCAGCTCATGGATATACTGCCCCAGCTCTGCCCCCCAGCTCATGGATATACTGCCCCAGCTCTGCCCCCCAGCTCATGGATATACTGCCCCAGCTCTGCCCCCCAGCTCATGGATATATTGCCCCAGCTCATGGATGTATTGCCCCAGCTCTGCCCCCCTAGCTCATGGATATACTGCCCCAGCTCTGCCCCCCCAGCTCATGGATATATTGCCCCAGCTCTGCCCCCCCAGCTCATGGATATACTGCCCCAGCTCTGCCCCCCCAGCTCATGGATATACTGCCCCAGCTCTGCCTCCTCAGCTCATGGATATACTGCCCCAGCTCTGCCCCCCAGCTCATGGATATATTGCCCCAGCTCTGCCCCCCCAGCTCATGGATATATTGCCCCAGCTCTGCCCCCCAGCTCATGGATATACTGCCCCAGCTCTGCCCCCCCCCCAGCTCATGGATATATTGCCCCAGCTCTGCCCCCCAGCTCATGGATATACTGCCCCAGCTCTGCCCCCCATCTCATGGATATACTGCCCCAGCTCTGCCCCCCAGCTCATGGATATATTGCCCCAGCTCTGCCCCCCAGCTCATGGATATATTGCCCCAGCTCTGCCCCCCAGCTCATGGATGTATTGCCCCAGCTCTGCCCCCCAGCTCATGGATATATTGCCCCAGCTCTGCCTCCTCAGCTCATGGATATACTGCCCCAGCTCTGCCCCCCCAGCTCATGGATATATTGCCCCAGCTCTGCCCCCCAGCTCATGGATATATTGCCCCAGCTCTGCCCCCCAGCTCATGGATATACTGCCCCAGCTCTGCCCCCCCCAGCTCATGGATATATTGCCCCAGCTCTGCCCCCCAGCTCATGGATATATTGCCCCAGCTCTGCCCCCCATCTCATGGATATACTGCCCCAGCTCTGCCCCCCAGCTCATGGATATATTGCCCCAGCTCTGCCCCCCAGCTCATGGATATATTGCCCCAGCTCTGCCCCCCAGCTCATGGATGTATTGCCCCAGCTCTGCCCCCCAGCTCATGGATATATTGCCCCAGCTCTGCCTCCCAGCTCATGGATATATTGCCCCAGCTCTGCCCCCCCAGCTCATGGATATACTGCCCCAGCTCTGCCCCTCCAGCTCATGGATATATTGCCCCAGCTCTGCCCCCCCAGCTCATGGATATACTGCCCCCAGCCCAGCTCTTACCTGCTCTGGGGGGCCCCAGGCCCAGGGCAGGCTCCGCTGGCGTCTTCTCCTCCTTCCTTGGCAAGCGGCCGCTGGAAACATCCAGCTTGGCCGCTCGTCGGAAGCCACCTGATCAGCGCGAGGTCTCGTGCGCTGGTCAGGTGGTTTCTCTCCCACGTGAGCGGCCAAGCTGCATGTCAGCGGCCGCTCGCGTAGGGAGAGGGACGGCCAGCGCGCGGTCACAGATTCCGGCGCTTTTTGCCGGAATCTGGCGGGCGGCGCTGGGCCCCCCTCCAGTGGCGGAATGCCAGGGCCCGGTCGCAACTGCGACCGCTGCGACCCTGGTACTTCCGCCACTGGGCGGCAGCCTGTATGAAAAGAGGAGACGTTTTAGGACACACAGAACAAGTTTAGTGATTTTTTGTCTAAATTATGGTGAAACTTATGCAGACTTTGGATGAAAGTAACAACAGGTTCATTAAAATTGGACCTTTGGTGCCAGCTAGTGCATCACACCGTAACCCCTCTGAGGAATTGTGGAAGAGTGCAGGGGTGGACCCTGCCGTCAAATATTAAAATGATATGAATGTGGTACACGTGTCAGTGCACCCAAATATTGGGCCTTTGGTGCCAGCTAGTGCCTTCACACCGTAACCCCTCTGAGGTATTGTGGAAGAGTGCAGTGGTGGAGGTTTTGGGAATGTAGAAGAGATCCCCGATCTATTCAGTTACATCAGCATCAGGGGAGTGATAGCTGCTGATCCAGGACTGATTCATTTTTATAAATGTCAGCCGGTCTACAGAGTCGGTGGTCAGACGCACTCTTTTGTCTGTGACAAAAACTCCAGCGGCACTGAACATCCTTTCAGAAAGCACGTTGGATGAAGAGCAACCTAGTAGCTCCATAGCATATTGGCTAAGTTCTGGCCAGTGATCCAATCTCAACACCCAGTAAGCCAGTGGATCATCTGCTGGAAAGGTATCCAGGTCTGCCCTTGCCCCGAGATAGTCCTGCACCATATGGTGAAGACGCTGGCAATGGGTGCCTACATTTAACGTCCCTGGGCATCGTGGACTAAAAAAATTGGAAAAGACATCAGTCAAGCGGCCCCCTTCACCACTCTTCCTCTGATAAACAGCAGCCTCATAAGCACCTGTGTCATCAGTTGGTAACCTACCATTGTCTGGAAAGGTGTTACACAAGTGTCGCTTTAGAGTGTCCTCAAGTTGTTTCATCCTGTGCTCCCTCTGTGAGGGCAGGATGAGCTCTGCAACCTTACCCTTGTATCGTGGATCAAGAAGGGTTGCCAACCAGTAATGATCCCTCTCCTTGATAGCACAAATCCTGGGGTCCTTTAGCAGGCTTTGCAGGATAAGGGAGCCCATGCAGCGTAGGTTGGAGGTGGCATTAGCTTCAGAGTGTTCCTGGTCGCTGAGGATGACCGTTTCGTGCACTACCTCCTCCCAGCCACGTACTAGTCCTTGGGTTTCTGGGGACACAAACCCCTCCCTTGAGGAATCCCCACCTTCAATGCCCCCACAACTTAAATATTCCTCCTCCTGTCTGATCTGAGGACCTGTGGGAATGCTGTCTGCGTAAAGACTGGGGCCTTGAGAGCTAGGGGAAGTCCTCCTCTTCCTCCCGCTGCTCTGCCTCTAGTGCCACATCTATAATTCCCCGCAGAGTGCGCTCCAGCAGGAACACTAAAGGAATTGTGTCACTGATGCATGCACTGGCCCCCTCTCACCATCCTCGTTGCCTCCTCAAATGGTGACAATACAGTGCATGCAGGGGTGGAATGGGCAGGGAGACAAGCGTCCCCCGGGCCGCCGGAATGCAAATTGAATTTCAACTGATCCGATGTGTATAAATTAAATGTAAGTTTGTAACTATAGGCAGGCAGCACTCGCGTCTCACAAGCCGCGCAGAAGCACTAGCGCCGGCCCCGCCCCCCACGTGATGCCTCCATGCAGCCTCATCCACGTGATGGGAGCGTGCCGGCTGGTGGGTGCGGTCGACAGCCAGTGACGTCGGCGGGGGAGCATCAGGCCTGAGCGAGTGCGCAGCTGCCAGCATCATTCTGAGGCTGCTCGGAGGAGGATTGCCTGGCCGTGGAGGAGGGAGCACAGCGGAAGACACTGCCAGCCCAGCCACTGTAGGTGACTCGCAGACAATAAAGTTTATGGTGAGTGTGCATGGCGGCTGCATCCCAGTGACACTGACCTCACCCTGCTGGCTGATGCTGAGTGCTGACTGGCGGTGACCCATGGCTGGGCTGGGCCTGGACGTGAAAGTGCTTAAGTGAGGGCCTGGAGTGGTCTGACTGACTGACTGAGGGTGAGCTTGGTGGAGAATAAGTGAGGGCCCCTGGCCTGAGGAGGCTGAGAGCCCTCTGGCCGGGCCCCCCAGGGTTAATAAATGAGGGAGGAGGGGGTGGCCTGCTTGGAGAATAAGTGGAGGAGAGCCTGGCCTGAGAGCTCTCTGGGCCCAGGGACCAGGGTTAAAAATTGAGGGGGGAGGCCTGCTTGGAGATTAAGTGAGAGCCTGGCCTGAGAGCTCTCTGGACCCAGGGACAATTATATATCCCTGTGTGAGCTGGGGGCAATATATATCCATGTGTGAGCTGCTGGGGCAATATATATCCTTGTGTGAGCTGCTGGGGGCAATTATATATCCTTGTGTGAGCTGCTGGGGGCAATTATATATCCATGTGTGAGTTGCTGGTACAATATATATCCTTGTGTGAGCTGCTGGGGCAATTATATATCCATGTGTGAACTGCTGGGGGCAATTATATATCCATGTGTGAACTGCTGGGGGGCAATATATATTCATGTGTGAGCTGCTGGGGCAATATATATCCATGTGTGAGCTTCTGGGGCAATATATATCTATGTTTGAGGTGCTGGGGGCAATATATATCCATGTGTGAGCTGCTGGGGGCAATATATATTCATGTGTGAGCTGCTGGGGGTAATATATATTCATGTCTGATCTGCTGGGGCAATATATATCCATGTGAGCTGGGGCACTATATCCGTGAGCTGGGGCACTATATCCGTGAGCTGGGGCCAATATATCCATGTGAGCTGGGGCCAATATATCCATGTGAGCTGGGGCCAATATATCCATATGAGCTGGGGCCAATATATCCATATGAGCTGGGGCAATATTTCCATATGAGCTGGGGCAATATTTCCATGTGAGCTGGGGCAATATTTCCATGTGAGCTGGGGCAATATTTCCATGTGAGCTGGGGCAATATATCCATGTGAGCTGGGGCAATATATCCATGTGAGCTGGGGCAATATATCCATGTGAGCTGGGGCAATATATCCATGTGAGCTGGGGCAATATATCCATGTGAGCTGGGGCAATATTTCCATGTGAGCTGGGGCAATATATCCATGTGTGAGCTGGGGACAATATTTCCATGTGAGCTGGGGACAATATTTCCATGTGAGCTGGGGGCAATGTTTCATATGAGCTGGGGGCAATATATCCATGCGTGAGCTGGGGCAATATTTCCATGTGAGCTGGGGCATTATTTCCATATCAGCTGGGGCAATATTTTCATGTAAGCTGGGGGCAATATTTCCATATGAGCTGGGGCAATATATCCATGTGTGAGCTGGGGCAATATTTCCATGTGATCTGGGGCATTATTTCCATATCAGCTGCGGCAATATTTCGATATGAGGTAGGTGGGACATTGCTTAAGGTTAGGTGGTGTCAATGGATTTGTTAACATGTTGTTTTTTTATATTTTTATTTAAATGAGGGCCGGGTTGCAACACCATGGGCCTATGGCTTGCACTTGCCCCCCAGGCCAAAGGTTGCCAGTCAGCCCCTGAGTGCATGCATCCTTGATCATCAGCCACTGCGGGGGGGAACAAGTTGACCTGAACCTGTCCTTGTGCCATACTCACACAGGTACTCGTTGATGGCCCTCTGGCAATGCTGCAGTGTCTGCACAAGCAGCAATGTCGAGTTCCACCTGGTGGTCATTTCACAGATCAGACAGTTTGTGGGAAGGTGGAATTCTCTTTGAATTTCTGCCAGGCGAACACTTGCTGGGAATGACTGTCTGAAGTGGCTGCAGACTTTTCTGGTCTGGCTGAGAAGCTCTTCCAGCCCTGGGTACCTGGATAGAAAGCGCTGTACTAGATTTAGGATGTGTGCTAGGCATGGTACATGCGTCAATTTACCCAGGTGTAGGGCAGAGAGAAGGATGCTGCCATTATCACAGACGACCATTCCCAGCTCAAGCTGGCGTGGTGTTAACCATCTCTGCACCTGCCCCTGCAGAGCTGACAGAATTTCTGGCCCGGTGTGGCTCCTGTCACCTAAACAAACCAGCTGAAGCACAGTATGGTATCTTTTTGTTTGAGCCATTGCGTAGCCCCTGCCACGTGTCGGTTTAACTGCCACTTCGCCAGAGACAGAGAAGGAGGAGGAAGAGGAAGAGGTGGTGGAGCAGACAGACCTCATATAAGCAGCTTTCTGGAGGCGTGGTGGATGAGCAAGCTCCAGCACAGAGCCCCTTCCTGGATCCCTCCCAGCTGCAAGCAGAGTTACCCAGTGTGCCGTGAAGGAAATGTAACGGCCCTGTCCATGCTTGCTGGACCACGTGTCTAAAGTAATGTGCACCTTGCTGCTGTCTGCCTTTTCCAATGACTCCATAACATTGTCTTCCACGTGCTGGTATAGTGCTGGAATGGCCTTCCGTGAAAAGAAATGGCATTTTGGAACCTGCCACTGTGGTACAGCACATTCGGCAAATTCACGGAAGGAAGCAGAGTCCACCAGCTGGAAAGACAGCAGCTGTAATGTGAGTAATTTTGCCAAGCTGGCATTTAGACGTTGTGCATGTGGACGGTTGGGACAATATTTTTTCTTCCACTGCAGCAGCTGGTGCAACCAAATATGATTGCATAAATCTGCAGCTGATTGGATGCTGGCAGATTCAGAGGAAGGACGTGGTACACCCATTACTGTAGCATCATCCCTGTCAGTGAAGGTTGTAGGCAAAGACATGGCAGACATATAGTGGGGATAGAGACAGATGAGGATGGAGGAGGTCCTATGCAAAGTGTTGTGCCAACTAGATGCGTGGCAGGTGGTTATATATCTCCTCAAGCGAGTGGTACCCAAGTTTCTGATTTCTTTCCCCTGCTTGATCCTCTTCCGACATAGCTTACAAATAGCAACACTGCAGTCTGCTGCACATGTCGTGAAGAACTGCCAGACAGCAGAGATCCTGGACATGTGCTGCGAGACAACAGTGCTCTGCACCTGAGCAGCTCTGACATCTGATGCCTTGGACTGGCTATGGTTGCTCATAGAAGACCTTCTGCCTCGTTTTTGTTGTGCCTCCTCCTCCTCCCTTGACTCCTCTGTTCGATCAGGCACCCAGGTGGAGTCAGTGACCTCATCATCGTCATCACCCCCTTTCTCTTCGTCACTGGAGACAACCTCGCAATATGCTGTAGCTGCTGGGGGAACATGAGTGCCAGTTCTTTGTGTGTCACTGGCACCCCCTCCCTCTAAGCTGATTATACTCCCTTCCTCAACCTCAGAGTTTGAATCCGAGCACTGGAGTTGGTGCACATCCTCAAGCAGCACGTCACTGTCACTGTAGTCAAACAAATCAGCTGACTGCTCCGTGTATGATAGTGAGGCTACGGCAGGAGTAGCTGTGGACATGGAGGCTGAATTAGATGTTTTGGCAGCTGAGGTGGACTGTAAACCACTACAAGCCTGGCTGGCAGAGGACTCGGAGGATGAGGATGGCCTGGTTAGCCAATCCTGCAAATCCTCTGTATGTTGCTGCTGCTTAAGACGGCCAGCATCAGTTAGAAACAAGGACAAGCCACGATGACCAGGGGCACAGCCTTCCGACAGAGAGGCTGCTTGCCTTCGTATCTGTGTCTGGGAGTGTCTGCCTGTCCTTTTTTTTCTTTCTGACATGGTGAGTGATACATAGATTAAAGATATACAGATTTTGTATGTCAGTGATACAGCTTGGCTGATAGCTGGCAACACCCAGATTCTACTCTGAATAGATAAACAGATGAACTCTGATTAAACTGTGTTATTGTATGGTATCTAGAATTAGATTAAAGATACACAGATTTTGCAGAACAATGCTATAAATCAGTGATACAGCCTGATAGCCTGGCAGCAGCTGGCAGTGCCAACACACTGATTACAATTCCCAGATATCTGCTAGAAATATGTGGGACCCCCTGATAGCTGGCAGTGAGAAGACACAGATTACAATTCCCAGATATCTGCTAGACATCTGTTAGACCCCAAAAGCTGGCAGTGAGAAGACACAGATTACAATTCTCAGATAATTATCTGCTAGAAGAAAGTGAGACCCCAATAGCTGGCAGTGAGAAGACACAGATTACAATTCCCAGATATCTGCTAGAAGTGTGTGGGACCCCCTGATAGCTGGCAGTGAGAAGACACAGATTACAATTCCCAGATATCTGCTAGACATCTGTTAGACCCCAAAAGATGGCAGTGAGAAGACACAGATTACAATTCTAAGATAATTATCTGCTAGAAGAAAGTGAGACCCCAATAGCTGGCAGTGAGAAGACACAGATTACAATTCCCAGATATCTGCTAGAAGTGTGTGGGACCCCCTGATAGCTGGCAGTGAGAAGACACAGATTACAATTCCCAGATATCTGCTAGACGTCTGTGAGACACACTGAAGGAACAATATCCTCTCACTCCTGCAAAAAAAAACACGTGCTGAGGCTGCAGGGAAGTCTTACAATAGTGTGCTGCGGGACTTAGCTCTGGGAGCCCATGATTGGGCAAAATTTGCCCAATCAGGACTCTGAGCCCTGATTGGCATAGTCTTGCACCTGTCTGTGGTCAGGTGCAAGGCTGTAGCCAATTACGAGCTTCAGGCCAGTGGAAAAGTGCATTGTGGTCCATTGTGGTGCATTGTGGGTGAACATGCGGCGAACACGTGGAAATGTTCGATGTTTGCTGAACGGGCAATGTTCGATTCAAACTCATGTTTGGATCGAACCACCAGCCCATCCCTATTTGCTATTCCAAGAAAGCTGCTGACATATGGTACCACTCAACTAAAAAAATAATATCTCAACATCTCACCAGTTGTCCCAGTGCAGAGAGTGGGATCTCAAACCTACGCCTCTTGTTGCTTTTGGATGGACTCAGAGACCAAATTCATCATATGTTACACACCTTGGAGTCCTATGAATTCCAGGAGAGTATAGTATCGGTGCACATAGCCACACCTGGTAACAAAGGCAGGCATTCAATGTCTATCATTTCACTTGTAACAGGGTCAGTGATTTTGTGATTTTTTTCCAAGCACACACTTGCAAATCGCTGTTTCAGATGGGATAGTGGCTTGTGTTTGCTTATCACAGAATGAACCAACTAATGATTTTTTTTTAAATAAATAAATACCTGATGTCCAGACATCTTATTGTTGGTCGTATTAACACATATTTGCAAACCATTCTATTAAAATACATTCTTTAAAAAGTTCAAATTCAGTCTTTCCAAGAGGCAATTTCATTCCCTGGTTCAAGTTAGAAGATGTTCAGGAAAACTTTAGCTCATCAGCTAAATCCTATCCATCCCATGCTGATCCATCAGGATAAGACCTGGTTCATCCGGGGTAGCTCAGTCACTAGTCTTAGCAATGGTCTAACAATTATATAATGTTAACCTGACCTTCACAATAGTTCAAAATTTGTTCATTTACAGTTCATCAGCCATAACTTTTTTCCTACCATGGCCAATGAAGAACTTGTGAATCATATAATTACTTGCCATAATTTGCATATGTTGCCAATAGTGTCCGTATTTTAAATGAAACGTTTAACCTTTAGCTTATGTATCTGATCTAGCAGAAGACTTAACCACCAATGTATAACATTGAAGAATGGACTCTAATAACCTGGCATTTGCTGTTTTTTTTAATTTATAAAGAAAGGCTAAGAGCATTTCAAAGCTTATGGATTTCACTAGCTATTGGCCTGCCTCTCTTTACAGTATATCTGGAAAAGCAATTGAAGAACACTCTGCGCTTGGTCACAGGCACACAAATCACCACATAATTCAAATGCTCCTCTACGGGACGGGTACTTTAGCTGAAGTCCAGGGGGGGGCAACCCCCAAGGTACTGGACAGCAGAAGAAAATGCAGATTCAGGCACACCAAATAGCATTTATGCTTTTAATCGAGCAACCAAGGCAGCAACATTTCTTTTTTTTTTCATATAAAGAATTTTTATTGGAGTTTACACAAAAAGTGGTACATACATTTAAATGAAAGAACCATCCAAAGGAAGAAGCATAAATGAGCATCAATGGCAATAAACAATATAATTCAATTGGATTATCTCCGTAAACTGAAAAAGGGGGTCAGTTGTGCGCACTCCATTTTCTAATAACTTATAATTCCTAAACTAACATAAAACAGAAAACAGAAAACATGGCAGCACTATCATCTTACAGTCGACATATCCTATATCAGATTTCCAGATTCAACAAACATCTTCCATCCCTCCCACGTATCATGTAGCAGGCACATAGAATTGTTCGCGGTGTGAAACATTTCCTCATATTTGAAAACATTTTCTAGGGCCCCCATAACTTCCTTCATAGAGGGACACATAGAGGACCGCCAATGTCTAGCTATTACAATTTTAGCTGTACCAAGTACCATGGAGATAAACCTCCTATGACGGGTCTGAATTGTAACCGGTATAAGGTGTAAGAGGTACATTTTCGGACAAAGTGGGAGTTTAAGTGAAGTACAATGAGAGATCAACCTATTTATCTTTTCCCAATATCCCCCCAGCATGAGACAAAGCCAGAAAGTGTGCAATAATGAGCCAGTGCCGGTAAGACATCTCCAACAGAGACCTGTGTTCCCTGAAATATGGGCCAACCGGGTGGGTGTTAAATACCATCTGCACAGGAGTTTGATATGGGCTTCTCGTAAATTGGTACTTCTAGAATATTTATATATCGTTTCCATGGCGTATGACCAATCTTCTATGGAAAGTGTTAAGGGTAAGTCTTTTTCCCAATTAACCATATAGGGTAGTTTTTTAGGCGGGGTCGGAGTTAGGAGGCTGTTGTAACAAAGGGACAGCGGTTTCATGTGACATTTTCATCCCATACACAATTTATGAAAAGCCGAGAGGTTCACATCGGTGAAAGAGGTAAGGCCTTTCTGGATCAAAGCAGGTTTCACACGAAGATATGTGAAGCATTCCTTTGATGGAATAGCGAACTCCTGTACCAAATCGGGGAAGGTTTTCAGAGAGCGTGGCGTGAAGAGCTGCCATACATGAGTCAAGCCTCGCCTGATCCAGGAGTCTAAGCTTAAATCGGGAATAAAGCGACACAGAACCCTTAAGGGGGCAAGGCATAGTAAATTGTAAGGCCTTACCAATTGACAGCCCCACAATCGCCATGCCATGAGGGAGAGCATCGAAACAGGCAACAAACCCGTGGTACTATTCCTCGGTAGGAGTGTGAGCCACATCAGGTCATGAAGTCTGTATGGGAAAATCATGGCATTCTCCAGCTGCAGCCATAGTGATGGTTGTTTTTGATACATTGATGACAACAGTTGGGCTAGTAAGGCTGCTTTGTAATAAGATTGCAGATCCAGAAACCCCAACACACCATTACACCACGGCGTTGTAACCGTGGAGGCCGACACTCGAGGAGGCTTCCCCTTCCATATGTGTGCATGAATTAGTTTTTGCAGCCGAAGCAATAAATGCGCCGGAATGAAAACCGGGATATTCCTGAAATAATATAAAATTTGGGGTAAGATACACATCTTCATGGCCGCCATACGACCTAGCCAAGATGAGTCGATTGTGCTCCATTTGGAGAGCTGCGCCTCAATAGAGTTCAAGAGTGGCGTAAAGTTTTCTTTAAGGATGGTTCCCCGCGATTTAGAAAGGGATATACCCAGATATTTTAAAGAGGTAGAACGCCAGTCAAAAGGGTATTTACTACGCAGAGAGCTGAGGGGCGAAGCAGCAATATTTATGGGGAGAGCTTGCGTTTTACTTATGTTATTTTTATAATAGGATATCGTGCCAAAATTATCGAGGAGGCTAAACAGGGGAGGGAGCGAGGTCTCCGGTGTGGTCAGAAAGAGCAGTATATCATCCGCAAACAGTGCCAATTTATGTTCCCCATTCGGGGTTGATAAGCCCTTAATAGCCGGAGCCGTTTTAATCTGCAACGCCAGGGGTTCTAAGGCCAAAATGAATATTAACGGGGATAAAGGGCAACCCTGACGGGTGCCATTTGTTATATGGAAAGCGGATGATAGAAACCCTGAAGCCAATACTTTCGCCGACGGATCTGAGTAGAGGGCCATAACGCTGTTTATAAATTGTGCTGGGAAGCCAAACTTTAGTAACACCGTCCACATATACCCCCAGTGCAGGCGATCAAATGCCTTTTCAGCATCTAATGCCAACAGGAGTCCAGAAATGTTAGTCCTATGGGCCAGGTCGAGTATATCATAAAACCGTCGGGTGTTGTCACACGTTTGGCGGCCCGGGACAAAGCCAGTCTGCTCATTCGCAATCAAAGAAGGAAGTAGAGGGGCCAATCTATTTGCCAGCAATTTAGCATATAACTTGGCATCTACATTCAACAGGGAGATGGGACGGAAATTAGCACAATGTGTCGGGGATTTACCGGGTTTAGGCAGGGTGACTATTGTCACTTGCAGCATCTCCGAAGGGATAATGCCGGTATCCTTAATATCATTAAAAACCAGGGTAAGAATCGGGACTAGAAAGGAAGCAAATTTCTGGTAGTACAGATTCGTAAAACCGTCGGGGCCTGGAGCTTTATTTTTTGGGAGCGCCTTAATAGCCTTATATAACTCCTCCTCTGTAAACGTAGCCAGAAAACCTGTAGCCTGAGGGGTAGTTATAGAAGGGACATTAGCCGTCTGGAGAAAGAGCTCTATGTCGTCTAATGCAGGGGTCGGCACGGTATTGTTTAGTCCCAGGTTATATAAGGAGGCATAATAGCGTGCAAATTCATCAGTAATAAGGGCAGGATTGTAAATCTTCACGCTATTAGCATCCAAAAGGAACGGTATGTTAGTTTGCATTCTTTTCCCTTTCAATTTAGACGCCAGCAATTTCCCCGGTTTATTCCCTTGGGTATAGTGGGCATAGTTAAGCCTCCTAAGTGAGCGCGCCGTGACCTGGAGCATAAGGTGTTCCAACTCGCGGCGCTGTAGAGTCAGCTGAGCAGTAATATGCGGGGCAGGAGCGGTTTTATTCTGGGACTCCAACTCAGTGATTCGTCGTAGAAGAGCAGACGTCTGAGCATTAAAACGTCTCTTCCTCTGCGCTCCTTTCTGAATAAAATGTCCTCGCAGAACAGCCTTGTGTGCCAACCAAACCGACGATGTCACAACATCCTCAGTCATGTTCGTCGTGAAATACTCCTGAAGGAGTTGCTTAGTATTAGCCACGTCATCTCCATTTACAATAAGCGAGTCGTTGAGTCTCCAGTTCCCCATACCCCTTGGCGGGAAGGCCGCCTCAAAGGTAAGCGTAAGTGGAGCATGGTCAGACCACGTGATAATGCCTATGGTCGCCTCTAATAGGCGGGGCAACGCCGAACTATGAATCAAACACAAGTCAATTCTACTATACGAGGAATGAACATGAGAAAAAAAGTGTAATCGCGCGTAGTAGGGTGCAATATCCGCCAAGTATCATAGAGTTCAAACGAGTGCATGAATTTCCGTAGTTGTTTACTAGAGGCTGGGGGGGAGCGGGTTTTGGAGCTGGGTTGGCTTGATTGGGTGTCAACGTCGGGGTCAGGAGTGCAGTTAAAATCCCCACATAGAAACAACGTACCACTAGATATTTTTTTCACTCTACCATAAGCTTTCCGAAGATAAGAAATTGGGTTTTCATTAGGGAGATATAGGTTAGCAATAGTAATTGGTAATTCGTTCAACGTGCCCACAAGAATCACTAGGCGGCCCAACGGATCAACATACTGAGCCGAACACACAAAGGTCCAGTCTCTGTGGAATAGAATCGAGACACCTTTAGACTTCGTCTGAGCAGTGGAGTGATACGCCTCAGTTTACATGCGCGATTTCAGAAATGGCGGACGTCTCGTACAAAAATGAGTCTCTTACAAACATACAATAGCTGGTTGAGACCTATGCAGATCACGAAATAAAGCATGGCATTTGTACGGAGTATTCAAGCCTCGAACATTTAAGGAATAAATTTGGAATTGAGGTTTACTCATCATTATTTGCCCCCAACCCCCTGGTACTCACAGCGGTCCTGACAGACAATTTCCGTGGGAGGATGGGAGGACTCCCCTGCGCACAATAATGCCCAGAATGATATATTACAGTGCATACCAATAAGACAAACAATACGTACAAGACAAACCTAAGACGAACCAGAAAAAGAAAATAAAAATAAAAATAAAAACAGAGAAAACCCAACAGACCAGAAAAGAAAAGGAGAACTGCATTCCATAAATGCAGTTGAGTGGGATCAATTAACACAGCAGAATGGTATAATTGGAAAAGCAACACGTTCAAGAAAAAAACCCCAGCGGGGGAAAAACACAGTCCCAACTTCATCCGTGAAGGAGACTGCGCCAATATACAGGCCAGTAAAAAGCCTCGGGGCTAGTCAGTCGCAGGAACAGAACCCCAGAGGGCGCCACCCAAGGGACGAATCACAAAAGGGGATGAGTCCCGAAACCACGATAGAGCACCTGGCATAATAAAAGAACACGCCCACAGGCGAAAAAATGCAGGACCATATCATCTCACTTAGGCCGAACCCGGTGCCACTCCGGAGAAACTTTCAGCGGCGAAGATGATTCCTCACGGGGGGGGAGTAAACTCAGCCACCACCTTCCATTCTGTCAGCAGACGCATGCCAGTGGTGGGCTCCGGAATGACGTGCAGGACTCCTTCCCGCCATAACAAGATCTTTGTGGGAAATCCCCAACGATACGCCATGTTGTGGTCACGTAAAATTTTGGTGAAGGACGAAAATTCCCGTCTTTTAGACATAGTAGCCGTTGACAGATCTGCATAGAAAGAAACTTCGGCATACGGAGACGGTAGAGGCATAGATTTCCGTGACGCTCTCATTAACGCTTCTTTAACGTGAAAAAAATGCACCCAGACCAAAACATCTCTAGAGGCCGATGGCGGCAGGTTTTTGCACGCGGCAATCTGTGCGCTCGATCCATCAGGAAATCCTGTGATGAATATGTAGGTGCCAAGATCTGGAAAAGTTCTATAATGTAAGGCTAGAGATCAACAGAGCCCACTGCCTCCGGAATGCCCCAGATCCGTATATTATTACGCCTGGAGCGGTCTTCCATATCGGCCAGTTTCGTTGCCATGGTGTCATGCGCTGTTTGCAAAGCTATGTGACGGTCCACCAGGTCATTATGGGCTAAGCATAAGTCGTCTGTCTTAGATTCTAAAGAGTCAGTCCTCTCACCCAGGTCTTGTACATCGCGCCTCAGCTCCTGCAGCGCCTCTTTAAGATCCGCTTGGATGGTAGATCGAAGTTCTTGCAGCATGGCATGAAGTCTGCTTTCCGATGGTGGTGATATGTCAGACATGCAAGGTGGCCCCGCAGCTGCTGCCTCCAGCGTGGGGGAGGAAACAGAGGTAGGGAGATCCGCCATCTTGGGCCTCACGGACCCGATCTTTCCTTGCCGATTTTAGCGGCTCTAGCACCTGCTGCGCCTTAGGTGGCACCATCTGGGTGCTAGGAAGTATCACCCACCTGTGGGTGAAGTTTCAGCCCCAGGGATGCAATAACAAAGCCGCAGGAATTGGAAACTCAGCGCCGGTCACAGGAGCTCTTCCTACATGCGACCGCGCGCTGCAATGTCCGGCCACGCCCCCCCAAGGCAGCAACATTTCAGATGTAACAAGCCTTTGTCGAGCCCTCTAGATCTGGAAACAAATACAAGTAAAAGCTAAATATATTTTTGAGGTTGAAGTAAATTTTTCATGCATGAATTAAAATCTGGTGAACAATGTATGTGAACAAACAGGGCCCTTGTCCACTCTTGGCGTTAAATTAGCAACTGTCGCATAATGGCTGCATAACGGCTCAAGCAGTTAAGGACAGGGGCAATTTTACAAGTTCGGAACACTTCTAAAAGTAAAAGTGTGCTGAGGTCATATCGACCATTTTTGCTCATCGTGGTTAAACGCGATTTGAAGTCACGTTTTAGTGTACGACCCAGAAAAATTATATATCCTTTTTTACAACAGACTTGGCAGATTCATAATATATCATTATTATATTTATACGTCATGCCCTGCCAGAATGCTATAACAAAAAACGTAAAACAAAATGTGAATTTCCATTAAAATTTCAATCTTCTACAGCGTATAAAGCAACTTTTTTGGGTTATATCATCCGAGCGTTTACGCTTAGATATTTTATGGAAAAATCATCAGAAAGGGATGCACTCCAGGGCTTAGATCTTAGAAAAATGATGCTTTATTGTAATACCATTAAAAAGTGCCCAATAGCACTGACCGACGTGTCGGCCCTCTAGGGGGCCTTTATAATTCTTAGATATTCTTTGGGGTACACGTTTTTTTTAAAAAAAAAAAAAAAAAATAGAAATAGGAACACGTTACTGTATATACGTGATTTTAGGTAAAAAAAATAGATTTTTCACTCGTGCAGCACTATTCATAAGTAATTGAAAAGTGAACAATAGTGCTGCATTAATACATAAAAAAAATACAGTTTTATTTATTTGCTTTTTGTTAGTTTACATGTAACCTGGTCATGTTTGGTATCATTGGCAAGGCCATGCTCTGGTCTTTCCAACGACATCTAAAATGACCCTCTATCTGTCACTGTCCGGGAGATACGGGGGTTCAAACAACCCTTAGGAAATCCCTAGGCAGCTAGGGGTTACCCGGCTAACTGACATCATTGCACCATGCGTGATGAGTCATTTGACGAGGGGGGACCCGGAGGTGTGGCCGACATCTAAGATGGCAGCCCCCACTGGAAATAGGCTTTGATCCGGCACCGATTGGTGTACAGTAAGCTTGCGGAAGCTAGCACATCGATTTTTGCGCTAAAGTAATTTCATACTGGTTTAGCATCAAAAAGTAATATGGGGGAATGCGTTAAAGTCACTTATCCTGGCAATAATGATTATCTATCCAAATGCTAGTGTTAGCGTTCACCAGGAAATAGTGCCCAACATGGCAAAATAGAAAGCAAACATTTACGTTTTTTTCCAGTTTTAGTTCAAATTGCATATTTTCTCAAAAAAATGCAGTAACAGGTTCCGTTCCTAATTTTTTTTTAACAATAGTACCCCATAGGGGTGCCGGACAAAATCCCTACAGCCAGGTTCCCTAATGCCTACATCCCGATGGCCAACTTCTGGACATACCAAGTTCCCTACACGGCCAACTTCCATACATCCATAATCCCAGCGGCTAACCCTAATACTAACACCCTAACCCTTAGGGAGTTAGGGTTAGGGCTAGGTTTAGGGGGGTTAGGGTTAGGGCTAGGTTTAGGGGGTTAGGGTTAGGGCTAGGTTTAGGGGGTTAGGGCTAGGTTTAGGGGGGTTAGGGTTAGGTTTAGGGGTTAGGGAGTAGGGTTAGTGTTAGATTTTGGATGTCTGGAAGATGGTTGGCTATCAGGGAGTTGTCTGTGTAGGGAAGTTGGCCGTCGGGATTTTGGCATTAGGGAACCTGGTTTTAGGGATTTCGACCCAAATCCCCCCATAGAATATATAACCACAAAGTTTTGGATTATAAATGTGAAAAAATTTACACAATTTAAATGATTTAAATCTGAAACGAATTTAACTTTATTTTCTTTTACATATTTTGTTATAGCATTCCGACGGAGCATGGCGTATACATTTAATAATGATATATTATGAATCTGCTGAGTCTGCTGTAAAAAACGATCAAAATTACCTCAGCACACAGGGTTGAAAATGGTTCAGCAGCGAATGGGATTAATAGATTTTTTAATATTTTTAGGCAACATTTTCTTAAAATTATTATTATTATTTTAAAACACTTTTATTTTGTAACAGACCTTTTTTATTATTTCTTAAAGGTCCTTTTCTATTATTTAGGCATATGTTTATTGATAAAAATTCCTGTTGGGAGAATAGGAGACTTCATTTTTTTTTATTTCTTCGGTTTTGAATTCGCCAATGCCAAGTTGGCAATTATCGACGCAATTTGGTGGCTTTCGCCGACGTCCGATAACGTCAGCGAGTCCAATTTTGGCAAAATACGGTGACCATTCACTAAATCACCATATTTTCGGGTAACATGGAATCGAAGTAGGCTGAAATGCAAAGCACCGAAATTGCACGTATTGTCTGTGCTTTGTGAATAGACCCTATGGATTATATAAATTGAGTCTCTCTTTGAATATTGCTGTATTGTTATATACATAATGACATTTATGACCATTAGTAACAACAGTAGCATGAATTGTAATCATTCAGTGATTTTTTTTTTTAATTTTATGTTTTGATGTTTAGATTCTAAAACATACTGTTATTTAAACATTTATTTTCAAATTGTGTATTATTTATCAGTTATGTGCAGTAAGTAAATATTTCAATGTTATCAACACAAGGGTTATCAAAGAGCATGTTTTATTGTGTATTGCATTAGTCACCTGATGCAGGAAAATGCTTGTAATATGCTATTGCCTTTTGTCTATTACTGCTCTGTTGAAGCTAGCATTAACATAGCTGGATGACTCCAGCAGTAACTCTTTTGTGTTGGAATTATGATATACTGTGTTTCAATACAGAATGCCTAGTATAAGCTGATTATACTGACGGGATATAGGGAGAAAAGTGAGAGTTAAACAGGTGATAAACATTCACCAAAGGATAATTGTACAATCTACAGATAAATGTACAGATAGGCCTATCTGGATCACCAATTCTCATATTTAATAATAAAAATATGTCTTATTTGGCCTGGTGTATGTACATAATTATGCTTGCTGGCATGATTTCTTGACCTTGGGGTCATGTTCAAAATTTTTCTTGGAAAATGCCTGAATACATTTGTATGTTAAAAAAAAATGTGTTTGTTCAATGAAACTTTAAGTATCGTCCAAAATTGGATGGAGTATGGTTCAGAACTGCGGCTTACCTTGCATTAAGAAACTGATGCGGGTATGGGGGCCGAAATTACATTACTAGAAGAAAAATTACTTTAGGCATTGTTAAAAGGTAAGGAAATACTATTTTTATTTTTATTTAAAATGCCCCTTACCAACATATTCTGCACATTTTTTTTACACGAACGTCACTAGAATTCGAATAATGCTTGTTTAATTTTTTTATCAACTAAAGTTTATTGAAAGTAAAAAACAAATGAATCATAACAACACGAATTGTAGTCAATAGAGTCGCATACAGGGCCGGCCCAACAATGGAGCAGTTTGGAGCAATTGCTCCAAGCGGCAAATTTTGGGGCGGCATATATTTGCGCTGCACTATTTTTTTCAGCACGGCGCCAGGATTTCTAGTAGGTCGGCGCGTGCTGATTGCTGTCTGACCGCACTCACACACAGTGGCCAGGAGGTGGAGAGGGGCGGAGGCACGTGTGGGCGGGCTGGATCTCAGCAGCTGAGCATGAGGAGGCACGTAGCTCGACTCTGACAAGGCAGGATATTCCCCACCACCAGCAGCACCAAGAAGCTGCTTCGAGAAGGAGGCTGTGCTTCCCCAGGCCCCAGCAGACCCAGCATTACCCCCACATGCCGGATGATCAGTTCCAGGCTCAGCTCAGCAGTCAGTGTGCCCGGCGCCAGGCCAGCCCAGCTGCGACTCACCGAGACCGTGAGAGACGCAGACAGGACAGTGAGTGTGCCAGCCTTTCCAGTCTGCCATGCATAATACTAGTGTGTGCCAGAACAGTGTGCCAGCCTTTCCAGTCTACCATGTATAATACCAGTGTGTGCCATACCAGTTTGCCAGCCATACCAGTCTGCCATAACAGTGTGCCAGCCTTTCCAGTCTGCCATGTATAATACCAGTGTGTGCCATAACAGTGTGCCAGCCTTTCCAGTCTGCCATGTATAATACCAGTGTGTGCCATAACAGTGAGCCAGCCTTTCCAGTCTGCCATGCATAATATCAGTGTGTGCCATAACAGTCTGCCATGCATAATGTTATTTAACCACAAAATATACGCATAACGTATACACTAAAAAAAATAAAAAATTGCCGCCCAACACTAGAGTGTTCGGGTTTGGCTTGAAGAAAAGGTGGCAACCCTAGTTCCAGGTCCCCTCCACAGCTCACTGAGGCAGAGCAGCAGCAGGTGAGTAAATACACCTGGGGTTGGGAGAGATCTATCTCTCATCCTGCCTCTAATAAGACAGGGTGAGGGGAGAGAGCCAGGACCCGGAAAACAGGGGTAAACTTCCTTCCCCCAGTGAAAAGTGTGCTGTGCTGCACAAGCTGCTCAGTGGGGGAGATGGAGGGGGGATCTGAAGCTGTGTGTTAACTCTTCAGTGTCCCTTTGCTGGTCTGTATGAGATGGCCCTGTGTGTGAATCCAGAGCTGCCTCATACAGAAAGTGACTAGGGATGAGCTGTTCGGTTCAATCTGTTCGGAGTTCGCATCAAACATCAGCCGTTCGACAGTTCGCGAACTTCAAACTTTTTGCGACGTTCGTCAAAAGTTTGAAAAAAACCCACCATTTTGAAAGAGTATAAAAATATGATTATAAAATACTAAAAAATCTAGAAATAAAGAGACTCTTTACTGCAGAATATTCTAAGCAACGGTTTATTAGATATTGAATTAAAACGGGAATATTTTTAACATTGAAGCCTATGGGGATAAAACATTCTTGTTACTAAAACATCAGGCAGACACGGCCCTCTAATCAGGCACTATAGAGGGCAGCTTGCAGGGGCCTCCCAAAGGATATATCTGTATATAAGGCAGCTCACACACTAAGTTATACACCTACATAAAAAGCAAATTATATGTATTTAAGGCAGCACTTGCTCTCTGTATAAAGCACATGCTTTTGATTTACAGTATTTATATGCCCTATACAGAGAGCAAGGGCTGCCTTATATGAAGCTATATGCATTGTATTGTGGGGTATTACCTTACAGAGAGTAAGAGAAGCCTTATATACAGATATGTGCTTTGCATTTAATTATATATGCCTTACACATTGAGAGAGAACTGTCTTATATACAGTTATATGCTGATTTAAGACAGCTATTGTTCTGTGTAAGGCATATACCTAAATACAAAGCATATATGTGGATATTAAACTGCTCTCAGACACTAATATAAATAAAGCGTATGCCTTATAAAGAATGAGAACTGCCTTTATATACCAATATATGCTTTGTATTTAGATGCATTTGTGTGTGTGTAATTAAGCACAATCCCTGTATAACACATATCTTTGTACAGTATATACAGCAGTTGCACCATTCTATGTCTAAGGTAGATCCTTGTCTACATAGACAGACCAATATATATATATATATATCTGTGAAACAGTAATGTGCGGTGTGTGTGTGTGTGTGTATAAGCGTATTACAAAGCTCAACATAATGTGTGCAGTGGCGTCACTAGGGTTGGTGTCACCCGGTGCGGTAATTTATGGTGTCACACCCCCGAGTTTTACAGATTTTTTTTAACTACTCTTACTCCTAAATCAGTACTCCCATATAACACTAAATGCTCATACACACAGCGCACATTACTGTGAGGTTTATTGCTGTGGAGCTCTCTCATATGCTCACACAAATTTTTGCCAACTGCCAGCAAGTACGGTGCCTGTTTGAAGTCAGTGAAAGCACACATGGATATATATTGCCCCCAGCAGCTCTGGATATATTGCCCCCAGCAGCTCTGGATATATTGCCCCCAGCAGCTCACCCATGGATATACAGTTGTGTTCAAAATTATTCAACCCCCAATGCTATAAAGGGTTTTAGGGAATTTAGTGTACATTTGTAATTGTATTCAGAATGAAATCCTACAAGGACTTTTTAAAGAACCATATGCAACTAAAATGACATCAATTGATTTTGTAATACAGTAGTAAATGTTTCTTTTGTGAATTCTTCATTGACACAATTATTCAACCCCTTAAAGACTACCACTCTGAAGAACAGAGGTTCATTCAAGTGTTTTCAATCAGGTATTGAAAACACCTGTGGATGTCACGGAGCAGCAATAAAGCATAATAAGCACCAATTAGGCAGCTTTAAAATGACTGTGATACTCAGCTCCTTCTAGACATTTACTGGTGTGGTTACAAACATGGTGAAGTCAAGAGAATGGTCCAGGAAGACAAGAGAAGAGGTGATTACTCTTCACAGGAAGGGCAATGGCTATAAGAAGATTGCAAAGATGTTAAACATAACAAGAGAGACCATAGGAAGCATCATTCGCAAATTCAAGGCAAAGGGCACTGTTGAAACGCTACCTGGTCGTGGCAGAAAGAAGATGCTGACTTAGACTGCTGTGCGCTACTTGAAGCGTAGAGTGGAGAAAAGTCCCTGTGTGACTGCTGAGGAACTGAGAAAAGATTTGTCAAATGTGAGTACTGAAGTTTCAGCTCAGACAATACGGCGCACACTGCGTAATGAAGGCCTCCATGCCAGAACTCCCAGGCGCACCCCCTTGCTGTCTCCAAAGAATAAGACGAGTCGACTGCAGTATGCCAAAAGTCATGTGGACAAACCACAGAAGTTTTGGGATAGTGTTCTGTGGACTGATGAAACTAAATTAGAACTGTTTGGGCCCATGGATCAACGCTATGTTTGGAGGAGGAAGAACAAGGCCTATGAAGAAAAGAACACCTTGCCTACTGTGAAGCATGGCGGAGGGTCAATCATGCTTTGGGGCTGTTTTACTTCTGCAGGTACAGGGAAGCTTCAGCGTGTGCAAGGTACCATGAATTCTCTTCAGTACCAGGAGATATTGGATGACAATGTGATGCAGTCTGTCACAAACCTGAGGCTTGGGAGACATTGGACCTTTCAACAGGACAATGATCCCAAGCATACCTCCAAGTCCACTAGAGCATGGTTGCAGATTAAAGGCTGGAACATTTTGGAGTGGCCATCGCAGTCACCTGACTTAAATCCGATTGAGAACCTCTGGTGGGACTTAAAGAAAGCAGTTGCAGTGCGCAAGCCTAAGAATGTGACTGAACTGGAGGCTTTTGCCCATGACGAATGGGTGAAGATACCCGTAGATCGCTGCAAGACACTTATGTCAAGCTATGCTTCACGTTTAAAAGCTGTTATAACTGTAAAAGGATGTTGTACTAAGTACTAAGATTGAATGTCACTTGGGGGTTAAATAAAACTGATAATGATGTGAGCACAGAAAAGACATTTGTGTTTATTTCATTATAAATGTTATGTTATATTTGTCTGACCTACACGTGCCTCTTTGATTTAATTGTAAGCAAGATGACTGAATGATCAAAATCAATGTCAAACTAGCCAAAACACTCAATTTCAGTGGGGGTTGAATAATTTTGAACACAACTGTATATTGCCCCAGCTCACATATGGATATATTGCCGCAGTTCACAATTATATATAGCCCCCAGCAGCTCACCCATGGATATATATTGCCCCAGCTCACATATGGATATATTGCGCCTCAGCTCACATATGGATATATTGCCCCAGACCAGCTCACACATGGATATATTGCCCCCAAACCCGCTCACACATGGATATTGCCCCAGCTCTCATGGATATGCCCCCAGCACACATGGATACTGCCGCAAGCACACATGGATACTGCCCCCAGCTCACATGGATATGCCCCAGCAGCTCTCATGGATATGCCCCAGCAGCTCTCATGGATATGCCCCAGCAGCTCTCATGGATATGCCCCAGCAGCTCTCATGGATATTTCCCCAGCTCCTCTCATGGATATACTGCCCCAGCTCCTCTCATGGATATACCCCCAGCTCCTCTCATGGATATACCCCCAGCTCCTCTCATGGATATGCCCCAGCTCCTCTCATGGATATACTGCCCCAGCTCCTCTCATGGATTTTGCCCCAGCTCATGGATAATGCCCCAGCACATGGATACTGCCCCAGCACATGGATACTGCCCCAGCACATGGATATACTGCCCCAGCACATGGATATACTGCCCCAGCACATGGATATACTGCCCCAGCTCATGGATAATGCCCCAGCTCATGGATAATGCCCCAGCTCATGGATACTGCCCCAGCTCATGGATACTGCCCCAGCTCATGGATACTGCCCCAGCACATGGATACTGCCCCAGCACATGGATATACTGCCCCAGCTCATGGATAATGCCCCAGCTCATGGATAATGCCCCAGCACATGGATACTGCCCCAGCACATGGATACTGCCCCAGCTCATGGATAATGCCCCAGCTCATGGATACTGCCCCAGCACATGGATTTGCCCCAGCTCATGGATTTGCCCCCAGCTCATGGATTTTGCCCCCAGCTCATGGATTTTGCCCCAGCTCATGGATTTTGCCCCAGCTCATGGATACTGCCCCCAGCTCATGGATACTGCCCCAGCTCATGGATAATGCCACCAGCTCAAGGATAATGCCCCATCTCACCTCCAGCACCGCATGTTCTGCTCCCTCAGTGTCCGGCGGCATGGAGCTTGGGCGCTCGCCTGGGGGAGCCACGTGACCAGCCGCGATCTCGCGAGAACTCGGCTGCGACGTGTTTCCCCCAGGCGACCGCCGAAGCTGCATAGCTTCGGACGCTCGCAGGAAGCAAACACGCGGCGCAGGGTGAGACACCCGCCCTTAGGGTGACGGTGTCACCCTAAGGGCGGGTGTCACCTGGTGCGGGCCGCACCCCCCGCCCCCACGTAGCGACGCCCCTGAATGTGTGCTGTGTATGAGCATATCACAATAAAACTCACGACACTAATATGCAGTGTGTACGAGTCGTGAGTTTTATTGTGATATGCTCATACACAGCACACATATTGTTGAGCTTTGTAATACGCTTATACACACACACACCGCACATTACTGTATCACAGATCTCCACAGCAATAAAACTCACAGTAATGTACAGTGTGTATAACCATACAGTGTATGAGTATATACATGGTGTGTATGACTATACACGCTGCACATTACTGTGAGTATTATTGCTGTGGAGCTCTGTGATACGCTCATGCATGTTGTTTTTTTTGGGGGGGGCAGCATTTCATCCATTGCTCCAGGCAGCACAGTGGCTTGGGCCGGCCCTGGTTGCATATGATAACTTAGCAATAGAGACATGTAACAGTTTTCAAATAACATTACATATTATGGATCCAGTGAAGGGTCCCAGAGACAGAATAAAAGGAAACTCATCCAGCTTGACGAGATGTCAGCGTGCTCATGGTGGTGGCCAGAAATCTGCCTTCACCCCATGAGTCGTGTTTTATTAAGTGGAGAGTTAAGTGTCACGTATGGAAAAAGAGAGGAGCGGCAGACAAAAAGGAAGGGCCCAAAGAAATGTGGGCCAGCAATAAAGTTGCAAGAAAGATATAATGAAGAGAAGCAGTCAAAGAGAGCAGAAAGAGTCAGGTCCAGGAGGGAGCAAGCGTTGGAGAAACGAAAAGGGAGAAAAAGAAGAGAGAAAAAAAAGGGTCATATAAAGGGATGGGGAGAGGTGTGGCTGGGGTGTGTTGTCATGAATGACCCAGTACCCGATCCATAGTGGCCCCCCAAATGTGATTACTGTGAGGAGCCCCTGGCGCAGTCGGGCATCGCATGTTGAACCCCGTCAACTTTGTCCACCGGCAGAGATCCCTGCCAAAGAATAAGATCGCTAGAGGAAATGAAACGGTCCCAGTAGAACCAAGTGGTAAGGTGGATGCCTGCAAACTTCTCAGGGGGGAAGTGAGTTGTCTCCGTAATACAAATCAAAGAGTCCGTCATCCTCCAGAACGCTAGCAAGCTCCAGACCCATTGAGGAATTTTCGCTGGAGGAGTAAAGGCTTGCAGAACCACAGATACTATGTGAACCGAAAGAACAGATTACAGAATGGAAGTCAGGAGGGTCTGGAAGCTACATAGACTTGTACTGGGCATTTTTTCTGGTTTGCTTTTGTTTTTTTGTTTTGTTTGTTTCTTTTAAGAAAAGGGAGGAGGTGTGGTGTAGTTGTGTTGGCTGCCAATGGGGGGGAGTTAGGTGTTTCTTTTGGCGGCTGGCTGTTGACAGTTGGTCATCCATTTTGTCTCCCAGTTAAGGCTGACTAGAGACGCAGCCAGTTGCAGTTGTAGAGAATCCGTATGCTTAGTTGTTAATAAACCTATTAATGAAAACCCAAGATGTCTCGTATTATCCAGAACAGTACATTTTTGCTATCATTAAAGAATTAAGGGTACTTTTTCATAGTGAAAGTTAAAGTCGGCGTTCGAATGTGTAAGTGTTACTGCCAGGATTGGTGTGTTTAACGCATGCTCCCTATATTACCTTGACACGAAACACAGAAGAAATCGCTTAGCGCATCGTGATTGCACTAGCTTCTGCAAGCTTTCTATACTTTGCAAATCCTATACTTAACATGGGGAGCTTAACCCCTTCGCTGCTAAGGACACGCTCAGCGCGTCCAACCGCATGTCACGTTCCATGCGGTGGACGCGCTGAGTGCGTCCTCTCTTTGGGGTCAGCGTTCGGCCGGGTTCCGGCCGATCGCTGGCCCCCCCGGTGCGGGCTGACATCCTCGATGTCAGCCCAACATCCGGAACCGCCGCCGGAGTAATTAGGTGTCATCACGGGGACCTCTCGGACCTCTCTCCCTCCCGATCGGCGGCGTTGCGGGGGTTAACCCAGGCACCGTTTGGAAGGGCACAGCCTGCCCTTCCAAATGGTACCTGTCATTAACCCCATGAGGGCCAGATCACGAATCGGCGCTGAAAAGCGCCGGTTCGTGATCCTTTCCCGGAGCTGGCCGACATCTTGGATGTCGGCCAAGCTTCCGGGAATGCCCCCTGAAGACTGGCGTCATCGTGCATAGCACGATGACGCCAGTCCTGGAGTTAACCCCTAACTGCCACCAATGGTGGAGATAGGGGGTTCCAATGAACCCTCTATCTCCAGATCCGTGGCAGTTAGGGGTTAATGTTTGGTATTGTTGGATCGGCCAGAGCATGGCTGTTCCAACGATACCAAACATGAGTATAAAAAAAGTTTGTAAAAAAAAATAAAAATTAAAAATTAAAAATAAAAAAATATTTAAAAATAAATTAAAAAAAAAAATAAACAAGTTTTTTTTCTTTTTTTTGGTTTGTTAATGCAGCAATATTGTTCCCGTTTCAATTATAATGTGAACAATGATGCTGCACTAACGATTTATGCGGTGCGTTTGTTAAAAATCGTGTAATTTTCCCCAAAAAAAATGTAACGAGACCCCATCTCTAGTTTTTTTAACAAGCGCACCCCATACAAAATATAACCGCAATTGCTCGCATGTTAAAATGTGAAAAAAAACCACTTTACACGTTGTAAATTATTGAAAATTCATATTTTATTGCATTTTTTGTTATAATATACAGACAGGTCATGACGTATACATATAATAATGACATATTATGAATCTGCCGAGTCTGACGGAAAGAACGATATATAATATGTTTGGGTCATATACTAAAATAAGCCTTCAAAACACGTTTAAACATGATGAGCAAAACCGGTAAAAATGACCTCAGCACAGAGGCGGGAAAGCCTCCGCAGCGAAAGGGTTTTAATCATTAATTAGCATTTCGATAAGTAAAGTATTACAAAGTGCTAGCGCTATTTACCGCAGGGATGCACATGTTTAATTTTTAGCTACATCTAAAGCTGGGGTCAGACGAACGTTTTGAAAAGAAGGAACGTCCGTGAGAGTGGACTTCCTTCCACTCGACGCCCATCTGTCCGCCTCGCTGAGTGCAGTTAGTAAGCTCAGCGCTGCAAGGCTCGATCCTCCTATGGAGGATCGCACTTTGCAGCCCTGACCAACACACATGTAGCATTTCGACTCAATTCGTGCGCGCGCTGCAGCGTGTGAAACGGCCACGTCGAAGCGTCACATCAGTACAGGCGCACCTATTGCTCTCATCTGACACCAGCCTAAAAGTTGGAGCTTACACATTTGCAAAATCATTTAGCACTACCCTAAAGCCCCCCCCCCACTAAATCTGATACTTACCTCTCACCCCGCAGGAAGAATGATGGCAGGATCCAGGAACAAATAGTACCCAGTCTAATTTTGCGATCAATTCAGCGCTGCACGATCTCCCGGCCCAGAAGTGCAAACCTACTTGAAGTCCAGTGGCGCAAAAGTGCTACCGCGCGTATCCCAGCGATTATCACTGTGCTCCAGGGCAATGTGCCAAGGTAGCGCCTGCCCCAGAATGGCGTGCTAAAATGGGGACGCTACAGGAAAACCTGCAGAGCGAAGATTTGACCTGTTAGCATCCCCATTTTAATGCACACTAGGGGATAGGGTTCTAAGTAATTTCTAATATCTGAATACTTCAGTACTGATCAACACAAAGATACTATTGAAATAAAATTAACAGAATATGCCAAAAAGCTAAAACTTTATTATTATTTTCCAATATGATACAGAATTCAAATGCTGTCAGTTCTCCTACAAGTTGTTTATTTACTTGATTGTGTCTTTAATGACACAAAGCAATGATTCATTTTATGCATTACTTCTATTTTAAGTTCATAGCTGAATATCTTTTCTTTAAAGCCAGTTTATTTTTTGTTTCTTTATAATACATTTGCAATGATGTAAAAAAAATCATTTATTTCTTCACTAGTTAAGTCTGCCCGGAGGGCAGTCTATTGTTGTTGTTGCCAGCTCAGAATCCGTGTCCACAAATTTGCTTTTCAATGTCCTATCCAAGAGTATCTCTCTATATAAATGCATTTGTAACGCGTCCGTCGCCGTCCCGTCCGCAATGGGAGGGCCGAGTAAGCAGCTGTGATGGCTGCGCGTGTAGCTGACAGCGCATTTCAAAGGCATTTATATATTAGAGCAGGCTCCTCTTCCCTCTTAGATTGTAAACTCACTGCAGCGGCTCCTCTTTCCCCTATTAGATTGTAAGCTCACGGGCACAGGTCCCCTTAGATTGTAAACTCACGTGAGCAGCTCCTCTTTCCCGTCTTAGATTGTAGGCTCACGGGAGCAGACTCCTCTTTTCCCTCTTAGATTGTATGCTCACAGGCACAGGTTCCCTTAGATTGTATGCTCACGGGCACAGGTCCCCTTAGATTCATTGTAAACTCACGGGCACAGATCCCCTTAGATTGTAAGCTTACAGGCACAGATCCCCTTAGATTGTAAACTCACGGGCACAGATCGTCTTAGATTGTAAGCACACGGGCACAGATCGCCTTAGATTGTAAGCACACGGGCACAGATCGCCTTAGATTGTAAGCGCACGGGCACAGATCGCCTTAGATTGTTTCCTCTTGGGCACAGGTCCCCTTAGATTGTAAACTCACGGGCACAGATCCCCTTAGATTGTATGCTCACGGGCACAGGTTCCCTTAGATTGTAAACTCACAGGCACAGATTCCCTTAGATTGTAAACTCACGGGCACAGATCCCCTTAGATTGTATGCTCACGGGCACAGGTTCCCTTAGATTGTAAACTCACAGGCACAGATTCCCTTAGATTGTAAACTCACAGGCACACGTACCCCTTAGATTGTAAACTCACGGACACACGTACCCCTTAGATTGTAAACTCACAGGCACAGGTCCCCCTTAGATTGTAAACTCACTGGTACAGGTCCCCCTTAGATTGTAAACTCACGGACACAGGTACCCCTTAGCTTGTAAACTCAGACACAGGTCCCCCTTAGATTGTAAGCTCACGGGCACAGATCCCCTTAGACTGTATGCTCACAGGCACATGTCACCCGTAGATTGTAAACTCATGGACACACGTACCCCTTAGGTTGTAAATTCACGGACACACGTACCCCATTAGATTGTAAGCTCACAGGCACAGGTCCCCCTTAGATTGTAAACTCACTGGTACAGGTCCCCCTTAGATTGTAAACTCACAGACACAGGTACCCCTTAGATTGTAAACTCACGGTCACAGGTACCCCTTAGATTGTAAACTCACTGGCACAGGTCCCCCTTAGATTGTATATTCACTGGCGCAGGTACCCCTTAGATTGTAAACTCCTGCCGGGAGGGAGTTCGCAAGCCGGCCGCAGCGTCCCAGCACTCCGCGCCACCCTCGCTGACACACTGGGAGAGGGAGGAAAGCAGCCGTCCCATCGTCATCTCCCTCACAAAACTCACGTAGGGAGGGAGGTTTTTCCACGGGAGCCAGTGACGGCCATGCCGCTCTGGCTCTCCTGGATGCGTGCACAGCTGATGGGTAGAGGCTGCACGCGCATCTGACGTCTGTCCGAAGCTGCACATACGGTTTCTGTTGGCTGCGCACGCAGCCAACAGAAACCGGACGTGCGGCGACGGAGAAAACAGTTTTATAGACTTAGATTGTCTCAATAAATGAATTCAAACAATATTAGCACAATGCTGCAACCTAAAAAATGTGGGGGAAAAAAAGATAGAGTACTTATTACTTTCTGAATACACTGTATCTGTGTGTCTAGCGCTGCTTTAAAAACACTGTATTCTGGTGCATTGAACTATTGCTGCCACCAGAGGGAGACAGAGACATTGTGGACTATGCTGGACAAAACCGAACTACATTTACCATCATCCTTTGCGTGAGGACAGGAAGGGGGTGGTACAAGGAAGAAGAAACAGATCAGCAACCTCGTGCAAGGCATGGTCAGAGTGAGCGGAGCCATTGGAAGGTGGAGGACGCACGTTGGAGTTGTCAGGGATCGCAACCAGGCCGGAGTACACACGCTGTCTTACTGGTGCTAGGGGATCGGGACAGTGACCGTGTTGAGACCTACCTACGCAGCACTGAGAGGTCTGGAGGACAAGCTGGATCCGGCAGGACCCCGAGTTAGGAGACCGCGCTGATCGATTGGGAGTGCAGGCGGCAGATTGTTGTTCCAGTTGCAGAGATTTGGCAAGCAGGGAGCAGATTCAGTGGCACTGAGTCCCAGTACACAGCGGAGAAGATCTTTTTGTCGAGACATCGAGTGCTGGACAGTTTCGTTCATCGGATTGGTGAGAGGCCTTCAGGCCACAGTTCCAAAACAGAAACGCACGCTGCAATATTGTTTAAATTCACAGGGCCCCAACGGTGACTAGTCGAAGATTGTTTTTGTTTCATTCACTGGCCAGTTGAACACAGTACCCAGGTACCCTAGACAACACATACATATTTTTGAGCTATTATTCACGGGACTTACACTCCAGAACTGAGGGGGTTAACCGGTCTCTTTTACCGCTGTGTGTTTTTCCCGCGTTACAAATTTTTGTAACTCAAATACCGTATATGCGTATTACATGCTGCTTTATTGGGATCAGTAAAGAATATAATATATAAAAATCCACAACAGTGCTGGTGTATAGTTATTTCCTAGTGCGGTGAGACTATTCCGAGGTTTATTCAGCGGCTCCTTTGGGGGTGAGCGCTACATGTGTATATGATATACTTCACGTTGTCTTGATTTCTCATGAAAACTATCCATATGGTATGTTTAGCAATATAATAGTTTTGCATATGAGCTGTCAAGTGTCGTAACATATTTCAAAATATATCTGCGGTATTTCTTCACAAACACAAAACTTGGTTTATGATTAAGACAGCACAATAGACACATATCAACAGTTTATAAACAGTTGTTTAGTGGAATCACTTTGTTGCTTTAACTAAGGTACCCAAGGTGTGCATTATGTAAGATGCCATTAAATATTAGTTAATGCCAGATGATCTTACTGAGGAAGAACAGTTTTGATCAAAAATGGCAATTACATTTTAGTTTTATGGAACTGTGGAACAGATAATGAAATATGTACGGATGGCTATGTTGAAATTCTATTTATCATGCTCCTTTACACCCCTGTTAAAGGAAGCATGGAGAGGTAATAATCAGCAACATCTGCTTACATTTGCCAGATGCAACTGTTGGAAGAATTAAATGAGCAGTTATCACTCAACATCATTAAAGATGTGAAGTTTCATATTCTTGAATTATCTTTAGCAGATCGGCCTCATTATTTTACATTAATGACTCTGTGAAAGTTATAATATCTAATATGTACAACAAGTATTAGTATGAAAAGCGGTAATCACAGGTCAGCACCCTAATTAATCGATGAATAAATCCATTCACTTCTTCCTACGTAATACTAATTTAAGATTGTGCCTGAAATTTGATTTATATACTGTATTTATATATATTTTTTTTTCTTTGTAGAAGTTACTAAAGTGAGATCTTGAACTGAAAGTGTTCTTGCAAAGTCGTTTAAAACCACTTTTCGATATATATCTATATATATATTACTTTTTTCCGGCTAAAGAAAAGTGTATAAAGCTCCTAGGAATTGCTTGTTTTTCTACATTGTAGATGCTCAGTCATCTGCGGGCCAGCATAAGTTGCCGCTCAGCTTGGAATAACAGAGTGGGCATCTATAATATTTATGAGAAGAGCTGTAAACTAACTCATAAATGTTAATGACTGCCATAAAATCTGGCCCAATATCTCTATTTGTTAATGTAGGTGAGTTTATATCACAAACCTATCCCAATTCACTCAAATTATATTTTTTTGGGTCTGTTGGTAAATACAACAAATGGTATTGCCAATCAAATATTCAGCTATCTTTAAGCCATTTTACTTTTCCCCTCTATGTGATAATGATACTTAATCGTGCATTCAAATTTCTTTTTTAATTTGTTTGTTAATAATTCAAATCACAAACTCTTATAAGTATATATTATATATTGTAGATACTCGAGTATAGCGTGACCCGAATATAACGTGATGGATAGAGATTTATTATGGAAATGAGAGAAGACTCGAATAGAACACGAGGAGCAAAATTATAAAAGTATACTGTACCGGTAAAAAATTTAAATCCTTTGAGGTTCTCTTAACACAGTCAAGGCCACCCCTCAGGCCATGGTGCTCTGCTCTAAAATTATTGCAGTTGTTAGTAGGTATGAAGCTGCCGGCCACCTGTCTTCTTTAATGGCGATGAGATGGCCAGCGAGGCGAGGTGACCAATGCAGTGAATCATTCACCGAATCCCAGCCAGCACGCAAAGAGTTGTAGTTTTCTGACCTCTGGCTCATCAACACATCGTCCGCCACTAGCCAGCCTCCTGAACGAGTTCTTGACGTCACTGCAGAGGCGCCGTGTGATTCTCCTCACATTCAGAATGTGACTGTGGAGAATCGCCCGGCGCATCTGCAGTGACGTCAGGATGGGGCGACAATGAGTGGAGTTTGTTCGGGGGGCTGGCTAATGATGATGCGATGGATGAGCCTGCCTGCTGGAGCCAGAGGTCAGAAAACTATACCTCCCGGCGTGCTGCACAGAGCGAGGGCTCGTGCTCGATTTTAAGCCAATCTTGAATGATTGGCTTAAACCAAGCATTCCCTCTGGCCATGATGGATCCCACTTCTACCCAATCCGGAGCCTGCATTCACTTCAGGGAGACTCCCAGAACCTCCAGGAGACTTGGGATCCCTGAGCAAACAATTTTTTTATTTTTTTATTTACATGCAATGCAGATGTCTCGAATATACCTCAACCCCTCCAATTTTAAGGTAAATTTTTGTCACCTAAATCTCACGTTATACTCGAGTATCTATGGTAGTACCTAAACAAGGCCTCAATTTTGACCTTGTCGGCAACAGGGAGCAGCTGAAGGGAAATATCAGTGTAAACTGATAACCCTTAGTGGCTGCCTGTTACTGACTCTATTATGATGACCCAGCTATTGTATAAGTGGCTTGAGTTGTAAGAGCAGGGAGTCCATGCATTATACTGGCAGCCTCACCATGCTAGTATCGAGTCGACTCCATGAAGACAATTGCCACACTCTGCGATCAGAGTCACAGGGAACTGTTTGATCACATTGATCTTCTGCATACGTCCAGTGGAGGTTGCTATTGCACTGCCCTCTGTACCGTGGGACTAGAGGTGAGTAACGAATTTTATAAAGATATTTATTTTTGTTAGCTAAGGAATTTTGCAAACACAAAACCAATTAAAACCAGGGTCTCTGAGACAGTTTTCATTGTGAATGCCACTTTGAACTAAGAATATAGAGTTCCCAGGGATTATCCCTTTATTCTTTGGCTGGCCCATTGTTATCTATTCGTACACAAACAATAGCAAGCATTAATTTACAGTAAGGAACAGGTAGGGACAGAATAGCATTTCCAGTCTTTAAATTAATGAATGTAGCCACTTGATAATGGCTTGATTGGAATATGGCGCTTAGTGTTTCAGAGATCTCGCTAATCCATAATTTTTAGATGGAAAATGCCTATAATTTAAAGTGGATAAAACCTTAAAGACTGCATTATGTAGTTATGTAATTTTTTTTACAGAATACATCATTCAGAAATTTAGGGAAATTAACCACCATTCTTGTGAGCAGGGCCGGATTAACATAGGGGCTATTGGAGCAGCAGCTCTAGGCCCATGCCCCTTAGGCCCAGAGAAAGGATAACTATCAGGGTTATTCAGAGAGCGTGAAAAGCAGGAGAATGACTGGAGAATAACTGGAGAATGAAAAATTCTAGGTCAAAATAGCCAAACCAGAAAAATTCTCCCTTTCATCTCACTTTCCAAATCGGCTGTTTTGACCTAGAATTTTTCATTCTCCAGTTATTCTCCAGTCATTCTCCTGCTTTTCACGCTCTCTGAATAACCCAGTATGTCTGCATTGATGGGCATTTGGACCCCTGTATCTCTGACTCCATAGCAGCTACAGGTCACTTGAGGTATCACTAGAAACGCCAGAGCATGACCTTTCCAATAATACCAAACTTGACCATAACAATAAAATATTAAATTTTTTTTTTTCTTTTTCTTTCTAACACAGCAATATTGTTCACTTTTCAATTATAAAGTGAACAATGATGATGCACTAAGTCACCATCTCATTTCTCGTGTCACCAACAAGTGTGGAGGCGTTGGTACAATCCGTTATTATGCATTGTTCCATCAAGAACCTAAACCGCCATACTACAGCGAGGAGCACTGGGGGAACTTCGGAACCCGGCGTCTCTAATCTTTACACCACACAGGGTCGAGTGAGGGGTCATTGGAAAGGTCGGTGTCTGGCCTTTTGTCAGGATCGGGTAACCCCGCTTGCAGACTGTAAGCCAACAGACCCTGACCAACCGGTCCTTAGTAATGGCCGGGTTATGGTCAGTAATACTGAGAATGACGAACACAAAGAAAGTGGCGGAGTGCAAAGTAAAACAACCTGCAGAATAAAGTAACCCACAATGCTCTAGCTAGCCGGTCCTTAATAATGGCCGGGTTAAGCAGAGCAAACCAACAAAACACACATAGGCAGGGGTTAAGGAAATAGAGGTCCGTTGTACTATGCCAGAATTCAGGGCGCCAGAATACAGGGAAGTCGAGACAAGCCGGGATCATATTAACCAGGAAATCAGTCAGATAGCAATTCAGAAATAACAACAAGGCACTAGGCGTAACTGGAACCACGCTAGGGCAACTTGCTAAGAGAAAGGAAGCCCTTTAAATAGAGCCACAGCACTTCCTATTGGTGCTCAGAGGAGACGCCCTGCTCTGCTATAGGATCGCTGGTCATGTGCTGCGATTGGTTGTCCTTCCTGCAGGCTGCGTCTGATTCGCAGGCAGCACCATTCTCTGTCCTGTAGTACACAGTACCCTGGAATAAGGGTTTCTGGATATCAGCTGCTGTGACGGCCGCAACATTTCCCTGGACATGGGTCGAAGGCGCAACATTTCCCCGGACATGGGTTGAAGGCGCAACATTTCCCCGGACATGGGTTGAAGGCGCAACATTTCCCCGGACATGGGTTGAAGGCACAACATTTCCCCGGACATGGGTCGAAGGTGCAACACTTTCCTGGACATGGGCCACCGTGACACCTTTGCATTGATCCCAAACATGACCATGTAAAATCTAAATGAAGAAAAAAATTATGGAAAAAACTTTATTTATTTTTAGTTCCAAAGTGATGGCATTGTCCATTTGTTACGTATTAGGCTAGGGTCAGACGAACGCATTTTTATGTTGTCTGTGAAAAAGTGCGTTCGAACGAATGGACGCATTTTTTCACGGAATACGCGATAGCGGTCATACGCATTTTCGTCCGTGATTTTGTACGGATCATCAATAAAACCCTTTTTGTGTCTGGATGTTATGTTAGCCGGACATTAGCAGTGTCTGACATCTCCAAATCACGCACACACGCCGCTAGCGGACGCAGCGCACTCTGTACGTCAGTACCTGCGGTTTCACGTTCTCGAAAAAATGCGTTCATTTTCCACTTGCGTTGCGCAGCCGGACTTTTGTGCGACCGTACTTCGTATATTGGCCGTCATTGCCCGGCATCTGCTGCTAGTGCGGCCGTGATTAAGTGCGGCTGCACGCGCGTTCGCACTGCCTCAGTCTGACCCTAGCCTGAGGCTAGGGACAGATGAGCGCATTTTCTGCGGCCACCGTCAAAATGTACGTCGATGCGTGCGCACGCATTTTTTCACGGAATACGCTTAAGTGGTCAGACGATGCGCAATTCTGGACGTATTTCATGACGATGGGGTGAAAAGAAGTCTAGGGAAATCCGGCTGTTTGAACGTTATGTTGGCCGCACACTAGCAGCGTCTGACGTCTCCTAATCACACACACACGCTGCCATGCGGCCGCAGCGCACTCTATACGTCAGTACCAGCGGTTTAACGTTCTCGAAAAAATGCGTTCATTTTCCACTTGCGTTGCGCGGCCGGACTTTTGTGCGACCGTACTTCGTATATTGGCTGTCATTGCCCGGCATCTGCTGCTAGTGCGGCCGTGATTAAGTGCGCCAGAACGCGCGTTCGCACTGCCTCAGTCTGACCCTAGCCTTAAATGAGCAATACCACTGCCACTACACACCATCTCATTTCTCACGTTGGGAGCAAGTTCAGTATTTTATACATAGTCATATTATTCATATAACACAAAGTGCCAAATCACAAGTGAAAATTAAATAAAACGTAAATTTTATTTTTTTTAAATTGTGTATTTTCTTAGAAAAATGCAGTAACAGGTTTCCATTTCAACTTTTTTTTTTTACAAGAATGCCCTATAGAATATAAAACCGCAAAGGCTTGGATGATAAAATGTGAAAGAATAATTTTACACGCTGTATATGATTGATATCTGAATGGAACTTTCCTCACACAGTATCTGCCTGGTTATATATACCCGTATCTGCACTATTAATTAAACAAAAATATGTTTTCATTTCACTAAATTCCAAAAACAGCTCACCAAAATCTTCAGCTCCAGGCCCATAGAGAGCTTAATCCGGCCCTGCTTGTGAGTATATCTTATGACCTAACTATTAACTATGGAACAGGGCTCAAGTTTGCTTAGATCTGGAACAAGCATGTCTTTGATAGATTTTTTTGACTTTTTATTTCTTTGAAGTTTCACACAATGGTAATTACCTTTCCACATGTTGTAATCAACATTCAAATTGAAAGGAAGGCCATTGTTTCTGCTATTGATTTGTAAAAGCTTAAAAAGATATTAAGCTATGTTGAACTATGACTATAATAATTGTTATGGTTCAAATTTTACATTTTATTCAACTTCTTGTGTGCAGTGTTTTGTGAACTGGTGATTGCATGAATGTGTGCACATATGAGTGCACATACATCATGGAAAGATAAGTGTGTTCTATAAATAGCTACGTTGTGTCTCTGGGCCATTGGAACATAACAAATTTTAACTGGTCTTTTCCACCAACATTTGTAACAAAAAGCCTCTAAGGCTTAAAAAAAAAATCCTCCAGCAGCTTTCTACAACAGATGCAATTGCGGGAGTCAAACAGCTCACACAGCTGCAGATAAATGTTTGCATTTGCTTGTAAGAATTGCATCGCAGTTATTTTTTTTTTTTTGCTGCTTTCTTCAGTATTTTATTTTTCAACATATTGCTCCTTAAATGCCCAGTGGATTAGTTTTAAGATCACAGATGGTGTGGGAATTCCTGGATATGTGTTAAATGGTTCGAAAGAAAAATATCAACTTTACAAAATATGCAATTAAAATTTAAATTAAGTACAAGCTAGGATGCAATTTCTTGTAACAGCAAAAGTAAGACTAATAGTGGCATTTTATCATTAGCTAGCTATGGTCAAGTCATGTATATTCTTAAATCTGATCCCCATTTGCTTCCAGTACCACAAATCTATAAAGCTGTCTCTATGTGAAACAGCGGGACATTGTTCTTCTCGCTAGATCATGGTTTAAAGTTGAAATAGTGAAATCTATTACAGATGAAATAGGTGAAAATTATGCCCAGAAATGCCATCAAGCAAACCCTGTTGCAGTGTTGTGGACTGAGACTCTACTAGGGAGAGTAAATCATACCTCAATAAGAATTACCTCTCTATTTAGCCAATCATCTCGAATATATTGCAGTCATGTGTCTGAATATCTTTGAAACAGAGTATAGCAATTGTCTGCACTTATTGGAGGGAGGGTGAGAACATTCAAGCCACACACAGACTACGACAATGCACACTATACTTGCCTTTAAACAATTATGGTCCAATTCTATGATAAAACGGAATATTTGAGACTATGTGATTCCCATGGCTGCGTTGTGTGACCTTCAACCCTATTCTAAAGGAATTTGCAAATGTCCAATTACAGTCGCACCACACCAGGTGCATTTTTATTTGTCTTCACTTTCCTTAAGTGAGTCAGCATATCTCTGTTGTAAATAATCAGCATACCAATGTTTTTGTATCAGCATTACATTTGTTCTTTATGCAAGTTCAATCTTTTTTTCCTGTAAATTAATATTTACAGATTAAAGTGGGGATGGGGGGTTAAATATTAACACCTTTTGGCCCCCCTCCCCTATTTTCTAGATACTACCATCATTTTAACCTAATCCTTTTGATATTCACCTTTTCTACAGAACCAGACAATTGAAAATACATTGAATGATTATTGTGGCTAGAGAGTCATCTGTTGTATCTTTTATGTCAGGAGTCAGCAACCTTAGCCCTCCAGATGTTTTGGAAAGCTAGTTCCCATTAGTTAACCTCTGTGAAACTAATGAGTAGCTCAGCATCATGAGAGATGTAGTTCCAAAATATCTGGAGGGCCAAGGTTGCCAACCCTTTTGTTATGTGTTTCCTTGTAATATCTATCTTGTTGTGTTTCCCTTTGTGAATATTTTCAAACGAAACACAAGGGGCTCGATTTCATAGTAGCTGGTAACAGGAAGTCAGCAGGGCATAAAATCTATGTAAGACTATTTTCCTTACCAGCTCCTTGTTTTCGATCTTATTCCAACCCTATAGATGTAGCCACAGGTCAGGTCGAATAAATGAGAGCCACATTCAGGTACCAGTGGCAATACTGCCACTGCTATCTACTCTTGTTGTCCATAAGACTCCATAGAGCAAAGCCCAACCCTGTATGAGCTCTACAAGAGCTCTCCTGAGCAGGGCTGTGCAGAAGATGTGGAAGAACACTGGGAATCATTTTCTCCTTCTCTTCCGCTGCATAAGGCCAGAGAATCAGGCCACTCTCTACAACGCGGGACATGAGAGGAAAGTACGGGATTGTTCGGTGTGGTTTTATTGAGGCAAAAACAAAATCACATAAAAAGGTTTAAGAGCTGGTATTTCTGAATTCCATCTTGTTTAAGCAAGAATGAGCTAGGGTGGAATAGCTTGTTCTCTGCTAGCTACCTACCAATTAAGCCATTGGGGAGTACAGACGTACTATGTACGTCATGGGAAAAAATCTCCCCAACGACCACTGACGTATATAGTATGTCTGATGGTAAATCGAGTACCGGAAGCAATCAATATTGCTTCCAGGTGCTCGATTACTATTGCAGAGATGCCTGGACATCAAGGGATCCTGCTATAGTGATCTTCACTACAAGGGCCATTTGTGATCGCACCTCAGAAGCGATTAACTTCTGGCTTAACCGGAAAGGTGCCTGGCAGTGAAATAGAGAGCTTGAAGTGATCAGCATTGCTTCTAGCTGCTCTAATGTTATTGCAAGGATTGCAGGGATGCCTCGTCATCAAGGCATCCTGAAATAACAAAATTAACTGCCGGACCACTCTGTGTTTGTTGTCGTCCCCCTAGCGCTCACTGCCAGTAGCAGCCAGAAGATGTACGGAGTGCCTCAAGGGGTTAGGTACTCGGTAAGAAAACAATCACATGGTGTGCTGAGTGCCTGTATCGCCCGATCGGTGGCAGCTAGAGGGTTTTGTTTGGTATCATTGAAAAGGCATGGCCTTTCTAATAATACCAAACATGACAGGTATAAGAACAAAAAGTCATTTAGTATAACAGAAAAAAGGTGTCGCTGGATCCCTACCACTGTGGCTGTAAGTTCAACTACCAGAAGTATCCAGCCCAGTAACATGTAAAACATAACAAGAAACAAAGGTGTCATCTGCCCTTGTCCCTGAAACTCCATGTGAAACAAAACACAATCAGAGGTTTTGGTTTACTTAAATGGCCATTGAAGTGTAAGCTCAACTGTCACGGCACCTCTGGTAGGTGAGTCCTACCTAGTAATGAAACCAAAAGCTGCTTTCTAAGCAAGCCACATATGCTCATGCTGCTTCTCAGTCATGAGAGAGACTGGTGGGTTTTCATTTTTATCCTCTCCAGAACATTTCCACTTTAGTATTAAAAACAAAAACACAGAACAGGACAGCAGCATGGATGACCTGCCTGGAAATATGTCAAAATATGCATACATAAAGAAAGAACGGTGTCGCTCCTGATCCCTACCAGATCTCCTTGGGACCCCGGACTGAGAGGTGAGTAATGTATTGGATGGGAAGGGACTTCAAAGCAATGACATGTGGACACATAAAGGACATCATCCGCATTCAAGGGGTTAAACATGATGAGCACAAAACGGTAAAAATGGGCTCAGCACACAGGTGAAATGGCTTAGCAGTGAGGAGGTTAAGAAGCAAAAACCATGTAAACATTGGATATTTCTAAAATTCAAATCTGTGCATGAATCACTTTGAATCATATTGATTTAAATGGATTTTCTGTGTGTGACCTATACATATTTCAAATAATTGACATATGGGTAATATGGTTTAAAGTCCATCATACCAATTCCAGAAAAAGCAGAATACTCTATAAAGTCTAATATATGATAAACTTCATTCTCTCATATTGTGTTGTTTATTTTGTTTAGAGTATGATGTAAAATGCCATAGTTTCTAGCAATGTGAACATCATTCTTTCCAGGAAAGTGACTTGATATAATGGCATTTCTTAACACGGATTTATTTTTCATTGTTTCTGCATGTCGGTCATTGCCAGCTATGCAAGCTATGAGTAGTAATAATGGATAATCTATAGCTTATTAACTATTAATACATTATCTGAAATCTCTGGTGCACTTAGTGTAGAAGAATGTAAAGTGCTGTTTGACCCACAATTTCCCGTTTGCAATAGCAGATAATTTTGTGGCTTTTACCATAAATCGAATCCTTCTGCCTGTTAAAACTTAACACGGCACACAATGCTTTGATCAGATGGATGTGGCATTTGATTTTCTTTTTCTTTTATTTTTGGTAAAGAAGGCATTCATTACATTAACAGTTGATGTATTAAATAGGAATTTCCCAGTAATCTACGTCAATCTTATAAAATTACAATTATTTACCAACATATTCCATAGCCCTGTACAATCGGTAACCCATTCATATTCACATATGCAGCAAACTTTACAGTTTCCAAATGTGCCTCTTTTTAAATGACAGCCAGTCTTTCGGAGGCTAATTCTCTTGTATCCCCTATATATTTTCCTTTTCCATTTTTTTGTTAGGATACATGTATCACAGAGCGTTCTGTGATGTGCATTCAGGCCTGGCTCTTGGGGAGTGCAGGTAGTGTACTGCACCTGGCCCCACTCTGCATCAGGCCTTGAATGTAATTTTGCTCAGAATGGGAGCTCATGGGAGCAGTTTCTCTCCCACTCCCTGCTTACCAGAGCACAGAGAACCTGCCAGGTCACGTAGAGACATCTTAGCTCCGCTCCCACCATCCTCACTCATTCAGTCATCCCTTAGTGCTGGCCCCACCCTCCATTCACGTTGGCTCTGCCCCATCCCTGCATTACTGGTGCTCTTTTCCAGAATCATTGTATTATTTATTTATAAAGTACCAGGAAGGATATTGAGATTTCTCTCGTTTTCAAGTATGTCCTGGATTCAAGAACATTGAATTTTTACAGTAGGTACAGAAATACAAAGTAATAAATGCAAGATATTAAAAATTAAACACAAATATACAGATTAACACAGAAAATTGTAGGAAATATACTCACTATGTTAAATGTTTACAGGTGCATTCTGTATTGGGGTATATTAGAGATCTCTTAAGTGGCTTTAGACTGGGGAAGATTTTATGGGGTCTGGGAGGTTATTCCATAATTGTGGTGCTCTGTAGGAAAATGAGGATCGAGCCACTTTCTTTTTGTATTGTGTTATTGCAAGTAAGGTGCTGGTCCTGGATTGGAGGTTATAGGATGAGGGAACTGCTGAGGGAAGCAACCTATTCAGGTAGGGTGGTAGCTTCCCAGAAAAGCTCTTATAACACCAGGCTGGAAGGTGAAGGGTGCGCCTGGATTCCAGCGATGGCCAGTTTAGCTCTTTTAACATGTCACAATGGTGGGTCATGATGTTACATTGTAGCACAGAGCGGCAGAATGAATTCTACAATGTAGTAAGTTTATGAAGATATGTTTGCGGGGCAGCTGCATACTCTAAATCTCTGTATTCAATTGCTGGCATAAGCCTTTGTTTATTTGTTGTACCTCTGCTTTCTTACTGCAGGGTTCAGGCAGGATTTCTGTACAGGGCGCCTAGTTTGGGGTAAAGTTTAGCTGAGAATTTTTCAATGTCTGGGGCCAAAAGTTAGATTTGGGTCTAACCACTCCTAGATATTTGAGAGAACTGATGGATATTTGAGAGAACTGACAGTCAGTGTGCCATCAGATTTTGTCTTAATGCCTAAAAGGGAAGGTTGTAATTTATGTAGTTTAGTTACTGTTCCGAAGAGCATTGTGATAGTTTTGTCATTATTTAGGAAAAGTTTGTTATCTGCGATCTAATTTTCTAGCTCTGTGAACTGTTCTTGAGGCAAGTGTTGTGGGTGCAGCACTATAGCGATTCGCAAGCAATGTGGGCGCAGTGCTATGACCTCCTTTAAGCTAACGCTAACACTGATGCTAGTGTTAGCTTGAATGAGGTGATAGAGCCCGTTGTTGGATAATCGATCTCGACTGTTGCTAGATCATGGAACCACAAGGTGTAAACAGGAAAATAAATTTAACATAAGGAGAGAAAAAAAATAACAGGTGGTGTAGATACACATTATAACCTTAGGGAGGATGTAAAAACACTGTTTTATTATTGATTTAAAATAATTAAGCATAGACTGACACACACACATATCAAAAGAATAAAATAGTAATATATAACACAGACATCAGGGTTAAACAAATACTGCCTCAGATTGCATCTAATGGCTGAAAAACTGCTCCAATAACGCTGTCTCCCCTACCTCTGCCTGTGTCAAACCCTGTAACCTGAGATAATTAACAATGAAGCGTCTAAATACACTTAATCACCATTTTCATAGAAGCAGAGATCTCACTCTCCAAGTAACCCTATTGCATCCCACTTATCCAATTATGTAGGGTACCCTATTTTTCCCTGATGATCAATGATTTCTATACTTGCCCTAACCTTAATAAAGGGTAAAGGGAAAGGAGGGGGAGCAGGAGGGTGTCAAGAAAAAGTGGCAAAAAAGTCATCCCCTGAAGGGAGATGTCACAGCCAATAGCCCCCAAACAGCCAAATTGAGCTGTATTGGTGGCTTAACCCTGGCATCTGTGTACTCTATAGGGTCATGGTAGTGTATGCTGCTTTGAGTTATTACTTTATTTTGGTTTTTAGGGGGCTATTGGCCCACCCATTATGTGGGTTTAGTCCCTTTAGGATTGTGTGAGGAGGAGTGTATCCTCTACCTCTCTGGTCAAACCAGAGTAGTGAGACTAGCAGAGATTTATTTTTTGTTGTTGTTTTCTGTGTCCAGGGAAATAAATTTAATTCATGGCAATACAGGAACAACTGCTTATCAGTGGCATCAAAGTTTAGTATTTGAGGTATACATTTGCACATTTTGGTTTGAGCAAATATATCACTTTGCAGTCGTTCTTCATTTCCAGTAGATTTATGGTGCTTGCCTCTGAATCTTACTCTGATTCAGCACAGGCTCCATACTTAAACATGGCTTAGTACCAAAATGACCATATTCAACAATATAAAGGAACTCCTCAAAGTACATATTTTGAAATTAAAAATGATAGTCCTTTTTTTTCTTTTTGTCAACTTTAATTGGCCAGTAATATGGTAAGGACCAAGTGCCCATAAAGTATGTACCATTCTTTATCATTAGCAACACTTCTTTTTGCCATGTTTTAGTTCAATGGATGGAATTTTAGAAAGTGGTTAAATAAGGTAATTATAACTCAGAATAAGCAGGTTTTTAGGATGTTTTACCCTAAAGTAAAATGCCATTTTCTGCTTCATGAGTCGACTGCTGTATTGAATAACGTGCTGTGAAGTACCTTAATGAAAAGTAATTTCTCACTCAGGATTAATTCATCACAGTCACAAATTGGGTCCTTTCCTCTATATTTTCAACATTTTTTCCACCAGGAGCTACTACTAGTGCTAAATATTGTTATTGCCAAAACACAGCAAAATCTTCTTCAGTAATTCCGCCAAATGCATTACAGCATATTGTTAGATATGTAATGGAGCAGTGGCAAATCCATCAAGGCAAATGTATCAAGGCAAATGCACCACTGAGGTGAAGGCGCATCCTCATTGCAGGCTGAAATTTGACACCTCACAATTTACTTAATACTTATCTGCTTGCTGTCACTTTACTCCTAGTAGTAGGAGTTGGATATGTAAATTGAACTTCCTTTTTCAAAAGACACGGGGCCCAATTCCCATGTTGATGCTAAAATGGGAATGTTAAAGGGGAAAAATCTGCACCTGCAGGTTTCCCTGCAGCATCCCCATTTCAGCGTGAGATTCCGTAACAGGCGCTACTTCAGCACCTTGCCCTGGAACCATGTGCTAGACCTGCACAGCAAAAAGAAAAAATGTAATTCCGGAGCAATCCATTATGTTTTTTTGTATGTTTTGGTGCGTTCGCTGTGTTACCACGTTTCGTATTTCAGACCGATTTGTTATGTCGGGAGATTAGTATAATTCGTATTTCGGATCAATTTGTATTTCATTTTCATTCGTTACTTAATTTTAACTAGTTCTTTTGGAATGTGAAATGGATTATTTTAACCTCCCTGGCGGTCTAGTTTTTTAAAAATTTCGTGTCTAAAAGTGTCTCAATTTTTTTTTAAAGGAAACGTGTTTTTGTACATAGTTAGCCTGTAATAATTAGGAATCACGCACTGAAATCCGTGTGCAATCAAGAGTTCTTACTGGTAAAATCCTTTATAAATAAATAAATAAAAAAAAGTAAATACACTGAGTCCGATAAAGTTTGAAACACGAAATAATAATTTATTATCCCAAAAATAATTATCCAAAATAATGCAAATAAATGATATTCAATAAAATAAAAACAAAAAACACTGAAATCTGTCTGAAAACAAGAGTAAGAGGATGTATGGTCTATTTCTTATCCTGTAGTGCCACCCAGTGGCCGTTCATAAACATTGCACTTTGGATTACAGTATTTTATGCATTGTTTATAAATTTGCTGATGGTTCCCGGCCACCCTGCACCATGTGACTCGCAGGGAGCTTTCCAGGAAGCAGCTCCCCGCGATCACAATGTGGGGGACAGTGAGGGAGCCAGGAGGAGGTGAGTAAACATCCAGCCCGAGTGTGGCTCGGGGTTACCGTTCGCGGTAGCGAAATTAAACCCCGAGTCACACTCGGGAATACCGCCAGGGAGGTTAATTACTTAGATTAGGGGGAAAAAATGGAATCCCCCTGTTTTTAGTGCTGATGTTTCAGCATCAAGGACAGCAGCTCTCAGCACCAAGGATAGCACTCGCTGAACAGCCAGGCTGAAGGAAAGAAAAAAAGGCATGTTACTTTAAAATAATTAGGAATCCAAAAATTTCACCCAAAAATTCTACCAAAAAATCAATAAATAAAAAGGCTTTTTGCTGCAAATGAAAAGAATAAACGGTTGAATAAATATTTAATAAAAACAGTTTTTTTTTAACATTGAAACCTGATTCGCCTGATTAACCCCTTAGTGACCGGGCGGTTTTACGCAAATCCGTCCTTTAGTGCCCGCTGCTGTTTTTACGTTTCTGCGCTGTTTGTGTTTAGGTCAAATTTTCCTCTTACTCGTTTATGCAACCCACACATATTATACACTGTTTTTCCCTCCATTAAATGGACTTTCTAAAAATACCATTATATCTATCATATCGAATAATTTACTATAAAAAAATATGAAATATGATGAAAAAATGGTAAAAACACACTTTTTCATAAATTAATCCCCAAAATCTACAACCACCAAAAAAGACCCCGGCTAAATAGTTTAAAAATTCTGTCCCAAGAATAGAATTACCCAATTTTTACAAGTTTTTGCTTTTTAACCCCTTCACTGCTGAGCCAGTTCACCTATGTGCGCTGAGCTCATTATAACCATTTTATGCTCATTATTATATGACAGCTTAGGTCCTATTTAATTAACCCCCCAGACAATTTATTTTTTAAAACCAATTTTTTATTATTCATTTTTTTATTTTTACACCTAACCTGGTCATGTTTGGTATCATTGGAAATGGATCAGGACATAAGGGAATCCAAAGGATCCCCCTATCTCCACTTAGCAGCTAGGGGTTAACTGGCCCACTGACATCCTCACACATATGGTGAAGATGTCAGTGGGTGGGGGCCTGGGGGTGATCTGGCTGACATCCATGATGTCAGCCACCCCCTGGTTTGAATCGCAATTCGGCAGCGAAACAGTTAATGCTGTACACTACTGAAAAGGGGAGACTATTCCCTTTCCAGTGGTGCAACTTGCATTGCTGTATCTTAAATGGTTGAGGAGATAGAGGGCTCCAAAGAGCCCCCTCCCTTTCCTGAATTTTACAGCAGGCGCTGATGGGTGCCTGCCAATGACGTCATCACGCAGCGTGATGACATCGAGCCTGCCGACCCCTGGATATGGAAGGGCAGGCTTCCAGGCTGTCAGAGATGCCGCGAGAGCCAGCGAGGGAGGTAAGTATCGGCGGGAGGGAGGTTAGGAGCCTGCTGACGTACCATGTATGTCTGCGGGTCTAAGGGAGACTCGTGGGCGTGATGTACATGGTACATTCGTGGTCAGGAAGGGGTTAAACCTGTCAAACTAACCCCTGAAAATCAGGGTTATAAATTAGGGTTTGACGCTAGGGTTCTAAATTAGGGTTAGAAGCTAAGGTTAGAAATTAGGGATAGGACAGCAGTACGATGGGGTTCCAGAGCCCCACGGAGCTGCTCAGCAGATTCAGAGTGCACCACGAAATAGCGTATTGATTCATAAAAACAGAATACATTTGTTGTATGTCATTCTGTTCTGTTTCGTTTTCCTTCTGTTTCGGACGGAACCAATTTGTTATTTCAGAAGTGCTGCCGAGATACGAATATATAAATTTTGTTAAAAATATGATTCAGAACGAAATGCACATTTCCACCATGCGCTACTCTCAGGGATGAATGATTGTGCTCCCGTGTTAAGTGTAGGGTGCACAATACAGTAAGCTTGCGCAAGCTAGAGCAATCCCCAGCGCGCTGATTTTTTTAACTGTTTTAACTGCATTTGGAAGGTAATCTGGGTAGCATGTGTTAAAGTCACTTATCCTTCCTGACGTTAACGCTTACTCATCTGAATGCTACAGTTAGCGTTCACTAGGCAATAGGGCCCATAGAGCGGCCCCAGAGCAGGGACGAAGTGAAAACCTTCAAATCAATGGTCTATTGGAGCTGAAATAGGTCCACGCCAGGCTGTAAGAGGACTTGCAGATACTTCATACTTCAGATAAGTGAATGGCATGCATTTGGTTTCCCTGGACCCACTAGTTTTTTTGAGCATCTTGGGTGACCTGCTTGCTGGAGTCATAGTGTAGCAGTGGTTGGAAGCTAACATAATGCATGGTATGTCCACTGGCCAGTCCACTTCTGCTGCCCACCTAAATATTTACACAGCTAGATAACTGCCTGCTGCCTTATATATACAAAGCGATATATCTGCCCAGACATATGACTGCACAGCTAAGCTATACATTTGTCCAGCTATATATCTACACAGCTGCATATCTGCATGCTTATATATAAGGATATACCCAATTATACAAAATAAAACTTTTTTTATTTCAAGCAGTTGCAAAAATAGGCCTACAAAACTCTTCATCTCAGGGAAGATCTTAATTCAGCCCTGCTGTCTCCATATAAAATCGTTACAAACCAGCAGACCTGTCCAGCTCCCCAAGAAAGAAAAGACCAGGCACTTAGATCGCTGTATGGCAGGTTTTAATGAATTCCGCTAGGACTACATTTCAGCTGACCAAGTCAGCCTTTGTGAAGCCCCAAAGGCTGACTTGCTCAGTGAAACGTTGTCCTAGTGGAATCCATTAAAACCTGCCACAGAGTGACCCGAGTGCCTGGTGTTTATTTCTATAGTGCTATAGAGTGCTAACAAATTTTGTTCTTTGGTTACTCAGCTCCAGAATCAACATTTTCTTTTCTGTGTGCTATGTTTTTTTTTAATAATTAGGGATTTCACAATTCAATCTTTATGATTTGGGATCGGGACTCAATTTCATAATTTTTCATAAATCGACTTTATCAAGCCGATCCAACCCAGAGTCCGACAATTATCGAACAATGAAACTCCCAGACCCTCAGCTGAAACCCTGCATTGACTCACGGCATCTTCCTTTCCTGTTTACGGGTCATAAGGCAAGCAAGGGAAGATGCCTTGAATAAATGTAGAGGCTCTGGAATTCCGATTTGCTTGGGAGTCTCTCATCTCTAATTAAAACACGTAAGTTAAGTTCAGCCATGTACTCTCACTACGACTGGGCGGCAGTACTCAGCCCCACTTCTTGTGGTATTACATGTCTATATAAGAAGCTGTTAAACAAAAGCATACATTTGTAGAAACTAGACTTTTAAGTGTATTCCTTTTAGCGGCACAGCGATTATCAGGGTTATTCAGAGAGAGGGCCATCTGTTCCTTATGTGTTTTAGTATGTCTCATGTCTGCACTCCCCCATTGTACAGCGCTGTGGAATATGCTGGCGCTTTATAAATACAGAATAATAATAATAATAATAAAAAAGAGAGGTGAAAACCAGGAGTGGAGAAGTGAAAATTCTAGGTCAAAATAGCCAAACCAGAAAAATTCTCCCATTTATCTCACTTTCCATATCGGCTATTTTGACCTAGACTTTTCACTTCTCCACTCATCCTCCTGGTTTTCACCGCTCTGAATAACCCTGTATTTATACTTTTTCATACAGTTTATCCATTTTATCACTGGTCGTTTGTCAAAGTTTTTGGTTACATTCTATTTTATTTGTATCTTTTAGAGAACACTCTCTCACGGACTCATGAAAGTTTGCAGTAATTATTTTAATTTTAATTTTGGCCAGCACACAAATAACTATTGGAGGGCACAGCAGCACATGAAAAATGTTTCCCTACAGTGCAATAGGTTTGCATATTCCAACACAGCCCTTTTCGTGCAGGGAAAGGAGCAATTGATGGCCCACTGCCATTACAACTGTATTCTCTCATTTTAAGTAGATGAAGAGAACAGAGGTTGCATGTGCAAAATTTCCATGGATGAAAGATTTAATTTTCTTTTCAATTCAAAAATTCTGTGCATGATGATTTTCATTTTCCAATTTGGGAGTATAATAAAAGCTGCCTCCTGTAACACAGAGCAGAATATAAGCATGCAATACTTAGCCCTGGTCAAATTTAAATTTGTAGTCCTGTAGCCCCCACCCCAGCAGCTCTGTATGGATAGAGTTTTGTTTATAAATACACTATATTGCCAAACGTATTCGCTCACCTGCCTTGACTCGCATATGAATTTAAGTGACATCCCATTCCTAATCCATAGGGTTCAATATGACGTTGGTCCACCCTTTGCAGCTATAACAGCTTCAACTCTTCTGGGAAGGCTGTCCACAAGGTTTAAGAGTGTGTTTATGGGAATTTTTGACCATTCTTCCAGAAGCGTATTTGTGAGGCACTGATGTTGGATGAGAAGGCCTGGCTCTCAGCCTCCGCTCTAATTCATCCCAAAGGTGTTCTATCGGGGTTGAGATCAGGACTCTGTGCAGGCCAGTCAAGTTCATCCACACAAGACTCTTTCATCCATGTCTTTATGGACCTTGCTTTGTGCACTGGTGCACAGTCATGTTGGAAGAGGAAGGGGCGAGCTCCAAACTGTTCCCACAAAGTTGGGAGCTTGGAATTGTCCAAAATGTCTTGGTATGCTGAAGCATTCAGAGTTCCTTTCTCTGGAACTAAGGGACCAAGCCCAGCTCCTGAAAAACAACCCCACACCATAATCTCCCCTCCACCAAACTTTACACTTGGCACAATGCAGTCAGACAAGTACCGTTCTCCTGGCAACCGCCAAACCCAGACTCGTCCATCAGATTGCCAGATGGAGAAGCGCGATTTGTCACTCCGGAGAACGCGTCTCCACTGTTCTAGAGTCCAGTGGCGGTGTGCTTTACACCACTGCATCCAATGCTTTGCATTGCACTTGGTGATGTATGGCTTGGATGCAGCTGCTCGGCCATGGAAACCCATTCCATGAAGCTCTCTGCGCACTGTTCTTGCACTAATCTGAAGGCCACATGAAGTTTGGAGGTCTGTAGCGATTGACTCTGCAGAAAGTTGGCGACCTCTTTGCACTATGCGCCTCAGCATCCGCTGACCCCGCTCCGTCAGTTTACTTGGCCTACCACTTCGTGGCTGAGTTGCTGTCGTTCCTAAAACCTCCACATTCTTATAATACAGCTCACAGTTGACTGTGGAATATTTAGGAGCGAGGAAATTTCACGGCTGGATTTGTTGCACAGGTGGCATTTTATCACAGTTCCACGCTGGAATTCACTGAGCTCCTGAGAGCGACCCATTCTTTCACAAATGTTTGTAAAAAGAGTCTGCATGCTTGATTTTATATACCTGTGGCCATGGAAGTGATTGGAACACCTGATTCTGATTATTTGGATGGGTGAGCAAACACTTTTGGCAATATAGTGTATATATATCTTTTATCAATGAACAAAATTTAAGTTAATTCATGTTCAGTTCACACAAAGAAAGATACCAAAAACAAATTTTCATTTTATTCTCCTTCTCTGTACACTCCACCTCCTTCTTGTGTTTCTCATCCTCTAGGGCAGGTGTCCACAACCTTGGCCCTCCAGATGTTTAGGATCTACATCTCCCATGATGTTCTGTCACTAATTAGGTTAGAGTTTCAAGGGAAATATACTTCCAAAACGTCTGGAGGGTCAAGGTTGCTGATGCCTGCTCTAGTGCATTCTTTGACACTGAAGCCACCTCTGCTTAACATGTTGAAAAGCCTTCTGATCCTCTGATCTATCATCTCATGATGTATTGTCTATCCTCTTAGAGTATTTAACCTCTAAATATCGGGAAAGTCATACTCTCTATCTATTGTGTGAGATGTATCAGCTTATACCCTGAATTCCCCCACCCACCACAAATAAAAAAATAAAACATTTTACCTCCAAAACCATCTGCAGTCAACAGATTCATGCAGTTTATTTCTCTGTATCACAAAAAGCTTAAAGATACAAATATATTTTATTTAATGTTATATGTTCTAGAAGTTTAATACTATGATAGACATTTTGTAGAGTGTAAAAGGTTGATGGGTACATAGGAGCCATGACAAAGCATAAATATATTATTATACAGTATATTTGGCTTTGAAATAGCTGTAAAGTGTATGATCTCTGGACTTACTTTCACCTGGTCATCCTTCAACTTTCAGAAGACCTCCTGTGGGGGAAACCTCTGGGGAACTATTGTAGGTGTAAACTGAGACGCATTTCGCCAGTGATACGCCCGGCTTCAACATGTCTCTGTTAATACTTATATTTTTACCTTGTTTTTTTATATATGTAACTTTTAAAATCCAATAAATTGTGATGTTTTTAGAACGGCATTCCTGAATGTTTGTAAAACAGGTTTTCAGACTCCATGGTACTCCACAGGGGATGGTTTCTGATAGAGGATCTATGTGTGTCTCAGTTCTGGCATGTTTTTTTTTACAGAGATGAGGGTTAAGTTGGCGTTCTCTTCAGCATATCATCCCCAGACCAATGGGCCACTGAGAGAGCAAATCGATGTCTTGAGCAGTACTTGCGGTGTTACGCCTCCCAACAGCAAGACAATTGGTCTGAGTTGATGTCTTGGGTGGAATACACACATAACAATGTCATAAATAAGACCTCAGGTCACTCCCCGTTCTATTCTGTGTATGGGTTTGACCCTTCTGCACTCCCATCTTAATTTCCCAATAATTTCCAGTTTGCCCGCCTTGAATGACCCCTTGCTCTCGTTGCATGAGACATGGAATAAGGTTAAAACTGCCATGGAGAGGAACTTCGAGGTGCAAAAATAGAAAGCAGATAGGCACAGACTCTTTGCACCTACATATAATGAAGGGGATATGGTATGGTTGTCCAACAGAAATATCCGTCTTCTTGATCCTACAATGTAGATGGCCCCCTGATACATTGGCCCCCCCTGATGCATTGTGTAAAAGTCCTGCGTCATGTCAATCCAGTATCCTATGCTCTCTCTTTGCCACCCAACTTGCGCATCCCTAACGTTTTTCATGTGAGCCTGTTAAAACCTTTGTTGTGCAACAGGTTCTCTAGATGCAATGTGCTCCCTCCTCCTGTGATTGTTTAAGGTGAGGAGTATAAGGTTCTTGACATTCTGGACTCCAGGATATCCAGAGGGCGTCTCTAATATCTAGTAGACTGGAAGAGATATGGCCAAGATGATATGTCCTGGCTTCCTGCCACGAAGATATATGCATCTAGGCTGGTGCGTGCCTTTCATTTCGCACATCCTCTTTCTCCTGGTGGTCGTTTGGTAGTCGCCTGTGGAGGGGGGTACTGTCACAGCTCCCCTTCCTCTGTCACGGGGAGGAAGCAGCACCATCCTCGCTACTCGCTGGCCGGCTGCTGAATGAAGTAGCTGGCGAACGCGGCTGCGGGTCAATGATGGGGGCAGGGCACGCCATGATGATTTGCCATCGGCAGATTCAAAAACCAGGCAGTGAGTTGAGCTCACTGCCGTGTAGTGGTTTTCCCTTCAGTGCAATTCCCATACTATTTGATTATTACTGTTCTGTGTATGATTCCTGGCTTGCTTACTGACCATTCTATTGTGTTAACCCTTTAGCTCTCCGCTCCAATCGTATACTGACTCCTGGCATTGTGTGATTTCCCATTCTGGCTCTGACTCCTGGCATCGTCTAACTTCCTATTCCGGCTCTGACTCCTGGCATTGTAGGAGTTCTCGTTCTGGTTCCGACCCCTGGCTTTGTGTGATAATCTGATTTGGTTACTATCCATCTTCGGTTTACCCTGATTTCCTTTGTTCTATATGTTCTTTCTGAGTGTTCTGTTATGAGTAGCAATCTAGCTACTCTGAAGACCAGCAGTGTAGGTAGAGCGTGTCCGAGTGTAGGGATCAGTATAAGGGATAAGTATACGTGACAGCAGTAGTGCGGCAGTTAGGTTTTCCTAAGTTAGGTTGAACCAATGCTTTATAACTCATTGTGCCATCGTCTTCAAACTTGCTGGCATCGTGGGGAAATGAGAAGGTGAATTAGAGCAGCAGCATTATTCACCTTATAATTGAAAAGTGAACAATAGTGCTGCATTATGAAAGAAAAAAAGTTTTTACTATTTTGATGAATAATCTGTGCATGCTTGGTATCACTGGAAAGGCCATGCTCTATACCCCTCCAACAGGTATGTTTCAGGAGATACACGTGTCCAAATGACCCTTGTATCTCCACCATAGGAATTTCACTGCCTGGCTGGGGGGAGGGGAAGTCCCTTTCTGACATCATCATGCCCATGCGTGATAACGTCAGTGGGCGAGGGAAGTCCCGGCGGCAGGGCTGAGATCCTACACTGGGAGAAGACGGTAGCCACACCGGGCCAGAAATTCTGTCAGCTCTGCAGGGGCAGGTGCAGAGATGGTTAACACCACGCCAGCTTGAGCTGGGAATGGTCGTCTGTGATAATGGCAGCAACCTTCTCTCCGCCCTACGCCTGGGTAAGTTGACGCATGTACCATGCCTAGCACACATCCTAAATCTGGTGGTACAGCGCTTCCTAACCAGGTACCCAGGGCTGGCAGAGCTTCTCAGCCAGGCCAGAAAAGTCTGCAGCCACTTCAGATGGTCATTTCCAGCAAGTGTTCGCTTGCAGAAATTCAAAAAGAATTCCACCTTCCCACAAACTGTCTGATCTGTGACATGCCCACCAGGTGGAACTCGACATTAGCAATGCTGCAGCGTCTGCACAAGTAGCAGAGGACCATCAACGAGTACCTGTGTGAGTATGGCACAAGGACAGGTTCAGGTCAACTTGGTTTTCTCCCCCCCCGCAGTGGCTGATGATCAAGGATGCATGCACTGTACTGTCACCATTTGAGGAGGCAATAAGGATGGTGAGCAGGGACAGTGCATGCATCAGTGACACAATTCCTTTAGTGTTCCTGCTGGAGCACACTCTGCTGGGAATTATAGATGTAATTCTAGAGGCAGAGCAGCGGGAGGAATAGAAGGCCTTCCCTAGCTCTGAAGGCCCCAGTCTTTACGCAGACAGCATTCCTGCAGGTCCTCAAATCAGACAGGAGGAGGATGAGGAGGAGGAATATTTAAGTAGTGGGGGCATTGAAGGTCGGGATTCCTCAAGAGAGGGTTTTGTGTGCCCAGAAACACAAGGACTAGTACGTGGCTGGGAGGAGGAAGTGCACGATGGGGTCATCCTCCTCATTGACCAGGAAGACTCGGAAGCTAATGCCACCTCCAACCTACAATGCATGGGCTCCCTTATCATGCAAAGCCTGGTAAAGGACCCCAGGATTCGTGCTATCAAGGAGAGGGATCATTACTGGTTGGCAAGCCTTCTTGATCCACGATACAAAGGTAAAGTTGCAGAGCTCATCCTACCCGCACAGAGGGAGGACAGGATGAAAAACTTGGACGCTCTAAAGCGACACTTGTGTAACACCTTTCCAGGCACTGGTAGGTTACCAAGTGATGATACAGGTGCTTCTGAGGCTGCAGATGATCAGAGGAATAGAGGTGAAGGCCGGGGCCGCTTGACTGATGCCTTTTTAAATTTTTTAGTCCACGACGCCCAGGGACGTCAAATGTAGGCACCCATTGCCAGCGTCTTTACCGTATGGTGCAGGACTACCTAGGGGCAAGGGCAGACCTGGATACTTTTCCAGCAGATGATCCACTGGCTTACTGGGTGTTGAGATTGGATCACTGGCCAGAACTTAGCCAATATGCTATGCAGCTACTAGGTTGCCCTTCATCCAGCATGCTTTCTGAAAGGACATTCAGTGCCGCTGGAGGTTTTGTCACAGACAAAAGAGTGCGTCTGTCCACCAACTATGTAGACCGGCTGACATTTATAAAAATGAATCAGTCCTGGATCAGCAGCTATCAATCCCCTGATGCTGACATAACGGAATAGATCGGGGATCTCTTCTGCATTCACTAAACCTCCACCACTGAACTCTTCCACAATACCACAAAAGGGTTACTGTGTGAAGGCACTTGCTGCTATGAAAGGCACATTATTTGGGTGCACTGATGCCTATACCAGATTTATATCATTTTAATTTTTTGAACCGCAGGGTCCAACCCTGCACTCTTCCACAATACCACAGAGGGGTTACGGTGTGACGGTACTGTTGCCGACACTAAAGGCCCAATTTTAAAGCACCTAATGTTACTTTCATCCAAAGCCTTTCATCATAATTTAGCCAAAAAATCACTAAACTTGTTCTGCGTGTCCTAAAAGGTCTCCTCTTTTAATACAGACTGCCGCCCCAAGCAGTTGTTTATGAATAGATTAAAGGAAAACCGTTTACCGTCATTTGAAACGTCATTTTTTCGTTTTTAAATGTTTCTATACATCCTACAAATCCACCACTTCACGGGCAGGTTATGGGGACCTCCTAGGCGCGATATTTGAAGGATTTTTTCGTTTTTACTTTTAACCCTTATTTCATGGAAAACTTACTTTCCCTTTAAAAACGTTTTTTTTTTTTACTTTTTGTCCTCGTTTCCTGTCCCCCAGGGCACTACCCGGACCCCCATACACCTTGTATGGCAAATATCTGGCATATATGCCCTTTTGGAGGGCACTCTAAAAACCAAACTTTTGAGTCCCATTGACTTGCATTGAGTTCGTGTTCGAACTCGAACTTTCGAAATTGTTCGAGTTCGAATGCGAACCGAACACGGGGGTGTTCAGCTCATCCCTACTTTTGACACGACCTATGTATTTACTGTATAACTATGACTAAAACTCAGCCAACTGTTTTGTACTACATACTGCAGGAGACTTTTAACACAATACTATCAGGGTTATTCAAAGAGATTCGAAAAGTCACTGAAGGTTCGGTGACTTTTCGTTCTCTTCAATTCGGTTCCTTTTGCCGATCCCATTTCGGTGACCCTGCGGTGTATTCAGTAAACACCACAGGGCCCCCGAATTGCAGGGAAAAGCTGCCGCAAACCCGACGAAAACGAACCGCAAAACCCAGCGAATGCATGCCGAAAACCCTCAAAAACATCTGGATTAACCTGCCGAAGACCACGGAAAAACCTGAGCAGGAGCCGATCACCCGCAGCGAAGCCGCCAGAAAAAGCCGAGAAAGCCGAGACCGCAGACAGAGTGAAGTGAATAAATTAGGAAAACAGTTTGTATGAAACTACTGAGCGAAAATGTCTGAAATTTGCATATGAGGTCCAGGGAATGATAATAAAGAGGGCTGTTACAGAAAAAATAAGTTAACTTAAAAAAAAAAAATTCAGAAAAATGCTTAAAATATCCTACAAAATCTATAAATAAAGAGACTCTTTACTGCAGAATTTTATAATGAACGGTTTATTAGATATTGAATTAAAACGGGAATATTTTTAACATTGAAGCCTATGGGATTCTCCTGAATAAACTTGCCGAATTAAACCACCAAATGACAGGGCATTTTGGGAACCTTTCACTGCTGGTTTGTGTTCTCTGAATAGCCGAAGCAGTGCTTTTTCATGGGGTTTTCACTGCCCTCGAACAGGCACCGAACAGGCACCGTATGTTCAGGCAATTCGCCAGGATTTGGCGAATTGCCTGCTCTCTGGATAGCTGAATGGCCAAGAAAGGTAACTGAACGCTGATTTTCAGCGTTCGGTTACCTTTCTCAAGCAATTCGGATCTCTTTGAATAACCCTGTATATCTCACCAGTGGTACACCTAGTACAGAATCAGGATAGCAAAAGAAAAGCCTGCAGCCCAAAAGATAATCCCGTATAGGATAGAGCCAGTGCAACAACATGAAGCGCAACCTTAACATGCGTCTGACAGAAAATCCCAGCACTTGTGATGGAATGTGCTCTCATTAATTTCCTTTCATTCAGTAAAGATCTTTGAGTTTGAGTCTATATGAATCACTGTGCAGTAAAAGTACCAATAATTTTGCAGCTCCACAAATAATAACCACTCAGTGGCTATTCCATGTTGAAAGGTCCCTTCTATTACAACTTAATTTTTGTACATTACAACTATTTACCAGCTTCTATTTAAGGCACAACATATATGTACAGTATATTCTAAACTCACAAACAAGGAGCTATTTGATTTGGTGATTGCAAAAATAAAAGTAAAACTCTATATAATCCTACTGTGGAGGAGGGCACAATACACCACAATACACCACTTTTTTTTCTACAGTTTCAAGGACACAGGAGAGCAAATAATTCTTCACTGTCCTACCGCTAGGTCAGTATGATACCCAGTCTCTCACAGGCAGTGGCGTCACTAGGGTTGGTGTCACCCGGTGCGGAAACTCATGGTGTCACCCCCGAGTTTTGCGGTTTCTTTTTTTAACTACTCTTACTCATAAATGATAAATCCCATATGACACTTAATGCTCATACACGGCGCACATTTCTGTGAGGTTTATTGCTGTGGAGCTCTGTGATATGCTCATACACACATTACTGAGTTTTATTGCTGTGGATTCTGTGATACGCTCATACACACTGCACATTACTGTGAGGTTTATTGCTGTGGAGCTCTGTGATATGCTCACACAAATTGCGGCGAACTGCCAGCATGTATGGTACTGTTTGAAGGCAATGAAAATCTCCCATAGAGAAGCAATGGTTAATCAGATTTTTTTTTAGTATCTCTTAGACATTTTCAGAATATTTTCGGCAAAATTTTTTAATTTTTTTTTAATAGCATTTTTTCTTTTTTCTGTAAGAGACCTTTTTATTATCAATCATAGGACCTTATATGTAATTTCCAGACATTTTCGTTCAGTAGTTTTTTTGAAAACTGCAGGCCACGGGTTTGTGGCGGCGCGGTATTCGGCGGCTGCTGGCAGCATCTGCACAATAATTATTTTTTTTTAGTTTAGGTGTAAATACTCCCTCTGTGCACATTGCTCCTCTTTGGCTCAGGGGCTTCTACAGTAGAGGTCAGGGGTGTAACTACCAGGGGTGCAGAGGGTGAGACCGCACCTGGGCCCTTGAGTCCGGGGGGACACACACTCGCCTGCCTGGGGGCTTGCCTATAATCTAGAATTCTTCTTTTAATTTATTTTATACTTATTTGTGAGTTATACTTTGGAGCTCTGTGATTTAGACTGATACACAATGCACATTACTGTGAGTTTTATTGCTGTGGAGCTCTGTGATATACACATAGTGCAAATTACATTAAAAATGGGATGGACTGAAGAGGTCATAGTGAACCTGGAAAAATATGTGATACTGTCTGGAGTCAACATTGTGGACCAGGAGGGGACCAATACAGGTTAAAGGGAGGGGGTAGGTTTTTGCCTAGGGTGGGGGGCCCAGTCATGGTTCCTGCAGGTTCTTGCTGTGGATTATGTGCCTGCTCAAACACCCCAGCGCTCACTGTGAGATATATTGCTGTGGATTATGTGCCAGCTCATACACCCCAGTGCTTCCTGTGAGTTATATTGCTGTGGATTCTGTGCCTGCTCATACACCCCAGTGCTTCCTGTGAGTTTTATTGCTGTGGAGCTCTGTGATATGCTCATACACACCGCACATTACAGGGAGTTTTATTGCTGTGGAGCTCTGTACTGTGCAGTGTCCGGATTACCGGGGGGGGGGTGCTTTCAATATGGTGGTTACCTATTTAATGACCTAATTAAAGTAAGTTGAACTAATTAATATAAATGGCGTAGTATTTTTTTTTATATTTCAAGAAAAAAAAAAGTTAAAATATGGATCTTTTTGATGGGGTGAGGGGGGGCCCTTCATGGATTCTCGCACCGGGGCCCTCAGGTTTCTAGTTACGCCACTGGTAGAGGTAAAAGTCCCTGCAGCTTTGCTGAGCAATTTGCGCACCTACAAATATTGCATGGGGTAGGCACCACAAATTGTGCTTCGCTTGCGACTTGTGCAATATACATGTACAGGTTCGTAGTGACCAGGGCTGGATTTGCATCTCAGGAGCCTGTAGGCACAAAAATATGGAACGCACCTACCCCCCCCCCCCCACAAACAAACAAAAAACAGGAAACCTGTCAAAATGACTTTTTACATTTTCGTTTTGGGGCAAGCTAAAAAAAAAAAACATTTTAAAAAAGCTAAACAACTTCAGAGCTCAAGTCACCAGAAGGGGCAAAATCTGTTGCCTTGGTTGAGTTAGCGCAGTGGCTTTGTTTGTTTTATATGTAAAAGCATATATTGCCTCTTCCGTAGGACAGCTAAAAAAAATGCATTTGATTTTCCTTCAGTTTTTTTTTTTTTTTACACATTACATGTTCATGTTTGGTTTTATTGTAAAACCCAGTCTCTGACCTTTCCAATGACACCTCACTTAACCTTATGCGTTGTACAATTCAGAGATGCAAGGTTCCAAAGTCCCCCTGTCTCTCCTCACTGCAGAGCCATGGTCTAGGTTTTCATTGAAACAATGCATTGTATCATCAGCACCACACTTGCTGGCAGTGTGGGAAATGAGAAGGTGAGTTAGTGCAGCATCACTGTTCACTTTATATATTATAATTGTAAATTGAATAATAGTGCTGCATTAGAAATAAAATGGATAAATATTATTTTATTTGTTGTTTTATTTTTATTTAACTCTAACCTTGTTATTTTTGCTGTCATTGGAACCACCATAATCTGGTCTTTCCAATGACACCTGATATGTCCCTCTAGCCTTTAGGGCTCCAGAGATACAGTGGTCTAAATATTTGTAAATTCTTTATTTTCGAGTTTTGTAAGAGCAGTACCAGATTATGTAAGCCAAAAATGGCCATGCAGGGCCAAATCGTGTCGGCAGAAATGCAGCGTTTAACAGTAGTAAGGACATAAGTCTACGGAGCACACTTAGGCATCAGCAAACACATCCCCAAATGAGTGGGTCTCATCTAGATAGAAGAACACTGCATATATAAAAAAATAATGGGTTAGGGGAGTAAAATGGGGGAAAACAAGAGTCATAGTCAGCGGATGGCATCAAGTATAGGAAAAGGGAGGGGGAGGGAGAAAGAAAAGAGAAGAAAAAAAGGGGCAGAGAGAAGACGGCAAAGGCCAAAATTGTGCCTGCCCTGCAAGGTCCCGTATGGCCAAAAAAGACCGCGGGGAGGCCACGGGGGGGGGGGTAAATGGCACTCTGGTCCGGGCACTTAGGGGCTAAGCCGTGCACCAGGCCGCAGCCTTGCCTCCCGAGAAATCCTGAAAAAGCCAAAATAAACAAAAAAAAAAGGTAAAATCTAAGTGCAAAAAGAAAATAAAATCTCAGTGTGGTAATCAAGTAAGGGGGGGAAAGAAGGTCGATGCAAATGGACGGAGGCAGTAGGACCAGGTGAAAATACCAGGGTATAAAAATCTAAAAATTTGCTTCAGCCCGTGTCTCTCCAAATAACGGGATCGTTGGCCTCACTGGTCTCAGGTCTGCTGCGGAGGGTTTTTTCGGGCAGTCCCCCACCAGGTCACTTGTCTGCCCACCCTTTCCACACCGCAGGGCCAAGGCTCCCGCAACTCCGCTCCGACCGGTCGTTGAGCAGGCGTAGGCGTCTCATCCACCACAGGCATCTGGCAGGGGTCAGTCACCGCCAGATCAGCAAGAGCCGCTGATCCTCAGGGCACGCAGGTCTCCAGCACATCTTCTTCCCGCAGGTGTTGAGGCAGGCCCGGGTTCCTAGGCTCCAGCACCAGTGTCCCGGCCAGGGCTTCATCCGCAACTTGGCTCTCGGCAGCAGCAGGGGAACAGGCCCTACCGGGTTGCCGTTCTGAGGGCGCCACCTCTGTCTTCTGGGTCTTCTGCGCTCAGCCGCCTCATAGTGCAGACATCATCCGGTGCCAGACTCCCTTAGTAAGCGGGCCATCTGCGTCCTCCCCCTCCAGCAACTGCATGCTGTCCTCCAGGCCTGTGATAAAGGTATCTACACCACCAGTGGGGGGGCCAGCCACTACAGGTCCCTTGTTTTGGGTTCGAATGTCACTTCAGGTGATAATATATTTAATGTCCATAACATCCCCAAAGCCAGAAATCGCCACAGAAATAGTCAATTTAACCCCTTCACTGCTGTGGCATTTCACCGCTGTGTGCTGAGCTAATTTTTACCGCTTTCATTCATCATGTTTAAACGCGATTTGAAGCCACATTTTATTAAATGACCCAGACATGCTATATATCGTTCTTTCCGGCAGACTCGGCAGATTCATATATCATTTTTATATGTATACGCCATGTCCTGCCTGTATATTATAACAAAAAATGCAATAAAATTTGAATTTTTAATCATCTGCAGTGTGTAAAGTGTTTTTTTTCACATTTTATCACATGAGCGTTTGCGGTTATATTTTCTATGGGGTGCGCTTGTACAAAAATTAGAAATGGGGACTTGTTACATTTTTTGGGGGAAATTACGTGATTTTTAGTACAGCATCATTGTTCACATTATAATTGAAATGTGAACAATATTGTTGCATTTAATAAAAACAACACACAAGAAAAAACATGTTTTTTTATTTATTATTTTTATATATTTATTATTATTATTTTTTTTATTTACTTTGAACATGGTCATGTTGGATATCATCAATCGAAAGACCATGCTCAGGCCTTTCGAATGAAACCCTCCATGAGCCCCTAGCTGCCACGGTTCCAGAGATGTCAAGGTTCAAAGGAACCCCCTATCTCCACCAGGGGATTTCCTTGGGAAATTTCTTTGGGATTTCCTAGGGGTTCCCCGGCTATCTGACATCATCACGCTATGCACGATGATGTCGGGCAGCAAGGGGGGACCCGGGGGTGGAGCCGCCATCCAAGATGGCGGCCCTCACCATAGCTAGGCTGCATTTCGGTGCCGCAAGGCGCCGAAGTGCGACCCGGTGCCTGAGGGTTAAAGCCAGGCACCGCTTAAAAGGGGAGACTCTCCCCTTTTAAGCAGTGTCTGGCTTGTGGCGCTGCTCCTTCCCGATCGGGAGGGAGAGGGATCCAAACGGATCCCCCCTCCCTTCCAGGCGATTTCCCGGCATTGCTGGGGGGTCACCTGGAAATGACATCATCGCGCATGTTGCGATGACGTTATTGACATCGGGAGGGGCTTAACTTCAGCATCTGAGGACGCTGAAGTCAGACCGCCACGGGACCCCAGACAGAGAGGTGAGTATCTCCGCCGGGGCTCATGCAAGCGGATGACGTGTGGGGCACGTCCTCTGCATATAGCGGGAGTCAATGAGGATGTACCCCACACGTCATCCGCAGCGAAGGGGTTAAGGTCCCTGAAGGTGGCAGATGCTCCAGCAAGACACATCTGCTTCCTTTGGTAGGCGGCCACGCCCCTTTAACCCTTTACCTGCAGGTACCTGGAAACAATGCTGCAGCTGTTCTTCTAACACCAAACAAAAAATATCACACAAAAATATATCAAAAAGGGAAACTGCTTGTCTTCCTTGATTAGCAGAGAGGCAGGGCAATAAAATTTCTCAAAGTGCTACAAAGCTGACAGGTAAACTATAACTCTAACAAAATCATGTTCTAACTATAGCCCAGATGTTCAGCAATTTATGGGATATATTCAGCACAGTTGTGATGAAGCTTGAATGCGTTATGACTGAGGACTGATGGTATGGTAGGTATGTGCCGAAGTAAATGCAGAAGCTGCCAGGTCTATTGGTTTAGAGGAAATTCTGAAGTCACAATATTTTACTTTTATTTTCTTATTTGTATACGTGTTATAGATTAAGATGTGAGTAATACATGAAGATATGAGAAACATCATTATTTTTATTATATTTTATTCATATAGTGCCAGCTATACATTTGTACAAATCATAACAAAGATGATCAAGGAGAACTGGAGGAGAAACAGAGGTTTGTGAGGGTCCTGAGAACAAGCAACGGCACTAGTGGCCTGCCTTACGGTGGGGCCCGCTCAGGTCTCACAAGGCTTTAGCTTGCTTGTGCCATTACAGGGACAACTGCTCCATATGCAAATCAGACTGGGTGGCCAATGCTGAAATGCCAAGGAAGCCATCCCTGCACAAGAGGTGCAACAAACCCCGACAATAATTTCGGCCTTGTTTGGCTTCACCAGGAGGGTATAGCTGACATCCTCTAGGCACATCAAGCAAGGGGTCCACGTGTGGATTACCCTGCAGACTTATAGTGAGAAACAGAGAGGTTTGGTAGGGTCCTAAGAAAAAGCAACAACCTTGTGAGACCTGAGTGGGCACCCACCATAAAGGGAGGCCTAATAATGCCAAAACGATCACTGGGGGTTACTGCACCTTTCGTGCAGGGATGATGTCCTTGGCATTCAGTACTGGCCACCCTTTCTTGGTGTAGTGGTCTGATTTGCATATGGAGCAGTTACAGTTACAAGTTTTTATAAAGCGCTAACAAGTTATGTAGCGCTGTACAATGGCAGACAGGACAACAAATATACAGTCAGGTCCAGAAATATTGGGACATCGACACAATTCTAACATCTTTGGCTCTATACACCACCACAATGGAGTTGGAATGAAACAAATACAATGTGCTTTAACTGCAGACTGTTAGCTTTAATTTGAGGGTATGTACATCCAACTCAGGTGAACGGTGTAGGACTTACAGCAGTTTGCAGATGTGCCTCCCACTTGTTAAGGGACCAAAGGTAATGGGGCAACTGGCTTCTCAGCTGTTCCATGGCCAGGTGTGTGATATTCCCTCATTACCCCAATTACAATGTGCAGATAAAAGGCCCAGAGTTCATTTCAAGTGTGCTATTTGCATTTGGAATCTGTTGCTGTCAACTCTCAAGATGAGATCCAAAGAGCTGTCACTATCAGGGAAGCAAGCCATCATTAGGCTGAAGAAACAAAACAAACCCATCAGAGAGATAGCAAGAACATTAGGCATGGCCAAAACAACTGTTTGGAACATTCTCAAAAAGAAGGAACGCACCGCTGAGCTCAGCAACACCAAAAGACCCGGGAGACCACGGAAAACAACTGTGGTGGATGACTGAAGAATTCTTTCCCTGGGGAAGAAACCACCCTTCACAACAGTTGGCCAGATCAAGAACACTCTCCAGGAGGTAGGTGTATGTGTGTCAAAGTCAACAATCAAGTGAAGACTTCACCAGAGTGAATACAGAGGGTTCACCACAAGATGTAAACCATTGGTGAGCCTCAAAAACAGGAAGGCCAGATTAGAGTTTGCCAAACAACACCTAACAAAGCCTTCACAGTTCTGGAACAAGATCCTACGGACAGATGAGACCAAGATCAACTTGTACCAGAGTGATGGGAAGAGAAGAGAAGAGTATGGAGAAGGAAAGGAACTGCTCCTGATCCTAAGCATTCCACCTCATCAGTGAAGCATGGTGGTGGTAGTGTCATGGTGTGGGCATGTATGGCTGCCAATGGAACTGGTTCTCTTGTATTTATTGATGTGACTGCTGACAAAAGCAGCAGGATGAATTCTGAAGTGTTTCAGGCAATATTATCTGCTCACATTCAGCCAAATGCTGCAGAACTCATTGGACGGCGCTTCACAGTGCAGATGGACAATGACCCAAAGCATACTGCAAAAGCAACCAAAGAGTTTTTGAAGGGACAGAAGTGGAATGTTGTGGGATGTGCGATCTACGGTATTGAATCTCTGACCCACTACTCGTAGTGGGTCAGAGATTCAATACCATAGATCGCACATCCCCCATTTTGGATTGATATTTCTGTATGTGGCGTTAAGAGGAAGAAACGTCAAAGGGGATTTGCGATAATATACGTTTTTATGTCGATTTTAATCCTCAGTGGTGACATCACAATTGTTTGATTATATAAGTTAATCACCTGACCTGAATCCCATTGAGCATGCATTTCACTTGCTGAAGACAAAACTGAAGGGAAAATGCCCCAAGAACAAGCAGGAACTGAAGACCGTTGCAGTAGAGGCCTGGCAGAGCATCACCAGTAATGAAACCCAGCGTCTGGTGATGTCTATGCGTTCCAAGCTGTGATTGACTGCAAAGGATTTGCAACCAAGTATTAAGAAGGGAAAGTTTGATTTGATTATTATTCTGTCCCATTACTTTTGGTCCCTTAACAAGTGGGAGGCACATCTGCAAACTGCTGTAAGTCCTACACAGTTCACCTGAGTTGGATGTACATACCCTCAAATTAAAGCTGACAGTCTGCAGTTAAAGCACATTGTGTTTGTTTCATTCCAACTCCATTGTGGTGGTGTATAGAGCCAAAGATGTTAGAATTGTGTCGCTGTCCCAATATTTCTGGACCTGACTGTACATACAAGTATATATGTATATGTACAGCACAGTAGGCGAGAGGGCCCTGCTCTAGAGCTTACAATCTAAAAGGATAGGAGTGACACAGTAGGCGAGGGTTAATAGAGAATGTGAAATAATGGACTGCATGTGGTCTGTGTGGGAAGTTGTAGTGGGAAATGAACAGAGGGGGATTAGGGAGTTAGATGATAGGCTTCCCTGAAGTAGAGTGTTTTCAGAAACTTCTTGAAGGACGGGAGAGAAGTGGAAAATCTGATGTTGCAGGGCAAGGAATTCCAAAGAAAGGGGGCAGCTCGTGCTGTTGGGGGTGCGGGTATGTGAAGCTAATAGCATCAGATCGTTGGCAGAGCGAAGTGGTCGGGATGGGATGTACCTGTTCATAAGGGAGGATATGTAGGCAGGGGTGCGGTTATGGAGATCTTTGTATGTGAGCACCAGTATTTTGAACAGGATTCTAAAGGAGACAGGAAGCCTGTGTAGAGATTGACAAAGGGGGGAGGTGTGAGAGGTGCGGGAGGTGAGGTGAATGAGACTGGCACATGCATTCAGACTGCAGAGGGAGAATCTGGGATCTCTTAATGCCAGAGAGGAGGAGGTTACAGTAGTCAAGGCGGGAGATATTTATGTTGTTCCTGTAATGGCACAATCGAGCTAAAGGACCCTCACAAACTTCTCCCTTCTCATGGGAGCTGGAGGAGCCTGTTCACAAGGGAACCTCCAGTCTATACAAGTGGGTTCTATGTAACGTTTTCACAACAGTTTCTCTAGGAGCAGGCTAAAATGGTTAAACAGAATATTCAACTTATTGGCTGCTAGATTTTAGCTCTGATTGCTGATTGATTTTTCTCTCTGTAACAATAGTCAGTGTAAAACACTCTTATTTAACTCTACAGCCTGCCAAATTCGCATTCATGCACTTATAGAAACGTGGATTGCGTCCATACTGTCTATTGTATAATGCATGGTCACGACTTAAGTGGCTTGCTAATGAGGCTATAATTTTAAGTGCACTGTGTTACTGCTGCATGGCAGGGCTTTTCTATGCTCTAGACTAGTGGTCACCAAACCTTTTTTTTTTCACTTGCATACCAATTTTCATGGGTATCCACATTAGGGATGAGCCGAACACCCCGTGTTCGGTTTGCATTCGAACTCAAACAATTTCAAAAGTTCGAGTTTGAACTCGAACACGAACCAAACTCAATGATTTTTTTTTTTTTTTTTTTTTTTAGATTTTTTTTTATAGTGCCCTCCAAGATGGCATATATGTTAGATATTTTCCATAAAAGGTGTATGGGGGTCCGGGTAGTGCCCCGGGGGACAGGAAACAAGGACAAAAAGTAAAAAAAAAAACATTTTTAAAGGAACAGTGAGTGTTCCATGAAATAAAGGCTAAGAATAAAAACAAAACATTCCGTCAAATATCGTGCCTAGGAGGTCCCCATAACCTGCCCGTGACGTGGCGGATTTGTAGGATGTATAGAAACATTTTAAAAACAAAAAGAATGACGTTTCAAATGACGGTGAACGGTTTTCCTTTAATCTATTCCTAAACAACTGCTTGGGGCGGCAGCCTGTATGAAAAGAGGAGACATTTTAGGACACACAGAACAAGTTTAGTGATTTTTTTTGGCTAAATTATGGTGAAACTTATGCAGGCTTTGGATGAAAATAACAATAGGTGCTTTAAAATTGGGCCTTTAGTGTCGGCAACAGTGCCGTCACACCGTAACCCCTCTGTGGTATTGTGGAAGAGTGCAGGGTTGGACCCTGCGGTCCAATATTAAATTGATATGAATCTGGTATAGGCATCAGTGCACCCAAATATTGTGCCTTTGGTGGCAGCAAGTGCCTTCACACCGCATCCCCTTTGTGGTATTGTGGAAGAGTGCAGTGGTGGAGGTTTTGGGAATGCAGAAGAGATCCCCGATCTATTCATTTACGTCAGCATCAGGGGATTGATAGCTGCTGATCCAGGACTGATTCATTTTTATAAATGTCACCCGGTCTACAGAGTCGGTGGACAGATGCACTCTTTTGTCTGTGACAAAACCTCCAGCGGCACTGAACGTCCTTTCACAAAGCACGCTGGATGAAGGGCAACCTAGTAGCTGCATAGCATATTGGCTAAGTTCTGGCCAGTGATCCAATCTCAACACCCAGTAAGCCAGTGGATCATCTGCTGGAAAGGTATCCAGGTCTGCCCTTGCCCCTAGGTAGTTCTGCACCATACGGTGAAGACGCTGGCAATGGGTGCCTACATTTGACGTCCCTGGGCGTCGTGGACTAAAAAAATTTAAAAAGGCATCAATCAAGCGGCCCCGGCGTTCACCGCTCTTCCTCTTATCATTTTGCAGCCTCAGAAGCACCTGTGTCATCACTTGGTAACCTACCAGTGCCTGAAAAGGTGTTACACAAGTGTCGCTTTAGAGCGTCCTCGAGTTGTTTCATCCTGTCCTTCCTCTGTGCAGGCAGGATGGGCTCTGCAACTTTACCCTTGTATCGTGGATCAAGAAGGCTTGCCAACCAGTAATGATCCCTCTCCTTGATAGCACGAATCCTGGGGTCCTTTACCAGGCTTTGCAGGATAAGGGAGCCCATGCAGCGTAGGTTGGAGGTGGCATTCGCTTCCGAGTCTTCCTGGTCAATGAGGATGACCCCATTGTGCACTTCCACCTCCCAGCCACGTACTAGTCCTTGGGTTTCTGGGCACACAAAACCCTCCCTTGAGGAATCCCCACCTTCAATGCCCCCACTACTTAAATATTAATCCTCCTCCTCATCCTCCTCCTATCTGTGTAAAGACTGGGCCTTGAGAGCTAGGGAAGGCCTCCTCTTCCTCTTGCTACTCTGCCTCTAGTGCCACATATATAATTCCCCGCAGAGTGCGCTCCAGCAGGAGCACTAAAGGAATTGTGTCACTGATGCATGCACTGTCCCTGCTCACCATCCTTGTTGCCTCCTCAAATGGTGACAGTACAGTGCATGCATCCTTGATCATCAGCCACTGCAGGGGGAAACCAAGTTGAACCTGTTCTTGTGCCATACTCACACAGGTACTCATTGATGGCCCTCTGCTGCTTGTGCAGATGCTGCAGCATTGCTAATGTCGAGTTCCACCTGGTGGGCATGTCACAGATCAGACGGTTTGTGGGAAGGTGGAATTCTCTTAGAATTTCTGCCAGGCGAACACTTGCTGGGAATGACCATCTGAAGTGGCTGCAGACTTTTCTGGCCTGGCTGAGAAGCTCTGCCAGCCCTGGGTACCTGGTTAGGAAACGCTGTACCACCAGATTTAGGGCGTGTGCTAGGCATGGTACATGCGTCAACTTACCCTGGCGTAGGGCGGAGTGAAGGTTGCTGCCATTATCACAGACGACCATTCCCAGCTGAAGCTGGCATGGTGTTAACCATCTCTGCACTTGCCCCTGCAGAGCTGACAGAATTTCTGGCCCGGTGTGGCTCCTGTCCCCTAAACAAACCAGCTCAAGCACAGTATGGCATCTTTTTGCTTGAGCCATTGCATAGCCCTGCCACGCGTCGGTTTAACTGCCACTTCGCCAGAGACACAGAAGGAGGAGGAGGAGGAGGTGGTGGTGGAGCAGACAGACCTCATACAAGCAGCTTTATGGAGGCGTGGTGGATGAACAAGCTCCAGCACAGAGCCCCATCCTGGATCCCTCCCAGCTGCAATCAGAGTTACCCAGTGTGCCATGAAGGAAATGTAATGGCCCTGTCCACTCTTGCTGGACCACGTGTCTAAAGTCATGTGCACCTTGCTGCTGACTGCCTTTCCCAATGACTCCATAACATTGTGTTCCGCGTGCTGGTATAGTGCTAGAATGGCCTTCCGTGAAAAGAAATGGCGGTTTCGGAACCTGCCACTGTGGTACAGCATATTCATCAAATTCACGGAAGGAAGCAGAGTCCACCAGCTGGAAAGGCAGCAGCTGTAATGTGAGTAATTTTGCTAAGCGGGCATTTAGATGCTGTGCTTGGGGATGGTTGGGACTATATTTTTTCTTACGCTGCAGCAGCTGGGGCAACGTAATCTGACTGCGTAAATCTTCAGTTGATGGGATGCTGTCACATTGTGAGGAAGGACCTGGTACACCCATTACTGTAGCATCATCCCTGTCAGTGGAGGTTGTAGGCAATGACATGGCAGGACATATAGCGGGGGTAGAGACAGATGAGGAGGACCTATGCAAAGTGTTGTGCCAGCGGGATCCGTGACAGGTGGTCATATGTCACCTCAAGCACTTGGTACCCAAGCGTGGGATGTCTTTCCCACGCTTGATCCTCATCTGACATAGATTACAAATAGCAACGGTGCGGTCTGCTGCACATTTCTTAAAGAACTCCCAGACAGAAGACTTCCTGTACATGTGCTTTGAGACAACAGCGATCTGCACCTGAGCAGCTGTGACTTCTGATGCCTTGGACTGGCTACGGTTGGTCATAGAGGACGTTCTGCCTCGTTTTTGTTGAGCCTCCTCCTCCCTTGACTCCTCTGTTCGATCAGGCACCCAGGTGGAGTCAGTGACCTCATCATCGTCATCACCCCCTATCTCCTCATCACTGGAGCCAACCTCGCAATATGCTGCAGCTGCTGGGGGAACATGAGTGCCTGTTCTTTGTGTGTTACTGGCACCCCCTCCCTCTAGTCTGATTTTACTCCCTTCCTCAACCTCAGAGTTTGAATCAGAGCACTGGAGTTGCTGCGCATCCTCAAGCAGCATGTCACGGACACTGTCACTGTAGTCAAACAATTCAGCTGACTCCTCCGTGTATGATAGTGAGGCTAGGAGTAGCTGTGGACATGGAGGCTGAATTAGATGTTTTTGCAGCTGCGGTGGACTGTAAACCACTACAAGCCTGGCTGGCAGAGGACTCGGAGGATGAGGATGGCCTGGTTAGCCAATCCTGCAAATCCTCTGTATGTTGCTGCTGCTTAAGATGGCCAGCACCAGTTAGAAACAAGGGCAACGTGCCCCTGCAGAGGATGCACCACGTCCACAACGACCAGGGGCACAGCCTTCCGACACAGAGGCTGCTTGCCCTCTTATCTGTGTCTGGGAGTGTCTGCCTGTCCTCTTTGGTCTTTATGACATGGTGAGTGATATATAGATTAAAGATATACAGAACTCTGATTCAACTCTGTTATAAAAATTGGAGATATGCAGAACTCTGATTCAACTGTGTTATCTAGATTAAAGATTTCCAGAACTCTGGTATAACTCAGTGAGACACCCTGATAGCTGGCAGCCAGTGACAAGACACAGATTAAAATTCCCAGAAACCTCCTATAAATCAGTGAGACCCCCTGATGGGTGGCAGTGACAATACACAGATTACAATTCCCAGATATCTGCTAGAAGTGAGACCCCCCAATAGCTGCTGGCAGTGAGAACACACAGATTACAACAATTCCCAGATATCTTGTAGAAGTGAGACCCCCCCCCCCAAATAGCTGCTGGCAGTGAGAACACACAGATTACAACAATTCCCAGATATCTTGCAGAAGAGAGACCCCCACAATAGCTGCTGGCAGTGAGAACACACAGATTACAACAATTCCCAGATATCTTGTAGAAGTGAGATCCCCCCCCCCAATAGCTGCTGGCAGTGAGAACACACAGATTACAACAATTCCCAGATATCTTGTAGAAGTGAGACCCCCACAATAGCTGCTGGCAGTGAGAACACACACTAACAGAACAATCTCCTCTCAAAAAACACGCGCTGGGGCTGTGAGGGACGCATTATATAGTGTGCTGCGGGATTTAGCTCTGTGAGCCCATGATAGGTCAAATTTTGCCCAATCAGGACTCTGAGCCGTGATTGGCATAGTCTTGCACCTGTCTTGCACCTGACCTGTGGTCAGGTGCAAGGCTGTAGCCAATTACAAGCTTCAGGCCAGTGGAAAAGTGCATTGTGGTCCATTGTGGGCGAACTCGAACCGAACACGCGCAACTGTTCGGAGTTCGCGAACAGTCGAACGGCCGATGTTTGATGCGAACTCCGAACAGATCGAACCGAACAGCTCATCCCTAATCCACATATTAGGAAAATATTAGTGATTATTAACAACGTTACTGTTATTCCAGATTTGTTTTTTGTAACTGTAAATAGTCCAAATAAAGGGATTAAAACACAATGGATGCATAAGGTCAGCAGACATTGCATATATATGTATTTAATCAAAACTCAAACGATACAATGAATTCAAGTAAATACATCATGGATTGCATAAAAACTACATTCATTAGTGCATGATATTTCCTGACACTTTGTCATTTTATTCCTTCTTTACATGCCTGCCCTCGTTTTGTTTAACCCTTTCACTGCTGAAGACGTGTGGGACACGTCCTCATTGATGCACGTTGCATGCTGAGGACGTGCCCCACACGTCATCAGCTGTGCGGGACCCCCGGCGGAGATACTCACCTCTCTGTCCAGGGTCCCATGGCGTTCTGACTTCAGCGTCCTCAGACGCTGAAGTCAAGCTCCTCCCGGCGTAAATGACGTCATCGCGCCATGCGCGATGATGTCATTTCCAGGCGACCCCCCCCGGCAATGCCGGGAGATAGCCTGGAAGGGAGGGGGGGATCCGTTCGGATCCCTCTCCCTCCCGATCGGGAAGGAGCAGCGGTAAAAGTCAGGCACCGCTTAAAAGGGGAGAGTCTCCCCTTTTAAGCGATGCCTGGCTTTAACCCCTCAAGTGCTGGGTTGCACTTCAGCGCCTTGCGGCGCCGAAGTGCAGCCTATCTCCGGTGGGGGCCGCCATCTTGGATGGCGGCTCCGCCCCGGGACTCCCCTCGCTGTCTGACGTCATCACGCATAGCGTGATGACGTCAGATAGCCGGGGAACCCCTAGCTGCCGGGGATTTCCCAAGGAAATCCCCTGGTGGAGATAGGGGGTTCTTGTGAACCCCGATATCTCCAGAACCGTACCAGCTAGGGGGTCATGGAGGGTGTTATTTGAAAGGCCTGAGCATGGCCTTTCGAATGATACCCAACATGACTAGGTAAAAAGTAAAATAAAATAATAAAAAAAAAAATTTAAAATAATAAATAAATTTAAAAAAATAAATAAATAAAAAAAAAACATGTTTTTTTTTTGTGTGTTGTTTTTATTAATGCAGCAATATTGTTCACATTTCAATTATAATGTGAACAATGATGCTGCACTAATGATTTTTTTCTATGGGGTGCGTTTGCTAAAAATCACGTAATTCCCCCCAAAAAAAGTAACAAGTCCCCATTTCAAATTTTTTGTACAAGCGCACCCCATAGAAAACATAACCGCAAACGCTCATGTGATAAAATGTGAAAAACACTTTACACACTGCAGATAATTAAAAATTCAATTTTTATTGTATTTTTTGTTATAATATACAGGCAGGTCATGACGTATACATATAAAAATGATATATTATGAATCTGCGTAGTCTGCCGGAAAGAACGATATATAATATGTCTGGGTCATTTATTAAAATGTGGCTTCAAATCGCGTTTAAACATGATGAGCGAAAGCGGTAAAAATGAGCTCAGCACACAGTGGTGAAATGCCTCAGCAGTGAAGGGGTTAATGCCTTTATTTCATGTCCTTCTTACATTTATTACCCAAATGTCATGCCCCTCTAGTGCTTAATGCTCCCAATTTCAGGTCCCTTTTCCATGTTATTACCCTGTTGTTTAATGCCACCCATTCCGTGCTCCTATTGTTTGATGCCCCAGTTCACATAATCCAGATCAGAGGTTTGTACCCTGACTCACGTGCACTCTGCCATCCTGATGCCGGCACCTGATGTCTGATGGCCAGCCCTAACTGAGGCAAAAGGTATAGTTGCCTCAGTGGTGCTGCCAAACTGACCAATGAAAAGTCAGCAGGACCTAAGTTGCTTTTTTATTGGGTGTTTGACTGTTATGGTTCATACCATATGTCAGTAGTTCCCAACTGCGGTCCTCAAGTACCCCTAACAGGCCAGATTTTTAAGATCACCTTGGGGAAATGCAGGCTGAATCCTGCAATCACTGAGCAGCAAATCATATCACCTGTGCTGTGCTTCAGAGATCTGTCAAACCTGACCTGTTGGGGGTACTTTGAGACCGCAGTTGGGAACCACCAGTGGCGTAGCGTGGGGGGGGGGGCTGACCTGCCATTTACACAAAGTTATACTCCTAAAACAATTCAAGCGGTGGAAACATTCATAATGAAAAAAGTAAAATTCTTATTTCCTCTCAGTTTTTCTACCTAATTTTGGAGAAAATTATTATTGCAGCATTAAAAGGAAACTAAGGGAATCTCATGGTATAATATGTGCAAGCCCAGTCAGTCAATTGCGTTTCATAGAGAGAGCATTATGAGCGCCATCTTTCAACCCACTGACCCCATGTAAAACCTGATTCATTGAGCAATTACACATTGATGTAAAAACAAAAGTGGGTGTTGCTATTAAATGTGAGTGGTCATGGTCCTTTAAGTATCCCCTGAAAATGAGGTATGACAATACATACAGCGTTATTCAAAGAGCACCGAAATTCCACCAGAATTTCGGTGCTTTTTCATTCCCCCACTTCAGGGAATCAAATTCCTCGACCCTGCAGTGAATTAAGCATTCACCGCCGGGTCCCTTAAGTGCAGGGAAAAAAGCGCCAAACGACCACAGAATCAAACGAAAAACCGGTGCAAACCCAATAAATGCATCCACAAAAAGCCGACGATTTGCCAAACAGAACGCTGGCCAGCCGCCGAAAAAAGCCAACATAGAAGAATAAGGCCAGGCACCATCAGCGGCAGTGAGCAAATGGAGTGGCGGTCTCTTGATGTACAGCCCCAAGTTCCACAAATAAATAAAAAACTCCAGAACCCACGGTATTAAATCAAGTGAATTTATTCCAACACCAAATAAAGACGAAAAAAGCCAACAAGCTGACGAACAGGGTAAAAAAAAAAAAAGACACTGCCACTTTGAAAAGCTGTTTGCAAAAAAACTACTGCACGAAAATGCTTGAAAATTACATATAAGGTCCTATGAATAATAATAAAAATGTCTGCTACAGAAAAAAAACACATTATTTAAAAAAAATCGGGGAAAAAATCTAGAGTAATGCCTAAAACATAAAGAGACTTTTTGCTGCAGATTAAAAGACTAAACAGTTAAATAAATATTCAATAAAAACAGGAATATTTTTTACATTGAAGTCTATGGGATTTGCCTGATTGAACCTGCCAAATTAAACCACTGAAAATCAGGGAATTTCACTAACATTTCACTGCTGTTCGGCATTCTCTGAATAGATTAACCATTGCATTTCTATGGGGGATGTCACTGCTGCCAAAGATCACTGTATTCCGCTGGCAATTCGCCAATATTTGGCGAATTGCCAGCTTTTGAATAGCCGATCCAAATAGCCACGAAATTTCAGGGCCAGTTCAGCTCTCTTTGAATAATCCCTATAAACTATTTTTGAGGTACTTTATGGAGGTCTCAGTTTTGCTGAAATAATACTATATTATTTATTTATTTTTTACCATGAAACAAACAACTGTAACAATTAAATAAATGCAATCAAATATTCACCTGCCAAAAATGATCATCAGAGCCTTATTAAATTAAATCATCATGGCTGTATTAAATTACTCCATCCTTTTCAAGGTTCCCCACTTCCCATTCCACAATCCAAAATAAATGATGCTGCTTTCTACTTTCCAGAAAGCGCATTCCATAAAATTGAAAACTGTTTTATATTTGGTTCAGGAAATCAGCAAAAGACAGAGCAGTATGTAAGGCCCATTTATCTACTGGAAATTTGCTTTGATATCTGCAGAGTTCTATAACATCTAAATAAAACATGAGTGAAATAACACAGATCTGGCATTTGAGCTAGTGATTGACCGTGCTGCAGATAAATAATTAAACCTACACAGACATTTATATAAATATGCACTTGTATTTCTGCTTGACATAATTGCAGGGAAAATATAATCAATACCATAATCTTGCACTACTAATTAGCTTGTAACAATGGATGAAAACAAATCATTAGAGCAATCTTTAGATTAATATTTTCTGTTTTGAAAATATCAAACTTTTTCTCAAATTTAGTTCATAATTACCGTGTTTTTGCACAACAATGTACCTGGATTCATATTGACAAACAAGCAGACATAAAGACAAGCCTGTTAACATAAACAACGTTATTTTTATTTTACTCCTTTACCTTGAGGAAAGAACAAAAACAACCACAAGTGAATATAGTACTTAATATAAAATAGATATCAAGTAACACACTAATAAACCTCAAAAGCCATTCTGGGTACATTAAGTGTTCTTTCAGGAAAAGCTTAGAGAGCTTGATAAAGTAAAACAAATAATGCGAGGACAGTTACAGACTCATTTCCTTCCGTAAGGGCTATTGTGGGAAATGTAGTAATTCCAGACTTATTCAGGCATGTAAAGCTATAGAAAATCAATTTGTTCTCAGGGTTACAAATAAATAACATTCTTGTGCAGAATGTACAAGGTTTCTAATGTATATATATACACACACGGCTAGGTCTTCGAATGGATGGATGAATTATGGCAGCTGTCAGTTAATCAGTTAACTCCTTAAGAATCTTTTGAAGAAATGAATCTCCTTACTGTGTGTATCTGATGTATACTGTATGACTTTACAATAGGAAAGGTTATTTTGTCTGTGATAAATCGGAGTTATACTAAAACAATATATAATTATATATCACAATAGAAAGGAAAAGGCATCTCGCTCTTTCTACATTGAGACTGCAGTCATTCTGCTGTGTACATTTCCATTTTTCTAGGATTGCTCATAGACTAATTCCAGAACACTGTCTCCTGATGTAGTTGCTGAATGCTCAATTTGGGAATCCCAGGCACACAGCAGCTGAAGTCAGCATTCAGATATTAGCAGAAAGTCAAGTCAGGTTTTTAAAGTGTCAGTTCAGCGAGGCACGCTTACCAGCGGTTTGATTCTTACGGTTTTAGTTGATTTTAAAGTGAAATCTTTAAGTGTTGGAAATGATTCCTCCATTATAACGTAAACGCATTTTATATTTCCTTTGTGTTTAAGTCTCATCTGTTCGTAAAAGTGAATTACTTTACATGATAGATGCACACGTGATTAAAAAGAATATGGGGAAATGCTATAACATGGATAATTGATATTTTGATCAATTTTATAGTTTAATCATACTGTGCATGGCAGTGTTTTATTATGTCTATTTTTCTCTTTCTGGTTGAATAAGCAGACATGATTTGAAAGGTTGCTTGTCAGAGTCCTCTTGCAGGTGTAAAATAGAATGGAGACAGAAGGTATGGTATAATAGTACAGGAGAATATGAACTGGTTACTTCAGTATTATTTATAAACAATTTAATTATACTATACAGAATAAACTGCATAAGGCAAAATAGCACATCTGCATCTTACTGGAATGATGCATGTTGTAATCTAACAACATCTGTACTATATAAAAATATTAACAGGTCTAATCACTAAAAGATGAAACTCAGGTGAAGTGGCAGAAGAAGAGAACAATCTAGTCCAAATAGCCGATTTGGAAAGTGAGATAAATGGGAGAATTTTTCTGGTTTGACTATTTTGACCTAAAATTTTCACTTCTCCAGTCATTCTCCTGAGTTTCACCTTCAGTGAATAGACCTGATAGTTATCCCGGATTGGCTTGATAGGTCAAAGAAACAGAAGTGTTTGGTAGGATATATTTCCCTTAGGCCAAATTAGCCTAAGTCTACAAAAGACCATGGGCACTGCTCCCTAGTGTGTGACGTGCTTTAAAAGGGGGGTGCTAATGGGAAAATCGGCCCCAACGGTAATTAGCGCTAGCTCTTTGTAATACCTTACTTTTCAAAATGCTAATTAAGGATTGCACTCCCCATGTTAAATATAAGATTTGCAAAGTACAGTAAGCTCGCGGAAGCTAGCGCAAAAACCGATGCGCCAAGTGATATAATTTTTTAAGGGTTTAGCATCAGGAACGTAATATGGGGGGCATGCATTAAAGTCACTTATCATGGTGGTAATGCTTGCATATCCAAACACTAATGTTAGCATTCACTAGGGAATAATGCCACAAAATAAGTATTTGGACATCTCATAGTTTTGAAATTATCATAATCTTGCTGAGTTATTGTGTCCTGTTAAGATGGGGTGTTTTTTGGAGTTAGATGCACACATATATCATTATATACAGATTGAGCATCAACTAATTTTTGCAAAGGGAAGAATTCAACATGAGGGATGTGCTGTGCAGTGCTATCAAGAATCCAAAATAAATACAAACCAAGAAGATGTTAATATAGTCACTTGTGGACCTTTATTCCTCTAGTTCAAACCAAGGGACATGCTGCAAAGTATCCATCGAGGGACATGCTCAACATCACCTGTGTGTCTCTCTCTTGCCCTATGCAGCATGTTCCTTGCTGGTACTGCATAGTGTATCTCTCAAACACACTGGCGCAGAGGAACATGCTGGCATGCTAAGTGGAATAGGCAGGAGTAGCAGGAGGTGAGTAAAGAGCACAGTGATCAAAAGTCTCCAAAAATGTCAGTTTTTGTAGCGTTTTTGATTTCTGAATTCCAGTTGAGGGGTTCTAAACCTACATATACTATGTGAAGCAAATGGTTTGGATTTGCTGTGTAATATCAAATTTTGGATAATGCACACTGATACATATGGGTACACCGCCTAAAAGGATGATATTGAACAATGGTAATTGATCCACTTGCAGATCAAAATTTTGCCCAGGTCCTTTTTCGTGGAATGCAAATGCTCCTTGCCTAAGTTCTACTGTTGGTGTCTACCATTGTTCCCTAAGATCTGCTGCACAGACTGTGCTCTCACTCATCTTAACTAGGGATGTTGTTCGACTGTTCGGTTCAGTCAGTTCGGAGTTCGACTCGAACATTGGCAGTTCGAAAGTTCGCGACCTTCGAACTTTTTGAAATGTTCGGCTCGAGTTCGAAAAAAAAATTATTTTAAAAAAGTATAAAAAATGCTTTAAAAATACTAAAAATTCTACAAATAAAGAGACTCTCTACTGCAGAATATTATAAGCAACGGTTTATTAGATATTGAATTAAAAAACTACCCAGGGCAAGAAGGCACGCATGTAGGCGATGATTACGGACGCAGTCAACGCGGTGGGAGGCAATGGACGGACTGTGTACGTCGTCAAGAAGCGATATGTATAATAGCATAAACATGTTACATACACATTACATACATCTACCAACATATGTCAACAGATGCTGCAGCGTAATGTATGATCTGTTTGTCAGACAAATGTGACTGTCGTAAAATTATTCTGGCTTTATTTAAAATATTTGCACACGTGTACATTTTTCTGAAACTTTCACACCTCAAAATTACATGGTGCAAAGATTCTCACCTCTAAATGACATGTGCTCTCAAACGCCATAAACAACAGGTGTTAATTAGTGTTTGGAAATAACATGTGCTTTTAATTAGTCTGGTCTAATGAATTTGATACATTGCCTGTAGACTGGGGGTGTCTGGGGGTGTCTCCTGAACATGTATCAACAACACCTGTGCTTCTGAAGTCTAAGAAGTGTTCATTTCTCTACTAAATGTTCCTCTGATATGCTGTTTAACCCCTTAACCCTTTCACTGCTGAGGCATTTCACCGCTGTGTGCTCAGCTCATTTTTACCGCTTTTGCTCATCATGTTTAAACGCGATTTGAAGCCACATTTTATTAAATGACCCAGACATATTAGATATCGTTCTTTCCGGCAGACTCCGCAGATTCATAATATATCATTTTTATATGTATACGTCATGTCCTGCCTGTATATTATGACAACAAATGCAATAAAAATAGAATTTTTAATCATCTGCAGTGTGTAAAGTGTTTTTTTTCACATTTTAGCACATGAGCGTTTGCGGTTATGTTTTCTATGGGATGCACTTGTACAAAAATTAGAAATGGGGACTTGTTACATTTTGTGGGGGGAATTACGTGATTTTTAGCAAACGCACCCCATAGAAAAAAATCATTAGTGCTGCATCATTGTTCACATTATAATTGAAATGTGAACAATATTGCTGCATTAATAAAAACAACAAACAAAAAAAAACATGTTTTATTTTTTATTTTTAAATTATTTTATTTTTTTTCTTACGTTTTTACCTAGTCATGTTGGGTATCATTCGAAAGGCCTTTCAAATGACACCCTGCATGACCTCCTAGCTGCCACGGTTCTGGAGATATCGGGGTTCACAGGAACCCCCTATCTCTACCAGAGGATTTCCTTGGGAAATCCCCGGGCAGCTAGGGGTTCCCCGGCTATCTGACATCATCATGCTATGCGTGATGACGTTGGGCAGTGAGGGGGGACCCGGGGGTGGAGCCGCCATCCAAGATGGCGGCCCCCACCGGCAGGCCCGTCTTTAATATTGATTGGACCCTGGGCAAACATTTTTTTGCCCTCCCCCCCCCGAAAGCCCGACCACCGCATAATTTTACTCTCCAACCCCAACGTCCCAAAAAACCCATAAAAAACACAAATACATCATGGACTTGACGGCTGTAAACTTCATCCAACAGCTATATATATCTAATTAAAACCATGATGAATGCTAGCATCCTGCATTTATCCTGAATTTTAACCTTTCTTTGAAGTAACAGACTGTTAACCGTTAACTGTTAAATAAACCGTGGTATCACATTGGGTTATGTTCACACTCACTCTCAGTGAACGTCTCTCTCTTCCTACTGACATCTCGCTACGTAATAAAAATGAAAATAATATAAGTACCCAAGAACATACATACACTGAGGGTGTTAAACAATAGAGCGACTAGGTTAGCACTAAGCAGATGGTAATATATTTATTCAGTGCACTGCACAGACTGATTAAAAATCGTACCAATGCACTCACACAATTCACAATACAATGTGTAGTAGCAGACATATAAAGGTTTCTTTCGTGTCTGAAATTCATACCAGTCCAGTTCATTCACAGAATGCTAGAGGATGCAGACACATAAAGGTTTGCCTTCATCCTCTAGTATTCTGTGAGTGTGTGAGTGAACTGAACTGGTACGTATTTCAGACACGAAAGAAACCTTTATATGTCTGCTACTACACATTGTATTGTGAATTGTGTGAGTGCATTGGTACGATTTGTAATCAGTCTGTGCAGTGCACTAAATAAATATATTACCATCTGCTTAGCACTAGCCTAGTCGCTCTATTGTATAACACCCTCGTCATCAGTGTAGAATGTATGTACTTGATTACCTTGGGGGTACAGAGTACTTACAGTAATTTCAGTTTTATAACCTGCTATGTATTGACCGGACCCTGGCCGGCCCGTCAGAATTGAACTTTAGCTGTTGTGCGCAGCGTCTGTGTCAACAACATCATCAACCATATAATAAACTTAGCCACCCACCCGACCGCGACCTTTAATCTGAATATATATAAAAAATATTTGCACACCCACCACAGTGCTGTTGGCCTGGTTCGCTCCGGCTCGGCTCTGGTAAATGTAGCGACAGTGAGACTGCCATGCGGGGACGGTCTGCGCATGTGCGACGCGCTGCATCACGTGATACATCAAGAGGGCGACGCCAACAGCGTGAGTGCCGTTCCCAGCCTTGTGTCGGCTGGAAGGAAGGAAGGCACGCACGCTGGCGCTGCAGCGGCTCTGTGTGGCTGGCTGCCTGCCTGCTGCTGCCAGCCCTGGCCCGGGCCCTCCATGAGCAGAGAGAGTGACACAGCAGTCAGATGGCGGCGGCGCCGCCGCTGGCAGCTGGGCTTCATGTGGAGGCGGAGCAGAGGGCTGGACAACAAATAGGAGTTACAGACAGTATATACACACAAGTCATTTTCGGCGGCGCCGGGCCGCCGGCGGTCTTTGCCGCGGGTCCCAAGGGGGCAGCTGCTTTGGGCCCCTCAAGTGACTGGGCCCGGGGCATCTGCCAAATTTGCCCCGCGTTAAAGACGGCCCTGCCCACCGGAGCTAGGCCGCACTTCGGCGCCGCAAGGCGCCGAAGTGCGACTCGGCGCTTGAGGGGTTAAAGCCAGGCACCGCTTAAAAGGGGAGACTCTCACCTTTTAAGCGGTGCCTGGCTTTTGGCTCCTTCCAGATTGGGAGGGAGAGGGATCCAAATGGATCCCCCTTCCCTTCCATGCTATCTCCCGGTATAGCCGGGGGGTCGCCTGGAAATGACATCATCGCGCATGGCGCAATGACGTAATTTACGTCGGGAGGAGCTTGACTTCAGCGTCTGAGGATGCTGAAGTCAGAACGCCATGGGACCCCGGACAGAGAGGTGAGTATCTCCGCCGGGGGTTCCGCACAGCTAATGACGTGTGGGGCACGTCCTCTGCATGTAACGTGCATCAATGAGGACGTGTCCCATACGTCGTCCGCAGTGAAGTGAAGGGTTAAGGACCAGGGCTCTGTAAAGCCAATCATTAACCCCTTAGTGACCGGGCGGTTTTACACAAATCCGTCTTTTAGTGACCGCTGCTGTTTTTACGTTTCTGCGCTGTTAGTGTTTAGGTCAAATTTTCCTCTTACTCGTTTATTCAACCCACACATATTATACACCCTTTTTCCCGCCATTAAATGGACTTTCTAGAAATACCATTATTTCCATCATATCGAATAATTTACTATAAAAAAAATATGAAATATGAGGAAAAAAATGGTAAAAACACACTTTTTCGTAATTTAATCCCCAAAATCTACAACCACCCAAAAAGACCCCGGCTAAATAGGTTCAAAATTTTGTCCCAAGAATAGAAATACCCAATTTTTACATGCGTTTGCTTTTTAACCCCTTCACTGCTGAGACAGTTCACCTATGTGCGCTGCGCTCATTCTGACCATTTTCTGCTAATTATTTTTAGATGACAGCCTAGGTCCTATTTAATTAAACTCCCCCCAGACAAAAAAACTTTTGAAATTTTTTTTTTTTTTTTATTTTATTTAATTTTTTTATTATTTTTTTTTTATTTAATTTTTAATTTTATTTAATTTTTTTTTTACATTCTTTTTTTAAAACCAAACCTGGTCATGTTTGGTATCATTTGAAAGGCCATAATCAGGCTGGATAAAAGGCCATGGATCGGGAGATAAAGGGATCCTTAGGATCCCCTTATCTCTACATGGCAGCTAGAGGGTTAACTGGCCCACTGACATCCTCACACATATGGTGAGGTTGTCAGTGGGTGGGGGGGACCTGGAGGCTTGGCTGACATCCAAGATGTCAGCCCCCCTCCAGGTTTGAATCACATTTTGGCGCCAATTGGCGCCGCAACGTGATCCGGCGGCGAAACAGTTAATGCCATACACCGCTGGAAAGGGGAGGCTCTCCCCTCTCCAGCGGTGCAAACGGCATCTCCCTTGCTTCAATGGTTGGGGAGATAGAGGGCTCCGAAGGAGCCCCCCCTCCCTTCCATTGAAACACATGGGGGCACCTTCTGATGACGTCACCACGCAGCGTGGCGACGTCATCAGCCTCACCTGCCCATGTAAATCACATGGGCAGGCTTCCTCCCTGCCAGATCGCCGTGGGAACCGACGAGGGAGGTGAGTATCGGGCGGGAGGGGGATTTGGCGCCGCTGACGTACCCTGTACGTCCGCGGGTCTAAGGGAGACCCGAGGACAGGACGTACAGGGTACGTCAGGGGTCATTAAGGGGTTAATGATGTAGATGTTACGTCATTTGTCATCAAGTGCTTAATAAAATCTTTATCACCTTCCTTAGATTTAAACGTAATATTCCAGTATTTGTATGTCATGTACCTCTCCCGAAGGGCCTATGTGAGCATACAATTATTATTGTGTTAGATCAATAGTTTTGGTGCAAGCGTGGTGGAAGGGCTTGCTGCTTCTGCATTAGTAACAGAACACAACACAATGTTTCTATACATCCTAGAAATCTGCCACTTCACAGGCAGGTTATGGGGACCTCCTAGGCATGATATTTGAAGGAATTTTTCATTTTTATTTTTAACCCTTATTTCATGGAAAACTCACTGTTCCTTTAAAAACGTCTTTTTTAAACTTTTTGTCCTTGTTTCCTGTCCCCCAGGGCACTACCCGGATCCCCATACACCTTTTATGGCAAATATCTTACATATATGCCCTCTTGGAGGGCACTCTAAAATTTGAACTTTTGAGTCCCATTGACTTGCATTGAGTTTGGTTCGTGTTCGAGTTCGAACTCGAACTTTTGAAATCGTTCGAGTTCGAATGCGAACCGAACACGGGGGTGTTCGGCTCATCCCTAATCTTAATTTAAGAAACAGGGCTAGATTACTTTCTGAACTCTAACTGTAGCATTAACATATGTAAGTGTTAACGTCAGGATAAGTGACTTTAACGCATGACTCCCATATTACATTCCTAACATTAAAAATCCGTTGGCGCATCAGTGTTTGCGTTGGCTTGCGCGAGCTTATTGTACTTTGCGTACTCCATACTTAACATGGGGAGCGCAGTCAGTAATTAGCATTAGGATAAGTAAGATATTACAAAGTCCTAGTGCTAATTACCGCACCAATGCGTTAATTTTTTTTAGCTATTCCTAAAAGCTGGTGTTAACAGATTCTGCTTTTGCAGAATCATTTAGTACCCCCTAAACCCCCCCAATAAATTCTATACTCAATTCTCATCACTCGGCAAGAACAGTGGTCCGATCTGCCGCTTCTCCTGGTCGCAAGCAGAGTGAGACTGGGGAATAGTCCCCAGTATCCCTCCGCGATCACTCGGCAGCTCAAAGCTCGCGGTCCGGCAGCACATCCATCCTATGGACTCCTAGAGCTACCACGAGTAGATTAGTGCTTCGTCCTGGGGCAAGGTGCCGTGTTAGCGCCTGACCCGGAATCTAATGCTAAAATGAGAATGCTACAGAGTAACCTGCAGGTGCAGGTTTTCTCTGTTTAGCATCTCCATTTTAGCGCAAAGTATGTAATCTAGTCCACAGTGTTTCAGTTGCGACTAACAGATATAAACTGCTGGTCACTGTACTGAGTTTAAACAGCTCTATTCACAATATCAAGATTATCTCCTTATAGGAAAAAAATTAGCGTCCATGCAGTTGTCATCTACTACTGTGAAAAGCATTTTAAAAAATTATTAATGTTGTGTAGTTTGGAAACTAAAATTCAGTTACTAACCTTGTAATGAAAAAAACAAGTCCTCGCTTCAAAGTTGGACCATAAGTACAGGCAAGCAATTTACTACAAAAACTTTATCTTGTAACAGCAGTGACAGTGATCATTCTCAGTCGACAGTGTTTGTCAAAGTGCTCAATGCAATGTGTTCAACTGCTTAGGAATTCATTATATTTATTGCTTCCAGAATGAACAAATGCAAAAAGATTTTTTTTTTTTACAAATGTCACGAAGCACAGAAGTGCAAGACAGCAACCCTATGAACAATGATCATTTTGGTTTACTATACATCACCCTGACTGGTTTCTTTACAACCTTTAGGTTGACCTATATGATATAGTACTTCACTAGCATTGCTTGACCCAGGTTTTATGGATCCATTAGTACATTGCTCTATTAAATCAGTTCTGAAGGGCATGTGAAAGAAAATGAGATGGAAAGTCAAACTACATCAGTAGCACATTGCAATAATCAATATGTATAGCTCTATATTATTTACTGCTTTGCAAATATATTACAGTAAAAGAAGACTAGCACTTGTTAAAATTAATGTATTTGTTTTTGCATACAGTATGTATATACAACTTGTGGACAGTTTGGGCATACTTCCCTATGTAGCCATGAGATGTAGTGAAATGATTTTAAAATACATTGCGTATATTGCAGATATGAGTCGAAGACTGAATGATTTTCATGGTGCCTGTAGGTGTCAGCCGTCATCTCTGTGAGGCTCCATTTACCTAGAGGCAGCTGAACGGGACATAGTATTTATTTATTAACATAGCAGTCTCACTGGCAACATGCTCATTTGTGAAGCAACAAATCATCACCCTGAGCTGCTTCAGAGCAGAGCGAATGAAAAATTCAAGGAGATTAAAATGACAGTAGTATGGTAACCACAGTAAATAGATTGGCTATGTGTTTATGTTTCAGTCTAAAATATACACCTTAATCAGGACCTCAATCATTATTTTAGATATATACATATATATTTTTTTCCATTACTGTATATTTAGGGCACATGTCCTTGTTTGACAGTGTTGATATAATAGCCACTCTGATAATTGCAATAACAGATACATAAAGTGTTAGCTTGGCAAGCAACCCCTCAGGCTTTATGGTCTTAAATCATCATCCAAACTGAAGACTGTTACATCCTCAGCCACCGCTGTACTCCCTGGGGGGTCTGGGCAAGAAGGGGGACCGTTGGCTGGCTGGGTGCCAGCACTTTCTGCTGGCAGATCGGCATCTGAGGGGGAGGGGTCAGGTGTGGTCACCAGGAGCCGCCGGCTTTAAAACAGGGCTTGAGGAGTTGCCTCGTCACCCTGTTGTGGAGTTTTTTTCACGCACCGCTACTTCCTGCATCTGATTGAATTTACTATCGACGACCCTGCTTTGTATGCGATTCCTGCTCCTGTTATTTGACCCGGCTTGGCTTTGACTACTCTTTCTCTATCGTGTGTATTACGCAGTTTGTGTGTTTTAGTGATTTAACCCCATGCTGGTTGCTGGGTTGATCGATCGCTGTTTGGGTTCTGTCCCATCATGTTTAGGGGTATCGTTTGTAACCCTCTGGGGTCCCTTTACCCAGGCTACTACTCATGTTAATGTTTTTGCAAAGACCACGATAACAAACGATTGTTTATTTCTGTTTAATGTTATTTCTAATCGCATCTCTGTACATATTAGCAATAACAATCTTGTATGCAAGCCAGTACCTTCTGAGAGTCACCAGGTATCAACTAATCTCAAGTATTTACCAGAACGATTGGTTTCTGCATCTCTGACTGCCCTGCACCTTGAATACTTCTCGGACTGTCGTCCCACGTATTGTGTTTCTGAGCGTATCCTAGGCTTTCTGTCTGTCTTGAAACCCTTGGAGCCTAGAGGCAATTCAGCTAGTCCTTTGAGTCCCCTGGCTCTTGAGTTACAAACTGTATTTTTTGCTATTTCTGTGTTAATCAAGAAAGTATTGTTGCCCTTAAGGATCTCAACTCCGCAACTATCTAGTGGGCGCTACTCCCCCCGTTACAAAGACCTAGTATAAACTTTAAATTTTTTCACAGTCTCTGTAGGAGAGTCTTCATGATTGGGTTTGATGCTGGTAAACCTCTCTGGCTTCATTTAAGCAAGATAATATAAAGAAATTAAAACTAAAAACCTCAATAAGCAATATGTAATAATAGGAGGTGCATTCAAGATGTATATTGGAAAAAAGTACGTATTTTAAAACCTTAGGCTTTTTCAGTAATGTTTATTCCCCTGGATTATATTCAGTGGAACCAGATAGAGTAGCACTTCATAAAGTCTGGCTGTGTGTGTATATATACATATATAGGTTTCTTCTTGGTTTCCTTTTTTTTCTTTTTCCTTTTTTCATTCTAGGTTGTATGATGTTATCTCTGTTGTTTTATTATGGCCCAAGATCCCTCATGAGTTTATTTTCACATTTTGAACATTCCATTTGACTCTCACTTTTTACGACATCTAATCCCCCCACCCATGTGACCCTTAATGTCCTAATGTTCAATTCTAGGAACTTATCAGTAAGCATCCAGACCTGAGGAAGAGAAGAATCCTCTCGAAAGCTCGTCTTTTAAATGTAACGTTAGTCCAATAAAAAAGGTATCACTACATACTGTTATACTCGTGATTTTGGCATCTGGACTAACACTGCGTATCGAATTTATATATATATATATATATATATATATATATATATATATATTACACCAGGTGGGCAATCACAATGCTCATAAAACCTAAAGACATTAACACTTTTCAAAGATTTAACCTAACAAGGCAATAAATGATGATAGTTTAATTCACAAAATATGATCATATCTTCCTTAAGTCTGTCATAGCATCAGAGTTTGGAGTCTGTGCCTATCGACTTTTCGTTTCTGCACCTCAATGTTCTTCTCCGTTGCAGACTTCACATTTCTTCAAGATTCCTCCAATAACTGCAAGTGCTTGTTCAAGGCAGGCAAACCATGAGTGGGGAATTGAGATGAAGGGGCTGGAGGGTCAAACCCATACACAGTATGAAACGGAGAGTGCAAAACCAAAAATGGAACATGCAGTAACAAACAACCTTTATAAGGTCAATACTCCTGGATGAGGAACCAAGGCTTCATGGAAGTACAGTGGCTAAAAATAGCAAAACATACAAGCATATCATAGCGTAACACTGTTTAAGTTTAATAAAAAAATTTAAAAACCAACAAAGGAACCACTCACAAAGGAAGTGGCACACAATGAATTAAAAGTGTGCAAAACAGCATATTAAATCACAACGTCCAGATAGTCACCGCATCACCAGAAGGCGTTGTCCAAGGATGTGGTCTCAATGGAGAAACCTGGCCAGGATAAACTCAGTTTCGGAAGGTCCAGCTATCGGGCAGCAACAAAGCCTCATGAATCAGCAAGTAAACGACCTTAATTCAGCACATCCAGAGTTGACAATAGGCGACCAGGCGGGCGGACGGAATAAACAGCAACTGGCAAGTCAGCTCGACGAGTTTCGTCTTCCGACTTACTCATGAGCTGACTTGCTAGCACGGTGGTCTCTCTTTTAAAGTCCATCTTCACTTACATTATGGGAAAACCCCTTTCACGTGTGTATACCGGAAGCGGTCAGTCTTTCTCGGCAGCCTCCATAGAGCGCTCCGGGAATGACGCCGCCTCGCTCAATCGTCCATTTTGGTAAAGGGCAAAACCATCATTAGCGATATGAACAGTATGGGCAGAGACACATATAGCAATATGTATAACATAAATTACATATCGCACCAACCTATACAGATTTTAAACATATAGAATGTGGCAATGGAGGAACCTGTAAAGAACAAAAATAGAGTGACAGTACACATACTCTAAAACGGGAAGATCATTAAGTGTCGTCAAGGAAAATGTACTAAACCATAAGGAACACACTGTATAATACAATGAAAAAGGGAGAGGGCCTTACAAGCCGAGGCAAAATGGATTTTCTATATGGACACCCTGAAACCTCCGGGTTTAAATATAGATATAGATCTTCAATCCTTTCTATAAGCCCCAACATTATGGTCTTAGACTTCTTCTAATGCAGGGAGTGGGTCTTATCGTTTCTTTTTCATTGTATTATACAGTGTGTTATGGTTTAGTACATTTTCCTATGCTGTAGTTAAAGCATATTTCAGGTTCTCGAATGCCTATATCGCCATAGGGGTCCATTTCTGCATCTGTGAACCCTTTTTGATCACGGCATTGATGGATGCTACTATAGTTGAGAAGTTCTCTTTATTAATCTCCTATAATAGTTGGTAAAACCCAGAAACCTTCGTATGGCTTTCAGACCGTGTGGTAGCGGCCAGTCTGCAATCGCAGAGAGCTTAGAAAGGTCCATGTTCAAACCCTTTGTGGACAGATCTACCCAAGTTAATGCACACTGTGACTGTGTCAGAGGTGTGGTTGTGGAAGGGAGGTATTTAGGATTTAGGAGCCTACATAGCCTGTATACACTACATGGGTGAAAAGGGAGTAGTCTGAACTACATTTCCAGCAAGCAGCTCTGCAGGTGGGGGATTACCCAGCAGCCATACTGTGTTTAGTTAGTGCTCTGGTGAGAGCCAGGATTTGTTTATTGTTTAATTTTATTTTGAAGTGTCTGAGAAACACTCATTTAATTGAACAAATAAAGTAATGTTAAGGTTAGGGTCAGACAAGCGTCATTGGAGAGCGGAAGGAACGTCCGTGAGAGTGGACGTTCCTTCCACTCGACGCCTGTCTGGTCGCCTTGCTGAGCACACACAGTGTGCTCAGCACTGTAAAGCACGATCCTCCTATGGAGGATCGTGCTTTACAGCCCCGTCAACGCGCGTCCTAGCGCATCGACGGGGAGGCTTTGATAACGGACACTTGTTGCTCGTGCATTTCGTGCATGCGCACAAGCGGTGACCGGCCTGTTGCAGCGTCACATCAGTGCAGACCTTTATTAAGAAAGGTTGAAGTGAAGCGCACACACCAACACAATTCCCATGTGACAGGTTTAAACGGCTGCTGTATACCAATACTGGTGGTTTCCCCAAAACCAATAACAGATACAAGATCCAATGTAGAAAGAAATGGTATAGTGCACTCAGTACAAACCAAAAATTAGGCTTGTGCACGGATTTTTTTTTCGGTTCGATTCGGTTCGTTCGGATTTTGTAAATTTTCGTTTCGACTCGTTTCGGGCAATTTTTGTTTCGCTTCGTTTTTCGTATCGACTTTTTTTCGTGATTTCGGAAATTTTAGTGTTTTTCGGAACGTCTGTTCTCCTCGTTTCAAAGTGTTTATTCGTTTTGACATAAACTAATGGTTTTTCGGATACGATAATTATACAATACGGTAATTCTGCCGATACGATAATTCTGCCATTGAGATTACGCATGTTTTACAAGAAGGATACATTGAGATTTCTCATGTTTTACAAGAAGGATACATTGAGATTTCTCTGGTTTCCCGGGAAGGATACATTGAGATTTCTCATGTTTTACAAGAAGGATACATTGAGATTTCTCTGGATTTCCAGGAAGGATACATTGAGATTTCTCATGTTTTACAAGGATACATTGAGATTTCTCATTTTTTACAAAAAGGATACATTGAGATTTCTCTGGTTTTACAAGAAGGATACATTGAGATTTCTTTGGATTGCCAGGAAGGATACATTGAGATTTCTCTGGTTTCCCGGGAAGGATACATTGAGATTTCTCTGGTTTCTTGGAAAGGATTCATTGAGATTTCTTTGGATTTCCAGGAAGGATACATTGAGATTTCTCTGGTTTTACAAGAAGGATACATTGAGATTTCTCTGGTTTTACAAGAAGGATACATTGAGATTTCTCTGGTTTTCCAGGAAGGATACATTGAGATGGGAATGATACAAAATTTAATTACAGAATCAGCGATATAAATACAATATCCGAAATTACTGAAATGGAACCGAAATCAAGAATGGAGCCGAAGTCATGAATGGAACGAAAATGAATTTCGATTTTACACATTTATAGTCCATTCGAAAATACCAAAAAGTTTTTGTTTCGGCTCGAAAATTTGTTCGGATCTGCCGTTCTCAGATCCGAAAATTTTCGGAAAATCGGCCAATCCGAATGCACGAATCGGGAAATTTCGTGAAAATTCCGAAACGCACATCCCTACCAAAAATACACTATATATGTTGAGGGTCAATCCTCTCAGAATGCACTTTGCACATGTGGAAATAATAATTATAGAGCATAATTGCACAGTATGTTTCTGCTTGATTATCAATGATCACAGTGATATCACACTCACATCAATAGAGCCCGTTCTTTCTACATCCAGTATGGGCGTACCTAGTGCGCTCGTCTGACGCTGGCCTAAAAGGAATTACAGTGTCTGTCAAGCTTACCATAGAAGACTATGCAAATTGATCCCTAAACTGTGACGGTTAATCACAACACCTAATATCAAACAAGCATTTCTCCAGTTTACAATACAAGCCATTACCTAGATACCGCTGCAGCACTTTTCTAACATGTTTGTGGTGGATTTCCACATCCAGGGAATAAATCAGGATATTGTCTAGGTATACCATGACGAAGGACTGTAAGTAATCCTGAAGGACATCATTTATGAAATCCCAGAAGGCAGCTGGAGCATTACATAGACCGAAAGACATGACAAGAAACTCATATTGCCCACTTCTTGTATTGAAGGCTGTCTTCCATACATCTACCTCAATAATGTTGCTGGATTCTATTGCCCACCAAGCTCTCCAGTGCACTCCCTTTCTGACATAACCCAAATCCTTAGTAGATTAGTAGCTCAAAACCAATAAAGTGAACTGCTGGTCCTCGGCGATTTTAATATTGAATGGCTGAATCCTAAAAACAATAAACCCTGTTCACTGTAAAAAGGCATTGCGGTTAACACAATTAATCTCCTCCCCCACTCATACTAATAGGAAACGACCTAACCATACCTTGCTGGACTGGATTCTCTCCTCATGTCTTGTTAGAATACAGGAGGCAGGCTTTCTCCCTAATAGTTTCAGTGACAACCGCCTGGTGCACTGTGTGCACAAAATAAAAAAAATAAAAATCTCCTCCAAAGACAATAATCACCAGGTCTTTCAAAAAATGTATTCTTGAATCCTTTCTAAGTAATCACAAACAGCTCCCATGGTACAGACTAAACCTAATCCCAGAACTGGATTGTCAATCAAATACTTTCAGTCTTAGCTCATGCAAGTCTAGAATTCCCATGCTCCACTGTTTAAAGTGCGAGTAAAAGGGGTACATTTCCCTTGGGTTACAACTGACCTCACACAAATGTACAAGTTTAGAGATCCACTGTGGAAAAAGTTCAAACATACTGGCTCCATGAACGATCACAGTGCTTACTGAAAATGGAAAAACACACGCACAAAACAAACAAAAATAGGTAAAGCCCAAAACTTCAATAAAAATCTAAACAAATTAAATTTTAGACCAGTGCCTGTCTGTTATGTCCTCAGCCCCTGCTGCGCTCCCTGGGGGGTCTGGGCATGGTTCTGTGCCACTGGCTGGTCAAGTGCCAGCACATTGTGATGGCCGATCGGCGTCTGAGGGGGCGGGACCTGGCATGGTCACGAGGAGCCGCCGGGTTTAAAGCAGAGTGCGAGGAGTTGCCTCGTCACCCTGACGTGGAGTTTAGCTCCACATCGCCTGCTATTGCATTCAGTGTGTTTTCAGTTGCCGACCCGTTTTGTCTACGAATCCTGCTCCTGTTTTTGACCCGACTTGTCTTTGACCATTCTCTCGTTTATCCCATATCGGCTCATATTGCTGTGCGTTGTTTGTTTAACCCTATGTATGCCGCTGAGGTTTGGGCCCACCACCTGGGTTCATATCTCTCTCGTTCTGGGGTAATATCTGCAGCCTTTTCGGGGTTGTGTTCAAGACCTAAAGTTTCCGAATCTGTGTTAAGCTGTTTTTACGTGAGATTAGGGAAAGATAGGTACAGCTTGTTTTCTACTACGTATTCTTGCAATACATACGCCAAGTGTAACCCATTCATAAGCAGCCCAAGATTATCACGTGTGTCATCAGCCTCTGGTTCTATCAAGGTATCGCAAACCCAGTCGGGTTTATCTAAGAACGTATTTTCTGGTTATTCTGTGACTGCCCTGCAGTCTAAACAAGTCATCGACTGTCAAAGAAATCTGCTGGAAGTCCAGCTTGAGACACATACTCCGGTATCGAAGTCATCTGTATTGTTGAGAGTCCCTGTATGTGCACTAATTTGTCTTTTGGTCTTGAAACCATCTGAGCTTAGTTGCAATTCAGTGGTGCTTTTATACTTCTTGGCTTTGGAGTAGAAGTCTGTGTTTACCGAGTGTTTTGTAACCGTCAAGCAGATATTTCTGTCCATTAAGATCACTACTCCGCTACTCTTGTGTGAGCGCTACAGCGCCCGTTACACTGTCAGTGTGTTGCTAAATGTCTCCGTAATATAGAAAAGTAATATAAAAATGAAATACCAGTCTGGACTTGATCAAATCTCAGCAATACTGCTGAAAATCAGTGTGCCAGGAATTGCAAAACCTATCTCAACCCAAATCAATGAATCTTTGACTGGATACAATTACATACCCAAACTCTGGAAGACTGCGAGGGTGGCACCTATCCTTAAAAGTGGTGATAATACTTTGCTATCCAACTACCATCTGAAATCATTGCTCCCTGTTCTGTCAAATATTTTGGAAAAATGTGTCCATGCGCAATTATGTGATTATTATCAATATTCAAACTATTTAACCCCAGATTAATCAGGCTTTCGTCCAAATCATTCAACTACAACTGCACTTTTAAAAGTTTGCAATGATATCCAAGCTGACATGGAACAAGGAGACCTAACTGAAGCCAAGGCCTTTGGCACAGTAGACCATGGCATCCTATTACAAAATCTTAAAAACTCAGGTATTGGTAATCGCACGCTAACCTGGTTTCAATCATATGTATCGGATTGGTCGCAATAGGTGTCCATTTCTGACAGCGCTTCCCTCCCTCTGACGTGGACCACAGTCCGTTTTCTCAAATATCTAGGTATGTGGTTAGACCCAAATCTATCCTTTGACCCCCACATCAAAAAACTCTCATCGAAACTCTACCCCAAACTAGGTGCTCTGTACAGAAACAAATACCCTGCCTGAGACCAGCGGTAAGAAAGCAGATGGTACAACAAATGCTTATGTCGGTCATTGAATATGGAGATGTAGTGTATGCAGCTGCCCCGCAAACACACCTTCAGAAACTTACTACATTGTATAACTCATTCTGCCGTTTTGTGCTTCAATGTAACTATATGACCCACCATTGTGACATGTTAAAAGAGCTAAACTGGCCATCACCGGAATCCAGTCGCACTCTTCACCTTTCCAGCCTAGGGCCCTATCAGCTGCCTACAGCTAAAATGGGGATGCTAAGGGGAAAAATTAGCAGTTGCTAATCTACCCACTAGCATCCCTAGCGCCCCTGTTTTACCTGTAGATTACGGGACAGGTGCTGAGTCCAGCAGCCTGCCCTGTAGTAACCACTAGGGTCCTGAATGCTCGGCGCAGCACTAACACGCTGTCCCTAACATCCTCTCCATGGAGTCCGTAGGACTCCATGAGGCTTCTGCTGCCGGGTCACATAACCGGCAGTGTCTGTCCTCACGCGAGTATCTGTCCTCCTGCAGGTTGGCTGAGTGATTGTGGAGGGAGACTGGAGACTTTTTTTCCCCAGTCTCACTCTGCTCCCGGCGGTCATGCATGGCGGATCGGGACACAATTCTCGCCGCGGGATGAGAGGTGCATATTTGGTTTTTGGGAGGTTTCAGCTGCTGCTAACAGATTCTGCTGCAGAGGAATCAGTTAGCACCAGCTCTGAGTTGTAGCAAATTTTTTAAGTTAGCAACAGCTCCTTGTAATTAGCGTCAGGACCTTCTGATCCTAATGCTAGTTACTCTGTGCTTACACTTTGCGTTTCCCATGTTAACCATAGAAAGCGCAAAGTACAGTAAGCTTGCGCTAAGAAGCAGCTATACAGATTTGCTATCAGGTTTTTTAACACGTGAGCGGTCGGGAGGTGATTCAGGCAGAGCGTGATCACCTCATTTAAGCTAGCGCTAACACTCATTTATGTGAGCTATAGCACTAGTGTTAACAAGGTGATAGAGCCCCTGGTGTTTAAGAGCTTTTCTGGGAAGCTACCACCCTACCTGAATAGACTGCTTCCCTCAGCAGTTCCCTCATCCTATAACCTGCGATCCAGGGCCTGCACCTTACTTACAATACCACAATAAAGGCTCGATCATCATTTTCCTACAGAACACTGCAAATATGGAATAGCTCCCAGACGCCATCAAATCTTCCCGCAGTCTAAAGTCCCTTAAGAGATCTCTATTAATATACCTCGATACAGAATGCACCTGTAAACATGTAACATAGTGACTATATTTCCTACATATTTATTTTCTGTGTAAAGCTATATATTTGTGTTATTTTTAATATCTTGCATTTTATTACTTTGTATTTCTGTACCTACTGTAAAAATTCAATGTTCTTGAACCCAGGACATACTTGAAAATGAGAGAAATCTCAATGAATCCTCCTTCCTGGTAAAGTCCTTTATAAATAAATTCTTCCCAGGTTATATGTGCTTTGAAGATTGAGCTTCGTATGTATAGCGGAACCTTTTAACCTGCTAAATAGCTCAGTTATCAGTGGTATGAGGTAAACATTCCTGATGGCTATATTATTATTATTATTCTTTATTTATAAAGCACCAGCATATTCCGCAGCGCTGTGCAATAGGCACAGTATAGACAGGGTTACAATACAATACAATGAACAACATTTGACAAACAGTACAGGAGGAGATGAGGGCCCTATTCCCGTAGGAACTCACAATCTAGGAGGGTTGGGGTTGGAAACAGGAGGAGAGGACTGCAAGGTGAGAGTGATTGATGGTTGCGTCAGTGAGTTGGGTGGTAGGCTTCCTAAATAGGAACGTTTTAAGGGGCGTTTGAAGGAAGAGAAATTAGGGGAAAGTCTGACAGTACAAGGGAGAGCGTTCCAGAGAGTGGGGGCTGCGCGTGAGAAATCCTGCAGTCTATCATGGGAAGAGGTGATGCGGGGAGAAGCTAGGCGCAGGTCGCTGTTTGACCTTAGGGAGCGGGCTGGGGTGTATTTGGTGATTAGTGAGGACAGGTAGTGGGGAGCTGAGTTATTGAGGGTTTTGTAGGTAAGGATAAGGATTTTGAACTTAATTCTGCAGTGGATGGGGAGTCAGTGAAGGGACTCGCAGAGGGGAGCGGCAGAGACAGAGCGGTGGGTGAGGTGGATGAGCCTGGCGGAGGCATTCAGGATGGATTGTAGGGGGGAGAGGCGGGACAGAGGGAGGCCAGATAAGAGATTATTGCAATAGTCAAATCGGGAGATTACCAGGGCGTGTATGAGTTGTTTTGTGGTGACAGCGATAAGAAATGGCCGAATTCTGGAAATATTGCGCAGTTGGTATCGGCAGGAGGAGGAAAGAGACTGGATGTGGGGGATGAAGGAAAGAGCAGAGTCAAGTGTAACTCCAAGATAGCGAACTTGGTTTGATGGGGAGATGGTGATACCCTCCACCGTGATAGAGAAGTCAGGAGGTGGGGAGGCATTGGAGGGAGGAATAAGTAGGAGCTCAGTCTTTGACATGTTGATCTTTAGGTGGTGGGAGGCCATCCAGGAGGAGATGCCAGATAAGCAGTCACTGACTTTGGAAAGGACAGGGGGAGAGAGATCAGGGGTAGAGAGGTAGATCTGAGTGTCATCAGCGTAGAGGTGGTAATTAAAGCCAAAGCTGTTGATGATTTTGCCCAGGGAGGAGGTGTAGATGGAAAAGAGCAGAGGACCAAGGACAGAGCCTTGAGGTACACCAACAGATAGAGGCAATGAAGAGGAGGAGTTACCAGCAAAGGACACACAGAAGGACCTGTTGGATAAATAGGAGTCAACCCAAGCGAGTGCAGTGTCACCGAGACCCAGAGAGTTGAGGGTCTGTAGAAGGAGGGGGTGGTCAACAGTGTCAAAAGCAGCCGAGAGGTCAAGCAGGATGAGAATAGAATAGTGGCCGTGTTTTTTAGCAGTTAGGAGGTCGTTGGTGACTTTGGTGAGGGCAGTTTCAGTTGAGTGTAGGGGACGGAAGCCAGATTGCAGGGGGTCAAGTAGGTAATTGGAGGACAGGAAGAGGGAGAGGCGGTTGAAGACTAGTTTTTCTAAGAGCTTTGATGTGAAGGGAAGCAGGGATACAGGGCGGTAGTTGGATGGAGAGTTGGGATTGAGGGATGGTTTCTTTAGTAAAGGGGTAACTAGCGCATGTTTGAAGGCGGATGGGAAGGAGCCAGTGGAGAGAGATCGGTTGAAGATGTGTGTGAGAGCAGGGGTGAGGGAGGAGGAGAGGGGAGGAATTAGATGTGAGGGAATGGGTCGAGCGGGCACGTGGTGAGATGTGAGGAGGACAATAAGGAAATGACTTCATCCTCAGTGGCTGGGAGGAAGCGGCAGAGGGTAGCAGAGGGGGCTTCTGGGAGTGGAGGTGGCAGATAACTATCTTGTGTTGGGATGTTGCTTCTGATAGATAGAGTTTTACTGAGGAAGTAGTCTGCCAGGTCTTGAGCGCTGAAGGCAGCTGAGGGGGGAGGTGGAGGCGGGTAGAGGAGGGTGTTGAAGGTGGACCAGAGCCGTTTAGGGTTGGAGGACAGTGTAGATATAAGAGATGAGAAGAAGGATTGTTTGGCCAAGTGGAGGGCAGAGGTGAATGACCGCAGAATAAACTTGAAGTGAACAAAATCCGCTTCAGAGCGGGATTTCCTTCCTCCAGGCACGCTCTGCAGTGCGGGAGCATCTTTGCAGGTAGCGTGTCTGGAGGGTGTGCCAGGGCTGAAGCTGGCGGCGTGGGGCCTTACAGAGTCGAAAGAGGAGCAAGAGTGTCTAGAGCAGAGATAAGAGTAGTGTTGTAGTGATTAGTGGCAGCATCAGGGCAGGTGAAGGATGAGGTGTGAGGGAGGTGGTGAAGTAGATTGGAGAATTGATGGGGGTCCACAGCATGTAGATTTCTGCAAGTGTGTGTGCGGGGTGGGGGAGCAGGGTGTTTAGGAAGTCCAGATAGGTTGAAAGAGAGAAGGTGGTGGTCAGAGATGGGGAAAGGGCGACAGTTGAACTCAGTAATGGAGCAGAGGTTGGAAAAGACAAGGTCAATAGTGTGACCATTGGTGGGTAGGGAGGAGGGAGGATTGTGTGAGTCCAAGGGAGGACGCGAGTGAAAGAAGTTTGGAGGCAGCAGGGGCAGAAGGATCATCAATGGGAATGTTGAAGTCCCCGAGAATTAGGCATGGAAGATTAGAAGACAGGAAGTGAGAAAGCCAGGTAGCAAAGTGGTTAAAGAACTGGGAGGTTGGTCCCGGTGGGCGGTAGATGACTGCCACCCTGAGGGCCAGAGGAGAGAACAGGCGGATGCAGTGTGTCTCGAAAGGAGGAGAAGGAGAGGGATGGGGGTGGAGGGAGATGCTGGTAGGTGCAGGTGGGAGAGAGCAGGATTCCGACCCCGCCACCATTTCTCTCACGCGGTCTTGGGGTTATGGCTGAAGTGTAGACCGCCATGTGAGAGAGCAGCAACGGAGGCCGTGTCAGAGGGAGTTAGCCAGGTTTCAGTTAAAGCTAGGAGGTTGAAGGAGTTTGAAAGGAAGAGGTCATGGATTGCTGTGAGTTTGTTGCACACAGAGCGAGCGTTCCAGAGGGCGCAGGAGAAAGAGGACAGGTGCTGAGGGTTTATGGGAAGGAGGTTGCTGGGCTTGCAGGGAGGTGATTTATGTGTGATGGAGATAGGATGATAGGGAAGTATTGGATGTGTTGTGGGGCCAGGGTTAGGGGATATGTCACCTGCATAGAGTAACAGCAGGATGGTGAGAAAGAGAAGGTGGGAATGGGATTTGTGTGAGTGGGAGTGATTGGCAGCACAAGAGTTAGAGGGAGACCATGTTCTGAGGAAACAAAGGAGCTCATGCGAGGCCATCATGTGGGACGAGAGGAGGGAGGGAGAGATGCAGATAGTGTAGGGGTCGGTGGTAGAGGGGCAGGAGTTCCATTTAAGGAGAAAGGTAGAAGTAAAGAGTAGAAGCGTGAGAGAAAGCATAATATAGACGTGTGTTTACCCAGAGTAAAAAGTGTGCCTTGCAGTTCCTTACTCCAGTCCCGCAACTCCAGGAAATCAACTCCAAACTTCCACTTAAGAAGGCCACTTGGGATGGCACTGGTGCCAGTCCTAGCTGTTATATAGGGCAGACTGATTGGATTCAGGCAGTTAAAAGGTAAACACCTGATGCTGGATGGACTGTGTCAATAGGGCAGGAGATTCACATGCTAATTAGCAAAGCAAATGGTGGAGAAATTAGACAAAAATAAATAAAAAAGACCAAGGCAACGTTACAATGTGGGTGCCTGCAGATACTGGGTGATGGGGGTCCTACCAGGAAAAGTATGCAGGGGATCAGTTGAAAATTTACAACACAAAAATAATTCTTGGATGCATATGAATGAAGCAACTTTGTTTTGTAGCCAATACGCCCTGACTAACGTCTGCAAAAAACAAGACTTATTACTTTAAGACATCAACCTGTAAATCATATTTCGTACAGTTTGGACAAAAAACCTCATGTTTCTTTTATAAACAATTGTAACGAATCCCAAAATCCACGCGAAGCCGAGGGCAAAAGCTAGTTCTGTATAACTGTATATATGATGACACACAGCCATAAACAAGTATTATGCTGGAATCTGTATCTATATATCTACGGTATATACTGTATATGGAGTATATAAAGAGTTGTATTTTTTTATATAAAATTAAATATAGCTCAACAGACACGTAGGTAGAAAAGTGAATATGGACAGGGATTTCACTATACATGCTGAGGGCAAAAGGTCTTGCTATCACTTGTGCATGAACATTATGTTAACCAATTATTTCAAAGATTACGTCTCACTGAAATCAAGATCATTGTAGGCTATTATAAACACCTGTCATGCTATTCTGCACAATAGTAGCCAGTATTATCCTTTAGGTCACTTCTGTACACTGCAATCTCTGAATAAACTCTGTAACGTAAAAATCATAATTATTTTTAATTTTGTTCTAAATGTGTAATAATTTAATGATGTTTCTCTGTACCTTCATAATGGACATTTTCTACTCAATTTCTAAAGTATGTTATATAAATATGTTAAAGAAGCCTTCATCTTTAAATAAAAAAAACTGTTCACACTTGTGATCCTGGCAAACTACACCACCCACCTACTGATTTCCGAAAACCAGAAAAATATGTATTTTTTAATTACTGCTATTTTTTTTAAATTCATGGAATGTGTATCACAGTAATTGCCTCTATTCAATAGATGAATTTATACAGTGTGTGTGTGTCTTTATAGAATGTTTCTCTTTGGTTTCCTTGTTTTGTAAGCAGTCATTGATGTATGAGTTATTGATATTTATTTTTTATGTTTTACATGCAGTTCAAATTTACACAGATGTTCAGATACAATCAGATTTAGAGTAATATATTTATATTCCTTATATGTTCATTAATTTCCAGTATATATTCTAATGTACGTATGTCATGCCTCTCCTGATAGGAGTTGAATGGCTCTCAGACAGTTGCCTAGTTACAGCATGCATCACGACTTTATGCTCACCACCCCTCCTCCTGCTTCGGATAATTCATGGGGGAACATAATAGTGTTTGTACTAGTTGCCTGGTAACAACTTACATTATGATGTCAGAGACAGGAGACAGTATCTTGGGCGGTTTTTACTGTTTAAATGTGAATGCTCGTATGTGCTATTTTTTCTCTTGTGCTAATAATAGATTTATCTTACAATTGGTCTTCTGTGTCTACTTTTTTCCATTTCGCTATTTCTGAGTCTTGTAACAAATGATGGAAATAGGGGAAAATATACATTAAAACAAACGATGGAACATCTACAGGGTTATTCACAGAGAACCGATCTGGCACCGAACAGTGAATTTCCCCGCACGGTGTCATTTTGTGGCCATTCGGCTATTCAGAAAGCAAGCAGTTCGCCAAATTTTGGAATTGCTAGCAAGTACGGTGCCTGTTCAACGGCAGTGAAAAAACCCCATATAGACGCAATGGTTAATCTATTCACAGAACACCGAACAGCAGTGAAATGTCAGAGAAATACCCTGCTGTTCGGTGGTTTCATTCGGCAGGTTTAATCAGGCAAATCCCCATATGTTTCATCGTTAAAAATATTCCCATTTTTATCCAATATCTAATAAACTGATTTTATTTTATTTTTAGGATGTTTTAGGCATTTTTTGGGATTATTTCGGCAAATAAGTTTTTTGTTTTTTTTAATAGCGGTTTTTCTTTTTTCTGTAACAGACCTTTATATTATCATTCATAGGAACTTATATGTAAATTGCAGACATTTTCGTTCAGTAGCTTTTTGCAAACAGTAGAGGTTATTCAGAGAGAGCTGATCTGGCCCCGAAATGTAACCGAGCACCGAAATTCAGCGTACGGTGAGATTTTGGGGCCATTCGGCTATTCAGAGAGCAGGCAGTTTGCCAAATTTTGGCGAATTGCCTGCACGTACGGTGCTGTTAGGCGGCAGCGAAATCCCCCATAGAGAAGCAATGGTTAATCTATTCAGAGAACACCGAACAGCAGTGACAAGTTGTTCGGTGTTTTCATTCGGAAGGTTTATTCAGGCGAATCCTATAGGCTTCAATGTTAAAAATATTCATGTTTTAATACAATATCTCATAAATCCTTTAATATTTTAATCTGCAGTAAAAAGTCTCCTTTATTTATAGATTTTTTTAGGATCTTTTAGGTATTTTTCGGGATTTTTTTGTCAAATTTTTTTTAAAGCATTTTTTTGTAATAGACAGTTTTAATATCATTCATATGACCTTATCTGTAAATTACAGGCATTTTCGTTCAGTAGTTTTTTTGCAGACAGCGTTTCAATTTCTACACTTTCAAGCGTGCTGGTTTATTGTTTGTTTTTTTACCCCGTTCGTCAGCTTGTCGACTATTTCCAGCGGCTGGTCTGCTCTGTGATCGGTGGCTCGTCGGCTTTTTCCAGCATGTTCGGTGTGTTTTTTTTCTGCGGTTTCTGCGGATTTTCAATGGGTTTTCAGCAGGTGTTCGATGGGTTTTCCCTGCATTCCGGGGACCCTGCAGTGAATGCTGAATACACCACAGGGTGGGGATCTTTAATTCCCCGAAGTGCAGGGAAGCACGGATAACGAGAAAGCAACGAAATATCTGCAACATTTCGGTGCTCTCTGAATGACCCGTAGTGTTTGAATTTTGACACTTTCAATCGTTTTCATGTTTGTTTTTTTCCCCCGTTCGCCGGCTTGTCTGCTTTCTCCGGCCACTGTTCGTCGCTGTGTTTGGCGGATCGTTGGCTTTTTCTGGACTGGTTCAGCGGGTTTGAGCTGGATTATCAGATCGAATCTGATAATATATTGGATCTGATATTTTCTGCAAGGTTTAAAAAAAAAAGAAGAAAGCCACAAAACCGCCGAAATTATCGGGTCCGATAATTTCAGAGGATTTGCGGCCTTTTGTTTTTGTTTTCCTTTTGGCTGCTTTGCAGTGGCTTTTCCCTGCACTACAGAGACCCTGCGGTAAATGCAGAATTCACTACAGGGTGTGGAAATTTGATTCCCCAAAGTGCGAGGAACAAGAGAGCACCGACATTTCGGTGCTCTGTCAATAACCCCTTTAGTCATTATGGTGTGAATTTTCTAGACTTAAGTAGTTATTTTTAGGCAAACACAATATAAAGCAATGCAATAATCTAAATATTTTGGCCCCTATTATGATCTCCACGCTAACGGTAGCGCTCACCTCCGTGAGCACTACCGTTAGCTGCGGTATTTTCTGCCTATTAGAATCCAAACACAAACAGGTTAATAAACCCGTTCGCGTTTGGGACCATGTACTTCTCAGCGCAAGGTTACTGCACTTTGCACTCCCTATACTTAACATGGGGAGCGCAAAGCGTTAATCAGCGCTGGTATTACAAAGTCCCAGCGCTGATTAACACCTGGCTCTGGTCAACGAAAAGTTAACCAGAGCCAGGACCTGGTGTTAACGGATTCCGCTTCTGCAGAATCCCTTAACACCAGCTTAAAAAATAAAAAAAAAAATCTAATACTCACCCTATGTCCCGCGGCGAGGACCGCGGCTCCAATCGCCTCCTCCGGCCGGCGGGATCAGGGAAAGACTGGGGGAAAAAGTCCCCCCAGTCTCTCCCTGGGTATCCCTATGCCGGCTGGCCGGAACTCGCGAGGCGAGATCCAGCTGCTCATGTGACCGCCGCGTCTCTCTCAATGGAGTCCTATGGACTCCGTTGAAATGATGCACGCGGCTGCGCTTAGCGGGCAAAAACAATGCAGGCAGCATATTTTGCGCCTGCGTTGTAATCCCCCACTAAACCGGGGACGGTAGGGGGAATACCGCAGGCGCAGTTTTTTCTCCCTACCGCCCACAGTTTAGCGCGGGTATTGTAATAGAGCCCTTTAAGTATAAAATACTTAAACATATGCTTTTGATGTCAATCTGTCCAGGAAACGTTTGTCTTTGGCTTCACCCCTTAAATTTTAATGCCTGATGAATAGGTTTCTAACGGAATATTAAAAAAATGATTCACTATATGCTCGAAATGGAACATAAACTTTTGGCAAGTGGGGAGAAGCCATGTTAAAACCCACTAGAATGCACAATATTAAATGTGCAGTCTTTTCTAAGTTGGTTGCTAACATCTGCAAATAGAGCCAATAACTCTGGCTCCATTAACAACTGTAAATGGCTGAGTTGCCAAACTGCACATTTACATGTCCTATATGTTACATAGGAAATGCAACTCGGACTTGGCGATAAGAAAAACAAATACCATCTCATTAAATCCCGAGGCCCTGTTCCAATCTTGCTGTTATGATAATGGCTCTTGTCATTCTTTTAACAACTCCAGCCATTATAACTTCTCAACCTGCTGTTTCAATCTACCAGTCTAACCGGACATTGCAGCTGCTTACTGTAAAATAATGGTACATATAGTTTTATATAGGAGCTGTTAATTTGAGGCTAGCTAAAGAAGAACGAGCTATTCCAAACTTGCTCATTCTTTCTTGGCTCGATTCGTTATTCAGGAAAAATAATGGTTTTAAACCCTTGTGTAAAATGACATACTAGAAAATCAAAACCTTGACTCGGATTCCACAGTGAAAGGAGCGGCACATGTTTCCTCTCTTCATATGCAACAGAACACTGGGATCAAATATTTCCAGGTATTCTTCTTTGAATCCTTCCGACATCCTTGCACAATGTCTCAAAGAGCTCAAGAAGTGTCACACAGGAGTCAGTAACAGCTGTTATTGAGCTGCTGATAGAGAATAAAGCCGTTAATATTAACCTTTTATCCAAATTCCCTATTTCAAATATGATTATACCATATAATAGACATCCTTCCCTTTCTGTAATAGTACAGGACTTTTGACTCTTAAACTAAACAATTTCTAAGCTAACTATTAATGTTTCAACCCTATACAGAATTGCTAAAATAACTTTTCTTAAATTAATTGGATTATCTAAACTATAACAGAGACAAAACAAGAAGGGTTGATTATTAACCACGCCTGAACTCCTTACTCCACCCAAAGGAAGAGGCAAATGTTGTTACAGTGCTGAATGCTCAGCATGGCGCACATTCAATCTACTACCTTTCAGTGCAAATGTATTGGGAGTCATCCGCTAAACTATTGCGCAGATCCTAACCCCAAAAGGATTTCCATTCCCAGTATGAGTTGATTAACACTCTTAGGCTAGGGTCAGACTGAGGCAGTGCGAACGCGCGTTCTGGCGCACTTAATCACGGCCGCACTAGCAGCAAATGACGGGCAATGACGGCCAATATACGAAGTACGGTCGCACAAAAGTCCGGCTGCGCAACGCAAGTGGAAAATGAACGCATTTTTTCGAGAACGTTAAACCACTAGTACTGACGTACAGAGTGCGCTGCGTCCGCTAGCGGCGTGTGTGAGTGAATTGGAGACATCAGACGCTGCTAATGTCCGGCCAACATAACGTCCAGATGCAAGAAGTGTTTTATTGATGATCCGTACAAAATCACGAATGAAACTGCGCATAGTATGACCGCTATTGCGTATTCCGTGAAAAAATACGTCCATTCTTCGAACGCACATTTTCACGGACAACGTGAAAAATGCGTTAGTCTGACCCTAGCCTAACATGTGTAGAGAAATTATATGTAATATATTGGCATCTAATTGTCCCCAAACTAGACATGGTACTTGTTTTTATACAAACTGTTACTTTTATCACAGTTTCTGTGAATATTTATTCATCCAAAACACGAATTAATTAACACACACCTCAAGGAATGAACTGATAAACAAATTGCATGGGACGGATTTTGCTTGCGCTATTCGTTTCAATATGTGACAATGAACAAAAGGGCATCATTTGCTGGTGTGCTGCATTAAATGGAAATCAGAGTTGCTGTTTAACCTTGTCTGCTTTAATCCCTTCGACCACTGGCCACCAGTTGGTGTGCTGCAGTGGGGGACCAAGATCCTCTACGTCTGCAGGCCATAGGGTTCAAGAGCAAACAGGTGTCTCCTTCCTTACTGGCTGGCAAAAATCAAGGGTTTAATAAAACCATTAATGAGGTGCAATAAAGAAGCTGTGCATATGTCAGCAGCAAATTGATTTTAACTAAAGATCCCATTCGAATTGTGGAAAAACCAAAGCAATATTCCACAATATGTTTTTGTTTTGTGCCTGTGCGCATGTCTAGTTTTTTTTGGTTTTTTTGGAAAAGATTTTACATTGAGATTTCTCTCGTTTTAAAGTATGTCCTGGGTGGTGAATATGTACCATTAGGTGTCTTGCCCAAGGACACTTACTGGAGACTGAGGTTGCTCGCTGGGATCTGGGAGTCTGTAGATCTCAAAGGACATGGACCAAATAACAAATATATATCTATATAGATACACAATATATACTGAATATAAGTATATATTTTTATATGCCATGTTATAAAGCCTATATAACTATTACACTTCTTTTAAACTGTTTTATAGAATCTGCCGTTAAATACATTTTCGTATAAAATATATATGTATGATCATATTCTGCATTATTTAACAGAATTCACTGAACCTTATATTTTCTATTTACAGGATTACACATTGACAATGTACTTTCAACAGTACTGGAGAGACAAAAGGCTTGCATACACCGGCATCCCTCTCAACCTTACTCTTGACAACCGAGTGGCAGATCAACTGTGGGTTCCTGACACCTATTTTCTTAATGACAAAAAATCTTTTGTACATGGAGTTACAGTGAAAAATCGTATGATCCGCCTTCATCCTGATGGGACAGTTTTATATGGCCTAAGGTAAAAGAGAAAAATGTATTTAGCTAACATCATTTAGGTGGCAAGAACTATGGCAGCATTTCTTTCATGATCTTCCAGAATCAGTATTTTATCATCGGAAATGTATCTCCATTATAATCTTGTATGCAAGATATTTAGATATTTAGGATGAGAGGATGGGTTTATGTGTTAGCGTTTATCTTACACAGTATAAATATACATCCGTTCTGGGTGCTGAAATAAAAAAGTATAAACAGATGTAAGATGTAATTGCTACATTTTCCTACTTCACTATGAAATGGGGGTTTCTTCTTGGAGTTCTTTTTTTATTTTGGTTCAGCAATGCTATATTATATTATTCTTCATCCTTTCATGATCAAAAAAAGCACAATAGCAACAGACTTTTTTTTTCCTTTTTTGCCTGTGGCATCTTGTAAGATTGATAGGGATTGCAAGAACGAACACAGTTTTCAGAAAAAGATATTTTTTATACACAAGTCTAACTTCCAGGAATTCTTTTACATTGCTAGGAGTCCTTCGGTCTCTTTCTTTAAATAACTTCACATAAGCAAACTATGTTTAACACTTCCATCAACAGTTCCTCCCAGTAAAGGTGTTATGGTATTGGTTTTCACGTTACTCAAACTGCTAAACTTAACATTTTTTTTCTCATCCTTTCTGTGCAAATTATGTACAATAATTTAAAAACATAAACAAGCAAAAAGGTTTCTAATTAGATGGTACACAACAACATAATTTCATATATAAATGCCAATATACCCTTTCACCCCAAACCGCTGTTGAGAGCTTTACCTCTGGCCCTCACTGTCTAATGGTATTGGGATGGAATCCATAAAACTCTTTTAGGTCTAGAAACTCACAAGATGAATTTCAAGGACTTAGCGTGAAAAAATAAGATATTCCATACATTTCTCTGTGTTGATTGAGAGCTGTGAGGTTATCATTTTTAATTCATTGGCTAAACTCTTTTTTGAGGACGTCAAACCTCTGTTTGACGATGTCAGACCTCCGTTTTTAAGGACACCGGCCATCGCACTCACATGATTGCTGGGCACAATGTCAGTTTCTGGTGCCCCCTAGCACTGCTGGGGAGAGCCTGAAAGGGATGGGGTCCTTTGGACCCCTTTCCCTCTCGAATGGCTAGGAATTTTTAAAAAAAAGAGAGGCACAGCCGGAAAAGGCACAGTCTGTCCTTTCCAGCGGCACTTCTCTTTAATGTATTAGGTGCTTGATTGTGATTCAGTGACAATCGCCACTGGATCGCAGTCCTCTCCCAAGCCTCTGTGCCCACCACCATATGCACGATGATGTCAGTTGGGCAGTTAACCTCTTAGCTGCCAAGTGGAGATAGGGAGTCATTTTGGCCCCTGTATCTCCCAATCAGTGGCAGCTAGAGAGTGGCCTTTACAATGATACCAAACATGATCAGGTTTGATGTAAAAATAAAAATTAAAATGTTGTTTTTTTAATATTTTTTGTCTGGGTCATATAATAAAATAGGACTACAAATTGTGTTTAACCCCTTAGTGACCGGGCGGTTTTACACAAATCCATCCTTTAGTGACCGCTGCTGTTTTTACGTTTCTGCGCTGTTAGTGTTTAGGTTAAATTTTCCTCTTACTCGTTTATTCAACCCACACATATTATACACCCTTTTTCCCGCCATTAAATGGACTTTCTAGAAATACCATTATTTCCATCATATCGAATAATTTACTATAAAAACAATATGAAATATGATGAAAAAATGGTAAAAACACACTTTTTTTCGTAATTTAATCCCCAAAATCTACAACCACCAAAAAAGACCCCGGCTAAATAGTTTCAAAATTTTGTCCCGAGACTAGAAATACCCAATTTTTACATGTTTTTGCTTTATAACCCCTTCACTGCTGAGCCAGTTCACCTATGTGCGCAGCGCTCATTCTGACCATTTTGTGCTAACTATTTTGAGATGACAGCCTAGGTCCTATTTAATTAACCCCCCCAGACAAAAAATTTTTTTTTTATTTTATTAAAAAAAATTTTTTTTATTTTTTAAACCAAACCAGGCCTTTCAAATGATGTCAAATATGACCATCTAGCTGCCATGGATCGGGAGATAGGGGGATCCTTAGGATCCCCTTATCTCTACATGGCAGCTAGATGGTTAACTGGCCCACTGACATCCTCACACATATGGTGAGGTTGTCAGTGGGTGGGGGGGACCTGGAGGCTTGACTGACATCCAAGTTGTCAGCCCCCCTCCAGGTTCAAATCGCGTTTTGGTGCCAATTAGCGCCAATCAGCGGTGCAAAAATCATCTCCCTAGCTTCAATGGTTGGGGAGATAGAGGGCTCCGAAGGAGCCCCCCCTCCCCTCAATTGATTTGAATGCGGGCACCTGCTGATGATGTCACCACGCAGCGTGGCGACATCATCAACCTCGCCGGCCCATGTTAATCACATGGGCAGGCTTCCTCCCTGCCAGATCGCCGAGGGATCCAGTGAGGGAGGTAAGTATCGGGTGGGAGGGGGGTTAGGCGCCGCTGACATACCCTGTACGTCCGTGGGTCTAAGGGAGACCCGTGGACAGGACGTACAGGGTACATCAGCGGTCCCTTAAGGGGTTAAACATGATGAGCATAAAATGGTCAAAATGAGCTCAGTACATAGAGGTGAAATGGCTTAGCAGTGAATGGGATAAAAAGTGAAAAACATGTAAACATTGGATAATTCTGAACTCAGGACAAAATTTCGAAACTATTTAACTGAGGTCTTTTTTGGCGGTTGTAGATTTTGTGGGTCAAAGTTCGAAAATATGTTTTTTCCACTTTTCATCATATTTCATAAATTCTGTTATAGTAAATAATATATGATGAAAATAATGTTATCATTACAAAGTCCTTTTAATGGCGAGAAAAATGGTATATGATATGTGTGGGTTCCATATATGAGTAAGAGGAAAAGTAGACCTAAACACAAACCGCACAGAAATGTAAAAATGGCAGTGGGTACTTTTGGTACGACAATGGTAAAATTGCCTGGTCACTATGGGGTTAAGTACTTTAATTTTATTTTAGTACTTTTATTTCACTGTAGGGAAGCAATTGGCTTTGTCGTCGCATCATCGGTTCCCTTCACTACTACTGTTCATCCCACGATCTATAGCAACATATTTATGTCAAACCTTAGGTGGCGCCAAAAACAAAAAGTTGTAAATTCAAACCTTCTGAATTTTTGTCAATGGTGCAAGTGGAATGAGGGTGTACAGTATGCCATGAATCTTATAGTTACCTTTTATATAACTGTGCCTTCTGTATGGTGTTGCTAGATTGGCCATATTATCTTTGACTCTTATAGGGCATTAAAATGGGACGCTAACAGGGAAAATCTGCACCTGCAGGTTTCCTTGTAACATCTCCATTTTAGGGTGATATTCCGGGGCTGGCTCCTCGCCCCGGAATGCAGCGCTAGCTGCTGGGATACTCACAGTAGTGCTTCTGCACTGGTACTAGTATCACCTCCTGGGGTCCATAGGACTGCATAGAGGGTTGGGCTTCTGGACCGCAAGCCCTGCGTGATCTCTCTCTTGAGAGATCATGGGGCGCCGTGGAGTGATCATGGAGGGAGCCTGGGAACTAGTTGTTCAGTCTCACTTTGCTCCCAGTGACAAGAAGCAACAGTTCGGGCCACTGTTCTCGCCAAGGGATGAGAGGTTAGTATCAGATTTATTCGAGTGTAAAGGGGTGCTAAATGATTTTGCAAAAGCAGAATCATTTAGCAGCAACTTTTAGGTTTAACTAAAATGTTGTCTCTCCGTTTCCCTGCGGTAATTAGTGCCAGCACAATGTAATACCTTAATTATCGAAACACTAATGATTGAGCTCTTCCTGTTGTAACGGTTAGCCCCTGCTTGGGCCATCGTGGTGGCTTGGAACATGAGATGAAGCCCTTAAGGCAGGTGAGTAACTGACTGGACACAAGGACAGACGGATTTCTCCAAAACCAAGGAGCACCAAAAAACAGAACAGAATTGCCACTAAGCTCCGAAGGCTTCAAGACCGACAGACAATTTAGGACACACTCAAAAACACAATGATATGCCTGCCAATCCGTGAATTGAGCAGGCTGCAGGGCAGTCAGAGAAACACAAAGATACACTTGACAATCCGTGAAGTGAGCAGGCTGCAGGTCAGTAAACAAAACAGACAGACCATACTAAAAGAGGTCCTTATAAGCGGCCTCTGAATATATACTAAACTAAGACAGACAAGGTACATAAAACATGAAACATACAAGAATCGGCAATCAGGCAGAGGTTGGCAACAGATCAGAAATATACGGTACCAGGGGTGAGTAGAAGGGATAATCAAGAATAAAGCCGAGGTCAGAACCAGAAAACACTTGAACAGGTATGCTTTGCAGCAACTCAGGAAACACAAACCAGACAGAACCACCATCAACTCCACAAACAGTCAATGAGGCTCTGTGCTGCTGGGAATATATAGGGAGTGAGTCTGTGTGATTGGGCCATGTGACCCCAGACCAGGAGATCACAACAGAACCCCAGATCAGCCCTAAACAGCACAGCCAGACACACCATAGGGGAAAAACAAACATGAAGACCCTTCACCACCAGGGGGCAAGGCCGAGACGTGACACCTGTTAAGTATTGAATTTGCAAAGTGCAGTAAGCTTGCAGAAGCTAGCGCAAAAACCGATGCGCCAAGTGATTTCTTACATGCTTAGAATCAGGAAAGTAATATGGGGGGCATACGTTCCCTAAAGGTGTGAAAATGGGGGCGCTAAAGGGGAAAATCTGTGCCCGCAAGTTTCCCTATAGCGTCCCCATTTTAGCGTGATATTCCGGGGCAGGTGCTAGTGGATGAATGTAAGCGTAAACCGAAAGGATTAATGGTGCAAGTGCTTCCAGTGCAGAATCTGCATTAAAAATGAAAAACAGGAATAAAAGTAGCAATATGAAGCTAGAAACCCGTGAATGCTTTCTGTGCTAGAGATCAGGTCACTTAAAGGCGGATTGCAGAGTTTGGAAAGCTAGAAAGCAAAAACAAGGTAAAATACAGAAGGCCAAAAGTGCAAAAGAAGAAACATATGAAACTGAGTATGTTTTTCAAATCAGGTGTCGCACCTCATCATTGAGCGCATGGTGTGTTGATTCAGGAGCTACAAGTCACATGACCAATGATAAGAATGTCTTCACTCAGATCAAAAGCAAATATCACAGATGAACTGTATCAGCTAAACTGCAGAGAAATAGTTAATACTGCCAAAGAGGAAAAACATTCCAATTGCATCCACAATTGGCATAGGCAATTTGGACACAGAAATCCAGACAAAATAAAGAGGATTGTTGAGAAAAACTGCGCAAATGGTATAAAAATTTGTCCATGTGATCAATTGATCAAATGTATAAGCTAGAAAAACTTTTCCTAAGCTGAGCTACAGTAGGGCTCAAAAGCCTCTAGACTTAGTTCATTCAGATCTTTGTGGTCCAATGAAAACCTTCACTCCAGGAAAGAAGAGGTATTTTCTCACTTTCATTGATGATTGCTCCAAATATACTAAACTGTATTTATTACACAGCAAAGATGAAGTAGCAGAGAAACTTGAAGAATATCTGGTGCATGTAAGTACCAAATATGCCAAATAACAGGGATATGGAGTGCAGACAATAGAACCGAATATACAAGTGGTATCACGCAAGCTATTCTTACAAAACATGGAATTATGTTTCAAAATACTGTTCCATACAATCCAGAACAAAACGGGGTTGCAGAGAGAATGAACCGTACTGTATGTGAAAATGCCTTGAGCATGTTGTTTGATGCTAATATGCCAACCACTTACTGGGGAGCGACAATTATGACAGCCTGCTATATCCAAAATCGATTGCCAGGAAAAGCAACCGAGAAAACTCCATATGAACTATGGAATGGAAAAACACCAAATTTGGGTCTTATAAAAAATGTTGGAAGCAAAGCCTATGTGCATATACCAAAAGAAAAATGCACAAAGTAGGAAGCTTGTACAAAATATGGTGTTCTTGTAGGTTACAGTGAATCCCAAAAAGGATACCGAATTATATATCAGGCCTCAAATAAGGTAACGACCAGCAGAAGTGTGATAATCAATGAATCGTCTGTGTGTTCAAAGTTACATGAACTGACTCAAGATGTTCAAATTGAAGGAAACTCCATATCAGCATTTCAGGAAGACAAGGAACAAGGTGAAATAGAAATAACACAGACAATTGAAATACTGAAAAAGAAGAAGCTGAACTACACCTGACTTAAGTAAGGAAATCAAACCGAAGTAATAAATGTATCCCCCCAAACGTCTGTCTTATATGGCTTGTGAAGCACTACAGCCAGAGCCCAGTTTATGGGTCGTGATGCAAAGACTACTCAACCATAAAAAGTAAAAATGGATTAAAGCTGTTGATGAAGAGATCAAATCTCTTAGTGAACTTCAGACCTGGACACTTACAGAGCTACCTCAAGGTAAACGTGCAATTGGATGTAAATGGGTCTTTAAAACCAAGACTCTGACTCTGAAGGCAAAGTTTGCAGGTATAAAGCATGTTTAGTAGGAAAAAGGTACTCACAAAAATACAGTGAGGATTATGATTCTACCTTTGCTCCAGTTACAAAACAAAGTACTTTCAGAACATTGATGACAGTGGTAGGCTGCAGCTCTATGGAATATGATTGTGAAACATCATGATATCACAGTAGCATTTCTTAACGGTGATCTTGAAGAGGAAATATATATAACACAGCCAGATGGATATGTGAAAAGCAGAGGAGAATATCTTGTGTGCAAATTGCAAAAATCCATGTACGGACTTAAGCAATCAGCTCGAACATGGAACTTAAAAATAAAGTTCTGCTAGATGAAGGATTTACAAGAAGCAAAACTGACCCATGTATATATTCAAAATGTGTTGACTCTGACTATATGTATATAATACTCTATGTGGATGACTTGATTATCACTCACAAAAGAAATGAGGAAATTGCAAAGTTGGCTGCAAGCGCTCAACCAGCACTTTGAGACTAAAGACCTTGGGGAAGTGACATATTACCTAGGGATAAACATACAGCGTGAGGAGGATGAAAGCTTTCTATTGAACCAGAGATCTAAAATTGATGCAATTCTTCAGGTGTTTGGCATGACCGAGGCTAAAGAAGCAAGTGCTCTCATGGACACAGCATATCTAAAGTTTGAAGAAGGAGATCTACGCCCTACTAATGAGCAATATAGACCAGCAGTAGGGGCACTACTATATATTGCAACCACTACACATCCAGACATCGCAGCTCCCATGTCTCTTCTCTGTAGACACGCAAGTGAGCCACGTCAAAGGGACTGTACTTCAATAAAGAGGGTCGTGAGGTATCTCATACAAACAAAAGCCATGAGTCTGAAACTGTCTGCAAAAAGTGACTTGAACCTCATAGGATATGTGGACTGGGCAGGTGACCTCCATACTCGTAAATCTAGAAATGGATACTTTTTCAAATTAGGAAACAGTTCTATATCTTGGGACAGCAAGAAGCAGATCTCCGTAGCTTTGACTTCTACAGAGGCAGAATATATCTCTGCTGCCCATGCTGGTAAAGAAGTTGTTTGGTTACGTCCGTCTCTTGAAGATCTTGAGACCCAATGTCTCAGCCTACAGTCTTATTTGAAGACAATCAAGGATGTACTAAACTTGCAAACAGTGAGAAGATGAACACAAGAACCAAACATATTGATTTTAGACTTTATTACGTCCATGATTTGATTGAACAAAATGTGATCGTGCTTAAATACTGTGAGATCGATAACATGATTGCTGATGCTATGACAAAACTGCTTACAAGAAACATATTTGTTGATCTAAGATCCAAAATGGGATTATTATTAGGAGTAGTTGTTGAGTGGGGGTGTTAGAATACTGTACTCATGTAGTGTAAAGCAACAACTATGGTTTATGTGATTTATGTGCTATATACTGTTTTTACTGTAGGTGGCATTGTTTATAGTGTTTACTATTCAGTACTCTGTGGTATGTTCCGAACTCTATGGTCTATGTTGTTGTTCCAGAAGATTAAACTGACCTGCAGGGTGAACTGCAGCTATGTTGTAAAGAATATTAAACTGATTATTTCTGTTCGACATTAAAGAATTTTCCAATAGGAATAGTGGCCTTAATGTCTAGATTCAGTGGTATGTAGCGTTCATAAGTGAATCTGTTAAATAGAGAACTGGCTTCCTTTTGCAAATTGTATTCAATACTCTTGGGAAGCGCTATCATGTGTCAACATTTCTCATTCACAGAAATACCAAAAGGTCCCTAATAAATACCAAACAAGCTGGATTTTAGGGATGAGTCGAACACCCCCGTGTTCGGTTCGCATTCGAACTCGAACAATTTCAAAAGTTAGAGTTCGAACACGAACCGAACTCAGTGCAAGTCAATGGGACTCAAAAGTTCGGTTTTTAGAGTGCCCTGCAAGAGGGCATATATGCAAGATATTTGCCATAAAAGATGTATGGGGGTCCGGGTAGTGCCCTGGGGTACAGGAAACAAGGACAAAAAGTAAAAAAAAAAACGTTTTTAAAGGGACAGTGAGTTTTCCATGAAATAAGGGTTAAAAATAAAAAATTCCTTCAAATATCGTGCCTAGGAGGTCCCCATAACCTGCCCGTGAAGTAGCGGATTTGTAGAATGTATAGAAACATTTAAAAACAAAAAAATTACGTTTCAAATGACGGTAAACGGTTTTCCTTTAATCTATTCATAAATAACTGCTTGGAGCGGCAGTCTGTATTAAAAGAGGAGACCTTTTAGGACACGCAGAACAAGTTTAGTGATTTTTTGGCTAAATTATGGTGAAACTTATGCAGGCTTTGGATGAAAGTAACAATAGGTGCTTTAAAATTGGGCCTTTAGTGTCGGCAACAGTGCCGTCACACCGTAACCCCTCTGTGGTATTGTGCAAGAGTGCAGGGTTGGACCCTGCAGTCCAATATTAAAATGATATAAATCTGGTAATATAGGCGTCAGTGGCAGTGCACCCAAATATTGTGCCTTTGGTGGCAGCAAGTGCCTTCACACCGTAAGTAACCCCTGTGTGGTATTGTGGAAAAGTGCAGGGTTGGACCCTGGGGTCCAATATTAAAATGATATGAATCTGGTACAGGCGTCAGTGCACCCAAATATTGTGCCTTTGGTGGCAGCAAGTGCCTTCACACCGTAACCCTTTTGTGGTATTGTGGAAGAGTGCAGTGGTGGAGGTTTTGGAAATGCAGACGAGATCCCCGATCTATTCAGTTACGTCAGCATCAGGGGATTTATAGCTGCTGATCCAGGACTGATTCATTTTTATAAATGTCAGCCGGTCTACAGAGTCAGTGGACAGACGCACCCTTTTGTCTGTGACAAAACCTTCAGCGGCACTGAACGTCCTTTCAGAAAGCACGCTGGATGAAGGGCAACCTAGTAGCTGTATAGCATATTGGCTAAATTCTGGCCAGTGATCCAATCTCAACACCCAGTAAGCCAGTGGATCATCTCCTGGAAAGGTATCCAGGTCTGCCCTTGCCCCTAGGTAGTCCTGCACCATACGGTGAAGATGCTGGCAATGGGTGCCTACATTTGACGTCCCTTGGTGTCGTGGACTAAAAAAATGTAAAAAGGCATCAGTCAAGCGGCCCGGCCTTCACCGCTCTTCCTCTGATCATCCGCAGCCTCAGAAGCATGTGTGTCATCACTTGGTAACCTACCAGTGCCTGAAAAGGTGTTACACAAGTGTTGCTTTAGAGCGTCCTCAAGTTTTTTCATCCTGTCCTCCCTCTGTGCGGGCAGGGTGAGCTCTGCAACTTTACCCTTGTATCGTGGATCAAGAAGGCTTGCCAACCAGTAATGATCCCTCTCCTTGATAGCACGAATCCTGGGGTCCTTTATCAGGCTTTGCAGGATAAGGGAGCCCATGCAGCGTAGGTTGGAGGTGGCATTGGCTTCCGAGTCTTCCTGGTCAATGAGGATGACCCCATTGTGCACTTCCTCCTCTCAGCCACTTACTAGTCCTTGTGTTTCAGGGCACACAAAACCCTCCCTTGAGGAATCCCCACCTTCAATGCTCCCACTACTTAAATATTCCTCCTCCTCCTCATCCTCCTCCTGTCTGATCTGAGGACCAGCAGGAATGCTGTCTGCGTAAAGACTGGGGCCTTGAGAGCTAGGGAAGGCCTCCTCTTCCTCCCGCTGCTCTGCCTCTAGTGCCACATCTATAATTCCCCGCAGAGTGCGCTCCAGCAGGAGCATTAAAGGAATTGTGTCACTGATGCATGCACTGTCCCTGCTCACCATCCTCGTTGCCTCCTCAAATGGTGACAGTACAGTGCATGCATCCTTGATCATCAGCCACTGCGGGGGGGAACCAAGTTGACCTGAACCTGTTCTTGTGCCATACTCACACAGGTACTCATTGACAGCCCTCTGCTGCTTGTGCAGGTGCTGCAGCATTGCTAATGTCGAGTTCCACCTGGTGGGCATGTCACAGATCAGACGGTTTGTGGGAAGGTGGAATTCTCTTAGAATTTGTGCCAGGCGAACACTTGCTGGGAATGACCGTCTGAAGTGGCTGCAGACTTTTCTGGCCTGGCTGAGAAGCTCTGCCAGCCCTGGGTACCTGGTTAGGAAACACTGTACCACCAGATTTAGGACGTGTGGTAGGCATGGTACATGCGTCAACTTACCCTGGCGTAGGGCGGAGTGAAGGTTCATAACCGCTTTGTGGTATTGTGGAAGAGTTCAGTGGTGGAGGTTTTGTGAATGCAGAAGATATCCCTGATCCATTCCGTTATGTCAGCATCAGGGGATTGATAGCTGCTGATCCAGGACTGATTCATTTTTATAAATGTCAGCCGGTCTACAGAGTCGGTGTACAGAGGCACTCTTTTGTCTGTAACAAAACATCAAGCGGCACCGATCGTCCTTTCAGAAAGCACGCTGGATGAAGGGCAACCTAGTAGCTGCATAGCATATTGGCTAAGTTCTGGCCAGTGATCCAATCTCAACACCCAGTAAGCCAGTGGATCACCTGCTGGAAAGGTATCTGGGTCTGCCCTTGCCCCTAGGTAGTCCTGCACTATATGGTGAAAACGCTTGCAATGGGTGCCTACATTTATAGATTTACAGATATTTTGTAGAAATGAGACCCTCACAATTGCTGGTGGCAGTGAGAACACACAGATTACCACAATTCCCAGATATTTTGTATAAATGACTGACCCCCAAAATAGTTGGTGGCAGTGAGAACACCAAGATTAGAACAATTCCCAGATATTTTATAGAAATGAGACCCCCCCCCCAATAGCTGGTGGCAGACTGGCAGTTAGAACACACACTAACAGAACAATCTCCTCTCAAAAAACACGTGCTGGGGGCTGCGTGAAGCCTTATATAGTGTGCTGCGGGACTTAGCTCTGTGAGCTCATGATTGGACAAAATTTTCCCAATCAGGACTCTGAGCCGTGATTGGCATAGTCTTGCACCTGTCTTGCACTTGACCTGTGGTCAGGTGCAAGGCTGTAGCCAATTACAAGCTTCAGGCCAGTGGAAAAGTGCATTGTGGTGCATTGTGGGTGAACATGCGGCGAACACGCGGAAATGTTCGTAGTTCGCGAACATGTGAACAGGCGATGTTCGAATCGAACTCCGAACCGATCGAACCGAACAGCTCATCCCTACTGGATAAATGTATGCAAAACAAATAGACACACTATACAGTCTGGTTTTGAAACCGAATATTGACAAATAAAGTGCTGACTGCCTTAATTAGGGTTAACCCCTACAGCATTGCTGTCCTCGAATTTAAACAGTCATCTGCAATAATCCATAAATATTGAAAAGCTAAATCGTAGCTTTTATTCAAAACAATTAAAAAGATCAAAAAACCAGGAACAGAAAAAAAAATGAACAAATTGCCTGCGAATACCACTCACTATGATATTGTTACCTACTAGGATAGGCCTAACATCTGGTGGATAAATACATACAGGAGGCAGGGGATGTTAATTTTAAATAAATAGACATGCTGTAAACCACCCTGCAGCACACGAAGGAATAAAAATACTAACAGACCTTGGCGCAGCGCCCCATGGAGTATAACATGTGTAGCGCTCACTCCCGGAGGAGCCGCTGAAAATGAACCACGGGTCAGTCTCCCCGCACTAGGGAATAAATATACTCCAACACAGTTGTGAGTTTTTATCATTTAAATAGTTTACTAAAATATTTGAGCAGATGTCGAGACACGGTATTCACAAGTATTATTACAGTATTTTCGTATCACGGTAAAACGCGTAGCGGAAAAGAAACGAAACACGAGGCTTCGTATTTCGGAAAATAAAATATTCGCAACCGAACATAAAAGCAATGCAATTTCCCGATAGTTCAGAAAAGGGGACACGTAGCAAAAACCCCAAACATACAATCCCTTCGTATTACGGTAAACGGGCAGCGGAAAAAGAGGAAAAATATATTCGGAACGTATCTTTATCTGTAACCCCTGTTCCGATTCGTAAAAGGAAATGAGTCCTGCACAAGTTAAGTCCCAGAATGTGAAAGGTGTATATGTGTGTGTGGTACCCGGGTACTGTTCAACTGGCCAGTGAGTTTATTAAAGGAAGGTCTTCGACTAGTCAGTTGGGGCCCTGTGGACTTTAAAGAGAAAACAGCAGCTTGACCTTTAATCACAAACAGCCTTGGAGGCCTCTCACCCATCCGACGCAGGCTTTAGGCTCCGCTGACCCAGGACGTCTCTCCTCCGGATTTTGACTGGGGATACTAGCGGCCGGATCCGTTGTCTGACTTCATGCAGCTTGTCCAGCTCACCGCCTGCTCTCCGTTCGATTCCGCCGGTCTGCAGCAATGTCTGGGCTCTGACAAGTCTCCTTCTCCTCAGGTTGAGTGACCCAAACAGGAATAACAGGTCTCCCTCGGGCTTTGGCCTAGGTTCTCTCGCGATCTCCTCAGTGCGTCTGCTCTCTCGTGTTCCCTGGTGCGCTCTGGAACTTTCTCCACGAGGCAGAGGATGTAAGTGTCCAGTCCCCACCCACTTCCTGTCTTCTTGCAAAGCATGCCGGGCATTGTAGTCCCAATGTCCAGTATCTCTGATCGCGATAGTCTCCATCTTGTGGCCAAAAATAGGTACTGCCACAGCAAGATTTTTAACACCGCGCTACACATGTATAATATATAACAGGTATAACAGAATCTTTAAAACCTTAAAAGTCAAAAGAATAATATGCATATAGTGAGAGCCTAGCCGACTCTTTTTCAGCTGTCGTCTGGACTATTCGTTGGCCTTCCTCAGCCCATCCAGATATACGCAACCAAAATATACTTCACTATTCACATGTTGCAGACCCCAGATAGACCAAAAAAAACATATAGTGCAAAGTGCTACAATATTATTTCACAATATATTTGAGTATGTACATACGTGGATCAGCGCCTAACAAAGGGGCTACACCTATGCATCACCTCAGGGTTGTGTGATTGGCACAACCTCCTTCAGGGCCGGGCCACATCTACGTACAGGAACTTAAAGAACTTTGGCATCCAAATATTACATTGTTTTAAATAAAATCTAGTAAAGTGAAGCCACTTCCCTCCCAGTCCATTTTCGATGACTTCATCAAAGTTGTGTCACACTGGAACGCATCTTCTTCCACTTTTGTTCCTCCTCTCCTTCCGCTGTCTACCACGCCTGTGTGTCTCTATCCTTCTTGCGCTTGCGTTCCCCAGTCTCTCTGTGATCTTCTCCATATTTGTCAGACTTTACTTCTTAGTGCGTGACACGCCACAGAATGTAATCAAAACAAAGGATATGGTTAACATATATGAAATTATATATGTTACAAATTTCCTACATGTCATATCAAGTCCTACCTCTAGATTTATTCTAAAGCCAGATATTCTATGGATAAAACAGTATATGTGCATTAAAAATACAACAATCATTATTACTATACATATACTACTCTAATTATAATTTTATCAATAATACTCTAATAAGTATATATCCCATGTTTATGCTACTCAAATTTAATATTTATGAATTCATTTTATTTAATACAATATAAATTAATATTTATTCACTATTAAATGCAAAATTAATAATTAATTTCTGTGCTAAATATCTATACTAAATGGGCACCATTTTATCTTATATATTATGTCTATAACCACTTACATTAATTTATTAATTTATAGATACTTACGTGTAGTGATAATAAGTACTATTAATATGTCAAGTGCATTCTACTATTTTATTATGTTAACTTTTGACTTTAAGGGTTTAAAGATTCTGTTATACCTGTTTTATATTATACATGTTATACTCCATGCAGCGATGCAACAAGGCCTCTTAGTATTTTTATAGTAGAGAAAAATGATCAGTTGTTTATAGTAGAAAAAACTATTTTTGTAGGGTAATTTAATTTGATTGAATTGCTGTATTTGGTCATTGTATCAAAGTCTTCATTTTAAACTAGAGCAGCCGTACATCTGGCAATCCAGATTCGTTACTATAATTGTTAAGTCTGTCACTTGACTGGCCATGTATTTGACAATAAATGTGTTTACTTTAGTTATCTGCACGTGTATGTAGTTCCCACTTCATGAATTCCAATTCATCCCATCATATTTAGACACCTGATTTTTTTCTCCTGACCCCCAAAAAAGAAACCACTCACCATAACTTTTCACAATGCACTTTCTTTGAATTTAGATACATTTTCAAAAATAGCACTTGATTAATGATACCCTCACATTTTTTTCATGAAATCCTGAATTCCTAGATTTGCTATACTTCTGTACTCTTTGTTCTGGATGCTCATCCAAGTTTCATTTTTCTTCCCTTTGCTAATACCTGTTTTTTCTTTGCTTCTCTTGCTCTGAAAAGAAATTATAATTTTTTGCAAATGTTATAGTTAGTAACTATTTATGTTTCTATAGTTTGCTTATATGTTGTTTTTATTTTTTAATGAAATTATCCCCTTCACTACCGATATTGAGATCTCGGGCTTCAAAGGAACCATCTGGTGCCACGATAACGAGATATCTCGCTATTCTGATCTGCAGCCCAAAAGCAAATGAAACTCATTTGCTGCAAACAAATTTAGTTTGAGGACACCTTCTGCAGTCCAAAAGCAAAGGTTAGCCCTGTGGGCATAATGCCCAAAGAGCTAAAACCCTAAAATCAGCTGCTCAAATCTCTGAAATATTGGGCTTTCAGCAGCCGATGCAGGGAGAAAAAGAAGAAAATAGAGTAGCTGCTCAAACCTCTAACTCAATTTGGCACTAGTTGGCACCATCTACTGGCCAAAAATAGATTACTAATGGTAAGATATACAATAGGTATAAGCTCAAATATTTCTTACTTTAAAATTAATTAAGCATTATTTTACAAAAAAAAACACTGGTCTCTGGCGATTGTTTTTTTGGAAAATCACTTGGTAGTGAAGGGGTTAAGAGACGCTCTACTCATCCTGTCCACTTTAGTGTTTTACAATGGTCAGAATGTGGGGACTGCCTCTCCCCCCCCCCCCGGTCACCTGATCTGGCAGAAAAGCTGGGTGAAGTGGAGGAGTTTCTTCACCCCATCCAGCGTTACCAGCAGCGGGGGGATTTTGGCATTTTCCAGCTACCGGTCAACAGTGGTGTCAGCGACCAGAGATCATGCCGATGTCACTCTCTGAGACCAATCTCTGTAGTGAACGGTCTCAGAAAGGCATTGGTCTGCGTAGGTGCTTCGGAACTTGCCTACGTATAGTATACAAGTCCCATTGCACTGCATAATTTGTGGCTCCTAAACCACGAAAGTTGCATATGAGTGCATATTTCGTTGGAAGGTTTTGGGGACTTCCAGGTTCTGAAATTCTAAAGCCGAAGAGGAGGAACTGCCCATAGCAAGGGACTAAAGGTAAGTTAAGAAAATTGGTCAGAGGCTGTCAGCATATATTTAAGGGGGAAAAATGGAACTCTCTTCTTTAGTAGGGATGAGCTGTTCGGGTTCGGAGTTCGGCCCGAACTTTGGCAGTTCGAAAGTTCGCGAACTTCGAACATTTTGGGTGTGTTCGGTTCGCGTTCGAAACAAAAAAAAGAAATTTTGAAAAAAGTATAGAAAATGCTTAAAAAAATACAAAAAAATCTAGAGATAAAGAGACTCTTTATTGCAGAATATTATAAGCAACAGTTTATTAGATATTGAATTAAAAACTAATGTATACGTGGAAAGATTCTCAACTCTAAATGACCTCTGTTCACAAACGGGCATAACACCAGGTGTTTTTAGTCTGGTAATCAATTTGATACATTGCACACTATACTGAGGTACTGAGGGGGTGGGGTGGTGTCTGCTTTTGATTGAGATTTGAGTATTAATTTCCCTCCTAAAACTTCCTAATATGCTGCATTTAACTGGTGTTTGCAAAAATTCAAAATAACATCTAAAGCAATGTTATTTTTCACCTCGGGATTAAACATTCACAGGGTTATTCAGAGAGCGGTGAAAAGCAGGAGAATAACTGGAGAAGTGAAAATTCTAGGTCAAGATAGCCAAACCAGAAAAATTCTCCCATTTAACTCACTTTCCAAATTGGCTATTTGGCCTAGATTGTTCTCTTCTCCTGCCAGTTCTCCTGGCTTTCACCTCTCTCTCAGGGTTGTTCAGAGAAAGGTGAAAACCAGGAGAATGGCAGGAAAAGAGAACAATCTGGACCAAATAGCCGATTTGGAAAGTGAGATAAGGCTAGGGTCAGACTAACGCATTTTTTGCAGCGACCGTCAAAAAGTGCGTCCGAACACATTGCCGTATTTTTTCACGGAATGCGCGAAAACGGTCATACGATGCGCATTTTTGTGCTTGATTTTTTACGGATCCAAACCAGGAAACTTTGGGTGTCTGGACGTTATGTTGGCCAGACATGAGCAGTGGAGCAGTGTCTGTTGTCTCCAAATCACACACACACGCCGCTAGTGGATGCAGCGCACTCTGTACGTCCGTACTAGCGGTTCTGCGTTCTCGAAAAAATGCCTTAATTTTCCACTTGCGTTGCGCAGCCGGACTTTCGTGCGACCGTACTTCGTATATTGGCTGTCATTGCCTGTCATTTGCTGCTAGTGCGGTCGTGATTAAGTGCGCCTAAACGCACGTTAAAAATTCGCTAGTGTGACCCTAGCCTAAATGGGAGAATTTTTCTGGTTTGGCTATTTTGACCTAGAATTTTCCATTCTCCAGTCATTCTCCTGCTCTTCACCGGTCTCTGAATAACCCTGACAGGGTTATTCAGAGAAAGGTGAAACTCAGGAGAATGACTGAAGAGAAAATTCTGGGTCAAAATAGCCAAACCAGAAAAATTCTCCCATTTATCTCACTTTCCAAATCGGCTATTTGGTCTAGAATTTTCCATTCTCCAGTCATTCTCCTGCTTTTAACTGCCAAAAAATCAGTAAACTTTTTCTGCGTGTTCGAAAATGTCTCCCCTTTTCATACAGACTGCCGCCCAAAGCAGTTGTTTACGGATAGATTAAAGGAAAAGCATTTACCGTCATTTGAAATGTCATTTTTTGTTTTTTACATATTTCTATACATCCTAGAAATCCGCCACTTCACGGGTAGGTTATGGGGACCTCCTAGGCACGATATTTGAAGGAATTTTTCGTTTTTATTTTTAACCCTTATTTCATGGAAAACTCACTGTCCCTTTAAAAATGTTTTTTTTAAACTTTTTGTCCTTGTTTCCTGTCCCCAAGGGCACTACCCGGACCCCCATACACCTTTTATGGCAAATATCTAGCATATATGCCCTCTTGGAGGGCACTCTAAAAACAGAATTTTCAGCCCCATTGACTTGTATTGAGTTCGGGTTCGGATACGAACATTTGGGAAGTTCGGGTTCGGCTTCCGAACCGAACTCAGGGAGTGTTCGGCTCATCCCTATTCTTTAGTAGAGTTATCCCTTTAAAGAACATAAAAATGTTTTGATCTACTGTTTTCCCATCGACAGAGTTGTGCATTCTTGCTATACTGTCTGTAAGGACAGGGCCTGGAGGTTACACCCCCTTGTGTTCCTAGTGCACCCCTCTTGTATCCTGGCCAATAGGGTTCCCAGTCAGGGTTTATAAGGACTTCCACTTACTTTTGCTTTTGCCTTTGCCCTGTTTTGTCCTGTATGGTTTTTGTTACTCCTCAGCACATTCCTTTAATTTTGTGACCGATCTCCTCGCGTTTGACTCCTGGCTTTGTATATTGACTTATCCTGTTTTCTCCACTCAACATTAGCTTGTCGGATAACTTTGCTCCACGTTGCCGACCTCTGCTTCTTTATACATTTAGGTTTACCACTACAGTCGCAGACCATGTCTCCCTTATATGGTTATTCTTTGCGTTAACCTTGTTGTCAATTGTGTATCTTTCACATGCAAGGAATGCGAATGCCTGAACAGATTAATAGATTGGTACTACATGCACCATTACCAGAGCCAGATTAACATAGGGGTTATTGGAGCTGCAGGCATGGGCCAGCTCCAGCAGGCCAATGCACCATAAGGCTAGAGTCAGACGAATGCATCATGAGCGGGCAGTGTGTGCATGCACAACGGACGTACTTTCTGACGGAAGACACAGTAGACACCACACTGTCCGTTTTTTTTATGACAGACATAGAAAAAAGGGAAATATGAGAAACAAACTTAATATGGAAAAGGATATGAAAAGGCATTTTATTCGTCAAGGTGCTGGACATCGCAAATGCGCTGCGTCTGACGTCTCCTCATCACGCACACAGAATGCTACGCAGACGTGGTGGACGTGGTGCACTCTGCGTTTGCGTGTTAGCGGTTTTATGCTCTTGCCTAACTTGCGTCCATTTGCCACGTGCGCTGTGCGTGCGCAGTTCAGTGCAGACGCACTTAGTGTGTGGGTCTCTATTGCTCATGATTCTATGCTACGACGGACATTAAACTGTGCGGCAACAAGGACGTGATCTCTGCATTCGTCTGACACGGGAACAAAGAAATTGTTTGCTGAGGGGGCAGGTTTAAATGATGAGATTTTTTATTATTCGTCAGGATACCATTGAAAAGGTTTAAGTGTGAGAAGTATTTTTTAATTTTGCAATTGCCTAATTTGGGGCTCGATTTATTTCTATCAGCAGTTTTTATAAAAAAATATATCCGCTGCTTGCAGATTCATTTGAATAAATTCGCATGGAGCCTATGTTTTTTCCCATTATCATACAGATTTAATCCTTTAAAATGACCATTAGAAATATCCGGTGCTTAAAAAATATATCCGTCTAATTCCTTCTATTTCCCTGCCTTTAAAATGCATTTATCAGCAACCTTTTAGTGTTTGTAACTTTTTCAGAAAAAGGCATACCGATAAATTCAAATTGAGTTGAGATACCTGATATTTTCATTGAAAAGTAAAGCGCAAGAGATGATAATCAATCTGAATTTTTTATCAGGAATTGAAATGTTGGTAAGCCTGCATTTGAATTTTGAACCTTCTGAACTGTAAAATGCTGTAAATTGGCAGAAAAAGGTCTTTATTTTGGCCAGTGAGCTGAATTAAATGAAGTACTTGATGAGATCTATGAAGCTTGTAAGTGAAAGAGTAGTCCCAAAGGTGTTTGTCAGCCTGGCATATACTGATCAGCCACAACTTTAAACCACTGTCAGGGAAAGTGAATACAATTCTATTGTAACAATGGCACCTATCAAAGGGTGAGATATATTAGGCAGAAAGTGAACAGACAGTTGCTGATGTTCATCTGTTGGAAACAGGAAAAACAGGCAATCAGAAAAAAATCATGGGCCAAATAGTGATGGCTAGATGACTGGGTCAGATTATCTCCAAACCAACAAGCCTTGTGGACCTCCGGATCCCCCCGCCGCGGCACCACAGAGTGATGCAAGATATCCTCTCAAATCGCGCCGCCATCACGTGAACTCTGCGTTGCTGGGAGGAAGTGATCATATAACGTCACCCCCTCCCAACTCTCCACCATGATCAGATGCACGTGCAGTCGCAGAGGAGAGCAGTGGCTCCCAGGACTCAGCTGGCACGGCCCACAGGTTCACTGAAGGAGGGGGGGGAAAGAATGCAATGAAATGAAAAGCGGGGGATGAATGAAAAGGAGGGGAGGAGAATTCGATGAAATGAATGTCACGGTTCCCGGATCCCACCACGCAGCCCTTAAAGCCCAACACCCAACAGAGCCAAAAAGCTACCAACAGAGTAGCCGTAGAACAATCCCTAACTGTCTGGTCCTTAAAAATTGGCCAGGTATAAGTATACTAGCTAGACAGAAAGGGTTAATCAAAGACAATGTCGTAATATAAAACCAGGTCAGCAACACGGGGGGTAGTCAGACGAGCCAGAGTCAGGAATACAGAGAATAGAATGGTTAAATGGAATAGCCGGGTCGATATCAGTGCAGTAGCGTAGTACAAGGAAAATAGTCTAGGGCAACGGAATGCAGAATAGTCAGTAAACAAGCAGAGGTTAAATCACAAGAGAATTCAGGTACAAGGAGCTCAGGTATGGATAACCACGATCTGGCACTGCTGAGAAGGAACTGTGGGTTTTTAAAGACCTTCACCAGACCGCGCCCCCCTCTCAAGCCACGCCTCATGCAGCCACCTCCCTGCCTGTCTCTATTTAAACCGGGTGTTGGTCAGCGAGCAGCATCAGACATGCTGCATTCAAGTACACTGGAGAGGCTGGAAGCCCCCAACGTTACAATGAAAAGCAGGGGAGAATAAAATGAAAAGGAGAAGGGAGAATGCAATGAAATCAAAAGAGGGAGGGGGAGAATGAAATGCAATAGAATGAAAAGGGGGGATAAAATGCCTTGAAAAGAGGGGGGTAATGGAATGAAAAGGGGGGATGAATTGTAATGAAATGAAAAGAGGGTGGGGAGAATGCAATCAAATGAAAAGAGAGTTGAGCGCGGTGAAATTAACATGAAAAGAGTGGGGTAAAATGCTAAGAGTGGGAAATGAAAAGGAAGGGGGTGAAATGGACTGAGAAGGCAGGTGGGGAGATGGACATGAAAAAGGAGAGACTCACTGTCTTTTACCATTAGAGGTCTATTTCTGTGGATCCTGTGTACGCTCAGACTCCTTGCCTTTACTGTTGGAGGTCTATTGCTGTGGATTTGGGTTTTATTGTTGTGGTGCTCTGTGATACGCTCATACACACTGCACATTACTGTGATTTTTATTGTTCAACCAATTAGAGTGGCTGTGATCCAGTCTACTTGATATGCATGGCTAATCTTTGTAAAAATGGTTGAATTTAAACATTTCATAATTTAATTTGATTATCAAAATAATAGATACAACATTTGAAATGGTATAGAAAACAACAAAATATACAAGTAGGCATTTGGTATCTACTTTTAGTATACAGAGAGGAAGAGGCGGCGCTCTAAGTGGAAAAGGTGGAGCCTAAAAATGAAGGGTGGAGTTTAATCAGGAAGAGGTGTGGCTTTGACAGGAAGGGGTGTGTCAAATTTAAATTGGGGGTGCACAAGTTTAGTCAGGCCTAGGGCAGCACAAAACCTAAATACACTACTAGTTAGTACCTACCCTATTGCAAGGTTGGCGATAACTTCTCGAGACATGTATATAGCGTCAAAAAGTTTTCTTATACCCTGGAATAGCTATTACACTCGTGGCGCAAACTGGGCATGCGCCTTGAGTGTAACACTTCCTTGTGTGTCCCTAATGTAAATTAATGCTTCTTATACCTTGTATAGGAGGTGTTAAATTGTGACTCAGAATGCAAGCTCAATCTATTCCAAGGTGATTGCGCTGCCATTCAGGAGAAAGTAGTTCTGTTGATGCAAGTATTGGTTTGTGCTGATCGTCGTTCTGAGGCTAACCTAGGCAGACAAAGCACCTAACTCAGAATTGGCATGCAAGAAGGGGGATGGTAAGTAAATACTACAGGTGCCTATTTTTTTACTTATCGTCTCCCGTTTTGCAGCAGCCTTGGAATATGGCCCAAAAGTGGTGCAAGGAAGGACAATTGGTGGGCCAGCATTAGTGTCATTGGCACCCAAGTCTCATTGATGCACAAGGGTCGTGAAGGCAAACAGTCTGGTCCACACTCACTGAAGAACTGCTGTAGTTCAAATTGCTGAATACTGTAATGCTGGCCATAATAGAAAGGTGTGTCAGAACACACTTGCCAAGAACCAGCTACTTGCAAATCACATAGGCCCCTTCATGGCAATGGTGTTCCCTGATGGCCTCTTTCAGTAGAATAATACACCCTGCCACACTCCAAAAACTGTTCAAGAATGGTGTGGGGAGCATGATAAAGAGATCAATGTATGTCCTTGGCCACTACACTCCCCAGATCTCAATCGTGTTTAAGTATCTGTGTAATGTGCCGGAACATAAAATCAGATGCACAGAGGCCCCACCTGACAATTTGCTGGACTTTAACCCCTTAGTGACCGGGCGGTTTTACAAAAATCCATCCTTTAATGCCGGCTGCGGTTTTTAACGTTTCTGCGCTGTTAGTGTTTAGGTCAAATTTTCCTCTTACTCGTTTATGCAACCCACACATATTTTATATTGTTTTTACCGCCATTAAATGGACTTTCTAAAAATACCATTATTTCATCATATCATATAATGTACTATAAAAAAATATGAAATATGATGAAAAAATAGAAAAAACACACGTTTTCAAAATTTAATCCCCAAAATCTACAACTGCTAAATAGTTTCGAAATTATGTCCTGAGATTAGAAATACCCAATTTTTACTTGTTTTTGCTTTTTAACCCCTTCACTGCTGAGCCAGTTCACCTCTGTGCGCTGAGCTCATTCTGACCGTTTTATGCTCATAATTTTTAGATGCCAGCAAGTCCTATTTAATTAAACCCCCAGACAATTTTTTTTTTACTTTTTTATTTGATTTTTGTTTTATTTTTACACCAAACCTGTTCATGTTTGGTATCATTGGAAAGGCTATGATCCAAAGGATCCCCCTATCTCCACTTGGCAGCTAGGGGGTTAACTGGCCCACTGATGTCCTCACACATATGTTGAGGATGTCAGTGGGTGGGGGGTGACCTGGAGGCTTGGCTGACATCCAAGATGTCAGCCACCTCCAGGTTTCAATCGTGATTGGCTCTGAATCGTGATCCGGCAGCGAAACTGTTAATGCTATGCACTGATGAAAAGCGGAGACTCTCCTCTATCCAGCGGTGCAATTTGTTTTATTGTAGCTTAAACCATTGGAGGTAGAGGGCTCCAAAGGACCCTCTCCCCTTCCTCATTTTCAGTGCAGGCGCCGTGGGGCGCCTGGCGATGACATCATCATGCACTGTGATGACGTCATTGTGCCTGCTGGACTCCCTGAAGAGGTGGGACAGGCTTCCAGCCTGCCATTCTGCCGTGGGAGCCCAGTGAGGAAGGTAAGTTTTGGGCAGGAGGGAGGTTAAGGGACTCTGACGTGCCTTGTCCGTCTACGGGTCTAAGGGAGACCCGTGGCTGTGACGTACATGGTATGTCCGCGGTCCCTAAGGGGTTAAAGGATCTGCTTTTAATGTCTTGGTACATACCACAGAACATGTTCAGAGATCTTGTGAGGCCATGGTTTGATGCATCTGACCTGTTTTGACCGCACAAGGAGGACCTACACAATAGTAGACAGGTTGTGTTGAAGTTATGGCTGGTCAGTGTTCTCTACATTCACACTGAGAAGTGATCTGAGTTAATTTTGTGCAGTTAAACCAAGTTATAAGCATGCTGCTTTAATGATGCTTTTCTGAGATGGAAATCAGGACTTTCTTGTGTAATGCTATACATTTTAGGCTAAGCATAGATCTATAAATTGTATCTTTTGCAACTGCTGCTGTTTTTTATTCATTAACAGTCTTGTGTAATGCGGATCACATAAGAAAGGTCAAACGTTAGGCATTTAGGCCAGGGTCAGACGAACGCATTTCTGACGTCCAGCGTCAAAACGTACGTTGGTGCGTGCGAACGCATTTTTTCACGGAATACACGAAAGCGGTCAGACAATGCGCAATTCTGGACGTATTTCATGACGGAGCTGTAAAAAAATAGAAAAATCCGATGAATCTAATTAATTGATGAATGAAAAAATAAGGGGTAGGGTTATAAAAAGCCATTTTGGGTATGGTGGCGTTTTTCAAAGATGGATCCAGTACAAGTCTTTGTGTTTGCTGCAATGGGGTACCTGTACCTTAAGAGGAAGAGAAAGCGGCGAACCTGGGTTCATCAAATTAACGCTGCCAGACCCACGCATGGACACTTTGTGACGCTGTACAGGCCACTGCGAGAGAGGGACCCCGTGAAGTTACATGCGGATGTGCATCCCCTCCTTTGATGAACTGTTGTCGCGGGTACGCGAGCCACTGACCAAGAGGGACACCAACTTGAGGGCCGCCATACCACCGGAGGAGATGCTGGTCATCACTTTGCGGTACGTACTGTCAAACACCTGCATACATGACATAGCTGCCAGTCACCTGACTTGAGTGCATCATGTCTGTAGTCACATGCCCACTGTCACATGCATACACACACACACACAGGCATCACATCACACGTACATAATCATAAATGACTCCGACAACAATGTAGTCCAAAATAATTATATAATATGAAACATGAAATAAAATAACAGTAATATATTCTCGACATATATTATAACTTGTTAACTGAAGGTCAGGATATATTAAACATGAAACCAAATAACACATGACAAACAAAACTAAAACATATTCATGACATGTATCACAGATCATGATACCGCCGAGCATCTGGGTCATGAGGGCCGGTGGTGTGGCTAGAGCAGGACTCCGACTCTGTGTGTGGCCTGGCTCCAGGGGGCATGGCTGGGTGGGTGGACAGCACCTCACTGGGGAGGGATGAGCCACTGGCATTGGTGGATTGTGGCACAGCATTGTAACCGGCTGCGTGATGGGGACAGGAAAGGATGTCGTCCAATATTGCCAGAGATCTGCGCCGGTACTCCACCTTCTCAGCCTCGCTCATCTTGTTGAGGAGGATCATACAGGAATTGAAGCATGCAGCGTTGGTGTGGATGGTTGGTTTGAGCCTCCATGAAGGTAACCATGGCCTGCTCCAGGTCTGTAGCTGGTGCCCTTCTCTTCTGTGCAGGTCTGGTGCTGACCGTTGTTGCTGTACCTGCCACCTGTCCTGTCTCCACATCCTCCTCCAGTTGCGACTCTGCACCACCCCGGTTCACCTCCTCCTGGCAGCTGGCAGAACCTCCTGGCACCATGTGTTGGACCTGTGAGACGGAGGTCGATGGCTGGTCGATGCTGCTGACGCTACTGCCCGGCTCCTGGGTCCTTCGGAGGAATGACAGTTGCTCTGTATAGATGTATCCACGGACCTTTTTGGAACCAGCTCCAGAGCGCGCAGCCATGGCTTGCTTCTTCTGCACCTGCGTATAATTGTCGCGTACTGTGCGCCATTTGTTCATCGCCTCTTGTGCTGCAAAACATGATGAGTGTGACATTAGCTTGTGTTCATGGTATGTGATCATATTCAAACAGTTTTGTTTTGTCTTCTAGGTATCTCACTAGTGGATGCAGTTTGAAGGATCTGCATTATAACTTCTGCGTTGGCAGATCAACAGCTGGTGAGATCGTCCACAAGGTGTGCCAAACCATATGGGAAACCATGAAGGACCAATGTTTGCCAAAACCGACACACAAGGCATGTCTAGAAATTGCAGCAGGATTCTGGGAGAGAGCCAACTTTCCAAACTGCCTGGGAGCCGTGGCTGGCAAACATGTCCGCATAGTGAAGCCACCGCACAGTGGCTCACTGTATCAGAATTATAAACATTACTTTTCCATTGGCCTACTGGCGGTGGCAGATGCCAACTATAGTTTCGCCTATGTGGATGTCGGTTCATACGGCAAGGACTCTGACTCCACACTGTTCAGGAACTCCACACTGTGGAATGAAATTGAGAGTGGGTCCCTGAACATCCCCAGAACCGCACCATTGCCTGGCAGTGACGTGGCAGTCCCCTATGCCTTCGTGGGTGATGAAGCATTCTGACTATCCACACACCTCCTAAGGCCCTACTCAGGGACACACCTGAATGTGAAGAAGCGGGTTTTTAATTATAGGCTGTCGCGGGCGAGACGGTATGTGGAGTGTAGCTTTGGCATACTGACCAACAAGTGGAGGATTTTACATAGACCGCTGGATGTACAGGTTGATTTCTGTGTGGATATAGTCAAATGCTGTTGCATCCTACATAATTATGTGCGTGCCAGGGATGGTTTTAATTTTGATGATACCCTCACAGTTGTCGGTCTTGAAGATGATGTGAACGATGACATCATAGCTGTGAATAGATACAGCAACAGGTTTCGCGATGCTCTGTCTAATTATTTTACGAGTGATGCAGGTCAGGTGCCCTGGCAGCTGGGGAGCATTTGAGATTTCACCCCAATGATTACATATTTTTTTTATTATTATTATTGAGATTTACATGTATGGGATTATGATTAAAATAATCAAATACTCACTCTGGATATGCTGCTCTTTCTCGGACCACGTATCATAATCAGGGTACACGACACGGGACACCACGACCCATGCGTTGGCCTTCTTCCCCTTGTCTTTGTACCTGTCGCAGGCCATGTCCCATATCTCAGGATGCTCCCCCACAGCGCTGATCAGCCTCTCCACATCGATCTCTGGTCCAGCAGAGATTTTCGACAGTCGCAGGTACACTCCAACAAAACCTGGAAACTTTGGCTGTTTGGACGTGATGTAGGCCGCACAATAGCAGCGTCTGACGTCTCCTAATCACGCACACACGCTGCTATGCGGCCGCAGCGCACTCTGTACGTCTGTACTAGCGGTACACGTTGTACAAAAAATGCGTTCAGTTGGCCGGTTGCGTGGCGTGGACGCACTTTTGTATGCCCGTACTGCGTATATTGGCCGTCATGTGCTGCTACTACGGCCGTGATTTAGTGCGCCTGCACGCGCGTTCGCACTGCCCCAGTCTGACCCTAGCCTTATGTGAAGCACCTCAGGACTCTAACAGTTAAACTGCTTCATGCTGCTAGATTTTATTTTACTGGATTTGTCTCCAAACATTTTTATCAATTATCTTCACCTTTTATGAAGGTTATTTTTTTATGCAAAACAAACCCATTTGAAGTGTTGGAATTGAATTGTTTTTAAAATAGCCGTAATATAACTTCTCTGTTGGTTCCGAGTTATAAAAGGAATTGAACATACCTCCAGCGGCTACCATCTATTTTTCCATCAGCCGTAAATCAATGCATCATGTTGTCTGCACAGTATAAATACATTGTGATTCACTATAAATAGCATACATACTATGTCAAGAATTTTGAACAATAACTGTGAAAGTGATAAAGGAGTAAATGGAAATTATGTGCATTCAAGTGACAGATAACCTCATTTTTCATTAAGCCATTCTACCTAGACAAAACATTAACTGAATGTTCCAGTATTGAAAGAAAAAGAAATTAAACACACCTGTCATTTTATTTTCTTGTTCCTACAATGCATTAAAAAAAGCTCCTAGACAGGTATTTTATATAACGTCTGACTTTTACTAATGCATCAAGGCTTTTATACCTCCGATGTGTGACACATGGCTAAAAATTTAGGATTATTACTAGAAAGAACATATAAATGGAATAATGGAATATTGAAAAGATTCTTTCTTTAACCCAAGCATTGCCGTTTTATTATGCCTGTGGTATTATAAATAAATGTAATGGTAATTATTGACATAGTGGAGTGTTTTGGCTAAGGATTCTGAGAAACATGTACGGTTTTGGTTGCTATAGCAACTAAATATTTCATCATATTAGTGCCCTTTGCTTGTATTACATGTCTATAACCTAGAAATAATCTAGCCTGGGGAAATGTTTACTAGAGCAACATTAGTTAGACAGATATAGAGAGGTGAATGGCTAGACAGAACGTGCTAGAGACAAAAAGACATATAAACTGATATGCTGTACTTGGGAACCAATTGTCAATTTATGTAGCTGAATGGTAAGTTGGTAAATTTACATATATTTTAATATATAAATGTGCTTACTGTTTTTAAACCATTTAGTGTATAGATCTGGAAATGTAATTGCTGAGTGTTTAACTTGTATGTATATTTGTTTTTCTATCTCACCTATTGTACAGAGCTACAGAATTTATTAGCGCTTTCTAAATACTTGTAACTGTAACCAACTGCTTGCATTCAGGTTAGCATTCATAGCTTGTAAGGCAGAATGGCGCTCCCAAGAAAGTCATCTTCTTAATTACATAGTTTTTGAGTGAGCCGTGACTTTTTGAGGATCATTTGACTGGTAAACCACATTCAGGGGCAGGTCCAAAGACCAATCGAAGGAGGGGCACTGTACCATATTTACTATGGCTCTGCTTCCTTTTCGCGTTGTACCATCCCCAGAAGGTTGTCTCTCTGCCGTGTCTAACTGGCTGTCTTCCTGCTTCATTATACTACTTCTTGCCAAAACTGAAATATTCTTCGTTCCTTCTTGTAAAAAGGACCCCATGCCACTTTTATCTCTAAGCGTAAATGGAATGATCTTCAGCCTGACGCCTCAAGCTTGTCTTGGTGTCATTGTCGACTTTGACTTTACATTTTTTCCCCAAATCCAGACAGTGACCAAATCCTGTTATTAGCATCTTAAAACTATTGCCCATATCCACCCCTTTTTGATGCAAGTTACTGCAAAGGTGCTTGTCCATTTGCTCATTATATTGCGACATGATTTTTGTAATTCGCTCCTTATTGGCCTCCCCAATGCCAGCATTGACCCACTTGCAATCTGTGTTGAATGCAGCTCCCAGGCTTATATTTCTCACTCAACGCTCCTCGCATACCTCCCCCCTCTCCGTTCCCTTCATTGGCTTCCTGTCACCTTCCAGGGTACAATTTAAAATACTGAAGCTGTCTTTCAAAGCCCTTAAAAATGTGCCCCCTCCTTACTTATCTTCCTTACTCCAAGCACATCCCTTATAGATCACTCTTCTCAGCAGCGACCTCCGCTTGTCCCCTGTCTACACCCACGTTGCCAACTCTCGTCTCCAAGACTTCTCAAGGGCTTTTCTGGTCTTGTGGAATGACCTTCCTCACCCTTAAAAACCCATAATCTCTTTAGATTGGCGCTAATGATTCTCATGACCAGAGCTGCCAGTATTACAGTCCATGATGTGTTCAGGGGCCTGCTGATGGGAGGGCCCACCATCGACTGTGTCTTTCCCAGCTCCGGTATCTGACTCATCGGAGCCCGAATCCAGAACTTCTCTTGCTACTCAGAAAGCTGCGGCAGAGTCCGTTCCACTGTCTAAATGCTACAATGGAAGACAAGCTGCTTGCTTAATGTATTACATGCATGGCATGCAGACAGAGAGAAGAGGAGCATCTGGCAGAGACCGAGGAGCAGCGCAAAATGTGTTCTCCTCCAGAGGGAAGGGGGTGAGGCTCTTAAAGGCTGGGGGATTGAAACTAGGAGAAAGGTGTCTTTAATGGCTGGGTGGGTGATGGAGGAAAGAGAAGTGGGCCCTTAAAGGCTGGGGAGGGACCATGAGGAGGAAAGAGAACTGGGCCCTTAAGGACTGGGGAGGGACCATGAGGAGGAAAGAGAACGAGGCTATTAAAGGCTTGGGGGAAGACAAGGGCCCTTAAAGGCTTGGACTGTGGGGAAAGCTGAACTCAATCTGAGCGTTAAAAAAGAAACTCCCAAAGGAGCAATATAACCGATAGTTGTAAACAAAAACTGTTGATAGTAAAACAAAGTAAAATACAAACTTTTGGTTAATAGATAACTATAATGTTCACTCTAGTGTGTACAAGTGTACTTATTGTCAGAAGATATTATACTTTCTTATCTGCATCTGTTGCTTGGTTCAGTGAAACATTAGGCAGAAAAGAATATGGGAATTAATATCACTTTATTTTACCAGATTTTTTATTCAAGAGTTTATTTGTACAACTATCACTTATGTTGCACCTTTGGGAGTTCCTTTCCATTTTATGTTGCACTAAGGCAGTGGCACATTCTCACATTCTATTCACTAATATTAAGACAGGTCCTCTGTGAGGTGAAGTATATTTTTCATTTTGAAAACATATTGCTCTTAACATTTAACCTCTTCGCTGCTAAGCCTTTTCACCTTTGTGTGCTGAGCTCATTTTTACCATTTTGTGATCCTAATGTTTAAATGCAGTTTAAATGAAGTCATGTTTTATTGTACGACCTAGACAAATTAAATATCCTTTTCTTCGGCATATTCATAATATATCATTATTATATGTGTACGTTATGTCCTGCCAGAATGCTATAACAAAAAATGTAAAATAAAATGTGAATTGCCATTAAAATTTTAATCGTCTACAGCATGTAAAATAATTTTTTCACATTTTATTATCCAAGCCTTTATGGTTATATCTGAGGAACATTTGTGATCAAAGAGAGAAGCACAGACTATCACCACTTTTTCCTGTCATTTATGGTTATATATTCTATGGGGTGTTAAATTAAAATTCTATTATAATTACCATATATGGAATCCCAAAAAGTCTGTCATTTCTTCTTATACAGTTGTGTTCAAAATTATTCAACCCCCAATGCTGTAAAGGGTTTTAGGGAATTTTGTGTACATTTGTAATTGTATTCAGAATGAAATCCTACAAGGACTTTTTAAAGAACCATATGCAACTAAAATGACATCAATTGGTTTTGTAATACAGTAGTAAATGTTTCTTTTGTGAATTCTTCATTGACACAATTATTCAACCCCTTAAAGACTACCACTCTGAAGAACAGAGGTTCATTCAAGTGTTTTCAATCAGGTATTGAAAACACCTGTGGATGTCACGGAGCAGCAATAAAGCATATTAAGCACCAATTAGGCAGCTTTAAAATGACTGTGATACTCAGCTCCTTCTAGACATTTACTGGTGTGGTTACAAACATGGTGAAGTCAAGAGAATGGTCCAGCAAGACAAGAGAAGAGGTGATTACTCTTCACAGGAAGGGCAATGGCTATAAGAAGATTGCAAAGATGTTAAACATACCAAGAGAGACCATAGGAAGCATCATTCGCAAATTCAAGGCAAAGGGCACTGTTGAAACGCTACCTGGTCATGGCAGAAAGAAGATGCTGACTTTGACTGCTGTGCGCTACCTGAAGCGTAGAGTGGAGAAAAGTCCCCGTGTGACTGCTGAGGAACTGAGAAAAGATTTGTCAGATGTGGGTACTGAGGTTTCAGCTCAGACAATACGGCGCACACTGCGTAACGAAGGCCTCCATGCCAGAACTCCCAGGCGCACCCCCTTGCTGTCTCCAAAGAATAAGAAGAGTCGACTGCAGTATGCCAAAAGTCATGTGGACAAACCACAGAAGTTTTGGGATAGTGTTCTGTGGACTGATGAAACAAAATTAGAACTGTTTGGGCCCATGGATCAACGCTATGTTTGGAGGAGGAAGAACAAGGCCTATGAAGAAAAGAACACCTTGCCTACTGTGAAGCATGGCGGGGGGTCAATCATACTTTGGGGCTGTTTTGCTTCTGCAGGTACAGGGAAGCTTCAGCATGTGCAAGGTACAATGAATTCTCTTCAGTACCAGGAGATATTGGATGACAATGTGATGCAGTCCGTCACAAACCTGAGGCTTGGGAGACGTTGGACCTTTCAACAGGACAATGATCCCAAGCATACCTCCAAGTCCACTAGAGCATGGTTGCAGATTAAAGGCTGGAACATTTTGGAGTGGCCATCGCAGTCACCTGACTTAAATCCGATTGAGAACCTCTGGTGGGACTTAAAGAAAGCAGTTGCAGTGCGCAAGCCTAAGAATGTGACTGAACTGGAGGCTTTTGCCCATGACGAATGGGCGAAGATACCCGTAGATCGCTGCAAGACACTTGTGTCAAGCTATGCTTCACGTTTAAAAGCTGTTATAAAATCAATGTCAAACTGGCCAAAACACTCAAATTCAGTGGGGGTTGAATAATTTTGAACACAACTGTATATCAAAAGGAAGCAAAACGCTACGCTAAGCCGCGCTACGCCATGGCAGAGACACCAAAATCAGCCACACACGATATGTAGCTTCATCAGGTCATGTCTGAGTATTTTTTTGTTAGACAGACCAGTTTATTAGATTTCAAAGAACTTCTAGCCAATCAGCATACAGATACATTTCTACGTCAGATTTTAACCAACAGTGAGGCATAGGCACTTATTACCTTATATGGTTTACAAAAAATCTTTTTTCTGTCTTCCAGCTTTTGCGCACTTTACATAACAGGAAATTGGCAACAGCCCATATCCTATAGAAAGAACACCTGTCTATGCAGAATTGACACAAACAAAATGGAGGGGGGAATTTCACAGCCCATTTTATCAGAGCAGGCTTTTCAAGACAAAATATTTATTATATTTCATACAGGAAATTAAAATCTACCAATTCTTTCCTTTGATCACATATCACCTGTGATCATCTAAAAGATAAACCAAACCTAGGCAATTAAACTAATTATACCTGAGGCCACAGTGTCCTCGCCTAAGACCTTTAGATCATTCTAGATGCTCAGAGGGAAAGAAAAAAAATCTGGTAATTACTCCTAAAATACCTCTCTACCTTTAAAATATACGAAAGGGATTCCTCAAGGAGGCCCTTTATGAGCATAAAATACACTTATCTATCTAGACTCACTCTTCCAGCGAACCACACTTGGAGCCTGGGCCAAAATACCTAACCTAGATATTAACTATTTATTCCCATGTCCCAAAATATAATTCACCGAACAAGAAAAATATAATAACTTGAATGTAAAAGTTCATTTATGTAATAATCAACATGAGTCAGATCTATATCTGTGTGTTTTCCTATGTTCATCTTCACTCCACAAAATGCATACACACCTGCATTCACACACACTCTCAAGAAATACATTCTCATTTTCACAAATCCAAACCTTTCTCACACTCATCTAGTGGATTAAAGAAAACAAATAATGTCTCATAATCTAATACTGTAGTCCAAAATGCGAGATCAAGGTTTGGTCTTTTTCAACATCCCAGCTTGAGACGCATAATCATTGAATGTCATCAGAGCTCCCGCCATAGGGACTCCTGAACAAGCTGTCTCTTTGTGCTGGTTGCTTATTACCTGTGACCTTTGACCTTGGCACAAAATTTCCATGATTCGTTCCATATGCAGTCATTGTGACTGTCAGATTTCTTGATGATGAAGATGTGATACGGTTTTAGCAACAATAAAGAAATAAAAAATAAAATATGGTATACCCACTAATCATATACACATTCATTCATTGTCATTCTCAAGTGCACAAAAACAATAAAATGTTAATTTACACAAGAGACACAGATAATAAATTTAAAAATTTCCTCGCAAAACCTATGGGCCTCACGCAACAAAAAAAAAGAAAATCATACTACTTCTGACTCATTGCATTAGAGAAAAATATATATACACAACTTTGGCTCAAAAGGGAAATAGCCAAAGTACATACTCCCATTTTAATATATTTATAAAAAAATAATTTATTGATATCCTATCCATTCTTGTTTGGTGTTTTGAAACAAACCTGGTGTTTATAATACACATCGATCTTAAATAAAATAAAAAAATAAATAAAAACAACTTATAATTTTACCGAATTAAAACTTTCCTACAATCTTTTAGACCTGAATTAAACTATATTCCAGCTACCACTATATATGTCAAGAAACGTATTTATGCAAATGCATTAAATTACATGTTCCTAAATACATTAATTAACTCAAATTTTAATTGGATGTGATCTCCAATAATCCTAAATGTGTCAGGGAATTTGAACAATATTGATTGTAACCAAACAACAAAAATAATAAAATATAAAAATAATAAATGATACAGAATACTTATTACTTGGACAACACAATGATAATCCACCAACAGATAAAAAATACATTATTTTCTCTGTCTTCTTTCTTACTGGTTTAAAATAACGGATTTCTGAAACTGACATGTCTTAAGTTTTATTTCCAAATCAATGATCTTCTTTAATCGCATAATTTATCGATGAGTTGTTGGTAAAATGTCTTCTTCCTTCATTAATTTAAAATGAAATACAACTCCTTTTGTTAGAATGTTTTATTGCCTGGTGTCTGTTAATTCCTTTCTTGTTATCTGGTAGATGTACAGTAATATTGCAATATGAAATGATAATGTGTATTTGAGTAAATTTCCTTCAATTTCAATAATTTCGATATTGGTATCAAATAATCTTCCATCTAGTTTGACCAACATCAGTTGCAATATATATACGTTGGCATGCGTTGGTAATTGTCACCTAAAGTAAAAAAAACTTAGAAAAAAAAATATTAATATCCTGTGAAAGTTTAATTAAAATTACATGGTTAAAATACTTTAAAGAAACCTGGAATCCATTTTGGAAAAAAAAATGCAGCACATTTTTGGACACAAACAGGGTTATCCAAAGAGATCCGAATTGCTTGAGAAAGGTAACGGAACGCTGAAAATCAGCGTTCAGTTACCTTTCCTGGCCATTCGGCTATCCAGAGAGCAGGTAATTCACATACAGTGCCTGTTCGAGGGCAATGAAATCCCCATGAAAATTCACTGCTTCGGCTATTCAGAGAACGAAAACCAGCAGTGAAAGGTTCCCGAAATGCTCTGCCATTCGGTGGTTTAATTCGGCAAGTTAATTCAGAAGAATCCCATAGACTTCAATGTTAAAAATATTCCCGTTTTAATTTAATATCTAATAAACCGTTCATTATAAAATTCTGCAGTAAAGAGTCTCTTTATTTATAGATTTTTTAGGATACTTTAAGCATTTTTTTTTATTTCTTTTTAAAGTTCGATTTTTTTTTTTAGATTTTTTTTAAGTTTACTTATTTTTTATGTAACAGCCCTTTTTATTATCATTCCCTGGACCTCATATGCAAATTTCAGACATTTTCGCTCAGTAGTTTCTTTGCAAACAGCTTTTTACTTTCACATTCATACAAACTGTTTTGCTAATTTATTCACCTCCCTCTGTCTGCGGTGTCGGCTTTTTCTCTGCTTTTTCCAGCGGCTTCGCTGCGTGTGATCGGCTCCTGCTCGGGTTTTTCTGGCGGCTTCGACGGGTTAATCCAGATGTTTTTGAGGGTTTTCGGCGTGCATTCGGCAGGTTTTGCGGTTAGTTTTCGTCAGGTTTGCAGCAGCTTTTCCCTGCAATTCGGGGACCCTGTGGTGTTTGCTGAATACACCGCAGGGTCACCGAAATGGGATCGGCAACACTAACAGAATTGAAGAGAACGAAAAGTCACCGAACGTGCGGTGACTTTTCGAATCTCTTTGGATAACCCTGAAAGAAAAAGGAGTGGTCATGAGAGAGACAAGATGGAAGGGGCTAGGAGAAAAATGTGAAAACTTTTTTTTTTTACTTTTGCAACGGTCACCATTTTTCCCTAAATTCTCTTGTATATTCTAATAAAAAACACATAACACAATATCATAAACTGGGAAAGAAAAAACGTATAGAAGGGCATGTTAAAAATTGAGATTAAAGATAATTATCAATTATTTATATACACAGATCCCCAATTAGCATTATGACCAAATTAATCAAATGTTTTCTAAAGGAAAACAAAACCTTCCATTCCCACTTATCACCTGAATACCCAATAAATCTGCCTGATCTTCTTTCCCTCTTATCTCTTCTAGGTACTAACATACATACTTTAACATTCCTTTGTACAGTGCTACAAAACCTGTAGGCGCTTTCCACACCATTCACGTAACATATTCAATTAACTCTAATTCTTCAATATCACTCTATCCTTTTAGATTGTAAGCTCTTAAACAGGATGTCTTTGCCTACTGTATTATGATGAACCTATATATATATTCCATTGTACAGGTTACAGAACCTGTAAATGACTTCAGTCAGCCATTCTGGCAATTATTCAATAGGGGACTCAAATATTATTATTATGTCTTCAATAGAGATTATCATTCGCCCAGCAACAAAAAAGACTACACAGGCATGCACTGTGCCTATTGTACAGCGCTGCGGAATATGCTAGCACTTTATAAATAAAGAATAATAATAATAATGCACGTCCCTTATGCAAAACATATAACCTATATTAAGGTGTGGTCAATCCCTTTGTGCTGGACTCAAACAAAGACCAGAGAAAAATAACCAACCACGCCTCTTTTGGGAAAACTTATAGCTTATATCAAAGCCCATGGCAGATAGATAAAGCCCAGCACCTTGATACACAAAATAGATTTTTTATCATATATCAACTTGTATCATCCATTCACACATCAGCCATTTAATACGATATATATACCAACCAAAATACACATTTGAATCACATGAAAATACCCAACTACACAAACATCTGCAATCACAACTCCCATTATAACATGAAAATAAGACACATTCCAGAACTCACAGCTAAATACATCTTTCCTTTGTACATCATTTTAACTACTACATATTGCAAATAGAAAGAACTATTAATAAAAAACAGAGAAAGAAAACTTTTTCTACAAGAATTTAAGAGAGAAAAAAGTGTTAGCAGGCAAGATTGAAAGGTGCTATTGTCTCCATTTTCTGGGGTTTTTTGTACTCAAGGCAAAGCAGTAAAACACATATAGAAACGAAGCAACCTGTGTTAATAGAGGCAGTCCCTATACATAAATTAAATATGAAAAAACACTATCAGAACTAGGAAATACAAAATATCAAAGATAAACACATACATTAATAATTAGTAAAGACAATCATTGAAATAGATGTGATCAATGGCAAGAAACAAGGGAAAAAATAAAATACAAAAACAAACATGAAATCTGGAAGAAAAAACTGTTTGCAAAACCTTTAAAATGAGTTAGGTTATAAAATAAGACTGCGCGCAAACATACAGCAACGCGCAAAAAAATGGCAGCAGCGCGCAAAAAAGAAGAGAGAAAAAAGAAAAAAATGTCTCTCAATGGGAGATAAAACCGTCTTGTTATATGAGAAGAAATTACACAGATCTTTCAATTAAAATAAAATGCTCAAAATTACAGATATGGACAAGTCAGAAAAAAACCCTCAAACACAACAGAGCTACAGTACGAACAGACAGACAGACATACAAATACAAATACTCAAACGCTAGAAACATCTCTAGTTTCCCGGGTGAGTAACATAACGAATACTCCAGCACTTTAAACGGGCGAGTTTAAACAATACACACACGTGAGGTCCTCAAACGATTTTTCCTTTACCACAATAAACACAAAATAACAAAACAAAGCAAGACAAAGAGAGTGTCCATCCGTGCACCTCAAAAAAACCAACAAGCTCTCAACCATAGCTTTAACTTCAAGGAAAATAAAAAAAAAACAAGCCAGGAGGCAAGTTCGCAAAATCTGCACAAGCAAATGTAAAGGTACATTTGAATGGCAAATTCCACTTCTCACTCACACCAATTGTTAAATTAAAATTCTATTGTAATTACCATATATGGAATCTCAAAAAGTCTGTCATTTCTTCTTATTTATCAAAAGAAAGCAAAATGCTGTGCTATGCGGCGCTACGCCGTGCTACACCATGGCGCAGACACCAAAATCAGCCACACATGAAATGTAGCTTCATCAGGTCGTGTCTGAGTATTTTTTTGTTAGACAGACCAGTTTATTAGATTTCAAAGAACTTCTAGCCAATCAGCATACAGATACACTTCTACGTCAGATTTTAACCAACAGTGAGGCATAGGCACTTATTACCTTATATGGTTTACAAAAATCTTTTTTCTGTCTTCCAGCTTTTGCGCACTTTTTCTGCACTGACATAACAGAAAATCGTCCACAGCCCATATCCTATAGAAGGAACAACTGTCTATGCAGAATTGACACTAACAAAATGGAGGGGGGGCTTTCACAGCCCATTTTATCAGAACAGGTTTTTGTAGACAAAATATTTATCATATTTCATACAGGAAATTAAAATCTAACATGGGGTATGCTTGTTAAAAAAATTTGAAATGGGAACCCGTTACAGTAATATTCTGAGAAAATACATGATTTTAGCTAAAAGTTAATAAAACAACATTTTCCGTTAATGCAGCATCATTGTTCACATTATCATTGAAAAGTGAACAATAGTGCTGCATTAATAAATGTAAAACAAAAACTTATGTATTTTTTATTTATTTATGTTAACTTTTTTTTAAACGTAACATGGTCATGTTTGGTAGCATTGGAAAGGCCAGGGGGTAATTCCGCAACTGAGGTCATCGAGCTATGTGCGATGATGTCAGTGGGCGGGGAGAGGGCGCGGGGCTTGGCTGACATACAAGATGTCAGCCACCTCCGGGAGAGGTCCACAATAGGGAGCCAATTGGCACTGGATTGTGGAGTGGCACCTAAGGCAATAAAGAGAGGCATCCCTGGAAAGGTCACACTATGATCTTTCCAGCAATGCTACTCTTGTTGCTGTAGCCCCTACCGATGGGGAGATAGAGGGGTCTAAATGACCCCTCCTCTTCAGGGGGTGCACCTGAAAACGGCGTCATCATGCCTGCGGCCAGGGGGCAGTCAAAATGTACCGTAGTTGAAATGAAATGCACCTACCTTAGATCAGTCTAAAAAACATTTTCCCGATATCGTTGTAGAGTGCCAAGCTGATCTTTGGCAAACTTCTGGTGTGCAGCAATGTTTTCTTTCTATTTTTTTAATCAAGTTTATTGGTTTTACCTAAATTACATACTAAAATAACAAAAACATCAGAAGTAACCACAACTTGATATCATCCTTTACAAAACAAGTACAGTTACACATAGTGACATGAGTAGAGGGAGATACTTTTTCTGCGGTACTATGCACTAGTGATGAGCCGAACACCCCCGTGTTCGGTTTGCATTCGAACTTGAACAATTTTAAAAGTTCTAGTTCGAACGCGAACGAATCGAACTCAATGCAAGTCAATGGAACTTGAAAGTTAGATTTTTAGAGTGCCCTCCAAGAGGGCATATATGCAAGATATTTGTCATAAAAGGTGTATGGGGGTCTGTTAAGTGCCCTGGGGGACAGAAAACAAGGACAAACAGTAAAAAAAATACATTTTTAAGTGAGTTTTCCATGAAATAAGGGTTAAAAATAAAAACGAAAAATTCCTTCAAATATCGTGCCTAGGAGGTCCCCATAACCTGCCCGTGAAGTGGCGGATTTGTAGGATGTATAGAAACATTTAAAAACAAAAAAATGACGTTTCAAATGACGGTAAACGGTTTTCCTTTAATCTATTCATAAACAACTGCTTGGGACGACAGTCTGTATTAAAAGAGGAGAGCTTTTAGGACATGCAGAACAAATTTAGTGATTTTTTGGCTAAATTATAGTGAAACTTATGCAGGCTTTGGATGAAAGTAACAATAGGTGCTTTAAAATTGGGCCTTTAGTGTTGGAAACAGTGCCGTCACACCGTAACCCCTCTGTGGTATTGTGGAAGAGTGCAGGGTTGGACCCTGCGGTTCAAAAAATTAAAATGATATAAATCTGGTAATGGCGTCAGTGCACCCAAATAATGTGCCTTCACACCGTAACCCTTTTGTGGTATTGTGGAAGAGTTCAGTGGTGGAGGTTTTGTGAATGCAGAGGAGATCCCCGATCTATTCCGTTACGTGAGCATCAGGGGATTGATAGCTGCTGATCCAGGACTTATTCATTTTTATAAATGTCAGCCAGTCTACAGAGTCGGTGGACAGATGCTCTCTTTTGTCTGTGACAAAACCCTCCAGCGGCACTGAACGTCCTTTCAGAAAGCACGCTGGATGAAGGGCAACCTAGTAGCTGCATAGCATATTGGCTAAATTCTGGCCAGTGATCTGGCCAGTGGATCATCTGCTAGAAAGGTATCCAGGTCTGCCCTTGCCCCTAGGTAGTCCTGCACCATACGGTGAAGATGCTGGCAATGGGTGCCTACATTTGACGTCCCTGGGCGTCGTGGACTAAAAAAAATTAAAAAGGCATCAGTCAAGTAGCCCCGGCCTTCACCTCTATTCCTCTGATCATCCACAGCCTCAGAAGCACCTGTGTCATCACTTGGTAACCTACCAGTGCCTGGAAAGGTGTACACAAGTGTCGCTTTAAAGCGTCCTCAAGTTTTTTCATCCTGTCCTCCCTCTGTGCAGGCAGGATGAGCTCTGCAACTTTACCCTTGTATCGTGGATCAAGAAGGCTTGCCAACCAGTAATGATCCCTCTCCTTGATAGCACGAATCCTGGGGTCCTTTAGCAGGCTTTGCAGGATAAGGGAGCCCACGCAGGGTAGGTTGGAGGTGGCATTAGCTTCCGAGTCTTCCTGGTCAATGAGGAAGATTACCCCATCGTACACTTCCTCCTCCCAGCCACGTACTAGTCCTTGTGTTTCTGGGCACACAAAACACTCCCTTGAGGAATCCCCACCTTCAATGCCCCCACTACTTAAATATTCCTCCTCCTCATCCTCCTCCTTTCTGATCTGAGGAGGACCCTCTTGAATGCTGTCTGCGGAAACACTGGGCCCTTGAGAGGTAGGGAAGGCCTCCTCTTCCTCCCGCTGCTCTGCCTCTAGAGCCACATCTATAATTCCCTGCAGAGTGTGCTCCAGCAGGAACACTAAAGGAATTGTGTCACTGATGCATGCACTGTCCCTGCTCACCATCCTTGTTGCCTCCTCAAATGGCAACAGTACAGTGCATGCATCCTTGATCATCAGCCACTGCGGGGGGGGGGAAGAAAACCAAGTTGACCTGAACCTGTCCTTGTGCCATACTCACACAGGTACTCGTTGATGGCCCTCTGCTGCTTGTGCAGACGCTGCAGCATTGCTAATGTCAAGTTCCACCTGGTGGGCAAGTCACAGATCAGACGGTTTGTGGGAAGGTGGAATTCTCTTTGAATTTCTGCCAGGCGAACACTTGCTGGGAATGACCGTCTGTAGTGGCTGCAGACTTTTCTGGCCTGGCTGAGAAGCTCTGCCAGCCCTGGGTACATGGTTAGGAAATGCCGTACCACCACATTTAGGACATGTGCTAGGCATGGTACACGCGTCAACTTACCCGGCGTAGGGCGGAGAGAAGGTTGCTGCCATTATCACAGACGACCATTCTCAACTCAAGCTGGCATGGTGTTAACCATCTCTGCAACTGCCCCTGCAGAGCTGACAGAATTTCTGGCCCGGTGTGGCTCCTGTCCCCTAAACAAACCAGCTCAAGCACAGTATGGCATCTTTTTGCTTGAGCCATTGCGTAACCCCTGCCACTTAAACTCGGTTTAACTGCCACTTCATACCAGAGACAGAGAAGGAGGATGAGGAAGAGGGAGAGGTGGTGGTGGAGCAGACAGACCTCATACAAGCAGCTTTCTGGAGGCATGGTGGATGAACAAACTCCAGCACAGAGCCCCATCTTGGATCCCTCCCAGCTGCAACCAGAGTTACCCAGTGTGCCGTGAAGGAAATGTAGCGGCCCTGTCCATGCTTGCTGGACCACGTGTCTAAAGTCACATGCACCTTGCTGCTGACTGCCTTTCCCAATGACTCGATAACATTGTCTTCCACATGCTGGTATAGTGCTGGAATGGCCTTCCATTAAAGGTAATGACGTTTTGGAACATGCCACTGTGGTACAGCACATTCAACAAATTCACGGAAGGAAACAGCGTCCACCAGTTGGAAAGGCAGCGGCTGCAATGCGAGTCATTTTGCTAAGCTGGCATTTAGACGATTTGCTTGGGGATGGTTGGGACTATATTTTTTCTTACGCTGCAGCAGCTGGGGCAACGTAATCTGACTGCATAAATCTTCAGCTGAGGGGATGCTGTCACATTGTGAGGAAGGACCTGGTACATCCATTACTGTAGCATCATCCCTGTCAGTGGAGTTGGAGTTAATGACATGGCAGGACATATAGTGGGGGTAGAGACAGGTGAGGAGGACCTACGCAAAGTTTTGCACCAACGGGATGCGTGGCAGGTGGTCATATGTCGCCTCAAGCACGTGGTACCCAAGCGTCCGGTGTCTTTCCCACGCTTGAGCCTCATCTGACATAGATTACAAATAGCAACGGTGGGGTCTGCTGCACATTTCTTAAAGAACTCCCAGACAGCAGAGTTCCTTGATGTGTGCTTTGAGACAACAGCGTTCTGCACCTGAGCAGCTCTGACAACTAATGCCTTGGACTGGCTAGTGCTACGGTTGGTCATAGAGGCCGTTGTGCCTCATGTTTGTTGTGCCTCCTCACTTGACTCCTCTGTTCGATCAGGCACCCAGGTGGAGTCAATGACCTCATCATCATTGTCATCACCCCCTATCTCCTCGTCAATGTAGCCAACTTGGCAGTATGCTGCAGCTGCTGGGGCAACATGAGTGCCAGTTATTTGTGTCACTGGCACCCCCTTCCTCTAGGTTCATTATATTCCCTTCCTCAACCTCAGAGATTGAATCAGAGCACTGTAGTTGCTGCGCATCCTCAAGCAGCATGTCACTGTCATTGTAGTCGAACAATTCAGCTGACTCCTCCGTGTGTGATAGTGAGGCAACGGCCGGAGTAGCTGTGGACATGGAGGCTGCATTAGATGCTTTGGCAGCTGAGGTGGACTGTAAAGCACTACAAGCCTGGCTGGCAGAGGACTCGGAGGATGAGGATGGCCTGGTTAGCCAATCCACCAAATCCTCTGTATGTTGCTGCTGCTTAAGACGGCCAGCACCAGTAAAGAAAGGACATGCGTGCCCCTGCAGAGGATGCACCACGTCCACGACGACCAGAGGCACAGCCTCCCGACACAGAGACTGCTTGCCCTCTTATCTGTGCCTGGGAGCGTCTGCCTGTCCTTCTTGGTCTCTCTGACATGGTGAGTGATATATAGATTAAATATATTCAGAACTCTGATTCAACTCCGTTATAAAAATTGAAGATATGCTGCAGAACTCTGATTCAACTCTGGTATAAAGATTAAATATTTCCAGAACTCTGGTATAACTCAGTGAAACACCCTGATAGCTGGCAGCCAGTGACAAGACACAGATTACAATTCCCAGAAACCTCCTATAAATTAGTGAGACCCCCCTGATGGGTGGCAGTGACAAGACACAGATTACCACAATTCCCAGATATTTTGTAGAAATTACTGACCCCCCAAAATACTTGGTGGCAGTGAGAACACACGGAATAGAACAATTCCCAAATATTTTGTAGAAATTACTGACCCCCCAAAATACTTGGTGGCAGTGAGAACACACAGAATAGAACAATTCCCAAATATTTTGTAGAAATTACTGACCCCCAAAATACTGGGTGGCAGTGAGAACACACGGATTAGAACAATTCCCAAATATTTTGTTGAAATTACTGACCCCCCAAAATACTTGGTGGTAGTGAGAACACACAGATTAGAACAATTCCCTGAAATATTGTAGAAATGAGACTCCCCCCAGTAGCTGGTGGCAGACTGGCAGTGAGAACACACACTAACAACACACGCTAACACAAGAACAATCTCCTCTCAAACACGTGCTGAAGCGCTGTGTGAAGTCTTATATAGTGTTCTGCGGGACTTAGCTCTGTGAGCCCATGATTGGGCAAAATTTGCCTAATCAGGACTCTGAGCCGTGATTGGCATAGTCTTGAACCTGTCTTGCACCTGACCTGTGGTCAGGTGCAAGGCTGTAGCCAATTACAAGCTTCTGGCCAGTGGAAAAGTGCATTGTGGTCCATTGTGGTGCATTGTGGGTGAACATGCGGCGAACACGCGGAAAAGTTCGTTGTTCGCGAACATGCGAACAGGCGATGTTGGAATCGAACTCCGATCTGATCGAACCGAACAGCTCATCCCTAGTGGTCAGTGGGGACTCCCTGGATCCTGGTTGTAGGGGGGTCTGCCATGGCCGCAGGTGCAGTGGCTCCCTCCCTGCGCTGCCTGTCTCTGCCACATGCACCTGGGCGGTTAGCCCGCACAGTCGCAGCTCTGTCATCCGGTGGCCGCATGCTCCTCAATGCTCCTTAAGGGGATCCTTGGGAGGCCCCTGCAGGCTGCCCTCTACAGTGCCTGATTAGAGGGCCGTGTCTGCCTGATGTTTTAGTAATAAGAATGTTTTATCCCATAGGCTTCAATGTTAAAAATATTCCCAATATTCAATATCTAATAAACCGTTGCTTATAATATTCTGCAGTAAAGAGTCTCTTTATTTCTAGATTTTTTTGTATTTTTTAAGCATTTTTTTATACTTTTTTCAAAATATTTTTTTTTTTGTACTTTTGGCGAACGTCCCAAAAAGTTCAAAGTTCACGAACTGTCGAAATGGCGATGTTCAATGCGAACTCCAAACAGATCGAACCGAACAGCTCATCCATACTATGCACCCCACATATCAGTCACTTTTGATTAGAATTACAAATCATCATTGGTGCTAGAGGAATGCAATAACTTGAGTGACCCATACCTTTTAGGGCAGTATTACAATCTGCCCGCTAAAACGGGGACGCTAACCCACCGCCCGAGTATCCCCTCTGATGCGCTAACAGTTTTTTTTACCCATTAGCATTCGGATTGTAATACGGTCGGCCCGCACTAGGGCCACTTAACCTAAAGTTAACGCTCACATACATAGCTGAGCGCTACCCTTAGCGTTAAGATTGTAATAGTGCCCTTTGACTGTTATTAGTTGAAACAGATTGTGTTTGTTAATTACTGTAACTTAGATGAACTTCAGAACAGATTTTGACACATTGATACATAACTGCAGTCACTCTAAATGCTTCACATATTTTTTCTTCTTATTGTGTTACAGTTATTGCTATTTGGAGAATCACATTTCACAACAACTTTTTTATATTGCATTGCAGTTGCTTAATCAGCTGTTTTTAGAACAATAGTGACAGCGTTTTTTGCCTACTCTTTGAATAAGATATGTCTTACAATATATTTTCTGATATGCTAATGTAAGATGCACAAAGCAATACAGCTTGTATCATTTTTTTATTGAAATCCAGATTGTTTACTATCTATATATATATTGTCTTGCTTCCAAAACGCTAGAATTGTACAGAGTAATTGTAATTTGTATGCTTCTTTATTTACCGTTCAGGGCTACATTTTCCACAGCAATTATTTGTTTGTGTTTAAAATGGGCTCATGAAAAATATAAAAAGAGATTTGTAACAGATCTCCGTACCACGATCGGGTCACAGCTGTCAATACCGCGTCCTTACTAGAAGAAGATAGCCCTTAGGCGCGTAGAGTGTGGGAATCAGCTGGTATGCTGATAATTATAGTAGCCAGACAATAAGTACAATTTTAATGGCTTATAGTTCTCTGAAGTGAATTTTTTTTTTTTTAAATGGTCAGTATATGCATATCAAGTTCTTAAATGGTCAGCATAAGCATATCAAGTTCTTAAATGTCCTCTTTATTGACCCCCAAAAGCAATAATTGGTAGAGTCTTCTTCTTTCAGACAGTTCAGCAAGACTTCTTATTTTTCTAGAGGGTAAATAAAAAGAGGAAAGGACCTTTTAATGTGCCACTGAAACGCGTTTCGTCGATTAATTAATCGGCGAAACGCGTTTTAGTGGCACATTAAAAGTGCTTTTATTCCATTTTTATTTGATATTGAAATTACATCAATAAAGATCCTTTGAAACCGCCGGGAGGTGAATTTTTCAACACTTTCCTTTATTTCACCGATGAATTGACTGGGGCAACGGAGGATCTACAAGAGGGCTAAGGGTTGCCACAGGAACACCCTATAAGCGAGACCCCCTCAGAGCCAGGACACGGGCTCTGAATCCTGTAAGTACCCCCTAGGGGAATAACTGGGGCAACTAATGGTGTACGCTGCACAATGGTCCTTTCCTCTTTTTATTTACCCTCTAGAAAAATAAGAAGTCTTGCTGAACTGTCTGAAAGAAGAAGACTCTACCAATTATTGCTTTTGGGGGTCAATAAAGAGGACATTTAAGAACTTGATATGCATATGCTGACCATTTAAGAACTTGATATGCATATACTGACCATTTAAAAAGAAAAAAATAATTCTTTCACTTCAGAGAACTATAAGCCATTAAAATTGTACTTATTGTCTGGCTACTATAATTATCAGCATACCAGCTGATTCCCACACTCTACGCGCCTAAGGGCTATCTTCTTCTAGTATTAACCATTTGTGTTTTCGGTGTCAAACATATGCCTCGGGCAGCGTGGAGGAATACTGAGTGAGGTCCAAAGCACCCTTTTGTCCCTACATTTCTTTTGAATACCGCATCCATGCCTGACCCCTGTGTTCTACTCAGCAGACCTTCTGCCTTTCTCCAGTTCTTAGACGAAGCTTAAGGACCAGGATACATAAAGAGCCTTGCTAGCCTCCCCCAGAAATAAGATGAAGCTGTAGATCTGTAGGTTTTCAGGGTCAGAATGGAACTGGTTTTATTGGGGACAGGCACAGATATTTATGCTGTCAAACAAGGGACATTTACATATACAAAACCTCCCCTAGAAAATTTTGTGAGTTTCCATGTTGTGCTTCTACTGTTCCTTCTGCTACATGGCTTTTAGGACATAATTAGACTAGGACAGATAATGGGATAAACATTTGATCAACATTCCTAGACAAGACAGGACAATGACAGAATGGTAAACAAGATTGCAGTCTAAAATGTCAGATAATGAGGCAGTGTTTGTCTGACTAAACAGATTAACAAAACTAATCAAATATACAACAGATATCAACAAATACACATGGACCATAAAGATAGATAGACAATAACATTATTCATACATAATACATAATACAGATTACACAAATACTCTGCACACAAGAAAGGCAGGGAAATAATATGGAATAGGAGGCCTGCACCTCCAAAATACACTTCTAGGCCCATGTAACCCAAGGCATCCAAAATCCAAAGTAACACACGTCACAAGATTGTTGGATGATTTTTTATTTTTAGTTCTTAAAGATTGCAGTCACAGATTTGCAAACTCTCAAAATATTTTGAATAGCATGTACAAATTTGCATATTTAGGGAAGTGATGCGGTTTCACATTAAATACACATTTTGACAGGCCATGATGCTTGATGGCAGCTATTTGTATTGTGATACCTAGTACAGTCTCCACCTTTCTAGAAAAAAAAATAGTGTCCATGCTTATTTGCATAATTATTTCTATAGGGGGCAGGTAGCGATCGAATTGATGTGAAGCATGGTTGGATAGGTTTAATGAGGAAATAGGTATATTTATATTTGTAACAGAATTCTGATATAGTAGGAGGGGTTCACTAGCCTTATCAGTCCCCCTATCCTCAAGACAGCCGCTTCCACCATTTTCCCAACTTTATTATTATGTATTGTTTCATGAGAAATATAAGTCTAGAAAAATAGTTTATTTCCCAAAACAAGAATTGCTTATGTTGACATGTTAATGTGCTTTGTTTAGATCTCAATAGTATTTAGTGTTTTTGTTAAATTGATAAGAACTAAATTTAAACTGAAAATTACATGGAATATAAAGTATCTTTTATAGAACCCAGAATTCATAGTTGTGATATACATTATGTTTCTTTTGGAAAATATAAACTAGATTCCAAGTAAGGTGGGTTTGTAATTTAGCCCTATGTATGTTGGACTTTTATTAGATATTTCTTTTTTTCGCTTTGCCTTTATACAGTATATTGCTTTAGTAATTTGTATTCTTTTTTCTTTAGAATTACTACAACAGCTGCTTGCATGATGGATTTAAGGAGATACCCATTAGATGAGCAGAACTGCACGCTTGAAATAGAGAGCTGTACGTATATGTGTGCTAAGTATGAAAACTCTATGCTTTTATATAATATGTTATAGTTGATGATAAACACCTACAGATAATGGCTGTAATTTTTATTTTTTTTAAACATGTAATTTCCATTTAGATTAATGCAGTGATTAGAAGACATTGATGATAAATGCTGCTAAATAGGTTCTCCCCTGTGTAATTTTGACATGACAAATTATGGTTGCATATTTAAGCAAATGAACACTAAAGTTCACTATTAATCAGATATTGCTTAAATAAATAAAACCTGTGCTTTACTAAAATAACAAACCCTTTGGCCTAAATTCTGAGTCACGTGTAATATTACCAGAGACAATAAAGTCTTTGGAGTTGACATTTGACATGGAATCTAGCCCCTTTTAGGCTTTGTGTCATCCCTTACAGCAGTGCTTCCCAAACCTGCCCTCAGGACCCACTAACAGGGCAGTTTTAAGGGTCACCTTGGAGAAATGCAGGCTGAATACTGCCATCACTGAGCAAGAAATCATATCACCTGTGCTGTTCTACAGATATCTTGCAAATATGGCCTGGTAGCAGGCCCTGAGGACAGGTTAAGAATACACTGCATTACAGCCTCTACTATCAAGGTTTTGCCTCTCTTAATTTCCCTTGGGCCATTTTTTTATCTTGTAAACATACCATCATGATCCATTCAGCTCATCCTGCTATCCACCAGGCAGTATAGGACAGAAACAATTCATTGTTCATCCACTGAACACTCACAGGCCATGCATTAATTCTATTCACCTACACCCCCAGATGCCATTTCCATCCCTTGGCAGGAGACCAGCAGCCAATCCATAGCAGACCACTGGGGCTCTGTTGTTCTTTTTTCTTACCTCTGGATGCCCAAACAATTTTACAGTGATCTGAAAGCTTTTCCTGCATTGTAGCTCCACTTTGTGGCTGTGTCCGATATTTCTTATAATTAATAGCAGCACGGTCAATTGTTAGATGACCCATCATTTTGATTCACTCTGATTTTTGGATTACTGAACTTGGCTTGTATTTTGACTTTCACTGCTCTTCTAGTCCTCTGATCTTTTTTGTACACTGATTAACTTTAGCATGAAGGGATCATTTCCCTATCATATTGCAGTTACACTACCCATTGACTCACCTTTGTTAATATGTATATATGGTCCTTCTATACTTTTCTGTAGAGCTAACAAAAATGGAAGCTATTGTGTGTATGTTTAATATATTTTACCCTTTAAATTAAAGGGCCACACTAGCCGCTATAGCTACATAAATGTTTTTTAAATTCTCATGATGTTCTGAGTTTTGCCAATCTCACTTCCCCACCAACCCAACAGTCCCTGGGAACAGTTACAGCTCTTCAAATTATAGTGGTTTCCTACTACTGGAACATCTTCAATCACTGCCCAGTGGACAGCCTTCCAGGATTTAAATCCAATGTCTTAAGCAAAACTGATCATCCAATGTATTTGCAGTGAGAGGCATCTGATAGAGTGGGCACTAGTCACTCATGCAGAGGTCATCAGGGTGAGGTTGCTTCTCCTTATGGCAGCAGATTCCATCAGAATAAAAAAAGAGCAGCAAGGGAATTAGTAACACTAGAGAGAAGGTGAGCTTAAAGACCCTCTAAATAAACATTATGGAAGGAGTGGGTTAATAATTTACCACTCCATACTTCGTAGCCTAGAGTCTTCCTTTAACTTTTAAATTCTATATTGACTTTCTTCAATTTAACCTTTTCTAATTTTAGCTCCTAAAATGCTTTTTTCCTATCCTGACTAAGCATAATGGATGTAATAAGAAATATAATTAAAATATCTGCTTTGATACAATTTTCACATGAATCCGTAACATGGAATTTGTTGATGTTATAAAATAATGCTTCACTGATTTGCCAAACCATGTCTAGATAATGCAGATGCAGCATGTACTTTCAAAATGATTTCAAAGTACTCTGGATTTTAGATTTGCAGAAAATATTTGCTTACTAAGATCAAGTAACTCTTTCAAAGAAACAAGAACCAGAGGCCAAGTTGAAAATACTGTTGGGCACCAATACTATGTTTTTTAATCTTTTCCGAGAACGTTCAACGTTTATTTCTGAGATGGCCATCTAAATATGTGTATAATATTTACTATGTAAGTCATGTGCAATTGAAATTGTGTATATGTGCACCAGATACAGTTATAAGTGTACACATACAAATATTGCTGGGATGAAAGTTTATGAACTCTAGATGGTGTCCCTTATCTTGCACAATTTTAATTGGCATACAGGCAGAGTCACACAGTAAATGTGATAACGATAAATAAAAATGGTCAGATCCCGTTTATGGGGATTTGTAGTGATCATAATGAGATTATTAGCGATGCATTTTCCAAAAAATACCAATAGAATATAAAAAATAATATCCATATGTGGCATAACACCTGTATATGTAAATTACACTAACACCTAATATCTGTACTGTACAGGGATTTTCATCAATTCAAATGACCTGAATCTTATCCTTGTACAGTAGTGAGTGATCCCAGGGCTCTCCCTCAGTTCTGTCTTCTCCCGGTTGTAAAACTACGAAGAGTTTGCTGAACTTTATTTTACCGTGATGGTGGGGTCTGCTCAATGCAGCTTCTTTACAGTAATACATGGTGACAGAGGTGAGATCTCATTAGGAATTCTGTTTATCTTGCATTGCAAAGGTAAACAAAAGGGGTATTATATGCTAGTTTTGGTATTTTACAGTATTACAATTCAATATAGAGTTTACTTGTTTTTTTAGGGTTAAGAACTCCAGTAGAGAATACCATGGCACATGGGACTCATGTCTTTTTTTTCTGAATGACTCCCTATTACTGGCTCAGCCTGAATTTGGGCCTGTATTTGTTAGTGGTATCTAGGAGAAACACATCAAGAAAGTGGCTGGAATTTAAAGGGAGAAGGTGCAAGAGGATACCAATATCACTGGGGATGCTATGATGTCATCAATGCAACCCAGATGCCTCTCTCTTTAAATTGAGGGCATGACAGTAAGCACCCACTGTATTCCATACATCCAACGTGCATCCTCAAAATGCAAGTGCTCTTTTAGGCTGGCGGCACACAAGCGTTTTGAGAGAGAGGTAGGAACATCCGTGAGAGTGGGCGTTCCTTCCACTCTCTGCGCTCAGCGTACAAAGCGCGATCCTCCTATGGAGGATCGCGCTTTGTATCCCTGTCGGCGTCTGTTTAGCTTTATGACGGGGAGGGCTTTTTCACGTCCGGTGGTCAGCCCTCCTCATCAAAAAGGCACAGATGCAGGGAAGTGTGGGCACACACGAGCAATAAATACACTCGTGTGCCGGCAGCCTTATGGCATACAACATGACCAACTGTCACATATCTGATGGTGATGTATACAATGACCGATGCTCACAATGACACATGTTGATGTTGACAGAACCTTTGTTGCTCTCAGCATGGATGCTGAACCTGAAGGTGATTTACCAATAACAGCAGTTCTCCTTTTTAGTAGAGGGTGATGGGTGCACTCACATTTTAACACCTTCTACAGCTCTATATTAACATAGGGGCTGTAGGAGCTTCAGTTACAGACCCTTTGTCCAAAATAAGCCCAGGCTAAAGTCAGCACAGATTGCCTGTCATGATCAGGTGTAGCCCTACACACAGATGAAACCCAAACAAGGAATGGCAGGTGAAAGCTAAACTAGGAACGAGTCCTGGTAATTGGTAGGTAAGTAAACTATAGTGTAGAACGGTCCAGTAAAAAGCAAAGCTCAAAGGTGTGTAGAGACAAGAATAGGTAACTCAAAGATCAAAGTGCAGGAGAGGTCAAAAATAGTCAAATGAAGCCAATATCATAACAAATAGGAACATAATAACAAGGAATAGCAAGAAACCTCGACAGAGCAGCCTTCAAGGAAATCACGAAGACGTAACTACCCTAAGGTGACTCCTGATTGGAGGTATGAGTGGGCACGTGTAAGAAAGCGAGGGAAAATCGGAGCACAGGAAAATAACACAAGAACTCATCACCAGAATAATGTAGCCTAGAAGAAGCTTCATTAGAATGACACCACTCCAGACTCTTCTTGCCAAAATAACAAATGACGAAAACATCTACAAAAGATTCTTAACAATCATGAGGGGTCTTCTCTGAAAGAGATTAAGAGGGATAGTGTCATGCCCAATGCCCAGGTGAATGTAAGAGGCACAAAAGACCCATGCCAGTGTCAGTTCTGCAAAGACATAAGCCTGATCAGCTGTGTTCCTGCCTTGCCCATGTGATTCCAGACTGTGTTTTCATACTGCCCTGCCTGAGGGAACACTCAGGTATTTCTTAATTTAGTCTGGTTGAGTAAACATTACCTTCATGTTTAAAACCCTTTCACGCTGGGCAGGGCAGGTGGTGCCCATCAGGAGGGCTTTAACGCCGGCTGGGGCGTGCTAGTATGCCCCGCTAGTCAACTGCCGCGATGGGCCCCTTCTTCAGCCTGCCCAGGGGACATCTGGTTGGCTGCAGGGGGCGGCCTGAACCACGTCACCCTGCAGCAGCGAATGGCATGCGGCACGCACCAGCTAGTGAGTGGGGCCAGAGGAGACCTATTGAAGTCAGTTGGGTGTACTATGCCGCCCGGCGGCTTCAAGGCCTACCTGCCACAGGAACAGCATAGTACGCTCTGCAGCAGGAAAGGGTTTAAGGGAGTCGCCACCCTGCAGTGATACCTTTGTAGTTCTCTTGTGCATGATACATTCTGGACACTCTGGTTAAAATCTGGATATGGTCCTGGTTATCAAAGTCTTGCCTTACCATGTTGCTGTAATCCCCACCAAGATCTTTGTCATTGTTGTTTAACTTTTGTGTCAGTTCCTATTGTTCCTTGTTTATGTGTCTTGTATCTGCCTTGCTGTGAAACTTGGATCCTGTTCATGAATAAAACCCTTTGCTTGAATCAAATCCTGTCTGATTCTGATTTTGATCTCTTGGGCTCTGGATTCAACCTGAGTGAGACTGAGTAGTGGAATATGGAAATAATGGGTCAGAGGCACAATGGGAGATTAGATGAATGGGAAATAAGCACACCGGTAAATTAGAAGAATGGGGCAGAAGCACAATTGGAAGTCAAATAAATGCAGCAGATATACAACGGAGCTGAGACAGATGTGACAGAGACAAACCCAAACCTTAAACTCCATGACCATAAGGCCTGTAATCCAGCACTGCTTGTATCACATGGCATAGGGCAGCCGGGACTGTAACTTTTTCTTAATATGAGCATTTACCTTATATATTACTTTTTGAGCTCCTACTACAAACTGTCTGTTTGTATTCCTAAAGGACCACGTGATCCAAGCTAATTTCTAATTAAATTTATTGCTATTTTAAGTGATCAGATTGATATAGATTTTGTGTACTCTGCATGCATGTGCAACATTAAATCACTACTTTATTCTTACCATGGTTTATAATCAAATAGAAATCAAAAGAATTTAAAGTGTTCATGAAAGTAAAATGTATGTAGCTGACACCCAAATACCATAATACATATTTAATAAAGATCTCACATATTTTTAAATTGTTAAGACCTATATCATTTAGACAAAATCTCAGCAAATCTGTTTACCAGTGCATTGCTATCTCTGCAATGTCAACGGAGGTATTGTGAATGTTCCACACTGAATGTAATGCTCTCTACCCCTCCTACTGCCTCTAGCAACCACAGTAACAAGCACACTCATGTTTTAGCCACCAACGCTAACTAGATCAATTAAGGATCAAGAGTGCTTACAAATGCTCAATGTAGAAATATCAAGAAAAAGATCATGAAGAAACAAAAATTGGTTCTTTATTCTTAAAAACTGCCTATATAATACCTTTGTAAAATCTTTTTGCTTTCAAAAGTGCAAATATGAGCAGAAATAAAAAATAGAAAAAAAAATACACTGAAGACTGGAAATTATATGTTCTGTGTTAAAATGGAAGAAGCAATATACAATACATTATAGATTATGAGAACGGTTGAACCTGATTGGAAAAATATTGATTACAGAAGCACATAATAACATTCTATAAAATAAAATGTCATATATCAAGAATTCCTACGTAGAGGGTCAGGATATAACTCAGTGCCTCCTTAAATAAGCAGAGGAATGAAAGGACTCGTGCATGAAGGCAAATAAGAGCGACCAAGATTGTTTTAGTTGGTTAATCAGCCAGTGGTGCCTCATTCATATGGGCAAAAGGGGCAGCGCCCTACCAGATTTTCTGGAATAAAAAAAATATTAAAAATGTAAACAATATCATTTTTTTCTGCTGTTTTTTTATGTCATTTAACATGTGCCTGGTTGATAAAATGTGTTATGTCCCTTTAAACAGAGTCTTTGTCTCAACAGTTGCCAGGCAGAGTAAAAAAAAGAGAAAGATTACCAGTGTCCAGAAATCTAGAGCTTTACAGGAGATTTTCAAAACACAACCAACACTGTTATCAGGTCTCCTGCTGCTGACTAATTGAGCTCTGCAAGGCGGTCATACAAGCTGTCCATAAAAGCTCTGTTGAGGCTGGAATGCTGATTTTCTTTTTCCCCTTTTTCTCCTGCTGCACACGCACGGTGCCTGCCTTAACTCCATAATGTCTGAAAACACACCCAACATTTGCCTTAATGTGCTAAATACAAATAAAAAATAAATGTGCAGCAGTAAACAGGATTTCTTTCTTTCACACACTGAAGTTTTGTATGCTCAGAGTTAAAATAAAAGGGTGAGATCCGCATTCAGTTTTTATTTTAAGCAAATAATGTTAAAATGACTTTTTCACTTTTAAATTTTTTTATACTGAAAGATGTTTTATGTATACATCTTAACTGCTGGATCATAGAAACATAGAAAAATGTCGGCAGATAAGAACCTTTCAGCCCATCTAGTCTGCCCAATTACATGGATACTTTACCTGGATTTATCTTTTGTTTAGGATAGCCTTATGCCTATCCCATGCCTGCTTAAATTCAATCACTGTTTTGGCCTCTACCACTTCAACTAGAAGGCTGTTCCATGTATCCACCACCCTCTCAGTAAAATAATGCTTCCTAATTGTTACTTTTAAACCTTTGCCCCTCTAATCTAAGACTATCAAGGTTATTCAAAGAGATTCGAAAAGTCACCGCACGTTCGGTGACTTTTCGTTCTCTTCCATTCGGTTCCTTTTGCCGATCCCATTTCGGTGACCCTGCGGTGTATTCAGCAAGCACCACAGGGTCTCCGAATTGCAGGGAAAAGCTGCCGCAAACCCGACGAAAACTCACTGCAAAACCCAGCGAATGCACGCCGAAAACCCGCAAAAACATCTGGATTAACCTGCCGAAAACCACAGAAAAACCCGAACAGGAGCTGATCGCAGCTTTCGAAACAGCAGAAGAGGCAGTGAATAAATTAGGAAAACAGTTTGTATGATTGCGTGAAAGTGAAATGCTGTTTGCAAAGAAACTACTGAGCGAAAATTTCTGAAATTTACATATGAGGTCCAGGGAATGACAATAAAGAGGGCTGTTACAGAAAAAAGAAGAAAACTTTTAAAAAAAAAAATCGGACTTTTAAAAAGTAAAATAAAATTCAGAAAAATGCTTAAAATATCCTAAAAAATCTAGAAATAAAGAGACTCTTTACTGCAGAATTTTAGAATGAACGGTTTATTTGATATTGAATTAAAACGGGAATATTTCTAACATTGAAGCCTATGGGATTCTCCTGAATAAATTTGCCGAATTAAACCACCGAATGGCAGGGCATTTCGGGAACCTTTCACTGCTGGTTTGTGTTCTCTTAATAGCCGAAGCAGTGCTTTTCATGGGGTTTTCACTGCCCTCGAACAGGCACCGTATGTTCAGGCAATTCGCCAGGATTTGGCAAATTGCCTGCTCTCTGGATAGCCGGATGGCCAGGAAAGGTAACCGAACGCTGATTTTCAGCGTTCGGTTACCTTTCTCAAGCAATTCGGATCTCTTTGAATAACCCTGTATGTCCTCTTGTTTTGCTACTTTGTTTCCTTTTAAATATACTCCCTTCCTCTACCTTGTGGATTCCCTTTACGTATTTAAATGTTTCTATCATATCTCCTCTGTCTTTTTCCAAGCTGTACATGTTAAGATCATTAAGCCTTTCCTGGTAACTTTTCTCCTTCAAGCCGTACACCATTTTACATCACACTTGTAATCATTGAATTTATGGCCAATTTATTTGCCTTATTAATAGGAATATGTCTATATGGTGTCATGTCCCGTGCTGTGTTCTGTAGCCAGCACCCGGCCGCACGTTCCTCACTGTTCGCTGGCAGGGCGCCGACTGTTATGGGATTCCCTCACTGTCATGGGTCAGATACACTGGCAGGCTGGGGTGTGATGACAGATAGGGATGAGCTGTTCAATTCGGACGGTTCGGAGTTCGACCCGAACTTAGTCTGTTCGATTAGATCGCGAACACTGAACATTTCTGGGTGTTCGCCGCATGTATGACCACAATGGACCACAATGCATTTTCCCACTGGCCTGAAGCTCGTAATTGGCTACAGCCTTGCACCTGACCACAGGTCTGGTGCAAGACAGGTTTAACAGTATGCCAATCATGGCTCAGAGTCCTGATTGGGCAAATTTTGCCCAATCATGGGCTCACAGAGCTAAGTCCCGCAGCACACTATATAACGTTTCCACGCGCCGATTCTGCACGCATTTCAGAGGAGATTTCAGAGGAGATAGTTGTGTGTTGTTACTGCCGGTCTGCCACGCTACTGGGGGGGGTCTGGGGGGTCTCATTTCTTCCAAATATCAGGGAATTTAGGTGATGTGTGTCTTGTCACTGTGCCAGCAAGTTTTTTGGGGTTTACAACTTTCTTTAAAACATTTGTGAATTGAGGTGATCTTCTGTGTCTTGTCACACAGCCAGCAAGTCTTTTTGGGGCTCACTAATTTCTTTAAAACATTTGTGAATTGAGGTGATCTGTGTCTTGTCACACAACCAGTACCACGCAGTATTTTGGGGCTCACTAATTTCTTTAAAACATTTGTGAATTGAGGTGATCTGTGTCTTGTCACACAACCAGTACCACGCAGTATTTTGGGTGTCAGAAATTTCTTTAAAACATTTGTGAATTGAGGTGATCTGTGTCTTGTCACACAACCAGTACCACGCAGTATTTTGGGGCTCACTAATTTCTTTAAAACATTTGTGAATTGAGGTGATCTGTGTCTTGTCACACAACCAGTAGCACGCAGTATTTTGGGGCTCACTAATTTCTTTAAAACATTTGTGAATTGAGGTGATCTGTGTCTTTTCACACAACCAGTACCAAGCAGTATTTTGGGGCTCACTAATTTCTTTAAAACATTTGTAAATTGAGGTGATCTGTGTCTTGTCACACAACCAGTACCACGCAGTATTTTGGGTGTCACTAATTTCTTTAAAACATTTGTGTATTGAGGTGATCTGTGTCTTGTCACACAACCAGTACCACGCAGTATTTTGGGGCTCACTAATTTCTTTAAAACATTTGTGAATTGAGGTGATCTGTCTCTTGTCACTGGCTGCCAGCTATCAGTGTGTCTCACTGAGTTATACCAGAGTTCTTTAAATCTTTATACCAGAGTTGAATCAGAGTTCTGTATATATTAATCTATATACAGTTGTGTTCAAAATTATTCAACCCCCACTGAAATTGAGTGTTTTGGCCAGTTTGACATTGATTTTGATCATTCAGTCATCTTGCTTACAATTAAATCAAAGAGGCACGTGTAGGTCAGACAAATATAACATAACATTTATAATGAAATAACCACAAATGTCTTTTCTGTGCTCACATCATTATCAGTTTTATTCAACCCCCAAGTGACATTCAATCTTAGTACTTAGTACAACATCCTTTTACAGTTATAACAGCTTTTAAATGTGAAGCATAGATTGACACAAGTGTCTTGCAGCAATCTACGGGTATCTTCGCTCATTTGTCATGGGCAAAAGCCTCCAGTTCAGTCACATTCTTAGGCTTGCGCAATGCAACTGCTTTCTTTAAGTCCCACCAGAGGTTCTCAATCGGATTTAAGTCAGATGACTGCGATGGCCACTCCAAAATGTTCCAGCCTTTAATCTGCAACCATGCTCTAGTGGACTTGGAGGTATGCTTGGATCATTGTCCTGTTGAAAGGTCCAACGTCTCCCAAGCCTCAGGTTTGTGACGTACTGCATCACATTGTCATCCAATATCTCCTGGTACTGAAGAGAATTCATGGTACCTTGCACACGCTGAAGCTTCCCTGTACCTGCAGAAGCAAAACAGCCCCAAAGCATGATTGACCCCCGCCATGCTTCACAGTAGGCAAGGTGTTCTTTTCTTCATAGGCCTTGTTCTTCCTCCTCCAAACATAGCGTTGATCCATGGGCCCAAACAGTTCTAATTTTGTTTCATCAGTCCACAGAACACTATCCCAAAACTTCTGTGGTTTGTCCACATGACTTTTGGCATACTGCAGTCGACTTTTCTTGCTCTTTGGAGACAGCGCCTGGGAGTTCTGGCATGGAGGTCTTCATTAAGGAGTGTGCGCCATATTGTCTGAGCTGAAACTTCAGTACCCACATCTGACAAATCTTTTCTCAGTTCCTCAGCAGTCACACGGGGACTTTTCTCCACTCTACGCTTCAGGTAGTGCACAGCAGTCAAAGTCAGCATCTTCTTTCTGCCACGACCAGGTAGCGTTTCAACAGTGCCCTTTGCCTTGAATTTGCGAATGATGCTTCCTATGGTCTCTCTTGGTATGTTCAACATCTTTGCAATCTTCTTATAGCCATTGCCCTTCCTGTGAAGAGTAATCACCTCTTCTCTTGTCTTCCTGGACCATTCTCTTGACTTCACCATGTTTGTAACCACACCAGTAAATGTCTAGAAGGAACTGAGTATCACAGTCATTTTAAAGCTGCCTAATTGGTGCTTATTATGCTTTATTGCTGCTCCGTGACATCCACAGGTGTTTTCAATACCTGATTGAAAACACTTGAATGAACCTCTGTTCTTCAGAGTGGTAGCCTTTAAGGGGTTGAATAATTGTGTCAATGAAGAATTCACAAAAGAAACATTTACTACTGTATTACAAAACCAATTGATGTCATTTTAGTTGCATATGGTTCTTTAAAAAGTCCTTGTAGGATTTCATTCTGAATACAATTACAAATGTACACTAAATTCCCTAAAACCCTTTACAGCATTGGGGGTTGAATAATTTTGAACACAACTGTATCACTCACCATGTCTGAAAGAACAAAAAGGACAGGCAGACGCTCCCAGACACAGATAAGAGGGCAAGCAGCCCCTGTGTCGGGAGGCTGTGCCTCTGGTCGTGGTGGACGTGGTGCATCCTCTGCAGGGGCACGCTTGTCCTTTCTAACTGGTGCTGGCCGTCTTAAGCAGCAGCAACATACAGAGGACTTGGTGGATTGACTAACCAGGCCATCCTCATCCTCCGAGCCCTCTGCCAGCCAGGCTTTTAGTGCTTTACAGTCCACCTCAGCTGCCAAAGCATCTAATGGAGCCTCCATGTCCACAGCTACTTCTGCCGTAGCCTTGCTATCACACACGGAGGAGTCAGCTGAATTGTTTGACTACAATGAGAGTGGCATGCTGCTTGAGGATGCGCAGCAAGTACAGTGCTCTGATTCAATCTCTGAGGTTGAGGAAGGGAGTATAATCAACTGCCAGTGATGACACACAAATAACTGGCACTCATGTTGCCCCAGCAGCTGCAGCATACTGCCAAGTTGGCTCCAGTGACGAGGAGAGGGGGGTGATGATGACAATGATGATGGGTCACTGACTCCACCTGGGTGCATGATCGAACAGAGGAATTAAGTGAGGAAGAAGGGGAGGAGGAGGCACAGCAAACACGAGGCACAACATCCTCTGTGACCAACCGTAGCACTAGTCAGTCCAAGGCATCACATGTCAGAGCTGCTCCGGTGCAGAGCGCTGTTGTCTCGAACACATGCAGGAACTCTGTTGTCTGGGAGTTCTTGAAGAAATGTGCAGTAGACCTCAGCGTTGCTATTTGTAATCTATGTCAGATGAGGCTTAAGCGTGGGAAAGATACCGGACACTTGGGTACCACGTGCTTGAGGCGACATATGAACAACTGCCACACATCCCACCGGCGCAAAACTTTGCGTAGGTCCTCCTCCTCATCTGTCTCTACCCCCACTGTATGTCCTGCCATGTCATTGCCTACAACCTCCACCGACAGGGATGATGCTACAGTAATGGATGTACCAGGTCCTTCCTCACAATGTGACATCATCCCAGCAGCTGAAGATTTACGCAGTCAGATTACGTTGCTGCAGCTGTTGCAGCGAAAGAAGAAATATAGTCCCAACCATCCCCAAGCACAGCGTCTAAATGCCAGCTTAGCAAAATTACTCGCATTGCAGCTGCTGCCTTTCCAGCTGGTGGACTCTGCTCCCTTCCGTGAATTTGCTGAATGTGCTGTACCACTGTGGCAGGTTCCAAAACTCCATTACTTTTCACGCAAGGCCATTCCAGCACTATACCAACACGTGGAAGACAATGTTATCCAGTCATTGGGAAAGGCAGTCAGCAGCAAGGTGCATCTGACTTTAGACACGTGGTCCAGCAAGCATGGACAGGGTCGTTACATGTCCTTTACGGCACACTGGGTAACTCTGATTGCAGCTGGGAGATATCCAAGACGGGGCGCTGTGCTGGAGCTTGTTCATCCACCATGCCTCCAGAAAGCTGCTTGTATGAGGTCTGTCTGCTCCACCAGCTCTCCCTCTTCCTCCTCCTCCTTCTCTGTCTCTGGCGAAGTGGCAGTTAAACCGACGCCTGACAGGGTCTATGCAATGTCTCAAGCAAAAAGATGCCATACTGTGCTTGAGCTGGTTTGTTTAAGGGACAGGAGCCACACCGGGCCAGAAATTCTGTCTGCTCTGCAGGGGCAGGTGCAGAGATGGTTAACACCACGCCAGCTTGAGCTGGGAATGATCGTCTGCGATAATGGCAGCAACCTTCTCTCCGCCCTACGCAAGGGTAGATTGACGCATGTACCATGCCTAGCACACGTCCTAAATCTGGTGGTACAGCGTTTCCTAACCAAGTACCCAGGACTGCCAGAGCTTCTCATCCAGGCCAGAAAAGTCTGCAGCCACTTCAGACAGTCATTCCCAGCAGGCGTTTGCCAGGCAGAAATTCAAAGAGAATTCCACCTTCCCACAAACCGTCTGATCTGTGACATGCCCACCAGGTGGAACTCGACATTAGCAATGCTGCAGCGTCTGCACAAGCAGCAGAGGGCCATCAACGAGTACCTGTGTGAGTATGGCACAAGGACAGGTTCAGGTCAACTTGTTTCCCCCCCCCGCAGTGGCTGATGATCAAGGATGCATGCACTGTACTGTCACCATTTGAGGAGGCAACGAGGATGGTGAGCAGGGACAGTGCATGCATCAGTGATACAATTCCTTTAGTGTTCCTGCTGGAGCACACTCTGCGGGGAATTATAGATGTGGCTCTAGAGGCAGAGCAGCGGGAGGAAGAGGAGGCCTTCCCTAGCTCGCAAGGCCCCAGTCTTTGCGCAGACAGCATTCCAGCGGGTCCTACTCAGATCAGACAGGAGGAGGATGAGGAGGAGGAGGACTATTTAAGTAGTGGGGGCATTGAAGGTGGGGATTCCTCAAGGGTGGGTTTTGCTTGCCCAGAAACACAAGGGCTAGTGCGGGGCTGGGAGGAGGAAGTGCACGATACGGTCATCCTCATTGACCAGGAAGACTCGGAAGCTAATGCCACCTCCAACCTACGCTGCGTGGGCTCCCTAATGATGCAAAGCCTGCTAAAGGACCCCAGGATTCGTGCTATCAAGGAGAGGGATCATTACTGGTTGGCAACCCTTCTTTACCCACGATACAAGGGGAAAGTTGCAGAGCTCATTCTGCCCGCGCAGAGGGAGCACAGGATGAAAAAACTTGAGGACGCTCTAAAGCGACACTTGTGTAACACCTTTCCAGGCACTGGTAGATTACCAAGTGCTGACACATGTGCTTCTGAGGCTGTGGATGATGAGAAGAATAGTGGTGAAGGCCAGGGCCGCTTGACTGATGCATTTTTTAATTTTTTTAGTCCTCGACGCCCAGGGACGTCAAATGTAGGCACCCATTGCCAGCATCTTCAACATATGGTGCAGGACTACCTAGGGGCAAGGGCAGACCTGGATACCTTTCCAGCAGATGATCCACTGGCTTACTGGGTGTTGAGATTGGATCACTGGCCAGAACTTGGCCAATATGCTATGCAGCTAGGTTGCCCTTCATATAGCGTGCTTTCCGAAAGGACGTTCAGTGCCGCTGGCGGTTTTGTCACAGACAAAAGAGTGCGTCTGTCCACCGACTCTGTAGACCGGCTGACATTTATATAAATGGATCAGTCCTGGATCAGCAGCTATCAATCCCCTGATGCTGACGTAACAGAATAGATCGGGGATGTCTTCTGCATGCACAAAACCTCCATCACTGAACTCTTCCACAACACCACAAAAGGGTTACGGTGTGAATGCACTTGCTGCCATGAAAGGCACAATATTTGGCTGCACTGACGCCTGTGCCAGATTTATATTATTTTAATTTTTTGAACAGCAGGGTCCAACCCTGCACTCTTCCACAATACCACAGAGGGGTTACTGTATTATGATGGCACTTGCAGACCTGGCACCAAAAGCACAATATCTGGGCGCACTGACGCCTTGACCAGAATCATATCTTTTCAATATAGGACCACATGGTCCTCCCCTGCACTCTTCCACAATACCACAGAGTGGTTACTGTATGATGATACTTGCTGGCCTGGCACCAAAGGCACACTATCTGGGTGCACTGACGCCCATTACCAGATAAAAAACTTTTCAATATAGGACCACATGGTCCACCCCTGCAGTCTTCCACAATAACACAGAGGGGTTACTGTATTATGATGGCACTTGCAGGCCTGGCACCAAAGGCACAATATCTGGGTGCACTGACGCCTTGACCAGAATCATATCTGTTCAATATAGGAGCACATGGTCCACCCCTGCATTCTTCCACAATACCACAGAGGGGTTACTGTATGATGATACTTGCTGGCCTGGCAGTCTTGCACCAAAGGCAGAATATCTGGGTGCACTGACGCCTTAACCAGATGCATATCTTTTTAATATAGGACCGCAAGGTTCACCCCTGCATTCTTCCACAATACCACAGAGGGGTTACTGTATGATGGTATTTGCAGGCCTGGCACCAAAAGAACAATATTTGGGTGCACTGCCACTGACGCCTGTATCAGATTCATATCCTCAGAGGGGTTACGGTGTGACGGCACTGTTGGGGATGCTAAAGGACCAATTTTGAAGCACCTATTGTTACTTTCAATCCAAAGCCTGCATAAGTTTCACAATAATTTAGCCAAAAAAATCAGTAAACTTTTTCTGCGTGTTCGAAAATGTCTCCTCTTTTCATACAGACTGCCGCCCCAAGCAGTTGTTTATGGATAGATTAAAGGAAAAGCATTTACCGTCATTTGAAACGTCATTTTTTGTTTTTAAGTGTTTCTATACATCCTAGAAATCCGCCACTTCACGGGCCGGTTATGGGGACCTCCTAGGCACGATATTTGAAGGAATTTTTGGTTTTTATTTTTAACCCTTATTTCATGGAAAACGCATTGTCCCTTTAAAAACCTTTTTTTTTTAACTTTTTGACCTTGTTTCCTGTCCCCCAGGGCACTACCCGGACCCCCATACACCTTTTATGGCAAATATCTAGCATATATGCCCTCTAAAAACCGAATTTTCAGCCCCATTGACTTGCATTGAGTTCGAGTTCGGGTTCGGACCCGAACATATGGGAAGTTCGGGTTCGGGCCGAACCGAACTCGGGGGGTGTTCGGCTCATCCCTAATGACAGGGTGCCCACTGGGTTTAAAACCAGGTGCCTGAAATCCACTTATTACCCCGTGGTGGTTTTCACATCTGCTCCGTGCTTATCTGTATTTTTCATAGCTGCTTTACTTTGTATGACCTTTGCTTGTCCAACTGCTCTTCTGGTGATTAACCCCTTGGCTTTCCTTGTGACTACTCACTCTGAATACCGACTCTGATTTACAGCTGACATTCCTTCCTGTTACTGACTCTGGAATACGGCTGACACTCATCCTGCGAATGACTCTGGCATATGGCTGACACTCATTCTGGCGAATGACACTGGCATACAGCTGCACACTACTCTGGCAATACTATCCTTGACATTCTGGTGACATATTCTGTTATTAACCCCTGCTGGGTATTTGTGCTCTTTACCCTATCTGTCTGACTCAGTACAATCTTAGGTCTAAGGTCCCCTTTACTGCTAAACCTGTGTGTGTATACTTCCCTAAGGTTCCTCCTCTGGGTTTTGGTAATAGGTAGCTGTGCTGACAATTTCAAGGATCAGAAGAGTGGGATATCTGTTCTGCATACGGGGACTAGTTTATTAGTCGTTGAGGAGGAACGTGACATATGGTTTTTTTCCTATATATGTGGATCTCACACATATTTTGGAGGTAGTAGTGCCATATAGACATATTACTATTCATCATTTAAAACATTAATGTTTCCAGTCTGGCACCCCACCAACTAGAAATGTCACCAGCCACCACTGTAATGAGCATCTCCCAAGATGTTTACTAGAAGTATAAAAATCTCTTATCTGGTTTTTACCTTGAGCAGTGGCACCATCTTCTCCGTGCCTTTAAAGGGACACTACCACTGACATACGTTGTAATTAGATTACTTGACCCTCTAGCTACCACCGATAGGGATTTTCATAGAGAAATCCCTTGGCAGCTAGGGGGTTAACTGAAAACTAACGTCATCGTGTCCATGCGCGATGATGTCAGTGGGAGGGGGGAGGCCCTGAAAGCTTGGCTGACACCAAAGATGTCAGCCACCTCTGAGACAAGTCTCCGATACGGCACCTAACGGGTTAAAAAGAGGCATCGTTGGAAAGGTCAGACACTGTCCTTTTCACTGATGCCTCTCTTTGTTCTTTGCTGGCTCCCAAAAGACCCCATTCTTCACATTCAGATACTCTGCCGGAGGGGGCTCCTGAATACATGGAAGGTTGCACTCTAGTGCCCTTGAGAGCTGTGTGATCTTGCTCTTGTGATTGCAGAGGGCCACTGGGAATTATTTGTTCCTAGTCTCCCTCTGCTCCCTGCATTCAGAAATGGTGGATCAGGCCACTGTTCCGGCCAAGGTGAGTATCTGATTTATTGGGGGGGGGTAGCTGGAGCTAGCTAATTCTGCAGAAGCGGAATCAGTTAGCACCAACTTCTGGGTGCTGTTAAAAATATCTGTTGACCCATCGGCGCGGTAATTAGCATTAGGACTTTGTAATACCTTACTTATCCTAACAGTAAATACTGTTTACGCTCACCATGTTACGCATAGGCAGCGCCAAGTACAGTAAGTGCGCGCAAGCTGGCACAGTCACCGATGCCCTAATTGATTTTTCAAGCTGTTAGTGTAAGGAAGGTAATATGGGTGACATGCGTTAAAGTCAATTGTCCTGACGTTAATGCTTACTCACCCGAACGCTATTGTTGGCGTTCACTAGGGAATAGAGCCCTAAAATTTTTATGAGACTATGAGTTTGTCTCAATTAATTTGCACAGCACTGTAGGTATTAGACATCTGCAAAGCCAAAAATTTGGTTCATATTTTTGAATCCAAAAATGTCAGATTCCTAATTAATTGGAACAAGCCGATTCAGGTATATTTAGGTATCGGACCTATTCAGAATATCAGAAGCAGCTGATAAATTAGGCCATTTCTGTCATTTGGGACCGCAGTATAATTAGAGTTACATTTTCTGCTTGTGTTTTAGTTAGGATTAGGTTACAGTTAGAATATACAGTTAGTTATATTATTTGCTTGTTTTTTTTATATTAGGATTAAGGTTGCAGTTAGGGTTAGGGTTAGGTACCGGTAAGGATTTCCTTTTTACTGCTTGTGTTTTGATTAGGGTAATAGTTAGGGTTTGGGTTACAATGTCTGCTTGGTCTTTCATTAGGGTTATACAGTATAATATTTTCTGCTTGTTTTCTAATTATGTTTAGGGTTACAATTAGGGTTATATTTTCTGCTTGTTTTTTATTAGGGTTAGGGTTACAATTAGGGTTGCAGTTAAGGTCAGGGTTATAGCTCGGCTTGTTTTTATTAGGTTTAGCATTACAGTTAGGGTTATATTTTCTTCTTGTGTTTATAGTTCTGGTTACAGTTAGGGTTTCTGCTAGTTTTTTTTTATTAGCGCTAGGGCTAGGGTTACCATTTCTTTTCTTTTCTTTATTTTAAAATTCTGAATTAGTCAGATCTGATAATAATCAGATCTATTTGGATTATGTACATGTCAGTTCAGGTCAATTCAGAGCTTCTTAATTTGGAATAAAATTGGCAATTCAGATTAATTTGCATTGCCAAATTGTTGATAATTCAACTGTATTCCGAGTCTGTCCGAATCGATTCGCACATATCTAGTAGCCATATCTATGTCAATCAAGGTACGATATGCACCATGAATGTATGACATGGATAAAAATTTCTGAAGAATTGACTTTGAAAGGGTTTTATTAATACAGTAAGGATGCCACTAAAATTGTTTAATCACAAAATACAGGTGTTTATTGATGTGGTAAACACCAGTGAAAATCTCCGATATTGCAATACTGACAGAGGCTGGCATTTCACAAAACTAGTCTCCAAAGAATGACTGGAGAAGCTTCACAATAAAGCTTCTCCTATTGCTCTTTGGATTTAAATTTTGTTACATGCTGGCAGGTATTGGTGCTGGAATAGCAGTGATTTTCGCTGGTGTTTGCAACACCGGCAAACACCAGTGCATTGAAACTAACTCCTTGAAAGTTTGGTGGATTGTGTATATATGTAGAGCATTTCTTGCAAAGGTTATGGGAATGAAAAACATCTTGAATGACCTATATAGTAAGTAGTGTTATTCCGGTGGCTCAGCAAGCTGCATGCTGTTTAGCAGTTTATTCTGTTGTCCGATTACTTGAAAATAGAGAAGGATGTTCTATGCCTTTGTAGAAGGCTTATATCTATGTTCTGATCTCTCTTCCTAAGTCTTGTATTGTAGGGAGGATTAAAGTTCTGTAGAAGTACAGTATATCTTTCCAATTTCATTTTTTTTATGATTAATGCATTATCTATATAAAAAAAAGGTTCTCGTTCACCCTGGAGCATTCCGCTACTATTCATCATACAAAGAGCGTGATACCTATATGATCTTCTATGTGATATATAATTGAAATACTCCTAAGGTAACTGCAATGGAATTTCTTTCCTGGTGATTTTTTTTTCATCTTCATCTAGTAATTCTGCAGTAAACATCATGTATATTAGCATGTTCCTGACATATGCAGTACCTATCACATACCTGAAATTTGATACACACATTTTTCGTTGGTTAAATTTGTTTCTTTAATCTGTGTTTTGAATATTCACGAATACATCACTGAATCTATTAATTGTATTTCTTTGATTAAGTCAGTGGTTTTCCTTTGGAAGAATTCTTATTGATGAATATTTTACCTTATCCTACATAGGGTAATGTAGATGTTGCATTTTATACATATGTCTGTTGAGAATTCAGGGACTTTTGATTAGTGTATATCCGCACTATTTGTCGCATGCAATGTTCACAGCAACATCACTTAACACCGGACTCTGAGAGCCTGTATTTTTTGCAGAATTCCAGCTCACGATGAAAACCACAAACTACATTGGTATATCTTGCTGTTCTCAAATTGTGCCATTGTCAACAGCTCCTAAACAATGTATAGGAGTTGTTAATGTAAAGTAAGGAGCTGCTAATTTTGAGCTGCAAGAAACGTTTGTGGTAAGGTCAGAATGGTGGCTCGAGATGATAATACGTTTACAGCTGGAGCGGTTATGTATAATGTCTCTCACTGTTCATGTAATATACAGTCAGAATAGGGCCCTACATGCCTTATATCTGATACATATACGACCTGTAAAATGATTTACATTTATTCACTCAAGTCATTATTCATTGTCTTTAAACATCATCAGAAGGTATCTCTGTGCTTTAAATCCCTTAGTGTAGCCAACAGAGAATAATGTTTCTAATTTACTGGCACCTAGTAAGGGATTAAAACAAAGAGCTGATGTAGCATCATTGCTCATCCACTTTTATACACAGACAAATTCAGGGGAGACCTGGTCTTAATTGTGCCGAAAAGAACTAATTTCCACTTTATCTTAATATTGGTTTATGGAGCTCAAGGGATATATATATATATATATATATATATATATATATATATATATATATATATATATATATAATATATATATATATATATATATACATATACAGTGGCAAGAAAAAGTATGTGAACCCTTTGGGATTACGTGGAGTTTTGCATGAATTGGTCATAAAATGTGCTCTGATCTTCATCTAAGTCACAACAATTTGAAAAACACAGTCTGCTTAAAATAATACAACACAAACATTATTTGTTTTCATGTTTTTATTGAACAGAACATGTAAACATTCACAGTACAGGGTGGAAAAAGTATGTGAACCTTTGGACTTAATAACTGGTTGACCCTAATTTGGCAGCAATTACCTCAACCAAACGTTTCCTGTAGATGCAGATCAGACCTGCACAACGATCTGGAGTAATTTTGGACCACTCCTCTTCACAAAACTGTTTCAGTGTAGCAAAATTCTTGGGATGTCTGGTGTGAATCGCTCTCTTAAGGTCAAGCCACAGTATTTCAATCGGGTTGAGGTCAGGACTCTGACTGGGCCACTCCAGAAGGCATATTTTGTTTTGTTGAAGCCATTCTTTTGTTGAATTACTTGTATGCTTTGGGTCATTGTCCTGTTGCATCACCCATCCTCTGTGGAGCTTCAGTTGGCTGACAGATGGTCTTCCGTTTTCCTGCAAAATTGCTTGATAAACTCTGGAATTCATTTTTCCACCAATGACAACAATCCGTCCAGGCCCTGAGGCAGCAAAGCAGCCCCAAACCATGATGCTCCCTCCGCCATGTTTTACAGTGGGGATGAGGTTTTCATGTTGGTGTGCTGTGCCTTTTTTTCTCCACACATAGTGTTGTGTGTTTTTTCCAAACAACTCAATTTTGGTTTCATCTGTCCACAGAATATTTTGCCAGTAGTGCTGTGGAACATCCAGGTGCTCTTTTGCAAACTTCAAACGTGCTGCAATATTCTTTTTGGACAGCAATGGCTTCCTCCGTGGTGTCCTCCCATGTACTCCATTCTTGTTTAATGTTTTCCTTATTGTAGATGTGTCAACAAAAATTTTAGCATGTGCCAGAGATTTCTGTAAGTCTTTAGCTGACACTGTAGGATTCTTCTTTACCTCATTAAGTATTCTGCGCTGTGCTCTTGCAGTCATCTTTACAGGACGACCATGCCTAGGGAGAGTAGCAACAGTGCTGAACTTTCTCTATTTGTAGACAGTCTGTCTTACTGTGGACACATGAACATCAAGGCTTTTGGAGATACTTTTGAAACCCTTTCCAGCTTCATGCAAGTCAACAATTCTTGATCGTAGGTCTTCTGAGAGCTCTTTTCTGCGAGGCATGGTTCACATCAGGCAGTGCTTCTTGAAACCAGTAAACCCAAAACTGTTGTGTGTTTTTAAAGGGCAGGACAACTTTCAGCTACACATCCAATAATATCACACTGATTGGACTCAAGGTTGGCTCACTCCTGGCTCCAATTAGCTCTTGGAGAAGTCATTAGGCTAGGGGTTCACATACTTTTTCCACCCTGAATGTTTACATGTTATGTTCAATAAACACATGAAAACATATAATGTTTGTGTTGTATTATTTTAAGCAGACTGTGTTTTTCAAATTGTTGTGACTTAGATGAAGATCAGAGCACATTTTCTGACCAATTCATGCAAAACTCCACGTAATCTCAAAGGGTTCACATACTTTTTCTTGCCACTGTATAAATCTTATACTTTCTTTGTGTTACCGTAGATACTCGAGTATAGCGCAACCCGAATATAATGCGATGGATAGAGATTCATTATGGAAATGAGAGAATACTCATGACTCGAATATAATGCGAGGAACAAAATGTTACTGTATTGGTAAACAATTAAAATCCTTCCAGGTTCTTTTAACACAGTCAGGCTCCCCCTCAGGTCAGGGTGCTCTGCTCTGGAATGATTGTAGTTGTTACTAAGTATGAAGCCACCGGCCACCCGTCTTCTTTACTAGTGATTAGATGGCCGGCGGAAGCAAGCAAGGTTAATGATTGGCTTAAATCGAGCGTGCCCTCTGGCCGTGATGGATCCCACCTCTCCCAAATCCGAGAGTTCCTGAAGTGTTTGCAAGCATCAGGGAGCCCGCATTCACTTCAGCGAGACTACCGGAACTTCCAGGAGACTTGGGATCCCGAGCAATGCAAGTTTTGTTTCAACGTGATGCAGATGTCTCGAATATAACGTGACCCCTCCAATTTTAAGGTAAATTTTTGTCACCAAAATCTAGCGATATACTCGAGTATGTACTCAGTATACCGCTAATTAGTTTATTTTCGTTTGTCACTTTACCACAAACTGGTTGGCTTATGTAATTGTTCATTTTGCTTGATTTAATGTTTTTCCTGACAATTTATTTCCTTATGCTACTCTATCCAAACTTCAAACTCTGTAGATATTATTCTGTAATTGGTAAACCGTCGGAAAATGCAGGGAATTTTTTTTTTTTTTTTAGTGAATTGAACTTGGAGAACTGACATTGTGAAAAATCAGAATTTAACTGTAGTGGCAAAAGGTCTTGGAGCCAGATGCTGTGGACTGACGTGTTCCAAATAGCCATTTTACCTAGCGTGCTTTTTCACAGCAAAAATAGAACCGATAAGAACTGAAATCTCAACAATGCCGATATCACCCATGCAAGAAGTTATTCATACAGGTCTATTCAAAGAAAGGTGAAACTCCGGAGAATGGCTATTTGGTTTAGATTGTTCTCTTCTTCTGCCAGTTCTCCTGGTTTTCACCTTTCTCTGAATAGACCTGATAGCGTCTAACCTCACTTATTCCCTCCTGCGACTGAACAATAGGTCTTTATGCTGTTACAATCCTCTCACCCCCCTTCCTGCCCCCTCGGCCCCGTTCCATCACATCTTATCAAAACACTTTCCATTTCTCTTGTACCATCCTTGACCCACACCTTTAATCTGTCCTTAACCTCTGGGGTCTTTCCTGTTCCCCTCAAACATGCCACTATAGTCCCAATCCCAAAAAGCCATATCTGGATACAACTGCTCCCTCCAACTACCACCCTGTAGCCCTGCTCCCTTTCACCTTCAAACTCCTTGAAAAGCTTGTGGACACTCGTCTGATTGATTACCTCCATTCCCACTCTCTCCTTGACTCTCTGCAGGCTTTTGCTCCATGCTCTTGACAGAAACAGCTCTTACAAAACTGACCAATGACCTTGTGGTTGCAAAATCAAATGGGTGCTACTCTCTGCTGATCCTTCTTGACCTCTCTGCCACCTTTGATACAATTGACCACTCGCTCCTCCTTCAAACCCATAGTGTTATAGGCCTTCAAGGTACTGTTTCATGGTTCTTTTCCTACCCGTCCCAACGATCGTTTAGTGTTTCTTTTTCTGGAGTACCTCCTCTAGGCAGCCTGTCTTGGTGGTGGTGCCCCATGGTTCCATACTGGGCCCTCTTCTTTTTTTCTATATACACTGCCTCTCTAGGCAAACTGATCAGCTCCATTGGATTCCAGTACCACCTGTATGCTGATGACACTCATATATACCTCTCCTCCCCTGATTTCTCTCCTGGATCAAGTCACTTAATGTCTCTCTGCCGTCTCTAATTGAATGTCTTCCTGCTTCCTTAAACTCAATCTTACCAAAACTGAAATTCTCATCATTCCTCCCTCCATGAAGAACCCCCCGCCACCTATCTTTTTATGGGTAAATGGAATGCTCATTAGACCGACACATCAGGCTCGCTTCCTTGCAGGGCTATTCAGAAAGAGGTGGAAACCTTGAGAATGACTGGAGAATTGAAAATTCTAGGTCAAAATAGTCAAACCAGAAAGATTCTCCCATTTATCTCCCTTTCCAAATTGGCTATTTGGTCTAGATTGTTCATTCTCCTGGCAATTCTCAAGGTTTTCACCTCTGTCTGAATAGCCCTGTAAGTGTTACTTTTGATTCTGAACTTATGTCTTCTCCCCATGTACAGACAGTGACCAAATCCTGCTACTATCAACTCAAAAACATTGCCCGTTTTTGCCACATTTTGACGCAAGATACCGCAATGGTGCTGGTTCATGCATTTGATATTTCACAGCTTGATTACTGTAACTTGCTCCTTATTGGCCTCTCCAATGCCCGTATTGCAGCTTTGCAATCTGTAATGGATGCAGTTGCCAGGCTTACGTTTCTCACCTGACGCTCCTCACGTACCTCCCCCCTCTGCCGGTCCCTCCATTGGCTTCCTGTACATTTCAGGATACAGTTTAAAATACGGATGGACACGTTCAGATCGCTCAGTAACATGACCCCTTCTTACATGTCTTTACTCCGCAAGCACTTCCCATCTAGCACACTTCAATTGGTAGACGACCTACACCTCTCCTCTGTCCACACCCGCACTGCCAACTCTCACCTCCAATACTTCTCAGGGGCATCTGTGTTCCTGTGGAATAACTTCCCTCACCCTATCATACTCTCCCCAAATCTTCAGGCCTTCAAGAAATCCCTCAAAACCCATATCTTCAGATTAGCATACCACATCACTGATGCAGATCATCCCTCTCATCTACTCACACATCGAGATTGAGGCCACTTCCATGACTCCCACCATTCCTGACCACTGGCACTAGTGATCCTGATAACCAATAAGCTCCCCTTGTGTTTCTCACCAATTATAGAGTCTAAACTCCTATGAGCAGGGCCCTCTACACCACGTCTTCATGTTATGCTTGTTCCCTTTGGTTATTGTAAAGCGCTGCAGAAACTGTTGACGCTATATAAATGATGATGATAATAATGTCATCTGGAGCTACTTAGTTGTCTGCTAGAAAGTTAAGAGAATGAACAGTCTCAAGGTTTCTGGCACACATATGGTTGTGAAGATAAAAACATGATAACCTGACTAGCATAAAACCATTTAATTGCTTTACATAATCAAAATATAAATACATAAAAAATGAAGAATAAAGACATGTATTTGTTTTTTTAAGAGGATTATTATTATTATTATTCTTTATTTATAAAGCGCCAGCATATTCCGCAGCGCTGTACAATAAGCACAGTATAGACAGGGTTACAATACATTGAACAACATTTGACAAACAGTACAGGAGGAGATGAGGGCCCTATTCCCGTAGGAACTCACAATCTGGGAGGGTTGGGGTTGGAAACAGGAGGAGAGTAGGCTTGTGCACCGATTTTTTTTCGGTTCGATTCGGCTCGTTCGGATGTTTAACCACTTGAATGCTAAGGACGCGCTCAGCGCGTCCTCAGCATTCCCGCTGGTATGCGGAGGACGCGCTGAGCGCGTCCTCGCATCGGGGTCAGCGTTCGGCCGGGTTCCGGCCGATCGCTGGCCCCTCCGGTGCGGGCTGACATCCTGGATGTCAGCCCGGCATCCGGACCAGCAGCCGCCAACATTAGGTGTCATCGCGGGGGCGCGATGACACCTAATTCAGGCGCCCCCCCGCATGTGCGGAGGAGGCACCTGAAAGGGAGGGGGGGAGGTCCTTCGGACCTCTCTCCCTCCCGATCGGCGGCGCACAGGGGCTTAACCCAGGCATCATTTGGAAGGGCACAGCCTGCCCTTCCAAATGATGCCTGGCATTAACCCCTGGGGAGCTGGATCGCAAATCGGCGCTGAAAAGCGCCGATTCGCGATCCTTCCCGGGAGCTGGCCGACATCTTGGATGTCGGCCAAGCTTCCGGGAACTCCCCCAGAGGACTGGCGTCATCGTGCGTAGCACGATGACGCCAGTCCTACAGTTAACCCCTAACTGCACCAAGTGTGGAGATAGGGAGTTCCAATGAACTCCCTATCATCTCCCGATCCGTGGCAGCTAGGGGTTAAATTTTGGTATCGTTGGATCGGCCAGAGCATGGCCGTTCCAACGATACCAAACATGAAAGTTAAAAAATTTTGTAAAAAAAAAAAAAAAAAAAAAACACTTTTTTTTATTTTTTTTGGTTTGTTAGTGTAGCAATATTGTTCCCATTTCAATTATAATGTGAACAATGATGCTGCACTAACGATTTTTGTATGCGGTGCGTTTGTTAAAAATAGTGTCATTTTCCCCAAAAAAAATGTAACGAGACCCCATCTCTAATTTTTTTAACAAGCGCACCCCATACAAAATATAACCGCAATTGGTCGCATGTTAAAATGTGAAAAAAACACTTTACACATTGTAAATTATTGAAAATACATATTTTATTGCATTTTTTGTTATAATATACAGACATGACATAACGTATACATATAATAATGACATATTATGAATCTACCGAGCCTGACGGAAAGAACGATATATAATATGTCGGTGTCATATACTAAAATAAGCCTTAAAAACACGTTTAAACATGATGCGCAAAACAGGTAAAAAATGACCTCAGCACAGGGGCGGGAAAAGCCTCAGCAGCGAAAGGGTTAAACTTTTCGATTCGGCTCGTTTCGACCGATGTCTGTTTCGATTCGGTTCGGTTCGACTCGTTTTTCGTGTACATTTTTTTTTTCGGAATATCGACCATTTTTCGTATTTTCGGGTCACTTTGCTCGTTTTTTGTATCGACTTTGAGATTTCAGAAATTTTCGTTTTTTTCGGAACCTCTGTTCTCCTCATTTCAAAGTGTCTAACTCTATTTGTTTTGACGGAAACTGCTATGGTTTACTTTTTTTATACTTTATATATTTTTTTATAATAAATTTTTGGTTTGTTTTTCCATTTCACAACTTTATTTAATCATATTAAAATGTTATGAAAGCCAAGGAACAAAAAAAATGAACAAAACAATTTAAAAAACACTAAACTGACCCGAATGGTCTGACTTTAAAAATAAAAACCAGAACAAAAGGTTTTAAAATGGAGAAATAGTTGATCAAAAATACGCATTTACAAATACAAAATTTACAGAATCAGCGATATAACCGATAATAGTTAAATATACGATGTCCAGAATTACCGAAATGGAACCGAAATCACGAATGGAACCGAAATCATGAATAGAGCAAAAATAAATTTCAATTTGACACATTTCAAGTCCATTCGAAAATTCCGAAAATATTTAGTTTCGGCTCGGAAAACTTTTCGGATCTGCCATTTTCGGATCTAAAAATTTTCAGAAAATCATCCGCATCGAAAACACGAATCGGGAAATTTCGTGAAAATTCTGAAATTCCGAAACCCCTAGAGGAGAGGACTGTAAGGTGAGAGTGATTGATGGTTGCGTCAGTCAGTTGGGTGGTAGGCTTCCCTAAATAGGAATGTTTTCAGGGAGCGTTTGAAGGAAGAGAAGTTAGGGGAAAGTCTGACAGTACGAGGGAGAGCGTTCCAGAGAGTGGGGGCTGCGCGTGATAAATCCTGCAGTCTATCATGGGAAGAGGTGATGCTGGGAGAAGCTAGGCGCAGGTCACTGTTTGACCTTAGGGAGCGGGCTGGGGTGTATTTGGTGATTAGTGAGGACAGGTAGTGGGGAGCTGAGTTAGTGAGGGTTTTGTAGGTAAGGATAAGGATTTTGAACTTAATTCTGCAGTGGATGGGGAGCCAGTGAAGGGACTCGCAGAGGGGAGCGGCAGAGACAGAGCGGCGGGTGAGGTGAATTAGCCTGGCGGAGGCGTTCAGGATGGATTGTAGGGGGGAGAGGCGGGACAGAGGGAGGCCAGATAAGAGATTATTGCAATAGTCGAGTCGGGAGATTACCAGGGCGTGTATGAGTTGTTTTGTGGTGACAGCGGTAAGAAATGGCCGAATTCTGGAAATATTACGCAGTTGGTATCGGCAGGAGGAGGAAAGAGACTTGATGTGGGGGATGAAGGAAAGAGCAGAGTCAAGTGTAACTCCAAGACAGCGAACTTGGTTTGATGGGGAGATGGTGATACCCTCCACCGTGATAGAGAAGTCAGGAGGTGGGGAGGCATTGGAGGGAGGAATAAGTAGGAGTTCAGTCTTTGACATGATGATCTTTAGGTGGTGGGAGGCCATCCAGGAGGAGATGCCAGATAAACAGTCACTGACTTTTGAGAGGACAGGGGGAGAGAGATCAGGGGTAGAGAGGTAGATCTGAGTGTCATTAGCGTAGAGGTGGTAATTAAAGCCAAAGCTGTTGATGATTTTGCCCAGGGAGGAGATGTAGATGGAAAAGAGCAGAGGACCAAGGACAGAGCCTTGAGGTACGCCAATAGATAGAGGCAATGAGGAGGAGGAGTTACCAGCAAAGGACACACAGAAGGACCTGTTGGATAAATAGGAGTCAACCCAAGCAAGTGCAGTGTCACCGAGACCCAGAGAGTTGAGGGTCTGTAGAAGGAGGGGGTGGTCAACAGTGCCAAAAGCAGCTGAGAGGTCAAGCAGGATGAGAATAGAATAGTGGCTGTGTTTTTTAGCAGTTAGGAGGTCGTTGGTGACTTTGGTGAGGGCAGTTTCAGTTGAGTGTAGGGGACGGAAGCCAGATTGCAGGGGGTCAAGTAGGGAATTGGAGGACAGGAAGAGGGAGAGGCGGTTGAAAACTAGTTTTTCTAAGAGCTTTGATGTGAAGGGAAGCAGGGATACAGGGCGGTAGTTGGATGGAAAGTTGGGATCTAGGGATGGTTTCTTTAGTAAAGGGGTAACTAGCGCGTGTTTGAAGGCGGATGGAAAGGAGCCAGTGGAGAGAGATAGGTTGAAGATGTGTGTGAGAGCAGGGGCGAGGGAGGAGAGGGGAGGAATTAGATGTGAGGGAATTAAGAGGACACTTATGTGCAAGGATACAAGGCATTAAAGGGCTGTATTTACTTAGGGCCATATTACAAAGTTGGTGTGAACTTTACCAGAAATGTTGTAAACTTACCAGAGCCATTATAGCCTATGGAGCAGTTAAGTTTACAACAGCTCTGGTTAAGTTAGCACCAACTTTGTAATATAGCCCTTAGTATCCTGACTGTGTGATTTATATAATGAAACTGAAAAAGAGAACCACTCAGTATGTAGATATTTAGCAACATTATTTGTATCAAAATATAAGGGTTACTCAGAAAGCACCGAAATTTCAACAAATTTTCAGTGCTTTCTAGTTCAGTACACTTCGTTGTGCCTCAGCAATTCCATTTCACCAACCCTGTGGTGAATTCACTATTCACTGCAGGGTCACCAAAGTGTGGCGAAGATAGAATTGCCAAAGACCGCTGAAGTGCCCGCCGAACTGCAGAAAAAAACAAGAACCTTTTTAAAAGAAAAAGGTCCTTTAAAAAATAATAGAAAGGTCTGTTAAATAAAAAAAATAAAATCCCCTTAAAAAATTGGGAATCGAAAATTTCCTCTAAAATATACAAAAAAGATATACAAAAAATATAAAAATTTTGCTGAAAATGAAAAGAATAAATAGTTTAATAAAAAAATCATAATTATTTTACTTTCGAATCCTATGGGAATCGCCTGTTTAACCTGTCGAACTGAATCACCGAAAATCAGGGCATTTCAATAACACTTCGGTGCAGTTCGGTGTTCTCTAAATAGTTTAACCATTACTTCTCTGTGATACAATTTAGCTGCCGTTGAAGGTTGGCAATCTGTGACGAATTGCCACGAAATTGCACCGTACGGTGAAATTCACGGTTCAGTGCAATACGGTGGCAAGTTTGCCTCTTACTGAATAATCCCTATAGTAATTTTCCAAAGGAAGTAACCTTATGTAACAGTAACTGAGTATGGAGACGTGTTCAGTTAAATAAGTAAACTAAATGCAGGATACATAGGTAATCCCTAAGATAGCATTTGCAAGAAGATGCAATCAAAAAATTGTATGAATAAATTCCTGAATATCTACTATTCTATATTATTGTATGTTCAGTTTAGATCTATAATTGTCCACCAAAAGAGAGGCAGCCGTGCATTTCTTCAGTATACGATATTGCGAAATGATCCAGTAAACCAGGAAGGAGATATTTCATAATAAGGGAGTCTGAGGGACTCTTTCATTGATCCATTGGATAAAGAGTTTCAGGTTTGTATATAGAATAGCACTCCTTTTATCAGAGTCTAAGATCAATATCTTAACTTAATTTAATATTAGATAAATACATTTCATCCTTAATCTGGTCAGATTTGTTGTAATGAAAGAAATTCTTGTGTTTGAAGACAGAAGTCTCTCCATTATAGGAAACCGAATGGACATGTTCCATATTTCAAGTTTTAAATGCACTGAATATTTTTGCCTACATACAATGAACATTTCAGCATCTCAGCAGCTTCAGTAGATAAGACCACTTTGCCATCAAAAATAAATAAATAAAAACGACTATACTAATATCTGAGCCAGTTATTCACAGCATTGGTTTTGTTAGAACCTTTTATATCTTCTGTAGCCATGTTGTTTGTGAGACAGCTACTTTCCAATCCCTGCAGGTAATTTTCTCTTCAAGTTGCCAACTCATTTAGAAACCTTCTACTGTGAATCCCTGAATTTCTGACTGCATCTCATTGCCCATTCATATTTTTATTATTATTCATTTATTTGTATTGTGACAATATACACCACGGCAAAGTACAGAAGTTATAAATAAATTACAGTAGCACATAGCTACACAGACAGGGGGTTGAGAGGGTCCTGCTCTCTAAGTAGCTTACATTGTGAGTACGTAAGTATCCTACATAATTTAGTTTTTTACTTGGATACTGTTCCATATTCATTGACTGCTACATAATGCTGCTTCCATTAAAAAGACTATTGTGTTTTCTTACAAATACAGGGTTATTCAGAGAGCGTGAAAAGCAGGAGAATGACTGGAGAATGGAAAATTCTAGGTCAAAATCGCTGATTTGGAAAGTGAGATGAATGGGAGAATTTTTCTGGTTTGGCTATTTTGACCTAGAATTTTCCATTCTCCAGTCATTCTCCTGCTTTTCACCGCTCTCTGAATAACCCTGATAATGCTGCTGAATTGCTACACAAACAGGACTATTCAGAGAAAGGTGAAACTCTGGAGAACGTTTGACGAATTTAAAATTCTAGATCAAAATAGCCAAACCAGAAAAATTCTCCCATTTATCTCACTTTCCAAATCGGCTATTTTGACCTAGAATTTTCACTTCTCCAAAGGTTCTCCAGAGTTTCACCTTTCTCTGAATAACCCTGATAGAGTTATTGACAGTAGTTATTCGATTGTATATATCATGTAGTCATGATACTACATACAGCGTCCACAGTTTGTATCCTTTCTCATAAATGTCCTTTTAAGGACAGAAATACTATGTTGTAATCTTTACCTTTTCATTTATTTATTTTTATTATTATCATTATCTAAAACAAATAAAACCTAACTGGTGAAGTACCCAATTTCCGTTTAGCAGCTGGTAATGGCAACCGTATATACCATATATCTTCATTTTATTTTTGAGTATAGTTTTTTCAAAGGGATGTTCTACACAGTCTAATACAAGTAGTCACACTGTGCTGTGTTCCCTAGCCCCTCTCCCCTACCAGCAGTGAGCTCGGAGGACTGATTCAGCCTTTTGAGTGCAGGGGCTTGGTCGTAACCAGGACTGGAGTGCTGCATTCAGGTTGTAGGGCTTCAGAGATTTCTGGCATTGAGAGCCTTTGGATTGGCTGAACACTTGCTCAAGTGCCTACCGCCCCCTCCCCATGATCACGTGCTTAATGTTTTTAACCCTGTAATACCCCTTTAAGATTTGGGGTCACTTTTCTCTTTTTATCAGAGATATAGTTAGACTGATATTTGCTAGAAAATTGTTCCAAAGGACCTTCCTTTTAGTCATTAACCAGAAGAGGGAGTAATGATGAGACCCTTCAATAACCCTTTGAATAAATAGTAATAAACCACTGACAGCAGAGGTCAAAACTTGGATTGGCCATCCCTGAACTAAAACAGCATCACTGACAATGTGGCATGGATCTGTCTCCGTTTTGCCAGTGATTTATAATTAATTACATCCCTGTTATCCATAATATATGTTGTAGCTTTTACTGCTCTTTTCTTGCAGATGGATATACAACGGATGACATTCAGTTTTACTGGAGAGGGGGAGATAAGGCTGTCACTGGCGTAGAGAGGATTGAACTTCCACAGTTTTCCATAATGGATCACAGATTGGTGTCAAGAAATGTTGCATTTGCTACAGGTAATGATTATTGGACCTTGAAAATCGCTGAACAAGATAAAGCATCTGTTAAATATGTGTCTGATCTAATTGCAAAATACATAGCCTCTAAATTAAATGATGTTGTACGTAAACAAGACCAACCCTCCTAGAAAATTCTAGAAGTTCCCTGATTTCTCCAACCTGTACATCCTTTACCATACAATTTATAAGGAACTCTACTGTATTTCCTTTACAACAGCTGTGCAGGATGCTTTCTTCTCTTTGAATGCAAATTGCCCTGTCAACTGCTTCCTAACAATAATAGAAGCACACTCATCACGTTGCTTTATTTCATGCTGGGTGTTTACAACATCACAGTGGTCTAGCTGTCTTATGGTTTTACAAAGTAATATGATTCATATTTTCTCAGGGATTTTCCTTACCGTATTCAACAAGAGAATAAAGTACTCCTGCATTTCCCCCTCAAGATCCATAATTCTTGATTTTATTGACACAATGCTCTAAAAGGATTCTCAATCCTTTCAATTTTGAGGAGATAAGATTACCTTTTAGTAAAATGATACAGTCGAGGAAACAATAGCTCTAATGCCTACAGGAAAAAAGCATTTGAAATTGTATTGATAAAAAGCTAATAATAAAAAATGACAAGCACCACAGACAATTCTGCTTGCATTTGTTGTTATTTAAACTGGTGAGAAGGGAGAGACGTTTGTGAGGGACCTGAGAACAACAACAGCACTAGTGGCCTGCTTTACGGTGGGACCCGCTCAGGACTCGCAAGGTTTTAGCTTGATTGTGCCATTACAGGGACAACTGTTCCATATGAAAATCAGACTGCTACACCCAGAAAGGGTGGCCAGTACTGAAGTGCCAAGGAAGTCATCCCTACACGAGAGGTGCAGCAACTCCCGACGATCGTTTTGGCCTTATTAGGCCTCGTCAGGAGGGTATAGCTGACACCACTCTAGGCATATCGAGCAAGGGGTCCACGACTGGATACCCTGTACACTTACATTCCTGTACTGGCCCCCCTTTCTGGGTGATAGCAGTCTGATTTGCAAATGGAGCGGTTGTCCCTGTAATGGCACAATCGAGCTAAAACCTTGTGAGACCGGAGCAGGCCCCGCCATAAAGCAAGCCACTAGTGCTGTTGGTTGTTTTCAGGACCCTCACAAACTTCTCCCTTCTCACTATTATTTAAACTGTGGTTCTAAGATACCTTGTTGATCAGTCTGTAGTCATTCATAGTTACAAGTAATTTGCCATTAGAGATGTGCAAATAGTTTCAGCACAGATGCCGATTTGACTAAATTGTGGCCACTTTGTGGTTGCTGACTGAATTTTCATCCAGTGATTCATTTTAATTTCATTGGAGCAATGTGGCATTAAATAGCCATTTTTAGCTGTAATGTAGTTTCGACCAATATTTAAACACAGGGAACCGAGTTGTTTTATTCATGTTTCTCTTGTACATCATATATTTATTGTCAGCATCTATTTTTGCTAACATCCACGGGCACTAGTCCACAGTTGAAGATAAGATAACGTCTCAAGACATTTTGCTATGAATGGGAATCACTATTCCACTCTTGGTGCAAACAGGCAGGGTTATTCAGAGAAAGGCGAAACTCTGGAAAACTTTTGGAGAAGTGAAAATACTAGGTCAAAATAGCCAAAACAGAAAAATTCTCCCATTTACCTTACATTCCAAATCAGCTATTTTGACCTAGAATTTTCACTTCTCCAAAAGTCCTCCAGAGTTTCACCTTTCTCTGAATAACCCTGTGGGCTTGGTCTGGAGTATAACACTTCCCCCTGCCCCTCCTTAGCGTACAAAGTTAAAAATTTAGAGAAGGTCACAGGATTGGTGATACCGATGATCATGTTGTGTACTGTAACTCATGTTTTCCATGTATAATGAGAATGAGTATTATAGTCAACTTCCTTTTTAAAATGGTTGTTCTCCATGCAATGGCATAACGAGGGGGGGCAGGGAGGGGCACATGCCCCGGGTGCCTCTCTGGGGGGCACCACAAGCAGGGACTGAGACATAGGTCTCATTAAGCCACTTCATTATGCCGACAAGCGCCCCTCAGTGTGATTGCTGACCTCTTGGGTTTACAGCCTCTCTGGACCTGCCGGCCGACACATACAGCTGCGCTGCTTTCATTACCCTGAATTGAAGCTGCGCCTTTGTGTGATGTCGTTTGGTGGAATGCAGAGATCTGTGCCTGGCTGCCGGTCCAGCAGCGAGCGCATCACGTGTGAACTCTGTTTGAGTTTACACAACGTGCCCTGACAGACTCGAAGGGCCCCCCTCTGCCTGCCCCATCTGGTGACTCCTAGCTACAGAGAATGTGATGTCGCTGTTGAAACTACTGATGAGCCTCGTGTTTGCTGGGGATCTGGTTGGGACCACTGCATAAAAGGGATAAACTCTGCTTTGGTGAGCAAATTGGAATCCGATATAATTCTAATAAAAAACTATAGACTAGCTCTTTCCTGTGGATGGGTTTTCGATGTTTGCTTAATAATGATTCAAACTAGCACTGAGGTCCTGCAAGGGCAATAAATCTCTTAACCTGACATCTGCTGACAGATACAACTGATAACAGGCACTGATCATTGTGATGTCTCCAGCAATACTGCTAAGAAAATAAGTAATCCATCTTCCTGCTTACATTGCCTGTTTATATCTACACTAAGGCTAGGGTCAGACGAACGCATTTTTCACGTTGTCCGTGAAAAAGTGCGGTCGAACGAACGTACGTATTTTTTCCCGGAATACGCGATAGCGGTCATACGATGCGCCTTTTCGTCCGTGATTTTGTACGGATCATCAATAAAACACTTTTTGCGTCTGGACGTTATGTTAGCCGGACATTAGCAGCGTCTGACTTCTCCTAATCACACACACACGCCGCTATGCGGCCGCAGCGCACTCTGTACGTCAGTAGTAGCGGTTTGACGTTCTCGAAAAAATGCGTTCGTTGGCCACTTGCGTTGCGCGGACGAACTTTCGTGCGGCCGTTCGTCGTATGTTCCCCGGCATTGGACGTCATTTGCTGCTAGTACGGCCGTGATTTCGTGCGGCTAAACGCACGTTAAAACTGCGCTAGTCTGACCCTAGCCTAAACTGAAGAGTAGCAGCCAGGGCATTTACAACTTTTTAACCCTTTAAGCTGCTAGGAATGTTTTGCCACAATTACTCTTTGCAGCACATTGTGCATACCTGTTTTAGGTTGTATATAAGACAAACCCTTATTAACCCTATCAGCATTCCAGGGAAAGGGTTAATAATGGCATTTATAAATGCTTCATATGCCTGTGGAGAGAGACACCGATCATTCCCCATATCTTGCATGACATTAGGGGTTATTCAAATGTTTTATTCGGCACACTTCAGTGATCTCAATTCGCCAACCCTGCGGTGAATTCAGCATTCACTGCAGGGTCCCCAAAATGCACTGAATTGACCCGCAAACCCCTCCAATACAATCACCGAACACAGCCACAAACCACCGAATAGACTGCCGAAAGACTCCGGCCAGCCGTTGGACGGGATAAAAAAAATGACACCTGTTAAAAGACATTAGAAAAGGAAAATAATGCATGGAAATAATGTATAAGGTCCTATGAATAATAATAATAGAAAGGTCTGTTACAGAAAAAAGAAAAACGCCATTTGAGAAAAAGAAAAAAAAAGATCAAAACTTTCACTGAAAAATGCCTAAAAAGATGTATTAATAGACTTTATGCTGCAAATGAAATGAGTAAATGGTTTAATAAATATTTAGTAAAAACTGGGAATGTTATTTACATTGAAACCTATAGGATTCACCTGTTTAAACCTGTTGAGCAAAACCACGACAATCAGTTTTTTTCGCCAACTTTTCGGTGTTTTCTGAATAGATTAACCATTACTTCTCTATTGGGATTTCACTGCCGCAGAACAAGCGCCATATTTCTTTGGCAATTTGTCAATATTTGGGAAATAACCAGCTTTTTGAATACCCAACTTGCCATGAAATTCACTGTTCGGTGCAGTTCAGTGGCAAGTTCGGCTCTCTTTGAAAAACCCCTTTGGACTATGCACAGTGTTCGTGTGCTGGTGTAAAGTTGAGGGGGTAAAGTGTGGTGCCCTGATACAGTAATGCGTAGTGTGTATGAGTGTATCAGAGCACCACAGTAATAAAACTCACAGTAATGTGCCGTGTGTATGAGTGTGAGTTTTATTACTGTGGAGCTCTGTGATTCACTCATACACACGGCACATTACTGTGAGTTTTATTGCTGTGGTGCTGATACAGTAATGCGTAGTGTGTATGAGTGTATCAGCACCACAGCAATAAAACTCACAGTAATGTGCCGTGTGAAGAGTATATCACAGAGCTCCACAGCAATAAAACTCACAGTAATGTGCAATGTGTATGAGCGTATCAGAGCTCCACAGCAATAAAACTCAGAGGAATGCCCAGTGTGTATGAGCGTATCACAGAATCCACAGCAATAAAACTCACAGTAATGTGCAGTGTGTATGAACTTAACACAGAATCCACTGCAATAAAAGTCACGCTCATACACACCGCACATTACTGTGAGTTTTATTGCTTTGGAGCTCTGTGATATGCTCTTCACATGGCACATTACTGTGAGTTTTATTGCTGTGGTGCTGATACACTCATACACACTACATATTACTGTATCAGCACCACAGCAATAAAACTCACAGTAATGTGCCATGTGAAGAGCATATCACAGAGCTCCAAAGCAATAAAACTCACAGTAATGTGCTGTGTGTATGAGCGTGACTTTTATTGCTGTGGATTCTGTGATATGTTCATACACACCGCACATTACTGTGAGTTTTATTGCTGTGGATTCTGTGATACGCTCATACACACTGCACATTACTGTGAGTTTTATTGCTGTAGAGCTCTGTGATACGCTCATACACACCACACATTACTGTGAGTTTTATTGCTGTGGTGCTGATACACTCATACACACTACGCATTACTGTATCAGCGCCACAGCAGTAAAACTCACAGTAATGTGCTGTGTGTATGAGTGTGAGTTTTATTACTGTGGAGCTCTGTGATTCACTCATACACACGGCACATTACTGTGAGTTTTATTGCTGTGGTGCTGATACAGTAATGCGTAGTGTGTATGAGTGTATCAGCGCCACAGCAGTAAAACTCACAGTAATGTGCTGTGTGTATGAGTGTGAGTTTTATTACTGTGGAGCTCTGTGATTCACTCATACACACGGCACATTACTGTGAGTTTTATTGCTGTGGTGCTGATACAGTAATGCGTAGTGTGTATGAGTGTATCAGCACCACCAACCAATAAACTCACAGTAATGTGCCGTGTGAAGAGAGTATATCACAGAGCTCCACAGCAATAAAACTCACAGTAATGTGCAATGCGTAAGTGCATATCAGAGCTCTCCAGCAATAAAAACACGAGGAATGCCCAGTGTGTATGAGCGTATCACAGAATCCACAGCAATAAAACTCACAGTAATGTGCAGTGTGTATGAACTTAACACAGAATCCACAGCAATAAAAGTCACGCTCATACACACCGCACATTACTGTGAGTTTTATTGCTTTGGAGCTCTGTGATATGCTCTTCACATGGCACATTACTGTGAGTTTTATTGCTGTGGTGCTGATACAGTAATATGTAGTGTGTATGAGTGTATCAGCACCACAGCAATAAAACTCACAGTAATGTGCCATGTGAAGAGCATATCACAGAGCTCCAAAGCAATAAAACTCACAGTAATGTGCTGTGTGTATGAGCGTGACTTTTATTGCTGGGATTCTGTGATATGTTCATACACACCGCACATGTACTGTGTGTTTATTGCTGTGGATCTGTGATGCGCTCATACACACTGCACATTACTGTGAGTTTTATTGCTGTAGAGCTCTGTGATACGCTCATACACACCACACATTACTGTGAGTTTTATTGCTGTGGTGCTGATACAGTAATGCGTAGTGTGTATGAGTGTATCAGAGCACCACAGTAATAAAACTCACAGTAATGTGCCGTGTGTATGAGTGTGAGTTTTATTACTGTGGAGCTCTGTGATTCACTCATACACACGGCACATTACTGTGAGTTTTATTGCTGTGGTGCTGATACACTCATACACACTACGCATTACTGTATCAGCACCACAGCAATAAAACTCACAGTAATGTGCCGTGTGAAGAGTATATCACAGAGCTCCACAGCAATAATACTCACAGTAATGTGCAATGGTATGAGCGTTATCAGAGCTCCACAGCAATAAAACTCAGAGGAATGCCCAGTGTGTATGAGCGTATCACAGAATCCACAGCAATAAAACTCACAGTAATGTGCAGTGTGTATGACTTAACACAGAATCCACAGCAATAAAAGTCACGCTCATACACACCGCACATTACTGTGAGTTTTATTGCTTTGGAGCTCTGTGATATGCTCTTCACATGGCACATTACTGTGAGTTTTATTGCTGTGGTGCTGATACAGTAATATGTAGTGTGTATGAGTGTATCAGCACCACAGCAATAAAACTCACAGTAATGTGCCATGTGAAGAGCATATCACAGAGCTCCAAAGCAATAAAACTCACAGTAATGTGCTGTGTGTATGAGCGTGACTTTTATTGCTGTGGATTCTGTGATATGTTCATACACCCCGCACATTACTGTGAGTTTTATTGCTGTGGATTCTGTGATGCGCTCATACACACTGCACATTACTGTGAGTTTTATTGCTGTAGAGCTCTGTGATACGCTCATACACACCACACATTACTGTGAGTTTTATTGCTGTGGTGCTGATACAGTAATGCGTAGTGTGTATGAGTGTATCAGCGCCACAGCAGTAAAACTCACAGTAATGTGCTGTGTGTATGAGCATATCAAAGAATCCACAGCAATAACACTCTCCTTCATACAAACCGTACCATACTGTGAATGGTATTACTGTGGAGCCCTGCTGTAGAGATTATTTTTGGTTGGGGGGCACTAATGAAAGACTTGCCCCCAGGCGCCTGTTGATATACTTGATCTGCACAGCACCTGATGGTGCCTTGATATCAAGTATAGTCAATATAGTGTTCTACCAGAGCAATGCAAAGGAATTGTCATTAGGGATGAGCTGTTCGGTTCGATCTGTTCGGAGTTCGCATCGAACATCGGCCGTTCGACAGTTTGCGAACGTCGAATTTTTTGGGACGTTCGCCAAAAGTTTTTTTTTTTTTAAAAAAAGTATAAAAATTGCTTAAATACAAAAAAATCTAGAAATAAAGAGACTCTTTACTGCAGAATATTATAAGCAACAGTTTATTAGATATTGAATTAAAACAGGAATATTTTTAACATTGAAGCCTATGGGATAAAACATTCTTGTTACTAAAACATCAGGCAGACACGGTCCTCTAATCAGGCACTGTAGAGAGCAGTCTGCAGGGGCCTCCCAAGGATCCCCTTGAGGAGCATGCAATGACAGAGCTGCGACTGTGCGGGCTAGCTGCCCGGGTGCATGTGGCAGAGACAGGCAGTGCAGGGAGGCAGCCACTGCACCTGCGGCCACGGCAGACCCCCCCACAACCAGGATCAAGGGAGCCCCCACTGACCACCAGGCTAAGGTAAGGCGACACATTTCTAAAATAAAAAAATAAAAAATCCGAGGACATTTTTAAATGTCCCCGGGAACATAAAATAAAACTTTTTTTTTTCTTTCTCTACCTGGCTGAATGTATTTAATTATATATATTAGATACATTCAGCCAGGTAGAGGGGGTGGCATGTGGGCTGCGAGGGTCTCAGGCAGTGTTTTTTTTTTTTTTGTGTATATTTTTAGCAAATTTATAAAGGAAGGTAAGAGCAGGTATGATATATATTTATCTATATCCTTATAAATATATATATCCAGACTTGTATACACACACCATTTTGGCAACTAATTGCCCCCCCATTTGTTTGATCCCTCCAGAAGAAATGTTGAACCCGATAGAGCAGAGAATAATATATATATATTCTCTGCTCTGTCGGTTTGGGTTCAACATTTCTTCTGGAGGGATCAGCCAATGGTGGGGGGGGCGCATTTAGTTGAGATTGTCCACATGCCACCCCCCATGTGCGTATGTGTATATATGGTCTGAGGTATGTGGTTTGTGTATATATAATATATCTGCGTGTTGATATATACATATACACTATATTGCCAAAAAGTATTCACTCACCTGCCTTGACTCGCATATGGATGGGTGAGCGAATACTTTTGGCAATATAGTGTATATAGGTCTGTGTGTTGATATATACGTATATGTCTGTGTGTGGTATCAATGCATCCCTACTCTATACATGGCGCTCCGTGTCCCTATAATATATATGATCAGGGGTTACCTTTTTTTTATATTTTTATACTATTCCTATTAAATTAACAGTAATTTTTGATTGTATTTTTCAGTAGAAACTTTTTTGTCTATATAACATGTGCTTTGTGAAAATAAAACGGTTTTGTGTGTACATTTTAATTTAGTTAGTGGATTCCTGTCCAGTGTGGTGAGAAGCAAACGTAATGTAGTGTAGACACGCTGCGAGGCGGAGTGAAGTCAAGCCTGCAAAATGTTTGCTTCTCTTCGCTTCGCTACACTGTGCGCCGCTACACGCTCAGTGTGTCTCAGCCTTTATTCCCGCATCACTAGCTTACCGAATCAGTTTGTATACTTAGAAACATAGAAAATGTCGGCAGATAAGAACCTTTCAGCCCATTTAGTCTGCCCAATTACATGGATACTTTACCTGGATTTATCTTTTGTTTAGGATAGTCTTATGCCTATCTCATGCCTGCTTAAATTCAATTACTGTTTTGGCCTCTACCACTTCAACTGGAAGGCTGTTCCATGTATCCACCACCCTCTCAGTAAAATAATGCTTCCTGATGTTACTTTTAAACCTTTGCCCCTCTAATCTAAGACTATGTCCTCTTGTTTTGCTACTTTGTTTCCTTTTAAATATACTCCCTTCCTCTACCTTGTGGATTCCCTTTACGTATTTAAATGTTTCTATCATATCTCCTCTGTCTCGTCTTTACTTGTTACTGACCCTGCTTGTTCTGAGGACCCGATCTGTTGCCGACTTTGCCTGCCATTTGACTATTCTCTCTGTGTATTCCCTTCCTCTTCTGTTTGCTTCCTGTTGCTACTGGTGTGCGCCAATTCTCACCATATACAGTAGCGCAGTACAAGTGCCTAAACATTGCTGACCCGGTTTTGTTATAGCTGCTGATGTAACTGAATAGATCGGTGATCTCTTCTGCATTACCAAAACCTCCACCACTGCACTCTTCCACAATACCTCAGAGGGGTTATGGTGTGAAGGCACTTGTTGCCACCAAAGGCACAATATTTGGGTGCACTGTCACTGACGCCTATACCAGATTCATATCATTTTAATATTGGACCGCAGGGTCCATCCCTGCACTCTTCCACAATACCACAGAGGGGTTACGGTGTGACGGCACTGTTGCCGACACTAAAGGCCCAATTTTAAAGCACCTATTGTTACTTTCATCCAAAGCCTGCATAAGTTTCACCAAAATTTAGCCAAAAAATCACTAAACTTGTTCTGTGTGTCCTAAAATGTCTCCTCTTTTCATACAGACTGCCGCCCCAAGCAGTTGTTTATGAATAGATTAAAGGAAAACCATTTACCGTCATTTGAAATGTCATTTTTTTGTTTATAAATGTTTCTATACATCCTACAAATCCGCCACTTCACGGGCAGGTTATGGGGACCTCCTAGGCATGATATTTGAAGGAATTTTTTGTTTTTATTCTTAACCTTTATTTCATGGAAAACTCACTGTTCCTTTAAAAACTTTTTTTTAAAACCTTTTTTCCATGTTTCCTGTCCCCCAGGGCACTACCCGGACCCCCATACACCTTTTATGGCAAATATCTTGCATATATGCCCTCTTGGAGGGCACTCTAAGAATCGAACTTTCGAGTCCCATTGACTTGTATTGAGTTCATTTCGGGTTCGCGTTCAAACTCAAACTTTTGAAATGCGAACCGAACACGGGTGTTTGGCTCATCCCTAATTGTCATGCACCAGATCCAGAGACTTGCAGAGGCCAAAGAAAGACCTGCCACAAAGCCAGATCTTCTGCAGATTGGTCTGCGGCAGCACTTTTTATGCTGCACCGGTTTGACTTTTCCATCTGCCCCGCCTGGCATGAGGGAGACCTCAGGCTCTGCTGAGTTACATACTTTACATACTTCCTATGTAAAGGAGCTGCCTTTAGCCTCAGACACCTTGACATTAACTGTTAGACCTGTATGTTTATACTACCCAATTTGATTTGTTTCCATTGCTTTACCCAACCTGTATTATTTTACCTGCTTCTTGTGAATAAACCCACCTGTTTTGTTGCACCGCAACCTGTTTGCCGGCTTTGTGACCTCAACTTTGGGTTCTACCTGCATCCCTGCGCCTTGAACGTGAAAGAATGTCAAGGCTTGTCAACAGAACCATGGGGTCAGAGACTGTCCTACAATCTACCCTGCTATTTCTCCAGGAGATGCTGAGAAGCTTTGCTGCACTGGTGGAGAGCTTGCTGCACAATCTAGGGGGAACCTCAACTAAGGTGTGTGCTACTACTTTTCAGAAAGGAGGACGTGGACCCTTATCCAAAGAAGAACATGCATGTAGAAGTGAGATGAACTTGTGTTTTTATTAAAGCGGTTCATACCACCGTGTCTCATCATGCCCGATTAAACCCTGCTGGCATCCTGGTACTCTTGCTGAAGCGTCTGCTGCCAAACAGGCCACCACCTCTAAACCAGTACCATCCATGTCATCGCTGGTAATGGAGACTGGTGGCTCGGGTACAGAAGACCAACTCTCTGCCAACAGAGAAACCTGTTTCCACAGTACCTGTGATAGCTGTGGCTGCAACATCTACCACTCCCAGCAAGCATGATGTTGCCTGTATCCTAGCTCCAGTGTTGGCACCAGCTTCTGTGAAGGCCCCTGCCAATGAGCCAAGATTATCCGAGCCTACTGTTGTTTACCGGATGCTCTGGCAGGATTGTATTCCACCCAGTGATTTATCTTCTGATCCTGATATGGAGGCCAGTTGGGGATCCCATGAGTTTGAGGCTATGCCTTTCCTGGAGGAACAACACACTACCACTAAGCGGCAAACTGCCCGGCATAGCAAAGGACCACCAGGCCAAGGTAGCAGATAAATACCATGTTCTCTGTGCATGCTGTTGACCCTGCAGACTCTCTACATGTACCTAGTCCACCAGTTCACAAACTTGCTTCTGATGGTACCGTGGTAAGGAGCGAAGACCTCCCGGCCTATGAACAGGCCCTGATCACCCAGAGAGCGTTCCTTGGGGGGGATCTTCCATGCACCAGATCCAGGTACTCACAGAGGCCGAAGAAAGACCTGCCGCAAAGCCAGATCTGCTGTAGATTGATATGCGGCAGCAGTTTTCATGCTGTATCTGTTTGACTTGTCCATCTACCCCACCTGGCCTGAGGGAGACATCAGGCTCTAATAAATTAATCTGTGGCCTTCCAATTTAAGAGAGCTGCCGCTAGCCTCAGATGCCTTGACCTTAACATTCATGGCTAGACCTGTGTGTTTATACTACCTGATTTGTTTACTTTTCATTGCTCTATCTGACCTATATTCTTTTACCCGCTCCTTGTGAATAAACCCACCTGATTTCTTGCACCGCAATTGGTTTGCTGGCTTTGTGACCTCAACTTTGGGTTCTACCTGCATCCCTGTGCCATTAATGTGACAGGAATTTAGGAACCGGAAGTGATATTCTTTTGCAATTGGAGACCAGAACATCCTCTAAAGTTTTAGCACCACTGGCATTATACCCGAGGTACTAACACTCTTTAAAACCAGGGAAACTTTTTGAGTTGGTGACTACTGTTAGTAACTAACGTTAGGACTACAGGATCCTAATGCTAGTTATTCTCTGCTTACAATTTGCACTCCCCACGTTAACCATAGGGAGCGCAAAGTACAGTAAGCAAATGGTATAAAGCGCTTATACCAATTTGCTAACAGGTTTTTTAACCCGATGGCGATCAGGAAGTGATACAGGCATAAGGCTAACCCTTATTTATGTGAGCGCTAGCGTTATGGAGGTAATAGTGCCCTTTGACTGAATAGTGACAGCTGTACAATATAGAGGTAAAAAAAACATATTGCTCTTATGTTTGTAAGTATAAAAATAGATGGTAGATTTTATTTTATTTCATACTAACCAACTAGGCAACAGATTATGTAGAAAGCAATAAAAAAATATAAAAGAAACAATAAAAAAATATGGTTTTGATGTGAGAGTTAATCATATTCAACTAATCATTATAATTAAAAATCCACTTGAATTCGCTGATTCAGTCACTGGCCGCGCATTTTTATGGAAGCCCAATGCCAAAACACAAAGAACAAAACCTATCCTGACTATACATTATAGAGGGATGTAATTGCTGCTTTCATGGGTTGCAGGTAGAGCCCAAATGCAAGGGACAAATGGCAAAACTAGGAGGTTTACAGAGGTAAGCAAGTGGCTACAAGGGAACCAGGGATAACAGCAGGCAGGAACAATTGGGGACTCCCACAGCAGGTGTGTATGTCAATGGAAAGGAGTGATGTTGGAAAAAACAGGAGCCAGGCATGGGAAGATTTTGGTAAACACACCACACCACCTGTGAAGAACTACAACTGTGGTCTGTCTCTGGCTGAACTACTATTTAAGGATGTTGCTCCAGATTCACATTGCCTTGACATAATTCGAGCACGGTGCATTCTGTATGCTCTAGAGCAGTGGTTTCCAAACCTGTGCTCGGGACCCTCAACCAGGCCAGATTTTGCAGATCACCTTGAGGAAATGCAGACTGAATCCTGCAATCACTGAGCAGCAAATCATATCACCTGTGCTGTGCTTCAGATATCTGGTAAACCTGTCGTGTCAGCAGGTCCTGAGGAGAGGTTTGGGAAACACTGCTCTAGAGCATTCAGAATGCACCGTGCTCAAATTATGTCAAGGCAATGTGAATCTGGAGCAACATCCTTAAACAGTAGTTCAACCAGAGACAGACCACAGTTGTAGTTCTCACAGGTAGGGTGGTGTGGAAACCAGGACTGGAACCCAAAGACAAGGCAGGAAAGATGTTGACAGGGTTCAGGTCATTGCAAAACGAATGCAGGCACGGGCTTTCTCATGTGCCTTGTTTGCCACTGGGCTTGTTGCGCAGCAGAAATACTGTTTCAATGGGATTGTGAATGCAGACTATTTAAACTGATTAAATCAAACAATAATATGGCCTAGATTTGCAAGTGGGAGCACACAAAATCACCATTCCTTATAATCTACAATCTCTAGTAGCTTATTGGAAGAATTCAGTGTTAAATTGCAGTAAATGCCTTCCACTATTGCAAAATGACTTAATTTCAGATATTTTTAATGGCTGCCAGGAGAATAACAAGCAACTCAAAATCCCTTATTATGCTGTGGTTCTCCCTATGTTTGCACCTGACAGATCTCCAATTATTGTGTTGCATGTGTTAGTCAGGAAATAGTGGGACCATTCTCGCATCAAGAAATATATAGCATGATGTAGTTCTATTAATTGGATTGATCTGAAGCACGTATTGACCTTGTGGTTCCTAACCATAAATCCATAGGAATATGTAAATGGAGCTCTTATGTAAGGAACATGAAATATTGTGGTTAACCATTACTCTTCTAATCCTTCACTCTTTACTTGGTGATGCTGGTCAAGTTTCATTAAGCTAATGCAAAGAATCCACTCAGTAACTTTCATTCATGCCTTTTGATACATGTTCTTCATCTGTACTTGCACGCTCACTTATTTATCATTCATTTATTTATCTAAAACCAGTTTACCGTCAACTTCGGAATAGCGATAACAGACATTAAAATTACTTATGCTACTGCTAACGCTTACATATCGAGATGCTACATTAGCACAAACTATGGAATATAGCCTTTTATGTTTAAACATTGGTATGAAATTTGAGTGTGGATTTGATGGCAAACTGCAACATGTCAAAGGTTGGTTGAGGAGCAGAAATCTTATTATTTTAGTACTAGACCCCTGGCTGAAGCATATTAGAGGCTCCAGAGTTGCTCAAACAGTAGCAATGATCAAGCAAAGTGTTTGCAGAAAGCAAAGTGGATAAAGTATGTATCGACAGTCCTTTAAAGCAGTTTAGATGTGAACGAAAGCCGGGGGATAGTTAGAGGGTGAGGGCAAGGTCAAGAGAGTTTTTTTAAGGTGGGATTGATGAGAACCTGCTTGAACTGGGTTAGGAAGATATCAATGAAGAGTGAGAGATACACAGGTCTCTTCAAAGAAAGGTGAAAATCAGAAGAATTGGCAGAAGAGAACAATCTAGACCAAATAGCCGATTTGAAAAGTGAAATAAATGGGAGAATTTTTCTGGTTTGGCTATTTTGACCTAGAATTTTCACTTATCCAGTCATTCTCCCAAGTTTCATCTTTCTTTGAATAGACCTATAAATCTTATTGTTAAAATTGGGATGGGGTGAAGGAGATTGAAGGAATAAATTAAGAAGAGATATAGGATCGTTCTTTTAATAAGGCATTCCTGGCACAATGAAAACTTCAGGTAGAATGGTTATAGTGCAAGAAGGACAATTGGTGCGATAAGAGGAGGGAAGGAGGGCAGCCACTTCACCCTTGGTTGCAGGTGTAAATTTTCACAGAATGTCAGATGGTAAGGGAAGACAAGAAGAGTTGGGTTTAGGATACTTGGAGCAGGTATCCTGTCAGATGGAATTAATTTAACTTCAACTGAATAGCAAACTCATTTGCTGTAAGTGAAGGAAGAGGAGGAAGAGATGGGAGAAAAAGAATGACGGAGAATGAGTCTTTGGGGTTAGAGGTCAAAGAGGATCTGAGCATACACTTATAATATATTATTATTGTCAGATATCTGTGTCCTGAACAGTAATTGGTCTGCCCTTTTGGCATTTAATTATGTTTTATATTTTTGCGATTATTACAGGTATAAAGCAGAATTGTAGCTAATTATGCCACCTAAAATATCAATTGTAATTATATTTATTCCAGCATTAACGTTTTCCTTTTTACTAGAAAAATGCAGCTTCTGTTAGCTTGAGTCCCTTCATTCACAATCAAGGTGACAACTATGGGGACTGGAAATCAAATTACACATCTGTAACCAAATTTTGAGGTCTCACTATTAATTTGCCTGCAATTTAGAGGATTGACAAATAAATAAAATAATTTGGTAGTAATGAAACTCTTGCCAGTTCAGAAATCTGTGTATTATGTGCTAATTTGCATTTTCAATGTGGTATTATGGGATGGCTATGCAAACATATTTTCGTTAAATGTTTAATATGATATGTAGGAGGCAGCTAATTTCAGAAATTAAAAAAATAACGAGGATGTGTTTCTCAGAATTAAAAAAAAAAATAACAACAGTAATTACCAATGATTTAAAGATGCTCTGTGTTGATTAATACCAGCGGAACAATACAGCTCTGTCCTTTGCTGTATTTGTATTTCTTTTCTATTTCCATGGCATTTGCATATCTTTTGTACACCATTAGCCATACTATGTAGATAAACTTATCATCAAAGTAACTTGTAAATAAAATAAAACAAGGTCAAATTGCTTTGATTTAGTAGAAATATTGTGTGTCACTTACTAATTTATGCACAATATGTGATACATTGAGAAGTGTGCTTCCATTTTTACAATTAAGGGAACAATTTGATTAATGCCTTTGCCTAAAGTGCCAAACTTTAATAATACATGACTTTTGAAGCATGTAATATACGGTACTGATGCCAGGATAGACTGCTGTGGGCCTTCCAACAGACACTGTGTTATTAATTATTTACGTGGTTTATATGTAATAGAAGAAAATGTAATTCAGGTTATATTCAAAGCTGATGAATAATGCATTTTAATAAGGTTTAGCTTAAACCTTTAGCTATAGACCTTTTTAACTCTTTTTAACTGTTGTCCTTTTACCAGTTAGAAAGAAAATGACGTTACAACACAAGCTGGGTCTGACTTTTTTTTTCCATTGAAATTTAACCTATTTAGACCAAACCACTCAACGGGGGTAGGGGAGGGTCACAGTCAGAGATCACAAACATGTGATAGAACAAAATGTAACAAGATAAGAGCAACATAAATATTCTATCTCCATCTTGGATTAAATTGACCCCAGTTTATCGCTAAGTAGGATATGTTCTACCCACTCTCAAAGCGCAAGATCAAGAGTGTGTATTTTGTCAAATATCTGATACCTTTAGACAAAGTGTTTTGATGGTCGACTTTGCCAGCACATTTGTTTTTGTAGCTGCCTTACACCTAGAATCACCCCCATTATTTTCCCTAACTTTGCGCTCTAGGATTCTACCCTTCTGCGTTCTCTCTCGAGGATATGTTCTACAACTTTTCCCAACTTTTCCACTGTGCAGTGTAAAATCCAAGCTTACAACCCCATCATTATGGAATTATATAAATGGCACACAAGACTGTATTCCTTGATTTGTTAATCCATTGTACTATGTTGCTGTCGTAATCTGAGACTCTTGCCGTAGTGGATGACTTGGACAGAAGGACAGGGGAAATATATAGACAGAGCAGCATCTTCACTTAAATTATGCAGTCTTATCTTCTTAATTAAACTTAACATTTGTTTAAAAATTCCTTAAAATAAAAACATCAACAATAGCCAAAAAGTGCAAAAGGCTGTAACGTTGGGAGCATCCAGCCCTACCTGTGTGCTTGAGGGCAGCATGTCTGATGCTGCTCGCTGACCAATGCCCAGTTTAAATGGAGACAGGCAGGGAGGTGGTTGCATGAGGCGCGGCTTGAGTGGGGGGCGTGGCCTGGTGAAGGACTTTAAAAACCCTCAGTGTATTCTCAGCAGTTGCCAGATCGTGGTTATCCATACCTGAGCTCCTTGTACCTGACTGCTATATTGAATTAACCCGTTATTGATCTCTGCTTGTTTCTGACTATTCTGCCTTCTGTTGCCCTAGACCTTTTTCTTGTACTACGCCACTGCTCTGATATCGACCCGGCTATTCCATTTGACCATTCTGAACTCTGTATTCCTGATTCTGGCTCAGCTGACTACTCCCCGTGTTGTTAACCCTTTCTGTCTAGCTAGTTTACCTGGCCAATTCTAAGGACCAGACAGTTAGAGATCTTTCACGGCTACTCTGTTGGTAGCTTCTGGGCTCTGTGGAGTGTGGGGTGTTAAGTACTGCGTGGTGGGATCTGGGAACCGTGACAAAGGGTCTATTAAATAATCGATGAAGCATGACATATTTCGCAAAACAGTGGGCGCTTAATTATAGAAAGCTACATACCCATAAGTTAACTTATTCATTGTTCCATATTTCCCAAGTACTTTTCCAAAAGGAACTGTACAAAGGCATGCCATTTCCAAATTCTCTCAAATACAGAGTACTTTGCCATTGAGCCAGGAACTCTTCATAGTAATTGAGTATAATTGGCTACAAGTGGATTCGACTCTTCTGAAAGAATTATATAGTTTTTATTATCAATGATTGTGAATTGTTTTACTGCTTCTAAATTCATCAGTAGCTGACTATAAATTATAGCAAAACTGTGAAAAATGAATTAATGTAAAATTACAGTGGTCCTAATCCAAGTCGTGCAGCCAAGTACCGGCTGGGTGGAGTAGAGGTAACATCACTGCTCTATAACCGTGGAGACACAGGTTCAAATCCTGGCAAGTGAACCTCACCAGTAAGTATCCTTAGGCAAGACACCTAACGCCACCCAGAACATACTTGAAAACGAGAGAAATCTCAATGTTTTGTTCCTGGTAAAATACTTTCTCAAAATAAAAAAATATAAAAATGATGGCAATATTACTCTTTATTTCGATCTCTCTACATACACTTCAAGGGATCCAAAACGTATGATAAGTATATTAAGTTACAATCCATAACCATTGCAAGAAAAGTGCCATCTAAGGCTAGGGTCAGACAAACGCATTTTTTGCATTGTCCCTGAAAAAGTGCGTTCGAACAAATGGACGTATTTTTTCACGGAATACGCGATAGCGGTCATACGATGCGCATTTTCGTCCGTAATTTTGTACGGATCATCAATAAAACACTTTTTGCGTCTGGACATTATGTTGGTCGGACATTAGCAGCGTCTGACGTCTCCTAATCACGCACACATTTTATTTATTTATAATTTATTTATTTATAAAGGATTTTACCAGGAAGGATACATTGAGATTTCTCTCATTTTCAAGTATGTCCTGGGTTCAAGTACTGACGTACAGAGTGCGGACGCAGCGCACTCTGTACGTCAGTACTAGCGGTATCACGCTCTCGAAAAAATGCGTTTGTTTGCCGCTTGCGTTGCGCGCCCACACTTTCGCGCGGCCGTACTTCGTATATTGCCCGTCATTGGCCGTCATTGGCCGTCATTTGCTGCTACTATGGCCGTGGTAAAGTGCGGCTGCACGCGCGTTCGCACTGCGTTCGTCTGTCCCTAGCCTAACACTTAGAATATGGTAACCTTAAAACTACAACATGGACTTCACAGTTGTATACCACATTACAACATCTGATACAAAGTCATAAGTCTCACTGTAGCATCGCTTGACATTAATGAAGAAACTATCAGGGTTATTCAAAGAGATCCGAAAAGTCAACGCACGTTCGGTGACTTTTCGTTCCCCACACTTTGGGGCGATTCGGCGATTCCTAGTTTGCTGTCCCTGCGGTGTATTCAGCAAGCACCTCAGGGCCCCTGTATTGCAGGAAATACTCACCGCAAACCCGCACAACATTCGCCAAACACTCACCGAATACTCACCGAACACTCACCGAAAACCCGCAGAAATGGCCGCAAAAACCAAGCTGAACACGCTGGAAAAATCCGAGCAGCCGGCGATCACAGCGCAGAGCAGCTGCCAGAAAAAGCCGACTAGCAGACGAAAGAGGTGAAAAAAAACAAAAAACTGTTTGCTTGGAAGTTTAAAAAACTACTGAACGAAAATGTCTGGAATTTACATATAAGATCCGATGAATGATAATAAAAAGGTCTGTTACAGAAAAATGAAAAAACAGAAAAAATGCCAAAAAGATCCTAAAAAAAAATCTAAAAATAAAGAGACTCTTTACTGCAGAATAAAATAATAAACGGTTTGTTAGATATTGAATTAAAACTGGAATATTTTTAACATTGAAGCATATGGGATGCTGTTCGGTGTTCTCTGAATAGACAAAGCATTGCTTCTCTATGGGGGATTTCACTGCCCTCGAACAGGCACCGTATGTGCAGGCAATTCGCTAACATTTGGCGAACTGCCTGCTCTCTGAATAGCCGAATGGCCAGGAAAGGTAACCATACGCTGAAATTCAGTGTCTGGTTACATTTCGGGGCCAGAACAGCTCTCTCTGAATAACCCTGTATGAATCTGCAGTGTTTCTATTGATGAAATGTTACAGTTCTTTAATGTCTACTGATATTTTTAACGCTGCTTTTTTAAATGGAAATATTAATGCAAAACATTATTTACCAGATTACTAGCATACAAAATACACATGTCAACAGAGAAAAGGAGAAACTAGGTTAAACCAATTGGTATTTAACAAGGTCTGGATAGCACCACATAATTATTTCCTATCCATAAATTCTGACCAGTGAATTATAGATGTTGTGTCTGCAGGTTCCTTGGGACACTTAAAATTGGTATTGTATCATAATGACCTAAAGGGAACAAAATCTCATGGCTTTCACAGATTGTAATTAATCATTTGCTTGAATGGCCAGTTTAGGCTGATGCTGTTAACCTTTTTCAGTCTCTCATTGTACATGTAGGAGTTGGGGTCATTACTGTGTAGAGGAATGACCCATATCTCTGGAGATACAGCAATGCCCTGACTGAGCAACTATACCATCCATCTTTTAGTTGAGGCTGACTTCTGTTTTCACAGTTTAATAATACATAAAGGTTAGAAAAATGTTGCTAGATTACTTTTTTAAATTTAACATAGATAAGAAAGGAATTTGAAGCTTTGCTAAAATTTAAATAATGCCCAGAATTCAAGAAGGATTAAAACCAAGCACGAGTCAAAATTAATATTTTTTAAAATAATTAGGGAATTATATGTGTGTGTGTGTATATATATATATATATGTATAGACAAACTCAGTGACTTTGCTTATAATAATAAACTTTGTTAAAATACCTTAAAATGATACCACAAAACTAATGAGCCTTTACCATAGACAAAGCATATAAAAATATCATATACATTATAAACTGTGTGTGTGTATAATAAATATATATATAGATATATATATATACAGTCCGGTCCAGAAATATTGGGACATCGACACAATTCTAACATCTTTGGCTCTATACACCACCACAATGGAGTTGGAATGAAACAAACACAATGTGCTTTAACTGCAGACTGTCATCTTTAATTTGAGGGTATGTACATCCAACTCAGGTGAACGGTGTAGGACTTACAGCAGTTTGCAGATGTGCCTCCCACTTGTTAAGGGACCAAAGGTAATGGGACAATTGGCTTCTCAGCTGTTCCATGGCTAGGTGTGTGATATTCCCTCATTACCCCAATTACAATGTGCAGATAAAAGGCTCAGAGTTCATTTCAAGTGTGCTATTTGCATTTGGAATCTGTTGCTGTCAACTCTCAAGATGAGATATAAAGAGCTGTCACTATCAGTGAAGCAAGCCATCATTAGGCTGAAGAAACAAAACAAACCCATCAGAAAGATAGCAAGAAGATTAGGTGTGGCCAAAACAGCTGTTTGGAACATTCTCAAAAAGAAGGAACGCACCGGTGAGCTCAGCAACACCAAAAGACCCGGGAGACCACGGAAAACAACTGTGGTGGATGACCGAAGAATTCTTTCCCTGGTGAAGAAAACACCCTTCACAACAGTTGGCCAAATCAAGAACACTCTCCAGGAGGTAGGTGTATGTGTGTCAAAGTCAACAATCAAGAGAAGACTACACCAAAGTGAATACAGAGGGTTCACCACAAGATGTAAACCATTGGTGAGCCTCAAAAACAGGAAGGCCAGATTAGAGTTTGCCAAACAACACCTAACAAAGCCTTTGCAGTTCTGGAACAAGATCCTATGGACAGATGAGACCAAGATCAACTTGTACCAGAGTGATGGGAAGAGAAGAGTATGGAGAATGAAAGGAACTGCTCATGATCCTAAGCATACCACCTCATCAGTAGGGAAGAGCTGTTCAGTTCGGAGTTCGATTCGAACATCGCCCGTTCGCAAACTACGAACATTTCCGCGTGTTCGCCCACAATGCACCACAATGGACCACAATGCACTTTTCCACTGGCCTGAAGCTTGTAATTGGCTACAGCCTTGCACCTGACCATAGTAGAATACCACAATTCCCAGATATTTTGTAGAAATTACTGACCCCCAAAATAGTTGCAGGGAGTGAGAACACACAGATTACCACAATTCCCAGTGAGACACCCTGATAGCTGGCAGCCAGTGACAAGACACAGATTACAATTACCACAAACCTCCTATAAGTCAGTGAGGCTACATAGTTACAGAGTACAGAGTTATACCAGAGTTCTGGAAATCTTTATACCAGAGTTGAATCAGAGTTCTGCAGCATATCTCCAATTTTTATAACAGAGTTGAATCAGAGTTCTGTATATCTTTAATCTATATATCACTCACCATGTCAGAAAGACCAAAAAGGACAGGCAGACGACCCCAGACACAGATAAGAGGGAAAGCAGCCTCTGTGTCGGGAGGCAGTGTCTCTGGTCGTCGTGGATGTGGTGCATCCTCTGCAGGGGCACGCTTGTCCTTTCTAACTGGTGCTGGTCGTCTTAAGCAGCAGCAACATACAGAGGATTTGGTGGATTGGCTAACCAGGCCATCCTCATCCTCCCAATCCTCTGCCAGCCAGGCTTGTAGTGCTTTACAGTCCACCTCAGCTGCCAAAGCATCTAATGCAGCCTACATGTCCACAGCTACTCCTGCTGTAGCCTCACTATCACACACAGAGGAGTCAGCTGAATTGTTTGACTACAATGACAGTGACATGCTGCTTGAGGATGCGCAGCAACTACAGTGCTCTGATTCAATCTCTGAGGTTGAGGAAGGGAGTATAATGAACCTAAAGGAAGGGGGTGCCAGTGACACACAAATAACTGGCACTCGTGTTGCCCCAGCAGCTGCAGCATACTGCCAAGTTGGCTACACTGTGATGAGGAGATAGGGGGTGATGACAATGATGAGGAGGAGGCACAACAAACACGAGGCACAACGTCCTCTATGACCAACCGTAGCACTAGCCAGTCCAAGGCATCATATGTCAGAGCTGCTCAGGTGCAGAGCGCTGTTGTCTCAAAGCACACATCCAGGAACTCTGCTGTCTGGGAGTTCTTTAACAAATGTGCAGCAGACCCCACCATTGCTATTTGTAATCTATGTCAGATGAGGCTCAAGCGTGGGAAAGACACGGGACGCTTGGGTACCACGTGCTTGAGGTGACATATGACCACCTGCCATGCATCCCGTTGGCGCAAAACTTTGCGTAGGTCCTCCTCCTCACCTGTCTCTACCCTCACTATATGTCCTGCCATGTCATTGACTCCAACCTCCACTGACAGGGATGATGCTACAGTAATGGATGTACCAGGTCCTTCCTCACAATGTGACAGCATCCCAGCAGCTGAAGATTTACACAGTCAGATTACGTTGCCCCAGCTGCTGCAGCGTAAGAAAAAATATAGTCCCAACCATCCCCAAGCACAGCGTCTAAATGCAAGCTTAACAAAATTACTCGCATTACAGCTGCTGCCTTTCCAGTTGGTGGACTCTGCTTCCTTCCGTGAATTTGCTGAATGTGCTGTACCACAGTGGCAGGTTCCAAAACGCCATTACTTTTCACGGAAGGCCATTCCAGCACTATACCAGCACGTGGAAGACAATGTTATCGAGTCATTGGGAAAGGCAGTCAGCAGCTAGGTGCATGTGACTTTAGACACGTGGTCCAGCAAGCATGGACAGGGCCATTACATTTCCTTCACGGCACACTGGGTAACACTGATTGTAGCTGGGAGGGATCCAAGACGGGGCTCTGTGCTGGAGCTTCTTCATCCACCATGCCTCCAGAATGCTGCTAGTATGAGGCCTGTCTGCTCCACCAACACCTCTCCCTCTTCTTCCTCCTCCTCCTCCTCCTTCTCTGGCGAAGTGGCAGTTAAACCGACGCATGACAGGGGCTACGCAATGGCTCAAGCAAAAAGATGCCATACTGTGCTTGAGCTGGTTTGTTTAGGGAACAGGAACCACACCGGGCCAGAAATTCTGTCAGCTCTGCAGGAGCAGGTGCAGAGATGGTTAACACCATGCCAGCTTGAGCTGGGAATGGTCGTCTGTGATAATGGCAGCAACCTTCTCTCCGTCTTACGCCTGGGTAAGTTGACGCATGTACCATGCCTAGCACACATCCTAAATCTGGTGGTACAGCATTTCCTAACCAGGTACCCAGGGCTGGCAGAGCTTCTCAGCCAGGCCAGAAGAGTCTGCAGCCACTTCAGACGGTCATTCCCAGCAAGCGTTCGCCTGGCAGAAATTCAAAGAGAATTCCACCTTCCCACAAACCGTCTGATCTGTGACATGCCCACCAGGTGGAACTCGACATTAGCAATGCTGCAGCGTCTGCACAAGCAGCAGAGGGCCATCAATGAGTACCTGTGTGAGTATGGCACAAGGACAGGTTCAGGTCAACTTGGTTCCCCCCCGCAGTGGCTGATGATCAAGGATGCATGCACTGTACTGTCACCATTTGAGGAGACAATGAGGATGGTGAGCAGGGACAGTGCATGCATCAGTGACTCAATTCCTTTTGTGTTCCTGCTGGAGCACACTCTGCGGGGAATTCTAGATGTGGCTCTAGAGGAAGAGCAGCGGGAGGAACAGGAGGTCTTCCCTAGCTCTGAAGGCCCCAGTCTTTCCACAGACAGCATTCCAGCGGGTCCTCCTCAGATCAGACAGGCGGAGGAGGAGGAATATTTAAGTAGTGGGGGCATTGAAGGTGGGGATTCCTCAAGGGAGGGTTTGTGTGCCCAGAAACCCAAGGACTAGTACGTGGCTGGGAGGAGGAAGTGCACGATGGTGTCATCCTCCCCATTGACCAGGAAGACTCAGAAGCTAATGCCACCTCCAACCTACGCTGCATGGGCTCCCTTATCCTGCAAAGCCTGGTAAAGGACCCCAGGATTCGTGCTATCAAGGAGAGGGATAATTACTGGTTGGCAAACCTTCTTGATCCATGATACAAGGGTAAAGTTGCAGAGCTCATCCTGCCTGCACAGAGGGAGCACAGGATGAAAAACTTGAGGACGCTCTAAAGCGACACTTGTGTAACACCTTTCCAGGCACTGGTAGGTTACCAAGTGATGACACACGTGCTTCTGAGGCTGCGGATGATCAGAGGAATAGTGGTGAAGGCTGGGGTCGCTTGACTGATGCCTTTTTAATTTTTTTTAGTCCACGACGCCCAGGGATGTCAAATGTAGGCACCCATTGCCAGCATCTTCACCATATGGTGCAGGACTACCTAGGGCCAAGGGCAGACCTGGATACCTTTCCAGCAGATGATCCACTGGCTTACTGGGTGTTGAGATTGGCTCACTGACCAGAACTTAGCCAATATGCTATGCAGCTACTAGGTTGCCCTTCATCCAGTGTGGTTTCTGAAAGGACGTTCAGTGCCACTGGAGGTTTTGTCACAGACAAAAGAGTGCGTCTGTCCACCGACTCTGTAGACCGGCTGACATTTATAAAAATGAATCAGTCCTGGATCAGCAGCTATCAATCCCCTAATGCTGACGTAACAGAATAGATCGGGGATCTCTTCTGCATTCACAAAACCTCCACCACTGAACTCTTCCACAATACCACAAAAGGGTTACGGTGTGAAGGCACTTGCTGCCATGAAAGGCACATTATTTGGGTGCACTTATGCCGTTACCAGATTTATATCATTTTAATTTTTTGAACCGCAGGGTCCAACCCTGCACTCGTCCACAATACCACAAAAGGGTTACGGTGTGAAGGCACTTGCTGCCATGTAAGGCACATTATTTGGGTGCACTGACGCCATTACCAGATATATATCATTTTAAGTTTTTTGAACCGCAGGGTCCAACCCTGCACTCTTCCACAATACCACAAAAGGGTTACGGTGTGAAGGCACTTGCTGCCATGAAAGGCACAATATTTGGGTGCACTGCCACTGACGCCTATATTACCAGATTTATATAATTTTAATATTTGACCGCAGGGTCCAAACCTGCACTCTTCCACAATACCACAGAGGGGTTATTGTTGCCGACACTAAAGGCCCAGTTTTAAAGCAACTATTGTTACTTTCATCCAAAGCCTGCATAAGTTTCACCATAATTTAGCCAAAAGCCAAAAATCAATAAACGTGTTCTGCATGTCCTAAAATGTCTCCTTTTTTAATACAGACTGCCGCCCCAAGCAGTTGTTTATGAATAGATTAAAGGAAAAGCGTTTACCATAATTTGAAACATAATTTTTTTGTTTTTAAATGTTTCTATACATCCTTCAAATCCGCCACTTCACGGGCAGGTTATGGGGACCTCCTAGGCACGATATTTGAAGGAATTTTTCGTTTTTATTCTTAGCCTTTATTTCATGGAACACTCACTGTTCCTTTAAAACTTTTTTTTAAAACTTTTTGTCCTTGTTTCCTGTCGCCCAGGGCACTACCCGGACCCCCATACACCTATTATGACAAATATCTTGCATATATGCCCTCTTGCCGAACTTTTGAGTCCCATTAACTTGCATTGAGTTCGGTTCGTGTTCGAGTTCGAACTTGAACTTTTGAAACACGGGGGTGTTCGGCTCATCCCTACTCATCAGTGAAGCATGGTGGTGGTAGTGTCATGGCGTGGGCATGTATGGCTGCCAATGGAACTGGTTCTCTTGTATTTATTGATGGTGTGACTGCTGACAAAAGCAGCAGGATGAATTCTGAAGTGTTTCTGGCAATATTCTCTGCTCACATTCAGCCAAATGCTGCAGAACTCATTGGACGGCGCTTCACAGTGCAGATGGACAATGACCCAAAGCATACTGCAAAAGCAACAAAATAGTTTTTGAAGGGACAGAAGTGGAATGTTATGCAATGGCCAAGTCAATCACCTGACCTGAATCCCATTGAGCATGCATTTCACTTGCTGAAGACAAAACTGAAGGGAAAATGCCCCAAGAACAAGCAGGAATTGAAGACAGTTGCAGTAGAGGCCTGGCAGAGCATCACCAGGGATGAAACCCAGCGTCTGGTGATGTCTACGCGTTCCAGACGTCAGGCTGTGATTGACTGCAAAGGATTTGCAACCAAGTATTAAGTAGGGAACGTTTGATTTATGATTATTATTTTGTCCCATTACCTTTGGTCCCTTAACAAGTGGGAGGCACATCTGCAAACTGCGGTAAGTCCTACACCGTTCACCTGAGTTGGATGTACATATCCTCAAATTAAAGCTGACAGTCTGCAGTTAAAGCACATTGTGTTTGTTTCATTCCAACTCCATTGTGGTGGTGTGTGGTGGCGTATAGAGCCAAATATGTTAGAATTGTGTCGATGTCCCAATATTTCTGGACCTGACTGTATATATATATATATATATATATATATATATGTATGTCATCACCATATTCGAGTAGTAACATTACCAGAGATTCAGGGAACCCGATACTCAATGCTGGTTTCACACTGTTGAGATTTAGCCTTCTTATACATTTATATCTGTTGCCGTTTTCTTGTTGTTGCATCTTGTTAAAGGCTGGTCACAAAACATCGAACAGAATAAATTGATCTCTTTGTAGCTGATGTACAAATGGAGGCATTCACTGATCTTTAAACAAAGTAATCAATTTATTCTGTGATTGACTGCGACCTTTCTCTATCAAGATGCAACACGAAATAAATAACAGCAGCTAAATATATAAATTAGAAAGATAAAATCACCAGTGTGAAACTGATGCTATTTGCTTCCAAGTTATTCTGTAGTGTAAGATAATCCATGTGTGGGTATTTGGTTTGACAAGGCAAGATTTTTTTTTTTTACAGCATTACAGTTACAAGTTTTTTAAAGCACTAACATGTTCTGTAGAGCTGTACAATGGGTGAGACAGAATAACAAACATACATAAATACAAGTTAAACACAAAGAACAGTAGGAGAGAGGACCCTGCTGGAGAGCTTACAATCTAAGAGGAGAGGGATGGCACATTAGTTACAAGTAAATAGAGAACCTGATGTAGCAGGGTGCATTTGGTCTGTGTGGGTAGATAGCGCAAGAATGTACAACAGGGGAATCATGGAATGAGCCGATATGCTTCTCTGAAGTATTGTGTTTTCAGAGACGTCTTGAAGGACTGGAGAGATGGAAGAGTCTGATCTTGCGAGGGAGTTCCATAGAAAGGGATAGCTTGGGAGAAGTCTTAAAGGCGGGAGTTGGGGGTGCGGTACGTGAAGCTGATAGTATCAGATCATTGACAGAGCGAAGTAGTCGGGACAGAATGTACCTGCAAATAAGGGAGGAGATGTAGGCAGGAGTGCAGTTATGGAGAGCTTTATAAGTGAGCACCAGTATTTTGAATAGGATTCTAGAGGAAACAGGGAGTCAGTGCAGAGATTGACAAAGGGGCGAGGTGCGTGAGGTGTGTGAGGTGAATGAGCCTAGCACAGGCATTCCTAACAGACTGCAGAGGGAGAATCTGGGACCTCTTAAGACCAGGACCCCAACTGAGAGGTAGAAGTAATGGTAGCACCATTTACCTGAAGGGAAATGGATGCAGGAATGTTTAGTTATAGAGGGAGGGAAGGTGAGCAGTTCAGTTTTTGAGAGGTTGAGCTGTAGGAAATGAGAGGTTATCCAGTCGGAGACAGCCAATAGGTAGGCAGTAACACGTTCCAACACAGAAGGAGAGAGATCGGGGAGGAAAGGTAAATTTAAGTGTCAGTATTGGAGTCCATAGGAGGAAATGAGATTGCCCAGAGAGACAGTATAGATTGAGAATAGTAGGGGACCCAGAACAGAGCCTTGAGGTACCCCAATTGAAAGAGGAACTGGGGGGGAGAGAGGCACCGGTGAAGAGAGCGATAGGAAGAGAACCCGGACAGAGCAGTGCCACTGAGGCCAAATTGACTCATTGTGAGGAGCAGGAGAGGGTGGTCAACAGTGTCAAATGCAGCAGAAAGGTAAATAAGAATAAGCAGGGAGAAGTGGCCTTTGGTTTTAGCAGCAACCAAATCATTAGTCACCATGATCAGAGCAGTCTCAGTGGAGTGCAGGCGGCGAAAGCCGGACTGGTGCAGATCAAGTAGAGAGTTAGCAGTGAGAAAATTGGTGAGCTGGTTATAGACCAGGCGTTTTAGGATTTTAGAGGCAAAGGGGTGCAGAGAGATGGGACGTAGTTCGAAAGGGGGTAGGACAAACTGAATAAGGTCCGAGGGGTTGGGGTTAAGCGGACAGGTGGCCTTGCAGGAGGACATGAGAAGTGCTGAGACATCCCCCTTGGAGACCAGAGAAAAGAAAGATATAATAGTAGAGGGGGTAGGAAGTGACAGTGAATGAAGTAGAGTGGTTAATGGAGATGGGTAGTGAAGAGATTTCTAGTCTAAGCTTAGTAATGTTATCGGTGAAATAGCAAAACTGACAGCTGTGAAACATAGAAACATAGAAAAAAGTCGGCAGATAAGAACCTTTCGGCCCATCTAGTCTGCCCAATTACATGGATACTTTACCTGGATTTATCTTTTGTTTAGGATAGCCTTATGCCTATCCCATGCTTGCTTAAATTCAATTACTGTTTTGGCCTCTACCACTTCAACTGGAAGGCTGTTTCATGTATCCACCACCCTCTCAGTAAAATAATGCTTCCTGATGTTACTTTTAAACCTTTGCCCCTCTAATCTAAGACTATGTCCTCTTGTTTTGCTACTTTGTTTCCGTTTAAATACACTCCCTTCCTCTACCTTGTGGATTCCCTTTACGTATTTAAATGTTTCTATCATATCTCCTGTGTCTCGTCTTTTTTCCAAGCTGTACATGTTAAGATCATTAAGCCTTTCCTGGTAACTTTTCTCCTTCAAGCCGTACACCATTTTAGTAGCCCTTCTCTGAACTCTCTCTAAAATGTCTATATCCTTCTGGAGATACGGTCTCCAGTACTGCACACAGTACTCCAAGTGAGGTCTCACCAGTGCTCTGTACAGTGGCATGAGCACTTCCCTTTTCCTACTGCTAATACCTCTCCCTACACAACCAAGCATTCTGCTAGCATTTCCTGCTGCTCTATTACATTGACTACTTACCCTTAGATCCTCTGAAATAATAACCCCTAAATCCCTTTCCTCAGATGTTGAGGTTAGGACTGTATCAAATATTCTATATTCAGCCCTTGGGTTTTTACGTCCCAGGTGCATTCCATGGAAGGTTGAGTGAGTCGAAGTGGAGCGCATTAGCAGATTGAAAGTATGAAACAGATGTCTGGAATCATGAGAAAAGGATAAGAAATAAAATTGTTTAGCGATGATAGAGCGAGACTGTAGGAATGGAGCATGAATTTGTAATGTTGGAAGACAGCCAATGTGTGCGACTTCCTCCATCCACATTCAGTTGCCCTAGAACACCACAAAAGATGGCATGTGTGTTTAGTGTGCCACGGTTGGTGGTTAGGCCTGCATGTAGGACAGAGAGAGATAGGAACAAGTTTGTCATGTGATGTTGAGAGGGCAGAGTTGCAGATATCAGTGGCTTTGTCAGTGCAGTTGAAAGTTGAAATCGGAAGGAGAAGAGAATGGATAGCGGGGGAGAGAAGCTTAGGATTCGAGGCACCAAGTTGCCTTCAAGGTTGAAGAGGAGTGGGGGTAAAGTTACAGTTACAATAATTTATAAAGCATCAACAGGTTCCGTAGCGCAGTACAAAGGGAGATACAGAATAACAAATATACATACAGTTTACACACACACACAGAACAGTAGGAGAAAGGACCCTGCTCGAGAGCTTACAATCTAAGAGGAGAGGGGTGACACCTCAGATGAGGGTGAATAAAGTATAAGAAGTAGCAGGGGCGCATGTGGGCTGATTGGGAAGAAGGAGCAAGAAATGAACAATGGGGGATTATGGAGTAAGCCGATAGGCTTCTCTAAAGTAATGTGTTTTCAGAGACTTTTTGAAGGACTGGAGAGATGGCTAGAGTCTGATGTTGCAGGGGAGAGATTTCCATAGAAAGGGGGCAGCTCGAGAGAAGCAGGAGTCTCGGTTGGCAGCAGGAGAAGATCTCAGGAGAGGAGGTGGTGATCGGAAAGGGGGAGACATGTGTTGAAATAGTACAGGGACTGGTGAAAATAAGGTCCAGGGATTTACTAGCTTGGTGGGTAGAAGTGTTGGACCACTGTGTAAGGCCCAAGGAGGAGGTGACAGAGAGCAATTTGGAAGTGTGGGGGCCGGAGGGAGAGTCGATGGGAATGTTAAAGTCTCCAAGGATGAGAGATGGAATGTCGGATGAGAAAAAGTTCCAGGAGAACCACGGTGGCAGTAAATTACAGCAATTACAATATTAAGACCCTGAACACAGTTCTTAGGTAAAGCACCTTTAGTAGCCTCAAGACGTTTGGGGTATAATGTGACAAAAATTGCCAACTTGGATTTGCTTAGTCTTTTCCATTCATCTCAAACTCTTTTATGTTGGATGCAAACCTGAGGGACCACAAATCCCATTCTGTTGTGTTCATTCATGATTTGCAGACCAAATTCTTTCCTTGCTAATGCCTAGGTTTTTGTATATATTCACCTATGCCGTTTCAATCACTAATTCTTTTGACGGTCCAGATTGGCATGCCCCTTTAAATGCCACAATTATATCCTTTACCCTTCACAAACCTTTTAATGTTATATTAAATTCTCAGGAATGTTTGTGACTCTCCAGACTTTAATTCCCCAGGTATATCCGAATTGGTCCCTTATTTTCCTCTATCCTAATTCCTAAATGCCTATACAAAGAAACATCTCAAAACATAGTTCACCATACCTAGGTTGCTCCTGATGATAAACTAAACTTACCTTTACTGGCCGTATTGTTTCTTGGAAATATGGACAGAGATCCACACGTTTATACCATAAAGATATTGGGTATTATTAAAAAGTTCGTGCTAACGTAATCAGAGCTGTTGTAAACTTAACAACTCCATAGACTATAATGGCTCTGGTAAGTTTACAACATCTCTGGATAAGTTAGCACCAACTATGCAATATTGCCCATTGTCTTTCAGATTACCTTACATTGAACATTTTTGGCTTTGGTTTCACTAATGCATCCAATTAATATTTCACACCGATATTACTATGACTCCTGACCTCACAATTGCTAGTATCTTTTCTCTCTCACGTATGTCTTTTCCTCAAATGCTTGCTGTAGTAGCCAAGAAAGTGCTTTTATTTTTGGGAGCAGACTTGTCTACCTCTTCTGGCAGTTTTTCTAGAAATTCTCCACCTTTTGTTCCACATGTCATAGTTGGATGCTCTACAATATGTTGACATAGTGAGTGAATCCTTTTTATACAATCTGGAATTTTACCTTCCTTCCCTAAGGGGTATAAACACCCCTGTACATGTATAACCTACTTCATAATACCTGTAATTTACATATTTCTCTTTTTTTATCGAATCCTATTAGCTAGAGTTCTTATATTGTATTCCACTTATATCTCTACCTCATTTATCTCATGACTCCTCTTCATTCAACAACCACTTACATTGTTTTACAACATAATTGTCAACAGGTCCTTACCCGCATAAAAAATTCTTAGGTCTGTATCATTTGCTTTTTTACCTCATTGCACTATTATTGCATTAAGAATATATTTGTTGCTTATCTTTTGAGTGCAATTTTTGCTTTTTCAAGTATTATATACCACATTTTAACACACTAAAGACTTAAAAAATACAGAGATACTCAGGGTTATTCACAGAAAGGTGAAACTCTGGAGAACTTTTGGAGAAGTGAAAATTCTAGGTCAAAATAGCCTATTTGGAAAGTGAGATAAATGGGAGCATTTTTCTGGTTCGGCTATTTTGACCTACAGGGTTATTCAAAGAGAATCGAAAAGTCACCGCACATTCGGTGACTTTTTGTTCTCTTCAATTCGGGGCGATTTGGTGACCCCATTTTGGCGACCCTGCGGTGTGTTCAGCAAGCACCACAGGGCCATCGCAGTGCAGGGAAAAGCCGCCGCAAACCTGACGCACACTCACCGCAAAACCCAGCGAACGTGCACCGAAACCCACAAAAACATCTGGATTAACCACGCCGAACACGCCAGAGAAACCAGAGCAGGAGCCGATCACAGCGTGCAGAGCAGCCGCTGGAAAAAAACGACACCGCAGACGAATGAAGTGAAAAAGAAAAGCAAAATCGTACACTTGAAAAGTGAAACGCTGTTTGCAAAGAAACTACAGAATGAAAATGTCTGAAATCTACATATAAGGTCCAATGAATGATAATAAAAAGGGCTGTAACAGAAAAAAGAAAAAAATATTAAAAAGAAAACGGCAAAAAAAATTGCTAAAAAATCCCGAAAAATGCCTAAAAGATCCTAAAAATAAAGAGACTTTTTACTGCAGAATAAAATAATAAACGGTTTATTAGATATTGTATTAAAATGGAAATATTTCTAACATTGAAGCCTATGGATTCTCCTGAATAAACCTGTTAAATTAAACCACCGAATGGCAGGGCATTTCGACAACCTTTCTCAACTGTTTTGTGTTCTCTGAATAGACGAAGCATTGATTCCCTATGGGTATTTCACTGCCCTCGAACAGGCAACAAACAGGCACCATATGTGCAGGCAATTCGCCAAGATTTGGCGAACTGCCTTCTCTCTGGATAGCCGAATGGCCAGGAAAGGTAAGCATACACTGAATTTCAGCCTTCGGTTACCTTTCGGCCACAATTCGGAGCTCTTTGAATAACCCTGCTAGAATTTTCACTTTTTTCAAAACGTTTTCCAGAGTTTCACCTTTCTTTGAATAAACCAACTGTATTTCTGAGCATAAGATGGGGAATCAAAGCAAAATTAGAACACATACTTTAAATGTCTATAAAGTTCAATATTTTTTTCTAAACAAAGAAAGATCCACCACATTGCATATATCACTGTTTTGCATAGTTTACATTAGTTGTATTTGTAAAACAATCTCCCTTCATTTTAATAAAAATCAAAGTAGAATCTCATTCTGTTCAAAACTATTTTATTACTGTGCTTGAATGGCTTTAGAATCATCCAGTTCAAACTTTTGGCTGAGCATCTAATATTTCCTTCTGAGAGCACAAAATGTAATGAAATGAACTACATGTACACTGCACACATTTATCATCTTCTTAAGTGCTGTTAACGTGAAAAATGGTAGACTAGTACAGCAGGCACTTCACACATTTACTGTAGCTAATTTAGAATTTTGCTATAAAAAAGTTTGGTAACACACCTCATTTAATCAGAGATTCCCGGGACGAAAAGTGTGGTATAGTGTAACATCTAAAGGTAATCTAATTTTGCATCTTGTACAGTTATCTGTGTAATCATTTGTTCTGTATTTTTTTCCCAGGATCCTATCCCAGGCTCTCCTTGAGTTTTAAGTTAAAAAGAAATATTGGGTATTTTATACTCCAGACATATATGCCATCCATACTGATTACAATATTATCCTGGGTGTCATTTTGGATCAACTATGATGCATCTGCAGCTAGAGTTGCCCTCGGTGAGTGATGGGTAATTAATTTAAAATGATTTATTATTAATGATAGTAAACATATTAGTGGTCAGAATGGAACTGAAATTAATGCATTACTAGAAACCGTATTTAATTCATACAACCTTGTGTAATAAGGAAAGCAGACTGTAGCACACATGCTTTTTGATCAACCCAGATGTTACGTATCATTGCTTACAAGCTTACATAGAAGTGAAACAATCACTATTTATAGTAAATCTTATTGATTCTTGTTTTGTTATTTAGTTTATTAGGTATACACTGATTTTATTGATATTATAAAATAAAAGTGAAGTTTTATGTTGTTGCTCCAAGTAAGCCCTTTCCTCTGAAAGCGTGTAGTATGTAAGTTGACAATTAATGGTTTAACTCCGTATGTATATTGGAGTAGTCACAACGTACAACTCTATTTGGGAACTATACTAAAAGGAAAATTTTCGTTTCGACCCAGTCATCCCAGCAGAGATTGAGTTCAAGTATTATAAAACAGTTTAGTTTGTATTTTTAGAGGCAGCATATAGTAATCGTATACTCTGTTTTGTTATGTTTTTTTCTTTCTAGGAATTACTACTGTACTGACTATGACAACGATTAACACTCATCTTCGAGAGACATTGCCTAAAATTCCCTACGTTAAAGCCATTGATATGTATTTGATGGGATGTTTTGTATTTGTTTTCTTGGCTCTATTGGAATACGCATTTGTAAACTACATCTTCTTTGGTAGAGGCCCGCAAATGCAAAAGAAGCTTGCAGAAAAGACGGCAAAGGCTAATAACGAGCGTTCCAAATTTGAAAGCAACCGGGTATGATAATTCTTCTTTTATATATTTTTATTTTATAAATTACCCCAGGCATCCTTTTTGAGACTGTAATAGAAATTTTCTATTCCTTTTTAATAACAACACATTAAAATTGTGGTGGATTTTGCCCTATCAATGGCAGTTGCAATTCCTAAGGATTTTTCAATTTGTACATGAATACAATAATAAATATACCATAGATACTCGAGTATAGCACGACCCGAATATAACGCAATGGATAGAGATTTATTATGGAAATGAGAGAATACTCAAGACTCGAATATAACGCGAGGAGCAAAATTTGACTGTACTGGTAAACAATTAAAATCCTTCCAGGTTCTCTTAACCCAGTCAGGCTCTCCCTCAGGTCAGGGTGCTCTGCTCTAGAATGATTGCAGTTGTAACTAAAGTATGAAGCCACTGGCCACCCATCTTCTTTACTAGTGATTAGATGGCCGGCGGAGGCAAGCGTGGTGAAAGATTGGCTTAAACCGAGCTTGCCCTCTGGTTGTGATGGATCCCACCTCTCCCAAATCTGGGAGTTCCTGATGTGTTTGCAAGCATCAGAGAGCCCGCATTCACTTCAGAGAGACTACCGGAATTTCTGGGAGACTTGGGATCCAGAGCAGGCAAGTTTTTTTGGAGTTTTTTTGTGCACGCGATGCATTTGACTCGAATATAATGCGACCCCTCCAATTTTAAGGTAAATTTTTGTCACCAAAATCTAGCAGTATACTCGAGTATCTACAGTAATTAATAAATTCTTTGGATACTTTCTGAATTTTTAACTCTCTTTCAAAATCTCCCTGTGATAAACAAGGACAACATTCAAGATATTGTTTATTAGAGTTAGTACGTCTTTGAAAGTGTTCCTGTTATACTTGGCTTTTTTCTTTTGGTTAAATAGCTGATAAACACCAATATATAAGGCATGAATACTGTAACTACCTTAATTTACTAAAAAATAATAATATACATCTTCTCTTAGTAAGTCCACAATGTTACCTGTTTCACCAACTCATATATTTTCACAAGTTGAGACTATGTTTTGTGTTTAGGTGGACTCTCATGGAAATATCCTTTTAACCACTCTTGAAATCCATAATGAAGTCACTGGCAATGAAATAACCACAAGTGTCACCGATGTTAGAAATTCCACAACGTCATTTGATAACTCAGGGATTCAATACAGAAAGACAAGCATGACGCGAGATGGGTTTGGTCGACGAGCCACAGCTGGACCACATGCTAAGAAAAACCACTTGAGGAGACGTTCTTCTCAGCTAAAAATTAAGATCCCTGATCTAACAGATGTGAATGCCATTGACCGATGGTCAAGGATGATTTTCCCCATCACATTTTCTCTTTTCAATCTAATCTACTGGTTATACTATGTTAACTGACAGACAGAGCCTCCAATGACATTTTAGTAGTCAAGGAATAACTAGCCTGATTGTATGCAATAAAAGTGAAGCCTGTTTTTATGCATACACTATTTTGATGTATGAATGTATGTGCAAGCACATGCCAGTGCTGACACATGCTTATATAAACATGTTTTCTGCAACTATGAACAATTTTTCAAGATAAAGACAGAAGAAACGTTTTTAAGCTTTGAATAATGCTGATCTTCCTAGTTGAACTACATGCCTTCGGAACATGTGAAATGACAATTCTGGTACATATTCAATTATTTCATATAATCATAAACCAAGAATTTGAAGACTCGAGCTACATAGCAACCATTCCATTCAGTGCAAGTGTATTGGTGCACTGTGCTTCAGTTTTTATCATCTCAATTTCTATGACTGTTTTCTTGAGTTTTCGTCTCTCACAAGTTTTACGTCTTTCTCATTTCTAAATTGCGAATAGAGTCTTATCATGCTTAACCAAGAGATTCTGTTGCATGAGAAATTTTAAAAGTGTTCGGGATCCATTTTAAAGCACTGAACCTTAATAAAACGGATGGATTCCCATTTGTATGTCCTCCAGAATATTGTACAGTATATTTTTTCAAATATCCGTTTCAAATCATCTAAAAGGAACCCTGCCACATGCCATCTAGAATGCACTGGAAATCTGCATGCGATGTGTTCTAATGTTACCATAAATTACATTGTCCCAGTCCTTTTAAAGAAAACCTAAATAAGAAGAAATCTCAGGATATTTGCTATTCAGAAGAAAGAGAACCCAATGTATTTTTTAAAAAGAACACACAGTCTCATTTCTAGTCATTCATACTACACTGCATGTAAACACGAATAATATGTATTTGCATAGTTTGAATTCATATATAATTTATATATAATTTTTCTTTTCAGTGTGTTTGTGCTTGAAATATATAATTATCATCCAATATTAATGCATTTAATCATAATCGGGTTTATTAAATAAAAAAACATTAACACTACAAAAATATATTTAGCATGGTATTGTCACAAATTATACATAGAGCACAATATAACCATGCCCAATAATATTTTATATGCAAAAACTGTCAAAACTAGAAATGCCATTCCTTTACAACATCTTCTATTCCTTTAGGAAATTGTAATTTTTTTAAACTGGTGACTACAAATTAAGCTGCATCAATTTCTCAAGTGTTAATATAATTTACTTTTTATCTAAACTAGCAATTTCTAAAAAGAAGATACTATATATTTTTTGTAAGCCATGTTTATATCACTTACATCCAATACAATCAGTGTTTTTTTTTTGGGGGGGTTTTTGTTGTAATAAGTGAGAAAAAAATATATATATATATATATATATATATATATATATATTTTGTTGACGTGATGTAGATTTGGCTAAATGTTTTATTAAGTTGTTATTTTTAAAAGTGTGATCCAAACATGACAACATAATAATAATAATAATGTACTTGCAATTGTTACTGTTACTACAATGATTGTAGTGCATTACAAAGACATTCTATGATTACAAAGCAATAAGATTCATGGGTGTTTCTGTGTATTTTCCCCCCTAAAGCTCAGTGAATTCTATTTACAATATATAATAGTAAGGCAAATATCTTACATTATATAACTCATGGAAACCGATGATTTCACAAATCCACTGTTGATATGTGGCTCGCAGTTGCACTATTTCTCTGATGGTGATTCTTTTATAATTTCATGCAATTAATGTGCCATTATTTACAAGTAAATGGACATTTCAATGGAACGCATATTTTTCTTTAAAAACCTTCCCTTTGTCAAAATCTGATTTCACATGCTTATGTAAACAAAAATCTAGAAGCCATGTATTAAAATTATATTTATTTAAACAATTTTTAATTGAAATTGCAATTCTCATCACGTGAGTTCCTTTACCACTCCAATATCCTTTCAGGATCACACCTTTAAAAAGCTGTGTAATGTTTATTTTATGATTCTTATTATTATTACTGTGTTAAGTTAATAACAGGTTTGAAAGGTTTTTTCCAGAGAGGAATCCATATTTTGCCAGTTATGGATGCAGATTTTTGTTTTGCTTTGCTGGTAATTTTTATGATTTACTATCCATTGCAAAGACTTTACAATTAAATGTATTCATTTTGGCTAGGAAATGCATATCTATTTTTCAGTATCTTTGGCTTTGGAAAAACACAGATACTATGGTAAATATCAAGCAATTGAATGACTTTTTTTATAATTAAAACTATATATATATAAAACATTAAACAGTATGTGCCTTTTATTCTTTATTACCTTTCCACTCTGCCAGCTATTTATTACATGGACCTGTGAATTTGAGGATCTTAATGACTTTTTTAAAATCTATGGTGGTATTATATGCATTTCGGGTGCTGAATGCAAAATAATCTCAGATTTGTATAAAGTTTTTTTACACGTGGCTTTGACATTTTTATGTTGAATTATTAGACTGACTCAAATTAGCAAAGATAAACTGCCACATGAAACCAATTTTGTGTCCAGTTCTGAACGCATTAATGTATAACAAATCTGTAAATTGGTTATCTGCACTGTTGAAACATGCAAAAAAAGCAGATGAAATGTGTTTGCTGCAAACAAATTTTGTTTGCTTTTGGGCTGCAGAAGGTGCCTCCAAAGTTTTAGCCCTGTGGGCATAATGCCCAAGGAGCTAAAACTGTAAAATCAGCTGCTCAAAGCTCTGAAATATCGGACTTTCAGCAGCCGATGCAGGGAAAAAAAGAAGAAAATAGACTAGCCGCTCAAATCTCTAACTCAATTTGGCAGATGGTGACATCTACTGGCCAAAAATTGTTTATTTACAATAAGAAATACAATAGGTGTAAACTCAAATATTTCTTACTTTAAAATTAATTATAATTTAACTAGTTCCTGACAATGTTTCTTTTGAAAATTACTTGGTAGTGAAGGGGTTAAATAACTGGGCAGATCCTGCTGACAACATTTGGACAATACCTTTTTTTAATAATATAGTTAGTGTAGAGGTTATTGTAAATTAACAACTCCTATAATATTTTATTTTTTTTACAAAATATTTTACCAGGAAGGATACGTTGAGATTTCTCTCATTTTCAAGCATGTCCTGGGTGGCGAGTATGTACCGTTAGGTGTCTTGCCCAAGGACACTTAAGGAGAGGTGCTCTTGCCAGGATCGAACCTGTGACTCTACAGTCTCTCTCCATGGTTATAGAGCAGTGATGTTACCTCTACTCCACCCAGCCGATTCACCAATTATTGGTATTGGAGACATTAATCTACACCTCCACACAGAAGTGAAAGCTATTCCAAGCTATTCCAGAAGTGCAAGCTACCCCCCCCCATTAAAATCTATAGTTGTGACTCATCCCACGGTGGAGCGAGTGGCGCGATCCACTGCTTCCTTTTGGTGGCAGCAGAGTGAGACTAGGAACAAATACTTTCTAGTCTCCCTCCAATTCGTTTACGGGGATGCACGATTTTGCAAAAGCGAGTTTGCGCAGAGCTCATATCCAGGACGCTCTATGGAGTCCTACGCCTGGCGGCACAGATTGCCACTGCAGGTATTAGGCAGCTTTGTGCTTCATTCCGGGGTCAGTCGCCAACAAAGCACCTACCATGGAATACGCTCAGTAAAATGGAGACCATAAGGAAAATCTGCAGGCAAAGATTTCCTTGCTTACCTTCTCCATTTTACCGCCAACTATGGAAAAAGGCCATAAATTGGCACAGGGACTTAGCTGCTAAGTAAAGCTTTCAGGTCAGGAGAGCAAAGTTCGCAGACTTCCCATTAAAAAGGAATAACTCATTAAAGATAGGAAATAAGGAATGTGAAGTAAGAAAATATTTAGCAGCTGAACTGATTAAGAAAAACCACAACAATTGATAGAATATTCCTTTTAAGGCTACTGAAAGTTGAGCATTCTGGAAGATGAATATATTAAAGGGACTGCAAAAAATCTTTATATTCAAAAAATATCTGTGAAAGTTTAGTCTGTCTTTTATGTTGTTGTTTATACTTCTGCATAATGCAATGGAAAACACTTTTCCTTTTCAGTTTATGATTAATATTGGCACATGATTACATTTTATGATTCAATTTCAGTATCTCTGCTGAACTCAGCTCTCAACTTACAATTTCCATACACTTTTATACATGACATACCACAATAATTTCATTCATAAATCATATGCACGGTTCAGGGTTTTTTGTAGGATACAGAAAAGTGTTTATTTTCATTGAAATACTGTACAAGTCCTTCAGTCATGATACTATGTTCAACTTTTTCAGTAGTCTGAGCTCTCTGACATTAATATAAAAACACACAATAGATACAAATAGGGCTTTATTCGCCATTTTTTTATGGTTTATATGTAAAAATTTTAAATTAAGTTCCAGAAATCAAGAAAGGATGTCAACCAGCTCAAATGCAACACTGTGATACAGAAAAACATAAAGAGCCGGTTAACTCATTGTTTTTTAAGAAAAAATATTAAATGAGTTTAAAAAAAGGTCTTTAATAGATATGAGTCTAGCAATTGTTAGATCTCTGAGAAAGTCCTATTCTGATATAAGAAAGGACGAAATGCTTTGGGAGCATTCTATAAACTTCCGTTTATTGTTTTTAATATATTTGTGGTTTTTATCCATATCTATTAAAGACCTTTTTTTATATACCTCTTTGGGATTGATCTTCAATTGACAGCAATCGAAGACCTTATGATATCGATAGCACCGTGGAAGCCCCTGGAGAGATCGTGATATATTGATACAGTGGAAGGCTGCTATCAGATAAGCTTTGTTTACTATACAGAGTGTCCATAAAGTCTCTTTACAATTTCAAAAATGTATTACAAAGTCAAATGATAAGTGAAAATTATTACAAAATGAGACATTTATAGTTAAGTTTTTTTTGCCTCATTTAATAAACCTCTATATGGGCACCATTAGTTTCACGAAGCACATCAAGACGGTACTCCATTTCTTGCCATGTTCACTGTAGCATACCCTCATCAATGGTGGCAATGGCATCAGTGATCCTCTGCTTTATATTAGTGATGTCCCACACCGGTCACAACCATCATTTTCCAGCAAGATGGTGCACTACCACATTGGGGACTGCATGTTCGTGGGTTCCTAAATGAAACATTTCCAGACCGGTGGATTGGAAGGGGTGGCCCAATTTCCTGGCCACCTCGTTCACCAGACATCACTCCCCTCAACTTCTTTCTATGGGGTTATGTTAAAGATATCGTGTATCGAACAAAGCTACGGGACATCACTAATCTAAAGCAGAGGATCACTGATGCCATTGCCACCATTGATGAGGGTATGCTACAGCAACATGGCAAGAAATCGAGTACAGTCTTGATGTGCTTCGTGCAACTAATGGTGTCCATATAGAGGTGCATTAAATGTGGCAAAAAACCTTAAATATATACGTCTCATTTTGTAATCATTTTCATTTATCTGTCTTTTCATTTGCCTTGGTAATAAATTTTTTAAATTGTAAAGAGACTTTATGGACACCCTGTATCTGGTGTGCATAAGTTTTATCTTGGAGGGCAGAGAGCTTCCTCGTTTCTCAGAGTGATGCTATTTTTCTCCCACTTTTATGTTTCATGTAGTGCTTCCTTGTATTACTGCTTGGAAAAAATATTTGGAGACCACCAGCAAGGCATAGTTATGATGCACCCTTTCAGACATGTATAGATACAACTATTTCAATATCCTGCTACTGCATAAATCCTGTTCAGATCAGCTGTGGTATATTACCCCAGTCAGTCTGTTCATGGTCATTTTTGGCTCCATGTGTGTCTTTTGCTGTCTAAGGCTGGCAGCACACAAGTGTTTCTAAGAGAGAGGAAGGAATGTCCGTGAGAGTGGACTTTCCTTCCATTCTGTGCGCTCAGCGCCTCCTATGGAGGATCACGCTTTGTATCCCAGTCAGCGTCCTTCTAGCTTTCTGACGGGGAGGGCTTTTTTTACGTCCGGTGGTTGGCCCTCCCTGTCAAAACAGCACAGGCGCAGGGAAGTGCGGGTACACGCAAGCACTAAGTGCGCTTGTGTGCCACCAGCCTAAACAGGAAAAACCTATACTAAATCATTTGGCTTTCTCCCCTGCCTCAATAGCCATGGGAGCGGATTTTAAAGTTTTTGTCCGAATAGCTAGAAATGCCTGTTGCCTCGGATCTTTGGGTTACATTGACTGGGGTCAGGGACAAATATCTCTTTATTCTCACAAGTATGTTTACAAATCATATCTGCTTGACTGCCGTTGCTTGATAAGAGGAATAGTAGTGTGCACTTGATCAGGTCATCTCTAAAATAGTTGTTCTGGTTTGCGATGGATTCTATGAGATTCAACTTCTTCATAAAAATATTCTATTCAATAATATCTGGCAGCTTGGGATGTTGTTTTCTCTTATTTCAGAAGATGTTTGAGATTGTTTCTTTATTATACAAGAGGAGTACACAGGTGATGTTGTAGCCTTGTCCTTTGTCCTTTATTTTTGAGCTTTTTTCATCATCTTTTCTAAACTAAACACCTACTATTCTCTTGAACAGGTCATTCCATCTCCTTCCCCTTTCCCTGTTTCCTTGTGTCTCTCTTGTCTCTTCTATCACTTGGTACCTCCTTACCCTAGTCCTGGACTTCTTATCTAACCTATCTTGGGCCACATCCTGCTCTGCAGTTTTCCCCATCAGGTGTTAAACAAGCAGCATTTACCTACATATATGTAGTAGAGTGGTAGAGTGGGCAGAGTTTCGCCTTTATTCTCCTCTCTTTATTTCTTTTCTCAAAATTTCTCCTTTCATCCATAAGACCACTCACTCTTTTTGTATTTCCTTGTCAAAACTGACATACATGTGTTCTGTTTTATCTTTTTTTTATTATACATATTTCTGACCTTGCTATTTGAAAATCCCAATAAACAGTTATTGAAGAAATAATAGATCTTGCTTATGCCATCATACAATTAATTTATAAAAAACAATTAGACAATGATACCGCCTATATTGCAGTATATATTTGTTCCTGATCTATTGTGATGATTTCCTGGTGTATATCAAAAAGTGTCTTTATTATAGCTATTTTGTAGTGATCATAATGAAATTGTCAACACTGAAACATCCATAAAATGCCCAAAGAAAATTCTTTGTATTGTCCAATATCTGTAATAATATATTTTTCAGGGCATAATGTCTGCATACTGAAGGTATATTAACACTTCATATCAGCTGGCTAAAATATTTTTTAACAATTATAATAACCTGAATCACACCCATATTGTGATGAAAAACACCATTTTCTTAACCTGATTTGTGTTGTTTTTAGTGAAAAAAACATGCATACGTGTTTTCGGCTGTGAAGGGGTTAAATCAAGTGGATGAGAAGTGATGTGCATGCCAACAGTGTTAGGGATTTTACAAAGGTGTCCTTATACTTCTAGAAAGAAAGGAAAGCATTCTATGTGTAGCCCCTTGTATTTTTCTGGCACCTTTAACTGCGGGACTATGTTTTCTAGCATCATGGAGACTGTTAACTGTGCCCCAGGATACAGAGCTAACACCAGACCCTTGCATGTGACCTACACAGCCAGTGGGAGAGCTATGGACATGTGACTTGTGTGACCAATAAAACTATGTGGAGGCCGGATCTAGAGAGAGCACAAGGAGACACGCATCTGAGGAGCCTGGTCTGTGTGAGGGCTGGCAGCAGAAACCAAGGCAGGCCTGGCAGCGGGAGGCTGGCTGGGACGTTCCGAGCAAGTGAGCAGATTGTTTAAGTGCAAGCAGACCGGAGCAGCGCAGTGAGCGTGTGGATCCAAGGAAGTGTTGCAGAAGTAGGCAAAGACCACCTAGCAGTTTGGCGCCATCGCATTGCCAAAGTGGGCCACAGCCGCCTAGCAGTTTGTGGCAGCAGCCATGATCAAAGCAGTCAGGCAGTTCGTGGTACAGTGGCTGCGCCAGGGGCAGCAGTCTGTTAAAGAGGAGAGCTGACGGATCCTGGAGGTTCCTCCTGCGGCCTTCTGTGGCTGAATACCCTGTTAAACAGTACCCACTACCTCTGTCCCGCTGACAGCGCACTCTCTCTCCTTCTACACTATTAAAGCTACCAAGCCAGCACGTGGATACACTTACAACCTTCTTGGGAGTGTCTGCTGATATCGCATGTGTTATACCATCTAAGGGCCCAAACGCTTATGTGCACCAACTATATCCGCCAGCCGCTAGGGTGAAGAGGAGGGTGGGATACAGGTTGTTTGGGAGGGAGTTGGGTCTGGTTAGAGAGTATTGGTGTGTTAGCTAGCCATGTATAGCCTGCATTTATTTGTATTGCCGCTATCTTGAATACAGAGAAAGTGATTTACCGCAGCTTGTGTGTTGTAGTTGATATTAGTTCTTGCCTGGGAGACCATCCATCACCATGGATGCCCAGACAGATGGAGGCACTGACGAAGTTAAGCACCCCCTACTCCCGTATAGTGGAGGCTCAGGATCACCATGTTAAGCAGGAAGATGTAACCGAGCATGAGGGCCTTAGGGGAACGGGAACGAGTATAAAATACTCAAATATAGCTTGAACTTAGTAGCTGTACATTTCAAGTTCACTCTTTCAAACCATAAGAAAAAATAGTGTTCCTTCTAAGTATTTCTCCTGAAATGAACAGGAATTAAGTAGTATGTTTCAGCTGTCAAAATTGCACGTGTTTATGCAACCCAAATTTGTGCACAAGTATGGTTAACAAATATTTCCCCTAAACAATGCCTTTTTAAACCTCTTTACAATATATTTGAAAACTATGTTAATGCTATTGACACTGTGAAGCCCAAAGTTGCTATTCAAAGCCTTCCTCAGTTGAGAGGCAATGATGGCAGCTGAAAAAGTAGATTTAGTGGCGGTTACTGAGACATGGTTCAGTGAGAAAAATAACTGGGACATAACAATACCGGGGTACTCTTTATATAGAAAAGGTAGGAAAGGAGGAGGAGTAGCCCTGTCTGTGAAAAACAACATAAAAACGAACCAAATAAAAGTGAACGAGGTGAACATAGAGTCAGTTTGGGTTACGCTAACATTTGGCAATCATACAGTAGCTCGTGTAGGTGTGATCTATAGACCCCCTGGACAAGTAGAAGAGCTAGATAATCTGCTGTTTGAGGAAATAGCCAAAATGGCAATGAAGGGGGAAGTTATTATCATGGGGGACTTTAATCTTCCTGATGTGAACTGGAAAACCAAAACAGCTGGGTGCACCAGGAGTACAAATATTCTAAACTCCCTACTGGGATTATCTCTAACACAAGTAGTTGAGGAGCCGACCCATAAAGAGGCCATATTGGATTTAATACTCACAAATGGAGGTTTGGTATCGGACGTTGTTGTAGGTGAAAATTTGGGATCTAGTAATCACCAGTCAGTATGGTTTAATATAAGAACAGGGATGGAGCCCCACCACACAAAAACAAAAGTTTTTTAGACTTTAAAAAAACAGATTTTTCTAAAATGAGATTTTGTGTGAAGGAGTCATTATCAGACTGGAGGAGTTTAAAGGGAGTCCAGGAGAAATGGGATTATTTAAAGGAAGCATTATTGAAGGCCACAGGCAATTGCATTCGGCTTGTTAGCAAAAACAAAAAAGGGAAGAAACCACTGTGGTACTCTGCAGAAGTGGCCAAAATAGTGAAGAACAAAAAGACAGCATTCAATAATTATAAAACAACTCAGAGTGAAGCAGATAGGCAAACCTATAAGATTAGGCAGAAAGAGGCAAAGCAATTTCTAAGCTTCCAAAGCACACGCAGAAGAGAAAATAGCTCAGTCAGTAAAAAAGGGGGACAAAACATTTTTTAGATACATAAACGTGAAAAGAAAAGTAAAACAAGGATTAGTTAGATTAAAAACAAAGGAAGGAAGGTATGTAGAAGAGGATAAAAGTCTCGCTGACTGCCTCAATGAATATTTTTGTTCAGTCTTTGCAAAAGAAAAGGAAGGAAAGGGACCTCAATTAGGAGGAAACACTAACGAGACATTTACATATGAGTTTACAGAGGAGGAGGTTCTACAGCAGCTGTCTAAAGTAAAGACAAATAAGTCAATGGGGCCTGATGGGATCCACCCTAAATTATTAAAAGAGCTCAGTGATGTAATAGCAAAACCGTTAACAGATTTATTTAACCAATCCTTGCTAACGGGAGTCGTCCCAGAAGACTGGAAATTAGCAAATGTTGTGCCCATTTACAAGAAGGGTAGTAGGGAGGAATCGGGGAACTATAGGCCAGTTAGTCTTACGTCAGTAGTGGGGAAATTAATGGAAACCATGTTAAAGGAAAGGATTGTCGAACATCTAAAAACACATAGATTACAGGATCAGAAACAACATGGGTTTACCTCAGGGAGATCATGCCAAACTAATCTTATTGATTTTTTTTGATTGGGTAACAAAAATAATAGACACAGGTGGTGCAGTAGACATTGCTTATTTAGATTTCAGTAAGGCTTTTGATACTGTTCCGCATAGAAGGCTTATCAATAAATTGCAATCTTTGAGCTTGGATTCCAATATTGTTGAATGGATTAGGCAGTGGCTGAGTGACAGGCAACAGAGGGTTATGGTAAACAGAGTTTATTCGGCGCAAGGTCTTGTTACCAGTGGGGTACCTCAGGGGTCAGTACTTGGACCCATTCTATTTAATATTTTTATTAGTGATATTGCAGAAGGTATTAATGGAAAAGTATGTCTTTTTGCTGATGACACAAAGATTTGCAACAGGGTTGACGTTCCTGGAGGGATCAGCCAAATGACAAATGATTTAGGTAAACTAAAAAAATGGTCGGAGCTGTGGCAATTGAGTTTTAATGTGGATAAGTGCAAGATAATGCACCTGGGACGTAAAAACCCAAGGGCTGAATATAGAATATTTGATACAGTCCTAACCTCAACATCTGAGGAAAGGGATTTAGGGGTTATTTTTTCAGAGGATCTAAGGGTAAGTAGTCAAAGTAATAGAGCAGCAGGAAATGCTAGCAGAATGCTTGGTTGTGTAGGGAGAGGTATTAGCAGTAGGAAAAGGGAAGTGCTCATGCCACTGTAAAAAGCACTGGTGAGACCTCACTTGGAGTACTGTGTGCAGTACTGGAGACCGTATCTCCAGAAGGATATAGACATCTTAGAGAGAGTTCAGAGAAGGGCTACTAAAATGGTGTACGGCTTGAAGGAGAAAAGTTACCAGGAAAGGCTTAATGATCTTAACATGTACAGCTTGGAAAAAAGACGAGACAGAGGAGATATGATAGAAACATTTAAATACGTAAAGGGAATCCACAAGGTAGAGGAACGGAGTATATTTAAACAGAAACAATGTAGCAAAACAAGAGAACATAGTCTTAGATTAGAGGGGCAAAGGTTTAAAAGTAACATCAGGAAGCATTATTTTACTGAGAGGGTGGTGGATACATGGAACAGCCTTCCAGTAGAAGTGGTAGAGGCCAAAACAGTAATTGAATTTAAGCAAGCATGCAATAGGCATAAGGCTATCCTAAACAAAAGATAAATCCAGGTAAAGTATCCATGTAATTGGGCAGACTAGATGGGCCGAAAGGTTCTTATCTGCCGACATTTTTCTATGTTTCTATGTTTCTATGAGTTAACAAATCAAAGCAGAACGGTCTTGGTAGAAACCAATAAAAATAAGTTATACACTTTGAGCAAACAAAGTAAAAAAATCTAAGTAAAGATATTACTTATCAGAACTGTCTGCTTTATCTTGAGTGGTGCTTGAAGATGCAGTGGCTGCACCTTCTTATTAAAGCCAGCATCAACCTCTTTAGATATGGCTGGTTTATTTAAGTCTTGGCACTTATTTTCTTTTACCTGTCTGATGTGTTTATTGTAAGACTTTTCTCCTTGACAGTTAAATAAGAACAGACCAAGAAAACAATACCTGATATAGTCATGTTTATGGTTAGATATGGTAACATTGCCAAAGGCTGACCAGGCCCTTTCAAGCTTTAGGCTAAGAAATCCAAGCTATAACAGGTTTGATAATTCTTCCATCGAGAGTATTTTGGCATAAAACTTGAATTTCCTTATCCAGGGGGATACTCTACAAAGTATGGCTACTCAATTTAGTTGTCCCACTGCTCTAAGCACCCTGCTCCTTCTTCCACCTCCAAGCGAGCTCTTGAGGGGCTAAGTCCCACCTAGAACATGAATGTTGCACTCATATTCCAGCTTTGGAAACTTAGGGGACTAGATCCCACCAATGGGCTTCAATGCCTGCGACACTGAGAGCCACTGAATTGGCTAAAGGTCCAGCCCTCCTATACCCCGGCGATCATGTAATATGATGCTGTAGCTGGAAGCATGTCTTTGACGAGAGTCACTTTGAACTTGGGGTACATAGATATGGTACATGGAGGATATGTATTCTCTCCAACGGCTGATGGGCGTACCGGGAGATGGTGCATTTAGCACTTCTCCCCAGTGGCAGATACAAAATGCTGGGTTGACACGGGGCGGCGAGGATACGAGGCCAGTATGCAGTGATACACAGGATACGGTAAGGATACGGTACAGTGTGTAAACAAGGGGTTTATAGAGACATATACAGGAATCACTAGTGAGGGGTGAAGCAGGAAAAGGGCTGACTGTGGATACTGTGAGCTGGGTAACTGACAGAGACAGCAGCGAACACAGGATAGAAATACAGGGAAAATGCAGAAGCAATTCTAGACACAGGTACAAGAGGAACACTTAAAACAGACATCAGACAGGCGGGTCAGGAAAAGGGCTGACTAGGAACTTAAATACACAGCAGGTCCAGAGACCAGGGTAGCAGGGATACAGGAGACACGTTGGGGGTTCTCTGTAGACACAGTGGGGATACTCTGGAGGCACAGTGGCGGTTCTCCAGAGGCACAGTGGATCACAGGGGCAGCAGGATATTCCAAGCTTGGTATCCAGAAAGGGGGATCCGTATAATAAAATCCATAAAGCAAAATCCATATGTCGAGGGCAGGTGGAAAGCTAGGAAAAACAAGGAAACAAGGCCAAGGGTTCGGTACACAGATATATGCAGGAGTGGAGAGAGTGGCTACTATCTGACAAGAAGATGCAATGAGCACAGAGCAACAATGCAGAAGTAAGGAAGGAAGGGTGTGACCTCCCTTTAAGGAAACCTAATTGCAGAGAAGGCTGACACATGTAGAGGAGACGTTCTGCAGGCAGTAACTGGAGTCAAAGGGCTATATTACGAAGCTGGTGCTAACTTAACCAGAGCTGTTGTAAACGTCCCAGAGCCATTATAGCCTATAGAGCTGTTAAGTTAACACCAGCTCTGGTTAAGTTAGCACCAACATTGTAATATAGCCCAAAGAAGGCAGCACCTTTCATGCCGTAGCACCACCAGATTTTCCCCTTCCTGCGCCAGTGGCGGCTAGGGCCGTGACACGGGGTCAGCTTGGTGAGTGACTTATTTCTACTGATTCTTCCTTATGGACATTGCTTTGGCAGTGAGACTGGAAAAACTGAAGTGCTGACTAACCAGCAGCCAGTTAAGGATCTTCTCCCTGGTTAGTCTCCCGCAAAATGAGATATGTGGCGAGAGTCACTTTGAACTTGGGTTACATGGTTCTAGAAATGCTTTTGGGAGGTGCAGGCCTGATGTTCTATATTGTTTCCCTGCCCTCACCTATGCTGAAGTCATCCTGTACCTACAATTCTAGGAGCAGGTGTTTGTGTTGTCTGTTATTTATTATTATTATTCTTTATTTATATAGCGCCAGCATATTCCGCAGTGCTGTTCAAAGGGCACAATATGGACAGAGTTACAATACATTGAACAACAATTGACAAACCGGAACAATAGGAAACAAGGGCCCTATTCCTGTCGAAACTCATAATCTAGAAGGGCTGGGGTGGAAACAGGAGGAGAGGACTGCAAAGTGAGAGTGATGGACTGCAAGGTGGGAATGATGGACTGGTGGGAGTGATGGACTGGTTGCGTCAGTGATTTGGGTGGTAGGCTTCCCTAAACAGGAATGTCTTAAGGGAGCGTTTGAAGGAAGGGAAACTAGGGAAAGTCTGACCGTACGAGGGAAAGCGTTCCAGAGGATGGAGGCTGCGCGTGAGAAATCCTGCAGTCTATCATGGGAACAGGTCCTTCTGTGTGTCCTTTGCTGGTAACTCCTCCTCTTCATTGCCTCTATCTGTTGGTGTACCTCAAGGCTCTGTCCTTGGTCCTCTGCTCTTTTCCATCTACACCTCCTCCCTGGGCAAAATCATCAACAGCTTTGGCTTTAATTACCACCTCTACGCTGATGACACTCAGATCTACCTCTCTACCCCTGATCTCTCTCCTCCTGTCCTCTCAAAAGTCAGTGACTGTTTATCTGGCATCTCCTCCTGGATGGCCTCCCACCACCTAAAGATCAACATGTCAAAGACTGAGCTCCTACTTATTCCTCCCTCCAATGCCTCCCCACCTCCTGACTTCTCTATCATGGTGGAGGGTATCACCATCTCCCCATCAAACCAAGTTCGCTGTCTTGGAGTTACACTTGACTCTGCTCTTTCCTTCATCCCCCACATCCAGTCTCTTTCCTCCTCCTGCCGATACCAACTGCATAATATTTCCAGAATTCGGCCATTTCTTACCGCTGTCACCACAAAACAACTCATACACGCCCTGGTAATCTCCCGACTCGACTATTGCAATAATCTCTTATCTGGCCTCCCTCTGTCCCGCCTCTCCCCCCTACAATCCATCCTGAACGCCTCCGCCAAGCTAATTCACCTCACCCGCCGCTCTGTCTCTGCCGCTCCCCTCTGCGAGTCCCTTCACTGCCTCCCCATCCACTGCAGAATTAAGTTCAAAATCCTTATCCTTACCTACAAAACCCTCACTAACTCAGCGCCCCACTACCTGTCCTCACTAATCACCAAATACACCTCAGCCCGCTCCCTAAGGTCAAACAGTGACCTGCGCCTAGCTTCTTCCCGCATCACCTCTTCCCATGATAGACTGCAGGACTTCACACGCAGCCCCCACTCTCTGGAACGCTCTCCCTCGTACTGTCAGACTTTCCCCTAACTTCTCTTCCTTCAAACGCTCCCTTAAAACGTTCCTATTTAGGGAAGCCTACCACCCAACTCACTGACACAACCATCAATCACTCTCACCTTACAGTCCTCTCCTCCTGTTTCCAACCCCAACCCTCCTAGATTGTGAGTTCCTACGGGAATATGGCCCTCATCTCCTCCTGTACTGTTTGTCAAATGTTGTTCAATGTATTGTAACCCTGTCTATACTGTGCTTATTGTACAGCGCTGCGGAATATGCTGGCGCTTTATAAATAAAGAATAATAATAATAATAATAATGCGGGGAGAAGCTAGGTGCAGGTCACTGTTTGATCTCAGGGAGCGAGCTGGAGTGTATTTGGTGATTAGTGAGGACAGGTAGTGGGGAGCTGAGTTAGTGAGAGCTTTGTAGGTCAGGATAAGAATTTTGAATTTAAATCTGCAGTGGATGGGGAGCCAGTGAAGGGATTTGCAGAGAGGAGCAGCAGAGACAGAGCAGCGGGTGAGGTGGATGAGCCTGGCAGAGGCATTCCGAATGGATTGTAGGCGGGCGAGGCGAGAGAGGGGGAGGCCAGGAAGAAGATTATTACAATAGTCAAGTCAGGAGATTACAAGGGCGTGGATGAATTGCTTTGTGGTGTCAGCGGTAAGAAATGGTCAATTCTGAAAATATTGCGTAGTTGGTAGCTGCAGGAGAGAGACTGGATGTGGGGGGATGAAGGACAGAGCCGAGTCAAGTGTAACTCCGAGACAGCGAACCTGATTAGATAGGGAGATAGTGATACCATCGACCATGATGGAGAAGTCAGGAGGTGGGGATGCATTAGAGGGAGGAATTATTAGGAGCTCAGTCTTGGATATGTTAATTTTTAGGTGATGAGAGGCCATCCAGGAGGAGATGCCAGATAAACAGTCGCTGACTTTGGAAAGGACAGGAGGAGAGAGATCAGGGGTAGAGAGGTAGATCTGAGTATCATCAGCATAGAGGTGGTAGTTAAATCCAAAGCTGTTAATGAGTTTTCCCAGGGAGGAGCTGTAGATAGAGAAGAGCAGAGGACCTAGGACAGAGCCTTCGGGTACTTCAACTGATAAAGGCATTGAAGAGGAGGAGTTACCAGCAAATGACACAGAAAAGGACCTGTTAGACAGATAAGAGTGAATCCAAGAGAGTGCAGTGTCACAGAGGCCAAGAGAGCCGAGAGTCTGTAGATCGAGAGTGTCAAAAGCACCCGAGAGGTCAAGCAGGATGAGAATAGAATAGTGGCTGTGTATTTTAGCAGTTAGGAGGTCGTTGGTGACTTTGGTGAGGGTAGTTACAGTTGAGTGTAGGGGATGGAAGCCTGATTGCAGGGGGTCAAGTATGGAATTACCCAATAAAGTATGTATTGTAGAATTCTCTGCATGTAACTGATTGTTACATATTATATGGTCTTTTTAGGGTTTAATCCCTCTGTATATGAGAATTCCCATGTCGCGCTTTTTTCTTTTTGTTATTTTGAAGTGTTCACCAAATGATCCCTTGGACTTGTGTTATCATTGATTATCCTGACGGGGGTATCTAATTGTATTTATATGGTACACATGTTCAAAGCATTATAGTATCTATGTCATACATACAGTATAACTTGGATGAAAGTGTATATATATATTTGGGCTATATACAGTCAGGTCCAGAAATATTGGGACATCGACACAATTCTAACATCTTTGGCTCTATACACCACCACAATGGAGTTGGAATGAAACAAAAACAATGTGCTTTAACTGCAGACTGTCAGCTTAAATTTGAGGGTATGTACATCCAACTCAGGTGAACGGTGTAGGACTTACAGCAGTTTGCAGATGTGCCTCCCACTTGTTAAGATACCAATAATAACCATAAATCAAACTTTCCCTTCTTAATACTTGGTTGCAAATCCTTTGCAGTCAATCACAGCCTGAAGTCTGGAACGCATAGACATCACCAGTAGGGATGAGCTGTTCGGTTCGGACAGTTCGGAGTTCGACCCGAATTTAGCCTGTTCGATTAGATCGCGAACACCGAACATTTCCGGATGTTCGCCGCATGTTCGACCACAATGGACCACAACACATTTTCCCACTGGCCTGAAGCTGGTAATTGGCTACAGCCTTGCACCTGACCACAGGTCTGGTGCAAGACAGGTTCAACAGTATGCCAATCACGGCTCAGAGTCCAGATTGGGCAAATTTTGCCCAATCATGGGCTCACAGAGCTAAGTCCCGCAGCACACTATATAAGGTTTCAACGCATAGCTACAGCACGCATTGTGAGAGGAGATTTCAGAGGAGATAGTTGTGTGTTGTTACTGCCGGTCTGCCACGCTACTGGGGGGGTCTGGGGGGTCTCATTTCTACCAAATATCAGGGAATTTAGGTGATATGTGTCTTGTCACTGTGCCAGCAAGTTTTTTTGGGGTTTACAAATTTCTTTAAAACATTTGTGAATTGAGGTGATCTTCTGTGTCTTGTCACACAGCCAGCAAGTCTTTTTGGGGGTTACAAATTTCTTTAAAACATTTGTGAATTGAGGTGATCTTCTGTGTCTTGTCACACAGCCAGCAAGTCTTTTTGGGGTTAAAAATTTCTTTAAAACATTTGCGAATTGAGGTGATCTGTGTCTTGTCACACAACCAGTACCACACAGTATTTTGGGTGTCACTAATTTCTTTGAAACATTTGTGAATTGAGGTGATCTGTGTCTTGTCACACAACCAGTACCACGCAGTATTTTGGGGCTCACTAATTTCTTTAAAACATTTGTGAATTGAGGTGATCTGTCTCTTGTCACACAACCAGTACCACGCAGTATTTTGGGTGTCACTAATTACTTTAAAACATTTGCGAATTGAGGTGATCTGTGTCTTGTCACACAACCAGTACCACACAGTATTTTGGGGCTCACTAATTTCTTTAAAACATTTGTGAATTGAGGTGATCCGTGTCTTGTCACACAACCAGTACCACGCTTTATTTTGGGGCTCACTAATTTCTTTAAAACATTTGTGAATTGAGGTGATCTGTGTCTTGTCACACAACCAGTACCACGCAGTATTTTGGGTGTCACTAATTTCTTTAAAACATTTGTGAATTCAGGTGATCTGTGTCTTGTCACTCAACCAGTACCACACAATATTTTGGGGCTCACTAATTTCTACAAAACATTTGTGAATTGAGGTGATCTGTGTCTTGTCACACAACCAATACCACGCAGTATTTTGGGGCTCACTAATTTCTTTAAAACATTTGGGAATTGTTATAATCCATGTGTTCTCACTGGCTGCCACCCATCAAGGGGTCTCACTGATTTATAGGAGGTTTCACTGCCACCCATCAAGGGGTCTCACTGATTTATAGGAGGTGTCTGAGACTTGTAATCTGTGTCTTGTCACTGGCTGCCAGCTATCAGGGTGTCTCACTGAGTTATACCAGAGTTCTTTAAATCTTTATACCAGAGTTCTGTATATATTAATCTATATATCACTCACCATGTCTGAAAGAACAAAAAGGACAGGCAGACGCTCCCAGACACAGATAAGAGGGCAAGCAGCCCCTATGTCGGGAGGCTGTGCCTCTGGTCGTGGTGGACGTTGTGCATCCTCTGCAGGGGCATGCTTGTCCTTTCTAACTGGTGCTGGCCGTCTTAAGCAGCAGCAACATACAGAGGACTTGGTGGATTGGCTAACCAGGCCATCCTCATCCTCCGAGTCCTCTGCCAGCCAGGCTTCTAGTGCTTTACAGTCCACCTCAGCTGCCAAAGCATCTAATGCAGCCTCCATGTCCACAGCTACTCCTGCCGTAGCCTCGCTATCACACACGGAGGAGTCAGCTGAATTGTTTGACTACAATGAGAGTGACATGCTGCTTGAGGATGCGCAGCAAGTGCAGTGCTCTGATTCAATCTCTGAGGTTGAGGAAGGGAGTATAATCAACCTAGAGGAAGGGGGTGCCAGTGATGACACACAAATAACTGGCACTCATGTTGCCCCAGCAGCTGCAGCAGACTGCCAAGTTGGCTCCAGTGACGAGGAGATAGGGGGTGATGATGACAATGATGATGAGGTCACTGACTCCACCTGGGTGCCTGATCGAACAGAGGAATTAAGAGGGGGAGGAGGAGGCACAGCAAACACAAGGCACAACATCCTCTGTGACCAACCGTAGCACTAGCCAGTCCAAGGCATCACATGTCAGAGCTGCTCTGGTGCAGAGCGCTGTTGTCTCAAAGAACACATGCAGGAACTCTGTTGTCTGGGAGTTCTTTAAGAAATGTGCAGTAGAGCGCAGCGTTGCTATTTGTAATCTATGTCAGATGAGGTTTAAGCGTGGGAAAGATACCGGACACTTGGGTACCACGACATATGAACAACTGCCACACATCCCATTGGCGCAAAACTTTGCGTAGGTCCTCCTCCTCTGTCTCTACCCCCACTGTATGTCCTGCCATGTCATTGCCTACAACCTCCACCGACAGGGAGGATGCTACAGTAATGGATGTACCAGGTCCTTCCTCACAATGTGACATCATCCCAGCAGCTGAAGATTTACGCAGTCAGATTACGTTGCCACAGCTGCTGCAGCGAAAGAAAAAATATAGTCCCAACCATCCCCAAGCATAGCGTCTAAATGCCAGCTTAGCAAAATTACCCGCATTGCAGCTGCTGCCTTTCCAGCTGGTGGACTCTGCTCCCTTCCATGAATTTGCTGAATGTGCTGTACCACAGTGGCAGGTTCCAAAACGCCATTACTTTTCACGCAAGGCCATTCCAGCACGTGGAAGACAATGTTATCCCGTCATTGGGAAAGGCAGTCAGCAGCAAGGTGCATGTGACTTTAGACACGTGGTCCAGCAAGCATGGACAGGGTTGTTACATTTCCTTCACGGCACACTGGGTAACTCTGATTGCAGCTGGGAGGGATCCAAGACAGGGCTCTGTGCTGGAGCTTGTTCATCCACCATGCCTCCAGAAAGCTGCTTGTATGAGGTCTGTCTGCTCCACCACCACCACCTCTCCCTCTTCCTCCTCCTCCTGCTTCTCTGTCTCTGGCGAAGTGGCAGTTAAACCGACGCCTGACAGGGTCTACGCAATGGCTCAAGCAAAAAGATGCCATACTGTGCTTGAGCTGGTTTGTTTAGGGGACAGGAGCCACACCGTGCCAGAAATTCTGTCAGCTCTGCAGAGGCAGGTGCAGAGATGGTTAACACCACGCCAGCTTGAGCTGGGAATGATCGTCTGCGATAATGGCAGCAACCTTCTCTCCGCCCTACGCAAGGGTAAATTGACGCATGTAGCATGCCTAGCACACGTCCTAAATCTGGTGGTACAGCGTTTCCTAACCAAGTACCCAGGGCTACCAGAGCTTCTCATCCAGGCCAGAAAAGTCTGCAGCCACTTCAGACGGTCATTCCCAGCAAGCGTTCGCCTGGCAGAAATTCAAAGAGAATTCCACCTTCCCACAAACCGTCTGATCTGTGACATGCCCACCAGGTGGAACTCGACATTAGCAATGCTGCAGCGTCTGCACAAGCAGCAGAGGGCCATCAACGAGTACCTGTGTGAGTATGGCACAAGGACAGGTTCAGGTCAACTTGTTTTTTTCCCCCCCGCAGTGGCTGATGATCAAGGATGCATGCACTGTACTGTCACCATTTGAGGAGGCAACGAGGATGGTGAGCAGGGACAGTGCATGCATCAGTGACACAATTCCTTTAGTGTTCCTGCTGGAGCACACTCTGCGGGGAATTATAGATGTGGCTCTAGAGGCAGAGCAGCGGGAGGAAGAGGAGGCCTTCCCTAGCTCTCAAGGCCCCAGTCTTTCCGCAGACAGCATTCCAGCGGGTCCTACTCACATCAGACAGGAGGAGGATGAGGAGGAGGCAGAATATTTAAGTAGTGGGGGCATTGAAGGTGGGGATTCCTCAAGGGAGGGTTTCGTGTGCCCAGAAACACAAGGGCTAGTGCGTGGCTGGGAGGAGGGAGTGCACGATACGGTCATCCTCATTGACCAGGAAGACTCGGAAGCTAATGCCACCTCCAACCTATGCTGCATGGGCTCCCTAATGATGCAAAGCCTGCTAAAGGACCCCAGGATTCGTGCTATCAAGGAGAGGGATCATTACTGGTTGGCAACCCTTCTTGATCCACAATACAAGGGTTAAGTTGCAGAGCTCATCCTGCCCGCACAAAGGGAGCACAGGATGAAAAAAATTGAGGACGCTCTAAAGCAACACTTGTGTAACACCTTTCCAGGCACTGGTAGATTACCAAGTGCTGACACACGTGCTTCTGAGGCTGCGGGTGATCAGAGGAATAGTGGTGAAGGCCAGGGCCACTTGACTGATGCATTTTTAAATTTTTTTAGTCCTCGACGCCCAGGGACGTCAAATGTAGGCACCCATTGCCAGCGTCTTCACCATATGGTGCAGGACTACCTAGGGGCAAGGGCAGACCTGGATACCTTTCCAGCAGATGATCCACTGGCTTACTGGGTGTTGAGATTGGATCACTGGCCAGAATTTAGCCAATATGCTATGCAGCTACTAGGTTGCCCTTCATCCAGCGTGCTTTCCGAAAGGACGTTCAGTGCCGCTGGAGGTTTTGTCACAGACAAAAGAGTGCGTCTGTCCACCGACTCTGTAGACCGGCTGACATTTATAAAAATGAATCAGTCCTGGATCAGCAGCTATCAATCCCCTGATGCTGAAGTAATGGAATAGATCGGGGATGTCCTCTTCTGCATTCACAAAACCTCCAGCACTGAACTCTTCCACAATACCACAAAAGGGTTACGGTGTGAAGGCACTTGCTGCCACGAAAGGCACAATATTGAAAACACCCTTCACTGGCCAACTGTTGTGAAGGGTGTTTTCTTCACCAGGGAAAGAATTCTTCAGTCATCCACCACAGTTGTTTTCCGTAGTCTCCCGGGTCTTTTGGTGTTGCTGAGCTCACCGGTGCATTCCTTCTTTTTGAGAATGTTCCAAACAGTTGTTTTGGCCACACCTAATGTTCTTGCTATCTCTCTGATGGGTTTGTTTTGTTTCTTCAGCCTAATGATGGCTTGCTTCACTGGTAGTGACAGCTCTTTGGATCTCATCTTGAGAGTTGACAGCAACAGATTCCAAATGCAAATAGCACACTTGAAATGAACTCTGGGCGTTTTATCTGCATTGTAATTGGGGTAATGAGGGAATATCACACACCTGGCAATGGAACAGTTGAGAAGCCAATTGTCCCATTACCTTTGATCCCTTAATAAGTGGGAGGCACATCTGCAAACTGCTGTAAGTCCTACACTGTTCACCTGAGTTGGATGTACATACCCTCAAATTAAAGTTGACAGTCTGCAGTTGAAGCACATTGTGTTTGTTTCATTCCAACTTCATTGTGGTGGTGTATAGAGCCAAGGATGTTAGAATTGTGTCGATGTCCCAATATTTCTGTACCTGACTGTATATATAGATTTCCAATGGTTGCAGGGAGCACTCGAGGACTTGAGTATAGAAAAAGATTTTATTGAGCAAGTAAATCTAAAAAACGACGTTCGCCTACACAGAGGCCTTCATCAGGTATAAAAACAAAAGTAAACTGGCTCTTAATATAGTATCTTAATTAAGGATTGACCGGTCTGTGACACATTGAAACTGATTGCACGTCAACAGACCGGTCAATCCTTAATTAAGATACTATATAAGAGCCAGTTTACTTTTGTTTTTATACCTGATGAAGGCCTCTGTGTAGGCCGAAACGTCGTTTTTTAGATTTACTTGCTCAATAAAATCTTTTTCTATACTCAAGTCCTCGAGTGCTCCCTGCAACCATTGGAAATCTACATATCTCAACGAGGACGTTTGCACCGAGGCAGAATCCAACAGAATCTGGTATGTGTGCAGAACCTCTTGGACATTTGACTGTATATATATATATATACTTCTCCACGGTCTCCGCACTCCTACTTACAGGTACTCGTGCCCCGGTGCTGGGAAGAGGTCACCTCCATATACAAACATCCGAGATCCCGCAACACGGAGACTTACAGGGTTATCCAAAGAGATTCGAAAAGTCACCGCACGTTCGGTGACTTTTCGTTCTCTTCAATTCGGTTCCTTTTGCCGATCCCATTTCGGTGACCCTGCGGTGTATTCAGCAAACACCACAGGGTCCCCGAATTGCAGGGAAAAGCTGCCGTAAACCCACCGAAAACTAACCGCAAAACTCACCGAATGCAGGCTGAAAAGCCACAAAAACAGCTGGATAAACCTGTCGAAAAGATCGAACACTAGTCGATCACACAGAGCCGAAGCAGCTGAGATGCAGACAGAGGGAGGTGAATAAATTAGCAAAACCGTTTGTATGAATGTGAAATTGAAACGCTGTTTGCAAAGAAACTACTGAGCGAAAATGTCTGCAATTTGCACAGGAGGTCCAGGGAATGATAATAAAAAGGGCTGTTACAAAAAAATAAGTAAACTGAAAAAAAAATCTAAAAAAATCGGACTTTTAAAAAAAAAAATTCTGAAAAATGCTTAAAGTATCCTAAAAAATCTATAAATAAAGAGACTCTTTACTGCAGAATATTATAATGAATGGTTTATTAGATATTGAATTAAAACGGGAATATTTTTAACATTGAAGCCTATGGGATTCTCCTGAATAAATTTGCCGAATTAAACCACTGAATGGCAGGGCATTAGGGGAACCTTTCAGTGCTGGTTTGTGTTCTCTGAATAGCCGAAGCAGTGCTTTTTCATGGGGATTTCACTGCCCTCGAACAGGGACCGAACAGGCACCGTATGTTCAGGTAATTCGCCAGGATTTGGCGAATTGCCTGCTCTCTGGATAGCCGATTGGCCAAGAAAGGGAACCGAACCCTGATTTTCAGCGTTCGGTTACCTTTCTCAAGCAATTCGGATCTCTTTGAATAACCCTGTTAGTTGATGCAAAAAAATTGTCTTTATTCTTAAAAAATTATTTCCTTTAAAGAATAAAGACAATTTTTTTGCATCAACTAAGTCTCCGTGTTGCGGGATCTCAGATGTTTGTATATATATATATATGTGTGTGTGTGAAGGCGCCTATTTGTGAACAATAATTCTAAACAATAATATTTATAGAAAAAATATTAAATATTAGTGCAAGTAAAAAGATGCTGCCTGAACATGGATGGTGCATACACAAATAAAACAACCCAAATGTGTGCCAAATAAGGTAAAGAAGAAAGAACAATTCCATATAGCGCATCAAAAGCAATGAAAGTGAAATTTAAACAGACTTAAATGCCAGTAATTAATATAGTGCAATATTGTTCTGTTAACCAATTAAATAATGCAAGTGAAATTATTAATCTGGTGCCGCGTCGGAAACAATAAAAGAGGATACCACAAACTTAGGTAACAGTGATTAGCAAAGTGTAATGGTGCTCTTTCTATTAATCACTCTAGTAGTGCAGGTGAGACTATAGTCCAATAGCACACTAAAGTTATGAAAATACTCAAGTTATTAACTTAGTCCCGTTAAATGGATTGAAGGGATTATTTTTTTTTGAGAAAGTATTTTACCAGGAAGGATACATTGAGATTTCTCTTGTTTTCAAGTATGTCCTGGGTGGCTCGTATGTACTGTTAGGTGTCTTGCCCAAGGACACTTACTGGGGAGGTGCTCTTGCTGGGATCGAACCCTTGTCTCCACAGGCTCTCTCCACGCAGAGCAGTGATGTTACCTCTACTCCACCCAGCCGGTACTTTGTCCTGGTTCTCCTGAGTAGGTGATGATGGGATATTGTCGTCTTTGATATTACTCAAAGACAAAGGGGAGACACAGGAAAAAATGATGGTGCAGTGAATAACAACAAATGGGTTAGATTTTGAAGTAAGTCACCAGACCACTCACATTTACGTGAGCCTAAAGGGATCCCGGCTCTAGGTTTGAGTGCCTCTGGTCACATAAAGGGTGACACTGCCCTTCTTTTCAGTGGTGGTATCTAAAAAAATTAAGCACAATCGGGGGACAATACCCCCATAGCATAATGCTGTATAGACAGTGAAAGGTTTTGTATATACAGATACACTCACCAATTATTGAGACTCGTTGTCTCAGGCTCAGTCAATATAGCATCGGACACTACTTAGGTGAGTGTCCAAGACCTCTTTGATCGACAGCTCAGTCTGTCATTCAGGTCCTCTGATGGATGTTAAGGTGAGGAAAGAGAGGCTGGCCAAACATAGGTTAAAAAAGGGATAAATTTATTAAAATAATATACTAAAAATATAAATAAAGGAATGGACATATAGTTTCATCGAGACGCGTTTCGGCTAGATAAAAGCCTTCCTCAGTCGATGCATTTAGTGTCCATAAATGTCCAAAAAAATCTATTTTTTTTTATTTTTTTGGACATTTATGGACACTAAATGCATTACTGGCAATACTGGCATTTAAGTCTGTTTACATTTCACTTTCATTGCTTTTGATGCGCTATATGGAATTGTTCTTTCTTCTATACAGTATAACTTGCTCAGCAGGGGATACTCAAACAGCTTACAGACAGATTAGATCAATATGTGCATTTCCATCCTGTTTGGGGTGCTATGTCCTGAATTGGGTCCAAAGTGCTATGTATGGGGCATTTCTCAAGCAACATGGTTTAAATTCTGAATGAAATTTTGGTGTGACGTTCATATGGTTCACGCATCCTTCATAAATGTTGTTTCCATGTGCAGCATAAACGCAGCTTTATCCCGCAGAGAGATCTTTTCCCTGGTGTGCCGAGATACATATTCTGGAACCCCAAGGCTAAGCGTCGCCGAGAGCGTGCACTCGATGGAGTCCACAGGGTTCCATTGAGGCAGATGCTGCCGGCCACATGATTTGCTGGATCTCGCCTGGCGAGATTCGGCAGATCAGCGTAGTGATCCACAGACTTTTGGACTTTATTCCCCCAGTCTCTCCCTGCTCCCGGTGGACAGAGGAGGTGGTTGGAGCTGCGGTCCTCGCCGTGGGATTAGAGGTGAGTATCTGATATTTTGGGGGATTCTGGCTGGTGCTGACGGATTCTGCAGCAGCGGAATCTGTTAGCACCAGCTCCTGGCTGTGGTTAACTGTCGAGTAAATCAAAGCTGGACAGTAATTAGCGTTATTATTTTGTAATACTAATGCTAATTAACTCTTTGCGCTCCCCATGTTAAGCATAGGGAGCACAAAGTACAGTAACCTCGCGCTGTAAAAGTGCAAGATTCCAATCGCTTTTTAACCCGTTACCATTTGGATTGTAATATGGGTGGCCCGAGCTAGGTCCATCACGGTCCATCTTGTAGCAAAAGCAGGCTTCTCAGGTGTACCTCTTTATGGGAGAACAATACAAACAGGATGCAATCACCCAGTACAGACAGATGCTTGCTGACTGCTTCTATGATAGTTTGGGGGATTAGCAGCTGCAGAAGCAGGAAATGGGGCTGGACCAAATTAACTATGTGAGTTAGACATGTAGAGTGGACTGATCCATTTTAAATGAAGGCATAGGAAGAAAACAGATAAGGAATCTAGTTCCATAATCATACATTTCTCTATGTAGTTTTTTGTGTCTGATAGGCCATTTTGTCATGGAGCATATCCCCATTTCATGCAGAGTGTAGCACATATAAAAGTGCAGTCCTGCAACATGTCTAATGCATGTGCTGCAGTTAGGGAATCAAGAGCACATGCCCCATGTGATTCCTTCCCTGCAGTATATGGAATGTAGATGGTGCAGGGTGGCATTTTACATGCATTGCCCCTCAGAATGACTGATATACAGTCAGGTCCAGAAATATTGGGACATTGACACAATTCTATCATCTTTGGCTCTATACACCACCACCACAATGGAGTTGGAATGAAACAAACATAATGTGCTTTAACTGCAGACTGTCAGCTTTAATTTGAGGGTATGTACATCCAACTCAGGTGAACGGTGTAGGACTTACAGCAGTTTGCAGATGTGCCTCCCACTTGTTAAGGGACCAAAGGTAATGGGACAATTGGCTTCTCAGCTGTTCCATGGCCAGGTGTGTGATATTCCCTCATTACCCCAATTACAATGCAGATAAAAGGCCCAGAGTTCATTTCAAGTGTGCTACAGTTGTGTTCAAAATTATTCAACCCCCAATGCTGTAAAGGGTTTTAGGGAATTTAGTGTACATTTGTAATTGTATTCAGAATGAAATCCTACAAGGACTTTTTAAAGAACCATATGCAACTAAAATGACATCAATTGGTTTTGTAAAACAGTAGTAAATGTTTCTTTTGTGAATTCTTCATTGACACAATTATTCAACCCCTTAAAGACTACCACTCTGAAGAACAGAGGTTCATTCAAGTGTTTTCAATCAGGTATTGAAAACAGCTGTGGATGTCACGGAGCAGCAATAAAGCATAATAAGCACCAATTAGGCAGCTTTAAAATGACTGTGATACTCAGCTCCTTCTAGACATTTACTGGTGTGGTTACAAACATGGTGAAGTCAAGAGAATGGTCCAGGAAGACAAGAGAAGAGGTGATTACTCTTCACAAGAAGGGCAATGGCTATAAGAAGATTGCAAAGATGTTAAACATACCAAGAGAGACCATAGGAAGCATCATTCGCAATTCAAGGCAAAGAGCACTGTTGAAACGCTACCTGGTCGTGGCAGAAAGAAGATGCTGACTTCGACTGCTGTGCGCTACCTGAAGCGTAGAGTGGAGAAAAGTCCCCGTGTGACTGCTGAGGAACTGAGAAAAGATTTGTCAGATGTGGGTACTGAAGTTTCAGCTCAGACAATACGACGCACACTGCGTAATGAAGGCCTCCATGCCAGAACTCTCCGGCGCACCCCCTTGCTGTCTCCAAAGAATAAGAAGAGTCGACTGCAGTATGCCAAAAGTCATGTGGACAAACCACAGAAGTTTTGGGATAGTGTTCTGTGGACTGATGAAACAAAATTAGAACTGTTTGGGCCCATGGATCAACGCTATGTTTGGAGGAGGAAGAACAAGGCCTATGAAGAAAAGAACACCTTGCCTACTGTGAAGCATGGCGGGGGGTCAATCATACTTTGGGGCTGTTTTGCTTCTGCAGGTACAGGGATGCTTCAGCGTGTGCAAGGTACCATGAATTCTCTTCAGTACCAGGAGATATTGGATGACAATGTGATGCAGTCCGTCACAAACCTGAAGCTTGGGAGACGTTGGACCTTTCAACAGGACAATGATCCCAAGCATACCTCCAAGTCCACTAGAGCATGGTTGCAGATTAAAGGCTGGAACATTGGAGTGGCCATCGCAGTCACCTGACTTAAATCCGATTGAGAACCTCTGGTGGGACTTAAAGAAAGCAGTTGCAGTGCGCAAGCCTAAGAATGTGACTGAACTGGAGGCTTTTGCCCATGACGAATGGGCGAAGATACCCGTAGATCGCTGCAAGACACTTGTGTCAAGCTATGCTTCACGTTTGAAAGCTGTTATAACTGTAAAAGGATGTTGTACTAAGTACTAAGATTGAATGTCACTTGGGGGTTGAATAAAACTGATAATGATGTGAGCACAGAAAAGACATTTGTGGTTATTTCATTATAAATGTTATGTTATATTTGTCTGACCTACACGTGCCTCTTTGATTTAATTGTAAGCAAGATGACTGAATGATCAAAATCAATGTCAAACTGGTCAAAACACTCAATTTCAGTGGGGGTTGAATAATTTTGAACACAACTGTATTTGCATTTGGAATCTGTTGCTGTCAACTCTCAAGATGAGATCCAAAGAGCTGTCACTATCAGTGAAGCAAGCCATCATTAGGCTGAAGAAACAAAACAAACCCATCAGAGAGATAGCAAGAACATTAGGTGTGGCCAAAACAACTGTTTGGAACATTCTCAAAAAGAAGGAACGCACCGGTGAGCTCAGCAACACCAAAAGACCCAGGAGACCACGGAAAACAATTGTGGTGGATGACCGAAGAAATCTTTCCCTGGTGAAGAAAACACCCTTCACAACAATTGGCCAGATCAAGAACACTCTCCAGGAGGTAGGTGTATGTGTGTCAAAGTCAACAATGAAGAGAAGACTTCACCAGAGTGAATACAGAGAGTTCACCACAAGATGTAAACCATTGGTGAGCCTCAAAAACAGGAAGGCCAGATTAGAGTTTGCCAAACAACACCTAACAAGGCCTTCACAGTTCTGGATCAAGATCCTATGGACAGATGAGACCAAGATCAACTTGTACCAGAGCATGGAGAAGGAAGAGAAGAGTATGGAGAAGGAAAGTAACTGCTCATGATCCTAAGCATACCACCTCATCAGTGAAGCATGGTGGTGGTAGTGTCATGGTGTGGGCATGTATGGCTGCCAATGGAACTGGTTCTCTTGTATTTATTGATGATGTGACTGCTGACAAAAGCAGCAAGATGAATTCTGAAGTGTTTCGGGCAATATTATCTGCTCACATTCAGCCAAATGTTGCAGAACTCATGGACGGCGCTTCACAGTGCAGATGGACAATGACCCAAAGCGTACTGCAAAAGCAACCAAAGAGTTTTTGAAGGGACAGAAGTGGAATGTTATGCAATGGCCAAGTCAATCACCTGACCTGAATCCCATTGAGCATGCATTTCACTTGCTGAAGACAAAACTGAAGGGAAAATGCCCCAAGAACAAGCAGGAACTGAAGACAGTTGCAGTAGAGGCCTGGCAGAGCATCACCAGGGATGAAACCCAGCGTCTGGTGATGTCTATGCGTTCCAGACTTCAGGCTGTGATTTACTGCAAAGGATTGCAAGTATTAAGAAGGGAAAGTTTGATTTATGATTATTATTCTGTCCCATTACCTTTGGTCCCTTAACAAGTGGGAGGCACATCTGCAAACTGCTGTAAGTCCTACACCGTTCACCTGAGTTGGATGTACATACCCTCAAATTAAAGCTGACCGTCTGCAGTTAAAGCACATTGTGTTTGTTTCATTCCAACTCCATTGTGGTGGTGTATAGAGCCAAAGATGTTAGAATTGTGTTGATGTCCCAATATTTCTGGACCTGACTGTATATCGAGTAGCACATGGCATATCTGACAAGCCGAGATTTGATATGCATTTGCAAAGACAATATCAAAGTAGATATGCACTTGTGCACCTTACCAGTGAAATATTGCTGAACAATGCAATGCCTGACATGCCATCTGTGTCCACCCTCTCTGCATCATCAGGTGGCACTATTGGGATCTTGTCAGGGGCCACAGCAAGGTCAGGCTCAAAATCTATGAGAGTCCATTCATCTTGGGAAATGTTGTGTCACGCATTGCACAAGCTAGTACAATCAAGGTGACTTTCGGGGGCTGGAACTGCAGGACATCACCAGGCCGGTCCAAACAGCAGAACCTCATTTTAAGGAAACCAAAGGTCCTCTCTTTAACACTCCTTGAGCTTTGGTGACCCCAGCATTGTAGACCTCTTGATCCAGACTTTTGGGCCTCCTAATGGGGGTCACTGGTATGGCCTGAGAGGGTATCCCGATTCACATAATACATGGAACATAACACACATTAATATTCTGTTAGATTAGCCAATACTTTACAATTAGGATATTTGTATTAAAGGATCCGTATACCCACTGGGAACATCCGGTCCTGGAAATCACGTGGCACCAAGAAGTTCTATGTGGGTGCAATCGATTGCCCCCAGGACATTGGAAAACTCACCAATGGTATAAAACCCCGGCTTCATACTATGCCATCCCTCAGGGGTGGTAGGTTATCCAATATACTGGTGGCAGTTGCCCCACATAGCTATGAAGAGGTGGTGGAGCATCTTGGAGCAGGGGAACTGGCTGACATCATCTAGCTCGGATAATATTTTTTACATTGACTTGGCTTCACACACAGCAGGTTTTCCCGTACAATGCACCTTCTCACGTTTCCCCAAAACACGCTGGTTTAACCAAATAATACATCTTTTACACGTAAACTACATTCAGCGAGCCAAGAGAACACCTGTGCTGCATTCCTTTCAATTGCCTGTTAATTGTCTGTTAAATTTGGGTAAGGACTTTTGACGTTTTTTTCCTTTTTTCTTCTTTTTCCGTCAGTTAACACCAGGGTTGTGCAGTCGGTAAATTTTTGCGATTAGCGTTGACGCTAAAATTAGCGCCAGGACCAAATGATCTGTTGGTCAGAATATTGAAAGTGCTCTGTAGCGCTGCCCATGTTAAGTATAGGACGCAGAAAGTACAGTAAGCTCGTACTACGAATCGTTAAATAAGCGCGCTAAGTGGTTTTTACTGTTTGTAGCAAGAGGCAAACTATCTGTTGGTCTGGCGCTAGACTGAATTTACCTGGCGCTAATGCAAAAACAGGCTGACGCTAGGGTTAGCTCACACCAACTGATAGTGCTCCTGGGGTGCCAAGGTTTGCCATCACTGGCCTATGCCCCCAATAGCTATTTTACAATTAAATGAAAGAACTATTGGAAAATATCAAAAGTGTAAAATATAGTCCTGATGCTAAATCTTCAGAATCCCACAATGGACCAGAGGGAATATGAACAAGGCTAATTACAGTGCAATATTGTTTAGTAATTTTATTTTACAGTGTAGGATGCAATTGTAGTATAATACATTTTATTGGGTTTATTTTTACTTTTATAGGCGAAGCAATAGTGAGGATTAAATTCCTGAATTATGACAGGATAAGGTTAGCTCTGCAGGGCATGCTTATGCTTTTGTGAGGGTACTTTTCTGTAACATTATTATGGCTTTTCACTGTCGATAACATTGCAGGAAACATGTAATGAGTCATTGCAGCTGAATCCTTGCAAAACATGTACAAAGCCTTCGTGTTTCTGTATTTGCATTAAAATATGTTTTGTCGTTTTGTTTATTTTCCCTTGTCCACCGTGTAATCTTAAAAGGAAATCATTATTAATCTTTCTCTAATAAAAGCAATAGGGAAAATAATCCCATGTTACTTTTCTTGTCATTTTATACTTGCGGTGTGTGTCCTACATAGCCAAATCAGAAGAAATCTCACTTAATAGTGTATCCTATAGCACATTAATAAATGCATCATATATATTGTATCCTGTATCAAATTAAGAAATGCATTAAATGTGATATAAACGGATATAAGAATTAAAATCTATAAAGTATTGCTTGTTTATCAAGGGAGAAATCTGATTGCCAAATTGTTTCCAAATTGTTTCCCTTTTTTGACACAATTGAAATTGTTCCAAGTGTGTGTGTGGGGGATTACCTCATTTTGGATTTATAACAGCATAGGGATATGTGGGAATTTGAACTTAATGTATATTACTATTTAGTTATTTAACTATACTTACAATAAGGGAGTTCTTCAGTAAGTGCTGGTGCTTGCTGGTGTTGCAATGTCTGCTGTCATTTCACAAAAGGGAAATCCGAAGAGTGGCTGAAGAAGCTGCACAGTAAAACTTGTTCTGTTGCTCTTTTGATTCTAATTTTGTGAGATGTTGGGATTTGTTGATATTGCAACACTGCCAATTTTCACCTTTGCTTGCAACATTAGCAAGCACTTGCTGAATAATAATCGAAATGTTCAGGCTCTGTATTTTTTTCACCAGACCTATCAAATACTAATGAAGAACACATATAAGGGGTTATTCAAAGAGAGTCGGTCTGGCCCCGAAATGTAATCGGACACTGAAAGTCAGCGTACGGTGACATTTCGGGGCCTTTCGGCTATTCAGAGGGCAAACAATTTGCCAAATTATGGCGAATTGCCTGCACGTACGGTGCCTGTTCGAGGGCAGTGAAATCCCCCATAGAGAAGTAATGGTTCATCTATTCAGAGAACATCGAACAGCAGTGAAACGTTGCCGAAATGCTCTGCCTTTCGGAGGTTTCATTCGTCAGGTTTATTCAGGCGAATCCCATGGGCTTCAATGTTAAAAATGTTCCAGGTTTAATTCAATATCTAATAAACCGTTTATTATTTTATTCTGCTGTAAAAAGTCTCTTTATTTTTAGATTTTTTAGGATCTTTTAGGGGTTTATGTCGAGATTTTGTTTCCATTTTTTTCTACATCGTTTTTTTTTTCATTTTTCTGTAACAGACCTTTTATTATCATTCATTGGACCTTATATGTAAATTCTAGGCATTTTCGTTCTGTAGGTTTTTTGCAAACAGCGTTTCAAATTTCAAACTTTCACACAATCTGTTTTATTTATTTTTTTCACCACGTTCATCTGCCTATTGGGTTTTTCCAGCGGCTGCTCTGCGCTGTGATTGGCGGATAGTCGGGTTTCTCCGGCATGTTTGGAGTGGTTAATCCAGCTGTTTCTGCGGGTTCCGGTAAGTGTTCGGTGAGTGTTCGGCGGGTTTGCGGCGAGTGTTCGGCAGGTTTGCGGTGGATTTTCCCTGCACTATGGGGGCCCTGCGGTTCTTGCTGAATACATCGTAGGGTCAGCGAACTAGGATCGCTGAATCGCTCCGAAGTGCGGGGAACGAAAAGTCACCGAACGTGCAGTGACTTTTCAAATCTCTTTGAATAAGCCTGATAGTGTAAAGCTAGACTCAGTTTCAATCAATAAAAAAATCAAGGAAATGACGGAAAGTGTGTGTTAAAAATTGTCTGCGGCTTCAGAATAAAGATATGATCCTCTTGTGAATAACCCCTTCACTATTTAAAAATGTGTATAGAAGATTTTTTTATAGAAAAACATCAGAAAATGAAATTTAGCCCATGAAATCCAGTTTATACACTGTTTTAATGCGGGACTAATGTTTTCCCTGTTAAGATTCAACATTTTATTTTACCCATCATTTGTGTCACCCTGTTGTGCTCCAAAGCAGCTGGAACGACTTATTCAAAGCACACAAGCATTACTAAGTATTTAGTCCACCTAGCATTTGATGCTCATTAAGGATGAACATAAGCCCCATTTCTTGTGAAGATTTAGACAAGTATTTCAATTATTTGTATATATGACTGTATGCAAACCTTCAATTTTAATCAAACAAATGATTACTACAGTTTGCAAGTTATTGTTCAAAGTAAGCAATAGAAGTGGCTAGAGATGGCACGGTTAGTCTTCAGATAATTGGAACACAGTTGGGAGTGGAATGTGATTATGCAGGAAAACGTAACATTTGAGCTTGTATATTACCTATTCATCTTCTCAGTATGCGTAGTTGAACAAGGTTAAGTGACAGGCTCAGAATAGCACTTTGTCATAAACTAGGTGAAAGAAGATCATAGTACTACTGTGCGTGTAAAGCATTCCAAAAATGTCCATAATAATGTCACATGAAAGAGTCATGCATTACAGATAATCCTAAAATGATTAAGTAAAGAATTTTGTTCGAGATGATTGCCTAAAAAGTATGGATACAGCTCTTATAAAGGGACACGACCGCAAAAAAATAATAATGGGCTCTATTCCATAATTGATGCATTATTACCCAGAGCTGTTGTAAACTTACCAGAGCCATTATAGTTCATGGAGCTGTTAAGTTTACAACAGCTCTGGTTAGGTTAGCAGCACCAACTTTGGAATATTACCCAAAATGTTCTTATTTTGTTTATCTTATGTTGCTAATATTTTACATGTACTTACTCTATGTTTGTCACAGGGTGCATCCATTTTGTGATCTTTTGTGCTGTAAACTGCCCCCACAGTGGACTCGATTACATTCTTCACGCTAAAACGGGGCCGCTAATGGGGAAAACCTGTGCTTACAGGTTTCCCCATAGCGTCCCCAATTTACCGTGAGAATCTGGGGCAGGCGATACTTCGGCACCTTGCCCTGGAACCATGCGCTACCCTAGGGGATACTCGCAGTAACGCTTCCACGCCACCATGAGGACTACTTGGAGGGTTGCACTGCCATGTCGCATGCCCAGGGCCATGTAGTGATCACAGAGGGAGACTGTGGACTACTTGACCCCAGTCTCACTCTGCTCCCTGTGTTCAGAAGCAGATCTTTTTTATTCATACTTGGCTCTTAAGTGGACCTAGGAAACCAAGGGCCTGATCACAACCTGGATGTTAAAGGCAAGATGCAAATGGAGAACTTTGGCATCTGTCTTTTTAATTTGCGGCTGACCTGTAACATACATATTAGGGAGAGGAAGGGAAAGTAGAGGAAGGGAGTACATTTAAAAGGAAACAAAGTAGCAAAACAAGAGGACATAGTCTTAGATTAGAGGGGCAAAGGTTTAAAAGTAACATCAGGAAGCATTATTTTACTGAGAGGGTGGTGGATACATGGAACAGCCTTCCAGTTGAAGTGGTAGAGGCCAAAACAGTAATTGAATTTAAGCAGGCATGGGATAGGCATAAGGCTATCCTAAACAAAAGATAAATCCAGGTAAAGTATCCATGTAATTGGGCAGACTAGATAGGCCGAAAGGTTCCTATCTGCCGACATTTTCTATGTTTCTATGTTTCTATTACGATCAAGCCATTTTGCCAGCAGCTCGAGTCATACTACATCAGAGCTGTATCAAGATAACATGAGGGGTGCTAAGTTTCACTAGTGTTATCTGGTCCAGGAGCCCATAGAAATCCCTGGAGACCGAGGAGAACTCATATAACAAAGATCCAGCTGGGGCGGCGGAGGGGTACATGGAGGAGCAATGGAAACTATTTTAAATAAGTATTCCTCTGCCTGCGGAATGAGGTGGTGGATCGCGCTGATCTCACCACTATGAGATCTGAGGTGAGTATGGGATTTTTAGATGGGTTTAGGATTGTGTGTTATCTGATTTCACTGAAGCGCAATCACTTATCACCATGGTATGAAAGCCATTATTCAAACATGAGTAAAGTTAGACACAGATGTAGAGCAGGGTTGGTTGTCATGACTCTTTCTCCATCTGCTGGGGCTAAATTAGCATCTCCCATCCAAAATATAAGACATTAATTTACAGCAACCTGGCACAATATCTGAAACACAAGCCAAACGTACTGTCAGACTTTCCCCTAACTTCTCTTCCTTCAAACGCTCCCTTAAAACATTCCTATTTAGGGAAGCCTACCACCCAACTCACTGACACAACCATCAATCACTCTCACCTTACAGTCCTCTCCTCCTGTTTCCAGCCCCAACCCTCCTAGATTGTGAGTTCCTACGGGAATAGGGCCTCATCTCCTCCTGTACTGTTTGTCAAATGTTGTTCAATGTATTGTAACCCTGTCTATACTGTGCCTATTGTACAGCGCTGCGGAATATGCTGGCGCTTTATAAATAAAGAATAATAATAATAATAATAATAATAACTTGCATCTTGGATGAAATAGAATTGGTAAAAAATAACTACAGTGCTCAAGTCATGTCAAGGGTCTCTAGGTTGAACCTCGATATGCAGGGTTGGTTGGCGAAGTACAATATCGGCAGGCAAATCTCGTGGTCGGTAAATCAGGCAAAGAGTCGATGAAGGGAGTCTAAGGTTAGGTACTGAAGATCTATGAAGAAGGGTCAGGTCCCAGGTAGGAACTATGGAGCTTGCTTGTGTCTATAGGAAGGTTAGACAACAACTAAGCAATGATATGATTGTGTTACTGGTTTATATACTCAGAGCCCCGCCTCCTTGGTCCACCCACTCTGGAGGTGGAGTGGGACTCAGGAGACAGGGAACCCCAGTCAATCATGCTGAGGTCATAGACTCATGGCCCAGCCTCCCAGCCGCTGTCATCACCTCCCTGTCCAATCCCTTTGGGGGAACTCCCCAAACAGAGGTGGAGCAGGGCCTGGTTGCTGTGCTGGGGAAACCACGTTGTGTCCTGTTCCCTCTACTGACACTGGGGCTGTGTCTGCCAGTCAGCGTCTTCCCCCTCCATGTGGTTCCAGTCTGAGGTGAGTCCTGACAAGTCATTATGTGGTATTATTCAAGTGCTGTGCTTTTCGACTATGTCGTGATTTGGCCCCTATTTTTTGGGATTAAAACATTTCAAACACATAGGGCCCTATTACAATCTTTGCGTTAAAACGCTTGCGCAACGCGTGAATTTGTGCGCCAAGCGTTAAACGTTAATGTGTATAAATCAACGCTGGAATTACAATCCTCGCACATTTTTTTTATCCGTCGAGCAATAACACGCGTAGAACGGACGCGCACGAATGCGCACGCACAGCAATGTTGCGGCAGAAATCAGTGTGCGGACTGTTTTTTCGCGCGATTCAGCCAATCAGAACTAAGAACCATGATTATCGCTCATTAAGTTTTTGCGCCTGCCAAAGTCAATCTGAGCATATATGCTGCAGCAATAATAAATGCAACACAAATTCTCCATTATATTGGTTTGGTATGAGTAGAATGTGTAACTATACTTTGCTGCATTTTTTTTTTTGGGCTGGTGTATTTGGGTTCAGCCAGGTTGTTCAGATTTGCCATTAACACCAGCTGTTAGGAGTTGCTAAAATTATGCGCGCAAAGGCTATGCATTAAATCCTGCGCATAGATTGTAATACCATCCGCGTACCAGCGTTCATTCGCGTTTGCGCTCACAATGTTAAGTATAGGACGCGCGCAGTACAGTACACTCGTGCAGGGTTCACGTAGGTTCAACCGCGGTAGACGAATATGTGCGATTGTTGTGCTGACACTGTAATACCACGTTCAGCGCAAAGGGTTCTACCCCTCGCGTTAATGCGTTTTTGTGCCGGCGCAAACGTTTGCACGAAGTTTGTAATAGGGCCCATAATTTTTCCAACTTTATTTTGCCTCCGGTTTGCAATTACTTACAGTTCTTGCCTAATTCCCTTCTATTTTATCCTAGTAAAATAATACACATGGTTATTACATAACCATAATTTTTATATTATTAAGAGTTGTAGTATAAAAAAGTACAGTTGAGTAGGTAAACTTGAATATACTTCTCCATAATTTATTTTGTTGACTAGGCACTAAAAGGTTTTCTGTGTTTTTATAGAAATGTGCTCAATTTAAATGTGTGCATTGAATATCTTGCTCTTTAAATATACCAAAACACATTTACTAAGTAAATTTCAAGGACACCCATATCCAGGTTGGATGATGGAGCCACAGATTCTATCTTTTTTTTTTACTGAAAAATAGCAATATGGCATCTCAGCTAAATTAAATTGTCATGACACGCTGAACTCCCTAGTAAAGAGCAGCTCTAAATGTGATGTTATTGATCCCATCCTTCACAATGGAGAGAACAAATTGCTCCCCATGAGCATGCCTATAGATCACAAATTAACCCTGGATTATTTAGCACAGCTTTGGGTCAGAGTGGTAGACACCGGCATTTCATTTAGTACAGGAATATAAATGTCAATAGTATTCTGTCCAATTCAATTTTAACTTAGTGTTGTTTAAGGGCAAAACTTAAGAAGGTTTACCAAAACGAAAAACATATCAGAATATGTTAACTCTACTGTATGATTCCCAAATCTTATATTAATCAGGGGTCAAGTCCTGGGAAAAAAAGTGAGGGAACTCACCCACGAATTCCCCAACCCCTATTACCTGAAGAAAATATATATATATTACGAGTATAGCAGTACGTGGTGATACCATTTTTATTGGGTTAGCATTACATTTAAAAGACAAGCTTTCAAGAGTGTAAACTGGAAACTATACTGATCAGTGAAAGGTATCACTACGTACAGGTATACTCGTGATTGTGGCAACTGGACTAACGCATTTTATATATTGTTAGAGATTATTGACTTCTTTAATAGGTCAGGGATATATTAATTATGACGCATATTTTTCTTATTGTTGATATACATAGATATATATATATTATTGACAGTGCCTCCAATACCAGCGGTATAAATTGGTATTTAACCCCTAAGATAGGGATTAATAACCAATCAATGAATATACGTCTTAACAAATATATGGCGCGTTATCCCGAGTTCTTTTGATGCTCTCTAGATATTTTTAAACACAATAAAATCAATAAAGATGATATGAGACTGCGTAACGGTAAAACAATTCAAACCAAAATTTATTCACACGTCAAGTTTCATACAATCGTATGTTATCAACGGATTAGCAAGATACAATTTACAAGTGATTATAGATTGTGATTAGTAGCGATATATATATATATCTCCAGGCACAGACCCCCCCCAGAATTATATACACAGCGCTGAATCCCCAGAATAACATACACAGCACTGAGCCCCCAGGATAATATACACAGCACTGAGCCCCCAGAATAATATGCACAGCACTGAGCCCCCAGAATAATATGCACAGCACTGAGCCCCCAGAATAATATGCACAGCACTGGTTATATGGATATATTTTCACCAGTTCACATGGATATAATTGCCCCCAGCTCATATGGGTATATATTGCCCCCAGCTCGTATGGATAATGCCCCCCAGCTCTCATCGATAATGCCCCCAGCTCTCATGGATAATGCCCCCAGGTCTCATGGATAATGCCCCCCCTGCTATCATGGATAATGCCCCCCAGCTCTCATGGATAATGCCCCCAGGTCTCATGGATAATGCCCCCCGCTCTCATGGATATTGCCCCCCAGGTCTCATGGATATTGCCCCCCAGGTCTCATGGATAATGCCCCCAGGTCTCATGGATATTGCCCCCCCAGGTCTCATGGATATTGCCCCCAGGTCTCATGGCTATTGCCCCCAGCTCTCATGCATATTGCCCCCCAGGTCTCATGGAAATTGCCCCCAGGTCTCATGGAAATTGCCCCCAGGTCTCATGGCTATTGCCCCCCAGGTCTCATGGAAATTGCCCCCAGGTCTCATGCATATTGCCCCAGGTCTCATGGAAATTGCCCCCAGGTCTCATGGAAATTGCCCCCAGGTCTCATGGAAATTGCCCCCAGGTCTCATGCATATTGCCCCCAGGTCTCATGGATATTGCCCCCCAGGTCTCATGGAAATTGCCCCCAGGTCTCATGGAAATTGCCCCCAGGTCTCATTGATTGTGCCCCCAGGTCTCATGGATATTGCCCCCCGTGTCATGGATATTGTCCCCCCAGTGTCATGGATATTGTCCCCCCAGTGTCATGGATATTGTCCCCAGCTCAACTCTGCTTCTTCTGTGGCTGCTGCTGCTGCCGCTGCCGCACATTGCTTCCTGCTTCAACGCCGCTGACAGGAGTTCCTGTTGCAGTTAAACCTAAATGTGTCTTGGCTCATTTCTGGGGAAAACTGCAGCTATAATAGACTTTCTGCCCAGTACTTGTAAGTGCTGCTATCATGCCCTGATGCAGAGTACCCTACCCAGCCAATGTACTCCGGGATCGTCACAAATACCTCTTCCTACTGGCTTGCCATAATATGTTTGTGGCAAAGAAGATCCCACTTTCCATCTTTCATTTAACATGTCACGGTTTTCATCAATCTACTCCTTCCTGATGAACATAATTTTAATATTCTGTACTTTTTTGGTGGTAACTTGATAAAACTCTTTGTTATTCATTACAGTTCTTCCAAGACAAGCTCTCCATACAGTTATTTTGTAGTGGTCAGGAAAGGAAAAAGAACAGAACATTCAAGGTTATTCAAAGAGATCCGAATTGTGGCCGAAAAAAGGTAACTGAACAGTGAAATTCAGCATTTGGTTACCTTTCCTGGCCATTCGGCTATTCAGAGAGCAGGCAGTTCGCGAAATGTTGGTGATCTGCCTGCACATACGGTGCCTGTTCGTTGCCTGTTCGAGAGCAGTGAAATCCCCATAGAGAAGCAATGCTTTGTCTATTCAGAGAACAAATACCAGCAGTGAAAAGTTGCCGAATTGACCTGCTGTTCGGTGGTTTCATTGAACAGGTTTACTCAGGCGAATCCCATAGGCTTCAATGTTAAAAATATTCCCGTTTTAATTCAATATCTAATAAACCGTTGATTATAATATTCTGCAGTAAAAAGTCTCTTTATGTATAGATTTTATAGGATCTTTTAGGCATTTTTTGGGATTTTTTTGCAAAAAAGTTTCTTCCGTTTTTTTTTTAATTGTTTTTTCTTTTTTCTGTAACAGCCCTTTTTATTATCATTCATTGGACCTTATATGTAAATCCGACATTTGCGTTTTGTAGTTTCTTTGCAAACAGCGTTTCACTTTTCAAACATTCAAGCGTACTGTTATATTTTATTTTTTTCACTCCATTGTCGGCTTTTTCTGGCGGCTGCTCTGCGCTCTGATCGGCGGCTGCTCAGGTTTCTCCGGCGTGTCCGGCGGGGTTAATCCAGATGTTTTTGTGGGTTTTGGTGTGCGTTCGCCGGGTTTTCGGCGGGCTTTCGTTGTGTTTGCGGCGGCTTTTCCCTGCACTACGACGGCCCTGTGGTGCTTGCTGAATACACAGCAGGATCGCCTAAATGGGATCGCCAAATCGCACCGAATTGAAGAGAACGAAAAGTCACCAAAAGTGCGGTGACTTTTCGATTCTCTTTGCATAACCCTGATTGTGATTCTGTTACCAGCAAACGGTGATTCCGTTACCACAAATTATAAGGAGGAGAAATATCTTAGACCCACCTCCTTTTGGTATTGAGCTCACATTGAGGTACCTTAATATAAACCTGAATGTCATGGTACAGAATTAAAATTTTGAAGGAGTAATAAAACTTTTGTATCTTTTTTGGTAGCAGAATCACCTTCATTAACGTATGTTTTTATTTAGCCATAATCATCTAAGAAAATTACCTATGTGTGAAATTTCACCTTAACATTATTATGCTAACCCTTAATTGGAATAATAATAATAATAACCCTTATTATTATTATTATTATTATTCTTTATTTATAAAGCGCCAGCATATTCCGCAGCGCTGAATATTCGCTATTCTTCTATTTGGAAGTTTCAAATATTAACTTTGTCAAAGATAGATATTTTCATTGCATTATATGCAAGTAAGTAAAAGACTGCTTTTTTATCTGAGTTAAAAATAATAGTTTAAAGTCCCATGATTTGATGAACTATAAAGAAATCATACAGGGTTATTCAGAGAGCGTGAAAAGCAGGAGAATGACTGGAAAATGAAAAATTCTAGGTCAAAATAGTCGATTTGGAAAGTGAGAGGAAAGGGAGAATTTTTCTGGTTTGGCTATTTTGACCTAGAATTTTTCATTCTCCAGTCATTCTCCTGCTTTTCACGCTTTCTGAATAACCCTGATAATTATTTTGCACTATTCAAAATATATAGCACTTCAACTAGCAAACGAATACAAAATCTGGTACCTGTGTTAATTTTTTTATTTTAGACCCAATGTGTTACCTTTTATCTTGATAAAATACGCAGCTGCTGCTTCATTTGTGTTTTACAGCAGGGCTTTCAGTCTTCCTCAATTCCACTTGAACAAGAATTGTCACAGGTGCTCAAAATCCATCAAAGCTTACACAATGAGATTTTTAGATTGCTTGCAATGACTGTTTTCAATATTAGCTCACTCACAAATTCTTAATGAAACAAAACAAAGTCTTATTTCTGATAATATTTATTGTAGCAATTTAGTTGCACAATGTAGACACAGAAATACAGAAATAAGTCACTGCACTCTTAATGGATTTATTTGAGAGTTACTCTCCTTATTTGACAATTATTTTGTATTTTTTGACATATGTTATACTTTGTTGTTGTTTTTTTCCACAATTATTGTTATTGACAATTATTAAGAGATTAAGAGATTTGCTTTGTTGAGGCGAGTGAGTTTATAATGGTCATTACAAATTAGCGAAAAATCTCATTTGGTAGTCTTTGGAGTTTGCACACCTGTGACAAAAAAAACATTTTTGTACAAGTGTTTGGGCTGACTGACAGGGTTGTGTAGCTCCTACTGAGAGTAATGGGATTTTAACATGCAACATTCTGTCTAAGGCTAATGTCAGACGAACGCAGTCAGAGTGCACTCTGTGTGCGTGCATAACGGACAGACGTACTGACGGAAGATACTGGAGGCACCACACGATCCGTTTTTCTTGACGGATGTAGAAAAAAAAGGGAACTATGGGAAATAAAAATAATATGAAAAATGATAAAAATTTGAAAAGGATATAAAATATATATGTGTTACGGGGCAGGCTGCTCCATTAGTGCCTGTACCGTAATATCACGCTAAAACGGGGACGCTAAGGAGAAGCCTGCAGGCACAGACTTTCCTCCTTAGCGTCCCCGTTTTAGGCTAGGGTCAGACGAGCGTGATTTCTACGGACTGTACGTCCGTGCAGTACGGACATCGTCAGTACGGAAGACGCAGTAGTGGTCACACAGTCCGTTTTTTCACTGAAGTTATTTTTGACGGATGTAGGAGGGAAAAATAAATTAAAATGCAAAACCATTTTGTCCGTGAAAAATGCTGGACGTATAAATGCAGTCCGTCTGACCACGTTCCATCACTCACACACAAAGCTATGCAGACGATGCGGACGCAGCGCACTTTGTGCGGCCGTTCTAGCGGTTGTACGTTCTTGCCTGCCTTGCCGCGGCCGTTGTGCGTCCGCAGTTCAGTGCGGACGTACTTCGTGTAACGGACTCCGATGGGCTTCCTGTCATGCTATCACGGACGTACTTTTAGGCGCAATCACGGACGTGAACACTACGCTCGTCTGACAGCAGCCTTAGCGTGAAGAATGTAATATAGCCCTATGTGTACAATGACCTAAACTAGTATAGTCAAATATTTCTTAGACCGAGGATCATTTTGGAATTGGGGAAAGCAGGAGATACAAGCAACCGTTTGTTGTAGAAAACCAGGGGATGCCAATGTAGTCATCAAACTAGAAGTTATATTACTACAATAACAGGTATAGAATCTTTTCATTAAATTATCCTTGAAATTACATACAACCAATGACACAAAGTCAGTAAGATTGAGTGAGCTCCCTGCCTTCTAAAACTCAAAAGTTTATATTCTTCATTATCATAAAAAAAAAGAAAACACACAGTGGCCTATTTATAGAATAATGTATTAATGCTTATGGCTTAATTGCCTTGAACTATTGTAATTTTTTCAAAGAGTCTCATATCAATAATTTTCTGCTGAATTTGTACTTCGTATCTTAGGGATATCATCCATCATTACAACAAGAAAGTACTCTTGAGAAGGACAAGTCCTTTCACCAGATGCAATGCAAATTGTCCTTGAAGACACGACTATAAATATGGTTCAGTGCTAAATTCAGAGTTTGGATAATTACTGTAGGTGTGATAGCATGGTAGAAATAAACAGTTTTTAATTTACTTTATTTACAGTATATTTTATGCTATCAACATATTTTACCATCGCCATCTGAAGAAAAATAAATGCCAGAAATGTCACAATTCATCACAATTTGTCGAACAGATAGTAAATGGAAAATAAGATGTACTCTGCATAATATGCTCATATAATTTGTGAGATGCTACAAATTTATAGCAGATATGCAAAAAAATTTCAGTGATGAACATAATAAAAAATATCTATACTATAAAAGAGTAAGGCTTGGCATGTCTGTCGCCAAGCCTCCTCTGCGCATGCGCGTTCAACCTGCGGCGGTTGGCTGCACGTGCATCCAACTGGCCAAACACTATGACAACGGAGTGTCGAATGCGTGCACAAACGCATTCTACACTCTGCCGTAGTACTGTTTGGGCGGTCGTTTTCGCACCCAGCAGTACGCAAATTACTGTTTAATACGGCGGAGGGTAGAATGCATTTGCGCAGCCAGCGTAATGCTGGGTGCGCAAACACATTCTACAGTCCAATGTATTACTGTTTTGGCGGTTGGCTGCGCGCGAACCCAGCTGCGCACGCAGCCAACCGCAGCAGCACGCGCACCGAGTCACTATATAAGGTGAGGCGCGCCAAAACACCTCAGGCACAGGAGCCGTACAGGAGCGTTAACTCTACTAAGCCGAGCATCAAAAACCCCGCTGAAATTCCAAAGAGCACCTGCACATAAACAGGCAGCACAGGGCCCCCGGCACAATCGCCACCTTCATCCACGAAAACCACACACCCCAAAAAAAACAGGACACAGAGCCCCCCGCCCAATCAGCACTTCCACCACTAAAAATACCAGCACCAGGCCACGCAAAAAAGAAAAAGTTGCGACCACCCCACACGAACAATGAGTCCCAAAAACTCGGACCACCTCCACCACAGAGGGCACAGAGCTCAAGCTCTTAGCACTCACACCACTGGGCAAACAACGCCAACAAAAATAATAATAATAAAAAAAATTCACCAGCAGTGACACAAGGCAAAAAAAAAACAGAAAAAAACAAGAAAAACAGACAATCACACGAATTTTTTTTTATAAAAAAATAAAAGGAAAGAAAAATTAGCAGCTGTTACACAAGGCAAAAAGCCCCCCAGAAAACAAAAAACCCGACAATTACAAAAGATAAAAAAAAATTAATTAGCAGCAGTGACACAAAGCAGAAAAAAAAAAAAAAAAAACAACACAATCACAAAAGATAAAAAGAAACAACAAAAAGAAAACGTACGAAAAAAAAAATGCCACCCAAAAGAAAGATGGATCTACAATCTTCACTATATTGAAAAGTTTTTTGTTTTTTTTAATGGGCGTCAGTGCAGCCAGATATTGTGCCTTTCATGGCAGCAAGTGCCTTCACACCGTAACCCTTTTGTGGTATTGTGGAAGAGTTCAGTGCTGGAGGTTTTGTGAATGCAGAAGAGGACATCCCCTATCTATTCCATTACTTCAGCATCAGGGGATTGATAGCTGCTGATCCAGGACTGATTCATTTTTATAAATGTCAGCCGGTCTACAGAGTCGGTGGAGAGACGCACTCTTTTGTCTGTGACAAAACCTCCAGCGGCACTGAACGTCCTTTCGGAAAGCACGCTAGATGAAGGGAAACCTAGTAGCTGCATAGCATATTGGCTAAGTTCTGGCCAGTGATCCAATCTCAACACCCAGTAAGCCAGTGGATCATCTGCTGGAAAGGTATCCAGGTCTGCCCTTGCCCCTAGGTAGTCCTGCACCATATGGTGAAGACAATGGCAATGGGTGCCTACATTTGACGTCCCTGGGCGTCGAGGACTAAAAAAATTAAAACATGCATCAGTCAAGCGGCCCTGGCCTTCACCACTATTCTTCTCATCATCTGCAGCCTCAGAAGCACGTGTGTCAGCACTTGGTAATCTACCAGTGCCTGGAAAGGTGTTACACAAGTGTCGCTCTGGGGCGTCCTCAAGTTTTTTCATCCTCTGCGCGGGCAGGATGAGCTCTGCAACTTTCCCCTTGTATCGTGGATCAAGAAGGGTTGCCAACCAGTAATGATCCCTCTCCTTGATAGCACGATTCCTGGGGTCCTTAAGCAGGCTTTGCATCATTAGGGAGCTCATGCAGCATAGGTTGGAGATGGCATTAGCTGCCGAGTCTTCCTGGTCAATGAGGATGACCGTATATTGCACTTCCTCCTCCCAGCCACGCACAAGCCCTTCTGTTTCTGGGCACACAAAACCCTGCCTTGAGGAATCCCCACCTTCAATGCCCCCACTACTTAAATATTCTGCCTCCTCCTCCTCATCCTCCTCCTGTCTGATCTGAGTAGGACCCGCTGGAATGCTGTCTGTGGAAAGACTGGGGCCTTGAGAGCTAGGGAAGGCCTCCTCTTCCTCCCGCTGCTCTGCCTCTAGAGCCACATCTATAATTCCCCGCAGAGTGTGCTCCAGCAGGAACACTAAAGGAATTGTGTCACTGATGCATGCACTAACCCTGCTCACCATCCTCGTTACCTCCTCAAATGGTGACAGTACAGTGCATGCATCCTTGATCATCAGCCACTGCGGGGGGGAAAAAAAACCAAGTTGACCTGAACCTGTCCTTGTGCCATACTCACACAGGTACTCGTTGATGGCCCTCTGCTGCTTGTGCAGATGCTGCAGCATTGCTAATGTCGAGTTCCACCTGGTGGGCATGTCACAGATCAGACGGTTTGTGGGAAGGTGGAATTCTCTTTGAATTTCTGCCTGGCGAACGCTTGCTGGGAATGACCGTCTGAAGTGGCTGCAGACTTTTCTGGCCTGGATGAGAAGCTCTAGCAGCCCTGGGTACTTGGTTAGGAAACGCTGTACCACCAGATTTAGGATGTGTGCTAGGCATGGTACATGCGTCAATTAACCCTTGCGTAGGGCGGAGAGAAGGTTTCTGCCATTATCACAGACGATCATTCCCAGCTCAAGCTGGCGTGGTGTTAACCATCTCTGCACCTTCCCCTGCAGAGCTGACAAAATTTCTAACCCGGTGTGGCTCCTGTCCCCTAAACAAACCAGCTCAAGCACAGTATGGGATATTTTTCATTGAGCCATTGCGTAGACCCTGTCAGGCGTCGGTTTAACTGCCACTTCGCCAGAGACAGAGAAGGAGGAGGAGGAGGAGGAGGAAGAGGTGGTGGTGGTGGAGCAGACAGACCTCATACAAGCAGCTTTCTGGAGACATGGTGGATGAACAAGCTCCAGCACAGAGCCTTGTCCTGGATCACTCCAAGCTGCAATCAGAGTTACCCAGTGTGACGTGAAGGAAATGTAACGACCCTGTCCATGCTTGCTGGACCACGTGTCTAAAGTCACATGCACCTTGCTGCTGACTGCCTTTCCCAATGACTGGATAACATTGTCTTCCACGTGCTGGTATAGTGCTGGAATGGCCTTGCGTGAAAAGTAATGGTGTTTTGGAACCTGCCACTGTGATACAGCGCATTCAGCAAATTCACAGAAGGGAGCAGAGTCCACCAGCTGGAAAGGCAGCAGCTGCAATGCGGGTAATTTTGCTAAGCTGGCATTTAGACGCTGTGCTTGGGGATGGTTGGGACTACATTTTTTCTTTCGCTGCAGCAGCTGCGGCAATGTAATCTGACTGCGTAAATCTTCAGCTACTGGGATGATGTCACATTGTAAGGAAGGACCTGCTGGTACATCCATTACTGTAGCATCATCCCTGTCGGTGGAGGTTGTAGGCAATTGCATGGCAGGACATACAGTGTGGGTAGAGACAGATGAGGAGGAGGACCTACGCAAAGTGTTGCCCCAACAGGATGTGTGGCACTTGTTCATATGTCGCCTCAAGCACGTGGTACCCAAGTGTCCGGTGTTTATCCCACGCTTCAGCCTCCTCTGACATAGATTACAAATAGCAACGGTGGGGTCTGCTGCACAGTTCTTAAAGAACTCCCAGACAGCAGATTTCCTGCATGTGTTCTTTGAGACAACAGCTCTCTGCACCGGAGCAGCTCTGACATGTGATGCCTTGGACTGGCTAGTGCTATGGTTGGTCACAGAGGATGTTGTGCCTCGTGTTTGCTGTGCCTCCTCCTCCTCCCCCTCCTCCTCACTTGATTCCTCAGTTCGATCTGGCACCCAGGTGGAGTCAGTGACCTCATCATCATCAATGTCATCTTCACCTCCTATCTCCTCGTCACTGGAGCCAACTTGGCAGTATGCTGCAGCTGCTGGGGCAACATGAGTGCCAGTTATTTGTGTGTCATCACTGGCACCCCCTTACTCTAGGTTGATTATACTCCCTTCCTCAACCTCAAAGATTGAATCAGAGCACTGTACTTGCTGCGCATCCTCAAGCAGCATGTCACTCTCATTGTAGTCAAACAATTCAGCTGACTCCTCCGTGTGTGATAGAGATGGCTACGGCAGGAGTAGCTGTGGACGTGGAGGTTGCATTAGATGCTTTGGCAGCTGAGGTGGACTGTAAAGCACTAGAAGCCTGGCTGGCAGAGGACTCGGAGGATGAGGATGGCCTGGTTAGCCAATCCACCAAGTCCTCTGTATGTTGCTGCTGCTTAGGACGGCCAGCACCAGTTAGAAGGGACAAGCGTGCCCCTGCAGAGGATGCAACACGTCCACCACGACCAGAGACACAGCCTCCCGACACAGGGGCTGCTTGCCCTCTTATCTGTGGCTGGGAGCATCTGCCTGTCCTTTTTGTTCTTTCAGACATGGTGAGTGATATATAGATTAATATATACAGAACTCTGATTCAACTCTGGTATAAAGATTTAAATAACTCTGGTATAACTCAGTGAGACACACTGATAGCTGGCAGCCAGTGACAAGAGACAGATCACCTTAATTCCCAAGTGTTTTATAGAAATTAGTGAGCCCCAAAATACAGCGTGGTACTTTTTGTATGACGAGACACAGATCACCTTAATTCACAAGTGTTTTAAAGAAATTAGTGAGCCCCAAAAAAAATTGCTGGCTGTGTGATGAGACACAGAAGATCACCTTAATTCCCAAGTGTTTTAAAGAAATTAGTGAGCCCCAAAAAGATTTGCTGGCACAGTGACAAGACCCAGAAAATCACCTCAATTCACAAATGTTTTAAATAAAGTTGTAAACCCCAAAAAAACTTGCTGGCACAGTGACAAGACACACATCACCTAAATTCAATGATATTTGGTATAAATGAGACCCAAAAAGACTTGCTGGCACAGTGACAAGACCCAGAAAATCACCTCAATTCACAAATGTTTTAAATAAAGTTGTAAACCCCAAAAAAACTTGCTGGCACAGTGACAAGACACACATCACCTAAATTCAATGATATTTGGTATAAATGAGACCCAAAAAGACTTGCTGGCACAGTGACAAAGACCCAGAAAATCACCTCAATTCACAAATGTTTTAAATAAAGTTGTAAACCCCATAAAAACTTGCTGGCACAGTGGCAAGACACACATCACCTAAATTCCCTGATATTTGGTATAAATGAGACCCAAAAAGACTTGCTGGCACAGTGTGACAAGACCCAGAAAATCACCTCAATACACAAATGTTTTAAATAAAGTTGTAAACCCCAAAAAAACTTGCTGGCACAGTGACAAGACACACATCACCTAAATTCCCTGATATTTGGTATAAATGAGACCCAAAAAGACTTGCTGGCACAGTGTGACAAGACCCAGAAAATCACCTCAATACACAAATGTTTTAAATAAAGTTGTAAACCCCCAACAAACTTGCTGGCACAGTGACAAGATACACATCACCTAAATTCCCTGATATTTGGTCGAAATGAGACCCCCCAGACCCCCCCAGTAGCGTGGCAGACTGGCAGTAACAACACACACAACTATCTTCTTTGAAATCTCCTCTGAAATGCGTGCAGAATCGGCGCGTTGAAACCTTATATAGTGTGCTGCGGGACTTAGCTCTGTGAGCCCATGATTGGGCAAAATTTGCCCAATCAGGACTCTGAGCGGTGATTGGCATAGTGTTGAACCAGTCTTGCACCAGACCTGTGGTCAGGTGCAAGGCTGTAGCCAATTACGAGCTTCAGGCAGTGGGAAAATGCATTGTGGGCCATTGTGGTCGAACATGCGGCGAACACCCGGAAATGTTCGGGGTTCGCGATCCGCCCGAACAGGCTAAGTTCGGGTCGAACCCCGAACCGTCCGAACCCGAACAGCTCATCCCTACTCCTCAGTGGCCTCATGGTTCCCGGTATTTATTTAAAGGTGCACACTTGGCTACGCCATCAGAGCCATGCCGCGCGTGTCATGTGACAGGCTCTAAACACCGCGTTCCATCTCACAGGCACACTGCACTGCAGGAGAGACCACAGCTAGGCTGCATCACTGCTAAAACGTAAGCTGATGGCCTCCATGTCTGCTGGAAGGGCGGGCGCCGGCCCACTGAAAGAGGCAGTCACGGCTTGGTTTTCAACGGAACACTGTCCTGCAGCCGTGTCCGGGCTGGCGGCCTGCTCCACCCCGCTCCATGGACGGGTCGGCCCTGAGAACATCACACACAAAGTAGCATAAATGACATGCCAGACGAACAACAACAACATTTCAGAGACAAAAATCTGGGAATTGTTGTGATCTGTGTGTTCTCACTGCCAGCAGCTATTATGGGGGTCTCACTTCTACAAGATATCTGCGAATTGTTGTAATCTGTGTGTTCCCACTGCCAGCAGTTATTGTGGGGGTCTCACTTCTACAAGATATATGGGAATTGTTGTAATCTGTGTGTTCTCACTGCCAGCAGCTATTGTGGGAGTCTCACTTATACAAAATATCTGGGAATTGTTGTAATCAGTGTGTTCTTACTGCCAGCAGCTATTGTGGGGGTCTCACTTATACAAGATATCTGGGAATTGTTGTAATCTGTGTGTTCTCACTGCCAGCAGCTATTGTGGGGGTCTCACTTATACAAAATATCTGGGAATTGTTGTAATCTGTGTGTTCTCACTGCCAGCAGCTATTGTGGGGGTCTCACTTCTACAAGATATCTGGGAATTGTTGTAATCTGTGTGTTCTCACTGCCAGCAGCTATTGGGGGGGGGTCTCACTTATAGCAGATATCTGGGAATTGTGATCTGTGTCTTGTCACTGCCACCCATCAGGGGGTCTCACTGATTTATAGGAGGTTCCTGGGAATTGTAATTTGTGTCTTGTCACTGCCACCCATCAGGGGGTCTCACTGATTTATAGGAGGTTCCTGGGAATTGTAATCTGTGTCTTGTCACTGCCACCCATCAGGGGGTCTCACAGACTTGTAGCAGATATCTGGGAATTGTAATCTGTGTGTTGTCACTGTTGCCAGCTATCAGGGGGTCCTATCAGGGGGTCTCACTGATTTAAAGGTGGTTTCTGGGAATTTTAATCTGTGTTTTGTCACTGCCACCCATCAGGGGGTCTCACTGATTTATAGGAGGTTCCTGGGAGTTGTAATTTGAGTCTTGTCACTGCCACCCATCAGGGGGTCTCACTGAGTTATCAGAGGTTTCTGGGAATTTTAATCTGTGTCTTGTCACTGCCACCCATCAGGGGGTCTCACTGGTTTATAGGAGGTTTCTGGGAATTGTAATCTGTGTCTTTTCACTGCCAGCTATCAGGGGGTCTCACTGATTTATAGTAGGTTCCTGGGAATTGTAATCTGTGTCTTGTCACTGCCATCCATCAGGGGGTCTCACTGATTTATAGTAGGTTCCTGGGAATTGTAATTTATGTCTTGATACTGCCACCCATCAGGGGGTCTCACTGATTTATAGGAGGTTCCTGGGAATTGTACTGATGAGCGACCGACTGGGAAAGAAGAGGCTTAAGCATGTTCCCTGTTTAACCCCTTAGTGACCGGGCGGTTTTACACAAATCCGTCTTTTAGTGACCGCTGCTGTTTTTACGTTTCTGCGCTGTTAGAGTTTAGGTCAAATTTTCCTCTTACTCGTTTATTCGACCCACACATATTATACACCCTTTTTCCCGCCATTAAATGGACTTTCTAGAAATACCATTATTTCCATCATATCGAATAATTTACTATAAAAATAAATATGAAATATGAGGAAAAAAATGGTAAAAACACACTTTTTCGTAATTTAATCCCCAAAATCTACAACCACCCAAAAAGACCCCGGCTAAATAGGTTCAAAATTTTGTCCCGAGACTAGAAATACCCAATTTTTACATGCGTTTGCTTTTTAACCCCTTCACTGCTGAGACAGTTCACCTATGTGCGCTGCGCTCATTCTGACCATTTTGTGCTAATTATTTTTAGATGAAAGCCTAGGTCCTATTTAATTAAACTCCCCCCAGACAAAAAAAACTTTTAAAAAAAAACACATTTTTTTATTTTATTTAATTTTTTTATTATTTGTTTTTATTTAATTTTTTTTTTTTTTAAACCAAACCTGGTCATGTTTGGTATCATTTGAAAGGCCATAATCAGGCCTTTCAAATGATGGCAAATATGACCATCCAGCTGCCATGGATCGGGAGATAAAGGGATCCTTAGGATCCCCTTATCTCTACATGGCAGCTAGAGGGTTAACTGGCCCACTGACATCCTCACACATATGGTGAGGTTGTCAGTGGGTGGGGGGGACCTGGAGGCTTGGCTGACATCCAAGATGTCAGCCCCCCTCCAGGTTTGAATCGCGTTTTGGCGCCAATTGGACTTTTTGGACTTTTTGGACTTCTTGCACAGACTGATCATTCAGAAAGGATAACAACTGATGAAGCCTATTGGTGAAAGCGCGTTTTTGTTGATCCTACTTAATTAGTATTTTAACAATTGATTTTATAGTTGAAGGTCTACCTTTTTATTGATTAATAAATGCATTTTAATTGAATTATCTGCCGCTCTGCTGCCTTTTTTTACATCAAGTGGAGAAATACCCTCCCCCCTCCTTTTCTCTTGGGATACCGAACAGCTACATCGCAGGACCCCATGCTGAGAGAAGGGAAAAAAAAGAAACACCACTGAAATATAAGTATTCCTTAAGTTATACACATTTATCATAATATAACCACTGTTTTGTTTAAATATTAATTCATTTGATGTTTGCACATTGGCCATTTTTGGTTTTAAAAGAAGTGGAAATTTTAGTAAGGTGCGCCTGGAATAGAAAAGGGTAAGCAAAGGACAGTTGAAATCAGTCTAACCTTTGTCTTTTTGGACAGCCAACTCCATTTTACCATCGCCATCAGCATATGAAAACCAACGACTGGATAAGTATTACTGGCTGTATCAATCTGTTATATATTCCCTATTATTATAGTCTGCTAAATATATATATTCCTAGTTCTATTATTACTTGGATAAATAGGTGCAGGTTTTCCGTTGTATTGATTTGTAGGTTTTATTTAGTAGATGCTTTAGATATTCATTACACTTTGTAATACTGTATTCCCTTGTTAATTTTGTGTAGTATCTGCGTGATAGTAATTATGAATAGGTTAATTGTTCTGGTATAACTCGGCCAGAATTCAGTGATTTGTTGTTTTGTATGTTATTTGGTGCATATGGGATCAGTAATTCTGCCTGTGTCTGTCTGAAGATCGCTGTGCCTTTATAGTTAAAGTGCTCACTCTAATAAATGACTGACAGTCAATTTTAAGAATCACGCACATGAATAGTGGGTGTTTTAGCACCAAATAGCACTCCAAAATCGATACATTTTAATGAGCTGCAGTCATTTTTGTACTGAACAGGCCGGAAGCATACAAAGCAACCTGTGATAAAACGGCTGCCCCAATGTTTATTTGCAAGTATTTTGCTTTACAGTTTATTGTCTCTGTATATAGTGTAGAGTGTTGTGTGATGTGCTATGCTGTTGTCAAAGTGTGTATCTGTATGTTACAGTTATAAGTTGTTATATTTTGCACTCATTAAACAGTAGGAGAGGCCCCTTGCTCAAGATCTTGCACTCTAACATCCTGGGTTTCCCTAAGCACACTGTTTAGAGAAGAAAGGGTAAACATTCCCTTGTGATGACTGTTATTTCTATTGTCCAGTGAATGGAGCTTTTCTATTGTCCAGTGGCTGGAGCCTGTTGTTATCTGTAATGTATTCTGGAAGGGAGGGGGGTTGTCTCACCTGGGTGTATGTGAAATAAATAAAGTAACTCCAAGAGCTAAGCAATAAGTTGATGAATAAACTCATTTGTTTACTATACTAATTGAGGCAATTTTTGAAGTGACACAGCAGTAATGTACAATCTTTTTTGCGCACTTGCTACAGTGTGAGTAAATAATTATTTCAGAACGCTAACTTTGTCTTTATTGAGGGAGAGGAGAGACTTATCTCCGAAATGGAGGAAACATGAGCAACAACTCCCTCATCTTTCCCACTCGTACCATCATCATAAGAAAGCCTGGGAGTGGATAAGTATTAAGTGTATTAATTCTGTGAATTTGTCGCTATGTTGATAATATGCTATATGCGTGTGTAATCTATTTGGTTAAATACGCACTAATTTACCCGTTATAGTGATTTGCATTTTAGCTAGAATATGCTCGTTGATATTTGCTTCACTTTGTAATACTTGATCAAACCTTATTATTTGTATAGTCTGTATGATCTTATAAACATAGGTAATCAGTGACCGCATGGCTGGCAGCCATCTTAAACCTCAAAAAGTCACATGGTCTGCTGTCAATGAGGAAGTGCGGCAGCAGTAACTGTATAATCTGTTTAAATTTACATTTGCGCAACTAAATTAATCCAGATGGTTTCTGCCAGACTTATGAATATAACAATTACTAACCAAATACACATCTAAATGTGTCTGTTATAATTTCTGAAGAGGCTTATCACCTAAACAGTGATTTTGTATGTTAGCAAATGCTGTTTCACTATTTTGGGTAGGTTGACTTAACTTCGGGCCTATAGATTAATATACTAAGCAAGAAACCGTTTCATTGGTAGACGTGGGTTAAAGACGTGGGTTAAAGACTTGGTAAAGGATTCCAGGGCTGGCGAGCCTTAAAGATGGAGTATAAGGAGAATGGAGTAAGGGTTTTTTTTTATGGAAGGCTTCAAGATACTGATTAGGGGTGAAGCGAAGGGGGGTAGGAAAGTAAAGCAGTTGAAATCAGCATATGAACTGCCAGAAATATTGAGAGAAAAGTGGGGGAAGGAGGTGCTGTTAGGTAGAATGGCTGGTCCATAAGAGAAGTCCCCATTTAGCTTAACCCAGAGGGCATTCGAGGAACGAGGCTGTAACGTAGGGGTTCCTGTCCACGGGCAGACTGCTCCCCTTGAAGTCAGTATTCCGCAGAAGTACTGCTTATGGCCCAACTCAAAATGGAGACTACATTGATTTACATTGTGCAAGGGACACACACACAGAGAGGAAAGGTGCAGAGACAATGTAATCACATCCAGCTAGGAACAATGCATCAGATAACCATGAGCTGGGCGACCTTGGTTGCTGGGGGGCGAGGGGCTGACAGAGGCATGTGAAAACAAAGGGAATCCATTACTTAGAGGGGGGAGGGTATATTACACAAAGACTGGAGCGTAATACAGAGGTTAAATGGAGGTATGCCCGGTGTTATGTAAGAGGTTATTTGGAGGCGGCTCCTGCAAACGGCCATATGTTTTTGTTTTTTTTGAGGCATGAGGATGGAACCAATTTTGTCCAGGTTGCAATTCAAAGTGGCTGTGGAAAAGGCTGTAACGTTGCTGGGATGGAAAGAAACATAGAAAATGTCGGCAGATAAGAACCTTTCGGCCCATCTAGTCTGCCCAATTACATGGATACTTTACCTGGATTTATCTTTTGTTTAGGATAGCCTTATGCCTATCCCATTCTTGCTTAAATTCAATTACTGTTTTAGCCTCTACCACTTCTGCTGGAAGGCTGTTCCATGTATTCACCACCCGCTCAGTGAAATAATATTTCCTGATGTTACTTTTAAACCTTTGCCCGTTTAATCTAAAACTATGTCCTCTTGTTTTGCTACTTTGTTTCATTTTAAATATACTCCCTTCCTCTACCTTGTGGATTCCCTTTACGTATTTAAATGTTTCTATCATATCTCATCTATCTCATCTTTTTTCCAAGCTATACATGTTAAGATCATTAAGCCTTTCCTGGTAACTTTTCTCCTTCAAGCCATACACCATTTTAGTAGCCCTTCTCTGAACTCTCTCTAAGGTGTCTATATCCTTATGGAGATATGGTCTCCAGTACTGCACACAGTACTCCAAGCGAGGTCTCACCAGTGCTCTGTACAGTGGCATGAGCTCTTCCCTTTTCCTACTGCTAATACCTCTCCCTACACAACCAAGCATTCTGCCAGCATTTCCTGCTGCTCTATTACATTGACTACTTACCCTTAGATCCTCTGCAATAATAACCCCTAAATCCCAACCCTCAGATGTTGAGGTTAGGACTGTATCAAATATTCTATATTCAATCTAGGAGAAGGTGGGGGAAGCCAGATATAATGATAGTGCATTTAGGGGGTAACGACATAGGGGATATTCTGTTTTTGGGGAAAAAAATTAAATTAATAAACCTTCATTTCTCTGGCAGATCGCGAGCAGTTAGGATTAAACAGCGATGGGGAAAGGGAATTTGTTTAAAGGGCATCGGTCTTAGCAGGCTAGCTGGTATTTCATAATTTACTAAGATAGAGAGGAGAGGGTAGTGAATAAGCGGGGGTAGGTATATAACCCTGATTCAATTTACAGTCACGATAAAAAGTTGGTATGTGTTTGAACGTTAATATTCTGTTTTATGTTTTTTTTTCTTTCAGAGCGGGCTAAGAGAGTATGGATCCTGGGACACTCCTATGTGCACTGGGCGGCTGTTCACGCTGTGGGCACAACGATGGGAGTGAACCTAGGGTTCAGCCTCACTAAAGCGGGCATTAGGTGGATAGGAAGGAGGGGTATGGGGTGGGCGCAGTTTTTAGGGGTAGCACAGGAATCTAGGAGAAGGTGGGGGAAGCCAGATATAATGATAGTGCATTTAGGGGGTAACGACATAGGGGCTATGACAACGATAGATTTGCAGAATAGGGTCCGGGAAACACTTAGGTGGTTCAGGAAGGAATGGCCGGATGTTCAGATAGTGTGGTCTAACGTAATTGCTATATTAGTGTGGAGGAACTGCAGGGTGCAGGATAGATCGGGAGAAAGAAGCTAAACCAGGCAGCGAAAAAGATTATGCTGGAGATGGGAGGAAAGGTTTTGGAGCATCAGAACATAGTGACAATGCAGGAGGAATTGTTTTGGAATGACGGGGTCCATTTGTCCAAGGCGAGGAACAACCTTTTTGGGGGCAACATCGAAGGGCTGATAAAGACCCTTGTGTAAGATAAATGAAAAGGTCACGGTCTTTTATTGGTGGCGGAAAAAGAGGGTCCTCATTTTTGGTGGCGGTGAAATATGCGGCCCTGGCACGTGGAGTGGCGATAGAGGGGGAGGATCTGGGGGTCTGTGTGGTGGTTTGTGCGGCCAAACACAGGTAGCCTCCTGGTTTGAAGATCCTCCTGGCCTGCTATCTGCTATAAAGAGAGCAGCGTGTGGTCGCGCTAGCTTAGCCACGTGGGGCCGGCCGCTATTTCTGGGCAATGCTGGTGGTTCATTGCGGTTGCCAGTGTTATCTGGCTGGATTTATGGTACCAGTATTATCTGGTGTTACCTAGTCCAAGAAAGCGAGGATCGCTGATAATTTTGCCACAAAGGCAATGATTTTTGGCCTTTGATTATAAATAAAAGACGTGACCTTTTCAAACCGCCAATACTTTTGTCATGTGTTTTTATTTATGGGGAGAGCGGGGGCGGGGGGTAGGGGGGATGGTTTGGGGGGTTGAAGGGAAGTAAAGGTAATTTAAGAGAAAGGTAATGGTGGAAGAGAAATAAGGGTAAAATGCTTAGTAATCTGTGTCTTCTCACTGCCAGCTATCAGGGGGTCCCACATACTTCTAGCAGATATCTGGGAATTGTAATCTGTGTCTTGTCACTGTTGCCAGCTATCAGGGGGTCCTATCATGGGATTTCACTCATTTATAGGTGGTTTCTGGGAATTGTAATCTGTGTCTTGTCACTGCCACCCATCAGGGGGTCTCACTGATTTATAGGTGGTTTCTGGGAATTTTAATCTGTTTCTTGTCACTGGCTGCCAGCTATCAGGGTGTCTCACTGAGTTATACCAGAGTTCTGGAAATCTTTAATCTAGATAACACAGTTGAATCAGAGTTCTGCATATCTCCAATTTTTTATAACAGAGTTGAATCAGAGTTCTGTATATCTTTAATCTGTATATCACTCACCATGTCAGAAAGACCAAAAAGGACAGGCAGACGCTCCCAGACACAGATAAGAGGGCAAGCAGCCTCTGTGTTGGGAGGCTGTGCCTCTGGTCGTCGTGGACGTGGTGCATCCTCTGCAGGGGCATGCTTGTCCTTTCTAACTGGTGCTGGCCGTCTTAAGCAGCAGCAATATACAGAGGATTTGCAGGATTGGCTAACCAGGCCATCCTCATCCTCCGAGTCCTCTGCCAGCCAGGCTTGTAGTGGTTTACAGTCCACCACAGCTGCCAAAACATCTAATTCAGCCTCCATGTCCACAGCTACTCCTGCCGTAGCCTCACCATCATACATGGAGGAGTCAGCTGAATTGTTTGACTACAATGACAGTGACATGCTGCTTGAGGATGCGCAGCAACTCCAGTGTTCTGATTCAAACTCTGAGGTTGAGGAAGGGAGTATAATCAGCCTAGATGGAGGGGGTGCCAGTGACACACAAATAACTGGCACTCATGTTCCCGCAGCAGCTGCAGCATACTGCCAAGTTGGCTCCAGTGACTAGGAGATAGGGGTGATGATGATGATGAGGTCACTGACTCCCCACCTGAGTGCCTGCTCGAACAGAGGAGTCAAGTGAGGAGGAGGAGGAGGAGGCACAACAAAAACGAGGCACAATGGCCTTTATGAGCAACCGTAGCCAATCCAAGGCATCAGATGTCAGTGTAGCTCAGGTGCAGAGTGCTGTTGTCTCAAAGCACACATCCAGGAACTCTGCTGTCTGGGAGTTCTTTACGACATGTGCAGCAGACCACAGCATTGCTATTTGGAACACAATGTTATGGACTCATTGGGAAAGGCAGTCAGCAGCAAGGTACACATGACTTTAGACACGTGGTCCAGCAAGCATGGACAGGGCCGTTACATTTCCTTCCCAGCACACTGGATAACTCTGATTGCAGCTGGGAGGGATCAAGACGGGGCTCTGTGCTGGAGCCTGTTCATCCACCACACCTCCAGAAAGCTGCTTGTATGAGGTCTGTCTGCTCCACCACCTCTTCCTCCTCCTTCTTCTCTGTCTCTGGCGAAGTGGCAGTTAAACCGACGCATGGCAGGGGCTATGCAATGGCTCAAGCAAAAAGATGCCATACTGTGCTTGAGCTGGTTTGTTTAGGGGACAGGAGCCACACCGGGCCAGAAATTCTGTCAGCTCTGCAAGGGCAGGTGCAGAGATGGTTAACATCACGCCAGCTTCAGCTGGGAATGTTCGTCTGTGATAATGGCAGAAACCTTCTCTCCGCCCTACGCCTGGGTAAGTTGATGCATGTACCATGCCTAGCACACGTCTTAAATCTGGTGGTACAGCGTTTCCTAACCAGGTACCCAGGGCTGGCAGAGCTTCTCAGCCAGGTCAAAAAAGTCTGCAGCCACTTCAGACGGTCATTCACAGCAAGTGTTCACCAGGCAGAAATTCAAAGAGAATTCCACCTTCCCACAAACCGTCTGATCTGTGACATGCCCACCAGGAGGAACTCGACATTGGCAATGCTGCAGCATCTGCACAAGCAGCAGTGGGCCATCAATGAGTACCTGTGTGAGTATGGCACAAGGACAGGTTCAGGTCAACTTGGTCCCCCCCCGCAGTGGCTGATGATCAAGGATGCATGCACTGTACTGTCACCATTTGAGGAGACAACGAGGAAGGTGAGCAGGGACAGTGCATGCATCAGTGACACAATTCCTTCAGTGTTCCAGCTGGAGTGCACACTGTGGGGAATTATAGATGTGGCACTACAGGAAGAGCAGTGGGAGGAAGAGGAGGCCTTCCCTAGCTCTCAAGGCCCCAGTCTTTACGCAGACAGCATTCCTGTGGGTCCTCAGTAGGGATGAGCTGTTAGGTTCAATCAGTTTGGAGTTCGATTTGAACATTGGCAGTTCGAAAGTTCACGAACTTCAAACTTTTTGGCGTGTTCCGTTCGAGTTCGATTTTTTTTTAAAAAAAAGTATAAAAAATGCTTAAAAAATACAAAAAAATCTAGAAATAAAGAGACTTTTTACTGCAGAATATTATAAGCAACGGTTTATTAGATATTGAATTAAAAACTACCCAGGGCAAGAAGGCACGCATGTGGGCGATGATTACGGACGCAGTCAACGCGGTGGGAGGCAATGGATGGACGGTGTACGTCATCAAGAAGCGGTATGTGTAATAGCATAAACATGTTACATACACATAACACACATTACATACATCTACCAACATATGTCAACACATGCTGCAGCGTAATGTATTATCTGTTCGTCAGACAAATGTGACTGTCATAAAATTATTCTGGCTTTATTTAAAATATTTGCACACGTGTAAATTTTTCTGAAACTTTCACACCTCAAAATTACATGTGCTTAGAGTGCATGAGGCTTGCATAGAATTTTTTGCGCCGCCTGTGTGTTTCATCTTTTAAATGCTGCAATGGGTGATGTGGATTTTCTAGCTTATAAGGAAAGCATGCTTTACAGTCTGCCTAATGTCTAGGTGCAAAGATTCTCACCCCTAAATGACATGTGCTTGCAGCAGGGCTCTCAAACTCTGGTGCCCCTGGTGTTTTTGAACTAAAACTCCCAGGATTCCCTCGCCATGTATTGCATTGAAATCATCCTGGTACTTGTAGTCAAAATCATGTTGGGGGGCTGTGAGTTTGAGACCCCTGGCATACTGTGCATGAGGCTTGCATAGGATTTTTTGCGCCGCCTGTGTGTTTCATATTTAAAATGCTGCAATGGGTGATGTGGATTTTCTAGTTTACAAGGAAAGTATGCTTTACAGTCTGCCTAATGTCTAGGTGCAAAGATTCACACCTCTAAATGACATGTGCTTACAACAGGGCTCTCAAATGGCGTAAACAACAGGTGTTAATTAGTGTTAAATAACATGTGCTTCTAATCAGTCTGGTCTCATGAATTTGATACATTGCCTGCAGACTGGGTGTGTTCCTGTACATGTTCCTGTGATATGCTGTTTAACCCCTTAAGGACCAGGGCTCAGTAAAGCCAATCATTAATGATGTAGATGTTACATCATTTGTCATCAAGGGCTTAATAAAATCTTTATCACACTCCTTAGATTTAAACGTAATATTCCAGTATTTGTATGTCATGTACCTCTCCCGAAGGGCCTATGTGAGCATACAATTATTATTGTGTTAGTTCTATAGTTTTGGTGCAAGCGTGGTGGAAGGGCTTGCTGCTTCTGCATTAGTAACATAACACAACGTGAAAATGTCTATCATAAAGCGTACAAGCTGAGTCCCTAGAGTCTCTGACTATCCATTGTCATATATACCTTGCTTTATACATATCATACATTCCCTCATCTAACAGGATAGTAGCCAGTCCCTGTGCATTTTAACCCCTTAAGGGTGGCTAGGTGTCTGTGTGGGTCTCTGATGACGATGTTTCTATACATCCTACAAATCCGCCACTTCACGGGCAGGTTATGGGGACCTCCTAGGCACGATATTTTAACCCTTATTTTATGGAACACTCACTGTTCCATTAAAAACATTTTTTTTAAACTTTTTGTCCTTGTTTCCTGTCCCCCAGGGCACTACCCGGACCCCCATACACCTTTTATGGCAAATATCTTGCATATATGCCCTCTTGGGGGCACTCTAAAAATCAAACTTTTGAGTCCCATTGACTTGTATTGAGTTTGGTTCGTGTTCGAGTTCGAACTCGAATTTTTGAAATTGTTCGAGTTCGAATGCGAACTGAACACGGGGGTGTTCGGCTCATCCCTAGTCCTCAGATCAGACAGGTGGAGGATGAGGAGGATGAGGATGAGGAGGAGGAGGAGGAATATTTAAGTTGTGGGGGCATTGAAGGTGGGGATTCCTCAAGGGAGGGTTTTGTGTCCCCAGAAACCCAAGAACTAGTACGTAGCTGGAAGGAAGTAGTGCACGATACGGTCATCCTCAGCCACCTCCAACCTACGCTGCATGGGCTCCCTTATCCTGCAAAGCCTGCTGAAGGACCCCAGGATTCGTGCTATCAAGGAGAGGGATCTTTACTGGTTGGCAACCCTTCTTGATCCACGATACAAGGGTAAGGTTGCAGAGCTCATCTTGCCCGCACAGAGGGAGGACAGTATGAAACAACTTGAGGACGCTCTAAAGTGACACTTTTGTAACACCTTTCCAGGCACTGGTAGGTTACCAAGTGATGACACAGGTGCTTCTGAGGCTGCGGTTTATCAGAGGAAGAGCGGTAAAGGGGGCCGCTTGACTGATGCCTTTTGCAATTTTTTTAGTCCACGACGCCCAGGGACGTCAAATGTAGGCACCCATTGCCAGCGTCTTTACAATATGGTGCAGGACTACCTAGGATCAAGGGCAGACCTGGATACCTTTACAGCAGATAATCCACTGGCTTACTGGGTGTTGAGATTGGCTCACTGGCCAGAACGTAGCCAATATAGTATGCAGCTACTAGGTTGCCCTTCATCCAGCGTGCTTTCTGAAAGGACGTTCAGTGCCGTTGTAAGTTTTGTCATAGACAAAAGAGTGTGTCTGTCCACCGACTCTGTAGACCGGCTGACTTTTATAAAAATGAATCAGTCCTGGATCAGCGGCTATCACTCTGATGCTGATGTAACTGTATAGATCGGGGATCTCTTCTGCATTCCCAAATCCTCCACCACTGCACTCTTCCACAATACCTCAGAGGGGTTACGTTGTGAAGGCACTAGCTGGCACCAAAGGCCCAATATTTGGGTGCACTGCCACTGACGCGTGTACCAGATTCATATAATTTTAATATTTGACCGCAGGGTCCACCCCTGCACTCTTCCACAATACCTCAGAGGGGTTACGGTGTGAAGGCACTAGCTGGCACCAACGGCCCAATATTTGGGTGCACTGACGCGTGTACCAGATTCATATCATTGTAATATTTGATGGCATTGTCCACCCCTGCACTCTTTCACAATACCTCAGAGGGGTTACGGTGTGAAGGCACTAGCTGGCACCAAAGGTCCAATTTTAATGCACTAGTTGTTACTTTCATCCAAAGCCTGCATAAGTTTCACCATAATTTAGCCAAAAAAATCACTAAACTTGTTCTGCGTGTCCTAAAACGTCTCCTCTTTTCATACAGGCTGCCGACCCAAGCAGTTGTTTATGAATAGATTAAAGGAAAATCATTTACCGTCATTTGAAATGTCATTTTTTCCTTTTTAAATGTTTCTATACATCCTACAAAGCCGCCACTTCACGGGCAGGTTATGGGGACCTCCTAGGCACGATATTTGAAGTAATTTTTTGTTTTTATTCTTAAACTTTATGTCATGGAAAAATCACTGTTTTTTTTTTACCTTTTTTTCCTTGTTTCCTGTCCCCCAGGGCACTACCCGGACCCCCATACACCTTTTATGGCAAATATCTTGCATATATGCCCTCTTGGAGGGCACTCTAAAATTCGAACATTCGAGTCCCATTGACTTGCATTGAGTTTGAATCATGTTCGCGTTCGAATTCAAACTTTTTCAAATGTTCGTGTTCGAATGCGAACCGAACACGGTGGTGTTCGGCCCATCACTATTTCCATAATTGATACCTTTTATGGTTGCTACATTTCCCACTTGAAAAAAGAGAAATGGGGACCCCCTGACCCGAAAAACCTGCAATTCATCCAAAAAAAACAGATGAAAAAAGTGCAAGAAACCAAATGGATTCCTTGACTATGTGTTGCAATGTAACCACCATTCATTAAATGAAAGGAAAGAAAAGGCCAGTTTAAGATTGCAAAATTTTTAAACAAAATTTTCAACAAATTTGCAAACCTGCATATTTATAATTATACTGTATTATTTCATTTACGTACGAAAAATCAGAACACAGGATTTTACTATATACAGGCATTATACACTCATACTGGTATTTATTTTACACAGGCATTATATACACATACAGGCATTTATTTTACACATATAGGCATTGTATACACATACAGGCATTATATACACATACAGGCATTTATTTTACACATTAGACATTATATTCACATACAAGCTTTTTTTTACACATGAAGGCATAATGTACACTTACAGGCATTGTATACACATACAGGCATTAAGTACACATACATGCATTTATTTTACACATACAGTCATTATATACACTGTAACAGGGCATCATGTAGAGAGCAAGGAAAGGTCCGGTCCGGGGTTTATGTGTCACCCAGATTTCTCTCTTACACCTTCCGGAACCTCTAAGCCCCTGGTTTTGCACTTTGCCTCAGTGGCAATTTAGTGCAGGTGAGGCAAACAGACATCGCTCTGGAACCTGGGGAGCAGACAGTCTCTATCTGCTGGAGCACAAGGTTGGTCATGCTGGTTTGCTGAAGCCTGACAAACACTAGGTTTGCACAGGTTGTTAGTCAGGACTATTGTATGTTTAGTTAGTGCCGGGACACGGCTAGGAATTTTCTTTGCTTTTGAAGTATTTATTTTTGAGCAATATACAGTGTGGTGTATAACCTGTGGGTTGCTGCAATAAATGTTCCACCGTTTGAAGGAAAGTCACTGGTCTGGTCTCTGAACCTTTCAAGAGTGCTCACCCCAGAGAGCAATTGCACCCGCTACCTGTTTCCCAGCTCACAACACATACAGGTATTTATATTACACATTCAACCATTATATACACATACAGGCATTATTTACACATATAGGCATTATAGGTAAAGAAGGCAATGCAGTTTTCTTTTCCTTTCACCTAACAATTGGTTGTCCCCCGTTTCATGGCATAATATATCTACCAGTAACCACTATGCACCAAGAAGTATGGTACAGCAAAGGTACTATGGTTTGTTAGTTTCCATAATTGATACCTTTTATGGTTGCTACATTTCCCACTTGAAAAAAGGGAAATGGGGACCCCCTGACCCGAAAAACCAGCAACTCATCCAAAAAAAACAGATGGAAAAAGTGCAAGTAACCAAATGGATTCCTTGACAACGTGTTGCAATGTACCCACCATTCATTAAATGAAAGTAAAGAAAAGGCCGGTTTAAGATTGCAAAATTTTTAAACACAATTTTGCACAAATTTAGAAATCTGCATATTTATAATTATATTATTCCATTTACATATGAAAAATCAGAACACAGGATTTTACTATATATAGGCATTAAGTACACATACATGCATTTATTTTACACATATAGTCAGTATATATACATACAGGTATTTATATTACACATTAAACCATTATATACACATAGAGGCATTATTTATACATACTGAAGGAACTCAGGTGTAGGGCCCCTAAGTTGCCTCTGATGCTAATACGCAAGGAGGATTTTTTATGTTTGAGATGGAGCGCGTGAGGGGATTGCGCAGGAGATTTGGGGGCGGAGCTACAGGAGGGTACTTATGTCGCGTGCTGGGAGGCTCTGCGCGCCTTTTTCTCCTGAGATAGAGCTGAAAATAAATCTGCAGCTGCGTTAGAGAGTAGGGTTTTTGGCTCGTTGCGTATTTTCCAAATTTTTTTAAGTATGGCTGAAGGTGGAGAGTTGGAGTTCTTATGGGCAGAGGTTCGTGAGGCGGCTTGGCATTGTGGTGTGGAGTGGGCGAGGAGGAGTTTGGTGGAGGTGTTGGCGACGTGTTTGGGGAGCGCTACCAGGAGAGAAGGGGTGCGAAAGTCGAGGGGTTCCTAGGTTAGAGGAAGAGAGCTGTTGTCTACTAGTGGTCCCAGAAGTGGATCGAGGTATGTCTTGGTGACGGAAGTATCGGCAGCAAGGTACTTGGTTGATGGGGGTGTGGATGGTGGAGAGTCGCGGGGTAATGCTGTACAGGAGGATGTTTCTCGGAAGCCCGAATGGGGTCTGAGTTTAAGAGTTGATGATGAGGTGGCTCTAAGTGGAGGTGCGGTGGAGATGGAAGTTGGTAATGGGGATCCGGGTGTTGAAGCTCATCAGAGGAGTTTGTTTTCATCCACAGTTCCCTTGGTTCACGATCAGAGTCCTCAGCTGGTTGGAGGTTTCCAGGCTGGAGGAGTCGGTGGAGATAGCGCCTCGGCAAGGGAGAGTGTGGCGCAGGACGTTCAGGAAGGTGCGGCTAGGCCTAGTGTGGCATCAGGTAATGAATCTGCAGGGTGCTTTTGAGGCCTGGCCGGGTTCAAAAGGGGGTGTGAGCCAGAGAGTTGATCTGGCGCAGGCTTGGAAGGTTGCGGAGAGGTCAGGTGGGGGAGCTGGCAGAGGTCTTGGTGGTGAAGCAGTTGCTTCGGGGGGTCGAATGGATTGTCGTGTCTACTTGGTGAATCTTTAGGGGTGGCGTATGTAGCTAGGCGGAATGCGTATGTGTCATTTTCTGGACCTCTGGGATTGCATTTGAAGCAGGTGGTTAGGGAGAGTGTTTGGCGTGGCGATTATGTGGAGCTTTTTTCTTTGCTTCCGTTGGATGAGGTTGCGGGTGTCAAGGATGAGTCGTCTAAGGAAGTGTTAAAAGAAGAGGAGGAAAGGAAGAAGAGGTATCGAAGGATTCCTAAGTTGTTCGGGAATTGGCTTCGGGCCTTTTGTATTTTGGCTAGTGTGTTGGGGAGAAGAATCCTCAGCATTGTTCAGCTCTTTTTTGTTATGTGGATGGGATTTGGGAGGCCTATCGGATTTATTGAGGTTGGGCTTGGCAGAAGTACGATGAGCAGTTCAGGCAACGTTTGGCGGCTTATCCGGGTATGGGTTGGGATCAGATGGATATCACGTTGTGGTTACATTTGATGGTGGCACAGAGGGCTTTGACCTTTCCAGGGGTCACCGGTGGGGGAGGGTCAAGTTCTCCGCCGACAGGTTCAAGGAGGGGGTCTTGTTGGCAGTTCAACGAGGGGCAATGTAAATTTGGTAATGGGTGCAAGTTTAGACACGAATGTTCAAATTGTGGAGAACTGCATTCGCTGTCCAGATGTTTCAAGAAGGCGAGACAGGGTGGTTTGCCTTTTGGAGGGTCTGGAGATGGGGGCTTCCCCGGTGAGACTCGACGCAATGTTACCGTGGCTAAGGTTTTACGAAAAACATAAGGATGCAGAGTTTTTGCGGTATGGTTTCAGAAATGGTTTCCGGATTGCTTTTGTTGTTAGGCCGGGGGGTGTCAAGTTGAGGAATTTGAAGTCGGCTAGGGAATATCCGGAGGTGGTCCGTGAGAATGATAACAAGGAGATTGGGGCCGGTCGGATGGCAAGTCCATTCTCATCACCGCCGGTGCGTGGTTTGCGAATATCTCCTTTGGGAGTGGTGCCTAAGTGGACGGCTGGAGAGTTTTGGCAGGGGGATAGCCTTGGGCGCCAATATAGCGCCAGCATACGCCAATCTATATATGTCTTCATTTGAGAATGCTCACATTTGTTCCCATAATCCATTTCTGGATAAGGTATCTACCTGGTTCAGATATATTGATGATTGTTTCCTCATTTGGAATGGTAATGAACAGGAGTTGCAGCAGTTTAGCAGGTTCCTTAACTCTAGGAACCCTAACATTACATTTACTATGGAATATGATTTCGATAGTATACACTTCTTGGATGTACTGGTCTATAGGGATAGTGAGAAACTAGCCACTGATCTAGACCAGAGAGGAACTTCTACGAGATGTTCCCAGGAGGAAAATGGACCGTGTTCCATTTGTGAGTACGTATTCACCTCTTTCTAAAGATATTAAAAAGATCATTAGATCAAATTGGCGCATTTTGCAGAGTGACAGAGATGTGGGTCATCCATTCTCTACTCCCCCTGTGTTCGCAATGCGAAGAAATAGGAATATACGTGACCAGGTGGTTAGAGCAGACTCTTCCCCTAGGGATAAAACAAACCTTTCTTTCAATGCCAGTTCATGGTACATATCCATGCTTACAATGTAATCACTGCAATGGCATCATTAAAGGTGATACATGTACTCACCCCCGTACGGGTGAAGGCATTAAACTTAAAGAGTTTTTTAATTGCCTCTCTGATTTTGTGGTCTATTTCTTGAAATGTCCCTGTGGGCTAGGCTATGTTGGCAAGACCACGAGACCTTTCATGGACCGCGTTTCAGAACACAAAACCTCCATTCGTAATCCTACATTTGAACTTCCTGTTGCTAGACATTTTTGAGAATTAAGACATAATGTCTCACAACTACGTTATCAAATTCTAGATAGGATTCCTCCCCTGTCACGAGGAGGCGATCGGGATAGGCTATTGTTACAAAGGGAGGCTAGATGGACGTACTTGCTGGATACAGTGTCCCCTCATGGTCTCAATGAGAAGCTCGAGTGGCACTGTTTCCTGTAGTTGCGTCCATAGAGGCATCTGCCGTTTAGGTGAGCTGTTCCCACCTCCCTATGCCATATTCCTTTCTGTGACTGCGCCATCTTATGTTCTTTTGCTGTATTTTTTTGATCTGCCCTATTTTGGGACATTAACTGTCCCTTTGTTTTTATATATGTCACAAGTATGTATGTGGTTGTGTTTTTATGATTCACTTTATTAGGTCACTATGGTTGTTATTACTTAGTGTTTAGGCAAGGTGGCTGATTCTTTTCATTCCTTACAGATTGGACTTGAATGAGGTGGCACTAGTGCACCTTTGCCAAGCAGCGCTGGTTGATTTTCTTCTTTGCTCCTTTGGATGTTTGTCTCCCTTTTGGATTGGATTCTCAGTCCCTCTGGACACCATGCAAATATGAGGATTATCTCAAACAGTTAAACCACACTATTGAATAGTTTTTGCCGAGTACAGGCACTGTTAGATGTATTGATATATGCTGATTGGTCCAAGTTTGTATGTGCCCAGTATGGGACCCGGCGCATACGCGTTTTGGATCTCCCCATATCCATGGGGTGATCCCTGACCCGCGCATGCTCCTTGTGCCCATTGTCCGCCATTATTGTAACGCCGGTCGGCGTACCTTGCTGCAGCACGGATCGATGCAAGTTATATGTTGTTTACAAATGGTATGAAGATGTGTATGAGCGTTCTTTATTGTTTATTGTCTCCATGCGTGCACAGAATTTCTGTACTGCCTACCCTATGTATGTTATGTATATAAGGGGATAATCTGTACTATATGTATTGGGGCACTATGCACTGAGGAAAGGGTTGTATCCCTGAAACGTCTGTGCATGTGTTCTCTTTCACAATAAATGAGGTGGCACTAGTGCACCTTTGCCAAGCAGCGCTGGTTGATTTTCTTCTTTGCTCCTTTGGATGTTTGTCTCCTTGTGGATTGGAATGAACATATGGGATCATATCACTCCAGCAGCAGCTGATAAGTATAATTCTACTAACTTTTTGTTGGGTGCTATAGACGCCCGACCCCGGGTTTTTACTTTTTGGGGCCGGTCGGATGACAGGTCCATTCTCGTCACCGCCGGTGCGTGGTTTGCGAATATCTCCTTTGAGAGTGGTGCCTAAGCGGACGGCTGGAGAATCTCAGTTAATTCATCATTTATCCTATCTAAGGGGAGGATCGGTGAACGATGGTAATAATGAAGAGTTGGCCTCGGTCTCGTATGTTTCGTTTGATTCAGCGGTTGGTTTGGTTCGGGCAGCAGGAAAGGGAGCTTTAATGGCTAAGGTGGATATTGAGTCGGCATTTCGGCTTTTACCTATTCATCCTTCATGTCATCACCTTTTGGGGTTTTGGTTTGAGGATAAATTTTATGTGGATTTGTTTGCCTAGGGGTTGTTCCATTTCCTGTTCTTTCTTTGAGTGTTTTAGCACGTTTCTGGAATGGGTAGGTCGCATGATGGCTGGGTCGAAAATTTGACACATTATTTGGATGATTTCCTTTGCGTGGGTAGAGTAGGGACAGGGGAATGTCTTCACATTCTTCGGTCGTTTCAGTGGATGGTGCAACGGTTTGGTGTTCCTTTGGCATCTGATAAGGCGGAGGGACAGGCGGCAGTTATCATCTTTTTGGGGATTGAGATTGATTTGGTTAAGGGTGAGTGTCGATTGCCTTTGGGGAAGGTTGTGGAAGCTTTAAGACAGGTGGAAAATTCCTTGTCGGCGAGGAAGTTGCGGTTGCGGGAGCTTCAATCGCTGATTGGTCATTTTTAAATTTTGCCTGCAGGGTCATTCCGGTGGAGAGTGTTTTTGCGGGGATTGGCTTTGGCAGCATGTGGTATCCACGAAGGTCATCATTTTGTTAGGATGTCTGGGGCCATGAAGAAGGATTTGGAGGTCCTTTTTGGCCTCGTTTAACGGGGTGGCCATATTTCCTTCTAAGGAGGTGCTGGCCAGAGAGTTGGAATTTTTTATGGATGCTTTTGGGGCTGTTGGTTTTGGGGTATACTTTGGGGGACGATGGTGTGCATTTCGTTGGCCAGATCGGTGGTTATCGTCTGCGCTGGTTAGGAATTTAGCCTTTTTGGAGTTGTTTCCGTTAGTGGTTGCTTTGGAGTTGTGAGGGGGTGTTCTGGAGGGGAGAAGGATTTTGTTCTGTTCCGACAACATGGCGGTAGTGTCGGCGGTTAATTCTTTCTCGACTTAGCGTTGCCAGTTATTAGGTTGCTTAAAAGGTTTACGCTGCTTTGTTTGAAATTTAATGTTTTATGTTAGGCGCGGCATGTTCCGGGGCGCCTTAACCCAGTGTCGGATGCTTTATCTCATTTGCAGTGGGACAGGTTTCGTTCTCTGGCTCCAGAGGAGATGGGCACCCCGTGTCAGGAGGGCCTTTGACGGCTAGGCTCGGAATTTTTGGAGGATGGGTAAGAGGTTCTTTGACTGACTCTACTTGGAAGGCGTATTCTCGAGTTTGGAGGGAATGGGACGCATTGAGTGTTTCAGGTACATTGCGGTTGGTGGTTGGGATGAGGAGAGCCTGCTCAGGACATATCTCATTCGGTTGTTTGAATCAGGGGCATCTCCGGGGGCAGTTTGGCAGTCGCTGGCCGCCTTGGCGTTTCTTTTCGGATTTATGGGAAGAAGGATTTCACTAAGGATTCTGTTATTAGGTGCGCAGTTCAGGGTTATGTGAAAGGGAGGTGCAGGGTTGACGCACGGCGTCTGGTTTCTGGGCAGTTGTTTGAAGTATTGTGGGTTTTTGTTCCTCATCTTTATGAGAGTCTGCTTATGAGGGCAGCATTTTGTTTGGGATTTTTTGGGGCATTTCGGTTAGGGGAGTTGGTTTGTAATACTTAGAAAGGAGGTGGTGGTTTGGGTGCATGTATGGTTGGGCGAGGAGGAAGTGGTTGTTTGGGTTTCCAAGTCCAAGACGGATCAGTTAGGTAAGGGGTGTAGGGTCGGTTTATCCAGAGTTGATAATTGTGTGTTTTGTCCGGTTAGGAATGATAAGAAATTTTTGGAAGCGCGGGCGGAGTTTGGTGTGGCCTTTTTATGTCACGCAGACGGCTCGGCATTATGAAGGTATCAGATTGTGACTATTTTTAAGAAGGGTTTGTTGAGTTTAGGGAGGAATCCAGACCAATTTGGGTCGCATTCCTTCCTGATTTGTGCTGCAACTGAAGCTTCACGGCTTGGTTTGTCTGGAGAAGAAATTCAGGAGTTGGGAAGGTGGAGGTCTAGGGCTTTTCAGGCATACGTTCGTCCAGGAGTGGTGGTTTGAGTTTTCAAGCATTTATGTATACTGATTGGAGTGTGTGTGGAGGATTTTACTGTATCATTGTATTGTTGTTATTGTTTATGTTATACATTTTCATTTAAAAAAACTACTACTAAAATGGAATAAGACTATTACTTTATTTGTATGGAATATATATAGTTATTCTTTTTTATACATTGTATATGCGTTCATTGTATTTTGTTGGGGGAATGTGGGTTGGTGTATATATATGCAAGTGGAGTGAACATTGGTGGTAGGTTGTTTTCTTTTCAGGTATGGACATCGTTTATTTTTGGAAGTGTGGTGGAAAGGTGTGGAGTTTTTTCTGCTAAAAAAACAAAGGTGGGAGTCAAGTTGGCATGGTGCAGGTGGTGTTAATTTGTTTTATTCTTTCAGGTCCTTCGAGGGTGGTATGGATCATTGGAGACTCACTGGTGTTCTGGGCCCGGAGCAGGGCGTTGGTACGAGCATCTGGAGTGCAGTTGGGTCTGCCTGGGTCGGCGACACGAGTCCGGTGGTTCGGAATTCGTGGGCTCCTGTGGGAGGAGTTTAAGCCAACGGTTTTGGGTGCCCTTAGGCACGGTGAATTCCCCCATGTGTTGGTGGTACACATGGGGGGAATGATTTTGGAGTGGTCCCTCACGGAATGCTGCTGGAGCAGATGAAGGTGGATCTGCGGCAGCTGAGGGAGTGGTCACCATGGACGGTAGTGGTGTGGTCGGAGATGTTGCCAAGGGTGGTGTGGAGACAGGCGGAGAATCAGTAGGCGTTGCGGCTTTGCTGGGTGAAGGTTAATCGGTGTATGGGGAGGTTTGTGAGACAGATGGCTGGTGTGGTGGTGCGGCATCTCCCCTTCGAGGAAGAGGATGTTCTTTGTCATTTTATGGAGGATGGCGTTCATCTTACAGATGTGGGCACGCATTTGTTCATCCTAGGTTAAAAGGAAGGGATCGAACAAGCCCTGTTTTTCATTGGTGGGGGAGCTCTCCCATAAGGGGATTATGTGAGGAGCTTGTGGCGGGGGCTTGTAGGCAGTGCTGGGGTAGGGGTTCCTTTTATTTAGGTTATTTGTGGATCTGATGGTTGGGAGATAGGAGGAATTTGTAGTTGTTTAGTTTGGAGGTATGTGGTGGTTGTGTGGAGTCCCCTGTCAGCACTGTTCATTTACAGTATATACAGTCAGGTCCAGAAATATTGGGACATCGACACAATTCTAACATCTTTGGCTCTATACACCACCACAATGGAGTTGGAATGAAACAAACACAATGTGCTTTAACTGCAGACTGTCAACTTTAATTTGAGGGTATGTACTTCCAACTCAGGTGAACGGTGTAGGACTTACAGCAGTTTGCAGATGTGCCTCCTACTTGTTAAGGGACCAAAGGTAATGGGACAGAATAATAATCATAAATCAAACTTTTCCTTCTTAATACTTGGTTGCAAATCCTTTGCAGTCAATCACAGCCTGAAGTCTGGAACGCATAGACATCACCAGACGCTGGGTTTCATCCCTGGTGTTGCTCTGCCAGGCCTCTACTGCAACTGTCTTCAGTTCCTGCTTGTTCTTGGGGCATTTTCCCTTAAATTTTGTCTTCAGCAAGTGAAATGCATGCTCAATGGGATTCAGGTCAGGTGATTGACTTGGCCATTACATAACATTCCACTTCTGTCCCTTCAAAAACTCTTTGGTTGCTTTTGCAGTATGCTTTGGGTCATTGTCCATCTGCACTGTATGTCATGTCTCGGCCTTGCTCCCTGGTGGTGAAGGGTTCATGTCTGTTTTTTTCCCTGTGGTGTGTCTGGCTGTGCTGTCTAGGGCTGATCTGGGGTTCTGTTATGATCTCCTGGTCTGGGGTCCCATGGACCAATCACACGGTCCCACTCCCTATATATTCCCAACAGCACAGAGCCTCATTGACGGTTTGTGGAATCTCATGGTGGTTCTGTCTGGTTCGTGTTTCCTGTGTTGCTGCAAAGCATTCATGACCAAGTATTTTCTGGTTCTGACCTCGGCTTTATTCCTGACTATCCCTTCTGCCCACTCCTGGTACTGTATATGCTGATCTGTTGCCAACCTCTGCCTGTATGACCATTCTTGTATGTTTTATGTACCTTGTCTGTCTTAGTTTAGTATACTCAGAGGCTGCATATAAGGACCTGTTTAGTTAGTCTGTCTGTATATATTGTGTTTACCCTCTGCTCTTCTTGTTCCACTGCTCTGTTATTACTTTGTGAGGTATTCTCCCTAGTTAGAGGCCAACTAAAGGACCTACCCCGGCTTAACATTCCTTTAGTTCTTCTGGTCCTCCTGTCCCTTGTGTCTGTCTGGTTCCTGAGTAGCCCTGACGTGGAGTTTAGTGCCTAGTCTGTCAGTTTGTTGACTGCCCTGCAGCCTGAACAATTCATATACTGTCGTACATTGGTTGTTTCTGAGCGTGTCCTAAGTTGTTTGTCGGTTTTGAAACCTTCAAAGCTTAGTGGCAATTCAGTTGTGTTTTTTGGGACTCCTTTGGTTTTGGAGCAATCAGTCGGTCCTTGTGTCCAGTCAGTAACTCACCTGCCTTAAGGGCTTCACTCCTTGGTCCTAACCACCACGATGGCCCAAGCAGGGGCTAACTGTTACACTGTGAAGCGCCGTCCAATAAGTTCTGCAGCATTTGGCTGAATGTGAGCAGATAATATTGCCCGAAACACTTCAGAATTCATCCTGCTGCTTTTGTCAGCAGTCACATCATCAATAAATACAAGAGAACCAGTTCCATTGGCAGCCATACATGCCCACGCCATGACACTACCACCACCATGCTTCACTGATGAGGTGGTATGCTTAGGATCATGAGCAGTTCCTTTCCTTCTCCATACTCTTCTCTTCCCATCACTCTGGTACAAGTTGATCTTGGTCTCATCTGTCCATAGGATCTGGTTCCAGAACTGTGAAGGCTTTGTTAGGTGTTGTTTGGCAAAATCTAATCTGGCCTTCCTGTTTTTGAGGCTCACCAATGGTTTACATCTTGTGGTGAACCTTCTGTATTCACTCTGGTGAAGTCTTCACTTGATTGTTTACTTTGACACACATACACCTACCTACCGGAGAGTGTTCTTGATCTGGCCAACTGTTGTGAAGGGTGTTTTCTTCACCAGGGAAAGAATTCTTTGGTCATCCACCACAGTTGTTTTCCGTGGTCTCCCGGGTCTTTTGGTATTGCTGAGCTCAACGGTGCTTTCCTTCTTTTTGAGAATGTTCCAAACAGTTGTTTTGGCAACTCCTAATGTTCTTGCTATCTCTCTGATGTGTTTGTTTTGTTTCTTCAGCCTAATGATGTCTTGCTTCACTGATAGTGACAGCTCTTTGGAGCTCATCTTGAGAGTTGACAGCAACAAATTCCAAATGCAAATAGCACACTGGAAATGAACTCTGGGCCTTTTATCCCTTAACAAATCCCTTAACACATCTGCAAACTGCTGTAAATCCTTCACCGTTCACCTGAGTTGGATGTACATACCCTCAAATTAAAGCTGACAGTCTGCAGTTAAAGCACATTGTGTTTGTTTCATTCCAACTCCATTGTGGTGGTGTATAGAGCCAAATATGTTAGATTCGTGTCGATGTCCCAATATTTCTGGACCTGACTGTATATATACAAAACAGCAAAAGGTTGCGCTCAACCTCAAAACTAAGCCGGTGCATTTAAGATATCAAATACAAAACACCAAGAAAGAGCACTCCATTATTATTAAAGATGGGGTACATTGGCGACTGTGACAGGCTTAAGCAAATTATGATCATAACTTTGTGAACTGAATCCCCATTATTTTACCTCAGTCAGGATTTTTGAGCATTTTTAAAACTGTATTTTTTATTCACAGAAAATGATGGAAGAAAAATATGAAGTGCTCTTTCTTTGGTTGTTTGTGTGTGTGTATATATATATATATTATATATAATATATGATATATATATATATATATATATATAATAATATATATTATATATATATATATATACATACATACATACATACATACATACATACATACATATACATACATACTACATACAACATACATACATACATACATACATACATACATACATACATACATACATACATACATACATACATACATACATACATACATACACACAGTTGTGTTCAAAATTATTCCACCCCCAATGCTGTAAAGGGTTTTAGGGAATTTAGTGTACATTTGTAATTGTATTCAGAATGAAATCCTACAAGGACTTTTTAAAGAACCATATGCAACTAAAATGACATCAATTGGTTTTGTAATACAGTAGTAAATGTTTCTTTTGTGAATTCTTCATTGACACAATTATTCAACCCCTTAAAGACTACCACTCTGAAGAACAGAGGTTCATTCAAGTGTTTTCAATCAGGTATTGAAAACAGCTGTGGATGTCACGGAGCAGCAATAAAGCATAATAAGCACCAATTAGGCAGCTTTAAAATGACTGTGATACTCAGCTCCTTCTAGACATTTAATGGTGTGGTTACAAACATGGTGAAGTCAAGAGAATGGTCCAGGAAGACCAGAGAAGAGGTGATTACTCTTCACAGGAAGGGCAATGGCTATAAGAAGATTGCAAAGATGTTAAACATACCAAGAGAGACCATAGGAAGCATCATTCGCAAATTCAAGGCAAAGGGCACTGTTGAAACGCTACCTGGTCGTGGCAGAAAGAAGATGCTGACTTCGACTGCTGTGCGCTACCTGAAGCGCAGAGTGGAGAAAAGTCCCCGTGTAACTGCTGAGGAACTGAGAAAAGATTTGTCAGATGTGGGTACTGAAGTTTCAGCTCAGACAATACGGCGCACACTGTGTAATGAAGGCCTCCATGCCAGAACTCCCAGGCGCACCCCCTTGCTGTCTCCAAAGAATAAGAAGAGTCGACTGCAGTATGCCAAAAGTCATGTGGACAAACCACAGAAGTTTTGGGATAGTGTTCTGTGGACTGAGGAAACAAAATTAGAACTGTTTGGGCCCATGGATCAACGCTATGTTTGGAGGAGGAAGAACAAGGCCTATGAAGAAAAGAACACCTTGCCTACTGTGAAGCATGGCGGGGGGGTCAATCATGCTTTGGAGCTGTTTTGCTTCTGCAGGTACAGGGAAGCTTCAGCATGTGCCAGGTACCATGAATTCTCTTCAGTACCAGGAGATATTGGATGACAATGTGATGCAGTCCGTCACAAACCTGAGGCTTGGGAGACGTTGGACCTTTCAACAGGACAATGATCCCAAGCATACCTCCAAGTCTACTAGAGCATGGTTGCAGATTAAAGGCTGGAACATTTTGGAGTGGCCATCGCAGTCACCTGACTTAAATCCGATTGAGAACCTCTGGTGGGACTTAAAGAAAGCAGTTGCAGTGCGCAAGCCTAAGAATGTGACTGAACTGGAGGCTTTTGCCCATGACGAATGGGCGAAGATACCCGTAGATCGCTGCAAGACACTTGTGTCAAGCTATGCTTCACGTTTAAAAGCTGTTATAACTGTAAAAGGATGTTGTACTAAGTACTAAGATTGAATGTCACTTGGGGGTTGAATAAAACTGATAATGATGTGAGCACAGAAAAGACATTTGTGGTTATTTCATTATAAATGTTATGTTAGATTTGTCTGACCTGCACGTGCCTCTTTCATTTAATTGTAAGCAAGATGACTGAATGATCAAAATCAATGTCAAACTGGCCAAAACACTCAATTTCAGTGGGGGTTGAATAATTTTGAACACAACTGTTTATATATTGAGAAAAACTGCGGTAACCTGCTGTAGCCATATAAAGATTCAGGGTGCCTGCTGGCAGGCTTACGCAATCCATGGCCATCCATTGCAAACTAAACTTCCACCATTGTTCAACAGAGCTCAGCATTGAATCTGTGTAAGGGTTAAGAACTGCAGTGTTTTTGAAGGGGTTAAGAAATGTTTGTAAGCATTTAAAGGGTTAAATCTGGAAAATCTCTGTCTAAATGAATTTAGCTGCTGTTGTGGTTTCTTTTGTATTAGAAACATAGAAACATAGAAAAATGTCGGCAGATAAGAACCTTTCGGCCCATCTAGTCTGCCCAATTACATGGATACTTTACCTGGATTTATCTTTTGTTTAGAATAGCCTTATGCCTATCCCATGCTTGCTTAAATTCAATTACTGTTTTGGCCTCAACCACTTCAACTGGAAGGCTGTTCCATGTATACACCACGCTCTCAGTAAAATAATGCTTCCTGATGTTACTTTTAAACCTTTGCCCCTCTAATCTAAGACTATGTCCTCTTGTTTTGCTACTTTGTTTCCGTTTAAATATACTCCCTTCCTCTACCTTGTGGATTCCCTTTACGTATTTAAATGTTTCTATCATATCTCCTCTGTCTCGTCTTTTTTCCAAGCTGTACATGTTAAGATCATTAAGCCTTTCCTGGTAACTTTTCTCCTTCAAGCCGTACACCATTTTAGTAGCCCTTCTCTGAACTCTAAGATGTCTATATCCTTCTGGAGATACGGTCTCCAGTACTGCACACAGTACTCCAAGTGAGGTCTCACCAGTGCTCTGTACAGTGGCATGAGCACTTCCCTTTTCCTACTGCTAATACCTCTCCCTACACAACCAAGCATTCTGCTAGCATTTCCTGCTGCTCTATTACATTGACTACTTACCTTTAGATCCTCTGAAATAATAACCCCTAAATCCCTTTCCTCAGATGTTGAGGTTAGGACTGTATCAAATATTCTATATTCAGCCCTTGGATTTTTACGTCCCAGGTGCATTATCTTGCACCTATCCACATTAAAACTCAATTGCCACAGCTCCGACCATTTTTTTAGTTTACCTAAATCATTTGTCATTTGGCTGATGCCTCCAGGAACGTCAACCCTGTTGCAAATCTTTGTGTCATCAGCAAAAAGACATACTTTTCCATTAATACCTTCTGGGATATCACTTATAAAAATATTAAAGAGAATGGGTCCAAGTAGAGACCCCCGCGGTACCCCACTGGTAACAAGTATTGTTATTGGTATTGTTTGAATATGTTTGGTGTGCTCTCCTCCTGTTTAGTTGTATATCATGTTGTCTTGAGATGCACCCGCACTGAAAGCGTAGTTAAGGTTGAGTGCTGCCCCTCTCGTGTATTTTGTATATATATATATATATGTGTTTATTATTGCAGAAGCCACTTGCACATCACAGCAATTCGATGAATTGCATCCCAGAGCTCCTGTGCTACATTCCCCATATGCAGCAAGGAATTCTGGGTTGGATATGCAAATGACATCTGTCCCACTTTTATGCATCCTGGGTCTGTTATTACACAGAACTCTAAAATCAATGCTATGCCACACCATGGCTTTCTAGCCGAGATAAGGTTTATGCAACTGGTCAAAGCCACTCCTAGGACAGCGCTGTTTCGGGTTTGTTGGACCCTCATCAGCTAGGAGCTAGGCATGATGACCAGTTGCAGTGGATGCTTGGACCCGTAGGGCAAATCCGTATCTACAAGGGTTGTGGTGGAGGACAAAAAGAGAGATATTATATATATATATATATATATCACCCCTTATTGGGAATACCGAAAATTTTCAGCTCTTGGATGTAGTTTGTAGTGGTGATGTCCCTACACTGGATGCACCCATGGTGCAGCATCACCAGCGCGGAGATCCTGGGAGGCAGCGCTCTCCCTCAATGCTTTCCCTGCACAAATCTGCCTGACCCATTTGCCGCCTTCAGTCCCTCTACTTTTCCAGCAGGTTGGCAACATCTGTCATGTTTGAAATTTTGGCACTTTTTACCAGCCTACACAGGATGCCTCCACTGTTAAAAGAATGCACGTAGTCTGAAACTCCATGCTACCACTACTACTCAGGGGCCATTTCCCAACCCTACAATCAACTTAACAGCTCCAACCATTAACTTAACGACTCAAGTCCCTATTTCGACCTTGCCGTCGGCTTGGCTTGCAGCGCAGAATCAGCTGCAGGTTACTGTACATTAACTGCTCCTATACTTTGTGTAGGAGGTGTTAGTAATGGCTCAACTGTTCCTGTTTAAAGCCAGTATTTCAGAAAGAATATCGTCTGACAGCCTTGTGTAAAGTGGAATTTGCAATAAACCCACCAAAAAAAACTCCAAACTTACCTCAAATCCTCGCCGTGTAGAGGACAGCCTGATCTACCTCTTTCTCTGGCCGCAAGTAGAAGACTGGCAACACATAGCTCCCGGTGTCCTTCAATGGCCACAGTGTGACTCCCCCCCCCCACACACACACACACGTACCCAAGCTCACACAGGGTCATCAGTCGTATAACATGTGCACAATAAAAAAAAAATGTTGTTTCGATCGCTTTGTTCCGTTTTTCAATTCCTTTTGGTACATTCGTTATATTACCGTGATTCAGATTTCGGATTGGAAAACCAAACAAGATATAAATTGTGGCAAAATAACTGTTGCCTATCTGTGCCACTGGTGCCAGTATTATGAATAACATTTGTATACATAAATAATAATACTTTATTGAATATAAACACAATATAAAATAATAAATTGTACTGGTATGATTAGATACGGCTTCTGTCACCAATTTTTTCTGAATCAAGATGTCTGTATCTCCACATCCCTTGGATAGAGACAGCTAGATATTATCTTTTAGCTGCCTTGCTTGTGAATGCAAATTCGCCAGCTTTACTTTTTTATATTCCAGCTTTCAAAACAGAGCCATATTCCAACCTTGCCATTAAGTTAACTACTGGGGCCGTTACACTTAACAGTGCTACTCATTAACTGAATGGGTCCAATGTGGGATCAAGGGCTTCACAGGCCTAGAACTGAAGGTGTTAATGGTCCTCTGCTACCTTTCACTCAGCTTGACAGTGTCTCTTCCATAATCTTCTCACCTTCCAGTTTTTCTGAGCCCTCTTCTTCATAACTCCCATTGGGTTTCTGTCTCATTAATCTCAAACACACCATCAATGAGCCATGCTTTGTCATTCTTGTTTGTGGCAATTTTGTGCCAGCATAATCAATCATCCTTTTCCAGGCCATGGGCCTGGAGCTGCAGCTCCTGTAGACCCTATGTTAATCTGGCCCTGGATCTGTCAAGCCACTATTCCAACTTTGCTCATGTATGGCATTAGCGGCTCTAACTAAGTTAATTGTGCCATATTTTGTATAGGGGCTGTTAATAACAGCTTTGCATGAGATCAAAACTATTTCCTGGTAGCCTAATAGTCTGAGCGTGAGCGAGAATTCAAAAACGTATACTGGCTCAGAGACCTTGTTATTAAGTGAATTTGCTTTTGCAAAATAACAGATTAAAAATCCATTATCTACTTCTGGCCTCACGGGGCAAAGGGCAGTGAATCCACCTCCTTCTCTGTTGTGTGCAGAAGAACACTGGGAACAAATAATTAAGAGTGGCCTTCGGATGCTTCAGCAGGACCAGAGCTCATGCCGGATCCCGACTCTCTCCATTAATTCCTAAGGACTCCAGAAGATGATACAATCAGCAGTGCTGCCAGTACCTGTTCAGTTCTCTGCTATTACAGCGGCACATTCGGAATAGAGCCATTACTAGTGAGCCACTAATGGTTAAAAGCTCATGCTCAATTTTTCCAATAGTGAATTGTTGTCAAAGACCTCGACACAATGGGACCCTCAAAATATATAAAATGCAAATGTACAGTAACCTACTGGAAAAGCCAAGCTGCAAAGGAGACGTCTGGACTAGAGCATCAACAGTAGCATTAGCCGATGGGGATGTTATACTTGATGGCTCCATCATTAATTCTTACATCTTGAATGGAAGAAGATGCAACCATAGGTCGCCCTTTAATAATTGATTCTTAAAATAGGATCAAATGTCAATGTTTTTCGAAGATTTTCTGATAATATAGATTTTCTGTACTAAATTGAGTAACAGATGATAGTTGCTATTTATCAAATTTTTCTTCTTTATCTTGTGTTAGAAGACCATTTTCCTATTTAGCCTTCATACTTCATGTTTAGCTATTACAGTCATCTACGACTACACGGAACTTTGAAGCCACTATAGCGGCCCATGAATAACTCATATAGCGCCCTTGGAGAAAATGAGAAAAAAATATCTCTGAAGATATAGAACTTTAAAAACTGTAACTGACTGGTGCAAGAAAAGGAGAAGCAATGATTTTATTTTTTTATTTTTTTTTCCAATGTCGTATGTTCAAACATGTATAAAATGTGTGCAAATATATTTATGCACGCCCGTATTATTATTATTACAAAGTAGAATATTGAAATTATTCACGCATTGCTTTTCACTACAACTCTTTCTTTGCCTTTGGGTCCCATTAACTGATTCCTAGAGATGCCACTGATACTAATTTATTAACAAGTTGCATAGCATTTGCTATTATTTTTGGTAATTGCACAATTATTTCCCAGAGTAAATAAGCAGGTTATTGCAGTTCAGTGATTAACTGATTGCTTTTTGTGCTCCACTTAATCTTCATTAACATGCACATGCTCATTTTATGGTACATATGGTAGTTACTGCAAATTTTAATATAGTGGCACAATAATTTTAATGACACTTAGAGCAATAAAACATTTTTTTAATTAATATTTTATTACACCTTTGAATATGAACACATTTTCAAGAGTAAAAAATGGACCCCAAGCATGAAATATGAACTCAACATATCACAAAATTACAATGAGAAATGTGATATGAACAGGTATCATTGGAGAAACCAGGGACCAGAGCATATTGTAGGTTTTTCTAAAAACAAAGGGCCACATTACAATCTAGATGCTAAAATCCTAGCGCAAAGTGAAAATCTTTGCGCTAAGCGTTAAAGTTTAGCACGCTCAAATCACCGTTGGAATTACAATCTTCACACGTGCGCACATCCGCCGATCAATAGTGCATGTGCACGTAACGCTAACAGGACGGGCCCAAATGCACGCGTAGTACCACCTCGCGCAAAAATCTTTTCTTTTTTTTTTTTCATGATTCAGCCAAAATGAAAATATTTTCTATTGATATAAACTGCAGGTTCCACCCAAGGTGCACGGATCACTACGTGGGTGCAACCAACAGCCCCCAGGACATTGGGGACACCTCCAAGTGCATAATAGCCATGTTTCACTCTGTGGAATCCCTCATGGGTGGTAGGGAATCCTATATAGTGGTGCCAGTTGTGCTTCATTGCTAGGAGGAAGCGAAGGAGCACGATGGAGAAGGTGCACTGGCTGACACCACTTAATTCAGTTAGAGCCTGCTGGAAGGTGCCAGTGGCAAGGAACCTCAGGCAGCACAGCAACTTCCTCATCCCTGGGACAGATATCCGTGTCCCTAACCTGGACTCCAGGTGCGACCGCAGCTGTAGGTAGAGCCTGTATATCTGTGCCCGGGTCAAACGTTAGCGGAGTCGACACTTATCATCAGTCAGATGTTACAATGTTAATCGTGTCCTGTGGACACGAGGTGCCCGTGGAACAGCACACTTCCTCTCCAACTCCTGCTGCCATCGGAGACAAGTTCTGCGTCTGTGACGCAAAATGAGCACATATGCTGCAGCAATTATACATGCACACACATCATCATCCATTGTATTGGTTTGGTATGAGTTGAAGGGGCAACTGTGCTTTGGTGCATTCCTTTTTATGGGCCTGTATATTTGGGGTTAGCCAGGTTGTTCAGATTTGCCATTAGCACCAGCTTTTAGGAGTCGCTAAGATTATCTGAATAACATCCATGCAGTATTTATCACAAATAGATTTTAATACCTTGCTCATCCGAGTGCACACTTGCTTTTGCGCTCACAATGTTAAGTATAGGACGCGTGAAGTACAGTAAGCTCGCACATGGTTCGCACAGGTTCACACGCGCTGCACGATTCTGCGCAGTTGTAGCGCTGAGTATGTAATTTGGAAGTTGGCGCAAATGGTTTTACCCTACGCGTTAAAAATTACTTATGCCGTCGCTAACGTTAGCCTCAAGATTGTAATGTGGCCCAAAGAAAGTAGGAAGAACAACGAGTGAAAATTGATTATTAGGTTTTGCTACAGGAAGATAAGATTTAATAATGAAAATAAGGAAGAAGCCAGCCTTATATAAAAAGCCAGTGGCCTCAACTTTTCCAAGATCGCGGGGCAGGTGCCAAGTCCAGCGCCATCCCCAGCATCCTCTCCATGGGGTCCATAGGACTCCATAGAGGATCATGCTACCGGGTCACATGACTCTCGCGAGATCCTGCTGGATGGCAGAGTGATCGTGCAGGGAGACGGGGGAGTTTCTTCCCCCAGTTTCCCTCTGCTCCCGGCAGCCAGTAGCAGCGTATCAGGCTGCAGTTCTCGCTGTGGGAAGAGAGGGGAGTATGTGATTTTTGGGGGGGTTTGAGCTGCAGGTAACTGTTTCTACAGCAGCTCAATCCGTTACCTACACCTCTGAGCTGTTGGTAACTTTTTTGTTGTGCCAGCTCTTAGGATCGCTTCCTAACGCTAGTTAATAACGCTAGTTAATATATGCTTTCACTTTGTGCTCCCCATGTTAGGTATAGGGAGCGCAAAGTACAGTAAACTGACGATACGAATCGCAAATTAACCTTCATTTAAAAACTGTGTGTTGTGTTTACTTATGTTATCTTTGACTAATATTTAAATTTGTTTGATGATCTGAAACATTAAAGTGTGACAGATGTGCAAAAAAATAAAGAATCAGGAAAGGGGCCAACACTATTTCACACAACTGTATGTAGATACTCGAGTATATTGCTAGATTTTGGTGACAAAAATTTACCTTAAAATTGGAGGGGTCGCATTATATTCGAGACATCTGTATTGCGTGTAAAAAAAAAAAAAAAAAAAAAAAAAAACTTGCCCAGCCCTGGATCCAGACTCTCCTGGAAGTTCCTGTAGCCTCGCTGAAGTGAATGCAGACTCCCGGATGCTTGCAAACACTTCAGGAACTCCCGGATTCGGGAGAGGTGGGATCCATCATGGCCAGAGGGCGTGCTCGGTTTAAGCCAATCATTCACCTCGCTCGCCTCCGCCGGCCATCTAATCGCTAGTAAAGAAGATGGGTTGCCGGCGGCTTCATACTTAGTAACAACTGCAATCATTCTAGAGCAGAGCCCCCTGGCCTGAGGGGGAGCCTGACTGTGTTAAGAGAACATGGAAGGATTTTAATTGTTTACCGGTACAGTAAAATTTTGCTCCTCGTGTTATATTTGAGTCTTGAGAATTCTCTCATTTCCATAATAAATCTCTATCCATCGCATTATGTTTGGGTCGCGCTATACTTGAGTATCTATGGTACAACCTATAACATAAACAAAATACATGTGAATATATGAATACACTTATGCGAAGAGGTTAACAAGATACCTTGCAATGAAACATACAGGGCCACATTACACTCTTAACGCAAACATTAACGCTCACTTGCATGAGCATTAACGTTTGCTGCGGTGTTTACCGCATATTACAATCCAAATGCAAACGGATTAAGTAACCGTTTGCGTTTGGTACCTTGTGCTTTTCCGCACGAGGTTACTGTACTTTGTGCTAAGGATTTTAGTCGCTTTTAGTACGAAATTTACCATTTTCGTGCTTCCGAGGGCATTCTGAATCCGAAATGTCGACCACACGAAATTTCGGATCGATTCGAAATTTTGATTCATTCAATTCGATACTTCGGATCGTTTCGAAATTTCGGGTCGCTTCGATAAATCGGGTCGATTGGGTGATTCGGATCATTTCGGGGCATTCAGTTTTTCGTTTTATGCTACATTATTATACTGTAGAGGTGCTGCCTGGCAGGTGCGGATTCATATGCTGCATTAATTATACTGTAGAGGTGCTGCCCGGCAGTTTGCGGATTCATATGCTGCATTATTATACTGTAGAGGTGCTGCCCGGCAGTGTGCAGATTCATATGCTGCATTAATTATACTGTAGAGGTGCTGCCTGCAGTGTGCGGATTCGTATGCTGCATTATTATATTGTAGAGGTGCTGCCTGGGAGTGTGCGGATTCATATGCTGCAATAATTATACTGTAGAGGCGCTGCCCGGCAGTGTGCGGATTCATATGCTGCATTATTCTGTAGAGGTAAATCGTTTTTGTTAATTATTTTTCCTTTCATACCATTTTAATATGAATAAATAAAGTTGTGCAATGCATATTCATAAGAAAAAAAGGATCTTTCATAAAAAAACGATATGTCCAAAGGAACGAATTGGCAGAATTACCATATCCACCGAAATATCGGAGCATCCAAAATACCATTCGTCTAAGTCAAAACTAAATAGACCCTTTGAAACGACGAGAACAGACGATCTGAAAGACCGAAAATTTCCAATATCACGAAATGAAAGTCGATACGAAACAACGAGCCGAAACGAAAATCAGCCGAAATGATCTGAAACAAAAATTTTAAAAACTGAACGAGACGAAACGAAACGAAAAAAAAAATCGGTGCACATCTCTACTTTGGGCTCCCTATACTTATCATGGGGAGCACAAAGTGTTAACCCTTTCACTGCTGAGGCATTTCACCACTGTGTGCGGAGCTCATTTTTACCGCTTTCGTTCATCATGTTTAAACGCGATTTGAAGCCACATTTTATTATATGGCCCAGACATATTATATATCGTTCTTTCCGGCAGACTCCGCAGATTCATAATATATCTATATCATATTTAAAATATAAATATCATATTTTATATGTAGGCAGGAATACCAGCACTCCAACTAAAGGAAAAAAGATGCCTGGGTGCTAAAATCCAACTTGTATAATATAAATAGCGAAAAAATCTGGATGCACTCCGGGTCTTCAATAAAACAAAAAAGTTTATTGGTAAATCATATTAAAAGACGACGTTTTGGCCTCACATCAGGCCTTCATCAAGGATGAAGGCCTGATGTGAGGCCGAAACGTCGTCTTTTAATATGATTTACCAATAAACCTTTTTGTTTTATTGAAGACCCGGAGTGCATCCAGGTTTTTTGCTATTTTTATATGTATACGTCATGTCCTGCCTGTATATTATGACAAAAAATGCAATAACAATTGAATTTTTAATCATCTGCAGCCTGTAAAGTGTTTTTTTCACATTTTTAACACATGAACGTTTGCGGTTATATTTTCTATGGGGTGCGCTTGTACAAAAATTAGAAATGGGGACTTGTTAAATTTTTGGGGGGGAATTACGTGATTTTTAGCAAACGCACCCCATAGAAAAAAATCATTAGTGCAGCATCATTGTTCACATTATAATTGAAATGTGAACAATATTGCTGCATTAATAAAAACAACACACAAAGAAAACATGTTTGTTTTTTTTAAATTTATTTATTATTTTTATTATTATTTTTTTTACTTTGTACCTGGTCATGTTCAGGCCTTTCGAATGACACCCTCCATGACCCCCTAGCTGCCATGGTTCTGGAGATATCGGGGTTCAAAGGAGCCCCCTATCTCCACCAGGGGATTTCCTTGTCCCGCACGATTTCCTTGTCCCGCACGTCCTCAGCAGTGAAAGGGTTAATCAGCGTTAGTATTACAATCTACTAGCGCTGATTAACGTCTGGCTGTAGTTAGCAAAAAGTTAACCACAGGACTTGGTGTTAACGGATTCCTCTTTTATTATTATTATTATTATTCTTTATTTATAAAGGGCCAGCATATTCCGCAGCGCTGTACAATAGGCACAGTATAGACAGGGTTACAATACATTGAACAACATTTGACAAACAGTACAGGAGGAGATGAGGGCCCTATTCCTGTAGGAACTCACAATCTAGGAGGGTTGGGGTTGGAAACAGGAGGAGAGGACTGTAAGGTGAGAGTGATTGATGGTTGCGTCAGTGAGTTGGGTGGTAGGCTTCCCTAAATAGGAACATTTTAAGGGAGCGTTTGAAGGAAGAGAAGTTAGGGGAAAGTCTGACAGTACAAGGGAGAGCGTTCCAGAGAGTGGGGGCTGCGTGTGAGAAATCCTGCAGTCTATCATGGGAAGAGGTGATGCGGGTAGAAGCTAGGCGCAGGTCACTGTTTGACCTTAGGGAGCGGGCTGGGGTGTATTTGGTGATTAGTGAGGACAGGTAGTGGGGAGCTGAGTTAGTGAGGGTTTTGTAGGTAAGGATAAGGATTTTGAACTTAATTCTGCAGTGGATGGGGAGCCAGTGAAGGGACTCGCAGAGGGGAGCGGCAGAGACAGAGCGGCGGGTGAGGTGAATTAGCCTGGCGGAGGCGTTCAGGATGGATTGTAGGGGGGAGACGCGGGACAGAGGGAGGCCAGATAAGAGATTATTGCAATAGTCGAGTCGGGAGATTACCAGGGCGTGTATGAGTTGTTTTTTGCAGAATCTGTTAACACTATCCAGAAAAAATAAAAAAATTAATCAGATACTCACCTCCTGTCCTGCGGCGAGGACCACGACTCCAATCACCTCCTTCGGCCGGCGGGAGCAGGGAAAGACTGGGGGAAAAAGTCCCCCAGTCTCTCCCTGAGTATCACTACGCCGACTGGCCGGATCTCCCGAGGCGAGATCCGGCTGGTCATGTGACCGGCAGGGGGGAACTCAATGGAGTCCTATAGAGCATCATGAGGCTTACCATGCGGTAACAATGCAGGCAGCATATTTTGCGCCTACATTGTAATCCAGCGTTAAAATGCGGGGCAAGGGGGAATACTGCAGGTGTGCTTTTTCCTCCCTTGCGCCCACGTTTTAATGCTAGGATTGTAATAGAGCCCACAGTGAATAAAAAGGCTCTGCATATAAGACCGTGGTTAAAGTTCATTATAATCGTGTCCAATCAGAGTGCTCTCGTGGTGACAAAGCGATAACAAATGATAGAAATCTATACTTAAAGTTTTTATAAAGATCCAGGAACTCATACCATGAACCGCTCTGGACATAGAAGAAAAAAATGAAAGCAAACAATTAGTGTAAATCTGACAACAAACTTCATCGTATTGGGAAAATGAAAAGCAATTGGCACACTCACATGGCGAGAGCTGTAAAAAACTGGCGCCGTATAGATTTAGGGGGTTTGCCAACTTGGGGTGGTACTATCCACTCTGTGATGTTCACGTGCTCCTCTCCTCAAAAGGAAAATATAAACACACATAAGGCAATATCTCCAAAGGTGTAACATCAAATTTTTTATACTGGTCAGACTAACCTCTTCCGGAGCCTTTCCAAAGGCTCGTAGGTATGTGTCTACAGAAGTGGGTGGTGCTTAGCCCCAATATTGGAAATTTGCCAGGGATTCCTAGGTCCACAAATTATCCAGGCTGGTACAACGGTGGATAGTAGGCTTCATAAACAGTTTGCAGAACCAGCATGGAACCCAAATAGAAGCAAAAGGAATATAAGAAATAGCCCAAAATAGCAAAGAAAGGAAACATAAAAAGGGGCCTTATTAAATAAAAAACAAATGAATAAAATCTATATATATATATAAAATACATTATGGTACACTATAAATAAGACACGTTTCGTTCTTCACAATGCCAGCTTTTTCAGTTAAAGTGTACTCAGATGGGTCTGGACGTCATAGAAACACACCTAGTTTAATGGCAGCAGTTTAATAGGCAGGGAACTCCATGTGGCCCAGCGCCATCTTGGAACAGGCAGAAAAGTCCATGTATATGCCGCTATATTGTAGAAGACAAATAGTACAAAATATCCTGAACAATAATTCTGTAAATTAAAATTAGAGAAACCTCAATACTAAGATATTTTAAAAATACTTTTAAAAAACTTCAATATAAAAAACTTCTAAATAAAAAACATGCTCCACAAATCATGGGGTCAGCGGAAAATAAAAAAAGAAAGATTGGTTTCTTAATCCTGGGTAACGTAAAAAAAACTCTAAGTCCCCAGAAGACAGCTGTATAAATAAAAGACAGCTTTTATCTGGGGATACCGTGAAATAGTTCCTTATTCTTGGGTGACATTAAAATAATTTCAGAATAGATGAGGACCTCATATGTCGGCAATAAAGCAGTATGCTAGCAGTGGGGAAAAAAAATTACTAAACCCTATCTTATTCAATTAAAAAAATGACAAAGTTCAATATCAATGTTGAGGCCATCCAGCTATAGAGTTTGAAAGTTGAGAATGTGTCTCATTTCATCTTGTCCCAATAATTTTTTCAAGTCTCCTAGTGCTGTTGCTTGTCCTCAGGACCCTCACAAACCCCCCTTTCCTCACTATATATAGAGATACTCTTGGATAGGACAAAAGCAAATATGTGGACACGGAATCTAAGCTGGCAACAACAACAATAGACTGCCCTCCAGGCAGGCTTAACAACTAGTATTAATATAATTTCTGCCCAAAACTTGCAGAATGCTGATGTTAAAAGTTAATGCCAAGTAAACCTGTATATTTTCAGAGTCATGCATACATTTTTAAGGCTAATAAACTTTGGTCTGAAAATCTTTTCTAGTGTGTCATCTATGAATTTGTAAGGTCTACATAACTAATAATCCTTAGTTTTGATTACAAGATAAGAACAAGGGAATTCATTTTCCTAAAGCATGGATAACTGCTAGAGATTACCGTCTGCCCTTTACCTTTTCAATATAATCAGTGTCATAAAGGTTAATTAGTTATTAGTGATTTTATTAATAGTGTTATGCATGCTGTCATCATGGATGAATGCAGATGTAGTCTTGGTTTGAAACTTTATTACTTTTTTAAATTTAAATCCGAATCATTCACTAAACGTTTTCTGCCTTTTAATAAAACATTTATTCATCATACGGATCACTACATTTCACATCTCATTGGATAAAATTACATCAATACAAGCAAGGCATAGTGACCTGAGCTGCTGTCTTTAGGAGTGTTCTGGTACCTGTTGAATGTTTGTCTTTATGTATGTTTGCTTATGTATGTCCTTAGGACATACTCACAATGCTAATTTTTGACATTCCAGCTGCTGTAAAACAAATCATATGCACATGTATTGTATACGTTTAGCAAGGCTATAATGATCCTCAGTGGTTGCTGTATCTCTCATGAAGAGGATTCATTCTTCGCATTTCAGTTCTGGACCCCCTTTCTAGTGATAGCAGCCTGATTTGCATATGATATAATCTTCTAGGTAATGGCACCATTGACCTGCAACCTTACGAGACCTACGAATGAGGTCTTCCAGTAAGGCAGACCACTTAAGCCATTGTCCGATCTAAGTATGCTCATAAACTTTTTTTGCTGATTATGTTTAAATATATATACTGTATATACGTATGTGTTTGTGTGATCTTTGAAAATATATATAGGTGTATGATTATATAGAAAACGCAAGATACAGGCAAGTAAGGGGTTTAATAGGGAAAAATAATACAATCACTTATTTTTTATGTTAAAAAAAATCCCAAACTTTTAATAAGACAATATTACATACAATTACTCATACAGGGTTATTCAAAAAGCACCTTTTTCCCCGAAAATGCACCGAACAGTGAATTTCCCCGTACAGTGCAATTTCGTGGCCATTCAAACACCTGGCGGTTCGCCAAATATTGGCAAATTGCCAGCGAAATACTGTAATCTTCGGAGGCAGTGAAATCCCCATAGAGAAGTAATGGTTAATCTATTCAGAGAACACCGGACTGCACCAAAATGTCAGTGAAATGCCCTGATTTTTGGTGGTTTCGTTCAACAGGTTTAATCAGGCGAATCCCATAGATTTCAATGTTAAAAATATTCCCTGTTTTCTTAAATATTTATTCAACTGTTTATTCTTTTCATTTGCAGCAAAAAGTCTATATATTTTTTAGGATTTTTCAGACTTTTTTTAAAATGGTGTTTCTATTTTTCTGTTCTTTTTAATTTTATTCATATGACCTTATTGTCAGGCCCGATCCAGGAAGGAGCCATGGCCGGGACCTATTTGGTTAAGTTTTATATCCCAAGCGCTGGGGGTGAGCTGCTAGACCAGCAGACTCAGGAGACTTTGAATGTAGAAAATTAAACGTATTATAAATACGCAACACACTGACACAGTCTTTGCATATAGGAAGCCCAATACGAATAGGCAAAAATAACAAGCAGAGGATGGTGAGCTATGCAGTCAGAAGCTGTCTGGAGAATCCACTTGAAGCAGCAAGAGGCTGGGTAGCAATACCTTGATTGAAGGTCCTTTATAGCTGGCACAGGATGGATGTCTGGCAGTCAAGAAAGTCTCCAGGCCTCAGTGGATGGAGGGCCACATAGTCAGGAAGCTGCAGACTCCACTGGAAACAGCAACAAGATCTATGACAGCAGTGAACTACAAGTGAGGTGGAAATCTAGAACTCAGGAACCCAGGACAATCTGAATAGATCCACTGAATAGTGGGCTATGTAGTTATCAGTTCAGAAATACAGGAACCACGATCTTAGGCAGCAGTGTATCACAGGTAAGGAACTGGGCACTAATAAGAGGGACCTCACAAGACCTCTGACAGGTAGGGGGAAGGAAACAGAACAGACCAGAATGAAAGAGCAAGGAGGAAGGGGCGAGATCTGGTTAAATGGTAGGTGCACATGTGTGCAATAAGACACAGCTAGGAAAGGGAAAAGCAGGAGTGTCATAAGTCCAGAGACGGAGAGGGAGAAAGAAGAGGGAATAGGCAAAATGGCATAGAGTCCAAAAAGGGGAACGGGACAAATGGGAGACGGAAAACAAGACTAACAGGAGGAAAGGGTGACCATGACTATGGTGCCAGCGGACTCCAGGATTGTGGCATAACACTTCTATATATTATTCCAAGGCATTTTCATGTAGTACTTTTTCCGGCAGCTGGTCGTGATCTATTTGGATCAGCAGCTTTTTTCGGATCGATGCGGCGGATCGCTGGATGCATTCGGCGAGTTTTCGGCAGTTTTTTGGATCAATTTTGCTGTTTTGCTGCGCATTTTCGATTTGTTCAGTGGGTTGATTCACCAAACTTCAGGGAACCTGTGGTGGTGAATGCTGAATTCACCGCAGGGTTGGCAAATCGAACTTGCCGAAGTGCTGCGAACGGGAGAGCACCAAAATGTAGGTGACATTTCGCTGGTCTCTAAATAACCCTGACAGTCCCGAAAACACATTTAAACGCTGGCAAAAAAAAACAGATTCCGCGCGATGTGAAAAAATAAAGTATTACTTTTATATTGTTATATATATTAATTTAAAAACATATTTAAAGGTTGTATAAAATAGTGTTTTCCTGGAAGTAAACACTATGGCAGACAACATTTTTATGAATCAGTAAAGACAGATTTTTGTTTGATATTCTATTACAACAACCTTCTACATAGATGATACACCTATGTATTTACTTATTCATTTTTTTAAAATGCTGCTTTTTTCAAAATGCTGTTACTTTATTGTCAAACAGCAGTTGCCAAGGCCAGCAAGCTATTGGCATGCATTAAAAGGTGAATTCACTCTCGGGAACAAAACATAATTTTGCCTTTTTATAAATCAATGGTAAGACCTTGAATACGCCGCTATAATGGCACACAGCAAGATGAACCCAATTAATCAATTATACCAATATATCAAGCGAAGATGATTGGACATGAAACCCATAGTCCACACACTTTGGCCTACTTTACTTATATTTTCTAATATTGTTCTCCATTTTCCTAACATACTTTTATGTTGTTTTAATACTTTATCTTTAGAGTGTTGATTAATAAAGATTTGCATATTTACTTTTTATTGACGTACTGATGTTTCTTGTTTCCTTCCCCTGTTGCTTTATACCCTCTATCTACAGGGGTTGATGACCTCGGTCATCTCTGATGGGGTTTTGTATTGGTTCCTTCAAATGAAATAGCATAGTATCCTTCAATCAGTGGTGAGTAACCTAATGTGGTGATCACCATATCAACTTTAAAGGGGCAAAGAGTTTTTAGTAGTTGTGGGTTGTTTTTAAAATTTTCAGAAACGGAAAACAAAATAGTGGATGAGCAGATCAGATATGGTGAGGGCTTTATTAATATTCCCCATGCATTTATAGGGGCACTACAATATCACATACACAATAACAAAAAATAAAAAACACAAAATAGCTGTTCTATATTCTATCCTTCTGTCACTGATTCCAAGGTTAGAAAAAAAACACTTCACATTCAAGGTAAACATGTCATTGAATAACGTGTAAACTGCAAGGATGTTGCGAGATGAAATATTTGTAACATTCCATTTAGTTTGAAGTTCAAATATGCAGTGTGAAAAAAATAGTTGTAGCATATTTTTAGAGCTTGTTTGATGTATTGGATTGTTTTTAAGATGAAGGTCTCTAAAGACTACAGAGAAGACAAAAATAAATTCCATTCAATTTGTTGTCGCATTCATTATGATTAGCTTCTTGTCCTCCACTGACAGAGCAATGGCAATAGCACCAGCAAATCTTTATTTTTATTACCAGATGACAATACAAAAAAGCCTGAATAACTTGTTTAACAGAAAGGGAGTAAACAACTGAAAGGGGACAAAAAATCTATATTGGAGTGACAGCGGTGCACACACACGCAGAAATATCCAGGGTGAAACCAACGCAGAAACCATGATCCAGATTTAATATTAGTAAATGTATATGGAAAGACTATGAGGAAAGAGGTAGGGAAAAGAAATGAGGTGGAGAAACTTGTAGCAGAGGGAGAGTAGGGAGAAGGGATGGGAGAAGCTAAGAAATTGTAAAGAGGGGACAGGAGAGAAAGTAAAGATAAAGGGATAATGAAGGAAACCAAAGATAAAGATGAAAGAAGATCGACAATGAGTAACACAGTCATGGAGGAGTAAGATCACCCAAACTCAAATATCATTCTGAAAGGAGTTAAGAGGAACAATATATCAATCATTTGTGACAAACGTTAGGAAACATAGGGCCCTATTCCACCCTTGATGATAAGATAACTACAGGAGACATTACACATAATTAATGATTCTCTATTGATCTCAGGACAGCAAAACTTGCAACTGTGACGCACAGGACTCCAGTATCGATACTCGTGGTGGCGCACAGCGCCGCTGGTGGTATCGGGCTACCCTGCACTATCTTGTGGTGCGAGGCGCTAAAAAAGGCCCTACCCCGGAATAGCTATGCTAAAATGGAGATGTGAGAAAAATCTGCAGACAGATTTTCTTACCATCTCTATCTTAGCGACAACTGTGGAATAGAGACCGTAGTTTGTCTATTCATAAAAAATGTGTAGATTAATTTGAAATCACCATTTTATTGAGACAATGAGTTCCTCATAAGTACAAAGGTCCTCAACACCATTTCTACAAGCCCTATGAAAAGGATTAAAGGCTGTCACCAAGACTACAAGGCATACTATAAGTAATCTCTTTGCAGTGTATTGTGGACCAAGCAGAATCTGTGCAAAAGGGGCATTTCCGAGGGCATATGTAATTTGAGAAATAAGGTACCAGTAATCAGCTTGCAGATCATAGAATAAGCAGGCTCCAAACATTATGGTACAAAATGAGAAATGTGAGAAATGAATTTATCAGGGCTCAAGTCCTGAGCTACTAGCCAGGCAATCAGAGTTACTCGCCAACAGAACCGTCAAACACCTCCGATCAGCCACCAAACCTCGCAGAAATAATGCGATCAGCATTTTTACATGGGTAAAAAAAAATAAACTCGCAATTTTGAAAAGCGTTTTAAACAAAAATAATGCATGAAAATAATATATTAGGTTCTATGAATAATAAAAAGGTCTGTTACTTTAATTTTAAAAAAAAACTTCACCAAAATAAATCCTCGAAAAATGCCTAAAAAAATTCTAAGAAATAAAATAAAACTTTTTGCTGCAAATGAAAAGAATAAACCATTGAATAAAAAAAAATAATAATTTTTTTTTTTTTTTTTTACATTGAAACCCGTGGGATTTGTCTGTTTTAAACCTGTGAACTAAACCACTGAAAATATGGGGAGATGTAGTTCAGAAACATCTAGGGGGTCTCAGAGTCATAAACCTTGGCCCTCCAGACGAATTACATATCAATATTGATGGTCAGACACTCATTAGGTTGGTGGAGAATCATGGGAAGCACTTGGAGGGCCAAGGTTGCCGACAAACCCTTCTGTCCCAAAAATATCTCTCCCAGGATTTCAACTTGTTTCCCCAAAAAAGTCCACAGTATTCCCCAGTTTAGTGATTAAACCCCTGAGTGTGCAGCAGGGCTTTTCACTATTCCAGGGTCAGCAACCTCGGACCTCCAAGATATTTTAACTACATTTCCCATGATGCTCAGGCACTCTAGTGAGTGAATAAGCATCATGGGAGAAGTGGTTTCAGAATCCATTCCTCCTCTGTATGGCGTCCTGAGTGCAGTGTTGTGGCCAGCAGGTGGCGCTGTGCACTGCATGCCAGGGCTCACCCCTCTCTGGCTGCGGCCAGACCAGGAAATGTCTCCCATACCATAACAGCAGCTGCAGCAGGGAGGGCCCACTGGAAGCAACACCCACCCATGGAACATCCCCCAGGCCAGAGCCCGAGCATGGAGCACATCAGGTCCATGTGACACTGTCTGAATTTCCACTCGTCCTCACTTAATTTCCACTCGCAAAATGCGAGCAGGGGAGTGGAAATCTTTAGCCCTGTATTTAATGTTTTTCAATGTTCAATACATGCATGTCTAGAATTATTTTTTCAAATTAACATTTAAACACTTTTATACCTATAGACAAACTAGAATAAATCAACAAAAGTTCTAAGAATGTGTAATAAATGCTTATTTTCTTGCTTTAAACTGTCTTCCACTTTCCTCAGCTCCCACTTCCAGTATATTCGCCGCTTCTTCCCTGCCCAGTGCTCCACCCATCAAAGATTCACGTGAACTAGCTCAAGCTGTGCACGTGAAACCCTGTGCACGCTCAGGACCTCAGAGTTGGGAAACTGAGGAACTGAATATTATCTATCTCTGCTGTGAAAGCAAGACCCACTCGCCCGCTGACTCGTTCACACACTCAGGCTCACTCACTCGCTTTCATGGTTTACATACTCACTGTATTCACTTAAACTACCTCACTGGTCACTCACTCTCAAACTTTTTCTTGTGCTGTCTGTCTGTTGTGTGCACATTCTCTTGCTCGCTCTTTTTCTTGTACTCTCGCTGCTTTATCTTTCTGTCTCTCTCCACATTTTTTTTGCTGTACCTCTGTCTCTCTTTCTCCCTGTGTGTATTGATTTCTTTCCTTCCCTGTCTCTGCAGTAGCTGGGAATGAAAGAGTTACAGATTGGAATGTGGCTCCCAGCCCCACCCTCCCCTCAGCTCACAGTGCAGGAGGGAGGTGGAGCAACTCAGTCGCACATGCTCAGTGCATTTTTATATATTCCACAGAATACACACTGGTTGGGTAGCGCAGTTTGCCTCCAGCATTGGGTGGAATATGCCAAGAAAGAAAAGCAGGTAAATATGAAAAAATATCATACTTGCTTTTTATGCCTGCTGGATAATAACGTATAACTGGTGGCTGGACGAGGCAGGAATGGGGCAGACATACATGGCATTAGACACACCATAGGAGACACCAGGTGGACAGAACTGGAACTGAATGAAAATAAACAGGATGCTTTAACTAGGAACAGAGGGACAGGACATGAATAGGGCTGACTGCAACAGAAAAGCACAAAACAACAGCAGAGGAAAACAAAAGGACACTTACTGACAGAACCAAAAGGAGGGGGAATAAGACAGAACCAAAAGGAGGGAGCTGAGAGCTAGGGAATACGATGGGCAAAGTCCAGGTATGCAAGGGTTGATCAGGCGAGGTCTCGAGAAAGGGGTAATCCAGGTAGCATGGTCAGAGTTCAAGCATGGGTCAAGGCAGGCAGCAGAGTAGTCAAACTCCAAAGCTATAAGTCATACACAGGATATCCAACAGCAAGGGTTAAGGTGAGGCAAAGCAGGAGCTTCTGGAGGGTGATGTGCATAGCACAGTGGATGCAGGAAACTGAGGACTTAAAGTCAATGCAGAAGCATCCTGGGAAGGGCGTTCCACACTTAAGTAGGGAGTGATGGGTCAGGTGATCAGGTGCTAGAGGAAAAGTCATTCTGAATAAGGCAGCACTTTTCAGGCACTGCCCAGTCGGTTTCAGGACACAGCAGTGCCGTATTTGCCTTTGCACCGTCGCCACAGGCGACGACCATGACAGTTATTAAATTAAAGTTTATTTAAATCAAATAAAAAGAAGTGAATTGAGAAAATTAAACAGAATTATGTGATCATTCTAAGACATAAGGCTAGGGTCAGACTAACGCATTTTTCACGTTGTCCGTGAAAAAGTGCGTTCGAACGAATGGACGTATTTTTTCACGGAATACGCGATAGCGGTCATACGATGCACATTTTCGTCCGTGATTTTGTACGGATCATCAATAAAACACTTTTTGTGTCTGGACGTTATGCTAGCCGTACATTAGCAGCGTCTGACGTCTCCTAATCACACACACACGCCGCTATGCGGAAGCAGCGTACTCTGTACGTCAGTAGTAGCGGCTTGACGTTCTAGAAAAAATGCGTTCGTTTGCCACATGCGTTGCGCGGACGAACTTTCGTGCGGCCGTTCTTCGTATGTTACCCGGCATTGGACGTCATTTGCTGCTAGCACGACCGTGATTTTGTGTGGTTAAACGCACGTTAAAAATGCTTTCGTCTGACCTTAGCCTAAATGTGTGATTTATTGATTAGGTTGCCACTGTTTGGATAACATTTTTAAAGCACATTTACACAAGACAGTAATCACAGTGATACATTTAAACTAAATAATGTCTTTATTCACAGTCATGTACTGAAATAAAATTTGCATCATATGAGCATAATATTTACAGGGTTATTCAAAGAGAATCGAAAAGTCACCGTACGTTCGGTGACTTTTCGTTCGCGGCGATTCTATTTCGGCGACCCTGCGGTGTATTCAGCAAGCACCACAGGGTCCCCGAAGTGCAAGGAAAACCCGCCGCAAACCCGACGAACACTCACCACCAACCCACCGAACACTCACTACAACCACAAAACTGCTGGATTAACCCCGCCGAACATGCTGGAGGAACCCGAGCAGCCACCGATCACAGTGCAGAGCAGCTGCTGGAAAAAGCTGACACCGCAGACGAATGGAGTGAAACAAATAATAAAACAGTACGCTTGAATGTCTGAAAAGTGAAACGCTGTTTGCAAAGAAACTAAAGAACAAAAATGTCTGAAATTTACAAATAAGATCCAATGAATGATAATAAAAAGGGCTGTTACAGAAAAAAGAAAAACTATTTAAAAAAAAACGAAAAATTTGTTTTTCCAAAAAAATCCCTGAAAGATCCTAAAAAAATCTATAAATAAAGAGACTTTTTACTGCAGAATATTATAATCAACGGTTTATTAGATATTGGATTAAAACGGGAATATTTTTAACATTGAACCCTATGGGATTCACCTGACTAAATCTGCCGAATGAAACCACCGAACAGCAGTGCAATTCATCAACTTTTCACTGCTTTTTTTTGTTCTCTGAATAGATGAAGCATTGCTTCTCTATGGGGATTTCCCTGCCCTCGAACTGGCACCGTATGTGCAGGCAATTCAGCAAAATGTGGGGAACCGCCTGCTCTCTGAATAGCCGAATGGCCAGGATGCTGAATTTTAGTGTTCGGTTACCTTTCGGCCACATATCGGATCTCTTTGAATAACCCTGTTAGCATGACATTTTTTTCTTTAGATCACTTTACACTCACACATTATGTATACCTAATTGCTTACAGTGTTAAGAATAAAAATATATCTGTAAATCATCAAGCGCTTTAAAAATACATAAACACTAAACACTTACATTGTGTAACAAATGTAAGGTGTTATGTGAAACCTTTTACAGATAATTCCTTTCAGGATCATTATCAGCTTAATGAACTTTACTTAGTGAGACAAGTAACTTGTTTTGTAACTAAATTCAAATTACATTAATCTCACAGGGGATATTAAACACAACATAAAATTAATGTAATGTAGACATTAATTAGGGGATTTGGAGACAGGGCCTCTAAGCGGATCAGGGGGGCAACTATGGTCTCTACAGCCCGATCATGCAAGCAGCCCCAGCAACTAGAACTGTTACCAGCTCCTATACTGCTGTCATTGGATTCTGTTCCCGACCCACCTTGATTGACAGCAATCTCAGCAAAGGGTAAAGACCATCAGAGCTTGTCTTTGCTGTTTGGGAGGATTTTCTTTAAGCTGTAGAACCAAGGGTAGAGGTATGACGTAAGGGGTTTTAGAGCAGACACTTGTTTAGGCCATAGAGGGCTGCATTTCCCCTGAGTGAGTAGTTATGGTGTTGAGTGAGTAGTTTTGGTCCTGACTCCTGGACGATAAGTTAGGACATGGATTTCAAGCTTGTCCTTGGATAATGTTTTTGACTCTGGAGGATGGAAAAGTTAAAAGGGGTTATTCAGAGACAGCCAATCTGGACCTGAATTGGCACGAACAGGGAATTTCCTTGCACGGTGCCATTTTGGAGCCATTCGGCTGTTCAGAGAGCAGACAGTTTGCCAAATTTTGGCGAACTACCAGCAAGTACAGTGCCTGTTCGAAGGCAGTGAAATTCTCCATAGAAAAGTAATGGTTAATCTATTCACAGATACTAGGGATGAGCCGAACACCCCCGTGTTCGGTTCGCATTCGAACTCGAACAATTTCGAACTCAAAGCAAGTCAATGGGACTCAAAAGTTCGGTTTTTAGAGTGCCCTGCAAGAGGGCATATATGCAAGATATTTGCCATAAAAGTTGTATGGGGGTCCGGGTAGTGCCCTGTGGGACAGGAAACAAAGGCAAAAAGTAAAAAAAAACGTTTTTAAAGGGACAGTGAGTTTTCCATGAAATAAGGGTTAAAAATAAAAACAAAAAATTCCTTCAAATATCGTGCCTAGGAGGTCCCCATAACCTGCCCGTGAAGTGGTGGATTTGTAGGATGTATAGAAACTTTTAAAAACAAAAAAATGACGTTTCAAATGACGGTAGATGGTTTTCCTTTAATCTATTCATAAACAACTGCTTGGGGCGGCAGTCTGTATTAAAAGAGGAGTCCTTTTAGGACACGCAGAACAAGTTTAGTAATTATTTGGCTAAATTATGGCGAAACTTATGCAGGCTTTGGATGAAAGTAACAATAGGTGCTTTAAAATTGGGCCTTTTGTGTCGGCAACAGTGCCGTCACACCGTAACCCCTCTGTGATATTGTGGAAGAGTGCAGGGTTGGACCCTGCTGTTCAAAAAATTAAAATGATATAAATCTGGCACAGGCGTCAGTGCACCCAAATAATGTGCCTTTCATGGCAGCAAGTGCCTTCACACCGTAACCCTTTTGTGGTATTGTGGAAGAGTTCAGTGGTGGAGGTTTTGTGAATGCAGAAGAGATCCCCGATCTATTCCGTTACGTCAGCATCAGGGGATTGATAGCTGCTGATCCAGGACTGATTCATTTTTTTAAATGTCAGCCGGTCTACTGAGTCGGTGGACAGATGCACTCTTTTGTCTGTGACAAAACCTCCAGCGGCACTGAACGTCCTTTCAGAAAGCATGCTGGATGAAGGGCAACCTAGTAGCTGCATAGCATATTGGCTAAGTTCTGGCCCGTGATCCAATCTCAACACCCAGTAAGCCAGTGGATCATCTGCTGGAAAGGTATCCAGGTCTGCCCTTGCCCCTAGGTAGTCCTGCACCATACGGTGAAGATGCTGGCAAATGGGTGCCTACATTTGATGTCCCTGAGCGTCGTGGACTAAAAAAATTTAAAAAGGCATCAGTCAAGCGACCCCGGCCTTCACCTCTATTCCTCTGATCATCTGCAGCCTCAGAAGCACCTGTGTCATCACTTGGTAACCTACCAGTGCCTGGAAAGGTGTACACAAGTGTCGCTTTAGAGCGTCCGCAAGTTTTTTCATCCTGTCCTCCCTCTGTGTGGGCAGGATGAGCTCTGCAACTTTACCCTTGTATCGTGGATCAAGAAGGCTTGCCAACCAGTAATGATCCCTCTCCTTGATAGCACGAATCCTGGGGTCCTTTAGCAGGCTTTGCAGGATAAGGGAGCCCATGCAGCGTAGGTTGGAGGTGGCATTAGCTTCCGAGTCTTTCTGGTCAATGAGGAGGATGACCCAATCGTGCACTTCCTCTTCCCAGCCACGTACTAGTCCTTGTGTTTCTGGGCACACAAAACCCTCCCTTGAGGAATCCCCACCTTCAATGCCCCCCCTACTTAAAAATTCCTCCTCCTCATCCTTCTGTCTGATCTGAGGAGGACCCGCTGGAATGCTGTCTGCGGAAAGACTGGGGCCTTCAGAGCTAGGGAAGGCCTCCTCTTCCTCCCGCTGCTCTGCCTCTAGAGCCACATCTATAATTCCCCGCAGAGTGTGCTCCTGCAGGAACCCTAAAGGAATTGTGTCACTGATGCATGCACTGTCCCTGCTCACCATCCTCGTTGCCTCCTCAAATGGTGACAGTACAGTGCATGCATCCTTGATCATCAGCCACTGCGGGGGGGAAAAAAAACAAGTTGACCTGAACCTGTCCTTGTGCCATACTCACACAGGTACTCGTTGATGGCCCTCTGCTGCTTGTGCAGACGCTGCAGCATTGCTAATGTCGAGTTCCACCTGGTGGGCATGTCACAGATCAGATGGTTTGTGGGAAGTTGAAATTCTCTTTGAATTTCTGCCAGGTGAACACTTGCTGGGAATTACCGTCTGAAGTGGCTGCAGACTTTTCTGGCCTGGCTGAGAAGCTCTGCCAGCCCTGCGTACCTGGTTAGGAAACGCTGTACCACCAGATTTAGGACGTGTGCTAGGCATGGTACATGCGTCAACTTACCCAGGTGTAGGGCGGAGAGAAGGTTGCTGCCATTATCACAGACAACCATTCCCAGCTGAAGCTGGCATGGAGTTAACCATCTCTGCACCTGCCCCTGCAGAGCTGACAGAATTTCTGGCCTGGTGTGGCTCCTGTCCCCTAAACAAACCAGCTCAAGCACAGTATGGCATCTTTTTGCTTGAGTCATTGCATAGCCCCTGCCACTTAAACTCGGTTTAACTGCCACTTCACCGGAAACAGAGAACGAGGAGGAGGAGGAGGTGGTGGTGGAGCAGACAGACCTCATACAAGCAGCTTTCTGGAGGCGTGGTGGATGAACATGCTCCAGCACAGAGCCCCATCTTGGATTCCTCCCAGCTGCAATCAGAGTTACCCAGTGTGCCGTGAAGGAAATGTAACGGCCCTGTCCATGCTTGCTGGACCACGTGTCTAAAGTGACATGCACCTTGCTGCTGACTGCCTTTCCCAATGACTGGATAACATTGTCTTCCACGTGCTGGTATAGTGCTGGAATGGCCTTCCATGAAAAGTAATGGCATTTTGGAACATGCTACTGTGGTACAGCACATTCAGCAAATTCACGGAAGGGAGCAGAGTCCACCAGCTGGAAAGGCAGCAGCTGCAATGCGAGTAATTTTGCAAAGCTGGCATTTAGACGCTGTGCTTGGGGATGGTTGTGGCTATATTTTTTCTTACGCTGCAGCAGCTGGGGCAACGTAATCTGACTGTGTAAATCTTCAGCTGATGGGATGCTGTCACATTGTGAGGAAGGACCTGGTACATGCATTACTGTAGCATCATCCCTGTCAGTGGAGGTTGGAGTCAATGACATGGCAGGACATATAGTGGGGGTAGAGACAGGTGAGGAGGACCTACGCAAAGTTTTGCGCCAACGGGATGCGTGGCAGGTGGTCATATGTCGCCTCAAGCATGTGGTACCCAAACGTCCGGTTTCTTTCCCATGCTTGAGCCTCATCTGACATAGATTACAAATAGCATCATTGGGGTCTGCTGCACATTTCTTAAAGAACTCCCAGACAGCAGAGTTCCTAGATGTGTGCTTTGAGACAACAGCGCTCTGCACCTGAGCAGCTCTGACATCTGATGCCTTGGACTGGCTAGTGCTACGGTTGGTCATAGAGGACATTGTGCCTCGTGTTTGTTGTGCCTCCTCCTCCTCCTCCTCACTTGACTCCTCTGATCAATTAGGCACCCAGGTGGAGTCAGTGACCTCATCATCATTGTCATCACCCCTTATATCCTCGTCACTGGAGCCAACTTGGCAGTATGCTGCAGCTGCTGGGGCAACATGAGTGCCAGTTATTTATGTGTCACTGGCACCCCCTTTCTCTAGGTTCATTATATTCCCTTCCTCAACCTCAGAGATTGAATCAGAGCACTGTAGTTGCTGCGTATCCTCAAGCAGCATGTCACTGTCATTGTAGTCAAACAATTCAGCTGACTCCTCCGTGTGTGCTAGTGAGGCTACGGCAGGAGTAGCTGTGGACATGGAGGCTTTATTAGATGCTTTGGCAGCTGAGGTGGACTGTAAAGCACTATAAGCCTGGCTGGCAGAGGACTCGGAGGATGAGGATGGCCTGGTTAGCCAATCCACCAAATCCTCTGTTGTTGCTGCTGCTTAAGACGGCCAGCACCAGTTAGAAAGGACAAGCGTGCCCCTGCAGAGGATGCACCACGTCCACAACGACCAGAGGCACAGCCTCCTGACACAGAGGCTGCTTGACCTCTTATCTGTGGCCTGGGAGCGTCTGCCTGTCCTTTTTGGTCCTTCTGACATGGTCAGTGATATATAGATTAAATATATACAGAACTCTGATTCAACTCTGTTATAAAAATTGAAGATATGCTGCAGAACTCTGATTCAACTCTGGTATAAAGATTAAAGATTTCCAGAACTCTGGTATAACTCAGTGAGACACCCTGATAGCTGGCAGCCAGTGACAAGACACAGATTACAATTCCCAGAAACCTCCAATAAATCAGTGAGACCTCCTGATGGGTGGCAGTGACAAGACACAGATTACCACAATTCCCAGATATTTTGTAGAAATTACTGACCCCCCAAAATACTGGGTGGCAGTGAGAACACACGGATTAGAACAATTCCCAAATATTTTGTAGAAATTACTGACCCCCCAAAATACTGGGTGGCAGTGAGAACACACGGATTAGAACAATTCCCAAATATTTTGTAGAAATTACTGACCCCCCAAAATACTGGGTGGCAGTGAGAACACACGGATTAGAACAATTCCCAAATATTTTGTAGAAATTACTGACCCCCCAAAATACTGGGTGGCAGTGAGAACACACGGATTAGAACAATTCCCAAATATTTTGTAGAAATTACTGACCCCCCAAAATACTGGGTGGCAGTGAGAACACATGGATTATAACAATTCCCAAATATTTTGTAGAAATTACTGACCCCCTAAAATACTGGGTGGCAGTGAGAACACACGGATTATAACAATTCCCAAATATTTTGTAGACATTACTGACCCCCCAAAATACTGGGTGGCAGTGAGAACACACGGATTAGAACAATTCCCAAATATTTTGTAGAAATTACTGACCCCCCAAAATACTGGGTGGCAGTGAGAACACACGGATTAGAACAATTCCCAAATATTTTGTAGAAATTACCGACCCCCCAAAATACTGGGTGGCAGTGAGAACACACTGATTAGAACAATTCCCAAATATTTTGTAGAAATTACTGACCCCCCAAAATACTGGGTGGCAGTGAGAACACACAGATTATAACAATTGCCAAATATTTTGTAGAAATTACTGACCCCCTAAAATACTTGGTGGCAGTGCGAACACACAGATTAGAATAATTCCCAGAAATATTGTAGAAATGAAACCCCCCCAAGTAGCTGGTGGCAGACTGGCAGTGAGAACACACACTAACAACACACACTAACACAAGAACACTCTCCTCTCAAACACGTGCTGAAGCGCTGTGTGAAGCCTTATATAGTGTGCTGCGGGATTTAGCTCTGTGAGCCCATGATTGGGCAAAATTTGCATAAAACCAGAATTTTTTTAACATTGAAACCTATGGGATTCGCTTGACTAAACCTGCCGAATGAAAATACCAAACAGCAGGGCATTTCAGCAAATTTTCACTGCTGTTTGGTATCTGTTAGGGATGAGCTGTTCCATTCGGAGTTCGATTCGAACATCGCCTGTTAGCATGTTCGCGAACTACGAACATTTCCGCGTGTTTGCCGCATGTTCGCCCACAATGCACCACAATGGACCACAATGCACTTTTCCACTGGCCTGAAGCTTGTAATTGGCTACAGCCTTGCACCTGACCTGTGGTCAGGTGCGAGACAGGTGCAAGACTATGCCAATCACAGCTCAGAGTCATGATTGGGCAAATTTTGCCCAATCATGGGCTCACAGAGCTAAGTCCCGCAGCACACTATATAAGGCTTCCCTGCCTGCAGCCCCAGCATGTGTGTTTACTGCCAGGCTATCAGGGACAGTGTGTATCAGTGAGTTCTACCAGAGTTCAGCAAATTTGAATCTGTCTTGGCACAGCCTGTTATCAGTGTGTATCAGTAAGTTATACCACAGTTCAGCAAATTAGAATCTGTCTTGGCACAGCCTGTTATCAGTGTGTATCAGTGAGTTATACCACAGTTCAGCAAATTAGAATCTGTCTTGGCACAGCCTGTTATCAGTGTGTATCAGTGAGTTATACCACAGTTCAGCAAAATATTGGACCGCAGGGTCCAACACTGCACTCTTCCCCAATACCACAGAGGGGTTACGGTGTGAAGGCACTTGCTGCCACCAAAGGCAAACATTTTGGGTGCACTGACACCTGTACTAGATACATATCATTTTAATATTTGACCACAATACCACAGAGGGATTATGGTGTGACGGCACTTGCTGCCACCAAAGGTAAAATATTTGGGTGCACTGCCACTGACACCTATACCAGATTCATATCATTTTAACCCTTTCAATGCGGTGGACGTGCTCAGCATTGCTACTTGGCTGCGGAGGATGTGCTGAGCGCGTCCTCCCTTTGCAGCCTCGACCAGCCGGTATTCCGGCTGATCGCGCGGCCCCCCGGTGCGGGCTGACATCATCGATGTCAGCCCAGCCTCTGGGACCCCAGCGGGCACGATAGGCGTCATCGCGCATTCGCGATGACGTCTATTTCAGGCACCCCCCCGCCATTGCAGGGAAGGTGCCTGAAGGGGAGGGGGGGAGGTCCTTCGGACCTCTCCCCCTCCCCTTCCCCGCGGATCAGCGATTAAAGACAGGCACTGCCTGGAAGGGCACAGCCTGCCCTTCCAAGCGGCGACTGTCTTTAACCCCTAGGGAGCTGGATCGCGGTATGGCGCTAACATGCGCCGTATCGCGGTCCCCTCTCGGAGCTGGCCGACATCTTGGATGTCGGCAAGCTTCCGGGATATCCCCCTAATGACTGGCGTCATCGCACAGAGCGCGATGGCGCCAGTTTTGAAATTAACCCCTTGCTGCCACCTATAGTGGAGATAGGGGGTTCATTGGAACCCCCTATCTCCCGATCCATGTCAGATAGGGGTTAATGTTTACTATCATTGAAACGGCCAGAGCGTTTGGCCTTTCCAATGATACCAAACATGACCATGTAAAATGTAAAAACAAAATTAAAAATAAAAATAAAATGTAAAAATAAAAAATTAAAAAAAATAAGATTTTGGTGGGTTTTTTTTCGTTTTATTAGTGCAACAATATTGTTCCCATTTCAATTATAATGTGAACAATGATGCTGCACTAACGATTTTTTCTATGGGGGGCGTTTGCTAAAAAACACGTACTTTTCCCCAAAAAAAGTAACGATTCCTCATTTCTAATTTTTTTAACAAGCGCACCCCATAGAAAATATAACCACAAACGATCGCATGTTAAAATGTGAAAAAAAACACTTTACACATTGTAAATTATTGAAAATTCTAATTTTATTGCATTTTTTGTTATAATATACAGACATGACATAACGTATACATATAATAATGACATATTATGAATCTGCACAGTCTGCCGGAAAGAATGATATATAATATGTCTGGGTCATATATTAAAATAAGGCTTCAAAACGCGGTTAAACATGATGAGCGAAACTGGTAAAAATGAGCTCAGCACAGAGGCATAAAAAGGCTCAGCAGCGAAAGGGTTAATATTTGACCGCAGGATCCAGCCCTGCACTCTTCCACAATACCATAGAGGGGTTTACTTACGGTGTGAAGGCACTTGCTGCCACCGAAGGCACAATATTTGGGTGCACTGCCACTGACGCCTATACCAGATTCATATAATTTTAATATTTGACCGCAGGGTCCAACCCTGCACTCTTCCACAATACCACAGAGGGTTACGGTGTGACGGCACTGTTGCCGACACTAAAGGCCCAATTTTAAAGCACCTATTGTTACTTTCATCTAAAGCCTGCATAAGTTTCACCTTAATTTAGCCAAAAAAATCACTAAACTTGTTTTGCGTGTTCTAAAATGTCTCCTCTTTTCATACAGGCTGTTGTCCCAAGCAGTTGTTTATGAATAGATTAAAGGAAAACCGTTTACTGCCATTTGAAATTTCTTTTTTTGTTTTTAAATGTTTCTATACATCCTACAAATCCGCCACTTCACGGGCAGGTTATGGGGACCTCCTAGGCACGATATTTGAAGGAATTTTTCGTTTTTATTCTTAACCTTTATTTCATGGAGAACTCACTGTTCCTTTAAAAATGTTTTTTTTTAACTTTTTGTCCTTGTTTCATGTCCCCCAGGACACTACCCGGACCCCCATACACCTCTTATGGCAAATATCGAGCATATATGCCCTCTTGGAGGGCACTCAAAAAATCGAGCGTTCGAGTCCCATTAACTTACATTGAGTTCGGATCGTGATCGAGTTCGAACTCGAACTTTTGAAATTGTTTGAGTTCGAAGTCAAACCGAACACGGGGGCGTTCGGCTCATCCCTAATAAAGACACACACAGACACAGAAAATACAAATAAACAATGGAAATCAAAGATATTAAACTTCTAAAATTGGATCCCCTTATTGCTTATTTTTGTTTCTTGTTCACATATGATAAAATGTTTCATCAAGTCTTTACCTGAGGAGGGCATCAGATATAATAGCTGTTATTTTAATAGAAAGGCTTTTAGTTGTGAAAACCATGGTGAAATTGTACCTCTACTGATTTTAAAGAATTCCTTTGGAATAATAAATATCAATTTAGAAACATCTTTTCCAGGGTAATAAGATGGCAAAACTGGTGAAATGTTTCATTTTGGCAATTTTAGCACTCATTGCAATTCCTGTAAAGGAGCTCCTACTTTGTCACACTACAACTCACTGACAGATCAGTCAAATACAACTAAATACATTACAGGTATTTCAGAGAAAGGTGAAACCCTGGAGAACTTTTGGAGAAGTAGAAATTCTAGGTCAAAATAGTCGATTGTGAAAGTGAGATAATGGGAGAATTTTTCTGGTTTGGCTATTTTGACCTAGAATTTTCACTTCTCCAAAAGTTCTCCAGAGTTTCACCTTTCTCTGAATAACCCTGATACATGAAAAGTTGAACATGTCACAATCCTATATCTATATGATGATCACTAGAGTTACTACTAGATTTTTAGCATGGGAATAAAATATAAAGTAACATTTAAATAGTTGTATATTATTCCATCGATTTTATATAAGAATTATTTACATACTTACATTAATTTTGTACGTATTAACAGGATAGGTCTATTTTCTAACTTTACATTACAGTAAACTCAAAGTGCCAAGGGATTTTTATTCTAGTAATATCCCAATATATATTATGCTGTAGTATTTGTGGGTCAAAGAATATGCTTTTTGTAAAGCAGAACATATGTGTTCTCTGTAAAGTATTTATTTCAAACCGTGAAGGCAAGCAAATTAATATGGTGTAAATTATCTGTGACTGCTTCATATGGAGGATTTATTTAATTGGAAAAAGGATTTATGTGACCCAAAGGGTTTCATAATTATTACCAGCAGAATAAGTGTTTGTAGATACATGGAATATATTGATTGCCTAAATGGTAAATGAACATTCCATTTCCCTGATTATTGTATGTTAAACACTAATTATGTCTCTAATACAAAACATTTATTGCAGAAATGTTACTTAAAAAATTTATTTACAAGTATGTATTTCTACTTCTGAATAGATGTCATGTAGAAAAACACTCAGGGTTATTCAAAGAGAATTGAAAAGCCACCGCACGTTCGGTGACTTTTCGTTCTCTTCAATTCGGTGCGATTTGGCAAGCACCACAGGGTCCCCGAATTGCAGGGAAAGGTCGCCGCAAACCCGCCGAAAACTCACCGCAAAACGAGGGCAAACGCACACCAAAACCCGCAAAAACATCTGCATTAACCCGCCGAAAACGCCGTAAAAACCCGAGCAGGAGCCGATCACACACAGCGCAGCCGCCGAAAAAGCCGACACCGCAGACGAATGCAGTGAATAAATTAGAAAAACTGTTTGCTTGAATGTTTGAAAAGTGAAATGCTGTTTGCAAAGAAACTACAGAGCGAAAATGTCTGAAATTTACATATGAGGTCCAAGGAATGATAATAAAAAGGGCTGTTACAGAAAAAAAAAGTGAAGTTAAAAATTTTTTTTTAAAAAAATCCCGAAAAATGCTTATAATATCCTAAAAAAATCTATAAAAGAGACTCTTTACTGCAGAATATTATAATGAACGGTTTATTAGATATTGATTTAAAATGGGAATATTTTTAACATTGAAGCCTATGGGATTCGCCTGAATAAACCTGCCGAATTAAACCACCAAATGGCAGGGCATTTCGGGAACCTTTCACTGCTGGTTTGTATTCTCTGAATAGCCGAAGCAGTGCTTTTTTACGGGGTTTCACTGCCCTCGAACAGGCACCGAACAGGCACCGTATGTGCAGGCAATTCGCCAGGATTTGGCGAATTGCCTGCTCTCTGGATAGCCGAATGGCCAAGAAAGGTAACAGAACGCTGATTTTCAGTGTTCGGTTCCCTTTCGGCAGCCATTCGGATCTCTTTGAATAACCCTGACTGAAACTTGTTCCCTTTAAAAGGTAGGATAAGATACTATGGATTGAGTATCCCTTACCAGAATTCACAAAATCGAAATGATGCAAATTTGAAAACTTCATGAGCGCTAACATGATGCCAAAAATGGAACATTCCACACCTGACCTTATGTGACGTGGTAAAAATTCTTAAAAATACAATGTATTATATATTTTCAGGCTGTGTGTATAAGGTGTATGTGAAACATTAATTAATTAGCGTGTTTAGTTTTCATTCCATCGCCAAGAGATCCCATTATTATACTCAAAAATTCCAAGATCTCCCAAAAAAAATCAAAAGCCGAAATTGTCCTGGGAATTCCATGAACTAAATTCTGTATTTGCAAAATAATAAATAGCACTTAGAAATACAACGAAACAGATGTTTCGAATAATGCTAGGTAACTAGAGGATAACCCACGCACAAATCTTAATGATCAAAATATATTAATCTCCCCACACTAATCAAGGAAATACATATATACATTTGGCTGCCACAGCTCATATAATACCAGGCATAAATAATGTCTTAGCCACAAACACCCGCATGACACTTTAGTAGACTATACTAAAGAATATAGTAAATACTATATCCAGTATCATACCAGTAAATGTGAAGTTTATTTCATTGAAGGCATCACCGAACACATACTTGTGCTACTGCTTAACAACAACATAAAGAAATACAAGACAGTTTAACTCATCATGACACTGTATCTTCTAAGTTTAACAAGGTTTTTATTGTAATTTAAAATTTAAATAAAGGAAGGACAGTATAGTTTCTATACTGGCCTGGACTGGCCATATGACACATGGGGCAAATGCCTGGTACACTGCAATTGTTGTTGTCAAAGTCAGTTAAAAAACCCACCCATGATGGTTCAAACCCTGTTTATCATAGGCAATGCTCAAATAGCCCAGCACTTCCCAAACTGAGCTGAGAATTTAATACACGACTGCACACATGGAAGCGGACTCAATTCTCCATAAATATAGATATTTAGAATGGACCACCAGCACCGCTGACCTCAGTTTGCAGCTTTTCTGTAAGGTAACATTTCATTTCTCTTTAATTTTTGGTTTCAGCTTGAAACATTGAACTCCAATAAAGTTGCAACATAGGAGGTCCAGAATGCTGGGGATCCTTTCACAATTTCTACACAAACCCTGACTATCAGGTCTATTCAATAAACCCAGGAGAAGTGAAAATTCCAGGTCGAAATATCCTAATCAGAAACATTCTCCCATTTATCTCACTTTCCAAATCTGCTATTTGCCTAGATTGTTCTCTTCTCCTGCTAATTATCTTGAGTTGCACTGTTTATTGAATAGATCTGTATACCAACCAAACCTTGGCCCAAATCCTGTCCACGGGCATCACTTTGGCTTCACTCTTCCTGTGTTTCACTACATCCCTTCTTTAGGTGTGTGTGTGGTGTGTGTTGTTATGAAGATACATTTATTGTGCAGCACCTATATTGATACATATATACAAATGGTAAGGGATGAGGATACACATTTCAAAAACCAGCATAGTATCTGATGATCAAAGGTTTCTATTCCAGTAAAAGATTTTTGTGGATTTCAAAATTGGTTCTTTGTCAACAAAATAAATGTACTGCTTTGCAATACTAGAGCTCAGTTTACCTCGTAATCAAAGTTTAAATTGAAAATTAGGGGATACTTTCCACATGTTCCATGAATTTTTAATAAACTATTGATCATATAAGCCATTGCTATATATCATTGCCCTAATGAGTTTCCTTTTTCCAGTAAACTGACCCCCCTACTACAGTTCAGAGCATAATAAATCGGTGTCATGGTGGTTTACCTATAAAAGTCATGGATCTTAGAAAGCTGCTACAGTTAGTAGTTACCATTTGAATTACACATTACCCTCTGCTACAATATATTGGTTTAAATTATAGTAACGTGCAAAAATGATGCAAGACATATGTTATATACTCAACTCATTAACCTGAATACATAACCTTGCTAACACTGCATAATATGCACAATATGTACATAATGAGGTTCAGGCATACACTCTGACATTTGAGTCAGGATGGTTGTATAATTACCTCTCGCTCAGATACCCGCATTCAGAAGGTTTCTATTTCAAAGACAAATTTTAGGCAATTACTTCCAGAATTTCTAGTAACAGTAATGCTGTTGAACAAACACACACATTTTGCTTTCTGAAATAACAATATGCTTTGGGGCCATATCAATTTATACTTTTCTGCCAAATCCATTTCTCTTTGGACAATCCTACATATCCCGTATTGTTTATTTTTAATTAACATGAAATGAGATTCATCAGGAGCCTAGGCTGCCGTATCTTTAAGCCTGGAAACCTGTCAGTAGACAATAAAATAACTACATTTTCTTTAAGGCATAAAATCATGCTGAGGAAGCATTATGGTCTTCTAGCTTCTACCAAAAAGGTATCACTTTGATATAAGAGTTATCAATGCATTGTGCTTACTGCCGAACATTTCAGACAAATACTTTAATTTGATATGGCAAGATGCATATTGTCTGCAGTTCATTACATTCCCACAACTAATCTCCCATATTTGAGTGTGCCAGGTAATGAGTTTATATAACACATATATATATGTATATATAGTGCTCTGTGATTTTATTTTATAGGAAATGTAGATCCAACAAGAATGTAATATGCAAACACTGCAACTACTGTGTTTAAAAAGATAATGCCAAACACATTGAGCAATCACAAGAGCAGAACAACTCCCCACGGTGCCCTTAGAGCTTCAGACATTTAAATAAGGTTATTCTATTTTAACAGCATGCTATTTACGGGAGATACTTGATAATCAACTCTTTTGTTTACTCGAGACTTTGTGCATTCATGTTCAAAACCACATTTTAAAATAATGCATATAGGACTCCAACACTTTGATTGTAAGGTGCCATTAAAAGGAAAAATTCAGGAACTACATCTGGTAAAATGCCACGCTCAATAAAAGCTCCAAAGAGAACGCTTTCCAAGAACTAGGAATTGCTGAATCGCCCCGAAGTGCGGGGAACGAAAAGTCACCGAACGTGTGGCGACTTTTCGAATCTCTTTGAATCTCTTTAATGTCAGGGCGCCCTGACGTGGAGTTTGATTCCAGCAGCGCTAATAAGACGGCTGGGAAGAGGTCCTGGGTATCCACCATAGTGTACCCGACGCTATATCGATCGAGCCTGTGTGGAAGAGGCTCCATATTCGGTGAGTGCAATACATTATTACCGCTCTTTATCATAATACGGTAATATACTATGGGAGTGCTGTCTACTATTCCATTATAGTCATCGCAACAAGTGTTGAAGATTAAAGAAGGGATACGCCACCCTCTATATGGCTGGAAGTTCTTAGAGCTAGGGATTTTTTGGGCTCTTGTAAATGTGAGTTTCCACATTCTCATGAGTAATTAATCTGCCATATCCAATTAAGATTTTCTGCACGATTATCTCTTTATTTTTTCTTCCTTCCTACCCCCCTTTTTTTGTTCCTTCCTCTTTTCCCCCCCTTTCTGGCCACCCTCTCCACCATTGAGAGACGGCGAGAAATATACGGATCAAGAAAGGAGGACTACATTTGTGCACCGTTTGAGTATATACTGTACATTTTTTTACTCCACCATTTGGTACATATACCATTACATTGGACTGTATCAATGGATATATTGCACTTTTTTTGCACATTTGGACACTGTTGCACTTTATAGACTTTTTATATTCATCGCACTGCTGGAATTTGTATGTGCTGTTGCACTTTACTGTGTTTTTATGGCACAATTTCACTTCTGTTCACGCAAACACTGATTGAATATTTGTCACTTTATGACTGATGCACTTTATTATTGATATACATTTTTGTTGAAGTTTATCCTAAAGTTTACCTTGATGCGCTACAAAGCTTTCTATTGCAATTTCACTTTTTGTTTGATGCAGATTTTGGTTATTTTTTTCTGTGTTCTGTGTTTACCCCTTTGGGCAGCATCCTACTATTTACTAGCTACAATCTACCTAGAAAGTACCATAGTATAACAGTCTGTTCTATAAATAGGCGCATACGCTGTATGATATATATATATATATATATATATATATCTTTTCTATAATGTGATAAATGATGCTGCACTAATGATTTTTTTGGGGGGTTTAGCAAAAATCATGTAATTTCTCAGAAAAATAAACAGGGTTATTCAAAGAGAATCGAAAAGTCGCTGCACGTTCAGTGACTTTTTGTTCTCTTCAATTCGGTGCGATTTGGCGATCCCATTTTGGCGACACAGAAGAAAGAAAGAAAAAAGACGGAAAGAAAAAGAAAAGGGAAAAAGAAAACCAAACCCAAACCGGAATTCTGAATATTATGTGACGTTATGATAATGGGTTAAAAAAACAGAATCTACATTAAGTAGATTGAGGATTTTAATTCTGAGGTTTTGGATGGAGTGGCCTGTTAGATTGAAGTGATGTCCCACCAGGGTACAAAATGTATTTTCCTGATGGTTCCTTATGGAGTGTCTGTGCATGTTCATCCTGAGATTTAGTTTAAGGCTAGTTTCACCAATACGGCAGCCCTTTTCACATGCCGTGCATTGGATCATGTATACCACATTGGCAGGCGAGCAGAGGTACGAGCCCTTGATGTTGTATGTGGTGTTGTTGTGCCGGGCAGTGCTGCTGTCACATATATGTTAGCACAGTTTGCAACGGGATTTGTTGCAGCGTTTGGCTCCATTCTGTATGTCATCCTGTTCCTGATTGAGTTTGCTGCGGACCAGTTTTTGCCTCAGGTGTGGGGGTTGCTTGAATGTCAGTAAGGGGGGCTGTGAGAATGTTTCTTTAAGCGCAGGGTCGTCTGTGACCAGTGGCTGCAGATCTTTGATGATTTTGCGAATTCCCTCTAGAGTTGGGTTGTAGGAAACAACTAGAGGGATCCTTGTGGTGTTTTTCTTTTCTTTGTAGCGCAACAGCTGTTTGCGCGGTGCTTTCAGGGCCGATTTGATATTTTTTAGAGATTGTCCTTTCCTTATAGCCCTTCCGTTGGAATGATGCAGATAGTTTGTTCAGGTGTTCATCCCTGTCCCCATTGTCAAAGCAGATTCGGTGGTACCTGATGGCCTGGCTGTAGATGATGCCTTGTTTTGTGTGGTTGGGATGAAAGCTGGTGTTGTGGAGGTAGCAGGGCCTGTCTGTGGGTTTCCTTTACATAGATGAGTGCAGCCTGCCAATGGCAGCTGATATGGAACAGTCTAGGAAGCTCACACTGTGCTTGGAAAAATTCATCTTGAGTTTGATCGATGGGTGAAACATATTGAATGTCTTGTGAAAGTCCAGAAGGCGTTCCTCTCCTTCTGTCCATATGATGAAAATGTCATCAATATATCATAGATATTTGTGTGGTTTGTGAGGGTGGATGTTCAGGAACCTCTGTTCTAGATCTGCCATGAAAAGATTGGCGTATTGTGGTGACATTTTACTAGCCATAGCAGTCCCAGTAATTTGTAGGTAGTGGTTATTGTTGAAGCTGAAGTAGTTGTGTGTGAGTATAAATTCAATCAGCTTGGTAATAATTTCACCGTCATATTTATGCAGAGTATTGTGGGAGGAGAGAAATTTGAGACAGGCATTGATTCTAGCTTTATGGCTTCTGTAGTTAATGATCACATATTTCAACACTATAAAAAAGGACTTAATGTAGATTCAGTTTTTTTAACCCATTATCATAATGTCACATAATATTCAGAATTCTGGTTGGGGTTTGTTTTTTTTCCCCCTGTTTTTGTTATTTTTTTCTTTCTTTTTTTTTTCTTCCTTCTTATGTGTCTTCTTCAGACTTCACTGATTTGTGTTTTTTTTTTTCTTTCTTTTACTTTCCCAAGGAGTGGTCATGATCTTATCACTGTTGTCTTATGGGCCTGATATCCCTCAATGGCTTCCCCCCCCCCTTTTTACTTTCCCAACTCTGACCATGCCATTTGGCGATTTACAACATCTATCACCCCCACCCGCGTGCCCGATTAATGTCTTAATGTTTAATTATATTATTTTGCTCAGTATAGCTGCCAGACCTGAAGAAGAGAGGAACACTCTCGAAAGCTTGTATTTTAAATGTAACGTTAGTCCAATAAAAAAGATATCACTTCAGACTGCTGTACTTGTGAATTTGGCATCTGGACTAACACGGCCTAAAATATATATATATATATATATATACACACATATATATATACACCTCAGACCAGGTCATGCCCACAGATGTATATAGACCTCAGACCGGATCATACCCACATATATACATATATATTTAAAACAAAACCACGGAGAGAGCACTCCAGACAAACACAATCAAAAACCTGCAACAACAGCTCCATGCATGGGTGCATAATACCAGCTTTTACCACATGGTGAAAATTTCTTAACTCTGAGCTTTGCTGAATAAAATGGTGGAAATTTGGTTCGCAATGAACGACCGAGAATTGCTTAAGCCTGCCAACAGCGTCAATGTAATCCACCCTCTGGCAGGTCCTACTCTGCAAACCTAATGACTGCCCATCATGGGATAAACTCACTCACTTACTGAGGAACAGGTCCCCTTCATAGAGCTCCCACAGATCAAGGTTAAATAGAACCGGGAGGAGGAGTACCTGTGGCAGGGAGGGGTGCATACCCAGGAAATTCATATGAAAAACACATGGGGGGTTGCACTCAGCCTAAACTAAGCATTCAGTGCGGGTGCGTCTCAAAAATAAAATACAAAACAAAACCACGGAAAGAACACTCCAGATAAACACAATCAAAAACCTGCAGCAACAGCTCCATGCATGGGTGCATAATACCAGCTTTTAACACATGGTGAAAATTTCTTAACTCTGAGCTTTGCGGATTAAAATTATGGAAATTTGGTTCGCAATGAACGGCCGTGAATTGCTTAAGCCTGCCAACAGCGTCAATGTAATCCACCCTCTGGCAGGTCCTACTCTGCAAACCTAATGACTGCCCATCATTTTAGGCTGGGGTCAGACCAGTGCATTTTTAACGTGCGTTCTGGCGCACTTAATTACGGCCGCACTAGCAGCAAATGACGGGCAATGACGGCCAATATACGAAGTACGGTCGCACGAAAGTCCGGCCGCACAACGCAAGTGGAAAATGAACGCATTTTTTCGAGAACGCAGAACCGTTAGTACGGACGTACAGAGTGCGCTGCGCCTGCTAGCGGTGTGTGTGTGTGATTTGGAGACGTCAGACCCTGCTCATGTCCAGCCAAAAGAACGTCCAGACGCAAAAAGTTTCCTGGTTTGGATTCGTAAAACATCACGCACGAAAATGCGCATCGTATGACCGTTTTCGCATATTCCGTGAAAAAATACATCAATCCGTTCGGACACACTTTTTTACGTTCGCATGTAAAAATGCTTTCGTTTGACCCTAGCCTTAGTCACGGCTGTTCATTGCGAACCAAATTTCCACCATTTTATTCAGCAAAGCTCAGAGATAAGAAATTTTCACTATGTGGTAAAAGCTGGTATTATGCACCCATGCATGGAGCGGTTGTTGCAGGTTTTGATTGTGTTTGTCTGGAGTGCTCTCTCCGTGGTTTTGTTTTGTATTTTATTTTTGAGACGCACCTGCACTGAATGCTTAGTTTAGGCTGAGTGCAACCCCCCCATGTGTTTTTCATACATATACTGTATATATATATATATATATATATATCTATATAGACCTCAGACCAGACCCTGAAATCGCTAGGCAGGCAGGCAGGCTGGCTGTGGCTGAGCCAGAGTCAGCAGCTAAGCCGACTGTTTTAGCGGCATTTGGCTTCTGTAGTTAAGCTCCGCCCCCGATGGGGTGACGTGATGGTAGGTGGGAGGCATCTACAGGGCACGGCATAAGCATCGTGTGCTGCAAATCCTGCCCCTCCCCTCATCGCGCCTCTTCGCCGAGGGGAAACCTGGACACATTGAGCGCGTCTCGATGCCCCACGCCGCCTAGTGTATCTCAGGTTTAACACTTACACATCGGAACGCTAACTTTAGCGTTCACTATGGGATGGTGCCCAAAGCAGAATATTGCACTTACTATACAGCAGGTAAGTTTCCAGATAGGGAACGGCGCTAAAGAGCTCTACAGTGGCCAGCTCAGTGTTACAGAATAAGATGACGAGGAGACCAGGCAGGCAACTCCAATGTGGCTTTATTGAAGAATCACAATAGCAACAACATTTTGATGCTAGATTAGGCTAGGGTCAGAGTGGGGCAGTCGGAACGCGCGTGCAGGCGCACTAAATCACGGCGGCAGTAGCAGCACATAACGGCCAATGACGGCCAATATACGCAGTACGTGCGTACAAAAGTGCGCCGACACCACGCAACCAGCAAATGAACGCATTTTTATCAGAACGTGAAACCGCTGCTACTGACGTACAAAGTGCGCTGCGGCCGCATAGCAGCGTGTGTGCGTGATTAGGAGACGTCAGACGCTGCTAGTGTGCGGCCAACATAACGTTCAAACAGCCGGATTTCCCTAGACTTCTTTTTACCCCACCGTCATGAAATACGTCCAGAATTGCGCATCGTCTGACCACTTAAGCGTATTCCGTGAAAAAATGCGTGCGCACGCATCGACGTACATTTTGACGGTGGCCGCAGAAAATGCGCTCATCTGTCCCTAGCCTTAACAAAAAGTTGTTTCTGGTAACTGCTGTTGAGATTTTTCAATAAAGCCACATTGGATTGGAGTGCCTGGTTTCATCATCGTTCTTTGTATTGCTACTGTTTCAAGTCTATCATCATTAAAATGGGCAGGATTTGGAATACAGGTTGTTAAATAGTCATTCCAGTTTTCTAATCTGTATATAACCATCATACTTAACCATTCCTCTCTATAGATCAACCTTTTCTTAGAATTTAACAATCAGGAAAAATTAGTCACATTGGTACCGGGCCGGCTGGGTGGAGTAGAGGTATCATCACTGCTCTATGACCGTGTAGACTGTGGAAACACAGGTTCAAATGCTGGCCAGAGCACCTCTCCAGTAAGTGTCCTTGGGCATGACACCTAATGGTACATACTCGCCACCCAGGACATACTTAAAAAAAGAGAGAAATTTCAATATATCCTTCCTAGTAAAATAATTTATAAATAAAAAAAATACTGACCAACACAAAATGCAAATACAGAGTAATAAAAAGAATGGCCTTACAGGCCAAACGCAAAATAATGCCTCATTTTAGTCTGGCTAGAGTAAGGTAGCTGTAATCTTTAAGAGGCATACTGGGATGGACTTGTTAGTTCTTCAAATTCTGCCATCCCTTTAAGCCATAATCAGAAACTGAGAAATTGTAAAAAATAATAGCATAGGAATATATACGCAAACGCATAATTCTGAACATACTGTTTTCCCTTGTAGCTTGTTGGAGGGTTCACATTGCTATGAATAAAACATGACATTTACCACATGCAAACATAACACTCTGATTGATAACATTGTCTAGATTCAATTACCTGTGAAAAATATATACATTTTTATACATCTCAAATCTTTTATATAATTGTTGAGGAATTTGTTGACCTGAATATATCACAAATAATGAAGTAGATTTCTTCATATTGAATGACATTTTAGGCCACAGTATAAGAAACAGCTGCATGCAGACATTGATTTAGCCGTGTAATCCCAGTTAAGCATTGAATTATTATTTTAAGTGGAGCAGGACTACATATATGCCTGTAATGAAAACAATTTGTCTTTTGTGGTTTCATTTTAGTGTTCATAATCCTGTGTTTATGTATGAAAGGCTTCCCTGGAGCAGGGAAGTAATGCAATAATAATCAGCAAGCCAATAAGTGGAAGAGATGACAGAATTGAGTAAGGTTAACAGACTGACTACAGGTCAGGAGGGACTTCATGCTTATTCTGATCTGCCATCTGCAACATGGTTGTAACTGATACAAAAACATTAACAGCGATACATAGTCTAGTTGAATCTTTCAAATTTCCCAACTGACTACAAATGTTTGCATGTTTCAATGGACAAACATAGTCCAAAATATTATAACCATATTGCAAAGTAAATAGACACACAGACAAACTGATATCCAAATGATATACTATTTAAAGGGACACTCTAACAAAAAATCACCCCCCCCCCGTTTTTTAATCCTAACCTATCCCTATTCCCTTAATAAATTGTTATTTTTTGTTTTTGTGTTTGTAACTGTAACACTTACCCTAAAATCCTCTTGTTTCCGGCGCTGTTTTTTTTTTTTTATACTCACCTCCCTCCTCTTCCGCTCCCGTCCTTCTTCTATCCGACTTGCCTTCTGGTTTACGTGAGAAGCGCGCATGCGCGCCTCTCACGTAAACCAGCCAATCGGCAGGCTTCCTCCCTCTGAGGATTAGTGTTGCGCGCAAGAGGATGCGCCCAACACTAACCCTCAGAGGGAGCCGCCAGCTTCTGCAGTGAGTTGGAGACGTCATCGCGCTGAAAGCGCGATGACGTCTCCTACTCGGCAAAAGTCGGCAGAAGCGGGAAATATGATTCCCGCTCTGCTGACTGACAGCTGGGAGGGCGGAGTAAAGTTCTCCGCCTCTCTCAGCTGTTTTCAGCATTTACAGCTGAACCGCTGAGCGGAGGGAGGGGGGACAGAGGGCAGCATACTCTGGGCATCATGACCACCTAAAATAGCTTAGGTGGTCATGTTGCCTATAGTGTCCCTTTAACCCTTTCACTACCAAGTGATTTAAAAACAAATCCACTGTCAGGAACTAGTGGTTTTTGGAACATTATCTGGGTTATTCAAAGAGAATCGAAAAGTCTCTGCACGTTCGGTGACTTTTCGTTCTCTTCATTTCGGTGCGATTTGGCGATCCCATTTCAGCGACCCTGCGGTGCATTCAGCAAGCACCACAGGGTCGTCGTAGTGCAGTGAAAAGCTGCCGCAAACCCGGCGAACACTCACCACAAAAGCCAGCGAATGCACACCGAAACCTGCAAAAACATCTGGATTAACCCCGCCGAACACACCAGAGAAACCCGAGAAGCCGCATATCACAGCGCAGAGCAGCCCCCAGAAAAAGCCAACACCGCCGACGAATGGAGTGAAAAAAACCTGTACGCTTGATTGTTTGAAAAGTGAAACGCTGTTTGCAAAGAAACTACAAAACGAAAATGTTTGAAATTTACATATGAGATCCAATGAATTATAATAAAAAGGTCTGTTACAGAAAGAAAATACTTTTTCAGAAAACAAATCTCGAAAATTGCCTAAAAGATCCTTAAAAAATCTATAAATAAATAGACTTTTTACTGCAGAATATTATAATAAACAGTTTATTAGATATTGGATTAAAACGGAAATATTTTTATCATTGAAGCCTATGGTATTCACCTGAATAAACCTGTCGAATGAGACCACCAACCAGCTGGGCAATTCGGTGATTTTTCACTGCTGGTTTTTGTTCTCTGAATAGACGAAGCTATGGGGATTTCACTGCCCTCGAATAGTCACCGACCAGGCACCATTTGTGCAGGCAATTCGCCAAGACTTGGCGAACTGCCTGCTCTCTGAATAACCGAATGGCCAGGAAAGGTAACCGTATGCTGAATTTCACTGTTCGGTTACCTTTCGGCCACAATACGGAACTCTTTGAATAACCCTTTATGTTTAATTAATCTTACAGCAAGAAAGATTTAGGAATATTCCCAATGTATTTCTTACTGTAATAACTTATTTGGAGTGCAGATTTTGCCATCTACTGGCCAAATGGAGTTACTGCATGTAGAACTTCAGGACCTTCCCCAGCCAATTTGAATCCATTTTAGCAACTTGGGCATTATGCCCACAGGACTAAAACTTTGGGGGCACCTTCTTTAGCCCAAAAGCAAACAAAATTGTTTGAAACAAACCAATTTCATTTGCAATCATACACCATAGCCCCAAATTGTGTTATCACGATCTTGGGCTGCTGCGTCGGTTACCATTGATCATGTTAGTGAAGGGGTTAAGCATTACTCAAACTATGTCAACAGATGGGGATTAGTAAGACAATTTTTTAACTCACAATATTATGAACAAAAATTTATTTTCATGAAAGCATAATTCTTTATTCACTTCCTTTTTAATTGAAAAAATCATTGTTTTTTATTTAAAAATATGTAACACATAACTGGTTTTCCCAAAAACAATGAATGTCTGCTTCTTCTGGCCATTGAAGCAAATGGCCCAAGATTGTGGAAAATGTCTAAAGTTGGCCTCTCAAGGGAACTCAGTTGTTGTTGGTGCTCCATACTTTTTCCTTTTTTTTTACTTTATATAATGCTTCATTTTTCAAAAGATTTAAAACACAGGGGGGGAGGGAAGAGGAAAAGGTTGGCTAGTCCTGATCTTGCGCACACCAACAGATTTGCCCCTTTGAGCGAAGATGTTGGGTGCATCAGCTCAGGTGTAGCAGTACTGGAGGAGGCTGCTCCCTCTAACAGCAGGGGGATCAGCCCACCAAGTAAGGGAGGGATAAAGAGGGCAAGTAAGCCTAGGCAGGTTGTGGTGGTAGGGGACTCTATTATTAAGAGAGTAGACAGGGTAATCGTCGCGCTGATCGCCTTAACCGGACAGTTTGCTGTCTGCCGGGTGCCCGTGTTAGGCATGTGGTTGACAGAGTTGATAGATTATTGGGAGGGGCTGGAGATGACCCAGCTGTCATGGTCCATATTGGTACCAATGACAAAGTAAGACTAAGATGGAAGGACCTGAAGAATGATTTCAGGGAATTAGGAAGTAAACTGAAGAGGTCCTCCAAGGTAGTATTTTCTGAGATCCTACCTGTGCCACGTGCTACAGTGGAAAGGCAGCTGGAGGTCAATGCGTGGCTTAAAGCTTGGTGCAGGAAGGAGGGCTATGGGTTTTTAGAGCACTGGGGTACAATCTGTATAGTCGTGATGGATTGCACCTGAATGGAAGAGGGTGTGCTATGCTAGGGGAGAGGATGGTTAAAAGGTTGGAGGAGACTTTAAACTAGTGGAAGGGGGGGAGGGATACAGTATCTTACAAAATGGAGACAGAGCAGATAGCGGAAGGGTTTCAGCTCAGACTAAGGGGGGTGGAGCGGGGGGATGGGTAATGTCAGAACAGTGGAGGTATGTAATGTAAAGTCGCATTCAGCATGTGTGGGTAGAGACAACATTAAATGTATGCTTGCTAATGCAAGGAGCCTCAATAACAAGATGGGGGAACTAGAGGTAATAGCACACACTAAGCAATACGACATAACAGGAATAACAGAAACGTGGTGGGACGAAACGCATGACTGGGCTGTAAACTTAAACGGTTATACATTGTTTAGAAGGGATAGGAAACATAAGAAAGGGGGTGGAGTGTGTTTATATGTAAATCAGGATTTAAAGCCTAATATTACACAACTGGAAAGCGATGAGGGAAATGTGGAATCCTTATGGGTAAATATTTAGTTGGGGAATAAACAGGGAAGACAACTATTGGTTGGCATATGCTATAAACCACCTAATATAGATAATGATGAGGAAGAACAACTGTTAGAGCAAATTAGGAAGGCTGCAGATCATGGTAGCACTTTTATTATTGGAGATTTTAATTACCCGGACATTAATTGGGATAGTGGGACTAGTAATTCAGCAAAGGGAATCCGGTTTCTGAACATTTTAAATGATACCTTCATGTCACAACTGGTAGAAACACCAACTAGAGCGGATAACTGTCTGGACCTGGTTATAACAAATAATGTGGATCTTTTCTCAAATATTAATGTAAAGAAACAGTTGGGAAACCGTGACCATAATATGGTGACTTTTGAAATAAACTCAAAAAAAAAAAACACATTCATAAGGGGCATGCTAAAACATATAATTTTAAAAAGGCCAACTTTATTAAAATAAAGGAAGCTCTCAATGTCATTTACTGGCAGAAACTCTTTCACGGGAAAAACACTGAGGATAAGTGGAATATCTTTAAACTAACACTAGAAAAGTACACATCACAATATATTCCACTGGTTAATAAATATAAAAAAAACAGACTGAAACCAATGTGGCTTAGTAGGAAGGTAACTAAGGAAATGAAAAATAAAAAGAAGGCATTTAAAGCTTTTAAATTTGATAAATCTGAGGCATCCTATAAAGCATATAGGGCAGCCAATAAAGCATGTAAAAATGCGATTAGATGGGCTAAACTAGAAAATGAAAAAGAAATCGCCAAAGAGAGCAAGACCAACCCTAAAAGATTATTTAAGTACATAAATTCTAAAATACCCAAGAGTGAAAATGTAGGTTCACTAAAATCTGAGTCAGGGTTATTGTTAACTGAAGATCAGGATAAAGCAGAAATTTTAAATGATTATTTTTCTTCAGTATTTATCAAAGAGAAACCTATAACAGGAGACATGAAATTCATTAATAAAAACTTACTAATACAAAGTGACTGGTTGACTCAGGACAAGGTTTTGCAGCAATTAAACAATGTGAATGTGAATAAAGTCCCAGGGCCAGATGGAATTCACCCGCGAGTACTGAGAGAGCTATGTGTTGAAATATGTAAACCTCTGTTCTTAATCTTTCGAGATTCTTTTCTTTCAGGAATAGTACCAGAGGATTGGAGAAAAGCTGACGTGGTCCCTATATTTAAGAAAGGTTTAAAATTTGTGCCTGGGAATTATAGACCTGTGAGCTTAACATCTGTGGCTGGGAAAGTATTTGAGGGGTTACTAAGGGATAATATTCAGGAATTTATTGGGAGGTATAATGTAATTGGCAAAAATCAGCATGGTTTCATGAAACACAGATCATGTCAGACTAACCTAATTACGTTCTATGAGGAAGTAAGTAGAAGTATAGATCAGGGGGTCGCAGTGGATGTGTTTTACTTAGATTTTGCCAAAGCTTTCGACACAGTTCCACACAAAAGGTTACTATTTAAATTAAGAAAAATTGGTCTAGATGAAAATACTTGTTCTTGGATAGAAAACTGGCTAAAAGATAGGGTACAGAGAGTGGTCATAAATGGTACATTTTCAAAATGGACACCAGTGGTAAGCGGTGTCCCTCAGGGGTCTGTTATAGGACCAATACTATTCAATTTATTTATAAATGACCTTGAGATAGGCATTGAAAGCCATGTATCAGTGTTTGCAGATGACACAAAACTAGGAAAAGTAATACAATGTGAGCAGGATGTTACTTCGCTACAGAGGGATTTAGATAGATTGGGGGACTGGGCACTTAAATGGCAGATGAAATTGAATCTAGATAAATGCAAAATTATGCACTTTGGAGTGAATAACACACAAGTAATTTATACCCTAAATGGTACGGAGTTAGGGAAATCCAAGCAGGAGAAGGATTTGGGAATAATCATAGACTTCAAACTAAGTAACAATGTGCAATGTCAAACAGCAGCCGCCAAGGCCAACAAAGTATTGGCATGCATTAAAAGGGGAGTTCACTCACGGGATGAAAACATAATTTTGCCTCTGTATAAATCAATGGTCAGGCCGCACCTTGAATATGCCGTGCAATTTTGGGCACCTGTCTTAAAAAAAGATATTATAGCGTTAGAAAAAGTGCAGAGACGGGCAACTAAATTAATAAAGGGAATGGAAGGGTTAAGTTATGAGGAAAGACTAACAAGCTTAAACCTGTTTAGTTTAGAGAAACGGCGCCTTAGAGGGGATCTGATAACCTTATATAAATATATACGGGGCCATTATCAACCATTGTCTGATAACCTATTCATTAACAGGTCTATACATAGGACAAGGGGTCATCCATTTAGACTGGAAGAAAGAAAATTTAGCTTAAAGCATAGGAAGGGTTATTTTACGGTGAGAACAATAAAGCTGTGGAATTCTCTGCCTGTTGAGGTGGTTTGGTCAGAGTCTGTACAGATTTTAAAAAACGACTGGATGACTTCCTGCAGACACAGAATATTAAGGGTTATAATATTTAATATGTGGGCAAAAGCTTCTTGATCCAAGGAGAAATCTGACTGCCATTCTGGGGTCAAGAAGGAATTTTTTCCCAGTATGTTGCATATTGGCAAGCATTTCAGACTGGGTTTTTTGCCTTCTTTTGGATCAACAGCAGTAGGTTATGTGGGAGAGGCTGAACCCGATGGACGCATGTCTTTTTTCAGCCTATATAACTATGTGTATCACTATGTGTATCACATATAAAAACATCCAAGAAAGTGGCAGCGCCACGCAGGGCCAAGAAAACAAACAAAGGCAGTGCAGAAATAGAGAAGCCAAATAACCAGCTTTGTTCGCCCCTAGCTGAATCGTACCTCGTACCCAAGCGAAATATACCCGCGATCCGTCAACTGACCTGCCACCCAACATGGACAAGGACATACCTGACAACAACAAAATGATCTGAATGTATTCGGATCAATTTGTTTTCATTCACTGTGCATTGCAAAACCACTTAACACTTCTAGTAGCAAATAGTAACCCTAACCCTAATCCTAAAACAAGCAAAAATAGTAACCCTAACCCTAAACCTAATACTAACCCTAAAAGTAATCCTATCCTTAAAACAAGTAGAAAGAATAACTCTAACCCAAATTGTAAAACTAGCCCTCATCCTAAAATAGGCACAAATAATAACCCTATCCATAACCCTAATAAAACAAGCAGAAATAGTAACACCAATCCTAACACTAGCTTAAATTTTTCATCCTTACTGGCGTCATTATGTGATGTTAATAAATATGTGTATGTCTGAAAATTTCAGGAGCGCTGAAATTTCAGGCAATTCACTAAAATTACATATTCTGTAATTATTCCAAATCCCAAATATATCCGAATTGCTGTTTTTTCCAAACAAAAGTATTTTTTTTAATCCATGCACATGTTTCAAGAGATTTTTTTTGCCACAGTTTGTCAATGCAGTAACTTTTTCCTACTAATGCAATAAATTTTACAATTTTCAAACTCTCACAGCTCGTGTTTAAATTTAGCAAGGGACTCCTAAGCACCCTGACGTCACCCTAATTGAAAACTTTCTAAAAAAAAATAACATATAAAAAAATGCACTACAGCAATATTATTTTGTATTTATTTATAGATTACTGCAGAACCAAATTGCCATAAATCTGTGGAAGCAGTACCAGTTAATGGTGGAAGATTAGGAATTACCAACATGTAATACAAGTGAACATAAAAGAATTATGTTTGTAGAATGTAATCAAAGATGACGCTAGCAAGTTGTAGCTTATAAATGACAATACACTAGATTACAACATGTTGCTAATGTTGGGCATTTTATGATCAATCATATGTGTAGTCCATGTGAATAAGAGCAAATGTTATAAATGATAAAAGGATGGACTGTGTAATTTAATGAGACGAGGCAGTGAACTCCTGCAATTAGAATGTATTCGTAAGGCGGTATGACAGTAATTTACAATGTGTCGAGTGTGATATTGAAAATTAAAGTATAAAACATGAAACCATCTAACACGAATGTATAACGATTAACCTTTTCACTACCAAATATGTGTATACGCAATTTTGCTTTGAAATACAATGAAAAGCTAAATAATATGAAATCCCACTTGTGTCTTTTTTTATTCAAGATTAGTCTTTTCCCTCGGGACAAATTCAATTTTCTCTGATATCTCACTGCTGTCGCCCTGTATTACTGTAAAGAAGCAACACGCAGCAGCTCCTACCCTGCTCAGGTTTGACATGGGTTCTGTGTCTATTGATCAATAATCTTATCATGTTAAGATTGACTTGAATCGCAACACCTGCATCACTTGGATTGATGAGTCACAACACCAGTCATTAATAGTCATGCAAAAACCTAGAGGCAGGATATGACATTTTTATTATCTATCTTTATCACATTTACTGAATTTGACACAGGTGTAATTTCTGCCTTTGAACTAATAATGCAGGGACTATCTGAAATTGTGTAAAATAAGGGACACCATCTAGAGTTTAGAACCTTTCAATCCAGCAATGTTTCTGTAAAGAACAAAAGAATAAAATAAAATTAAAAATGAGAAAATGTACATTATTTTTTAAAATCATTTGAGCATTTCATATTAATAATCACTATGCAAGAACGTTCCTTTACGTTTAAGAATTAATCCCATCTCTTTCCAAATATGTGTTTGCTGGTGTTTTATTTTCAACAAAAAGTGTGTGGCAGAGATAGGGTTAAGGGTGCATTTTGTCATATAGGGTCATATTCCAAGGTTGATGATAACATAACCTTGAGTCGTACGCAACAGCTTGAGAAATTAACTTATTGCCTGGAATCGCTAATCCCCTCGAGTATGGCACTTTCTTACTGTAAATTAATGTCTCCTATGCATTGTGTACTTGTATAGGATATGTTAATTCTCACTAGGGATGGGCTGCCGGTTCGAATCTGCTCTAAGTTTGATTCGAACATCGGCTGTTCGAAAGTTCGCGAACTTCGAACATTTTGGGCCGTTCAAAAAAAGTTCGACCAAAAAAAAAAAATCCTAAATAATCTAAAAATAAAGACACTCTTACCTGCAGAATATTATAAGTTTGCTAGATATTGAATTAAAATGGGAATATTTTTCACATTGAAGCCTATGGGGTAAAACATTTCCCACACCATTTTTAACATTGAAGCCTATGGGGTAAAACATTTTCCACACTTTTTTTAACATTGAAGCCTATGGGATTCAACATTTCCCACACCTTTATTATCAATTGAAATGAACTATGGAATGGATATCGACTATCGAATTCGAAATGAACTGTCAAATGGATATCCATTTGATAGTTCATTTCAAATTCGATAGTTAGTCGATATCCAAATCGCTAGACATTTATTTATTTTTTTTAAAAACATTTTTTTTATTTGCTTTTCATTGTTTCCTGTCCCCCAGGGCAGTACCTGGACCCCCATACACCTTTTATGGCCATTATCTTGCATATATACCCTCTTGGAGGGCACTTTAATTTTCAATCTTTTGAGCCCCATAGACTTGCATTGTGTTCGAATTGTGTTTGAATTCGAACTTTTTCGGATGTTCGAGTTCGAATTCGAACCGAACACATGGGTGTTCGGCCCATCGCTAATTCTCACCTCGGGTGGAAGTGCAGGCTATTCTGAGGTAGCTTGATCTTATGTCTGGAGATGGTATTTCTATGACAATTATCATCTCCTTAAAAGCTGGCGTTAAGTGCAAGTTCACCTTTAAGTTCTTATACTCACCATTCATCCAGTATATATATATATATATATATATATATATATATATATAATATATATATATATATATATATATATATATTCTATAAACTGTTTTGCTTACCTTTTTGCAGGGCAGTGGCTATTTCTTTGGAGGTCAGTGCGACCCACATCAATGAATTCTCAATGGTCTTATGGTGATGGGCCCCTTCACCCCCTTATATATCACGGGGGGTCCAGTAGGGGGAAGCCACTGAGCCCCTGCAATTGCAGTTTATATGTTATGGTCCTGGAAAGGAGGGCAATACTTCCTACACCTCCGTCAAGCATAGACCACTTAATGGTCCCTTGCCCTCAATATTAACAAATGTTGCACAGTGTGAGTCAGCGTGCACATTGCGCTCAGCGATGATGAGTCCCCAGATAGTATGAGGATTATTATGAAGTCTGTGCCGGATGGAGGTTCAGGTCGTGTTGTTCTGCCACCAGGGATTTAACAGAGGGTGACGGGGCAGAACAAATGGGTCCATCCAAAATGGAAGTAAATGTATTTTGTCTAAACCAAAATGAGTTTATTATTTCAGATGAATCCACTCACCTGACATGAACATTTGATGGCCTGCAAATGTCTACTACGGGGTTCTTTTTTATATTCTGTTCACATAATAATAATAATAACAATAATAAAAGCAGTGATTCCTTTTTATTTAGAATTAGGCTTAGCTATAGTTGAAAACAGTTTGTCCACCTGATCTTGTTTCAAAACCAAATTTCCTGGAAAGATGACCTGCAGCAGTGAGATGAAATTATTGGTAAAATCCTTTCTCAAAAAAAAAGTAAAAGAAGATTAAGCAGAATATCTTAAAATATAATCAGCATACATTGTTTCCTTTTTTTATTACAATATATATTTATTTATTTATTTTTGTTCTCGCCTTCTTCATATAAATAATTTTTCATCTTCAGTGGTCTTCCTAAGTATATGTTAAAGAATAACATTGGTCCATATGCTGTAATGTGCCAATATGTATAACTCATTCATGCTTTAAATAGTTTCTTTGTTGCAGGGATTTTGTGCTCAGCAATTACTGCCTCTCTTGCACTTTACAATTATGCTTGGTGTTATTCCGGCAACACCTGGGATTTTACACTAATTATCTTACAGTCATTTAATTTGGCATCTCAGCAACAATTTCTAAGGTACAGCACTCAGTCACTTATGTCACTTGTTTGCTGCTAAAGGCAAAAAAAGGAAAACGAAACCCTGCCATGCTTAGTTGCATATGCTTCACTCAACATATTTAGACTTTCCAAAACAATAAATCTTAGAGTATTTCTGTTTCCATTGTATCCAGGAGACCTTTTAATATCTTTATTTCTCCATTTTATTTATATATTGAGATATATATTCAAAAGCAGGCACTCAGCTTTTCAAATCACCATTAAGTGATTCAGCCCCGGTGCATCTTCCCCAGCAGATACAGTGTCAACAAACCAAGAGCACTCACACGTCTTCAAAGAAAAGTCCAATCTGTTTTGAAAATTCAACATTTTGGCTTGTTCAAGCCTTTATCAAGATATATATATATATATATATATATATATATATATATATATATATATATTATATATATATATATATATATATATATACAGTCAGGTCCAGAGATATTGGGACATCGACACAATTCTAACATATTTGGCTCTATACACCACCACAATGGAGTTGGAATGAAACAAACACAATGTGCTTTAACTGAAGACTGTCAGCTTTAATTTAATATGTACATCCAACTCAGGTGAACAGTGTAGGACTTACAGCAGTTTGCAGATGTGCCTCACACTTTTTAAGGGACCAAAGATAATGGGACAATTGGCTTCTCTGCTGTTCCATGGCCAGTTGTGTGATATTCCCTCATTACCCCAATTACAATGTGCAGATAAAAGGCCCAGAGTTCATTACAAGTGTGCTATTTGCATTTGGAATCTGTTGCTGTCAACTCTCAAGATGAGATCCAAAGAACTGTCACTATCAGTGAAGCAAGCCATCATTAGGCTGAAGAAACAAAACAAACCCATCAGAAAGATAGCAAGAATATTAGGCATAGCCAAAACAATTGTTTGGAACATTCTCAAAAAGAAGGAATGCACCGGTGAGCTCAGCAACACCAAAAGACCCGGGAGACCACGGAAAACAACTGTGGTGGATGACCAAAGAATTCTTTCCCTGGTGAAGAAAACACCCTTCACAGCAGTTGGCCAGATCAAGAACACTCTCCAGGAGGTAGGTGGATGTGTGTCAAAGTCAACAATCAAGAGAAGACTTCACCAGAGTGAATACAGAGGGTTCACCACAAGATGTAAACCATTGGTGACCCTCAAAAACAGGAAGGCCAGATTAGAGTTTGCCAAACAACGCCTAACGAAGCCTTCAAAGTTCTGGAACAAGATCCTATGGACAGATGAGTCCAAGATCAACTTGTACCAGAGTGATGGGAAGAGAAGAGTATGGAGAAGGAAAGGAACTGCTCATGATCCTAAGCATACCACCTCATCAGTGAAGCATGGTGGGGGTAGTGTCATGGCGTGGGCATGTATGGCTGCCAATGGAACTGGTTCTCTTGTATTTATTGATGATGTGACTGCTGACAAAAGCAGCAGGATGAATTCTGAAGTGTTTCGGGCAATATTATCTGCTCACATTCAGCCAAATGCTGCAGAACTCATTGGACGGCGCTTCACAGTGCAGATGGACAATGACCCAAAGCATACTGCAAAAGCAACCAAAGAGTTTTTGAAGGGACAGAAGTGGAATGTTATGCAATGGCCAAGTCAATCACCTGACCTGAATCCCATTGAGCATGCATTTCACTTGCTGAAGACAAAACTGAAGGGAAAATGCCCCAAGAACAAGCAGGAACTGAAGACAGTTGCAGTAGAGGCCTGGCAGAGCATCACCAGGGATGAAACCCAGCGTCTGGTGATGTCTATGCATTCCAGACTTCAGGCTGTGATTGACTGCAAAGGATTTGCAACCAAGTATTAAGAAGGGAAAGTTTGATTTATGATTATTATTCTGTCCCATTACCTTTGGTCCCTTAACAAGTGGGAGGCACATCTGCAAACCGCTGTAAATCCTACACCGTTCACCTGAGTTGGATGTACATACCCTCAAATTAAAGCTGACAGTCTGCAGTTAAAGCAGTGTTTGTTTCATTCCAACTCCTTTGTGGTGGTGTATAGAGCCAAAGATGTTAGAATTGTGTCGATGTCCCAATATTTCTGGACCTGACTGTATATAGTTATGTTTATTTTCACGCGCATATAGCAACTGTGCAATTGGTGTCTCCATTGAGAATGCCCTGGGCATTTCCAGTCAGAGATAAAAGAAAGAAGAATAACAGTCTTGGGACTTCTAAAATATATGTTTATTGTATCAGACTAATGATGCAATGTTGCCAATAAGCTGTGGGATTTGATAAATAGACAAAGACAGAATGTTGCTACTTATTGGCATCTCTGTATCGCTAAATCCATACAATGAATAAATGATTGACTGCATTCGGTATTATTAAGCAATTATTTACTAAACTGTCAATTCACCAAATACTGGCGAATGGACAGTGAAATATGCTACAGTTCGCCACAGATTGGCGGTCTTCGGCGGTAGCGAAATTGTCTCATAGAGACGTAATGGCTATTTAGAGAATGTTGAACTGCACTGAAGTGTCATTGAAATGCCCTGATTTACGGTGATTCAGTTAAACAGGTTTAAACAGTTTAAACAGAAATTTCACTGAAAAGTCGGTGCTTTCTGAATAAACGTTATAATGATGCAGATTTTGAAATTGTAGTTCCCACTCACAAAGTCACCAGTAAGATCTCCATGGAAGGACTATATGTACATGGTGCAAACAATGTGAAGACATTGCAATGACTTGCCAATGTTAGCGACTTTGCGAACAATTGTTTACAAACACTAGCAGGGTTATTCAAAGAGATCCGAATTGTGGCCGAAAGGTAACCAAACACTGAAATTCAGCATACGGTTACCTTTCCTGGCAATTCGGCTATTCAGAGAGAAGGCAATTCACCAAATACTAGCAAATTGCCTGCACATACGGTGCCTGTTCGGTGCCTGTTCGAGTGCAGTGAAATCCCCATAGAGAAGCAATGCTTCGTCCAGAGAACACAAAACAGCAGGGAAAAGTTGCCGAAATGCCCTGTTGTTCGGTGGTTTCATTTGGCAGATTTATTCAGGCAACTCCCATAGGCTTCAATGTTAAAAATACTCTCGTTTTAATCCAATATCTAATAAACCGTTGATTATAATATTCTGCAGTAAAAAGACTTTTTATAGATTTTTTAGGATCTTTTAGGCGTTTATCATTTTTTTCTTTTTTCTGTAACAGCCCTTTTTATTATCATTCATTGGACCTTATATGTAAATTTCAGACATTTTCGTTCTGTAGTTTCTTTGAAAACAGCGTTTAGCTTTTCAAACATTCAAGCGTACGTTTTTTTTTCACTCCTTTTGTCTGCGGTGTTGGGTTTTTCTGGCGGCTGCTCTGCGCAGTGATCGGCAGCTGCTCAGGTTTCTCTGGCGTGTTCGGTGGGGTTAATCCAGATCTATTTGCGGGATTCGGTGTGCGGTCGCCGGGTTTTGCGGTGAGTGTTCGGCGGGTTTGAGGCAGCTTTTCCCTGCACTACGACGGCCCTGTGGTGCTTGCTGAATACACCCAGGGTCGCCGAAATGGGATCGCCAAATCGCACTGAATTGAAGAGAACGAAAAGTCACCGAACTTGCGGTGACTTTTCGATTCTCTTTGAATAACCCTGATAAAGACTGAATTTCTTCAATAGCCCATTCACTACCAAGTAATTTTTGGGGTAAAAAACTCTTTTCAGGAATCAGTGGGGGGGCAATCCTTTTATTAATTATACAGTAAAGAATATTTGGGGATATTCCAAATGTATTTCTTACTATAATAAGCTACTTGGCAGGCAGATTTTGCCATCTACTGGCCAAATAGAGTTACTATAGTTCTGAGTTCCGTACATAATCAACTGGGGGGGAAAAGTCTGTCAGAAACATTTCCCAGCTGGTTCTAAAAAAATGGCAGCACCTCAGGGATCATGCCCATGGTGCTAAAACATTGGGTGTACCTTCTGGGTGTACCTTCATTGTTTCATTCATCATTCAGTTGATCACGGTAACAAAATTTAAGGCTGCTGTGTCTGCAAGTGCGGATTGTGTATACACATTCACAGTAGTGAAGGGGTTAGTTATTATTATTATATTTCCTCACAACGCACTCCTCCCTCTTGCCTTCAGGACAACAGAGTTATTTATAAAACTTCCTCCCTGGCCAGATTCAACTTTCCTTTTCTTACAAGTCCAAAAATGCATTTTTTTTTAGAAAAGCTTATCAGCTCCATACCCCACCCCGTCTGTACCTTTCCTGATCTATGTCCCACACAACCCCATTCCTCATACATCCCTTTGCTTCTCACACTCAGCTCTTAACCCTCACTTCTGGGCGTAACTCCACTACTCCTAGATTGTAAGCTCACTTGAGCGGGATCCTCCTCTCCCATTCTTCTCAGTGTGCCAAACTTATTTGTTAATTTTAGGTTTCTTTTGTCCTATCCTTTGCACAGCACTGCAGAATATATTAAAGTTTTGTAAATACTTGTGATTGTAATTTGTTTATGCAAAACTGTATATCAACAAACATACTAGTCAATGGTAAAGCAATGATAGGTGGGTATTCCTTTGACCGTGGATTGAAAGTCCATTAACCCCTTCGATGCCAAGATCCAGATAACTCGGGACTTCAAAGGTACTATCGGGTACCGACATCAGGGTACCTCGAGCTGCACCCCTGAAGGACAAAAGCAAATTAAATTTGTTTGCTATAAACAAATTTTGTTTGCTTTTGGCCTTCAGAAGGTGCACCCAAAGTTGCAGCCCTGTGGGCATAATGCCCAAGATTCTAAAGCTGTATAAAATCAGCTGATGAATGACCTGACATATCAGGCTTTCAGCAGTCGATGTAGGGAACCATGAGCTGCAGCTGAAACTAGTGTAACTCCATTTGGCCAGTAGATGGCATCATCTGCCTGCCAAATAGGTGATTACAGTAAGAAAACACTGGAAATATTCCCAAATATTTCTTACTGTATAATTAATTTTAAAAAAATTAAAAAAATAAAAAATTGGTTCCTGACAATCTTTTTTTAATTTTGGAAAATCACTTGGTAGTGAAGTGATTAAGGTCATTTAACCCCTTCTCGACCGCTGATGTAGCTTGTACATCCGATCAGGAAGTCTCCCTTAGACCCACGGACGTACATGGTACGTCAGGGTCTCCTAACCTCCCTCCCTCCCGATACTCACCTCCCTCGCTGGGCTCCCATGGTGTTCTGGCAGGCTGGAAGCCTGCCCTGACATTTCAGGGGGCCCAGCAGGTACGGTGCGTGATGATGTCATCGCCAGGCACCCCCCAGCGCCTGCAGTGTAAATCAGGAAGGGGAGGGTGGGCTCATTTGGAGCCCTCTATCTCCCCAACGGTTGTAGATAGCCAAAAAAAATTGCACCGCTGGAAAGGGGAGAGTCTCCCTTTTTCAGCTGTCTATAGATTTAACTATTTCGCTGCCAGATCACGATTCTTCACCAATCCTTTGGATCCCCCTATCTCTCGATCCATGGCAGCTAGAGGGTCATATTTTATTACGTCCTCTGCGGCGCTGCCTGGGGGGGTCTGGGCATCGTTCCATGTCACTGGCTGGTCGGGTGCCAGCACTGGTTAATGGCTGATTGGCGTCTGAGGGAGTGGGACCTGGCATGGTCACGAGGAGCCACCGGATTTAAAGCAGGGCACAAGAGTTTGCTCAGCGCCCTGACATGGAGTATTGTTCCGCAATAAATTTTATTAAAATACTTTTTATTATTATGTTTTAAATTGTTTTAATAAATTAGATTTTATGGTACCGCTGTTAGGAGTTGAATTACGCCTGCAAATTTTCCCTACGAAAAGACTGACTTGGAGGGAAGTTGGTGAAGAAAGGGTTACTGGGAATCCCTTTAGAAATATCCCGAGGAAGGATATTAATAGGAGAGCCACTATAACGGGCTCATAAATGAGTGAGTAAGCCGTTCCTGAATGTGTTCTAAATATATGCAAAAGGTGAAAAACCGTCTGCACCATATATTCTCTTTTCCCATATATGTGAATTGAGAGAAGAACCCGAGATTAGAAGAAGGAGGGCCCCATCCTGGAATAAAAAGAGGGCAAGGCGAAAAATACAGAGCTATCCCTAATCATATAAGGGAGCTCTGAACAGAGTGAGTTCTGAATTGGAAGGGGGGAAAATATATATGTAGGGGAGTATTGGTGTACTATGCAATGAGGAGTGTTATTATTATTATTATTATTATTCTTTATTTATAAAGCGCAAGCATATTCCGCAGTGCTGTACAATAAGCACAGTATAGACAGGGTTACAATACATTGAACAACTCAGTTTCCCCAGTCTGAGCTCCTGAGCTGCACAGCTTGTGTTAGTTCAGTCACAGGTATTTAAAATGCGCTAGCAAGTTCCGTAGTGCTGTATAATGGGAGAGGCAGAATAACAAATGTCCATAAACACACAGAACAGTAGGAGAGAGGACCCTGCCCAAGAGCTTACAATCTAAAAGGAGAGGGGTGACACATTAGATGAGGGTAATAGCTGAGTATGTGAAGTAGTGGGGTGCATTTATTATTATTATTATTATTATTTATTTATAAAGCGCCAGCATATTCCGCAGCGCTGTACAATAAGCACAGTATAGACAGGGTTACAATACATTGAACAACATTTGACAAACAGTACAGGAGGAGATGTAGGAACTCACAATCTAGGAGGGTTGGGGTTGGAAACAGGAGGAGAGGACTGTAAGGTGAGAGTGATTGATGGTTGCGTCAGTGAGTTGGGTGGTATGCTTCCCTAAATAGGAACGTTTTAAGGGAGCGTTTGAAGGAAGAGAAGTTAGGGGAAAGTCTGACAGTACGAGGGAGAGCGTTCCAGAGAGTGGGGGCTGCGCGTGAGAAATCCTGTAGTCTATCATGGGAAGAGGTGATGCGGGGAGAAGCTAGGCGCAGGTCACTGTTTGACCTTAGGGAGCGGGCTGGGGTGTATTTGGTGATTAGTGAGGACAGGTAGTGGGGAGCTGAGTTAGTGAGGGTTTTGTAGGTAAGGATAAGGATTTTGAACTTAATTCTGCAGTGGATGGTGAGCCAGTGAAGGGACTCGCAGAGGGGAGCGGCAGAGACAGAGCGGCAGGTGAGGTGAATTAGCCTGGCGGAGGCGTTCAGGATGGATTGTAGGGGGGAGAGGCGGGACAGAGGGAGGCCAGATAAGAGATTATTGCAATAGTCGAGTCGGGAGATTACCAGGGCGTGTATGAGTTGTTTTGTGGTGACAGTGGTAAGAAATGGCCGAATTCTGGAAATATTACGCAGTTGGTATCGGCAGGAGGAGGAAAGAGACTTGATGTGGGGGATGAAGGAAAGAGCAGAGTCAAGTGTAACTCCAAGACAGCGAACTTGGTTTGATGGGGAGATGGTGATACCCTCCACCGTGATAGAGAAGTCAGGAGGTGGGGAGCATTGGAGGGAGGAATAAGTAGGAGTTCAGTCTTTGACATGTTGATCTTTAGGTGGTGGGAGGCCATCCAGGAGGAGATGCCAGATAAACAGTCACTGACTTTTGAAAGGACAGGGGGAGAAAGATCAGGGGTAGAGAGGTAGATCTGAGTGTCATCAGCGTAGAGGTGGTAATTAAAGCCAAAGCTGTTGATGATTTTGCCCAGAGAGGAGGTGTAGATGGAAAAGAGCAGAGGACCAAGGACAGAGCCTTGAGGTACACCAACAGATAGAGGCAATGAGGAGGAGGAGTTACCAGCAAAGGACACACAGAAGGACCTGTTGGATAAATAGGAGTCAACCCAAGCAAGTGCAGTGTCACCGAGACCCAGAGAGTTGAGGGTCTGTAGAAGGAGGGGGTGGTCAACAGTGTCAAAAGCAGCCGAGAGGTCAAGCAGGATGAGAATAGAATAGTGGCCGTGTTTTTTAGCAGTTAGGAGGTTGTTGGTGACTTTGGTGAGGGCAGTTTCAGTTGAGTGTAGGGGACGGAAGCCAGATTGCAGGGGGTCAAGTAGGGAATTGGAGGACAGGAAGAGGGAGAGGCGGTTGAAGACTAGTTTTTCTAAGAGCTTTGATGTGAAAGGAAGCAGGGATACAGGGCGGTAATTGGATGGAGAGTTGGGATCTAGGGATGGTTTCTTTAGTAAAGGGGTAACTAGCGCGTGTTTGAAGGCGGATGGAAAGGAGCCAGTGGAGAGAGATAGGTTGAAGATGTGTGTGAGAGCAGGGGTGAGGGAGGAGAGGGGAGGAATTAGATGTGAGGGAATGGGGTCGAGCGGGCACGTGGTGAGATGTGAGGAGGACAATAAGGAATTGACTTCCTCCTCAGTGGCTGGGAGGAAGCGGCAGAGGGTGGCAGAGGGGACCTGTGGGAGTGGAGGTGGCAGATAACTATCTTGTGTTGGGATGTTACTTCTGATAGTTAAAGTTTTACTGAGGAAGTAGTCTGCCAGGTCTAGAGCGCTGAAGGCAGCTGTGGGGGGACGTGCAGGTGGGTAGAGGAGGGTGTTGAAGGTGGACCAGAGCCATTTAGGGTTGGAGGACAGCGTAGATATAAGAGATGAGAAGAAGGATTGTTTGGCCAAGTGGAGGGCAGAGGTGTATGACCGGAGAATAAACTTGAAGTCAACAAAATCAGCTTCAGAGCGGGATTTCCTCCAGGCACGCTCTGCGGTGCGGGAGCATCTTTGCAGGTAGCGAGTCTGGAGGGTGTGCCAGGGCTGAAGCTGGCGGCGTGGGGCCTTACAGAGTCAAAGAGGAGCAAGAGTGTCTAGAGTAGAGATAAGCGTCGTGTTGTAGGGATTAGTGGCAGCATCAGGGCAGGTGAAGGATGAGGTATGAGGGAGGTGGTGAAGTAGGTTGGAGAATTGATGGGGGTCCACAGCATGTAGATTTCTGCGAGTGTGTGTGCGGGTGTCACGGATCCCTCTGATTACCAAAAGTGTGGTCCCTTTACGCAGACCGCTCTCTACCCTTCCGATCCTTGAATGGTCGGCAAAACTAGAAAGACAATTAACCAGACAATATATAAACAAGGGGTAACACCAGACAGAGGTATGGAATAGAGTATTGTCACGAATCCTTCTGACTACCAAGATATTGATCTCTTTATGTAGCTCCCTTTCTACTCTTCCGATCCTTGAATGGTCGGCAAAGCTATATAGACAATGAAGCAGGTAACAGATAAAGAAAGGGAAACACCAGACAGGGGTACAGACCAGATCACAAGTCCTCCCTAGGACTTTAGTAATAGCAGAGGTAATCTGATGCGTGCTTAGGGTGCCACATAGACTGACCTCGGTACCAACGTTAAGGGCAGAACCTAGAGCAGAGTAAATGCCAATACCAGGGGTCATACACAGGAGGGTTCGTTTGCCAATGCCAGGAGTCATACACAGGAGGGTTTTTGCCAATGCCAGGGTCATACACAGGAGGGTTCGTTTGCCAATGCCAAGGGTCATACACAGGAGGGTTCGTTTGCCAATGCCAGGAGTCATACACAGGAGGGTTCGTTTGCCAATGCCAAGGGTCATACACAGGAGGGTTCGTTTGCCAATGCCAAGGGTCATACACAGGAGGGTTCGTTTGCCAATGCCAAGGGTTATACACAGGAGGGTTCGTTTGCCAATGCCAAGGGTTATACACAGGAGGATTCGTTAGCCAAATATCACAAGAGCTCTGCGGGAGGTGAATACCACGTCAGGGCACCGGTGTAATGGTGAGACTGGGTTTTAAACCCGGCGGGTCCGCGTCACAACGCCAGGCCCCGCCCCTCGGCGTCCCACGTGAGCGCACCCGGAAGCGTTTATATTCGGCGCCTGGCCAGCGAGCAGCGAGGAAGCTGCTGCCAGGCGCCCCATCCCCTGACCCACCGTGACAGAACCCCCCCCTCCAGGGGCGGCCACTGGACGACCCCCAGGGGCACGGGGGTGCGCCGAATAGAAGGCCTTCACTAGCCTAGGAGCATGGACTTCCGCAGCCGGTACCCAAGAACGATCCTCCGGACCGTAACCCACCCAATCGACCAAGTACTGCAAAGACCCCCTAGACATCCTGGCACCCAGAATGGCCTTAACTTCGAATTCCTCCTCGCCCTCCACAGAGACAGGAGGCGGTGGAGCATGGACTTTGGTGTACCGGTTACATAACAACGGCTTCAAAAGGCTTACATGGAATACATTGTGTATCTTAAAATGGGGGGGTAACGCCAAAGCATAGGAGACAGGGTTGAGTCGCCGTAGAATCTTATAGGGGCCGATATACCTAGGAGCCAACTTCATGGAAGGCACTAAGAGCTTGATGTTACGTGAAGACAGCCAAACCCTGTCCCCAACTTGATACACGGGTGCCTGCCTCCTGTGTCTGTCGGCCTTTGTTTTCTGGATGGCACTACTCTCCTCCAGTGCCCGTCTCACTCTCCCCCAAGTCTCTTTCAATGATGCCAGTTGCTCATCTAAAGCAGGAATCGTGGTATCAGGAAACGTGGCGGGGAGCACGGGAGGATCAAAACCATAAACAGCGAAGAAAGGAGAATGCCCTGTGGATTCACTCACTGCGCTGTTCAAAGCATATTCTGCCCATGGTAGCAGGTCTGACCAGTTATCTTGTTGTTCGGAGATAAAGCACCTGAGATATTTCTCTATATTTTGGTTTGCTCGTTCTGCTGCTCCGTTGGTCTGGGGGTGATAAGCCGAAGAGAAAGAGAGGTCTATCCCTACGTTCTTACAAAACCCTCTCCAGAATCCGGAGATGAATTGGGTCCCCCTATCAGAGACAATCTCCAGAGGGACACCGTGTATGCGGACCACGTTGGCAATGAATATGGGCACCAGTTCAGCTGCCGAAGGTAGTTTCCGAAGAGGAACATAGTGGCCCATCTTGGAAAATCGGTCTATGATCGTAAGTATCACTGTATTCCCTCTTGACTCAGGTAACTCTACTATAAAATCCATGGCTACATGTGACCAGGGTCGTTCGGGGATCGGCAAAGGCTGGAGTAAGCCAATGGGTGCCGTTTTGGGACTTTTCTGCCTTGTGCACACTTCGCACACGGCAATGTAATCTTTGACATCTCGGCGCAACGTGGGCCACCAGAGGAGTTTACTGATACTAGACACAGTCTTGGTGATACCCATATGCCCGGAAGTTTTATTATCATGATAGATGTTAAGTACTTCCTCTCTTTCGTTCTCAGGTACAAAGAGTCTCGCAGGAGGTTTTCCCCCAGGAGCCGCGCCCTGGACGGTCTGCAACCTTTTCATTAGAGGAGACGAGACACTGATCGTGGTAGCGGCTATAATCCTTTCCTGGGGTACAATGGGATGCTGATCTTGGATATTATGTTCATAAGACTCATACTGTCTCGACAATGCGTCTGCTTTAATGTTTCTGGACCCAGGTCTATAGGTAAGCACGAAATTAAAACTTGAAAGAAACAATGACCATCTCGCTTGTCTGGAATTTAAACGTTTGGCATCTCCAATGTACGTGAGATTCTTATGGTCGGTTATGATAACGATGGGGTCCTTAGACCCCTCTAATAAGTATCTCCATTCGGCCAAGGCCGCGATGACTGCTAACAATTCTCTATTTCCAATGTCATAGTTCTTCTCTGCCGGGGACAACTTCCGAGAATAGAAGCCGCATGGATGCAAGGGTTTGTCAGGAGCCTCCCTTTGGGACAAGACTGCACCAAGACCTAGTTCGGAGGCGTCAACTTCTACTTGGAAAGGCAGAGCCGGATCTGGATGTCGGAGAACAGGGGCAGTAGTAAAAGTTTGCTTTAGTGCCTCAAAGGCTTGAGTGGCTTGAGGTGTCCATTTCTGATTTCCCACCCCTTTCTTTGTCATAGCCGTGAGGGGGCCACCAAGGCCGAAAAATCTTTAATGAACCTTCGGTAATAGTTCGTAAACCCCAGAAACCTCTGAATGGCTTTAAGTCCTTGGGGTAGGGGCCAGTCAAGAATAGCTGAGAGCTTCTTAGGATCCATTTGAAAAACCCCGGAGTTATTATATAACCAAGGAATTGCACAGTTACTATGTCGAATAGACATTTTTCTAGCTTACAGTACAATCCAGCCTTCAATAGTTTTTTCAACACTTGTTTCACGTGGACATGATGAGTGTCCACATCAGGAGAGTATATCAGGATATCATCCAGATATACTATGACGAATTCTTGCAGAAAGTCCCTTAGAGTGTCGTTTATAAGGTCCTGGAAGACGGCTGGCGCATTACACAACCCAAAAGGCATCACCAGGTATTCATAATGCCCGCTACGTGTATTAAAAGCCGTTTTCCATTCGTCTCCCTTTTTAACCCTGACCAGGTTGTACGCTCCGCGTAAATCAAGCTTCGTATAGACACGAGCCCCTTTTAATCGGTCGAACAATTCTGTTATGAGAGGTATGGGATATGCATTTCTTATAGTGATCCTATTCAAACCCCTATAATCGATGCAAGGTCGCAGATCTCCCTCTTTCTTGGAAACAAAAAAGAAACCTGCTCCTGCTGGAGAGGAGGACCGTCTAATGAATCCTCGTTCCAGATTCTCCCTTATGTATTCCTCCATAATGTCGTTCTCTCTTTGTGATAAAGGGTATACGTGACCCCTAGGAGGCATCGTACCGGGGAGTAAATCAATGGCACAGTCATATGGACGATGTGGTGGTAGGACCTCAGTCCTGGCTTTAGAGAACACCTCCTTTAATGCCAGGTAACATTCAGGAACCTCTGTGGACAAAGGAGGGGCTGTGGCAATATTGAGGCTACCAATCACATTAACTGTGCCTAGGCACTTAGACTGACAACTCTGACCCCAACATTTTATGTCTCTCTGGACCCAATCGACAACTGGGTTGTGCTCTGTTAGCCATGGAAACCCAAGAACGACAGGACATGAGGGTGATTCAATAATTTGAAATCTTATTGTTTCCTGGTGCAAAACTCCTGTTTTCATACATACATCGACTGTGTCGTGAGTGATATGTGGACATGACAGGGGTTTACCATCTATGGCCTCCACCCTTAGAGGTCTTTCCTTGAGAACCAGAGGTATGAGGTTTTTGGCAGCAAAATTCTTATCCATAAAATTGCCTGAGGCCCCAGAATCTAAGAACGCCTCAGTCTTGAGGTGAACCCCCTCCCAGGTTAGGGAGATCGGTAACAGAATCCTGGATTTTTTTTCTCATTATCCACAAAGGAGGCACACAGAGAACGACAACCTGGGTGTCTCCTGTTCTGAATCCCACTCTGCTATGTTCAACCCTGCCCCCTGGGTCTCTGAGGACATCGAAGGCGAAAGTGATCTGCCCCTGCACAATAGAAGCAGAGCCCCTTTTCTCTTCTGTGTGCTCTTTCTGCTTCTGAAATACCTGTCTTCCCTATTTGCATGGGTTCAACGACTGGTAAATCTGTTTTCACATTCTCCGAACCACCTGACGTACTGGTGTGTCTGGGTAACGAGGGTAAAGGAGGCAAGACCCTTCTGGGTCTATCTCTGGGGTGTCTCCTTTCCCTGATTTGATCGTCCATGGCTATACAGAAATCTATCAGGTGGTCCAGACTTTCTGGTAGTTTTAAGGGAGCCAGCTCAAACATAAAAGCCTCGTTCAAGCCTTCGGTAAAGGCCAAGGTTAAAACGTCGTTCGGCCAAAGTACCTCAGAAGTCAAAGTTTTAAACTCTATGGCATAATCGGCGACCCTCTTATTACCTTGTTTGATGTGAAACAAGGACCTACCCACATTGGTAGCCCTTCTAGAGGGATCAAAGGTACGTCTTAACTCAGAGGTAAAACCCTCATAGTCATAAATGATGGGTTTCTTATTTTCCCACAACGGCGTAGCCCACAATAAAGCTTTTTCTGTTAAATGATTAATCAGATATCCTACTTTGGCTTTATCAGACATACAAGAACCTGGATTGTTCTCAAACACGATCTCGAGTTGAGTCAAAAACCCCCGACATAGGCTTGGTGTACCATCATAGCGTAGGGGTGCCTTCATACTAAGCCTATGTCCTTCAGGGGGGACGGAACTGACCCTAGGTAACACTGGATCTGGAGGGTTTGTGGTACCTGTATTGGACCGATTTAACAGGGTTTGCAGAGCGAGAGAAATCTGGTCCATCCTATGGTCCTGTTCCTCTTGTCTGGCTGCGATACGTGCCAGCTGGTTAGAGAGGTCTGCGGGATCCATTGGCCCTGACGTAATGTCACGGATCCCTCTGATTACCAAAAGTGTGGTCCCTTTACGCAGACCGCTCTCTACCCTTCCGATCCTTGAATGGTCGGCAAAACTAGAAAGACAATTAACCAGACAATATATAAACAAGGGGTAACACCAGACAGAGGTATGGAATAGAGTATTGTCACGAATCCTTCTGACTACCAAGATATTGATCTCTTTATGTAGCTCCCTTTCTACTCTTCCGATCCTTGAATGGTCGGCAAAGCTATATAGACAATGAAGCACAGGTAACAGATAAAGAAAGGGAAACACCAGACAGGGGTACCGACCAGATCACAAGTCCTCCCTAGGACTTTAGTAATAGCAGAGGTAATCTGATGCGTGCTTAGGGTGCCACATAGACTGACCTCGGTACCAACGTTAAGGGCAGAACCTAGAGCAGAGTAAATGCCAATACCAGGGGTCATACACAGGAGGGTTCGTTTGCCAATGCCAGGAGTCATACACAGGAGGGTTCGTTTGCCAATGCCAAGGGTCATACACAGGAGGGTTCGTTTGCCAATGCCAAGGGTCATACACAGGAGGGTTCGTTTGCCAATGCCAGGAGTCATACACAGGAGGGTTCGTTTGCCAATGCCAAGGGTCATACACAGGAGGGTTCGTTTGCCAATACCAGGGGTCATACACAGGAGGGTTCGTTTGCCAATGCCAGGAGTCATACACAGGAGGGTTCGTTTGCCAATGCCAAGGGTCATACACAGGAGGGTTCGTTTGCCAATGCCAAGGGTCATACACAGGAGGGTTCGTTTGCCAATGCCAGGAGTCATACACAGGAGGGTTCGTTTGCCAATGCCAAGGGTCATACACAGGAGGGTTCGTTTGCCAATGCCAAGGGTCATACACAGGAGGGTTCGTTTGCCAATGCCAAGGGTTATACACAGGAGGGTTTGTTTGCCAATGCCAAGGGTTATAACACAGGAGGATTCGTTAGCCAAATATCACAAGAGCTCTGCGGGAGGTGAATACCACGTCAGGCACCGGGTGTAATGGTGAGACTGGGTTTTAAACCCGGCGGGTCCGTGTCACAACGCCAGGCCCCGCCCCTCGGCGTCCCACGTGAGCGCACCCGGAAGCGTTTATATTCGGCGCCTGGCCAGCGAGCAGCGAGGAAGCTGCTGCCAGGCGCCCCATCACCTGACCCACCGTGACAGCGGGGTGGGGGAGCAGGGTGTTTAGGAAGTCCAGATAGGTTGAAAGAGAGAAGGTGGTGGTCATAGATGGGGAAAGGGCGACAGTTGAACTCAGAAATGGAGCAGAGGTTGGAAAAGACAAGGTCAATAGCGTGACCATCGCGGTGGGTAGGGAGGAGGGAGGATTGTGTGAGTCCAAGGGAGGACGGGAGTGAAAGAAGTTTGGAGGCAGCAGGGGTGGAAGGATCGTCAATGGGAATGTTGAAGTCCCCGAGAATTAAGCATGGAAGATTAGAAGACAGGAAGTGAGAAAGCCAGGTAGCAAAGTGGTCAAAGAACTGGGATGTTGGTCCCGGTGGGCAGTAGATGACTGCCACCCTGAGAGCCAGAGGAGAGAACAGGCGGATGCAGTGTGTCTCGAAGGAGGAGAAGGAGAGGGATGGGGGTGAAGGGAGATGCTGGTAGGTACAGGTGGGAGAGAGCAGGAGTCCGTCCCCGCCACCATTTCTCTCACCCGGTCTGGGGGTATGGCTCAAGTGTAGACCGCCATGTGAGAGAGCAGCAACGGAGGCCGTGTCAGAGGGAGTTAGCCAGGTTTCAGTTAAAGCTAGGAGGTTGAAGGAGTTTGAAAGGAAGAGGTCATGGATTGCTGTGAGTTTGTTGCACACAGAGCGAGCGTTCCAGAGGGCGCAGGAGAAAGAGGACAGGCGCTGAGGGATTATGGGAATGAGGTTGCTGGGCTTGCAGGGAGGTGATTTATGTGCGATGGAGATAGGATGAGAGGGAAGTATTGGATGTGTTGTGGGGCCAGGGTTAGGGGATATGTCACCTGAATAGAGTAACAGCAGGAGGGTGAGAAAGAGAAGGTGGGAATGGGATTTGTGGGAGTGGGAGTGATTGGCAGCACGAGAGTTAGAGGGAGACCATGTTCTGAGGAAACAGAGGAACTCATGTGAGGCCATCATGTGGGACGAGAGGAGGGAGGGGGACATGCAGATAGTGTAGGAGTCGGTGGTAGAGGGGCAGGAGTTCCATGTTATGTCTCTCTCTTTTTAAGGAAAAGACACTAAATAAGGAGCAGTAAAAAGCAATCGAAACTGAGATAAGTACAATAAGACTAAAGTGTGTCTTCGTCTGTTGTTCTTTCCTCACGGGATATTGTGGTGGAAAACTGCACGTCTGATAAAACCCCTGTATGAAAATCACTCTAAGGCTTGGGTCAGACCAGCGCACTTTTAACGTGCGTTCTGGCGCACATAATTACGGTCGCACTAGCAGCAGATGACGGGCAATGACGGCCAATATACGATGTACGGCCGCACAAAAGTCCGGCCGTGCAACGCAAGTGGAATTTGAACGCATTTTTCTGAGAACGCTGAACCGCTAGTACTGACGTACTGAGTGCGCAGCTGCGGCATAGCGGCGTGTTTGCGTGATTAGGAGATGTCAGACACTGCTAATGTCCAGCCTACATAACGTCCAGACGCAAAAAGAGTTTTATTGACGATCCGTACAAAATCACGCCCGACAATGCGCGTCGTCTGACCGTTTTTGCGCATTCCGTGAAAAAATACGTCAATGCGTTCGGACGCACTTTTTCACGTTCGCGGGGAAAAATGCTTTCGTCTGACCCTAGCCTAAGGGTGGAAAGAAGTTTTTTATGCGCTGCACTAATTTCTTTCTTTTCGATATTTACAAGGAGGGTGTTGTATACCACCGTCTATAAGTGTAAGCAGCATTAGGGGTATATATTGCATATAGCTTAAAGTATAACTGAGCGCCAAGCCACACGTGTTTTCCTTTTGAAATTGTTCCCGCATCGCCTGCTTTCTATTACTGATTACTAGTTGCCAACCTGTTTCTGTCTGAGGACCCTGCATACGTTACTGACCCGGCTCATTTCCATTTGACGATTTTCTTGATTATCCTCATTGGTGTTTTTGTCTTAACAATTTTATGTTTTACCGCATGTGTACTGTTTGGAGGTCTGCCCGCCTTCTTGGCCAACTCACCTCTCGCTCATGGTTTCTGGTTGCTACCCAATCCGGTCTGAGTCCTAATCACAAGGCATCCGATTGTGTACATATCTGGCAAACCTTGAGATCATATGATTGTTGCAGCGGTCTGTTATCTGCACTGTTTGGTTTCAGTTTAAATGCCAAGTTTACCGATGTTGTGACTGCCCTGCAGTCTGCACAATTCATCAAACGCGACAAACCTTTGCTTGAAAATAAATGTGAAAATGCTAATGCTTATCTGATCCCTAGCCATGCTCATGTTTCCAGGATATGTCTATTTGTGAATAGAGTTTATGTGTTTGCATTAAGTGGTGTTCTGGTATCGAAACCAATTGAGCTTAGGTGCTACTCAGGCTTGTTCATTTACTCCCTGGCTTAATAATAATAAAATTAACCCCTTCGCTGCTGAGCAATTTCACGTCTGTGTGCTGAGCTCATTTTTGCTGCTTTTTCTCATCATGTTTAAACGCGATTTGAAGCCACGTTTTATTATATGACCTAGACAAATTATATATCGTTCTTTCCAGCAGACTCGGCAGATTCATAATGTATCATTATTATATGTATACGTTATGTCCTGCCTGTATATTATGACAAAACATGCAATAAATAAATTCAAAAATTTTAATTTTTAATCATCTACAGCGTGTAAAGTGTTTTTTTTCACATTTTATCACACAAGCCTTTGCGGTTATATTTTCTATGGGGTGCGCTTGTTAAAAAAAATTGATATGGGGACTCGTTACATTTTTTGGGGGGGAATTACGTGGTTTTTAGCAAACGTACCCCATATAAAAAAAATCATTAATGCAGCATTATTGTTCACTTTATAATTGAAATGGGGACAATATTGCTGCATTAATAAAAATAGCACACACAAAAAAGCAGGTTTTTATATTTTTATTATTATTATTTTTTTATTATTATTTTTTCTTTCTTTACTTTAAACATGGTCATGTTTGATATCATTCGGAAGGCCATTCATCATGGCCATCATTCAAGGGAACCACCTATCGCCACCATTGGATTTCCTTAGGAAATCCGCAGGCAGCTAGGGGTTCCCCGGCTAACTAATGTCATCACGCCATAGGAGGATCGAGCCTTGCAGTGTTGAACGCACTAAGTGCGCTCAGCGAGGTGGCCAGACAGGCGTCGAGTGGAAGGAAGGTCCACTATCATGGACCTTCCTTCCACTCTCCAATGATGCTCGTCTGCCCCAGCCTTAGCCGGGGTCTTTTTGGCGGTTGTAGATTTTGGGGATTAAATTTTGAAAAAGTGTGCTTTTTCCATTTTTTATCATATTTCATATGTTTTTAATAGTAAATTTTAAGATATGATGGAAATAATGGTATCTTTAGTAAGTCCATTTAATGGCGGGAAAAATGGTATATAATATGTGTGGGTTGCATAAATGAGCAAGAGTAAAAATTTACCTTAACACAAACAGCGCAGAAACGTAAAAACAGCAGCGGACACTAATGGACGGATTTTCATAAAACCGCTCGGTCACTATGGGGTTAAGAGGCATGGACTGTAAATAGGAATTTGCAAATAATTTACCAGAGCTGAAACAAATCCATATAAAAATGTTGTAGCCACTTTGTTACAAAAAGGAGCATTGAGAAGAATGAATAGCTTTCTGAGCACAAATATTTAATGTGGAAATTCATTTTCTAAAAATAACTATTCATTATCTAGAGATATATTGCTTTTACAATAGAAATGCCCCATCTGTTGTTATATGCCTTCGATATAGTGAACTCTATCATTTCATTATGTGTATCAAATTAATTCAATAAAACAAAGCATGGCATAGTAACCTTTCCTGCAGAGATTTCTTCACAAGTGTTTCCTCCTGAATTGTGTTTATTGCTGACTTAACTTTGTTGGAACTTACATTTGACCTTTCATTCTCTTTTGTCCATTATGTCTATGCCTCTTTCTTTTTCACTTCTGATGTTTCGGTTAGTTGCACAGTTTTTCTTCCATACTACTTCTACATCATTTAATGATAAAAATGAATAAATTATAAAAAATCTTTTTAAAGTAATTGGTTTATTTAAAATTAGACATAATGATATCTAGCAATTAGACTGTGCCCAATTTTGCAAACGTATAGTTTTGATGTAATAATCGCTGTCTTGTTCTATTTGACCAGCAATTGCTACCATTTGCTTTAGTAATAGGGACCTTATTAACACATTTATATTTTTAATGGATCAATTCTCATCTTCATCTAGTCAATCATAAACCTCTTGTATAAATGAGAGGTGAGAATTCAATTCTGAACATAATAGGAATTTAGGTACAAATGCCAAGAATGATCCCAATTTTTTGTTCTAAACTACAAAAACAGCTTTAGAGTGGGTAAGATAGAAAGTGGCATGTTTCAATATTTACGATCCCATACTCACCAGATGCATTAAAAGATTGCAATGATATGTTAGGTTTTTTGAATCAGCTGATACAATCTGCTGCAGGTTGTATGTAATAATTTATTATCATACCTAATATGAAATAATGGAATTTATGCTGCTTTTAAAAGTATTAGCAACAAGAGAAAATGCATTTTACTTTGTAAACCTGTATTTTATTGTAATCTGATAAATGTTATTCATTAAAATAGGTTTTATTTTCTACTAACCATTCTATAATAACATCTACTCTAACGTGCGGTGACTAGACTGTGCAGGGATGAAGCAATACAAATTGTCTGTAAAAAGGGATATGCTAGGTGGACCATTAACAGGCATATCAACATTAATTTTTGCACTGAATTCATTATGGATCTATGGGTGATTTCGTTTGAGTTTAATTACAAGTATTGATAATGTGCCAAAAAAAATTGTAGCACTGTACAATGGATGGGACAACACCTTAAGATTTGGTTGGCATAACTGGAGCACGTTCAGGGGTGCTAGGTAATGGGAAAAATAAAGACTTGCGTTTGAAGATAATGCCCATATTCACTGATCAACCTCTGAGTGCCTTCTTCACTTCCCTGAAATTACGTGGGTTGAAAAACGTGCTCCGTATTGTGATGTGGAACTGGTTCCCAACTCCCAACAAGCATGTTGCGGCAATATGGAGAGACATGGATACCAGGGGCACTATTGCGTGCCCTGAACTAAAACCGGGATGCTAAGGGGAAAAATTAGTGATCACTAATTTCCCCTTTGCCTCCCAGTTCACCAACAGATTATGGGGCAGGTGCTGAGTTCACCATACTACACCATAGCGGCCACTAGGCTCGCGGATGCTGGGGACAGCTAATCATGCCGTCCCCAGCATTTGCTCCATGGAGTCCATAGGACTCCATGGAGGCTTCTCTTGTCGGGTCACATGACCAGCAGGATCACGCCTCTCATGAGATCCTGCTGGTCGGCGTAGTGATTGCGGAGGGAGACTGGGGACTTTTTCCCAAGCCTCACTAGGTTCCCGGTGGCCAGCAGCGGATCAAGCTGCTGTTCTCTCCGCGGGTAAGAGGTGAGTATTTGATCTTTGGGGGATTTTTGAGCTGCTACTAACAGAAGCGGAATCAGTTACCTACACCTCTGAGCTGGTTGTAACTTTTTCAGATAGGACAAAGCGATTCTAACGCTAGTTAATCTCTGCTTGCACTTTGTGCTCCTCATGTTAGAAATAGGAAGCGCAAAGTGCAGTAAACTCGCTCTACAATCGCAACTTAATGAGCGCTAACAGGTTTTTTAGCCTGTTAGCAAATCGGGAGGCGATCTGTGCAGCGCACTATCACGTCCTTTAAGCTAGTGCTAACATTAGCACTAGCGTTAGCTTGAAGCAGGTGATAGAGCCCCAGTAGTCTGAAATGTATGCTATATATTATGCCTGCAGCACAGTGACTACTTGCAAACCTCCCTGTACCTTCCTGACTTTTGGAATTACTATGTAACACATGGACACCTGGTTGGTAAGGCACCTAGCTAGCCCATGCTTCTTGCACCCAATTTCTGGTCCAGGATAGTAAGCTGCATCATTTACGAGTTCTTGGACTACCTTGAGAATAACTTGCTTATAAGGCTTAGGAACCTAATCTGAAAAGCAGCACTTTATTAAAAAAGTAAAGCCTCGTCCCCTTTTTGCCCTTAAATAATTAAGTAGATGCTGCTGGACCCATCTGCGCAATCATTTTTTTTCTATCTTCTATAGATTAGGTGAAAATACTCACCTTTTCTCCCTCAGGGCAGACTTTCAAATCATGGTTTTCGAATTGCAGAAGTCCCTACAGCTAACACAGGACATGCTGACATCATCGGTGACCAAGTAAAGACCAGCAGGCAAGATATTCAAACCCCATTTGCCTGATGATGCTTGTGTGGGCGGAGGAAACTCCTCTGCTTCACACAAGAATACAGGATAAACAGGGCGGCAGAGAAGGAAGGAGGAACTCTGTACAGCCTAACCATTTTAAAGAGCTAATGTGGTCAGTATGTGTAGAGTAGCCCTTTAAAGAGGACTCTGTAGTGGAAAGGAAGCGTCTAAAAGCTTAGATGAACAAAACACTGATAATGCATCACGATTTTCCTAATATCCTATTACAAACAACATGCTACTAAACACAGACTTTGTTTTTCAGAGGTATGCATGTTTGTCCAACCACATATGGTGTTACAGAATAATGGTTCCATACATAATTTCACTTTGAATAGTAAGCAATTTAGAATTTTGCTATAACAAGGTCCTTAAACAAATATGCAAACTGCACATAAAATGTGCACTAACATGATGATTAATGATCTGCCTGATTAATCTCTGTCACTGAACAGTAGTACAGATGTAAACACTGATACAGTATCTTTATACACCTGGTTGCAAGAAAAATTTCATATGTGAGCTGACACATTTAAAAATGTAACAAAACACAGATGTTTGCCTATGTTATGTGCTTCATATCTAAAATATAATGTTTCACTGTATCTGGGGAAGACTGTTGCTCCGGGTCACGTAGCACTGTGCTTGAGTACGGGCCGTATTTTAGTGTCACGTCATTGCCTCGAGAATGTAATGACTGTGATGAAGGGTCTGTACTGGACATACAAAAAAGGAAATAAAACCAGGCAAACATAGAATCACAAGGATTTAAAAGTCACAAATGTAACTTGTAAAGTCACAAAAGTTTACAATTGCACCAATCACCTTTTATCTAAATTTAGAAAAGTGCATAATTTGATGTGCCAGCCATGCATATATAAATGAGAATATTTGTGCAGCTAGGTGCAGATTAATGGCTCCTGTACAAAGTATAGGTGCCATTAATTTACAGTAAGGGACCACAATGACCGAGTTTCACTTGCAGCAAAGGTTGGAATAGGGTGAGGGCTCCAGTAGTTAACTTAAAAGTACGTGTAGAATAGGACCCATAGTATTTCCCGACTTTGGCTTACTTTTTGATTATATTCTAGAGGGGAATTCTAGAGCTAAGATGTCATGATTTTTTTTGGCTGGTCATTTTGACTAGAATGGTATAAAGAAACCTGTGTTTTAATCCCCCGTCTTCCAAGAAGTTGAAACACAAAATGAGTACACTAGGCAAAAATAGATTTGCTTGCCTTCTTTCTTCAAATTCTTTTTTTAAATAATTTTTTTAAACATTTTAAAACATTTTAAAACTTAAAAGAAACAAACGACTGATCCACCCACTGTAATACCACCAAGTATTACTGAACATATTCAATCACATGCATCTCAAAGAAAAACAATGAGTGCATACTAAGACCATATACATACAAGACACAATGCACAAACACACAAGCATATTAATCAAATGGATGTAGAAATTACAATAAGGAAATCAATTGCCAATCTAGGATGCTCATTTTAAATTCCCCCCGAATTAGAAGAATTGATTACTACATTCAGTGCATAGATTCTTCATGTTAACTTAATCAAATGCTCATGGTCAGATGAGTGTCCTTCCACGTCCACTCCCAACCTGCTGTCCCTAGGGGCTAAGACGGCCTTCCAAAGTTAAGTAGATGGGGGTATAGTAGCAGATAACAATTATCCCCTCCAGTTCCCACCACTTCTGTGGCCCTATTCAAACCTTGGTGCAAACTTAACCAGAACTGTTGTAAATTTACCAGAGTCATTAAAGTCTAAGGGCCCTATTAAATTTGTAACGCTAACGTTAGCGCTCAGCTGTGTGAGCATTAATGTCAGGTTAAGTGACCCTATCTATTTCAGTCCATATTACAATACGAACGCTAACGGGTTAAAAAATCCAATATCGATTTGGAGCTTGCACTTTTCAATGCAAGCTTACTGTGCTTTTGCGCTTCCTATTCTTAACACGTACTCACCTCTCATCCCGCTGCGAGAATGACGGCTCAATCCATCTCTACTTGCAGCCGGGAGACTGGGGGAAAAAAGTCCCCAGTCTCCCTCCGTGATCACTCCACCGACCTGCCAGATCTCACGACAGCGAGATACTGCAGGTCATGTGATCAGCAGTGGAAGCCTCAATGGAGTCCTATGGACTCCATGGAGGGGATGCTCGCCTCAGCGCTTAGCTCTGCCTCTAGCATCCTGAGGCTTCGCACCATGTTATGGTGCAGGCTGTTGGTTTACCGCCTGCTCCGTAAAATCACGCTAAAATGTGGACGCTAAGGAGAAACCTGCAGGTGCAGGTTTTCCTCCTTAGATTCCCTGTTTTAGTGTGAACATCGTAATATGGCCCTATAAAGTTGCTAGGTTAAGGTTACAAGGTGTCGGCTGCATGTCATGCCTGGACTAGCGCCAGGGGGTTAAAATGGGATGGGAAATGCGGAGGGAGTTAGGATCAGTTAATAGTAAAACCATGTGTTCCCAACCCCTCCCAGTTTAACACTAGAGTATCTTTTTAAATATTCCTTTACATGTTAGCAGTATACAATTGTGTTCAAAATTATTCAACCCCCAATAGGCTTGTGCACCGATTTTTTTTCGGTTCGATTCGATTTGTTCGGATGTTTAAAATTTTCGATTCGGCTCGTTTCGACCGATTTCTGTTTCGATTCGGTTCGGCTCGTTTTTCGTGTACATTTTTTTTCGGAATATCGACCATTTTTCGTGTTTTCGGGTCACTTTGCTCGTTTTTTGTATCAACTTTTCGGAAATTTCGGAAATTTGCTTTTTTTCGGAACGTTTGTTCTCCTCGTTTCAAAGGGTCTACGATAATTCTGGCGATTCTAGCGTGTTTTTTTTTTATTAAAGAAAGATCCTTTTTTTCTTATGAATAATTGAATATACATTTCACAACTTTATTTAATCATATTAAAATGGTATGAAAGCCAAGGAACAAAAAAAATGAACAAAACGATTTAAAAAACGCTAAACTGACCCGAATGCCACAAGAGACAAGTGATACGCATTTACAAATACAAAATTTACAGAATCAGCGATATAACCGATAATAGTTAAATATACGATTTCCAGAATTACCGAAATGGAACCGAAATCACGAATGGAACCGAAATCATGAATAGAGCAAAAATAAATTTAGATTTGACACATTTCAAGTCCATTCGAAAAATCCGAAATTTTTTCGTTTCGGCTCGGAAAACTTTTCGGATCTATCGGTTTTCGGGTCCGACCCGATTCGGAAATTCGGCCGAATCCAAAGACACGAATCGGGAAATTTCGTGAAAATTCAGAAATTCAGAAACCCGAAACGCACATCCCTAACCCCCAATGCTGTAAAGGGTTTTAGGGAATTTAGTGTACATTTGTAATTGTATTCAGAATGAAATCCTACAAGGACTTTTTAAAGAACCATATGCAACTAAAATGACATCAATTGGTTTTGTAATACAGTAGTAAATGTTTCTTTTGTGAATTCTTCATTGACACAATTATTCAACCCCTTAAAGACTACCACTCTGAAGAACAGAGGTTCATTCAAGTGTTTTCAATCAGACACCTGTGGATGTCACGGAGCAGCAATAAAGCATAATAAGCACCAATTAGGCAGCTTTAAAATGACTGTGATACTCAGCTCCTTCTAGACATTTACTGGTGTGGTTACAAACATGGTGAAGTCAAGAGAATGGTCCAGGAAGACAAGAGAAGAGGTGTCTTCACAGGAAGGGCAATGGCTATAAGAAGATTGCAAAGATGTTAAACATACTAAGAGAGACCATAGGAAGCATCATTCGCAAATTCAAGGCAAAGGGCACTGTTGAAACGCTACCTGGTCGTGGCAGAAAGAAGATGCTGACTTCGACTGCTGTGCGCTACCTGAAGCGTAGAGTGGAGAAAAGTCCCCGTGTGACTACTGAGGAACTGAGAAAAGATTTGTCAGATGTGGGTACTGAAGTTTCAGCTCAGACAATACGGCGCACACTGCGTAATGAAGGCCTCCATGCCAGAACTCCCAGGTGCACCCCCTTGCTGTCTCCAAAGAATAAGAAGAGTCGACTGCAGTATGCCAAAAGTCATGTGGACAAACCACAGAAGTTTTGGGATAGTGTTCTGTGGACTGATGAAACAAAATTAGAACTGTTTGGGCTCATGGATCAACGCTATGTTTGGAGGAGGAAGAACAAGGCCTATGAAGAAAAGAACACCTTGCCTACTGTGAAGCATGGCGGGGGTCAATCATGCTTTGGGGCTGTTTTGCTTCTGCAGGTACAGGGAAGCTTCAGCGTCTGCAAGGTACCATGAATTCTCTTCAGTACCAGGAGATATTGGATGACAATGTGATGCAGTCCGCCACAAACCTGAGGCTTGGGAGACGTTGGACCTTTCAACAGGACAATGATCCCAAGCATACCTCCAAGTCCACTAGAGCATGGTTACAGATTAAAGGCTGTAACATTTTGGAGTGGCCATCGCAGTCACCTGACTTAAATCCAATTGAGAACCTCTGGTGGGACTTAAAGAAAGCAGTTGCAGTGCGCAAGCCTAAGAATGTGACTGAACTGGAGGCTTTTGCCCATGACGAATGGGCGAAGATACCCGTAGATCGCTGCAAGACACTTGTGTCAAGCTATGCTTCACATTTAAAAGCTGTTATAACTGTAAAAGGATGTTGTACTAAGTACTAAGATTGAATGTCACTTGGGGGTTGAATAAAACTGATAATGATGTGAGCACAGAAAAGACATTTGTGGTTATTTCATTATAAATGTTATGTTATATTTGTCTGACCTACACGTGCCTCTTTGATTTAATTGTAAGCAAGATGACTGAATGATCAAAATCAATGTCAAACTGCCCAAAACACTCCATTTCAATAATTTTGAACACAACTGTAAGTACATGCATAATAATACTAGAAGGAACACTTTAAGATGAATTTTCCACCTTCTTTGTATGTACCACCTTGACTGGGCAGAAAGTTATTTCCTTATGATTTATGTTAGAAGCCAAAATTGCTAATTGGAGGATTAGGTATATTGATAGTTATCATGATATTTATTAAATATCTTGCAAGTCAGTGACAATTGCAAACAAGGAGACTGGTTGGCTTTATTTACCCATTCTTTGGCTGCCCATTAGACGTTAAATTGATAATTGATAATAGCTAGGGTCTCTGTCTGTATCTGTGTTTTTGGCGGTGCGCCCCCCCCCCCCCCAGCAGTCTCTGGATGCTGTTGCGGTCCCTTTGATCGAGCGGCAAATATTCCTAGAAATGAATGACACAGACAGAGACTATCTGGCATCAATTGTTCATTTCAAATGGTTTACAATATCAGGGTAATATTTATAGGAAAGTGTACATGGTTGGGTATGGGGTTCATCCAATCATTGACAGAGTATTATTTTTTTTTGCTTGGAGATAATGACATCTGCAAACACTTATTTAATTCTTGGAAACACAGGTTAGTTTGACCGTACATAAACAGTGTCCAGTGTCATGTGAAATTAAACAAAAGTTGTTTAACAAAAATTAGACTTTCAACCGATGGGCAGGAGGGTGGGAGGGGGAGCGAGGCCACAAGGAAGCAGGAGTAGAGCAAAGGGGGAATTCAGGATCATAGAGCAACGTTTTTTATGCAGTTTAAATTTCAAAATTAAATGGCTACCTAATAAAGATGGCGAAAAGTGTCTTTAGTATTTTACAATCCCTCCTTTTTGTCGCTGTTAAAACAGTGACAACACAACAAATTGGAAGCTTTTGTGTTTTAGGGTGGGAAGGTGCTCAGGGAACGATCTCTCGTAGGTATTATTACTCTAAGACCTGTTAGTGCACTGGCCCTTCGGCCTCCCGCGTGGGTTAAGGACCTGTCTGGGCGTCACGCAAATAGGAGGGGAATAGGGAATACAGGAAGTGTAAGGAATGGTAAGCCTAAACCTGCACTGCTAGGACCACCCAGCAATTCGAGGCCAGACTTACCTATGATAGGGGTCTGGGGGAGTCTATGGGCATTAACCTGCAGGCATGTGGTCTGCTTCTCCTCTAAGAAAGGATCTGAAACAGTAGAACAGTTAATTTTTAGACTAATTTAACTTTGACCTGGACTTGCACGATAAATATGGGGTAAATAACCACCAGGGCAAGGGAAAAATACTCCTACAAGGAGGGGAAAAACCTAGGGATAAGGTTATGGTGATATTTAGTCCAACCTTAGAGGAGTTGGACACAATGTGTCGTAGAAATTAATCTACTATTTCTGTGTAGTTAGTTCCGCTGCACTTACAAGCAGTTCTCTGCTCTCCCTGCCATACTTATCTGAACGCGTGCAGTAAGGAGACACAGAGACTCTGCTGTTGTCTTGTTGGATCCTCATTTCCTGTATAATGGATGCCTTCTCTAGCCCAGAAAGAGTCACACACAATGCTGCTTCTAGCTGGAGTCCATCTGACCAAGAGAGCTCTTTGCCTCTGGACCTCTTCATTTATTAGACCAATAGGGCAACGCCCAGTGGATGATGGCTTTACAACATAAACCAGTCAGCCCAGTAAGTACATTTACATATCAAAAGTACAGGGGAGTGCACTAGGATGGCTGACTAGTCCACTGTACACACCTCATCCCTGTATAAGGATGACTCATGTCCATTGTCCCCGTCAGCCATGTTTGGTTGACCATCCCCCATCACTGTCAGCATGGACCCCATTCAACACTGCTCAGATTTGATCCGTATCTAGTGAAGATCAGTCTACTTGTTCTTATAGATTTGAGACATATCTGTGGAGACATTCCAGCTATTGTCAGTACACGGTACGAGTGTACAGACAAGGCAGGCATGTCTTAAAAGCAGGTATGTATCCAGAAAGGGATAGCGTAGCCGCAACAGAGAGATATAATACGTATCTCTCTTTATGCAGACTTCACTTCTCCAACGTACAAAGACATTGGGAGGTAAGAAGCCCAGCGCATTGCACTTAGTGCTCACAAACTGCCAAACGCCCACACACACGGAGAACACGTCTCTAAACCCAAGAGAAGGTTTTCATACTGACGGTTTGCCGCTGGTTCTGATTAAACCAAAGTACCCTCTGCTAGAGCGTTTCTCGGTTTAATCTGACACAGGGAGACAGTTGACAACTTATAAAACACACACATCCTAGAGTATATTGTCCACATAATAAAATTTCCACAACAAATGGTACGTTGAAGCAGAATAAGGCAGTTAAAATAATTATGTAATATCTCAATACTTTTGTCAGTGTACTGAAGGGATTTACCAATACAGGAGAGTAAGCCCTGCATGAGCATAACTATTACCTATAAAAAACACATTGATGAGCATAAAAGACACTTATTTAAATTAAGGATTTAGGTTTGCTCTTCCAATGATCTAATGGTCTCTGGGTCCCTTGTGAGAGCACCACACTTGCCGCACCCACTCCTCCGCTAGCACCCTTAATTTTCTTGTGCTTGCCAATTCTTCCCGCTCGAGCGACCTACCAAAGGAGGGGCATCCAACACAGCAAAGTCTCTAGAATCTCAAAGTTGCCTACCCCAGGGAGTGGCCGCACGGTCCATTTAAATGATGGTAGCAGACCTTGGGTAGTAGTACCTTAAAGCTAGCCAATGGCACAATATCCTAATCATAGAGCAAAAATTTGAAAATAAATCTTGCACTCACGGTTCACCCAGTATTGTTTCACACCCTGGTGCTTGACTGTGTTATTATTGTAGATAGATCCAGTATAGAGTGTCAGCACTCACGGGCTTTCCTTAAAAACTCAAATTTTATTATTCCATAATTAAAAAGTCAACGTTTCCGTTCTTCACAGAGAACCTTCCTCAGGGCAACAGTGCATGGATGTACTGGATCTAATCATAGAGCAGATACATTGTCAGGGTTAAGAAAAAGGTAGGTCCAGGTGGCAAAGGTGCAGAGTCTAGGGCCAATCAAAAGGTCAAGGCCAATCAGGAAAAATAGATGCAGAGAGGCAATGCTTGGTAGAGTTTCCAAAGTGGTAGAACAAACTACTGAACATCCATCAGCTGTTGGACTTGAGTTATATAGGACTAGGAAGAGGACTACACCCAGAGTATGCCTCCTTACCTCCCATCACCTTCCCTTCTGGACGGGATGGTCACCACAAGAGTCAAACGCCCTGGAGACTGTGCATCCCAGAATACGTCATCAAGGACCCCCCTCCCCCAGAGCAGAGAAGTTAGTGGTTTTGTTACATGTTGGTAGGGCACCTGAGCTTGGTGACTCAGCAGTGAGCACCAAGGCATGGCGATGGGTAGCCTTGTCTGAGAGGATGCAACATGGGAGCTGTATGAGCTATCACTCCCAGACATCCCTTGGGTGAGGATGCACAGCCTGGCCTGTGCAAACCTCTGCCCTAGGATGGAGCCAAGATGCCACAACACTGCATCCTGTAGCACATAATACTTTCTCGTGTGCTGATTCGCCCCCTTTTTAAGTCCTTATAAAATAGGATGTCTAAATATCTAAGTGCAAATAATTTTTCTGCCAGTGACAACAATATGCTGCAAAAATCTTAAATAATTACAGATAATTTAGTACTTAACTTTCATATTATTTCACTCATTATGCTCAGATAAAGTTGGATTGCCATGCAATGAATGATCATTTATTTTATATAAACCCTTAATCTATTATCACTGTTAAACCTTTAAAGTCAATGCAATTATGTAGAATGGGTGTTACCCTTGGTATGTTACATTTAAATTTCAGAACGTAATTAAAATGACCAGCAATTTATTAAAGATTAATTTACAGTATCAATTGTTCTCAATTGCCAGTTGCAGTCCTCATATGCGTAAATTTATGAGGAATGCGTTAATAATTGCTGTCGTAACAGGTGCAATAAATATAGTCACTTTTACTACTTGTCTTTCTTTTTATTTTTTACATAAACAGGGACACTAGACTGGGTTAGGACAGTGATGAAAGAAATTTTATGAATCACTGTGACTGCAAAAGGGAAACCATATATGAATTTTCAAAATCCCTTGTTTATGGTAACAAGGTATTGTAAAGCATACAGCCCGGAGAAAATACTTCTTTTTTTTATCTATTTAACTCTTACTTTACCATTTAAAAGGGGTCTGCTGTTAATGGATCACTTTGGGCTAAATATGTATGGCAAAAAATGTTTTGTAACTGCAATTTCCTTTTACTTTCCAACTGATGTTATTTCCATTTATCAGTTGTCCTGAAACATGTACTATTTTTAACCTAACTACAATAAGACCAGTGTAATGTAAGCATTATCAAAGTCGAACATTTTGTACTTCAAGCTTACTGACACAGAAGAATAGGTTTATTGTCTATGCTCCATTAATCCATTAAATTCCTGAGATATTTCCTGAATCATAGCATTCACTTTACTGTTAAATAGACATGGTGACCTTCACTGAGCTGTCGTCTGTTTTTCTACCATCCATCTGTTGCTAGAGAAAGAATATCACAAAATCTATTTTAGGAGCAAATTGCCTGCATATAACAAACGAACAACAATAACAAATTTGAAAACAACATCTTAAAGCCACAGAGAATATTGTGAAAAGTCGATTCCTATTAAAGATCAGAAAAATAGAACAGCACTAGACTATCAGGGTTATTCAAAGAGAGGTGAAAAGCAGGAGGATGACTGGAGAATGAAAAATTCTAGCAGGGTTATTCAAAGAGATCCGAATGGCTCCCGAAAGGGAACCGAACGCTGAAAATCAGCGTTCGGTTACCTTTCTTGGCCATTCGACTATTCAGAGAGCAGGCAATTCGCCAAATCTTGGCGAATTGCCTGCACATACAGTGCCTGTTCGGTGCCTGTTCGAGGGCAGTGAAATCGCCATAGAGAAGCACTGCTTCGGCTATTCAGAGAACACAAACCAGCAGTGAAAGGTTCCCGAAATGCCCTGCCATTCAGTGGTTTAATTCCGCAGGTTTATTCAGACGAATCCCATAGGCTTCAATGTTAAAAATATTCCCGTTTTAATCCAATATCTAATAAACCGTTGATTATAATATTCTGCAGTAAAGAGTTTCTTTATAGATTTTTTAATCTATTGTAAGCATTTTTCTTTTTTTTTTTTTTTAAAAATTCCGATTTTTTTTTTGATTTTTTTCTGTAACAGCCCTTTTTATTATCATTCCTTGGATCTCATATGTAAATTTCAGACATTTTCGCTCAGTAGTTTCTTTGCAAACAGCGTTTCACTTTCAACATTCAAGCAAACTGTTTTGGGTTTTTTTCACTCCATTCGTCTGCGGTGTCGGCTTTTTCCGGCGGCTGCGCTGCATGTGATTGGCTCCTGCTCAGGTTTTTCCGGCATTTTCGGCAGGTTAATCCAGATGTTTTTGTGGGATTTCGGTGTGCCTTCACTGGGTTTTGCGGTGAGTTTTCAGCGGGTTTGCGGTGACTTTTCCCTGCAATTCGGGGACCCTGTAGTGCTTGCTGTATACACCGCAGGGTGGCCGAAATGGGCTCGCCAAATCGAACCGAATTGAAGAGAACGACAAGTCACCGAACGAACAGGCGTCAGTAGCAGTGCAACCAAATATTGTGCCTTTGGTGCCAGGCCAGCAAGTGCCATCATACAGTAACCCCTCTGTGGTATTGTGGAAGAGTGCAGGGGTGGACCAAGCGGTCAGGGCCGGTGCTAGACTATTTTGCGCCCTAGGCAAGACCAGCTACTTGCACCCCCCCAAAAAAAAAAAAAACGACACAACGTGAAATTGCTAAATTTCTTTTTACTTAAGAATAAAGTTTGAAAAGCACCAATAGTAAAAGGTAAAATAAATATAAATAAACTGTATTAAACCATTTTAACCCTTTCGCTGCTGAGCCTTTTCCCACCTCTGTGCTGAGCTCATTTTAACCGGTTTCGCTCATCATGTTTAACCGCGTTTTGAAGCCTTATTTTAATATATGACCCAGACATATTATATATCGTTCTTTCTGGCAGACTGTGCAGATTCATAATATGTCATTATTATATGTATACGTTATGTCATGTCTGTATATTATAACAAAAAATGCAATAAAATTTGAATTTTCAATAATTTACAATGTGTAAAGTGTTTTTTTTCACATTTTAAAATGCGATAGTTTGCGGTTATATTTTCTATGGGGTGCGCTTGTTAAAAAAATTAGAAATGAGGAATCGTTACGCATAGAAAAAATCATTAGTGCAGCATCATTGTTCACATTATAATTGAAATGGGAACAATAGTGTTGCACTAATAAATCTAAAAAAACACAAAAAACATTTTTATTTTTTTTAAAATTTTTATTTTTTATTTTTTTAATTAAATTTTTTTTTATTTTTGTTTTTACATTTTACATGGTCATGTTTGGTATCATTGGAAAGGCCACACTCTGGCCGTTCCAATGATAGCAAACATTAACCCCTAGCTGTCACAGATCGGGAGATAGGGGGTTCCAATGAACCCCCTATCTCCACTATAGGTGGCAGCAAGGGGTTAATTCAACAAAACTGGCGCCATCGCACTCTGCGCGATGACGCCAGTCATTAGGGGATATCCCAGAAGCTTGGCCGACATCCAAGATGTCGGCCAGCTCCAGGAGGGGACCGCGATACGGCGCATGTTGGCGCCATATCGCGATCCAGCGCATGTTGGCGCCATACCGCGATCCAGCCCCCTAGGGGTTAAAGACAGCCTCCGCTTGGAAGGGCAGGCTGTGCCCTTCCAGGCGGTGCCTGCCTTTAATCGCTGGCCCGCGGGGAAGGGGAGGGGGAGAGGTCCGAAGGACCTTCCCCCCCCTCCCCTTCAGGCACCTTCCCTGCAATGGCGGGGGGGTGCCTGAAATAGACGTCATCGCGCATGCGCGATGACGCCTATCGTGCCCGCCGGGGTCCCGGAGGCTGGGCTGACATCGATGATGTCAGCCCGCACCGGGGGGCCGAGCGATCAGCCGGAATACCGGCTGATCGCGGCTGCAAAGGGAGGACGCGCTCAGCACGTCCTCTGTAGCGAAGTACCAATGCGGTTGGACGCGCTGAGCTCGTCCACCGCATTGAAGTGGTTAAATTAACCCTATTAAACAAATTAAAATTAACTGTATTGAACAAATATATATTAACGAAAAAAAAAATAAGAGTTGTCACGTACGTTTCAATTTCAGACACATCAAAATCTCACTTTGCGTGCCTTATCCTTTGCAAATTTTCATCATGTGTATATATATATATTGCCCAGGCCACCTCACATCATGCGTATATATATTGTCCAGGCCAATCCCCTGGTGGAGATATCGGGGTTCAAATGAACCCCCTATCTCCAGGCATCTAGTGGGTCATGGAGGGTGTCAATCGAAAGGCCTGAGCATGGCCTTTCGAATGATACCCAACATGACCAGGTATAAAGTAAAAAAATGAAAAAAGAAAATAAAAACATGTATTTTTTTTGTGTTATTTTTATTAATGCAGCAATATTGTTCACATTGCATTTATAATGTGAACGATGATGCATTAATGATTTTTTTCTATGGGGTGCGTTTGCTATAAATCACGTAATTCCCCCCACAAAATGTAACAAGTCCCTATTTCTAATGTTTGTACAAGCACACCACCTAGAAAACATAACCGCAAACACTCATGTGCTAAAATGTGAAAAAAACAACACTTTTACACATTGCAGATGATTAAAAATTCAATTTTTATTGAATTTTTTTCATAATATACAGCCAGGACAGGACATATACATATAAAAATGATATATTATGAATCTGCGGAGTCTGCCGGAAAGAGCGATATCTAACATGTCGGTCATTTAACAAAATATGGCTTCAAAATCGCGTTTAAACATGATGAGCGAAAGCGGTAAAAATGAGCTGAGCACACAGCGGTGAAATACAGCATATTAGAAGTTTTAGGAGGGAAATTAACACTTCTCAAATCTCAATCAGAAGCAGACACCACCCCACCCCCTCAGTATAGTCTACAATGTATCAAATTGATTAGACCAGACTAAAAACACCTGTTATGCCATTTGAAAAGCACAGGTCATTTAGAGTTGAGAATCTTTGCACGTACACATTAGTTTTTAATTCAATATCTAATAAACCGTTGCTTATAATATTCTGCAGTAAAGAGTCTATTTCTAGATTTTTTAGTATTTTTTTAAGCATTTTCTATACTTTTTTCAAAATTTCTTTTTTTGCAAACTCGAACCGACACACCCAAAAAGTTCGAAGTTCGCGAACTTTCGAACGACCATAGTTCGGTTCGAACTCCGAACTGATTGAACCGAACAGCTCATCCCTCGTGAGTATCTCCGCCGGGGGTCCTGCAAAGCTGATGACGTGTGGTACACGTCCTCCTCAGCATACAGCGGGAGTAACTGAGGATGTGTCCCACACATCGTCAGCAGTGAAGGGGTTAAAAATTTATTTTTTTTAAACTTTTTGCCCTCGTTTCCTGTCCCCCAGGGCACTACCCGGACATGGTTTTTAAATGTTTCTATACATCCTAGAAATCCGCCACTTCACGGGCAGGTTATGGGGACCTCCTAGGCACGATATTTGAAGGAATTTTTCGTTTTTATTTTTAACCCTTATTTCTTGGAAAACTCACTGTCCCTTCAAAAACGTTTTTTTTTTAACTTTTTGCCCTGTCCCCCAGGGCACTACCCGGACCCCCATACACCTTTTAAGGCAAATATCTAGCATATATGCCCTCTTGGAGGGCACTCTAAAAATCGAACTTTGAGTCCCATTGACTTGTACTGAGTTCGTGTTCATGTTCGAATTCGAACTTTTGAAAAGTTCGAGTTCGAATGCGAACCGAACTTGGGGGTGTTCGGCTCATCCCTAACCTTCAGCAGCAGTAAAATCCCCATAGAGAGGTAATGGTTAATCTATTCAGAGAACACCGGACTGCACGAAATGTCAGTAAAATGCGCTGATTTTCGGTGGTTTTATTCGGCAGGTTTAAACAGGCGAATCCCATAGGTTTCAATGAAAAAAAAATCCCCATTTTTATTAAATATTTATTCAACCATTTATTCTTTTCATTTGCAGCAAAAAGTCTCTTTATTTATATTTTAGGATTTGTTAGGCACTGGTCAGCAAAAAAAAATTTCCGATGTATTTTAAAATGGCGGTTTTTCATTTATTTATTTATTTATTTGCAAAGTATTTTATCATGAAGGATACATTAAGATTTCTCTTGTTTCCAAGTATGTCATTATTTTTCATAGAACCTTATATAATTATTCCCAGGCATTTTCATGCAGCAGCTTTTTGGAAAATGCCTTTTAAAAGTTGCAGCTTTTTTTTACCCTTGTTCTGGTTACTGAGCTGCGGTCTGTTCAGTGGGTTGTCAGCTTCTTTCTGATCGATTCAGGGGGTTTGCAGCACATCGTTGGATGCATTCGGGCATTTCTTCGGATCAGCGGTTATGTGGAGGCTTTCTGATTCATTCAGTGGGTAAATTCACCGCATTTCGGGGATTCTGCGGTAAATGCTGAATTCACCGCAGGATCGACGAATCAAACTCGCCAACGTGCAGGGAATGGTAGAGCACTGAAATATTTGTTGATACCCCCTCCTGCCGATACTCACCTCTCTGTCCAGGGTCCCACGCAGATATGACTTCCACGGAAGCTCCAGGAGAAAATCGCTATCTGGCGCCTTTTGGTGCTGAATAGCGATCCGGTCCCCAAGGGGTTAAAGCTAGCCACCGTTTGGAAGGGCAGGCTGTGCCCTTCCAAACGGTGCCTGACTTTGATTGCTGCCCTGCACGGAAGGGGAGGGTGAGAGGTCCAAAGGACCTCCCTTTCAGGCACCTTCCCCGCACTCACGATGGGGGCGCCTGTGATAGATGTCATTGCGCCGCCGCAATGCCATCTTTAGTGCCCACGGCAGTCCCGGATGCTGGGCTGACATCAAGGATGTCAGCCTGCACCAGGGGGACACAGCGATCAGCCAGAATTCGGCTGATCGCTGGCTGCAAATGAGGATGTGCTGAGCGCATCCTCCGCAGCCAACGCTACCTGCGGCTGGATGCGCTGAGCGCGTTCTCCGCAGTGAAGTGGTTAAAGAAGGGTGGAGCTACTCTCCATTTGGCCAAAGGCGCAATTGTCCTGGGCTGGAATTTGTTAGGCTCTGGAGCATGTGAGTTTCTCTCCTACTTTATCTTTATGTTGGATCCTATTTTGTGGGTCTGCACTATTTGTATATCTTGACAGACACAAGAAAAAGCTGAAGACAAAGTCATAATACTTAGGGTTATTGTATTTAATATATGGGAAAAAACTGCTTGATTCAGGGGGACTGCCATTCTGGGGTCAAGAAGGATTTTTCCCTCCAATATGTTGCATATTGGCGTACGCTTCAGACTGGGTTTTGTGTGAGGCTGAACCGTTGGAGGCACGTCTTTTTTCAACCTATGTAAGTACGTAAAGTTGCCAGGAACGCTATAAGTATTGTTTTATTCTGTATATTTCAGGATTGTAATAATGAGACTACCCTGCACTTGCATGTGCACTTAACTTCACTATGTAATGGTGTCTGGATATAATTTCACTAGTTTGTGCCACATGGATTTTCATCACATATCTGCACATAGAAAAATGGGATATCCTTTGGGTCCCTGGGGTGGAGCATTTGAAGTGTGGATGGGCCAGTGCTCCACACCAAAATTTGAATGTGGCAGAAAAATTTAAGATCCCGAACATTAATTCCGGAATCACTGAGAAGCTCCTCACCTGCAAGTAATCAGCAGGGGCTACTAGGAGTTGCCAAACAGGGATTCGGGGTAGAGTGTAAAGCACAAGCAGTGAGAGGGAGCTGGACTACTCTCCAGGGGGTTTGCTGGTTTATTTTCTAATTAGGAAAAACTACAAAAAGTTTATGCACTTGGATTATTGGCGCTAACCAAGCCACATTTCTGAAGGCAGTTGAACTGTTAGTGATCGAATGAGCTAGGTTTTTGTTTTGCTTGTTTTATTTTCTATTTCCCTGTTGTATGCCAGACCAAAATAAAAGATCTGCAATGTTCAAAGATATGTAGACTATAGAGTTGCCAGATCGGCCATGTTTTCCTGGACACATATTACTTTCATTAATTTCATGCAGAGAGAGGGCACAGGAATAAGTGCTGCCATGCAACATGTATAACTCATATGCTGCGTAAGAAAATTGAGGCAGGTCACCGAGGAATCAGTTTTGATTTCTTCAGAAATGCAGATAGTGGAGCACCACACCAAAAAAAGTCCACACACCCCCATCACTGTGTACCCAGTTGGTGGTTCCCCAAAACCAATAGTGAACCCAATGGATCCAAGAACATAAAAAGAAAAGGTACAGCGCACCAAGGAATCTGGAATACTTAGCTTTTGTAGATAAATATTTCCAGACGTTTTCAGCCTTATATATAAAGTAAAACAAAGATATTGTCTCGCGGTATGTACATACAGAAGTATGTATATTTGTGTATACTGTGTACTCACATAGCAAGAGCCTAACTGGCTCTAGGTGGAATCGCCTTTTGGGTATTTATCTTCTATTTCTCAGGTACCCAATGACCCTCAGCTCTTCCACTCTGATGTTCTCTCAAGAAGAAAAGATAACAAGGATTCCTCCCTAGTGTAACTCTGTGCATAAATTTGTATTCTCCAAATACACGAGTTTGCACTTACTCTTGGTGGAGTCACCCCTGGATATTGGATATGAGCAGATGGATTTTTTGGTGAATCCAAAAATCCTTCCATGGCAATTCAAAGCAGATAGGCAGGATAAAATTGTAGCGCTTTTATTTAACACAAGTACCAGGATGCGTTTCGCCGGTGAACCGACTTCCTCAGCTGGCAAAACAAATCTAACATCTAAAAAAATCCTGCCCTTTCTTATAGCCTCTAATTGCACAAATTAAAATCACTAGCATCTTGTCAGTGTGTTTCAAGACTCTCTTTCAAACCAAATCCATGGTACTGAATTGGTTACAGCACCAAGAATAGCTGCTGTTCTTGGTACTGAACAGCTTTCAGCACCATAGACAGCCCCCGACGAAGGCAACAAGACTGAAGAAAAAAAAATGCTGCATTCAGCAAAGAAAAAAAGCTTCGTTGTATAAAAGAAAATATATGAATCCAAAAATTTCACAAAGAAATCCCGAAAAATGCCTAAAAAATAGAGACTTTTTGCTGCAAGTGAAAATAAATAAATGGTTGAATAAATATTTAATAAAAATAGGTTATATTTTTTACATTGAAATCTATGGTTTTGGCACCGGCTGGTATTTTTATTGTAGTACCGGTTGTACTTTATATTGTACTACTGGTATTTTTATATCCCGAAAAATGCCAGATCCGAAAAAATAGCTAAATAGACTTTTTGCTGCAAATGAAAAGAATAAAAGTAAATGGTTGAAAAAATATTTAATAAAAACCAGAAATATTTTTTACATTGAATCCTATGGAATTTGCCAGTTTAAAGCTGCTGAATGAACCACCGAAAATCAGGGCATTTCAGTGCTGGTCGGCGTTTTCTGATTAGATTAACTAACCATACTTGTCTATGGGGAATCAAGTATAAGTGAAAAGGTATAACGAATTGACCTATAAAAACTAAATCAATTTGTTTATACCATTTAGTTTTCATTCTGTTTTGTTTAGTTTTGGGCTGAATCCATTCGTTTTTGTTCTGATTCGGACAGAATCGATTAATTTTTCGGACCGTTTTGGATGGAACCGATTTGGTTTTCGGAAGCACATCCTAAAAACGAATCGGTAAATTTCGCCTGAATTTTGATTCGGAACGAAACACACATGTCTAGCGTACATACCTGGCTACAACCATTGTGGGATCAACTATGGAAAAGGGCTGTTAGGACAAGGACGGTGCTGCATTCCTTTTTATAGGTTTAGGATCTCGCGCTTGACCAGGTTATCCACGTTTGAAATTAGTACCAGCTTAGGAGTTGTTAAAATTTGTCTATTCACATCCTGAAAGTATCTTGCGCCAGGACTTTTAAATACCTCCCATCTTGAGATGCTACAGATTGATTGCGCTCCCTATGTTAATTATGAAAACATAGAAGATGCTTAAGTACATTGAATTTGCGCAAGGTGCAAAGAGCTAACTGATTTCACCCAAGATTGGAATATTGATGGCAGACGTTAAACTTATCCTAGCACTAACGATTACATATCGAAATGTTACAATAGCACCAACTATGGAATAGGGCCCCTCAAGGGTAATGCAAGTTACCTGACAGTTATATTGTCACAGAAGAGTTTAGCTTTGTAAAGTCTCTGAGATTGCGATTTTCCCATAATTTAATCAAAGAAATAGTAAAACATAGCAATCCTAAAATATTTAATTAATTTAATTAATCTTGATACTAATTTAAAAAAAGAAAATGGAAACAAACCCTTTTGTTTAAATTTTTAAAATGTCCAGTCTATCAAAATATTTATCACAAATTAAATTACAAATCCTCCATAGACATCCCAGACACATCCCACTCAAAGTAGGTAGAAGAGAGAAAAAAAGTCACAGCAACAAGACCATCTCCAAAAGATGTGTCCTTATGTCATTGTACCATACATGAAACCCTGCAATATAACCATCTGTTTCCCCTTCTGTTGGCAGCAATAGTCGACTACCTACAGCTGCCAAAACCAAATTTAGCAGAACCTGGCAATAGCAGAGGTGTCATATCTAATTCTGCAGCTGCTCTTGGTTTAAATTTATAATTTCGTGATTATTTTTTCTTAAATTACAGTCAGCATTATAGTTATAATCCCTTTCAATTGAAACTATAGAAATATTAGAATTATTGGAATTGTTTATAATTATATTTGCAATAGGTTAATATAGATTAAAACAGATGTTTATTGGGAAATACCTTAACTGAATATTTTCCTTAATACCCTTTAGGAAAGTACTGTATTTTTATAAATTAGAAACTACAATCTTACTCAAGTTGCATTATAATCAAAACTAAGTGCCATAAAATTTATGTGCAGACCGTAAAGGAGCCAATGTTTTAATATGATGGTATAAAGGAAGAGGAGGGCCGTCCCAGGGGCACGTTAAAAAAGATTATTGAGAAGATACTTAAGGGTCAGGGTCTGTGTCTGCAGGTGTCTCTGTGTTAGCCTGCCGTTAGAGTAAAAGAAGAACTGGGCCAAGCATTCAACTTTCTTTTATAGGTTTATTGGACACACATACAGCGCCGTTTGCCTAAAAAGTCTTTCTCGACCAAATGTTCACTGCTGTTGTGTGTCCAAAAAAATTGTCTGTTAAAGGATTTGAGTCCAGTTATTCTTTTGATCCTGTGGTTTGTTGTGGCACCTACCTGCCCTTACTTGATATGAAAGCTGCTTCACGCTATGAAATTGTATTGTGTCTCATATTTAGTGTGTTTCTCATTGTTTTCATGTGTCTGTCAGTACCTTTGTATGTGCCGGTGTCTCTCCACGTGTATGAGTATGTCTGTCAGTGACTGCATCTCTTTTTTTGTGGCTTTGTCAGTATGTATGTCTCTGTCTGTGTCTTTTTTATGTCAGTGTTTTTGTCAGTGTCTTTTCTAGTGTCTGAGTGTCTGTCAGCTTTCGTGCCATTGCCTGTGTGTCTTTTCATCTCTCAGTCAGTGTTTCTGTGTCTCAGTATCAGTACTTGCACTGTGTGTGCTCTGTTGGTGTCCTTGGTCTGTCAGTGTTTGTGGAAGTGTCTCTGTATGTTTCTATGTCTTTGTCATTTTCTGCATGCCTCTGTTAAAGAAACTGACAAAGTGGTTCGGTGTCTTTCAGTTTCTTTTATTTTTGTATTTTGCACAGACAATCAGTAAAGCATAGAAGGGGAAATGGCCATGCAGGGCCACAATAGGTCATCCGTAAAAACACATTTGAAAAATAAAATAAAGGTCAACAATGCAGTCCCCATAGGGAAATAAGAAAAGAAAAACGCAGGTCTACCACAAAAATGTCTCAGAAGTTTTCAGGAATGCAAAATCAGCAAAAAGGGTCTCTTCTGTCAAGAAGAAAGAAAAAAGGGAGAAATAAAAAACAATCTGTGGGCCTCAGTGATATGGGTCAGGCCGAGAAGGAAAAAGGAGCGGAATATGCCACCTCAGCCCGTGTCCAGCCAAATAACAAGGCGATAAATAGCCTTCTCCGGGGCCATGCACCTTGCAGAGAGTACACCGGGAGGGCAGCCCCCATGTAGCTCCAACCTCAGCACCAGAAGAACCATGTGACCAAGACCGATGCCACCTCCCCTCAGCGATCAGCCGGTCACATTAAGTGTGGGAGTGGACTATATAAGGAATGATGGGAAATGTATAGATTTTATTGATTGAATGCTTGATTCACCCTTGCAAAAGTCTATTTCTATAAATGAAACGCATCAGTCTCTTATTGATTATATGATTTTACTTTTAGAATCACAATAAATTTTGAATGTGATTTAATTTTTTTTTAATCTACTCATCATTCCACACTATGGCGAACAGTGCATAGGTTCCTACAGAATTGGACATCACAATTGGTATGGACTCCATATAGTAATTTCAGGTGAACTGGCTCTGCAGCTTTACCTAAGTTACTCCAATTCAGAGGGCATTTCAAGCTTCCATGTTTATATACAGGCCTGTCGGAAGTTTGCCAATGACCGTGTCATTTTGGTGCTTTGTGTGTCGGACAATTTTACCACAATTTGGCGATTCCATTTTGCCATAAATATGGTGAATTCACTATTTAGCGAATAGTCACTCTATTTTCCCAACCTTTTCTTAGCTCAAGTAGGACTGCTTTATCATTGGCATCTGATACTTCTGTTGATGACTGTATGTCATAATGTTCATGGCTTTCTAGCTACTGCACAATCTTCATATATACAGGAGACGGGCTTGAGTATTTCTGCTGTGACTGCACAGAGCCTTCTATGTTTTCTTCATTTCTTTTAGTAGAGTGACACCTTTCTGCCATGTTGTCTCCTAATTAAGCAGGCTTTCTTTAACAGATAATCTATACATGGTGCAAATTGTATTGAATAAGTAGATCTCTTCATAGCACCTTCCCATTTTAAGAAGCTTTAGAGGTTATTTTAGAGGAAATTTTAGAGGAAATTTAGGTGCTTTCTCGTTCAGCGCACTTCGGTGCGCTTCAGCGATTCCAGTTAATAAATTCACCCTAGGGTCCCCGAAGTGAGCCAAACGTGGAGCCGCCGATCAGCCTGCCGAACGCCGCTGAATAGACTGCTGAACTGCCCCCGAAGAGCTCCGAACTGACCGGCAAACGCTGCCAAACTGCAAAAAAAAATGGAACTCTGCTATTCGTTAAAAAGTATTTAAAACAATAAAAATGCATAAAAGTGTGGAAATAATAAAAAATTCCTATAAAAAATAAAATGTTCTGTTACAGAATCTGTAAAAAAATTGGGAAACAAAAATTTCGCCTAAAAATGTGAAAAAAATTCCAAAACATAAATGAAAAAAAGACGGTTTTCTGAAAATGAAAAGAATATACAGTTGAAATAAAAATTAGACGCAATAATATTTTTTAACATTGAATCCAAATGGGATTGCCCTTTTTGAATGAATCACTAAAAATTAGGGCATTTCCCTAGCACTTCGGTGCAGTTCTCTGAATTGATTAACCATTACTTCTCTATGGAACAGTATTGCGGTTGCCGAAAATCACCGAAATGCAGTGAACTGCACTGTATGTTGCTCTTAGTTCACTAGTTTTTGTCAAATTGACAGTTTTCTGAATAGACACGCTGCAACGAAATTGCACTGTACAGTGCAATTTGGTTGCAAATTTGGCGCTCTTTGAATAACTCTCTATAACTTGATTGTGTTTAACACAATCTTCTAGTTAATCTTCCAGTTGTGAAAAACAGCTGAATTCTCATTTCCACTTGAAAAGTGCATACGAATTATGACTCCCGCTATATGCGGAGGAGGTTCCCCACACGTCGTCCGCAAGCGGGAGCCCCGGCAGAGATACTCACCTCTCTGTCCAGGGTCCCACGGCATTCTGACTTCAGCGTCCTCAGATGATGTCATTTCCAGGCAACCCCAAAGGAAAGGGGGTCCTTTTGGATCCCACTCCCACCCGATCGGGAAGGTTTAGAGAAAAAAAAAATGCACCACTTTGAAGGGCAGTGTCTGCCCTTTAAAGCGGTGCCTTTTTTTAATCCATTCCATGCCAGATTGCGCTGAAGTGCCGCTTGGCGCCACATAGCTATTTAGCTCCGGTGGGGGCCGCCAACTTGGATGGCGGCTCCACCTCCGGGTTCCCCTCGCCTCCTGACATATTGCGCATAGCACGATGGTGTCAGATAGCCGGGGAACCTCTAGCTGACCGTGGATTTCCCAAGGAAATCCCCGGGTGGAGATAAGGGGTTCCTTTGAACCCCCAAGATCTCCAGAACCGTGGCAGCTAGGGGGTGGCAGCCTGAGTATGGCCTTTCGAATGATACCAAACATGACCATGTTTAAAGTAAAAGCAAAATTAAAAAAATAAAAAAAATTAAAAAAAAAAAAACATGGATTTTTTTGTTGTTTTTATTAATGCAGCAATATTGTTCACATTTCAATTAGAATGTGAACAATGATGCTGCACTAATGATTTTTTTCTATGGGGTGTGTTTGCTAAAAATCACGTAATTCCCCCCAAAAAATGTAACAAGTCCCCATTTCTAATTTTTTTTACTGAACAACCTATTAAAGTACAGTCTGCTCTTTTGGTCTAGAGCAGGGCTGCTAAACTTTGATCCTCCAGTTGTTTTGGAACTAAATCTCCCACGTTACGAAGTCACTCTTTAGGTTGACAGGGCCTTGTGAGAGCGGTTGTTCCAAAACACCTGGGGCAGTATTACATACTGCCCGTTAAGTGGGGACGCTAAGGAGGAAAACCTACACCTGTTTGTTTCTCCTTAGCGTCCCCGTTTTAGCTCCATATTACCGTATTACAGGGCAGGCGCTAATTCAGCAGCATAATTAGTGTTATGTTTTCATAATCCTAACGCTAATTAACTCTTTGCGCTCCCAATGCTAAGTACAGGGAGTGCAAAGTACAGTAAACTCGTGCTGAAAAGTGCAATCTCCGAATCGCTAATGTTTTTTTTAACCCATAAGCGTTTGAGATATAATATGGTCAACCCGCGCTAAGGCCACTTAACCTAACATTAACGTTAGCGTAAAGTATGTAATATTGCCCTTGGAGGGTTGAGGTTGGGCACCACTAGTCTAGAGAGCGAAGTCAGGAATTGCTTTAACAAGAATAGACCTACATATATTGATTGTGAGGAGTAATTGGTATCAATACTTCCAATTTTTATTATGATTTTCACAATAATGAAAATTTATTTTGATTTTCACAATAATGAAAATTTATTTTGATTAGGGATGCACCGATACCGATACTAGTATTGGTATCGGTGCTGATACGGGGGTTCTGCAGGAGTACTTACTACTCGTGCAGATGCCCCCGATACTGAAAGGTATTTTAATATGATAGGTGTTTTTTAAATTTTCTGTATGATTTATAGGGGCTTGCTCTGATGCAGGGTTGTGGTCTCCACTCGTCCTTTCCCCCACCCTTGTCCCTCCTTCTTGTTCCAATACAATGTCTGTTCAGCTTCGTTTCCTCTTGAGGCTGGTCAGCGGGGTGATTAAAATAGATATCCTGTGTTAACTTAGAAATGCCCACAAAGTTTATGTGACGTCTGATGTAGAAATGTATCTGCTCTGATAGGAGTGAGATATAACAGCCAATGTGGACTGGACAGGAATCTCTTTTCTATAACGAACTTTTCTATTGGATGCTGAAATAATAAACGGGTCTGACTGACCATGAGCTAGTCAGACGTTGAACTGCCATATCTCGGTGTGGTTGTTTATATCGTCTCCTCTGATCAGAGTCACGCAGTGCCTTACTTCATCTTTAATATATGAGAAAGAAAACAGTCTATTGAAATTTCATATATGTAGATTATCATAGGGAATTTGTGCTTGTTTATCTAAAATTGAAATTTAACAGGTGGTCTCAGAAGTGGAATCTGCCATTCAAATGTGTTACATTTGCATGTTCAGATCATGAATCTTAATGCCTTTTTGTTGCAAGGACGGATACTTTCTTTGTCTTGGTTTGTTTACGCTCACCCGAAAGGATGATCTAGGATCATTCCTTAAGTTGTTATTTTGTGTTTATTGCTGTAATTAAAGGACGAGCGTTTGGATTCCCCACAGAGCGAATCACGTGTATCTCAAGAGTTTGAGTTGCAACTCACCCGGAGACGTGTTATGCGATACTCACCCGGGAAACAGATGTTTTTAACTGTTTCTAGCGTTTGAGCAAATGTGTTTGTCTTTATCTGTCTGTGTCCGTATTGTAGCTCCGTTGTGTTCTGGAGTTTCTGGCTCGTCCATATCTGCTTGTAATTGTGAGCATTTTATTTTAATTGATTAGATCTAATTTCTTCTCATATAACAAAATTGTTTTGACTCCCATTGAGAGCCATTCACTTTCCATTGCTGTATATTTGCACGCTAACTAATTTTAAAGGATTTGTAAACGTTTTTTTCTTTCAGATTTCACATTTGTTTTATTTTTTTCATTGTTTCTTGCCATTGATTACGTCTGTTTCTTTCACAGTTTGTCTTTACTAATTATTAATTTATGTGTTTTTCTTTGTTTTATATTTCCTAGTTCTGATATTGTGTTTTTTCAGATGCAATTTATGTATAGGGACTGGCTTTTTTACCACAGGTTGCTTCGTATGTGTTTTTACTGCTTTGCCATGAGTAAAAAAAAAAAAAAAAGAAACAGACAGGATATGGACAGACAATAGCACCTTTCGAAAGCGCTTGCTTACTAATTTTTTTCTCTTTCTTATAAATTCTTTGTAGAAAAAGTTTTTTTTTTTTTTATTAATAGTTCTTTCTATTTGCAATATGTAGTAGTTAATGATGTAAATTGAAAAATGTATTTGGCTGTGAGTTCTGGAATGTGTCTTATTTTCATACTATAATGAGAATAGTTAGATATTGATAATAACACGTCTAATGCCTTAAATATATAATAGTAACTAAATTCTGGAACTGTTAATGCTTTATAAAACTGTAGCTGTGGCTGTTGAGGAATTGGGCGCGGTTTGGCTGCGTACATATGTGGAATAAAGAAAGAACTTGTGGGAGCTGGATTTACAGTGAAAGAATGATATACGCTGATAAATGATATATGATAAAAAAACTATTTAGTGTATCAAGGTGATGGGCGTCGTCAATCTGCCTTAATATAAGTTATAAGTTTTCCCAAAAGAGGCATGGTCGGTTATTTTTTCTGGTCTTTGAGTCCAGCACAAAGGATTGTACACCTTAATATAGGTTATATGTTTTGTATAAGGGACAAGCATGCCTGTGTAGTTTCTTTGTTGCTGAACGAATGATAATCTCTACTAAAAGATATAATTATAGTAATATTTGAGTCCCCTATTGAATAACTGCCAAAATGGCTGACTGAAGTCATTTACAGGTTCTGTAACCTGTACAATGGAATATATGTGGGTTCATCATAATACAGTAGGCAAAGAGGTCCTGTTTAAGAGCTTACAATCTAAAAGGATAGAGTGATATTGAAGGATTTGAGTGAAAGTTTACTGGAAAGCGCCTACAGGTTTTGTAGCGCTGTACAAAGGAAATTAGGCAGATGTCAGGTGATGAGTGGGGATAGAAGGTGTTTTTTTGTTGACAAAGGGAGATGGAAGGTTGTAGTTTAGTATCCTGAGTATTGTGTGTTTGGTTTCTTTTTTCTGCATTGGTAGCCATATGTCTAGTTTTATTTTTTGCTGTCTGATGTTTTTGTCTTTTGGTGTGACGTGCAACAACGTATGACTATGCCCCCATTGAATTTTCTTGGGTAGGGAATAAAACAGGGTGTAAAATAGCTGCACAAACACCTCACGTTTGAATGTTTGTTTTTAACCAATATCCTTAGTAAAGATTGTTGTTTTAAATGTTTATTAAGAATATTTTTCTCTGAGTTCCCTCTGAGAACTTTGTGCTCGTTAACATGTCAAGTTTTAAACATGCCCTTCTATACTTTCTTTCCCAGTTTATGATATTTTTGTTATGTGTTTTTTATTTGAATTGAAGAGCATTTTAAGAAAAATTGGTGACCGTTGCAAAAGTAAAAAAAGTTTTCACATTCTTCTCCTAGCCCACTCCATTTTGTTTCTCTCATGACCCCTCCTTTTTCTTTGTATCCAAAAATGTGCTGCATTTTTTTTCTTCCTTTCCAAAATGGATTCTTGGTTTCCTTAAAATATTTTAGCCATATAAATTTTAAAGTTTTTGACAGGTTAATACATTTTTTTCAAAAATTTTTTTTACTTTAGGTGAAAATTACCCATGCATGCCAACTTTGAACAAGCTAGATGGAAGATTATTTGATACCAATATCGATATAGCTATTGGAATCGAAGGAAATTTACTCAAACACATTATCATTTCACATTACAATGTTACATCAACCGGATAATAAGGAATTATCAGACACCAGGCAATAAAACATTCTAATAAAAGGCGTTGCATTCAATTTTACATTAATGAATGAAGAAGACATTTTATCAACAATTCATCAATTACTTAATGCAATTAAAGAAGATCATTGATTTGGAAATACAATTTAAGACATGTCAGTTTCACAAACCAGTTATTTTCAATCAGTAAGACAGAAGATAAAGAAAGAAGAAAATAATGTATTTTTTATATGCTGATGGATTATTATTGTGTTGTCTAAGTGATAATTATTCTGTATATTTTATTATTTTATATTTTATTATTTTTGTTGTTTGGTTACAATCAATATTTTTCAAATTCCCTGACACATTTAGGATTATTGGAGATTACAGCCAATTAAAATTACAGTTAATTAATGTATTTAGGAACATATAATTTAATTCATTTGCATAAATACGTTTCATGACATATAATGGTAAATGGAATATAGTTTAATTCAGGCCTAAATGATTGAGGAAAGTTTTAATTAGGTATAATTAATTCGGTAAAATTAAAGTTGTTTTTATTTTATTAAGGATTGGTGTGTTTTATAAACACCAGGTTTGTTTCAAAACACCGAACAAGACTGAATAGGATAGTAATTAAATATTTTTTGATATTTAAATGGGTGGAATATGCACTTTGGCTATTTCCCTTTTGAGTAATGCAAGGAGTCAGAAGTAGTACAATTTTTCTTTTTTGTTGCGTGAGGCCCATAGGCTTTGCAGGGAAATTTTTAAATTTATTATCTGTGTCTTCTTGTGTAAATTAAAATTTTTATTGTTTTCGTGCACTTGAGAGTGACAATGAATGAATGTGTATATGATTAGAGGGTATACCATATTTTATTTTTTTAATTTTTGCTAAAACCATATCACATCTTCATCACAAGAAATCTGACAGTCACAATGACTGCGTATGGAATGAAACATGGACATTTTGTGTCAAGGTCAAAGGTCACAGGTAATAAGCAAACAGCGCAAAGAGACAGCTTGTTCAGGAGTCCCTATGGCGGGAGCTCTGATGACATTCAAATGATTATGCGTCTCAAGCTGGGATGTTGAAAAAGACCAAACCTTGATCTCGCTTTGGACAAGGACTACAGTATTAGATTATGAGATATTATTTTTTGATTTAATTCCCTAGATAAGTGTGAGAAAGGATTGAATTTGGGAAAATGAGAATGTATTTCTTGAGAGTGTGTTAATGCAGGTGTGTATGCGTTTTGTGGAGTGAAGATGAACATAGGAAAACACAGATATAGATCTGACTCATGTTGATTATTAGATAACTTCAATGTAAAAAATTCATTTATTATATTTTTCTTGTTCGGTGAAGTACATTTTGGGAAATGGGAATAAATAGTTATTTAATGTCTAGATTAGGCATTTTGGCCTAGGCTCCAAGTGTGGTTCACTGGAAGAGTGAATCTAGATAGATGGGTGTATTGTATGCTCATGGGGGTCTCCTTGGGGAATCCTTTTCGTACATCGTAAAGGAAGTGAGGTATTTTAGGAGTAATTATTTAGGAGTATCTAGAATGATCTAAAGGTCTTAGGCGATAACACTGTAGCCCCAGGTATAATTAGTTTAATTGCCTAGTCTGTTTTATCCATTTTAGTGGTCATGATTGTATATGTGATCAAAGAGACGATTGAAAGGTATTTTAATATGATAGGTAGTTTTTTAATTTTCTGTATGATTTATAGGGGCTTGCTCTGATGCAGCGTTGTGGTCTCCACCCGTTCTTTTCCCCCCTTCTTGTTCCAATACAATGTCTGTTCAGCTTCGTTTCCTCTCGAGGCTGGTCAGCGGGGTGATTAAAATAGATAGAAATTCCTGTGAAATTTATGTGATGTCTGATGTAGAAATGTATCTGCTCTGATAGGAGTGAGATATAACAGCGAATGTGGACTGGACAGGAATCTCTTTTCTATAAACGAACATTTCTATTGGATGTTGAAATAATAAACGGGACTGACTGACAACGAGCTAGTAAGACGTTGAACTGCCATATCTCGGTGTGGTTGTTTATATCATCTCCTCTGATCAGAGTCGCGCAGCTCGTGCAGCGCCTTACTTCATCTTTGATATATGAGAAAGAAAACGGTCTATGGTAATTATCATAGGGAATTTGTGTTTGTTTACCTAAAATTGAAATTTAACATACCTCCCCCGATACCGGAAGCCAGCTTTGTGCTCTAACGGCATTCAGACAGGCCTCTGCAGCCTACCACATTTCTTCTACCTTCCAACGAGCACCGCCTGCACAGTCTTAGAGCGGCCGCTCGTTGGGAAGCCCCCAGGCGCGATCTCACGAGATTGAACTGGGAGCAATCTCGCAAGATCGTGACCTGGGGGCTTCCCAACATACACACATACATATACACACTGAGGGCTGCAATGTGTATGTATTTGTGTATAGCTGATGAGGGTCCAACAAACCCGAAACAGCGCTGTCCTAGGAGTGGCTTTGACCAGTTGCATAAACCCAGGGGTCAAGTCCTGGGAAAAAAAGTGAGGGAACTCACCCACGAATTCCACAACCCCCATTACCTGAAGAAAATATATATATATCACGAGTATAGCAGTGCGTGCCGGTGATACCATTTTTATTGGGTTAACTTTACATTTAAAAGACAAGCTTTCAAGAGTGTAAACCGGAAACTATACTGATCAGTGAAAGGTATCACTACGTACAGGTATACTCGTGATTGTGGCACATAATATAATATACTGTGGCACATAATATACACAGCGCTGAACCCCCAGAATAATATACACAGCGCTGAACCCCCAGAATAATATACACAGCGCTGAACCCCCAGAATAACATACCCAGCACTGAACCCCCAGAATAACATACACAGCACTGAACCCCCAGAATAACATACACAGCACTCATGGATATTGCCCCCAGGTCTCATGGATATGCCCCAGGTCTCATGGATACTGCCCCCAGGTCTCATGGATATGCCCCAGGTCTCATGGATACTGCCCCCAGGTCTCATGGATATGCCCCAGGTCTCATGGATACTGACCCCAGGTCTCATGGATATTGCCCCCAGGTCTCATGGATATGCCCCAGGTCTCATGGATACTGCCCCCAGGTCTCATGGATAATGCCCCCAGGTCTCATGGATATTGCCCCCTGGTCTCATGGATATTGCCCCCTGGTCTCATGGATATTGCCCCCTGGTCTCATGGATATTGCCCCCTGGTCTCATGGATATTGCCCCCTGGTCTCATGGATATTGCCCCCAGGTCTCATGGATACTGCCCCCAGGTCTGCCCCCATCCCAGCTCACCTCTGCTGCTTTTCTGATGCTCCTCCCGCACATTGCCGGCGGCCGCGTGCTTCCTGCTTCAGCGGCCGCTGACAGGAAGTGCAGCCGCTCGCCTGGGATCTATGAAACAGCCAGGCGAGCGGCTCCACTTCCTGTCAACGGCCGTTCTAACAGGAAGCAGGCGGCCGCCAGCAATGTGCGGCGGCCGCCTGCTAAAGCGTTCGGGCTCGGGCCACAGCGGGAACGCTGCATTCCCGCAGCGTTCCCGCTGTGGGAGAAGTGCGGGAACGCCGTTCCCACGCGTTCCTGCTCGACTCGAGCCCTGCATAAACCTTATCTCTGCTACAAAGCCACGGTGTGGCATAGTGTTGATTTTAGGGCTCTGTGTTATAACAGACCCAGGATGCATAAAAGTGAGCCAGATGTCATTTGCATGTCCTACCAGGAGTTCCTTGCTGCATATGGGGAATGTGGCACAGGAGCTCTGGGGTAAAATTCATCGAATTGCTGTAATGTGCAAGTGGCTTCTGCAATAATAAACACATTTATTATAGTGTGGAGACCTATTCTCTCCCTTTTTGTCCTCCACTACAACCCTTGTAGATACTGATTGCCCTGTGGGTCACAAGCATCCACTGCAACTGGTCATCATGCCTAGCTCCTAGCTGATGAGGGTCCAACAAACCCGAAACAGTGCTGTTCTAGGAGTGGCTTTGACCAGTTGCATAAACCTTATCTCAGCTACAAAGCCACAGTGTGGCATAGCGTTGATTTTAGGGCTCTGTGTAATAACAGACCCAGGATGCATAAAAGTGAGACAGAAGTCATTTGCATGTCCAACCCAGAGTTCCTTGCTGCATATGGGGAATGTGGCACAGGAGCTCTGGGGTGCAATTCATCGAATTGCTGTAATGTGCAAGTGGCTTCTGCAATAATAAACACTATATTATATATATATATATATATATACACACACATTGCAGTCCTCAGTGTGTATGTGTATGTATAAACACACACACTGAGGGCTGCAGTGTGTGTGTATATATACCTACTGAGTTCTGAAATGTATATGTATGAGTGTTAACGTTAGCCCTGGGGGCCCTAGCGTGGGTGCACCATATTACAATCCAAACAATAACGGGTTAAAAAAAAACATTAGCGATTGGTATCTTGCACTTTTCAGCGCGAGGTTACGGTACTTTGTGCTCCCTATGCTTAACATGGGGAGCGCAAAGAGTTAATTAGCGTTAGGATTACAATATACTAACTCGAATTACTGTCCGGCTGCGATTAACCCGAAGGTTAACCACAGCCTGGACCTGGTGCTAACGGATTCCTCTGCTGCAGAATCTGTCAGCACCAGCCAAAAATATCCCCAAATGAATCAAATACTCACCTTCCATCACGTGGCTCCAACTACCTCCTCTGTCCGCTGGGAGCAGGGAGAGACTGGGGGACTTTTTCCCCCAGTCTCCCTCTGCGGATCACTACGTCGACCTGCCGGATCTCGCATGGCGAGATCCGGCAGGTCATGTGACCAGCAGAGCAGAAACTCAATGGAGTCCTATGGACTCCATCAAGTGGATGCCTAGCGCCGCCGCACGCATCCCGGGGCTTAGCGCTGCATTACGATGCAGGCAGCTTTACTAGCGCCTGTATCGTAATATCACGCTAAAAAGGGGACACTAAGGAGAAACCTGCAGGCACAGGTTTTTCTGCCTAGCGTCCCCGTTTTAGCGTGAAGAGTGTAATGGTGCCCAAGAACGTTGAGAAATATATAGCATATAAAGTATATGCAGAGATAAGAACAGATGTTCTTAAACAGTGTGTACAGCGAAGACAACCGTATAGAATTCTGCCTGGTGCCTGCAAATTCGAAAACATGCAAATCACTGCAAGATACACTTTAAAAAAAAAATCCTTGCTGCAGTAATCTCATAGACAGCAGTATCAGTCAGTTACTCAATGCGGTTGCAGTAGTCAGAGTTGCGTGGGAGGTTTAAAGCAGGAATATGAAAAAAACATAGAAAGAATTATACTTGTTCTCTAGCCTAGTGCTAGTAGAAAATCTAACTTTTAAGAACTGGTTTTGGCAATGCTTTTTTTTTGGGGGTAGTTAGTAGCTAGTAGAAATAACATCAACAATTGTTCTAAATACGTCAGCATAGACTGTATATTTCCTGACTATAGAGCCATGGCAGTATTATTTCAGGATAAGCTCTTCTCACCATTCCAATAGGACCAGAACCTGTCAGTTTAAACTGAGCCTGTCATTCCCATCAGAAGCTGACCTAATTTATATAATCCTAATGTACGCATTACCATATTTTACTAACACATGTAAATGATTGTGGTATGCTGAAGGGCAGTGTCAGCTCTTGGCGGAGCTCACTCCATGCATCTGATTGGCTATAGGGGAATAACAAAATGTGTACTTGGATAAGGTGTCTCCAGCATCCAAAAGTACAATCACAGACATTTCAAGACACAAGCTCTTTTCTCTGTGTATAATGCCCCCACCACCCAAAGACTAAACTCATAACTGCATAAACGACTGTAAAGCTATGGACACCATAAAGCAAATGAGTCCCAGTTGGGAATATGGATCCTGTGGCAATTTTCTTTTGCATACTTACAGTTTGGAATCCCACTAGACATCTTTCAATACATCGTCTGCCTGCTCCTCATGCATCGTCTTGCAGTAGCCAGGCAATCTCTAGATGTTAGAGTGCCATCTTGTCCATAATGGTATACAGACACAGGAAGGTCCGAATGTGAAGGAAACTCCTTTCAGCATTGCTTGGAATAATGTTACTGGGCACGCTTCCTTTGCGTATATATATTATAATGTATAGGGGGTTATTCAGCAAATGCTGGTGAAAAATTACGGTTTGGATTTTTCTGTTGCGAAACAGTGACCCTTGTCACCTTGCAATAATGCCGATTTAGGCTAGGGTTAGACTAACGCATTTTTCGCGTTGTCCGTGAAAAAGTGCGTTCGAACGAATGGACGCATTTTTTCACGGAATACGCGATAGCGGTCATACGATGCGCATTTGCGTCCGTGATTTTGTACGGATCATCAATAAAACCCTTTTTGCGTCTGGACGTTATGTTGGCCGGACATTAGCAGCATCTGACGTCTCCTAATCACGCACACATACCACTAGCGGACGCAGCGCACTCTGTACGTCAGTACTAGCTGTATCACGTTCTCGAAAAAAATGCGTTTGTGTGCCGCTTGCGTTGCACGGCCGCACTTTTGTGCGGCCATACTTCGTACATTGCCCGTCATTTGCTGCTAGTACGGCCGTGATAAAGTGCGGCTGCACGCGCGTTCGCCCTGCATTAGTCTGACCCTAGCCTTAGTCAGTATATGCAACTTTAGCAAACATTGACTATTGGTGAATAACCGCCATAGTTTTTGTGCATATATATCTGATTTTACCCAAAAAAATGAGTTCACAAAACATAAAAACAAAACAAATATAATTTACGAGCATGAAAGTGGAAGAGCCGAACCCTTAGATCTTGTGGCATAAATCATATTGAAGGAACACATGTATAGTAATGCTAGATGACGATAGAGTTTATATTTATGGGCTATCAGTGTCTGTAGGGGGAGCTGTTTTTTTTGGGGGGTGGCAAAATGTGTGGGATATCAGGGTCTGTGTGTGTCTCTGTCAGCGCCTCACTACAACCAAAGACAGGCAGGGAAGTGCCTGATCCATTTGGGTGGATCAAACACATTTTAAAGTGTCAGCTGGAACCATCCCGAAGGATGGAGTTTATTGTATACAGTTCTCTCTGTAACTGGGAAAGTTTGTGTATCCCCTCAAAAGGAACAAAATCTCGAGGAGAAGGTGAAGCTGGTCAGGAACGGACAAAAAATTTCAGAAAGAGAATTTGAGTCTTTTAATAATTCTGGCCTTTACGAGTTTGGCCTTCATAGTTTATGAATAGATGGCTGCCTTGTTGACTTAATCTACCGTTATAAACCATTTTATTAGAAACTAGGTGTTAAGCCTGCCCGAAGGGCAGTCTATTGTTGTAGAGGATCTGGCTGCTCAGTGCCCCCCCCCCAGTGTCTGTGTGTGGTGTGGAGTGTGTGTAGCTGTGTGGGTGTGTGTGTATGTGCTGTGTGATGTGTGTGTATATATGTGCTGTGTGATGTGTATGTGCTATGTGATGTGTGAATGTATGTGTGTGCGTGTGTGTGTATGTAGGTATGTATGTGGTGTGTGTATGTATATGTGCTGTGTGTGTATTTATATGTACGCTGTGTGTATGTGGTGTGTGTATTTATATGTGCGGTGTGTGTATATTTATATGTGCGCGTTGTGTATATTTATATGTGCGCGTTGTGTGTGTGTGTATATTTAAATGTACGCTGTGTGTGTGTGCTGTACGGTGTGTGTATATATTTATATGTGCTGTGCATGTGCTGTGCATGTGCTGTGTGGGGGCACCGAACAGCCAGACCCTTGGGGGGGGCACTGAGCAGCCAGACCCTGGAGGGGGGCACTGAGCAGCCAGACCCTGGAGGGGGCACTCAGAAGCCAGACCCTGGTGGGGGGCACTGAGCAGCCAGCCCCTGGAGGGGGGCACTGAGCAACCAGACCCTGGGGGGGCACTGAGCAGCCAGACCCTGGAGGGGGGCACTGAGCAGCCAGACCCTGGAGGGGGGGCACTGAGCAGCCAGACCCTGGGGGGGCACTGAGCAGCCAGACCCTGAGGGGAGGCACTAAGCAGCCAGACCCTGGGGGGGGGCACTGAGCAGCCAGACCACAGCACATACATACACACACACACACCACATACATACACACACACCACATACATACATACACACACACCACATACATACATACATACATACACACACACCACATACATAAACACACACACCACATACATAAACACACACACACACACACTCCACAAACATAAACACATACCACATACACAGCTCATACATATACATAACACAGCACATCACATCCATACACACACACACACAGCTCATACATAAACACACACATCACATAGCATATACATACACACAGCCAGTGCTTTGCCAGCAATGACACTCACAGTAATGCAGTGTGTATGAGCTCCACAGCAATGAAACTCATAATGAGCAGTGTGTATGAGCTCCACAGCAATAAAACTCACTACCGCCTTACAGTGCCAGCTCCTCTGATCACACCGCTTGCCTGACAATCCGCAGTCTCTGACAGATAGGTGTAAACAATGCTGCACCCCCTCCCCATGCTGTTCAAGTTTCAGCGGCTCCAGAGAGAGGGGGGAGCAGCCCTCCCTTGTCACTTACTGGGGGAAGGGGGTTATCAGTCCCTACATACACTCCTGACAATCGGAAGTGTTTAGGAGCAACATGAGCTGCTGAGCAGTTCTTATTCTCTGCCTGCCACTGCAGGAGGAGGGAGGAGCATCATGCGCTCTCCTGTTAGTTCTGGCTGGTGGTGAGGTGCCGGTACTGAGTGGTGAGGTGCTGGTACTGCGTACCCCTGAGTACCCCCTGAAAAAAAGCCCTGCACACAGCACATACACAAACAGATACAAACCCCTGTTGCTGTTCCTCTAGTGCCATGTGCAAGGGGACTTGAAGTCACAGGGGGTTGGGCCCATGCAGGTCCCCTGGTGACCGCTTACTGCCATTAGCTGCCCTCCCTGTGCCAAACGTGTCCAGCCTGTTCGTCTTCCCTCTGTCCAGCAGGGGGTGCCTAGCTCCTGATACGCAGTGATACGGTGTTCAAACAGATCACAGACACATACGTATCAGGGAGCTGTTGGGTGTCCGTTGCCCGGGCTTGATGCGCATGCATCTACCAGCAGCAACGGAGAAAACATTTTTATATATAGATCAGACTTCCATATTTAGAGGGAAACATTTAAAACTCTAACCAACTCCCAAAGTTTTCCTTATTTTCCATGAAAACATATATGAAACCCATTTGAATTGGGAATATAGGGCATGATTCTGAGAGCACCAAAATGACGCCGACATTTCAGTGCTCTCTCGTTCCCCACACTGCCCTGCACTTCGGGAATCAAAGTTCCCCACCCTGCGGTGAATTCAGAATTCACCGCAGGGTCCCCGGAGTGCAGGGAAAACCCGCCGCAAACTGGCCGCAAACCTGCCGAACACTTGCCAAAAACCTGCCCAAAACCTGCCTGATCTGTGGAAATTCCCTGTTCAGTGACATTTCGGGGCCAGATCGGCTCTCTCTGAATGACCGCTATAGTCATTGACAAGGTTAGAAGGAAGGAATTTTTATGAAATAATAATTGTGTTCTTCCGTCAACGAATCTTCCATCTACAGCAAATAGAACACTGCAGAACTTTTAACATTGTAGTTGTCAACTTGTCGAGTTAATCTTAAGAGTTTTCACTCTGCAGTTCCTAAAGCTCTTCCTACAAGTTGAATTGGTTTAAAGGACACTTCTTACGTACCATAATATAAAGCTGCAACCACAACAGTGCAATCTGGTGACTGAGCTGGCAGCTCCATTAAAGAGAGAATACTAAATAACTACGTCTTCCTTGAATAGTTCTTGCATAGTTTGGGGCTGTGATTTGGGTTAGTTTCCTGATGTAAGAGGAAATTTCCCTCCATTCAAGCACTGTCCACAGTTATGACATGGCGTTGCAAAATAGAGTGATAGCCTCCCTTTCTCAAGGTCTATTTTGCCATGTATAACTATACCATTTTACCACCACCATTGCACCCCCAGACCATCACATTGCCACCATCATGCTTGAAAGATGGCATCAAACGCCCTTTTACAGGGTAATTCAAAGAGATTCGAAAAGTCACCGCACGTTCGATGACTTTTCGTTCTCTTCAATTCGGTTCCTTTTGCCGATCCCATTTCGGTGACCCTGCGGTGTATTCAGCAAACACCACAGGGTCCCTGAATTGCAGGGAAAAGCTGCCGCAAACACAACAAAAACGAACCGCAAAACCCAGCGAATGCACGCCGAAAACCCACAAAAACATCTGGATTAACCTGCCGAAAACCACAGAAAAACCCGAGCAGGAGCCGATCACACGCAGCGAAACCTCCGGAGAAAGCCGACACCGCAGACAGAGTGAAGCGAATAAATTAGGAAAACAGTTTGCCTGAATGATTGAAAAGTGAAACGCTGTTTACTAAGAAACTACTGAGCGAAAATGTCTGAAATTTACATATAAGATCCAGGGAATGATAATAAAGAGGGCTGTTACAGAAAAAATAAGTAAGCTTAAAAAAAAATAATAAAAAAAAAATGAAAAATGCTTAAAATATCCTAAAAAAAATCTATAAATAAAGAGACTCTTTACTGCAGAATTTTATAATGAACGGTTTATTAGATATTGAATTAAAACCGGAATATTTTTAACATTGAAGCCTGTGGGATTCTCCTGAATAAACTTGCCTAATTAAACCACCGAATGGCAGGGCATTTCGGGAACTTTTCACTGCTGGTTTGTGTTCTCTGAATAGCCGAAGCAGTGCTTTTTCATGGGGTTTTCACTGCCCTCGAACAGGCACCGAACAGGCACTGTATGTTCAGGCAATTCGCCAGGATTTGGTGAACTGCCTGCTCTCTGGATAGCCGAATGGCCAAGAAAGGAAACCGAACGCTGATTTTCAGCATTCGGTTACCTTTCTCAAGCAATTCGGATCTCTTTGAATAACCCTGTTAATCTTCTCTTTCTAATGGCTAGATGTGTCCTTTTGTTTGCAACTTTGCACCTGGAACCCAGTGGAATAACGAGCCACAGGACACAAGGTTGCTGACCATGGGCCTTTGCACGCTATGTAAATATTCCATTAAAAATAAGGCATTTCCAGCTACAATAGTAATTTACAATATTATCAATGTCTACACAGTTTTATTGCTATAGATGTTATTTAATGGCCAAAATAATCTGTTTTACTGTTGAAATCAAGGACGTTTCTAAGTGATCCCAAACGTTTGAACACTACCGTATAATATATATATATATATATATATACACAGCAATGGATGCCAGCACTCCAGAAGAGATATATATACAAAAAAGCAAGGAGGCAATGCACTCACGGTTCACCCTTGTGGAATTTCTCTCCAATACCCGGTGCTCCAGCGATGGCCTTTGACAAGTATACACAGCAATGGATGCCAGCACTCCAGGGTTTTTTCAAAAAGTTGATTTATTGAATGGTAATAACCATAAAATCGACGTTTCGGCTCCTAACACGGAGCCTTCATCAGGACAAATCAATATAAAATAAGTACAAAACACCATATAAATAGGCATATCACTTACTCACCAATTAAGGATCACGTTCCAATTAATCTCCCACCGGGTGTGTATTGATTCCAGCGTGTGACCGTTCCGGCGTGTATGCCCAGCTTGCGCGCCTGCGCCAACGCCTGGCGCCGGACAATGACCTCACACGCGTTGTCACGGTAACCACAACGCTTGCCGGCAATTCCGGCACACCCCCCACACCAATGCGCCTGCGTCAATGCCCGGCGCTGTCAGTGAATACAAACAACGTTGTCACGGAAACCAGAGTGCCCGAAACCAAGCGCACAGCGCCGGCTAACCTAGAGTTGTGGCTACACCAAACCCGGTGGTTTTTCAACCGGAACTAGCTCCATAAAAGGTACAAATTATCACCCACCACCAATGACAAATTACTAAAAACAACATAATGTTACGCTGGCTGCAGATCGGCATATTTTAACACAACGCTTAACATACCTACAATGCATAGTTGATCAACTCCCTATGTATTCCTGCCGTAGTGATCATTAGTTAACCCAGATATTTACTCTCCAAGGTCCCATCCTTCAAATGAACGCTGAATATACATTTCTCTCATTGAGACCATAAGGATGTACAGTATTAAGCCTATGAATCCACTGTGACTCCCTCTGGAGAAGAATTAAGGCCCTATCTCCCCCCCGTTTTAATGGTGGAATATGGTCTATGGCCAAAAACTTTAAAGAGGACAATGGGTGGCCCAACTCAAGGAAATGTCTCGCTACTGGCTTGTCTGATGCCCCATCTCTATAGGCCGTTCTTATATTAGACCTATGATTTCGGATCCTCTCACAGAGTTGGGTGCTGGTCTTGCCTACATATGCAAGGCCACACGGACACAATATTTCATAAATGACATAGTCCGTTTTACACGTGATCACATGTCTAAAAAAGAACCGTTTGCCTGTATGGGGATGGTGAAATTCCTTAGAAGGAATCATGTGGCTGCAAGTGACGCACCCCAGGCACCTCTTGCAGCCCCCAATCTGAAGACGTATTGGCTTCTGTTCATAACTTCGAATGGGGTCGGCCCGAACCAATAAGTTCTTTAAGTTACGATTATTCTTGTAGCAAAACATAGGCTTATTCCTAAACCCTGCTGGTAAGGTCCGGTCTCTCTCTAACACCGGCCAATTTCTTTTTATAACAGATTTAATCTTATCCGTAGCCGTATCGAACGTAAGGGGAAATTTAAATCTATCAGATGGAGTTTTAGTCTCTTTGGGGGCCCTAGCTCGCGTCAGAGCCTCCGTTAGCACTTCGAGAATAACCACGATCTATGAATTTCTGATACATACTCAGAATCTGTTGTTCCCTTATAACCTCATCACTATTGTTCCTAAGGACCCTCAAAAATTGTGCATGCGGTAAGGAACGTTTGGAGTGCTCAGGATGTGCATTACTCATATGGAGTAATGTGTTCCGATCAGTTGGTTTAGAAAACAAGGAATAGTGTAACTGATTATCCTTTTTAAATATTTTTACATCCAAAAAATTGATTGACAATTCATCAACTTCACTGGTAACCTTGATCGGAGTATCAAGGCCATTAATGTATGTTTCAATCTCCTGAGCTTCTCCAACAGTCCCCCGCCATATCACAAAAATGTCATCTATAAATCTGACATAATCAACAATTTTATCCGAGAATCGATCAAGAATATTCTCTTTCTCAAATTTGTACATGAAAGCATTAGCATACATGGGTGCCATCGCGGCACCCATGGAAGTGCCCATGCATTGTAAATACCACTGGTTCTCGAATCTGAAGTAATTATGTTTCAATGACATATCAAGGAGCTCCAGAACAAATTCTATACAAGGACCTGTGTATGCATCAGAGTTCACTAATAACTCCCTCATGGCCACTATGCCCCCCTCATGGGGAATCACTGTATACAGGCTTCTAACATCAAGAGTTATAAACACTACATCATTGACATCAATCTTAACGGCCCTTATTCTTTGTAGAAAATCTCGAGTGTCCTTGATACAAGTTGGAATTTCTTTCACCGGATCCTTGAACAAGTAGTCCAACCACTTAGCGATGGGTTCTATGACCCCACCTACGGCGGATACAATAGGTCTCAACGGTGGAAGCGTCACACTTTTGTGGATTTTAGGTATGCCATAAATGACAGGCGTTCTAGGGCAGGATTTCAACAGATATAAGAACAGATCTTCATCAATGTACCCGGCCAATAGGCCCCGTTTGAGGCTTTTCTCGAATTTAGACATGATGTCAATTGTCGGATCCTTCGGTAACAACATGTATGTGGTTCTGTCCATCAATTGTGAATGCATTTCCTGGGCATAATGGGAGTAATTCAAGATGACAATGGCCCCACCTTTATCGGCCTGTCGAATAACTATGGACGGGTCATTGGATAACAACCTAATAGCCTCACGTTCAAGTTTTGAGACATTACTATGTCTGGACTTGTGGGTCTTGATGGTTTGGTTCACCTCCATTTTCACCTGGTGCAAAAAGGTTTTAATCGTAGATTGGTTTGGTAACGGGTCAAATCGACTTTTACGTCGGAACGCTGATGTGGTTTCAGTAGAGGTATCATTCTTAAAGAAATCCTTGAGGCGAAGGGTTCGACCAAATCTGAATAATTCAATGTTCCACTGGAAATCATCCGGTTTAGAAGATGGAATAAATGATAACCCCTTACTCAATAACCCTATTTCCACTTGTGTGAGGGTTCTATCCGAAAGATTAAATATCGGAATCATCTCCTGAGAGGTGGTTTGGATCTGTGGCCTGTTCGATTTCCGCTTCCGCCCTCTTCTAGGAACTCTCCTTCCTCCACGTTTCTCACACGGCTTCGCGTGATGGTACCCGTATGATTCTGTACACCCGGTGTTCCTAAAAAATCTTTCGAGATACCTCTGGCTTCCTCCGATGGTTCTTTCTCAGATGCAGATTCACCTGAAGAAATATCCACTGTCTGAACTCTGGGTTTACGTATGCGGTTCCTGGGGTTCCTAAAAGATCTTTTATTGGGTTCCCCGCTCAACCACCTATAGACTTGATGTTGTGTATAGTCCTGTTTGACCCTCTCAAACTTCTCCATTTTAAATCGAACCAATTCGTTCTTATACCTCTTGTTGGACCTTAACCATTGATGATTGGCCCTCTTCCGATTCGATCCAAGTGGCATGTTCACTCTCAAATACAGAGATTTTTTGTCGGATCTCTTCAAGTTCATCTTTAACCTCCTTGATAGCAACCAACATGAGGTCCAGAGAGCATTTGTTCAAAACACTGGTCCAATCCCTACACACTTGCGGTTTAAGTCTTCCCAGGGTTGGTACGTTGTTAATTCTAAATCCTCTGGGGATACGTTTGGCCCTGTGGTAATCTGAGAGGAAGAGGCCGTGCAGATCCAAGTCAACCTCTTTCTTCCTCAATTTAACCAAAGTAAAAAATAAATCCTTGGGTGAACGTGTATAACTCAATTGAGTACTAGACGTAGCCCATAAAATGGCATTAGCTTCATCGTCAGAGAACTGTAAAGTATGTGCCTGCTCTGCATGAGCTCCAGCCTGAAACAAAAAATCTTCCATGGCTAACACAGCCAATCACCTGTCCGTGCAGCGTGATGGTATAGGTTAGTGTCCTTAGAGGAGCCTCAAATGGCAAGTTGCAGGTGCCGGTGCAATAACCTAGGACTGTGCCACGTCCCACATGTATACAAAAAAGCAAGGAGGCAATGCACTCACGGGTCACCCTTGTGGAATTTCTCTCCAATACCCGGTGCTCCAGCGATGGCCTTTGACAAGTATACACAGCAATGGATGCCAGCACTCCAGGGTTTTTTCAAAAAGTTGATTTATTGAATGGTAATAACACGGAGCCTTCATCAGGATAAATCAATATAAAATAAGTACAAAACACCATATAAATAGGCATATCACTTACTCACCAATTAAGGATCACGTTCCAATTAATCTCCCACCGGGTGTGTATTGATTCCAGCGTGTGACCATTCCGGCGTGTATGCCCAGCTTGCGCGCCTGCGCCAACGCCTGGCGCCGGACAATGACCTCACACGCGTTGTCACGGTAACCACAACGCTTGCCGGCAATTCCGGCACACCCCCCACACCAATGCACCTGCGTCAATGCCCGGCAAGCTTTGTGGTTACCGTGACAACGCGTGTGAGGTCATTGTCCGGCGCCAGGCGTTGGCGCAGGCGCGCAAGCTGGGCATACACGCCGGAACGGTCACACGCTGGAATCAATACACACCCGGTGGGAGATTAATTGGAACGTGATCCTTAATTGGTGAGTAAGTGATATGCCTATTTATATGGTGTTTTGTACTTATTTTATATTGATTTGTCCTGATGAAGACTCCGTGTTAGGAGCTGAAACGTCGATTTTATGGTTATTACCATTCAATAAATCAACTTTTTGAAAAAACCCTGGAGTGCTGGCATCCATTGCTGTGTATACTTGTCAAAGGCCATCGCTGGAGCACCGGGTATTGGAGAGAAATTCCACAAGGGTGAACCGTGAGTGCATTGCCTCCTTGCTTTTTTGTATATATATCTCTTCCTCAGTGATGGGCAATGCCATTGTGGCTATCTGCTCTGCACTAAGAGAAGGAAGAGCAAGGTGGTTTAAATATTCATCTATTTTTTTCTAATAATAAAGTATTCTCTAACGTATGCGTAGGAGAATGCCTATACAAATTTGCAAAATACGCCGTAAATGCATCCATAATGGATTCCGGAGACCGATGTACCTTGCCCTGTTCAACCCTAATCACGGGAATCATCGTTGTAGGGTGCCTAGGGCGTAATATCCTAGCCAACATAGTATCTGCCTTGTTGGCACCTACATAACATCGATGTTTAGACCAAAGTAATGAATGGCCCACATCATCTAGGAGAAGACTATTCAATTCTGCTCGAGTGTGGGCAAGTCTAGAATAAGTGTTATCCGAAGGTATGTTTTTATGCAAAATTTCCAAACGCCTTAGAGTAGCCTGTAAGGTAACTATAGACTGCAGCTTTTTACATAGTGTGGCCACTACCTTGTCGTCAGCCAGTAAGTACGTCCGTACTGCATGGACGCACAGTCCGTAGAAAATTCGCTCATCTGACCCTAGCCTAACCCCTCTGTGGTATTGTGGAAGAGTGCAGGGGTGGACCATGTGGTCGTATATTGAAAGGTTTTTGATCTGGTAATGGGCGTCAGTGCACCCAGATATTGTGCCTTTAATGCCAGGCCAGCAGGTATCATCATACAGTAACCCCTCTGTGTTATTGTGGAAGAGTGCAGGGGTGAACCTTGCGGTCCTATATTAAAAAGATATGCATCTGGTTAAGGCGTCAGTGCACCCAGATATTCTGCCTTTGGTGCAAGACTGCCAGGGCAGCAAGTATCATCATACAGTAACCCCTCTGTGGTATGGTGGAAGAGTGCAGGGGTGGACCATGTGGTCCTATATTGAAAAGTTTTTGATCTGGTAATGGGCGTCAGTGCATCCAGATATTGTGCCTTTAATGCCAGGCCAGCAAGTATCATCATACAGTAACCCCTCTGTGGTATTGTGGAAGAGTGCAGGGTTGGAGGTTTTGTGAATGCAGAAGAGGACATCCCCTATCTATTCCATTACTTCAGCATCAGGGGATTGATAGCTGCTGATCCAGGACTGATTCATTTTTATAAATGTCAGCCGGTCTACAGAGTTGGTGGACAGACGCACTCTTTTGTCTGTGACAACCTCCAGTGGCACTGAACGTCCTTTCGGAAAGCACGCTAGATGAAGGGCAACCTAGTAGCTGCATAGGATATTGGCTAAGGTCTAGCCAGTGATCCAATCTCAACACCCAGTAAGCCAGAGGATCATCTGCTGGAAAGGTATCCAGGTCTGCCCTTGCCCCTAGGTAGTCCTGCACCATATGGTGAAGACGCTGGCAATGGGTGCCTACATTTGAAATCCTTGGGCGTCGTGGACTAAATTTTTTTAAAAAAGCATCAGTCAAGCGGCCCTGGCCTTCACCGCTATTCCTCTGATCACCCGCAGCCTCAGAAGCACGTGTGTCAGCACTTGGTAATCTACCAGTGCCTGGAAAGGTGTTACACAAGTGTCGCTTTAGAGCATCCTCAAGTTTTTTCATCCTGTACTCCCTCTGTGCGGGCAGGATGAGCTCTGCAACTTTCCCCTTGTATCGTGGATCAAGAAGGGTTGCCAACCAATAATGATCCCTCTCCTTGATAGCACGAATCCTGGGGTCCTTTAGCAGGCTTTGCATCATTAGGGAGCCCATGCAGTGTAGGTTGGAGGTGGCATTAGCTTCCGAGTCTTCCTGGTCAATGAGGATGACCGTATCGTGCACTTCCTCCTCCCAGCCATGCACGAGCCCTTCTGTTTCTGGGCACACAAAACCCTCCCTTGAGGAATCCCCACCTTCAATGCCCCCACTACTTAAATAGTCCTCCTCCTCCTGTCTGATCTGAGTAGGACCCGCTGGAATGCTGTCTGCAGAAAGACTGGTGCCTTGAGAGCTAGGGAAGGTCTCCTCTTCCTCCCGCTGCTCTGCCTCTAGAGCCACATCTATAATTCCCCGCAGAGTGTGCTCCAGCAGGAACACTAAAGGAATTGTGTCACTGATGCATGCACTGTCCCTGCTCACCATCCTCGTTGCCTCCTCAAATGGTGACAGTACAGTGCATGCATCCTTGATCATCAGCCACTGCGAGGCGGAAAAAAACCAAGTTGACCTGAACCTGTCCTTGTGCCATACTCACACAAGTACTCGTTGATGGCCCTCTGCTGCTTGACATTAGCAATGCTGCAGCGTCTGCACAAGTTCCACCTGGTGGGCATGTCACAGATCAGACGGTTTGTGGGAAGGTGGAATTCTCTTTGAATTTCTGCCAGGCGAACGCTTGCTGGGAATGACCATCTGAAGTGGCTGCAGACTTTTCTGGCCTGGATGAGAAGCTCTGGCAGCCCTGGGTACTTGGTTAGGAAACGCTGTACCACCAGATTTAGGACGTGTGCTCGGCATGGTACATGCGTCAATTTACCCTTGCGTAGGGCAGATAGAAGGTTGCTGCCATTATCGCAGACGATCATTCCCAGCTCAAGCTGGCGTGGTGTTAACCATCTCTGCACCTGCAGAGCTGACAAAATTTCTGACCCGGTGTGGCTCCTGTCCCCTAAACAAACCAGCTCAAGCACAGTATGGCATCTTTTTGCTTGAACCATTGCAAGGAAACAGGAAAGAGGAAAGAGGAAAGAGGAAAGAGGAGCTCATACAAGCAGCTTTCTGGAGGCGTGGTGGATGAACAAGCTCCAGCACAGAGCCCCATCTTGGATCCCTCCCAGCTGCAATCAGAGTTACCCAGTGTGCCGTGAAGGAAATGTATCGACCCTGTCCATGCCTGCTGGACCACGTGTCTAAAGTGACATGCACCTTGCTGCTGAATGCCTTTCCCAATGACTGGATAACATTGTCTTCCATGTGCTGGTATAGTGCTGGAATGGCCTTGCGTGAAAAGTAATGGCGTTTTGGGACCTGCCACTGTGGTACAGCACATTCAGCAAATTCACGGAAGGGAACAGAGTCCACCAGCTGGAAAGACAGCAGCTGCAATGCGAGTAATTTTGCTAAGCTGGCATTTAGACGCTGTGCTTGGGGATGGTTGGGACTATATTTTTTCTTTTGCTGCAGCAGCTGCGGCAACGTAATCTGACTGCGTAAATCTTCAGCTACTGGGATGATGTCACATTGTGAGGAAGGACCTGGTATATCCATTACTGTAGCATCATCCCTGTCGGTGGAGGTTGAAGACAATGACATGGCAGGACATACAGTGTGGGTAGAGACAGATGAGGAGGAGGAGGACCTACGCAAAGTTTTGCACCAACGGGATGTGTGGCACTTGTTCATATGTCGCCTCAAGCACGTGGTACCCAAGTGTCCGGTGTTTATCCCACGCTTCAGCCTCATCTGACATAGATTACAAATAGCAACGGTGAGGTCTGCTGCACATTTCTTACAGCAGAGCTCCTGCATGTGTTCTTTGAGACAACAGCGCTCTGCACCGGAGCAGCTCTGACATGTGATGCTTTGGACTGGCTAGTGCTACGGTTGGTCACAGAGGATGTTGTGCCTCGTGTTTGCTGAGCCTCCTCCTCCTCCCCCTCCTCCTCACTTGATTCCTCAGTTCGATCTGGCACCCAGGTGGAGTCAGTGACCCTCATCATCAATGTCATCTTCACCCCTATCTCCTCGTCACTGGAGCCAACTTGGCAGTATGCTGCAGCTGCTGGGGCAACATGAGTGCCAGTTATTTGTGTGTCATCACTGGCAGTTGATTATACTCCCTTGCTCAACCTCAGAGATTGAATCAGAGCACTGTACTTGCTGCGCATCCTCAAGCAGCATGTCACACTCATTGTAGTCAAACAATTCAGCTGACTCCTCCGTGTGTGATAGCGAGGTTACGGCAGGAGTAGCTGTGGACATGGAGGCTGCATTAGATGCTTTGGCAGCTGAGGTGGACTGTAAAGCACCAGAAGCCTGGCTGGCAGAGGAATCGGAGGATGAGGATGGCCTGGTTAGCCAATCCACCAAGTCCTCTGTATGTTGCTGCTGCTTAAGACGGCCAGCACCAGTTAGAAAGGACAAGCGTGCCCCTGCAGAGGATGCACCATGTCCACCACGACCAGAGACACAGCCTCCCGACACAGGGGCTGCTTGCCCTCTTATCTGTGTCTGGAAGCGTCTGCCTGTCCTTTTTGTTCTTTCAGACATGGTGAGTGATTTATAGATTAATATATACAGAACTCTGATTCAGCTCTGGTATAAAGATTTAAAGAACTCTGGTATAACTCAGTGAGACACACTGATAGCTGGCAGCCAGTGACGAGACACAGATCACCTCAATTCACAAGTGTTTTAAAAAAATTAGTGAGCCCCAAAATACAGCGTGGTACTGGATGTGTGACGAGACACGGATCACCTTAATTCACAAGTGTTTTAAAGAAATTAGTGAGCCCCAAAAAAACTTGCTGGCTGTGTGACGAGACAAAGAAGATCACCTCAATTCACAAATGTTTTAAATAAATTAGTGAGTCCCAAAATACAACGTGGTACTGGTTGTGTGACGAGACACGGATCACCTTAATTCACAAGTGTTTTAAAGAAATGAGTGAGCCCCAAAATACTGCGTGGTACTGGTTGTGTGACAAGACACAGATCTCCTTAATTCACAAATTTTTTAAACAAATTAGTGAGCCCCAAAAAGATTAGCTGGGACAGTCACAAGACCCAGAAGATCACCTCAATTCACAAATGTTTTAAAGAAAGTTGTAAACCCCCAAAAAACTTGCTGGCACAGTGACAAGTCACACATCACCTAAATTCCCTGATATTTGGTAGAAATGAGACCCCCCAGACCCCCCCAGTAGCGTGGCAGACCGGCAGTAACAACACACAACTATCTTCTTTGAAATCTCCTCTGAAATGCGTGCAGAAGCGCTGCGTGGAAACGTTATATAGTGTGCTGCGGTACTTAGCTCTGTGAGCCCATGATTGGCCAAAATTTGCCCAATCAGGACTCTGAGCGGTGATTGGCATAGTGTTGAACCAGTCTTGCACCAGACCTTTGGTCAGGTGCAAGGCTGTAGCCAATCACGAGCTTCAGGCCAGTGGGAAAATGCATTGTGGTCCATTGTGGTCGAACACCCAGAAATGTTTGGTGTTCGCAATTCGCTCAAACAGGCTAAGTTCGGGTCGAACCCCAAACCGTCCAAACCCGAACAGCTCACCCCTACTGGGGAGTAAAAAGTATAATCTTTCACTGATGGGTTCTGTACCCTCCATAGATCCACTAGGCCTAACGAATGTACAAGTGCATGCAGCTGGTGGTCCTTACGGGACAACGTAGGGGTTATAGCAGAACGTGAAGAACTTAAAGAACGGTCTAGTGGTGGACATAAGGTTGCATTAAAATCCCCACCTATTATGATTCGTCCCTTCGTATACAGTGAAATTGTAGAGGAAAGGGCAGCCCAGAACCCTGCTTCTGGGGCATTCGGTGTATAAACCGACACAAATGTATACCTCTGGGAGGAGCAGGTACCCTGTACTAGCACGTACCGCCCTCCAGTATCCTTATACACATTTTCTATTTGGAAGGGACATGAATTATGTATCAATATTGCGGTACCATTCCTTTTTGGGACTGCGCAAGAGGTAACAACTCTGGTGTAGGAAGGATCTGCCAACCGACAAGATGTTAGAGAGGAGAGTCTCGTCTCCTGCAAGAAAGCAATAACTATTGATTTACGCTTAAGGTGTCGAAATAATAACCGTCGATTCCGTGGGGAATTTAAGCTCTTGACATTCAAGGACATCATTTTAAAATTAGGCATCATCCCATATAGTAAAAAAATTTACTACAATTACGTCTACACCGAGTCCCTGCCCTGAGCATTGTTACAAGGAAAGGTCAAATAATATTTAATAACCATAAACATAAGGCCGGGCCAGACCACAAAATAAAAAGAAGAATGAGAGGAAGATGAGAGAAAAAAAAATAATATAGAAGATAATGTCCCGAACGGATGGGCTTACCCATGGTACGGAACTAAGAGGACAGAAAAAACCAAAGAAAGAAACCAAAAAGCGACAGATTTCCAGTCGCTGTATCCCCAACCCACCGCCCCTAACATACCTAGAAAAAAAAAAACCACACACACACACCACAGCTAAAATGAAACCACCAAGTATTTCAAACAATTCAGACCCCAAAAAAGGAAAGTTTTTTTTTTCACATGCAACACATACAAAGGAGGTTTTTTTTTCCCCTTTTTAAACATGCAGCACATACAAAGGAAGTTTTTATTTTTTGTTTTTTTAAAAAGATGCAACACATACTATATTATATAGTCTCCTGCTACCACCCCGCAGACCTACACCAAAAACTCATATCCAAACTAACGGTGACCTGTTCCATTTCTAGGCGTAGACCATTCCCTCTGCAATCTGGGAAGGGGGCCCGGAATTACCAGCCCTGCTACACCTTCTGGGACCTCCAACCCTAACTGGTGCAAGAAGTCTTGGGCTTTGTGCAGGTGTGTGCAGGAGTACGTATGATCTTCTCGGATGACTATAATACGAAATGGAAAACCCCAGGTACAGTATATCTGATGCATTGGGCTTGTAGCAACTCTGTAACCACACACCATTCTCTACGCTTCGCTAATGTAGAGGGTGCCAGGTCCTGAAAGAAGGAAATCTTATGTCCCTCATATTCCAGTTGCTTATCAACTTGTCGATCTCGTGCTGCTCTCATTAATGCCTCCCTTGTGGAAAAGTAATGCAGTCTAGCCACCACATCTCTTGCCTCACGCGGTACCACATTCTGACCTCTGCGTATCCATGGAGTGCTGTGAATTCGGTCTATTAAATACATAGAGGGCTGTAGTGTCGGTAGTAATTGCTTCATTATGTCCACTAAGATAGTCTAATTTATCCGAAGTTACTGTCTCTGGGAGACCACGAAGCCTGATGTTGTTACGCCTCGACCTATTAGAGAGGTCCTCCAATGCGTCCTCCAGCACACCCACTCTTGCTTCCATTTTTTCAGCATGAATGGCAATCATATTACAACAGTCTGTTATGGCATCAGACTGCTCCTCCAGGCGTGCAGTACGAGACCCCACAGCCTGGATCTCTGCTGTTAATGCCTGTGTAATGCGTGCCAACTCTGCCGCAATAAAAGTTTGTAAGTGCTGTATATCAAGTCGAGTCGCAGGGCCTACCTCTACATCCACTGAGGTTTCCGGGCCTATTCCTGGACCTGGAGAGGGGCTCCTCTGGTGCTCACTTTGTCAGGACACCAACATCTTGTAGCCCTCCAGCCACTTGGGTCCTGGATGCAAAGATCGGTGCAACCACAGTCCCATCCGTTTTTTTCTGTTTAGGCATCCTTATTCGTCAGCTCTCTGCACTCCTAAATAGGAATACGGTTGCCTGCAGCTTCCACTCTCCACTGGGATTATTCCAGAATTACTCTCAGGTGCTGTCAGATGCTCTCAGGAGATTCGTGTTCAAGTGCTCATGTTACAGGGCAGTGGTGGGTTGTGGGAACTCCAGCAGCAGGAGTCTGCTCACATTGCCAGTCCTACTCCACCCTCCATAGCGGTGCCTATTTTTAACCCCTTACCTGCCAGATCGCGATCCAACGCCGTTCGGCACCAGATTGCGATCTAGCTCCGGTGGTTGCCGCCATCTTGGATGGCAGCTCCACCTCCGGGTTCCCCCCGCCTCCTGATGTATCGCGCATAGCGCGATGATGTCAGATAGCCGGGAAACCCCTAGCTCCCGGGGATTTCCCAAGGAAATCCCCTGGTGGAGATAAGGGGTTCCTCTTTGTATCCCGATATCTCCTGAACCGTGGCAGTTAGCATGAACATGGCCCTTCCAATAATACCAAACATGACCATGTTTAAAGTACAACAAAATAAATAAAAAGAAAATTTAAAAAAATGTTTTTTGTGTGTGTTGTTTTTATTAATGCAGCAATATTGTTCACAACTCAATTATAATTTGAACAATGATGCTGCACTAATGATATTTTTCTATGGGGTGCGTAATTCCCCCCAAAAAAGTAACAAGTCCCCATTTCAAATTTTTGTACAAGTGCACCCCATAGAAAATATAACTGCAAATGCTCATGTAAAATAAAATCCCAAAAAAAACACTTTACATGCCGTAGATGATTAAAAATTCAAATTTTATTGCATTTTTTGTTATAATATACAGGCAGGACATGACGTATACATATAAAAATGATATATTATGAATCTGCCAAGTCTGCCGGAAAGAACGATATACACTATATTGCCAAAAGTATTCACTCACCCATGCAAATAATCAGAATCAGGTGTTCCAATCACTTCCATGGCCACAGGTATATAAAATCAAGCACCTAGGCATGCAGACTGTTTTTACAAAAATTTGTGAAAGAATGGTTCGCTCTCAGGAGCTCAGTGAATTCCAGCGTGGAACTGTGATAGGATGCCATCTGTGCAATAAATCCAGTCGTGAAATTTCCTCGCTCCTAAATATTCCACAGTCAACTGTCAACTGTATTAGAAGAATGTGGAAGTGTTTGGGAACGACAGCAACTCAGCCACGAAGTGGTAGGCCACGTAAACTGATGGAGCGGGGTCAGCGGATGCTGAGGGGCATAGTGCGAAGAGGTCGCTAACTTTTTTCAGAGTCAATCGCTACAGACCTCCAAACTTTATGTGGTCTTCAGATTAGCTCAAAACCAGTGTACAGAGGGCTTCATGGAATGGGTTTCCATGGCCGAGCAGCTGCATCCAAGCCATACATCACCAAGTGCAATGCAAAGTGTCGTATGCAGTGGTGTAAAGCATGCCGCCACTGGACTCTAGAGCAGTGGAGACGCGTTCACTCGAGTGACGAATCGCGCTTCTCCCTCTGGCAATCTGATGGACGAGTCTGGGTTTGGCGGTTGCTAGGAGAACGGTACTTGTCTGACTGCATTGTGCCAAGTGTAAAGTTTGGTGGAGGGGGGATGCAGTGGAGACGCGTTCACTGGAGTGACGAATCGCGCTTCTCCCTCTGGCAATCTGATGGACGAGTCTGGGTTTGGCGGTTGCTAGGAGAACGGTACTTGTCTGACTGCATTGTGCCAAGTGTAAAGTTTGGTGGAGGGGGGATTATGGTTGTTTTTCAGGAGCTGGGCTTGGCCCCTTAGTTCCAGTGAAAGGAACTCTGAATGCTTCAGCATACCAAAACATTTTGGACAATTCCATGCTCCCATCTTTGTGGGAACAGTTTGGAGCTGGGCCCTTCCTCTTCCAACATGACTGTGCACCAGTGCACAAAACAAGGTCCATAAAGACATGGATGGCAGAGTCTGGTGTGGATGAACTTGACTGGCCTGCACAGAGCCCTGACCTCAACCCGATAGAACACCTTTGGGATGAATTAGAGTGGAGACTGAGAGCCAGGCCTTCTCGTCCAACATCAGTGTGTGACCTCACAAATGCGCTTCTGGAAGAATGGTCAGAAATTCCCATAAACAAACTCTAAACCTTGTGGACAGCCTTCCCAGAAGAGTTGAAGCTGTTATAGCTGCAAAGGGTGGACCGATGTCATATTGAACGCTATGGATTAGGAATGGGATGTCACTTAAGTTCATGCAAGTCAAAACAGGTAAGTGAATACTTTTGGCAATATAGTGTATAATATGTCTGGGTCATAGAATAAAATGTGGCTTCAAATCGCGTTTAAACATGATGAGCAAAAGCGGTAAAAATTAGTTCAGCACCCTGGAGAGACATAAAACCAGCTGCAAATAGCAGCCCTAAACCTTACTGTAACAAAAAGTTAAAATAGATTACTGCTGCATTACAGATGCCAGGGAGAGGGCAGAATGCAGAGAAAGCTCTGGGGTCACTCACCACTGTACAGGAATAATGACTGAAATTACATGTACAGTACAGATACAAGGTGATACTGTAAATTCCTTTTGAATGCATTATGACGCATACAGAGAGATCATTTATATATTATCTTGGTATTTTTGGAGGCTGCATTGCTAATGATCTCATTCTGATACCTACAAATCCCCATAAGCAGGAGATCTGAACATTTTTATTATTTATCTTTATCACAGTCTAGCACATAGGTTTTTCTGTGCATATTATAGTAATACAGACCCCGTTTGAAATTGTGTAAGATAAAGGACACCATCTAGAGTTCAGAATCTCACATTTCAAACTTTCTGTAGAGGATAAACAAATGCAAGAAAAATTAAAAATTAGCAAATTATCATTCTTTTATTTTTTTTTTAACTATCTCAGAATAATTTCTCTACGAAACGTCTATTTTACCCTATATTAATTCTTAACTTCACATTCCATGTTTCAAATAACAGTTATGATAAAAAATAATCAACAAAAATCACTTGCAGGGTTATCCAAAGAGATTCGAATTGCTTGAGAAAGGTAACCGAACGCTGAAAATCAGCGTTCGGTTACCTTTCCTGGCCATTCGGCTATTCAGAGAGCAGGCAATTCTCCAAATCCTGGCGAATTGCCTGCACATAAGGTGCCTGTTCGGTCCTGTTCGAGGGCAGTGAAATCCCCATCAAAAAGCACTGCTTCGGCTATTCAGAGAACACAAACCAGCAGTGAAAGGTTCCCCTAATGTCCTGCCATTCGGTGGTTTAATTCGGCAAATTTATTCAGGAGAATCCCATAGGCTTCAATGTTAAAAATATTCCCGTTTTAATTCAATATCTAATAAACCGTTCATTATAAAATTCTGCAGCAAAAAGTCTCTTTATTTATAGATTTTTTAGGATACTTTAAGCATTTTTCTGAATTTTTTAAAAAAAAATTAAAAGTCCGATTTGTTTTTAATTTTTTTTTCAGTTTGCTTATTTTTTTTGTAACAGCCCTCTTTATTATCATTCCCTGGACCTCCTGTGAAAATTTCAGACATTTTCGCTCAGTAGTTTCTTTGCAAACAGCGTTCTTTTTCCCAGATTCATACAAATGGTTTTTCTAATTTATTCACTGCCTCCTCTACGTCACAGCTGCTTCGGCTCTGTGTGATTCGGCTCCTTTTCGGCTCCTGTTCGGCTCCTCTTCGAAGGTTAATCCAGATGTTTTTGCTTGTTTTCAGCGTGCATTCGGTTAGTTTTCGGTGAGTTTACGGCAGCTTTTCCCTGCAATTCGGGGACCCTGTGCTGTTTGCTGAATACACCGCAGGTTCACCGAAATGCAATCGGCAAAAGGAACCGAATTGAAGAGAACGAAAAGTCACCGAACGTGCGGTGACTTTTCGAATCTCTTTGGATAACCCTGTTGGTTTTGAAGGGGTTAATGATCACATGAGAGGAGCTCTTGTATACAAACTGAGAATATGTGGAAATCGAACTGTTACAACCAAGTAATCTATGTAACAATAACATTGCTAAAATTAACATCCTGCGGATGTAGCCGACGATCAGGACACTGTAATTGCTGTAATTAAAATCAAAGAAAATGTTGCAGTTAAAGTAGGTCAGTGATCAGCTTGGGGTATTCCTGATGTCACTGTGAGAGAGAAGAGAGATTGGCATGTTACCGGACACATTATGATTATTCATGCACAAAGCCTGTTGGGATGAGAATCTAATTATTACTTTGTGCTAAATGTAATGAGACTAGAAGAGTGAATTAAGGCAAACCCAAGCAAGTATGACATAAAACCAGAATCATTTTAATGAATAAAGAAAAAGATAAATACCACAAATATTTCCTCCATTTTTTTATGGGCAAATCCCAAGGCTCTACACACTATGTTAAGAGAGACTTGAAATTCTTTTGAGTCTTCTGATAGGATTATAGCAATGTTAAATGCAAAACTGGTAGTTATTTGATTTTATGTGTTAGATATGCTAATATAAGAAAATTAATTTGCATTGCAGCAGTAGTTAGTGTAATCCTTTTCAGAAACCTGAACCAAGCTCTAACAATGTCTTTCCTCTTTGCCCTCTCGTTACACTGTGTCAAGTAGTTTAATTCAATTTTACAACTTAACCTTTGCAGTACTTTACTCAATCTTCACAAGCTGGTGCCCAAAGATCAAGTAAACTCGATCTGGTCTTACTCTGGAACAATGAAATTCATATGCATAGGGGCTCCAGATTGTGCCACTAACATGCTTTTTTTAATTCAAAATTTTCAAGTTATGTAGACAATAGATCAAACAATACAGGCCCTATTACACTCTGCACGTTGCGTGAGCACTACCGTTAGCTGCGGTGTTCAGGGCATATTACAATCCAACTGCAAACGGGTTAAAAAACCTGTTTGCATTTGGGACCTTGTACTTCTCAGCGCAAGGTCACTGCACTTTGGGCTCCCTATACTTAACATGGGGAGCGCGAAGTGCTAATCAGAGCTGGATTACAATGTCCCAGCGCTGATTAACGCCTGGCTCTGGTCAACGAAGAGTTAACCAGAGCCAGGACCTGGTGTTAACGGATTCTGCACCAGCGGAATCCGTTAACACCAGCTTAAAACAGTAAAAAAAAATATTTTAAAACTCACATACTCACCTCCTGTCCCGCGGCGAGGACCACGGCTCTGGTCGCATCCTCTGGCTGGCAGGAACAGGGAAAGACAGGGGGAAAAAGTCCCCCTGTCTCTCCCTGCGTATCCCTATGCCGACCGGCCGGTCACGTGACCGGCAGAAAGGAACTCAATGGAGTCCTACGGACTCCAGCGAGTGGATGCTCGCGGCTGCGCTTAGTGCTGCTCTGCTAGATCCTGATTTTTAACGGGCGCTACAATGCAGGCAGCATTTTTTTATGCCTGTATTGTAATCTGGCGTTAAAAAGCGGGTGCAAGGGGGAAAACTGCTCCTCTGTGCACCCACGTTTTAACGCCCAGATTGTAATAGAGCCCTACATAAGGTATAACATCAGGTAAGGGCAAGAGAGCGGCATGAGCATGCGGAATACTGTATCTGTAGCAGATGGCATAAATAAATAGTCAGGGAGCAAGGTAGCAAGTCACATAACTGGTGGCACATAAACTGCTTACTTCTTACAGCAGTTAAGTCATAGAGGACGGTGGACGTCCTCCGGGTTTTATAAAGATTTGTGTATGCTGAGAGAGGAAGGAAAAACGAGGCAAAGGTGCATCAGGGAGAAAGAGGAAGAGAAATGGAGAGGGAAAAGAGAAAAAAGGGGGGACATAAGGTCACCTACAACACAGAACACACAAGGTAAAGGGAGGAGTGGGGTGCCCCTAACATTCTAACACAAAAGGCATTGCAACAAATGTGCTAGAATGCTTTGAAAAGCTGGGATATGTATCTGTCTATCAGATGCATACCAGTCCCAGCTGTACTGTATTAGGGATGAGCTGTTCGATCAGTTCGGAGTTCGACTCGAACATTGGCAGTTCGAAAGTTCGCGAACTTCGAACTTTTTGGCGTGTTCGGTTTGAGTTGGAAAAAAAAAACATTTTGAAAAAAGTATAAAAAATGCTTAAAAAAATAATACTAAAAAAAAAAATCTAGAGATAAAGAGACTCTTTACTGCAGAATATTATAAGCAACAGTTTATTAGATATTGAATTAAAAAACTACCCAGGGCAAGAAGGCACGCATGTGGGCGATGATTACAGACGCAGTCAACGCGGTGGGAGGCAATGGACGGACTGTGTACGTCATCAAGAAGCGGTATGTATAATAGCATAAGCATGTTACAAACACATAACACACATTACATACATCTACCAACATGTGTCAACAGATGCTGCAGCGTAATGTATTATCTGTTTGTCAGACAAATGTGACTGTCATAAAATTATTCTGGCTTTATTTAAAATATTTGCACACGTGTACATTTTTCTGAAACTTTCACACCTCAAAATTACATGTGCTTAGAGTGCATGAGGCTTGCATAGAATTTTTTGCGCCGCCTGTGTGTTTCATCTTTAAAATGCTGCAATGGGTGATGTGGATTTTCTAGTTTACAAGGAAAGCATGCTTTACAGTCTCCCTAATGTCTAGGTGCAAAGATTCTCACCTCTAAATGACATGTGCTTACAGCAGGGCTCTCAAAACAGCGTAAACAACAGGTGTTAGTGTTTGGAAATAACATGTGCTTCTAATTAGTCTGGTCTCATGAATTTGATACATTGCCTGCAGACTGAGTGTGGCTCCTGCACATGTATGAACACTGTGCTTCTGAATTCTAAGAAGTGTTCATTTCTACTACATGTTCCTCTGATATGCTGTTTAACCCCTTAAGAACCAGGGCTCTGTAAAGCCAATCATTAATGATGTAGATGTTACGTCATTTGTCATCAAGGGCTTAATAAAATCTTTATCACACTCCTTAGATTTAAACGTAATATTCCAGTATTTGTAGGTCATGTACCTCTCCCGAAGGGCCTATGTGAGCATACAATTATTATTGTGTTAGATCTATAGTTTTGGTGCAAGCGTGGTGGAAGGGCTTGCTGCTTCTGCATTAGAAACACAACACAACGTGAAAAGGTCTATCATAAAGCGTACAAGCTGAGTCCCTAGAGTCTCTGACTATCCATTGTCATATATACCTTGCTTTATACATATAATACAATCCCTCATCTAACAGGATAGTAGCCAGTCCCTGTGCATTTTAACCCCTTAAGGGTGGCTAGGTGTCGTGTGTGGGTCTCTGATGGCGATGTTTCTATACATCCTACAAATCCGCCACTTCATGGGCAGGTTATGGGGACCTCCTAGGCATGATATTTGAAGGAATTTTTCGTTTTTATTTTTAACCCTTATTTTATGGAAAACTCACTGTTCCTTTAAAAACGTCTTTTTTTTTACTTTTTGTCCTTGTTTCCTGTCCCCCAGGGCACTACCCGGACCCCCATACACCTTTTATGGCAAATATCTTGCATATATGCCCTCTTGGAGGGCACTCTAAAAATCGAACTTTTGAGTCCCATTGACTTGCGTTGAGTTTGGTTCGTGTTCGAACTCGTACTTTTGAAATTGTTCGAGTTCGAACCGAACACGGGGGTGTTCGGCTCATCCCTACACTGTAGCAACATTAGCACTTTTTGGTGCCATCTGCTTGTCCACTCGTGCATACACTATGGAAATTTGCTGTAGGGTTACTGTAAAGTGGTTTCCACAAAACCACTGTTCCCTGACAATAGCTTTATGGCACACTATCTGGTAATGAAGGGGTTAAAATATAGCTTCTTGGGCTAAAAAATGTACAGGTCATTCTGATTGTCAAAAAAGATGTATTAAGGTAACTACAGTGGCAAGAAAAAGTATGTGAACCCTTTGGGATTACGTGGAGTTTTGCATGAATTGGTCATAAAATGTGCTCTGCTCTTCATCTAAGTCACAACAATTTGAAAAACACAGTCTGCTTAAAATAATACAACACAAACATTATATGTTTTCATGTGTTTATTGAACAGAACATGTAAACATTCACAGTGCAGGGTGGAAAAAGTATGTGAACCCCTAGCCTAATGACTTCTCCAAGAGCTAATTGGAGCCAGGAGTGAGCCAACCTTGAGTCCAATCAGTGTGATATTATTGGATGTGTTGCTTAGGCTAGGGTCAAACGAAAGCATTTTTACACGCGAACGTAAAAAAGTGCATCCGAACGCATTGATGTATTTTTTCACGTAATATTCGAAAACGGTCATACGATGCACATTTTCGTGCGTATGTTTTACGAATCCAAACCAGGAAACTTTTTGCGTCTGGACGTTATGTTGGCCGGACACGAGCAGGGTCTGACGTCTCCAAATCACACACACACACACACCGCTAGCGGGCGCAGCGCACTCTGTACGTCCGTACTAGGGGTTCTGCGTTCTCGAAAAAATGCGTTCATTTTCCACTTGCGTTGTGAGGCCGGACTTCGTATATTGGCTGTCATTGCCCGTCATTTGCTGCTAGTGCGGCCGTGATTATGTGCACCAGAACGCACGTTAAAAGTGCGCTGGTCTGACCCCAGCCTTAAAGCTGTCCTGCCCTTTAAAAACACACACCAGTTTTGAGTTTACTGGTTTCAAGAAGCACTGCCTGAAGTAAACCATGCCTCGCAGGAAAGAGCTCTCAGAAGACCTACGATCAAGAATTGTTGACTTGCATAAAGCTGGAAAGGGTTACAAAAGTATCTCCAAAAGCCTTGATGTTCATGTGTCCACGTTAAGACAGAGGGTGAACAAATGGAGAAAGTTCAGCACTGTTGCTACTCTCCCTAGGCGTGGTCATCCTGTAAAGATGACTGCAAGAGCACAGCGCAGAATGCTTAATGAGGTAAAGCAGAATCCTAAAGTGTCAGCTAAAGACTTACAGAAATCTCTGGCACATGCTAACATTTTTGTTGACACATCTACAATAAGGAAAACATTAAACAAGAATGGAGTACATGGGAGGACACCACGGAGGAAGCCATTGCTGTCCAAAAAGAATATTGCAGCACGTTTTAAGTTTGCAAAAGAGCACCGGATGTTCCACAGCACTACTGGCAAAGTATTCTGTGGACAGATGAAACCAAAATTGAGTTGTTTGGAAAAAACACACAACACTATGTGTGGAGAAAAAAAAGGCACAGCACACCAACATCAAAACCTCATCCCCACTGTAAAACATGGCGGAGGGAGCATCATGGTTTGGGGCTGCTTTGCTGTCTCAGGGCCTGGACGGATTGTTGTCATTGATGGAAAAATGAATTCCAGCGTTTATCAAGACATTTTGCAGGAAAACATAAGACCATCTGTCCGCCAACTGAAGCTCCGCAGAGGATGGGTGATGCAACAGGACAATGACCCAAAGCATACAAGTAATTCAACAAAAGAATGGCTTCAACAAAACAAAATTCGCCTTCTGGAGTGGCCCAGTCAGAGTCCTGACCTCAACCCGATTGAAATGCTGTGGCATGACCTTAAGAGAGCGATTCACACAAGACATCCCAAGAATATTGCTACACTGAAACAGTTTTGTGAAGAGGAGTGGTCCAAAATTACTCCAGATCGTTGTGCAGGTCTGATCTGCAACTACAGGAAACGTTTGGTTGAGGTTATTGCTGCCAAAGGAGGGTCAACCAGTTATTAAGTCCAAAGGTTCACATACTTTTTCCACCCTGCACTGTGAATGTTTACATGTTCTGTTCACTAAATACATGAAAACATATAATGTTTGTGTTGTATTATTTTAAGCAGACTGTGTTTTTCAAATTGTTGTGACTTCGATGAAGATCAGAGCACATTTTATAACCAATTCATGCAAAACTCTGCGTAATCCCAAAGGGTTCACATACTTTTTCTTGCCACTGTAAACCAACATAACCACTGAATCCCCGAATGTATCAGGAAATTACTCCATAAATGTTCAGAGTTTAGATTTCAAAATGCTTAGCACTCCTGACGAGCCAGATGACGAAATGCACGTCAGTTGCACCTTAGCCAGAAACCAATTTTACCAAATCAATGTATATATGTCAGTAAATATATTTTGAAATCTAAGCTCTGAACATTTATGGAGTAATTTCCCAATACCTTTGGGATGAATGAATATATTTCAGATTAACATGGAATCATAATAATAATCTTTGATTTGCGTTAGGTGGTATCCTGGTAATTAATAGGACATAGTTTATGGTTACCATGCCTTTGGCTGAATTAATTGCCATGATCTAATGAATAGTTGTACATGACTATCTTCTTTACTTAGCTTTAGGTGAAATTTTTTTAGTTTTAAGTATGAATTTCCATTTTGTGTCCTAATAAAAGTTATCTGTCCACTGGGACAGTGTGTGTATTCCTCTGGATGTAGGTGCATTCTGTATTGAGGTTTGATAATAGGGAGCTCTTAAGTGACTTTAGACTGGGGGAAGATTTGATGGCACATGGGAGGTTATTCCATAATTGCGGTGCTCAGTACGAAAATGAGGTTCGAGGCACTTTCTTTTTGTATTGTGGTACTGCAAGTAAGGTGCTGATGCTGTGCTAACTCACTAAGTATGGAGCTGCTGATGCAACGCATAGTTTCATTTACAACCTAGACCATGGTATTGCAGTGAACAGACAGGGTGATTTTGGAACCCTGCATCTCTGATATACTTTAATTGTACACTGCACAAGGTTAAGTGAGGTGTCATTAGAAATGCCAGAGTCGGGGGCGTGGCCAGACGTTGCAGCGCGTGGTCGCATGTAAGGAGAGCTCCTGTGACCGGCGCTGAAATTCCAATTCCTGCGGCTAATATTAGCAACCCCGGGGCAGAAACTTTACCCACAGGTGGGTGACACCTCTCGGTCCCCAGATGGTGCCCCAAAAAGGCACAACGAGCACTGGAACTGGCGAAATCGGCAAAAAAAGACCGCGTTCGTGAGGCCCAAGATGGCGGATCTCCCTCATCCGTTTCCTCTCTCATCATGGAAGCAGCTGCCGCGGGCCCACCCTGCATGTCTTACACCTCACCACCAACAGAGAGCAGACTCCATGCAATGCTACAAGAACTCCGATCTACCATACAAACGGATCGTAAAGAGCTGCAGGAGCTGAGGCGCGATGTTCAAGACCTGGGTGAGAGAACTGACTCTTTGGAGTCTAAGACAGACGACTTGTGTTTAGCCCACAATGACTTGGTGGATCGCCACATAGCTTTGCAAACAGCACATGACACCATGGCGACAAAATTAGCCGATATGGAAGACCGCTCACGGCGTAATAATATAAGAATTTGTGGCATTCCAGAGGCGGTAGCCCCTGCAGACCTCCAGTCTTATATTATGGAACTTTTCCAGATCTTGATACCAACAAACTCACAAGATTTCCTGATGGATCGGGCACACAGATTGCCGCGCGCCAAGAACCTACCACCCTCAGCTTCTAGAGATGTGGTAGTCCGGGTGCACTTTTTCCACGTTAAAGAAGCACTAATGACAGCGTTGAGGAAATCTATGCCTCTGCCCTCTCCGTATGCCGACGTCTCCTTTTTTGCAGACCTGTCAACAGCTACCATGTCAAAAAGAAGGGAATTTTCGTCCTCCTCCAAAATTCTGCGTGATCACAACATGGCGTATCGATGGGGGATTTCCAACGAAGATCTTGTTATGGCGGGAGGGAGTTTTGCAAATTATCCCTGATCCCCTCACTGGCATGCGTTTGCTGACGGAATGGAAAGTTGTGTCTGAATTTACTCCCCCCCATGAGGAATCATCTTCGCCGCTGAAAGTTTCTCCGGAGCGGCACCGGTTTCGACTAAAATGATAAATGTGTTATCCTAATTTCAGGTGCATTTTTCTTAATCCGCCATGTTGGTTTCAACCTGCTCGGGCGTTAGAACCCCTTCACGGATGCCGTGATTGACCATTTTGTTCCGTTTCATCCATGGCACTTCTGGCGACCTGTTCTTTCTACTCGCCCCCGAGGCCTTCCAATGGCCTGTATAATGGCGCAGTCACCTCCTCGTGTAGAGTTGGGACTGTTGTTTTTTCCCCTATTGGAGTTTTTTTCTCGAACTTTTTGTTTTTGCTACTCATACCAATCTACTGTGTTGATTGACTCCACTTCATGGAATGCAGTTTTTTCTTTTTTTCTGGTTCGACCTATGTATGTACTGTTTGTTTGTCTGGTATGCACTATGGTATATAGTTCTAGGCATTTTTATAGGCACGGGATTCCCTCCACCCTCCTGCTGAGGCTGTCTGACATGACCGTTGTGAAATCTCGAGCGCTGGGCATAATTAATAATGAGTAAACCTCATTTCCAGATTTATTCTTTAAATGCTCGAGGCTTGAACACCCCGTATAAACGCCATGCTTTATTTCGCGACCTGCACAAGGCTAAACCAGCTATTGTATGCTTGCAAGAGACTCATTTTTGTAAGAGGCGCCAGCCATTTTTAAAATCGCGCATGTATACTGATGCATATCATTCCACTGCTCAGACGAAGTCCAGGGGAGTCTCGATCTTGTTTCATAGAGACTGGACCTTTGTGTGTTCGGCTCAGTATATTGATCCATTGGGCCGCCTTGTGCTTCTTGTGGGCACGTTGAATGAATTACCAATCACTATAGCCAATCTATATCTTCCTAATGATAACCCGGTTTCTTATCTTCGAAAAGTTTATGGGTGAGTGAAAAAGATGGCCAGTGGTACGCTGTTTCTGTGTGGGGATTTTAATTGTACTCCTGACCCTGAAGTTGACACCCAGACGAGTCAACCCCGCTTCCCCCCATCCTCTAGTAAACAACTGCGGGAATTTATGCATTCGTTCGACCTATTTGATGCTTGGAGGTTATGTCACCCTAATGTTCGCGATTACACGTACTTTTCTCATGTTCATTCCTCATATAGTAGAATTGACTTGTGTTTGATACATAGCTCTGCTTTATCTCGCCTAATGGAGGCGACCATCGGCATAATTACGTGGTCTGATCATGCTCCACTTACGCTTACCTTTGAGGCTGCTTTTCCGCCAAGGGGTATGGGGAATTGGAGACTCAATGACTCGCTCATTGTAGATAAAGATGACGTGACAACTACGCTGCAACTCCGACAGGAGTATTTCACTGTGAACATAACGGATGATGTTGCAACATCGTCAGTATGATTGGCCCACAAAGCTGTACTGCGAGGCCATTTCATTCAGAAAGGAGCGCAGCGTAAAAGACGTTTTACAGCTCAGACGACTGCCCTTATACGACGTATTACTGTATTAGAAACCCAGAACAAAACCCCCCCTGCCCCTCCTGTTACCGCACAGTTGATTTCTTTGCGCCGCGAATTGGAACATCTCATGCTCCAAACCACTGCACGATCAATTAGACGGCTTAACTATGCTCACTACACCCAAGGTAATAAATCGGGGAGATTGTTGGCGTCTAAATTGAAAGCGAAAAGAATGCAAACCAACATACCGTACCTCCTGGATGCTCATAACGCAAAGATTTATAATCCAGCCCTTATTACCGATGAATTTGCACGCTACTATGCCTCCCTGTACAATTTAGGATCAGACCCCATCGTGCCGACCCCTGAACCGGAGGAAATAAATTTATTTCTCCAGACAGCTAGGCTCCCTTCCCTCTCTCCCTCTCAAGCTAAAAACCTGCTTGCTGCATTTACGGAGGAGGAAGTACTCAAGGCTGTTAATGCGCTTCCAAAAAATAAAGCTCCTGGCCCTGATGGCTTTACGAATCTGTATTACCAGACATTTGCTCAATCTCTGGTCCCGACTCTTACCCGGTTTTTTAATGTTATTAAGAATACTGGTATCATCCCTCCGGAAATGCTGCAAGCAACAGTGGTGACCTTGCCTAAACCTGGCAAACCCCCGACACATTGTGCCAACTTCCGCCCCATTTCTCTATTGAACGTAGATGCTAAACTGTACGCTAAATTACTTGCTAATAGATTAGCTCCTCTACTTCCATCCTTGATTGCGACAGAACAAACTGGCTTTGTCCCTGGCCGCCAAACGTGTGACAACGCCCGATGTTTTTATGACATAATCGACCTGGCACATAGGACTAATACCTCCGGACTCCTGCTGGCATTAGATGCTGAAAAGGCGTTTGATCGCCTACACTGGGGGTATATGCGGACGGTGTTAATAACGTTTGGTCTCCCGGCACAATTTGTCAATAGTATTATGGCCCTCTACTCTGCTCCGTCGGTGAAAGTATTGGCTTTGGGGTTTTTATCCTCTTCTTTCCAAATAACCAATGGTACCCGGCAAGGTTGCCCATTATACCCGTTAATATTCATCCTGGCTTTAGAACCCTTGGCGCTGCAGATTAAGGCCTCCCCGGTAATTAAGGGCCTGTCGACCCCGAATGGGGAGCACAAACTGGCACTTTTTGCAGATGATATACTGCTTTTTCTGACCACGCCGGATAGTTCACTTCCTCCTCTGTTTCACCTTCTTGATAGATTTGGCGCGTTCTTACTATAAAAATAATGCGAGTTAAACACAAGCTCTCCCCATAAATATTGCTGCTTCCTCCCTCAGCTCCCTGCGTAGTACGTACCCTTTCGATTGGCGCTCTAACTCTTTAAAATATTTGGGTATTTCCCTCTCTAAGTCGCGAGGCACCATCCTTAAGGAAAACTTTACGCCACTATTGAACTCCATAGAGACACAGCTCTCCTTCTGGAGCACAACTGATTCATCTTGGTTGGGTCGAATGGCGGCTATAAAGATGTGTATCCTACCCCAAGTTTTATATTATTTTAGAAATATCCCTGTTTTTATCCCAACGCATTTATTGCTCCGTCTGCAAAAATTACTCCACGCGCATATTTGGAAGGGGAAAGCCCCTCGGGTGTCGGCCTCTACAGTCACAGCGCCGCGACGTAATGGAGGGTTGGGTTTTCTGGATATACAGTCTTATTATAAAGCAGCCTTACTAGCCCAGTTGTTGTCCTCAATGCACCTGAACGAACCACCCCTCTGGTTGCAGTTGGAGAATGCCATGATTTTCCCGTACTAACATCATGACCTGATGTGGCTTAAATTACTACCCAGGAATAGCACCATGAGACTGTTGTCCTGGCGCCAGTGGGGTTGTCCTTTGTTACGGCCTTATGATTTACTCTGCCTCGCCCCCATAAGAGTTTTGTGTTGCATTATCCCTGACTTATGTTTAGACTCCTGGTTTTCGCGCGGCTTGACTCATGTGTGGCAGCTCCTTACACCCCGCTCCCTGAAATCCTTCCGACCTGGTACAGGAGTTTGCCATCTCACCGCGTGACTGTTTCACATTCCTTCGTGGGAAACATGCTTTAACTCAGAAGGGCCTGACCTCTTTCACACCTACGAACCTCTCAGCTTTTCATAAACTATGTATGGGAAGGAAATGTCAAATGAAACCGTTATCTCTTTGTTACCATAGCCTACTAACTCCAACCACACCTAAAAAAATTACCTTATATGGTTAAATGGGAAAAAGATTTGGGTTTCTCACTTTCCATTGATGATTGGTCTTATGCCATGGAAACAATATACAAATATTCTAGAAGCACCAACTTACGTGAGGACCATATCAAACTGTTGTGCAGATGGTATTTAACACCAAACCGGTTGGCCCATATCTCAGGGAATTCAGGCTTATGTTGGAGATGCCTTACCGGTCTTGGCTCTCTCCTTCATACCTTTTGGCTATGTCCCATACTGGGGGGATATTGAGAAAAGATAAATAGGCTGCTTTCCCATTGTACTTCACGCACACTCCCATTTTGTCCAAAAATGTACCTCTTACATCTTATACCCATTAACATTCAGACCCGTCATAGGAGGTTTATCTCCATGGTACTTGGGACAGCAAAAATAGTTATAGCGAGACATTGGCGTTCCTCACTATGCCCCTCTATGAAAGAAGTTATGATTGCCCTCGAAGATGTTTTTAAATACGAGGAAATGTTCCATACCGTGAATAACTCGATGAGCCAATTTTATGGGAGGGATGGAGGGTGTTTGTCGAGTCTGGTACCTTGATATAAGATGCTTCAATGTGTAATACTGTAGTGCTACCATGTTTTATGTTTGTTTAGGAATCTATAAATGTTATTGGAAAATGGAGTCCGCACAAGTGACCCCCTTTTAAGTCTACAATGATACTTCGTTTTGACTTGTTTACTGTCAAACTCTGCATTTTTCTTGTGTTTCTGTAACTATTCATGTGTGAACTCCAATAAAACTTTTATATGGAAAAAAAAAAAATGCCAGAGTCTGGTCTTTACAATGATTCCAAACATGACCATGTAATGTGTAAAAATAAAAACATTGAAACAAGTAAATGCAAAATTTATAAATTTTTGTGTTCTACGGCAGAGGCAATATATGCTTTTTCATATAAAACAAACAATGCCACTGCACTAACTCAACTAAGGCAACAGATTCTGTCCCTTCCTTTGATTTGAGCACAGGGAGAAACTGTTTTTCAGTTTTTTAAAAAAAATATATATTATTTTAGTTTGCCTCAAAACTAAATTTTTAAAAGTCAGTTTGGCGTGTTTTTTTTTTTTTTTTTTTTGGAGTGGAGAAATAGGGGCGCTCCACAATTCTGTGCCTACAGGCTCCTGAGATGCAAATTCGGCCCTACTCCTTCATCCTTATGCGCGTGTAGAAATAAATGCACACACTAAATACACAACACAAATCATACAAACTGGCATTGTACATGGAATCAGTAAATGGATTTTGGATAAGATGTCACGCGTGATTACTTTATGCAAGAATAGTACAGTGGTACCTCGGTTCACGAACGCCCCTGTTCACGAACAATTCGGTTCACGACCAGGAAATTCATCAACATTTTACCTCTGTTCACGAACTCCGCCTCGGGTTACGAACACAGATCGCGGTCGCAGACAGGTCTACTGTGAAGCTTTTTTGTGTGCTTTGTAGCACAGTACTGTTCAGTATTACTGTATTAAATCCAGCATGGCTCCCAAGAAAGTGCAGAACAAGCGTGGTGGGAAAAAGAAAGCGCAGAGAGGTGACAAGAACGTGCAGAGCGTTAATGAAGGTGAGAAGAATGTGCAGAGTGTTAATGAAGGTGAGGAGGATGTGCAGAGCGTTATTGAAGGTGACGTGGATGTGCAGAGCGTTATTGAAGGTGACATGGATGTACAGAGCGTTATTGAAGATGACGAGGATGTACAGAGCGTTATTGAAGGTGACGTGGATGTGCAGAGCGTTATTGAAGGTGACATGGATGTACAGAGCGTTATTGAAGGCGACGTGGATGTGCAGAGCAAGAATGGTGGTAAAAAGAAAGTGCAGTGCAATAAAGAGGGTAATAAGAAAGTGCAGAGGAAGAATGGTAACAAGAAGGTTTCAAAGCATATTTTTGTGGTTACATTTTTTTTTTCCCATATGGTTCAGAACGGATTAACCTGATTTTCATTGAACCCTTTGGGAAAATATGATTCGGTTCACAAACAAAAATCGGTTCGCCGACCATGTTTGTAGGGGTCAGAACGGATTAACCTGATTTACATTGAACCCTATGGGAAAATGTGATTCGGTTCGCGACCAATTCGGTTCGCGCCCAGAGTCGTGGGACCAATTAAGTTCGTGAACCGAGGTACCACTGTATTAGGTCTAGGAGATCATAGACTTTTTTGGAGATTTATAGGAGTTTGTTGAAGCTGACGTTGATAAGAGATGGGTACTGCAGGTAATAAGGAATAGAATCAATGAAACGTGATGAGAAGTCATCAAATGTCAAAATTGCTACAAAATATTTGGGAATTGAAGTAATGTGTGTCTTGTCACTGCCAGTGCCACGCAGTATTTTGGGGGTCAGTTATTTCTCTAAAATATTTGGGAATTGAGGTAATCTTGGTCTTGTCACTGCCACCAGCAACTATTTTGGGGGGTCAGTAATTTCTCCAAAATATCTGGCAATTGAGGAAATGTGTGTCTGGTCACTGCCACTTAATATTTTGGGGGTCAGTAATTTCTACAAAATATTTTGGAATTGAGGTATTCTTTGTCTTGTCACTGCCACCAGCAACTATTTTTAGGGGGTCAGTAATTTCTCCAAAATATCTGGGAATTGAGGTAATCTGTGTCTTGTCACTGCCAGTGCCACGCAGTATTTTGGGAGTCAGTAATTTCTACAAAATATTTGGGAATTGAGGTGATCTGTGTCTTGTCACTGCCACCCAGTATTTTGGGGGTCAGTAATTTCTACGAAATATTTTGGAGTTGAGGTAATCTGTGTCTTGTCACTGCCAGTGCCACGCAGTATTTTGGGGGTCAGTAATTTCTACAAAATATTTGGGAATTGAGGTAATCTGTATGTTCTCACTGGCTGCCACCAAGTATTTTGGGTGCTCAGTAATTTCTCCAAAATATCTGGGAATTGAGGTAATCTGTGTCTTGTCACTGCCACTCAGAATTTTGGGGGAGGTCAGTAATTTCTCCAAAATATCTGGGAATTGTTCTAATCGGTGTCTTGTCACTGCCACCCATCAGGGGGTCTCACTGATTAAGGCTAAGGTCAGACGAAAGCAGTTTTAACGTGCGTTTAACCGCACTAAATCACGGCCGTGCTAGCAGCAAATGACGTCCAATGCCGGGCTGCATACGAAGAACGGCCGCACAAAAGTGCGGCCGCGCAACGCAAGTGGCAAACGAACGCATTTTTTCGAGAACGTCAAACCGCTACTACTGACGTACAGAGTGCGCTGCGGCCGCATAGCGGCGTGTTTGCGTGATTGGGAGACGTCAGACGCTGCACACGTCCAGCCAACATAACGTCCAGACGCAAAAAGTGTTTTATTGATGATCCGTACAAAATCACGGACGAAAATGTGCATCGTATGACCACTATCGCGTAGTCCGTGAAAAAATACGTCCATTCGTTCGAACGCACTTTTTCACGGACAACGTGAAAAATGCGTTCGTCTGACCCTAGCCTTAGAGGTTTCTGAGACTTGTAATGTGTGTCTTCTCACTGCCAGCTATCAGGGGGTCCCACATACTTCTAGCAGATTTCTGAGAATTGTAATCTGTGTCTTGTCACTGGCTGCCAGCTATCAGGGTGTCTCACTGAGTTATACCAGAGTTCTGGAAATCTTTAATCGTTATACCAGAGTTGAATCAGAGTTCTGTATATATTTAATCTATGTATCACTCACCATGTCAGAAAGACCAAAAAGGACAGGCAGACGCTCCCAGACACAGATAAGAGGGCAAGCAGACTCTGTGTCGGGATGCTGTGCCTCTGGTCGTGGTGGTCATGGTGCATCCTCTGCAGGGGCATGCTTGTCCTTTCTAACTGGTGCTGGCCATCTTAAGCAGCAGCAACATATGGAGGATTTGGTGGATTGGCTAACCAGGCCATCATCATCCTCCGAGTCCTCTGCCAGCCAGGCTTGTAGTGCTTTACAGTTCACCTCAGCTGCCAAAGCATCTAATGCAGCCTCCATGTCCACAGCTACTCCTGCCGTAGCCTCAATATCACACACGGAGGAGTCAGCTGAATTGTTTGACTACAATGACAGTGACATGCTGCTTGAGGATGCGCAGCAAGTACAGTGCTCTGATTCAATCTCTGAGGTTGAGGAAGGGAGTATAATCAACCTAGAGGAAGGGGGCGCCAGTGATGACACACAAATAACTGGCACTCATGTTGCCCCAGCAGCTGCAGCATACTGCCAAGTTGGCTCCAGTGACGAGTAGATAGGGGGTGAAGATGACATTGATGATGAGGTCACTGACTCCACTTGGGTGCCTGATCGAACAGAGGAGTCAAGTGAGGAGGAGGCACAACAAACATGAGGCACAACATCCTCTATGACCAACCGTAGCACTAGCCAGTCCAAGGCATCAGATGTCAGAGCTGCTCAGGTGCAGAGCGCTGTTGTCTCAAAGCACACATCCAGGAACTCTGCTGTCTGGGAGTTCTTTAAGAAATGTGCAACAGACCCCACCATTGCTATTTGTAATCTATGTCAGATGAGGCTCAAGCGTGGGAAAGACACCGGACACTTGGGTACCACGTGCTTGAGGCGACATATGACCACCTGTCATGCATCCCGTTGGCGCAAAACTTTGCATAGGTCATCCTCCTCCTCATCTGTCTCTACCCACACTGTATGTCCTGCCATGTCATTGCCTGCTACAACCTCCACTGACAGGGATGATGCTACAGTAATGGATGTACCAGGTCCTTCCTCACAATGTGACAGCATCCCATCAGTTGAAGATTTACATAGTCAGATTACGTTGCCCCAGCTGCTGCAGCGTAAGAAAAAATATAGTCCCAACCATCCCCAAGCACAGCGTCTAAATGCCAGCTTAGCAAAATTACTCGCATTGCAGCTGCTGCCTTTCCAGCTGGTGGACTCTGCTCCCTTCCGTGAATTTCCAGAATGTGCTGTACCACAGTGGCATGTTCCAAAATGCCATTACTTTTCACGGACGGCCATTCCAGCACTATACCAGCATGTGGAAGACAATGTTATCCAGTCATCGGGAAAGGCAGTCAGCAGCAAGGTGCATGTGACTTTAGACACGTGGTCCAGCAAGCATGGACAGGGTCGTTACATTTCCTTCACGGCACACTGGGTAACTCTGATTGCAGCTGGGAGGGATCCAAGACGGGGCTCTGTGCTGGAGCGTGTTCATCCACCACGCCTCCAGAAAGCTGCTTGTATGAGGTCTGTCTGCTCCACCACCACCTCTCCCTCTTCCTCCTCCTCCTCCTGTGTCTCTGGTGAAGTCGCAGTTAAACCGACGCCTGACAGGGGCTACGCAATGGCTCAAGCAAAAAGATGCCATACTGTGCTTGAGCTGGTTTGTTTAGGGGACAGGAGCTACACCGGGCCAGAAATTGTCAGCTCTGCAAGGGCAGGTGCAGAGATGGTTAACACCATGCCAGCTTGAGCTGGGAATGGTCGTCTGTGATAATGGCAGTATCACATCTCGGTCCTGCCCCCTGCTGGTTGTAGCAGGGATTCATGTTTTTCTGGTTTTCAGGTTCTGCAGACTATCTGTTGGCTGATTGGTCTGCGGTCACATGACCTTCTCAGCCCTATATATAGGCCTAGTAAGTCTCTTGCTCCCTGGGTCTGGATAGGTTACACCTATTAAGTTCCTGCTCCTTGTTCTTGAAATATAACTCACTGTTCTTGATACTATATTGTATTCCTGATTACTTGTGTATAACTTATGGTTCTGGCCCTTGGATTACTCTGACGTCTGTCCCCTAAGGATATTCTGTCTGGATTTCCCGTGTATGACCTGGCTTATGTTTTTGGACCACTCTCTTGTATGTGTTTAGTTTTTGTGTATTTGCTCAGTAGATCTTTTGGTCTCGAAATCAATAACTACTGAGCAGTTTCTAGTGTTCTCTTGTTGTTCTGATCTCCCTGGAGGGAGTACCAGGATCAGCAGTTCTGTTCACAGCAATTTTCAGGTACCAACGAGTTCTGCCCTGCACTCCATTGAATTCATTCTAACCTCAGTCTGTCCTGTTGAGAATCACTGTGTGTATATATTAGACTGTATCACTTGTTTTAGGGACTCAACCCCCTGCTGGTTGCTGGGTTGATCACTCGCTGTTTTGGGTTTATCCCTTTACGTTTAGGGGATCGTTTGCAACCCTCCGGAGTCCTTGTTCCCAGGTTACAACGTATGTTTATGTTTTTGCTTAAGACCACAATCACAAACTATTGTTCATTTCTGTTTTATGTCATTTCTGACTGCCCTGCACCTTGAGTACTTCACGGACTGTCATTCCACGTCTGCTGTTTTTTGATTGTGTCCTAGGTAATCTGTTGGTCTCGAAACCTTCAGAATTTAGAGACAATTCAAGTTAGTCCTTGTATGTACCAAAACTCTAGCTCTGTTTCTGTTTGCTAGTGTGTGCTGGATTAAACATTATGAAACAAACCACAAACCTGTCTCAAGGGCTCAAATATATGCGCAATGAAGGGCCTTCCTCGGCATCTGCCCGGGACCCCCGTGACAGGCAGCAACCTTCTCTCCGCCCTACGCCTGGGTAAGTTGACACATGTACCATGCCTAGCACACGTCCTATTATTATTATTATTATTCTTTATTTATAAAGCGCCAGCATATTCCGCAGCTCTGTACAATAGGCACAGTATAGACAGGGTTACAATACATTGAACAACATTTGACAAACAGTACAGGAGGAGAGGAGGGCCCTATTCCCGTAAGAACTCACAATCTAGGAGTCCTAAATCTGGTGGTACAGGGTTTCCTAACCAGGTGTTTCCTAACCAGGTACCCAGGGCTGGCAGAGCTTCTCAGCCAGGCCAGAAAAGTCTGCAGCCAATTCAGACAGTCATTCCCAGCAAGTGTTCGCCTGGCAGAAATTCAAAGAGAATTCCACCTTCCCACAAACCGTCTGATCTGTGACATGCCCACCAGGTGGAACTCGACATTAGCAATGCTGCAGCATCTGCACAAGCAGAGGGCCATCAACGAGTACCTGTGTGAGTATGGCACAAGGACAGGTTCAGGTTAACTTGTTTTTTCCCCCCCCCCGCAGTGGCTGATGATCAAGGATGCATGCACTGTACTGTCACCATTTGAGGAGGCAACGAGGATGGTGAGCAGGGACAGTGCATGCATCAGTGACACAATTCCTTTAGTGTTCCTGCTGGAGCACACTCTGCGGGGAATTATAGATGTGGCTCTAGATGCAGAGCAGGTGGAGGAAGAGGAGGCCTTCCCTAGCTCTGAAGGCCCCAGTCTTTCCGCAGACAGCATTCCCGCGGGTCCTCCTCAGATCAGACAGGATGAGGATGAGGAATATTTAAGTAGTGGGGGCATTGAAGGTGGGGTTCCTCAAGGGATGGTTTTGTGTGCCCAGAAACACAAGGACTAGTACGTGGCTGGGAGGAGGAAGTGCACGATGGGGTCATCCTCCTCATTGACCAGGAAGACGCGGAAGCTAATGCCACCTCCAACCTATGCTGCATTGGCTCCCTTATCCTGCAAAGCCTGCTAAAGGACCCCAGGATTCGTGCTATCAAGGAGAGGGATCATTACTGGTTGGCAACCCTTTCTTGATCCACGATATAAGGGTAAAGTTGCAAAGCTCATCCTGCCAGCACAGAGGGAGCACAGGATGAAAAAACTTGGACGCTCTAAAGCGACACTTGTGTAACACCTTTCCAGGCACTGGTAGGTTACCAAGTGATGACACAGGTGCTTTTGCGGCTGCGGATGATCAGAGGAATAGTGCTGAAGGCCGGGGCCGCTTGACTGATGCCTTTTTAAATTTTTTTAATCCACGACGCCCAGGGACATCAAATGTAGGCACCCATTGCCAGCGTCTTCACCATATGGTGCAGGACTACCTAGGGGCAAGGGCAGACCTGGATACCTTTCCAGCAGATGATCCACTGGCTTACTGGGTGTTGAGATTGGCTCACTGGCCAGAATTTAGCCAATATGCTATGCAGCTACTAGGTTGCCCTTTATCTAGTGTGCTTTCTGAAAGGACATTTAGTGCCGCTGGAGGTTTTGTCACAGACAAAAGAGTGCGTCTGTCCACCGACTCTGTAGACCGGCTGACATTTATAAAAATGAATCAGTCCTGGATCAGCAGCTATCAATCCCCTGATGCTGACGTACGGTTTTTTGAACCGCAGGGTCCAACCCCACACTCTTCCACAATAGGGTTACGATTTGAAGGCACTTGCTGCCACCAAAGGCACAATATTTGAGTGCACTAACGCCTTTACCAGATTCATATCTTTTTAATATAGGACCGCATGGTCCACCCCTGCACTCTTCCACAATACCACAGAGGGGTTACGGTGTGACGGCACTGTTGCCGACGCTAAAGGCCCAATTTTAAAGCACCTATTGTTAACTTTCATCCAAAGCCTGCATAGGTTTCACCATAATTTAGCCGAAAAATCACTAAACCTTTTCTGCGCATCCTAAAAGGTCTTTTCATACAGGCTGCCGCCCCAAGCAGTTGTTTATGAATAGATCAAAGGAAAAGCATTTACCGTCATTTGAAACGTCATTTTTTGTTTTTAAATGTTTCTATACATCCTAGAAATCTGCCACTTCACGACCAGGTTATGGGGATCTCCTAGGCATGATATTTGAAGGAATTTTTCATTTTTATTTTTAACCCTTATTTCATGGAAAACTCACTGTCCCTTTAAAAGGTTTTGTTAAAAACTTTTTGTCCTTATTTCTTGTCTTCCAGGGCACTACCCAGACCCCCATACACCTTTTATGGCAAATATCTAGCATATATGCCATCTTGGAGGGCACTCTAAAAATCGAACTTTGAGTCCCATTGACTTGTATTGAGTTTGTGTTCGAATTCGAACTTTTGAAAAGTTTGAGTTCGAATGCGAACCGAACTCGGGGGTGTTCGGCTCATCCCTAGTAATTACTTCATTCATACTGTATTAAAAATGTTCAAGCATACACACTGCTTATATTTTATCTATCAATTCCTTCACTATAAAACATTAAGGGCCATATTATGATCATCACGTTAAATGGGGACGCTAAGAAGAACAACCTGCACCTGCAGAATTCTCCTTAGCATCCCTGTTCCAGCCTATTACTACGGTGCAGGCGCTAATCCACCAGCCTGCACCATAACATGGTGCTGAGCCTCGGGATACTTGCAGCGGCGCTAAGCACTGCGGCGGGCATCCTCTCCATGGAGTCCATAGGACTTCATTCACTCCACCCTACCCACCGTGATGGTCACTCTATTGACTTTGTCTTTTCCAACCTCTAGTCAGTTTCTGAGTTCACTTGTCGCCCTTTCCCAATCTCTGACCACCACCTTCTCTCTTTCAACCTATCTGGACTTCCTAAACACCCTGTTCCCCCACCCTGCACATGCATTCATAGAAATCTACATGCCGTGGATCTCCATCAATTTTCAAATCTACTTCATCTCCCACACACCTCAACCTTCCCCTGCCCTGATGCTCTAAGTAACGACTACAACACCACACTTATCTCTGCTCTAGACACGTTTGCTCCTCAACTCTGTAAGGCCCTACACCGCCAGCTTCAGCCCTGGCACACCCCCCCCCCCCAGACACACTACCTGCAAAAATGCTCCCGCACTGCAGAGCGTGCCTGGAGGAAATCCCGCTCTGAAGAGGATTTTGTTCACTTCAAGTGAACAGCAGTATTTTTCACTATCTTCAAAAGGTCTCATCTTTGTTTTGAACTTGGCAAAAGTGACTTGTGTAATGTGGATAGCAAATGGTTTAGGCAAGCCTTTTAAAAGCATTGTAATCAACAGTCCATCACGTAAAGTTTCTCCATTATTTCTGAGTGCTGACATAGCTGTCTCTGCACATATAATATAGTCAGTCACACTCTCATTTACAGCCTTCTGAAGAAATGTTAGTTCGGTGTCCAAACAAATTGTGCGCGGCTTTTCTTTACCTGAACAATGGTCTTTCATATATTTGAAGTGATTTCTTCCATCATCAGCTACTTTTCTCATAAAATCAGAGACAAATGTTTATCATCTAATAATTTAAATAATTCAGTATATGCTTCCTCACTCTTTTGTAGATCTTCATTCTCATCTGCAGTGTCTGCTGGAGCATTCATGATGGTTTCTTTAAGATTCAGCAACCTCAGATGTCCCGAGATTTCCAGGGTATCCCAACCTCAGGGACCCAGACTACAACTTTTAGCATGCCCAGCTACAGTACACACACGCTGATATACATTTCCATGGGGTTTTAAGAGTGCTCCTCTTACATATCCCATTTATTACTATTCCTGGCTTTCTGCCATACATCCTCTCCCCCAGGTCAATACCAGCAGGATGAGTGACCATGGACATTAAAGAATGTACCCGAGACAGCCCCTCAACATGACCGTGCAAAAGAACAGCCCTGTGTTCCCGTCTCTTCGTCAAAGGCTGTGGCCAGCTTTGTATGGCTTTAACCTTTGTGGTCTGAGGTTTGACCAGCCTTTTACCAACAGCAGGACCCATGTACTTGAACTCAGAGACTCTATAGAGTTTAAGACAGACCTTCTTGGTTTGACTTTTTCGGGAGATCCCCATAGCTCTGAGAAACTTGGGAAGTCTCTCCCTATCACTACTTCATAGGCCAAGTTGGGTACCACCCCCACCGTATTTTAATACCTCCTTGGGTACTATGGATTTGGACAGGAGTATGACCAAACTACCTGAATCTAGTAAGGCCTTACACATTTTTCCATTAACTTTTACAGTACACCAGTGGGGATTTTCATTACCAGTGCTGACATAACTAGACAGCAATAACTGTGAATCATTACAGTACATAGGTTCCGCTTTAACACAATCTCGGGCAATATGGCCCAGTCCATTACATTTAAAGCATATGATCCTTTACTTATAAGTAGGTGCTCCCTGCAATCCGGGATAAATGTCTCCAGGGCCTCTCACATAGGACTGTTCTTCTAAACCCCTGACCTTCTGAACAGTCTTACCAGATCTTGTGGAGGTCTGGGATTTAGGTTTGTGGGGTTGATCCAGAGCATCTCCTGAACCTGTAAATCTTTCCACCAAGGCAATCAACTGGTCCCATGGGCGGATACAGACACAGGTTTCTAGGGGGGGGCATTCTATCAGTTTTGGCCAAGAGCTGGTGTTGGGGTTCGCAGTGACAGGCGGATATATTTGCCCCCAGCTCACATGGATATATTGCCCCCAGCCCACATGGATATATATTTTCCCCAGCTCAAATGGATATATATTTGCCCCAGCTCACATGGATATATATATTGCCCCCAGCTCACATGAGTATATTTGCCCCCAGCTCACATGAGTATATTTGCCCCCAGCTCACATGAGTATATTGCCCCCAGCCCACATGGATATATATTTTCCCCAGCTCACATGGATATATATTTGCCCCAGCTCACATGGATATATATATTGCCCCCAGCTCACATGAGTATATTTGCCCCCCAGCTCACATGAGTATATTTGCCCCCAGCTCACATGGATATATTTGCCCCTGCTCACATGGATATATTTGCCCCCAGGTCTCACCTCCTCTGCTGCCAGGCCCCTCCGTAGCCACTCCGAGTACCCACCGGCCATTCTTTTCCCTACGAGCGGCCGCGGGCATGCAGCTTGGCCGCTTGCCAGGTCGGGTACCACCTGACCAGCGCAGCCGTGTTCTCGTGAGATTGCGGAGTTCACGTGAACCCCACAATCTTGTGTGCTGGTCAGGTGGTTCCCATCCAAGCTGAGCGGTCAAGCTGTATGCTGGCGGCAGCTCGTAGGGAGAAAAGCGGCTGTGAATTTCTCGGGGGGGGGGGCAATTGCCCCATTGCCCCCCCCTGGATCCGCCCCTGACTGGTCACTGTTTGGGGTCACCTTGGTTTACCCACTGCCGCAGAGAGGCAGGTAATCCACGCTTGAAGAGATCCATCACCAATGTCTCCACTATTTTAGTAGCAGAGTCAGTCCCAGGTTGTAGCCACTTCCTGACAAGATGTTTTAGGCCAAACATTTGGGACCGTGCAGCTTTACTTGAGGAATAGTTGAGGAATTGGAGAAAAGCTGACGTGGTCCCTATATTTAAGAAAGGTTTAAAATTTGTGCCTGGGAATTATAGACCTCTGAGCTTAACATCTGTGGCTGGGGAAGTATTTGAGGGGTTACTAAGGGATAATATTCAGGAATTTATTGGGAGGTATAATGTAATTGGCAAAAATCAGCATAGTTTCATGAAACACAGATCATGTCAGACTAACCTAATTACGTTCTATGAGGAAGTAAGTAGAAGTATAGATCAGGGGGTCGCAGTGGATGTGATTTACTTAGATTTTGCCAAAGCTTTCGACACAGTTCCACACAAAAGGTTACTATTTAAATTAAGACAAATTGGTCTAGATGAAAATACTTGTTCTTGGATAGAAAACTGGATAAAAGATAGGGTACAGAGAGTGGTCATAAATGGTACATTTTCAAGATGGACACCAGTGGTAAGCGGTGTCCCTCAGGGGTCTGTTATAGGACCAATACTATTCAATTTATTTATAAATGACCTTGAGATAGGCATTGAAAGTCATGTATCAGTGTTTGCAGATGACACAAAACTAGGAAAAGTAATACAATGTGAGCAGGATGTTACTTCGCTGCAGAGGGATTTAGATAGATTGGGGGACTGGGCACTTAAATGGCAGATGAAATTTAATCTAGATAAATGCAAAGTTATGCACTTTGGAGTGAAGAACACACAAGTAATTTATACTCTAAATGGTACGGAGTTAGGGAAATCCAAGCAGGAGAAGGATTTGGGAATAATCATAGACTTCAAACTAAGTAACAATGTGCAATGTCAAACAGCAGCCACCAAGGCCAGCAAAGTATTGGCATGCATTAAAAGGGGAGTTCACTCACGGGATGAAAACATAATTTTGCCTCTGTATAAATCAATGGTCAGGCCGCACCTTGAATATGCCGTGCAATTTTGGGCACCTGTCTTAAAAAAAGATATTATAGCGTTAGAAAAAGTGCAGAGACGGGCAACTAAATTAATAAGGGGAATGGAAGGGTTAAGTTATGAGGAAAGACTAACAAGCTTAAACCTGTTTAGTTTAGAGAAACGGCGCCTTAGAGGGGATCTGATAACCTTATGTAGCACTCACTCCCGGAGGAGCCGCTGAAATTGAACCTCGGGTCAGTCTCCCTGCACTAGGGAATAAATATACTCCAGCACCGTCGTGGATTTTATAAATTATATAGTTTACTGGATAAACTGGCATATAATGAGTAACACGGTGTATATATATATATTTACAGTACTTCGTAATGCGGGAAACGCGCAGCGGAAAAGAAATACAATGCTTCGTAATGCGAGAAACGCGCAGTGGAAAAGAGAAAAATATATCTTTAACCCCCTTTTGTGGTTGGGGAGTAAGTCCCATACAGGTTATGTCCCAAAGAATGTATGTGTGTGAGTGTATTGGTACCCGGGTACAATATTCAACTGGCCAGTGAATTATTTATGAGGTATCTTCGACTAGTCACGTTGGGGCCCTGTGGGTTTTGAAACAAATTGCAGCGTGCTTTAGATTTTTCACAACGGCCTGGAAGGCCTCTCACCCATCCGCCAGATACTCTGTGCTCCGCTCGACCCAGGACTGAGGCTTGTCTGTATCTGTCTCAGAAGTCCAGCTCACCGCCTGCACTCCCTCTTGGATCGATCTGCGGTTCTCCTAACTCAGGGTCCTCCAGCTCACTCGGTATCAGCTCAGGTTACTGTGGTGGATCACTGGGTCTTCATTAGATAAAAGGCGGAAAACCCGGTCTCCAGCTCGGTCAGGCCCCACCTGCGCTCTGGCCTGGTCACTGTCCCGTTCAGCTACACTGCGTCTTGCTTCTCTCACTCCTAGGCACGCTCTGCCAGCTCTTTCCACGAGGCTCAGGATGTCAGCGTCTCTCCCCCACCCACTTCCTGTCCCCGCCCGCAAAGCATGCCGGGAAATGTAGTCCCAATGTTCAGTGTCTCACATCGCGCTTGTCTCCCTCCGGTGGCCAAAATAAGTACTACACGGCAGGGGATTTAAAACCAGCGCTACACTTATATAAATATATACGGGGCCATTATCAACCATTGTCTGATAACCTATTCAATAACAGGACTATACACAGGACAAGGGGTCATCCATTTAGACTGGAAGAAAGAAAATTTAGCTTAAAGCATAGGAAGGGTTATTTTACGGTGAGAACAATAAAGCTGTGGAATTCTCTGCCTGTTGCGGTGGTTGGGTCAGAGTCTGTACAGACTTTTAAAAAACGACTGGATGACTTCCTGCAGACACAGAATATTAAGGGATATAATATTTAATATGTGGGTAAAAGCTGACAAGGAGAAATCTGACTGCCATTCTGGGGTCAAGAGGGAATTTTTTCCCAGTATGTTGCATATTGGCAAGCATTTCAGACTGGGTTTTTTGCCTTCTTTTGGATCAACAGCAGTAGGTTATGTGGGAGAGGCTGAACCCGATGGACGCAGGTCTTTTTTCAGCCTATATAACTATGTATAACTATGTATAATACATCCAGGAATTAAACCTTTGTGCCCGTACTGCTGAGGTCACTCTCAGGCGCCAGGATTTCAGCTTTTAACCTCTGATAGTCGCTGGCTTCCACTGGCTCCAAGTCATAGTAGACCATCTGAGGCTCTCCACTCAGGAAAGGAGCAAGTATGCTTGCCCACTCAGCTGCCGACCATCCTTCTCTTTCTGCTGTACACTCAAATGCCAACAGATACGACTCCATCGTCTGCGGTGGTCATTTTTTGCAGATAATGATTGGCCCGGATCACTTTGCAACCTTGGTAGCTGCTTGCAGAAGCAGACTCCAGCCTGTCTGATATGGAATGAATCTCCTTGCGCAGAGCATGCGTGGCATATTGTTGCTCCTCATGGACCTTGAGGAATGCCTCTGTTTGGGCAATAATGATCTGTTGCACCAAAGCCTCAGTGCTGTCCTTCTGGGCCTTTGCTATATTCATAGCACTCTCAGCTTGGGCTAGCAACAGCTGTCGCAGGGTTTTATGGCTCTCAGCAGCTCTCCTATTAGCTTCGTGCTGAGCAGCGGTAGACTGTACCAGAGCCTTAAAAATGTCCTCCATGTTGCTTGTAGTATCATGCTGCCCACAGACGTAGGGTGGCACTGCCCGCATCCTCACACCATATGTACCAGATATCTTTTTTGCACACGTCTTCTAGGGTGCCAAAACACAGCAACACCATGAAGTTCTTTTAAGATTTTTATTATCCTCACCGTACAGCACCGCAGTAGTGGGGATACAAAGCACTTTAGTGGTTCACAGCAATCAAACGGTTTGCTTTCCTTCAGCTCTCTCCACACGCTGAACACTCCCCTCTTCCACTTTAAACCAGAAACCCTTATATTAAGGCTGAGCAAGCCTGAAAAGCCACACCTGTGAGTCAGGCTTGCTGGGATAATGGCCCACCCTTCACTCCATTATCCCAACCTCAGGGACCCAGACTACAACTCCCAGTATGCCCAGCTACTGTACACACATGCTGATATACATTTCCCTGGGGTTTTAAGAGTTCTCCTCTTATGTATCCCATTTATAACCATTCCTGGCTTCCTGTCACAAGTGGTATTGTTACCTTTTGTAAAGGGGAAAAACCAATCCTGCTACTTTTAGAACAAAAAAAATTATTTAACAGTATTTTTTAATTTTCCCTTATGTAGTCATGTTTGAGATCATCGGAAAGCCCAGACACTGGCCTATCTTTACATTTATTATTTATTATTTTTTTACATCCAAACACTATGTGGTCCTGTTGGGTATCACTGACTCTGGCCTTTCCAATGATACCTCAACCGATCTTGTAGACCTTAGAGATCCAGAGATACAGGGGTCCGAAGTCATAAAAATATTATATATATTTTAATAGATCACATAAGGTCAAACCAAACATTTTGTCCAGCCTGGGAACTGTGAAGAAGGGCCATTTCAAAATGATAACTGCACAGTATATGAATCATTAACACATTCAGCCTCCAGCTATTTATACCAACAGAGGGTGATCTGTAGTCCATCCAAACCCACGAAAAATTCCAGGAGAAAAAATAGGAGGACCAGGCACTCCTTAGGGGTAAAATAGCACTTTATTCAGAAAACAGTGATATTTCAGCTGTTGTGCTTGAAAACAGCTGCATATCAGCTGAACTGTCACAGTTTTCTGAATAAAAGGCTACTTTGTCCCCAAGGAGTGCCTGGTGTCACATTTCAGCCCTGCTCCCTGCTGGTGGTTGCAGGGATTTCTGTTTTCTGGTGTTCAGGCTCTGCAGATGATCTCTATGGGGCTTATAGTCTGCGGTCACATGACCTGCACAGCCCTATATTTAGGCCCAGTAGTACTCTTGCTCCCTGGGTCTGGATAGGTTACAACTATTAAGTTCCTGCTCCCTGTTCGTGATATTGTATTTCTGACTTCTCGTGTATGACCTTCTAGCTCTGGGTATACTCTTACATCTGTCCCCTGAAGGTATCTGTCTGGATTTATCGTGTATGACCTGGCTTGTGTTTTTGGACATCTCTCTTGTATGTGTATAGTTAATGTGCTTTTGCTCAGTAGACCTTTTGATCACAAAATCAATTGCTACTGAGCAATATCTAGTATTTTCTTGTTGTCTGTACTCCCTGGATGGGAGTGCTAGGATTAGCAGTCCTGTTTATAGTTTTTCAAGTACCGAGTTCTGCCCTGCAGGCTGCTGAATACATTCTGTCTACACTTGCCCTGAATTTGTATTTAGATTTAGAAATTGTACCCAGTGCAGGGCTCCCTCTTGTGCCTGTTATCTGCACTGTGACCTCTTGTTCTGTTTCTGTTTAAGTGTAGTGTGTGTTGGATTCTACATTATGAAACAAACCGCAAACCTGCCTTAAGGGCTCAAACATGGGCACTATGTCACGGGGGTCCCAGGCAGATGCCAATGAAGGCCCAAGAAAATACTAGATACTGCTCAGTAGCAATTGATTTCGTAACCAAAAGGTCTACTGAGCAAAAGCACATTAACTATACACATACAAGAGAGGTCCTAAAACACAAGCCGGGTCATACACGATAAATCCAGACAGATACCTTCAGGGGACAGACGTAAGAGTATACCAAGTGCCAGAGCCAGAAAGTCATACACGAGAAGTCAGGAATACAAGATCAAGAACAGGGAGCAGGAACTTAATGGGTGTAACCTATCCAGACCCAGGGAGCAAGAGTACTACTGGGCCTATATATAGGGCTGAGCAGGTCATGTGACTGCAGACTATCAGCCCCATAGAGATGATCTGCAGAGCCTGAACACCATAAAACAGGAATCCCTGCAACCACCAGCAGGGGGCAGGGCTGAAATGTGCACCTGGTCTTCCTATTTTCTTTTCTATTAGAATTTCAAAATAATAGTCATTTGTAGCATATAAATTGTTAAAAATATTTGTATAAATCAGGAGGAGTCCTTTCTTTGGCCTAACAACTCAGCCAGGAAGTAAGACGATCTGTATCTAGAGACGAATGTAGTTCACAATAACACCCACCAAAAAGATAGACGGGGTAGAACAGTCCCACTAATACGCCAATAAGTCAGCCATTGAATCAGTGGAATTTAAACAAGCCAGGTCATCATACAGTAATTTGAAAAACAATGTTTGATTGGTCACATAAACCATAACAGTCTGCAGACTAGTAGTGACGTCAAGTTAGCATTAAAAGGCTAAACTACACAAGTCAAAAGTGAATCTGCGTAGATACCAAGTAGATGGTAATAAATCATTAAATGGCGTTTCAGTAAACATATTAGCAGGAGACCAGGGTTGAAGATCAGTCCCAGCTGGTTATGGTTGATGTAAAGGCTAGTTTTGCATCAATAACTGAAATTCATTATACATCACTTAAAGAGGGAGATGACTCGATAATAAAGTGAGGAAACAGTGAGGGCCACTAAATCTCAATTCCCTATCCATTGCAGGAACATGGAAATTGAGAGATAATTAAAAGCAAAAGTAGAAACAACCTAAAGTAAGCATCCACTAAGCTGAAATCACATGTCAGTTGTAGGTTTTCAAGGTCCCATTTTTTGTGTTGATATATATATATATATATATATATATATATTTATTCTTTTTTTTTTTTTTTTAGATTACTGCTACCAGGTTTACTTTTATAAAAACATTTAAATAAATGTAAAATGCTGGCAGCTTCTGTATGCCCTGACTATAGAAAATTCATAGAGCGCTTCATTTTCATTCACCCACATCAGTGCCTGGAGCAAGCGAAGCGCGATATTATTGGTGGCCTGGGGCTGGAGTTTGTGGTGTTACTCATGCCTAGTTATCCAACTCTTGCGCCACTGCTCTATCCCTTTAACGACAAGTATTTTTTTTTTTTTTTTTTGGAGAAAGGCTTTTACCAGGAAGGATACTTTGAGATTTCTCTTGTTTTCAAGTATGTCCTGGGTGGCGAGTATGTACCGTTAGGTGTCTTGCCCAAGGACACTTACTGGAGAGGTGCTCTTGCTGGGATTGAGCCCATGTCTCTACAGGCTCTCACCATGCAGAGCAGTGATGTTACCTCTACTCCACCCAGCAGGGACAGTATTGACACTACCCCATCCTTCTCCCCCTCCCATTGCATAATTTTCTTATATTGCTCACTTCCCTCCCATTATGCCTTTGTTCTGGAACTCCCATTAAGTGTATGTTTGACTTAGTCAACTGCAAAGCAAACCTCATTGATCAGGCAAGTCCTAGCTGGGTTAATGTTGTTTAATAGCAAAAACTGATATGATGGTGGCTTAATATATGCTTTTCATTTCACTGACCCACTTTTTTCAAGCTAGCATTATTTTTTGACTTTCAGCTCTAGATACATTTTTAAAATGATTCAGGCAATAGCTTAAAAAAGAATAATCAGTAGAACCTTGACGATATTTCTTCTAAAAATCAGTTGATATAATTAAATCAAGCCCATACTGTCTAACATAAAGTCAGACTGATTGCTCTAACATAACTTCTCATGGCACAGAATACACACAAATATTATTTTTACCTGGCACAATTTAAAACGAATCCAACAACATGTAAACTTTCTGGAACATTAAACTTTCTATTTAAGGATTTAATGCAGTGAAGTATTTTAATTCCAAAAGATTATTCAATGTTTTGCCTTTTAATATTTATACTGGGCTTCAGTTAAATTTACAGCATTAATCTATTGCTGCGAACAACATAAAACACAGTTAAGAGATTGGAAAAGTAAATGGAGCTGTATTAATCAAAATTTATGGTTCTGAATAGATCTTTGAAAAACTGTGACAGGAGATAAAAGATTTGAGATTGAAGATATAATTTATACAGATGGATCTATTTGTATTAGCAAACCAAAAAATAAATCCGTTTACTTTAAAGCACGTTGGGAAAATGCGATTTAAAAATGAAAATCTAGGGTTTTCCTTTTTTCTATTACTTTTATGCATTATTGCTTCATATATTTTCAAATTCTAAACTCTATCCTTAATCACATATCTACTGTACTCCTTATTTTAACAAGGGCAACATTTATCTATTTTGCCCTAAGTTGTTCCTGTCTTTTCTCAAGTTTCCAAAATTAGATCAAGTGGGGAATTTGTGGAAAAATGCAAACGTCATTGAAAATTTTATGTTTTTTCCCCCAGTCCTGATGCTCTTTAAGCTTGACACATTCAAGCTAAAAACTGCAATTCTTGTGCAATTTTTCAATACTTCACTAAATAGACAAGGTTTCCAGGACATGTACAGTTGTGTTCAAAATTATTCAACCCCCACTGAAATTGAGTGTTTTGGCCAGTTTGACATTGATTTTGATCATTCAGTCATCTTGCTTACAATTAAATCAAAACAGACACGTGTAGGTCAGACAAATATAACATAACATTTATAATGAAATAACCACAAATGTCTTTTCTGTGCTCACATCATTATCAGTTTTATTCAACCCCCAAGTGACATTCAATCTTAGTACTTAGTACAACATCCTTTTACAGTTATAACAGCTTTTAAATGTGAAGCATAGCTTGACACAAGTGTCTTGCAGCGATCTACGGGTATCTTCTCCCATTCGTCATGGGCAAAAGCCTCCAGTTCAGTCACATTCTTAGGCTTGCGCACTGCAACTGCTTTCTTTAAGTCCCACCAGAGGTTCTCAATGGGATTTAAGTCAGGTGACTGCGATGGCCACTCCAAAATGTTCCAGCCTTTAATCTGCAACCATGCTCTAGTGGACTTGGAGGTATGCTTGGGATCATTGTCCTGTTGAAAGGTCCAACGTCTCCCAAGCCTCAGGTTTGTGACGGACTGCATCATATTGTCATCCAATATCTCCTGGTACTGAAGATAATTCATGGTACCTTGCACACGCTGAAGCTTCCTTGTACCTGCAGAAGCAAAACAGCCCCAAAGCATGATTGACCCCCCGCCATGCTTCACAGTAGGCAAGGTGTTCTTTTCTTTATAGGCCTTGTTCTTCCTCCTCCAAACATAGCGTTGATCCATGGGCCCAAACAGTTCTAATTTTGTTTCATCAGTCCACAGAACACTTTCCCAAAACTTCTGTGGTTTGTCCACATGACTTTTGGCATACTGCAGTCGACTCTTCTTATTCTTTGGAGACAGCAAGGGGGTGCGCCTGGGAGTTCTGGCATGGAGGCCTTCATTACGCAGTGTGCGCCCTATTGTCTGAGCTGAAACTTCAGTACCCACATCTGACAAATCTTTTCTCAGTTCCTCAGCAGTCACACGGGGACTTTTCTCCACTCTATACTTCAGGTAGTGCACAGCAGTCGAAGTCCGCATCTTCTTTCTGCCACGACCAGGTAGCGTTTCAACAGTGCCCTTTGCCTTGAATTTGCGAATGATGCTTCCTATGGTCTCTTTTGGTATGTTTAACATCTTTTGCAATCTTCTTATAGCCATTGCCCTTCCTGTGAAGAGTAATCACCTCTTCTCTTGTCTTCCTGGACCATTCTCTTGACTTCACCATGTTTGTAACCACACCAGTAAATGTCTAGAAGGAGCTGAGTATCACAGTCATTTTAAAGCTGCCTAATTGGTGCTTATTATGCTTTATTGCTGCTCCGTGACATCCACAGGTGTTTTCAATACCTGATTGAAAACACTTGAATGAACCTTTGTTCTTTAAGGGGTTGAATAATTGTGTCAATGAAGAATTCACAAAAGAACCATTTACTACTGTATTACAAAACCAATTGATGTCATTTTAGTTGCATATGGTTTTTTAAAAAGTCCTTGTAGGATTTCATTCTGAATACAATTACAAATGTACACTAAATTCCCTAAAACCCTTTACAGCATTGGGGGTTGAATAATTTTGAACACAACTGTACAACAATACGTATAGGTCAACAGATGTCTTCTTAAAGGGACCTTCTACACCACCCCTGACCCCTTTTAGCGCACTATCAGCTGCCCTGAGCTAAAAAAAAAACAGGATACAAAGGGGAAAAAATAGCTTACCCTTTGCATCCCGGTTTCCCCAGCATATCGCGGGGCAGATGTCGAGTCCAGCAACCTTCCCCTTAGCGATCGCTAAGCTCACGAATGCTGGGGGCTACAGCACCGTCCCCAGCATCCCCTCCTTGACGCCCATATGACTCCCTGGAGGATTGTGCTGCTGGGTCACATGACCAGCAGGATCTCGCCTCATCCGAGATCCTGCTGGTCGACGGAGTGATCGCGGAGGGAGACAGGGGGCTTTCTTCCCCCCCTGTCTCTCTCTGCTATCGGCGGCCAGAAGCAGCGGATTGGGCTGCCATTCTCGTCAGAGAGGTGAGTATTTGATTTTTGGGGATCTTGAGCTGCAGGTAATGGATTCTGTAGCAGCGCAATCCATTACCTACATCTCTGAGCTGGTGGTAACTTTTTCGTTAGGACCAAGTGATCCTAACGCTAGTTAATCTGTGCTTTCACTTTGCGCTCACCATTTAAGGTACAGGGAGCGCCAAGTACAGTAAACTCGCGCTACGAATTGCAAGGTAACGAGCGCTAGGTTTTTTTAACCCGTTAGCGATTCAAAGGCAGTATGGGCACAACGCTATGACCTCCTTCAAGCTAACTCTGACGCTAGTGTTAGGCTGAATGAGGTGATAGAGCATTTTAGTGGCCAGGTTGTGTGAAGTCTCACCCTCCTTCGGCAGAAAACCCTGTGTGATGCAGAAGAGTTTCCTCCGTCCACACACCCATCACCAAACAGCTGGGGTTTTGAATTTCTTGGCTGCCAATCACAAGATCGGTCATTGGTCTCCATGCCACCTGCAAAATAGGGGTCTGCAGGCCTCCCCAATTCACTAGCAAGAGTCTTCATGCCCAGCAGGTTCCTAGACAGTGGGCCCCTGGTACCAAGACAAAGGTCCTCAAGCACCAAGACAGGGAACTCAACATGAGGAACCCCATTCCCTCCCTACTTCCATCTGAAAGATGAGAGACACCAAATCGCTCTTTTCCCCAAAAAGAGACTAGTTTTTCCTTATTATACCAAAATGGAAGACCCCAATTCTCCCTCTCTCTTTCAACATGCCACTGCCTTGACACAGGAAGCAAAACACTAGAGAGTGAATTGAAGCAGCACGTCTTCCAGATTTGGGCCCGAGAGTCAGACTCAGTGCCGTTTCACTCAAAGGAGGACACTGGCCAAAGCACCCTGAAGTCATACAGGGTAATTCAAAGAGAATCAAAAAGGTCGCCGCACGTTCGGTGACTTTTCGTTCTTTCTAATTCGGTTCGTTTTGGCGATCCCTTTTCGGTAACCCTGCGGTGTATTCAGCAAGCACCACGGGGCCCCCAAATTGCAGGGAAAGGCTGCCGCAAACCCGACGAAAACTAACCGCAAAACCCGGCGAATGCATGCTGAAAATCCGCAAAAACATCTGGATTAACCAGCCGAAAAAACCTGAGCAGGAGCCGATCACACGCAGCGAAGCTGCCGGAAAAAGCTGACACCGCAGATGAAGGCAGTCAATAAATTAGAAAAACCCTTTGCTTGAATGTTTGAAAAGTGAAACGCTGTTTGCAAAGAAACTACTGAGCGAAAATGTCTGAAATTTACATGAGGTCCAGGGAATGATATTAAAAAGGGCTGTTACAGAAAATATAAGTAAAGTTAAAAAGATATAAAAAATAAAAGCGGACTTTTTTTAAAATAAAAAAAATCCAGAAAATTCTTAAAATATCCTAAAAAAAGCTATAAATAAAGAGACTCTTTACTACAGATTTTTATAATGAATGGTTTATTAGATATTGAATTAAAACAGGAATATTTTTAACATTGAAGTCTATGGGATTCGTCTGAATAAACCTGCCGAATTAAACCACCGAATGGCAGAGCATTCTGGGAACCTTTCATTGCTGGTTTGTGTTCTCTGAATAGCCGAAGCAGTGCTTTTCATGGGGATTCACTGCCCTCAAAGAGGCACTGTATGTGCAGGCAATTCGTCAGGATTTGGCGAATTGCCTGCTCTCTGGATAGCCAAATGGCCAGGAAAGGTAAACGTACGCTAATTTTCAGCGTTCGGTTACCTTTCTCAAGCAATTCGGATCTCTTTGAATAACCCTGTAAGACTATCTCTCCAATGAAGGCTGTGTGCTCAATAATTACACTTTTTACATTCTGCCAGTAGTTTCAGGAATTTACATTTAAAAAATTGTAACATGTTTGTTTACAAATAAATGTAAATAATCTTTGAAACAAATGTCAGCTTGATTTTGTTTCTTTGCCAACAGTCTTTCCCCCAAGGACATCATTAAAATTTATCCCAGGGACAAGGAATTAATTGAAGTAGTAGGAGGATATAGGAACAATGGAGAGGTAAAAATAACCCCCCTCTCCCCCAAAGAAACCTAGATATGTGCCTCAATTAAGTATATAACATAACACTCTAGTACTATATACTGGCTTTCTAATACAGATTAATGTTTGTTGAAATTATTCTCCTTCTAAAAGAATTTAATTTAAGAATGCAGTACACAGTGGAAACAGTATTCACTTTCTCTTTTGCTGAATACATTTTAATCATAATACATTAAATTGGGTGATAACAATCCACCCTGCAGTGACCTTTAAAATTAATTATTTTCAGCAAATTGTGTGACTAACATTCTTTGCAATATTAAGTTACTAATACATGTAATCTGCATTCTTCTGTTCATTGAACACTGTTAAGAACGTATACTACACACACGTTATTGGTTCACAAACAACATCTAGAACTGTGTTTTGAGCAATATTAAAAACTGGACCTTTACTCCCCCTACTGGAATGTCAATGATGAATGCAACAGCTGCAAAACTGTACAGAAATTGTCATTTTTCTGTTTTACCTTATTTTTACATTCTTTAACATATATATATATATATATACATATATACACACACACACACACACACTATAACAATAAATAACTGAAATAACAATTTATATAATAATTAAATAGTTTTTTAGAGTAGAAATTATCTTTTAATTCAAAATAGTTAAATAATATAGCTTATAGTGATTGTGGTGCTGAAACGTTGTACATAAAGCAGATTTACACCTAAAAGGTGCAACAGTACACGAGAAAATTATGTGTTATCTGAGATAAACAAACAAATACAAAAAGCAGTATATGAACAGAAGATAAAAAAGAAGAATGAAAAAAAAAAAAAAAAAGCAAATTACTTGTCAGGGGAGATATTCAAAGACTACAGCCTGGACACCTGGTGTGAGCTAAGACGCCATCGCAAAAGAAAAATATTTAGTCGATCAAACTTAGCGCGTGATGACCTACTAACAGATCACCTTGTAGGCGGGAGTCTATGTACAAGATTGTTTAGCGCATGCTAGGGAAACACTAAGACCCGGGCTAAGACCCAGCGCTAATGCACTTGTGTACAGGATAGAACCTTGTGTAAGTATGAACACATCCAGCGAATAGTCCGCACACACCTGCATTATTAAAATCCTCCAAGGTATCATCCATGTTTTAAATGCACACGAATATTAATTAGGGGTTATTCAAAGAGCACCGAAAATGTCATATATTTCGATGCTTTCTCGTTCCCCCCCCCACTTCGGGGAATCAAGTTCTCCGAGCCTGCAGCGAATTCTGAATTCACCGCAGATTCCCCGAAGTGTGGGGAAAAGCCACCGCAAAATCGCCGAAATTAACGATCCGATAAATTCAGCAGGTCTGGCGGATCCAATTTGATAACTTTGGCATGTTCCTGGCAGCTTATCGAATCCGATTATTTCGGTGGTTTTGCAGCATTTTTTAAAAAAAATTCAAATAAATTATCGGATCCGATCCGATTTGAAAATTATCGGATCGGATTCAATCCAATAAACTACCGCAAATCTGCCAAACCGCATCCAGAAAAAGCCAGCGATCCACTGAATACAGCAACGACCAGTCACTGGGAAAAGCTGACAAGCAGACGAACGGGGTAAAAAAATAAAAATAAAACGATTGAAAGTGTCAAAATTGAACGCTGCTTGCAAAATAACTGGATGATAATGCCTGTAATTAACATATAAGGTCCTATGAATGATAGTAAAAAGGTCTGTTACAGAAAAAAAGAAAAAACGCTATTTTTAAAAAAAAACGAATACAAAGATTTTTGCGAAAACATCCCGAAAAATGCCTAAATTAATAAAGATTTTTTTGCTGCAGATTAAAAGAATAAACGGTTTATTAGATAGATAATGGATAAAAAAAAAAAATGGGAATATTTTTTTTTTATTTAGTGAATTTATACAATACAGAAAAATCACGAAATCAAACATATATAAATGCAGCCACTTAAGGCCAGCCAAGGTAACTACGGTCAGCTGGTCAGAAAACATGCAGCGCAAAGAAGGTAAAAAGTAATAAAAAGGCAGAAAGTACCATGTGCAGGCAAAAAAGCAAACGAACTATAAAATGCAGGCTGGGACTTATCAAAACAAATTACGAACCGTCCTAAGAGTCCAAACACTAGGCCAAGCTAGAGACCAGAGACACGTAAGCATATAAGAAAAATGCAGGGGGGGGGTAATTCAGTGAAGCTCAGTCCTGGAGAGGTAGAGGGCAAAGAAACCAGCATTCAAACCGGCCGAGGGTCCGGTGAGAGGTCCGCAGCCGCAAGGTCAATCCAGGCCGCCGCGGGATCTGTGATGGTATAGGGGATGTTGGCGTGGGTCACCATCAAAGCTCCTGCCAAACCACAGCGATATCGGACACCCTGTCGGCGAAGAACTGATGTCACTTCACGAAAACGCCTGCGAGCCATCAGGGTCTGGAATGGGAGATCGTGATACAGGGCCAGGGTGGAGCCCTCTAAGCGTACAGGATCCCTCGAGCCCGGGGCAGACATAACCTTGACCTTGAAAGCCACTTCACGGAAGACCACCACGACGTCTCGAGGAGCCCCAGGTGGGTTCGTCGCAGGTCTCCTGACCCGGAACACCGACCCAAGCATGTCAGGTGTGTCAGGGGGAAGCCCCACGACCTGAAGCGCAAGACGGGTCACGTAGGACGGCAGAGCGTCGGAGGTAACAGAGTCCGAGACACCCCTGACCCTGATGTTTCGGCGTCTGTGTCTCGTTTCAAGCAAGCATCTCCACAGAGCGTGTCAGAAGCTCGACTTGGGATCGCAAACCGGCGACCTGACCAGACAGGTGAGTTTGTTCCGTTGTCACAGCAGAGGTCGTCTCCTGCACCACCTTCACCTGAGCACGCAGCACCGCCACCTCCGTGCGGACCGCCGCCACCTCAGGCTGCCACACCTCACGCATCACCCGGAGCTCCTCCAAGATCCTGCGGAGATCCCCCTTTGTGGAGGGGAGATGGTCATCCTCCTCCTGCACCTGCTGCTGTCGAGGTCCCGTCTCCACTGCAGACTGACGATCCGAGGTCACACTGTTACTGGCGGAGGTAAGGGGAATCTCAGCCGGGTCCCCATCAAAAATGTCCTCTGTGTCCGGCGATGCCCCGGACGATGTCCGCAGTGCTGCTTTTCTCTTCTTCTGTGCCCATTTCCTAGCAGCCGCCGAGAGGGGTCAGGAGTCAGACGCCGGTGACTGCGGGGCAAGCCAGGGCATCCCAGTAATACCCCCGTGAGGTTCATAGTCGCTGTCAGCCTCCGAGGAGCCATAGCCCGGGGGAGGGAGGGAGAAGCAGTCAGTCCCGTAAAAGCGGACCCACCTCGCAGAACATCCCGAATGTTCCTCTGTCGGGGAGCCCGTCGCTGGGAACGACTGGTATGCATGATTCCGGAGATGCTGGCACGTGGGCGCAGGGCAGTGAGGGGATTCCAATACGCCTCGAGTAGGCTTCCAAGATGGCCGCGGTGACTAGGCCCAAATCACTCTGCCGGCAGTAATCCGTCCCCGGGCGCGAAACTCAGGGCTAAATCAGGTACCTCAATTCTCCAGGATCCCTCGAGCCAACCGGGAAGCTCACAGGTCAGTGCAAACGGCGAAAAAGGCAGTAAAAATCTGTGGTAAACACAGAGCTCCTTCAAAATGCTGCCGCTCGGTTCCACCAAAATGGGAATATTTTTTAACATTGAAGCCTATGAGATTCACCTGATTTAACCTGCCGAATGAAACCACTGAACAGCAGGGCACTCTTTTCACTGCTGTTCGGTGTTTAACCATTGCTTATCTATGGGGATTTCACTGCAGGCACCGTATGTGCAGGCAATTCGCCAAAATTTTGCCAACTGCCTGCTTTCTGAATAGCCGAATGGCCACGAAATTGCACTGCACAGGGAAATTCACTATTGAGTGCCATTTCGGGGCAAGATCGTCTCTCTCTGAATAACCCCTTAAGGCTGATGGGCATTGCATGAAAAATGCCTTCTGACAGCATGTAGGTTCCTTACAATGAATTTTATAGATCCAAAAGGAAGGCCAGGTGAGTGACAATAATTTTCCTGCTGCAGCATATAAGTAATACATGCTTCAAGGCAAGGCTTATCCATTTGTTCCTTTAAACATGATCCACACGGTCACCCTATTAATCCACTGCTTACATACTATGAATAAAATTAGGCAATATATTAGAATTAGGATATATATCGATAAAGGATACATATAGATCATAATAGAGCCTACTGCAACAGCAGGGACATTGCTGACCAGATCCATTGCTATGGTTTATGGGGCCAAGAGAACACCGGTGCTGCGTTCCTTTAAACTGTCTATTAATTGCCTGTTAATTTTGGGCAAGGACCTGTTTTTTTGGAGTTACCGCCACGGTTGAGCAGTAGGTAAAATTTTGTGATTATCGTCGCTCCAGAAATTAGCGCAGGCACCAAGCGATCTGTTACATCTGTAACAAATGCGCTAGACATCTCTAGCGTTCCCCATGTTAAGTATAGGACTCAGTAAATACAGCAAGCTTGCGTGCGCTATGAATCGCTAATAGCAACGTGCTAAGTGATTTTTCCCATTTGTAGCAAAAGGCAAACAATCTGTTGGCCAGGCGCTAGACTCCTTTAACCTGGCGCTAACGGGAAAACATGCCAATGCTAAGGGGTAGCTCACGCCAGGCGATAGTGCCCAAAGAGTATGAAAGCAGGACATATCTTGTAGTGCTATTCCAGTTTATATCTCTCTAGGGAGGATCAGATCTTAAATTGATGGTGGATCCACTGATTCCTCTAGGTTGCAGAACTAAATCCTCATAGAGAGATTTGTCCAATAAAAAATAGAATTTAGTCAAGAAAAATATAAAAACCTACGTGCCTTCTAGCTAACAAATAACCCTTTTGCAAAATCTCTCAATCATCTCAGTAATCCCAGAAGGTGTAATCAGACAGTTGTTGAAGCGTTGTCTTCAATCCATATATCAGGGTAGAGTGGCCTTGACTTCAATGTGTGCCCATAGGTTAACTGACATTGGTGTCCTTGCCTTTCCATTAATTTGGATGGTTCCTTTATTTCCAAATAATATTTTAAATTGCTTTCCTGACCTTTTGTATTGATAGTGTCCTTAAAAACAGTTGAAACCATATTTTCTACAAATGTTGCTGAAAATGTGAACAGAGTAAAAACCTATTATGAAACAAATGGCAGAGAAGTACAGAATGCTTCACAAAACCATTAGATGTGATGAAAAAAAGAACATATGGAGGAAACTAGAGCGATAATTTATGTCAGTAAAGAATACGTTCTGAAGAGATTATAATACGTGTGTCACCGTGTCACCCGTTTCTAAATTCCTGTGATATCCTATGCAAATTGTAATGTTAGAGATTTCAATCTTTTTTTTTTTTATTTTATTTTTTGCTATTGAATAAATTACGTATATCGTGACTTGCTTTACAAAAAAAAAAAAGGGAGCACATAGAGTTGTTTCCTTTTAGAAAAACATCTGTGGCTGTTGCATGGTCCCTATAAGCAAACTATTTGTACATTCTGGAGTAAAAATGATGATGGTATATTTGAGGACATACCTGAGATATGGTCTGATGTACCTACCCCTCTTGTACCTTGTCCTGTCAATCAAGACCCTCTTTCTCTGCAGCTTCCTATGCCCAATACCAGCCAGTCACCTTTCTTACACTTACAATTGCAATTATTTAAACATTGCCAAGTGCCAACATATTTCACATTGACGTACAATGTTTAGGACAAAGCAAACTTAAAAGGTAGCAGAGGAGATGAATATAGAAAAGACAAAAGGAAAATTGGACCCTGCTCCAGTGAGCTTACAATCTAAGAGGAGTTGGCAGACACACAGAGGTTAGTGTAAATAGCAGGGAATGAGAATTAACGTAATATATGTGGGATGTGCAGGAGATAGATCAGGAAAAGGGGAATTATGGAGTGAGCTGATAGACCTCTTTAAAGTAGTGTTTTTTATTTTATTTGAAGACTGAAGGCATGGGTAAAGTCAAATGTTGCAAATGAGCGCGTTCAACAGAATGGGGGCCACTCCTGAAAAGTCTTGGAAGACGCGAGTGAGGGTTGTGGGTACGAGGAGAATAGAATATAATGTCATTGGCTGAGTGAAGTGAAATAGCTGCAGGGTGGATCTACTGATAAGGGAGGATGACATCCAACAATCTCCCATGGACAATCTCCTTCAAATTTACATACAGTGCCTATTAAATCACAATGCAATAGGTGTTGAATAAACAAAAGTTTGGTAGGTGTAGTTATTATCACTGTAATCCTCCAACTAACCTGCAACTCACGTCTCTACTTCAGGGCTCGAGTCCTGCGGTAACGGCATTTCCGCACTTCTCCCGCAGTGGGAACGTTGCGGGAATGCATGTTCCCGCTGTGGGCCGATTACTGGGGCTGCTAGCGGAATGCATTAACCGCATTCCGCTAGCAGCCCCCTTGTCTGGCCCATTTTCCCCGGAGCGCTTCCTGCCTGCTCCTCTCGTGCAGCCGCCGTCTTCAGCCTTGTGAAGGCTGTGACGCGGCCTACTGCGGAGATCTCGCGAGATCGCGTCACAGCCTTCACATCAGAAGAAGCCAGCGGCAGCGTGCAGGAGCTCGGAGGACCACGCAGGAGGAGGTCTGTCTGGTATACACAATTCTGGGCTCTGCTGCTGGTATACACAATTCTGGGCTCTGCTGCTGGTATACACAATTCTGGGCTCTGCTGCTGGTATACACAATTCTGGGCTCTGATGCTGGTATACACAATTCTGGGCTCTGATGCTGGTATACACAATTCTGGGCTCTGATGCTGGTATACACAATTCTGGGCTCTGATGCTGGTATACACAATTCTGGGCTCTGATGCTGGTATACACAATTCTGGGCTCTGATGCTGGTATACACAATTCTGGGCTCTGATGCTGGTATACACAATTCTGGGCTCTGATGCTGGTATACACAATTCTGGGCTCTGATGCTGGTATACAATATTCTGGGTTCTGCTGCTGGTATACACAATTCTGGGCTCTGCTGCTGGTATATACAATGCCGGGCTCTGCTGGTATACACAATGCCAGGCTCTGCTGGTATACAAATTCTGGGCTCTGCTGGTATACACATTCTGGGCTCTGCTGGTATATACATTCTGGGCTCTGCTGGTATATACATTCTGGGCTCTGCTGGTATATACATTCTAGGCTCTGCTGATATACAATTTATGGGCTCTGCTGGTACATATAATTCTGGGGTCTGCTTGTTATATACAATTCTGGGGTCTATGCTGGATATAATATAATTCTGAGGGGGTCTATGCCTGGTTACACATGATTCTCGGGGGGCGGGTGTATATATACATCCTTTTTTTTCTTTTCAGGTAATGATGGGGTTCTTGAATTCTTGGGTGAGTTCCCTCACTTTTTTCCCCAGGACTTGACCCCTGCTCTACTTTAACCAATAACTTCTGCTCTTTATCCCTGTTATCTCACGTGGATGATGTACAGGAAAGGTTTGATGGAATCAGCCTGGTGCTGCAGCTCCCCAAACTTCTAGGGAAATCTAAACCTAGCCACAAAAATTCTTGTAAAAATGCAGTAGTTGAGAGGTTGAGGTGCTGTAATAAGTTCCATGTGCCTTATCCAATACATCAACTCAAAAATGTAGACTAGTAGTGGCAAAGGCCTTTGACAAAACATTGCTGTAGTTGTGTTGTCCAATAAATCTGTTAAAAAAAAGACTGAGTGCCTGGTCCAGAATAACATGTAAACATAACTAGCTGTTGTAAAATAACCAGAGCCATTAAAAACCCAAACAGCTCTGTGCTACATTCCAAGTGAAGTGTAAACTAAACTCATGGGTAAATCAACATCTTTCAAACAATATTGTTGTCTTAAATGTTCAAGACTACTCTGACAACGTCAGGGAAAACCCTACACACTGAGACCAGTCAAAGTGAGTTGAATGATTACAGCATCCAAAGAGCAACCCTCAATGAGGAGGGCTGATTCAGTCCTCCGACTGGAGGGGAAGTTGAACCCTCTCAGAAAGCTGAGGATCAGCTCTTGCACATCTGCTTTGCGGGAAAAAGGTTAGAATGACCAGTAGCTCATTCCCAGCTTGTCAATGGTTCTCAAAGCACTTGCATCCCTAAGGGTTGCATCTTTAAAAATGGGACTCTTAGGGAATCCAGCCCTTGGCGATTTTAAATTTTTTAGGATGGTGAATGATCCCCATGAAATATCACAGCTAATTTCTAATTCTTGCAGAAAAGCCTAGTGAATCTGGTCCATGGGCAGATATCTGTGTGCACATCCAGGTTTTGCTGTGGAGCCTATGACCCCCATCCTACATTTGGTTTGTATGATCACCAGTGACTATAGGGGTTATTCAGAAAGGACTTGCCACTGAACAATGAATTTAACCGTAGAGGTTAAATTTTGGGGCAGTTTATCTATTCAGAAAGCTGTCAATTCGCCAAATACTGGCGAAGTGACAGCAAATATGGTGTAGTTCGCGGCAGAGAAATTGTTCCATAGAGAAGTAATGTTTAATCTATTCAGAGAATGCAAAACTGCACCGAAATGTCAGCGAAATGCCCAGATATTGAGTGATTCAGTCTAACAGGTTTAAACAGGAAATCCCATAGTGTTCAATGTAAAACAAGCTTATCCTTTACATTTAGTTTTTAATCAACCGCTTATTCTTTTCATTTTCAGCAAAAAGTCTTTTTATTTATTTGTTTTTTAGAACAACTTTTTTCTTTGTTTTTTATTTTTTAGACTAAATTTTTTAATGTGTTTTTTTAAAAAGGACCTTTATTATTATTTAGACACATTTTAATGTATTTTGTTGGTTTAAAACACCTACTGGTATTAGAAGAATAGCAGAGTGCCGTCTTTGTTAAAAAAAAATTCTACAGTTTGGCGGTCACTTCGCCACTTTTCGGCAGAGTTTGGCGGTCACTTCGGTGATCTTCAGTGGTCACTTCAGCGGCGGTCTTCAGTGACTCCATCTTCACTGCACATCGGTGACCCTGTGGTGAATTGTGAATTCACTGCAGGGTTGGCGAAAATGGAATCGCCGAAGCACACCAAAGTACGTCGAACTACAAAGCACCATAAATTCACTGAAATTTCATTGCTTTATGAATAACCCCTTTTGAGTTAACATACAAACAACAGCGAGATCAGGCACCCCAATTACAAGGCTATATTCAAGAAGTTTGCAAGATTTCTGTCGGTGAAGCAACCCTTCTCAACCGACCAAAAAGTCGCACCCTCCTAGTATAAGACCACCTTACATTTGGAGTACCTGGTACCCACTCTTGTTTTTGTTTGATCATTGTGGTTAGCCTCACAGAGCCTATGAGCACCCTGCTTCTGTGGTCTGTTTTCAAAAGAAAATGTGAGGACAGCCCACACTTCTATAGAAGACTCACAATACTGTGATCTCATACTTGTGTAATAATATCCGCTTAGACTTTGCAATGGGGGAATGGATACTGCTAGTGGTAATATTCTCATCTAGCATTTTAGTGCTTTAAAAGAAAATGCCAGAGCTGTACTTCCTTAATATGTGGACTTGGAAAAGGGCTAAAGCATAGGAAAACTCACCGGGGGCCTCTTCTTCAGAATCAAGCAACCTGAATCCAAGGAAATATCCTTAACAAGCTAATAATTGTCTGTGCCATATGACATGGTTTCCTCTATCTCAAAACACATTCTTTGTCGAAAACAAGATTGAGATTTGAGATTTGGGCGGCGGAGTGATACGTGGAGGTACCGTCACATTTCGGCCCTGCGCCCTGGTGGTGGGAGCAGGGAGTCCTCAGTTCAATGGATTTCAGGCTCAGGCACTGCAGACCATCTCTCATGGGATGATAGTATGCGGTGACATGACCTTCTCAGCCCTATATATAGGGCCAGCTTGATCCTTGGATCAGGATAGGTCTATACCTATCAAGTACCTGCTCCCTGGAGTTATTATTCTGTATCTGTATCTGTGATTCTGTATGACCCGCTGGCTTTGGTTTCTGATATATTCTCACGTCTGTCCCCTGGAGTTATTTCTGTATTTATCGTGTAGGACCTGGCTTGGCTTCTTGGATCTGTCTGTCTGTACCCTGTACCTTGCCTGTATGAGGACCCGGCTTGTTATTAATCCGGACTGCCTGCTTGACGATTCTTACACTTACTCCCATTTATGTGTGTATGTTGTACCCTGTATTACACGGAGTGTATGTACAGATCGTACTGCATGGTCTCTGTGGGTCTGCCCTGCAGGTTGCTGAATCTATCAACCTTTCATGTTAACTGTCTGGTACCAAGTCTATGTACAGATCATACTGAATGGTCTCTGTGGGTCTGCCCTACAGGTTGCTATATTCATTGTATCCTCATTTTTACATTACCGAGAGTAAATAAATGGGAGTCTTCTCTGTTGCCAATCCTGCCTGTACATCTACCCTCTCTGGTGCCAACTCGGAATGTACGTTTGACCACGCTCTTGATAACCCAAGTTTTATATACTTCTTGCTACACTATCTTTGTCTGTGTATAGTTAACTTGACTGCGCTTAGTAGACACTTGTTCACAAAGTCATTTGCTACTGAGTGACTGAGTGGTATCTAGTATTCTGTCTCCTCTCCCTGGCTGGGAGTGCTAGGTGTGGCAGTCCTAACTGCTATCAAATCAAGTATCGCAGAGATCTGTCCTAAGGATACAAACCATGGTTATCCAGGGTGAGTGCTACCGTGTATGTATCATCCTTGTGTTAAAGTCTTTTGCCAAACTCATGTAATTCATTGTGCCTACCATCAGACCTGTAATCTGTATTTAGATTAGAAATCATACCCAATGCAGGGCTCCACCTTGTGTCGGTCTTCTGCACTATCTCTGTAAGCGTGTGCTGAATTCTGCTAAATTGCAGCTATCTACTAACCTGCCTCGAAGGCTTCAAATTACACAGCCTAAAGGCCCCCCATCACCCGCTTTAGGGGGTGATCATCACAGGTACAATGGGAACTATTTGTTCCCAGTGTACCTCTGCCACGGAGCGTTATGTGATTGTATTGAAGCTATTGTAAAAATCGCAATGTTCTTGAACCCAGGACATACTTGAAAACAAGAGAAATCTCAATATATCCTTCCTGGTAAAATACTTTGCGAATAAATAAAAAATAAATGAATGCCGTTGTGAAGGAACCGTTCCCTTCCGTCTGTCCTGGCTCTCCAGACACCCCTTCGTTGCGGTCAGCCCGGCTACTGGGAGCGCTGTCCTCAGCACCTTGACCTGCCTGCTTCTGTTCCTCTGCCCTGGAGCCGTTAGGAATCTCCAGAAGGCCGCTCTCTGCCTTCTGAGGGTGATAGTGTATAGTGTAGCGTCGCTGAAATAAAGACACCAGGCGCGACTGTATGCTTTAAAACAGGATCCTCTCTCTCTGAGCTCTGAGAGTTCTCTGACTTTTTAATGAACAACCACCATTTATGCTGACGTCCAACAGTCATAATTTACATACCCATACTAATTACTAGTCATAATTTGCATACCCATACTAATTACTAGTCATAATTTGCATACCCATACTAATTACATTAGGTCAGTTATTTACAATAAACATTCTTTACATTCTCTAGCCTTCAGCTCACACAACATTTGTATATCCATTGTTCTAACACATCAGATTAAACACACACTATCAAAGATCCCTTGAATTAAACATGCAGCTAGATAATGGGAAAAGCCCTGGTGCATAAATTACACAGCAGTAAAGCTTGTTTACTGTATACACAAAAACACATTTACCTACAGGAATATAAGTATTTTTAAAACCAAAGCTATGCCATTTTACACTAAACTAAATTAATTAAACTAAAACCAAACGATGTAAAATATATTTAAAACCACACGATATAAATGAACATAAAGTCTCTTGGGGTTTGAAGCATGGAGCGTTACATCAGCTCCATGACAGCCGTGGTTTGAAATACGCTATTATTTTCAGAATAGCGTCAAACGCAGATGGAGAATGGGCTCGTTGGAACAGCTTGTTTTGTATCCGCTAGGACCACATTAGCGTCTCCCATACAAAGTATAGGAGATGCTAATGTTCAGCACACCTTGCATCGTGAATGGAATATGCCATTATAAAAAGAGTAAAGTTCTCAGCTGCTATTCTGAATGACTCGAGTGCTGTGCTTAATGGCAATTTAGGAATAGGGCCCTAGGTTTTTTATAAGAACTTTTATAATTGTCGAATATAAGCTTACGGGCAAAATATTTATTTTCCTCCTTTATAGAATGTATTATGTGTATCACGTCTAGAGCAGAGGTTGAAATTACAATGTTTGAGATATTGCTCCAGTTCCATTATTTCATCATGGAATGCTGTAAAATAGCTTTACATTTCAGGAAAAGCCAAATTGTTTTTTTGCATAATTTCCTTGTGTAATTGACTGTCTAACTAAGAATACCCAGGGTAATTGTTCATGCCCTTTACTTCTATCAAACACTAAGAAATCTAAATTGATACCCTAGTATGGATATTTTTCTATGTAGCAGTGATTGTCTCAAAGATGCAATGACTATAGTTTTTCTAAGCGATAAGCACAATATTATTTTCTGAGTCTTGCCCAAATGCTTCTGGGTGATTACATGTAATAAAATTAATAACAGCTCATTTCCGCCAGCTGCTCACAAGTAACATATGCATCTTTCTATGGATCTTATTAGGTTTGCCAGCACTTTCTGTAACACAAAACTGAGAAAAGCACATGAAAGCCAAAGAAACAGCATAATATAAAATAGATCAATTTTAACCCTACACTACATTACTGCATTTCACTGTATTAGTCTCACTTGAGTGGTTCTCTAGCTTGGTGTCATTTATGCCATCTAATTTCCATTTTGCTTCAACTACTATGTGAAAAAGTTAATGCTAGCATCAGCAATTCTCTGCCTGTGCATCATCTGTAAGTATTCTACAGATTCATTTTTAAAAATTTTATAGCAACACCATACTTACACTGGAAAAAAACATAAAACCTGTAATAAAAAGAAAGGAGACAGAGAATGTCCTTTTTGTCCCAAATGTGTGACGAAGTTGAAGAAAATGGAAATTATCCAAATTTAATATAGTATAAGGACAATGGAATTTTATCTGTAGTTTACAACCACAGTAGGGATGAGCCGAACACTCCGAGTTCGGTTCGAGCCCGAACCCGAACTTCCCATTTGTTCGGGACCGAACCCGAACTCCCATGCAAGTCAATGGGGCTGAAAATTCGTTTTTTTAGAGTGCCCTCCAAGAGGGCATATATGGTACATATTTGCCATAAAAGGTGTATGGGGGTCCGGGTAGTGCCCTGGGGGACAGGAAACAAGGACAAAAAGTTTTTAAAAAAACGTTTTTAAAGGGACAGTGAGTTTTCCATGAAATAAGGGTTAAAAAAACAAAATAAAAATTCCTTCAAATATCGTGCCTAAGAGGTCCCCATAACCTGCCCGTGAAGTGGCGGATTTCTAGGATGTATAGAAACACTTAAAAACCCAAAAAATGACGTTTCATATGACGGTAAATGCTTTTCCTTTAACCCCTTAAGGACGGGAGTAATTTTACAACTTCGGCGCTGTTTCGGAAGTAGAAGTTTGCTGAGCTCATTTTGACCATTTTTAAGTCACGTATTCTTATACCACCCAGACAAATTATATATCGTTCTTTCCGTCAGACTCAGCAGATTAATAATATATCATTATTATATGTATATGTCATGCCCTGCCAAAATGCTATAACAAAAAATGTAAAAAAATTTGAATTTTCAATAAAATTTCAATCTTCCACAGTGTGTAAAGTGTTTTTTTTTTTAAATTTTATTATCCGAGGCTCTGCGGTCATATTCTATTGGGTAGATTTGTTAAAAAAATTAGAACGGGGAACCCATTTTTTTTTTGGGGAGAAATTGCGTGATTTTAGCTAAACCCCCCCAAAACAAAAAAATCATTAGTGAAGCATCATTGTTCACATTATAATTAAAATGTGAACAATAGTGCTGCATTAAAAAAAACAATTTTTTTTTATTATTATATTTATTATTTTTTTATTATTTAATTTATTATTTTTATTTTTACTTTTTTTTACACTTTTATTTTACTTTTACCATGGTCATGTTTGATATCATTGGAAAGGCCATGCTCTGGCCTTTCCAGCAATATCAGCCATGACCCCCTAGCTGCCACCGATCAGGAGATAAAGGGGTTCAAAGAACCCCCCCTATCTCCTGCAAGGGATTTCCATAGGAAATCCCTTTGCAGCTAGGGGGTTCCCGGTTAACTGATATCATCGCGCATGGAGCGATGAGTCAGTTGACCGGGGGTGACCCAGAGGTGGGGGCTGCCATCCAAGATGGCGGCCCCCACCGGAAATAGGCCGCGACCTGGCAACTAAGGAGTTAACCCCCCCATACATCGCTGGAAAGGTCAGGCTGTGACCCTTCCAGCGATGCTGGTCACAGCCGCCGGGGACCAGGCGATCGGGAGATAGAGGGATCCGAAGGATCCCTCCACTCCCCTCCAGGCGCTTCCCCTGCTCTGGCGGGGGGGGGACGCCTGAAACTGACGTCATCGCGCCACCGGCGCGATGACATCACAGCGCCGGAGGAGGGATCACACTGATCTGACTCCGGAGTCAGAGCAGCGTGGGAGCGACCGGAGGAGGTGAGTATCTCCCGGGGGGGCTGTAAACGCCGAGGACGTACATTTACGTCCTGCGGCGTCAAAGCCCGCCTAATGCAGGACGTAAATGTACGTCCTGCGGCGTTAAGGGGTTAATCTATCCATAAACAACTGCTTGGGGCGGCAGCCTGTATGAAAATACATTTTAGGACGCGCAGAAAAAGTTTAGTGATTTTTTTGGCTAAATTATTGTGAAACTTATGCCGGCTTTGGATGAAAGTAACAATAGGTGTTTTAAAATTGGGCTTTTAGCGTCGGCAACAGTGCCGTCACACCGTAACCCCTCTGAGGATATGAATCTGATACAGGCGTCAGTGGCAGTGCACCCAGATATTGTGCCTTCAGTGCCAGGCCTGCAAGTACTATCATACAGTAACCCCTCTGTGGTATTGTGGAAGAATGCAGGGGTGGACCATGCGGTCCTATATTAAAAAGATATGAATCTGGGAATGGGCGTCAGTGCACCCAGATATTCTGCCTTTGGTGCAAGACTGCCAGGCCAGCAAGTATCATCATACAGTAACCCCTCTGTGGTATTGTGGAAGAGTGCAGGGTTGGACCCTGCGGTTCAAAAAAATAAAATGATATAAATCTGGCACAGGCGTCAGTGCAGCCAAATATTGTGCCTTTCATGGCAGCAAGTGCCTTCACACCGTAAACCTTTTGTGGTATTGTGGAAGAGTTCAGTGCTGGAGGTTTTGTGAATGCAGAAGACAACATCCCCTATCTATTCCGTTACTTCAGCATCGGGGGATTGATAGATGCTGATCCAGGACTGATTCATTTTTATAAATGTCAGCCGGTCTACAGAGTCGGTGGACAGACGCACTCTTTTGTCTGTGACAAAACCTCCAGCGGCACTGAACGTCCTTTCGGAAAGCACACTAGATGAAGGGCAACCTAGTAGCTGCATAGCATATTGGCTAAGTTCTGGCCAGTGATCCAATCTCAACACCCAGTAAGCCAGTGGATCATCTGCTGGAAAGGTATCCAGGTCTGCCCTTGCCCCTAGGTAGTCCTGCACCATATGGTGAAGACGCTGGCAATGGGTGCCTACATTTGACGTCCTTGGGCGTCGTGGACTAAAAAAATTGAAAAAGCATCAGTCAAGCGGCCCTGGCCTTCACCGCTATTCCTCTGATCACCCGCAGCCTCAGAAGCACGTGTGTCAGCACTTGGTAATCTACCAGAACCTGGAAAGGTGTTACACAAGTGTCGCTTTAGAGCATCCTCAAGTTTTTTCATCCTGTGCTCCCTCTATGCGGGCAGGATGAGCTCTGCAACTTTCCCCTTGTATCGTGGATCAAGAAGGGTTGCCAACCAGTAATGATCCCTCTCCTTGATAGCACGAATCCTGGGGTCCTTTAGCGGGCTTTGCATCATTAGGCAGCCCATGCAGCGTAGGTTGGAGGTGGCATTAGCTTCCGAGTCTTCCTGGTCAATGAGGATGACCATATTATGCACTTCCTCCTCCCAGCCACGCACAAGCCCTTCTGTTTCTGGGCACACAAAACCCTGCCTTGAGGAATCCCCACCTTCAATGCCCCCACTACTTAAATAGTCCTCCTCCTCCTCTTGTCTGATCTGAGTAGGACCCGCTGGAATGCTGTCTGCGGAAAGACTGGGGCCTTCAGAGCTAGGGAAGGCCTCCTCTTCCTCCCGCTGCTCTGCCTTTAGAGCCACATCCATAATTCCCCGCAGAGTGAGCTCCAGCAGGAACACTAAAGGAATTGTGTCACTGATGCATGCACTGTCCCTGCTCACCATCCTCGTTGCCTCCTCAAATGGTGACAGTACAGTGCATGCATCCTTGATCATCAGCCACTGCGGGGGGGGGGGAAACCAAGTTGACCTGAACCTGTCCTTGTGCCATACTCACACAGGTACTCGTTGATGGCCCTCTGCTGCTTGTGCAGACACTGCAGCATTGCTAATGTCGAGTTCCACCTGGTGGGCATGTCACAGATCAGACGGTTTGTGGGAAGGTGGAATTCTCTTTGAATTTCTGCCAGGCGAAGGCTTGCTGGGAATGACCGTCTGAAGTGGCTGCAGACTTTTCTGGCCTGGATGAGAAGCTCTGGCAGCCCTGGGTACTTGGTTAGGAAACGCTGTACCACCAGATTTAGGACGTGTGCTAGGCATGGTACATGCGTCAATTTACCCTTGCGTAGGGCGGAGAGAAGGTTGCTGCCATTATCGCAGACGATCATTCCCAGCTCAAGCTGGTGTGGTGTTAACCATCTCTGCACCTGCCCCTGCAGAGCTGACAAAATTTCTGACCCGGTGTGGCTCCTTTCCCCTAAAAAAAACAGCTCAAGCACAGTATGGCATCTTTTTTGCTTGAGCCATTGCGTAGACCCTGTCAGGCGTCGGTTTAACTGCCACTTCCTAAGAGACAGAGAAGGAGGAGGAGGAAGAGGTGGTGGTGGTGGAGCAGACAGACCTCATACAAGCAGCTTTCTGGAGGCGTGGTGGATGAACAAGCTCCAGCACAGAGCCCCGTCTTGGATCCCTCCCAGCTGCAATCAAAGTTACCCAGTGTGCCATGAAGGAAATGTAACGACCCTGTCCATGCTTGTTGGACCACGTGTCTAAAGTCACATGCACCTTGCTGCTGACTGCCTTTCCCAATGACTGGATAACATTGTCTTCCACGTGCTGGTATAGTGCTGGAATGGCCTTGCGTGAAAAGTAATGGCGTTTTGGAACCTGCCACTGTGGTACAGTACATTCAGCAAATTCACAGAAGGGAGCAGAGTCCACCAGTTGGAATGGCAGCAGCTGCAATGCGAGTAATTTTGCTAAGCTGGCATTTAGACGCTGTGCTTGGGACTATATTTTTTCTTTCGCTGCAGCAGCTGTGGCAACGTAATCTGACTGCGTAAATCTTCAGCTACTGGGATGATGTCACATTGTGAGGAAGGACCTGGTATATCCATTACTGTAGCATCATCCCTGTCGGTGGAGGTTGAAGGCAATGACATGGCAGGACATACAGTGTGGGTAGAGACAGATGAGGAGGAGGAGGACCTACGCAAAGTTTTGCACCAACGGGATGTGTGGCATTTGTTCATATGTCGCCTCAAGCACGTGGTACCCAAGTGTCCGGTATTTATCCCACGCTTCAGCCTCATCTGACATAGATTACAAATAGCAACGGTGGGGTCTGCTGCACATTTCTTAAAGAACTCCCAGACAGCAGAGTTCCTGCATGTGTTCTTTGAGACAACAGCGCTCTGCACCGGAGCAGCTCTGACATCTGATGCCTTGGACTGGCTAGTGCTACGGTTGGTCACAGAGGATGTTGTGCCTCGTGTTTGCTGTGCCTCCTCCTCCTCCTCCCCCTCCTCTTCACTTGATTCCTCAGTTCGATCGGGCACCCAGGTGGAGTCAGTGACCTCATCAATGTCATCTTCACCCCTATCTCCTCGTCACTGGAGCCAACTTGGCAGTATGCTGCAGCTGCTGGGGCAACATGAGTGCCAGTTATTTGTGTGTCATCACTGGCACCCCCTTCCTCTAGGTTGATTATACTCCCTTCCTCAACCTCAGAGATTGAATCAGAGCACTGTACTTGCTGCGCATCCTCAAGCAGCATGTCACTCTCATTGTAGTCAAACAATTCAGCCGACTCCTCCGTGTTTGATAGCGAGGCTTTGGCAGGAGTAGCTGTGGACATGGAGGCTGCATTATATGCTTTGGCAGCTGAGGTGGACTGTAAAGCACTAGAAGCCTGGCTGGCAGAGGACTCGGAGGATGAGGATGGCCTGGTTAGCCAATCCACCAAGTCCTCTGTATGTTGCTGCTGCTTAAGACGGCCAGCACCAGTTAGAAGGGACAAGCGTGCCCCTGCAGAGGATGCACCACGTCCAGAGACACATCCTCCCGACACAGGGGCTACTTGCCATCTTATCTGTGTCTGGGAGCGTCTGCCTGTCCTTTTGTTCTTTCAGACATGGTGAGTGATATATAGATTAATATATACAGAACTCTGATTCAACTCTGGTATAAAGATTTAAAGAACTCTGGTATAACTCAGTGAGACACACTGATAGCTGGCAGCCAGTGACGAGACACAGATCACCTCAATTCACAAATGTTTTGTAGAAATTAGTGAGCCCCAAAATACTGCGTGGTACTGGATGTGTGACAAGAGAGACAAATCACCTCAATTCACAAATGTTTTTTAGAAATTTGTGACCCCCAAAATACTGTGTGGTACTGGCTGTGTGACAAGACACAGATCACCTCAATTCACAAATGTTTTAAAGAAATTAGTGAGCCCCAAAAAGATTTGCTGGCACAGTGACAAGACCCAGAAGATCACCTCAATTCACAAATGTTTAAAGAAGGTTGTAAACCCCAAAAACACTTGCTGGCACAGTGACAAGACACACATCCCATAAATTCCCTGATATTTGGTAGAAATGAGACCCCCCCAGTAGCGTGGCAGACCGGCAGTAACAAGACACAACTATCTCCTTTGAAATCTCCTCTGAAATGCGTGCAGAATTGGCGCGTGGAAACATTATATAGTGTGCTGTGGGACTTAGCTCTGTGAGCCCATGATTGGGCAAAATTTGCTCAATCAGGACTCTGAGCGGTGATTGGCATAGTGTTGAACCAGTCTTGCACCAGACCTGTGGTCAGGTGCAAGGCTGTAGCCAATTACGAGCTTCAGGCCAGTGGGAAAATGCATTGTGGTCCATTGTGGTCGAACATGCGGCGAACACCCGGAAATGTTCGGTGTTCGCGATCTACTCGAACAGGCTAAGTTCGGGTCGAACCCCGAACCATCCGAACCCGAACCACTCATCCCTAAATCACAGTTACAGTTGTGTTCAAAATTATTCAACCCCCAATGCTGTAAAGGGTTTTAGGGAATTTAGTGTACATTTGTAATTGTATTCAGAATGAAATCCTACAAGGACTTTTTAAAGAACCATATGCGACTAAAATGACATCAATTGGTTTTGTAATACAGTAGTAAATGTTTCTTTTGTGAATTCTTCATTGACACAATTATTCAACCCCTTAAAGACTACCACTCTGAAGAACAGAGGTTCATTCAAGTGTTTTCAATCAGGTATTGAAAACACCTGTGGATGTCACGGAGCAGCAATAAAGCATAATAAGCACCAATTAGGCAGCTTTAAAATGACTGTGATAATCAGCTCCTTCTAGACATTTACTGGTGTGGTTACAAACATGGTAAAGTCAAGAGAATGGTCCAGGAAGACAAGTGAAGAGTAATCACCTCTTCTCAGGAAGGGCAATGGCTATAAGAAGATTGCAAAGATGTTAAACATACCAAGAGAGACCATAGGAAGCATCATTCGCAAATTCAAGGCAAAGGGCACTGTTGAAACGCTACCTGGTCGTGGCAGAAAGAAGATGCTGACTTCGACTGCTGTGAGCTACCTGAAGCGTAGAGTGGAGAAAAGTCCCCGTGTGACTGCTGAGGAACTGAGAAAAGATTTGTCAGATGTGGGTACTGAAGTTTCAGCTCAGACAATACGGCGCACACTGCGTAATGAAGGCCTCCATGCCAGAACTCCCAGGCGCACCCCCTTGCTGTCTCCAAAGAATAAGAAGAGTCAACTGCAGTATGCCAAAAGTCATGTGGACAAACCACAGAAGTTTTGGGATAGTGTTCTGAGGACTTATGAAACAAAATTAGAACGGTTTGGGCCCATGGATCAACGCTATGTTTGGAGGAGGAAGAACAAGGCCTATGAAGAAAAGAACACCTTGCCTACTGTGAAGCATGGCGGGGGGGTCAATCATGCTTTGGGGCTGTTTTGCTTCTGCAGGTACAGGGAAGCTTCAGCATGTGCAAGGTACCATGAATTCTCTTCAGTACCAGGAGATATTGGATGACAATGTGATGCAGTCCATCACAAACCTGAGGCTTGGGAGACGTTGGACCTTTCAACAGGACAATGATCCCAAGCATACCTCCAAGTCCACTAGAGCATGGTTGCAGATTAAAGGCTGGAACATTTTGGGGTGGCCATCGCAGTCACCTGACTTAAATCTGATTGAGAACCTCTGGTGGGACTTAAAGAAAGCAGTTGCAGTGCGCAAGCCTAAGAATGTGACTGGACTGGAGGCTTTTGCCCATGACGAATGGGCGAAGATACCCGTAGATCGCTGCAAGACACTTGTGTCAAGCTATGCTTCACGTTTGAAAGCTGTTAGTACTTATAACTGTAAAAGGATGTTGTACTAAGTACTAAGATTGAATGTCACTTGGGGGTTGAATAAAACTGATAATGATGTGAGCACAGAAAAGACATTTGTGGTTATTTCATTATAAATGTTATGTTATATTTGTCTGACCTACACGTGCCTCTTTGATTTAATTGTAAGCAAGATGACTGAATGATCAAAATCAATGTCAAACTGGCCAAAACACTAAATTTCAGTGGGGGTTGAATAATTTTGAACACAACTGTATATATGCATCACTTTTAATGTTATGCTCCAGTCCTACAGCTCTGCAATCTTTCTAGCCAAGCAGTCATATTACGGCCCTCATACACACTCACTCCCGGAACCCAAAATGCCTGTTCGCTGCATTCAACAACCTTCTCTGTCCTGCTGTGGCTGTTCCTAGCACTGACCTCAATGCCGAAGACTTAGCGTACTTTTTTACGGCAAAAATAGAACAGATAAGAACTGAACTCTCAACAATGCTGCCATCACCCTTGCAGGAAGATATTAATCATGTCTATCCTCACGTTTAACTTGTTTCCTTCTGCGACTGAACAAGAGGTCTTTAAGTGATTACGATACGCTCATCCCACTACCTGCCCCTCGACCCCGTTCCCTCACATCTTACACTTTCCGTTTCTCTTGTACCGTCCTTGACCCACACCTTTAGGCTGGGGTCAGACGAGAGCACTATGTGCACTCATACACTCATACTGACGTGCCTTCTGCCGTCCGTCGCAGCGTTGTGACTCTGCGACGGGGCCGGCCACGGGCTGTTGTGCGCGTACAAATTGCTCACGCGACAGCAGCTGTGCTGAATCCGTGCAGCAAGCCTTCCCGTCAAAGCGCAAGACGCACATTGACGGGGTTGCAAAGTGCGATTCTCCATAGGAGGATCAAGCCTTGCAGCGCTGAGCGCACTAACTGCTCTCAGCGAGGTGGCCAGACCGGCGTCAGACGGGTATCATAGTGGAAGGAACATCCACTCACACAGACGTTCCTTCCACTCTTCAAAATGTTCGTCTGATCCCAGCCTTACTTTGTCCTTAACCTCTGGGACTTTCCTGCTTCCCTCAAACATGCAATGGTAGTGTCATGAGCGTCCCAGGCAGATGCCAAGGAGCGCCCTTTAGGCAGATTTGTTGCTTCCATGATGCAGAACCCAGTACACAGAATTAAACAAGAGATGACAGGACAGAATACAGACACAAGAGGGAGCCGTGCACTGGGAAAGATCCTTGTGTGGTCTTCTGATCTAATACAAATTACAGGGTGGGGAATAAACACCAGAACAAGCTATATGCCCAGCAGCAATATAGAACCCTGAACTATGTATGAGGTCCTTGTAATTGAACTCTATCACACAGACTACCCTATGCTGCTGGGCAAAGACAAGAAAACAAAACCTTACAGAACATAAACAGAAATATAACAAGAATAGTTAGGGAATAGCCAGGTCTTAAACACCAGAGAGGATGTCAGCCAGAAACAGGGGATCAGGAGCCAGAAGAGCAGGTCACACAAGCCAAGGTCAGTAAACAGGAAATCAGAATGCACGTTCCAGGGAGGAGGCAAGAGAGAGTTCCAGAAAACACGCCAATAGGCAGGGCCAGCACGTCTGTAAGGCAAACAAGTGGTTTGCCTAGGGAGCCATAATGAGGCGCCGGCGGAGCAATGACACACACATTGCCTGCCCGTCTGCCGCCCTCACTCTGTGTGTGAGTGCGGACCGCAGTGTGTGGAGTCTGGCAGGGCGCCATAATGAGGGAGGCACCGGCGGAGCAATAGCAGGCACACTGCTGGCCCTTCCGCCACAGCAGCATTCACTGATGGAGAAAAGAGGCCGGCAGCCAGAGGCTCCACTCAGCCAACGGAGGAGTTGTGGCCTGGTCAGCTGTTGCATGGTGATTGTTGGATGGTGATGCAGGAGTCAGACAGTGCCAGAAGGATTCTCCACGGACTCGTGACCGTCTCTCACTACTAGTCTGGTATACAGTATATGGGGTTCTGAATTTATGGGGGCTCTAATCTGGGGTCTAATATATTTATGGTGGCTCACTGGCTCTGATCTGGGGTCTTATATGCGGGCGCTGATATATTTATGGGGGCTCTGATCTGGGGTCTGATATGGGGGGACATGATATATTTATGGGGGCTTTTCTCAGAGGGTATGGAGTTCCCTTTTGGCCCACAGAGTTTCAGTAGTTCCAATCATAGGTTTCCTTATTAAGTCAACATAAATATATAGTAATTATTTATTACAACTAGGGATACCACTTTTTGTGGACCGAGTACAAGTACCAATACTTTAAAAAAGTACTCACCGATACCGAGTACCAATACTTTTATTCAAAGTTATGTGACGCTTTCCAATAAATAATTTTAAATAAATGTATTGCCAGATACCCCATTTACCCCCTGCCTGCACACACCACACCTATGTATATACCCACTCAGATACATATATACAGACCCCAGACCACATACATACAGTATATACAGACCAGACACACACATATGCACACAGACCCCAAACCAGACTATATACAGTGGCAAGAAAAAGTATGTGAACCCTTTGGGATTATGTGGAGGTTTGCATGAATTGGTCATAAAATGTGCCCTGATCTACATCTAAGTCACAACAATTTGAAAAACACAGTCTGCTTAAAATAATACAACACAAACATGATATGTTTTCATGTGTTTATTGAACAAAACATGTAAACATTCACAGTGCAGGGTGGAAAAAGTATGTGAACCCCTAGCCTAATTACTTCTCCAAGAGCGAATTGGAGCCAGGAGAGAGCCAACCTTGAGTCCAATCAGTGTGATATTATTGGAGGTGTTGCTGAAAGCTGTTCTACCCTTTAAAAACACACACCAGTTTTGGGTTTACTGGTTTCAAGAAGCACTGCCTGATGTGAACCATGTCTCGCAGAAAAGAGCTCTCAGAAGACCTACGATCAAGAATTGTTGACTTGCATGAAGCTGGAAAGGGTTACAAAAGTATCTCAAAAAGCCTTGATGTTCATGTGTCCACGGTAAGACAGACTGTCTACAAATGGAGAAACTTCAGCACTGTTGCTACTCTCCCTAGGCATGGTCATCCTGTAAAGATGACTGCAAGAGCACAGCGCAGAATGCTTAATGAGATAAAGAAGAATCCTAGAGTGTCAGCTAAAGACTTACAGAAATCCCTGGCACATGCTAACATTTTTGTTGACACATCTACAATAAAGAAAACATTAAACAAGAATGGAGTACATGGGAGGACATCACGGAGGAAGCCATTGCTGTCCAAAAAGAATATTGCCGCACGTTTGAAGTTTGCAAAAGAGCACCTGGATGTTCCACAGCACTACTGGCAAAATATTCTATGGGCAGATGAAACCAAAATTGAGTTGTTTGGCAAAAACACACAACACTATGTGTGGAGAAAAAAAAGCACAGCACACCAACATGAAAACCTCATCCCCACTGTAAAACATGGCGGAGGGAGCATCATGGTTTGGGGCTGCTTTGCTGCCTCAGGGCCTGGACAGATTGTTGTCATTGATGGAAAAATGAATTCCAGAGTGTATCAAGACATTTTGCAGGAAAACGTAAGACCATCTGTCCGCCAACTGAAGCTGCTCCGCAGAGGATGGGTGATGCAACAGAACAATGACCCAAAGCATACAAGTAATTCAACAAAAGAATGGCTTCAACAAAACAAAATACGCCTTCTGGAGTGGCCCAGTCAGAGTCCTGACCTCAACCCCATTGAAATGCTGTGGCATGACCTTAAGAGAGCGATTCCCACCAGACATCCCAAGAATATTGCTACACTGAAACAGATTTGTGAAGAGGAGTGGTCCAAAATTACTCCAGATCGTTGTGCAGGTCTGATCTGCAACTGATCTGGAAACGTTTGGTTGAGGTTATTGCTGCCAAAGGAGGTTCAACCAGTTATTAAGTACAAAGGTTCACATACTTTTTCCACCCTGCGCTGTGAATGTTTACATGTTCTGTTCAATAAACACATGAAAACATATAATGTTTGTGTTGTATTATTTTAAGCAGACTGTGTTTTTCAAATTGTTGTGACTTAGATGAAGATCAGAGCACATTTTATGACCAATTCATGCAAAACTCCACGTAATTGCAAAGGGTTCACATACTTTTTCTTGTCACTGTATACAAATATATTTACACACACACACACACACACATCATATAAATCTGGGGTATGTGTGTAAATTATATATTATATATATATATATAATTTTAGTCTGGGGTTTGTGTGCATATGTGTGTGTGTTTCTGGTCTGTATAAATCTGGTCTGGGGTCTGTGTATAGGTGTCTGGTCTGTGATAGATATATATATATAAATCACGAGTATAGCAGTCTGTAGTGATACCTTTTTTATTGGACTAATGTTACATTTAAAATACAAGCTTTCGAGAGTGATCAGCTTCTAGACCTGACGAACGGAGGATCACTCTCGAAAGCTTGTATTTTAAATGTAACGGTAGTCCAATAAAAAAAAGGTATCACTACAGACGGCTATACTCGTGATTTTGGCATCTGGACTAACACGGCCTACCTAATCTAAAATTATATCATGCCTGCCTCCTAGCTGATGAAGGTTCAACAAACCTGAAACAGCGCTGTCCTGGGAGTGGCTTTGACCAGTTGCATAACCTTATCTTTGCTACAAAGCCACAGTGTGGCATAGCATTGATTTTAGGGTTCTGTGTAATAACAGATCCAGGATGTATAAAAGTGAGACAGAGGTCTTTTGCATATCCTACCCAGAATTCCTTGCTGCATATGGGGAATGTGGCACAGGAGCTCTGGGATGCAATTCTTTGAATTGCTATGATGTGCAGGTGACTTCTGCAATATTACACACATATATATATATGTGTTTAATATTGCAGAAGCCACCTGCACATCATAGCAATTCAAAGAATTGCATCCCAGAGCTCCTGTGCCACATTCCCCATATGCAGCAAGGTATTCTGGGTAGGATATGCAAATGACATCTGTCTCACTTTTATGCATCTTGGGTCGGTTATTCCACAGAACCCTAAAATCAATGTTATGCCACCATGTGGCTTTCTAGCAGAGATAAGGTTTATGCAACTGGTCAAAGCCACTCCTAGGACAGCGCTGTAATAACAGACCCAGGATGCAATTTCATGGCAATTTAGCTATTCAAAAAGCTGGCAATTCACCAAATATTGCGAATTGCCAGCAAAATACAGTGCAATTCGGCAGCAGTGAAATTCCTCATAAAGAAGTAAGTGTTAATCTGTTCAGAGAATGCCGAACAGCAGTGAAACGTTGGTGAAATGCCCAGCTTTTCGGTGCTTTCCTGCGACAGGTTTAAACAGGTGAATCCCATAGATTTCAATGCACAAAAAATTTCCTGTTTTTATTAATGTTTATTCAACCGAGTATTCTTTTCATTGCCAGCAAAAAGTATTTTTATTAGATCATTTTTTCAGATTTTTTTTTTTAAATGGGTGTTTTTTTTAATTCTGTAACAAACCTTTTTATTGTTATTCATAATAATATTATAATAGTAATATGCTATATTAATAATAAATATATCATTAATAATATTATATATTAAATCCATGTATTTTCAAGCATTATTTTTGTTTAAAACGCCTTTTAAAAATTGCAGCGTTATTTTGTTTTTTTACTTCTGTTTAGCTGCTGGTCGGCTTTGTTGCAGCGGTCGGTGGCTGATTGGAGACGTTCGGCAGCTCATCGACCACTTTCAGGGGTCTGTTTGGTGGATCGTCGGCTGCGTTTGGCGATTTGCGGCTGGGTTCGACTGTTTTTCGGTGCCATTCGGTGGTTTATCGGATACATTTGGCGTTTTTTTCCGCGGCGTTCAGCAGCTTATCAGTTGCCTCTGGTAGTTTATCAGATGCGTTCAGCAGTCTGTCCAACAGATTGTCGGCTGCGATCGGCGGTTCCCTTCGGCGACCCTGCGTTGAATGCTTAATTTACCATAGAAATCGGCAAATTGAGCATGCCGAGGTGCAACCCCATTGAAAGAGCACCGAAATTTCAATGCGCTTTGAATAACCCCTATTATAGATATATATATAATATGTATTGCAGGATACAATGATACCTTTATTATTGAACGTATAAATAAAACAATATGATAAATTTCCAAAACTTCTACTTTTGCATTATCATTAGCACTTTCTATTCCAAGTCGAGCATCAACCTACTTTTCAGTTTAGCTTTTATGCAGGGATACCTCCCAGTCAAGTGTGGTGTACCCCAAGGCTCAATACTCGGCCCCCTGCTATTCACAATATTCATAAATGATCTGCCCAATGTCTGCAAAGCCTCAACTGTACATATGTTCGCAGACGACACTAATCTATACCAGCAAACCAGATCTCCCACAGCTGGAGGCCGTGCTGCAAGACCAATTCACAGAGGTAGAAAAGTGGATCAAAAGATAACAAACTTTTTCTAAATGCTGACAAAATTGTTACAATGCTCTTTGGAACAGTACCTAAACTACACAAATTGCAAACACCCCATCTATGTGTCAGGACAAAATCAAATGGCACGTTGACCACAGTCACTTCTCTCAAATATCTAGTTATGTGGCTAGACCCAAATCTATCCTATGGCCCCCACATCGAAAAACTTTCATCTAAACTTTACCCCAAATTAGGTGCCCTGTACAGAAACAAATCCTACGTGAGCCCCACGGTAAGAAAGCAGATTGTACAGCAAATGCTTATGCCAGCTATTGAATACGGAGATGTAGTGTATGCAGCCGCCCCTCAAATGCACCTCCAGAAACTTACTAAATTGTATAACTCATTATGTCGCTTTGTGCTACAATGTAACTACATGACCCACCATTGTGACATGTTAAAAAGAACTAAACTGGCCGTCGCTGGAATCTAGATGCACTCTTCACCTTTCCAACCTAGTGTTTAAGAGCTTTTCTGGAATGCTACCACCCTACCTGAATAGGCTGCTTCCCTCAGCAGTTCCCTCGTCCTATAACCTCCGATCCAGGACCAGCACCTTACTTGCAATAACACAATACAAAAAGAAAGTGGCTCGATCCTCATTTTCCTACAGAGCACCACAATTATGGAATAACCTCCCAGACGCCATCAAATCTTCCCCCAGTCTAAAGTCCCTTAAGATCTCCTATTAACATACCTCAATAAGGAATGCACCTGTAAACATGTAACATAGTGACTATATTTCCTACATATTTATTTTCTGTTAATCTGTATATTTGTTTTGTGTTAAAATCTTGCATTTTACTATTTTGTATTTCTGTAACAATGTTCTTGAACCCAGGACATACTTGAAAATGAGAGAAATCTCAATGTATCCTTCCTGGTAAAATCCTTTATAAATAAATACCATAATTTTGCACCTTCTAAAACACAAAATAATATGCCATAAAAAAGTCTTGGTGTAACAGCAATATCCATTTACAACAGGTTAAAACAGACCCCTGCATCAATATTCACCTACCAGGCTCTGTACCTCACAAAAAATTCAAGTTTTCATGCAGATTCAGACAGTTCCTTAGTACTTGTGTAAGACCCTGTTTACAAGATCCCAGGGGAGAACTGGCTAATTACAAGTATTTATATTAGTATAAACTAAGTATTTTAACTATAAATACAGCATAACTTTTAAATGTTTTATGTAAAATTTCAAAAGAGGTTATTGTGATGTTTAATGATATAGTTCAGTTGCAGAGGTACTATTCATTTGTACTTGCCCAACCAAGAAAATTTCTTTAAAGCTCTCTCCTGTGTCCCAATAAGAGACACCATCTGGGACTGCATATCTTCTCCAGGTCTGATTCTGCATTCAAGTGCCATAGAACAGTGGTTCCCAACCACGGTCCTCAAGTACCCCCAACAAGCCAGATTTTAAGGATCACCTTGGGGAAATGCAGACTGAGTCCTACAATCACTGAGCAGCAAATCATATCACCTGTGCTGGGCTTCACATATCTGGAAAACCTGACCTGTTGGGGGTACTTGAGGACCGCGGTTGGGAGGACCCACTGCCCTAGAATGCAATCTACATAGACACAAAATATCTCAGTGTATCAGTATTTTTGCAGTGGATCTAGGACAAGTGTGTTTATTGGAGAAAGAGAGAGAAACGTGTATGTCTATGTGTTGAAGATCCTTCCCTGAGCTGATTCTCTGAGCAGAGTCTCCAGCTACATTATGCAGATATATTGTACAACACACATAGAAGCTGTCATGATAATGGTACTCAGTGCTTCCGACATTCTGAAAGCTGACAGCATACATTAAATTTGTTTGCAAATATGCTAATAATAATGTATATATGATTTAAGGCTCCCATGAGAACCTTTGAAAACTGTGTATACACAATCGTGGTAGTGAAGGGATTATTGCTGCTAATCTTCTCAATTTCTGCTATATTAGATAAAGTGCAGCAATAATTAATGAAGCTGCAGTGTTCCAAGTTTAAAGTACTTTTTTTGTTGGTAAGCCAAGCTTTATTGTTCACATAGAGGACGTAATTTACTGTAAACCATTGTTATACCTTTTGTACACATGAATCAAGAGTAATGTAAGTAATAAAGGCAGCAATAGTACTAAAAAGGTATATTATTTTAGTACAGTGTAGTCTTTCAGGGTTATTCAGAGAGATGTGAAAACCAGGAGAATGACTGGAGAAGTGAAAATTCTAGGTCAAAATAGCCAAACCAGAAAAATTCTCCTATTTATCTAACTTTCCAAATCGGCTATTTGGTCTAGATTGTTCTCTTCTCCTGCCAATTCTCCTGGTTTTCACCTCTCTCTGAATAACCCCCTTTGTGTCCTAAAACATTTCCCTTCTATTGACAATTGCATCATTATTCTCCTTAAATATTTGAAAATTCTTGTCAAATAAAAGACATTTTTTAATTTTTTTTAGTTGAATAATAATATAGACTAGGCTTCTTCTGTGTTTTACACCTGAGCATTGTCTTCCTCTTTGAGTTGTTCTCAATCTTCCACTCCATAATTAAGAACCTGAAAAGGTCCAATTAGTGGTCTCCTAAACAAAAGTCCATCTGATGGGCTTAGAAACCCTAATTTGACAAGATCTCTTGGCTGCTAATCGCAGACCACACATAGACCGTGCATTCTTTAACCCCCCTGGCGGACTATTTATTTAAAAAATTCCTTGCTGAAAACGGTCTATTTTTTTTATTTCCACCCCCCCCCCCTAGCGGTATTCCTATGTTGGAAGCAATAACCCCGAGCAACACTCGGGATGCCACTGGATACATCACCTCTCTCTGCGCTCCCTCAATATCCCCAGCTGCCACCTCCGGTGACCGCGGCCTTATACTTCCTGGTTCCCTCCTCGCGGGAAGGAATCCAGGAAGTAAAACGCCGCAATCGCCGGAGGAGACTGCAGAGATCAGCGAGGGAGCGCAGAGAGAGGTAATGTATACAGCCCGAGTGTGTCTCGGGGTTACCGCTCTCAGCGGTGAAATTTAACCCCGAGACACACTCTGGATCACCACCAGGGAGGTTAAAACAAAACCTTTATTGGTTTATTAAAATCTGGTCACACTTTAGAAATAACACACATATATAGACAAAATAAAACAAAAAAAATAGAAAAAAAATTGAATTCCGACTTGTACAGGATGCTACTATTGGTGGTAACAGTCTCACCTTTGATTTCAAAAAAGTATCACAATAGAGAGCTTCCAGACATAAATGTAAATGATACAGAAGATTGCAAACCAGTATATAAAGATCTGCCTTACTATAGGGGTTATTCAGAGAGAGCCGATCTGGAGCGTGGTTTTTGCAGCCGTTTCTGTGGGTTTTCGGCAGATGTTCGTCAGTTTTGCAGCGGGTTTTCCTTGCACTCCGGGAACCCTGCGGTGAATGCTGAATTCACCGCAGGGTGGGGAACTTTGATTCCCTGAAGTGCAGGGAAGCACGTGGAACGAATAACCCCTTATGAACTCTAATGGTGTCTATATTAGATGGGTCAAAATGAAAAGAGGAGAAGAAAAGAGTTTTACTGTGCTGTTAACCTATATTTTGGTTGACCAGATGCCGCCGATATTCTGTTGTCAGTTAGGGATTTAATTATTTATATCCTAATGCTCAATCCTCCACTCCTTTTCATTCATAAAACACATTTAACATCTTAACCTTAAGAGCCTTTCCTGATCCTCCTCCTCTCTCCTCTGATCCTTAAAGATGACACAGCAGAGTTGTCAGCTGGCTAGTGAAGGCATCTAAAGATTAGGCTGGATTTATTAAGATAATATATATAATCAAAGAAAAGAATGGATAGCCACATAACTGTGAGATATGCTAAGAGGATTACATTTTACATATAAATGTAAAAGACTAATTTCACTGTAGAATGCAGTGCATAAAACTGCTTTGTGTACACTAAGCTCTTTTACACCATAATGATTCTTCTGAAGCTCCTGGATCCAGGACAAGAACTATAAATATTCTTGGGAGTTGGAAATAGTGATAGCCACATAATTAGTCTATAGACACATGTTAATTATATGCCTTGTGTTAAGGAAATAACTGCTGAGATTGTGTTCAAAGGATGTGTTCATTAAATAGAATATATCTGCTGAAGACGATCTAATACAACTCGGATAAACATATAGATCAATTTATTTGACACAAACCGATAAGCTTGTTTGTCTGAACAGATTATTAATGGACATTGACAAAATTGGTAAAAATTGGGCAAAATATTTAAGATGAATTCATAGAGTTGGAAATGTTTTGTTTTTTTGTCCATTATTTTAAATATCTTGTAAATCTCAACCAATTAACTGTTTATTAACTTTCACAGTAACACTGTTTAATATATTACATTATTATCACTATACTGCTTACTTATACTGCACTTATTTGCTATGTTGTTAAATGCACTCTTTAAAAAAAATGCTCTTAGCTCTTTCACTAGCAAAACAGACATAATCTTCAAATGGAGCTACAGGTGCCCAGTATAGGGCAGTATTAGATGCTGTCTGCTAAAACGGGGATGCTAAGGAGGAAAACCTGCGCCTGCAGTTTTCTTCTTAGCGTCCCCGTTTTAGTTCCATATTATGGGACGGGCGCTGATTCAGCAGCCTGCCCTGTAATGCAGCGCTAAGCCTCTTGCAAGATCCTGCAGGTCAGTCGAGTGATTCGTGGAGAGAGACTGGGGGACTTTTTTTCCCCAGTCTCTCTGTTCCTGGCAGGCAGAAGCGATGGATCGGGCCGCCGTTCTTGCTGCGAGATGAGAGGTGTGTGATTTTTGGCAGGATTTGAAGCTGATAACTGATTCCACAGAAGTTAGCACCAGCTCCTAGCTGTGGTTAACTTTTCAGTTAACACTAATTAAATCCCTCTGCGGGTTAAGTCTTTGTAATCATAATGCTAATATTAAAATATTATTTGTCTGGCTCCTATGATAAAAAATTACAACAAATCATGTTTAAACATGATGTGATCTCAGCACAGAGGGGTGAAATGGCTCAGCAGTGAAGGGAATGAGTTAAGGTTAGGACCAACTGAATTTGTGGAACTCCATGTAGTGAATGATGGACTTCATACTCTATGGCTCAGGGGCGTACCTAGAACATTTGGCACCCGGGGTGGATCCTATATTTGGCACCCTCCCCAACTTTAAAATGTAAAAAAAAAAAAAACACTATTGCATAAATTGTATGTCAACTTGAAAATATATATATATATATACCCCCATAGACATTAAAGACCAGCAGCAGACCTCATGCATATTGATATATATATACCCCCATAAACATTAAATACCAGCAGCAGACCATATATATATATATATATATATATATATTACTACCCTATACTATATACCAGGGTTTCTCAACTCCACTCCTTGGGACCCACTACAGGCCGGGTTTTGCAGATCACCTTGGGGAAATGCAGACTGAATCCTGCAAACACTGAGCAGCTAATTAGGGATGAGCCGAACACTCCCCGAGTTCGGTTCGGAGCCGAACCCGAACTTTCCAAATGTTCGGATCCGAACCCAAACCTGAACTCAATGCAAGTCAATGGGGTTGAAAATTCGGTTTTTAGAGTGCCCTCCAAGAGGGCATATATGCTAGATATTTTCCATAAAAGGTGTATGGGGGTCCGGGTAGTGCCCTGGGGTACAGGAAACAAGGACAAAAAGTTAAAACAAAAAACTTTTTAAAGGGACAGTGAGTTTTCCATGAAATAAGGGTTAAAAATAAAAACGAAAAATTCCTTCAAATATCGTGCCTAGGAGGTCCCCATAACCTGCCCGTGAAGTGGCGGATTTCTAGGATGTATAGAAATATGTAAAAACCAAAAAATGACATTTCAAATGACGGTAAATGCTCTTCCTTTAATCTATCCATAAACAACTGCTTGGGACGGCAGTCTGTATGAAAAGAGGAGACATTTTCAGACACGCAGAAAAAGTTTACTGATTTTTTGGCGGTGAAAAGCAGGAGAATGACTGGAGAATGGAAAATTCTAGACCAAATAGCCGATTTGGAAAGTGAGATAAATGGGAGATTTTTTCTGGTTTGGCTATTTTGACCTAGAATATTCTCTTCAGTCATTCTCCTGAGTTTCACCTTTCTCTGAATAACCCTGTCAGGGTTATTTAGAGAGCGGTGAAGAGCAGGAGAATGACTGGAGAATGGAAAATTCTAGGTCAAAATAGCCAAACCAGAAAAATAACCGGCCAACATAACGTCCAGACACCCAAAGTTTCCTGGTTTTGATCTGTAAAAAATCACGGGCAAAAATGCACATTGTATGACCGTTTTCGCACATTCCGTGAAAAAATACGGCAATGCGTTCGGACGCACTTTTTGACGGTCGCTGTGAAAAATGCGTTAGTCTGACCCTAGCCTTCTCACTTTCCAAATCGGCTATTTGGTCCAGATTGTTCTCTTTTCCTGCCATTCTCCTGGTTTTCACCTTTCTCTGAACAACCCTGAGAGAGAAGTGAGAGCCAGGAGAACTGGCAGGAGAAGAGAACAATCTAGACCAAATAGCCAATTTGGAAAGTGAGTTAAATGGGAGAATTTTTCTGGTTTGGCTATTTTGACCTAGAATTTTCACTTCTCCAGTTATTCTCCTGCTTTTCACCGCTCTCTGAATAACCCTGTGAATGTTTAATCCCGAGGTGAAAAATAACATTGCTTTAGATGTTATTTTGAATTTTTTTCAAACACCAGTTAAATGCAGCATATTAGGATGTTTTAGGAGGGAAATTAATTCTCAAATCTCAATCAGAAGCAGACACCACCCCACCCCCTCAGTATAGTGTACAATGTATCAATTTGATTACCAGACTAAAAACACCTGGTGTTATGCCCGTTTGTGAACAGAGGTCATTTAGAGTTGATAATCTTTCCACGTACACATTAGTTTTTAATTCAATATCTAATAAACCGTTGCTTATAATATTCTGCAGTAAAGAGTCTCTTTATTTCTAGATTTTTTAGTATTTTTTTAAGCATTTTCTATACTTTTCAAACTTTCTTTTATTATTATTTTTTCCAAAGGGTGTGCAACCAAATATTAAGTTAAGGGTGCCAATAATTTTGTCCAGACCATTTATGGAGTTTTGTGTGACATTATGTCCAATTTGCTTTTTTTCCTCCCTTTTTTGTTTTGTTCCAATACACACAAAGGGAATAAACATGTGTATAGCAAAACATGTGTTACTGCATTACTTTTCTGTGAGAAATACTTGATTTTCTGGAAAAATGTCTGGTGTGCCAACAATTTCGGCCATGACTGTATGTAAATTTCAGACATTTTCTCTCAGTTTCTTTGCAAACAGCGTTTCACTTTTCAAACATTCAAGCAAACTGTTTTTCTAATTTATTCACTGCATCTGTCTGCAGTGTCAGCTTTTTCCGGCGGCTGCGCTGTGTGTGATCGGCTCCTGCTCGGGTTTTTCTGGCGTTTTTGGCAGGTTAATCCAGATGTTTTTGCGGGTTTCAGTGTGCGTTTGCCCTAGTTTTGCGGTGAGTTTTCGGCAGGTTTTTGGCGACCTTTCCCTGCAATTCGGGGACCCTGTGGTGCTTGCTGAATACACCGCAGGGTCGCCGAAATGGGATCGCCAAATTGCACCGATTTGAAGAGAACGAAAAGTCAACGAACGTGCGGTGGCTTTTCGATTCTCTTTGAATAACCCTTTTAAGTTTCCTCATAGTACATTCATAAAGAAGGTTTCTTCAATTTGCCTATGGTGCAGAGGGCTACATCCTCCATGGGATTTAATTGACATGGTAAATACACTGTGCAGCTCCCTATTTGAAACTCTCCAGGAATATCACCTCACACTAAAAACCTTATTCTAAAAAGGAAATAACACTTGCTAAATTTGAAGACGGCAGGTACAGTATAAAGCGCATATATGAGATACACATCATATAACAGTGCATCTCATTTCCTCAGGATAAGGTAGTCTTCATATGTCATTTCCAAAATAATCAAGAATATCAAATATTTTCCCTGTTTTTTTACAGAAAGCTCTCAATATATCCGTTTGGGTCTGAGGTGTAAAACGATAGAAGAAAAAAAGAAAAAATTCTGGGGGGGGAAATGCAAAACTCTAGAAATTATAGCAGGTATAGAGGTCTGTCATACCAAAACAAAATAAAAATTTGAGATTTCCAAATTTAAGCTAGAGTTGCAACCATTTAGGTGACCAGAGATTTCAAGCTGCCATGTGAATAATTTAGTCCTTGCAATAACGTTTGATAGTGTAATGAAAGCAGCATATATCAAAAGCATGTTTATATTATTGATTTATGCTTATTTACTCAATATCAAATGTGTTACAAAATTGCAGATCTACACATTTATAAAACCACAAGTCAAATCGATCTCACAATTGGGCAAGACAGAGAGAAAAGTCTGTCTGCATTTCCAGTGACACATTGACAGTTACTTATATTTCAATAATTAGTGATCAAACCCTTGATATCTAATATTAATCTACTATATAAATCTGTATAGGTTTATTTTCACCGATATGCACTTGTATTACTGTATTACTGTATTATTTTCCCATTGGATCGGGTTACAGCCTGGGGGTTAAGGTTTGTAATTTCCTTGGTATGGCTGTAAAGAATAACAATTAAATTGCAGTATAGTTGTATCCCCAGAAATTAGGATCTCTACAGTAATACAGGGACCCTGGGTGCGTGTGTTTGATTATATATATATATATATATATATATATATATATATATATATATATATATATATATATATTGTGGTAGGGCCGCTCAGAGAAGCACAGGATTTGGAGGTGTACCTCTTTTATTGAACGCCACAAAACAAAGTCTCTTTAAACACCGGGTACACTTGTATTACCAAACAAAATTAAACACAAACAAATTGGCCTACTCCTTCCTTCAGGAGACTAACTAGACAAATTTGTCCCCTCACTACGGGATACTGGGGCAGCTATTCTGCCCCTAGTATAAAGAAAAACTGTCCCTTTTTACGTAGGTGCCAGCAAGCCTGGAGTTCTGTGCATTCCACACTTCACTCTTTCAAACGCAGTCTTTTTCTGCCTTCCTCTGTGCTGGGAACTGCTATATTGGCTTGTTAAGGGGTTGCAGCTGTGGCTGCTGCCAGGGAAGGTGTAACCCCTTACTGACCAGGATATACTGCATCATTCAGCCTCCTGCTAACATACACAGATTCCCATACTCTGTCACACATCCCCCTCCCCATCGTAACACAGGTATGTGAAGCGGCCACCTCAGCCAGCCCGTGCACTCGAGACAGAGCATCGGCATTGCCATGAAGGAGACCTGCCCTATGTCGTACCACAAAGCTGAATGGCTGCAAGGACAGAAACCACCTAGTGATCCTAGAGTTCTTCTCCCTATTGGTATGCATCCACTTCAACGGGGCATGGTCAGTGGTAAGGGTGAAGCGCCTGCCCAATAAGTAATAGCGGAGCATTTCCAAGGCCCATTTGATCGCTAAGCACTCTTTTTCTACCGTAGCATAGCGTTGTTCCCGAGGCAGCAGTTTCAGACTCAGATACAAAACTGGATGTTCCTCGTCGCCAACATACTGCAACAAAACTGCACCCAGACCAACCTCAGAGGCATCTGTCTGAAGGAAGAACTCTTGGGTAAAGTCCGGTGCCACGAGAACAGGTTGAGTACAAAGGACTGCATGCAGGTCAGAAAAGGCCTCCTCAGCCTTGCTGTCCCATCTTACAGTGTCAGGACTCCTCGCTTTCGTAAGATTTGTGAGCGGAGCAGCCCTTGTGGCAAAACCTCCGGTAGTAGCCTACAATACCCAAAAAGGCTCGGACCTGTTTCTTTCTCAGTGGTCTGGGCCAGCTTTGTATGGCTTCTATCTTAACTGTCTGGGGCCTCACTATTCCCCTGCCGATCACATAGCCCAAGTATTTGGCCTCAGCCAAACCTATAGTTCTTTTAGCTGGGTTGACGGTCAGGCCGGCTCCTCTAAAGGTATTCAATACTACTTGTACCTTCCCTAGATGGGTCTCCCAATCGGGACTATGGATAACCATGTCATCCAGATAAGCTGCCGCATACTCTGTATGAGGTCTCAACAACTTATCCATCAATCTTTGAAAGGTGGCTGGAGCACCATGCAGGTCAAAAGGCATTATTCTATACTGAAATAGTCCATCGGGAGTGGAGAATGCAGTTTTCTCCCTGGCCTGCTTAGTTAATGATATCTGCCAGTAACCTTTCGTCAGGTCTAAAACCATGAAAAATCTGGCCTTTGCTAGTCGCTCCACCAACTCATCAACGCGGGGCATCAACGCGGGGCATGGGATAGGCGTCAAACTTAGAGACCTCATTTGTTCCACATGTTGAACCAAATTCGTGCCTTGGACCACCTGCTCTTCCCAGGTTTCCCTCAATATATCTAATATACCCCAATATATCTAAGTTACCAGTGGACATATCAATTGTTTCTGGGTTTTCCATCTCAACCTCATAAAACGGTTCTGTAGCAGGTTCTGTTTGTTCAACCTCTACCTCATCTTCACCACATTGTGTTGCCACACCTTTATTAGCCCGCTTCCCCTGCTCATTCAACAATGCTTCATTCACGGCTCTGTTAACCCCTTAAGGACCGAGGACGTACCATGTACGTCATTGCAGCGGGTCTCTTTTAGACCCGCTGACGTACATGGTACGTCCTGCCGTTTTTTGAGCGCTGGAAGCGATCGGATCGCTTCCAGCAGCTCAAACGCCATTGCAGGCTGCCTGGGAGTCCAGGCAGCCGTGCAATGGCGGTTAGAAGTGCCGGGGCACCATGTGATCGCTCCCCGGGAGCGATCAACATCCGGTTTCACCGGAGAGGTGCCCGGCACTTCTAGAGAGCGCTGGAAGCGATCGGTATCGCTTCCAGCTGCTCTGAGTATATTACAAGGATGCCTCGACATCGAGGCATCCTTGCAATATGCTTACCTGCCGCCGGTCCGTCCGTGATCGCTCCCCCCGAGCGATCACTTCCGGTAGCGGCAGGAAGTACTGAGTGCCACGAGGTATCGTGGCACTCAGTACAAAAACGATCACATCAGTGATCAGGTGCTCTGCTGGGTGCCTCGAGGGATCAAGGCACCCAGCAGAGTAAAAAAAAGTGTAAAAAAAAGTGTAAAAAAAAGTGAAAAAAAAAGTAAAATAAAAAGTAAAATAAAAAGACGGTTAGGGTTAGGGTTAGGGTTAGGGTTAGGGTTAGGGGTAGGGCTAGGGTTAGGGTTCTAAGGGCAGGGTCATCTTGGGGCTGAGTGGGATGTTCCTAGCCTGCCTCAGAGAGGCAGGCTAGCAACATCCAATCAGAAGTTAGAAAAAATCAAAATAAAATTTCTAATTTGTCAGGTCAGGTCAATATTTTGTAAATATTGGCTCTGACCTCTGTGATTCTCCCTCCCTCTCCTCACTTGTTTTTGGTGAGCGAGAGAGAGAGATCAGATTTGACAGGTTAGAGATTTTAGTGAGATTTAGTGAGGTTTTAGTGAGATTTAGTGAGATTAGAAAAATTGAGGCAGATTTAGAGAGATTTTAGGGAGATTTAGAAGAATTGAGGCAGGTTTAGAGGATTTAGAGAGATTTAGGTGTTTATTTGTATTTTCTTGTGAAACCCAACGGTTCTTCTAAGAACCAACAATCCGCTTATATATATATAATAATTATAAAATTTTATAATCTATTATATATAATGTCTGAGAGGGTGTACAGCGCCGAGGAGGCATATGCCATCCTGGCGTCAGAATCTGAGGCATCTGCGTCAGACTCAGACCCTCATTTCGACCCCGCTAACTGCTCAGAGACGTCGCTAGATACATTATCTACGCTGGCTGATGTATCTAGTGATGTTTCTGATGCAGATCCTGGGTCACCACCTGCCAGCAGGAGACGCACAGCTCCAGCTGAGGAGTGGGTAGTGCCTCATCGCCAGAGGCCAGATATCCCTCCTTTCACGGCAAATCCTGGCATCAATATTGATGTTGCAGGATTTACCGCCACACAGTTTTTGCAGGTGTTTATGGGGGATGATTTGTTGGGCCACATCGTGGCCCAATCAAATCTGTATGCCCATCAGCATTGTGCTGCGAAGCCAGACTCCTACTTGGCAAGGCAGCAATGGACCCCGCTAGATGTGCCAGAATTTCTGAAATTCTGGGCACTTACTATGCTGAGGGCATCATAAAGAAGCCCTCAATTCGCTCCTACTGGAGCAGTAGCCCCATCTGCTCTACCCCCATTTACCCCCAATCAATGTCACGTAGAAGGTATGAAAACATTTTGCGTTTCATGCACTTCAGTGACAACAGCCTGTGCCCCCCTAGAGAGCATCCCCAGTTTGACAGGCACCAGACTTTTACATTTTATTCGTACATTTTTATGTTCTACAATTGGTGCTGTATTTTGCCAAAATCTTTGCACACCTATGCATGGGGGGCATGGGTGTACTCAGGAGATCTTGCAGAAAACAACCCGGAGAGTTTTCATGCAGTAACAAACAACAGTGTCTCCTAAATCACAGTCCAAAACTACTGTGGGCGTAAAAATCTGAAAATTGAAAAATTACACCACACACCTTCTCAAGTGTTTTGGGCTAAAACCGTTGCATCCATGGCATCAAAGCACTCCATATGCAATACCTTAGGGTGCCAACATAACAAATATAAACAATTTTCTGGCAATAATTCAAACTGGGGTATGCGGTAGACCCAAAACCAAAGATAGGCCTGGTTGAAGAAATATTCTCAATTTCAACTCCAATGACAAAGTCATAAAAATTGTATTTGAACCTTCCCAAAATCCTGGCAAACCTATGCATGGGGGGCATGGGTGTACTCAGGAGACCTTGCAGAAAACAACCTGGAGAGTTTTCATGCGCAGTAACAAACAACAGTGTCTCCTAAATCACAGTCCAAAACTGATGTGGGTGTGAAAATGAAAAATGACCACCAAACTGTATCCAATTTGTTTGGAGCAAACGGATGCATCCATAGCATAAAAACACTCCATTTACAATACTTTGGGGTGTTAGCTTACCAAATATATGCACGTTCATAAAACTGGGGTATGTAAAAAGGCCCCTAAAAAGAAGATAAGCAAAGAAGATACTGTATGTCAAATTAGAAAATTGACAAGCACATGTCAAAGATTGGCGTAGCACCCCAAAAACAACAGAACAAATCTATATATGGGTGGTATCAATTTACTCAGAAGATGTTGCTGAACATATTTTGGGGTGTTTTTTGGCAGTAACCCATAACTGGATTTGACAATTCATGCCTAAAGTACAATGTGTGTGAAAAAATAACACAAAAAGTGACTACCTGAAAGTTTGACATAGAGCTAGTGCATGGAAAGTGTTAAAATACAACTTTTTGAAGCACCCTAGGGTGTGCCCTTTCTAAAAATATATGGTTTGATGGGGGTAAATTACTTTGGCCGGCTTCAAAAATGTCCCAAATAGGACATGGGTGCATGATGACGAAATGTGAAAATTCCAAGTTGGAAAACTGAAATGCGCACCCCCCAAATAAGGCCTATTAGCCCCCAAATGACCTGACATACCTATACATGGGTGGTATCAATTTACTCAGAAGATGTTGCTGAACATATTTTGGGGTGCTTTTTGGCAGTAAACCTTAAAGTTCACAGTACATGTATTCTTAAATTGCGTTCAAAAAAAAAAAATCACCAAATTTTTTTTTTTTCTCAAACTTTGGCATAGATTTGTGGTAAAATGGTTTGCATGGAAAGAGTCAAAATACCCCAAGTTTAATACCTTGATTTGTGTACTTTAAAAAAATATGTATATGTGGAGGGTTATTCAGGAATTAGTGACAGATATCAGTGTTACAATGTCACTATCACTAGTTTTGAAAATAAACTCTTTGGAAATGGCAAAGTGCTACTTGCACTTATTGTTGCATAAAATAAGGAAAAAAGCGAGGAATATGTAAACATTGGGTATTGCTAATCTCAGTACTAAATTTAGAAACTACTAAAGAATTAATTTTTTTTGACGGTTGTTGATACATAAGAAATTTTGGGGGTCAAAGTTCGAAAAAGTGGTGTTTTTTCAATTTTTGTGTCATATTTCACAATATTTTTTATAGTAAATTATATGAAATGATGAAAAAAATGGTATCTTTATAAAGTCCATTTAGTGACGAGAAAAACAGTGTAAAATATGTGTGGGTTACATAAACGAGTAAGAGGAAAATTTGACGTAAACACTAAGAGCGCAGAAACGTAAAAACAGCAGCGGTCACGAACGGACGGATTCGTGTAAAACCGCCCGGTCACTAAGGGGTTAAACCTCAATTTGCTTTCCCTGCACTCTCTTGGTTTTTCTTCTTTTTGGGTTACCAACATACAAATCAGGGTGAGCAAAGGGAAAAAGTTCATTTAAACCACAAACTTGTCGTTCATCCCTAAGTGACCCTTGTTTGGTTCCCACCAGGGGTTGCAAGAGGGTGTGGAACTCCGGGAAGTTCCTTCCTATGACTAGGGGATAGGGTAGTCGAGGAATCACTACCGCTGATATCCTTACCAGTTTTCCTTCTACAAAAACCTCTATATCGCTTGTAGGATATCGTACAGTACATCCATGAATACAAAGTACCCCCATTGTTTTATGGTGTTGTACCTGTGGAGGCTTGATTAGGCCGCCTGCTACCAGAGTTAAGGCACTACCAGAGTCAACAAGGGCTCCTGTCTCACGACCATTTAACTTTACAGTCACTCTAAATGTATGTGCACACTCTACCAGACCTGCTAGACATATCAGTCCACAAAAGTTTAAGGGGTTCTCCCCAAGCCACATTGCATCGGCTCTGGGAGGTTAGGGCACCTTGCCCTGACATGTCCTCTTCCGCCACATTCATAGCAGATTATAGAGTTTCTTCTCAATAGGTCTTTTGTGGGAGTACGGTTCTCAGAGTCTGTTTCGCACAGACGTATTCCTGTTCCAGAATTGGGTTCTAGTCCACCTTTCCGGGGTCTTGGTCTCTGGGGCAAATGAAACAAATTAGTAGGAGATCTCTCCAAGTCCTTTGCAGACAGGTATCTTTCTACTTGTGTGACCATGCGGTCATAGGTTCTGGGGTCTCCTTGACTGACCCATTCACGGAGGCTCTGGTGAAGCGCTCTCAGGTATCGGTCTAGCACCAGGGTTTCCACGATCTGAGCAGGGGTTTGACTCTCCGGTTTGAGCCACTTCCCGGCTAGATGAATTAAATCAAACATCTGTGAACGGGGTGCCTTATCTCCCTTAAACTGCCATTTGTAGAAGCGTTGGGCTCTCACATTGGTTGTCACACCCATCCGGGCCAGGATCTCTGCTCTTAGTTGGGGGTAACTTGCAGCGGCCTCTTCATCCAGATCATAATAGGCCTTTTGTGCTTCACCAAGGAGAAAAGGGGCAATAATTCCGGCCCACTGACCCACGGGCCAGGCTTCACGTATAGCTGTTCTGGCTCAAACGCCAGAAGGTAGGATTCCATGTCATCCTCTGGGGTCATCTTCTGTAGGCAGCTGCTTGCCCGTATCCTGCTTACACCCTCTGCTGGTGCAGTCACCCCAGGGTACGGATGCGGTCCAAGAGCTCTTTGAACATGGCACGGTCCATCCTTTGAGCTTCGCCCAAGGCTTCAACCTGCAAGACCAGGAGCTTGTTAGTCTCTTGCTGAGCTGCAGCTGAGGTTGCAGCAGAGGCTGCAGTAAGCCTGTTGGTCTCCTGTTGGGTTGCTGAAGCTTGCACTAGGGCTTTTACAACATCCTCCATTATCGTGGGTTCTGTACCTTTAAGACTTCTGTGAAAGCGGAGCTGGCACAGCAAATATCCCACCGCTGCCACCACTTGTGGTAGGGCCGCTCAGAGAAGCACAGGATTTGGAGGTGTACCTCTTTTATTGAACGCCACAAAACAAAGTCTCTTTAACCCCTTCACTGCTGAACCATTTCACGTCTTAAAAAAACTAATTTTTCCTTTCTGTATTATTATTGTTATTATTTTTTTCTGTACTTTAAACATGGCCATGTTTGGTATCATTGGAAAGGCCATGCTCTGGCCTTTCTAATAATATCAAATATGACCCTGCTAGCTGAAAACAGTCGGGAGATATCTGGGTTCAAAGGAACCATTATCCCCACCCCTATCTTTCCTTAGGAGTCAATGAGGACGTTCCCCACACGTTCTCAGCAGTGAAAGGGTTAAACACCGGGTACACTTGTATTACCAAACAAAATTAAACACAAACAAATTGGCCTACTCCTTCCTTCAGGAGACTAACTAGACAAATTTGTCCCCTCACTACGGGATACTGGGGCAGCTATTCTGCCCCTAGTATAAACAAAAACTCTGTCCCTTTTTACATACGTGCCAGCAAGCCTGGAGTTCTGTGCATTCCACACTTCACTCTTTCAAACGCAGTCTTTTTCTGCCTTCCTCTGTGCTGGGAACTGCTATATTGGCATGTTAAGGGGTTGCAGCTGTGGCTGCTGCCAGGGAAGGTGTAACCCCTTACTGACCAGGATATACTGCATCATTCAGCCTCCTGCTAACATACACAGATTCCCATACTCTGTCACAATATATAATGTTATAGTGGAGTGCAAAAAGAGAGATTAAAAGCAAGACATTACACACAAATATTCAGAGAACTGCTTCACAGAGCTCATGTGCGCTTGGGGTAAAGCATCAAAAAGCAACGAGTCACAACCTAGCTCCTGCTGATGAGGGCATAATAAGCCCGAAAAAGCTATCCAGGAGTGGCTGTGACTTGTTGCATAACCTGACCTTTGCTAAAAAGCCATGGAGTATGTCATTGCACTTGCAAGATTGGTTCTGTGTTAAAACAGACCCAGGATACAAAAAAGTGAGAACTTGGAGACATCATTTGCATGTCCTACCCAGAATTCCTTGCTGTATATGGGGAATGCAGCCCATGAGTTCTGTGAAGCAGTTCTCGGAATTGCTGGGATTTGTAAATGTATTTTACAATTATAAACTTTACTAATAAATATGTATATTCCTGATTTAGGACACGTTGGACCTTGCGTATAACATATGCATTGTATGGGTACTCTATCACTGGGGGTTATTTAGAGAGAGACGATCTGGCCCCGAAATGTCACCGAATAGGGAATTTCCCTGTACGGTGAAATTTCAGGGCCATTGGGCTATTTGGAGAGCAGGCAATTTGCTAAATTTTGGCGAACTGCTAGCTAGCCAGTACAGTGCCTGTTCAGTGGCAGTGACATCCCCCATAAAGAAGCAATGATTAGTCTATTCAGAGAACACCGTAGAGCAGTGGAAAGTTGCTGAAGTACCCTGCTGTTCAGTGCTTACATTCGGCAGGTTTATTCAGGGGAATCCCATAGGCTTCAATGTTAAAAATATTCCTGTTTTTATCCAATATCTAATCGTTTGTTATTTTAATCTGCAGTAAAAAGTCTCTTTATTCATAGATTTTTTTAGGATCTTTAAGGTATTTTTCAAGATTATTTTGGCAAATGGTTTTTCCGTTTTGTTTTTTTTATAAAGCATTTTCTTTTTTCTGTAACCAACCTTTTTATTATCATTCATAGGACATTATATGTAAATTCCAGACATTTTCATTCAGTAGTTTTTTGCAAACAGCGTTTCAATTTTGACACTTTCAAGCATATTGTTTGTTTTTTTTTTACCTCGTTCATCAGCTTGTCGGCTTTTTCCAGCGGCTGGTCTGCACTGTGATCGGCGGCTCATTGGATTTTTCCAGCGTGTTCGCCGTGTTTTTTGCGGCAGTTCCGGCGGGATTTCGGCGGTTGTTTGATGGGATTGCGGCGGGTTTACAGTGGGTTTTCCCTGCACTCCGTTGACCCTGCATCTGCGGCGAATGCTGAATTCACTGCAGAGTGATGAACTTTGATTACCCGAAGTGCGGGGACCAAGAGAGCACCGAAATATCAGTGACATTTCGCTGCTCTTTGAATAACCCCCATTGTTTTTGGTGACTTAATGTGACTTAAGTTGCAAGTGGACACTCCTCCTAAGATCCTGTTACTTCCCCAAAAATTGCAATGTATAAAATAAAGAGATGAGAATAAGTCCTGCAAAATAGCATATGCTGCCTATAGTGTAAAGCCCAACACAAATAACTACGTTAGCTGAGCTGCAATGGGTAAAGCATTAACCACACATCACTCCTGGTTCCCAGGTACTCTCCTTCTTCTGCTGGTCCTACCACCTATTGAGTAATACAGGAAATCAGTCTAGGAACAACAGTGGAAGACACTATCGCTGGAACTTCTTGGCAATATTTTTTTTATTGAAGAGTAAAAAAATATGTTAAAATATAATGCAATAAAACACCACTATAAGACATTTGATGCATTTCATCTGTTAAGGTAGAATTCCTCAGGAGCAATATATTCATCAGTATAGTTAAGAAAACAACAAGAGCAAAATTGATTTCAACAAGGGAATTTACAGGGGGTTTATATTACTGTATTATACAAAGTATAGAAGCCATCAATTTACTGTACCCTGACGCTAATTCTGGCAAAGATGGAATAGAAACTGCAGCTGTTAACAGCTGAGGGGTTATATTAAAGGCTGGAGCGGTTATACATAACCACAAGATTGAAGTAGGACCTTAATGCTTCGCGAGTGTATATTTTAACTGAAAAATTTCAATATGTTCTTGGTAGCCAGATGGTTGAATCTGCTTTTAAATTTAGCTTCATGGGTGAGGGCCAATGTTAAGTCATGTCTCAATTGGTAGATTAATCACAGAAACATTAAAAAAACTCTACATAAATGCCACAGGTTAACTTTTCAATTAAGTGCTAAGGAATTTGTTGGAGCTTTATAAACTGTAACAGTAAATATAATGGAAATGCTAAACATAATTGTCCCTCCCTCCCGGTGCTTTCTGTAAAATCCCAGGTGACAGCACATGTCACATCATTGATACCACGTGATGTTATCACATCTGACATCATAAATTGAAATATAGCTGGGGAGTGAAAGAGGAAACGCTCCCAAGGGTGGAAAGGAAATAGAAGTTTGGAATTTCCTTCCTACTAAATTAAAACAAATGGCAAACAATTAAGTTAATTCAGTGACTAAATGCAATTAACATTTCTGTTCTGCTGATAGCAACTGTTTATTATTATCAATATAATTACAGGCCTGCATTAATTGCGCTTAGTTGCTGATTAACAATGTTAGCACAAATTCTTTCCATATGTACATTTAAATTGTATCTATTGCACATAAAAAACACTCCAATAATTTAAATACATCAGTTATATTTTAATAGATACAAAACTACAGGTTCTGTTCCCTTTCATGTACAGTAACAGTTCTTAGCAGGAGTTCTATATTTGTCGGTTTTGGTTTGTGGAAAAGGGGGATGAAAACAATGCGACGTGAAGGAAATAGACCCATAGCTTGTCATGAGAAGTAATAAATACACCAGTGGCTCACTGCTTGCATGTAATATTGCCTGTAAGGAACAGGCAAATGAAGGTAATAGATATACCAGAGATTGAGAGAAAATAAGGAGTAGGGCAGTGTCAGGAATACTATAAAGATGGAGATAGCACAAGTTCAATGAGAAATAGCTACAATAGGTGAACTATGAACTTGGTGGTGAATCGCAAGAAAGAGGAAGTGATATTGGTAGAATAGCTGTATGTACACTGTCAGGTCTATTCAAAGAAAGGTGAAACTTAGTAGAATGAGTGGAGAAGTGAAAATTCTAGGTCAAAATAGCCAAACCAGAAAAATTCTCCCATTTATCTCACTTTCCAAATCGGTTATTGGGTTTAGATTGTTCTCTTCTCCTGCCAGTTGTCCAGATTTTCACCTTTCTCTGAATAACCCTGTCAGGGTTATTCAAAGAGATCCGAATGGCTGCCGAAAGGGAACCGAACGCTGAAAATCTGCGTTCGGTTACCTTTCTTGGCCATTCGGCTATACAGAGAGCAGGCAATTCACCAAATCCTGGCAAATTGCGTGCACATACGGGCCTGTTCGAAGGCAATGAATCCCCATAGAGAAGCAATGATTCGGCTATTCAGAGAGCAAAAGCCAGCAGTGAAAAGTTGCCAAATTGCCCTGCCATTCGGTGGTTTAATTCGGCAGGTTTATTCAGGCGAATCCCATAGGCTTCAATGTTAAAAATATTCCTGTTTTAATTCAATATCTAATAAACCATTCATTATAATAATAATGTGTCTATTTATAGATTTTTTTAGGATATTTTAAGCATTTTTCGGGATTTTTTTCTTTTAAAAAAAATAATTTATTTTTTTCTAACTTTATTTTTACTGTAACAGCCCTTTTTATTATCATTCCCTGGACCTCATATGTAAATTTCAGACATTTTCGCTCAGTAGTTTCTTTGCAAACAGCGTTTCACTTTTCAAACATTCAAGCAAACTGTTTTTCTAATTTATTCACTGCATTCGTCTGCGGTGTCGGGTTTTTCCGGCGGCTGCGCTGCGTGTGATCGGCTCCTGCTCGGGTTTTTCCAGAGTTTTCAGCAGGTTAATCCAGATGTTTTTGCGGGTTTCGGTGTGCGTTCATCCTCGTTTTGCGGTGAGTTTTTGAAGGATTTGCGGTGTCTTTTCCCTGCATTTTGGCGGCCTTGTTGTGCTTGCTGAATACACCGCAGGGTGGCCGAAATGGGATCGCCAAATCACACCGAATTGAAGAGAACGAAAAGTCACCGAACGTGCGGTGGCTTTTCGATTCTCTTTGAATAACCCTGTGTGTGTGTTTTTTATTAAAAAAAAATCTGATTGGTTCTTTTGTTACTAATGAATGTATGCTGTTCGTCAGTGCAGTAAAGCAAGTAAGCAAAACACGAAAACTGCTATCGTACTAAAACTAGTTATATTCTGCCTACCCGAAAGGAGCCTGTAAGAGCCAATAAACTCAATTCCTTGATCACCGGTCTCCTTGTTTATAGTGCAGCATACGAATTTCTGTTTTCAGTGTTGGCTTGAAGAGTGGGATTGGCTTTAATTTCCAAAACGTAGAAGAAGAGAATAGTAGGAACTGCTAACAAGGTAAAAATATTATTTGGTAAGCTTTATCAAAGATTTTAAAGGAATCCCATTTAAATTGGTAGAAGATAGAATAGACAGTACTTAACCCTTTCCCTGCTGAGGCTTTTCACACCTCTGTGCTGAGGTAATTTTTACTGCTTTTGCTCATCATGTTTAACCGCGTTTTGAAGCCATATTTTGATATATGACCCAGACATATTATATATCGTTCTTTCCGGCAGACTTGGCAGATTCATAATATGTCATTATATGTATACGTCATGTCCTGTCTGTATATTATAACAAAAAATTTAATAAAATTTGAATTTTCAATAATTTATTATGTGTAAAGTGTTTTTTTTTTTTCACATTTTAACATGCGATCGTTTGCGGTTATATTTTCTATGGGGTGCGCTTGTTAAAAAAAATTAGAAATGGGGACTCGTCACTATTTTTAACAAACGCACCGCATACAAAAATCGTTAGTGCAGCATCATTGTTCACATTATAATTGAAATGGGAACAATATTGCTGCATTAACAAAACAAAAATTTATATTTATTTTAAATATATTCTTATTTTTTTTTATTTTTTTTTAAAACTTTTCATGGTTATGTTTGGTATCATGCTCTGGCCGATCCAACGATATCAAACATTAACCCCTAGCTGCCACAGATCGGGAGATAGGGGGTTCCAATGAACCCCCATCTCCACCATTGCTGGCAGCTAGGGGTTAACTCCAGGACTGGCGTCATCGTGCTATGCACGATGACGCCAGTCCTCAGGGGGAGTTCCCGGAGGCTTGGCCGACATCCAAGATGTCGGCCAGCTCCGGGAGAGGATCACGATCCGGCGCTTTTCAGCGCCGAATCGTGATCCGGCTCGCCAGGGGTTAATGACAGCCGCCGTTTGGAAGGGCAGGCTGTGCCCTTCCAAACAGTGCCTGGATTAACCCTGTGCACCCCGGCGATCGGGAGGGAGAGAGGTCTGAAGGACCTCCCCCCCTCCCTTTCAGGCACCTCCTCCGCACACGCGGGGGGGCGCCTGAATTAGATGTCATCGCGCCGCCGCGATGAGGTCCAGGGAATGATAAAAGGGCTGTTACAGAAAAAATAAGTAAAGTTAAAAAAAAAAAAAAAATCCAGGAAAATGCTTAAAATATACAAAAAAAAAATCTATAAATAAAAAGACTGTTTACTGCAGAATTTTATAATGAACGGTTTATTAGATATTGAATTAAAACGGGAATATTTTTAACATTGAAGCCTATGGGATTCTCCTGAATAAACCTGCCGAATTAAACCACCGAATGGCAGGGCATTTCGGGAACCTTTCACTGCTGGTTTGTGTTCTCTGAATAGCCGAAGCAGTGCTTTTTTATGGGGATTTCACTGCCCTCGAACAGGCACCGTATGTGCAGGCAATTCGTCAGGATTTGGCGAATTGCCTGCTCTCTGGATAGCCGAATGGCCAAGAAAGGTAACCGAACGCTGATTTTCATTTGGATCTCTTTGAATAACCCTGTATGTGTCAGCTGCTATATTACAAGACACAACACTACACAGGTCTCCTCCTTGCCTTTTAAATGTTTAAGACTTGTTCTCAAGGCATAAAAAAGACCTATATGGATTAATATTTTATGTCAATAAACATAATTTAAAAACTGTTTACAGATTTGGACAAATGTCCAAATGTCTTTAGACTCCCCAAACCCCTATAGAGAATTACATTTGATAGGATTTATTTATCTTATGTTGTCTGTTCCTATTTTTGAAAATGACGAGACCCACCAAGTGACAAAAAGCAGAAACACAGACATGTTAGTCTGGCGCCCCTTCTCCGTAAGCACATAATTTAATCACTTTTTGACTAAGTGAATTTTTCACTCTCGTCTTACGACATAAACAGTTTAGCAAAGTATATATACCATGAATGTATGAATTTCAGAAACATAGAAACACTCTTGAAAACAATTGTTCCAACTGTGCAACATGAAGATGATTACATTTTACATTCCACTGTAATACACAATGAAATTCCTTGCAACACATTTCAAGTAACAATTCACAAAATTCACACAATTTACAAAAGCAGGAATGAGAAAAAAAATAAAACATTTAGGCTTGGGTCAGACGAACGCAATGTTAACGTCCGTGTTGCCGCTCATTAGTATATCTGTGGTAGCAGAGAATCATGAACAATGAAGCCCCGCACACGAAGTACGTCCGCATGGAAGAGCGGACGCACTATGGACGTGGCAAACGGACGCAGGTTAGCAAGAACGTCGAACCGCTAGGATGGACGTGAGGAGTGCGCCACATCCGCATAGCTTTGTGTGTGAGTGATGGAACGTGGTCAGACGGACTGCATTTATACGTCCAGCATTTTTGACGGACAAAATGGTTTTTCATTTTAATTTATTTTCCCTCCTACATCCGTCAAAAATAACATCAGTCACAAAAACAGACTGTGGCCACTACTGCGTCTTCCGTCAAAAAGTGCTCCCGTACTGCACGGGCGCACAGTCCGTAGAAAACGCACTCATCTGACCCTAGCCTAAATGATATGAATTATGAGTGCGGAAATCTCAAGGAGTTCCGTTTCACTTTTTTCCCTAGGATTAACTCCAGCAAATAATACATACGTATAGGGCTGCAACTAAAGATTATTTTCATAATCGATTAGTTGACCGATTATTTATCGATTCATCGGATAATAAAAGTTTAACCACTTGGCTGCTATGGACGCGCTCAGCGCGTCCAGCCAAGTGGTTCTCTTGTGATACGGACGCGCTCAGCGCGTCCGAGCACAGGAGGCAGCAATCCGCCGGATTGCTGCGCCCCCCCGGTGCGGGCTGACATCTTGGATGTCAGCCCAGCACTCGGGAGCCCGGCGGGGACATTAGATGTCATTGCGGCGACATCTAATTCAGGCGCCCCCCCCGCATGTGCGGAGGAGGCGCCTGAAAGGGGGGGGGTCCTTCGGACCTCTCTCCCTCCTGATCGCCAGGGAGTTAATACAGGCACCGATTGGAAGGGCACAGCCTGCCCTTCCAAACGGTGGTTGTCATTAACCCCTGGGGAGCCGGATCACGAATCGGCGCTGAAAAGCGCCGGTTCGTGATCCTTTCCCGGAGCTGGCCGACATCTTGGATGTCAGCCAAGCCTCCGGGAACTCCCCCTGAGGACTGGCGTCATCGTGCATAGCACGATGACGCCAGTCTTGGAATTAACCCCTAGCTGCCACCAACGGTGGAGATAGGGGGTTCCAATGAACCCCCTATCTCCCGATCCGTGGCAGCTAGGGGTTAAAGTTTGGTACTGTTGGATCGGCCAGAGCATGGCCGTTACAACGATACCAAACATGATTGTGAAAAAAGTTTTTTTAAAAAAAAAAAATTAAAAGAAAAATTATAAAAAAAAAAAAAAGTTTTTTTTTTTGGTTTGTCAATGCAGCAATATTGTTCCCATTTCAATTATAATGTGAACAATGATGCTGCACTAACGATTTTTGTATGCGGTGCGTTTGTTAAAAATCGCGTAATTTCCCCCAAAAAAAATGTAACGAGACCCCATCTCTAATTTTTTTAACAAGCGCACCCCATACAAAATATAACCGCAATTGCTCGCATGTTAAAATGTGAAAAAAATACACTTTACATGTTGTAAATTATTGAAAATTCATATTTTATTGCATTTTTTGTTATAATATACAGACAGGTCATGACGTATACATATAATAATGACATATTATTAATCTGCCGAGTCTGACGGAAAGAACGATATATAATATGTCTGGGTCATATACTAAAATAAGCCTTCAAAACACGTTTAAACATGATGAGCAAAACTGGTAAAAATGACCTCAGCACAGAGGCGTGAAACGCCTCAGCAGCGAAAGGGTTAAAAAAATTGTTCACTTAAATCCCTCCCATTCCCCCCCTTTTTCTAACACAATTTTCATAGTGTACATAACTTTCATATGTACACAGGCAAATTATGTATCTCGCATAACCTTTCACAAACAAGGTACGGGATCGCCTGCTCAGAGTGATGGATTGATGCTGCGTGCGTAGCCCAAGTACATGTCTGCTTTTACCCTGAGCGAATGCTGCTATGAACACTTGGATTGACATGATAATGTCAACACAAACGTGGGGTGAGAAAGGTGGGGGGGGGGGGTTCTCCACGCAGACTGATCATTTAATAAGCTAAAGTTGTCAGGGTGTGTAGAGTGTCCCTTTAAAAATAATTTCATGTACAAACTGAGTGGGGGGGGAAACCGGAGGTGAGAGGGAGGGAGTTTGGGCAAGAGACCGGACCTGAAACAAACTGGTTATGTCTGACAACCATAAAACTAAAATCATACTGTGTAAAGCAGCCGCCAAGTCTGCTCTAATCAGCCTTGAAGTAGCATCCGAGGTCAATAACGTTTATCTCAGTCTAACTCTAAACACTGTGTGCTGTACACAGGTTGATTAATCGACCAACCGATTAACCACTTCGCTGCTGAGGACGCGCTCAGCGCGTCCTCAGCAGTCCCGCTGGTATGCGGAGGACGCGCTGAGCGCGTCCTCCCTTTGGGGTCAGCGTTCGGCCGGGTTCCGGCCGATCGCTGGCCCCTCCGGTGCGGGCTGACATCCTGGATGTCAGCCCGGCATCCGGACCAGCAGCCGCCAGAATTAGGTGTCATCGCGGGGGCGCGATGACACCTAATTCAGGCGCCCCCCCCGCATGTGCGGAGGAGGCGCCTGAAAGGGAGGGGGGGGGGAGGTCCTTCGGACCTCTCTCCCTCCCGATCGGCGGCGCACAGGGGGTTAACCCAGGCATCATTTGGAAGGGCACAGCCTGCCCTTCCAAATGATGCCTGGCATTAACCCCTGGGGAGCTGGATCGCGAATCGGCGCTGAAAAGCGCCGGTTCGCGATCCTTTCCCGGAGCTGGCCGACATCTTGGATGTCGGCCAAGCCTCCGGGAACTCCCCCAGAGGACTGGCGTCATCGTGCGTAGCACGATGACGCCAGTCCTAGACTTAACCCCTAACTGCCACCAACTGTGGAGATAGGGAGTTCCAATGAACTCCCTATCTCCCGATCCGTGGCAGCTAGGGGTTAAATTTTGGTATCGTTGGATCGGCCAGAGCATGGCCGTTCCAACGATACCAAACATGAAAGTGAAAAATTTTGTAAAAAAAAAAAAAAAAATTAAAAATAAAAATAAAAAAAAAAAAAAAAAAAATTAAAAAAAAAAAAATAAACACTTTTTTTTTATTTTTTTTGGTTTGTTAATGCAGCAATATTGTTCCCATTTCAATTATAATGTGAACAATGATGCTGCACTAACGATTTTTGTATGCGGTGCGTTTGTTAAAAATAGTGTCATTTTCCCCAAAAAAAAAATGTAACGAGACCCCATCTCTAATTTTTTTAACAAGCGCACCCCATACAAAATATAACCGCAATTGCTCGCATGTTAAAATGTGGAAAAAAACACTTTACACATTGTAAATTATTGAAAATACATATTTTATTGCATTTTTTGTTATAATATACAGACATGACATAACGTATACATATAATAATGACATATTATGAATCTACTGAGTCTGACGGAAAGAACGATATATAATATGTCTGGGTCATATACTAAAATAAGCCTTCAAAACACGTTTAAACATGATGCGCAAAACAGGTAAAAATGACCTCAGCATAGGGGCGGGAAAAGCCTCAGCAGCGAAAGGGTTAATCGATATGGAAAATAGTTGTCAACTACCCTCATTATCGATTAGTTGTCGATTAGTTGTTTCAGTCCCACATTACGTATTCACCAGGGAAGTGCGGTGAGGTCAGTGGCTGGTGAGGCACTGGCTAGTATCAGAACCAGATATACACAGATATTAACTAACTTTCTGTGGTTTGTGTTTAGCTGTAAATTCTCTTTAACTCATTTACTGTACCCAAACATATTATATATAATTTTTATTGCCATTAAATGGACTTTGTAAAGATACCATTAATTTCATCATATCATATACCTTACTGTTAGAAAACCCTGTTTTTCTGTGCCCCTGGACCTGTCATACTCTGTATCCGCCACTAGAGGGAGCAGAGGAAGCTGCCTGGGTCCCTTCCTGTGACTCAGAAATCAGTCTCCAATGCAGGCAGTTGTTTGGCTTGGACCAGTGCTGCTTTTCCATTAGTCCAAGCTATTCCATTGCTCTGTCAGGGCCTCTCTGAGGCTCTGATGAACAGTATTGAGGAAGTAGGCAGCGCACGTGTGTTCCTATGTGAACAGATGTGGCTGCAGACCTCCTGAGCAGCCTAGCCTACATGATTAGCCCGTGCGGGGAAGCATACCACTGCAACGCAAATTGCGTAGGCTGTAAAAAGAATGCGTGCACTGCGCGCAGAGGAAGAGGCAGAGGCAGAAGATGTAGCCAACGGCGGGGGAGCGTGGAGCAGGTGAGTTTCTTTAATTATTTTAACGTTTAATAGCAGGTGAGGCTCTATTCACCCCTTAAATATAAAAAGGACATATTATATGTTCACAGAATTTTCTTGTTGGCTATGTAAGGTTTTGCAGAATGTATGGTACACAGATATCTGTAAGAAATAGTTGAGAGCAATTTCTACCAATTTTACCTTGCAGAATTTGCATCGTTGTAAGCAAAAGTGTAATGTGTTCTTACACGTTCTTTTTAAATCACACTTTAAACAAAAAAACAATAATATGACATCTAAAGAAAATAATTTGTGGTTGCATTGCATTAAAATGAAATCAGTGTGTGGGCTGTTTGTCAGTCCACCAACTCCTGCCCCCCACCCATACCTTTCCACCCATGGCTAGTCAGTGAGGGGTTAAATCAGAGAATGTGGGCTGTATGTCTTCTTCTGGTTTAACACCTCAGCCATGGTTGCTTGGCTGCAGAGAGAGTATGAGAATCAGCACTAGTTATTAATTTTGTCCCATCTGAATGACCAGGAATCATTTCAGGCTCCTTGAGAGCAAGTGGACTGCGATGGCTGAGGCCAGGCATGTACTGGCCATCGGGACCACCGGGAGGATCCCGGTGGGCCGATGGCTCAGTGGGCCTGTGTGACCAGCTGCCTGCCTGAGCCCCTCCTGGTAGCGTTGTGCGAGCCCTGCAGTCTGCATGTGTGCTGTTAGGAACCACATATGCGTTCGCTGGTTTCTGAGGGGATGAATTGAAGGGGTGGGTCCAGCTCCAGCACAAGAGCAAGGCTGAAAGTGAAGCGTTACACTGTGCAGCACATGGTGTCCACTGTAACACGGCTCCGCCTCTTCCTGCCTGCCGACCAGGTGGTGTTATGATTGGAATGGAGTGACAGGAGAGCCGCTGTTCTGAAGCTGCACTGGCAGAGACACAGACCTCTAGCACAGTATAAAGGAGAGACAGCTTCCTCCTGTGCTGTCAGCCTTGAGAATCCTCCTTCTGGTCTGTCTCAGAGCCCATACTGGCAACTCCACGACAGCAGACAGAAGTAAGTAAGCATTGGACGGGGGAGAGAGAGCTCCTAGAGTGTGTGCCAAGTGAAATACCCAGAGGAGGGCAAGCTGTCACTAACCCATTAATCACTACATCAGGCTGCCTTAGGCTAGGGTCAGACGAACGCAGTGCGAACGCGCGTGCAGCCGCACTTTATCACGGCCATAGTAGCAGCAAATGAAGGCCAATGACGGGCAATATACGAAGTACGGCCGCACAAAAGTGCGGCTGCGCAACGCAAGCGGCAAACAAACGCATTTTTTCGAGAATGTGATACTGCTAGTACTGACGTACAGAGTGCACTGCGTCCGCTAGCGGCGTGTGTGCGTGATTAGGAGACGTTAGACGCTGCTAATGTCCGGCCAACATAACGTCCAGACGCAAAAAGGGTTTTATTGAAGATCCGTACAAAATCACGGACGAAAATGCGCATCATATGACCGCTATCGCGTATTCCGTGAAAAAATACGTCCATTCGTTCGAACGCACTTTTTCACGGACAACGCGAAAAATACGATCGTCTGACCCTAGCCTTAGACCTATATACCTATGGCTGACAGTTATGGCCTGCCACACTTAAAATAAGAGAATATTTGGTTCCTGGTGTGATATCATTGCACAGTAGTTTTCTGGCACATCTCTTGTGATAATCCAAGGTTTGGAATATAGGCTTCTTTGGTCTCTACAGTTGATTTTTTTTTTATAAATGTAATAATTTTCAAACATTGAGAAGTGTGTGTTCCTTGTATTTATCTGCTCCTGGCCCATATTCAATCACAAATTCTATGATATTATAATAATAATGCTTTTAAAGTGTTTTTGTTCTCCCAACCTCACCTTTGTTGCCACTAAAGACACTTTAGTCCTATAGATTGCAAGCTCATGTGTGCAGGCCCCTCTACAGCATTCTGTCCTAATTTTGCTTATACTTCCTTGCTCTAAGCTAGGTGTCAGCAACCAATGGCTTAGCAGGCAGCACAGAGGCACAGTAAATTTAAAACGTACTTTGTGTTCGTCGTGTGCAGTTGTGGCACGAAGTGGAAATAGCTTAGCTAAAATTTGTCTTTGGTAGCACGCCCATTTCTAGGGACCAGTATCCCTCTGTCATATTCCATCTCTTTTCAACAATAAAGCGCAAGGTTTTCTTTGCTGTTGAAATATCTAATCAATATACAGTCATGGCTGAAATTGTTGGCACCCCAGACGTTTTCCAGAAAATCAAGTATTTCTCACAGAAAAGTATTGCAGTAAGACATGTTTTGCTATACACATGTTTATTCCCTTTGTGTGTATTGGAACAAAACAATAAAAGGGAGGAAAAAAAGCAAATTGGACATAATTTCACACAAAACTCCAAAAATGGGCTGGACGAAATTCTTGGCACCCTTTCAAAATTGTGGATAAATAAGATTGTTTCAAGCCCCAAAAAAGTTGCAAAGAAATTCAAGCTGTCCTGCAGGCTCAGGGAGCATCAGTGTCAGCGCGAACTATCCATTGACATTTAAATGAAATGAAACGCTATGGCAGGAGACCCAGGAGGACCCCACTGCTGACACAGACATAAAAACGCAAGACTACAGTTTGCCAAAATGTACTTGAGTAAGCCAAAATCCTTCTGGGAAAACATCTTGTGGACAGATGAGACCAAGATAGAGCTTTCTGGTAAAGCACATCATTCTACTGTTTACCGAAAATGGAATGAGGCCTACAAAGAAAAGAACACAGTACCTACAGTGAAATATGGTGGAGGTTCAATGATGTTATGGGGTTGTTTTGCTGCCTCTGACACTGGGTGCCTTGAATGTGTGCAAGGCATTATGAAATCTGAGGATTACCAAAGGATTTTGGGTCGCACTGTAGAGCCCAGTGTCAGAAAGCTGGGTTTCCGTCCGAGATCTTGGGTCTTCCAGCAGGACAATGACCCCAAACATACGTCAAAAAGCACCCAGAAATGGATGACAACAAAGCGCTGGAGAGTTCTGAAGTGGCCAGCAATGAGTCCAGCTCTAAATCCCATTGAACACCTGTGGAGAGATATTAAAATTGCTGTTGGGAAAAGGCACCCTTCCAATAAGAGAGACCTGGAGCAGTTTGCAAAGGAAGAGTGGTCCAAAATTCCGGGTGAGAGGTGTAAGAAGCTTATTGATGGTTATAGGAAGTGACTGATTTCAGTTATTTTTTCCAAAGGGTGTGCAACCAAATATTAAGTTAAGGGTGCCAAGAATTTTGTCCAGCCCATTTTTGGAGTTTTGTGTGAAATTATGTCCAATTTGATTTTTTTTCCTCCCTTTTATTGTTTTGTTCCAATACACACAAAGGGAATAAACATGTGTTACTGCAATACTTTTCTGTGAGAAATACTTGATTTTCTGGAAAAATGTCTGGGGTGCCAACAATTTCAGCCATGACTGTATCTAAAGTATCCAAAATCTCTATCTACATAAATATCTAAGCCACTCAGATATGATCTAGAATCCTTCCCTACCCCTTCCCAGAATAATATCCCTTTTGATTTTACCTATTTGATATAAGCGGTTTCCAATTATTAAAATTTTTTTAATTGAGAATAAACAGTGAGAGAAAAAAAAACACCATCGGGGGGAGGAGCAAAGATCTTAATCCGGCCCTGCGTTTTTGCATAAGGGGAGTGGGCCAGTCTGGATGAAGTCCAGGGCCAATTTTATATCCCAGCCCAACCCAGGCTGAGGCTGTAAAGGAGGAACAGGTTTCCAAATGGGGTGGATAGTGGATTCAGGAACAGTTGTGCTTCTTTGCATTGGGTAAAATGAATGTTGTAACGCAGCTCTGCTGGGGCAGCCAGCTGCACTCTTGCGAGATCTTGCAGAGTTTGTGAGATAAGATCCTGTGAACTCTGCAAGATCTCGCGAGATCGTGGCTGGAGTCCCCAGCGGAGCCGCATTATATCTTACAGAGCCCACTGCTGGCTTCTGATTGTCGGTATCGTTGCATTCCTAGTGAAAACAATGTTAAACGATAATGAGCAACCACGACTGAAACAAATTATGATGGAACATCGCTAGGAAATTCATTTACAGCAGTTTCACAATAGTTGGTGAATAGTTGGTGGCCAAAGTAAATTTGTTGTTTCACTAAACCAATGGTGGTTAGTGGTTAAGGGCAGGATCTGTGTTTTTTTTCTGTATTTTCTTTTCAAAAGGCGTTAACCCTCAACCCCCTCATCCTGGAGTATTTGAGCAAAGGACAAAAGGAAAATTGTATTCTGTATTAGCTTTGCCCAGGAATATGATACCTGGATTATGTTTGGACTCAAATGAAACCATTTGTCCAGATGAATAATGAAATCTGAGTAACTGGTACTGTAAAGGCTGTCAGATTTAGAAAAAAATATTAATATCCCACTAGAGAACAGATGCATAGATCTTGCCCCGTTTGGACACCTATTGATCACAGCCCCAGTGTGAGTACCTGACGCGGCTCTATTTTTGTGTATTTGCTATAGCGCGGTCCTCTAGGTTAAGTACGTCACGGAAACCATCTCTTTATGGAAGAGTTTTATTGTGGCACTCCAGTATACAAACAAAATAAAACAGAAATCAAAGCCTGAGTCTTTCTAACAAAATATACGTATGTCCCTTACTAACGCAGGTAAATAACAAAATAATGGAACTCTTTGCCAACCTTTTCTTTTGGGAAGCTGCCAACCTCAGCACTTCACCAGCTCTGCTGCTGCTGATCTCTCTGTCTGTGTCTCTCAATCAAATCTCCTTACTTCCTTCTCTCACCCAGGAAACATTTAAGGGCATTTAATTAGCAGGTGTGGAGACCTTGCAGCACAGGGGAACAATTTAAAAAACATTTTTTTCCTTCTGGGTTTAAACAGCCCACTGCCCTCTCAAAAACACAGGGGGGGATGTACACGCCATCGCACACAATTTCCCTCACCTTATCACAGTATATATACATTTTTAACTGCACCTACCTATTGTGTCTTTGAGGGTTGCTGGAGATTCTCGGGATTCCCAATATACAAGAATAGAGGCTGATGGGTGAGCCTTTAAGATCCCATAGGTGAATACCGGTGAGCCCCATTTGGCTCTTGAGAGTGTGAGTTTAACCACTTATGAAAAATATCTTCCTCTGCTCATTATGGAACTTCACTATATTTGTGCTGTACCTCTTATTTTTGAGGTTATTCCAGTGGACATTTATCATTTTTGTGGACTGTATTCTACAAGGATACCCTATTACATGCAGTCTAAGACTCCTACTCTTACAGGGTCATTCAAAGAGATTCGAAAAATCACCGCTCGTTCAGTGACTTTCATTCCCCGCACTTTGGACCGATTCGGTGATTCCTAGTTTGCCGACCCTGTGGTGTATTCAGCAAGCACCGCAGGGCCCCTGTAGTACAGGGAATACTCACCGCATACCCGCAGAACACACCGCAAAACCCGAACACTCACCGAAAACCCGCAGAAACAGTCAGGATTAACCACGCCGAACACACCGGAAAAACCCGACTAGTCACCGATCACAGCACAGAGCAGCCGCCGGATAAAGTCGACACGCTGACGAACGAGGGGAAAAAAAAAAAAGTACATTTGAAAGTTTGAAATTTGAAACTCGGTTTGCAAAAAAACTATTTAACGAAAATGCCTGAAATTTACACATAAGATCCAATGAATGATAATAAAAAGGTCTGTTACAGAAAAAAGAAAAAAACAATTAAAGGAAAAAAAAAATGGAAAAAAGTTTGCAATTTTTTTTCCCAAAAAATGCCTAAAAGATCAAAAAAAAGTCTATAAATAAAGAGGCTTTTTACTGCAGAATAAAATAAACGGTTTATTAGATATTGCATTAAAACAGGAATATTTTTAACATTGAAGCCTATGGGATTCTCCTGAATAAACCTGTTGAATGAAACCACCGAACAGCAGGTCATTTAGGCAACTTTTCACAGCTGTTCGGTGTTCTCTGAATAGACTAACCATTGCTTCTCTATGGGGGATTTCACTGCCCGTACGTGCCTCCAGTGGCGTCGTAACGTGGGGGCGGTGGGTGCGGCCCGCACCAGGTGACACCCGCCTTTAGGGTGACACCGTCACCCTAAGGGCGGGTGTCTCACCCACCGCCCGCCACCGCCGCGTATTCGCTCCGTGCGAGCGTCCGAAGCATGCAGCTTCGGCGCTCGCCTGGAGGAAATACGTCACCAGCCAATCGCGGCTGGTCACGTGGCTCCCCCAGACGAGCGCCCAAGCTGCGCGCCGCCGGACGCTCAGAAGGAGCGAAAAACGCGGCGGAGAGGTGCTGCCTGGGCCGCTATCCATGTGCTGGGACCAGGACGTGAGCTGGGGCAAATCCATGAGCTGCTGGGGCAAATCCATGGGGGCCTGGGGCAAATCCATAACCTGCTGGGTCATATCCATGAGCTGCTGGGGCAAATCCATGGGGGCCTGGGGCAAATCCATAACCTGCTGGGGCATATCCATGAGCTGCTGGGGCATATCCATGAGGAGCTGGGGCAAATCCATAACCTGCTGGGGCAAATCCATGAGCTGCTGGGGCATATCCATGAGGAGCTGGGGCAAATCCATAACCTGCTGGGGCAAATCCATGAGCTGCTGGGGCAAATCCATGGGGGCCTGGGGCAAATCCATAACCTGCTGGGGCATATCCATGAGCTGCTGGGGCATATCCATGAGGAGCTGGGGCAAATCCATAACCTGCTGGGGCAAATCCATGAGCTGCTGGGGCATATCCATGAGGAGCTGGGGCAAATCCATAACCTGCTGGGGCAAATCCATGAGCTGCTGGGGCATATCCATGAGGAGCTGGGGCAAATCCATGAGGAGCTGGGGCATATCCATGAGGAGCTGGGGCAAATCCATAAGCTGCTGGGGCAAATCCATGAGCTGCTGGGGCAAATCCATAAGCTGCTGGGGCAAATCCATGAGCTGCTGGGGCAAATCCATAAGCTGCTGGGGCAAATCCATGAGGAGCTGGGGCAAATCCATGAGGAGCTGGGGCAAATCCATAAACTGCTGGGGCAAATCCATAAGCTGCTGGGGCAAATCCATGGGGGCCTGGGGCAAATCCATAACCTGCTGGGGCATATCCATGAGGAGCTGGGGCAAATCCATAACCTGCTGGGGCAAATCCATGAGCTGCTGGGGCATATCCATGAGGAGCTGGGGCAAATCCATAAGCTGCTGGGGCAAATCCATGAGCTGCTGGGGCAAATCCATAAGCTGCTGGGGCAAATCCATGAGGAGCTGGGGCAAATCCATGAGGAGCTGGGGCAAATCCATAAACTGCTGGGGCAAATCCATAAGCTGCTGGGGCAAATCCATGAGGTGCTGGGGCATATCCATGAGGAGCTGGGGCAAATCCATGAGGAGCTGGGGCAAATCCATGAGCTGCTGGGGCAAATCCATGAGGAGCTGGGGCAAATCCATGAGCTGCTGGGGCAAATCCATGAGCTGCTGGGGCAAATCCATGGGGGCCTGGGGCATATCCATGAGGAGCTGGGGCAAATCCATGAGGTGCTGGGGCAAATCCATGAGGTGCTGGGGCATATCCATGAGGTGCTGGGGCATATCCATGAGGAGCTGGGGCATATCCATGAGGAGCTGGGGCATATCAATGAGCTGGGGCATATCCATGAGCTGCTGGGGCATATCCATGAGCTGCTGGGGCATATCCATGAGCTGCTGGGGCAGTATATCCATGAGCTGCTGGGGCAGTATATCCATGAGCTGCTGGGGCAGTATATCCATGAGCTGGGGCAAATCCATGAGAGCAGCTGGAGCATTATCAATGAGAGCAGCTGGGGCAGTATATACATGAGAGGAGCTGGGGCAATATCCATGTGTGCTGGGGGCAATATCCATGAGAGCTGGGGCAATATCCATGTGTGAGCTGGTCTGGGGCAATATATCCATGTGTGAGCTGGTCTGGGGCAATATATCCATGTGTGAGCTGGTCTGGGGCAATATATCCATGTGTGAGCTGAGGCGCATTATATCCATATGTGAGCTGAGGCGCAATATATCCATATGTGAGCTGGTCTGGGGCAATATATCCATGTGTGAGCTGAGGCGCAATATATCCATATGTGAGCTGAGGCGCAATATATCCATATGTGAGCTGGGGCAATATATATCCATGGGTGAGCTGCTGGGGGCAATATATATCCATGTGTGCTTTCACTGCCTTCGAACAGGCAACGTACTTGCTGGCAGTTGGCAAAAAGTTGTGTGAGCATATGAGAGAGCTCCACAGCAATAAACCTCACAGTAATGTGTGCTGTGTGTATGAGCATTCAGTGTTATATGGGAGTACTGATTTAGGAGTAAGAGTAGTTAAAAAAAAAATCTGAAAAACTCGGGGGGGGGGGGGTGACACCATAAATTACCGCACCGGGTGACACCGACCCTAGTGACGCCACTGCGTGCCTCCACACAGTTTTCTTGCCCTGCTTGTATGATATTATGACTTTATTAGATAAGGGGTTCTAAATGTTTATATGGATGGATGGATGGATGGAAACTTGATCCAGGGGAATATCATCCCTGAGCAAGATGGATAAGACAAAGGGCCAGTTCTATACACCGCATGTGTCCCATATCAATATCACGTTGTACTTCTACAGGACTTTAGTTGCAGTAAGATCTAAGGACGGGCTGCAGACTTAAACCCATATAAATCTTCTTACTAGTGCTCTCTATGGAAGTTAGGCTTCTGTGTTTTAAGTCTCATTTAATTTCAGGAACTGTGTTTGCATATTTTGATATTTTTTGAATGTCTTGTTTTATGTGATCCTGGCACTGTCTAAAGTTTTATTTTTGTCTTTTTGCCATTAAAACTTTTGTAACCTAGTCCTGTCTCTGCCCTAGCTGACTCATTTCTTCCATATAGCTTGGGTTTCCACGTTACCGTACAGTTTACCATTTGGGATATTTTAGTTGTATATGGTTAGGCTCCTGGATTGGGGTGGGGGTAAAGTGCCCTATTACCTTCATGGTAGCAGTGATTCTCCTGGAGGGAGTGTATGAACTTGGGGCCCTGAGAGAGGGTAGGGTTAGTAAGTCCAGAGGCTTGGAGTTGTTAACCACTTTTACACCCTCCTCCACACGTGACAACTGGACAGATAGCGGGCGGTCATCACAGTCCATTTATTCAAGGATTTGGGTGACATATTGTATACATTTTAGAGCAAATTAAAACATGAATATATATGAAATAACAAATGCAAAAAACATAGTGTGATATCCCACATGAACCAAATAGTGCGCTATTAATTCGACACTCACAAGAGCATGGTAGTAAATGCGCCCATCATCATTGCTACTGAGGAAGTCTCTATCGGGACGAAATGCGTTCAACTGGACATTCTTACATCCCATTTGGATACCAGTGCTTGCTGTTTTTATGAATTTGAAGTGTGAGTCATTAAATACTTTGTGATTATATACGTTTGATGATCTGTACTATTTTTTGCTGTGTGTCATTTATATTGAGATCCTCCGATTTGACCGGGTTGACGTCAGTCACAGCGAATCAATAGCGCACTATTTGGTTTATGTGGGATATCACCCTATGTTTTTTGAATTTGTTAAAGCATAAATATGTAGTTTCTGCCAAAGACAGTCTCTTTAGTACTTTACTGTTCATTTTAATTGCATTTTGGTATACTGCTTGGGTTCTGTGTCTAGGGGAGCGGACAGAGTAGACCTCTGTACTAGGCTTAATTGGAAAATGAAAATGCTATCATTGAATTAAATAATGCACAAGAAATCTTTTAAACACATTAAAATGGCTAATGTAACAGCACGTCCCATCTCTTAAGTAAACACTTTGCAAGGCTGTATAACATATTCCTGTATACTCAGTTTTCCTTGTTTATTAAATTAATTTTACATTTTGCAATCTCTATATTGAATAAATATCTATTTCACCATTTTAGCCAAAGCATTCCATTCTTTTCCTTGAATTATATATTAATATGCAGCAGTATTATTCTATTGTTGTAAATGCTCAGTTCAATCACAAAATATATATACACGTGTGTGTGTTCTGAATTGAGCTCATCGTGAGTAATCCTGCTAACTAATTTCTCCATGAAAGTACTACTTCATAATAGTCTTAAACATAACCTTTGCATGTGTAGTTATTTTGTCTTCTTTTAAATACTTTGCATTTAAATAAAGTCATATTCCATAGAATATTAACGCAACAATTTTGTTCAAGCAGGCCAAGAAACACAGTTTCAGGTGAGCAAGGACAAGAAATAAAGTTCTGCTCAATATGAGCATACATGTTTGTATTCAAAAGAAGTTCTGCTTTAAAGATAGATGCAACAACAGCACACAATCAATAAAGTAATTCTATAGGCTAAAAGAGAAGGACTGGAAGGATTAATTATTTACCCTTCCTGACCCCTCTCTGTTTTTCTGCCACTCTATTTTCCTGCACTGAAGTCTCCTATTTTCTCTTCCAGTCTGTAGGCTCCTGCTTCATGTAGTAGCAGATGCCTTCAACCTAACGATTGACATGTGCGTGACTATGTACCATCTATTACAGGATGCCTACCAATGCCTCTCAATGCAAAAGCATAGCGTGTCATCAGATTGTTAGCTTGGGTAATTTAACCAAAGCTGATAGAATCCCTTTAAGGCTGTCCTGCCAGACCCGACTGGCCCCTTAAGGTTGTATGTAAACCGGGTGGGGGGGGTGCACTCCAGAAACTTTGACTGTTAAAATATAGCAATGCGACTAGAGTGTCCCTTTAAGTGCCTTAATCTGATCCCTACAGTGACCATGTGGGACACGTCCCTGGGTTTCCCTTCATGGTGTGAAAAAAGTGTCTTATATGTCCTATGCATTACTTACTATGCATGTGACAGCCTAATTCTTATTCCCCAATAGATTGTCTGCGTGCCAATCAGGCCACACCAGGTAAATCCCCAGAATTCACTGCCACCATGACATCATGTTGTCTTCCTCAACCCCAGTCCCTCTAGACTATAAAGCTCCTGTGAGTAGGGCCCTCTACACCTATTGTTTCCATCCTATGTCCGTATAGCGGTATATTCAGTTCTGTTTGTTGTAAAGTGCTATACTGCTGGTGCCAGGGGTCGAGTCCTGCGGGAACACTCGGGAACGGCGTTCAGACGATGGGGGTCCCTGCCTGGCTATAATTAATTCTGGAGTGCATGTGGCTGGTTATATTTAATTCTGGGGGTCCCTGCCTGGCTATAATTAATTCTGGGGTCCCTGCCTGGCTATAATAATTCTGGGGGCATGTGGCTGGTTATAATTAATTCTGGGGGTCACTTGTCTGGCTATAATAATTCTGGGGGTATGTGGATGGTTATAATTAATTCTGGGGGGTCCCTGCCTGGCTATAATTAATTATGGAGGGCGTGTGGCTGGTTATAATTAATTCTGGGGGTCCCTGCCTGGCTATAATTAATTCTGGAGGCATGTGGCTATTTATAATTAATTCTGGAGGTCCCTGCCTTGCTATAATTAATTATGGGGGCATGTGGCTGGTTATAATTAATTTTGGTGGTCCCTGCCTGGCTATAATTAATTCTGGGGTCCCTGCCTGGCTATAATAATTCTGGGGGCATGTGGCTGGCTATAATAATTCTGGGGGTATGTGGATGGTTATAATTAATTCTGGGGGTCCCTGCCTGGCTATAATTAATTATGGAGGGCGTGTGGCTGGTTATAATTAATTCTGGGGGTCCCTGCCTGGCTATAATTAATTCTGGGGGTCCCTGCCTGGCTATAATTAATTCTGGGGGTCTGTCTGGCTATATTCAATTCTGGGGGGTCTGTGCATCAGTAGTCAATTCTGGGGGTCTGTGCCTGGTTGTACATGATTCTCGAAGGGGGGGGTGTATATCTATGTTATGGTTAAAGCCCGAAGTGCGGTTAATCCTAGGATTACCTGGGTAATCCTGACATTACCCGGTGTCATTAGCAAAAGTCCGAAGTGAAATAAAATTTCAAACTTTACCCAGGTAATCTGCAAAGTATCAATGGAAAAAGAAATAGGTGCTCAGGAGTATGCAATTAGAAAGACAGGAGTGCCTGAGCTTGGAGGAAAGGGGGTAACCCTAAAAAATAATCAGAAAGAAAATAAACATACCCAGGTGAATGTGGTATGATGTACCTTCTTGCAAGTAAAAGGAAAATTCTCAACAGGATGGCCGCAATGGCCTATACACAAATGGGTGTGAACAAGAATTAAAAATTAACTTTTAATAGAGTACTATAAAAAGGATCCACAGATCCTGGTAGTACAAGACAAGATGTATTATAAGGAATTGGGGTATGGATGAGGCCCCTTGGCTATCAGGCACATACACATTAGCACTGCACCCCAGTATGTAGACAGTAGTTAATCTGTCGAGTAGAAAAGGAAACAACGGGCCTTCGAGGGTCCGTAATATATAGGAAAGACAGAAAGGAAATCTCAAGGTTGTGCTGTGCTTGGTAAAGCAAAAGGAAATAATATAGTAGACAGATATGTTACAAACTGGTAAACAATGTTTCCAGACTGTCCCTTGCTGTATGAGGAAAGGGCAAATGCTAAGCAGGTTATGTCGCCCCTATACCTGCAGTAACAATGCAAAGAGACACAATTTAGAATTCATAGTCAGAGGTCCTGAGTTGCAGCAGCACAATTGAGGATACGTGCAGAACAGCTACAAAAAAATATAAAAACGTTAAAGAAGGATTGTGCATGGTTGACTGCTTTTGAGATACAGTCAACCAAATATTTTAAATTCAATGCGTTCCCCGTTAAAATAAGGGATCAGAAATGGCTTCATTAGGAAGCAAAACCTTCACACTGGGGTGCAGTGCTAATGTGTATGTGCCTGAAAGCCAAGGGGGCTTATCCATACCCCAATTCCTTATATGTACGTCTTGTCTGGTACTATCAGTATCTGTGGATCCTTTTTATAGTACTCTATTAAAAGTTAATTTTTAATCCTTGTTCACACTAATTTGTGTATAGGCCATTGCGGCCATCCTGTTGAGAATTTTCCTTTTACCTGCACAAATGTACATCATACCACATTCACCTGGGTATGTTTATTTTCTTTCTAATCTGCAAAGTATCCAGAGGCCTCTGGGTACTCCGGTTTTCTGCTCTGTTTTAAACTGGTAAGACGCACATTACCCTAGTGTTGCTGGATAAAGTGTGATGTGCAACAAAACAGCGGACTCTATCGGAGTAATCTGCAAAATATCCAAACGTCTCTGGGTACTCTGCTTTTCTTGGGTTTTCAGCAGGTTACAGTTGACTGAATTCCGAGGATTACCCGGATAAAGCTGCAAACTGTTATCTGACCGGTAAGAAAATTGTGTTTTTGTTATTGTTAATGAAATTGCATCCACAGTCACAAACCACACTAAATAACTGTCACGTTACTCTGTGCATTAATTATCTGAAAATTTATTTATGAAGATAAAGATATTATATAAAGAGTAACCTGATGGTTATTATGTTTTATAAATGATATATAAAATATATGACACATAATGAAGATCATGTAACTCTTTCACATATATAAGAAACATATCCTGTTACTCTGTATATTCATTATAGCCTTAATACATTTTAATGTTTGTCTTTTGCCATTTTCATTGATAATATCCATAGATAATAGCAAAATTCACTTTTACCCAAGCGGGGTTGGATGCTCTGCAGATTACCCAGGTGAAGCTGTGGATAGTCCTCACATTACCCGGGTGAAGCTACAGACTTGCACATTATCCGGGTAAAGTGATAATTTTTCAGCTCTTCCAGACTGTTACCCAAGGGCAGTTGGTTAGTCCTAAAATTACCCAGGTAAAGTCCTAATTTTTCATTTTTTTGCAGCTTTACCCAGCGGTTTTGGGTAATGTCAGGATTACCCGGGTAATCCTAGGATTAACTGCACTTCGGGCTTTACCCGTAACATATACTGTATACACCTTTTTTTTTTCTCTTCAGGTAATAGGGGTTGCATTCTTGGGTGAGTTCCCCCAGGACTTGACTCCTGGGATGATGATGATGATATTACAAGTATATCTCCCCCCCCCCATGTGATGCATTAAATTGTGCGTGTGAGTAAAAGTAAACATGGAATCTTTTTTTTCTTCCTAAGGGCTTGGCCGAATAATAAGAGTGCACACTACAGTGTTTTCATAGATTCCACCATGTTTCAAACACTGGAAGCATAAAAAGTAACAGTTACAAGTATTTATAAAGCGCCAAGTTTCGCTAAACAAAATGTGTTTATGTAACTAAAGTCCCATATTCTGCTAATTTTCGTGCACCCTATTTTTGTTATAGAAATGTCAGTAACCTATCATTTGAAAATGCCGTTTGTGTGGTTTCTATAAATATAGAAATTTTCCATATTTAACTACATTGGTAGCTACAGCTTTATGAAAAGAGGTTTTATTAAAGTCTTCATGGTCAAAGCTAAATCAACAAAAATTTAGAGATTACATGACAATATGAGTAATACAGGAGAATTTTAAGATAAATCTCATTGTAAGTTTTACAAAATGTTCATAAATTAATAATACACAAATTGGTGATGTGGGTGGCTCTATATAAAAGGTCAAAATAAAGCATCACTCAGCTTTCCCTGAACTACAGTCAGGTCCAGAAATATTGGGACAGCAACACAATTCTAACATCTTTGGCTCTATACACCACCACAATGGAGTTGGAATGAAACAAACAATGTGCTTTAACTGCAGACTGTCAGCTTTAATTTGAGGGTATGTACATCCAACTCAGGAGAACGGTGTAGGACTTAACAAGTGGGAGGCACATCTGCAAACTGCTGTGCCTCCCACTTGTTAAGGGACCAAAGGTAATGGGACAATTGGCTTCTCAGCTGTTCCATGGCCAGGTGTGTGATATTCCCTCATTACCCCAATTACAATGTGCAGATAAAAGGCCCAGAGTTAATTTCAAGTGTGCTATTTGCATTTGGAATCTGTTGCTGTCAACTCTCAAGTTGAGATCCAAAGAGCTGGCACTATCAGTGAAGCAAGCCATCATTAGGCTGAAGAAACTAAACAAACCCATCAGAGAGTTAGCAAGAACATTAGGTGTGGCCAAAACAACTGTTTGGAACATTCTCAAAAAGAAGGAATGCACCGGTGAGCTCAGCAACACCGAAAGACCCGGAAGACCACGGAAAACAACTGGTGGATGACCAAAAAATTCTTTCCCTGGTGAACAACAGTTGGCCAGATCAAGAACACTCTCCAGGAGGTAGGTGTATGTGTGTCAAAGTCAATCAAGAGAAGACTTCAGAGTGAATAGAGGGTTCACCACAAGAAGTAAACCATTGGTGAGCCTCAAAAACAGGAAGGCCAGATTAGAGTTTGCCAAACAAAGCCTTCACAGTTCTGGAACAAGTTCCTATGAACAGATGAGACCAAGATCAACTTGTACCAGAGTGATGGGAAGAGAAGAGTATGGAGAAGGAAAGGACCTGCTCATGATCCTAAGTATACCACCTCATCAGTGAAGCATGGTGGTAGTAGTGTCATGGTGTGGGCATGTGTGGCTGCCAATGGAACTGGTTCTCTTGTATTTATTGATGATGTGACTGCTGACAAAAGCAGGAGGATGAATTCTGAAGTGTTTCGGGCAATATTATCTGCTCACATTCAGCCAAATGCTGCAGAACTCATTGGACGGCGCTATACAGTGCAGATGGACAATGACGCAAAGCATACTGCAAAAGCAACCAAAGAGTTTTTGAAGGGACAGAAGTGGAATGTTATGCAATGGCCAAGTCAATCACCTGACTTGAATCCCATTGAGCAGGCATTTCACTTGCTGAAGACAAAACTGAAGGGAAAATGCCCCAAGAACAAGCAGGAACTGAAGACAGTTGCAGTAGAGGCCTGGCAGAGCATCACCAGGGATGAAACCCAGCGTCTGGTGATGTCTATGCGTTCCAGACTTCAGGCTGTGATTGACTGCAAAGGATTTGTAACCAAGTATTAAGGGAAAGTTTGATTTATGATTATTATTCTGTCCCATTACCTTTGGTCCCTTAACAAGTGGGAGGCACATCTGCAAACTGCTGTAAGTCCTACACCGTTCACCTGAGTTGGATGTACATACCCTCAAATTAAAGCTGACAGTCTGCAGTTAAAGCACATGGTGTTTGTTTCATTCCAAATCCATTGTGGTGGTGTATAGAGCCAAAGATGTTAGAATTGTGTCAATGTCCCAATATTTCTGCACCTGACTGTATGTGTATTTACATAATGAAATGACAATGTACCTCCTCCCTTTAAATACTCAAAGGTATTGAAAACAATTAGAACTAAAATAAAGTCAGCTAAAGGAGAATGTAAATTTCCTCTCCTGCTTTGCCGAACAGCTTTGAATAAGAATTAGGATGATGGTCCAAGTCTAGTGAGCTGGTCAAAATTATGCAATATTCATGCTCCAGAGATGTTGGCTGAGACACCAATTTTTATATTAGAAACCTGTTTTAGTCTAGTGACATATGACTGCATCTAATGAATCAATATAGGACTGCCAAGTTAAACATTTCATTAGTTTTTCCTTAGGAATTCGTTTCCAGTCAGTTTGTGTGGAAACCATGGCAGAGTTTGGAACGAAAGACAGGCATCATAAACAATTCTGTACTAGTCAATATTACAACAGTCTTTTGTCCCGCTGGAAAGACTACATTTTAAACCGATATTGTGTGTTTGCCAGGTGTGCATAATGGAAACTTTTCAGATAGAGTAGATATAATGGAAAAGAGAGCATCCGTAGTGATATTCAGGAGATGGGACATCCATTTCATAGGTCTGGAAGGTGTGTCAGTGTGGTGTAATGAAGAGCTTATGTGGGTAAACACCTGGTACCAGGTGACGATAGAATCTCATTGCCTGAGCCTTCCAGACCACTTGCACTGCATCATTTGTAAAGTATACTCATTTTTGGAGCGAATCTCTTTCTCCTAAGTGTGAGGGAGAGACAGTCTCGAGTAGGCTCACTACTCTGTCCCCGCCCTCAGCCCTTTCCCTACCTCTTGCACACAGACTAAATGCAACAACTCAGCTGGGATGGAAAGGACATCAAGTGTGGGGTAGATATGGGCAAACTGAAAGGAAATGTGGACATAATAAATAAAATGGGGCAATCCTAAATAAAATGGGGACATCCTGAAAGGAAATGGTTTCCAATAACTTAAATGGAGGCATGCTGAAATGAAATGGGGACATACTAAATAAATTGTGGGCAAAGGAAATAAAATGAGGGCATAATAAATAAAACATACTGTACATACTGAAATTAAATGGGGACATATAGGCAAGTGGGGGCATGTCTGTCTAGCTGCATAAACTTAACTACCCAGTCTGCACAGTTGTATATACCCATGTTTCTATTTGCATATAAATATCTGCTTAGCTGTATATACCTAAATCCCTGGTTACATATGCATATCTGCCCAATTATGGTTACACCTATATGGCCAGGTGCATATGCCTATCTGCCCAGCTTTATATACAGTGCCTGTAGAGGTCCCCTGCTAGTTATGATTGACTGGGCAGCAATAGTCACTCTGTCACCAATATTTAACTCTAGCTGCATTTTGTGTTAGGGGTCATTAACCCCATATGTTTATTTATTTTTTCTTTGTACATTGGGAGCTGGCTAGCAAGTACTAACCAGCCGCCACAAAATTAACACTTGCGGTGCCTGGCATTATACTATTTATATATTCAACTTGGTCCTTAACATATTTTACTATCACTTACAGGGTTATCCAAAGAGATTCGAAAAGTCACCGCACGTTCGGTGACTTTTCGTTCTCTTCAATTCGGTTCCTTTTGCCGATTGCATTTCGGTGAACCTGCGGTGTATTCAGCAAAGAGCACAGGGTCCCCGAATTGCAGAGAAAAGCTGCCGCAAACCCACCGAAAACTAACCGAATGCACGCTGAAAACAAGCAAAAACATCTGGATTAACCTTCGAAGAGGAGCCGAACAGGAGCCGAAAAGGAGCCGAATCACACAGAGCCGAAGCAGCTGTGACGCAGACAGAGGGAGGTGAATAAATTAGAAAAACCATTTGTATGAATCTGGGAAAAAGAAACGCTGTTTGCAAAGAAACTACTGAGCGAAAATGTCTGAAATTTTCACAGGAGGTCCAGGGAATGATAATAAAGAGGGCTGTTACAAAAAAAATAAGCAAACTGAAAAAAAAAAAAAAAAAAAAAAAAAAATCGGACTTTTAATTTTTTTTAAAAAAATTCAGAAAAATGCTTAAAGTATCCTAAAAAATCTATAAATAAAGAGACTTTTTGCTGCAGAATTTTATAATGAACGGTTTATTAGATATTGAATTAAAACAGGAATATTTTTAACATTGAAGTCTATGGATTCTCCTGAATAAATTTGCCGAATGAAACCACCGAATGGCAGGGCATTAGGGGAACCTTTCACTGCTGGTTTGTGTCTCTGAATAGCCGAAGCAGTGCTTCTCTATGGAGATTTCACTGCCCTCGAACAGGGACCGAACAGGCACCGTATGTGCAGGCAATTCGCCAGTATTTGGCGAATTGCCTGCTCTCTGGATAGCCGAATGGCCAGGAAAGGTAACCGAACGCTGATTTTCAGCGTTCGGTTACCTTTCTCAAGCAATTCGGATCTCTTTGGATAACCCTGTTAGTATCAAAGCATTATCAAGCACTTGACTGGTTATCTAGACATTACAGATTCTCCAGCCACTACCTCCAACAGCAACTTTGTTCTAAGACACTTCTACAACCTCCTTGTGATGGGACGGCCGCCACTACGCTGTAGCGCAGTACAGCAGTTCAAGTGTTTGTGTGTTATTAAAAGTTTGTTAGCCCTTATTTTTATAAGTACCCCAATGTGCTTTTCCCTGTTCACCGCTCAGAGCCACAGAAAGTCCAGACGAGCTGGCACCGAGCCTCAAGATAAGGGCTGCACCCACCAGGGGGGCCCCAGGTGAACAAAGGGAAATTGGGCCATGGCTGGAGGTAGTGGCAGAAATCACCCCGGGAGGGCTGAGGGCGGACCAAGGGAAAACAATGTCTTTTTTCCCCATAAATAAGCTGTGTTCTCCATGAAAAAAAAATCACTCTTGTTTGAACCTTTACTCCTGCCTCGGCTAGTAATTGGGGATAACAGGGCTTTGGGAACCGAGACGCTTGAAGGACCTCTCTACAGCGCTGCAACCTCGGGGTATTCTACGAGCACCAGCGGCACCTTGCTACCACACTACCGACCTCCAGGTGTACTCGGCGCTGATGGCGGATCTACTCACCGTGTAGCGGGATCCGTCACATTGGCTGGCAGCCTGGTGGGATCGGCTGAGACCAGACAAGCAGGGGGAAATACAGCCGCTGGCTTGACCCCAGTCTCAGCCACCGCAACACGCCGAGCATCCGGAGCGGCCGCCATCCGGGGAGAGATTCTGAGACCAGCCCAGCAGGGGGAAAAACAGCCGCTGGCTTGACCCCGGTCTCAGACACCTCTGGGTCCGAGAGGCGGACACCCCAAGTAACGGCCGTAGCCCCATATGGCCCAGCACTACGAGGGTCTGAAGCGCACGGTCCTTAAAGAATTGCTGAAAGCCAGAGGCAAGATCCCCGGGGGCAAACCGAAGGCGATCAGAGAATTGATGGAGGATGACCGTGCTTGTATGGCTCCCTCCGAGGGCTCTGAGACTTCAGAATGTCGGCGAGAGGTACAGTGGCGGCTGGCCCTGTACGGAATAGACCCCTCCGCCAACATCATCGGGAGGGTCTTGGCAGATACGGACTCCGCCAAGCAGAAATGCAGCAACGGTCCGGTGGGTCTCTGACTCCCCAGGGCAGCACTGGACCCCCAAGCAAAAGATTCCCTTTGCCGCCTTCAAACTCTTCCCAGAGGGAAACGAGGATATTGATGGCTTCCTGCAAGATTTTGAAAGACAATGTGCCCTGCAAGAGGTGGCGGCCCAAGATTGGGTACCTCTACTGGCAAGTAAGTTGACGGGCAGAACGGCTGAAGCCTACCAGGCTGTGGCGGATGAGGACTCCATGGTGTACGAGCGGGTCAAGGAACACCTGCTGGCCCACTATGCGCTCACCCCCGAGGCGTAGCGAGTCCGGTTCCGAGCTCTAAAGAAAGGGACCCATGACTCCTACGCGAAATGGGGGCACCGAATGCAACAGGCTGTCCGCAGCTGGATCCAGGGATGCCAAGCCACCCACCCGGACCAGATCATCCAACTGCTCTTGCTGGAGCAGTTCTAGAACTATTCACCTCCAGAGGTTTGGGATTGGGTGCGAGACCGATGTCCCCTTACCCTGCCCGAAGCTACCCGCCTCGCCGATGAATACCAGGACGCCAGGCGATTACCTCCTCCTGACATCCGGCCCCCACCTCCCCGGTTCCATCCAGCACCCCAGCCTCGTACCGCACCCACAGAGAGAGCACCCCGGCCACTGAAAATCCACACCCCGGTTCCTCGGACCGGTTCAACCAATTTGGACATATCCGGGACCGCTGTCCACTGACTGCCAACCGTCCTGCCCCGCATCACCCAGCACACCCTCCGGGCAGAGCTACGGCATATTGTTGCCAACATGAGCCGGAGCCAGAACCCACAGCGATTCCGGACGAAGACTGGGGCATCCTACATGACGCAGACCCGATTCAAGCAGCTGCCCAAGATAACCGGCAGCACCATCGCCAAAAGGTTCGGGTGAATGGATGGAGTGCCAACGGCCTGCGGGACACCGGCGCAACCCTTACCCTGGCACAGCCCCACCTTATTACCCCGGCTGCCTCCACAGGCCACTCGGTGGCCATCCGAGTCGCCGGTGGCCATGTTTACTGGATCCCTACAGCCCATGTCCATCTTGATTGGGGCACGGATGCCCAGGACGTGGAAGTAGGGACCATGAAAGACCTACCAACCGAAGTACTACTCGGCAACGACCTTGGTCTGCTAACCTCTACTTTTGAGGACACCCACCCTGGTGGGGTATGCCCCATCACCACACGTCATCAAGCAAGGAAGGCTCTGCACACAGACTCTGAGGGGACCGCGGTAAGTGAGACCAGCCCAACCCTTGGCCCCGACAATACCCCCTCCCTGACCTGGGATTCCCCGACGGACTTTGCCCAAGCCACCAGGGAAGACGTCACCCTTGCCCCTTACCGACAACAGGCTGGGCGGGAGCCGGGAGGGGTAGGGGAAGTGAGATTTGCCTGGGACCAAGGGAAGTTGCATAGGACCTCCGGGGGAGCGAGGAGGGGAGTGGACCAGGTACCCCATAGGCAACTGGAAGTGCTGGGGAAATAGCGGCGCGATCTGTTGAAGATTGGGCATTATATTTCCCTTGCAGGCCATCCGGGGCACAGGCGGACACTGCACCGCCTGACCCAGAGCTTCTTCTGGCCCGGGTTATCTGGGGATGTTAGGGACTATTGCCGGACCTGTGAGGTATGCCAGCAGGTAGGAAAGAGGGGGGACACCCGGAAAGCAACCCTGAGACCCCTACCCATAGTGGGAGAACCCTTTAGACAGGTGGCGGTGGATCTGATAGGACCCCTGGCTGTGCTTAGTACCATGGGCAAGAAGTATATCTTGACCGTAGTAGACTACGCCACCAGGTACCCAGAGGCCGTGGCCCTCCGAGATATCCACGCAGAGACCGTTGCCGGAGCTCTACTACAGATATTCTCCAGGGTCGGATTTTCCCAGGAAATCTTGTCTGACCAGGGCACGCAATTTACGACCGAGGTGACCCAGCAGCTCTGGAGACTGTGCGGGATTAAACCCCTGTACAGTTCCCCTTACCACCTGCAAACCAACGGGCTCTGCGAGCGGTTTAACGGGACCCTCAAGCAACTCCTTCGCACCTTTACCATGTCCCATAAGGACTGGGAACACCACTTGCCCCATATGTTGTTAGCGTACAGGGAGGTACCCCAGGAAGCCACTGGCTTCTCTCCCTTTGAGCTGTTGTACGGCCGGAGAGTCCGAGGCCCCTTGGACTTGCTCCGGGAGCACTGGGAAGGTGCTCTGGCCGAGGAGGGGACCTCGGCTATAGATTACGTGCTTGCGTTTAGGGACCGGCTGCAGGAATTGACCGCCCTGGTCATGGCCGGATTAACATAGGGGCGGATGGAGCGGTCGCTCCAGGCCCCCTTCTAAAAATAGGCCCAGAGCCGGCCAGCTGATAGTGAGTGCCGAGTGCACCCAGCCCAGGCCTTTGATCAGCCCTGCAGCAGAACCCGGCGCTTAGATAATAGAAACGCAGCATTTCCTTTGGGCAGAGGCTGAGGGGCGGAGCTGTTCTTTGAAGCCACGTGCTGCCCCTTTCCCTGCACAGCGTGAAGGTGATGAAGATCCGGCTCGGGAGATAAGAGAAGGACACACTGATTTGTAAATATCTCCCTCTTCTTATTTAAACACTGGCCCACTAGTTCCAGGATGGGAGGGGGGGGCCCTACCTAACAGGCATCCAGGTTGCTTAGAGATAGCAGCTTCAACTTAAGCTGAAAAGCAGCCTGATTAGGTGTAAACACTGCTTTACTTGAATTTTACCACTTCTGCTGCTGCTCTGATAAAGTAATAATTTTGTGTGTGTGTGTGGGGGGTGTATACATGTGTCACTCTGGTGTATATGTGTGGTGTGTATTAATATTATACATATGTCACTCTGGTGTATATATGTGCAAGTGTGTGTGCCATGTATGTAGCTGAGTGTGTGTGTGTGTATAGCTGAGTGTGTGTGTGTGTATAGCTGAGTGTGTGTGTGTATATGGCTGAGTGTGTGTGTGTAGCTGTGTGTGTGTGTAGCTGAGTGTGTGTGTGTAGCTGAGTGTGTGTATATAGCTGAGTGTGTGTGTGTATATGGCTGAGTGTGTGTGTGTAGCTGTGTGTGTGTATATAGCTGAGAGAGTGTGTGTGTGTATATGGCTGAGTGTGTGTGTGTGTAGCTGTGTGTGTGTGTGTAGCTGTGTGTGTGTATATAGCTGTGTGTGTGTGTAGCTGTGTGTGTGTATATAGCTGTGTGTGTGTATATAGCTGAGTGTGTGTGTGTATATAGCTGAGTGTGTGTGTGTATATAGCTGAGTGTGTGTGTATATAGCTGAGTGTGTGTGTATATAGCTGAGTGTGTGTGTATATAGCTGAGTGTGTGTATATAGCTGAGTGTGTGTATATAGCTGAGTGTGTATATGGCTGAGTGTGTATATGGCTGAGTGTGTGTGTGTAGCTGAGTGTGTGTGTGTATATAGCTGAGTGTGTGTGTGTATATAGCTGAGTGTGTGTGTATATAGCTGAGTGTGTGTGTGTATATAGCTGAGCGTGTGTGTATATAGCTGAGTGTGTGTGTATATAGCTGAGTGTGTATATAGCTGAGTGTGTATATGGCTGAGTGTGTGTGTGTGTAGCTGAGTGTGTGTGTGTAGCTGAGAGAGTGTGTGTATATAGCTGAGAGTGTGTGTGTATATAGCTGTGTGTGTATATAGCTGTGTGTGTATATAGCTGTGTGTGTATATAGCTGTGTGTGTGTATATAGCTGTGCGTGTAATATAGCTGTGCTTGTGTTTGTGTATAGCTGAGTGTGTGTGTGTGTGTATATAGCTGTGTGTGTAGCGGAGTGTGTGTTTGTGTATATTGCCGTGTGTGTGTATATAGCTGTGTGTGTAGCGGAGTGTGTGTTTGTGTATATTGCCGTGTGTGTGTATATAGCTGAGAGTGTGTGTGTATATAGCTGTGTGTGTATAGCTGAGTTGTGTATATAGCCGTGGTGTTGTATATAGCTGAGTGTGTGTATATAGCTGAGAGTGTGTGTGTATATAGCTGTGTGTGTATATAGCTGTGTGTGTGTATATAGCTGTGCGTGTATATATAGCTGTGTTGTGTTTGTGTATATAGCTGAGTGTGTGTGTGTGTATATAGCTGTGTGTGTAGCGGGTGTGTGTTTGTGTATATTGCCGTGTGTGTGTATATAGCTGAGAGTGTGTGTGTATATAGCTGTGTGTGTATAGCTGAGTTTGTGTATATAGCCGTGTGTGTGTATATAGCTGAGTGTGTATGTATATAGCTGTGTGTCTGTGTGTATATAGCTGAGTGTGTGTGTAGCGGAGTGTGTGTTTGTGTATAGCTGTGTGTGTGCATATAGGTGAGAGTGTGTGTATATAGCTGTGTGTGTGTATATAGCTGTGTGTGTGTGTAGCTGAGTGTTTGTGTATATAGCTGTGTGTGTGTGTAGCTGAGTGTTTGTGTATATAGCTGTGTGTCTGTTTGTGTATATAGCTGTGTGTGTATATAGCTGAATGTGTGTATATGTGTGCTCTGTATATAGCAGAGTGTATGTGTGCTCTGTATATAGCAGAGTGTATGTGTGCTCTGTATATAGCAGAGTGTATGTGTGCTCTGTATATAGCAGAGTGTATGTTGCTCTGTATATAGCATAGTGTATGTGTGCTCTGTATATAGCAGAGTGTGGTGTATGTGTGCTCTGTATATAATGGAGTGTGTGTGTGTATGTGTGCTCTGTATTATAGCGGAGTGTGTGCGTGCCTCCGTATTTATAAAAAGGCCCACCGAAATCTTCAGCACCAGGCCCATGATGCTCTTAATCCGGCCCTGGCCCTGGTACGGGACAATCTCCAAGCAGCCCAAACCAAGCAGAAGTGGTATGACCGGTCAGCTAGGGACCGCACCTTCCAGCTAGGGCAGAAAGTGTTAGCGCTCCGGCCGGTCAAACAAAATAAGTTGCAGGCAGCCTGGGAGGGACCCTACAAAATTATAGAGAAGATCTGTGATACCACCTTCATCGTAGCCAGATGTTCGGATGAAAGGATCCAAAAGAACCTTTCATGTGAACATGCTGAAACCATTTCATGAAAGAGAAGAGGCAGTAGCCGCTATCTGCGCACCGGACGTGGGGGATCTGGAGGATCTCCCCCTGTCGGTACTGCCTGGGGATCCGAGCGCCCAGGGGATAGCTGATGTCCGGCTGGGCGAGAGACTCAGTCCACGCCACAGGGAACAGGCTCAGCAGGTGCTACGGGAGCACCGAGACCTGTTCTCATCCCATCCCGGCTACACCTCTGTAGCTCTGCATCAGGTCGATACCCAGAGTCAAACCCCCTTGCGGCAGATGGCGTACCGAATCCCCGATGCAGTGAGAGACGGGATGCAGAAGGAGATCTGCGAGATGCTGGATCTAGGGGTAATATAGAACCATCCGAGAGCCCATGGGCCTCCCCGGTGGTTCTAGTACCCAAGAAGGATGGCACTACCAGGTTCTGTGTAGATTACAGAAGGCTCAATGCGCACACCATTACCGACGCCTACCCCATGCCCCGGGTAGACGAGCTCCTGGACCGTATTGCCCAGGGTCACTTCCTCACCACCATTGACTTGTGTAAGGGGTACTGGCAGATTCCCCTTGCCGAGGAAGGTGTGCCGAAGTCGGCATTCACTCCGTTTGGCCTGTACCAATTTCGGGTTATGCCATTCGGAATGAAGAATGCCCCGGCCACGTTCCAACGCATGGTTGATTGGCTGCTAGAGGGGATGCAGGACTTTACCAGCGCCTACCTAGATGACATAGCCATCTTTAGTAACACCTGGGAGGAGCACTTACAGGCAGTACTGGACCACCTTGGCACCGCAGGTCTGACAGTCAAACCAGACAAGTGCCACATTGGCATGTCCGAGGTCCAGTACTTGGGCCACCGGGTGGGCTGCGGAAGGCAGCGCCCGGAACTCGCCAAGGTTGAAGCTGTCGCCCAGTGGCCCACACCAAGACCCAGGTGTTAGCATTTCCAGGTACGGCGGGGTACTACCGCCGCTTCGTCCCCAACTACAGCGCCATTGCCAAACCCCTGACTGACTTGACCCGCATGAACCTGCCAACAGGTACTGTGGTCCCCTGAGTGTGAGAAAGCCTTCCAGCAGCTCAAGCGAGCCCTGGTGGAGGCCCCCGTGTTGACCGCTCCTGATTCAACTAAGCGTTTCGTCGTCCACACAGACGCTTCTATGTTCGGACTGGGAGCGGTGCTGAGCCAGGTCGGTGAAGATGGGCATGACCACCCGGTTGCCTACATCAGCCGGAAACTTCTACCCAGGGAGGTTGCCTACGCGGCAATCGAGAAGGAGTGCCTAGCCCTGGTATGGGCACTGAAGAAACTCCAACCCTATTTGTATGGGCGCTCCTTCACGGTCCTCACAGACCACAACCCCCTGGTATGGCTGAACCGGGTCGCCGGAGACAATGGCAGGCTCCTGCGGTGGAGCCTGGCCCTACAACTTTACTATCCAATACCGTCCTGGTAAGCAAAATGCCAATGCGGATGGGCTATCCCGCCAGACTGAACTTGAGACCTAGTGGGCTTGGTGGGGTCCGTGGACATCCCCAAGTGGACCCGCAGAGGGTCTCACCGGGTCTGCCAACTGGTAACTTGGGGGAGATATGTGACGGGACGGCCGCCACTACGCTGTAGCGCAGTACAACAGTTCAAGTGTTTATTTATTTGTGTGTTATAAAAATAAGGGCTAACGAACTTTTAATAAGTACCTCAATATGATTTTCCCTGTTCCCCGCTCATTCAGAGCCACGGAAAGTTCACCAGACGAGCCTCAAGATAAGGGCTGCACCCACCAGGGGGGCCCAAGGTAAACAAAGGGAAATTGGGCCATGGCTAGGCAGTGGCAGAAATCACCCTGGGAGGGCTGAGGGCGGACCAGGGGAGAACAATGTCTTTTTTCCCCATAAATAAGCCTGTGTTCTCCATGAAAAAAAAATCACTCGTTTGAACCTTTACTCCTGCCTCGGCTAGTAATTGGGGATAACAGGGCTTTGGGAACTGGGACACTTCAAGGACCTCTCTACAGCACTGCAAACTCGGGGTATCCTATGAGCACCAGCGGCACCTCGCTACCACACTACCGACCTCCAGGTGTACTCGGCGCTGACCGCGGATCTACTCACCCCGTGTAGCGGGATCCGTCACACTCCTCCACAAGTTACATTAATCTTCCAGCCCAGAAGATAAACGGCTCCTATTCTTTCCACCATTGAAACTTAAAAGGTTGAAACGTAAGTTGCAATGGCAATACTTGATGTGACGTGGGTGATCCCTGTCTACATGCAGTCTGCTCCCCTTGCTGCCAATATCCTGCCAGAGTACTGCTTCTGGCCCAAAACACAGGAGATCCTTGCAGGTTGAAAATCAAACAGACCACACACACACCACACACACACCACAGAAACAATGGATCAGATAACAATGATGTGGGTGAAGCTAGTTGCTAGGGAAAGGGGGGGGGGTTGATGGAAGCATGTGAAGACAAAGGAATATATTCTTACAGGGGGAATGTTCAGAGTATATACAACAGGAGACTCCACAATAAATACATATGGGAATATTAATATAACAGACATCAGGGAATAGGGCACAGAGAACGCAAACACCCTGCATCTAAAATTGTAGATACAGGGTGACTTTAACAAAGGAAAGGGCAGGAAAACAATATATGAAACCTCAGGCCTGCACCTCTCAAATACATTTCTAGGCCCATATACTTTCAGTCCAAAGTGATGCCCGTCACACTCGAGATTTCTCAACTTCCTCCATAATAGACACTTCTAGGATGGTATATCTTAGCAACCTTACCTACTACAGGAAAATGGCTGACTCTTTAACATAGGAGATTGCTTGGATGTTCATAAAAATACATTCCAAACATTAATACAATTGCAGAAAAAATTCCAGATACTCCAAATTCCTTTCTTTTTCCATTTATTAATTCAAATCTATATACTAAGGTGATCACCCCTCACCTGCTGGCATAGACTGAAATTATTTTATTGACACATTTCTCATAAACTCGCCCTACATACATTAAGCCATCGGTCAACTATGTAGATGATACAGACAAATAACTGGTCATTCTTTACCAAGCAATCCTATCCACAAATGAACATCCCCCGCACAATTTTCACTGTGGCATTCTATTGGCTATAAGCATTTTCAAACACGTTCCCATACCTTTGTACCAGGAGGTGCATTGATCGAGCTCACTGTATGCTTACCTAGCACTACACAACCTACTCATAAAAGACATCTCATCATGTCTAAAGAATGGAGAGGAAGCGCTTGACTTGCTTCATTGCTTTTGGACCTGTACCAAGGTAAAAGAATTCTGGAGGAAATAAAATCATACCTGTAAAGTTTAATACACTTGCTGGAGCTCCTTTCCTCAGCGTTATCAATATTCTTTTCTCTGATAGAACTCATTGACACTCCCTAAATGGTTGAAGCAGCAGCGAGTGAATATTCTTCTGAGCACGGGGATAGCAGCAGACACACCATCGTTGATAAATCTTTTGAATGAACTGGATTGAAGCTAACCAACAAAAAGAATGTCGGGGTGACAAATTATATGGGTTATTAAAACCACTTAAACTCTTAATTCACAATAAAAAGTAGTAGTAAAGTGAACATTCCAGTTTACAATCTGGTACTGCATGAGTGTCCTTTGGGAACAACCTCCTCTTTAATCATGAAGATGGGAGTTACAAAGAACACAAGGCACTAGCAATGAAAATTGACATCTCCTCAAAAGCTTATGAGCACCCATTGGCAATTAGACCAGAAACCACCCTATCCTACTTATTAAGTTACAGCTTACCATTTACTTAAAATGTTTCAAATGCTTGATTGCTGAAGCACTGATAATTTTGAAGTTGGGAATAACATTGATATAGACAATTGAAATTGTATCGACAACACTAACTACACTATGTTCATGTAATTGTTTCCCAATAAAATTTTAGAAAAAATAATCCTATAACCATGTCCTTGACACTTGGAATGGAAATGTAGTTATGATTGTGGTCTATTAATCATCCCAGGTTAATATATATATATATATATATATATTCCAAGTCAGATTTGCTATATTGCATACAGGCCGAGCACCTCTCCTTTTGCTGCTTTATTTTGAAAGGTGTTGCTGGATGTTTGGAATATATATATATATATATTATATATTGGGGGTATAGCTCAAACGGAGGCCACCTTTGCTGGGAAAAAGGTACTCCAGGCGTAAAAGTTCCTTCAAACCTGTCCAGCAGACAGTATTTATTTAAAGGTTGTAATAAAACAGAAATGAAAACAGAAAATAAACCCTTGCCGCTCAGGCTCTTACTAAACAGTTAGATTTCCGATCTAACAAATGGTGAGCTAACCTCAGCCACCTTAAATGAACAAAAATTACTTTAAACAACCTTTTTACACACCTTCACCTTGCAGCTCTCTCACAAGGCTTTCTGAGTCCCAGGCCAGAGCAACTTCCTGGTTGAGCCTCCCCTCTTTTATCTCCCCTGATTAAACATCAATCAAGTAATTAATAACCCTGGGGAGAGACACAAAACCCGGAAATCCAGACACTACATGCAGCCTGAAAAACATGGTCTGGATTTACTACTTCTGCATATATGACAGAAACCGAGGGGAAATGTATCGCCCCTCAATGACCTTCCCTTTCCTTATGTCACAATATATATACAGTATGCCTGAGGCTAAATCCCAGTAATTCTAAGTCTTAAATGTATCATTCTGAGCCCCTATTTTACCTTTCTAAGACTTTATTTTTCATTTATTTTGAATTTTAAAATAACCAAAAGTGCAATTCTTTCAAACGGAAGAGGCTATTCTCACATATGTCCTTTGGAATCAAGAAATCGGCAGCTTGAAGTTATTATTCTGACCCAGGTTAATAAGAATGGAATTGAGAATCCAATCTTTCTCTATACAGTTGAAACTCGAAAAATTTGAATATCGTGCAAAAGTTAATTTATTTCAGTAATGCAACTTAAAAGGTGAAACCAATATACGAGATTACATGCAAAGCAAGATAGTTCAATCCGTGATTTGTCATAATTGTGATGATTATGGCTTACAGTTCATGAAAACCCCAAATCCACAATCTCAGAAAATTAGAATATTACATGCAATCAATAAAACAAGGATTGTACATAGAACAATATCGGACCTCTGAAAAGTATAAGCATGCATATGTACTCAGTACTTGGTTTGGGCCCCTTCTGCAGAAATTACTGCCTCAATGCGGCATGGCATGGAGGCTATCAGCCTGTGGCACTGCTGAGGTGTTATGGAAGACCAGGATGCTTCAATAACGGCCTTCAGCTCTTCTGCTTTGTTCGGTCTCCTGTCTCTCATCTCTCTCTTGGCAATGCCCCATAGATTCTCTATGGGGTTCCGGTCAGGCGAGTTTGCTGGCCAATCAAGCACAGTAATCCCATGGTCATTGAACCAGGTTTTGGTGCTTTTGTCAGTGTGGGCAGGTGCCAAGTCCTGCTGGAAAATTAAGTCAGCATCCCCATAAAGCTCATCTGCGGAAGGAAACATGAAGTGCTCCAAATTCTCCTGGTAGACGGCTGCGTTGACCCTGGACTTATTGAAGCACAGTGGACCAACACCAGCAGATGACATGGCTCCCCAAATCAACACAGACTGTGGAAACTTCACACTGGACTTCAAGCATCTTGCAGTGTGTGCCTCTCAATACTTCCTCCATACTCTGGGTCATTGGTTTCCAAATGAGATGCAAAATTTGCTCTCATCAGAAAAGTGGACTTTGGACCACTAAGCAAAAGACCAGGTCTGTTTTTCTTTAGCCCAGGTAAGACGCTTCTGACATCGTTTGTTGTCCAGGAGCAGCTTGACAAGAGGAATACGGCATTTGAAGCCCATGTCCAGGATCCGTCTGTGTGTGGTGGCTCTTGATGCACTGACTCTAGCTTCAGTCCACTCCTTGTGAAAGTCCTCATCACTTTTGAATGGCCTTTTCATGACAATCCTCTCCAGGCTGCGGTCATCCCTGCTGCTTGTGCACCTTTTTCTTCCACACTTTTCCCTTCCAAATAACTTTCTATTAATGTGCTTTGATACAGCACTTTGGGAACATCCAACTTCTTTTGCAATTACCTTTTGAGGCTTTCCCTCCTTATGGAGGGTGTCAATGATGGTTTTCTGCACAACTGTCAGGTCAGCAGTCTTTCCCATGATTGTGATTCCTACTGAACCAGACTGAGAGACCATTTAAAGGCTCAAGAACCCTTTGCAGGTGTTATGGCTGAATTAGCTGATTAGAGTGGGACACTTTGAGCCTAGAATATTGCACCTTTTCACAATATTCTAATTTCCTGAGATTGTGGATTGTCGGGTATATTATAATGGAAAAATTAAAATGTATGCCTGTAGCCATCTTGTTTTAATGTAAAGTCTTTCTTTTTCAATTTTCCCTAGTTTTAGAAATGGACAGATTTTTTTTAATAGTTCATGGCTAGGTGAACCTTAAGAGTTATGCCAGACATGATGTTATAGACGATAAAATGTCTTTATTTGATATAATGCTGAGCTAAGTGCCAGACATGTCATATTTAAATTTATTGGTTTGTTTTAACAAGTCCTTAAAAAAAAAGATCTTTTCTTTTTGGGTATAGGAACAAATTTAAAATCTCTTTGCAAGCGTATAATTATATTTACGAAATATATTCTTATAATCAATATATATTTTATTATATTTACAGTAAGAAAAAGATGCTCCAAATATTTGTAGAGTATAACTGGTAAACGGTATAATTACTGAAGAATAGAATTTCTGTTGATTTTAACTAGAAAGGAATTTACTTTGAGAGGAGTAAAAACTTTGAGAGGAGTAGAGATATTAATTTAATTTTGACAGGAGAGACCCAAAGTCTAGGATTGAATATAGGGTCTTTGTTAAAACAGATTGATCTTTGACCTGAGATATGATATATTAAAATTAAATTGTGGAATTAATTTGAAGAGCAACACTGCCCTCTTGAGGCATAGTAAATATTATATTAATATAGAGAAAAGTATTTAAATGAAAGGGGTAGATTGTCAGTGACGTCAAATTGACTATAATTGGAGCTGTACTGTTCATTGTAGATTCAGATCATCCCAGGACACGATAATGCATTAATTCAGAGATTCAGATCATCCCAGGACACTATAATGCATTAATTCAGGTATTCAGATTATCCCAGGACACGACAATGCATTGATTCAGATTGCAGATCATTCCAACACCCAATGCATTCAAGATATTACATATCACTTAATTAGAACCACACCTCTAACTCACATGCATTGAATATCTGACATTGATAATTTTCACATATTCCAAAACAATCAAAGAATATTGCTGCTGTAACTCATTGAATCCAGATTGGAGAGGCAATGTATGAGAAAGCAAAATTAAGGAATTAATGTAATTATATATATCTGGAGTATTTCTTGCAACAGATAGACTGAGATATCTCAGATTACTGTTAGATCCAGAGTCTTCAAAATATTTCTAAATCTGCAGATAGAGATATGAAGAAGAATCTGATATAAGGATTTTATCCTGAAGAAATTGTTGCAAAGTGAAATACAAATATATATATATATATATATTGAATTTGGAAGTTACTGTGATTGAAATGAATAAGCAAGGAATTATATAACTACAATATAAAAAGCAGAAGATTAGAACCTTAATCCTCGATATTAGGGGAGGATTCACTAAATAAGTTTTTTATTACCTATCATTCTAGAAATAGAATAAGTGATAGCTGATCTTTTGTTGATCCACGTAGCATAGAGAGATACATATATCTCTACAAGATTTAGCTTATTTAAACATTGGTTTGCTGGGAAATACATGTTAATTGTTTTCGTTAAGCAGAAATGTTTACTAACCATTTGTGTATAGTTACTAACTGATAAAGTAAATGATATTAATCATATATGCAGTTACTAACAGATACATATATTGAGAAGCTAGTGTCTATGTGCTGATGGATGGATGTGGTTGCTTATAAATCTTTGTTTATGATATGAGATTTGAAACTTTTTTGTATGTGTAATAAATATATATATGTTTTTATCCGATTATTGATTAGTGTATTCTTCAAAGCAAAACACAGACAATTAAAAGAATTTAGGAGAATTTCTAGGAAATATAAACGATTGATATTTGTATCTCGTATAAGTTTCTTATTGAATATAAATCTCGACAGGATTTGGGGTTTTCATGAGCTGTAAGACCATAATCATCACGATTATGACAAATCACGGCTTGAACTATCTCATATATTAGTTTCACCTTTTAAGTTGCATTACTGAAATAAATTAACTTTTGCACGATATTCAAATTTTTCGAGTTTCACCTGTAGCTATGCAACAGTTCAATGTACTTGATTCAAATTGTAAACATATATGTATGTATTACTATTTGTACTGCATTAATGAGTCATATTAATAAATATTAATAATTAATTAATAAATATTGGTTTAGGGTTTTACTTTAGTCATCAACAGCAAGGTATTTCATGGATATTTTCTCTTGTTCTTTCCTTGGTCAACTACTACATTGCTGACATAAAAGGCTTTCTCTTGAATGCAATTTTTTAAAACAATATATACTTTAACAGAAAGCTAGTTAAATAGACATAGAGCCAAAGACACAAAATGTGTAGATTAAAAAGTAAGAGTAAACTGATGTTTGAGGAAGGATGTGTGGGGAAATACAAAAGCATTAATGCATGTAAGTTGTGCTGTTTGAATTAAATTCATATTGAAATGCTAGAAACATGAAGAATACAAAGTAAAGAATTGATTTCAAATTTATCAAGATATTTTTCACTTCCTTAACATTATGCTATGACCGTCATCAAGGGAACACTTCTACAAGGGAAAACTGCTGTGAATCCAGGGTGACACGTTTCTAGTTAGAATGATTGAGCATTTTTGAGGAGAAAAAATGATTTTTCTACTATAACAATCAAACTAAAATAAATCATCAACGGTCATCAACACTATTTTTCATGTTTCAGCTGATTTATCTCAGCTTGCAAATAGTATTCATAAGGCTAAACAAAAAATGGTCAATAACTGTCGAAGGATATTAAATCGTTACTTGAAAAGCTTCTTACTGTCAAAGAATGTGGGACACACAAGATCATTTTAGAAAGGGTAATTACAGACATGAATTTTACAAGATTTTACAGGACAAAAATGCTTATAAGCATAACTAATTTCTACTTTAATTTTTATAAAATTTTACTTTTTCTTTTTATATCTATCCTCTTCTTATAATTAGCAACGCAACCTCTATAACCTGGATATTCTAGCCCAGCGATGGCGAACCTTGGCACCCCATGTGATTTGGAACTACATGTCCCATGATGCTAAGTCACAATTAAGACTGGCTCTGCATCATGGGACATGTAGTTCAGAAATCCCTGGGGTGACAAGTTTCACCATCACTGTTCCAGCCATCAAGAGGCTTTCTTTGTAATTATAATTTCCATATTTTCTCGGACTTCTATGGCTTTTATTCAACCCCTTCCTAAAATTATTTAGTACTTATAAAATCGGAATGAGAGAATAAAATGGGGAGTACAAGAGAGCCATGATATCAAATTAGTGCTAAGAAACTGTAAGGCTTATTTGGTTGTCAGTACTTAGACACATAAGTATGATCTATCGCCAGCTCCTGGCACTTTTTAATGTTTTAGCATTGGTAACCCATTGTGTTAAAGCTTTGTGAAAAAAATTTCAACTTTTATTTTGAAATTTTGATTCAATGAACTAAAGAGGAACTTTCACTTAAACGTTCTTAGTCATATTTTTATATGAATTATGCCAATTTTATAATCATTATCAATATGGCTTTATTATGTTACATTTTGGCATTTTATATGCTTAGCCTTAGAGTAATTCTATTTTTTGCTACTTTCCTTTACATTTTAAACCCTTTAATATTGCCTGGGAAAGGTCCATGTTCACCAGGTCAAAGTAATCAATTTGTTTTGGGATCTGTATTGCTTGGTTTTACTAGTTTCTGAGATTGACTGAGAAGTTATATTTTATTCATTTTACATGTTAGGAAAACGCTGAGCATACCACGTAGATGAACACCTTGTTGAATCTATGCAATTAAGAATTAAGACAGTTCTGAAGGAAAAAGGGGTCCAACCTGGTAATAGCAAGGTGTACCTAATAAATTGTCCGGTGAGTGTATATACATTTATATGAAACAAAAACATTGCTTAACCCTTTCCCTGCGGAAGACGCATGGGGAACGTCCTCATTGATTCCCGCTGTATGAAGACGTTCCCCATACGTCTTCCGCTCGGCGGGGGGGGGGGGCAGAGAGATATTAACCACTCTGGTCCGGGGTCCTGTGGCGTTCTGACTTCCTAGAAGTCAGATGTCGCTTTTATAGACCCCCTGCCATCGGGAGCGATGACGTCATTTTCAGGCGACCCCCCCCCAGGAGATTGCCTGAAGGGAGGGGGAGGATCCTTTCGGTTCCCTCTCCCTCCCGATCAGGAGGGTCTACAAGATAAAGACAGGCATTGCTTTGAATAAATAAAATCCCTGAAGTGCCGGACCGCGATCCGGTGCCATTTGGCACCGGATCGTGGCCTAGTCCTGGTGGGGCCGCCATCTTGGATGGCGGCTCCACCTCCAGGTCCCCCCTCGGCACCTGATGTCATCACACATAGTGTGATGATGTCAGTTAGCCAGGGAACCCCTAGCTGCCCCAGGATTTCCCAAGGAAATCCCCTGGTGGAGATAGGGGTTCCTTTGAATAAAATTGTATTCTGAGTGCGGCCACTCTTTGGACTTTGTATATATATATACATACTCCACAAAACTCAGAGGCACACGGAGACTTGCAAAAAAGTAACAAATTTATTGATTAAACCTAAAAAAATCTTGACGTTTCAGTTCCAATAGGAACTTTCCTGAGCTTTTTTATGTTTAATCAATAAATGTGTTACTTTTTTACAAGTCTCCTTGTGCATCTGAGTTTTGTGGAGTATTGTGACGGCTATTGGATCTCTGCACCGGAGCAAAAACATTTTTCTGGTATGTGGAGTGCGGGGTTGTCTGGACATATATATACAGTTGTGTTCAAAATTATTCAACCCCCACTGAAATTGAGTGTTTTGGCCAGTTTGACATTGATTTTGATCATTCAGTCATCTTGCTTAAAATTAAATCAAAGAGGCACGTGTAGGTCAGACAAATATAACATAACATTTATAATGAAATAACCACAAATGTCTTTTCTGTGCTCACATCATTATCAGTTTTATTCAACCCCCAAGTGACATTCAATCTTAGTACTTAGTACAACATCCTTTTACAGTTATAACAGCTTTTAAACGTGAAGCATAGCTTGACACAAGTGTCTTGCAGCGATCTATGGGTATCTTCGCCCATTCGACATGGGCAAAAGCCTCCAGTTCAGTCACATTCTTAGGCTTGCGCACTGCAACTGATTTCTTTAAGTCCCACCAGAGGTTCTCAATCGGATTTAAGTCAGGTGACTGCGATGGCCACTCCAAAATGTTCCAGCCTTTAATCTGCAACCATGCTCTAGTGGACTTGGAGGTATGCTTGGGATCATTGTCCTGTTAAAAGGTCCAACGTCTCCTAAGCCTCAGGTTTGTGACGGACTGCATCACATTGTCATCCAATATCTCCTGGTACTGAAGAGAATTCATGGTACCTTGCACACGCTGAAGCTTCCCTTTACCTGCAGAAGCAAAACAGCCCCAAAGCATGATTGACCCCCCGCCATACTTCACAGTAGGCAAGGTGTTCTTTTCTTCATAGGCCTTGTTCTTCCTCCTCCAAACATAGCGTTGATCCATGGGCCCAAACAGTTCTAATTTTGTTTCATAAGTCCACAGAACACTATCCCAAAACTTCTGTGGTTTGTCCACATGACTTTTGGCATACTGCAGTCGACTCTTCTTATTCTTTGGAGACAGCAAGGGGGTGTGCCTGGGAGTTCTGGCATGGAGGCCTTCATTACGCAGTGTGCGCCGTATTGTCTGAGCTGAAACTTCAGCACCCACATCTGACAAATCTTTTCTCAGTTCCTCAGCAGTCACACGGGGACTTTTCTCCACTCTACGCTTCAAGTAGCGCACAGCAGTCAAAGTCAGCATCTTCTTTCTGCCACGTCCAGGTAGCGTTTCAACAGTGCCCTTTGCCTTGAATTTGCGAATGATGCTTCCTATGGTCTCTCTTGGTATGTTTAACATCTTTGCAATCTTCTTATAGCCATTGCCCTTCCTGTGAAGAGTAATCACCTCTTCTCTTGTCTTCCTGGACCATTCTCTTGACTTCACCATGTTTGTAACCACACCAGTAAATGTCTAGAAGGAGTTGAGTATCACAGTCATTTTAAAGCTGCCTAATTGGTGCTTATTATGCTTTATTGCTGCTCCGTGACATCCACAGGTGTTTTCAATACCTGATTGAAAACACTTGAATGAACCTCTGTTCTTCAGAGTGGTAGTCTTTAAGGGGTTGAATAATTGTGTCAATGAAGAATTCACAAAAGAAACATTTACTACTGTATTACAAAACCAATTGATGTCATTTTAGTTGCATATGGTTCTTTAAAAAGTCCTTGTAGGATTTCATTCTGAATACAATTACAAATGTACACTAAATTCCCTAAAACCCTTTACAGCATTGGGGGTTGAATAATTTTGAACACAACTGTATACTACACACATGCAAAGTACGGCCACGTTATTAGGCACATCCACCTAGTAGCGTATTCAGCCTTCCAAACAGCCTGAATTCATTGAGGAATGGAATAAACAAGGTGCTGAAAGTGTTGAGGTATTGCGCTCCGTGCAGACATGAGTATGCGTGGCGCAAACTTTCGTTGCCAGCTCATCCCACAAATGTTCAATCGGATTAAGTTCCGGGGACTGGGAGGGCACTGCAGCAAAGTAAAGTCATTGTCGTGTTCCTAGAACCATCCCATAGTAGTGCAGGTGCATTATCCTGCTGGAAGTAACCAGCTTCATGTGGATAAACTGTCACTATAATGCATGCTGTGGTCAGCAACAATATTTACATTTGCTCTGGCATCCAGACGTTAATCCATGTGCATCAATGGACTCAACATGTGCCAGGAAAATATTCCCAACACCATGACAATGTCCCCACCAGCTTGCACATCTGTCATCAGACAAGTCGGTCCATGAATTTGTGTTGTTTTGCCAAATTCAGAGTCTGAAATCAACATGATGCACCAGGACCTTCGACTCATCAGACCAAGCAACCTTTTCCAGTCTTCAATGGTCCAGTACTGGTGTTGCTGTGCCCACACAAGGTATGCTCTTTTCTTCATCTCTGATAACAACAGTACCTGACGTGGCATTCGGCTGTTGCACCCCATCCGCAATATGATGCGTCTGGTGGTGTGTTGTGAGATGGTTGTCTGAGCATCAAGGTTGAATTCTGACGCAGCTTAGGCAACAGTGGCCTGTCTGTTGGCTTGCACAAGTCTAGCCATCCTCCGCCAACCTCTCTCATCAACAAGCGATTTCCTTCCACATGTGTGATGCTGACTCAATGTTTTTGTTCCTTGCACCATTCTTGATGCACCTTTGAGATGGAAAGAAAAACGGTCAGAAGTACTGCGTTCTCAGAGATGCTTCATCCAGTATGTTTTGGACCTACGATCATTTCATGTTCAAAGCCTGTTCGATCTTTACCCTTTCCCATTATCTCCTTTGTTAGTCTAAACCAGTGATTCCCAACCGCGGTCCTCAAGTACCCCTAACAGGCCAGGTTTTAAGGATTCCCCTGTGGAAATGCAGACTGAATCCTGCAATCACTGAGCACCAAATCATATCACCTGTGCTGTGCTTCAGATTTCTGGAAAACCTGGCCTGTTAGGGTTACTTGAGGACCGCAGTTGGGAAGTACTGGTCTATACCAATAATGGGAAGGTTGTTCTGCTGTATTTATACCCAAAATTGACCATGAGACATGGAACGAACGATTTGTGAGCACAGCTAGGGTGTACATAATAAATAGACCAGAGTGCTTGTGTAATATATATATTTATATATATGCAGGGGAAAAAGTTATCATATAAGAAAGATTTAATTATTGGTCTAAAGTTAAAATTATATAATGTTTGCTATTCTTTGACTTTGCGTTTAAAAAGCGGCGTCCAAAGTATAAACCAAAAAATATATATATAATTTGAGATTGGCAAGAACAGCACCACAGCAGGTTTAAAAGGAGCTGACAGACAGGGTATGTTGGCTGTCATTTAGACACCCTTATGGCAATGTACCGTGTAAGTTGGTCATTAGATATGGGTTAAATAAATATACATAGTAAATGCTAATTTTTTTTCTTGCATATAAGCCCAAGCGGCCAGTAATAGAACACAGTCTAACATTTTCTCGATCCTTTTCTTCATCCAAGAACAAACAATATAATTAAAAATATAGCAAGCAAGATCAAAGCAATTACAATCAGCCATGTTAAAGCAATCCATCTCTGCTCATCTGCCAATATACATTAAGTCTGCCAAGCAATTTTTGGCTCATCACCTTCTGCATTTTTGTAAGTTCTCTTAATTAGTTCCATTTCAACAGACAGAACATTCCCTGATAAAGCCGCATATAAACGTATTAACACTTCAGTGCTGTATAGCAACAAAGAATCATTTTTAAATGCATCCTAAAATGTAATAAAATGCCCATTGTTCTGTAAACCAAAATTATTTCACAACATGACAACATTGTACAATTCTGTTCAGGGTGCAGATAAATCAGGTTTCTGCAGAGGATGCTCGTAAACCTATTCTAATATCTTGCCTAAGCAGTAAAGGAGTGTAATGACCAGGTTTTTAAATGATACAAAAATAATGGCAAATATATAAAAATTTGGGAATGATGAGCTTTTCCACTGTATAAAATACTATTCTTTTGTAGACACTCCATACACATTGAAAAGATACCCATAAAAACTGCAAAAGCAGGTCAGGACACCCCCCACTGGCAGTATTACTAATTAAAGGAGATAACATAGATTTATTTTTATTTATAAAAGATTTTTCCAGGAAGGATACATTGAGATTTCTCTCGTTTTCAAGTATGTCCTGGGTTCAAGAACATTGAATTATTACTGTTGTTACAGAAATACAAAGTTACAGTTACAAGCACTTATACAGCGCCACCAGATTCTGTAGCGCTTTACAATGGGGAAGCACAGACAGCAGACATACATGATACATGATAGATGGATGCCGTATCACAGAAAGTCATGTTTTATCTACTAGAAAGTATACATTATTTTGTTCATATTTAATGTAGGTAAAACACTGGTCAAAATGTGGCCTCGTTGGGCGCTGGGTCACGGGCAGTGGGGCGATCTGCCCATGACTAGACTGATCTTGCAATGATCTCTGTCTTTTACTGGCCTGTATACACCTGTCTGAACCTCGGAGGGTGATGGACGGGGGTTGTCCTGTTGTGCTGGTGCCGGTGGCCTCTGGGGGGGGAACGCTTCCCTTTGACCTGTCTACTTCCCCCTTCCCCCTCCTCCTACACCCACCCCCCTGTTTTATATTTTTATTTTATCTCTTCTTTCTTTTCTCCCTCCTCTACCTCACTCTCTTTTCTCTATTGATGTCTCTGTCTGGATGTGTATTTGTCCTCCATGTCCTTCCATGTTGGCTACTCGTCTTTGTCTTTTCCACTTCACAACGTTTTTTTTTTTTTTTGTTTGTTTGCTCATGGTATGCACAAATCCTGTTCTCCTGATCCTGTTCTCCCGCATGACGATCTCGCTACATGTACCTTTTGCTTCTTGATTACGGGTTCACGTAATGTCATATGCTTGTTAAGTACTCATCTGTATTTCTTGTCATTGCTATTAAACTCTTTGAATTGGAAAAAAGAACACTGGTCAAAAACATTAAAATCCTGATAGCTCGGACAAAATTACATTCAGATATTCAAAGACACATTGACGATGCAGTTTCTCTTGCATAGATGGCGTCTAGATTATCCACTTATGGTAGCAGACATTTTCACTGTAGATAGTGTAGCGCTGGTTTTAATTCCCTGTCGTTGTAGTACTTGTTTTTGGCCACCGGAGGGAGACAAGCGCAATGTAAGACACTGGACATTGGGACTACATTTTCCAGCATGCTTTGCGGGCGGGAACAGGAAGTGAGTGGGAGAGAGACAGTGACATCCGCAGCCTCGTGGAAAGAGCCGGCAGAGCGCGCAGAGGAGTGAGAGGAGCAAGACGCAAGTGTAGCAGAGAGTGATCACGACCAGGCCAGAGCGCAGGTGCGGCCTAGCAGAGCTGGAGATCGGGGTTTTCCCTTCTTATTAAATGAAGATCCAGTGATCCACCGCTAGTAACCCACGCTGATACAGAGTAAGCTGAAGGACCCCGAGTTAGGAGAACCGCATACGATCTAACAGGGAGTGCAGGCGGTGAGCTGGACATCTTGTGGCCGATACAGACAAGCAAGACAGCGGATCCGGTGACACAGAGAATCCCAGTCAAAATCGAGCGGAGAGACGTCCTGGGTCGAGCGGAGCACAGAGTATCTGGCGGATGGGTGAGAGGCCTTCCAGGCCACTGTAAATTACTAAAGCACGCTGCAGTTTGTTCAAAACCTACAGGGCCTCAACGTGACTAGTCGAAGATACCTCCTAAATAATTCACTGGCCAGTTGAATATTGTACCCGGGTACCAATACACACATACACATATATTCCTTGGGACATAACCTGTACGGGACTCACACTCCAACCACAAAGGGGTTAAAAATACTTTTTTCCTTTTCCGCTGCGCATTTCTCGCATTACGAAGTACTGTAAATATATATACGTATACAGTGTTACTCATTATATGCCAGTTTATTCAGTAAACTATATAATTTATAAAATCCACGACGGTGCTGGAGTATATTTATTCCCTAGTGCGGGGAGACTGACCCGAGGTTCAAATTCAGCGGCTCCTCCAGGAGTGAGCGCTACAATAGCATAACAGAACAACCCTTCTGATATTCATATAGGGAAAAGGACCTTGGTTACCATTCAGCAATCATTTTTTTTGTATATCGCAGATACCAGGTACTATATCAAGTGTGATACAGCAATATATCTTTCTGATTTCAGAAGAATGATGGAAGTATCGGAAGATCACTGCTTCAAATTTGAATAATTCATTGCTTGTTTGGAAATGTTTGGCATGCCTTGTTCAGACATCATTCTAATGGTATCTCAAGGAACTTAATTCTACAAAGTTATTATGTTCATGTCAAAGTGTACAGCACAGCAACTAACTACACAACATTGTAGATTCTTGCTAATTTTGTGAGGTATTTTTTTTGTGTCTAGCTTTGTCTTGCAACTCATCCTGTGAACTTTTATTTCCATCTCTTTTTTTCATTCAACTTTGATCTGAATCTGAGAACAACCACTTGGATTACAAAATAAAATTGCTGAGTTGGCCTGACACAAAGTGCAGTCCTAATGTTCTTGTCCAGATGTCGTGTTGCTGACATGTTGTTAACTGTATTTTCAAGCAACTGGTTATTTCATGGCTCCACGGCGCAAGAAGAAATCTACAAAGCGCATGAAAAGACACATCTAGTACATTTCAGAAGCCTCCTGCAGAACTGGAGAACTTTCCTTTCCAGCATACCATAAGAAGAATCTAGTTCAACGGTGTTCACATATGATGTCTGGGTTATCATGAACAAAGGCACTTTGTGAGAATTCCTCTTCCTACTCTATCTGGCCATATTCCAATGTTGCCAATGAAAGAGGGCCAGTAAGGGAAGAAATTGCCACTAGCCAATCTTCCTTACCAGCTCTGGTTTTCCCACACCTACTGCAACCCAGTCGCTCTATTAGTTTCTGAAGTCAGAATAATAGGGAGCCGCAGCCCTAAACCAGCAGAAGCCAGATACGTACCGCTGTTGGTATCAGTTCCTGTAGTCCATAGAACTCTGTGAAGTCTGGAAGAGATCCCACAGGAGCCACGGAAGTGTCACAGAAGGTCACTGGGATTGTATCATGCTGTCCTCTGCATCACAGGTTCAGAGGTAAGTATGGGATTTTTGGGGGTTTATTGTAATGTGTTAAGTGATTTTGCAAAAGCAAGATCACTTAAAACCAGGTTCTTGGACTCCGTATTTCTTACAGAAATATCAGCTCCAGAAGAGCTCGTTTTTTATTCAAACAAATCGCAAATATATACCTCCAATACAAAGTATAAGACATGTTAATTCACAGTAAGCAGGCGCAATGACTTAGCCGCAAGATTGAAATAGAAACTCCAGTCGTTCAAATCTTAACGACAAGTGGGGAATATGGCCCATGTGTGTAGAAATTTTGCACTATCTGATCTAGAAATGTATTATTTAAATGCCATGTAAAGTTTTGACAGTAAAACAATCTGTGAAACCAATTGAATAATTTAGTGATTGCACTACTTTGTTTTCTTCTTCTAGAGGTTTGCTTAAATTCCATAACAGATAACACACTAATGTTAGTGTACTGTGTTCCTCCATCCCTGATAGAAACACATCCCACTGGAAGAAGCATTTGCATGGAATCTTGAGAATTATAGCAAGCATTTAAATAAATAATTTACATGCTGTGACTGGATTTATTACTTATGTTTGCTCTATGTTCTGTGAGTGAAAAAATAAAGGTTTGACCCTTAAAAAGCAAACTTTATGATAACCAACTAACTTACACTGCTTTTTGTGAACAATCTGACACATCTGTTGATGTATAGCCTATTTTATAAACCTTCCTATAACAATTGTTAGATAACAACATGTAGTATAAAAGAACCCATAAATCATCTGTGCTAAGATCATCCTGTAAAAGTAAGGGTTTTATTCACTATACTGGGAATTGCAGAGAATTGACAAAGGACTAGCTATTTTAAATGTATAAAAACAGCTGAGCTGGAGAATTTTCCCTCACAGCTATTTTGGTCTAAACTGAAATCGTGCTGCATGTTATACTCAATTATCACACCCCAATTACATCTTACCGTCATGTTTATAACATAAAAATCCATATATACATGGCATAGGTTTATGTTATAATGCAACAAAACTACACAAGAGACACGTGCAATCCGTTTCGCCACGAATTGAAATTTGTCCGAAATTCCGTTATTTCGTATTTCTTCTGAAATACTAAATTATTTCAAACAAATCGTGGTAAAAACTAAACGAAATGATACATAGCGAATCGATTCAGATCAGTTTGCTGAAACGAATCACTTTGTTATATATCGTTTCAATGTACAGTCTAAAGAAGGGGGGGGGATATGATGCAGGGGAAAAAAACACTCCCTGGTGCTGAAACGGGGTTCCATAACCAAGGAGAGCACTGTCCAACACAGAGAAAATAAAAAAGATCATGCCCACACTGTCCCCTGTGCTGAAAAAGCTGTCCAATGGCCTGCGGTGCTGAATCTATTGTATCTATTGCTGAATTCAATAGAGCCAATAGATTCAGCACCACAGGCCAGTGGACACCGATATACAGTGAAGTTCAGTGCAATTCGGCAGCAAAGAAATTGACCCATAGAGAAACATTGAATGATCTCTTTTGGACAGATCGCCGAACTGCACTAAAATTGTAACTTAACCCTTGCTTGCCTTGTAACCCTCATTTTTAACCCTAATCTAACAGTAATTGAGCAGGATTTATTGTTTTTCAGTGATCTGAAATTACGAAACGAAATAACGAAACGAAATAAAGAATTGAACCGAAATTACAAAATGAAACAAATCGGCAGTCAAATTAATTCTGTTTCGGATGGAATTATTTTGATACGAAACGGAACAAATTTTTCAGCCGTGCACAGGTCTACTAGACAATTTGTAACTATGCTATTAACCAATAGTACACCTTAAGATAGAGCTTTCCAAAGGGTGTGCTGTGACACATTAGTGTGTCAGTGACAGGCTTCCAATGTGTCACGCTGGGGACAGGGCCGAACTGGCCTACCAGGATACAGGAAAGAATCCAGTAGGCTGCTTTATTTTTGGGCTGGCTGTGTTTTCTTTTTTTAGGCCGCAGGACTGCACTGCACTGCGACATACCTAGGCCTGGCCACCAGGGCCAGAGAATCTTAGATGAGGGCCGGCTGGCCCCCTCTGATTATGTCCGAGAGGGTGCCCCGGACGTCTGCCACCAGGGGCGGACTGACAACTAATGGGGCCCCCGGGCAATAGGAGGTCATGGGGCCCCCTTGTTCCGCACCCACAGGAGGCCACACCCATAACAAATCCACCCCCTACAATGCAACACCCATATGTACATTATTGTGCTAAAGAATTTATTTCTGAACTCCTAAAAATAACCTTTTTGAAAATCCACTTGGACCCAGCAGTGAATTGTGCCCCCTCCATACTTCCAGATGGCCACTGCACTGCTGCAGCAGCCATCACCCACTCATTGCAGCTAAGGCTACACCAGAAAGTCCCTGTGAAAAATGTGGGAAACTGACGACCACTTTAAAAGATACTGTACAATCCTGACACACTGCACATCACAGAGTTCCACAGAAATAAAACTCACTGGAATGTGCAGAGTGTATGAGCGTATCACAGAGCTCCACAGAAAAAATCTCTCAGTAATGTGCAGTGTGTATGAGCGCATCAGAGCTCCACAGCAATAAAACCCACAGTAATGTGCACCTCACACATGGAAATATTGCCCCCAGCAGCTCACACATGGATATATATTGCCCCAGCAGCTCACACAGGGTTATATATTGCCCTAGCAGCTCACACGGTGATATATATTGCCCCAGCAGCTCACACAGGGATATATATTGCCCCAGCAGCTCACACAAGGATATATATTGCCCCAGCAGCTCACACAGGGATATATATTGCTCCCAGCAGCTCACACAGGGATATATATTGTCCCCAGCAGCTCACACATGGATATATATTGCCCCAGCAGCTCAAACATGGATATATATTGCCCCAGCAGCTCACACAGGGATATATATTGCCCCCAGCAGATCAAACAGGGATATATATTGCGTTCCTTCTTTTTGAGAATGTCCCAAACAGTTGTTTTGGCCATGCCTAATGTTCTTGCTATCTCTCTGATGGGTTTGTTTTGTTTCTTCAGCCTAATGATGGCTTGCTTCACTGATAGTGACAGCTCTTTGGATCTCATCTTGAGAGTTGACAGCAACAGATTCCAAAAGCAAATAGCACACTTGAAATTAACTCTGGGCCTTTTATCTGCACATTTATCTGCACATTGAGCTCAGCAACACCAAAAGACCCGGGAGACCACGGAAAACAACTGTGGTGGATGACCAAAGAATTCTTTCCCTGGTGAAGAAAACACCCTTCACAACAGTTGGCCAGATCAAGAACACTCTCCAGGAGGTAGGTGTATGTGTGTCAAAGTCAACAATCAAGAGAAGACTTCACCAGAGTGAATACAGAGGGTTCACCACAGGATGTAAACAATTGGTGAGCCTCAAAAACAGGAAGGCCAGATTAGAGTTTGCCAAACAACACCTAACAAAGCCTTCAGAGTTCTGGAACAAGATCCTATAGACAGATGAGACCAAGATCAACTTGTACCAGAGTGATGGGAAGAGAAGAGTATAGAGAAGGAAAGGAATGTCACGGCCCTGGCCTAGCATATGTGCAGAAATGTGGGTGTGAGCCCAAGGTGCAGTAAATATAGCAGATAAGGCAGGATACAGGGTAACAGGGTTTATTTGTAGCAACAAATAAACAGACAAGAAATCATACAGAAGGCTCAGAACAAAACCATAGAAGGAGGCTAGGGGTAGTGGGAATGGGAGAACTGGATAAATATAATATAAAGGATGCAGAGAACATATATTCCAGACAAAGGTACAGATGGAGCAGGCAAAAGGGCAATCAGGGTTAAGCAAGGGTCTGGTACACAGGTAGTCAAGCAGAATAACAGAGGGGTACTGGGGGGGGGGACAAGGAGGATACCGGAAATAAATGTAAAATCAGAGCAGAGGGAAGCAGGAATGTCTATGGTACAGAAGGGTTCCAGACAAGGATCTCAGGAGTATCAGAAAGCAGGTCTGCACTTGGCAAGGCTAGCAACTTCAATGAGGAAGCGTGGGATAAGGGGCGTAGCTTCCTCATAAGCAGGATTCATCAGATGGGATCAAGTGCAGGTGAGTCTCCACTTCCAGAATGCAAAATCAGAGAGTCCAGGAATAGGCATATGGAAACAAAAGTCCTGGAACCTGCATAGATCATGCAGAATATGGCTAAAAAAGGAGAACAAAGGGGGCGCCAGAGGGTCTGGGGGTACGGACCGTGACAAGGAATTGCTCATGATCCTAAGCATACCACCTCATCAGTGAAGCATGGTGGTGGTAGTGTCATGGCGTGGGCATGTATGGCTGTCAATGGAAGTGGTTCTCTTGTATTTATTGACGATGTGACAAAAGCAGCAGGTTGAATTCTGAAGTGTTTCGGGCAATATTATCTGCTCACATTCAGCCAAATGCTGCAGAACTCATAGGACGGCGCTTCACAGTGCAGATGGACAATGACGCAAAGCATACTGCAAAAGCAACCAAAGAGTTTTTGAAGGGACAGAAGTGGAATGTTATGCAATGGCCAAGTCAATCACCTGACCTGAATCCCTTTGAGCATGCATTTCACTTGCTGAAGACAAAACTGAAAGGAAAATGCCCCAAGAACAAGCAGGAACTGAAGACAGTTGCAGTAGAGGCCTGGCAGAGCATCACCAGGGATGAAACCCAGCATCTGGTGATGTCTATGCGTTCCAGACTTCAGGCTGTGATTGACTGCAAAGGATTTGCAACCAAGTATTAAGAAGGGAAAGTTATTATTCTGTCCCATTACATTTGGTCCCTTAACAAGTGGGAGGCACATCTGCAAACTGCTGTAAGTCCTACACCGTTCACCTGAGTTGGATGCACATACCCTCAAATTAAAGCTGACAGTCTGCAGTTAAAGCACATTGTGTTTGTTTCATTCCATCTCCATTGTGGTGGTGTATAGAGCCAAAGATGTTAGAATTGTGTCGATGTCCCAATATTTCTGGACCTGGCTGTCTAATTCATGTATGTAAATTAACCATGTATGTAAATTAACTAAAGTTATTAGAAGATATAAGTGTTCCTTTTCCCTATAATTGCCAAAGCATTGTCAGTATTTTGCCTTTTATTTCAAGAGTAGCAGGAGAGGTTATCTCCTAGAAACCTGGCACAATGTAAGGTGCTCATTAAAAAGACATCACAGGCAGATGTAGAAATCTTAGAAAAGAGTTTCTACGTTAACTTAATTTCCTTTTGTCAAAAGAAAAGAATGTCAGTAATCTCGTAATGCTTACACTGCATAATTTCTTCAGTCTGTGGGTTAAATTTCTTTATATTTTTAAGAATGTTTATGGAAATACAATATAAATTTCGAAGTGGTGTTGATACCATTACATTTTAATTTACTTCACATACTGAATGTCTCACAGCTCACCTATTCGTCAGCAGTGTTAATTCTTAGTCTAGTTTTAGTCAATTAAATATTATAACATGTTTTTTACTAAAATGTGACTAAAATTAAAATAATTCAGATGACTAAAATGTGACTAAAATTTAGTCGAGAGATTACGTTTAAAACTAAATCAATTTGCTGCCAAAATGGAAGCTGGATTTTAAGATGAATATGTTATTTATAACATAACAGTTATATCTGCGCATGTATTGCATGTTCAGACTTTAATACCATAAATAATTACAGGTTAACAGATGTTTACTCCAGGAGTATAGAATTAGAAATGCTTAAATAATGCATTATTCAACTTTTACTAAACCCATTAAATTTTAGTTTACTAAATTTAGTTCAGGCGCTATACTGAATTAACATGGCGCTAACGCAAACAAAATGCCACCGCTAGGGTTACCTCACACCAGGTGATAGTGCCCTAAATAAGTATATATAAATAAGATTCCAAAACCCTAGAGTAATGTGAGGCAATGATACCTTTTTGTTGTACGAACCTGATACTTAAATTCAATATTTTATTTGCCAATTTTAGCAAATTACGGTGACCATATGCTAAATAGGAAATTCACAATATTTACTGTGAAATGGATTCCCTGAAATGTAACGAAAGCAAAGGATCTGAAGATGAATAGACCCTTAAGATTCGAACTTCCAGAAACCCAGGGAAATACAACAAAAATAATAAACAGTGTGGCATGTAGCTACCCATTAACCCCTAAAATGCCATAAATCAAGGAAAATAATAAAATGTATACTGTGAGGGATGAAGCCTGTCCATTAACCCTTAAAACACAACTAAACCAAGGCAAAAATGAAAGTAATACACAATGTAATATATACAGGGTAATTCAAAGAGATCCGAATTGCTGCCGAAAGGGAACCGAATGCTGAAAATCAGCGTTCGGTTACCTTTCCTGACCATTCGGCTATCCAGAGAGCAGGCAATTCGCTAAATCTTGGCGAATTGCCTGCACATACGGTGCCTGTTCGAGGGCAGTGAAATCCCCATAGAGAAGCAATGCTTTGGCTATTCAGAGAGCAAAAACCAGCAGTGAAAAGTTCCCTAAATGCCCTGTCATTCGGTGGTTTAATTCGGCAGGTTTATTCAGGCGAATCCCATAGGCTTCAATGTTAAAAATATTCCCGTTTTAACACAATATCTAATAAACCGTTGATTATAATATTCTGCAGTAAAGAGACTCTTTATTTATAGATTTTTTTTGGATATTTTAAGCATTTTTGAGGATTTTTTTTTTACATTTTTTGTTAGTCTGAACGTTAACCCCTTCACTGCTGAGCCATTTCAACCCTGTGAAAACGTTTACGTGCACGTTTTCATTAAATTTTATATGTTTTTAAGTTACACTGAATATGGTCAATTTGGGTATAACTGGAAAGGCCAGAATCTGCCCTTTCCAATGACATCTAGATTGTCCATATACAATGCAAGGAGACGGAGATACAGTGATACGAATATGTGGGGGAAGCAGGATGCTGATTTCTGGTGGGGGTGGCACATGGGGGGTAAGGAATAACCATGGGGGGGGCAATTGTCCCACTTGCCCCCCTGTAGAGACGCCTATGCAAGTGATATTATTTGCTGCTCAGTGATTGCAGGAATCAGTCTGCATTTCCCCAAGGTAATGCTTAAAACCTGGCCTGTTAGTGTGCCCTGAGGACCAGGGTTGGAGACCACTGTTTTAAGCAAGTGTGCTGACTAAAATTAAAATAACTGGGATCTCCACTATTTTCATTTCATGACACATTGTGGGTTATAAAAAGACCTAAATAAAAGTATTAATAATAATATTCTTGCCACAAAATGTTAACAAATGTATCTACAAAGATATAAGTGAATAGACATCTTTATGTGTATGTAACTCCATACAAATTAACTCCATAATAATTTCACTATCAATTAACTTTTTGTGCATTCTTCCTAATCACTCATCATATATTTCATATTTATTACATATAATTAGCAAATTATAAGCTGTAACGTTTTAGTGTTAGAGCTGTCATACAATTTATCAAATATGTGTATTACAAAATGGTTGGAAGCCAGGACTGGCACCAGGGAGGTGACAGCCCATGATATGTTCAGGGGCCCAGTGGCTCCTGGGGGCCCGGACCCTTGCCAAACCCTGTGCCGCTTGATTAAGTGACCCAGAGGTAAGGAACCTTCCATGCCACCCAGGACTGGCCGGCCAAGATACCCATCTGGTACCCATTTCTTGGTGGCTGCAGCATCTGGATGCAGGAAGCTGGTAAGAGCATTCTGACTCATCACTGAGGGAGTGATTAGTATGGTCTGCACCAGGTAGAGGCGCAGAGCCAATGCTCTCCTGTCAGGGTACACTTTTTATCTGCTTGCTGAACCACCAGGGATTTATCCCACTCGCTGTACAAAGTTAAGCAGGAGAGGAGGCAAAATGGTTTATTTTTAACCCTTTCCCGAACAATGACGTACCATGTACATGCGATTGGGAAGTCACCCATAGACCCGCGGACGTACATAGTACGTCAGGGTCTCCTAACCTCCCTCCCGCTCGATACTTACCTCCCTTGCCGGGCTCCCGCGGTGGTCTAGCAGGCTGGAAGCCTGCCCCACCTTTTTAGGGGGCCCAGCAGTGGCGATGACGTCATCACGGTGTGTGATAATGTAATCGGCAGGCACCCTCCAGTGCCTGCAGTAAAAATAAGGAAGGGGAGGGCGGCTCCTTTGGAGCCCTCTATCTCCCCAACCATTTAAAATAGAAAACAAAACTGCACCACTGGAAAGGGGAGAGTCTCCCCTTTTCAGTGGTGTGTCTCATTAACTGATTCATTGCAAGATCGCGAATTGGTGCCGAATTGCAATTCAAACCCAGAAGTGGCTGACATCTTGGATGTCAGCCACGCCTCCAGGTCACCCCCACTCACTGACATCCTCACCATACGTGGCAGCTAGAGGGTCATGTTTCATAACATTGGAGAGGTCTCATCATGGCCTTTCCAATGACCAGGTTTGTTGTAAAAGTAAATTGAAAAAAAATTAGTTTTTTTTTAAAAAAAAATTGTCTCGTGGGTTTTTAAATAGGACTTAAAAGAACATTCTAAGATAAAAATTTCCCCCTTTTTTTTACATTAAAATATACCTATTCCCTACCTAGTTATTGTGTATATATATATATTTTTTAAATGTAATACTTACCCTAAAAACCACTTGTTTCCAACGGCGTTTTTTTTTTTTATTCTCACCTCGCTCCTCTTCCTCTCCTGTCCTGAAAATGTTGAATTTGGCTAATGGTTTACGTGAGAAGCGCGCATGCGCGCCTCTCACGTAAGCCAGTCAATCAGCAGGCTTCCTCTTCTTCTTGGATTAGTGTTACGCGCAAGAGGATGCGCGCAACACTAATCCCAGCCGCAGACTATGCTGGCGGCTCACTGCCACCAGCTACTGCGGCGACTTGGAGACGTCATCGCGCTGAAAGCGCGATGACGTCTCCTACTCGGCAATAGTCGGCAGAAGCGGGAAATCTGAATCCCGCTCTGCTGACTGACAGCTGGGAGGGCGGAGGAAAGTCCTCCGCGTCTCTCAGCTGTTTTCAGCTGTTTCAGCCGATTGGCTGAGTGGAGGGAGGGGGGAAAGACAAGGGCATACTCAGGGCATCATGACCACCTAAAAAAGCTTAGGTGGTCATGTTGCCTAGAGTATCCCTTTAAACTGGCATCTAAAAATGATGGGCATAAAACTGTCAGAATGAGCTCAGCGCACAGAGGTGAAATGGCTCAGCAGTGAAGGAGTTAAAAAGCAAAAACATGTAAAAATTGTGTTTTTCTAATCTCAGGACAAAATTTCGAAACTATTTAGCTGGGGTCTTTTATGTGTGTTTTCCATTTTTTTCATCATGTTTCATATTGTTTTAATAGTAAATTGTATGATAAGATGGAAATCATGGTATTTATAGAAAGTCCATTTAATGGCGGGGAAAACGGTTGTTTAATGTGTGGGTTGCATAAACGAGTAAGAGGAAAATTTGACCTAAACACAAACAGCGCAGAAACGTAAAAACAGCAGCAGGCACTTTCGGACGGACTTTTGTAAAACCGCCCAGTCACTAAGGGGTTAATTAGTTTACTGAAATGTGCAGCCGGGGGAAAGGGGGGCTTCGACCAATGGGTCATTAAGCGGAAGGGCCCCAAGATTTCTGATGGCAGTTTTGTAGGAAGTTTAATTATTTTTTCTTCAAGGAAGCTATTCTACAGAGATGTTTGGTTTCGATTTCCCTCAGCAGACACAAAGCCATAACTTAGAATATTTATTCACACCTCTACTCTAAGGAAGCCAAATCCAATCTGCATTCATCTACTCTCATAGGAAAATGAGTAAGTAATAACTTCTGTAAGTTCTGGGCCACATTGTTGAGACAACTGTTCTCCATTCCAGTACAGGCAATGCTGAATTCTAATGTACATCTTTAGGTTATTTCATTTCAGTATCCAAACACAATGACATACTTTTTTAAGAATAGTGAACTACAAAAAAATTGATCAGAAAAAGTGACGGGTGATACAATAAACACCAACAGCAATATAGAAAAAGTATAACTCCATTGCTTTTCAGGCATTCTGGCAATCCAGATATAGCAAGAGTGCTTATAGTGTAATTAAAGAAGTGTTCTGAGGGTTTAACCCTTATTTAGGATGAGAACAAACAATGTAGTGTAAAGCCTCCTTAAAATGTAACTTTCAATGGCTTGGTTTCAAAGTTAAATCTTCCAAGTTTTCAGACAGGGTGAGCCAGGGACATCTTTAATATCATATCCAAGTCTGTGTTTGCCAAGCAGTTTTGGAACCCTTATGCGGCTGGCATCAGCAATCCACTGAACTACAGACTGGTGCAGCATGAAATGTCCTAACTCTCTGAGTGCTCCCTAACTCCCTTGGAAAGGAAGTACACAGGATTACAGATCCTTCAGGGACACCATTTGCTTAGTGATAGAACACCATTCAGTGAGAACCCCCTTTGTGGCTATCCTGGTAGAAACATACCAAGACAGACCAATGTCTGGTTTGCTTGAACATAAAAGAAATGTTATCATCTTGATTGATTACTCCTGTTTTTTCACATTCTGTATTCTGCAAGTTGGGGCCCAGATTTGGTGGTAGGGAGTAAGCAGGAAAAACGCAAGTATTAAGGGAGAGTCTGATAGGGTTAACCAGTAATAAAGCCAAGGTCGGGGGCAGCTAGGCGGCGAAAGAAAAGGAGCAATCCACAGACTGGTACAGAAAAGTCATATACATGTAATACAGAGTACTACTGAGAGTGAGCGTATACAACGCTGAAGCTATGAGTAACTGTCCAGAGGCGCGTTCAGTTCCTCAGCCGCTGCAAGTGCTAAGTTATCAACTTGGCACTGAACGCTGTGCTGCGGCACAGCGCTCAGCACTGCTAACTTAGCACTTGCAGCTAGGTCGAGAGGTGCTGCGGGGTTAGCTGAGTGTGACGTGGGAAAGATGGCATCCATGGAGCAAATAATCCGATAAGGAAATGTTCAGTTTGAAGTTTTGGTGGATCTAAACACCAAATATTTATTGGAACATGGTAGACATTAACACAAAAGTGGTAATAAAATGGACAAAAGTGGATTTTGCAGAAACAGCACCTTTCATTAAGCAATCCTCTGCCCTTTCGCTTCCATATTCACAGCCAAAGCATTCAGTGGGATGGCTGCAGCAAACTGAACTGCTGCACTGAAGCAATTCAGCAGCTGCTGAGGAACTGAACGTGCCTCAGGTGAGCCTTATTTAGGCAGGTGAGGAGGGCGAGAGTACCTCCCAGGCACCTCCCCAGAACGAATCCAGTCAGGACATAAGACCTGACAACTGTAATCCCTGCAGCCTACCCACAGGAACCAGGGAGCATGCCCCAGAACCCAGCTGTCGCTGAAGATGGGGCTGGGAGGCAGTATCGGATGACATCAGATGCCTCCATCCTAATCTGCCCCTTACTGGTGGACCGAGACAAGCTGCCACACCCGATGCCCCAGACCACTGAGAAGGCGCCGCTAGTGCCAGCATCGAGAGGGGGGGGTGTCCCACCGCCGGGAGGATCATCGGCCTGGAAACCGGCTGAGAATGGCAGGCCCCCTGGGTAAGATTCTGGGTTGGCTCCCGCACTTGACATTTTTACTGTTTATTTTCGAAAAAGGAAAAAACTGTTTAATATTGCCATGTTCTGCTTAAAGGGATAGTCTGTTAAAAAAAGAGTTCCTTTTGTTCCCTTAAATAATTGGGGAGACTCTGCTAACAGCCTCTGCCTAATTCTTCTTTTACTATTTTTTTTATAGTTGGGGATTTTACTCACCTTTTGGTTTTCCTGTCTGGTGGCTTGGCAGGTGGGGGGGTTTCCTGTCTGGCAGCTTGTCAACTTTCCCCTGTGGCTAGTCGGCACTTTGCTTGGCGGCTGCGTTTGGTGGCTGTCTGGTGTGCTTGCGGCAGATGTTAGGGTGGGTTGGCGGCGGGTGACGGATTTGCGGCAGCAGCCGGCAGGTTTGCGGTGGCTTGGCGGCGGAATTTGGCAGCCGATTCCCTGTATCCCAGGGACCCTGCAGTGAATGCTAAGCTCTTGGTGCTTGCCGTTTCACCCGCTGTGTATAGCGACCTACTGTTGGCTGCTGTGTTTGGCATAGAGGAGAACACATTGGGCGACCTCCTGACCCAAACCAGGACCTTTTCGCCGCCTCTTGGCTTGGTTTGGGGCACTTCCTGGACTCTGGCCTGTAAGTGTGGCCTACCGAGGGTGGCTATTTTCAAAGCCTTTTTGGTGGCAAGGTGGAGATCCGCTGTCCTTATGGGGGTTGTGGAGTCATGATGACGGACCTGGATGGATGCCTGGCTTGGCTACGGGAGGATGGTAAACAGCTGCATATCGATGTTGAGCTGCAGTGAGCCGACTGGCGACCTGATCAGAGTGCTCCGTTGGCCTCTTTAGCTCTGGAGGCGATCCCTGTCTCATGGGTGACCTACCTGTCTCCCGCCTGTCTTCCAGACTTCCAGACGGATCACGGAATCCTGGCTGGTCCTGCGTTCACCGTTCCGTCGAATGGTCCTCCCTTCACACTGCTGGCATCAGCCCTGCTGCTTCCTGGGATGTAGCGGGGCTCGGAACCAGCCCGCAGTGATGGGACCGGAGATGGCGGTGCGGCTTGTAGGCTATCTGGATGGTGGGCCCTTCTCCTTCCGTGTGTCCTCGAAGGGCCTGTGAGCCCTGCACCAAACTTGGACTCTGGCTGAGATGGCTGGCTCCCCGCTCTCGAGATCCTGGCTGTGGGGGGCCCCACCACCCTGTTATTCCTCACTGGCTGTTTTGTCTACCCCGATGTGCGGTCGCTTACACTCATTCCTCTGCTGTCAGTGACAGTGCGGTGCTCTCTTAATAACTCTGTAAGTATAGGAAGTGCAATGTACAGTAAGCTTGTGCAAGCTAGCGCAATCACCAATGCGCTACGCAATTTTTATTGGGTTTCACTTTAAGAATATAATATTGGGGGCATGCATTAAAGTCACATCCTAACATTAATGCTTACGTATCCGATTCCGAACGCTACAGTTAACGCTCAGGATGTAATCTAGCCCACTGTGTTTCCAAGATATTGGAGCAATCTATAATGTTTACACATTTTGATTTATATTTAAATACTATACAGTAAAAAAAGAATATCAAAAGTGCACTCATCTATATCGATGTATAATGACATAGGGTAGTTTATAAAATGTTTTCTGCAATTTTGATAGAAAACACATACGCAACATAGATTTTAAGTTGATTTTCACAGATGTTTCAATTAGTGAAATCACACAAGAATTAGCATAACATTAATAATCAGAAAACAGATACTGGAGACCTAATACTTGTGGTTCGATTACCACTGTAAAAAGTAGACTAAATTCCTAGTCCAAAAGAAAGAAAATAAAGAAAACTATGATGTTTTCTATCAGTTCGGCAAACACAATAGGTAGATAAAATATTTTCTCTGAAATCCCACTCCATCATGTTTGCGCGACAGGTGCAATTTAGGTTCAGGACATATAAATAGATATATGTGGCACTATGAAATGAGTTTCTGTCATAGTGCAAATTATCACTCTCTATATATTGGTTTTATCTACACACACTTGTAAAGTATGGTAAAAATACATAGATACTAGATCATTAATATGTCATGTGAAGGATATCGTTTCAGTACAGTATGTAAAGTAAAATCAGTTGCATCATAAATCATTATGCATATGTGTGACTAGTCACCAGTGAGAATTCACTGTGACTCATAAATACATGCTTTGTTTATATGTGAAATGCTGAAATGTAGAGAGTTATAACCGAGTTGCAAAATGTAAATTTAAATAACTTTTTGAATCCCAGTATAATGAAAGCATGTAATTTGCTGGAAGACAAGCAGTCCTCAGGAATACTGTAATCAAATAAGTAATAAAAATTTCAAGGAGCATCATTGAGCCTGGACAATCACTTTGTTTTTGTGTTGACATTTGTTTCCTGTTTTGTCATAAGGAATATTTGGCAGTACTCAACTATTTAAGCACTGAAATTCAACTTGTAGGGTCCACACACAGTACAGAGCATTCAGAAAGTATTCAGAGCCCTTTCTTTCTCAACTTTTTTATGTTGCAGCCTTAGTCTAAAAAAATTTAAATTTATTTTATTTTTCACATCAATCTACACTCGATTCCCCATAATGACAAAGCGAAAACAGATTTATGACAACTTCATAAATTTATTAAAATTAAAAAAAAAAAAATGTCATATTGACGTAAGTATTCATACGCTTTTCTGTGACACTTGACAATTAGCCCTTTGCTTCACATTTCACTAAATCATCTTTGAGATGTTTCTATATTTTGATTGGCTCCACCTGTGTCAAATTCGATTAAATGGACTTGATTTGCAAAGGTGCATACTTATCACAAGAGAAATAAGGTGTCATCTGCGCTCGTTTCTATGTATTTCCATGTACAACAAAACACTATCAGGAGGTTTTACAGTTGTGTTCAAAATTATTCAACCCCCACTGAAATTGAGTGTTTTGGCCAGTTTGACATTGATTTTGATCATTCAGTCATCTTGCTTACAATTAAATCAAAGAGGCACGTGTAGGTCAGACAAATATAACATAACATTTATAATGAAATAACCACAAATGTCTTTTCTGTGCTCACATCATTATCAGTTTTATTCAACCCCCAAGTGACATTCAATCTTAGTACTTAGTACAACATCCTTTTACAGTTATAACAGCTTTTAAACGTGAAGCATAGCTTGACACAAGTGTCTTGCAGCGATCTACGGGTATCTTAGCCCATTTGTCATGGGCAAAAGCCTCCAGTTCAGTCACATTCTTAGGCTTGCGCACTGCAACTGCTTTCTTTAGGTCCCACCAGAGGTTCTCAATCGGATTTAAGTCAGGTGACTGCGATGGCCACTCCAAAATGTTCCAGCCTTTAATCTGCAACCATGCTCTAGTGGACTTGGAGGTATGCTTGGGATCATTGTCCTGTTGAAAGGTCCAACGTCTCCCAAGCCTCAGGTTTGTGACGGACTGCATCACATTGTCATCCAATATCTCCTGGTACTGAAGAGAATTCATGGTACCTTACACACGCTGAAGCTTCCCTGTACCTGCAGAAGCAAAACAGCCCCAAAGCATGATTGACCCCCGCCATGCTTCACAGTAGGCAAGGTGTTCTTTTCTTCATAGGCCTTGTTCTTCCTCCTCCAAACATAGCGTTGATCCATGGGCCCAAACAGTTCTAATTTTGTTTCATCAGTCCACAGAACACTATCCCAAAACTTCTGTGGTTTGTCCACATGACTTTTGGCATACTGCAGTCGACTCTTCTTATTCTTTGTAGACAGCAAGGGGGTGCGCCTGGGAGTTCTGGCATGGAGGCCTTCATTACGCAGTGTGCGCCGTATTGTCTGAGCTGAAACTTCAGTACCCACATCTGACAAATCTTTTCTCAGTTCCTCAGCAGTCACACGGGGACTTTTCTCCACTCTACGGTTCAGGTAGCGCACAGCAGTCGAAGTCAGCATCTTCTTTCTGCCACGACCAGGTAGCGTTTCAACAGTGTCCTTTGCCTTGAATTTGCGAATGATGCTTCCTATGGACTCTCTTGGTATGTTTAACATCTTTGCAATCTTCTTATAGCCATTGCCCTTCCTGTGAAGAGTAATCCTCTTCTCTTGTCTTCCTGGACCATTCTCTTGACTTCACCATGTTTGTAACCACACCAGTAAATGTCTAGAAGGAGCTGAGCATCACAGTCATTTTAAAGCTGCCTAATTGGTGCTTATTATGCTTTATTGCTGCTCCATGACATCCACAGGTGTTTTCAATACCTGATTGAAAACACTTGAATGAACCTCTGTTCTTCAGAGTGGTATTCTTTAAGGGGTTGAATAATTGTGTCAATGAAGAATTCACAAAAGAAACATTTACTGCTGTATTACAAAACCTATTGATGTCATTTTAGTTGCATATGGTTCTTTAAAAAGTCCTTGTAGGATTTCATTCTGAATACAATTACAAATGTACACTAAATTCCCTAAAACCCTTTACAGCATTGGGGGTTGAATAATTTTGAACACAACTGTAGTTTGTTTCAATGGCCATTGCAACGTAAGCTCACTCGCCACTTCAAGGCACTTCTTTGTAGAGTGAGTACCTAACCAATGTACCAAAAGCCGCTCTACTGAGCAGCTCCACGAGCGCAGATGACACTTTTTTTCTCTTGTTATGTTTTATACATGAACTGGCCTGTTACTCCTGGCTGTTGCAGCCCCTCTGGTGAGTATGGGCGCAACACCATTTTTTCGGTATGTATGTATATTATGCTTGTAACACCAGTTAGACGTTTTGCTGCTGTTCCTTTTTCCATGTTTTTGTTTTCAACCCCAAATGGGAAGTGTTTGGTGCGTGTATAAATAAACCCACCATATCTCTGCCTCTCCTTAGCTGAAAAGCAGCAGGAGGGGCATGGAGCTGCTAAGTAGAGCGTCTTTTGGTACATTGATTGGTTAGGTACTCCCTCTACAAAGAGGTGCCTTGAAGGGGCGAGTGAGCTTACATTGCAATGGCCATTGAAACAAACTAAAACCTTCTGATAGTGTTTTGTTGTACATGGAAATACATAGAAACGAGCGCAGATGACACCTTTTTTCTCTTGTTATGTTTTATACATGAACTGGGCTGTTACTCCTGGCTGTTGCAGCCCCTCTGGTGAGTATGGGCACAACGCCATTTTTTCTGTATGTAAAAAAAGTTAGCGTATTGGTATTAGTCCTTTTTTAGTGCGAGCTTACTGTACTTTGTGCTCTCTATGCTTAACATGGGGAGCGTAAAGTGTAAGCAATCAGTAATTAGCATTAGGATCACATAGTCCCTAACACTAATTACGAACTGCTGTCGCTAACTAAAAAAGTTTGCTAACTCTTAGAGCTTCTGTGGAATCAGTTAGCTGCAGCTGGAACCCCCCAAAAAATCAAATACTCACCTGTCATCCCGCAGCGAGACCGGCGGGCCGATTTGCCTCTTCTGGCTACAGAGTGCGAATGGGGGAAAAAAAGTCCCCAGTCCTATGGACTCCATGGTGGGGATGCTCCAACAGCTCGTTAGCGCTGCAGCGAGCATCCTGGAGGCTAGCGGCCACTACGGGGCAGGCTGCTGGATTCAGCACCTGTCCGTAATCCACTGGGAAAACAGGGTCGGTAAGGGGAGATTTTTGATTGCATTTTTTTCCCCATTTTAGCCGTGGGCATGTGATAGTATAGGGTGTCACAGCTGTAAATGCATTTGACAGCAAAATACTAAGGGCCCTATTACATTCTTCACGCAAAAACGCACGCGCAAAGCGTGAATTTTTGCGGAAAGCGATAAACATTAACGCACGTAAAACAATGCTGGTATTACAATCCTCGTGCAGTTTTTCATACGTCAAAAAATAACGCACGTAAAACGGACATGCACAAACACGCGCAGCAACGTTTCAAACAGAAATCAGTGTGCGGACTGTTTTTTCACGCGATTCAGCCAATCAGAATTAAGAACCACAATTGTCTCGCGTTAAGTTTTTGCACCTGTGAAAGTCAATCTAAGCATATATGCTGCATCAATAAAAAAACACACAACGTCTCAAATTTATTGGTTTGGTATGTGTAGAATGTGTAACTATACTTTGCTGTGTATTTTTTTTGGGCTGGTGTATTTGAGTTCGGCCAGGTTGTTAGCATTTGCCATTAACACTAGCGCTAAAATTATGCGTGCAAAGGCTGTGCGTTACAAACTGCGCATAGATTGTAATACCAACCGCATACCAGCGCACAAATGCATTAGCGCTCACAATGTTAAGTATAGAACGCGCGAAGAACAGTAAGCTCGCGCAGGTTCACCCGCGGTAGACGTATATGCGCGTTTGCTGCACTGACATTGTAATGCGACATTCTGCGCAAAAGGGTTTTGGCCCTCGCGTTAATGCGTTTTTGCACACGCCCAAACGTTTCCATGAAGATTGTAGGAGGGCCCTGAGTGATGAGAGCAAATGAACTGCTGTGGAGTTGAGGACAGGGTATACCTGAAATAGGCCAGACGGTATACAAGGATGCATTCTAACACAAGCCCAAATCGATCAGTGTTAGAGTGGTCAGGGATAGTCAAAACGGTATACAAGGGGTATCTATCATATAAGCCAAAAATCAATCAGAGTTAGAGTGGTCAAGGAATAGCCAAGGACTGGAACACAAGGATGGTTCTCATACAAGCCAGGTAACAACAGAGACTGAAAAATCAACCAAGTAGTGAATCGCCAGGAGACACTCAGCACTGAGGGAAGCAAACTCCACGACAGGGCGATGAGTCGGGTCGCGCTGTCTGTATTTAAACCCGGCGGGCATGCGTCATCATGCCGCGCCCCACCTCCTGACCAGCCTGTGAGCTCCGGAAGCCAGCACAACTCTTGGCACTCAGCTTGTCGATGGCGCCGCCGGGTGCCGGGGCCCCCTCAGAGCCCCAAACGTGACAGATACGCTCATACACACCACACATTACTGTGAGTTTTATTGCTGTGGAACTGTGTTATGTCCTTTTTATGTTTTGGAAGGGGGCGAAAAGCTGTTAAGGGTTGAGGAAGTTTACAGGGGGGCCCCATAATGAGGTTCAGTAAGGGGGCCCCATCATTTCTGATGGCTGCCCTGTGTGCATCCGGTACAAGAGTCAGTGCACCCAAATTGGGCCTTTGGTGCCAGCTAGTGCCTTCACACCGTAACCCCTCTGAGGTATTGTGGAAGAGTGCAGGGTTGGATCCTGCAGTCAAATATTGAAATGATATGCACCTGTCACATTCCAGTGCAGAAAAATTGTGTCTTAATCGGTGGTGCACGACACCTAGAATCTAATAGGGTTTTTCAAAGAGATCTGAATTGTGGCAAAAGGTAACTTAACACTGAAATTCAGCGTACGGTTACCTTTCCTGGCCATTCGGCTATTCAGAGAGCAGGCAGTTCGCCAAATGTTGGCGAATTGCCTGCACATACGGTGCTTGTTCGAGGGTGGTGAAATCCCCATAGAGAAGCAATGCTTTGTCTATTCAGAGAACAAAAACCAGCAGGGAAAAGTTGCCGAAATGCCCTGCTGTTCAGTGGTTTCATTTAGTGGTATTAAATAATGGATATCGAGGATGCATGTTCGGGGCATCAATAATGGAGCAATTGTATGTGTGCATGCGTGAAATTTTTGGACTCGACATGTTGAGGTGAGGGGAGGATAGAAGTTTGGTCCAACATTCAGATTACCTGTACAAGTAGAGGATAGCTACTAAGCTAGACAAAGATTTCTATAAGCGTACACAACTGGTCCTTAGTATTGACTTAAATAGTGTAGTGAAAATAGTGTAATAAAAAACATGCCAAGGTCAAAAACAATAGGCAACCAGAATAAACAGGAGAATCCCATATACTTCAGTGTTAAAAATATTCCTGTTTTAAAGCAATATCTAATAAACTGTTTATTATTATATTCTGCAGTAAAGAGTCTCTTTATTTTTAGATTTTTTCGGATCTTTTAAGCATTTTTTTAATATTTTAAAAACAAAATCTCGAACTTTCACGAACGTCCCGAAACGTTCGAAGTTCGCGAACTTTCGAACAGCCTATGTTCGAATCGAACTTCGAACCGATTCGAACGTGCAGCCCATCCCTATTGAAAAGGACTATCAGACTGTAAGAAACAAGATTCTCTGTCGGATGAAATAAAGATTGAACTGTTTAGCCTCTATTCAAAGCATAATTTCTGGAGTAAACTTGCTCCATTCATCGATTGCACAATATTAAGCCAATGGCATGGACTAGCATACTGGCCAAGGTTGATGGAAGGCAAATAGATGTTGCTAATTTAAAAACTGATGCACAGAGCTCAGAACCTCAGATTGGGCTGAAGTTTCAGCTTTCAATAGGACAATGACGCTAAACAATGCAAGAACAGTTTAGGAACAACTCTGTGAATATCCATGAGTGGTCCAGCCAGAGTCTGGACTCTAACTCAATCTATCCACTCTGGAGAGACCTTCAAATCGCTGTGTAATGATGGTACCTACCAAACCGGAGGATCTGCCAAGATGAAAGGCAAAAAACAATGTAATTCCAGATGTGCACAGCTTGTGAAATCCTACCCAAAAAGACTCGAGGAGGTAATCTCTGCCAAGAGTATGTCAACTAAGTACTAAGTTCACGGTCAGTGTAGATTTGCCAATATATTTTTTTACATTTTAATAAGTTTGCAATGCTGTATAAATATTAGTTTTTTTGCTTACTCATTATGGGGCAATGAGTGTTTATTGCTGTGAAAACAAAAATAATTTAAGCAGCTTTAACATAAGGCTGCAACATAAACCATCTGCAAAAAATTAAGGGTGTCTGAATTCTTTCTGAAGGTACCATATAAGATGGGTCTTAGTAACCCAAGTTGTAACTTGCATCTTGCTATTTTAGGCTGTATTTAGATTGTGGAAGACAGAAACCAGATACAAAGAACATTGGGCTATAAACCATGCGAGCGTGATCCCTTTTTGAGCATAACCCAAAACAATACAGGACTATATATTTTGTTGTGTTTCTGCATTTTAAGTCTATCAGGGTTATCCAAAGAGATTCGAAAAGTCACCGCACGTTCGGTGACTTTTCGTTCTCTTCAATTCGGTTGCTTTTGCCGATCCCATTTCGGTGACCCTGCGGTGTATTCAGCGAGCACCACAGGGTCCCCGAATTGCAGGGAAAAGCTGCCGCAAACCTGCCGAAAACTAACCGCAAAACCCAGCGAATGCACGCCGAAAAGCCACAAAAACATCTGGATTAACCTGCCGAAAACCACGGAAAAAGCCCGAGCAGGAGCCGATCACACACAGCCACACAGCCGAAGCAGCTGAGACCGCAGACGAGGCAGTGAATAAATTAGCAAAATAGTTTGTGTGAATGTGTGAAAGTGAAACGCTGTTTGCAAAGAAACTACTGAGCGAAAATGTCTGAAATTTGCATATGAGGTCCAGGGAATGATAATAAAAAGGGCTGTTACAGAAAAAATAAGTAAACTTAAATTTTTTTTAAAAAAAATCTGACTTTTAAAAAAAAAAAAATTCAGGAAAATGCTTAAAATATCCTAAAAAATCTATAAATAAAGAGACTCTTTACTGCAGAATTTTATAATGAACGGTTTATTAGATATTGAATTAAAACCGGAATATTTTTAACATTGAAGTCTATGGGATTCTCCTGAATAAACTTGCCGAATTAAACCACCGAATGGCAGGGCATTAGGGGAACCTTTCACTGCTGGTTTGTGTTCTCTGAATAGCCGAAGCAGTGCTTTTTCATGGGGATTTCACTGCCCTCGAACAGGCACCGAACAGGCACCGAATGTGCAGGCAATTCGCCAGGATTTGGCGAATTGCCTGCTCTCTGGATAGTCGAATGGCCAGGAAAGGTAACCGAACGCTGATTTTCAGCGTTCGGTTACCTTTCTCAAGCAATTCGGATCTCTTTGGATAACCCTGTATATGATTATTGGGAGCTTGACAAAATTGAGTATTGAGGTTAGTATGGTATTACCACGTCTTACACAGTTCATATCTTATCTTTACTGTTATATTTATTCATTTACCAATGTGTTTCCACTGAACAAATATTTAAAATGTTTGTCATGTTTCACATTGTTAATGGACTACATGGAAATTTGTATATGTAGTGTTCAAAAAGGTGTGTTTTAGAGATTTATTTTACTTTCATCCCTACAGATGATTATACATTTTACTCAGAACTCAGAGCTTGGTTTTATCACACACATTTGTGTAACTATACAAGTGAGATGAAGCTCAGTTTAGCAATGATAGACAAACAAAGAGAAATAAAAAACGCAAATAGAAATATCATAGTTGATGATATAGAAATGTTTGTATACAGTGTATAGAAGTTGTAAAACGGAAAACAAAACAGTAAGACATGGACAGTAAAAACTTGATGCAAACAAAAGTACACCTCATTGGGGCTCCCAAGCTACAGATTTACTGGATAATATTGGCAAGCAATTTTACAACCCTTGCACAGGCTTTTTTCAAGCTTGAGAAAAGCCCTTTTTGGAGCTGAAACATTGCCTGTGGTTTTATCCAATAAATGTCCAGTTTGGGCGTTTCAGCGTGCTGTCTATTTTTGTCTGGACCGCTGTCTTGGGAGCTGGGCTGCTCCATACATATAAGCACCAGTGATGCTGTTTGTCGTCTTTTCCTAATCTGAAATGTCTTTTGATTCAGTTTTCTCTACTAATGATGGGATAGGCCATCTCCCCCTTTTCACATAAATCAAATTACATGTACATGTGCATTCTAAGGATAATCTGGTCTTAATTGCGGGTTCTTTATTTCTGCCCACCTTCCATCCTCAGATTGATAGGGAGAATAATAGCTTCACAGCTGTGGCATTTGTACTTTGTGAACAAGTGAAACACAGACCTATCAATTAGAGCATGCGACATTGCACCATCTAACCTAAGTGTAATTTTACCTATTTTACTTTATTATACTCATTCATTTGCTTTAAAAAATATATTATTGCGAAATAATGGTTATTTTTTAAGCTAAGCAATAGCAACATTACTTGAAATTCTATTAATACAACTTGATAGCCTGTCATAGATAGCCTGTCATATTTAATGCCATGAGGGTTCTTTTAGCACTGGTAAAAATGCCTTAAATGCCAGCATCAACTAAGCAAATTTTGCATTCCCGCTTCAGGCAGTGCCTGAACTCTAAGGATTTAAATCATCATTTCTGTAGCAGTATCATTTCCAACTGGGAATTCTCGTAGACCATACACTCTCTATAGTTATAAATGCTTACTTCATAAGATGTCTTTTTCAGTTTTTATACTTTACAGATTACTTTTCTGGAATTCGAAGAAAGCTATACTTAAAAAGATTAAAAATACAAGCTTACTATTAAAAGTAGAACTTGGAAGAAAAATGTGTTCAACTGGAACAATGAAGCACCTAACGAGCTCTCTGCATTACAACAAACTACAAGAGCCAAAGAGAGGGGTATACATTTTATTGTTGAATAGAAAGATACTCAAGCAGTTTCAGCAAAAAAGACTGTGGAAATCTGGTAACACCATAATGTCAAGATCATCTGAGATACTTACAATCAAGGGAGAGTCTGCAGATGGCAAACCATCAAATCTCACCCTCCCTTATACATTTATATTGAAAGGAGACTCAGGGTTATTCAGAGAGCCTGAAAAGCAAGAGAATGACTGGAGAATGACTGGAGAATGAAAAATTCTAGGTCAAAATAGCCAAACCAGAAAAATTCTCCCTTTCATCTCACTTTCCAAATCGGCTATTTTGACCTACAATTTTTCATTCTCCAGTCATTCTCCTGCTTTTCACTCTCTCTGAATAACCCTGTATGTGCGGTGACTTAGTATTGTCTGTGTGGTCACACTGCTTTGAGCTCCCTAACCCCTCTTTGGGTGTCCTGGAGGGCTGTTTCGGCACTCGGAATGCAGGGGCTTTGTCCTGCCCAGAATCCAGAAATAATAAGTTCATGGTTTTGGGCTTCAAAACCTTTGAGAACTATGTCCAATCAATGAGTTTCAGCACTAAGTGCTACTGGATTAGTTGGAGCATCCAGCCTCCTTGCCTTCACATGACATGCTGTTGTAGGGCTCAAAGGGAGATTTGCAATTTATAAAATAATGTTTTTAAAGGAAAATAAAGGGTTAAACGGGGATGAGGAGTGAGGAGGGGGTCAGGGTATTGTTTAACTTTTCTATTTCTTCCTCGCTCCTGTTTTAACCCTATAGTGTGGCTTTTCTTACAATAGTTCTGTGAAAAGAATGACAGGATGACAATATACTCTATACCAGGACTCAAAATTTCAAGTCCCAAGATACTAACCAGGCCATAAGAGTTACTTGCCACCAGTTGCTCCACCTAACCCCTACCAGCCCTTAACTCTGCCCCTAAACACACACCCTTAAATTATCTTACGAAATTACACTGTTAAAGTTTTTATTTAGAATAAAGTTACAAAAATGACATTAATACCCAGACATCAGACCCCAGATACATGTGTACCCAGCCATCAGACCCCAATATGAGCAGGGCGAGGAGGCAAAGAAGCTCCTCTCCACCTCCCTGCTAATGACAAAGAAGAGCTTTGTCAGGTTAGGCAGTTGATAACTGCCACCATGCAGCCTGGGGAAGGAGGGGGGCTGCACGGTGGCACTGCTGGAATACGCAGCACAAAATAATTTATTTTGCCCCCTGCGTGTGCATTTCCACTTGCCCTCACTCAATTTCCACTCGCCAAATGCTAGTAGGCGAGTGGAAATTTTGAGACCTGCTCTATAGCAAGAATATATCATTGAAACTAATCATAGTTGTACACGGGGGTGGGCTCTAGAGTCCCCATGCACACTCTAATGTTGGGTGAGGTCTTTCATTTCCCTATACTGACAATTCAGATGTCACTTATCTGGTTCATGATGAATAGCATAAAACCTGACTGTATTTCTGATTACAGGCTTGATGTTTCTTATGAAAAAGTGTATTGTGTGCAAAATCTTCTAAATATATGTTTTCATTTACTAAATGTTCCAACTGTGCACACCCTAATGTAATGAGCTGTGCACGTCAATGAAACTAATACAGTACTATAAATGAACAAAATAACCATAAGGAAGTCATTTTTGTGCAATGCTGGTTTGTAAGCAATCTAGCACTCACTGTAAATTTGTGGCCCTTGTGACTCTTCTTTCCTAGGGCCTTAGGGCTCAATGGCACCTCCTGCTCCCCTTGCCAAGCACCCCCAACCCATTTCTGAGACATCTTCAAATACTTGATCTGCAAAAAAAAATTATATACATATTTTTTTGCTAATCCTAGAAAACACATGCAGGAGAAGGCAATTTAGAGAAATTTAAGCCTTACCACTGCGGAGAGTGCTATGCAACCCTGGTGACAGGTGGGCTTAAATACCAGAGGGAGCCATAGCACCCCCTGTGAGTTTATTGCCATTCTCTGGCCCGCCTCCCTTCCCTGTGAGCAGATTTCAGGCAGCCGCCCTGCAGCTAATGGCAGCTACCGGCTAGGCACTGGCATTAATGGGTTAGTACACATTTGACAGTCAGGGTTATTCAGAGAGAAGTGAAAACCAGGAGAATGACTGGAGAAGAGAACAATCTAGACCAAATTGCCGATTTGGAAAGTGAGATAAATAGGATAATTTTTCTGGTTTGGCTATTTTGACCTAGAATTTTCACTTCTTCCGTCATTCTCCTGGTTTTCACCTCTCTCTGAATAACGCTGACAGGGTTATTCAAAGAGATTCGAAAAGTCACCACACGTTCAGTGACTTTTCGTTCCCCGCACTTCGGGCGGTTCGGTGATCCTAATTCGCCGACCCTGCGGTGTATTCAGCAAGTGCCGCAGGGCCCCCGCAGTGCAGGGAAAACCGGCCACAAACCTGCCAAACACTCACCGCAAAACTCGCCGAATACTCACTGAACACTCACCGAAGCCTGCAGAAACAGCTTGTTTAACCCCGTCGCACACGCCGGAGAAGCCCGAATAGCCGCTGATCACAACGCAGAGCAGCCACCAGATAAAGCCGTCACGCAGACGAACGAGGTGGGAAAAAAAACAGTTCGCTAGAAAGTTTGAAAATTAAAATGCTGTTTGCAAAAAACTACTGAACGAAAATGGCTGAAATTTACATATAAGATCCAATGAATGATAATAAAAAGGTCGGTTAAAGAAAAAAACGATTTAAAAAAAAACCAGAAAAAAGTTTGCCAAAAAATCCCCAAAAATGCCTAAAAGATCCTAAAAAAATTGAAAAACAAAGAGACTTTTTACTGCAGAATATAATAATAAACGGTTTATTAGATATTGAATTAAAACCGGAATATTTTTAACATTGAAGCCTATGGATTCTCCTGAAGAAACCTGCCACATGAAAGCACCGAACAGCAGTGCATTTCGGCAACTTTTCCCTGCTGTTTTGTGTTCCCGAATAGACGAAGCATTGCTTCTCTATGGGGGATTTCACTGCCTTCGAACAGGCACCGCACGTGCAGGCAATTCACCAACATTTGGCGAACTGCCTGCTCTCTGAATAGCCGAATGGCCAGGAATTGTAGCCGTATGCTGAAATTCAGTGTTCGGTTACATTTCGGGGCCAGATCGTCTCTCTTTGAATAACCCTGTGAGTATATTGTTTATCCTTCCATTTGATTGAGAAAATTGTAGCAAAAGGTGAGCTTGAACTGCCTAAACCCTAAATCTTATTATACAGTCTTCGCCAAGAACGATTAACAGAAATCAAAGGATCCAATTTGGCTTACAAATAAAATAAAAAGAAAGTGTGATAATAAGCCAAACAGACAAACATGGATGATATATCCCGAGACATAGATCTGAGTTTGTGAAACTACAATAAATCATTTCTACAGCATAGAGTAGATAAACGTGATAAATCGAAGGAATAACATGAACATTGTTCAAGATCAGACCTTGCAGCAAAGCACTAGAAATAACACATTTGAAAAGACTGGTTGTACCGATTGTACAAAACAACAACTCTTTAGAATCTTTGGTGCTTTTAACATCGAACTGATGTTTCAAGGCTTTCATAGAGGTAGATAAGTGTTCATTTCTCCCTTTGCTCAATTTTTGCTGGGTCCTACAAAATATAACTTGCTGTAATTGCTCATCACAGTAACTATGTAGCAAGAGATGCGAATGAAAATAACGCATGATGTTGCAAGATGGTGATGTCTTTTTATTTTACCTTCATCCTGTTTAGATTCTGTTTTTAGAGCATCAGTATGGCCCGGAGCATCTCCACTGACATATTAATGGACAGTATTGTCCCTGTGTTCATTTCACGTTCTCACAGTGTGTAGAAGCCATATTTGGTGAAAAATTCACTTGATTAGACATTCTTGCTCTGTTTCTTTTCTCCTTAAGGCTTTTACTCTTGTTAAAAAATCAACTGTAAGCTGAAATTAAGTGCACTATTTATAGTTTAATCTATTTATTTGCAGCAATGTATGGACTAAGGCTACAGACACGTGAAATGAATTCAATTAAAAAGCGCAACCTATAAATTGAAAATCTCCACAAAAGACCTATTCTATGAGAAAATAAATAGAAAACATCCAGAAAAAAATAACAGAATGTTGTTTTTTTTTAATATCCATTTTAAAAACAGGATCTATAATTAATATACTGCTATGGCGTCTGTATTTATAACATAATCTGAGTAAGGATTTCAAAAGCATGTCTATTGCCTGTGTTCTCATGATTTGTAGTTTTTAATTAAATTTCCGCACTAGTTATTACCACTTTATTTTAATTCTGGGGTGATGCAGTTTTTACGATGATGATAAATTAAATTTAAGACTTTAGCTGCTGCAAACGTATGTTTATAGTGAAATTAAATTACTGTGAGAGTTAAAAATACTCTATGATTCACAAGAAATATGTGCACATGTGGATAACTAGGGACCATGTAAAACAAGCATGAAATATCCATTAGAAGACATGCAATTTACAGCGTTTGCTGAAGTGTCATGTCTATTGCCTCAAGATGCTATAGATGCATCTAGTTCAGTACTAAAAATACCAGATTTAGTTCTTCTTTAAAAGATAGATTAAAGTCAAGGCCTGTCATGATATATATACACCAGATTAAGAAGGTTTTCAATTTAACTCCGAATGCAGATTTTTACAAAAATAGATTACACCCTAAAAGATAGCTTTCCATTGAATTGCAAATTCAGGGGTTTAGGATTGCTGATGTACAACTTACCTAAAGTGCTAGGGTTAATTAGCTTCCAAATATTTAAATTACTATAAAAAATGAATTAACCACGCTACTAGATAGTGAAATGTATTGTGTTAAAATACAATAAATAAGCCCGAATATGTAAATGAAATTGATTAGATTCTGACTGTTTGATTCTCATGATCTAGGGTTACCTTTATTCAAGAGAAGTCAGTTTTCTATAGAAATGTGTCTGGTGATATTTATAAAGATCGTGTCATAACAATAGGTGGATATGGCTCGAGAGAGAAGGAAGCCTCATACCTGAAAAATAGAGCGCGTCCTCAGGTCACTCTTAAGGCTAGGGTCAGACGAACGCATTTTTATGTTGTCTGTGAAAAAGTGCGTTCGAACGAATGGACGTATTTTTTCACAGAATACGCGATAGCGGTCATACCATGCGCATTTTCGTCCGTGATTTTGTACGGATCATCAATAAAACCCTTTTTGGGTCTGGACGTTATGTTGGCCGGACATTAGCAGCGTCTGACGTCTCCTAATCACGCACACACGCCTCTAGCGGACACAGCGCACTCTGTACGTCAGTACCTGCGGTTTCACGTTCTCGAAAAAATGCGTTCATTTTCCACTTGCGTTGCGCAGCCGGACTTTTGTGCGACCGTACTTCGTATATTGGCCGTCATTGCCCGGCATCTGCTGCTAGTGCGGCCGTGATTAAGTGCGGCTGCACGCGCGTTCGCACTGCCTCAGTCTGACCCTAGCCAAAAATGGGACTCCAAATCAGCCGTTGATCCAGAGCGATGAAGCCCTTTTTCGTAATGTATTAATAGATATACTAACTATTTAGCTTTTGTACTAATACTTAGTATATCAATTAACTAGTTAGCGTTTGATACTATTTTGTACTAATAATTAATATACTAAGTGCTATCAGCTTATATTGATTAGTCATTTATTCCAATAATATCAGTGTCTTGTGTTTATATACTAAAACATTTGTACCCAGGTTATATTTTTGTCATTAGCATTAACCAATGAGGTTTATTTGCACATGACAGCAATTCAAAGAATTGCATCCCAGAGCTCCTGTGCCACATTCCCCATATGCAGCAAGGAATTCTGGGTAGGATATGCAAATGACCTCTGTCTCACGTTTATGCATCCTGGATCTGTTATTACACAGAACCCTAAAATCAATGCTATGCCATACTATGGCTTTCTAGCAGAGATAAGGTATATGCAAATGGTGAAAGCCACTCCAAGGACAGTGCTTTTTTGGGTTTATTGGACCCTCATCGGCTAGGAGCTAGGCATGACCAGTTGCAGTGGATGCTTGGACCTGTAGGGTAAATCAGTACTTACAAGGGTTGTGGTGGAGACAAAAAGTGAGATAAAAAGCCTCCACGCAATAACTAATTAAGTTTATTATTGCAGAATCCATTTGCACATCACAGCAATTCAAAGAACTGCATCCCAGAGCTCCTGTGCTCCATTTCCTGTATGCAGCAAGGAACTCTGGGTAGGACATGCAAATTACATCTGTCTCACTTTTTTGCAACCTGGGTTTGTTATTACACAGAACCCTTAAATAAATGCCATGCCATCCTAGATGACCTTTTTTTAGCAGAGATAATGTTTATGCAACTGGTCAAAGCCACTCCTGGACAGCGCTGTTTCGGGTTTATTGGACCCTCATCGGCTAGGGGCTAGGCATAACCAGTTGCAGTGGATGCTTGGACCCGTAGGGTAAATCAGTACTTACAAGGGTTGTGGTGGAGACAAAAAGAGAGATAAAAAGCCTCCATGCAATAATTAAGTTTATTATTTCAGAAGCCCTTTGCACATCACAGCAATTCAAAGAACTGCATTCCAGAGCTCCTGTGCTCCATTTCCTGTATGTAGCAAGGAACTCTGGGTAGGACATGCAAATGACATTTTTCTCACTTTTTTGCATCCTGGGTCTGTTATTACACAGAACCCTTAAGGGGTTCTGGTATTAAAAGCTGGTATTAATTCTAGACTTGGATAACCTGGTCTAGCGCTGGATCCTGAGCATGCAAAAAAGAACACAGCACAGCCCATGTACTAAGTCTTGCAAAGGATGTCGCCAGGCATGTGAGAATTGTGGCATGTGCGTTTCAACTCGTATGCCGCTATATTAGACGCAACCGTCTTCCACACCAGTAGAAATTATAAAGGACGCAAGGAATTCCACAGGCACCTCATGTCCCTAGAACATGGCTAACTCTGGATGGCATCACTGATGTTGAGTGCTGCCTGCGTTACAGGCTCTGCTATGACCAGATCTACACTCTACCAAGTGCTGCAGAATCATCTCGACTCCAGGTCTAGCTCACACATATCTGTGCAAGGGATGACCAAGATGCACTGCTGCTTACGTTTACTGGGCACTGGGACGTTCCCACATCGTCTGTCTGAGCTAGCCATTGTTAGCCAGAGCACTTTTTCCAAGATTCCTATCTATGCGTTGCAAGTGCCAACAATACACTGGATACCCTACTGCCCCTGAGGGATGGCACAATGATAAATATGGCTTTCATGACAATGGAGGGTGTCCCAATGTTCTGTGGGCTTCCGATTGCACTCACACAGAGATCCGCGCACCCTGGCTATATCTTGCGGTTTATAGCAATCACAAGCACTTCCATTCATTAAATGTGAAAATGGTTTGTGATACTAACCTGTGCATCATGAATGTATTTGCAGCGTTTCTGGGGCATGCCCATGATTCATATATCCTGGCTAATTCCTCTGTGTTGCGTGATATTCAGGAGAGGAGATTTCCATATAGCTGGTTACTAGATGAGGCGTATTACAACGCCCACCAAAAGGGCAGGAGCGTCATCGAGAGGGCATTTGGCATTCTGAAAATGTGCCTCAGGTGCCTGGACAGGTCTGAAGGATCACTGCAATACAAGCCTGACAAAGTGGTCCTCGTGATCATAGTCTGTGCTATGCTGCGCAACCTGCCTCTAAATGAGGGCAATCTTTTGGAGGATGAAGAGGATGCTGCTGTTGTCTCTGACGATGCCCCAATACTGTACACCGAGAAATGGGAGGATATTGGCACCGAGGTCCGCGACAGGTTTCTGCAGTATTTTGCAGGTAAGATGCACATGCATATATCTCCCTCACTATTGTGTATTTATGTGCGTACTACATATAGGGTTGCCAGATCCACCATGCTTTCCTGGACATGTATAATTTATTCATGCTGAAGGGCACTGTATGGAAAATACCACCCTGCTGCATGTAGAATCCATACGCTGTTGGAAAGAATTCAGAAAGGAATCCAAGAAGACCTTCCTTGTTTTCCTTCCTGCAGCACATGGATTATACATGTTGCAGGGCAGCACTTTTCCATGTACTCCACTCTGCATGAAATAGGTATATGTGTCCAGGACAACATGGCCCATCTGACAAACCTAACTATATTGAGAGGTGTTAAGTAGCACGAACGAAGATCATAATTCACACCTATTTGTAGGCTAAATCTAAATTTATGTTGCACTTGAAAGCAGACTTCAGGAAAGACACTTGCACAGCACAAAAGTGGCACCAAAATTGCATCCAAACTTTAAACAGGATTGCTTGGACACATTACCGTACATTGCACTTTAGAGAAAGGCAAAATCCAGGACATCACACCACCATCGAATTGGGACTGCATATATTAATCAAATGTGTGTGTCAGCTGTTTGCAGTGTATCCTCCTGCTGATATATTAAAATAAATGTTATTCAGACTCTCCCCCTCCCTTTTTCCTCCTGTTTTTCAAAGCAAGGCTTGCTAGACTCTGCTGCCTTTCAGCTCTGAGATTTTGACACCCCCTTTTTTTTGGTGGCAGAACCATGGGCTGACCCGGGCAAGCCTCTAGAACGAGTATAATTGCTCTCATTTACTTCGGGGACGTCTGGCCATGTCGCCACTTCCGCAGCCTCTGGTTCCCTTCAGCGCACTGAAGAGAGCTGGGAATGCCAAACACAGTGCGGTGGTTATCCACTCCCTCCCCCTCCCTCTCCCTCTCTCGCTCCTGTACCCGGGCAGCTGCAGTTAAATTGTGGCAGACTTCATTGCTTCCCTTGCATGGGTCGACCAGATTATTCGACTCTCCTTCTCCCCTTCATACCCCATTTTATTTCTCTCTTCACTACATACAGTACATGTGTGGTCTCATTGGATGTTACTATTATTTTTATTTTACTGGCTACTGTTCTGCCTACGTGTCCCTCTATGATTGATGCCAATTAGCCCTGCAAGGCTCTAATTTTCTATAGTTTGTTCTTTTACTGATGGTTTTTCAAAATAAAAAAACTTGAATTAAATAAAAATAAGGTTATTCAATAAGCAACAAACTTGCCACCGAATTTGTACCAACAGTGAATTTCACCGTAAGGTGCAATTTCATGGCAATTTGTCTATTCAGAAAACTGTCAAATTGAAAGCAAACTATGGTGTAGTTCGCCACAGATTGCTGCAATTTAGCGATCTTCGGCAACAGCAAAATTGTCTAATAGAGAAGTAATGGTTAATCTATTCACAGAACTCCGAACTGCACTGAATTGTTAGTTAAATGCTCATATTTTTTTCAGTGATTCAGTTCGACAGGTTTAAGCAGCCAAATTCCATAGGATTCAATGAAAACAATATATACAGGGTGCCGAAAGGGAACCGAACGCTGAAAATCAGTGTTCGGTTACCTTTCTTGGCCATTCGGCTATTCAGAGAGCAGGCAATTTTCCAAATCCTGGCGAATTTCCTGCACATATGGTGCCTGTTTGTTGCCTGTTAGAGGGCACTGAATCCCCATAGAGAAGCAATGCATTGGCTATTCAGAGAGCAGAAGCCAGCAGTGAAAAGTTGCCGAATTGCTCTGCCATTCGGTGGTTTCATGCGGCAGATTTATTCAGGCGAATCTCATAGGCTTCAATGTTAAAAATATTCCCGTTTTAATCCAATATCTAATAAACCGTTGATTATAATATTCTGCAGTAAAGAGTCTCTTTATTCATATATTTTTTTAGGATACATTAAGCATTTTTCTGTAACAGCCCTTTTTATTACCATTCCTTGGACCTCATATGTACATTTCAGACATTTTCGCTCAGTAGTTTCTTTGCAAACAGCGTTTCACTTTTCAAACATTCAAGCGAACAGTTTTTTTAATTTATTCACTCCATTCGTCTGCGGTGTCGGCTTTTTCCATGCATTTTATTTGTTTAAACACATTTTAGAAGAACAGCAGAGTTTTCAGGAGGGTTTTCTGCAGTTTGGCGGTGTTCTTCACTCTTCGGCGGTTGGCAGCCCCATGTGAACAGTGAATTCATCACAGGGTCGGCGAACTGAAATCGCCGCAGGGCCGGATTGGGATTGGGAATAAGAATCAGCCCTGGAAAAAAAAATTAGACCAGCCCTATAGCGCTAAATTAAGTGACTTTAACGCATGCCCCATTTTACAATCTGAACACTAACAGGCTAAAAAATACAACCCTTAGAGCATTAGTGATTGTGCTCGCTTCTGTGAGCTTACTGTACTTTGTGCTTCCCATGTTAACGATAGGGAGTGCAAAGTCCTAACGCAAATTAATGCACTGATGAGGTAACGAAAAAGTTAACCACCGCTAGAAGCTGGTGCTAACTGATACCATTTCTCCTGAATAATTTATCACCAGCTAAAAAAAAAAAAAAAAAAAAAAAATCAGAGACTCACCTCTCATCCCGTGGCGAGAATAGTGGGCCACAGGGAGCAGAGTGAGACTGGGGACAAAAAGTCCCCAGTCTCCCTCCTCGAATCAAGTTGCGGACCTGCAAGATCTCACGAGAGGCGAGATCCTGCAGGTCACGCGGCCGGGCAGCAAAAGCCTCCATGGAGTCCTATGGACTGCAGTAGCAGGTACTTGCAGTGGCGCTTAGTGCTGCATTACGGGGCAGACTTCTGAATCAGCACCTGACCCGTAATATGGAGCTTAAACAGGGACACTAAGGGGGAAACGTGCAGGCACACATTATTCACCTTAGCGTCCCCATTTTAGCACAGGGCAAGGAATAGCGCCCACAAGCTCTTATGGTGAAAGAACACAGGAAAAATAAAAGAAGATGCAGAAATAAAATCCTGGTATATAACATAGAGGAGTCATTCCATAATGATAAAATAATAATTACAGCTCTCATTACTGACCAGTCTCTGAGTTAGGCTAAAGTCCCACATACAGTCAGGTCCAGAAATATTGGGACATCGACACAATTCTAACATCTTTGGCTCTATACACCACCACAATGGAGTTGGAATGAAACAAACACAATGTGCTTTAACTGCAGACTGTCAGCTTTAATTTGAGGGTATGTACATCCAACTCAGGTGAACAGTGTAGGACTTACAGCGGTTTGCAGATGTGCCTCACACTTTTTAAGGCACCAAAAGTAATGGGACAGAATAATAATCATAAATCAAACTTTCCCTTCTTAATACTTGGTTGCAAATCCTTTGCAGTCAATCACAGCCTGAAGTTTGGAATGCATAGACATCACCAGACGCTGGGTTTCATCCCTGGTGATGCTCTGCCAGGCCTCTACTGCAACTGTCTTCAGTTCCTGCTTGTTCTTGGGGCATTTTCCCTTCAGTTTTGTCTTCAGCAAGTGAAATGCATGCTCAATGGGATTCAGGTCAGGTGATTGACTTGGCTATTGCATAACATTCCACTTCTGTTCCTTCAAAAACTCTTTGGTTGCTTTTGCAGTATGCTTTGAGACATTGTCCATCCGCACTGTGAAGCGCCGTCCAATGAGTTCTGCAGCATTTGTCTGAATGTGAGCAGATAATATTGCCCGAAACACTTCAGAATTCATCCTGCTGCTTTTGTCAGCCGTCACATCATCAATAAATACAAGAGAACCACTTCCATTGGCAGTCATACATACCCACGCCATGACAATACCACCACCATGCTTCACTGATGAGGTGGTATGCTTAGGATCATGAGCAGTTCCTTTCCTTCTCCATACTCTTCTCTTCCCATCACTCTGGTACAAGTTGATCTTGGTCTCATCTGTCCATAGGATCTTGTTCCAGAACTGTGAAGGCTTTGTTAGGTGTTGTTTGGCAAACTCTAATCTGGCCTTCCTGTTTTTGAGGCTCACCAATGGATTACATTTTGTGGTGAACCCTCTGTATTCCCTCTGGTGAAGTCTTCTCTTGATTTTTGACTTGGACACACATACACCTACCTCCTGGAGAGTGTTTTTGATCTGGCCAACTGTTGTGAAGGGTGTTTTCTTCACCAGGGAAAGAATTCTTCGGTCATCCACCACAGTTGTTTTCCGTGATCTCCCGGGTCTTTTGGTGTTGCTGAGCTCACAGTGCGTTCCTTCTTTTTGAGAATGTTCCAAACAGTTGTTTTGGCCATGCCTAATGTTCTTGCTATCTCTCTGATGGGTTTGTTTTGTTTCTTTAGCCTAATGATGGCTTGCTTCACTGATAGTGACAGCTCTTTGAATCTCATCTTGAGAGTTGACAGCAACAGATTCCAAATGCAAATAGCACACTTGAAATTAACTCTGGGCCTTTTATCTGCACACTGTAATTGGGGTAATGAGGGAATATCACACACCTGGCCATGGAACAGCTGAGAAGCCAATTGTCCCATTACTTTTGGTCCCTTAACAAGTGGGAGGCACATCTGCAAACTGCTGTAAGTCCTACACCGTTCCCCTGAGTTGGATGTACATACCCTCAAATTAAAGCTGACAGTCTGCAGTTAAAGCACATTGTGTTTGTTGTTTCATTCCAACTCCATTGTGCTGGTGTATAGAGTCAAAGATGATAGAATTGTGTCGATGTCCCAATATTTCTGGACCTGACTGCATACAGTGTTATTCAAAGAGAACCAAACTGGCCCAAAAATTGCAACAAACAGGGAATCTCCCTATACGATGCAATTTCGGGGCAATTCGGCTATTCAAAGAGCAGGCAGTTTGGCAAATTTTGTTAAATTGCCAGGGAAAAACGGTGCCTGTTCAGCGTCAGTGAAATCCCCCATAGAGAAGCAATGGTTAATCTATTCAGAGACACTGAACAGCAGAGAAATGTCATTGAAATGCCCTGAAGTTCGGTGGTTTCTTTCGACAGGTTTAATCAGGCGAATCCCATAGGTTTCAATGTTAAAAATATTCCCATTTTATCCAATATCTAATAAACCATTTATTCTTTTAATTTTGCAAAAAGTCTCTTTTTTTAGGCATTTTTCTGGTAAATTATTTTAAAATGGTTTTTTTTTCTGTAACAGACCTTTTTATTATTATTCATAAGATTTATATACTATTTCCAGGCATTTTCATTCAGTAGTATTTTGCAACTGCATTTAAAAGTTGGGTGTTTTTGTCTTTTAAACCCGTTCATCTGCTGGTCAGCTTTTTGTGGCTGCGTTGGGCAGGCCGTCGGGTACGTTCGTCAGTCTCTTCGGTGGCTTGCGTTCAGCAGGTTTGCTGTGTTCGACGGGTCGATTCACCACACTTTGGGGACCTTGCGGTGAATGCTGAATTCACTGCACGGTCTGAAAATTTAACTTGTCGAAGTGAGGTGAACCAGAGAGCACTGAAATGTCAGTGACAATTCGGTGCTCCCTGAATAACCCTGATAGAGTGAACACATTAAACAGTTGTTTATATAAATAGGACCAAATAAATCATATAAGGAGGAATATCAGAAAAACTTCACTAGACATGAATCCCCCCACTGCAACTTAATTTACTCATAGTGTGCCTCTTTACCTCCCTGTTAGGACCTGAAACTGCTGCTGGAGTGGAGGAGGCAGGGCCGCATGGCTCCCCACTGTCCCCAGCACCATCAGCCCATAAATCAAGCAGCCTGCCCAGGGCCAGTCCAGCCTTGAATCGCCGAAGCTCACCGAACAAGAAAGTACTAACATTTCAGTGCTTTCTGAATAACTCCTTATGGATGACATAGATACAATAATGCTTTGCACATGAGTCATATATAACTGACATTAGACACCCGTCGGAACAATCAATAATGAGACAAGTCCCTGATCATGTTTATTTCTACAGATCATTCATCTATTCAAGCTGACATAAGTTCTCCCATTAATGTTTAGAAATAGATCAAGCCTTTAATGTCATTGGTTTTCAAGTGCACTCACGGATGGGTTTTTTTTTTGAGAAAGGATACATTGAGATTTCTCTCGTTTTCAAGTATGTCCTGGGTGGCGAGTATGTACCTTTAGGTGTCTTGCCCAAGGACGCTTACTGAAGAGGTTCTCGCTGGGATCGAACCCATGTCTCCACAGGCTCTCTCCTTGCAGAGCAGTGATGTTAACTCTACTCCACCCAGCCGGTCACTAATAATGTGTGTATTTACCACCGTAGATCTTGACACTGAGTGACGCAGCTTAAAGGGACAGTACAACACATCTAACAACCACCCTTTAAATACAAAAATGCATCATATAAACTATAATTGCTGCCCAAATGATGGCCAGTGCCAGACATCGTGATGGCAAACTGTACCTATGAGCTATGATGTGACAAGTACACAATAAAGAGATATGTTATTCATACAATGTAATTTTATTGAAGAGGTAGCTCAATCTTTTAATACTTCCATGGTGTCAATGTACTAGGTAGGAAAAGTATTACGATACAGATGTTAATGTGACATACAAAGATATTTAAATGCAATCAGGTATGATGTCCGGCCGATAGCTGGGCCTAGGTAGGCCGCAGCTGCGCCCTAAAAAACATGGCCGCCACTTGAATACGCACCGCAGTGGCACGGAATAATTTATAGTGCTGCCTGGCTGTGGGTATCATGCAATTTCAGTATTTTCACATATTGAATGAGAATGTCGAATGTTGAAACAGGAAAGCATTATTAGGAAAAATATTAAAATAGCAAGGTAATAATAAAAGTGCCATGTGTATTGCATCAAGGATAACAGCATAGTGTCTTGGAAGTGGCACTCATAAAAATGGACTTTTGTGTTTAATTTTGGATTTTCAGTAATAACAGTTTAACAATTTTTTTAAATTCAAATGCAGACGTATTTCATGTTGCAAAAAAGAGGGAAAAATTTTAGTATACTACAGTAGAAGAAAAATTAAGGTAAAGTAAGACCTTGTTTATTATGATTATCACAATGATTTTAATAAACTATATATATGGTGTCTTAAGTAATAATACTGATTATACATATCCATGTATTAAAATAAATTTGAGTGTGAGGAGGTGAATTAAACAAGACAACAATGCTTAATTGGGAAAGAAATATTAATGAGTTTCCTTGCTTATTTTTATGATTTGATCTATGCTATGAACTCAAGCATGGCAGCTCTCACAGCAGTTATTTCATTTATCATGTCACTTTACACTTCTTCACAGTTAGTGCTGTATGTGCATACAGTGTATCAGGTTTAAGATTATAAAAACATATACACACATAAGAGATGACTCATAACTATGTATCTTATCAGGGCTTTGCTGTGTAAGGAACTAAGCTGTGTGTGAATAGCCTAGGGAACAATTGTAACCAGAGCTAGTGCAGTGTGTGTGCTCGCTTGTTGAACAGAAGTCATAAAGAACTCAACACATCTTGTAACACATATGTTATATTGAGCTCGTTATGCACCAATATGGAATCAAGGCTATGAAAAGTCAATTATACCACTTGTTTTAAAATAAATCACCCTCCCTCCTTGCATGGCATGAGCAGTCTTTGCAGTCCTTTGAATCAATGTCTTGGTCACACCAACTGGAGTCCAGACTTTTATCCAGAATTATAAATTCTGAAAGACTCCAAAAGCCAGAATTTTTGGAAGCTTCCAGATTTTAATATATCTGGATTGAGGGCATGTCATACATAAGGTGCTACTCAGAAAATGCAGCAAAGTGTGGCACATACTGAGAGCCTCAGCATTTGATATGCTCCTCAGACCTGAACCCGAGCTGCATGTCCGCAGAGTAACCCTGCACAACGATCCCAGTGTGTGATAATGCTGTTGGCTGCAGTAGGAAGGGGATTGCAGCTCTCCAACCGTGAACTCCTAACTCTTAAACATCAGATTATTCTGGATTTTGAACTCTGTTAGAATCCGGAAAGCTTCTGGTCCTACGCATTCCGAATAAGGTGTACTCAACCTCTACCTACAAAGTTAAATCTTACCAATTCTTAATTTTTTATATATTGTCCATTTTAATAGCTCAGGTTATCCATAGGCAGGGATGGGGGGCAACTTTTTGCCCAAGTATGGAATGGGACTGTGAAGGCAAACCCCGGTAGTAGTGAAGTGGACAATGTAGTCCTTCCTCGGATGCCAGTCTCTGTTCTAATTCGGTGGAGAAATCAGATATATGCGCACATAAAGAAATCACACAGACAAGGAATAAGTCTATGTGGCTTCAAAGCCGATGATTCCTCTGAATCTGTTTAATAGGTTCGATATATTTTATAGTACGTTTATACGTAAGCAGATGGGAGGCAACTTAGCATTTTGATTGACTTCAGTATAAAATTGCGGACATACAGTTTATTTATTAATTAAACAAAAATCAAATATCAGCTATTTCAAAGGTCAAAGTATCATTTCGACATCTGCAAAATCAGCAATGTTCTTCTACATCCTGGGCGACCTTGTGATGTCTGGAACATGTTCTGGAAGATGTTCTGTAACCGGATGCAAAATACAAAACATTGGTCCTTCTTCCTACTTGTAGGTAATTGTTTTGCAGGGCCACCTGCTTGCGGTTCATTATTTTCTGCAGAGATGGCGTAATTACGCAAGATACATTTTGGTTTTATCTGCAAAGATAGTTATATTAATTTCGTCTTAAAGCAATAGCAAACTTTAACCTAAATGAGCATTTTTCTAGGCCTTTTTCTAGGCCTTTGAGTATTATAAAAGCAGATATATATACTTGTCCACAACAGTAGGAGCAAGTGAGAGATGGGATGGATACTTCATTGGCAGGGTATGGAAGGGGTATAGGTGGGCTTTAGGGTCTGTCTACAGTGGCTTGAATCTCACATGAATTCAGATACACATACCTGTATGCATTTATTCACCAATCGGACTTCAGTTAGTGAAATTGCCACACTTTACATGGCAAGTGCTGGTCTTACATGACCTGAATGGAAAGATTGGTTTCTAGTCTGTGCCTGCTGCAAAGTCCAACTCTGCCATTGAGAGTATCAAAGGTATAGGAAATTATCTTGGAAAGACAGAAAAGGTTAAAGGTATTACTATAAAGTAACATCTGGCGTTCTGACGCAAATTTAATTTAGCTCTTTATGCTGAACACAATGTAGTTTGTTTCACTTTGTAAAGTTATTACTCATTTACCAACCTAGCATGAGACATTAAGAAAAACAACACCAACTGTACTCTGTCATGTTTGTATCTTCATCAGCTGCAAGCAAGCAAGTAATCTAGAGTTTTACATTTATCAGAGGAAAGTGTCAGCCTGACAAGGGAGAATACCAAGGAGAAGTAAGCAAAAAATGAATATGTAGCAATTAATCACTCAAACTAATCCTACAGTCTCAGATGATATATTGCTAAGTATCAAGTGAGGAAAAAAACATTTAAATCCAGGATTTTCATGAATTACAGTGTGTTATCAACCACAAGTATTCCAATGCCATGAAGAGTTAATCAAGTTACCCCACAGCTGTCGATGACTACAATTGTACTGACTTCAATCATTTATGTGAGTCTCAGTGTATTATTATGTACTTACATATAATTACGGTAGCTACTCGAGTATAACGCGACCCGAATATAACGCAATGGATAGAGATTTATTATGGAAATGAGAGAATATTCAAGACTCGAATATAACGCGAGGAACAAAATTATACTGTACCGGTAAACAATTAAAATCCTTCTAGGTTCTCTTAACACAATCAGACTACCCTTCAGGCCAGGGTGCTCTGCTCTAGAATGATTGCAGCTGTTACTAAGTATGAAGCCGCCGGCCACCAGGCTTATTTACTAGTGATTAGATGGCCGGTGGAGGCGAGCGAGGTGAATGATTGGCTTAAACAGAGCATGCCCTCTGGCCATGATGGATTCGACCTCTCCCGAATCTGGGAGTTCCTTGTTTGCAAGCATCAGGGAGCCCGCATTCACGTCATTCAGCGAGACTACCGGAACTTCCAGGAGACTTGGGATAAAGAGCCAGGCAATTTTTTTATTATTATTATTTTTTTTTTACACAAGCGATGCAGATGTCTCGAATATAACGTGACCTCTACAATTTTATGGTAAATGTTTGTCACCAAAATCTAGCAGTATACTTGAGTATCTACAGTATACATTTTTATATATAGATAAGTCGATAGATATAACAAGAGGAAAACCAATAAAGTGAATTCACAAAAAATTCTAATCAATGGCTGTTATAGTGAGGTTGAACTTGTCGACGTTGTCTTGGGCAACCACTCTAGAGAAAACATCAGCTAATTCCCTGGTATTACAATGTTTTCCTTAGGGATTAGCTGAACCAACACAGACAAGTGCAGTTTAGTTATATCAGCCAAATTGTGTTAATTAACATTCACTTGGATTTCCGTGAATAGATCTTTTAGAGATTATAACACAGTTCATTATCCAGATAAATTATTCCACATCATAAAATCGACATAACCCCATCAACAAAATAGCTAAACACTAACTATGTAAATATAACATAACCTTTAAATGACAAAAAATGGTGACAGGTTGTTGAAAGAGGAAATAATGTAAATCAATTTGATAACTACAGACTTTTCTCTTTCATTCAAATATAAATAATAATAAATCCCCCCCCCCAATCATTCCTTTATTTTGCACACTCCATCACTTTCCCAAAAGGAAAAAACTCTTGGGAGAATATTTTACTAATCCATGATAAGAGAAAACTATAATAGGAGGTTTTAACTGTAAAAAAATATTCAAGTACCAGCATAAAAATGCCTCCCAATTCTATAACTCCATTCTTTATTAGAATTCAAATTGCACCTTGAATTTACTGAACAAGATGTGTGTAGGTGTTAATCAAATAAATACATCACCCATCTTGGGTACAATATTTTCTTACCATAGTTTTCGTTTTAAACTTAAAGGGACACTCTAGGCACATAACCATTACATGTTATGTAAATGGTCATGGTGCATGGGTTTTCTCTCTCACTAGGGGGGGCTTTCCTCTTGGTGACCTGGAAAGAGGATTTAGCCCTCTGACTTGAGATACAGGGTTATTTAGAGAAAGGTGAAACTCTGGAGAAATTTTAGAAGTGAAAATTCTAGGTCAAAATAGCCAAACCAGAAAATTCTCCCATTTATCTCACTTTCCAAATCAGTTATTTTGACAAAGGGGGTTATTCAGAAAAATCCAAAATGTTGCCGAAATGTAACCGGACACTGAAATTCAGAGAACAGGGACATTTCGGAGCAATTCGGCTATTCAGAGAGCAGGCAATTCGCCAAATGTTGGCGAATTGCCTGCACGTACGGTGCCTGTTTGAGGGCAGTGAAATCCCTCCTAGAGAAGCAATGGTTTGTCTATTCAGAGAACAACAAACAGCAGTGAAAAGTTGCCGAAATGCCTTGCTGTTCCGTGGTTTCATTCAGCAGGTTTGTTCAGGAGAATCCCATAGGCTTCAATGTTAAAAATATTCCCGTTTTAATTCAATATCTAATAAACTGTTTATTATTTTATTCTGCAGTAAAAGGTCTCTTTATTTATTGATTTTTTTAGGACTTTTTTAGGCATTTTTTGGGATTTTTGTTCAGTAGTTTTTTTGCAAACAGCATTTAAATTTTTAAACTTTCAAGCGTACTGTTTTTTTTTTTTTAACCACGTTCCTCTGCCTGTTGGCTTTTTCCGGCGGCTGCTCTGCACTATGATCGGTGGCCTATTGGGTTTTTCCGGTGTGTTCGGCAGGGCTTTTGCGGCGGTTTCTGCGGGTTTATGGTGAGTGTTCTGCGGGTTTGCGGTGAGGTTTCCCTGCACTACGGGGGCCATGCGGTGCTTTCTAAATACACCGCAGGGTCAGCGAACTAGAATTGCCCCGAAGTCCAGGGAACGAAAGGTCACCGTAATTCCGGTGACTTTTCGGATCTCTCTGAATAACCCTGCTCGAATTTTCACTTCTCCAAAAGTTCTCCAGAGTTTCACCTTTCTCTGAATAACCCTGTTAGTCTTCCTGCCTCAAAAATCTGTCTATATGCTATTATCAATCAGTTTTCTGGAATTTTAGTACCACTCTACATTCCTAAGAAGCCAGTGGTTCCCTTTGCTCTTATATTGGGAGCCATTTGATTACCTGGACACTTGCTTGAGTGTCTAGCCCCCTCTGAAATAGCAGCAACTTTCAGATCCAAAGCAGCACCGGGGAGCCCCAGACTGGATTTCTTCAAGTTTAATCCCACCTTCCTCCCATTTTAATCATAGAGAGACCATTTAGGGAAAGGTTATACAAATTGAGCACACCTCATCTGTAATGATCAGGAGGACCCCGAGAAATCTGGATTTTAGAATCTAGGAGAATTTAATGACTGAGAGGAAGGGAATTTCAGGAGTGGAGCTCCTATCTCTTTTTTGGAACAGCCACCAGTGGGTAAATAAGCTGCGAGCGCTGTGCAGCCTTTCTCCACTTGATGCACAGTCAGCATGACTTTGTGCAGCATGTCACATTCTCTCAGCATGTATATAAAAAGTAATTAAATATATTAAATTTTTCATTTGTACAAACTTTGAGATATAGGCAGGGATGTGCACCATAACTACTTCCATACATTCACAAAAGTAGATTTGCTAGACACACGGATTCAGGGGCAGATTGACAACTAAAGGGACCCAGGGCAATAGGAGATTATGGGGCCTCCTTGTGTCATGCCTACAGAAGGCCACACCTATACAAAACCCCACCCATACAACACAACACCCACATATATATTGATGTGTTAAAAAAATTATTCCTTTACATAATTTTCAAAATAATAATTTTAAGAAATTAAGAAAATCCACATAGGCCCTCTAATGGAGTCATTGTGTCCCCTACAGACTTACAGATGCAGCAGCCATCACCCACTCATTGGAGCTAAGGCTATTCCGCAGCACAGAAGGTCCCGTGGCACACGTGGGAAACTGACAATCATTTCTCAGATTTATAAGATACTGTACATTACTGATACACATGTAAACACTGCACATTATGGAGCTCCACAGCAATAAAACTCACAGTAATGGGTGGTGTGTATGAATGTATCAGAGTTCCACAGCAATAAAACATTCTGTAATGTGCGGCAATGTTTTAGAACGACAAAGAAAAAGTTTACTCTTATATTTTTTTTTACGTTTACACAACACATGGTCACATTGGATGTCATGGTAAAGGCCAGACACTAGCCTTTCCAATGACGCCTCAACTGTCCATGTAGGACTTATGGATTCAGAGATATAGTGGTCTAAATAATACCAAACCTTTTCTGACTTTTTTTGCACTTTTTTGGGGAATAGAATGTTATCAAATGTAATACTGTTCACTTATGAATGAAAAAAATCTAAACAAATTTAATACATTTCGAAAAAAAATCATTATTGTCCTTGTAGGACTTACGAATCCAGAGATAAACAGGGTTATTCAAAGAGATCTGAATTGTGGCCGATAGATAACCAAACAGTAAAATTCAGCGTACACTTACCTTTCCTGCCATTCAGCTATTCAGAGAGCAGGCAGTTCGCCAAATGTTGGCGAATTGCCTGCACATATGGTGCCTGTTCGGCGCCTGTTTGAGGGCAGTGAAATCCCCATAGCTTTGTCTATTCAGAGAACAAAAAACAGCAGCGAAAGGTTGCCGAAATGCCCTGCCATTCGGTGGTTTCATTCGACAGGTTTATTCAGGCGAATCCCATAGGCTTCAATGTTAAAAATATTCCCGTTTTAAATAAAAATCTAATAAACCGTTTATTATAATATTCTGCAGTAAAAAGTCTCAAGTAAAAATAAAAATCCATTTTTTTTTTAAATTGTTTTTTCTTTTTTCTGTAATAGCCCTTTTTATTATCATTCATTGGATCTTATATGTAAATTCCAGACAATTTCGTTCTGTAGTTTCTTTGCAAACAGCGTTTCACTTTTCATACATTCAAGCGTACTGTTTTTTTTTCTCACTCCATTCATCTGCGGTGTCGGGTTTTTTCGGCGGCTACTCTGCGCTCTGATCGACTCCTGCTCGGGTTTTTCCGGCGCGTTCGGCGGAGTTAATCCAGATGTTTTTGCAGGTTTCGGTGTGCCTTCGCCGGGTTTTGCAGCAAGTGTTTGTCGGGTTTGCGGCGACTTTCCCTGCATTACGACAGCCCTGTGGTGTTTTCTGAATACACCGCAGGGTTCCCGAAATGGGATCGCCAAATCGCACCGAATTGAAGAGAACGAAAAGTCAACGAACGTGCGGTGACTTTTCGATTCTCTTTGAATAACCCTGATAGTGGTCTAAATGACTCCTGCATCTCCTGTAATGGGAATCCCAGTTTGTGATATCATTGAACCAAGGACATACTTGAAAACGAGAGAAATCTCAATGTATCGTTCCTGGTAAAATCCTTTGCAAATAAATAAATAAAATATATAAATACACAATGACTCCTGCGACCCTAGGGGGCAGTCCCAGAGCAAGGGCTGACATCCAGGATGCCAGCTCACTGTGGCTGAAGCCCCTGATCAGAGCCAGATCGGCACTGAGCAGGGACACAGACAGGACGTGCTTGGAGAGTCCTCCATGCTGGGGAGGGAATCCCCATGACGCTCCACGAACGTCCATGCACTGGAGGAATTAATCAGTAATTTTTAACACCAAATCCACCTCCCCACGTCCCCTCAGGCAGTGTTCAAACACCTGATGAATCAGTCCACCCCTGCATAGATCATTTGAGAAAGAAGGGACCTTCAGCAATCTAGGGCCTTTAACCAAATCTTTAACCATATTGTTAAAAAAAATGGCTTGAGCCTTTGTTCATAACTCCTTTAAATATTAGATAGCTAGTAGTGTCTCAAAAGGAAAAAGTCTCCAAGTGAACCCTCTATCTCCACTTTTTTTGTTTTGCCCTTTTTTTGGGAATGGAATGTTATTACATTTTAATACTGATCACTTAAGAAATACACAAATCTCAATACATTTAATACATTTGCAAAAACATCATTATTGCACCAACATCATGGCTTGTTGAAAACTCAGACCGTCAAGGTATGCAAAAAAATATTGCTTTATAGAGGATACTGGAACTGCAAGTAAAAGTCAACTGTTGACTGTGGACAAAAAGGATTATTATTGTATTCCATCCATCTTACAACAGTTGGCGCGTAAATTGCATTGTAATGTCAGCCAAGGTAACAAGAATGAAACAGAAAAAATGGATATGTCCAGTACCCTAAATTAAAGACTGGAAATGAATTTCGATCCCCATTCCCCATTAGATGTGCTCATACAATATAGCCCTGTTGGCAGAATATACATCATAGGTCTTGTAAAGCTTGAATGGAATATCACTCATGAGTTGTTTTTTCCTAAATATCTCTCAATTATTGTTCTTCCCTGGTTTCAAATGGGTCCTCTAGGACATACTAGGAAGAAAGTCACCTTATCAATGTGTCTTAACTGAAATTTCTACTAAACCTATGATGTTAAAGTGCTCTGGTTTACAGAATGGCTGGTAGGCTACAATATTTTTAGTTTCTGCTGGACAGTAATTCTCTTGCTGTCTAAACCTGTGTTTTAGTAACACTAGGTAACAACAGTCCATCAAAAATTTTAAAATCAAACTTCTCAAAAAGTAATATAACAATAAAATATGTTGACTTTATAAGCTACAGTAACAGTGATCCTTTGTAAATTCATTTAAATTCAAGCTGAGCAGAGTAACAAATAATACACTCTCATACAAATAGTAATTGGATATCTATATATATACTGCACAGTATATATTTATTTACCAACTGCACACCTACTCTGAATCTTCTTGAGGGAGTCCAACAAGGACCAAATACATTGAAAGTGAACGTTACAGAACAGATGGTTTTTATTCTATCGAAGTTAAGTTTTAAGTTGAGTTTAATAAATGTTAAAGCTTTTTTAGGTTTTATATGGCTGCACTATTAGGCTTCTGTTTCTAGTTCTTCTGTGTCTAGTGGAATTGCAACACTGAATACTGACAGTTCCAAAGAGAGTGAGCAGATACACATATGGAGCCAAACAGATTATTCAAGGCAATTTTATTTCTAATTCTGTGTGTGTATAAATCACCATTTATATGAACTGAGAACAGCAGTCTGTACTACTGGAGAAAGGACTTTTAAACCACTATAGAGGGACAGTAAGGATAGCTAAGAGGTAAGCGAACCACCCCAATCACCCCAGTTCAGACCCTACCTACAGTTGTGTTCAAAATTATTCAACCCCCAATGCTGTAAAGGGTTTTAGGAAATTTAATGTACATTTGTATTTGTATTCAGAATGAAATCCTACAAGGACTTTTTAAAGAACCATATGCAACTAAAATGACATCAATTGGTTTTGTAATACAGTAGTAAATGTTTCTTTTGTGAATTCTTCATTGACACAATTATTCAACCCCTTAAAGACTACCACTCTGAAGAACAGAGGTTCATTCAAGTGTTTTCAATCAGGTATTGAAAACACCTGTGGATGTCACGTAGCAGCAATAAAGCATAATAAGCACAAATTAGGCAGCTTTAAAATGACTGTGATACTCAGCTCCCTCTAGACATTTACTGGTGTGGTTACAAACATGGTGAAGTCAAGAGAATGGTCCAGGAAGACAAGAGAAGAGGTGATTACTCTTCACAGGAAGGGCAATGGCTATAAGAAGAGTGCAAAGATGTTAAACATACCAAGAGAGACCATAGGAAGCATCATTCGCAAATTCAAGGCAAAGGGCACTGTTGAAGCGCTACCTGGTCGTGGCAGAAAGAAGATGCTGACTTCGACTGCTGTGCGCTACCTGAAGCGTAGAGTGGAGAAAAGTCCCCGTGTGACTGCTGAGGAACTGAGAAAAGATTTGTCAGATGTGGGTACTGAAGTTTCAGCTCAGACAATACGGCGCACACTGCGTAATGAAGGCCTCCATGCCAGAACTCCTAGGCGCACCCCCTTGCTGTCTCCAAAGAATAAGAAGAGTCGACTGCAGTATGCCAAAAGTCATGTGGACAAACCACAGAAGTTTTGGGATAGTGCTCTGTGGACTGATGAAACAAAATTAGAACTGTTTGGGACCATGGATCAACGCTATGTTTGGAGGAGGAAGAACAAGGCCTATGAAGAAAAGAACACCTTGCCTACTGTGAAGCACGGCGGGGGGTCAATCATGCTTTGGGGCTGTTTTGCTTCTGCAGGTACAGGGAAGCTTCAGCGTGTGCAAGGTACCGTGAATTCTCTTCAGTACCAGGAGATATTGGATGACAATGTGATGTAGTCCGTCACAAACCTGAGGCTTGGGAGACGTTGGACCTTTCAACAGGACAATGATCCCAAGCATACCTCCAAGTCCACTAGAGCATGGTTGCAGATTAAAGGCTGGAACATTTTGGAGTGGCCATCGCAGTCACCTGACTTAAATCTGACTGAGAACCTCTGGTGGGACTTAAAGAAAGCAGTTGCAGTGCGTAAGCCTAAGAATGTGACTGAACTGGAGGCTTTTGCCCATGACGAATGGGCGAAGATACCCGTAGATCGCTGCAAGACACTTGTGTCAAGCTATGCTTCACGTTTAAAAGCTGTTATAACTGTAAAAGGATGTTGTACTAAGTACTAAGATTGAATGTCACTTGGGGGTTGAATAAAACTGATAATGATGTGAGCACAGAAAAGACATTTGTGGTTATTTCATTATAAATGTTCTGTTATATTTGTCTGACCTACACGTGCCTCTTTGATTTAATTGTAAGCAAGATGACTGAATGATCAAAATCAATGTCAAACTGGCCAAAACACTCAATTTCAGTGGGGGTTGAATAATTTTGAACACAACTGTATATAAATGGGTCACCAGTCATACCAACAGGGCCTATTAGAAGAGGGGCCACATTACATTCCTAGCATTAAAACGCGGGCGCTAGGGAGGAAAAACTGCATCCGCAGTTTTCCCCCTAGCGCCTGCGTTTTAACGCTAGATTACAATGTAGGTGCAAAAAATGATGCCTGCATTGTTTGCGGGTGTTAACCCCTGGGATGCATGCGGCAGCGTTAAGCGCAGCTGCGCGCATCCTCTTAATGGAGTCCATAGGAGGGGTGTCAGCTACACCCTCCTGACGAGGCCTAATAAGGCCAAAACGATCATCGGGGGTTGATGCATCTCTCGTGCAGGGATGATGTCCTTGGGAATCAGTACTGGCCAACCTTTCTGGGTGAGAGCAGGCTGCTTTGCATATGGAGCATTCGTCACTGTAATGGCACAATCGAGCAAAAACCCTGTGAGACCTGAGCGGGCCCCACAGTAGAGCAGGCCATTAGTGCCGTTGTTCGTCCTCAGGACCTTCACAAACCTCTCGTTTTTCTCACTATAATTTATTTTTCAAATTAAAATAAAAAAATATGTTTCTGAATGTAGAAAATGCTAGGTTTGCACACTTGACATAGACTATCAATAAATGATCTGACCGTGATAATCGTCACGTTCCATGTTTCAAGCCCTGTCCCCCTGTATATGTATATAATCACGCGCAGCCCCCACTCTCTGGAACGCTCTCCCTCATACTGTCAGACTTTCCCCTAACTTCTCTTCCTTCAAACGCTCCCTTAAAACATTCCTATTTAGGGAAGCCTACCACCCAACTCACTGACGCAACCATCAATCACTCTCACCTTACAGTCCTCTCCTCCTGTTTCCAACCCCAACCCTCCTAGATTGTGAGTTCCTACGGGAATAGGGCCCTCATCTCCTCCTGTACTGTTTGTCAAATGTTGTTCAATATATTGTAACCCTGTCTATACTGTGCTTTTTGTACAGCGCTGTGGAATATGCTGGTGCTTTATAAATAAAGAATAATAATAATAATAATAACCAGTTTAGGTCCTTTAATCTGTGTTGCTGTTCCTGGGTTGTAGCTCAGGGGTTAATGGTTTCTGTTCTCCCCGCTCAGGTGTTTGCCCTTGTCCTGATTCACTCCCCATAAGAGAGTAATGCGCCCATAGTGCATTGCTCTATCATTTCACTTCCTGGTTTCCAGTGTATGCTGTATCTGAGAGCTGCCTGCTATTTGTTCCAGTCCCTGTTTGTATATTCTGTTCATAGTACTTTGGTCTTGTTTTTTCCTGTCTGTCTGTTACCTCTGTTATAGTTACGGATGTACCGATACCAGTATCGGTATTGGTGCCGATACTGCCATTTGCACAAGTACTTGGAACTCGTGCAAATGCCCTGATGCCTCCCCTGATACTGGAAGCCAGTGCTGGGCTGGCTTTCTGGTATTCGCGGAGCTGGGGAATGCATCAGGCCAGCTTCCCCAGTGTCTGGTCTGAGGTCTGTGTGTGTATATATGGGTATGTCTCATCTGTGTTACATTATATATATATATATATATATATATATATACCTATATGTCTGGTCTGAGGTCTGTTTAATATATATATGTATATGGCATGTCTGGTCTGAGGTCTGTGTAATATATGTATATGGGTATATCTGTTCTGAGGTCTGTGTAATATATGTATATGGGTATATCTGGTCTGTGTAATATATGTATATGTATGTATATGGGTATGTCTGGTCTGAGGTCTTTGTGTATATACTGTATATATATTAGATTAGATCCGGTTATCTCAAAGACTGGCCTATCAGATCAGGGCTTTTGTGGTATTGCCATGCAGAGGTCTCCAGTTAACCCTGTGTTGCTCGTCACATATATATATATTGCTGTCTGTGTATTTCTGGATATAGGGGCTTTCACCTGAACCAGGGCCTTACCACGGCGCAAGCCTGTTGCGAGCGTGACAATAATATTCTGTTGTCAGCAACATCTATCCGACCTTTAAGCAAGCAGCAATTTGTGTTTGTTTAAAAGTTTTCTGAACTGCATCTAGTTAAACTTGGAATATTTACGTGAAATCAGCTTTTATTTCTATTATTACATTCAGACAATACTAAGTTAGAATTACGACTTGCCCAATCTGCAGTTTCTGCGTTCTCTATTGTGAGAAACTAAAAACCATACTATATCATTTGTAACAAACTTGGCACGATAATAGGATTCTCTTTCAATTTCACCCTGTATATGTTGGCACCTTGCATAAATCTTGTAAAAAAGAATGTTCATAATAATTTATGAGTTATGATTGCTTGGAATAAGCTACAGATGCAAAGCCAAGTAACTTTCATGAGTCTTACAATAAGAATAGACAAATCTGTGTTTTTCATCTCATTTTGACAAGGTAAAATTATCCATCTGTTCAATGTTGCATTCATGGATGTATTCATAGTCAATCCTCAATTAGAGTTTGATCTTTCCTAATTGTAGCAGGCTTTTTCCCCCCAATGTACACGTCTAGTAGGCAGTTTATCTACAAACCATCCAATATACATATAAAAATAAAACCAAGGTTATTATTTTATTGAGTAGTGGCTTTGGGGTTTGTGCACCTTACATACTGTGTTTAAGCCTTTTACCATACTCTACACCAGGGGTCTGCAACCTTGACTTTCCACACTACTGAGCCTCATGGGAAATATAGTTCCAAAACATCTGGAGGGCCAAGGTTTCTGACTCATAGTTTACACCGTTTATAGAGGCAATACAGAAATTTCTAAAACCATTCCCTGCGGGCGACATTTGGGGACGTCCTCATGTGTCCACGTTCTTTGAGGACGACGCCCCCCACACATCATCAAACCTCCAAGGCCTCCTTTCCTATACTTATCTTTCTGTCCGGGGTCCCGCGGTGGTCTGACTTTCTTGAAGTAAAACCCCGATTTTAAACCCCTCCCGACATGATGATGTCATTGCGCATGGGCACGATGACATCAGGTTCAGGCGCCATCTCCCAGCAGAGCTATGAGAGTGCCTGAAGGGGAGGGCAGGTCCTTTGGAGTCCTCTATCTCTCCATCGGTAAGTGGTACATGGTCAAGAGAGGCATTGCTGGAAAGGTCACAGTCTGACCTTCCCAATGATGTCGGTTTTAATCCCCTATGTGCTGGTACCACCTTCTTGGAAGTCAGCCTCGCCTCCTGGGTCTCCCATCGTTCAATGACATTGTCACGCATGGGCGCAATGATGTCAGTATAGGAATACCCCCCAGAGAGGCAGCGGATTCCCTATGTTAGAGATACGGGGGTCCTTTGGTCTCAATCGGTGATCAGCAGAGGGTCATTGCATGGCCTTTCCAATGATACCAAACATGTCCAGGTTATATGTAAAAAGTAAAATATATATATATGTTATGGGTAAAGCCCGAAGTGCGGTTATTCCTAGCATTACCCAGGCGTCATTAGCAAAAGTCCGAAGTGAAATGAAATTTCGGACTTTACCCGGGTAATCTGCAAAGTATCCAGAGGCCTCTGGATACCCCGGTTTCCTGCACTGTTTCAACCGGGTAATTCGCACATTACCCGAGTGCTGTTGGATAAAGTGTGATGTGCAACGAAACATCCACACTTCATCCGGGTAATCTGCAAAGTATCCAAACGCCTCTGGGTACTCCGCTTTTCTTGGGTTTTCAGCAGGTTACAGGTGACTGAATTCCGAGGAAAACTCAATTTACGGAGATAATGATATTGTATAAAGAGTAACCTGACGGTTGTTATGTTTTACAAACGATATATTAGCACACATGACACGTAATAAAGATCACGTAACTGTTTTCACATTCATGTAAGAAACATATCCCGTCGCTCTGTATATTCGTTCTATCCTCAATACGGTTTTAATGTTTGTCTTTTGCCGTTTTCGCTGATAATATCCATAGATAATAGCAAAAAATTGACTGTTACCCAAGCGGGGTTGGATGCTCTGCAGATTATCCAGGCGAAGCTGTGGATAGTCCTCAGATTACCCAGGTGAAGCTTTAGACTTGCACATTATCTGGGTAAAGTGCGGATTTTTCAGCTCTTCCAGACCGTTACCCAAGGGCAGTTGGGTAGTCCTAAAATCACCCGGGTAAAGTCCGGAATTTTCATTTTTTTGCAGCTTTACTCAGCAGTTTTGGGTAATGTCAGGATTAACCGGGTAATCCTAGGATTAACCACACTTCGGGCTTTACCCGTAACATATATATATTTAATAATGGAGCGCTATTGTTCACTTTTCAATTAGTTTTAATTAAAATCGCGCATTTTCTAAGAAAAATACAGTAACACGTTCCCAATTCAATTTTTTTTAACAAGAGTACCCCATAGCACATATAACCACAAAGGCTCGGATGCTAAAAAGTCAAAGTAATTTTACATGCTGCAATGATTGAAATTCAAAATCTAAATTATTTTATTTTACATTATTTGTTATAGCATTCTGACAGGACATGATGTATGAGTCTGCCATAAAAAGGATATATAATTTGTCTGGGTCGTATAATTCAGCATTCACTGCAGGGTCCAGGGCCGGATTTATAACTAGGCAGTGTAGGCATGTGCCTACAGGTGCCTGCCACAAGTGCCTGCCTTGCTCTGTAAAAGAAAAAAATATATTTTTTTTACAATAATTTAGACCACTGTATCTCTGGAGCCCTAAGAACTAGAGGGACATATGAGGTATCATTGTAAAAATAAAATAAATTAATATTTTTCTCCTTTTTTTTTTTCGAACGCAGCACTATTATTCAGTTAACAATTAATTGACCAGTGATGCTGCACTGACTCACCTTCTCATTTCCCACACTGCGGCCAGTGTGGAGCTGATGATGCAAAGCATTGTTTCATTGACAACCTAGACCATGGCACTGCAGTGAGGAGAGACTTTGGGACTCGCAAATCTGATTTGACCCCTGCACAAGGTCAAGTGAGGAGTCATTGGAAAGGTCAGAGTCTAGTTTTTACAATGATACCAAACTATGATAAAATAATGTTTAAAATTAAGAAACTGAAAAAAATTTCAATGTGAAATGTATTTTTTTCTGTTTTACGGCAGAGACAATATATGCTTTTTCATATAAAACAAATAATGCCACTGCACCAATTGAACTAAGGCAACAGATTCTGCCCCTTCTGTGGATTTGAGTGCGGAGAGAAACTGTTTCCGTTTTTAAAAAGTTTTTTGTTTTGCTTTCTTTTTAGTATGCCCCAAATAAAAAATTGAAAAGCAATTTTGGCATGTCTCTTTGATTTGGGGGGGGGGTTAGGGGCGCTCCACATTTCTGCCTACAGACTTCTGAGATGCAAATCTGGCCCTGGCAGGGTCCCTGATGTACAGTGAATCGATCCACTAAATGAATAAAAAAACTGCAGCAAAACCACCAAACCGATCCGAAAAAACGTCAAATTCATCTGCCAATCCGCTGAACAGACTGCCGAATCGAACCAAAAAATGCAGATGACCCGCCGAACAGACCACCGACCAGCCGCCGAACAGACCACCGACCAGCCGCCGAACAAGGGTAGAAAAAAAAAAGACCACCGTGTGGCTCGGGGTTATTATTTCATTATTTATTAAGCGCCAACACATTCCGCAGCGCTGAGGGTTTAAATTTCAATGCCGAAAACGGTAACCCTGAGCCACACTTGGGCTGATACATACCTGTCCATGCATTCCCTCAATGTCCTCAAAGGCTAATGTCAGACGAACACAGTCTGAGCGCACTCTGCGTGCGTGCATAACGGACAGACGTACTGATGGAAGATACTGTAGACACCACAAGGTCCGTTTTTATTGACTGACGTAGAAAAAAAAAGGGAATTATGGGGAACAAAATAAATATGAAAAATGATAAAAATTCGAAAAGGATATGAAAAGCCATTTTGTGCGTCAAGGTGCTGGACGTTGCAAATGCGCTGCGTCTGACATCTCTTCATCACTCACAGAGAACGCTACGCGAACGTGGAGCACTCTGCGCATCCGTCTAGCGGTTTTACATCCTTGCCTAACTTGCGTTTGTTTGCCATGTGCGTGGTGCGTGCGCAGTTCGGTGCGCACGTACTTCGTGTGTGGGTCTATATTTATCATTATTCTATGCTATGACCGACATTAAACTGTGCGGCAACACGGACGTGATCACTGCGTTCGTCTAACGCCGGCCAAAAATCAGACCACCAGGGAGGTTCAAAGGCGTTTTTTTTTTTTTTTTTAATACTGCATGAAAATGCCTGGGAATAATATATATGGTCCTATGAATAATAATAAAAAGTTCTGGTATAAAAAAATAAACGCCACTTTAAAGAAACCAGGAAAAATATTTCACTGAAAAAATCTCGAATAATGTCTAAAATATCCTAAAAAATAAATGAGACATTTTGCTGTAAATTAAAAGAATAAACGGTTCAATAAATATTTAAGATAAACTGGGATTTTTTTTTACATTGAAATCTATGGGATTCGCCTAGTTAAACCTGTCGAACAAAACCACTGAAAATCAGGGCATTTCACCGACATATCGTTGCAGTTCGGTGTTCTCTGAATAGATTAACTATTACATCTCTGCGGGGATTTCACTGCCACCGAAGGTCACCATATTTTCTGGCAATTCACCAATATTTGGTGAATTGTCAGCTTTTTGAATAGCAGAATGGTAACGGAATTGCACAGTACTGGGAAATTCACTGTTCGGTGCAATTTTGTGGCCAATTCAGTGGTCTTTGAATAATCCATACAGTAATGAGCAGTGTGTATCACAGATTTGCACAGCAATAAAACTCACAGGAATAAGTGGTGTGTATGAGTGTATCACAGAGCACTACAGCAATAAAACTCACAACAATGTGTGGTGTGTAGGAGCGTATCACAGAACTCTGCAGTGCAGTATCATTGTTCACTTTTTAATTGAAAAGTGAACAATAGTGCTGCATTAGGAAAATAAAAGGAAATTAGAAAAAATTATTTTATATTTATTTATCTTTTTTTATTCTTACATGAACTCTGGTCATGTTTTGTATTATTGGAAAGGCAATACCCTGGCCTTTCCAATGACACCTCATATGATCCTTTAGCTTCTATTGGTCCAGAGATACAGGGGTCCAAGTGACCCCTGTATCACCTCCATAGGGAATAGGGCATTCTCTGCCCGGTAGGAGGGGAACTCCCACATCTGACGTCATCACACCAATGTACAATGACGTCAGTGGATGGGGATAGGTCCCGCAGGTGGAACTGACATCCAAGATGTCAGTTCCCAGCAGGAAAAGTCTGCGATCAGCACCAAGCTTCCAGCGGAACTTCCACCTTAGGCTGGAGATGTCCTCCACATCCTAGTGGAGGAGCGTCTGCTCTGCCAGTAGGTGCGTGTACTGAGTACTGGCACCTATCGCCAGAAAATAGGCTCTGAGCTTAATCATGGTGAAATTAGGAAATTGTTTCTTGTTAAAATAATAGTTCCCCTTTTAATTAGAGATAAAAAGAGTAATTAAATAAAAATCTGTGAATTAAAGTGAATCACCACATTAAGAATTAGTCAGTTACTTTGCATTAGGTTTTTATCTTTTCTTATGCTGTCACACCATCTTTGCAGTTTAGCCAGTGTTAAACGATTACATCTATTATCAAGTCCCTTCTTGCTCCCATGTGTTTCCTGACGGCCTCTGACTGCATTGCTTTTGAAGCATTTTACTACCAAAGTCGAGTTAACTCTATTTTACATTGCAAGACATTGAAAAGCAATAATTAGAATATAAAAACTATTTGCATATATTTTTAAGGAAGGTTTAGTGTGCCCCCCTGTGGAGAAACAAAACTCCACTGTGAAAATTCACTCTCTGCCCTCTGTAATACTGTAAAACAAGTTGCAAAGAGCAGCCTCAAACCTCACTGTATCAAATAATTCACAAATGTTGCTGCTGCATTACAATAACCAGAGAGAGAGCAGAATACAGGGAGAGCTCTGGGGTCACTTACTACTGCACAGGGATATGATTCAACGGGTTATTATGACTGAAAATCCCTTTACAGTACAGATACAAGGTGTTACTGTAATTTCCATATACAGGTATTGTGTCACATACTGATTTTTTTTTTTTTTTCAATTGTGTATTGGTATTTTGTGGTAGCTGCATTGCTAATAATCTAATTATGATCACTACAAATCATAGTGGCAGCAACACACCGCAAACAAACTATATCATATTGTTCTACATCTTCTACAGGAAGAAGATATCAGAGACTGGACTGTGACTTTTTACACTTGTGTTGATTATAAATTGTATATCATTATATAAGAATTGTGTATACGTGTAGTAACCCTCAGTCACGTACCTTTCATGTGTTTTGGAATATATATATTGTGATTGTGCTAATATGTGAACACCTAAACGTGTAATATATCACTCAAAGTACTGTGTGTAGCGCCATATAGAGGTAATTATTTACTAATTACCTTGTAGCAGCTGCAGAGCTCTGCTCCCATGCCTCCGTATGCTGCATGTACAGACACACTTCCTTTCCTTATCCCGGATTTTGAGATTAGGCTCCATAAAAGGCAATCTCCTATGTTCACTACAAATCACCATAAGTAGAATATCTGACCATTTTTAATATCTATCTTTATCATATTTACTGTACGTGACACAAGGGCCATTTCTGCCTGTATGCTAACAATGCAGACACCGTGTGAAATTGCGTAAGATAAGGGACGCCATCTAGAGTTCAGAATCTTTAATTCAAACAATATTTCTGTAAAAAATAGACAAATTCAAGAAAATTAAAAGTCAGTAAATTTACATTATTTTAATATCTATTTTAGAACAGCACTTTTTGTGAAAAAATTCTATTTTAATCTAAATTTAACTGTTAACTTTGCATCCCATGTTTCAAATACATGTTATGGTAATTTTTTTCAACAAAAATGCTTGGCAGTGACGGGGTTAAAACAGTGTGTGCATCACATGTAATGCCAACATACTGGGATCATACCCAGAAAATTTGTGTCTTAATGGACTGATGTCTTTCACTCTCTTTCCTAAAATGAGCTGGTAAAATCCACTATCTTCTACAAAGGGTTGCCAATAAGGATGAGCTGTTCGGTTAGATCTGTTCGGAGTTCACATCGCCAAACTCCGAACATTTCCGCGTGTTCAGTTCGAGTTCGCCCACAATGCACCACAATGCACTTTTCCACTGGCCTGAAGCTTGTAATTGGCTACAGCCTTGCACCAGGTCAGGTGCAAGACAGGTGCAAGACTATGCCAATCACGGCTCAGAGTCCTGATTGGGCAAATTTTGCCCAATCATGGGCTCACAGAGCTAAGTCCCGCAGCACACTTTATAAGGGTTCACACAGCCCTCAGCACGCGTTTTTTGAGAGGAGATTGTTCTGTTAGTGTGTCTTCTCAGTGCCAGCAGCTATTGGGGGGGGGGGGTCTCACCTCTACAAGATATCTGGGAATTGTTGTAATCTGTGTGTTCTCACTGCCAGCAGCTATTAAGGGGGGGTCTCACTTCTACAAGATATCTGGGAATTGTAATTTGTGTCTTGTCACTGCCACCCATCAGGGGGTCTCACTGATTTATAGGAGGTTTCTGAGAATTTTAATCTGTGTCTTGTCACTGGGTGTCAGCTATCAGGGTGTCTCACTGAGTTATACCAGAGTTCTGGAAATCTTTAATCTAGATAACACAGTTGAATCAGAGTTCTGCATATCTCCAATTTTTATAACAGAGTTGAATCAGAGTTCTGTATATCTTTAATCTATATATCACTCACCATGTCAGAAAGACCAAAAAGGACAGGCAGACGCTCCCAGACACAGATAAGAGGGCAAGCAGCCTCTGTGTCGGGATGCTGTGCCTCTGGTCTTCGTGGACGCGGTGCATCCTCTGCAGGGGCACGCTTGTCCTTTCTAACTGGTGCTGGCCGTCTTAAGCAGCAGCAACATACAGAGGATTTGCAGGATTGGCTAACCAGGCCATCCTCATCCTCTGAGTCCTCTGCCAGCCAGGCTTGTAGTGGTTTACAGTCCACCTCAGCTGCCAAAACATCTAATTCAGCCTCCATGTCCACAGTTACGCCTGCCGTAGCCTCACTATCACACACGGAGGAGTCAGCTGAATAGTTTGACTACAATGACAGTGACATGCTGCTTGAGAATGCGCAGCAACTACAGTACTCTGATTCAAACTCTGAGGTTGAGGAAGGGAGTATAATCAACCTAGAGGAAGGGGGTGCCAGTGACACACAAATAACTGGCACTCATGTTGCCCCAGCAGCTGCAGCATACTGCCAAGTTGGTTCTAGTGACGAGGAGATAAGGGGTGATGACGATGATGAGGTCACTGATACAATGTCAAAGCGCCACGAACACGGCTCGGTGGGAGACCCAATATACTAACCGTCTCCACGAGGTTTCTATCGGATGAGGACGCCACCAGCCCCCTGGATCAGCTGAACAAAAGAACAAGATATACCGCCAGTGGATAAGAAGTGCCAATCGGTTTATTGAGGCAACAGCACCCCTTGGAAAAATCAGTGACGTTTCGACCTTGTGGTCTTAATCATACATACATGCTAAAACACATTATCCAGTGGCGTAGCGTGGGGGGGGCTGGGGGGGCCGTGGCCCCGGGCGCAGTTTTGTTAGGGGCGCATTTGCGCCCCTAAAACTGGCCCGGGGGTTGAGGGGACCCAGATGCCGGGCAGCGCGGGAGTGCCTGCCCGGTCCTGAAGAGTCCGTCCTGTTAAAGGGAAGCGGCTGCATGCAGGCGCAGCCGGTCACGTGGTCCGGCTAATCAGGTGGTACTGAGTCTCTGTACCACTTGACTGGCCGGACCGCGTGACCTGCGCACGCACGCCACGCAGCCGCATCACCTTCAACAGGACGGACTCTTCAGAACCGGGCAGGCACTCCCGCGCTGCCGGCATCTGGGTCCCCTCAACCCCTGCCGGAGCTGGAGCAATATTCAGGTGAGAGCTGGGCAAATCCATGTGTAAGCTGGGCAAATCCATGAGCTGGGGCAAATCCATGAGCTGGGGGCAAATCCATGACCTGGGCAAATCCATGAGCTGGGGGCAAATCCATGAGCTGGGGCAAATCCATGAGCTGGGGGCAAATCCATGACCTGGGCAAATCCATGAGCTGGGGGCAAATCCATGAGCTGGGGGCAAATCCATGACCTAGGGGCAAATCCATGAGCTGGGCAAATCCATGTGTGAGCTGGGGGCAAATCCATGTGTGAGCTGGGGCAAATCCATGTGTGAGCTGGGGGCAAATCCATGAGCTGGGGGCAAATCCATGAGCTGGGCAAATCCATGACCTGGGCAAATCCATGAGCTGGGGGCAAATCCATGAGCTGGGCAAATCCATGTGTGAGCTGGGGGCAAATACATGTGTGAGCTGGGGCAAATACATGTGTGAGCTGGGGCAAATCCATGAGCTGGGGCAAATCCATGTGTGAGCTGGGGCATATCCATGTGTGAGCTGGGGCAAATCCATGAGCTGGGGCAAATCCATGTGTGAGCTGGGGCATATCCATGTGTGAGCTGGGGCAAATCCATGAGCTGGGGCAAATCCATGAGCTGGGCAAATCCATGACCTGGGCAAATCCATGAGCTGGGGGCAAATCCATGAGCTGGGGGCAAATTCATGAGCTGGGCAAATCCATGTGTGAGCTGGGGGCAAATCCATGTGTGAGCTGGGGCAAATCCATGAGCTGGGGCAAATCCATGTGTGAGCTGGGGCATATCCATGAGCTGGGGCAAATCCATGTGTGAGCTGGGGGCAAATCCATGTGTGAGCTGGGGCAAATCCATGTGTGAGCTGGGGCAAATCCATGTGTGAGCTGGGGCAAATCCATGAGCTGGGGCAAATCCATGTGTGAGCTGGGGCATATCCATGTGTGAGCTGGGGCAAATCCATGAGCTGGGGCAAATCCATGTGTGAGCTGGGGCATATCCATGAGCTGGGGCAAATCCATGAGCTGGGGGCAAATCCATGAGCTGGGCAAATCCATGAGCTGGGGGCAAATCCATGAGCTGGGGCAAATCCATGTGAGAGCTGGGGCAATATCGATAACGTGTCCACAGGTGGGGGCGCACAATTCTTGGCTGGCCCCGGGCGCTGAAAACCCACGCTACGCCACTGACATTATCCCCTTAAATACCCTAACCAAGCAATGAATAAACATCTCATTAAGCAATCTCATTAACCAATTAAGCAATTAAATGAAAGGAGAAAGCAAAAAAGGTTACAGGGTATATACAATAGAAAAAGGAAGAAATAGCATACATAAATGTGATTTTAAAAGAAATGAGGGGGGTATATATATCTCCAAAATAATAAAGAGTGAACAAATAAATAATAAATATCAAGAAAAGAAAAAAGAAGAAGAAAGAAAAAAAGAAAGAAAAAAAGAAAAAAGAAAAAATAAGAAAAAATCAAAAAAAGGGGGGGAGGGACAAAAAAAAATAACAACAAAAACAAAAACATCAGAAGAAATAGGCAGACTTCATGAGTATAAATAGACTATTTATACTAATGAAGTCTGCCTATTTCTTCTGATGTTTTTTGTTTTTTGTTGTTATTTTTTTTTGTCCCTCCCCCCTTTTTTTGATTTTTTCTTATTTTTTCTTTTTCTTTTTTCTTTCTTTTTTTCTTTCTTCTTCTTTTTTCTTTTCTTGATATTTATTATTTATTTGTTCACTCTTTATTATTTTGGAGATATATATACCCCCCTCATTTCTTTTAAAAGGGTATTTAAGGGGATAATGTGTTTTAGCATGTATGTATGATTAAGGCTAGGGTCAAACGAAAGCATTTTTACACGCGAACGTAAAAAAGTGCGTCCGAACGAATTGACGTATTTTTTCACGGAGTGCGCGAAAACGGTCATACGATGCGCATTTGTCGTGCGTGATTTTTTCGGATCGTCAATAAAACTCTTTTTGCGTCTGGACGTTATGTAGGCTGGACATTAGCAGTGTCTGACATCTCCTAATCACGCACACACGCCGCTATGCCGCAGCTGCGCACTCTGTACGTCCGTACTAGCGGTTCGGCGTTCTCGAAAAAATGCGTTCGTTTTCCACTTGCGTTGCGCGGCCGGACTTTCGTGCGACCGTACTTCGTATATTGGCCGTCATTGCCCGTCATTTGCTGCTAGTGCGGCCGTAATTATGTGCGCCAGAACGCACATTAAAAGTGCGCTGGTCTGACCCCAGCCTTAGACCGCAAGGTCGAAACGTCACTGATTTTTCCAAGGGGTGCTGTTGCCTCAATAAACCGATTGGCACTTCTTATCCACTGGAGGTCTATCTTGTTCTTTTGTTCAGATGATGAGGTCACTGACTCCTGATCGAACAGAGGAGTCAAGGGAGGAGGAGGAGGAGGCACAACAAAAACGAGGCAGAACGTCCTCTATGACCAACCGTAGCCAGTCCAAGGCATCAGAAGTCACAGCTGCTCAGGTGCAGAGCGCTGTTGTCTCAAAGCACATGTACAGGAAGTCTGCTGTCTGGGAGTTCTTTAAGAAATGTGCAGCAGACTGCACCGTTGCTATTTGTAATCTATGTCAGATGAGGATCGAGCGTGGGAAAGACATCCCACACTTGGGTACCACATGCTTGAGGCGACATATGACCACCTGCCACGAATCCCGTTGGCACAACACTTTGCATAGGTCCTCCTCCTCCTCATCTGTCTCTACCCCCACTATATGTCCTGCCATGTCATTGCCTACAACCTCCACTGACAGGGATGATGCTACAGTAATGGGTGTACCAGGTTCTTCCTCAGAATGTGACAGCATCCCATCAGTTGAAGATTTAAGCAGTCAGATTACGTTGCCCCAGCTGCTGCAGCATAAGAAAAAATATAGTCCCAACCATCCCCAAGCACAGCGTCTAAATGCCAGCTTAGCAAAATTACTCGTATTACAGCTGCTGCCTTTCCAGCTGGTGGACTCTGCTTCCTTCCGTGAATTTACTGAATGTGCTGTACCACAGTGGCAGGTTCCAAAATGCCATTTCTTTTCACAGAATGCCATTCCAGCACTATACAAGCACGTGGAAGACAATGTTATGGAGTCATTGGTAAAGGCAATCAGCAGCAAGGTGCACATGACTTTAGACACGTGGTCCAGCAAGCATGGACTGGGCCATTACATGTCCTTCACGGCACACTGGGTAACTCTGATTGCAGTTGGGAGGGATCCAGGATGGGGCTCTGTGCTGGAGCTTGTTCCTCCACCACGCCTCCAGAAAGCTGCTTGTATGAGGTCTGTCTGCTCCACCACCTCTTCCTCTTCCTCCTTCTCTGTCTCTGGTAAAGTGGCAGCTAAACCGACGTGGGGCAGGGGCTACGCAATATCTCAAGCAAAAAGATGCCATACTGTGCTTGAGCTGGTTTGTTTAGGGGACAGGAGCTACACCGGGCCAGAAATTCTGTCAGTTCTGCAGGGGCAGGTGCAGAGATGGTTAACACCACGCCAACTTCAGCTGGAAATGGTCGTCTGTGATAATGGCAGCAACCTTCTCTCCGCCCTACGCCAGGGTAAGTTGACGCATGTACCATGCCTAGCACACATCCTAAATCTGGTGGTACAGCGTTTCCTAACCAGGTACCCAGGGCTGGCAGAGCTTCTCAGCCAGGCCAGAAAAGTCTGCAGCCACTTCAGACGGTCATTCCCAGCAAGTGTTCGCCTGGCAGAAATTTAAAGAGAATTCCACATTCCCACAAACCGTCTGATCTGTGACATGCCCACCAGGTGGAACTCGACATTAGCAAAGCTGCAGTGTCTGCACAAGCAGCAGAGGGCCATCAATGAGTACCTGTGTGAGTATGGCACAAGGCCAGGTTCAGGTCAACGTGGTTCCCCCCCGCAGTGGCTGATCAAGGATGCATGCACTGTACTGTCACCATTTGAGGAGGCAACAAGGATGGTGAGCAGGGACAGTGCATGCATCAGTGACCCAATTCCTTTTGCGTTCCTGCTGGAGCGGACTCTGCGGGGAATTATAGATGTGGCACTAGAGGCAGAGCAGCGGGAGGAAGAGGAGGCCTTCCCTAGCTCTTAAGGCCCCAGTCTTTTACGCAGACAGCATTCCTGCAGGTCCTTAGATCAGCCAGGAGGAGGATGAGGAGGAGGAGGAATATTTAAGTAGTGGGGGCATTGAAGGTGGGGATTCCTCAAGGGAGGGTTTTGTGTGCCCAGAAACCCAAGGACTAGTACGTGGCTGGGAGGAGGAAGTGCATGATGGGGTCATCCTCATTGACCAGGAAAACTCGGAAGATAATGCCACCTCCAACCTACGCTGCATGGGCTCCCTTATCCTGCAAAGCCTGCTAAAGGACCCCAGGATTCGTGCTATCAAGGAGAGAGATCATTACTGGTTGGCAAGTCTTCTTGATCCACGATACAAGGGTAAAGTTGCAGAGCTCATCCTGCCCGCACAGAGGGAGGACCGGATGAAACAACTTGAGTACGCTCTAAAGCGACACTTGTGTAACACCTTTCCAGGCACTGGTAGGTTACCAAGTGATGACACAGGTGCTTCTGAGGCTGCAGATGATCAGAGGAAGAGCGGTGAAGGCCGTGGCCGCTTGACTGATGCCTTTTTTAAATTTTTTAGTCCACGACACCCAGAGACGTCAAATGTAGGCACCCATTGCAGTGTTTTCACCATATGGTGCAGGACTACCTAGGGGCAAGGGCAGACCTGGATACCTTTCCAGCAGATGATCAACTGGCTTACTGGGTGTTGAGATTGGATCACTGGCCAGAACTTAGCCAATATGCTATGCAGCTACTAGGTTGCCCTTCATCCAGCGTGCTTTCTGAAAGGATGTTCAGTGCCGCTGGAGGTTTTGTCACAGACAAAAGAGTGCGTCTGTCCACTGACTCTGTAGACCGGCTGTCATTTATAAAAATGAATCAGTCCTGGATCAGCAGCTATCAATCCCCTGATGCTGACGTATCTGAATAGATCGGGATCTCTTCTGCATTACCAAAACCTCCACCCCTGCACTCTTCCACAATACCACAGAGGGGTTACTTACGGTGTGAAGGCACTTGCTGCCACCAAAGGCACAGTATTTGGGTGCACTGCCATTGACGCCTATACCAGATTCATATCTTTTTAATATTGGACCGCAGGGTCGAACCCTGCACTCTTCCACAATACCACAGAGGGGTTACGGTGTGACGGCACTGTTGCCGACACTAAAGTCCCAATTTTAAACCACCTATTGTCACTTTCAGCCAAAGCCTGCATAAGTTTCACCATAATTTAGCCAAAAAATCACTAAACTTGTTCTGCGTGTCCTAAAATGTCTCCTCTTTTCATAAAGGCTGCCGCGCCAAGCAGTTGCTTATGAATAGATTAAAGGAAAACCATTTACCACCATTTGAAATGTCATTTTTTGTTTTTATATGTTTCTATACATCCTACAAATCTGCCACTTCACGGGCAGGTTATGGGGACCTCCTAGGCACGATATTTGAAGACATTTTTCATTTTTATTTTTAACCTTTATTTCATGGAAAACTCACTGTTCTTTCAAAATTTGTTTTTTAAAACTTTTTGTCCTTGTTTCCTGTCCCCCAGGGCACTACCCGGACCCCCATACACCTTTAATGGCAAATATCTTGCATATATGCCTTCTTGGAGGGCACTTTAACCCCTTAGTGACCGGGCGGTTTTACACAAATCCGTCTTTTAGTGACCGCTGCTGTTTTTACGTTTCTGCGCTGTTAGTGTTTAGGTCAAATTTTCCTCTTACTCGTTTATTCAACCCACACATATTATACACCCTTTTTCCCGCCATTAAATGGACTTTCTAGAAATACCATTATTTTCATCATATCGAATAATTTACTATAAAAAAAATATGAAATATGAGGAAAAAAATGGTAAAAACACACTTTTTTGTAATTTAATCCCCAAAATCTACAACCACCCAAAACGACCCCAGCTAAATAGGTTTAAAATTTTGTCCCGAGACTAGAAATACCCAATTTTTACATGCGTTTGCTTTTTAACCCCTTCACTGCTGAGACAGTTCACCTATGTGCGCTGTGCTCATTCTGACCATTTTGTGCTATTTATTTTTAGATGACAGCCTAGGTCCTATTTAATTAAACTCCCCCCAGACAAAAAAACTTTTAAAAAAAAAATAAAAATTTATTTAATTAATTTTTTTATTATTATTATTATTTTTTTTTTTTTTAAAAAACCAAACCTGGTCATATTTGGTATCATTTGAAAGGCCATAATCAGGCCTTTCAAATGATGGCAAATATGACCATCTAGCTGCCATGGATCGGGAGATAAAGGGATCCTTAGGATCCCCTTATCTCTACATGGCAGCTAGAGGGTTAACTGGCCCACTGACATCCTCACACATATGGTGAGGTTGTCAGTGGGTGGGGGGGGACCTGGAGGCTTGGCTGACATCCAAGATGTCAGCCCCCCTCCAGGTTTGAATCGCGTTTTGGTGCCAATTGGCGCCGCAACGTGATCCGGCGGCGAAATGGTTAATGCCATACACCGCTGGAAAGGGGAGGCTCTCCCCTCTCCTGCGGTGCAAACCGCATCTCCCTAGCTTCAATGGTTGGGGAGATAGAGGGCTCCGAAGGAGCCACCCCCTCCCCTCCATTGAAAAGCATGGGGACGCCTGCTGATGACGTCACCACGCAGCGTGGCGACGTCATCAGCCTCGCCTGCCCATGTAAATCACATGGGCAGGCTTCCTCCCTGCCAGATCGCCGTGGGATCCGGCTAGGGAGGTGAGTATCGGGCGGGAGGGGGATTAGGCGCCGCTGACGTACCCTGTACGTCCGCGGGTCTAAGGGAGACCCGAGTACAGGACGTACAGGGTACGTCAGAGGTCCTTAAGGGGTTAAAAATCGAACTTTCGAGTCCCATTGACTTGCATTGAGTTCGGTTCGTGTTCGCGAACTTTTGAAATTGTTCGAGTTCGAATGCGAACCGAACACGGGGGTGTTCGGCTCATCACTAGTTGCCAGACACAGGATCAATGTTGAGGAAAGTTTGCAAGAAAACCATTTGTGAGACATTGTGCCTGTTCTTCACTTGTCCATTTATCATTCTTTAGCAATCAGAATACAACACAGTGTTGAGACTTGATAGATGGGCGAAGACAATGGACATACTTGAATCTAGATTTTTTTAACGTCTACATTGATAGCAAGTGTTCTAGGATAATGTCAGGTAGGGGTCAAGTCCTGGGAAAAAAAGTGAGGGAACTCATCCACGAATTCCACAACCCCTATTACCTGAAGAAAATATATATATATATCACGAGTATAGCCGGACGAGCCGGTGATACCATTTTTATTGGGTTAACTTTACATTTAAAAGACAAGCTTTCAAGAGTGTAAACTGGAAACTAGACTAATCAGTGAAAGGTATCACTACGTACAGGTATACTCGCGATTTTGGCAACTGGACTAACGCGTTTTATATATAATCTATATATATATCCAGGCACAGACCCCCCAGAATTATATACACAGCACTGGACCCCCAGAATAATATACACGGCACTGGTTATATGGTTATATTTTCCCAGTTCACATGGATATAATTGCCCCAGCTCTCATGGATGATGCCCCCAGCTCTCATGGATAATGCCCCCAGCTCTCATGGATATATGCCCCCAGGTCTCATGGATAATGCCCCCAGGTCTCATGGATATTGCCCCCAGGTCTCATGGATATTGCCCCCAGGTCTCATGGATAATGCCCCCAGCTCTCATGGATATTGCCCCCAGGTCTCATGGATAATGCCCCCAGGTCTCATGGATATATGCTCCCAGGTCTCATGGATAATGCCCCCAGGTCTCATGGATATTGCCCCAGCTCATGGATATTGCCCCCAGCTCATGGATAATGCCCCCAGGTCTCATGGATAATGCCCCCAGGTCTCATGGATATTGCCCCCAGGTCTCATGGATATTGCCCCCAGGTCTCATGGATACTGCCCCAGCTCATGGATATTTCCCCCAGCTCATGGATAATGCCCCCAGCTCTTGGATATTGCCCCAAGCTCATGGATATGCCCCAGCTCATGCATAATGCCCCCAGCTCATGGATTTGCCCCAGCTCATGGATAATGTCCCCAGCTCATGGATATTGCCCCAGCTCATGGATAATGCCCCCAGCTCATGGATATTGCCCCAGCTCATGGATAATGCCCCCAGCTCATGGATAATGCCCCCAGCTCATGGATATGCCCCCCAGCTCATGGATACTGTCCCCCAGCTCATGGATACTGTCCCCCAGCACATGGATACTGTCCCCCAGCTCATGGAAATGCCCCAGCTCATGGAAATGCCCCCCAGCTCATGGATTTGCCCCCCAGCTCATGGATATGCCCCCCAGCTCATGGATATCCCCCAGCTCATGGATATGCCCCCCAGCTCATGGAAATGTCCCCCAGCTCATGGATTTGCCCCCCCCCAGCTCATGGAAATGTCCCCCAGCTCATGGATACTGCGCCCCAGCTCATGGAAATGTCCCCCAGCTCATGGATACTGCCCCCCAGCTCATGGAAATGTCCCCCAGCTCATGGATTTGCCCCCCCCAGCTCATGGAAATGTCCCCCAGCTCATGGATTTGCCCCCCCCAGCTCATGGAAATGTCCCCCAGCTCATGGATTTGCCCCCCCCCGAGCTCATGGAAATGTCCCCCAGCTCATGGATTTCCCCCCCCAGCTCATGGAAATGTCCCCCAGCTCATGGATTTCCCCCCCCAGCTCATGGAAATGTCCCCCAGCTCATGGATTTGCCCCCCCCAGCTCATGGAAATGTCCCCCAGCTCATGGATTTGCCCCCCCCCAGCTCATGGAAATGTCCCCCAGCTCATGGATTTGCCCCCCCACAGCTCATGGAAATGTCCCCCAGCTCATGGATTGCCCCAGCTCATGGAAATGTCCCCCAGCTCATGGATTTGCCCCCCCAGCTCATGGAAATGTCCCCCAGCTCATGGATTTGCCCCCCCCAGCTCATGGAAATGTCCCCCAGCTCATGGATACTGCGCCCCAGCTCATGGAAATGTCCCCCAGCTCGTGGATACTGCCCCCAGCTCATGGAAATGTCCCCCAGCTCATGGATACTGCCCCCCAGCTCATGGAAATGTCCCCCAGCTCATGGATTTGCCCCCCCAGCTCATGGAAATGTCCCCCAGCTCATGGATTTGCCCCCCCCAGCTCATGGAATGTCCCCCAGCTCATGGATTTGCCCCCCCACAGCTCATGGAAATGTCCCCCAGCTCATGGATTTGCCCCCCCCCAGCTCATGGAAATGTCCCCCAGCTCATGGATTTGCCCCCCCCCAGCTCATGGAAATGTCCCCCAGCTCATGGATACTGCGCCCCAGCTCATGGAAATGTCCCCCAGCTCGTGGATACTGCCCCCAGCTCATGGAAATGTCCCCCAGCTCATGGATTTGCCCCCCCCAGCTCATGGAAATTTCCCCCAGCTCATGGATTTGCCCCCCCCAGCTCATGTAAATGTCCCCCAGCTCATGGATTTGCCCCCCCCAGCTCATGGAAATGTCCCCCAGCTCATGGATAGTGCCCCCAGCTCACCTCTCTGCGGCGTCTGCGCCCGGCGGCCGCGTGCTTCCTGTTAGAACGGCCGCTGGCAGGAAGTGCAGCCGCTCGCCTGGGATCGATGAAACAGCCAGGCGAGCGGCTCCACTTCCTGTCAGCGGGCCGTTCTAACAGGAAGCACGCGGCCGCCGGCAATGTGCGGCGGCCGCCTGCTCCAGCCTTTCGGGCTCGGGCCACAGCGGGAACGCTGCGTTCCCGCAGCGTTCCCGCAGCGTTCCCGCAGCGGGAGAAGTGCGGGAACGCCGTTCCCGCGCGTTCCCGCTCGACTCGAGCCCTGATGTCAGGGATCCAGTTGAGCAGGACTGCTTGGGAAGATAGCTCCTACACTTTTCTTTTAGGAGGAAGGGAATTCCCTTTTGGCCCCTCACTGAAAATCTTTTATCAGGTTTCAGTTATATGTTTCCTTAATACGTGACCAGAATTAAATGATAATTATTAAAATTATCATAATAATTCCAAAAAACTCAATCTTTGTTTATCTTTAACCCCTTCACTGCTGATCCATTTCACCACTGTGCTGAGGTCATTTTGACCGTTTTGTACTCATCATATTTAAGCGTGATTTGAAGTCACATTTTATTAGAAGACCTAGACAAATTATATATCCTGTTTTACGACGGACTTGGCAGATTCATAATATATCATTATTATATGTATACATTCATGCCCTGCCAGAATGCTATGACAAAATGTGTAAAAGTAAATGTGACTTGCATTAAAATTTTAATAATCTACAGCGAGCGTGTAAAGTAATTTTTTTCACATTTTATCATCCGAGCCTTTGCATTTATATATTCTATGGGGTACACTTGTAATAAAAAAAATGAAAATGGGATCCTGTTACTGTATTTTTATGAGAAAATATGCAATTTTAGCTATAAAAACAAAATAATTGTTCGTGCAGCATTATTGATCACATTATAATTGAAAAGTGAAAAATAGTGCTGCATTAATAAATGAAAGAAAAAAATATGGTTCTATTTTTATTTATTTACACTTAACCTGCTCATGTTTGGTATCATTGCAAAGGCCATGCTCTGGCCTTTTTAATGGTGCTAACCCGATTGAGAGATACAGGTGTCCAAATGACCCCCCTATCTCCTCCATAGGATTTCCATAGGAAAGTCCTGGGCAGCCAGGAGTTAACTCAGTAACTGACATCATTGCGCCATTTGAGACGACATTAGCTGACGAGGGGAGACCCGGAGGCAGGGCTGACAGCTAAGATCACAGCCCCTGCTGGAAATGGGCTGCGATCCGGCGCCAATTGGTGCCGGATCGTGGACTGGCACCTAAGGGGCTAAAGAGAGGCATCGCTCTAAAGGTCATGCTGTATCCTTTCCAGCAGTGCCTCTCTTGACTGAAAATTCTAGGTCAAAATAGCTGATTTGGAGATAAATGGGAAAAAAATTCTGGTTTTGGCTATTTTGACTGAAAATTATTTTCACTTCTCCAAAAGTTCTCCAGAGTTTCACCTTTCTCTGAATAACCCTGAATGTTTGCCTCTGCAGCAAAGCAGTGGGTGATTTAAATCTCTATTTTTTAAATACAAATACCTGCTTATTTTCACTAATATTATAATTTTTGGGGTATTCTTAACACCAACAGAGGGCTAAGGCTAGGGTCAGACGAAAGCATTTTTCCCCCCGAACGTGAAAAAGTGCGTCCGAACGCATTGACGTATTTTTTCACGGAATGCGCAAAAACAGTCAGACGACGCGCATTTTCGGGCGTGATTTTGTACGGATCGTCAATAAAACTCTTTTTGCGTCTGGACGTTATGTAGGCTGGACATTAGCAGCGTCTGACAACTCCTAATCACGCAAACACGCCGCTATGCCGCAGCTGCGCACTCAGTACGTCAGTACTAGCGGTTCAGCGTTCTCAGAAAAATGCGTTCAAATTCCACTGGCGTTGCACGGCCGGACGTTTGTGCGGCCGTACATCGTATATTGGCCGTCATTGCCCGTCATTTGCTGCTACTGCGGCCGTAATTAAGTGCGCCAGAACGCACGTTAAAAGTGCGCTGGTCTGACCCCAGCGTAAATTACAATCTTCACGCAAACGTTTGCGCCAGCGCAAGAAAACATTAACAAGCGGGGTAAAACCATTTGCGCCAAACCCCATATTACATAGTCAGTGCAACAACCGCGTGCAATCAGCTACCGCGGGTGAATCTGTGCGAACCCTGCGCGAGCTTACTGTACTGGGCGCGTCCTATACTTAACATTGTGAGCGCAAATGCAAATGTGCACTGGTACGAGTATGGTATTACAATCTATTTTGCGGTAATTACCGCATGGCCTTTGCGCGCATAATTTTAGCAACTCCTAAAAGCTGGTGTTAATGGCAAATTTGAACAACCTGGCCAATCCCAAATATCCAAGCCCATAAAAAGGAATGCACCAAAGCACAGTGGCCCATTCAAATCATACCAAACACAATGGATGAAGTTGTGTGTGCAAGTATTATTGCTGCAGCATATATGCTCTGACAGTGGCAGACGCAATTTGCTAACGTGAGACAGGTGTGGTTCTAAATTTTGTTTGGCTGAATCTCGAAAAAAGACTGTGCATGCAAAGATTTTTGCGCGAGACAGTACTGCACGTGCATTTGGGCATCCTGTTTGCGCGCAATTGATCGGCGGAAGTAAAAAGCCGCAAGGATTGTAATTCCAACGGTGAGTTGCGCACGCAAAACTTTAACGCTTGGCGCAAAGATTTTAGCTTTGCGCAAGGATTTTTGCTTGAAAATTGTAATTTAGCCCCTCATGTTTTGCAACTTTGCAGGCTTATAGGAAATGTTATTTTGCACTGAATGCAAGGGTTTATATGAAAAAAAAATCGCTTTGCGCGAGGCTTTTTGCGTGAAGAATGTAATATAGCCCAGAGATGGGTGAGAAATGGAAATCATGAGCGTTATGACCATTACAAAAAAAGAAACGAAATGTAACTGTCATTTTATTTATCCAAAGGTGTTGGTCTCAGGGTATAATTATTACAGAAGTAAAAACTTCTCAGGATCCCCATGCCATGCCTGCAGTATGTATCCAGACAGCACATGAAAGGTGCTGCTCAGAACCAGCATTAACCCCTTAATGACGCGGGGCGTACCATGCCATCCTGCATCGCGTGGGCTTTAATGCCGCAGGACGGCATGGTACGCCCCGCGGCGTTTGGTGCCTCTGCGCGCCGAAAAATGGCCCGCCTCCCTTCCCACAATGCCGATCGCCGGCTGGGGGCCTGCCTGACACCCGGGCAGTCCCTCCCAGCTGGCGATCAGCATTGTGGGAAAGGAAGCGGGCCGTTTCCTTCGTGGAAACCTCCAGGCAGCCAATCCGGCACTTGGATTTAACAGTTGCAGCGGTGACAAGCTGTCACCTCTGCAACTGTCAGAATGTCTCACTCTGGCTGGCACTGTACCCCCTGGCAGGAACTGTACCCTCCTGGCACAGTACCCCCGGCTGAAACCCCCCCGCCCCAGGCACAGTACCCCCTGGCTGAAAAAAAAACTGAAAAAAACCCCAGGTACAGTACCCCCTGGCTGGCACTGTACCCTCCTGGCAGGCACTGTACCCTCCTGGCACAGTACCCCCTGGCTGAAAAAAAAACCTGAAAAAAAAACCCAGGCACAGTACCCCCTGGCTGAAAAAAAACCCTGAACCCCCCCCCCCCCAGGGACAGTACCCCCTGGCTGAAAAAAAACCTGAAAAAAACCCAGGTACAGTACCCCCTGGCTGGCACTGTACCCCCTGGCAGGCACTGTATCCTCCTGGCACAGTACCCCCTGGCTGAAAAAAAACCCTGAACCCCCCCCCCCAGGCACAGTCCCCCCTGGCTGAAAAAAAACCTGAAAAAAACCCAGGTACAGTACCCCCTGGCCGGCACTGTACCCCCTGGCAGGCACTGTACCCTCCTAGCAGGCACTGTACCCTCCTGGCACAGTACCCCCTGGCTGAAAAAAAAAACCCAGGCACAGTACCCCCTGGCTGAAAAAAAAATGAAAAAACCCCCAGGTACAGTACCTCCTGGCAGGCACTGTACCCCCTGGCAGGCACTGTACCCCCTGGCAGGCACTGTACCCTCCTGGCACAGTACCCCCTGGCAGGCACTGTACCCCCTGACTGAGAAAAAAAAAACAGGCACTGTACCCCCTGGCCTGCAGTGTACCCCTGATTGGCAGTGTACCCCTGATTGAGAACCCGCATTGGCATACGACCCTTTGGCATTTCTGACTACCCGCATTGGCATACGACCCCCTGGCATTTCTGACTACCCGCATTGGCATACGACCCCTGGCATTTCTGACTACCCGCATTGGCATACGACCCTTGGCATTTCTGACTACCCGCATTGGCATACGACCCCGTGGCATTCCTGACTACACGCATTGGCATACGACCCCCCTTGGAATATTCTTACCTTGTCTAGATAGATAGAAGTACCGGCCACTACAAGGACCGGAAGGGCTTAGTTTAGGTGTTCTAATACTTGACCCCATCAGTTCCCCGACCTCCCATTTAATTAGTTATAACAAGATCCCCATAAAAATGTCCTCCCGATTTTATTCCCCAGAAGAGGCATATGAGATCCTGGCCGCCTCTGAGAGCGACGCTCTCGCTGCCAGTGACACCCTCACAGCCTCTGATATAGAGCCCCTTAGTGAACCCTCCAGTGATGGTGACCCCCCACCATCTACTGGGAGGCGCGAGAGCAATTGAGTACCCCCAAATATGGCTGCCCCAGAAATACCCCCATTTATAGCGACTCCTGGCATCACAGTAAGGGTAGAGGACTGTGAGCCAGTGAGCTTTTTTAATCTCTTTATGTCGGACGACGTATTCGAGATGGTGGTTGAGCAAACCAACCTGTTTGCCAACCAGTATCTTGATGCGCATCCGGATTCACATCGCCACAGACGTAACAAGTGGCACCCAACGGATGTGATAGAGTTAAAAAAATTTGGGCTCTAACCCTCATAATGGGAATAGTGAAGAAGCCAAGTATCCGGTCTTACTGGCACAAAAACCCCATCCTGGCTACCCCACTATTCCCAAGGGTTATGAAGAGGGAGAGATACGAAAATCTCATGTGATTCCTCCATTTTAATGATAACGCACTGTGCCCACCAAGAAACGACCCAATGCATGACCGCCTCTATAAAATTCGGCCCCTTATCAGTCTTATGTCTGCCAAATTCACCTATAATTATGTCCCCGACCAAAATATATCTGTAGACGAGTCCCTTATGAAATTCAAAGGCAGACTGCTCTTCAAGCAGTATATCCCAAGCAAGCGATCCCGGTATGGTGTCAAATTTTATAAATTGTGTGAGTCCACAACAGGCTACACATGGGCGTTTAGAATATACGAAGGGAAAGATAGCCACCTTGACCCCCCAGGATGCCCCGATTGTATTGGCACCAGTGGAAAAATTGTGTGGGATCTGGTCTATCCCCTATTCAACAAGGGCTAACATTTATGGGTCGATAACTATTACACCAGTATCGACCTATTTAAACAGTTATATTGTTTTGAGACCCTTGCGTGTGGCACAGTGCGGAAGAATCGCAGAGGTTTTCCCCAAATCCTGACAGCAGGCAAAAAAAGTAGAGGCTCCTCTTCATCTCTACGTCAGGAAGAAGTGCTAGCCCTTCGGTTCACCGAAAAGAAGGATGTATACATGCTATCTACAGTGCACGACGAAAGTACAGTGCCAGTGCCTGTGAGAGGGAGGACTGAGTTACTGGAAAAGCCGAAGTGCATTGTACATTACAGCAAGTTTATGGGGGAGTAGACTTGGCTGATCAATGTATACAGCCTTATCTGGTGAACCGAAAGACTAGGGCATGGTACATGAAGATTGCCATCTATTTGACCGAGATAGCAATTTTCAATGCGTACTTGCTCTACAAGCAGGCAGCAGTACAAAAGCCATATCCCTTCCTAGAATTCATGCTTGAGATCATATCCCAACTTATCCTAACCCCGGCCCCCGTTACATACGCTTTGGAATCAGGAGATCTCCAAAGATTAAGCGGCAGACACTTTCCTTCCCGAGTCCCTCCCACCCGCTGTAAAAAGTCCCCCCAGAAAAAGTGTTGTGTCTGCCGCAAGAAAGGAATCCGAACGGATTCTAGTTATTATTGCCCTACCTGCCCATCTCTACCTGGCCTCTGCATAACCGAGTGCTTCAAAATTTATCATACAGAGCTAAATTACTAAATTCCCCTTTTCTGCTTTGTCCCGATTACCCTTTGCTGCCTGTACCGACTCATTGGCTTGTTATACCGACTACTCTTTGTTTGCTGCCTGTGCCGACTCATTGGCTTGTTATACCGACTACTCTTTGTTTGCTGCCTGTACTGACTCATTGGCTTGTTATACAGACTACTCTTTGTTTGCTGCCTGTACCGACTCATTGGCTTGTTATACCGACTACTCTTTGTTTGCTGCCTGTACTGACTCATTGGCTTGTTATACAGACTACTCTTTGTTTGCTGCCTGTACCGACTCATTGGCTTGTTCTAACGACTACTCTGACTTCTGGAATCCCCTGAATTTGGCCTGTCCCTGTTTACGTTAAGCCCAGCTATTCTAAAGTGGCTGCACCAAACAACTCAAAATACTAATTTAGAATCATTGGCACGTCATCTTTGGAGCAATATTCTTTCTTGGCGTGCCATGTTCTCTCAAAGTCGACATAAATCCTGAAAATCACTTGTCAAATTACCAAAACACTAAATAAAAATGCTACATGTGGGGTACCGTTGAATTCGTAACACATTGCCGAACACAAATATCAATGTCGTAGGCCAGTAAAAGGTTGACTGAGCATGATATTAGCAGCAAAATAACAGTTTTCGTGTAAAACAAATGCAAAACACAATCATGAAGACTAATAACAGGGTTATTCAGAGAGCGTGAAAAGCAGGAGAATGACTGGAGAATGTCTGGATAATGAAAAATTCTAGGTCAAAATAGCCGATTTGGAAAGTGAGATGAAAGGGAGAATTTTTCTGGTTTGGCTATTTTGTCCTAGAATTTTTCATTCTCCAGTCATTCTCCAGTCATTCTCCTGCTTTTTACGCTCTCTGAATAACCCTGTAAGTGTGGCCAGGGTTTGTGACTAAGTGGCTACTATACAAAACTGGACATACCCCATTTTCAACACTCTGGGTTGTCTACTTCTCAAAATGATATGCCATGATGGGGTACTTTTCACACCTGGGCTGCCATACCCTCTCAAATTCAACCTAGGCCCAGCAAACCAATCTGGCAAATTTCAAGTTGTAAAACCTGAAATGGGCAAACTCTACATTTGACCGTGTAACTTTCCAAAAAGCAAATAAAAATGCAACATGGGGGTACTGTTGAATTCATAACACATTGCCGAACACAAATATCAATGTCGTAGGCCAGTAAAAGGTTGACCGACCAGGATATTAGCAGCAAAATAACAGTTTTCGTGTAAAACAAATGCAAAACACAAACATGAAGACTACGTTTGGTCAGGGTTTGTGACTAAGTGGCTACTATACAAAACTGGACATACCCCATTTTCAACACTCTGGGTTGTCTACTTCTCAAAATGATATGCCATGATGGGGTACTTTTCATACCTGGGCTGCCATACCCTCTCAAATTCAACCTAGGCCCAGCAAACCAATCTGACAAACTCTACATTTGACCGTGTAACTTTCCAAAAAGCAAAATAAAAGCGCAACATGGGGGTACCGTTGAACTCGTAACACATTGCCGAACACAAATATCAATGTTATAGGCCAGTAAAAGGTTGACTGAGCAGGATATTAGCAGCAAAATAACAGTTTTCGTGTAAAACAAATGCAAAACACAAACATGAAGACTAAGTTTGGCCAGGGTTTGTGACTAAGTGGCTACTATACAAAACTGGACATACCCCATTTTCAACACTCTGGGTTGTCTACTTCTCAAAATGATATGCCATGATGGGGTACTTTTCATACCTGGGCTGCCATACCCTCTCAAATTCAACCTAGGCCCAGCAAACCAATCTGACAAACTCCACATTTGACCGTGTAACTTTCCAAAAAGCAAAATAAAAGCGCAACATGGGGGTACCGTTGAACTCGTAACACATTGCCGAACACAAATTTCAATGTTATAGGCCAGTAAAAGGTTGACTGAGCAGGATATTAGCAGCAAAATAACAGTTTTCGTGTAAAACAAATGCAAAACACAAACATGAAGACTAAGTTTGGCCAGGGTTTGTGACTAAGTGGCTACTATACAAAACTGGACATACCCCATTTTCAACACTCTGGGTTGTCTACTTCTCAAAATGATATGCCATGATGGGGTACTTTTCATACCTGGGCTGCCATACCCTCTCAAATTCAACCTAGGCCCAGCAAACCAATCTGGCAAATTTCAAGTTGTAAAACCTGAAATGGGCAAACTCTACACTTGATCGTGTAACTTTCCAAAAACCAAATAAAAATGCAACATGGGGGTACCGTTGAATTCGTAACACGTTGCCGAACACAAATATCAATGTTATAGGCCAGAAAAAGGTTGACTGAGAAGGATATTAGCAGCAAAATAACAGTTTTCGTGTAAAACAAATGCAAAACACAAACATGAAGACCAAGTTTGCGACTAAGTGACTATTATAAAAAAACGAAATGTACACCATTTGGAATAGCCTGGGTTGTCTACTTTTCAAAATGGTATGACATGTTGGGGTACTTTTCATACCTGGGCTGCCATAACCTCTCAAAGTCAACATAGGGCCAGGAAACCAATCTGGCAAATTTCAAGTTGTAAAACGTGAAATGGGCAAACTCTATATTTGACCCTGTAACTTTCCAAAACCTCATAAAACCTCTACATGGGGGGTACCGTTGAACTCGTAAGACATTGCCGACCAGAAATATGAGTTTTTTAGGCCAGTAAAATGTCGAGGGAGCATGATATCATCAGTAAAATAAAAAATTTTGTGAAAAATGCAAAACACAAACATGAAGACCAAGTTTGCGACTAAGTGACTACTATAAAAAAAGAAACGTACACCATTTTGAATAGCCTGGGTTGTCTACTTTTCAAAATGGTATGACATGTTGGGGTACTTTTCATACCTGGGCTGCCATAACCTCTCAAAGTCAACATAAGGCCAGGAAACCAATCTGGCAAATTTCAAGTTGTAAAACGTGAAATGGGCAAACTCTATATTTGACCCTGTAACTTTTCAAAACCTCATAAAACCTCTACATGGGGGGTACCGTTGAACTCGTAAGACATTGCCGAACAGAAATATATGTATTTTATTTCATTTAATGCTAAGCGTACAATGTCATTCACACTAAAAATACAATGGAGAACCTTGAAAATAGCAAAATTTCCTTTTTTCTCATAGTTTTTAGGGTTTTTTTTCATACTATAATATATTTTATATATAAATCTTTGATGGAAAATGAAAGTCCTATTTCTCCTGAACAAAATGATATATAATAAGAGTGGGTACACTTAATATGTAAGAGGTAAATTATGGTTGAACAGCGAATAGCTGAAATTCTACTTTTAGAAGTGTTCAAAAGTGTTCCAAACTTGTAAAATTACTCCCGTCCTTAAGGGGTTAATGCTTGCAAACCCTAAATGTAAACAGTGAAGCACAGATCACACACACACCACACCCCTTCCTGAATGAAGGTCCACTCTTCCTTGTCCAACTTGGCTCTGCATTGCAGTGTTCAGACCTATTCAATGTTTCTTCTGTTATAACGTGAGGCGTACCAGACCCCCTGCTTGCCTACTGATTGCCATCCTGTACCAACACTTGACTACGGATCACATCTTGACATTTTCTCTCTAGATTATCCTCTTGTGGAGGGCCTGGATCTCCCCTGTGTCTATTCACCCTTCTCCACCCAATCTGTGTATATTCCTGCATATTGGGCTTCAGACACCCTGATACCTGCGGTGCCACCCCGATGCCTTCCCTGACAAAACCAAAATAATAACCATGACATTTTACACTGATTACAGACATTGGCATCATGCCAACCTCCTACCCCAGAGATCTCCACATATTCTGCCCTTGCTCTAGTAATGCAACAATGAACTTTGTTGAACTTTTTGTTATAGGGAGGTTGGAAAATGTTCATTGTAGTTCCTTTGCATTAATCAGGACATACTTGAAAACGAGAGAAATCTCAATGTATCCTTCCTGGTAAAATCCTTTATAAATATAAATAAATTAATACAGGGTGACGGGATTGAGATTTCAAACAGTATTTCTCTTTTGTCTCCATGGTGTACATTAATCTTGCATTAAACAAGTATACAAATGAAGTATTATATGCTAAATTTTAACTTTTGACTGTATTAGAAAGCAAAACTGTGTCTATACGGTTTTGGTAGTGAAAGAGTTAAAGCAAAATAACATAACAGAAGGGTCAGTATTTTTTTTGAAGACCAGTTACAGGTGACAATAACGAGTGACCGTGGAATCACTCTTTATTCTCCAACTGGCTGCAAATGAATGCTTTCTATACAAACTATGGTGTATATGAAGGGTTAATTTACAGTATACCACTGCCAACGTGGTGCCGCAAGCAAAGATTGATATAAAATTTAATGAGCAATGGCATTAGTGTGCATGTTATACTGGTCACATATATTATGTGAACATCACTACCCCCAGCTTCTCTGTTTTTAACATAGGTATCCTAGAATACGTATTCCATGGCTGTTAACATGCATCCTATGCTTGACAATACAAAATTAACGTAAAACAAACAGGTTCAGCAAATTTGAGGATAATGGACCCATAAGCATGATGCAATCTGGCCATCAATAATGTCCATTAACTGATCTGACAGCTGTGCAGTTTTTTTTTTTTTTCTTTCCTTGAAAACTGCTGAAACCGGACAATATAACTAATGAGACAGGTAGCAATATTGCAAGGTTAAACAGATAACAATTGAGAAACTGACAGTCTCATGCTGGTATCTGAAACATAGGAAACCTCTGGGTAATGCAAATGCTGGCGTGGACTAGAAGTAAGTGTGATTAAACTGTACCATTCATTAGAAAAGAAATACAGAAAAATGAATCTAAACGAACGCACTGCCTAATTGCTCATTTTTATAGCATGAAAAGAAGCAAAGTTATAGTCTCCGACAATCAAAAAGCAATGATCGAATGCAATAGCTTTGTACGGTTTATCAAAGAAATATATCATGGATGATGGAGAATTTCATTTGTGAATTCCCATGGTAGTTTATTTGCTCCAGCTTTGCGGCCTGGATACCGAGAGAGGGTGTGAAAATAAAAAGGTACATAATGAATGGATTCTCCTTACTGTGGTGTAGTATGTTATCACCGTGACATGTAATCGATAACTGGCTTTACACGATGGCTTGCTGGAGGAATTATGAGGATATATTACTTGTGTTAGGTGGAAGGCACATGGTATAGCTGAGTTGGCTGTTTCTCATCTACAGCGCTTTCAAACTCTAAAATATGATGCTTATTGAAATTCTGATATGTCAAGTAAATTACTAGTCAACAGCAAGGAGACACCTGCTTCCGTTATATCTTGAGATATGCTGCCGTCTTATAAAGAAATTTCAAATGAAAGGAAAATAATTGTAAACACTTACTACTGTCTGGAATGTGCGCAGCTCAGGGATTCTCTGGAGAGGAAAGACATCTAAAAAGTAAAAAGACAAAAAAATGCTGCAGGTAATATATCTCAATAACACTACTTGAAAGTATCACTCCTATAGCTGTTGATGACAAACCGTCAAAGGAACTGAGGGTCTTACTAACCTTTATACGGTATTCTTAAAGAGATCTTGTACTACAAGCAGAACGCAATCAATTGCATAGTACAAAGGAATCAGGTTCTTTATGTTTTGTCTTTTCTATTTCACGTTGAAGAAAGTTTTTTTTTAATATCATAACATAACAAGGTATAGAAATGTATGTCTCTTATGGAAAAAAGAATGCTAATTTACTTATAATAGTTACATAGGCTGAAAAAAGATGTGCATCCATCGGGTTCAGCCTTTCACACATTACCTACTGCTGTTGAAGGAAAATATTCCTTTTCGACCCCAGAATGTCGGATAGATTTCTCCCTGGATCAAGCAGCTTTTACCCACATATTAAATAATTTAACCCCTTAATATAATGGTTTTGCAGGAAGTCATCTAGTCATTGTTTAAAAGTATGTACAGTCTCTGACCCAACCACCTCAACAGGCAGAGAATTCCACAGCTGTAATACAGTAATTATGTTACACTTATTGCAATATTGAAAGTGTTTATAACCATATCAGACTGTTTACGTATGTTGCCTAGACAACGGAGAGAGTGGTACCCACATCAGTGTTTGTAGATGTGGATCACATGTGAGGTTTCCGATCAAATCATTGGTGTGGCAGGTATAGTTAACACTAACACCGATTAGACTTTATTTGTCTTGAAAAAAGTCCTGCAGGAATGAAACGAACAGTAATAAAACTACTATTTTCAATTTGAAGTTGGAGTCTCCATGTGGCGGGATATCGGGAGAATTTGTATCAGGGCAGCAAGATCCTAGCACTGGAGCATTTAATGTAGCAGAGACGGTGTGCAGAGATCGTGGATAAGTATAATGTATTAAGGTAGAAAGAAGCACGCCAATTTCCATACTGTAATTATGTTACACTTTTTTTTAACAAGATTGAATGAGCCGGCATATAACAAGCATTTCATAATTTTACCCCTTCTCTCTCAACCCCATGAATAGAGGGGCTAGATTTAATTAATTCAGTCCCAGTACATTAACTCCATCTTATCTATCCTCCACTTTTTTTTTTATCTTCAGCAGACAGAGATTTAAAATTGCTCAGGGGAGCTGTAAGAGACCCTACAGTATCTGTAATTAATTCCTCTGGTTATCATGTGGGGAGCAAAATCTGATTTTAACGTCTTGAGATGGGAAGTATTACAAAGTGCTGGTGCAGGTTACCGTTGGGAAGTGAATTGACAAATTTTAACAACTCCTAAAAGCTGGTGTTAAATGATTTTGCATTTGCAGAATCATTTAACACCATCTAAAAACCCCCACCCTTAAAATCCTATACTCACCTCTCATCCGCTGCTTCTACTCGCCGGGAGCAGAGTGAGACTAGGAATCACGCCATGGCTCTGCGCGAGCTCACGAGAGTGAGCTTGATGCATGCATAGCTCACAGCCAGGATGCACAAAGCTCCATGGAGTCAGCAGGCTGATACATGCAGTGGCGCGGAGCTCCACTGCCAGCATTCGGCAGCTTTGCACAGCCTTCCGGGACAAGGTGCCAAGATAGCAGCTACCCGCAGAATATGATGTTAAAGTGGAGACGGTAAGGGAAAAATTGTAGGTGCATATTTTCCTGTTTACCATCTTCATTTTAGCATCAGGTATGGAATAGGACCCAATGGCTCTGGTAAGTTTACAAGAGCTCTGGTTAGGGTTTCACTTGACTCAAAAACTAACCTCCTGCATTCTTAAAATGCAAGTGAATAGAGTCGTTTTTACATTATATGTATTAGTTTCATTGAAGAAAATACAATTATAGTGTCATAGTCAATATATACCAGATTCTTCAGGTAAATGCCAAGTTCTCCCAAAGTATTTAAAGCTCCTGTAGATTAACGACATTAAATATATTCTATAATTTACATATTTGTAAAAAAAATCTTCATTATTCATTTGTCTGTTAAACCAATATTTCATATGAGTTCCTAACTTCTTATTAATGTCCATCCAATACACTCTGATTAATGATAACTCATAAAATTTATTGTGAATGAGGCATGATGTTGATTACAGTAGGCCATTAAAGGTTCCCTTCAATCTTAATCAAAGATATGCCTCTACTATATCTCGATTTTAAAATGATTCATAACACTGGCAGTACGATAATTAGCATGGGCACTGTAAATAACAGGTGACAAAGATGTACCACACTTTGTAAATCGATTCTTATTTTCCCAATAGTTAGCTGCTGTGCATAAATTTAATTTGATTACTAAAGTTATATGAAGCATTATAGGCACAAAATATTTAAACTTACTATTCCACTATATTACAGATTCCTGGTGTCATTTTTTTCAATAGTTGAAAGTTAATTATGAAATGGGAAATACAAAGCACAATATAAAAGTAATAGAGAGGATATAGGAAAATACAAGATCAGAAAAAGTCATGGAGTAAAAGGGTAAAATTCACAAAAATACAAAACAATAATCCACTGCCCCCTAGATGCCAATCTGAATTCCCCAACTGAGGGAATGCGTATAATCCATTTCTTCCTCACACATCTCTACCACAGCAGCAGAAGGGGAGGTGCGGGGCACAGGGAGCCAATCCTAAGGGATACACCATTCCAAGAGCAAGGAAAAAGAATAGTCACAAGAAATAAAGGGAAGAGAAGAAAAGAGGGGGAAGAGAGGGGGTAGGAAGGATGGGATGAAGAAGAAAGGATGTAAGGATAAAGAGATAAGTATCTCGAAGAGCACAAGAATCTATGCCTCCATAACAGAGCCTAATCCAAAAGCCTGCGCTTGGCCCCTCAGCGACCCCCATCAGTATGAGCAGCGACGTTGTAACTCCCTCCTCCCCACCAAGAACAGGAGGCCTAAGGAAAGGAACCAAGCAGAACATTGCAAGCAATAATAGGCTACATCCCAGATATGGGTCATTTATATTCAAGCAAAATTTTAACTGAAAAAATTAAATTAGCTTTATTATATCATTAAATATTTGGCAAAAGTAACATAGAAATGTAATAAATGATAAACTAGCATCAGTTGCATACTAATGGAGGCAGGCCGCCCCGGGTGACAGCTGGGCAGGCGTGTGTCTAGCTGACTGTCACCCTTTAGGGCTGGCCCGTCCATTCAGCAATGTGGTCTGTGTTTCCATGAAACACAAACCGCAAAGCATCTGCCTCTGGCTGCCAGGCAGAGACAGTCTGCCTCCCTGACTCCTCCCCATCCTCCTGCACTTCCTGTCCCCACACTGTAGGAAGAGGAGTGAGGTGAGCAGGGCTGCAGGAGAAGACATTGATGGGTAAGTGAAGGGGGGTGTCTGTGGAGGGTGTTGTGAGAGTGCCATGTAGGTGCAGTGTGAGAGTGTTTTGTGCGAGTGTGTGCAGTGTCAGGGAGTGTGATACAAGTGTAGGTGAAGTGTGAGGGTGTTTTGTGTGCAGTGTCAGGCTGGTCCTTTCTGGCCTTCGGCCTTCCGGGCCGGTGGTCGTTCCCGCTGTCGAGGCTGTCTGGGGAACAAAGGCCATGTTCCCTAGGCTGCAGCTAGGCTCAGCGGGGACTTCATCATGGAAGCTGGTCATCTGGCGTGCCTGTGACCTAATCAGAGGTTAGTGTCCTCTCTCCCAAAAGACTCCCCAGAAGGGATCCGCCGAATGCATCTGATAAACCGCCGAATGGACCACTGAACAGACCGCCGAACACAGCCAACAATGTATGGTGTGTATGAGCGTATCACAGAGCTGCACAGCAATAAAACTCACAGTAGTATGCGGTGTGTGGATGTGAGTGAGTTTTATTGCTGTGCAGCTTTGTGATACGCTCATACACTCTGCACATTACTGTGAGCATTATTACATTGCAGCTCTGTGATACGCTCATACACACTGTACATTATGTGAGTTTTACAACTATGGAGCTCTGTGAAATGCGTGAGTGTGATTTTTTTTTTTGGGGGGGCAGCATTTCATTCTTGGTTCCAGACAGCACGATGTCTTGGGCCAGACCCATTTGTGTGTTGCATAGAATTAAAATTCTTTCACATCATTGTGGTGGATCATTAACTGCATTTCTGCCTTTTTTGCCCAGGAGGGGGGGGTGCAAAAGGGAGCATCGCCTCGGGTGTCAAATACTTTAAGTACGCCTCTGAGTAACATCCATTTATTATATTTTCTTATTGTAAGCTCAATGCCTTGGATCGATGAAAAGTAAAATAAAAACACTGAGCACTTTCAAAGGCTCACTAGCATGTTGAATTTCCTCAAAGATATTTTTTTATCTAACTCTGAAGTAGATTAACCAGATGCAACAAACAACCACAGTGGTGGCAAATATTGTGGACAATTTGTGAAATTCTCGGGCTAAATTACAATCTCGACGCAAACGTTTGCGCCGGTGCAAATAATCATTAACGCGTGGGGTAAAACCATTTGCGCCGAATCCCGTATTACATAGTCAGCGCAACAACCATACGCAATAGTCTACCGCGTTTGAACCTGCCCGAACCCTGTGCGAGCTTACTGTACTTCGTGCTTCCTATACTTAACATTGTGAGCACAAATGCGAATGTGCGCTGGTACGAGTATGGTATTACAAACTATTTTGCGGTAATTACCGCGTGGCCTTTGCGCGCATAATTTTAGCAACTCCTAAAAGCTGGTGTTAATGGCAAATTTGAAAAACCTGACCAATCCCAAATATCCAAGCCCATAAAAAGGAATGCACCAAAGCACAGTGGCCCATTCAAATCATACCAAACACAATGGATGAAGTTGTGTGTGCATGTATTATTGCTGCAGCATATATGCTCAGATTGACAGTGGCAGATGCAATTTGTTAACGTGAGCAAGTGTGGTTCTTAATTCTGATTGGCTGAATCTCGAAAAAAGACTGCGCGCACAAATATTTTTGCGCGAGATGGTACTGCACGTGCATTTGGGTGTGTCCTGTTTGCGCGCGCAATTGATCGGCAGAAGAAAAAAGCCGCGAGGATTGTAATTCCAACGGTGATTTGCGCACGCAAAACTTTAAAGGTAGGCACAAAGATTTTTGCTTTACGCAAGGATTTTTGCGTGAAGATTGTAATTTAGCCCCTCATGTTTTGCATCTTTGCAGGCTAATAGGAAATGTAATTTTGCACTGAATGCAAGGGTTTACATGTAAACTTACAGACAATTTGTACAGGGCTTCATTCGCTTCTTTCGTACAAGGCTTTTCAAACGGTGCCACAAATTTTCTATCGGGTTCAGGGCAGGGCTGTTTCATGGCCAGGTCAACAATGGTATGGACTTTGTTGTGAACCACTGATTGCATATTTTTGCTGTGTGGCAGGGAGCTGAATCGTGCAGAAATAGAAATGGTGAATTATTGGGAAAGAGACCCCTAATGGAAGGTAGCAGTTTTGGTTCCACGATGGTGTCAAATGTATTTTCTTGCGTTTTCATGTTTTGCAACTTTGCAGGCTTATAGGAAATGTTGATTTGCACCGAATGCAAAGGTTTATATGTCAATTCAATACAACGAGCAGAATGCAAATATCTGCTGTACAAAAAAGGTTATGCTAACTTTAGTCTAAAAAACAAACACAAGTGTGATTCAGGATGTTAGCGGTAGAAAATTTGTGGCACCGTTTGAAAAGCCTTGTACGAATGAGGCGTCCATCAAATAAGAGGCAATTAATTGAGGCTATAATTGCTTCCTGGCACCACGTAATAACAAATGCAGAGCTTCAAACACGTGTTGGCTCAATGAGACGTCGCTGTGATGCGGTTTTAAAGAATAAAGGCTACCCTAAGTGCATTACATTATATTCAGCATGATTGCAATATTCCCTGCATAACGTTTATGGACTGCATATAATTTGCATTCTGTTGTTGGTATTGAATTCAGTATTAAATTGTCTGTAAATTGACATATAAACTTTTGCATTCGGTGCAAATCAACATTTCCTATAAGCCTGCAAAGTTGGAAAACTTGAAAATTTCAAAAAGTGTCCACAATTTTTGCCATCACTGTGTATGAGTCAAACACTTTTGTGAAAGAGATCACACCAGCAGGATGTTAGGTCAAGCGTCAATATAGTAAAAACAATTATGAGTTGGCGCTGTATGGGTAAAGTCTGTAAGATGAGTATGTACAGTCACAGTAGGCCGGAAAATGAATATTATTCTTATAGCTCGACAATCCTGCAACTCAGTAGATTCGGTGTAGTAGTCTTCCAGGTATGTTCTATATAGATGCAGGGGCAGGTTATATTTCCCTATAGTTCATACTTGCTGCGTAGCCTCTAAGCTTGTGTATATAAAGCTGTGCAGTATCTTATTTTCTCTTGTTATCCTTAAAGGCAAAGGAGAAATATATGTAGTGCGAATATATTACAGCCAAAGGGGAGAGATCATATAAAATGGTCCTACTCACTTGGCATTTAGTAGATAGGAGAGGTGCTATGTCAATTGTTGTATATTGGACACCAGTATACACCATAAGTCTTCCACACTCCTCATCCATTGTATACTCCTCCTCAACTCCCTCTCCCTCTGGGAATATAATCATACTGGGTTTGTTTTTATATTCCACCATGCAGAGTGTAATAAATCAAGGTGTACTTACACTTTTAGATGTCCTGTGTCAACATAATGCCAGAAATCTTCCCCATAGAAGAGATTCCACTCAAAAGAGGTCCAAATAAAACATATTTATATAAGCATAAATTCACATATAAAAATAAAATCAATAAAATGAGACCCAAAACGCGTTTCACCACATCGGCTTCATTGGTTGGTATAACTCTCCTTTTTGGGTCTCATTTTAAGATGACTGTTGAAGTATAACAGTGAGACTCTCTTCATATGATCTGTATAAGCCATTAATCAAATTTTTGCAATTATGCATATTCTTAGAGACTCATATATCACTGCTTTCCAGGAAACTGATTATATGAATCTCAGGCTTAAAAACGATTATGGTTAGCTACCATTCTAATGATTTCATCGTAGCTATTTCTTTGTACATTGATGGCTTTATATTTGTATGGATGCGTAACATCTACCAAATATTTTCTATCTCTGCAATGCTTAAAAGACGAAGGATCTAATTATGTTACTCAGTGAAATAAATGGATAAATCATTAGATTGCTAAGTGGATTAACCATGGAAATAGTGAGGAAGCATGACTGCCCCCTCAGGATCATGGTTCCCTGATTCATCTTTAAGGATCATTATGTGCAATCCCTTTTTAATCCATATGAGCTAACCTGCTGAGATGTGAGATATCCTGCAGAAATATTTATGCATCATTAACACTCCGTGTAATCTTTCCATTATGCTGTGTATGTCACGTTACGAAGTCAAATACATTTAAAAATGAGACAACAAATTCAATACTGAACTCATGTATGAATTCCAAATTAAAGACTTCAGCATCTAAAACCTCAATCTCACTTTTTCATCATGTATGTGATTTTATTTTTATATTTTATATATAAAGTATTCCAAAATCCTTTTTCATAACTCAATCTTGCCATTTTGTCAACAAGTAAGAATTTGCGACATGAGCTATAAATACTTCTCCCCTCTTGTAGACATTGGGCCAATGGTCAAGTTGAGCAGGAACCTGTGGGAATGCAGTTCCGCTGCTATTTTTTCAGAGGGAATGGAGTCTGGCGGCTGGTTGGCAGTCTGTTTGGCAGGTCGTCAGCGGTTTGTAGATTGATTCCGCGGTGTGTTCGGCTGGTCATTGGCATCGTTCGGCAGGTTTGCAGCAGTTTATGTATTCAATTCGCGGTTTGAGGATGCATTCAGCGGGTCGATTCACCGCACTTCAGGGACCCTGCGGTGAATGCACCACAGGGTCAGCTAATTTAACTCGCCGAAGTGCAGCGAAATGTCATAGACATTTTGGTGCTCTCTGAACAACCCCTTAAATCTAGAGGCCTCTAAAATAAAACTCAATGGTTTGGTTATTTGACATAATACAAACCTTTCGAGATATAAACTAGAGTGTATACTGGTTATTAATATCGATTGGGGTGATAAACCCCATAAAATACATGGATATCAGTAATTAAACTGAGAATTACTTGTATGACTTGCTGGATTGTTGTATGTTAGTTTTACTCACTTTTTTCCATGTCACAAATCAGATCGCTGGACAAAATGCTTTGACGGGACTAGGGAAATAATTGGCACTTGTCTGTGAAGCACCATCTGCAGAATGAAAAGAACACCTGATACATAAAGATACTTTTAAGGCATTTTCTACAAATGTGTTCGTGAGTGGTCATTTATATTTTTATAGGTCTGTTAAGCCAACTGTACAATTGCTGGGCTTGTTATTTCTAGACTCACTTTCTTTCTTGAACCTTCAGATTACATATGTTGGTGAATTTTACCTTTGTTACAACTCTACTTTTTATCAATACTAGCTACAAGAATAGCACTAGCTGTATCAGACACTTAATTACTATTCTTTGCTCAGTTTTCAGAAATATTTCAGCAGCAATACAAAATCTAAATTATTATCTAATTTGTAGGGACCTTAGCCTTTATAATCTTGTTGAGACTGTTGCAATCACATGCTTGTTATTTTTTTCAGCACAGATATACTTAACCAAACATGGTTTACAGCATAGGCTTACATCCAGGACCGGTGCTAGACTATTTTGCACCCCAGGCAAAAAGGCAAGACCAGCTACTTATGCCCCCCCCAGAAACAATTGTTAACTGTTAAAATGCGGGGGAACACACACTGCGCCTGGGGGGCACACACTGTGCACAGACACACACACACACTGTGGAGGGAACACACACTGTGCACGGGGGCTGCACACGGTCATTCAGTGCCCATCTTACTCCTCTGCTGGTTGTGCCCGGGATCAGTCTGTGCATCTTTCTTTCCTCTGCCCTCTGTGCCTCTTTGTTTTTTTTCTTCTGTGCTCTTTCTTTCATCTGCCTCTTTCTTTCTTTCATTTGCCTGTTTCTTTTCTTTCATCTGTTTCAGGATCCTGGCGCTGAACCCCTGGCAGTGCTCTACATGTGTTACCCCATTACATGTACTGGAGATCCAGAACACTCACAGTTAATCACTACACATCACACTACATGTACCTGAGCTGAATAAAGGGCTACTCCCCCTTCCCAAGGTGCTTCAGCATAATTTGACGGTCTTTTACTCTTAAAAACCTATACCTGATTTCTCCTGCTATTACCTGTGAAAGACCTGGAAACCCATTTGACCATACTACCTGATTATCCCTTTTGTAATGTGCTTGGTTCTGTTACATCCTCAGCCCCTGCTGTGCTCCCTGGGGGGTCTGGGCAAGAAGGGGGACTGCTGGCTGGCCGGGTGCCAGCACTTTCTGCTGGCAGTTCGGCATCTGAGGGGGCGGGGTCAGGTGTGGTCACCAGGAGCCACCGGCTTTAAAACAGGGCTCGAGGAGTTGACTCGTTGCCCTGTTGTGGAGTTTGTTTCATGCACCGCTACTTCCTGCATCTGATTGAATTTACTGTTGACGACCCTGCTTTGTATGAGATTCCTGCTCCTGTTATTTGACCCGACTTGGCTTTGACCACTCTCTCTCTATCGTGTGTATTACGCTGTTTGTGTGTTTTAGTGATTTAACCCCATGCTGGCTGCTGGGTTGAGCGCTCGCTATTTGGGTTCTGTCCCATCACGTTTAGGGGTATCGCTTGTAACACTCCGGGGTCCCTTTATCCAGGCTACTACTCATGTTAATGTTTTTGCAAAGACCACGATAACAAACGATTGTTTATTTCTGTTTAATGTTATTTGTAATCACATCTCTGTACATATTAGCAATAACAATCCTGTATGCAAGCCAGTACCTTCCGAGAGTCACCAGGTATCTACTAACCACAAGTATTTACCAGAACGATTGGTTTCTGCATCCCTGAGTGCCCTGCACATTGAATACTTCACAGACTGTCGTCCCACGTATTGTGTTTCTGAGCGTGTCCTAGGCTTTCTGTCGGTCTCGAAACCCTCGGAGCCTAGAGGCAATTCAGCTAGTCCTTTGAGTCCCTTGGCTCTTGAGTTACAACCTGTATTTTATGCAATTTCTGTGTTAATCAAAAAAGTATTGTTGCCCTTAAGGATCTCAACTCTGCTACTCTTGGGGAAGCGATATAGCTACCGTTACAGGTTCCCCCCTGTGTATTGTATATTGCCTGCTCACCTCTGTGTCTACCACCAAGATTCCTGTTTATCCTCTGGCTCCTGGTCCAGCTCCAGCACAACAACCGTTCCCCGTCACCCTGCAATATCCAGCCTGGTTACCTTCAATCTACTCACCGCCCTCCACCCATCCTTTGTGTTTCCTGAATACTGTACTCTAAACCCCCCGAACCTCGGTGCCACCCGGGTACCAACCCTTGACAATCTGCTTCTTTCTCTCTTTCTTTCTTTCACTCTATCTTTCTCTCGCTTTCTTTTTCTCTCTTTTGTGTCTTTACTCTGACTCTGGCGTCTGCACGTCACCATAAGATGCCCACCTTCTGCGCCGACAATGTCGGCTTTGTGAGCCGCCACTGTTACCTACATGAGCCGCACAATGAGGAATGGGTACAAAAATGGAACCCGGATTGGGGCCTGCTGTGCCAATAGTCAGTGGTACGCCCTAGGTGGTTGCCTAGCTTGCCTAGTGGGAGCACCGGCCCTGCTTAAACCCTAATGATGGATGAGAAAGTCTTCTTTCATCTCCTACACTGACATATTAGATGTCCCTTATCTGGTTCATGATGAATATCATAAAATTGACTGAATCTCTGATTACAAGTTCGTTATTTCTAATGAAAAATTAGCATTTTGTGCAAAATCTTCTAAACATACGCTTTCAATTAATAAATGTTCCATGTTGCACACCCTAATGTCACAGGCTGCGCACACCAGTGGTTTACAGTGTAACAGATTTATATCTGTGACGGTACCTTTAACCTAAATATATTTTTTATATTATCAAACATTTAGAAAAGATATATATTTCCAATTTGATTAGCAACGAGGTATTCAAAACCTAGCCATTTTGAAAAGTGATCTTTAATTTAATGTAGACAAACAAAATTATATTTGCATACTTTTAAGAAACTTGAACAAGATGTAAATCAGCTCCTAAGTGGCACACAGCCTTTAGCATTTGAACACTTTACAGCCAAATGTGCTTTTAGAGACTGTAATATGAAAAAAAAAAATCAATTTTCACATAAGAGTCACAAAGTGGTGCCTAAAACTTTTTTCAATTCATCTCTATTACAATAGATATCCTAGAACTGGCTAAAAAAAGCACAATGTGATAATGTGACAGGAAATGGAATCAAATAACGAGAAATCAGAAATAGAAGGTTTGAGGCATTGAATTTATTTTACAAAGAAGCTGATTTTAAAAGTAGTGTTTGATTTGTAAGGATGTTTTTGAAAAAGTTATAAGAATTGAAGAGGGCATGGACTGAGAATAGATTTATCTGTTGCAAGTACAAATTCCGCCACATCATACAATACATTATACTTTTTATACTGGATTCTTATAAATCAGACTTGTCTCTTATGTTTTCGCCATTCTACTTGACTATGTTTTGGTTGATTCTAGAAGAGATATGATTGTCCAGAATATGATAGATTCGGAGTGTGGATTTACTTACAGTACGCCTAACATTTTGCATGCCCAAAAGCAAACTATAATTCACCCTAGCTACCCAAATGATTAAAAGCATCGTACACCAGAGGAAATGATCAATCTTCTGATAACAAGCCAGCATTCCATCTCCTCCAATAATTTCAAGTATAAACCTTTCAGAAATCTTGTTTATAAGCAGTATACAAACAGAGCAAAAAGCCTTAACCAATTACAACTGAAAACAACGTATTTAGCATCAGTGTTAGTGATGGTACAGTAAAACACTAAGCTTTGTGATAAAACAAATCTTACTTTGCTTTTCTGCCTTGTAAACAAGAAAAATTAAAGTTTGCTGTGCTAGCTTATCAAACTGCCCACTGCAGGACTGTACTTCACGAATTTTCAGAGGCGACTCTAGTAACAATATATAGGGGGGCACATAAGATACCACAATCAAAACTGGGGGGGGGCACTAATAATTTTCACACTAAATCAGATCACTGAAAAAACTAAATAAGTATATATAAATAAGATTCCAAAATCCCAGAGTAATGAAATGCAATGATAGCTTTTTGTTGCATTAACCTGATACATTCAATATTTTATTTGCTGCAATTCGGTGGTTTTTGACGACATCCGAAAACTGCTTCAGCGGCTCCAATTTTTGGCAAATTACGGTGACCATTCACTAAATAGGGAATTCACCCTATTTTGGTCAATATTGATTCCCAAAAATGCGACAAAAAGCAAATGATCTAAAGATGAATTGACCCTTTAGATTCTAACTTCAGCAAGGAAATGCAATAAAAATAATAAACAGTTTGGCATGTAGCTCTTCCATTAACCTCTAAAATGCCATTAATCAAGGGAAAACATTAAATAATTAGACTGTGAGGCAGCTAGCCTACCCATTACCCTGGGAAGGGGTGCCGGTTGGCGATTCGGCACGGATCGTGAACTGCTCCCTGGGTGGCTGACATCTTGGATGTCAGTCAAGCTTCCAGGGCCTCCCCCACCCAATGACATCATTGTGTGTGTGCACGATGACATCAGTTACGGAATTAGCCCCTAGCTGCCATGGGGTTTCCCTATGGAAATCACTATGGTGGAGATAGGGGAGTCCTAATGACCCCCCTATCTTCAGGTGGCAGCTAGAGGGTCATGGTTGGAATCATTGGAAAGGCCAGAGCATGGCCTTTCCAATGATAGCAAACATGACCATGTTTCTAGCAAAACAATAAATAAAATAAAACATCTAAAAATAAATGTGGTTTTTTTACTTTTTTAACTGTATTAATGTAGCACTATTTTTCACGTTTCAATTATAAGGTGAACAATGATGCTGCATGAAGAGGTGAAATGACTCGGCAGTGAAGGGGTTAAGAAGCAAAACCCATGTAAACAGGTATTTATAAACTCTAGACAAAATTGATAAACTATTTAGCCTGGGTGTTTTTTGGCAGTTTTAGATGCATAAGAAAGTTTGGGGGTCAAAGTTTGAAATTTTTTTTTTTCATTATATTTCATAAAAAAAATTATATAAATGATACGATATGTTGAAAATAATGGTATCTATAGAAAGTCCATTTAATGGCAAGAAAAACAGTATATAATATGTGTGGTGACCGTAAACGAGTAAGGGGAATATTAGGGCTAAACAGAAACAGCATAGAAATGTAAAAACAGCAGTGGGTACTTTCGGACAGACAATGGTAAAACAGCCTGGTCAATATGGGGTTAATAGAGCTTATAATGTAATAATTACCTGCCATCTAAGTTAACAGTGGGTAAGGAGACGTTTGAGAGAAACATAACATGTTGAGTGTGTATAGTGGAGTGCAAGATTCAGAACTGGGTGAGGGGATATAGACTAGCAGGTCTGCAGTGCAAAGAAGAGAATAAAGATGTGGTTCAAAAATCTAAATAGGGAATACTAACTAGTAAAGTGAAATGTGGCAAGCAAATTAAATAGACAAGAAAAAGACAACATAGATCAAGATCATAGGTATGCACAAAATCTCTGCTGCTATTTCTCAAATTACAACAGCTTGGCCCAGCCTTCAGAATGAAAACAGCCGTCCCCAACGAGCAGGTCCGCAGTGCAAAGGAGAACATCAACCCAGGTCATTTATTGCTGCTGTCGCTTTCCGTGGTTTCTTTTTCAGTCCCAAAGTTGAAATGTTCTGGTGAGGATGGACGGACGGATATATCTATCTATAAGGGTTGTGGGGGAGGACAAAAAAGTGAGATAAAAAGCCTCCACACTATAATAAGTGTGTTTATTATTGCAGACGTCACTTGCACATCACAGCAATTCGATGAATTGCATCCCAGAGCTCCTGTGCCACATTCCCCATATGCAGCAAGGAATTTTGGGTAGGATATGCAAATGACATCTGTTTCACTTTTATGCATCCGGGATACCCACCATTTTGTCTCTTAGCTGAGAAGCAACAGTAGGACATGTGGTTGCTTAAAGCAACTTTTGGTTTCATTAGGTTAGGACCCAACTTGAAAGAGGTTGCTGTGACGTGGCAGGTGGTCTTAGCACTTTCACCCCTTCACTACTGATAGAGATATCTCGGGCTTCAAGGCACCATCTGGTGCCCGATATCGAGATATCCTGATATGCTAATCTGCAGTCCAAAAGCAAATGAAATTTGTTTGCTGCAAAGGAATTTCGTTACCTTTTGGGCTGCAGAAGGTGCCCCCAAAGTTTTAGCCCTGTGGGCATAATGCCCAAAGAGCTAAAACTGTAAAATCGGCAGCCGAAAGCTCTGAGATATCAGGCTTTAAGATGCTGTCAGCAGCTGATGCAGGAGAAATAGTTGAAAATAGATCTGCTGTTAAAACCTCTGTAAATTTGACAGTAGATGGTGCCATCTACTGGCCAAATAAGTTATTAGAGTAATAAATATGTACTACTGTACAATATATTAAAAAATATTTTTCAAAATACCACTGGTTTCTAACCATGTTTTTTTGGAAAATAACTTGCTAGTGAAGGGGTTAATGACCATTCAAGTAAATTAAAAACATCTGGTTTCATTTAGCATGGAGCCATAGAAATTAGCGCAAATGACAACTTTTTTCTTGTTATGTTTTATACATGAAGTGGGCTGGATACTCCTTTTCACAAATCTAAATAGGGAGCTCTAACTAGTAAAATGAAATGTGGCTGTACAAAATAAATAGATGAAAAAAGACCAATATAACGACAGAATATATTGGAGGGAGATAAATGGGTGGGAGAAACAAATGGCAAGTACATTGAGGAGGAAATGCTTACAGCACTACTGTAAGTTTTGTACACTTATTTATTTATTTATTAGGATTTATAAAGGATTTTACCAGGAAGGATACATTGAGATTTCTCTCGTTTTCAAGTATGTCCTGGGTTCAAGAACATTGAGTGGTTACAGAAATACAAAATAGTAAAATGCAAGATATTAACACAAAAACATATATACAGATTAACAGAAAAATAAATATGTAGGGAATAAAGTCATTATGTTACATGTTTACAGGTGCATTTCGTATTGAGGTATGTAAGGCTGGGGTCAGACCAGCGCACTTTTAACGTGCGTTCTGGCGCACTTAATCACGGCCGCACTAGCAGCAGATGACGGGCAATGACGGCCAATATACGAAGTACGGTCGCACGAAAGTCCGGCCGCGCAACGCAAGTGGAAAACAAACGCATTTTTTCGAGAACGCCGAACTGCTAGTACGGACGTACAGAGTGCGCAGCTGCGACATAGCGGCGTGTTTGCGTGATTAGGAGATGTCAGACACTGCTAATGTCCAGCCTACATAACGTCCAGACGCAAAAAGAGTTTTATTGACGATCCGAAAGAAATCACGCACGAAAAATGCGCATCGTATGACCGTTTTCGCGAATTCCGTGAAAAAATACGTCAATTCGTTCGGACGCACTTTTTTACGTTCGCGGGGAAAAATGCTTTCGTTTGACCCTAGCCTTAATAGGGAACTCTTAAGGGACTTTAGACTGGGGGAAGATTTTATGGCGTCTGGGAGGTTATTCCATATTTGCGGTACGTCAAACATAACATAGCAATCAACTGAGCTTTACAATCTCATATTGGAGTCTCTAGCCAGATGTTCCACTCAACCTTAAGTGATATTTTGGGAACATGGCTAAAAGTAGGGATGTGCAATTCGTTTCGTACAGATTCGTTTTTCCTACAAAATTTACCATTTTCTGCTTCCGAGGGCATCCCGAATCTGAATTTTCCACGACACGAAATTTCGGGTCAAATTTCAAATTGATTAAAAAAAAAAAGAGAATTGCTTTTTTTTAATGCTTAAAAGATCCTAAAAAATCTAAAAATATAGACTTTTACTGCAGAATATTATAATCAACGGTTTATTAGATATTGAATTAAAACTGGAATATTTTTAACAGTGAAGCCTATGGGATACAACATTTCCCACACTATCGAATTTGATATCAACTATCGAATTTGAAATCAAATTTCGAATTGATATCAACTATCAAATTGATCTTAACCCCTTAAGGACCCAGGACGTACCATGTACGTCATTGCAGCGGGTCTCTTTTAGACCCGCTGACGTACATGGTACGTCCTGCGGTTTTTTGAGCGCTGGAAGCGATCGGATCGCTTCCAGCAGCTCAAACGCCATTGCAGGATGCCTGGGAGTCCAGGCATCCGTGCAATGGCGGTGAGAAGTGCCGGGGCACCTTGTGATCGCTCCCCGGGAGCGATCAACATCCGGTTTTACCGGAGAGGTGCCCGGCACTTCTAGAGAGCGCTGGAAGCGATCGGATCGCTTCCAGCAGCTCAAACGCCATCGCAGGATGCCTGGGAGTCCAGGCATCCGTGCAATGGCGGTGAGAAGTGCCGGGGCACCTTGTGATCGCTCCCCGGGAGCGATCAACATCCGGTTTCACCGGAGAGGTGCCCAGCACTTCTAGAGAGCGCTGGAAGCGATCGGTATCGCTTCCAGCTGCTCTGTGTATATTGCAGGGATGCCTCGACATCGAGGCATCCTTGCAATATGCTTACCTGCCGCCGGTCCGCTAAGTGATCGCTCCCCCGAGCGATCACTTCCGGTAGCGGCAGGAAGTACTGAGTGCCACGAGGTATCGTGGCACTCAGTACAAAACGATCACATGAGTGATCAGGTGCTCTGCTGGGTGCCTCGAGGGATCAAGGCACCCAGCAGAGTAAAAAAAGTGTAAAAAAAATAAAAAAAATAAAAATAAAAATCAATAAAAAGTTATAAAATAAAATAAACTGACAGCCAAGATGGCGCTGCCCTTCTAAGGGCAGGGTCATCTTGGGGCTGAGTGGGATGTTCCTAGCTTGCCTCATCAGAGAGGCAGGCTAGCAACATCCAATCAGAAGTAAAAAAAAATCAAAATAAAATTTCTAATTTGTCAGGTCAGGTCAATATTTTGTAAATATTGGCTCTGACCTCTGTGATTCTCCCTCCCTCTCCTCACTTGTGTTTTGGTGAGCGAGAGAGAGAGATCAGATTTGACAGGTTAGAGATTTTAGTGAGATTAGAAAAATTGAGGCAGATTTAGAGAGATTTTAGTGAGATTAGAAAAATTTAGGCAGATTTAGAGAGATTTTAGGGAGATTTAGAAGAATTGAGGCAGGTTTAGAGTGATTTAGAGAGATTTAGGTGTTTATTTGTATTTTCTTGTGAAACCCAACGGTTCTTCTAAGAACCAACAATCCGCTTATTATATATAATAATTATAAAATTTTATAATCTATTATATATAATGTCTGAGAGGGTGTACAGCGCCGAGGAGGCATATGCCATCCTGGCATCAGAATCTGAGGCATCTGCTTCAGACTCTGACCCTGATTTTGACCCCGCCAACTGCTCAGAGACTTCGCTAGATACATCATCTACGCTGGCTGATGTATCTAGTGATGTTTCTGATGCAGATCCTGGGTCACCACCTGCCAGCAGGAGACGCACAGCTCCAGCTGAGGAGTGGGTAGTGCCTCATCGCCAGAGGCCAGATATCCCTCCTTTCACGGCAAATCCTGGCATCAATATTGATGTTGCAGGATTTACCGCCACACAGTTTTTGCAGGTGTTTATGGGGGATGATTTGTTGGGCCACATCGTGGCCCAATCAAATCTGTATGCCCATCAGCATTGTGCTGCGAAGCCAGACTCCTACTTGGCAAGGCAGCAATGGACCCCGCTAGATGTGCCAGAATTTCTGAAATTCTGGCACTTACTATGCTGATGGGCATCATAAAGAAGCCCTCAATTCGCTCCTACTGGAGCAGTAGCCCCATCTGCTCTACCCCATTTACCCCCAATCAATGTCACGTAGAAGGTATGAAAACATTTTGCGTTTCATGCACTTCAGTGACAACAGCCTGTGCCCTCCTAGAGAGCATCCCCAGTTTGACAGGCTGTATTAAAATCCGCCCCCTGATTACCCACTTCGCCGCCAGGTTTGCAGAGGCTTATACACCTGGAAGGAATATCTGCGTGGATGAATCCCTAATGAAATACAAGGGAAGGCTGGGATTCAAGCAGTATATTCCTTCCAAACGCTCCAGGTATGGAGTGAAGGTGTATAAGCTCTGTGACAGCGAGAGTGGGTATACTCAGCCTTCCGGGTGTACGAGGGAAAGGATAGTAGCCTTGACCCTCCAGGTTGCCCAGAACACATGGGAACCAGTGGCAAGATTGTGTGGGACCTACTTTTTCCCCTGATGAACAAAGGGTACCACTTGTATGTTGATAATTTTATACAATTTTCCCCTTGTTCAAGCTGCTGTATTGTTTGATACAGCAGCATGCGGTACTGTTCGCAAGAACCGCGTAGGTTTCCCAGCACAGCTTGTCCGCACCCGGCTAAAAAGGGGGGAGACCTCAGCTCTGCGCCAAGAGGAGCTGTTGGCGGTCAAGTACAGAGACAAGAAGGATGTATACCTTCTATCCACCATCCACACTGAGAGGTCTGTGGAGGTCTCTGTACGTGGCAGAGCTGAGCGCATCAGGAAGCCAGTGTGCATCAAAGACTATAACCGGCATATGGGTGGGGTTGATCTGGCAGATCAGCTGCTCTAGCCCTACCAGATTATGCGGAAGTCAAGGGCCTGGTACAAAAAGGTTGCAATTTACCTGATGCAAATTGCAACCCCACAATGCCTTTTTGCTCTGCAAAAAGGCAAACCCCGGAGTGACGCTGTCCTTTTTACAGTTTCAGCTCCAGGTCATTTCGGGCTTTTGTACCAGGATGCACCTGCTCCCCGGGCGGTGATGGGGGACAGAGTTGGGGCTACGCATTTTATTTATAAAATCCCCCCTACTGAGGGCAAACAGAAACCCCAAAAAAGGTGCAGGGTGTGTTTCAAGAGGGGGCAGAGGAGAGACACCAATCTTTTACTGCCCAGAATGCCCTGGACAACCCGGTCTGTGTCTTGGGGACTGTTTCAAGCTATATCACACTGTGCGTGATCTGTGATTTTTTTTTCCTTTCTATTTTTTCTCACACTCCAGTTAGTTAGTTCAGTTTAGTTTTTTTTTTCTTTTACTGCACCAGACTTTTACATTTTATTCGTACATTTTATGTTCTACAATTGGTGCTGTATTTTGCCAAAATCTTTGCACACCTATGCATGGGGGGCATGGGTGTACTCAGGAGACCTTGCAGAAAACAACCTGGAGAGTTTTCATGCAGTAACAAACAACAGTGTCTCCTAAATCACAGTCCAAATCTAATGTGGGCGTAAAAATAAAAAATTGAAAAATTACCGCCACACACCTTCTCAAATGTTTTGGGCTAAAACCGTTGCATCCATGGCATCAAAGCACTCCATATGCAATACCTTGGGGTGTCAACATAACAAATATAAACAATTTTCTGGCAATAATTCAAACTGGGGTATGCGGTAGACCCAAAACCAAAGCTAGGCCTAGCTGAAGAAATAATCTCAATTTCAACTCCAATGACAAAGTCATAAAAATTGTATTTGAACCTTCCCAAAATCCTGGCAAACCTATGCATGGGGGGCATGGGTGTACTAAGGAGACCTGTCACGGTTCACCTTGATAACCAAAAGTGTGGTCCCTTTACGCAGACCGCTCTCTACCCTTCCGATCCTTGAATGGTCGGTGATACTAAACAGACAAATAACCAGACAGTATATGAATAAGGGGTAACACCAGACAGAGGTATGGAATAGGGTATAGTCACGAATCTTTCTGACTGCTAAGATATAAATCTCTTTATGCAACTCTCTTTCTACTCTTCCGATCCTTGAGTGGTCGGCAAAGCTATAAAGGCAACGAAACAGGTAACAGACAAAGAAAGGGAAATACCAGACAGGGGTACAGACTAGATCACAAGTCCTCCCTAGGACTTTAGTAATAGCAGAGGTAGTCTGATGTGTGCTTAGGATGCCACACAGACTGACCTCGGTACCAACGTTAAGGGCAGAACCTAGAACAGAGTATATGCAAACGCCAGGAGTCATACACAAGGAGATTCGTTTGCCAATGCCAGGGGTCGGTACACAGGAGGGTTCGTTTGCCAATGCCAGGGGTCGATACACAGGAGGGTTCGTTTGCCAATGCCAGGGGTCGGTACACAGGAGGGTTCGTTTGCCAATGCCAGGGGTCGGTACACAGGAGGGTTCGTTTGCCAATGCCAGGGGTCGGTACACAGGAGGGTTCGTTTGCCAATGCCAGGGATCAATACACAAGAGGATACGTTCAGGAAAATAACACAAGAGCTCTGCGGGATGTGAATACCACGTCAGGGCACCGGTGTATGGGAGAGACTGGGATTTAAACCCGGCGGTCCGCGTCACAGCGCCAGGCCCCGCCCCTCGGCGTCCCACGTGAGCGGGCCCGGAAGCGCTTACATTCGGCGCCTGGCCAGCGAGCAGCGAGGAAGCTGCTGCCAGGCGCCCCATCCCCTGGGTCCCCGTGACAGAACCCCCCCTCCAGGGGCGGCCACTGGACGACCCCAGGGGCACGGGGGTGTGCCAAATAGAAGGCCTTCACTAGCCTAGGAGCATGGACTTCCGCAGCCGGTACCCAAGAACGATCCTCTGGACCGTACCCCACCCAATCGACCAAATACTGCAAGGACCCCCTAGACAGCCTGGCACCCAGAATGGCCTTAACTTCGAATTCCTCCTCGCCCTCCACAGAGACAGGAGGCGGTGGAGCATGGACTTTGGTGTACCGGTTACATAACAACGGCTTCAAAAGGTTTACATGGAACACATTGTGTATTTTAAAATGGGGGGGTAACGCCAAAGCATAGGAGACAGGGTTGAGGCGCCGTAGAATCTATAGGGGCCGATATACCTAGGAGCCAACTTCATGGAAGGCACTAAGAGCTTGATATTACGTGAAGACAGCCAAACCCTGTCCCCAACTTGATACACGGGTGCCTGCCTCCTGTGCCTGTCGGCCTTGGTTTTCTGAATGGCACTACTCTCCTCCAGTGCCCGTCTCACTCTTCCCCAAGTCTCCTTCAATGATGCCAGTTGTTTATCTAAAGCAGGAATCGTGGTATCAGGAAACGTGGCGGGGAGCACGGGAGGATCAAAGCCATAAACAGTGAAGAAAGGAGAATGACCTGAGGATTCACTCACTGCGCTGTTAATAGCATATTCTGCCCACGGTAGCAGATCTGACCAGTTATCTTGCTGTTCTGAGATGAAGCACCTGAGATATTTCTCTACGTTTTGGTTTGCTCGTTCTGCTGCTCCATTGGTCTGGGGTGATAAGCCGAAGAGAAAGAGAGGTCTATCCCCACGTTCTTACAAAACCCTCTCCAGAATCCGGAGATGAATTGGGTCCCCTATCAGAGACTATCTCCTGAGGGACACCGTGAATGCGGACCACATTGGTAATGAATATGGGCACCAGTTCAGCTGCCGAAGGTAGTTTCTGAGAGGAACATAGTGACCCATCTTGGAAAATCGATCTATGATCGTAAGTATCACTGTATTCCCTCTTGACTCAGGTAGCTCTACTATAAAATCCATGGCTACATGTGACCAGGGTCGTTCGGGGATCGGCAAAGGCTGGAGTAAGCCAATGGGTGCTGTTTTGGGACTTTTCTGCCTTGTGCACACTTCGCACACAGCAATGTAATCTTTGACATCTCGGCGCAACGTGGGCCACCAGAGGAGTTTACTGATACTAGACACAGTCTTGGTGATACCCATATGCCCGGAAGTTTTATTGTCATGATATATGTTGAGTACCTCTTCTCTTTCGTTCTCAGGTACAAAGAGTCTCGCGGGAGGTTTTCCCCAGGAGCTGCACCCTGGACGGTCTGCAACCTTTTCATTAGAGGAGACGAAACACTAATCGTGGTAGCGGCTATAATCCTCTCCTGGGGTACAATGGGATGTTGATCTTGGATATTATGTTCATAGGACTCATATTGTCTCGACAATGCGTCTGCTTTAATGTTTCTGGACCCAGGTCTATAGGTAAGCACGTAATTAAAACTTGAAAGAAACAATGACCATCTCGCTTGTCTGGAGTTTAAACGTTTGGCATCTCCAATGTACGTGAGATTCTTATGGTCGGTTATAATAACAATGGGGTCCTTAGACCCTTCTAATAAGTATCTCCATTCGGCCAAGGCCGCGATGACTGCTAACAATTCTCTATTTCCAATGTCATAGTTCTTCTCTGCCGGGGACAACTTTCGAGAATAGAAGCCGCATGGATGCAAGGGTTTGTCAGGAGCCTCCCTTTGGGACAAGACTGCACCAAGGCCTAGTTCGGAGGCGTCAACTTCTAATTGGAAAGGCAGTGCCGGATCTGGATGCCGGAGAACAGGAGCAGTAGTAAAGGCTTGCTTTAGTGCCTCAAAGGCTTGAGTGGCTTGAGGTGTCCATTTCTGATTTCCCACCCCTTTCTTTGTCATAGCCGTGAGAGGGGCCACCAAGGCCGAAAAATCTTTAATGAACCTTCTGTAATAGTTCGTAAACCCCAGAAACCTCTGAATGGCTTTAAGTCCTTGGGGTAAAGGCCAGTCGAGAATAGCTGAGAGCTTCTTGGGATCCATTTGAAACCCCCCAGGAGTTATAATATAACCAAGGAATTGCACGGTTGCTATGTCGAATAGACATTTTTTAGCTTACAGTACAATCCAGCCTTCAATAGTTTTTTCAACACTTGTTTTACGTGGACATGATGAGTGTCCACATCAGGAGAGTATATCAGGATATCATCCAGATATACTATGACGAATTCTTGCAGGAATTCCCTTAGAGTGTCATTTATCAGGTCCTGAAAGACGGCTGGCGCATTACATAACCCAAAAGGCATCACCAGGTATTCGTAATGCCCGCTACGTGTATTAAAAGCCGTTTTCCATTCGTCTCCCTTTTTAACCCTGACCAGGTTGTACGCTCCGCGTAAATCAAGCTTGGTATAGACACGAGCCCCTTTTAATCGGTCAAACAATTCTGTTATGAGAGGTATAGGATATGCATTTCTTATAGTGATCCTATTTAAACCCCTATAGTCGATGCAAGGTCGCAGATCTCCCTCTTTCTGGAGACAAAAAAGAAACCTGCTCCTGCTGGAGAGGAGGACCGTCTGATGAATCCTCGTTCCAGATTCTCCCTTATACTCCTCCATAATGTCGTTCTCCTTTGAGACAAAGGGTATACGTGACCCCTAGGAGGCATCGTACCGGGGAGCAAGTCAATAGCACAGTCGTATGGACGATGTGGTGGTAGAACCTCAGTCCTGGCTTTAGAGAACACCTCCTTTAATGCCCGGTAACATTCAGGGACCTCTGTGGACAAAGGAGGGGCTGTGGCAATATTGAGGCTACCAATCACATTAACTGTGCCTAGGCACTTAGACTGACAACTCTGACCCCAACATTTTATGTCTCTCTGGACCCAATCGACTACTGGGTTGTGCTCTGTTAACCATGGAAACCCAAGACGACAGGACATGAGGGTGATTCAATGATTTGAAATCTTATTGTCTCCTGGTGCAAAACTCCTGTTTTCATACATACAGCGACTGTATCGTGAGTGATATGAGGACATGCCAGGGGGTTACCATCTATGGCCTCCACCCTTAGAGGCCTTTCCCTGAGAACCAGTGGTATAAGGTTTTTGGCAGCAAAATTTTTTATTATAATTGCCTGAGGCCCCAGAGTCCAAAAACGCCTCAGTCTTGAGGTGAACCCCCTCCCAGGTTAGGGAGACCGGTAACAGAATCCTGGATTTGTTTTTTCATTATCCACAAGGGAGGCACACAAAGAACCGACAACCTGGGTGTCTCCTGTTCTGAATCCCACTCTGCTATGTTCAACCCTGCCAACCCTGGGTCTCTGAGGACATTGAAGGCGGAAGTGATCTGCCCCTGCACAATAAAAGCAGAGCCCCTTTTCTTTTCTGTGAGCTTTTTCTGCTTCTGAAATACCTGTCCTCCCTATTTGCATGGGTTCAACGACTGGTACATCTGTTTTCACATTCTCCGAACTGCCTGAAGTACTGGGGTGTCTGGGTAACGAGGGTAAAGGAGGCAAGACCCTTCTGGGTCTATCTCTGGTGTGTCTCCTTTCCCTGATTTGATCGTCCATGGCTATACAGAAAATCTATCAGGTGGTCCAGACTTTCTGGTAATTTTAAAGGAGCCAGTTCAAACATAAAAGCCTCGTTCAAGCCTTCGGTAAAGGCTAAGGTTAAAACGTCGTTCGGCCAAAGGACTTCAGAAACCAAAGTTTTAAACTCAATAGCATAATCGGCAACCCTCTTATTACCTTGTTTGATATGAAACAAGGACCTACCCGCATTGGTAGCCCTTCTAGAGGGATCAAAGGTACGTCTTAACTCAGAGGTAAAACCCTCATAGTCATAAATGATGGGTTTCTTATTTTCCCACAACGGCGTAGCCCACAACAAAGCTTTTTCTGTTAAATGATTAATCAGATATCCTACTTTGGCTTTATCAGACATACAAGAACCTGGATTGTTCTCAACAAGATCTCGAGTTGAGTCAAAAAACCCCGACATAGGCTTGGTGTACCATCATAGCGTAGGGGTGCCTTCATACTAAGCCTATGTCCTTCAGGGGAGACCGGACTGACCCTAGGTAACACTGGATCTGGAGGGTTTGTGGTACCTGTATTGGACCGATTTAGCAGGGTTTGCAGAGCGAGAGAAATCTGGTCCATCCTATGGTCCTGTTCCTCTTGTCTGGCTGCGATACGTGCCAGCTGGTTAGAGAGGTCTGCGGGATCCATTGGCCCTGACGTAATGTCACGGATCCCCTTGATAACCAAAAGTGTGGTCCCTTTACGCAGACCGCTCTCTACCCTTCCGATCCTTGAATGGTCGGTGATACTAAACAGACAAATAACCAGACAGTATATGAATAAGGGTAACACCAGACAGAGGTATGGAATAGGGTATAGTCACGAATCTTTCTGACTGCTAAGATATAAATCTCTTTATGCAACTCTCTTTCTACTCTTCCGATCCTTGAGTGGTCGGCAAAGCTATAAAGGCAACGAAACAGGTAACAGACAAAGAAAGGGAAATACCAGACAGGGTACAGACTAGATCACAAGTCCTCCCTAGGACTTTAGTAATAGCAGAGGTAGTCTGATGTGTGCTTAGGATGCCACACAGACTGACCTCGGTACCAACGTTAAGGGCAGAACCTAGAACAGAGTATATGCAAACGCCAGGAGTCATACACAAGGAGATTCGTTTGCCAATGCCAGGGGTCGGTACACAGGAGGGTTCGTTTGCCAATGCCAGGGGTCGGTACACAGGAGGGTTCGTTTGCCAATGCCAGGGGTCGGTACACAGGAGGGTTCGTTTGCCAATGCCAGGGGTCGGTACACAGGAGGGTTCGTTTGCCAATGCCAGGGGTCGGTACACAGGAGGGTTCGTTTGCCAATGCCAGGGATCAATACACAAGAGGATACGTTCAGGAAAATAACACAAGAGCTCTGCGGGATGTGAATACCACGTCAGGGCACCGGTGTATGGGAGAGACTGGGATTTAAACCCGGCGGGTCCGCGTCACAGCGCCAGGCCCCGCCCCTCGGCGTCCCACGTGAGCGGGCCCGGAAGCGCTTACATTCGGCGCCTGGCCAGCGAGCAGCGAGGAAGCTGCTGCCAGGCGCCCCATCCCCTGGGTCCCCGTGACAAGACCTTGCAGAAAACAACCTGGAGAGTTTTCATACAGTAACAAACAACAGTGTCTCCTAAATCACAGTCCAAATCTAATGTGGGCGTAAAAATCTGAAAATTGAAAAATTACACCACACACCTTCTCAAATGTTTTGGGCTAAAACCGTTGCATCCATGGCATCAAAGCACTCCATATGCAATACCTTGGGGTGTCAACATAACAAATATAAACAATTTTCTGGCAATAATTCAAACTGGGTGTCACGGATCCCCCTGATAACCAGAAGTGTGGTCCCTTTACGCAGACCGCTCTCTACCCTTCCGATCCTTGAATGGTCGGTGATACTAAGCAGACAAATAACCAGACAATATAGAAACAAGGGGTAGCACCAGACAGGGGTATGGAATAGAGTATCGTCACGAATCTTTCTGACTACTAAGATATAATTCTCTTTATGCAGCTCCCTTTCTACTCTTCCGATCCTTGAATGGTCGGCAAAGCTATTAAGGCAATGAAACAGGTAATAGACAAAGAAAGGGAAATACCAGACAGGGGTACAGACCAGATCACAAGTCCTCCCTAGGACTTTAGTAATAGCAGAGGTAGTCTGAGGCGTGCTTAGGGTGCCACACAGACTGACCTCGGTACCAACGTTAAGGGCAGAACCTAGAACAGAGTAAATGCCAATGCCAGGAGTCATACACAGGAGGGTTCGTTTGCCAATGCCAAGGGTCATACACAGGAGGGTTCGTTTGCCAATGCCAAGGGTTATACACAGGAGGGTTCGTTTGCCAATGCCAAGGGTCATACACAGGAGGGTTCGTTTGCCAATGCCAAGGGTTATACACAAGAAGGTTCGTTTGCCAATGCCAAGGGTCATACACAGGAGGGTTCGTTTGCCAATGCCAAGGGTTATACACAGGAGGGTTCGTTTGCCAATGCCAAGGGTCATACACAGGAGTAACACAGGAGATAGCCAAAATCACACAAGAGCTCTGTGGGAGGTGAATACCACGTCAGGGCACCGGTGTATGGGAGAGACTGGGTTTTAAATCCGGCGGGTCCGCGTCACAGCGCCAGGCCCCGCCCCTTGGCGTCCCACGTGAGCGGGCCCGGAAGCGCTTACATTCGGCGCCTGGCCAGCGAGCAGCGAGGAAGCTGCTGCCAGGCGCCGCATCCCCTGGGTCCCCGTGACAGAACCCCCCCCCTCCAGGGGCGGCCACTGGACGACCCAGGGGCACGGGGGTGTGCCAAATAAAAGGCCTTCACTAGCCTAGGAGCATGGACCTCTGCAGCCGGAATCCAAGAACGATCCTCCGGACCGTAACCCACCCAATCGACCAAATACTGCAAGGACCCCCTAGACAGCCTGGCACCCAGAATGGCCTTAACTTCGAATTCCTCCTCGCCCTCCACAGAGACAGGAGGCGGTGGAGCATGGACTTTGGTGTACCGGTTACATAACAGCGGCTTCAGAAGGTTTACATGGAACACATTATGTATTTTAAAATGGGGGGGTAACGCCAAAGCATAGGAGACAGGGTTGAGTCGCCGTAGAATTTTATAGGGGCCGATATACCTAGGAGCCAACTTCATGGAAGGCACTAAGAGCTTGATATTACGTGAAGACAGCCAAACCCTGTCCCCAACTTGATACACGGGTGCCTGCCTCCTGTGTCTGTCGGCCTTAGTTTTCTGGATGGCACTACTTTCCTCCAGTGCCCGTCTCACTCTCCCCAAGTCTCTTTCAATGATGCCAGTTGTTTATCTAAAGCAGGAATCGTGGAATCAGGAAACGTGGCGGGGAGCACGGGAGGATCAAAGCCATAAACAGTGAAGAAAGGAGAATGACCTGTGGATTCACTTACTGCGCTGTTAATAGCATATTCTGCCCACGGTAACAGATCTGACCAGTTATCTTGTTGTTCTGAGATGAAGCACCTGAGATATTTTTCTACGTTTTGGTTTGCTCGTTCTGCTGCTCCATTGGTCTGGGGGTGATAGGCCGAAGAGAAAGAGAGGTCTATTCCCACGTTCTTACAAAACCCTCTCCAGAATCCGGAGATGAATTGGGTCCCCCTATCAGAGACTATCTCCCGAGGGACACCGTGAATGCGGACCACATTGGCAATGAATATGGGCACCAGTTCAGCTGCCGAAGGTAGTTTCTGAAGAGGAACATAGTGACCCATCTTGGAAATCGATCTATGATCGTAAGTATCACTGTACCCTCTTGACTCAGGTAGCTCTACTATAAAATCCATGGCTACATGTGACCAGGGTCGTTCGGGATCGGCAAAGGCTGGAGTAAGCCAATGGGTGCTGTTTGGGACTTTTCTGCCTTGTGCACACTTCGCACACGGCAATGTAATCTTTGACGTCTCGGCGCAACGTGGGCCACCAGAGGAGTTTACTGATACTAGACACAGTCTTGGTGATACCCATATGCCCGGAAGTTTTATTGTCATGATAGATGTTGAGTACCTCTTCTCTTTCGTTCTCAGGTACAAAGAGTTTCGCAGGAGGTTTTCCCCCAGGAGCTGCACCCTGGACGGTCTGCAACCTTTTCATTAGAGGAGACGAAACACTAATCGTGGTAGCGGCTATAATCCTCTCCTGGGGTACAATGGGATGCTGATCTTGGATATTATGTTCATAAGACTCATACTGTCTCGACAATGCGTCTGCTTTAATGTTTCTGGACCCAGGTCTATAGGTAAGTACGTAATTAAAACTTGAAAGAAACAATGACCATCTCGCTTGTCTGGAGTTTAAACGTTTGGCATCTCCAATGTACGTGAGATTCTTATGGTCGGTTATGATAACAACGGGGTCCTAGACCCTTCTAATAAGTATCTCCATTCGGCCAAGGCCGCGATGACTGCTAACAATTCTCTATTTCCAATGTCATAGTTCTTCTCTGCCGGGGACAACTTTCGAGAATAGAAGCCGCATGGATGCAAGGGTTTGTCAGGAGCCTCCCTTTGGGACAAGACTGCACCAAGACCTAGTTCGGAGGCGTCAACTTTAATTGGAAAGGCAGAGCCGGATCTGGATGCCGGAGAACAGGAGCAGTAGTAAAGGCTTGCTTAAGTGTCTCAAAGGCTTGAGTGGCTTGAGGTGTCCATTTCTGATTTCCCAGCCCTTTCTTTGTCATAGCCGTGAGAGGGGCCACCAAGGCCGAAAAATCTTTAATGAACCTTCTGTAATAGTTCGTGAACCCCAGAAACCTCTGAATGGCTTTAAGTCCTTGGGGTAAAGGCCAGTCAAGAATAGCTGAGAGCTTATTAGGATCCATTTGAAACCCCCCAGGAGTTATAATATAACCAAGGAATTGCACAGTTACTATGTCGAATAGACATTTTTCTAGCTTACAGTACAATCCAGCTTCAATAGTTTTTTCAACACTTGTTTTACATGGACATGATGAGTGTCCATATCAGGAGAGTATATCAGGATATCATCCAGATATACTATGACGAATTCTTGCAGAAATTCCCTTAGAGTGTCATTTATAAGGTCCTGAAAGACGGCTGGCGCATTACACAACCCAAAAGGCATCACCAGGTATTCGTAATGCCCGCTACGTGTATTAAAAGCCGTTTTCCATTCGTCTCCCTTCTTAACCCTGACCAGGTTGTACGCTCCGCGTAAATCAAGCTTAGTATAGACACGAGCCCCTTTTAATCGGTCAAACAATTCTGTTATGAGGGGTATGGGATATGCATTTCTTATAGTGATCCTATTCAAACCCCTATAGTCGATGCAAGGTCGCAGATCTCCCTCTTTTTTGGAGACAAAAAAGAAACCTGCTCCTGCTGGGAGGAGGACCGTCTAATGAATCCTCGTTCCAGATTCTCCCTTATATATTCCTCCATAATGTCGTTCTCCCTTTGCGACAAAGGGTATACGTGACCCCTAGGAGGCATCGTACCGGGGAGCAAGTCAATGGCACAGTCATATGGACGATGTGGTGGTAGAACCTCAGTCCTGGCTTTAGAGAACACCTCCTTTAATGCCCGGTAACATTCAGGGACCTCTGTGGATAAAGGAGGGGCTGTGGCAATATTGAGGCTACCAATCACATTAACTGTGCCTAGGCACTTAGACTGACAATTTTGACCCAACATTTTATGTCTCTCTGGACCCAATCGACTACTGGGTTGTGGCTCTGTTAGCCATGGAAACCCAAGGACGACAGGACATGAGGGTGATTCAATGATTTGAAATCTTATAGTCTCCTGGTGCAAAACTCCTAATTTCATACATACATCGACTGTATCGTGAGTGATATGAGGACATGCCAGAGGGTTACCATCTATGGCCTCCACCCTTAGAGGCCTTTCCCTGAGAACCAGTGGTATGAGGTTTTTGGCAGCAAAATTCTTATCCATAAAATTGCCTGAGGCCCCAGAGTCCAAAAACGCCTCAGTCTTGAGGTGAACCCCCTCCCAGGCTAGGGAGACCGGTAACAGAATCCTGGATTTTTTTTTTCATTATCCACAAAGGAGGCACACAGAGAACCGACAACCTGGGTGTCTCCTGTTCTGAATCCCACTCTGTTATGTTCAACCCTGCCAACCCTGGGTCTCTGAGGACATCGAAGGCGGAAGTGATCTGCCCCTGCACAATAAAAGCAGAGCCCCTTTTCTTTTCTGTGAGCTTTTTCTGCTTCTGAAATACCTGTCCTCCCTATTTGCATGGGTTCAACGACCGGTAAATCAGTTTTTTCATTCTCCGAACCACCTGATGTACTGGAGTGTCTGGGTAACGACGGTAAAGGAGGCAAGACCCTTCTGGGTCTATCTCTGGTGTGTCTCCTTTCCCTGATTTGATCGTCCATGGCTATACAGAAATCTATCAGGTGGTCCAGGCTTTCTGGTAATTTTAAGGGAGCCAGTTCAAACATAAAAGCCTCATTCAAGCCTTCGGTAAAGGCTAAGGTTAAAACGTCGTTCGGCCAAAGTACTTCAGAAACCAAAAGTCTTAAACTCTATGGCATAATCGGCGACCCTCTTATTACCTTGTTTGATATGAAACAAGGACCTACCCGCATTGGTAGCCCTTCTAGAGGGATCAAAGGTACGTTTTAACTCAGAGGTAAAACCCTCATAGTCATAAATGATGGGTTTTTTATTTTCCCCACAACGGCGTAGCCCACAATAAAGCTTTTTCTGTTAAATGATTAATCAGATATCCTACTTTAGCTTTATCAGACATACAAGAACCTGGATTGTTCTCAAACAGAATCTCGAGTTGAGTCAAAAACCCCCGACATAGGCTTGGTGTACCATCATAGCGTAGGGGTGCCTTCATACTAAGCCTATGTCCTTCAGGGGAGACCGGACTGACCCTAGGTAACACTGGATCTGGAGGGTTTGTGGTACCTGTATTGGACCGATTTAGCAGGGTTTGCAGAGCGAGAGAAATCTGGTCCATTCTATGGTCCTGTTCCTCTTGTCTGGCTGCGATACGTGCCAGCTGATTAGAGAGGTCTGCGGGATCCATTGGCCCTGACGTAATGTCACGGATCCCCCTGATAACCAGAAGTGTGGTCCCTTTACGCAGACCGCTCTCTACCCTTCCGATCCTTGAATGGTCGGTGATACTAAGCAGACAAATAACCAGACAATATAGAAACAAGGGGTAGCACCAGACAGGGGTATGGAATAGAGTATCGTCACGAATCTTTCTGACTACTAAGATATAATTCTCTTTATGCAGCTCCCTTTCTACTCTTCCGATCCTTGAATGGTCGGCAAAGCTATTAAGGCAATGAAACAGGTAATAGACAAAGAAAGGGAAATACCAGACAGGGGTACAGACCAGATCACAAGTCCTCCCTAGGACTTTAGTAATAGCAGAGGTAGTCTGAGGCGTGCTTAGGGTGCCACACAGACTGACCTCGGTACCAACGTTAAGGGCAGAACCTAGAACAGAGTAAATGCCAATGCCAGGAGTCATACACAGGAGGGTTCGTTTGCCAATGCCAAGGGTCATACACAGGAGGGTTCGTTTGCCAATGCCAAGGTTATACACAGGAGGGTTCGTTTGCCAATGCCAAGGGTCATACACAGGAGGGTTCGTTTGCCAATGCCAAGGGTTATACACAAGAGGGTTCGTTTGCCAATGCCAAGGGTCATACACAGGAGGGTTCGTTTGCCAATGCCAAGGGTTATACACAGGAGGGTTCGTTTGCCAATGCCAAGGGTCATACACAGGAGTAACACAGGAGATAGCCAAAATCACACAAGAGCTCTGTGGGAGGTGAATACCACGTCAGGGCACCGGTGTATGGGAGAGACTGGGTTTTAAATCCGGCGGGTCCGCGTCACAGCGCCAGGCCCCGCCCCTTGGCGTCCCACGTGAGCGGGCCCGGAAGCGCTTACATTCGGCGCCTGGCCAGCGAGCAGCGAGGAAGCTGCTGCCAGGCGCCGCATCCCCTGGGTCCCCGTGACACTGGGGTATGCGGTAGACCCAAAACCAAAGCTAGGCCTAGCTGAAGAAATAATCTCAATTTCAACTCCAATGACAAAGTCATAAAAATTGTATTTGAACCTTCCCAAAATCCTGGCAAACCTATGCATGGGGGGCATGGGTGTACTCAGGAGACCTTTCAGAAAACAACCTGGAGAGTTTTCATGCAGTAACAAACAACAGTGTCTCCTAAATCACAGTCCAAATCTAATGTGGGCGTAAAAATCTGAAAATTGAAAAATTACACCACACACCTTCTCAAATGTTTTGGGCTAAAACCGTTGCATCCATGGCATCAAAGCACTCCATATGCAATACCTTGGGGTGTCAACATAACAAATATAAACAATTTTCTGGCAATAATTCAAACTGGGGTATGCGGTAGACCCAAAACCAAAGCTAGGCCTAGCTGAAGAAATAATCTCAATTTCCACTCCAATGACAAAGTCATAAAAATTGTATTTGAACCTTCCCAAAATCCTGGCAAACCTATGCATGGGGGGCATGGGTGTACTCAGGAGACCTTGCAGAAAACAACCTGGAGATTTTTCATGCAGTAACAAACAACAGTGTCTCCTAAATCACAGTCCAAATCTAATGTGGGCGTAAAAATCGGAAAATTGAAAAATTACACCACACACCTTCTCAAATGTTTTGGGCTAAAACCGTTGCATCCATGGCATCAAAGCACTTCATATGCAATACCTTGGGGTGTCAACATAACAAATATAAACAATTTTCTGGCAATAATTCAAACTGGGGTATGCGGTAGACCCAAAACCAAAGCTAGGCCTAGCTGAAGAAATAATCTCATTTCAACTCCAATGACAAAGTCATAAAAATTGTATTTGAACCTTCCCAAAATCCTGGCAAACCTATGCATGGGGGCATGGGTGTACTCAGGAGACCTTGCAGAAAACAACCTGGAGAGTTTTCATGCAGTAACAAACAACGTGGTCTCCTAAATCACAGTCCAAAACTGATGTGGGTGTCAAAAATCTGAAAATTGAAAAATTACACACACACCTTCTCAAATGTTTTGGGCTAAAACCGTTGCATCCATGGCATCAAAGCACTCCATATGCAATACCTTGGGGTGTCAACATAACAAATATAAACAATTTTCTGGCAATAATTCAAACTGGGGTATGCGGTAGACCCAAAACCAAAGCTAGGCCTAGCTGAAGAAATAATCTCAATTTCAACTCCAATGACAAAGTCATAAAAATTGTATTTGAACCTTCCCAAAATCCTGGCAAACCTATGCATGGGGGCATGGGTGTACTCAGGAGACCTTGCAGAAAACAACCTGGAGAGTTTTCATGCAGTAACAAACAACCGTGTCTCCTAAATCACAGTCCAAAACTGATGTGGTGTGTGAAAATGAAAAATGACCACCAAACAGTATCCAATTTGTTTGGAGCAAACGGTTGCATCCATAGCATAAAAACACTCCATTTACAATACTTTGGGGTGTTAGCTTACCAAATATATGCACGTTCATAAAACTGGGGTATGTAAAAAGGCCCCAAAAAGAAGATAAGCAAAGAAGATACTGTATGTCAAATTAGAAAATTGACAAGCACATGTCAAAGATTGGCGTAGCACCCCAGAAACAACAGAACAAATCTATATATGGGTGGTATCACTTTACTCAGAAGATGTTGCTGAACATATTTTGGGGTGTTTTTGGCAGTAACCCATAACTGGATTTGACAATTCATGCCTAAAGTACAATGTGTGTGAAAAAATAACCCAAAAAGTGACTACCTGAAAGTTTGACATAGAGCTAGTGCATGGAAAGTGTTAAAATACAACTCTTTGAAGCACCCTAGGCTGTGCCCTTTCTAAAAATATATGGTTTGATGGGGTAAATTACTTTGGCCGGCTTCAAAAATGTCCCAAATAGGACATGGGTGCATGATGACGAAATGTGAAAATTCCAAGTTGGAAAACTGAAATGCGCACCCCCCAAATAAGGCCTATTAGCCCCCAAATGACCCGACATACCTATACATGGGTGGTATCAATTTACTCAGAAGATGTTGCTGAACATATTTTGGGGTGTTTTTTGGCAGTAACCCATAACTGGATTTGACAATTCATGCCTAAAGTACAATGTGTGTGAAAAAATAACCCAAAAAGTGACTACCTGAAAGTTTGACATAGAGCTAGTGCATGGAAAGTGTTAAAATACAACTCTTTGAAGCACCCTAGGCTGTGCCCTTTCTAAAAATATATGGTTTGATGGGGGTAAATTACTTTGGCCGGCTTCAAAAATTTCCCAAATAGGACATGGGTGCATGATGACAAAATGTGAAAATTCCAAGTTGGAAAACTGAAATGCGCACCCCCCAAATAAGGCCTATTAGCCCCCAAATGACCCGACATACCTATACATGGGTGGTATCAATTTACTCAGAAGATGTTGCTGAACATATTTTGGGGTGTTTTTTGGCAGTAACCCATAACTGGATTTGACAATTCATGCCTAAAGTACAATGTGTGTTAAAAAATAACCCAAAAAGTGACTACCTGAAAGTTTGACATAGAGCTAGTGCATGGAAAGTGTTAAAATACAACTCTTTGAAGCACCCTAGGGTGTGCCCTTTCTAAAAATATATGGTTTGATGGGGGTAAATTACTTTGGCCGGCTTCAAAAATGTCCCAAATAGGACATGGGTGCATGATGACGAAATGTGAAAATTCCAAGTTGGAAAACTGAAATGCGCACCCCCCAAATAAGGCCTATTAGCCCCCAAATGACCCGACATACCTATACATGGGTGGTATCAATTTACTCAGAAGATATTGCTGAACATATTTTGGGGTGTTTTTTGGCAGTAACCCATAACTGGATTTGACAATTCATGCCTAAAATACAATGTGTGTGAAAAAATAACCCAAAAAGTGACTACCTGAAAGTTTGACATAGAGCTAGTGCATGGAAAGTGTTAAAATACAACTCTTTGAAGCACCCTAGGCTGTGCCCTTTCTAAAAATATATGGTTTGATGGGGGTAAATTACTTTGGCCGGCTTCAAAAATGTCCCAAATAGGACATGGGTGCATGATGACGAAATGTGAAAATTCGAAGTTGGAAAACTGAAATGCGCACCCCCCAAATAAGGCCTATTAGCCCCCAAATGACCCGACATACCTATACATGGGTGGGTTCAATTTACTCAGAAGATGTTGCTGAACATATTTTGGGGTGTTTTTTGGCAGTAACCCATAACTGGATTTGACAATTCATGCCTAAAGTACAATGTGTGTGAAAAAATAACCCAAAAAGTGACTACCTGAAAGTTTGACATAGAGCTAGTGCATGAAAAGTGTTAAAATACAACTCTTTGAAGCACCCTAGGCTGTGCCCTTTCTAAAAATATATGGTTTGATGGGGGTAAATTACTTTGGCCGGCTTCAAAAATGTCCCAAATAGGACATGGGTGCATGATGACGAAATGTGAAAATTCCAAGTTGGAAAACTGAAATGCGCACCCCCCCAAATAAGGCCTATTAGCCCCCAAATGACCTGACATACCTATACATGGGTGGTATCAATTTACTCAGAAGATGTTGCTGAACATATTTTGGGGTGTTTTTTGGCAGTAACCATAACTGGATTTGACAATTCATGCCTAAAGTACAATGTGTGTGAAAAAATAACCAAAAAAGTGACTACCTGAAAGTTTGACATAGAGCTAGTGCATGGAAAGTGTTAAAATACAACTCTTTGAAGCACCCTAGGCTGTGCCCTTTCTAAAAATATATGGTTTGATGGGGGTAAATTACTTTGGCCGGCTTCAAAAATGTCCCAAATAGGACATGGGTGCATGATGACGAAATGTGAAAATTCCAAGTTGGAAAACTGAAATGCGCACCCCCCAAATAAGGCCTATTAGCCCCCAAATGACCCGACATACCTATACATGGGTGGTATCAATTTACTCAGAAGATGTTGCTGAACATATTTTGGGGTGTTTTTTGGCAGTAACCCATAACTGGATTTGACAATTCATGCCTAAAGTACAATGTGTGTGAAAAAATAACCCAAAAAGTGACTACCTGAAAGTTTGACATAGAGCTAGTGCATGGAAAGTGTTAAAATACAACTCTTTGAAGCACCCTAGGCTGTGCCCTTTCTAAAAATATATGGTTTGATGGGGGTAAATTACTTTGGCCGGCTTCAAAAATGTCCCAAATAGGACATGGGTGCATGATGACGAAATGTGAAAATTCCAAGTTGGAAAACTGAAATGCGCACCCCCCAAATAAGGCCTATTAGCCCCCAAATGACCCGACATACCTATACATGGGTGGTATCAATTTACTCAGAAGATGTTGCTGAACATATTTTGGGGTGTTTTTTGGCAGTAACCCATAACTGGATTTGACAATTCATGCCTAAAGTACAATGTGTGTGAAAAAATAACCCAAAAAGTGACTACCTGAAAGTTTGACATAGAGCTAGTGCATGGAAAGTGTTAAAATACAACTCTTTGAAGCACCCTAGGCTGTGCCCTTTCTAAAAATATATGGTTTGATGGGGGTAAATTACTTTGGCCGGCTTCAAAAATTTCCCAAATAGGACATGGGTGCATGATGACAAAATGTGAAAATTCCAAGTTGGAAAACTGAAATGCGCACCCCCCAAATAAGGCCTATTAGCCCCCAAATGACCCGACATACCTATACATGGGTGGTATCAATTTACTCAGAAGATGTTGCTGAACATATTTTGGGGTGTTTTTTGGCAGTAACCCATAACTGGATTTGACAATTCATGCCTAAAGTACAATGTGTGTGAAAAAATAACCCAAAAAGTGACTACCTGAAAGTTTGACATAGAGCTAGTGCATGGAAAGTGTTAAAATACAACTCTTTGAAGCACCCTAGGGTGTGCCCTTTCTAAAAATATATGGTTTAATGGGGGTAAATTACTTTGGCCGGCTTCAAAAATGTCCCAATAGGACATGGGTGCATGATGACGAAATGTGAAAATTCCAAGTTGGAAAACTGAAATGCGCACCCCCAAAAAGGCCTATTAGCCCCCAAATGACCCGACATACCTATACATGGGTGGTATCAATTTACTCAGAAGATGTTGCTGAACATATTTTGGGGTGTTTTTGGCAGTAACCCATAACTGGATTTGACAATTCATGCCTAAAGTACAATGTGTGTGAAAAAATAACCAAAAAGTGACTACCTGAAAGTTTGAACATAGAGCTAGTGCATGAAAAGTGTTAAAATACAACTCTTTGAAGCACCCTAGGCTGTGCCCTTTCTAAAAATATATGGTTTGATGGGGGTAAATTACTTTGGCCGGCTTCAAAAATGTCCCAAATAGGACATGGGTGCATGATGACGAAATGTGAAAATTCCAAGTTGGAAAACTGAAATGCGCACCCCCCAAATAAGGCCTATTAGCCCCCAAATGACCCGACATACCTATACATGGGTGGTATCAATTTACTCAGAAGATGTTGCTGAACATATTTTGGGGTGTTTTTTGGCAGTAACCCATAACTGGATTTGACAATTCATGCCTAAAGTACAATGTGTGTGAAAAAATAACCAAAAAAGTGACTACCTGAAAGTTTGACATAGAGCTAGTGCATGGAAAGTGTTAAAATACAACTCTTTGAAGCACCTAGGCTGTGCCCTTTCTAAAAATATATGGTTTGATGGGGGTAAATTACTTTGGCCGGCTTCAAAAATGTCCCAAATAGGAATGGGTGCATGATGACGAAATGTGAAAATTCCAAGTTGGAAAACTGAAATGCGCACCCCCCAAATAAGCCTATTAGCCCCCAAATGACCCGACATACCTATACATGGGTGGTATCAATTTACTCAGAAGATGTTGCTGAACATATTTTGGGGTGTTTTTGGCAGTAACCCATAACTGGATTTGACAATTCATGCCTAAAGTACAATGTGTGTGAAAAAATAACCAAAAAAGTGACTACCTGAAAGTTTTGACAGAGCTAGTGCATGGAAAGTGTTAAAATACAACTCTTTGAAGCACCCTAGGGTGTGCCCTTTCTAAAAATATATGGTTTGATGGGGGTAAATTACTTTGGCCGGCTTCAAAAATGTCCCAAATAGGACATGGGTGCATGATGACGAAATGTGAAAATTCCAAGTTGGAAAACTGAAATGCGCACCCCCCCAAATAAGGCCTATTAGCCCCCAAATGACCCGACATACCTATACATGGGTGGTATCAATTTACTCAGAAGATGTTGCTGAACATATTTTGGGGTGTTTTTGGCAGTAACCCATAACTGGATTTGACAATTCATGCCTAAAGTACAATGTGTGTGAAAAAATAACCAAAAAAGTGACTACCTGAAAGTTTGACATAGAGCTAGTGCATGGAAAGTGTTAAAATACAACTCTTTGAAGCACCCTAGGCTGTGCCCTTTCTAAAAATATATGGTTTGATGGGGGTAAATTACTTTGGCCGGCTTCAAAAATGTCCCAAATAGGACATGGGTGCATGATGACGAAATGTGAAAATTCCAAGTTGGAAAACTGAAATGCGCACCCCCCAAATAAGGCCTATTAGCCCCCAAATGACCCGACATACCTATACATGGGTGGTATCAATTTACTCAGAAGATGTTGCTGAACATATTTTGGGGTGTTTTTTGCAGTAACCCATAACTGGATTTGACAATTCATGCCTAAAGTACAAGTGTGTGAAAAAATAACCAAAAAGTGACTACCTGAAAAGTTGACATAGAGCTAGTGCAGGAAAGTGTTAAAATACAACTCTTTGAAGCACCCTAGGGTGTGCCCTTTCTAAAAATATGGTTTGATGGGGGTAAATTACTTTGGCCGGCTTCAAAAATGTCCCAAATAGGACATGGGTGCATGATGACGAAATGTGAAAATTCCAAGTTGGAAAACTGAAATGCGCACCCCCCAAATAAGGCCTATTAGCCCCCAAATGACCCGACATACCTATACATGGGTGGTATCAATTTACTCAGAAGATGTTGCTGAACATATTTTGGGGTGCTCTTTGGCAGTAAACCTTAAAGTTCACAGTACATGTATTCTTAGATTGCGTTCAAAAAAGAAAAATCACCAAAAACATTTTTTTTCTCAAACTTTGGCATAGATTTGTGGTAAAATGGTTTGCATGGAAAGAGTCAAAATACCCCAAGTTTAATACCTTGATTTGTGTACTTTAAAAAAATATGTATATGTGGCGGGTTATTCAGGAATTAGTGACAGATATAGTGTTACAATGTCACTAGCACTAGTTTGGAAAATAAACTCTTTGGAAATGGCAAAGTGCTACTTGCACTTATTGTTGCATAAAATAAGGAAAAAAGCGAGGAATATGTAAACATTGGGTATTGCTAAACTCAGTACTAAATTTAGAAACTACTAAGGAATTAATTTTTTTTGACGGTTGTTGATACATAAGAAATTTTGGGGGTCAAAGTTCGAAAAAGTGGTGTTTTTTCAATTTTTTTGTCATATTTCACAATATTTTTTATAGTAAATTATATGAAATGATGAAAAAAATGGTATCTTTATAAAGTCCATTTAATGACGAGAAAAACAGTGTAAAATATGTGTGGGTTACATAAACGAGTATGAGGAAAATTTGACGTAAACACTAACAGCGCAGAAACGTAAAAACAGCAGCGGTCACTAAAGGACGGATTTGTGTAAAACCGCCCGGTCACTAAGGGGTTAATTTACAATACAAGTAATAGTCAGCAAAGGACTTATTAATTTAATTTCACTGTTTAATTTGACTCAAGTACAAAATCCGTGACACAGCTTAAAATTTAATAGGGATGTGCGTTTCGATTCGGACCGATTCGTTTTTTTTCACTAATCAGGCCAATTCGGTGCTTCGGATTCATCCGATGTTCCGTATCGGACAGGCACCGAAATACACAGCATCCGAAATTTTTTCCGATCTGAAACAAAATAATTTCATTATTCGTATGAACGTAAAATTTGTAAACTCGCAAGTCATTTTGGTTCCTTTCATGATTTCAGTTCCATTTCGGACAATGTATTTTTCGGTTCCATTGCTGATTCCGTAATTTCCTATTGTTTCGATCAAATTTGATAGTTACTTGATATCCATTTGATAGTTTATTTCAAGTTCGATAGTTGCAGCATATGAATCCTCACACTGCCAGGCAGCACCTCTACAGTATAATTAATGCAGCACATGATTCCGCACACTGCCAGGCAGCACCTCTGCAGTATAATAATGCAGCATATGATTCCGCACACTGCCGGGCAGCACCTCTACAGTATAATAATGCAGGATATGATTATGCACACTGCCAGGCAGCACCTCTATAGTATAATTAATGCAGCATATGAAACCTCACACTGCCGGGCAGCACCTCTACAGTATAATAATGCAGCATATGATTCCGCACACTGCCGGGCAGCACCTCTACAGTATAATAATGCAACACATGATTCCGCACACTGCCAGGCAGCACTTCTATAGTGTAATTAATGCAGCATATAAATCCTCACACGGCTGGGCAGCACCTCTACAGTATAATAATGCAGCATATGATTCCGCACACTGCCGGGCAGCACCTCTACAGTATAATAATGCAGCATATGATTCCGCACACTGCCAGGCAGCACCTCTACAGTATAATAATGCAGCATATGATTCCGCACACTGCCGGGCAGCACTTCTATAGTATAATTAATGCAGCATATAAATCCTCACACGGCCGGGCAGCACCTCTACAGTATAACAGTGACGTGCGGTGAGGTCAGTGGCTGGTGAGGCACTGGCTAGTATCAGAGCCAGATATACACAGGGTTATGCAGTTGCAATTTACGCATTTCATTATCGTTATATAGGAGAATAGAATTTCACTATTTATACAGTAAAGTTCACAAAAAATTAACAGTTCTAAGAGCATGCACTTACAATACTGATTAACATAGGGTGCTATTACACACATACTGATTGCTGAGCTCTGCCTGCCCGCCCCCACCCAACAAGACTGACGAACACAGTCACATGACTTCTCTGCGTCAATCAATCCATGGGGAGCTCTGCCTGTCAGGGGGAGCTTTTTTTTTTTAAAAAAAAGAAGTGCTTGAGACCAATAGAGCTTTCCCATTGGCTCAAGCTTTCAATTGCTCTCAGTGCCTCTGGAGGCACTGAAGAGCGTAAAACCAGGAAGCCAAGCCAGCTTGAGCTACGCAATTAGTATAGCATTCAGCTGCGCAAATTGCGTAGGCTAGGCTGGCTCAGTGCTGCCCCTGCTGTCTGTGTAGTGAATCACACACACAGCAGCCGGCAAACTGAAAGTCAGGGGGGGGGTGGAAATCAGAGGACAGAGAAGCACAGCGAGGGAGCGTGGATCAGGTGAGTATGAGAACTTTTTTAAAAAAATTACATTTTATTTACAGTTTAAATATACACATGTCATTACAGCACAATGAGCACATTAATTTACTGGAATGGCAGGGGAGGCCCTGCCTCCCCTGCCACCCCTGACTGCACGTCCCTGCAGTATAATAATGCAGCATATGATTCCGCACACTGCCAGGCAGCACCTCTACAGTATAATAATGCAGCATATGATTCCGCACACTGCCGGGCAGCACTTCTATAGTATAATTAATGCAGCATATAAATCCTCACACAGTCGGGCAGCACCTCTACAGTAGTGATGGGCCGAACACTCCCGTGTTTGGCTCGCATTCGAACTCGAACTTTTGAAAACGAGAACACGATTCAAACTCAATATAAGTCTATGGGGCTCAAAAGTTTGAATTTTAAAGTTCCCTCCAAGAGGGCATATATGGAAGATATTGGCCATAAAAGGTGTATGGGGGTCCAGGTACTGCCCTGGGGGACAGGAAACAATGAAAATAAAGTAAAAAAAACAAACCTCTTTTTTTAAAAAAAATAAAGAAATGTGCACCGATTTGGATATCGACGATCTATTGAATTTGAAATGAACGATCAAATGGATATCCATTTGATAGTTCATTTCAAATGTTAAAAAAGGTGTGAGAAATGTTTTACCCCATAGGCTTCAATGTTAAAGGTGTGGGAAATGTTTTACCCTTAGGCTTCAATGTTAAAGGTGTGGGAAATGTTTTACCCCATAGGCTTCAATGTTAAAAATATTCCGTTTTAATTAAATATCTAATAAACCGTTGCTTTTAATATTCTGCAATAAAGAATCTCTTTATTTTTAGATTTTTTTTACGATCTTTTGAGCATTTTAAAAAAAAAAATTTTTTTCTTTTAATTCGAATTGATCTGAAAATCGAATCGATCCAAAATTTCAAATCGAATCGAAACGAAAACGAGCCGAAATGAAAAAAACACCTGGAAAAAACCGGAAACGAAACAAAATTTTTAGCGGTGCACATCTCTAGCTATAAGTCCCAGAATGGCGCTTAATGGCGCAGGTGGTAGTAGTGGGTACGAACATAGATGGAGAAGATATTAGATTGTCTCAGCAGTTGTTTTTGAAATTACAACAGCTTGCTCCAGCCCTAAGAATTAGAACAGCCAACCCAACAACTAGGTCCGCAGTGCAAAGAAGAGCATAAATAAAGTTGTGGTTTTATTTTCTAGCATACACTGACCAACACAGACAACAAGATTCTCCACTCTGCACCCCGGAACCACCATAAGCATACACTGACCAACACCCCAGAACGAGCATAAGCATACACTGACCAACACAGACCACAAGATTCTCCACTCTGTACCCTGGAACCAGCATAAGCATGCACTGACCAACACCCCGGACCGAGCATAAGCATACACTGACCAACACAGACCACAAGATTCTCCACTATGCACCCCGGAACCAGCATAAGCATACACTGACCAACACCCCAGAACGAGCATAAGCATACACTGACCAACACAGGCCACAAGATTCTCCACTCTGCACCCCAGAGCCAGCATAAGCATACACTGACCAACACCCCGGAACGAGCATAAGCATACACTGACCAACACAGACCACAAGATTCTCCACTCTGCACCCTGGAACCAGCATAAGCATACACTGACCAACACCCTGGAACAAGCATAAGCATACACTGACCAACACAGACCACAAGATTCTCCACTCTGCATCCCGGAACCAGCATAAGCATACACTGACCAACACCCCGGAATGAGCATAAGGTAGCAGGAATTCAGAATGCCGTCCAACGCTATCCTCCAAAGAACGCCATTCTCGCAACTGTATTTTATTTTTAAATGTATTCATTTCTGGCTGATTCCATGTTTCAATGTTCCCTCCTTTTTACTTAAACTTTTAGTTTTACTTGATCTTCTCCTCTGCCTCTCACCCTCCCCCCTCCTGCCGTGTAGTTTCTTAACAGCACACTTGGCAAATCTCCATTTTATTTTCTAGCATACACTGACCAACACAGACCACAAGAGTCTCCACTCTGCTGTCCCACCCACCCAGGCCGGTCCATAATTTAAGGGCTCCTTGACAGCTGTTTCCACTTCTCTCTCTAATTACCTTTACTCAGCCCAAGCTTCTGGTCCTTCCCATGCAACCGTCACAACATTTCTTCTAGCAACCAGCTTCACCTTCCCTCTGCTCCCATCTGTTTCACTTACCCCGTCCCTTAGATTGTAATCTCACGGGATGTCTGGCCGAGCACTTGGTTAAAGTGCTGTACTTCTTAGACAAGCTATCCTTTGGGCAGGGTTGTCTTTTCCTTATTTATCATGTATGTCTCATGTTTGTGCTTCCCCATTGTACAGCGCTACAGAATATGCTGGCGCTTTATAAATAAAGGATAATAATAACAATAAATTGGGAATGCCAACTAGTAAAATGAAATGTGGCTGTGCAAAATAAAATGTGGGATGAAATGTGGGCAAAATGATCAAAAAATGGCTGAAATGTAGGTAAAATTTATAAACTGAGGACAAACTGGTAAAATGAAAGGTGGGCAAATAAAATAAAATGGGGCTTGCTAGTAAAATGAAATGAGGTGAGGATATAATGGGCGAACAAATGACATGGGCAAAGTAAAATTAAATAAGAACAAAAGTCATTGAAATGGGGGCATAATAGATGAATTTGGTGTATATTACTAAATGAAAGTGCGTACATTATCAAAAATCGTATTGTTGTAACTCCAAAAAACGACAGTGTTTCACAAAAGAAAAAGCAGTAGAAGTTCAGTTTGAATTATTGAACTTGCTCAATATCACTTCTTTATTCCAAAGGAAAAAATTACATCAGCAGCTAAAGTTTACCTACAAATTAACCAAGGGGTAGAAGAGGGAATCTCCTTAGAAAGTGGGGACTCTAGAAACAATATCAGGGTTTTTCAAAGAGTATCGAAAAGCCACCGCACGTTCGGTGACTTTTCGTTCTCTTCAATTCGGTTCGATTTGGCGATCCCATTTCGGTGACCCTGCAGTGTATTCAGCAAGCACCACAGGGTCCCCGAATTGCAGGGAAAGGTCACCGCAAACCTGCCGAAAACTCACCGCAATACGAGGGTGAACGCACACCGAAACCCACAAAAACATCTGGATTAACCAGCCGAAAACACCGGAAAAACCTGAGCAGGAGCCGATCACACGCAACGCAGCCGCCGGAAAAAGCCGACACCGCAGACGAATGCAGTGAATAAATTAGAAAAACAGTTTGCTTGAATGTTTGAAAAGTGAAATGCTGTTTGCAAACAAACTACTGAGTGAAAATGTCTGAAATTTACATATGAGATCCAAGGAATGATAATAAAAAGGGCTGTTAAAGAAAAAATAAGTAAAGTAAAAAAAAAAAAATTAAAAAATCGGACATTTTTTTAAAAATAAAAAAAATCCCGAACAATGCTTAAAATATCCTAAGAAATCTATAAATAAAGAGACTCTTTACTGCGGATAACATTTCGGGAACCTTTCACTGCTGGTTTTTGTTCTCTGAATAGCCGAAGCATTGCTTTTTTATGGGGTTCACTGCCCTCGAACAGGCACCGAACAGGCACCGTATGTGCAGGCAATTCGCCAGGATTTGTCAAATTGCCTGCTCTCTGAATAGCCGAATGGCCAAGAAAGGTAACCGAACGCTGATTTTCAGTGTTCGGTTCCCTTTCGGCAGCCAGTCGGATCTCTTTGAATAACCCTGTATATTTGGGGGGGGCACATAAGATACCCCAAAACTGGGGGTGCACTAATAATTTTGGCCAAAAAGTCATACCAGTGAAAAAAAAATGACATAAGTGTATATAACTAAGATTCCTAGATCCAGAGTAACGAGGTGCAATGTTACCTCCTTATTATAGAGAGCTGATACTTAGATTCAATATTTTATTTGTCACAGTTCAGTGGTTTTCGCCGACGTCCGATTACTGCTTCAATTCCAATTTTCACAAATTATGGTTACCATTCGCTAAATGGGGAATTCACCAGAATTTCTGTGAAATGGAATCCCCGAAATGTGATGAATAGCAAAGGATCTAAATATGAATAGACCCTTTAGATTCTAACTTCCATAATAACCCCTAAAATGCCATAAAACCAGGGATATACAATAAAAATAATAAACAACGTGGCATTAGCCTACTCATTAACCCCTAAAATGCCATTAATCAATGGAAACCATGAAATTAATACATTGTGAGGCATTTAGCATACCCATTAACCCCTAAAATGCCATTAATCAAGGAAAAAATAAAATGTATACTGTGAGGGATGAAGCCTACCCATTAATCCTTAATATACAACTAAACCAAGGTAAAAAAGAAAGTAATACAGAATGTAATATATATTCTGACCATTAACCCTTACACTGCTGAGCCATTTCAATTCTGTGGGGGAAAAATAGTTAAATTTTTATTTTATAATTTATGATTTATATTGTACACTGAATATAGAATGTTGGATATCATTGGAAAGGTCAGACTCTGCGTTTTGCAATAACACCTCAAATGACCATGTAAAGCGGCGTAGCGTGGGTTGTTAGCGCCCGGGGCAAGGCAAGAATTGTGCACCCCCCAACATGTGGACACGGTAACACACCCTGATTCCCTTCTACCAGTAGAGTATTGACCCCCGTTACCCCACAAGCACATGTATTGTATATTAACAAAATACTGATATAAAATATTAAACACACATGCCCCCCATGCTACACCACTGCTACCAGTCACCCTGTCCCATTATACCCTAGCATAGATCCACTCTCACACTATACCCAGTCACTCTCTCCCAGTACCTCTCAGTCACTCTCTCCCAGTACCCCAGTCACTCTCTTCCAGTACCCACACTTTCTCCCAGTACCCCAGTCACTCTCTCCCTCCCAATACCCCAGTCACTCTCTCCCAGTACCCCAGTCACTCTCTCTCTCAACTATCTATCCAAGTACCTCCAGTCACACTCCCCCAGTATCCCCAGTCATTCTCTCCCTGAACCTCCAGTCACCCTCTCCCTGTACCCCGTCACTGTGTGTTGGTCACGCTGCTCTGGTGTCACACAGTGTCACATACCTGCATGGAGTTGCTTGTGGCTTTGGGGGGGAAGCTGTCCAGGGGGCTTAGTGGAGACCGGATTTTAAATGTGCTGCAGGGCAGGCGCCTCCCTCCCTCCTTCCTGTACAGCGGCTGCAGGGCTGCCAGTGGCGTGGCCTGGCACAGGGCTTGAAGGGGGGCTGACAAGCGTGGTACAGCGTCAGTGTTCTGTCGGATAATGCTGCACTGCTTCACGTGACTCATGCGTTAAGGAGGAGTCAGGACCAGAATTTTCTGTCCTGGTCCTCCCTTCCGGACGCTGAGTGCTAAGTCACTGCCGGCACCGTAAAACTGGTGGCTGCCCGTGAAAGGGCCTCTCACGGACACCATTGTCCGTGAGCAGACACCTTGCTGATCCCTGCTAGAAAATATTAGTGGTTCAAATTTATTTTGAAATTTTGCGCCCCCTCAGAAAATTGCGCCCGGGGCGACCGCCCCCGAGGACCCCCCCCCCCACGCTACGCCACTGACCATGTACTAGGCATGGGATTGGAGATAACGTGGATTTGAAGGAAGAGGGGGAAGATGAATGCTGATTCCTGGGGGGGCACATGGGGGGCAAGGGATAACCCGGGGGCGATTGCCCCCCTGTAGAGACACCTATGTCTTAGATAAATTGTGGTAGAGTGAACAAAAATAACCTACCCTTTGCTGCACGCTAACCCTTGGTTTCACATTATAAATATACAGATTTGATCCTCATTTAGCTGCATGGAATGTAATTTGTCAAAATGTATGTAACTCCAATTTACATGGAGAGTAAATGGAGGAGGTGAACAATAATTACAAAATCATTTGAATAGTAATTTGTTTCATTAATGAAGAGTTTACTCTCTAAAGGAGACAAATAATCCAGTGAAGTCCATCTTCACATCCATTTCTTAATTCACGTTGTGTTTATAGAAGAATTAAGATTTTGTCCACCAGAGGTCCTTTTTTGCTTAGATGTATTTTCTTAAACTGTCTCTACCTTGTAAACACAGTTTATGGTAGATTAAAACTGCTTCCAGGAAAACTTTTCTCAGCCGTGTTTTATGTCTCCCTTTAGGTTTTTGAATGATCTAAAATACTATATTGGTGTGCTGTAAGAGTTGGGTTGCTGACAATTATTTTTCCATTAGATTGATATATTTCTCTTCAGCAAGTCGCAGTGACATAATATGGACGAGAAAGAGACAAATCACACTTTACCATACCTGTCTTTTCAGGCCTATTTCACTCATAAACTAGAAAAATTATTTTGTTCTTTTTAAACCATTATATTGCAGAATACTGTTTATTAAATGGGAATATAGTTCATATATTGCATATATCTAGTGAAAAATAATGCACTTTCATGTCAGATATAATTGATGAATAGACTGACAGCCCAAATTGATCCTGAGACCTGCATCTACAGTTTTTTGTTAAAATAAAGGTTGAACTGTATGCAAATAAAGTGTGATTTTACACAATTGTCGTCATCTGGACAATCCATTGCCCGTTCTATGTGCTTCATTGCACAAATTAATATTTATTGAAATTAATTTACATTTATTTACAACACCAAAACACTTAACGGAAATGGAAATGATGAAAATTCTTCACTTGCAGTATCAATGCTCAAACCACTATTAAACAATGAAATATTTTGTTAGTTGATCCACGTTAATTTGGTTCTGTGTTTAAATAATGTGGTTCTTTTTATATAATATGCTTGTTAAAATGGACAATATATACAGTATGCAAAGCAAATATTTATGGTAACTTATCCCCAGCCCATTGCATTTAGTAGCCATATGCATTTCATACTAGTCTAAAGTTTAGAAAGAGTCTAAACTTGATTGCTAAGTGACAATGAAAATAGTTTAGTAAGAAAGCACGTTAAATTAATATTTTAATATTTTAAAAAATATTATGGGCCATATTCCAAGGTTAACAAATACGTATCTGGCGGCGCGATGGTAGTCGCTCTCGGATCGTGTGGTGGTTCTCTTGTGAAGCACCGTCCATATATGTCATGAAAAACAATGAACAAAATATAATAGTGCAGAGCAATTATAAATATTGAATTCTATATGCGCATGTGGTTAATCGCACTCACAATAGCAAGAGCCCCAACACTGGCTCTGAGCGGGTCAGCGCGTTTGGTCGTTTTTTTCTATATTGAAAGAGGCGACCCACAACCTTCAATTATGGCAATCCTCTTCCGATCTCGATATGTAGAGGAACATGCAAAAGAGAAAAACTTCCTTGTGCAGATCTATTGGAAATATTGCATACGTGTATCCACAAGGGTTCAAACTCACATGTGTTGGAGCTTATAGCCAAGCTCTGGGATCAATCGCCTGTGGACTTGTTTAAGGTAAAGCCCATAGAAAACCTCATCAGGATCCCAGAGCTTGGCTATAAGCTTGGCTATAAGCTCCAACACATGTGAGTTTGAACCCTTGTGGATACACGTATGCAATATTTCCAATAGATCTGCACAAGGAAGTTTTTCTCTTTTGCATGTTCCTCTACATATCGAGATCGGAAGAGGATTGCCATAAGTGAAGGTTGTGGGTCGCCTCTTTCAATATAGAAAAAACGACCAAACTCGCTGACCCGCTCAGAGCCAGTGTTGGGGCTCTTGCTATTGTGAGTGCGATCAACCACATGCGCATATGGAATTCAATATTTATAATTGCTCTGCACTATTATATTTTTTTCATTGTTTTTCATGACATATATGGACGGTGCTTCACAAGAGAACCACCACACGATCCGAGAGCGACTACCATCGCGCCGCCAGATACGTATTTGTTAATCATTGTTCATGTCACGTTCCATGCTGCCATGCCTGTCTTCCTGCCCTCTGTATTTGTATATTGTGTTTTTTCCCTTGTGTTTCTGTTGCTGCCAATTCCTGGGTGGCCTCCCAGGGGTTAATTGGTGTTCTGTGTGCTGCTCACCTGTTTACCCTTGCCTTGATTCCCCTGACTATATTAGAGCAATGTACCTATAGGACATTGCTGGGTCATTTTTCCTTTGCCTGGTCTCCTTGCGTCCTGTGTCCTGAGAGCTCCTTGCTGTGTTCCTGATATTCTCCGTTTGTTCATCCTTGTTCAGTTTTTGCCTCTAATATTTCTGTTCCAGTTTATGTCAGTTCCTTCTGTGTGATTTTGGCTTGGCTGACTTCCCTTCTGGTTCTGATTCCTGTATCCTATATGACGTACTTTCTCTGGTTATGACCTTTGGCTTTCCTCTATGTGACTCCTCTATATTATATTACTTGTCAGTACCGTTTCCAAGAAACCCAGTCATCTGCATACAACAAAAGACTCTGTATGGCTTCAAGGTAATACTTTCCTTTAGATTAGATCCGGCTATCCTAAAGACCGGCCTTTCAGTGCAGGGAATCTTTGGTATTGCCGTACAGAGGTCTTTAGTTAACCCTGTGTTGCTTTCACCTGCCCTTGCAGTTTACAGTGCATCTCTGCATATAGGGGCTTCTCTCAGGAACCTTGACCTCACCTTCCTGCAAGTTATATTCATAGGGTTATATATTTACAGACCGACCACTTCCAAGGATCGGAGGGCATGTATAGGGTGGTGCGTGCCTGATGGTACTGCCACCGTGACAGTTCATTGGTATTGGGGGAAACCACTGATTGCTGGCTGGCTTTGGGTCTTTGGTGGCGGTACAGGCAGGGGCGCCTACCACATTGTTTGTATCATATTCCAAGGTTGGTGCCAACTTAACCAGAGCCATTATAGTCTATGGACCCTATTACCTAGTGAATTCTAACTGTAGCATTCGGAGGAGTAAGTGATAATGTCAGGATAAGTAACTTTAACGTATTCCCTCCATATAACATTCCTGACGCTAATCAGGGAAAAAAATTGTCAGCGCATTGTTGATTGCACCAGCTTTCTGTACTTTGCACAACCAATACGTAACATGGGGAGCGCAATCAGTAATATGCGTTAGGATAAGTAAAGTATTACAAAGTCATAAGGCTAACAACCGCAACGATGCGGTAATGAAAATTTTACAGTTATCTAGAGCTGGTCTTAACTGATTCTGCTTTTGCAGAATAATTTAGCACCAGCTTACCCCCCCCCCCCATAAATCCAATATTCATCTTTCGTCCCGCAGCGAGAACAGCAGTCTGATCTGGTGCTTCTGACCGCCAGGAGCAGAGTGAGACTGGGTGCAACTAGTCCCCGGTCTCCAGGGCTCGAGTCCTGCGGGAACACGTGCGGGAACAGCATTCCCGCACTTCTCCCACAGCGGGAATGCTGATCAGGTGGTTCCCGGCGAGCGGCCTAGCTGCATCGTGTCAGTGGCCCCTCGCCTCGTGGGGAGAGGAGAAGGATGCCCCCAGCGGAGGAGGTAAGGACCCATGAGAGCTGGGGGGGGCAGATATACCCATGAGAGCTGGGGCAAATATACCCATGAGAACTAGGGGGCAAATATACCCATGAGAGCTGGGAGGCATATATACCTATGAGAGCTGGGGGGCAAACATACCCATGAGAGCTGGGGCAGATATACCCATGAGAGCTGGGGGGGGCAAATATACCCATCTTTGCCCCCAGCTCTCATGGGTATATTTGCCCCCACCTCTCATGGGTATATATGCTCCCGAGCTCTCATGGGTATATTTGCCCCAGCTCTCATGGGTATATTTGCCCCCCCAGCTCTCATGGGTATATCTGCCCCAGCTCTCATGGGTATATTTGCCCCCAGCTCTTACCTCCTCCTTACCTCCTCCGCTGGGGGCATCCTTCTCCTCTCCCCACAAGGCGAGCGGGCGCTGACACGATGCAGCTAGGCCGCTTGCCGGGAACCACCTGATCAGCTGCGTTCTCGTGAGAACGCGCACTGGTCAGGTGGGAGGGTCCTCCTATCCCAGGCGAGCGGCCATGCTGCATCGTGCCAGCGGCCGCTCGCCTCGTGGGGAGAGGAGAAGAATGCCCCTCCACTGGATCCGCCCCTGTGCCGCTCGCGTGTGGTCCACCATCCTGCCGCAATCTCGCGGCCGGCTGGCTGGAACTCTTTGCGAAGCGGCAGGGCACCTGCCTCCCCTCGCTATGCCACTGGGCTCGGGCCACAGCAGGGAGAGCTGGGGGGCAAATATACCCATGAGAGCTGGGGGCAGATTTACCCATGAGAGCTGGGGCAAATATACTCATGAGAGCTGGGGAGCAGATATACCCATGAGAGCTGGGGGCAAATATACCCATGAGAGCTAGGGGGCAAATATACCCATGAGAGCTGGGGCAGATATACCCATGAAAGCTGGGGCAGATATACCCATGAGAGCTGGGGGCAAATATACCCATGAGAGCTGGGGCAAATATACCCATGAGAGCTGGGGAGCAGATATACCCATGAGAGCTGGGGGCAGATATACCATGAAGGCTGGGGGAAATATATTCCCATGAGAGCTGGGGGGCAAATATACCCATGAGAGCTGGGGTAATATATACATATGTGAGCTGGGGGCAATATATATCCATGTGAGGGGGGGCAGATATACCCATGAGACCTGGGGGGAAAATATACCCATGAGAGCTAGGGGGCAAATATACCCATGAGAGCTGGGGGGACAGATAAACCCATGAGAGCTGGGGCAGATATACCCATGAGAGCTGGGGGGCAAAAATACCCATGAGAGCTGGGTGCAGATATACCCATGAGAGCTGGGGCAGATATACCCATGAGAGCTGGGGGACAAATATACCCATGAGAGCTGGGGCCAGATATACCCATGAGAGCTGGGGCAGATATACCCATGAGAGCTGGGACAGATATACCATGAGAGCTGGGGGCAAATATACCCATGAGAGCTAGGGGGGCAAATATACCCATGAGAGCTGGGGCAGATATACCCATGAAAGCTGGGGCAGATATACCCATGAGAGCTGGGGGCAAATATACCCATGAGAGCTGGGGCAAATATACCCATGAGAGCTATGGGGCAAATATACCCATGAGAGCTGGGGGGCAAATATACCCATGACAGCTGGGGGACAGATATACCCATGAGAGCTGGGGGGCAAATATACCCATGAGAGCTGGAGCAGATATCCCCATGAGAGCTGGGGCCAGATATACCCATGAGAGCTGAGGGCAAATATACCCATGAGAGCTGGGGAGCAGATATACCCATGAGAGCTGGGGGCAGATATACCCATGAGAGCTGGGGTCAATATTTTCCCATGAGAGCTGGGGGCAAATATACCCATGAGAGCTAGGGGGCAAATATACCCATGAGAGCTGGGGGCAGATATACCCATGAAAGCTGGGGCAGATATACCCATGAGAGCTGGGGGCAAATATACCCATGAGAGCTGGGGCAGATATACCCATGAGAGCAGGGGCCAGATATACCCATGAGAGCTGAGGGCAAATATACCCATGAGAGCTGGGGAGCAGATATACCCATGAGAGCTGGGGGCAGATATACCCATGAGAGCTGGGGTCAATATATTCCCATGAGAGCTGGGGGGCAAATATACCCATGAGAGCTGGGGGGCAAATATACCCATGAGAGCTGGGGTAATATATACATATGTGAGCTGGGGCAATATATATCCATGTGAGGTGGGGCAGATATACCCATGAGACCTGGGGGGAAAATATACCCATGAGAGCTAGGGGGCAAATATACCCATGAGAGCTGGGGGGCAAATATACCCAAGAGAGCTGGGGAACAAATATACCCATGAGAGCTGGGGCCAGATATACCCATGGGAGCTGGGGCAGATATACCCATGAGAGCTGGGGCAAATATACCCATGAGAGCTGGGGCAGATATACCCATGATAGCTGGGACAGATATACCCATGAGAGCTGGGGGGCAAATATACTCATGAGAGCTAGGGGGCAAATATACCCATGAGAGCTGGGGCAGATATACCCATGAGAGCTGGGGCAGATATACCCATGAGAGCTGGGGGCAAATATACCCATGAGAGCTGGGGGACAGATATACCCATGAGAGCTGGGGGGCAAATATACCCATGAGAGCTGGGGGCAGATATACCCATGAGAGCTGGGGCCAGATATACCCATGAGAGCTGAGGGCAAATATACCCATGAGAGCTGGGGAGCAGATATACCCATGAGAGCTTGGGGGCAGATATACCCATGAGAGCTGGGGTCAATATATTCCCATGAGAGCTGGGGGCAAATATACCCATTAGAGCTGGGGGGCAAATATACCCATGAGAGCTGGGGGACAGATAAACCCATGAGAGCTGGGGCAGATATACCCATGAGACCTGGGGGCCAGATATACCCATGAGAGCTGAGGACAAATATACCCATGAGAGCTGGGGGGCAAATATACCCATGAGAGCTGGGGGACAGATAAACCCATGAGAGCTGGGGCAGATATACCCATGAGAGCTGGGGGGCAAAAATACCCATGAGAGCTGGATGCAGATATACCCATGAGAGCTGGGGCAGATATACCCATGAGAGCTGGGGGGCAAATATACCCATGAGAGCTGGGGTAGATATACCCATGAGAGCTGGGACAGATATACCCATGAGAGCTGGGGGGCAAATCTACCCATGAGAGCTAGGGGACAAATATACCCATGAGAGCTGGGGCAGATATACCCATGAGAGCTGGGGCAGATATACCCATGAGAGCTGGGGGGCAAATATACCCATGAGAGCTGGGGCAGATAGACTCATGAGAGCTGGGGGGCAAATATACCCATGAGAGCTGGGGGCAGATAGACCCATGAGAGCTTGGGGGCAAATATACCCATGAGAGCTGGGGTAGATATACCCATGAGAGCTGGGACAGATATACCCATGAGAGCTGGGGGGCAAATCTACCCATGAGAGCTAGGGGACAAATATACCCATGAGAGCTGGGGCAGATATACCCATGAGAGCTGGGGCAGATATACCCATGAGAGCTGGGGGGCAAATATACCCATGAGAGCTGGGGCAGATAGACCCATGAGAGCTTGGGGGCAGATATACCATGAGAGCTGGGGGCAGATAGACCCATGAGAGCTTGGGGGCAAATATACCCATGAGAGCTGGGGCAGATATACCCATGAGAGCTGGGGCCAGATATACCCATGAGAGCTGGGGCCAGATATACCCATGAGAGCTGGGACAGATATACCCATGAGAGCTGGGGGGGCAAATATACCCATGAGAGCTGGGGGGCAAATATACCCATGAGAGCTGGGGGCAGATATACCCATGAGAGCTGGGTAGCAGATAAACCCATGAGAGCTGGAGCAATATATTCCCATGAGAGCTGGGGGCAATATATATCCACGTGAGCTTGGGGCAATATATATCCATGTGAGCTGGGGGCAATATATACCCATGTGAGCTGGGGCAAATATATCCATGTGAGCTGGGGCAATTTATCCATATGAGCTGGGGCAATATATCCTTGTGAGCTGGGGCAAATATATCCATATAACCAGTGCTGGGTATATTATTCTGGGGGCTCAGTGCTGTGCATTTTATTCTCAGGGCTCAGTGCTGTGAATGTTATTCTGGGGGCTCAGTGCTGTGCATATTATTCTGGGGGCTGAGTGCTGTGCATATTATTCTGGGGGCTCAGTGCTGTGCATGTTATTCTGGGGGCTCAGTGCTGTGTATATAATTCTGTGGGGTCTGTGCTGTGTATATAATTCTTGGGGGTCTGTGCCTGTGTATATAATTCTGGGGGGTCTGTGCCTGGATATATATATATATATATGTTATATATATATATTATATACAGTATATATCAAATTTTTTTTTTTTTTAGATTACTGCTACCAGGTTTACTTTTATAAAATCATTTAAATAAATGTAAAATGCTGGCAGCTTCTGTATGCCCTGACTATAGAAAATTCATAGAGAGCTTCATTTTCATTCACCCACATCAGTGCCTGGAGCAAGCGAAGCGCGATATTATTGGTGTCATAGGCCTGGGGCTGGAGTTTGTGGTGTTACTCATGCCTAGTTATCCAACTCTTGTGCCACTGCTCTATCCCTTTAAGGACAAGTATTATTTTTTTTTGGAGAAAGGCTTTTACCAGGAAGGATACATTGAGATTTCTCTTGTTTTCAAGTATGTCCTGGGTGGCGAGTATGTACCGTTAGGTGTCTTGCCCAAGGACACTTACTGGAGAGGTGCTCTTGCTGGGATCGAGCCCATGTCTCTACAGGCTCTCACCATGCAGAGCAGTGATGTCACCATGCAGAGCAGTGACCCGTAGATCGCTGCAAGACACTTGTGTCAAGCTATGCTTCACGTTTAAAAGCTGTTATAACTGTAAAAGGATGTTGTACTAAGTACTAAGATTGAATGTCACTTGGGGGTTGAATAAAACTGATAATGATGTGAGCATAGAAAAGACATTTGTGGTTATTTCATTATAAATGTTATGTTATATTTGTCTGACCTACACGTGCCTCTTTGATTTAATTGTAAGCAAGATGACTGAATGATCAAAATCAATGTCAAACTGGCCAAAACACTCAATTTCAGTGGGGGTTGAATAATTTTGAACACAACTGTATAACATGTTAGTCCAGTTGCCAAAATCACGAGTATACCAGTACGTAGTGATACCTTTCACTGATCAGTATAGTTTCCAGACCTGAAGAGGAGAGGTTACACTCTTGAAAGCTTGTCTTTTAAATTTAATGTTAACCCAATAAAAATGGTATCACCACGTACTGCTATACTCGTGATATATATATATTTTCTTCAGGTAATCGGGGTTGCGGAATTCGTGGGTGAGTTCCCTCACTTTTTTTCCCAGGACTTGACCCCTGCCGGTCTCCCTCCTTGATCACTCCACAGCCCTTCGCGATCCCTGAGAGTGAGATCACACAGGGCTCGGGGGCCAAACAGTGCAACCCGCCATGGACTCCTATGGACTCCAGGTGGTGATACTCATGACATCGCTACCGCAAGTACCACCTAGGGTAGCCGTGGTTCTGGGGCAAGATGCCAAGGTAGCGCCTGACCCGGAATCTCACGTTAAAACAGGGACTCTACGGGTAAACCTGCAGGATCAGGGCTGGCCCGACAATGGTGCAGAGCAGAGCAGCGGCGCCAGGCGGCAGAAATTCAGGGGCGGCAAATTTCAGCCACCGGCGCCGCTGCTCCGCGCCGCACTATTTTTTTTTATCGGCACAGCGGCATAGCCTGCGGCCGCCGCGTTCGCTCCTTCAACGAGCAGCAGCCTGCATGAGTATCTGTCGCTCGCCTGAGATCCATCCATCAGCCTGCCGCGATCGAGATCAGGTGAACTCCGCAATCTCTCGAGATCGCGGCAGGCTGGAGGGTAGATCCCAGGTGAGTGGCAGATACTCATGCAGGCTGCCGCTTGTTGAAGGAATGAACGCAGCGGCCACACGATCTGCCCCTCGGAGCCTGGGCCTGAGGCAGAGGTGAGCCTGGGGGCAAATATATCCATGAGTGAGCCTGGGGCAAATATATCCATGTGTGAGCCTGGGGGCAAATATATCCATGAGTGAGCCTGGGGACAAATATATCCATGAGTGAGCCTTGGGGGCAAATATATCCATGAGTGAGCCTGGGGCAAATATATCCATGAGTGAGCCTGGGGACAAATATATCCATGAGTGAGCCTGGGGGCAAACATATCCATGAGTGAGCATGTGGACAAATATATCCATGAGTGAGCCAGGTGGGCAAATATATCCATGAGTGAGCCTAGGGGGCAACTATATCCATGAGTGAGCCTGGGGGCAAATATATCCATGAGTGAGCCTGGGTATGTGACGCTGGACTCTGCTGGGCATGTGAACCTGGGCACTGCTGGGTATGTGACACTGGGCACTGCTGGGTATGTGACACTGGGCACTGCTGGGTATGTGATGCTGGGCACTGCTGGGTATGACACTGGGCTCAGTTACATACACCTCACATTACTGTATCACAGAGCTCCACAGCAATAAAATTCTAATGTATGGTGTATATGAGTGTTTGAATTTTATTGCTGTTGCGCACTGTGATGCGCTCATACACACTGCGTGTTTTATTTATTTTTTGGGGGGGCAGCATTTCATCCTTCGCTCCAGACAGCACAATGTCTTGGGCCGGCACTGCTGGGTATGTGACGCTGGGTATGTGATGCTGGGCTCTGCTGGGTATGTGACACTGGGCACTGCTGGGTATGTGATGCTGGGCACTGCTGGGCATGTGACACTGGGCACTACTGGGTATGTGACGCTGGGCTCAGTTATATACACCTCACATTACTGTATCACAGAGCTCCACAGAAATAAAAATCTAATGTACGGCGTGTATGAGTGTTTGAATTTTATTGTTGTGGCGCACTGTGATGCGCTCATACACACTGCGTGTTTTTTTGGGGGGGCAGCATTTCATCCTTCGCTCCAGGCAGCTCAATGTCTTGGGCCAGCCCTGTGCAGGATGTAATATGGCCTATAGAGTTGTTAACTTAAACAGAGCTGTTGTAAACTTATCACCAATTTTGGAATTTTGCCCTATGTTTTTTTTTTAATTATTATCATTTTCACTGTGACCTTCAATCCACCAGAAATAAAAAAGACTTATGTGTTGGCGATGCATACAAAATGTTAAAGTACTAATAAATAAATATACAGTATATATAAGATGAATATACACTGATCAGTATATATATATATATATCAATGCATTTATGACCAATGCATATTCTCTTTGTTAAAGACTGGCAATTTAGACAGTTACAACCTATGTTTGTCTAGCTATATTAGGAAAGAGCCTTGTCATGTTTGCTTGATTAAAAATTTACCAAACGAAAGCTGGCCTGTATCCAATATCAAGAAAACACTACTTAATACACTCTATGGTACAGCTCAGCTGTACTGGAAACATAACATTTGGGTCGGGCAGTGGAAATTGCATCTGTCTAGTCTGGAAACTATTTATAAGTCGACATTTGATTATTTTGATAGCCTAATCTTGAGTTCATTATACATTGAGCCACACATAATGACAGGTGAGTAATTTATTTCAACAAATATACCATTATCCCATATGCATATACATGCAAAATTATTTCTTCAGTTGTTTTTGTTTCTACCTATTCTACTCCTTGTTTAACCCTTTAATAATGAGCAATAGTTAGAGTTTGTACATACATGAAGGGAGACGTACCATTAGTATCATCAAGGTTAAGACTGCTAGCTGTTAGTGTATCAGAGTCTGAAAACTAGAATATTGCTGGGATATCTTACTAGTAAACCATCCAGCAATAACTCTATCAGGGTTATTCAAAGAGAATCCAAATGTCACCGTATGTTCAGTGACTTTTCGTTCTCTTCATTTCGGGCCGATTCGGAAATCCCATTTCGGCGACCCTGCGGTGTATTCATCAAGCACCACAGGGCCGTCGAAGCGCAGGGAAAAGCTGCCGCAAACCCGACGTAAAGTCACCGCAAAAACCCGGCGAATGCACGCCGAAACCCGCAAAAACATCTGGCTTAACCCGAAGACGCCAGAAAAACCCGAGCAGGAGCCGATCACACGCAGCGAAGCCTCTGGAAAAAGCCGACACCGCAGATGAAGGCAGTGAATAGATTAGGAAAACAGTTTGCATGACTGTTTGAAAAGTGAAATGCTGTTTGCAAAGAAACTACTGAGCGAAAATGTCTGAAATTTAGATATGAGGTCCAAGGAATGATAATAAAAAGGGCTGTTACAGAAAAAATAAGTAAACTTAAAAAAAAATCAGGCTTTTTAAAAAACAAATAGGACTTTTTTTAAAAAAAAAAATGCTTAAAATATCCTAAAAAATCTAGAAATAAAGAGACTCTTTACTGCAGAATTTTATAATGAACGGTTTATTAGATATTGAATTAAAACGGGAATATATGTTTAACATTGAGGCCTATGGGATTCTCCTGAATAAACCTGTCGAATTAAACCACCGAATGGCAGGGCAATTCGGGAACCTTTCACTGCTGGTTTGTGCTCTCTGAATAGCCGAAGCAGTGGTTTTTTATGGGGATTTCACTGCCCTCGAACAGGCACCGAACAGGCACCGAATGTGCAGGCAATTCGCCAGGATTTGGCATATTGCCTGCTCTCTGGATAGCCGAATGGCCAAGAAAGGTAACCGAACGCTGATCTTCAGCGTTTGGTTACCTTTCTCCAGCCATTCGGATCTCTCTGAATAACCCTGTATGGATACTGTATGTCATGCCACCAGGGCCGGATTTATAACTAGGCAGAATAGACATGTGCCTGCCACAAGGGGGCGTCTTGCTCTATGTAAAAAAAAAAGGAGGGGGTGGTTTTTTTCCAATAATTTAGACCTTATCTCTAGAGCCATGAGGGCTAGAAAGACATATGAGGCATCATTGGAAAAGCCAGATTATGGCCTTTCCAGCGATACCAAATATAACCAGGTTAGATTTATGTAAACATCAAATAACAAACGTTTATTTTTTCTTTTGTTTTTCTAACATTTTTGTTTTTCTATTACAATTCTAATTCTAATTTTTTTTTCAGTTTACAATTATAATATTTTATCCTTTTTTTTAGTTTGCCCCAAAACAAAAATTTTAAAAGTCATTTTGGCATGTTTTGTTTTGTTGCAGGTGGGGAGGATCTACATTTCTGTGCCTACAGGCTCCTGAAAGGCATATCCAGCCCTGCATGCCACAGTGAATTGATATTCAATAGAAGGAATAAAAAATTAAAGACCAAAACTACAAGCCAGGTTGAAAAGTCAATTGCAACTTCTGAATCTACCTCAATCACATTTTCTTCCAGTTAACAAAATAGGTCCAATAACTGAAATCTTTACAGGCTTCGTATGTGAAACTTGGGACAAATTCCCCCAATCCCTGAACAAATAGCTTGTGGAGTAGTCAAACAGGAATCTACAGGCCTTACAAAATTAGATTATGGGAAGATATACAGGGTTATTCAAAGAGATTCGAATTGCTTGAGAAAGGTAACCGAACGCTGAAAATCAGCATTCGGTTACCTTTCTTGGCCATTCGGCTATCCAGAGAGCAGGCAATTCGCCAAATGCTGGCGAATTGCCTGAACATACGGTGCCTGTTCGGTGCCTGTTTGAGGGCAGTGAAAACCCCATGAAAAAGCACTGCTTCGTCTATTCAGAGAGCACAAACCAGCAGTGAAAGGTTCCCGAAATGCCCTGCCATTCGGTGGTTTAATTCGGCAAATTTATTCAGGAGAATCCCATAGACTTCAATGTTAAAAATATTCCCGTTTTAATTCAACATCTAATAAACCGTTCATTATAAAATTTTGCAGTAAAGAGTCTCTTTATTTATAGATTTTCTAGGATATTTTAAGCATTTTTCTGTTTGTTTTTTTTTTAAAAGTCCTATCTTTTTTATTTTTTTTAAGTTTACTTATTTTTTCTGTAACAGCCCTCTTTATTATCATTCCCTGGATCTCATATGTAAATTTCAGACATTTTCGCTCAGTAGTTTATTTGCAAACAGTGTTTAACTTTTCAAACATTCATACAAACTGTTTTCCTAATTTATTCACTTCACTCTGTCTGCGGTGTCGGCTTTCTCGTCTTTTTCCGGCGGCTTCGCTGCGTGTGATCGGCTCCTGCTCGGGTTTTTCCGTGGTTTTCAGCAGGTTAATCCAGATCTTTTTGAGTGTTTTCGGCGTGCATTCGCTGGGTTTTGCGGTTCGTTTTTGTCGGGTTTGCGGCAGCCTTTCCCTGCAATTCGGGGACCCTGTGGTGTTTGCTGAATACACCACAGGGTCACCGAAATGGGATCGGCAAAAGGAACTGAATTGAAGAGAATGAAAAGTCACCGAACGTGCAGTGACTTTTCAAATCTCTTTGAATAACCCTGATAGTGATCCATTGTTTTTTCCATGCTAATTTCTGCAATAATAGGCTAGCTAAATTTCCAACAGTGTTTCAGTCAGAATGGTCTAATCTTGTTTTCTAGTAATTTTCACTGTAGTTGGTATGAGAGGTCTATCGAGATTGTCACTTTGAAATTATCTACAGTTGCAAGAAAAAGTATGTGAACGCTTTGGGATTCCGTGGAGTTTTGCATGAATTGGTCATAAAATGTGCTCTGATCTTCATCTAAGTCACAACAATTTGAAAAACGCAGTCTGCTTAAAATAATACAACACAAACATCATATGTTTTCATGTGTTTATTGAACAGAACATGTAAACATTCACAGTGCAAGGTGGAAAAAGTATGTGAACCTTTGGACTTAATAACTGGTTGACCCTCCTTTGGCAGCAATAACCTCAACCAAACGTTTCCTGTAGTTGCAGATGCAGATCAGACCTGCACAACGATCTGGAGAAATTCTGGACCACTCCTCTTCATAAAACTGTTTCAGTGTAGCAAAATTCTTGGGATGTCTGGTGTGAATCGCTCTCTTAAGGTCATGCCACAGCATTTCAATCGGGTTGAGGTCAGGACTCTGACTGGGCCACTCCAGAAGGAGTATTTTGTTTTGTTGAAGCCATTCTTTTGTTGAATTACTTGTATGCTTTGGGTCATTGTCCTGTTCCATCACCCATCCTCTGTGGAGCTTCAGTTGGCGGACAGATGGTCTTACCTTTTCCTGCAAAATGTCTTGATAAACTCTGGAATTCATTTTTCCATCAATGACAACAATCCATCCAGGCCCTGAGGCAGCAAAGCAGCCCCAAACCATGATGCTCCCTCCGCCATGTTTTACAGTGGGGATGAGGTTTTGATGTTGGTGTGCTGTGCCATTTTTTCTCCACACATAGTGTTGTGTGTTTTTTCAAAACAACTCAATTTTGGTTTCATCTGTCCACAGAATATTTTGCCAGTAGTGCTGTGGAACATCCAGGTGCTCTTTTGCAAACTTCGAACGTGCTGCAATATTCTTTTTGGACAGCAATGGCTTCCTCCGTGGTGTCCTTCCATGTACTCCATTCTTGTTTAATGTTTTCCTTATTGTAGATGTGCCAACAAAAATGTTAGCATGTGCCAGAGATTTCTGTAAGTCTTTAGCTGACACTCTAGGATTCTTCTTTACCTCATTAAGCATTCTGCGCTGTGCTCTTGCAGTCATCTTTACAGGACGACCACGCCTAGGGAGAGTAGCGACTTTCTCCATTTGTAGACAGTCTGTTTTACCGTGGACACCTGAACATCAAGGCTTTTGGAGATACTTTTGTAACCCTTTCCAGCTTCATGCAAGTCAACAATTCATGATCGTAGGTCTTCTGAGAGCTCTTTTCTGGGAGGCATGGTTCACATCAGGCAGTACTTCTTTAAACCAGTAAACCCAAAACTGGTGTGTGTTTTTAAAGGGCAGGACAGCTTTCAGCAACACATCCAATAATATCACACTGATTGGACTCAAGGTTGGCTCACTCCTGGCTCCAATTAGCTCTTGGAGAAGTCATTAGACTAGGGGTTCACATACTTTTTCCACCCTGCACTGTGAATGTTTACATGTTCTGTTCATAAACACATGAAAACATATAATGTTCGTGTTGTATTATTTTAAGCAGACTGTGTTTTTCAAATTGTTGTGACTTAGATTAAGATCAGAGCACATTTTATGACCAATTCATGCAAAACTCCACGTAATCCCAAAGGGTTCACATACTTTTTCTTGCAACTGTATTTAATTTACACTTATGGGGTTATTTAGAAAAGGCGTAATTTGGAGATGTTGCAAACACTGGTGAAAAATGACCATTGTTGCAACGGCAAGAAATGATGACTCATTACAAAAGAAAAATCCAAACAGAAACAGGAGATGCTTCACAGTGAGGCCTCTCTTGCGGCTGCTTAGATTACTCTTCTTTGCGAATCATCGGCTATTGTCACCATTGCAGTGACGACGGTTTTCACTGGTGTTTGCTACATTGGCAAATACCACAACTTTCCTGAATAATCTCCTTAAACTAAACTTATTTTATTTCAGTTATATACATAAACTGTACTGGACAATGTAGAATGAGTGGTCGTAGGGGCATGAGCTTTTTCCAACTCCTCTCACCACTCTGGGGGGGGCTCTAAGAGGGCTGAGTCATCCAGTTGCTTTGCTCCTCCCAAAGCACAGATCAGGATCTGGACCAGGATGCAGGTCCCATCTTCTTCCCAGCCATTGGATCAGCTGGAGGTTGACTGGAGGGTCCAGTTCCCCTGTGGCCATGAGACATGTTCCAGCGGGAAGCCAGCAGCATGTGAAGTTTGGAAGATTGAAGAGTTAGTGCTCAGAGAGAAAGTAGGTTGGTTTTAAATGATCTTCAGGTTTAAAATTGGAGGGTAGGTTTGGAGGAGGTCAGGAGGAGTTACGGTTTAACCCCTCCCCTTTTCACCTTAGACTATCAGGTTTGTTCATTAAAGGTGAAACTCACAGGAGAACTGACAGGAGAAGTGAAATTTCAAGGACAAAATAGCTAAACCTGAAAAAATTTCCCATTTATCTCACTTTCTAAATCAGCTATTTGGTCTACATTGTTCTCTTCTCCTGCCAGTTCTCCTGAATTCCACCTTTTAGTGAATAGACTTGTGTATCTTTTATTATACAATATCTAATGGCTTAATTTACTTATCTAGAAATTCCTTATCTGATGAACTTCAGCTTGCTTTTAAGAAACATAAATGAGAAAAAATTAAAACAGCACAGATGATACTAAAACGAAATGACGACTAGAGAGCTTTAGAACTACAAGCAAAATGTATGGATTTATAATATAATGTAAAAACAGATCAATAATAGCATAAAAGAAAAAAACAATACATGTCTATAGAAATCTTAAAATAAATTAGAAAAACCACAAACAGCAAAATATCCAGAAATAATCACATCAGGTCAGTGATATGAACTATAAATAACATTCAGAACTCGCATTCTGAACATTTTTCTGTTGTAAGCAGCAGAGATGAAATATACAAGATATGGAAATGTAAAAGCAATAATAACACTTACTCAAACATTTTCAAAATTTTACTCATACCCATAAACCCCTTAACACCTTCGCTGCGGATGACGTGTGGGGCACGTCCTCATTGACTCCTGCTATATGCCGAGGACGTTCCCCACATGTCATCCGCTTGCGGGAGCCCCGGCAGAGATACTCACCTCTCTGTCCGTGGTCCTGCGGCGGTCTGACTTCAGCGTCCTCAGAAGCTGAATTTAAGCCCTTCTCGACGTCAATGACGTCATCGCGCCATGCGTGATGACGTCATTTCCAGGCGACCCCCCCCCGGCAATGCCGGGAGACTGCCTGAAAGGGAGGGGGGTCCGTTCGGATCCCTGTCCCTCCCGATCGGGAAGGAGCAGCGGCACAAGCCAGGCACCGTTTAAAAGGGGAGAGTCTCCCCTTTTAAGCGGCCTCTGGCTTTAACCCCTCAGGCACCGTGTCGCACTTCAGCACCTTGCGGCGCTGAATTGTGGCCTAGCTCCGGTGGGGGTCACCATCTTGGATACATGGAACACTCTTCCAGTAGAAGTGGTAGAGGCCAAAACAGTAATTGAATTTAAGCAAGCATGGGATAGGCATAAGGCTATCCTAAACAAAAGATAAATCCAGGTTAAGTATCCATGTAAGTGGGCAGACTAGATGGGCCGAAAGGTTCTTATCTGCCGACATTTTTCTATGTTTCTATGTTTCTATCTTGGATGGCGGCTCCACCTCGGGTCCCCCCCCTTGCTGCCCGACGTCATCGCGCATATGATGACAGATAGCAGGGGAAGCCCCTAGCTGCCTGGGGATTTCCCAAGAAAATCCCCTGGTGGAGATATCGGAGTTCAAAGGAACCCACTATCTCCAGAACCGTGGCAGCTAGGGGGTCATGACCATGGCCTTTCGAATGATACCCAATATGACCATGTTCAAAGTAAATAAACAATTTAAAAAAATAAAAATAATAAAATAAAAAAAAAAGTGGTAAAAATTAGCTCAGCACACAGCGGTGAAATGCCACAGCAGTGAAGGGGTTAAGTCCCAATTTTGACAGTTGTCAGACCTTGTCCCTCTACTCCGTCTCCAGGTGTATTTTCTCCTGTACTTATTGCAGCAGAGAAGATGCCTCATTGATAGGTGTGCTACTGTGGCATTCTCTGGGATCCAAATGTGTGGGGGGAACCCAGGGGTTAAACATTATCCCCTCCTCACTCCCTTCACATCATCTCCCATCTCCCTAGTTGAGATCTACCAACCGTGATCTCGCGAGACTCCGCGATCTCGCGGGATTGCAGCTGGTGGGCCTCAACGAGCGGCCAGGCAGCATCATTTGGCGGCGCACGCTGGGAGGAAAAAGCACGCTCGGCCGTGAGGCAAGCCTATGGCTCGCGTGCCGACACTGTCGGTCCCGCGTGCCATAGGTTCGCCATCACTGCCTTAGGGTGACACCTGACCAAAACTTTGATTTTTGAACCAGCCGCACCAAAAATCAAAGTCTTTGGTGTCACCCTTAGAGCGGGTGTCACTTGGTGCGGACCACACCCCCCAACTAGCGACGCCTCTGAGCAGCCACATATGTCTAACACTATACAGAAACATACACATATATATTTATACACAGCTCGATATTCACCCCTATGTTCAAACAACTGTACATACGCCTACACATCCCTATTATATACAGTACCTATACATGCGGCTACACACCTCTATTATGTACCTATACGTATGCCTACACAGCCACATTGTATACTTATACGTGCAGCTACACACCCCTATTATAGATCTATACGTGCTCCTACACACCCCTATTATATACTTATACGTGATTCTACACACCCCTATTATACAACTATAGGTGCGCCAACACACCCCTATAGCTATGTGTAGTGCTGGGTTAAAACACTGTTGCTGTAGTACTTATTTTTGGCCACCAGAGGGAGACAAGCGCAATGTAAGACACTGGACAATGGGACTACATTTTCTAGCATGCTTTGCGGTGGGGAACAGGAAGTGGGTGGGCAGGAGAGACTTACATCCGCAGCCTCGTGGAGAGAACGAGCAGAGCGCGCAGAGGAGTGAAGAGAGTAAGACGCACGTGAGAGAGACAACGATCGTGACCAGGCCGGAGCACAGGTGCGGCCTTGCGGAGCTGGAGATCGATTCACTTTACTTGCCAAAGACCTAGTGATCCACCGCTGGGAAGTTTACATAGATACAGAATATGCTGAAGGACCCCGAGTTAGGAGACCGCAGATGATCTAATGGGAGTGCAGGCGGTGAGCTGAGCATCTTGTGGCAGAAACAGACAAGCAAGACAGCGGATCCGGTGACACAGAGTCCCAGTCAGATCGAGCGGAGATACGTCCTGGGTCGAGCAGAACGCAGAGTATCTGGCGGATGGGTGAGAGGCCTTACCGGCCACAGTAAAAATAATAAAGCACCCTGCAGTTTTATCAAAACCTACAGGGCCCCAATGTGACTAGTCGAAGACACATTGAAATCATTCACTGGCCAGTTGAATCTTGTACCCGGGTACCAATACACGCATACACGTTCACTTTCTTGGGACACAACCTGTACGGGACTCAAACTCCAACCACGAAGGGGTTAAAATTCCTTTTTCTTTTCCGGTGCGCGTTTCTCGCATTACGAACTACTGTAAATATATAAACGTATACCGTGCTGCTCTTTATATGCCAGTTTATTCAGTAAACTATATAACTTCTAAAATCCACAACAGTGCTGGTGTATATTTATTCCCTAGTGTGGGGAGACTGACCCGAGGTTTAAATTCAGCGGCTCCTTCGGGAGTGAGCACTACATATGCATGCTCCTACACACCGCTATATACTTATATGTGTGCTACACACCCCTCCAGACCCAAGGCCTGCCTCCAGATATCATGTGTTGCTGGCTTCCTGTAAGCAGCAGCTTTCAAGTAACCGTGGGGAGGAAAAGGGCTGGATTAACCCCTTCACTGCTGAGCCATTTCACCCATGTGTGCTGAGCTAATTTTTACCATTTTGTGCTCATCATGTTTAAACGCGATTTGAAGTAATGTTTTATTATACGACCCAGAAAATGTTAATTTTTTTCTACGGCAGACTCAGCAGATTCACAATAAATGTGAACAACAGTGCTGCATTAATAATAATAAAAACACTTTTTTTTACACCGTGTGGTCTTCCCTGTCCAGCCTTCACAAAGCTGCGATGGATGCAGGGAAGTGCAGTCACACGGACGCACTCAGTGCGGTCGTGTGACTGTAGCCTAAGTCGTGCTACGCATCATAGCACACCACGTCAGAGTCACCAGTCAAGTTTCCCAGTCACTCTGATGTTAGCATAGCATGACATACGCACAGTGCACCACCCGACTCTCTAAATGGGAAAGCAGTGCAGACCGATTGTCGCCTCAGTATCTATAAAAAAGGCCCACCAAAATCCTCAGCACCAGGCCCATGATACTCTTAATCTGGTTCTGGGGAGGATGGATGCTGTGAGTGTGATCTTCTGAGCATAACTAATCTGTGGTGTCGACAGTAAAAACTATCAGGGTTATTCAAAGAGATCCGAATGGCCGCCGAAAGGTAACCGAACACTGAAAATCAGCGTTTGGTTACCTTTCTTGGCCATGCGGCTATCCAGAGAGCAGGCAGTTTGCCAAATGTTGGCGAATTGCCAGCACATACGGTGCCTGTTCGGTGCCTGTTCGAGGGCAGTGAAATCCCCATAGCTTCGTCTATTCAGAGAACAAAAACCAGCAGTGAAAAGTTGCCGAAATGCCCTGCCATTCGGTTGCTTCATTCGACAGTTTTATTCAGGCGCATCCCATAGGCTTCAATGGTAAAAATATTCCCGTTTTAATCCAGTATCTAATAAACTGTTTATTATAATATTCTGCAGTAAAAAGTCTCTTTATTTATAGATTTTTTAGGATCTTTTAAGCATTTTTCTAAATTTTTTGCAAAAAACGTTTTCTGGGGTTTTTTTTAAATTAATTTTTGATGTTTTTTCTTTTTTCTGTAACAGCCCTTTTTATTATCATTCCTTGGACCTCATATGTAAATTTCAGACATTTTCGCTCAGTAGTTTGTTTGCAAACAGCGTTTCACTTTTAAACCATTCAAGCGTACTGTTTTTTTCTTTTCTTCACCTCCTTCGTCTGCGGTGTCGGGTTTATCCGGCGGCTACTTTGTGCTCTGATTGGCTCCTGCTCGGGTTTCTCCGGCGTCTTCAGTGGGGTTAATTCAGATGTTTTTGCGGATTTCAATGTGCATTCGCCTGGGTTTTGCGGTGAGTTTGCGGCGGCTTTTCCCTGCACTACGACGGCCCTGTGGTACTTGCTGAATACACCGCAAGGTCGCCGAAATGGGATCAGCAAATCGCACCGAATTGAAGAGAATGAAAAGTCACCGAACGTACGGTGACTTTTCAATTCTCTTTGAATAACCCTGTATGTTTTATTTTTGTTTTTTTCAAAAAAATATTTTAAACCCTTTTCCATGTTAGGCAGCCATGTCATATTTGCTGCTTTCCTCATCACATATTATTTGTGTCCCAAAATAGGTGCAGGGTATTAAACAAACTCACCGCTTTGTCTCGGAGCTGAAAAAAAGCGAGAGACTGTGTATTAGCATTAAATTAGGACCGACCCTAAGAGATTTGCCTTGACGTGACAGATGGGTTTAAGACTTTAATGAACACTTAAGTAAACTAAAACGTCTGATTTTGTTCAGTGTGTGTATATATATGGGATTCAATGGCAGATTACATTTTGTTTAGAATGTTTCATGCATCAATTGGGGCTCTATACCAACAGTTCACGCCACTGCCCAGAATACCACGAGCTAAAGCTCACTAATTATTTTTATGTGGTTTTAAATATTTTCTGTTCTGCAGTCTCATCATGTTTGCTGATGTCCCTTCTACATTTTCTTTTTGCCTCAAAGGGGACTTGGTACAGGCAGGGGCGGACTGACCCATCTGGCACTGCCCAAGGGCACGGATGGGGAGGGTCCCCATCAGCCTACATTGCTGCCCCTGCAGTGCTGGATGTCTGTGGAGCATCATTGGGATTACCTCTCCAGCTCGGAGGACGCTCCATGGGCGTCCTGTGTCCCTGCAATGCTCGGTGCCAGGGGCTGCAGCCACAGTGGGCTGACATGTCAGCCACAGTGTGGGACTGCCCCTGGGCCACGGGAGTCATCGCGGATGTGCAATGGACACCACAAACTTGGATTTCCCCTGCCAGGCATGGAAAATTCATGATGGAGATGCAGAGGTCATTTAGACCAATTTATCTCCGGACCTGTGTATCCCACAAGAACGGTTCTGATGAGGTTGGCCTTTCCACTGATATATCACATGACTATCATTGCCATGCCATTATTGTGTAAAAATAATAATAAACAAAAATAAATAAAAAAAATCTCTTTATTCCTTCTATATGTAATACATAATAACTTAACTATAATATTTTTTGAGTTTTATTGCTGTGGAAATCTGTGATACGCTCATACACACCACACATTGCTGTGAGTTTTATTGCTGTGGAGCTCTGTGACACGCATATAAACAGTGCACATTACTGGGAGTTTAATTGCTGTGGAGCTCTGTGATACGTTCATAGACCCTGCACATTACAGTGAGGTTATTGTTGTGGAGCTCTGTCATACACTCATACACACCACACATTACTTGGAGTTTTATTGCTGTGGAGCTCTATGATACACACATACACAGCGCACATTACTGTGAGTTTTATTGCTGTGGAGCTGTGATACGCACATACACACCGCACATTACAGTGAGTTTTATTGCTGTGGAGCTCTGTAATGTGCAGTGTGTCAGTAATGTACAGTATCTTTTTTTAAATGATCGTCAGTTTCTCACATTTACCACAGGCACATTCTGTATCGCAGCGCAGTCTTAGCTGCAGTGAGTTGGTGATGGCTGCAGCAGAGCGGTGGCCATCTTTAAGTCTGAAGGGGGCACAATGGATTCCCCAAATCGCTGTTGGGTCAAAGTGGATTATCTTCACACAATTTTCAAAAAGACTATCACAACAATGTACCTGTGGGTATTGCATTGTAGGGGTGGGGTTTTGTATGGGAGTGGCCTCCTGTGAGTGTGGCACAAGGGGGCCCCTTGATCTTCTACTGCCCGGGGGCCCCATTAGTTGTCAGTCCGCCCCTGGGTACAGGATATTAAATGGACCACCACTTTTCCTCTCAATATTAGTTTATTATTATAGTATGTTGTTGTTATTATTATTATGTGTGATCTATTTCAAAGTTATTATCATCCACTATGGCTTTCTGCCATTCAGGTTACCACACTTTATACTATGGCTTCCACAATCAGCAGCCATAGGGTACCATTTCATAGTAAACACTAACGTTAATATTTGGATGTGTAAGTGTTTCCACCAGGATAAATAACTTTAATGCATGCCCCCCATATTGCATTCCTAACACTAAGGCTAGGGTCAGACTAACGCAGTATTAACGTGCGTTTAGCAGCACTAAATCACGGCCGTGCTAGCAACAAATTACGTCCAATGCCGGGCAGCATACGAAGAACGGCCGCACAAAAGTGTGGCAGTGCAATGCAAGTGGCAAACGAACGCATTTTTGCAAGAACGTAGAACCGCTAGTACTGACGTACAGAGTGCGCTGCGTCCGCTAGCGGCGTGTGTGCGTGATTAGGAGATGTCAGATGCTGCTAATGTCCGGCCAACATAACGTCCAGATGCAAGAAGTGTTTTATTGATGATCCGTACAAAATCACGGACGAAAATGCGCATCGTATGACCGATATCGCGTATTCCGTGAAAAAATGCGTCCATTCGTTCGAACGCACTTTTTCACGGACAACGCGAAAAATGCGTTAGTCTGACCCTAGCCTAAACCCGCAAGAAATCACTTAGCGCATCGGTGATTGAGCTAGCTTCCACAAGCTTACTGTACTTTTCACATTCTATACTTAACATAGGGAGCGCAAGCATTAATTTGCAATTAGTGATGAGCCGAACACCCCCGTGTTCGGTTCGCATTCGAACTCGGACAATTTCAAAAGTTCGAGTTCGAACACGAACCGAACTCAATGCAAGTCAATGCAAGTCAATGATTTTTAAAATACCCTCCAAGAGGGCATATATGCAAGATATTTGCCATAAAAGGTGTATGGGGGTCTGGGTAGTGCCCTGGGGGACAGGAAACAAGGACAAAAAGTTTAAAAAAAAAAACGTTTTTAAAGGAACAGTGAGTTTTCCATGAAATAAAAGTTAAGAATAAAAACGAAAAATTCCTTCAAATATCGTGCCTAGGAGGTCCCCATAACCTGCCCGTGAAGTGGCTGATTTGTAGGATGTATAGAAACATTTAAAAACAAAAAATGACGTTTCAAATGACGGTAAACGGTTTTCCTTTAATCTATTCATATACAACTGCTTGGGGCGGCAGCCTTTATGAAAAGAGGAGACATTTTATGACACGCAGAACAAGTTTAGTGATTTTTTGGCTAAATTATGGTGAAACTTATGCAGGCTTTGGATGAAAGTAACAATAGGTGCTTTAAAATTGGGCCTTTAGTGTCGGCAACAGTGCCGTCACACCGTAAACCCTCTGTGGTATTGTGGAACAGTGCAGGGTTGGACCCTGTGGTCCAATATTAAAATGATATGAATCTGGTATAGGTGTCAGTGGCATTGCACCCAAATATTGTGCCTTTGGTGGCAGCAAGTGCCTTCACAATGTAACCCCTCTGTGGTATTGTGGAAGAGTGCAGGGTTGGACCCTGCGGTCCAATATTACAATGATATGAATCTGGTATAGGCGTCAGTGGCAGTGCACCCAAATATTAGGCCTTTGGTGCCAGCTAGTGCCTTCACAATGTAACCCCTCTGAGGTATTGTGGAAGAGTGCAGGGGTGCAGGTTTTTGAATGCAGTAGAGATCCCCAATCTATTCAGTTACGTCAGCATCAGGGGATTGATAGCTGCTGATCCAGGACTGATTCATTTTTATAAATGTCAGCCGGTCTACAGAGTCGGTGGACAGACGCACTCTTTTGTCTGTGACAAACCTCCAGCGGCACTGAACGTCCTTTCAGAAAGTACGCTGGATGAAGGGCAACCTAGTAGCTGCATAGCATTTTGGCTAAGTTCTGGCCAGTGATCCAATCTCAACACCCAGTAAGCCAGTGGATCATCTGCTGTAAAGGTATCCAGGTCTGCCCTTGCCCCTAGGTAGTCCTGCACCATATGGTGAAGACGCTGGCAATGGGTGCCTACATTTGATGTTCCTGGGCATCGTGGACTAAAAAATGTATAAAGGCATCAGTCAAGCGGCCCGGCCTTCACCGCTCTTCCTCCGATCATCCGCAGCCTCAGAAGCACCTGTGTCATCACTCGGTAACCTACCAGTGCCTGGAACGGTGTTACACAAGTGTCGCTTTAGAGCGTCCTCAAGTTGTTTCATCCTGTGCTCCCTCTGCATGGGCAGAATGAGCTCTGCAACTTTACCCTTGTATCGTGGATCAAGAAGGCTTGCCAACTAGTAATGATCCCTCTCCTTGATAGCACGAATCCTGGGGACCTTTAGCAGGCTTTGCAGGATAAGGGAGCCCATGTAGCGTAGGTTACAGGTGGCATTAGCTTCCGAGTCTTCCTGGTCAATGAGGATGACCCCATCATGCACTTCCTCCTCCCAGCCACATACAGAGTGCGCTCCAGCAGGAACACTAAAGGAATTGTGTCACTGATGCATGCACTGTCCCTGCTCACCATCCTCGTTGCCCCCTCAAATGGTGACAGTACAGTGCATGTATCCTTGATCATCAGCCACTGCAGGGAGAAAAAAACAAGTTGACCTGAACCTGTCCTTGTGCCATACTCACACAGGTACTCATTAATGGTCCTCTGCTGCTTGTGCAGACGCTGCAGCATTGCCAATTTCGAGTTCCACCTGGTGGGCATGTCACAGATCAGACGGTTTGTGAAGGTGGAAAGTGGAATTCTCTTTGAATTTCTGCCAGGCGAACACTTGCTGGGAATGACCGTCTGAAGTGGCTGCAGACTTTTCTGGCCTGGCTGAGAAGCTCTGCCAGCCCTGGGTACCTGGTTAGGAAACGTTGTACCACCAGATTTAGGATGTGTGCTAGGCATGGTACATGCGTCAACTTACCCTGGCGTAGGGCGGAGAGAAGGTTGCTTCCATTATCACAGACGACCATTCCCAGCTCAAGCTAGCGTGGTGTTAACCATCTCTGCACCTGCCCCTGCAGAGTTGACAGAATTTCTGGCCCGGTGTGGCTCCTGTCCCCTAAACAAACCAGCTCAAGCACAGTATGGCATCTTTTTGGTTGAGCCATTGTGTAGCCCCTTCCACGCGTCGGTTTAACTGCCACTTCGCCAGAGAAACAGAAGGAGGAGGAGGAGGAAGAGGTGGTGGAGCAGACAGACCTCATACAAGCAGCTTTCTGGAGGCGTGGTGGAGGAACAAGCTAGCGCAGAGCCCCGTCCTGGATCCCTCCCAGCTGCAATCAGTTACCCAGTGTGCCGTGAAGGAAATGTAACAGCCCTGTCCATGCTTGCTGGACCACGTGTCTAAAGTCTTGTGCACCTTGCTGCTGACTGCCTTTCCCAATGACTCGATAACATTGTCTTCCACGTGCTGGTATAGTGCTGAAATGGCCTTCCGTGAAAAAAATGGCGTTTTGGAACCTGCCACTGTGGTACAGCACATTCAGCAAATTCACAGAAGGAAGCAGAGTCTACCAGCTGGAAAGGCAGCAGCTGTAGTGCAAGTAATTTTGCTAAGCTGGCATTTAGACGCTGTGCTTGGGGATGGTTGGGACTATATTTTTTCTTACACTGCAGCAGCTGGGGCAACAAAATCTGACTGCGTAAATCTGCAGTTGATGGGATGCTGTCACATTCTGAGGAAGGACCTGGTATACCCATTACTGTAGCATCATCCCTGTCAGTGGAGGTTGTAGGCAATGACATGGCAGGACATATAGTGGGTGTAGAGACAGATGAGGAGGAGGAGGACCTATGCAAAGTGTTGTGCCAACGGGATTCGTGGCAGGTGGTCATATGTCGCCTCAAGCATGTGGTACCCAAGTGTGGGATTCCTTCCCACGCTTGATCCTCATCAGACATAGATTACAAATAGCAACGATGCAGTCTGCTGCACATTTCTTAAAGAACTCCCAGACAGCAGACTTCCTGTACATGTGCTTTGAGACAACAGCGCTCTGCACCTGAGCAGCTGTGACTTCTGATGCCTTGGACTGGCTACGGTTGGTCATAGAGGACGTTCTGCCTCATTTGTGTTGTGCCTCCTCCTCCCTTGACTCCTCTGTTTGATCAGGCACCCAGGTGGAGTCAGTGACCTTATCATCGTCATCACCCTCTATCTCCTCATCACTGGAGCCAACTTGGCAGTATGCTGCAGCTGCTGGGGCAACATGAGTGCCAGTTATTTGTGTGTCACTGGCACCCCCTTCCTCTAGGTTTATTATACTCCCTTCCTCAACCTCAGAGTTTGAATCAGAGCACTGGAGTTGCTGCGCATCCTCAAGCAGCATGTCACTGTCATTGTAGTCAAACAATTCAGCTGACTCCTCCGTGTGTGATAGTGAGTCTACGGCAGGAGTAGCTGTGGACATAGAGGCTCAATTAGAAGTTTTGGCAGCTGAGGTGGACTTTAAACCACTACAAGCCTGGCTGGCAGAGGATGAGGAGGATGAGGATGGCCTGGTTAGCCAATCCACCAAATCCTCTGTATGTTGCTGCTGCTTAAAATGGCCAGGACCAGTTAGAAAAGATAAGCATGCCCCTGTAGAGGATGCACCACATCCATGACGACCAGAGACACAGCCTCCCGACACAGAGGCTGCTTGCCCTCTTATCTGTGTCTGGGAGTGTCTGCCTGTCCTTTTTCGTCTTTCTGACATGGTGAGTGATATATAGATTAAAGATATACAGAACTCTGATTCAACTCTGTTATAAAAATTGGATATATGCAGAACTCTGATTCAACTGTGTTATCTAGATTAAAGATTTCCAGAACTCTGGTATAACTCAGTGAGACACCCTGATAGCTGGCAGCCAGTGACAAGACACAGATTAAAATTCCCAGAAACCACCTATAAATCAGTGAGACCCCCTGATGGGTGGCGGTGACAAGACACAGGTTATAATTCCCAGATACTGTATCTGCTACAAGTCTGTGAGACCCCCTGATGGGTGGCAGTGACAAGACACAAATTACAATTCCCAGATATCTGCTAGAAGTATGGGGGACCCCCTGATAGCTGGCAGTGAGAAGACACAGATTACAATTCCCAGGAACCTCCTATAAATCAGTGAGACCCCCTGATGGGTGGCGGTGACAAGACACAGACTACAATTCCCAGGAACCTCCTATAAATCAGTGAGACCCCCTGATGGGTGGCAGTGACAAGACACAGACTACAATTCCCAGATATCTTGTAGAAGTGTTACCCCCCCAATAGCTGCTGGCAGTGAGAATTTACAGATTACAACAATTCCCAGATATTTTGTAGAAGTGAGACCCCCCCAATAGCTGCTGGCAGTGAGAACACACAGATTACAACAATTCCCAGATATCTTGTAGAAGTGAGACCCCTCCAATTGCTGCTGGCAGTGAAAACACACAGATTACAACAATTCCCAGATAACTTGTAGAAGCGAGACACCCCCAATAGCTGCTGGCACGTGCTGGGTGCTGTGTGAATTCTTATATAGTGTGCTGCGAGACTTCGCTCTGTGAGCCCATGATTGGGCAAAACTTGCCCAATCAGGACGCTAAGCCGTGATTGGCATAGTCTTGCACCTGTCTTGCACCTGACCTGTGGTCAGGTGCGAGGCTGTAGCCAAATACAAGCTTCAGGCCAGTGGAAAAGTGCATTGTGGTCCATTGTGGTGCACTGTGGGTGAACTCATACCGAACACGCGGAAATGTTCGGAGTTCGCGAACAGCCGAACAGCCGATGTTCGATGCGAACTCCGAACAGATCGAACCGTACAGCTCATCCCTATTTGCAATCTGCCGCTTCTTCTGGCCTCCAGCAGAGTGAGACTGGGAAGAAATAATTCCCAGTCTCCCTGCGCGATCACTCCGCAGCGTTGCGCGATCTCGTGAGAGTAAGATAGCGAAGGGCTCGCGGCCTGGATGCACAACCCTCCATGGAGTCCTGTGGAGCAGATTTTCCACGTTAGCGTCCCCATTTTATTGCGAACTAGGGAGTAGTACCCATAGTGTCCGTAGGCCACAATAAATGTTAATCGCAGTTGGCAGGAATCAGGCCATTTTTATATGTTCTATTATTAAAAGAGAAACAAAATTAAAAAAATGAATAAATATTAAGGCTTAATATTAGGCTTAAGTATGTGGTTAAATGTTGTAAGAACCAACAGTATACGTTCCTGGAATAATCATAAGGAAAGTATAGTTTAATTTTAACAATTTTCACACAGCACATGTATACATACCTTCATGTAACACTGATCTGAAGGAAAAACCCAAAAAGGGTTTAGTGTGAAAGGCACTATGAAAATTAGTACGAAGGATAGTATACCTCAAAGCAGCTCACTAAAGAAGTGTATCTTTCACTTCAAGAATAGAACATAAGAAAGAAAAACACCTCACGGTGCATAGGAGCGCATATAGAAATTTAAACAGTATCGGAAAATAAAAATAAAAACAATTCTTATTTCTCTTCTTGATAGTCCCAAATTTCTTGCTTTAATACATCAGTCTCTGAAAAAGCAGAAAAGAGGCCTCATTGCGCAGCATTCGATTACACCAGAAGAAATAGTAAAAAGTGTAGAAGTTCCACTCACAAACAGGGAGCCTACAAGACTCCAAGTGTATGCCTTTAACCCTTTCGCTGCTGAGGCGTTTCACGCCTCTGTGCTGAGGTCATATTTACCGGTTTTGCTCATCATGTTTAAACGTGTTTTGAAGGATTATTTTAGTATATGACATAGACATATTATATATCGTTCTTTCCGTCAGACTCGGCAGATTAATAATATGTCATTATTATATGTATACGTCATGACCTGTCTGTATATTATAACAAAAAATGCAATAAAATATGAATTTTCAATAATTTACAACGTGTAAAGTGTATTTTTTTCACATTTTAACATGCGAGCAATTGCGGTTATATTTTGTATGGGGTGCGCTTGTTAAAAAAATTAGAAATGGGGTCTCGTTACATTTGTTTTTGGGGGAAATTACGCGATTTTTAACAAACGCACCGCATACAAAAATCGTTAGTACAGCATCATTGTTCACATTATAATTGAAATATGAACAATATTGCTGCATTAACAAACCAAAAAAAAACTTGTTTATTTTTTTTTTTATAATTTTTTTTTCAATATTTTTTTATTTTTATTTTTATTTTTTATTTTTTTTAAAAAACTTTTTTCACAGTCGTGTTGGGTATCGTTGGAACGGCCATGCTCTGGCCGATCCAACAGTACCAAACTTTAACCCCTAGCTGCCACGGATCGGGAGATAGGGGGTTCATTGGAACCCCTATCTCCACCGTTGGTGGCAGCTAGGGGTTAACTCCAGGACTGGCGTCATCGTGCTATGCACGATGATGCCAGTCCTCAGGGGGAGTTCCCAGAGGCTTGGCCAACATCCAAGATGTCGGCCAGCTCCGGGAAAGGATCACGAACCTGCGCTTTTCAGCGCCGATTCGTGATCCGGCTCCCCAGGGGTTAATGACAGCCACCGTTTGGAAGGGCAGGCTGTGCCCTTCCAAGCAGTGCCTGTATTAACCCCCTGCTCCCCGGCGATCGGGAGGGAGAGAGGTCCAAAGGACCTCCCCCACTCCCTTTCAGGCGCCTCCTCCGCACATGCGGGGGGGGCGCCTGAATTAGATGTCATCGCGTCGCCGCGATGACATCTAATGTCCCCGCCGGGCTCCCGAGTGCTGGGCTGACATCCAAGATGTCAGCCCGCACCGGGGGGGCGCAGCAATCCGCCGGAATCCAGCAGATTGCTGCCTCCTGTGCTCGGATGCGCTGAGCGCGTCCGTAGCACAGGAGAACCACTTGGCTGGACGCGCTGAGCGCGTCCATAGCAGCCAAGTGGTTAAGCCTCTTCAGGGGGGCTCCTCCCTTCGATGGAGAAGAAGACTATAATTGCGTCAAGCCTGGATATATACTTCAGACCGAGGGATATGTTATGATCTCAAAAATAGAAATAGAAAGAGAACATAGTATAATTCTATATGATATGCGGAGAAAGAGGTCAAGGAAAAATTGCACTACTACTAGTACTACTACTACTAGTTTATCTTGTCTGTCTTCAGGTCACAGCCCGGTCAGGATTCAGTGACCAGTGAAAAGAAGAGGTGGGACCCCCTCACCCAAGAGATCCTAGGCGCTTGTACAGAGCCACCATAATTGGAGGCTCCCAAACACGTGAGTGCAATTTTTCCTTGACCTCTTTCTCCGCATATCATATAGAATTATACTATGTTCTTTTTCTATTTCTATTTTTGAGATCATAACATATCCCTCGGTCTGAAGTATATATCCAGGCTTGACGCAATTATAGTCTTCTTCTCCATCGAAGGGAGGAGCCCCCCTGAAGAGGCTTAAAGGCATACACTTGGAGTCTTGTAGGCTCCCTGTTTGTGAGTGGAACTTCTACACTTTTTACTATTTCTGCTGGTGTAATCAAATGCTGCGCAATGAGGCCTCTTTTCTGCTTTTTCAGAGACTGATGCTTTAAAGCAAGTGTAGCGCTGGTTTTAAATCCCCTGCCGTGTAGTACTTGTTTTTGGCCACCGGAGGGAGACAAGCGCGATGTGAGACACTGAACATTGGGACTACATTTTCCAGCATGCTTTGCGGGCGGACACAGGAAGTGGGTGGGACAGAGACGCTGACATCCTGAGCCTCGTGGAAAGAGCTGGCAGAGCGCGCCTAGGAGTGAGAGAAGCTGTAATGGTTAGCCCCTGCTTGGGCCATCGTGGTGGCTTGGAACATGAGATGAAGCCCTTAAGGCAGGTGAGTAACTGACTGGACACAAGGACAGACGGATTTCTCCAAAACAAAGGAGCACCAAAAAACAGAACAGAATTGCCACTAAGCTCCGAAGGCTTCAAGACCGACAGACAACTTAGGACACTCAGAAACACAAAGATACACTTGACAATCCGTGAAGGGAGCAGGCTGCAGGACAGTAAACAAAACAGACAGACTATACTAAAAGAGGTCCTTATAAGCGGCCTCTGAATATAATACTAAACTAAGACAGACAAGGTACATAAAACATGAAACATACAAGAATCGTCAATCAGGCAGAGGTTGGCAACAGATCAGAAATATACGGTACCAGGGGGGAGTAGAAGGGATAGTCAAAAATAAAGCCGAGGTCAGAACCAGAAAACACTTGAACAGGAATGCTTTGCAGCAACTCAGGAAACACGAACCAGACAGAACCACCATCAAACTCCACAAACAGTCAATGAGGCTCTGTGCTGCTGGGAATATATAGGGAGTGGGTCTGTGTGATTGGGCCATGTGACCCCAGACCAGGAGATCACAACAGAACCCCAGATTAGCCCTAAACAGCACAGCCAGACACACCATAGGGGAAAAACAAACATGAAGACCCTTCACCACCAGGGGGCAAGGCCGAGACGTGACAGAAACAAGACGCAGTGTAGCTGAACGGGACAGTGACCAGGCCGGAGCGCAGGTTGGGCCTGACCGAGCTGGAGACCGGGTTTTCCGCCTTTATCTAATGAAGACCCAGTGATCCACCACAGTAACCTGAGCTGATACCGAGTGAGCTGGAGGACCCTGAGTTAGAAGAACCGCAGATTGATCCAAGAGGGAGTGCAGGCGGTGAGCTGGACTTCTGAGGCAGTTACAGACAAGCCAGACAGCGGAGCCGGTGACACAGAGAACCCCAGTCAAAATCGAGCGGAGAGACATCCTGGGTCGAGCGGAGCACAGAGTATCTGGCGGATGGGTGAGAGGCCTTCCAGGCCGTTGTGAAAAATCTAAAACACGCTGCAATTTGTTTCAAAACCCACAGGGCCCCAACGTGACTAGTCGAAGATACCTCATAAATAATTCACTGGCCAGTTGAATATTGTACCCGGGTACCAATACACTCACACACATACATTCTTTGGGACATAACCTGTACGGGACTCACTCCCCAACCACAAAAGGGGTTAAAGATATATTTTTCTTTTTTCCGCTGCGCGTTTCCCGCATTACGAAGTACTGTAGATATATATATATACACCGTGTTACTCATTATATGCCAGTTTATCCAGTAAACTATATAATTTATAAAATCCACGACGGTGCTGGAGTATATTTATTCCCTAGTGTGGGGAGACTGACCCGAGGTTCAATTTCAGCGGCTCCTCCGGGAGTGAGCGCTACACGTGGGGGCTCGTTTCCGGGATCCAGTCTCTGGAAAAACCGCATTTAAAGGGTTAAATATGGATCCAGACACTGCTGCCAAGTGGTGTGAGGAGGACAGTAGTCAGTTAGAATTGTGTATAGTCATGGATATTCCTGCAGACACTTGGGCCGAAGATCAGATTCGCCAGGCCGTGGCCGCACTGACACCAGATCATCGGGGGTTAATCCTGGACATTAAAGAGAACCCAGATACCTCTCACACGTATGTTCTTTTTGAGTGGAGAAAGGGTGTTCCAGTGTGTTTTCAGGGTGTGAGCGTGAAGCTGACCGATGAGGTGGAAGTCCAACTGATTCAGCCAAGTGCGCCACGTGGCGAATCCGCGAGTGTTCCCGCGCCCAGTCCGTTGGCCATGATCGGGCCTGAATTTATAGTGGCTATTGGAGATTTGCTGGCTAAATGTCAGAGAACAAGCCCTCCGCACACTAACTTTGGTTATCGACGGCTGAGAAATTTTACAGGAAACGTACCAACTCCGGCGGGAGAAGAAACCTTCGAAGAATGGGTGGAACAGGCGATGCAGGCTCTGGATGAGTGGGACGTCCCTGAAGCACAGAAAAAGCAAAGGATCACTGAGAGCTTAAAGGGACCTGCGTCAGAGGCTGTAAGAAACCTAAAATTGAGTAAAAGAGACTGCACTGCTTTAGATTATTTAAATGTTCTGGAGGAAGTTTTTGGGTGAACGGAAAAGGCTGCAGAGCTCGTATATCAGTATGAACGCACCTACCAGGGGAAAGGTGAGAGAATGACCGAATATATGAGGCGCCTAGATAAGATTCTGCACCAGACACTCCTCAAGAAAGGGGCCGAACCAGCTGGAGTAGATAAGATCCGAATAAAACAGATCCTGAGGGGCGCTCAACCCCTAGATCCAGTGATGCTGCAGCTGAGAAGCAGGGAGGGTAATCAAGAACTGAAGTACCTGGAACTGATCCGAGCTGTCAGAGAGGAGGAGACTTTACTGGAAGAAAAATCCTTCAGGAGAGGAGAAAGAGCTTACGCGCAACCTGTGAGGCATAACGAATGTTTGCAGCCTGAAAGTGACTCGTTGGATGCCTATGGATCCGACGTGGACGAACAAGAGCACCTGATCGCCTTTAAATCCACAGAGAGGGCTGTCAAAGATTTAAACCTCTCCGAACATGGTGAGTTGCACAAAACTGTTAAGAAAGTACAAGAAGCTCAAGCTGAATTTCAACAGGCGCACGCAGAACTGATTGTTCAGTTATAATACATTATTCAACAATTATACATTATAATTGAAATATGAACAATATTGCTGCATTAACAAACCAAAAAAAAAACCTTGTTTATTTTTTTTTTATAATTTTTTTAAAAATATATTTCTATTTTTATTTTTAATTTTTATTTTTTTTAAAAAACTTTTTTCACAGTCATGTTTGGTATCGTTGGAACGGCCATGCTCTGGCCGATCCAACAGTACCAAACTTTAACCCCTAGCTGCCACGGATCGGGAGATAGGGGGTTCATTGGATTATGCTATGCACGATGACGCCAGTCCTCAGGGGGAGTTCCCAGAGGCTCTGGGAACTCCCCCTGAGGACTGGCGTCATCATGCATAGAGCATTGTTGAAGGTGACAGAGACACAGACAGAGATGCAGAAGTTCCTCACAGACATAGAGACAACCGGAGTTGCTGTGCCGTCTAGCCAGGGTCCTTCAACCGAATCACAGCGGGCGAATGCGTCTCCGCTTTCAAAGAAGAGATGTTTCAGTTGTGGAGAAATGGGCCATTTCCGCGCACAATGCAAAAGCCAAAAGCCTGAAGGAAATAGAGTTGAGGAGTTCTTGAAAGCTTTGGAAGGACTGTTATCTACCTTACCGGCGGGAAACGCCAGAGGGCACAAGTGAAGGAGCAACCTGGGTGCCCGAAGGTTGAAACATGCTCCAAAAATCAAGCCAGGACTAAGAGGGCGAGAGGACCCAAGGTCTGGCCAACTGCCGAGCCTGCCAGGACTGAAAGAGTCACTCCCTTAGCATCCGGACCTACGTCATGGGGAAGCAATGCACACCCAAAACCTACACGGGCCAAGAAGAAGGCCAGGGTACAACAAACTGGGTCTAAGTGTCCTGGTACCACCACCAAGTTTCCTGACCAGCTGATAGGTCCTTCCCCTATTGTGCCAATCCAAGTGGAGGGAGTCTACACTAAAGCCCTGTTGGATTCAGGGGCTCAAGTGACATTGATCTACCGAGACTTCTATGAGAAACACTTGAAGCACATCCCTCTACAGAAATTGAAGGATCTGGAAATCTGGGGTATCGGAACTGAGAAACTCCCTTATGACGGGTATCTACAGGTGAAATTGGAGATCGGATCCGAAGTCATCGGAAAGTCCGGAGGTTGTGATGCATTGGCCATTGTGTGTCCTCGGCCTTCAGGGGCAAACAGGAGTTCCATGATAGTGGGGACGAATACTGATTTGGTGCAACGTCTCCTGACACCCATCGTATTGGAAGACGGTTCTACTGAAGGGGTACACCCAATGTTACATCCAGTCTATCAGAGAATGGTCGAAGAACAGAAGGCACCTGCCGAAGTGGGGCACCTATGGAGATTAGAAGGGATAGAAAAGGTTCTGCAATCGGGAGAAGTAGCGAGCTTCCGGGCCTCAGTCAAGTTGAACGGATCGCAACCAGGGTCCTATGTGGTACTGGAAACCGATTTTAATCATGGGGGTGAAGCCGGAGTAGAAGTAATCCCTGAAATAATCTCCACTAAAGCTTTGAAAAGAACACGAGGAAGAGTCTCAGTCAGCGTGTGCAATGTGTCTGATTCTCCAGTAGTCCTTAAAGCACGAATGCCTATCGGGCAAGTAGCATCCACCACGCCCCTCTCTCCTACCGATTTAGGAGGGGGAGTGGATAAAGAGATTCCAGATGAAAGGTTCTACCCCAAGGACGCTCCCATTTCACCTGAATGGAAGAAACGTCTTCAGTCCCAAGTTCTAATGTGGAGAGACTTGTTCTCGAAAGATGAGTTCGACATGGGCCTAGCTAAAAGTAGCACCGTAAAAGTAAAAGTAGCACCGCATTCGATTACAAGAGGACAAGCCGTTTCGTGAAAGGTCAAGACGAGTTCCGCTGGGAGACTTGGATGATCTACGAGAACAGCTGAATGAACTGCAAAGAACCAAGGTGATCCAAGAGTCCAGGAGTCCATATGCATCTCCAATAGTAATGGTCCGGAAGAAGAATGGTTCTGTCCGCCTATGCATAGACTATCGCACGCTGAATCGGAGAACCATCCCAGATCAATATGCTACTCCTCGGATAGAAGATGCCTTACAGTGTTTGTCTGGAGCAAAATGGTTTAGTGTACTAGACCTGCGAAGCGGGTATCACCAGATACCAATGCATCCTGAAGACAAAGAGAAGACTGCGTTCATCTGCCCATTGGGGTTCTTCGAATTTAACAGAATGCCTCAAGGCCTTACTGGGGCTCCAGCCACGTTCCAACGGTTAATGGAGAAGACAGTCGGGGACATGAATCTGATCGAAGTATTAGTGTACCTGGATGACATAATTGTGTTCGGGAAGACTCTGGAAGAACATGAACAACGTTTGGAGAAGGTCTTGAAGAGGCTCCATGAAGAGGGATTGAAACTATCTCTAGAGAAATGTCAATTCTGTTTACCATCTGTTACGTATCTGGGACATGTGGTCTCAGCAGAAGGCGTTTCGACAGATCCTCGGAAGTTGGAGGCCGTAGCTTCTTGGCCTAGACCCCGAAGCGTTACTGAACTTAGATCTTTCTTGGGGTTCTGCTCTTATTATTGAATATTTGTAGGAGGATTCGCAAAAATAGCTCAACCACTGAACAGCTCCTACAGAAGGAAAGCACCGAAGAAGGCTGCAAGGTCTCTGACCGAAATCCGTCAGCTCCAGGGCCAAGGAAAGCTCGGGAGTCTATCCAGGGAGAATGGACTAGTCAATGTGAGGGTGCTTTTACGAAGCTGAAAGAGAGCTTAACTCGAGCTCCTGTCTTGGCCTATGCGGATCCTCACAAGCCGTACGAGTTACATGTGGATGCCAGCAGAGAAGGCCTAGGAGGAGTCCTGTATCAAGAGTATGGTGGATTACTGAGGCCTGTAGCGTATGTGAGCCGGAGCCTTACGCCTTCAGAAAAGAACTATCCTACTCACAAGTTGGAGTTCCTAGCCTTAAAGTGGGCAGTGGTAGACAAGCTAAAGGACTATCTGTATGGGGCCGAGTTTGTGATAAAGACAGATAACAATCCTCTTACCTACATCCTTACTACTGCAAAACTGGACACAACGGGACATCGGTGGTTGGCCGCTCTGTCAGGGTTTCGGTTCAGCCTGAAATATCACCCTGGGGTGAATAGTCGAGATGCTGATGCTTTGTCGAGAAGACCCTACACTACAGAATGGACTCAGTTAACTCCAGACGGGGTACAAGCTTTGTGTCAAGGAGCAGAGCGCCGGGTCAAGGGAGGGATTGAAGTGGAGGCCATAGGTGTCATGGCTGCGGCTATTCCGGAGTTCTACTGCAACTCTACGCAGTTGAGGGATGAAAGCCTGCCTACCTTTTCAAAACAGGATCTGAAAGCTGATCAGGCTAGAGACCCTTTAATTGCGTTAACCATAAAGGCCCTAACTGCGAACCAGCGGGAAATTCTGCTGACCAATTCCCCAGATGGAGCCAGATTGGTCTACAAAGAGTGGGAACGGTTGAAGATGTTGGATGGGGTGGTCTACCGAAGGGGCCCCTCTACCAATGCTGAAGAGACCCAACAGTTGTTTCTTCCCACTAAACATAGGGAGAGTGTACTGCGATCGCTACATGATGAGTATGGACATTTGGGCGCAGAAAGGACTTTTAAGCTGGTGCGAGACAGGTTCTATTGGCCTTGCATGAGAGCTGAAGTGGAAAGTTACTGCCATTCATGTTTGAGGTGCATTCAAAGGAAGACCCTACCGATCCGAACCGCTCCAATGAGCCATCTGCAAAGTCAAGGACCCATGGATTTGGTGTGCATTGACTTCCTGTGCTTAGAGCCGAATGCTAGTGGGCAGGGAAATATTCTAATAGTGACTGATCACATCACACGTTACGCCCAAGCCTTTTCTACAAGAGACCAATGCGCTCCAACGGTGGCGAAAGTTCTGATGGAAAAGTTCTTTGTTCACTACGGCCTACCAAGGAGAATACACTCTGATCAGGGTAGAGACTTTGAAAGCCGGCTTGTTGGGCAATTACTGGAACTGCTGGGAATCCAAAAGACCCGAGCTACACCATATCACCCTCAAGGTGATGCTCAACCCGAAAGGTTCAATCGCACGCTGCTAAATATGCTGGGGACACTGTCAAACACAGAGAAGCAGAGCTGGAGTCATCACATAGCTACGCTAGTGCATGCGTATAACAGTACGGAGAGTGACTCTACTGGATACTCACCGTACCGTCTTATGTTCGGAAAAGAGGCTCGACTGCTGGTTGATTTGGCGTTTGGGTTATCTCTGGACCAGACGTCGGTAGCTTCCCATAGATATTACGTGGATAGACTTCAAAAGAATCTGGCCTCTGCATTTGAACAGGCCCGTTTGAATCTGGCCTCTGCGTTTGAACAGGCCCGTTTGACCTCAGGAAACAGGGAACAAAGGAATAAACGGAACTATGACTTGAAAGTTCGGATACAGGATCTACAACCCGGTGATAGGGTTTTGTTGAAGAATTTGGGTGCTGCTGCGAGGCACAAGTTAGCGGATAGATGGAGTTCTCAGGTCTACATTGTCTGCAAGCAACTGCCGGGTCTGCTGGTGTATCAAATCCGGCCGGATGGAAAGGCTGGGCCTCTTAAAAACTGACACCGGAATCATTTATTACCTTTGAGAGAGGCTGTGAGGATACCAGTTGGGGACGAACTTTCTCTGCCAAATCCGCCTGCACCACGTTTGCCTCCCATTACTCGGTCTCAGCAGACCCGGGCTGTCGAAGAGAGCGAAAGGGACAGTGAGGAAGAGAGTTTTTGTCTGGACTGACTGCGCTCACCGGAGCCTGTAGAGGTTATCTCAGTTCCTGAAAGGTGGGAAAGTAATTTGAGGCCTGAGGCTCCTGAATTTCAGTTAGAAGTCGCCGAGACTATTGAAATCCCTGTAGCTCCTGAAGTTGAATCTTATGACTACAGTTCTATGCCTTCACTGGAAGGATCATACTCCGAAGAGATGTCTGCTCCAGTGGTAGAAAGAAGAACTGAACCCGCGCCTATAGTACTTCCACCTGAAGAGGAACTGATTGAACCAAAACGCTCTGTTCGACCGCCCCAGTGACTCACCTACGACTCACCAGGACATAGCACTGAAGAGGCTGTCACCACAGTGCGAAGGTTGCCCGAAGTGTCTTCTATGTTAGCTGAGGTAGCCCAAAGCATGAGTCAACTTGAGGAAGTGTATCTAACCCATTGTATGCTTGCTGCTGAGCCTGTATATGTTGCCTAATATATGTGGAAAATGTAATGCAACTGTTGTACCTCCTTGGAGAGACCCAAGAGTGGGGAGAGTGTAGCGCTGGTTTTAAATCCCCTGCCGTGTAGTACTTGTTTTTGGCCACCGGAGGGAGACAAGCGCGATGTGAGACACTGAACATTGGGACTACATTTTCCAGCATGCTTTGCGGGCGGACACAGGAAGTGGGTGGGACAGAGACGCTGACATCCTGAGCCTCATGGAAAGAGCTGGCAGAGTGCGCCTAGGAGTGAGAGAAGCAAGACGCAGTGTAGCTGAACGGGACAGTGACCAGGCCGGAGCACAGGTGGGGCCTGACCGAGCTGGAGACCGGGTTTTCCGCCTTTATCTAATGAAGACCCAGTGATCCACCACAGTAACCTGAGCTGATACCGAGTGAGCTGGAGGACCCCGAGTTAGGAGAACCGCAGATCGATCCAAGAGGGAGTGCAGGTGGTGAGCTGGACTTCTGAGGCAGATACAGACAAGCCAGACAGCGGAGCCGGTGACACAGAGAACCCCAGTCAAAATCGAGCGGAGAGACGTCCTGGGTCGAGCGGAGCACAGAGTATCTGGCGGATGGGTGAGAGGCCTTCCAGGCCGTTGTGAAAAATCTAAAGCACACTGCAATTTGTTTCAAAACCCACAGGGCCCCAATATGACTAGTCGAAGATACCTCATAAATAATTCACTGGCCAGTTGAATATTGTACCCAGGTACCAATACACTCACACACATACATTCTTTGGAACATAACCTGTACGGGACTCACTCCCCAACCACAAAAGAGGGTTAAAGATATATTTTTCTTTTTTCCGCTGCGCGTTTCCCGCATTACGAAGTACTGTAGATATATATATATATACCGTGTTACTCATTATATGCCAGTTTATCCAGTAAACTATATAATTTATAAAATCCACGATGGTGCTGGAGTATATTTATTCCCTAGTGCGGGGAGACTGACCCGAGGTTCAATTTCAGCGGCTCCTCCAGGAGTGAACGCTACACAAGAAATTTGAGACTATCAAGAAGAGAAATAAGAATTGTTTTTATTTTTATTTTCCGATACTGTTTAAATTTCTATATGCGCTCCTATGCACCGTGAGGTGTTTTTCTTTCTTAAACACTGATCTGAGCTTTCCTCTGTGAGACCTCATACAACCTGTGCTTGTGAATGCCCAGGATCACATAAAGAAGAGACTGGTCATTCAAAACTGTATAAAAAATATTATTAAATAAGGGCATGTGCAGAAGAGAAAACAGCAGTAAAGTCCACAATGGGATGGAGAACAGGATGATATTAAAAGAGGACTTTAGAAAGGGAAAACGTTGACCCTAAAGTCTAACAAAGGGCTATTACAAATACCCCTCACAACCAAGCTGTAATTAGGGCAAAGGAATATCCTTTGATTCCTTGATTCCAAGCGGAGAGTATAAATATGCAAATCAAATCATACAGTTTATCTATTTAGCAGCTATGTTACATTGCTCAGCATATTCGATGTGGAATATGAAGACTATCTGAGAAGCTTTTCTTTTTCACACAACACCTACTTTGCTTGTCCGATTAGCATAATAAAGTCACTGGTCTGAACTGATGATCACACAGGCGAAAGAATAGGTATCACAAATTGGTTACTTGTTTTTTATTACTAAAAACAGCTTCAGAACGAGAATACAATTTAAAAATGGTTGATGTTACTGACAGTGCAGTGTGGTAGTGCCCAGCTGGATGATTTTTCAGTAGCTCCACAGACACATTTGGAGAGCAAATCTAATGAGACATAAAATGAGAAGTTGGGACATATGTTAAGAATGCAAATACATTCCGGGGGTTTAACAATAAAATATGCATAAATAAGTCCCTTTTCAACAATAAATAAAAAAAAATCACATTGAATTTCTTTCATTTGGTCAAACAAATAATGAAGGAGTAAAGCTCTGAGCAATAATGTTTGGGGTTATGATGATGAATAAAATACTTGATTGAAAGCTATTTAGGGTTGCAACATTTTTGTGAACCTGCCAAGTTTTCTTTACCTAGATTAGAAATAAAATACTTTGACAGCCCAAGTATGCAATCCAGAGTCCTGCCAGCTTCACCTGTTTGTGGATTATTCACATTGAGTTCATTTAAATTAGTTTACTGGGTTTACTGGGATAATGATTTCAAATTTATCATTCTCTGCCCATAAAAGTCACTAAAACATCCAAAATGATGGACTGGATTTGAATGGGAATTTTAATAAAATAAATTTATTGACCATAAAAGTTTCATGATTTACAAAATGTCAGGCATACCCTAAAAATAGTTGTTACAGGGGCGGAGTCAAGCCTGCGACGAGAGCAGTAGCTGGTTAGATGAGCTCCCTGGCTTCCACATCGAATCTCCTTTCCTACGAGCTGCAATCGCCTGCCAAAAGTGGAATCCCCCCTCTCCATGATGAGGACACCCAAAAATAAGAAGTACGGAGATCTGCTGGTCGTGCCAATCTTTTCAACCAGGTCGCACCTGGATTGCATCATCCAAGATGGCGCCCGGTCCAATTCACCACGTGGGGATGACGTGGGGAGATGCGTAGTGGTAAAGGGATCAGTTGCCACTCAGCAGCGTACTTTTATAGCCATATATGGTCCAAACAGCCCTGACTCAACAGTTTTTGCAACCATACCGGGGCAGAATCATTCTGGGAGGGGATTTTAAAGCTGCTCTATGCCCGGCATTAGATAGATCGGTTTAACTTGATAGGCAGGACAAATTTCTCTACCATTTTGTACATAAACTAGGCCTCATAGATATATGGAGTGCTCAACATCTCTTGTGTAAAGACTATTAGGGTTATTCACAAAGAGCCGATCTGACCTCAAAATGGCCCTGAACAGTGAATTTTCCATTACGGTGCCATTTCCTGGCCATTCGGCTATTTACAGAGCAGGCAGTTCACCAAATTTTGGCAAATTGACAGCAAATACGGTGCCTGGTCGACAGCAGTGAAAGTCCCCATAGAGAAGCAATGGTTAATTTATTCACAGAACACCGAACAGCAGGGAAAAGTTGTCGAACTGCCCTGCTGTTTGGTAGTTTCATTCGGCAGGTTTATTCAGACGAATCCCTTACAGGGTTATTCAAAGACAATCGAAAAGTCACCGCACGTTCGGTGACTTTTCGTTCTCTTCACTTCGGTGCGATTTGGCAATCCCATTTCGGCGACCCTGTGGTGTATTCAGCAAGCACCACAGGGCCGTCATAGTGCAGGGAAAAGCCGCCGCAAACCCGACAAACACTCACCGCAAAACCAGCAAAAACATCTGGATTAACCCCGCCGAAGACGCCTGAGAAACCCGAGCAGCCACCGATCACAGCGCAGAGCAGCCATCGGAAAAAGCCAACACCGCAGACGAATGGAGTGGAAAAAAAACAGTACGCTTGAATGTTTGAAAAGTGAAACGCTGTCTGCAAAGAAACTACTGAACGAAAATGTCTGAAATTAACACATAAGATCCAATGAATGATAATAAAAAGGGCTGTTACAGGAAAACGAAAAAATGATTTTTAAAAAAACAAAAAAAGAGAACTTTTCGCAAAAAACTCCCAAAAAATGCCTAAAAGATCCGAAAAAAATCGATAAATAAAGAAACTTTTTACTTCAGAATATTATAATAAACAGTTTATTAGATATTGTATTAAAACAGGAATATTTTTAACATTGATGCCTATGGGATTCGCCTGAATAAATCTGCCGCATGAAACCACCAAACAGCAGGGCAATTCGGCAACTTTTCACTGCTGGTGTTTGTTCTCTGAGTAGACGAAGCATTGCTTCACTATGGGGGTTTCACTGCCTTCGAACAGGCACCAATCAGAGACCGTCTGTGCAGACAATTCACCAGGGTTTGGCAAACTGCCTACTCTCTGAATAGCCGAATGGTGGAAAGGTAACCGTATGCTGAATTTCACTGTTCGGTTACCTTTCGGCCACAATTCGGGTCTCTTTGAATAACCCTGTTAGGCTTCAATGTTAAAAATATTCCTATTTTTAATCAATATCTAATAAATCGTGTATTCTTTTAATCTGCAGTAAAAATACTCTTTATTTTTTTTAGGATCTTTTAGCCATTTTTCTGGATTCTTTTTTAACATCGTTTTTTCTTTTTCTGTAACAGACTTTTTATTATCATTCATAGAACCTTATATGTTAATTCCAGATATTTTCGTTCAGTAGTTTTTTGCAAACAGCGTTTAAATTTTTACACTTTCAATCGTTTTTTTTACCCGTCTGGCGGCTTGTCGGTTTTCTTCTGTGGCTGGTCAGTGCTGTGCTCGGTGACTCGTTGGCTGCGGTTGGTGACCCTCCGGCAGAAGTCCAGCGGGTTGGCGGCTGCGGGTGACATGCTTGCAGTGGCAGCCGGTGGGTTTGCGGAGGGTTGGGGGCGGCATTCGGCGGCCGATTCCCTGCACTTCTGGGACCCTTCAGTGAATGTTGAATTCACTGCAGGGTGGGGAAATTTGATTCCCCGAAGTGTGTGGAATGACAGAAGACCAAAATGATCGAAATTGCGCTGCTCTATGAATAACCCCTTCTACATTCAACTCACTGGTTCAAGACTCTTATGAATTGATTACTTTTTAATATCGCCTGACTGCATCCCCAACACGCTATACTCTGCTATCGGGTTCATTACTTGGTAGGATCATGTCGCTATTTTCCTAACGTTACAGCTGTTTACAATGTTATCTGGTAAACAGCGGCGTCTGGATCCTTTTTTGCTAGATAAGCCTGGGGATCGCAAAGCTATTGAGTCAGCTTTACAAAATTATTTTCTGTCAAATGATGGGGTAGATTCCTGAACCCAGATGATATGAGCGGCTCATAAGCCGGTAGTTCAAGGTGTTCTTTTGAGTTTGGCAGCCCATCATAAAAAAATCTAATTCGTACACCAGAATTTAGCGTCACAAAGACAGACATAACATAAAAATATGGGTGCACTTCGGACTTCAGATTATCTACTTTAATACTGCATAAAAACCTCTATTCTTCTAGGTATAAGGCAGATATAAAATAAATTACTGATATATCAGAAACTTATCTTTGAAGTGCTCAGCTCCTCTTGGTTTCTTTTTTCACGCGACCTTATATTTGGTATACATTCCTTCTTCCTTCGGCTCTTTAAAACGGGGGGAAAAAAGCCTTGGCTACAATGGCCTCCACCTCCATAGTACATATGTAATCCGAAAAATAAGGACTAACCTAGTAAGGAGATGGAGTGCTGGGCCAGATACATGATCTCATGGGTGGGTCGTAAAAATATTTTGTTAAAATGAATATTTTGCCGTGTTTACTTTATTACTTCCAGACTCTAACCTTGGGGCTGGACCCGGAGGATATCCACATTTTTCAAAAGTTAACTGACTTTTTGCCCTTCCATATAAAACAGCACTGCATCACAAGAGCTACATTGTACATATCCAAGGACGCAGGTGGCATTGGACGCCCGTGTCTTTTTTCATAGTATTATGTGGCACAACTTGCTCAAATGGCCCTCATATGTGGATCTGGTTTCCAAGACTCCATCGTCCCATTTTGCGGATCTCCTGTCCTGCTGTCATTAACTTATTTAGGATGTGGGACAAATTGGCTGCTAAATGGGATGGGACCTCGAGTCTTTTCTATCGGATTTAACTCCACTCCTGCGGAACAGGATGTGATGGAACGGCCGCCCCAATGTTTATTTGCATTTATTTTTCCTTACATTTCATTGCCCCTGTATATAGGGTACAGTGTTGTGTGATGTGCTGTGCTGTTGTCCAAGTGTGTATCGGTATGTTACAGTTACAAGTTGTTATAAAGCACTTCCATAGCCTTGTGCAATGGATAAGACAGGATAACATGTGCATGCAAGTTGGACACACGAAACAGTGGGAAAGGACCTTGCTCAAGAGCTTGTAATCTTCCACTCCCCCAGATCTGGCTGTAACCAGAACTCTTTAGCAGTTTGCTTTGTTAGGAGACCAGGGTGTGTCTGTGTGTGTGGGGGGAGGGGGAGGATTTGGGAGGATCTGGTGTAGAGAAATGCAGGGCGTGGTTTTTACATTTGAGTGTCTGTAACTGAAAACCTCTGAATAAAGCAATCTGCGGTTGGTCTTCAATCTGCAAGGACTATGTGTCGGCTATTCTGTGGGGGGTATGAATATCTCCTGGGTTCAACGGAAAGGGGCGGCTGGGGTATCAGGATCCATAACACAGGGATTTCCATTCCTGATTTTAACGCACCTCGTCACGAGGAATGGATGGTGTAAGGATTCAGGAAGTGGAACCCAGGATGCGGAGAGGAGGAAGGCGAGGACAAGTATACCCAAGGCTTTAGGCTGAAGAAAGGTCTGAGCGTTCCGAGGTCAAGGCAGGCGGCAAGAATCGTGGTCGTGAGAAAGCTGAGGTTGGCAACGGGAAGGTCAATCAGATAGGGATATTGGGATAGTTAGGGAAACAACAGGGAGAGCTCTTGTAGCAGAGGTACCACAAAATCAATGAGCGTCTTTCCTCTGGTACTCAGGAGTTTTATGGAGGAGTCAGGAGTTAGCTCCGCCCACCCATCAACCCCACCTCTCTAGTCTCTCCCTCCTCTGATTGGCGCTGCGAGGGGAGACTCTGGGGATCACCTTGGGCTCTCCCCCGGCGTCTGAGGTTGAAGCCACGCCCCCCGCCGATCCGCCGCGCACACGCTGACCCGCCCAGACGCCGACCACTCGAGGAACCTGCGCCATCTTGGACGGACGGAGGACCCCGTGGCCGGCATCCGGACCCTGCAGCCCGCGCACTTGGGTCGGGGGAGCCGCTTCTCAACCCCCTCTCGTTCCGGAGGGCGTCCTCGGGACCCGGGTGAGTCTGAGAGGTCTGGGGGTCTGCAAGATGGCGGCCGGAACCTGACAGGACCCCCCCTTGAAGGCGCGACCTCCGGGGGCGCCTCGGAGCCGGTTTACCCGGATAACGCCTATGAAAGGCGGAAACCAATCGAGGGGCATGAATCAGGTGTACCGGCTCCCAAGACCGCTCCTCAGGGCCATATCCCCTCCAGTGTACCAGGTATTCAAGCCGTCTACGATGCCATCTAGCGTCCAAGATGGCCTCTACTTCGAATTCCTCAGTGTTATCTACCATAACTGGAGGTGGAGGAGTCACGCGTCTCTGCACGTATCGATCTGGGACATATGGTTTCAGGAGGGAGACATGGAATATCGGATGTATTCTCATTGAGGGGGGTAGCTGGAGACGAATACAAACAGGGGATAGGACTGATAGAATGGGGAACGGACCTAAGAACCTGGGGCCCAGTTTTTTTGTTGGACAAGTCAGACGTAGATGTCTAGTGGATAGCCAGGCCTGATCCCCCTCTTTATAGACCGGGGCTGGGCTTCGTAGTCTATCGGCGTAACGTTTTTGCCGTTGTTGTGCATCTTTTAGAGCCACAAGAAGTTGTTGACGACAATCTTGCAGGTGTCGTAGTCGCTTATCAACCTCGGGGACTGAACTTGGAGTTGACGAATCTGGAAGCGTAGAGGGATGGAACCCGTAGTTAACGAAGAATGGGGTGTTGCGGATAGAATCATGGGTCTGCGAGTTATATGCAAACTCTGCGGTGGGGAGCAGGTTGCTCCAATTATCCTGTTGATAACTCGAATAGCATCTTAGGTACTGTTCTAATTGTTGGTTCACCCTTTCGGTTTGGCCATTGGTTTGTGGATGGTGGGACGATGAAAGGTGGATCTTTATGTTAAGTGTTTGACAGAAGGCAGACCATACCTTAGAGGTGAATTGGACCCTTCTGTCCGAGACTATGGAAGAAGGGACACCATGCAGACGTACTATTTCTTTGAGGAACAGCGATGCAGTTTCACTGGCTGTGGGCAGACCCGGTATCGGGAGAAAGTGTGCCATCTTTGAGAATCGGTCGACAACGACCATAATGGCCGTATTTCCTTGAGAGGGTGGAAGGTCTACCATAAAATCTATTGACAAATCTCTCCATGGTGTTGAAGCGGTGGGTAGAGGCTGTAAAAGACCAACCGGTTTGCATTTAGGCGACTTCATCCTGTTACATTCTGGACAGGAACGGATATAATCTGTGACATCTTTTTTCAGGGACGGCCATTGGTACAATTGGCGAGCTCTATGGAGTGTCTTTCGTATACCTCCGTGTCCTGCCAGAGGTGAGTCATGGATATTCTTCAGTACATCCATTAGATTGTCTGGGGATACTAAAAGACACTGTTTGTCAGAGGATTGGTCCTTAGAACCCTTTTTGAGTCGGGAAAGGAGAGTTGACTGGACCGTTGTGAAGTGTTTTTGCTGTAGGATCGTAGGAGGGGATGTCTCTATCTTGGAGTCCACTGAATAGCACCTGGATAAGGCGTCCGCTTTCCCATTTCTACTACCAGGCCTGTATGTGATGTGGAAGTTGAATCTTGTGAAAAATAAAGCCCACCTGGCTTGTCGAGGCCTTAGACGTTTGGCCGTCTTTATATGTTCGAGATTTTGGTGGTCGGTGTACACTGTAATGGGATAAAGGGATCCCTCCAGGAGATGTCTCCATTCGTCGAATCCGCGTTTAATCGCTAGTAACTCCTTGTCTCCCACATCGTATCTTGTCTCCGCGGGATTCAGACGTTTTGAATAAAAGGCTATAGGGTGCAGATTGCCACTGGTAAGATTCCTTTGGGAGAGGATGGCCCCGGTGGCATTTTCTGAGGCATCTACTTCGAGAAAGTATGGAAGGTTAGGATCGGGTTGTTCTAGGATCGGAGCACTGGTAAATAGATCTTTCAGTTTGAGAAAGGCTTTTTGTGTGTCTTCGGCCCACCTGAATCTCTCATGGTCTTTTGTAAGTTTGGTCAGGGGTTGGACTATGTGGGAGAAGTTTCTAATAAATTTTCTATAGAAATTCGCGAATCCTAGAAATCGCTGGACCTCTTTTTTGTTTGTGGGGGTAGGCCAGGAGTGTATGGCAGCTACTTTTTCGGGGTCCATATCGAGTTTGCCAGGAGAAAGGATGTATCCTAGAAAAGAAATTCGGGATTGGTTGAAGGAACATTTGTCCAATTTGGCATACAGCTGGTGGTTGCGAAGACGGAAAAGGACTTCTTTCACATTCTTCTGATGTTCCTCCAGTGTAGGGGAATATATCAGAATGTCGTCTAGATATATTATCACAAAACGATCCAAGAGGTCTCTGAAGACATCGTTCACCAGATGTTGAAAAGTTCCAGGAGCATTGCAAAGTCCATAGGGCATTACCACATACTCGAAGTGCCCATAACGAGTGCGGAACGCTGTCTTCCACTCGTCTCCTTCATGGATACGAACGAGGTTGTAGGCTCCTCTTAAATCGATCTTGGAGAATACGGTAGCTGTTTGAAGACGTTCCATGAGTTCTGGAATAAGCGGTAACGGATAACGATTTTTGATAGTGATGTGGTTTAATTCACGAAAATCTACGCACGGACGGAGGCCTCCGTCCTTCTTCCCTATGAAGAATATTCCTGCCCCTGCCGGAGAAGTTGATGGGCGTATGAAGCCTTTCTGTAAATTCTCTTTTATGTAGGTTTTGAGTACTTCAAGTTCAGGGGTGGAGAGAGGACAGATGCGTCCGAAGGGTATAACTGCCCCGGGAAGGAGGTCTATGGGACAGTCGTATTTGCGATGTGGGGGAAGAGTTTCCACTCCTATCTCATCAAATACATCTTTATATTCCTGATAACATGTGGGTATCTGTACTCCGGTCTTTCTCATATTCGTGTCTAGAACTGTATTAACGGATAACGTAGGAGGGGATCTCAGACACTTCTGGTTGCAATAAGGAGATGAAAAGGAGATTAATCCCGTAGACCATTGTATCATCGGGTCATGTTGTCTCAGCCAAGGTATACCTAGTATCACCGGGAACATCGGAGAAGGGATGAGGTCAAAGGAGAGGGTCTCCTGGTGATGAGGCCCCGTCCAAACCTTAATAGGTAGTGTCTCGTGGGTGACTACCCCAGAACTCAAAGAAGATCCATCCACAACCTGTATTTTTATGGGGTATTCTTTATTGTGCACAGGAACACACATACGGTGAGCAAGAGAGGAATCAATGATACAGTTGCTGGCTCCAGAATCAATCATTGCGCGGAGGGGGATCTTCTTGTCTTCCCACTGTAAGACAATTTCAAAGGATAGAAGATGTGCAGATTCAGAGGGAGACCTTGTTATTTTTACATGGCATAGAGGCTTACCTCGTGGTCGGATCTTTTCTGGGCAGGTCTGGCGACGTGGCCTAGGCCACCACAATAAAGGCAGCGGTTTTCTTTTCTACGCCTCTCTAATTCCGCAGGGGGTAAATGTCCTCGTATCAACCCCACCTGCATAGGTTCTTCCGAAGATGCAAGTGGTGACGAGGAGACGGGAGGTAGAGCCAGCGGACGTGGAGTGTTAGACCCCATTCGCCTTGTCTGGGGGAGTAGAGAAGGATACGGATTGGTGTTTTTCTCTTGTTGACGTTCACGCCACCGGCGATCAACAGAAATGGACAGAAGAATGATCTCCTCGAGGATTCGAGGACGTTCTCCTCTGGCTATCTCGTCTTTGATGTGATCCGCCAGTCCCCTTCGGAATTGGTCCACTAGGGCGGCTTCATTCCAAGCTGTGTCTAGAGCGTATTTCCGAAAGGATGTAACATACTCCTCGACAGGGTGTCTCCCTTGTCTTAAGGCTCGGATCGCCGTTTGAGCGGTATCTATCTTGAATGGGTCTCCGAACATTGTCTCCATAGAGGCCAAGAATGATAGCCAAGAGTTCAAAGTGGGATCTTGGGCATGGATCAGGGTATGGGCCCAAGTGCGTGCCTCTCCTGTCAGTAAGGTGATCACCATCTGAATCTTTACATGATCGTTGGTGTATGTACGGGGTTTAAGCGAGAAATACAGGAGGCAACTCGTTATGAAGTCCTGGAATTGTTTGCGGTCTCCGTTGAAGCGTTCGGGCGTTGAGACTTCCGGTTCTGGGGTAGGGGCTTCACCTCCAGGGGGCACTGACGAGGCAAAAAACGACCAGGGAAGCGGTGGAGAAGGACCAGGTCTTCCAGCTTGGAGATCATGTAACTGCGATTGGAACTGTGCCTGGGTAGACTGTACTTCTTGTAGCGATTGTGTCAGCGTCCCCATCTGACGGGTTAGGGTAGTCAAGGCTTCGGCCAACTCCGCGGATTCCATGACGTGGCTCATTGATTATGTAAGGATTCAGGAAGTGGAACCCAGGATGCGGAGAGGAGGAAGGCGAGGACAAGTATACCCAAGGCTTTAGGCTGAAGAAAGGTCTGAGCGTTCCGAGGTCAAGGCAGGCGGCAAGAATGGTGGTCGTGAGAAAGCTGAGGTTGGCAACGGGAAGGTCAATCAGATAGGGATATTGGGATAGTTAGGGAAACAACAGGGAGAGCTCTTGTAGCAGAGGTACCACAAAATCAATGAGCGTCTTTCCTCTGGTACTCAGGAGTTTTATGGAGGAGTCAGGAGTTAGCTCCGCCCACCCATCAACCCCACCTCTCTAGTCTCTCCCTCCTCTGATTGGCGCTGCGAGGGGAGACTCTGGGGATCACCTTGGGCTCTCCCCCGGCGTCTGAGGTTGAAGCCACGCCCCCCGCCGATCCGCCGCGCACACGCTGACCCGCCCAGATGCCGACCACTCGAGGAACCTGCGCCATCTTGGACGGACGGAGGACCCCGTGGCCGGCATCCGGACCCTGCAGCCCGCGCACTTGGGTCGGGGGAGCCGCTTCTCAACCCCCTCTCGTTCCGGAGGGTGTCCTCGAGACCCGGGTGAGTCTGAGAGGTCTGGGGGTCTGCAAGATGGCGGCCGGAACCTGACAGATGGACACCTCAATAAGTAAAATTCACCATCTGTATCCTGAAGGCCAATTGCTCCAGTTGGCAGACCTTCACCACGGCTAGCGGAGCAGTCATCTCACCTTCTCCCTTACCTCTAACTCCAGGCCTATGCGAATCGTCGGCACATAAAGTTGGCGGCCTTGAAGATGCTCTCCTTTTTTGAACATCTCTGCATCTCGAGCACGTACTCCAAGTGTCTCGTATCTACACTTTATAATAAGCTCATGGCTCTTTTCGACTGTAAGGAACTTCAGTATATTACAGCTTGGATAAAGAGCTTGGGGAAACCCTGGATGTAGAAAACTGGGCTGATATCTGTGATTCTATAAAAAATATTTCCATTTGTACAACACACCAGGAACAACTCATTAAAACTATTTTCTGTTTGTATGTTATCCTGAATTCAACTTTCTCATATATTTCCATCGACCCTGGATACCTGTTGGAGGGGCTGTGGCGCCCGTGGTACTTACCTTCATATGTGGTGACTATGCCTTCAATTCCAATGGTTCTGGTCTTGTGTTCATGCGCTTCTTATTTCTGTGATTTCCAAAGACGTCCCATTGGACCCTTGGGACTTTTGCTTTTGAAGCCTATTCTGGATTTTACTAGATATGAAAACAAATTATTTTCTAAGATTACTTTGGCGGCCCGCCGGGTCCTGGCCGAAGATTGGAATTGTACATTGGTCCCTTCGTTCTCCAGAACCTACCCTAAACTCCAGGATGTACAACTTATGAATGAACTGACTGCCTTATCCAATCATACTTTGCCTTCCTCTTACAAAATTTGGACTCTATGGCTGGATTGGATAGGTTCTTGAGAGCTCGGAGGGTGGGTGTTGATCGGGGTACTTCAGTGATGTAATTGCATTTTTCACTATATACACAAGCTGGCTTTATGTTCATTTGGCCTTTAAACCACCCACAATCTTTGAGTACCCCTTCTCTTTTTCCATTCCTCTCTTCCACTCTTTCCTGTTGGGGCTTGTGCAAGCTCCTCTTTAATTCTTCCTCCCCCATTCTCAAAAATGGAAAGTATTTTTGTACGTTTTGTATATACTTGTTTTTTACTGCTTTTCAATAGAAATTACTGCTTTTCAATAAAAATTACATTTTCAAGAAAATAATAATAATTATTATTACATTCTGGCAATATCTTTAAACATGCTTAATGTAGATAATGTCCACAGCAGTACATGGAACCAAAAATATGTTAATAGAATAATAATGTACTTGTTCATTGGTTCACTTTACAATAAGTGTGTTTCTTAGGCAACTCACATCACTAAAAAGGTAGATGCCTATTCCATGGAACCTGTCCATGTAATTTAAAAATTATACCACCAAAAACCTATGATACTTTGTAATGTCACCTTTTTCAGGATACAAATTTGTCTTTCCTACCATGTGTTCCTTTAGTGTTGAAGGTCAGTTGACAATGAAATATGCATCACAGAACCACATATCAATTAAAAGATATCTTGGGAATGTATTTTTAATAGTTTGACCTAGACCTAAATCACAAAAAAATTAAATTTTATCTGAAGGTTAAGAACATACAAATGACCCACAGTGAATGTACATATCAACCACGCAGATGCACATTATACCTGTTACAGAATACTCCCACAGAAGCATTGTTTTAGTATATCCTTTTCCCATATTCCAGAAAAAAAAATATTCAGGTTAGCGTGCATAGCTAAGACATTATTGAGCATGTAGGGGGATCCTGTATCTGATTAGCAAAAATATACAGCTATATTACACCCCATGGCGTTAAAACGCGGGTGCAAAAGAGGAAAAACTGTGCCCGCAGTTTTCCCCTTTGCTCCCGCGTTTAACGCTGGATTACAATGCAGGTGCAAAAAATGCATGGTTTCCGAGCGTAAAATTCCAGGATGCTCATGGCAGCGCTGAGCACAGCTGCGAGCATCCACTCGCTGGAGTCCATAGGACTCCATTGAGTTCCTCCTTGCCGGTCACGTGACCAGCTGGATCTCGCCTCACGAGATCCGGCCGGTCGGCGTAGTGATACGCAGGGAGAGACTGGGGGGACTTTTTCCACTAGTCTTTCCCTGCTCCCGCCAGCCAGAGGAGGCGAACAGAGCTGCGATCCTCGCCGCAGGACAGAGGGTGAGTATACGATTCATTTTTTTTTCTGGCTGGTGTTAACGGATTCTGCAGAAGCGGAATCCGTTAACACCACGTCTCGGCTCTGGTTAACTTTTCGCTGACCAGAGCCAGGCATTAATCAGCGCTGATTAATACTTTGCGCTCCCCATGTCAAGTACAGGGAGCGCAAAGTACAGTAACCTTGCGCCAAAAAGTTCAAGGTACCAAACGCAAACAGGTTTTTTAAACTGTTTGCGTTTGGATTGTAATATGCTGTAAATACTGCAGCAAACGTTAATGCTCACGCAAGTGAGCGTTAACATTTGCGTGAAGAGTGTAATAGGGCCCATAATATTTGAATAAGTTTAAGTAACAACAATTTTGCTGTTTTCATAAGCTGCAACTCCGCTCTATTTGATATCAAATTTCAACATAGCTATAATACTCCCATACATAAATCCTTAAAACAGATTGGACAAAGACTTCCCTTCACAACAGGGTTTGGGGCCCCTTTGTGACATCTCTCTGAGCAAACACAATCCCGTCTCCACCAAACCTACACACAGTGGTGATAATATGCAGGTACTTCATGGTCAGGTTCAACTCCGAATCACCTCCTCCTTCATCTTTGTCACAATTTTTAGCTGAGGATGACCCAATAAAATCAATCTTGCTGTCTTTGCTTCCTTCTCCTTTGATCCTTTGCTGAAAGTGTAGTTAATCCTGTAATATTATTGTCATGGATATTGTTAATCTTTAACTGAAGACACAGTATACAGACAAACTGTGATTTAAAGAACACGGTCTTTCAATGTGACTGGGACTGTATATGACTCTTCTCTTGCCTGATCTAATCAAAAGATTGAAACGAACAAAACAGTTACCCAGGACATTAGTATCCTCGCATAATCATGGTCCCCTAAGTTTACCTGTCGCCCTTTTCCCATCTCTGACCACCACCTTCTCTTTTTCAACCTATCTGGATTAGGGATGTGCATGGCTGAAAAATTTGTTTTGTTTAGTTTAGTTTAGTTTTTAAATAATTTTGTTTTTGGAATTTCGTAACTAATCTCATTTCGTATTTCGTTTTGTTTTGGATTGATTCGAAATTTCGTATCGATTTGAAATTTTGTATCGATTTGAATTTCATATATCAAATCTTTAGTTGATATCAATTCGAATTTTGGATCACTAAACAAAACCCCAATTAATCAAATTTTGCTGATAAAAGAAATGCTAGCGTTAAATATTAAGCTGTGTCACAGATTTAGTATTTGAATCAAATTAAACAGTGAAACAAAATTAATTTGTTTCATAAAGTCCTTTGCTGACTATTACTTGTATTGTAAGTTAAGATCAATTCGATAGTTGATATCAATTTGATAGTTGATATCAATTAGAATTTTGGATGACTAAATAAAACCCCAATTAATCAAATTTTGCTGTTAAAAGACAAGCTAGGGTTAAATTAAGCTGTCTCACACATTTAGGGTCCTATTACAATCTTAGCGCAATTGCGCTCGCGCAGCGCAATTTTTTGGCGCACGAAAAAAGTTATCGCGCGAACATTTACGTGGTATTACGATCTGAGCGCATTTTTTCGGCCATCAAAAACTTTTGTGCGCAAAAACGACGTGCAAAATCGTGCGGGCATTAACGTTGGGCGCAGGAATCGGTGGGCAGACTGTTTTTCAGATCAGACTGGTTTCAGATCAGAGGCATTGTGATTGTGAAAGATCAATTCTTGTTGATATGTACTGTATATGTACATATAAGCATACAGTCACACTGCTGGGGCGTATGGATTAGGAAGGTGCAGTTGTAAGTGATTTGAGTCAAATTAATTCTCCTTAAATTAAGTGATTCGTTATATATTTTTGCCTTTTAACACTTTGATTTCTTGGCATTTGATAGCTGCCTGGCCAGAAAGTGAAGCAAATTAACCCTTTCACTGCTGAGGCATTTCACCGCTGTGTGCTGAGCTCATTTTTACCTCTTTCGCTCATCATGTTTAAACGCGATTTGAAGCCACATTTTATTATACGACCCAGACATATTATATATTGTTCTTTCCGGCAGACTCGGCAGATTCATAATATATAATTTTTATTTGTATACATCATGTCCTGCCTGTATATTATAACAAAAAATGCAATAAAATTTGAATTTTTAATCATCTGCAGCGTGTAAAGTGTTTTTTTTCACCTTTTATCACATGAACATTTGCAGTTATATTTTCTATGGGGTGCGCTTGTACAAAAATTAGAAATGGGGACTTATTAAATTTTTTGGGGGGAATTATGTGATTTTTTTAGCAAACGCACCCCACAGAAAAAAATCATTAGTGCAGCATCATTGTTCACATTATAATTGCAATGTAAATACATGTTTTTATTTATTTTTATTATTTCTTTTAACATTTTTATTATTTTTTTAGTTTATTTTTACTTTATACCTGGTCATGCCTTTCGAATGACACCCTCCATGACCCCCTACCTGCCACAGTTCTGGAGATATGGGGTTCAAATGAACCCCCTATCTCCACCAGGGGAGATGCCGCAAGTCACTGAAGTGTGACCCGGTGCCTAAGGGGTTAAAGCCAGGCACCGCTTAAAAGGGGAGACTCTCCCCCCCTCCCTTCCAGGCGATCTCTGGTATTGCCGGGGGGGGTCGCCTGTAAATGACGTCATCGCGCATGGCGCTGTGACGTCATTTACGTCGGGAGGAGCTTGGCTTCAGCGTCTGAGGACGCTAAAGTCAGAATGTCACGGGACCCAGAACAGAGAGGTAAGTATCTCCGCCGGGGGTCCCGCAAAGCTGATGACGTGTGGGACACGTCCTCAGCATACAGCGGGAGTAACTGAGGATGTGTCCCATACGACGTCAGCAGTGAAGGGGTTAATAGAGAACCCCTTGTAATTGGAAAGCCTATAGTATAAACTGAAATTATGGGTTTATGGATTCTTCATATTTCTGTTGCTGGACACTAGTGTAAGTCTCAGAATTCAATATGCCATCTGACTAAACAAGCTGTTCTGGCCTTATATCATGTGCTACCCAGGGGAGGGGACAGCATCCAATAATGACTTAGCCTTTGGTCTTGCCTTGGCCACCATGGTTCAGTCAGTTGGCCATACCCTTTCTGATGAGTGCTTCTAAAACTCAAGTTATATTTTTTAGAGGGTGCTTGTGAAACTGTGAAACAAAATTAATTTGTTTCATAAAGTTGTTTGCTGACTGCATTACTTGTATTGAATGTATTTTAATTTAAGATCAATTCAATAGTTGATATATCAATTCAATAGTTGATATATCAATTTGATAGTTGATATATCAATTCAGTATCGATTTGATAGTTGATATCAATTCGAATTCCGGACCACAAAAAAAAATATTCAAATTTTTCTTTTTATGATGATGACACAGTGTAAAACGAAATAAATTTGTTATATACTATTTTGTTTCGTTTTGAATTCGGATCTTATCAATTTGTTATTTGGAAGTACTTCCGAAATACGAATTATCGAATTTCGTTCCGAATTCTGTATTTTTCCGAAACTAATGCTCTAATCTGGATTAACTAAACTCCTTGCTCCCCATCCTTCACATGTGCTCGCAAGATATCTGCATGCTTTAGATCCCCATCAATTCTCCAAACTCTTTAAACATCTCCTGCATACCTCAATCTTCACCTGCCCTGACACTGCCATTGACCACTATAACGCTACTATTATCTCTGCTCTAGACACGTTTGCTCCTCCTCAACTCTGTAAGGCCCCATGTCATCAGCTTCAGCCCTAGCAACACCCGAACATGATACCTGAAAAAATGCTCGCGCACTGCTGAACGTGCCTGGAGGAGATCTCGCTCTGAACAAGATTTCATTAATTTCAAGTTTATTCTGTGGTCTTACAACTCTGCCCTTCACTTGGCCAAATAAGCCACCTTCTCATTGCTAATATCTACTCTGTCCTCCGACTCTAAATGACTTTGGCCCAATTTGAATTCTCTCCTCTACCCACCCGCACCTCCCCCTCATCTTCCTTTAGCGCTCAGGACCTGGCAGATTACTTCTTAAACAAAACTCTCACCATCAAAAGCAACATCATGATACAAACCAGTAATCCACCACCTCCACTCCCAGAAGCCCCCTCTGCTACCCTCTGATGCTTCCTCCCAGCCACTGAGGTAGAAGTCAATTCCTTAATTTCCTTCTCACATCTCACTATGTGCCCTCTCGACCCCATTCCCTCACATCTAATACCTCCACACTCCTCCTCCCTCACCCCTGCTCTCACATCCTTCCCATCCACCTGGTGGCTCCTGGTGGATCCTTCCCATCCACCTTCAAACATTCATAGGTTATCCCTATACTAAAGAATCCCTCCCTTGATCCCAACTCTCTAACTATCGTCCTGTATCCCTGCTTCCGTTTACCTCTAAGCTCTTGGAGAAGCAAATTTTCAAACGCCTCTCCCTCTTCCTGTCCTCTAATTCCCTACATGACCCCCTGCAAACAATCTTCCATCCCCTACACTCAATGTAAACTGCCCTCACCAAAGTCACCAATGACCCCCTAGCTGCTAAAAACCAAGGCCACTATTTAATTCTCATCCTGCTTGACTTCTCAGCTGCTTTTGACACTGTCGACCACCCCTACGGTGCAGTGTATTCAGCAAGCACCACAGGGCCGTCGAAGTGCAGGGAAAAGCCGCCGCAAACCTGCCGAACACTCCCCGCAAAACCCAGCGAATGCATGCCGAAAACCCGCAAAAACATCTGGATTAACCCCTCCGAACACGGTGGAGAAACCCGAGCAGGAGTCATTCACAGCCACCGGAAAAACCCGACACCCTAGACGAATGGAGTGGAAAAAAAAAAACGTTTGTTTGAATGTTTGAAAGTGAAACGCTGTTTGCAAAGAAACTAATGAGCGAAAATGTCTGAAATTTACATATGAGGTCCAAGGAATGATAATAAAAAGGGCTGTTATAGAAAAAAGAACAAACGTTTAAAAAAAGGTAAAAAAAATAAATGGCAAAAAATGTTTGGCAAAAAATCCCGAAAAATGCTTAAAAGATCCTAAAAAAATCTAACAATAAAGAATCTTTTTACTGCAGAATATTATAATAAACGGTTTATTAGATATTGGATTAAAACGGGAATATTTTTAACATTGAAGCTTATGGGATTCGCCTGAATAATCTTTCGTTTGCCGGGGAATGTTTAAAACCGTGAACAACCAAATATATTTAAAAGGTCCACCAGTTCCCCAATAGTCTCTTTCACGGTCCATAGTTTCTGGGCAGGAGGTCAGCGCACAGCACCCTCCAGATGCCCCAGTGACGGTAGGTTCCATCACAATTACCTCTCCCCTTTACAAATGGGACTAAGGTAAGATCCCAATAAGATCTCACAGACATTAGATGGCATCTGCGCAAATAGAAATTATGGAGATACTATAGCAGACATTAAAGTCAATCCTACAGCAGTGTGGAAAGGGTTAATTGAGAAATTGCGTAGACCTAGCTCCATCCAGTGAGAGGTTCTAATGTAGAGCTGCCTCTCTCAATTCTTCCTATCACTAACTTCAAAGGTCTCTTTACTACAACATGAATAATATTTGCATTCCTTTTATAACCAAGCAAATCTGTCTCACTCTTCAACATTGGAGGTGATTTGCAGGTCTTTCCTGGTACTAGAACATGACATATATGTCCTGTACAATGTTCTTCTCCACCCCGTTACCTTTCTTTTTACTTCTCACTATTATGCCCAGTCTTCTGGTTATTGCTGTTACTTTAAGGTCTATTCATTGAAAGGTGAAACTCAGGAGAATTGGCAGGAGTGAAAATTCTAGGTCAAAATAGCCAAACCATTAAAATTCTCCCATTTATCTTACTTTCCAAATTGGCTATTTGGTCCAGATTGTTCTCTTCTCCTGCCAGTTCTCCTGAGTTTCACCTTTCTCTGAATAACCCTGTATGTAGTTGTAAGTTGTTAAATTGATGTAGGACATGTTTGTTCTGCACTGGTCTTCCTTTTAACCCCTCAAGTAGTATTCTGGGGTATGGAGGTGAGTCCCCTATGTTCTTTAAATACCACAATTAAAACCAGGCAATGGAGGATGAGACGGTGTTCCTGTTTAAAAAATTTTTTATTCCTAAGCAATTTTAATTTGATGGATTCATATAAAACTAAAGTTGAATGAAAGTGATTGCATATGCCTAGTATCATACTTGCAGAGGACAGTCATCATTGGGCATTTAGGTAGAAAATATACTAGGAGAGAATCATCACAGCTGTCAAAAACTAAGTTCAGCAAACGAATGCTAGCACTGTAATCAAAGCCAACAATCAGATACAGGGAAGAGAAAAATCTAGCTTTAAACAAGGAACATGTTTCACTGGGGAAATAGAACCAATATCAAGGAGTCAGGACACAAGAGAGTCTGATAGTCTGTCAGAAGAGACAGAGAGACATTAATGTCAGATAAATCACTGGCTATGAGCTTGAGCATGTGTGCACTGAGCCGTGGTATCAGAAATCTTTTATAGTTATACTTTACATTTAAAAATAGATACTATGTCTATTCTTTTAATACGAATTTGAAACTACATCCATGTTTCTATTAAAACTTTGCAAACTACACCTAGACAATAAAAGCTGTAGTGCGTCCTTACACTTACAGATTTTTAAACATCTCATCATGGTCGCATAGGTATATTACCGAGACAAACTGCTGCTTTGACGCATACATGCAGAACCTGAAATACATTATGGCAAGCATTGCTTCCTACAGGCACATTAATGGCAAGTAAGGAACCAGAGATAAATCAGGAAAATTATCCTTTGATGAAAATTGAAGTAGTCTGTGACTGATAAAACAGAACCTTCTTTCACTGGTCATTATGGATTCATAATACTATCTAGAAGATTACGAAACCAAGAATATGAGACTTCAATAAAAAAAATTATATATTCACTGTATTAGAGAAAATCATGACTGTGTGAATATATCAGTGCCAATATTTACTTTTATCCAACAGTATAGATCATTGAGATTACATTAAAACTCATTTTCTTCTTCCTTTCTCCTAACATATTTTACACAGGTGTGTTTAGATTATAGAACATTCATACTATGGCTTTTATGCTTCTGAAGTTAGTTTTAGTAATTTACTGATGTATAGCTTTTCAGTATCATGGGTGGAATAGAGAGCCTGACTCTTGGAATGTAGTGCCCCTTCATAGTTGCATAACTAATGGCATCGCAGAGGTCGGAAATGTGACCGGGAAAAGGCTTTGGGGGTCCAGTCAAGTTGACCCTGCTACTCTGGCAACCATTAAGGCATTGCTGGTGTAAAGTGTTAAAAGGGGCCTGCTCATTAACTGTGATACCTCCTTTTGCTTATACAGTCACAGGTGGCAGTGCTTTGCCTGCCACTCCAGTTTGGGCATCTGGAGCAGGGTTGTGTAGGGGCCTCATTCATGAATGAAACATATGGGAAGAGGTACTTACCATGGAAGACAGAGCAGATGTTCCTTGGCGACTGAAGCCATCCAATAAGGCTGAAGGAAGTAGGTGTTTCAGTTTATCAGGGTTATGCAGAGAGAGGTGAAAACCAGGAGAATGACTGGAGAAGTGAAAATTCTAGGTCAAAATAGCAAATCCAGAAAAATTCTCCCATTTATCTCATTTTCCAAATTGGCTATTTTGACCTAGAATTTTCACTTCTCCAGTCATTCTCCTATGTGTTCGTATGTCAGTCTATGAGTGCATCTGTCAGTGTGTCTGTGGTTATCTCTGTAGATACAAAGATAGACAGTCTGATCTTTATATTTGTCAACACCTTTGTCTGTGACTCTGCAATATGACAGGAACACAATGGGTAACAGGAGGCTTTAAGCAAAATCACAATCTGGTTATTTAGAGCAAAGACATAATGGAACGAGAAAGTTGAGGCATCAGGGGGCACCAGGATGGTTGTGCACAAATGTCTAACAACGCTTAAGCTATAGTTTCATGAATCCAGTGTTTCCCAACCCTGGTCCTCAAGAGTCGACCCCCTAACAGGCCAGGTTTTAAGGATTATCTTGGGGAAATGCAGACTGAATCCTGCAATCACTGAGCAGCAAATCATATCACCTGTGCTGCGCTTGAAAGATCTGGCAAACCTGGCTTGTTAGGGGTACTTGAGGACTGCGGTTGGGAACCACTGGTCAAGACCATCTTCAGTCCAAAACTGATTTCTCTGCTATAGTAATCTCTCTGTTGATTTATCCTTTCAAACCCTAGCAAGCATGTAAAGCAAAACTCAAGGATACATATTGTCAGGATCCTTGCCCAGGAGCACACAGGGATCACAAAGGGATTGTGCTATTGCTGCTGCTGCTGCTGTTACCTAACCTGGCAGCACCTTTCCGGTCCTACTACTCTTTAAATTCCAGTTCAGGTTTTCCTCTTGCCAAGCTTGAAGGAAGCCTCAGATGTTCTCCATCCAGCCTGTCAGCCAAGGACATCTATTTAAGGGAGTTGCCTCCCTATGGACATTGCCTTGGTATTAGATTCTGTTCATGGTGCTCTCTGGATGGACGCTTTCTCCTGTCAATCTGTTTGTCTCCGTGCTTGTGTTTCTGGTCACCCCTTGTTCCTGCCAGTATCCAGCCATGCCCCGTGTTTGTATCCGATATTCTACATGCTGTTTCTCATACTCGCAATAAACTTCTGGATTTCTCTGTACCTGCCTGTTTGAGCTGTGTTTGAGCCCCTACAGTTTGGGCTCTCATCTGCTACCTCGCATCTTGACCCTGACACATATAATATACTGACGACAATCACCATCATCCTGGTTTATAGCAATTACCATAACATAGTATAATAATAATAATAATGTTAGTAGGGTAAATCGATAATAAGATTATCATGTAGTCTTTGCAAGTTTATTTCATATACTGTAGATATGGGGAAGCTAGAATGTTTTGGGGACTCAAAGTTATGAGAAATTTTACCGAATTTATGTAATACATTTTTAAAAACTGTCATTTTGATGTTTTGCACAATAAGAACTTTTTGAGCATTCCAACATTTGACAATTAAAATCATTCTAGACGAAGACATGTCTCGCCCTACAATGCACAATAAAAGTCATGACAGGTTGTAGGATGTGACCTCAATGAAAAAAACCTTTTTCAGTTCTGGATGACATCCAAGCAAACAGTCAAAATAACTTGAATATAACTGCTGGGAGTGTCACAGGGTGGATCTAAGAATTCTGCTTATCTGTTGTCCTCTAGGAATGGATAATATTTTTTTCCACCCAGCTGACTCTATTACTTGACCACCCATGTGCTTTACCCAGCACTGCTATGCAGGTGAATAATAATGTCACAGTATCGATACCATATTCTCCATTATTGTATATAAATATAATGTCCCAATCATTATTGATTAGAAATTTTAAACACTTCCTGATACTTTCCATGACCAACTGGATATTCACTTTTACAGGCTAATTTTGTTTTAAATTATATAAAAATAATATATCGTGTAGGTTTTTTAATTGGTCTACTTAGAAATGCTCAAGATAAGGTTATTGTTTAGAGACAAAAGCAAAATACACTTTTCTACAGTGAAACACCAGTAAAGCTCCTCTCATAGCTTTAAAGGTTAAAGAAAAACAAAACAAACAAACAATGGATGTATGTAGAATATATAATACTAGGAATGAATATATAATATTTTGGCTCTTAAGTGGATCCTTTCTCAGCTTCAGAAAAGCTCCATCAGAGTCAAAATATTGCATTTTCAGCCCAGATAAATATTGTTCTTGTTGGATTCTGTTGGTGTGCCTTGTGCATTCTCCTTGCTTGTCCATATACAAGATATATACATGTATAAGAGTTTGGTCACCAAGACGTATAAAACCCAGCACAGAGTTAGTGGTAGCCAGACCAGGGGTCAAGTCCTGGGAAAAAAAGTGAGGGAACTCACCCAAGAATTCCACAACGCCCATTACCTGAATAAAAAAAAAAAAGAAGATATATATATATATATATATATATATACTGTATATATATATAGATAGTGTAGCGCTCACTCCCGGAGGAGCCGCTGAATTTAACCTCGGGTCAATCTCCCCGCACTAGGGAATAAATATACACCAGCACTGTTGTGGATTTTATAAGTTATATAGTTTACTGGTCTCAAATAGACTGGCATATATAAGGCAGCACGGTATACATATATATTTACCGGAATTCGTAATGCGAGAAACGCGCAGCGGAAAAGGAATTTTAACCCCTTCGTTGCTGGAGTGTGAGTCCCGTACAGGTTGTGTCCCAAGAAGGTGTGCGTGTATGCGTGTGTTGGTACCCGGGTACTAGATTCAACTGGCCAGTGAATGATTTCAATGTGTCTTTGACTAGTCACGTTGGGGCCCTGTAGATTTAGACAAACTGCAGCGTGCTTTATTATTGTACTGTGGCCTGGAAGGCCTCTCACCCATCCGCCAGATACTCTGCACTCTGTTCGACCCAGGACGTCTCTCCGCTCGATTTGAGGTTGCGTATGTGTCTCAGTTCTCCCCACCCACTTCCTGTCTCTGCCCCAAAGCATGCTGGAAAACGTAGTCCAAAAGTGTCCAGTATTGGTTTACATTGCGCTCGTCTCCCCCTGGTGGCCAGAAACGAGTAATTACAGCAGCAGAATTAAACCAGCGCTACAATAGTTTCTACAAAGGGTTGTGGTGAAGGACTAAAAGTGAAATAAAAAGCCTCCACACTATATTAAGTGTGTTTAATATTGCAGAAGCCACTTGCACATTACAGCAATTCGATGAATTGCATCCCAGAGCTCTTGTGCCACATTCCCCATATGCAGCAAGGAACTCTGGGTAGAATATGCAAATGACCTCTGTCTCACTTTTATGCATCCTGGATCTGTTATTACACAGAACCCTAAAATCAATGCTATGCCATATTATGGCTTTGTAGCAGAGTATCCAGTTGCATAAACCTTATCTCTGCTACAAAGCCACAGTGTGGCATAGCATTGATTTTAGGGTTCTGTGTAATAACAGATCCAGGATGCATAAAAGTGAGACAGAGGTCATTTGCATATCCTACCCAGAGTTCCTTGCTGCATATGGGGAATGTGGCACAAGAGCTCCGGGTTGCAATTCATCGAATTGCTGTGATGTGCAAGTGGCTTCTGCAATATTAAACACTAGTGTATATATATATATATATATATACACAAAAAAAAACAGTGGCAACCTGCTAGAGCCACATGGACTCAAAATTCCTGGGTGCAAAGTCTGATGAATCATACAAAACTAGCAAAAACAGAAGGACGCACACCAGGCCTTAGGCATAAAGTAAAAGATAAAAACGATGCTTTATTAAATAATCATTAAAAGATGCCCATATGCACTGACCGACGTTTCAGCCCTCACAGGCCTCACACTTTTGCTATATATATATATATATATATAATCACACACCGCGAGAATCATATATAACCAGGCATAGACCCCCAGAATTATATATACACAGGTGCAGACCCCAAGAATTAAATATACCCAGGCAAGGCCCCCATTATTTAATATAGCCAGGCACAGGTCCCCAGAATTATATATACCCAGGCAAAGGACCCCCATTATTTAATATACCCATGCACAGGACCCCAGAATTTAATATAGCCAGGAACAGGACCCCCAGAATTATACTTACCTAGCAGCTCAGGACCTGAGATCTGCAGGTGATTATTCAAAAGATTCATTGAATTTTTATAAGGAAATGTTATGGAAGGACAGGATTCACTCAGGCTGAGAGTCAAAGCTGAACGTGAGATTCTGCAGTTGGGGCACTAACCACCGAGCCATCACCCTTCCTTGTCTGTTGTGCACACAAGCGTTGAATAAAATGATACAAAGCTGTTTTTTATACTTTCACGAGACTGAAGTGAGTTTATTATGTGAACAAACGAGACATTAAGAAATGTGAACTGTCTGAACGAGATTGAGAGCTCTCACATACCGTGGCTAATCCCAGCCGCTGACATGTCACAGGTGGAGGAACAATTTGGCCAGGTCAGACAGAGGTTGAAACTGGCGCCCAGCACTCAGCAATCCTCCGAGCGCCAGCCTTTCGTGGCGTCCTCTCCAGAGAAGCCCCAGCGTCTGGCGTTCCCGCTGCGGGAGAAGTGCGGGAACGCCATTCCCGCAGGACTCGAGCCCTGTCTTATATATATATATATATATATATATATCAAACGTAGTCCCAGCAACTCCTTTCCATTCTCTCAAGGAGACCGACTTAAAGTGCCACGGTGCCTGCTTCCAATCGAAAATTTGTAGTATCAGCGTAGATGGAGCCGCACACGTGTCCTTGCTTCAAAACAATAAATTTTATTGATAACATAAAATAAAACCGACGTTTCGGCTCAGACACGAGCCATTCTCAAGGTTAACATATACACTTTACACCAACATATACTGTATATAGTGAAGGTAGACAGGTACTCGCCATTCCGATTGGTGCACCCTAATTGTTCACACACCTAGAGTGCATACATTTGATTTTCCACCAGGGCATTGTATTTGCATACGTACTCCTTCGCATGACGTGTCTGGTGTCCATGGAAACCACGGCAACTAGCCAAAAACAAACAATTTAAAAACAATCATGGAGGAAAAGGTAAGAAAAAGTAAGAAAGATACGCAAAAAAACATGGAAATAACAGAATAAAAAACGGTATACAGTGTACACAGCGTGACACAATGCGTTGCTGAAAACCGACCATTATGAGATTTATCAAGGATTTGGCAGAACAAACTATGTTGCAATATTGTGTGGAATAACTAAATTATCCACATCGAGTTTTAACAATGCTCTACTGTGAAGAGAACAATGCAGTTTACCAACAGAATATGGTCCATTGTTATAGATATATAAAAAATAGTCTAGGGTCTATCGCTCTTGTAAAAAACACGAGAGAGCATTGTACTCATTAAGACCCCTGGGTACTGGGCAATGAAAGATCTATCTAATGATCCAAGCATTGTAATTCGTGCAGCAGACAAGGGAGGAGGGATTGTAATCCTGGATTATGAGTATTACCGTACAGAAATTTATGAACAGCTCTCTGATGTAAAGACCTATGGAAAAATCACTTACGATCCTACAAAAGAAATCGATCTGAAAATCCAATCAATTATTGCTATGGAGAAAATGGTACGTATCTGGCGGCATGAAGACAATCGCTAATTGGTAGCTGACGGTTCCCTTAGTTAACAAAATCCATATGGAACATGTAAAGAAAAATAAACAATATATAGTGCAGATGGTTAAATACACAAAATATATAATCGTATGGTGTTCCACTCACGCATTAAAGAGCCCAAGCACTGGCTCTGAGTGGATCAAGGCTCTTGGGTGCTTAACTTCTCCACTTCTAAAGGTGACCCACACCTTATAGAATTGGCAGCAAGGCTTGCATCAAGTGAATATGAAAAGAGAAACGAGACAACTTCCTTGTGCAGGTCTTCCAAGGAATTGGGTATAAAGATTTGGTCTAATCAACTCACATTTGATGGAGCTATAGACCAAGCTCTTGGTGTATGCGCCTTAGGGTTTATTCTGTAGGTAAAGCCCAAAAAAACCTCTTTCAGGAAACCGAGAATCCAAAAATCCAGAACAGTAGGGGAAATTAAAATTAAAATATTTACTTAAAACATAAATAAAATACTGGCTTAGCCAGAAGACCAGAACGCGTTTCGCCAGACGTGCTGGCTTCTTCAGCTGGTTTACAGACTAATGTCCAATCTCTTTATTATATAGAGTAGCAGTTTAGTACTTAAAAGTCCCCACATGTTCCAGATTCCCTAATTAAAACGTGCACTCATTATCCCAAACTGCATCACCGGCGGTGGGAACGAAGCCGCCATCTTGCACATGCGCTATGGTGCCACATGCGTTCCAACTTGCGTGTCACGCCGGGTTCAGGAAGTGACTTGCGTTCCACTTTGTATGACACTCTGAATCCTCCGCCGCATAGATACTCATATTTCGATTCTTCTTTATAGCTGAAAACATCATGCTCTCAAGCCAGAATAAACAAAAGAAAGCAATTTAGGACACAAACTTTATAACCATTAAATCTTCCCCAGCTCTAATCTATAAAGGGGTCTTTGGAGATGCGTCCATAAATAGCATCCAATTCATTTTATCTAAAAACAAGATAATATACGTACTTATAGCAAAAAAGGTTAATTAATCATATAAATTCCAGCTATTTAATATCTAGTCCTATTAAGCATTCTTCTATTTATTCTAAATACCCTTAATTACTCTTGATTAAATATAATTCGAGTGTTAGTGCAAAATTATAACTGTTAACATTTATATTACTAAAAAACAACAATCAAGGACTATAATAATTCTAAAAAAAGTCCAAAGTCACAAAAAAAAAAATATTTTTGTTGGTAAGGACATTAAATAATTTAAAGTGCTTCGATTAAAGTGCTATTTTGAACTCTATCTTTGAGTAGTCCTATCACTAACAAAAAGAAGAATATATGTATTACATTTCTATAAAGTGTTATTCAAATAAACCATATATATTTCTATTTACAATCAATGTAAACAAGAATAATACTCGAAGTAAATTATGCTGGTTAAAAGAGTATCAATTGAATATATCTAACATTAGTGCATAAAAAATGATTAATTTTATGTGCTGTTAAAAACTGTATACAAACAATCTAATGGTTCTAATAATTCCCAATAGTTCTATAGTTAATTATAAAGTGCTTTCTCAATAAATGTATTTCTATATTACAATAAGTGCAGATCATGCAAATTACGCTAATTCACAAAAATAACGGTTAAAAGTATCTGACATTAGTGCATTCAAAATTAATTAAAGTGCTTAATTTCATGTGACTGTGTATAAAATCCTTATCTAATAATTCCCATACAGATGTGTATATAATAGCCCTGTATCTATATAGGGACATAATGTAATAATAGTGTTAAGTGCTAATATTATATTGCTATTTATAGTAATAACTTATAAAAATATAATTATATTGGTGATTATAAAAATTATTGCTATGGGTCTACAAGCAAGTTACATTACGGAGACTACAGCTAAATTTTTAAGAGTACAATTCCCCAAAGTTCCAATTTTATATACTATCCCTAAAATTCACAAAAATGCACAAACCCCTCCTGGGAGGCCGATCGTTTCAGCCAGAGGTGGACTCTTAGAGCCTCTTGGTAAATACATTGATTCACTATCTAAAACTACAATACAGCTTCTTTCCACATGCATTAAAGATACCCCCGATTTTTTTAACACGAATTAAGGCGGTACAATTACCTGAGACACCTTGGATTCTTGCTACTATGGATGTTAAAAATCTTTACACCATCATCCCGCACCAGGAAGGCATAGCATGTTTCAAACAAGTGCTACGAGAGCCAACTGTCTATAGTGGACCTCCGATTGAATTTATCGTTCAATTGCTGTCTATCACATTAGAAAATAACTATTTCAAGTTTGAAAAGAACTTTTACATTCAAAGATCGGGAATGGCGATGGGTGCCTCCATGGCACCATCGTATGCAAATACCTACATGTACAGTTTCGAAAAACAGCATCTGCTAACACCTTTTTCAGAGCAATTGCTTTTATATTGCAGGTTCGTGGATGATATTTTTTCTAATTTGGGGTGGCGATGAGACATCCTTTCAAGATATGGTACGGCAGATTAATTCATTGGAATTACCGGTTAAAATGTCAGCAGCATGTAATGCATATTCAATACCATTTCTAGATGTAGAGATATATCGCCAAGGGAATGGATTGGGTTATACGCTATATCGAAAAGCTACCGATAGAAACTCACTATTGAGAGCTGATAGTCACCATCCACATCATCTAATAAATTCCTTACCCATTTCACAATTTCTCAGTGTTTTACGATATAACAGTGATGAAACCCAACGTAATCTACAAATACAAGAAATGTACACTAGATTTATCAATAGAGGATACAAGGCGAAAAAATTTGATATAGCACTACAAAAAGCCACTCACCGATATCAGCATCCGGTATACAAAGATGAAGCAAAACTCTCCAGAATCTATCTACCAGTTACACATGGTCAGTATGGTATGCAAGTAGCTCAAAATTTACGTAAACATTGGAACATGTTTCAGTTCGACAATTCACTCCCAGAGGAATTCAAAAGACCGCCACTAATAAGCTACAAATGTACGAGAAATTTGAGGGATTTATTAGTACACACTGACCCTGTTAATTCATATGCACCGGTAACATTGTCATTGAAGAAAGGCTGTTTTAAATGCCTAAATTGTGTCACGTGCAGTCATATGAATGCTGGTGCTACTTTTGTACATCCATGGACTGGACAGAAATTTGATATCAAGTATCAGATAACGTGTCAAACAGAATACATCACTTATTTAATAACTTGCCCATGTGGCTTATGTTATGTGGGAAAAACCGATCTAACGCTCCGCGATCGGATCAGAGGACACCGTTCAGCGATTAACACCGCTTATCGTGACGGTCAAACCGATAAGCCTGTTGCAAAACATTTTTTACAATACCAGCATAGTTTACCTTCCTTGAGGTTTATTGGGATTGACCATATTCCACCGTTAAGGAGGGGAGGGAATAGATCACAGTTACTGCTTCAACGTGAAGCATTTTGGATTAAAAAACTTGACACCCTAGTACCCAGGGGTCTTAATGAGTACAATGCTCTCTCGTGTTTTTTACAAGAGCGATAGACCCTAGACTATTTTTTATATATCTATAACAATGGACCATATTCTGTTGGTAAACTGCATTGTTCTCTTCACAGTAGAGCATTGTTAAAACTCGATGTGGATAATTTAGTTATTCCACACAATATTGCAACATAGTTTGTTCTGCCAAATCCTTGATAAATCTCATAATGGTCGGTTTTCAGCAACGCATTGTGTCACGCTGTGTACACTGTATACCGTTTTTTATTCTGTTATTTCCATGTTTTTTTGCGTATCTTTCTTACTTTTTCTTACCTTTTCCTCCATGATTGTTTTTAAATTGTTTGTTTTTGGCTAGTTGCCGTGGTTTCCATGGACACCAGACACGTCATGCGTAGGAGTACGTATGCAAATACAATGCCCTGGTGGAAAATCAAATGTATGCACTCTAGGTGTGTGAACAATTAGGGTGCACCAATCGGAATGGCGAGTACCTGTCTACCTTCACTATATATATGTTGGTGTAAAGTGTATATGTTAACCTTGAGAATGGCTCGTGTCTGAGCCGAAACGTCGGTTTTATTTTATGTTATCAATAAAATTTATTGTTTTAAAGCAAGGACACGTGTGCGGCTCCATCTACGCTGATACTATATATATATATATATATATATACAAAGAGCTAGCCCTCAAAAGGTATCATACTTTAAAAAACCTTTTTAAATCAAATAAAAATAAGTTGATGTTTCAGCCCTCTATTGGAACCTTAATCAGGATATACGTGTGTGTGTGTCTGTGTGCGTGCGTGTATAAAGACTAGGGCACACACCAAGTGGCACCATCTACATGCTATTTTAAACCACATACTACATACAACACACACAACCAGACGTACATTCACATACAAGTGCAGTCTCACTCTGTGTGTACCCCGTCACATGGTCATATGCCTACATGCAGTCAGTCCCGTGTAATACACCTATGCATTTAAATACATTCTCAAACAATAAGTACACATCTGCGATGAGTACCTTTTATATTCTCGTATAATAGTAGATTGGGAGGGGTGCGCAAAAAGCAGTTCAGAGGTAAATCATGCACCTACATGGCTTAGAGCAGAAATAAATGGTTAGATGCACCCCCGGGGGTTTTCCTACAATTAATTACAATGGATGTAAGTATAGGCCATTCGTATATTGTTTTGTGAATGCTAATTTCTTCAAATGCAAACAACACAGCAACAAACAACATCTGCTGCAGAAATCAGAAAACCAAATAATTAAAGGAACACTCCAAGCTGAAAATCACCCCCCTTTTTTTTAGTTTATATTAAAGCTATTGCCCTAACTAGTCACTCAGTACATATATATATTTTTTTTAATGTTATACTTACCCTAAAAATTACACTTTTCCAACGGCGTTTTTTTTTTTTTTTTACTCACCTCCCTCCTCTTCCGCTCCTGTCGTGTTAAAGTTGGAACTTGGCTTAAGGTTTACGTGCAAAGCGCGCATGCGCGCCTATCACGTAAACCAGCCAATCAGCTCATACAACCGCGCATGCGCGGAGCAGCGCACGTTCACGAGCGGCGAGGTGAGCTGAAGTTCACCCCGCCTGCTCGTCTAAAAACTTAGGAGGAGGAGAAGGAGGAGGAGACGGCAGCAGCTCCAGCTCCTTCTCCTGCGCGTTCCCGCGACTCTGCCGGAGTGGTGGGACGTCATCGCGCTTCTAGCGCGATGACATCCCAGCTTTGCCGAGAGTTCCAAAACACGTGGACCTTGAAACCCGATCGGCTGATTGACAGCTGGGAGGGCGGAGTAAAGTCCACCGCTTCTCTCAGCAATATCAGCCGATCGGGAAAAGGTAGAAGGCTTGGAGGAAAAAATGGGATACTTCAGGCAATATGACCACCTTAAAAAGCTGAGGTGGTCATATTGCCTGGAGTATCCCTTTAAACTAAACATCTATTGTCAAGGTCTACTAATGAAATTTCCCTTCATAGCAAATGAAAAAACTTGTTGTGAGATATATATTATAAAAATCATCAGAAGCTCTGCATTAGATTTAAACCAATATAGCCAAATAAGACATGGACTACTACAATGTCATCCTATAAACAGCAGTGGATCGGGGACTTTCAAAGAACAAAGCATGCTATTCACTAAAAGCTAGGGTACACCGAGCTGCCAGAATGTCAACGAAAACCAAAAACACCCATGCCATTATGTTTTTATATTAAATGTCTGTTCTTTTAAGCAAAAATTAGGATTTGTACCTGTTTAACACGGAACATTATAGAAGATATGTGATGTGCCTAGAAATATTTAGTACTAAGGAGGGAGGAGGGACTTTTTGTTAGGGGGCCAATTAGAGCCAAAGAAGTTTGGCATCTCTGTGCATGCCATTTCAAAGCCATCCAATACTCCAGTGGTCTGTAACCATTGCTCCCCAAATGTTTTGAAACTATATCTCAATCTCTCGTGGTGTTCAGGTACTCACTAGATTGACGGAGTCTCAGGAAATGTCATTCCAAAAACATGTGGAGGGCCAAGGTTGCTGACCCTGACTATACTCACTCCCACTCCTCGGAATCCTATGACCTCACCTTGCCATGTCAACCTTGAAATCCAGTTTCCTTTTTGAGAGGCAGAAGGAGCCTTCACACAAGTTAAAGCAGCAGGAAGCAATCCTCAGAGCGCCAGCGTCAAAGCCGGCTTTTCGGGGTGTCCTCTCCAGAGAAGCCCCAGCGTCTGGCGAGGTGCCGCCCACACACATGCAGCCGAGCCATCTATGGAAGCGCGGGATTCCGACGCGTGTGGGCGGATCCTCCACACACTGCTGGGCACAGACGCGTCAGTCACTCCGCTGGCGCTGGTTAAAGAAAAAAATTGTGCAGCTGTCGGGCCGGTCCTGGCCAGAGTGCCTCCCTCGTGTTTCCGCCGGGCTGTGAAGCGCTCTCGCGAGACAGGCCACATCACAGCCTTCAAAGGAAGCGTGGCCGCGTGAGTGAGCATGCCAGCGCTCAGAGGATACATTTTTTTGCTGGAACTTGCGTTCCCGCTGTGGGAGAAGTGCGGGAACGCCGTTCTCGCGCGTTCCAGCAGGACTCGAGCCCTGCCACAGACAATACAGATAAACAATGCTAGAGTAAGACTTACATCCCTTTCCTCCTCTGTTAGACCTGTATGTTCCACCTTGCAGCAATTCTAGTCCACCTCCATCCCTGTGTTTCCCATGGCTGGCTGCATTCCCCACTCTTCCAATTAAGCCAGCTACAGTATATCTAATGGTCACACCCTTCCTTCTTTGCTCTCTCATTCTGTTACCCTTCCTGTCCATGTTTAGAGGTCCTGTGGGCTCCCTCTCCTTGTTTCTCTATATCAGGGACGGACTTGCCTATCGAGATACCGGGAGGAATCCCAGAGGGCTGCTTCACTTTGGGCCGCTGGGGGGGCCATTTTATTATAACTTTTTGATCGGCAACTCATAGGCCTGCCAGTAACGCACTGCAGTGCTGACAACCTGAGAGAGGGGGTTGTGTGATTGGGTGTCTCAGCACAGCTGCAGATACAAGAAGCCAGCCACTGGTGCTGCCTGTTCGCACACAGGCCTGCAAGTGGCAGGCTGCCTGCAAGATGTACGTTTCTGCTGGGGGCACCAAGGGTGTCATGTGGTGGTGGTGGGTTGGTCCGTGTGGTGATGGGCCGGAGCAACAACAGGAGGCCAGAGCAAGCAGCAGTGACAGGGCCTCTACACGTGAAGGGGAAGGTGAGCATGAACACCACGAAGAGCAGCATGCTGACCGTCGGCGAGCCCCCCCCGAATGGTGACACCAGGTAGGAGATCCCCATGAACAGCAGCAGGGCCTGACTTGCCTGGGCACCCTCCAGCATTAGAGGTCATGCTGTAAAAGGCAATTCTTTCAAGCATCTCTGACAGCAACAGAGCAAGCCAGGCAGCGGCCTGCAAATGCATCGGCAGCACAGCAAGCTCTGCACAGGTGCAGGATGTGCACTGCACCAGCCCCGCCTTCAAGACCGGCCTCGCTCTCTGGCCGGCATAGCAAAGCCTGGATGAAAGCAAGGGCACAGGTTCCCATACGCGCCTCAAATATCAACTGCTATGCACAGCATCCTGCATGTGAACAGAGACACAGGCAACAGGAAATCTCCCTGAGGTGATCTACAGATCACAATGAACTGCTGGGCAAGTTACAGGACAGGTAAGATCGAGCCTTCTAAGCTTGCTGGGAGTCCAGAAAAGGCATGGCTGAGCTGCTGTAGCAATTGGGTCCTGCTGGAAGCATGCTGGCTAGAACGAGCCACCACCACGGAGCGGTGGTGACACACAATCTGATTCTGCTCTGCATCACAAATTTTATTTACTGCCGGTTAAGAACGGGGAGCAGGCGATATAATATGTATACTCAGTGAGAGTGCATTGTTGTGAGGGTGTAGCTTACAATCAGCGTGGTGGGGTGCAGTCAGTGAATGCAGGGTGTGGGGGGTACGGGATGCATCATGCAATGAGTGTAGTGGAGGAGCAGACAGGGTGCAGTCAGTGACACAGTGAGCCCGATATCACCCACATGCAGGGGCAGACTGACCCATCGGGCACTGCCCGAGGGCCTGCGGGCCAGTGGGTGCCCAGTTTTGTAAGGGACGTTCCGACCATGCCGGCGCACTAACAAACCGCCTGGTCGACGGGGCTGCAGCGTGCCTTCCTGGGCCCCACGTGCACCCTGCATTGATGCCACCCCCTCACATGATGTGAGCGCATCACGTGGGGGACGGCGTCAATGCAGGGTGCACGTGGGGCCCAGGAAGGCACGCTGGAGCGCCGCCGACAAGGCGGTTTGGTAGTGAGCCGCCGTGGTCGGAACTTCCCTTACAAAACTGGGCCCCTGAGCGCTGTGGGTCAGTATATATCCATGTGTGAGCTACTGGGGGCAGTATATATATCAATGTGTGATCTACTGGGGCAATATATATCAATGTGTGAGCTACTGGGGCAATATATATCAATGTGTGAGCTACTGGGGGCAATATATATCCATGTGTGAGCTACTGGGGTAATATATATCCATGTGTGAGCTTCTGGGGGCAATATATATCCATGTGTGAGCTGCTGGGGCAGTATATACCCATGTGTGAGCTGCTGGGGGCAGTATATACCCATGTATGAGCTGCTGGGGGCAATATATATCCATGTGCGGTGTGTATGAGTGAGTTTTATTGTTCTGTGCTGTGGACGTAGCTGCCACGAGTGTGTGACGGCTACCGCAGCAGAGCAGTGGCAGTTTGTAAGTCTGGAGGGGGCACAATGGATTCTCCAATTCGCTGTGGGGCCCGAGTGGATTTTATTAACTCGTTAAAATTAATAGTTAAAAATTGTGCGAAGAAATAAATTATTTTATGCAACAATGTGCATGTGGGTTGTGTGTTGTATGGGAGGGGTTTATGGGTGTGGCCTACTGTGTAGGTGTGGCACAAGGGGCCCCACTAACTCCTATTGCCTGGAGGCCCATTACTTGACAGATTGTACGCAGGACTTTGCCCAATCAGGGCTCAGCATGAAGACGAGGCCTGGGGCAGAGGAGCCGCGGCCAGACGGAGGAGCAGACGGACCGGAAAAATAGGAGGGCCAAAGGCACGGGGGCCGGGGGCTGCAGGAGAACTGTGAACTCATTTTGCAAAGGCATTTTGTATAACGGAATGTCTGTGGTCGAACAGACCGCGAACATCCCATAATGTTCGGCGTTCGCCGAACACTCGAACGGCCGATGTTCGATTCGAACTCATGTTCCAAATGAACACTCGGCCCATCCCTAATCTTCATGGAGGGTTGTGGTGCTGGTCCACAGAGTGATTCACAGAGGGAGACTGGGGACTATTTGGCCACAGTCTCGCCCTGCTCCCGGCGGCCTCAAGCGGCGGATCGGGCCACCACTCTCGCCACGGGATGAGAGGTGAGTACCCGATTTCTTTGTGGGGTTTCAGCTGGTGCTACCTGAATCCACAGAAGCAGAATCAGTTAGCACCAGCTTCTTCCTGTGGTTAACTTTTTAGTTACCACAGCGATGCCATAATTAGCGTTAGGACTTTGTAATCCTGATGCTAATTATTCTTTCACTCCCCATGTTAAGCATAGGTAGAGTAAACTCACGTAAATGAGTGCAATCACCGATGCACTAACGGATTTTTTAAACTGTTAGCATTCGGAATGTAATATGGGGGGCATGCGTTAAAGGCATTTAACCTAGCACTACCGCTCACATACTGAGCACTTACGTTAGCTTTAAGAATGTAATAGGGCCCATTCGTTTCAGGTTAGGTTAAAAATTTAATCTGCATGTTTTCTCAGAAAAATGCAGTAACAGGTTACCATTTCGAATTGTTTTTAACAAGATTGCCCCATAGAATATATAACCATAAAGGTTTGCATGATAAAATGTGGAAAAATTATTTTACAAATAATTTACAAATTATTGCAAATAATTGAAATCTGAAAAATTGGAAATTTACAATTCTTTTTCTTATAGCATTCTGACGGGACATGACGTACACACACAGTAATGATATATTTTGAATCTCCTGAGTCCACTGAAAAAAAGATATATATCATTTGTCTGGGTCATAAAAAACACAACTTCAATTAGTGTTTAAAAGCGATGAGCAGGTAACAACAAGCTTAACACAAATAATAACCAGATAAACAAGCCTAGGTCTGGAACAGGAAATTTTACATATAAACAAGTACGGTTGGTAACACAAAGAGTGCAGAGAGCTTTATGAACCACCAGAGTGTGTAACAGTTTGCCACTTGCTGTTGTGCCATGATTGAGAAGTCCTACATAGGCAGGGATATTCAGAGAATGGTGAAAACCGGTAGAATTGGCAGAAGAGAACAATCTAGACCAAATAGCCAAATTGGAAAGTGAGATAAATGGGAAAAATTTTCTGCTTTGGCTATTTTCATCTAGAATTTCACTTCTCCAGTCATTCTCCTGAGTTTCATCTTTCTTTGAATACACCTAATGGTGTGTTCTTCCACTCTGCTGGTGTTGTGATTACACAATGTATCATCTGTTATAGAGTTCAACATTGATTAGTATAAGGATTTAGGAAAATAATGTGTCATTAGATAGCAAATGCTCAGACATGTGGCCCCTTAATACACAACGAGAATCCTGGATAGTGGATAGATAAAGGGCAACTGAGGGTCTGCAAAGATTTTTTAATCGTTTTTTATTATCTTTTCTTGTTTACTAACATGCCACTCTGAAACATTGAATATATAAGCAAATATAAAAGTGTGTCAGAGTTTATTGAGTTATACTTAAGATTACAGACTTCAAAGTTGTTTTCAATGAATCACAAGAAATGTAAACCTATTCCCGAGCTTCATCTAAATATTAAGTATTAGCTTAGTCTGAAGATATTTCACTCTGTTACAAACTACGCCTTTCTTATTACCCACCCTGTTTCTGTTATCTGTATTGCATTTTTTGGAAATTCTTCAAGGTCAAGAAAATACTAGGATGGGCAGAAGAAGGACTTGGGTTTGTCTATATATTTGGCCAAATAATAAATGGTACATATCAAGAACTGTCTAAAATAGCAAATATATTTGCTCTTGCCAGTGTTGAGTCTTAACATTCCAGATTTTTAACCTTCCTTATTTGATGGATTACAATAGCATTGTGTGTGGTACGCCACGCACCCACACACATATTATATATACACAGCATTGCTTTATTAAATGGAAACAAGAACTTTAAGTACTTAACGTTAAATTTGCAGTCTATTGATTATATGATCTTTTTGTATATGGGAGTATTTTATGACAAATTTAGCAGGAAGTGCAAGTGCAATGATGATAGAAAGACAAAGATTGATAGAAAATCAGATAGATGGATCCATAGAATTACATAACAATATTTTGCTTTGAAATGACTTTCCTGTTCTATTTAGAAAATGCACCAAATTAATCACATGTGTTATTTTAGGGAGGAGAGCGAAAACATGACAGCTTTATTGTTATACAGAATAAATAATTTACGAGCAACATCTGACAATCTAAATTTAATTCAATATGTCTTGTACAAATACATTTGTATTAGCAAAATGGGCATTAAGATCTTCAGAGAATTGAATAACAAACCCTTTAAAGGCCAGCCATGTGTTAAATTAGAAATACAAATGAAAATATTCTGGCCCTATTTCAAAGTTAACGATAAATGGGGATGCTATCGGAGAAAGCCTGTGCTTCTAGGTTTCCCTGTAGCGTCCCCATTTTAGCATATTTCAGGACAGGCACTACCTCGGCACCTTGTCCCGGCACACAGCACTACCCGAAGTGATACTTGTGGTAGCTCTTCCACGCCGCCACGAGTATCACCTCCTGGAGTCCATAGGAAATCTTGTTTGACACTCTAAGTGAGAATGCCAGTGGAGGCGCCTGTCATAGGATATCACTTAGCAACTCCCTGAGATTAAGAGCCGGTAACATTTATTTATTTGCAAAGTATTTTACCAGGAAGGATACATGGTGGTTCAGTTGTAGAGAAGCCAGTAATATGGAGCCATTGCTGCCATCTTTTGTCATACATTAGTTCAGCTCGAATACCTGCGAGGGAATTGGGAAAAAATCAAAGGTTCTCTGCTTTTGCAATGTTTTGGGGCCCTATTGCAACCGAGTCGTTAAGCTAATGACTGGGGCTGTTATACTTGATAATTGTTGTAGCAAATTATTATTTTTTTGTCAAATTTCTTTTATTGGTGGAGTCATGAGCATACAAGGAAACAAAACCAGAGGCAGTCAGATACATCACGGCGAAACAACACAAATGAGAGAAGAAAATCACAAATGCATCTGCACCCTCGTTAAGTCAGACCCCATTTTAGTTTTTGCAAAGTATACCCAGAAGAGGGTATAAAAGAAAGATGGGAGCAGGAAAAAGAAAGATAAAAGGACAGAATAGAAAAAATAAAGTTACAGAGAAGACCTAAAGCCCTCCCCCTGGTCACCAAGAAACATTAAAGCATCACCCCCACTCAAACATCATAAGTGGACCAAGGCAACCACACTTTTACATAAGAAGGGAAGCAGTCCTGAGCAATGGCAGCCATTTCGCCCATAGTTTTAATCTCCCGAATCTTGGCCTTCACCAAGCAGGTGGGAGGACAAGAGGAAGACCTCCAATGACACGCCAGAACTAGGCGTGCTGCCAAGAGAATTTTAGACAAAAGCTTATTAGCCAGTACAGACACCTCGTCTAGGTGCCTGGAGAGGAGAGAAAGCCACGGATCCTGGGGTATGCAGACTCCCAAGACATCTGTGCAAATTTGAAGAGCATGAGACCAGAAGTCCCGAATATGGGGGCACTTTCACCACATATGATAGGTAGTACCTTCCCCACCACACTAACGCCAGCAGAGGCCCGTAGAGGTTTGTTCCATAAGAGAGCTGTTGAAGTGTAAGATACCACTGCATCAGAACCTTGTAGGACTGTTCCTGGAGGGCAGTGCAAACAGTCACCTTCCTAGAGGCCTCCCAAATGTCCAACCACTCCTGTGAAGTCAAAGAATGACCCATGTCTCTCTCTCCCAAGCTCTCATGTAAGGGAGTTCCCTCCAATTGAGTATAAAAGCGATAGAATTATATAACGTAGAAATGAGGCCCTTAGGATAGCGTCCCCCAATGCATAAACGTTCAAATGAGGTCAAAGTGGATTGGGCTGCAGCACGGCTATGAGGTAAATGGGCCCAATTCCGTAGTTGCAGTAGGCGAAAGCGGTTCATCGAAGAGAGGGAAACCTCCGGGTCAGCAGCCTCTATGTTCACAAAGGAGCCAGCGTGCCATAGAGAGCATAATCTGTGAATATTAGGGCTAATCCATGGAGTGAAGAGTCTGGAGTCCAAGCCAGGGCGGAAGGATCTGTTACGGAGAAATGGCATGAGGGGAGGGGAGGCAGACAAGTCAGCTCACAATGTTCTGCTACTTTGTCCCATATGCACATAGAGTTAAAAATGGAGGGGCATCCTGTGCGTAATATGGGCCTGTCCCCTTTGAGGACCCAAATCCACATGCTCGGAACATCAGGATACATCAAAGCGTGCTCCAAAGCCACAAAGTGACGGGTGCGAGGTGGCGCATGCCGAACCACAACCTGGGCCAATTGTGATGCATAATAATAAGTGTAAAGGCTTGGCAAACCCAAGCCACCCCTAGCTCGAGGAGGGTACAAAACCTGGCGCGCTACTGTATGAATTCGACCCACCCATGATATTGGCAATATGTCCCACTATGCCATATCCAATGTGATCTGAGAAGGCAAGCGAGGGTAATTGATAGAGTAGAGGTCGTTCACATCCTGAGGTAAACAGACCCCCAAGTATGAAATCGAGTCGCCAGAGAGGCGAAAGCGCTGCGAAGCCACCCAAAGTTCGTCTGCCGCAGAAGGGGAGTTCAAAAAAAGAGCCTCAGACTTCGAAACATTTATGTTATACCCAGCAATTATTATTATTATTATTGTTCTTTATTTATAGCGGAGAAGTCCCCCAAAAGGGACAATAATCTCGGGATCGACGTCCTAGGGTCCATGAGAGATAAGAGTACATCATCCACGTAAGTGGACGCTACATACTCACTATCTCGTATTATAAATCCTGAGATTGCAGGATCCCTATGTATTGCCCGTAGAAGGGGTTCCAGAGCCAGCGCGAATAACAGAGGAGACAAAGGGCAACCCTGTCTCGTGCCATTTGTCACCCCAAACGGAATCCTTCCGAGGGCTGCCGTGGCTCAAAGATCGGCGCAACCAAGTGCTCCTTCTCTCTCTCTCTTTTTTTTTTTAAGAGACGGGGGCATCATGATTCAGGGGTAAACTGGAGCCGTGCGGGATGCTTACAAATCGCCGGGGAATAGCGTTAGGGATGCTTTGAAGGGCAGGCACTCGGGATCTCACCAGGCACACGTCCGATCACGCCGCCATCTTGACTCCACCCCCCAGCAAATTATTTTTAAAAAAGTAATACCAGCCGATGGCATGAGACGTTGATTAGCGATTGACGACACAAACACACAGTGAAGGATATAAAGAATTTACTTTAAAATAAAAAGGATAAACAGAAAGATAAAACATTAAGGGCCAAATTACTTTCTTTGCGCCGGCGCAAAAACGCATTAACGCAATAAATTCCGTATTACATTGTCAGCGCAACAAACGTGCATAAAAATCTACCGCGGGTGAACCTGCGCAAACCCTGCACGAGCGTACTGTTCTGTACGCGTCCTATACTTAACATTGTGAGCGCAAACGTGAATGCGCTGGTATGCGGATGGTATTACAATCTATGCGCAGGATTTAACGCATAGCCTTTGCGCACATAATTTTAGCACCTCCTAAAAGCTGGTGTTAATGTCAAATTCTATCAACCTGGCTGAAACTAAATACACCAGCCCAAACAAAAATGCAGCAAAGTATAGTTACAGATTCTACTCATACTAAACCAATAAAATGGAGAAGTTGTGTGTGCATTTATTATTGCTGTAGCATATATGCTCAGATTGATTTTGGCAGGCGCAATTTCTTAACGTGAGATAATTGTGGTTCTTAATTCTGATTGGCTGAATCGCGAGAAAAAAAACAGTACGCACACTGATTTCTGCGCGCAACGGTACTGCGCGAGCATTTGTGCGTGTCCGGTTTACGCATGATTTATTGCTCGACGGATGAAAATAATGCGCGTGTAAACGTTTACCGCTTGGCACAAAAATTCACGGGTTGTGCGTGCGTTTTTGCGTGAAGAATGTAATTTGGCCCCAAAACCTTATTAAACTAAACCCTGGACACTGCAACAACACAAAGATTCAGCATAGGTAAAGTGACATACAAGGGATCAACAAGAGCAACAATCATTACCCATCCAAATGCACAGCACATGGAACAGCCATGCTCTCAGGTTCAAGACAGATCACAAAAAGGCTGAACCCTTACTGGTACTCCTGGTTGAATTCAGAGAACGGTTGGACTAGGGCAGGGGTTAGCAAACTTGGCTCCCTGATGTTTTGGGAACTACATTTCCCATGTTGCTCAGTCAGACTAATGGGTGACTGAACATCACAGGAGATGTAGTTCCCAAACATCAGGGAGCCAAGTTTGTGGACCCCTGGACTAGGGTTTTGTCTCCCCCACCAGTGGCATACCTCCCACCAACAATGTATACACCTTTATTCCCAGTGGGAGTCACCATATGAGGTAACATCTCTAGCGTAGGCTGGCTTAATGATGTCACAAACTAGACACACAAGACAAAAAGCCTCCCACTGCCCCTAGTGTTCCCTCTTTGGTATAACACTCAATATATAATTAAATATGATGATTTATGATACAATTCATCCATGATCACTACAATAATATAATGATTCGAACTGTTTTGCCAAATGAATCGCAAACTTTTCTTGTGGCTCAGATGTTGCTGCTCCTTACTGTAAATTAGCAGCACCTATACTTTCTAGAAGAGCCTTTGATATGTAGATAGCCAGATATGAACATGCTATTCCAAATTAGCTCATTATTCACAGCTCAAGACGGTTTCATGCCACAAATAAAGGGTCAAAAACAGTGGTGTTTTGCTACAATGGTATAGAGAACAAGACCTGGGCAGCAATCTACTAATGTGTACCTGGTCTCTAATGTTACATCCCTCCTCCAAAAAATATTCCATTTATCAATACTTAATCCTTGAAGAGTAGGGATGGGCTGCTGGTTCGATGCGAACATGAGTTCGCATCGAACATTGGCCGTTCGACCGTTCGCCGAACATTTCCGCGTGTTCACCCACAATGCACCACAATGCACTGTGCCCTGGCCTGAAGCTTGTAATTGGCTACAGCCTTGCACCTGACCTGTGGTCAGGTGCAAGACAGGTGCAAGACTATGCCAATCAGTGCTCAGAGTCCTGATTGGGCAAATTTTGCACAATCATGGGCTCACAGAGCTGAGTCCCACAGCACACTATATAAGGCTTCTCTGCAGCCCTAGCGTGTGTGTTGCAGGAGTGAATCAGAGAGGAGAGGAGATTGTTGGATTTGCAGGGACAAGCTGGCAGTGGCAAATAGTAGGGAACTGGCAGTCTGGCTGTGAAATATCATACCACAGTTGAATCAGAGTTCATCTGTATCTTTAATCTGCATCTTTATCTATTCAGAGTTGAATCTGGATGTTGCCAGCTATCAGGGTGTTGCAGCCTGCAGGAGAGGAAGTGAATGAGAGAGAGAGTAGAGGACATTGGCAGCCTTGCAGGGAAAATATCAGTGAAATCGCTGACTTATAGCAGAGTTCTGAATATCTTTAATCTATATAACACAGTTGAATCAGAGTTCTGTATATCTTCAATCTATATACCAGAGTTGAATCAGAGTTCTGCATATCTCCAATCTATATAACAGAGTTGAATCAGAGTTCTGTATATCTCCAATCTATATACCAGAGTTGAATCAGAGTTCTGCATATCTCCATCCAATCTATATACCAGAGTTGAATCAGAGTTCTGTATATCTTTAATCTATAGATCGCTCACCATGTCAGAAAGACCAAAGAGGACAGGCAGACACTCCCAGACACAGATAAGAGGGCAAGCAGCCTCTGTGTCGGAAGGCTGTGCCCCTGGTTGTCGTGGACGTGGTGCATCTTTTGCAGGGGCACTCTTGTCCTTTCTAACTGGTGCTAGCCGTCTTATGCAGCAGCAACATACAGAGGATTTGGTGGATTGGCTAACCAGGCCATCCTCATCCTCCTCATCCTCTGCCAGCCAGGCTTGTAGTGGTTTACAGTCCACCTCAGCTGCAAAAGCATCTAATTCAGCCTCCATGTCCACAACTACTCCTGCCGTAGCCTCACCATCATACACGGAGGAGTCAGCTGAATTGTTTGACTACAATGACAGTGACATGCTGCTTGTGGATCCAGTGCTCTGATGTTGACTCTGAGGTTGAGGAAGGGAGTAAAATCAGCCTAGAGGGAGGGGGTGCCAGTGACACACAAAGAACTGGCACTCATGTTCCCCCAGCAGCTGCAGCATACTGGCAGGTTGGCTCCAGTGACGAGGAGATAGGGGGTGATGACGATGATGAGGTCACTGACTCCACCTGGATGCCTAATTGAACAGAGGAGTCAAGTGAGGAGGAGGAGGCACAACAAAAAGAAGGCACAACGTCCTCTATGAGCAAATGTAGCCAGTCCAAGGCATCAGAAATCAGAGCTGCTCAGGTGCAGAGTGCTGTTGTCTCAAAGCACACGTCCAGAAACTCTGCTGTCTGGGAGTTCTTCACATGTGCAGCAGACTGCAGAGTTGCTATTTGTAAGCTATGTCTGAAGAGGATCAAGCGTGGGAAAAACATCAGACGCTTGGGTACCACGTGCTTGATGCGACATATGACCACCTGCCACGCATCCCATTGGCACAACACTTTGCATAGGTCCTCCTCATCTGTCTCTACCCCACTATATGTCCTGCCATGTCATTGTCTACAACCTCCACTGACAGGGATGATGCTACAGTAATGGGTGTACCAGGTCCTTCCTCAGAATGTGACAGCATCCCATCAACTGCAGATTTACACCGTCAGATTTCATTGCCCCAGCTGCTGCAGGGTAATAAAAAATATAGTCCCAACCACCCCCTTGCACAGCATCTAAATGCCAGCTTGGCAAAATTACTTGCATTACAGCTGCTGCCTTTCCAGCTGGTAGCTCTGCCTCCTTCCGTAAATGTTTCCAAATGTGCTGTACCACAGTGGCAGGTTCCAAAACACCAGTTCCAGCACTATACCAGCACGTGGAAGACAATGTTATGGAGTCATTGGGAAAGGCAGTCAGCAGCAAGGTGCACATTACTTTAGACACGTGGTCCAGCATGCATGGACAGGGCCATTACATTTCCTTCACGGCACACTGGGTAACTCTGCTAGCAGCTGAGAGGGATCCAGGACGGGGCTCTGTGCTGGAGCTTGCTCATCCACCACGCCTCCAGAAAGCTGCTTATTTGAGGTCTGTCTGCTCCACCACCTCTTCCTCTTCCTCCTCCTCCTTCTCTGTCTCTGGCGAGGTGGCAGTTAAACCGACGCGTGGCAGGGGCTTTGCAATGGCTCAAGCAAAAAGATGCCATACTGTGCTTGAGCTGGTTTGTTTAGGGGATAGGAGCCACACCAGGCCAGAAATTCTGTCAGCTCTGCAGGGGCAGGCGCAGAGATGGTTAACACCATGCCAACTTGAGCTGGGAATGGTCGTCTGTGATAATGGCAGTAACCTTCTCTCCGCCCTACGCCTGGGTAAGTTGACGCATGTACCATGCCTAGCACATGTCTTAAATCTGGTGGTACAGCGTTTCCTAACCAGGTACCCAGGGCTGGGAGAGCTTCTCAGCCAGACCAGAAAAGTCTGCAGCCTTTTCAGATGGTCATTCCCAGCAAGTGTTCGCCTGGCAGAAATTCAAAGAGAATTCCACCTTCCCACAAATCGTCTGATTGGTGACATGCCCACCAGGTGGAACTTGACATTGGCAATGCTGCAGCATCTGCACAAGCAGCAAAGGGCCATCAATGAGTACCTGTGTGAGTAAGGCACAAGGACAGGTTCAGGTCAACCGCAGTGGCTGATGATCAAGGATGCATGCACTGTACTGTCACCATTTGAGGAGGCAACGAGGATGGTGAGCAGGGACAGTGCATGCACCAGTGACACAATTCCTTTAATGTTCCTGCTGGAGTGCACTCTGCGGGGAATTATAGATATACTGTAGCACTAGAGGCAGAGCAGCGGGAGGAAGAGGAGGACTTCTCTAGCTCTCAAGGCCCCAGTCTTTACACAGACAGCATTCCTGCGGGTCCTCAGATCAGACAGCAGGAGGATGAGGAGGAGGAGGAATATTTAAGTCGTGGGGGCATTGAAGGAGGGGATTCCTCAAGGGAGGGTTTTGTGTCCCCAGAAACCCAAGGACTAGTACGTGGCTGGGAGGAGGTAGTGCACGATAGGGTCATCCTCAGCGACCAAGAAGACTAGGAAGCTAATGCCACCTCCAACCTACGCTGCATGGGCTCCCTTATCCTGTAAAGCCTGCTAAAGGACCCCAGGATTCATGCTATCAAGGAGAGGGATCATTACTGGTTGGCAACCCTTCTTGATCCACGATACAAGGGTAAGGTTGCAGAGCTCATCCTGCCCTCACAGAGGGAGGACAGGATGAAACAACTTGAGGACGCTCTAAAGCGACACTTGTGTAACACCTTTCCAGGCACTGATAGGTTACCAAGTGATGACACAGGTGCTTCTGAGGCTGTGGTTGATCAGAGGAAGAGCGGTGAAGGGGGCCACTTGACTGATACCTTTTGCAATTTTTTTTAGTCCATGAAGCCCAGGGACGTCAAATGTAGGCACCCATTGCCAGCGTCTTCACCATATGGTGCAGGACTACCTGGGGCAAGGGCAAACCTGGATACCTTTACAGCAGGTGATCCACTGGCTTACTGGGTGTTGAGATTGGATCACTGGCCAGAACTTAGTCAATATGTTATGGAGCTACTAGGTTGCTCTTCATCCAGCGTGCTTTCTGAAAGGACGTTCAGTGCCGCTGGAGGTTTTGTCACAGACAAAAGAGTGTGTCTGTCCACCGACTCTGTAGACCGGCTGACATTTATAAAAATTAATCAGTCCTGGATAAGCAGCTATCAATCCCTGATGCTGATGTAACTGAATAGATTGGCGATCTCTTCTGCATTCCCAAAACCTCCACCACTGCACTCTTCCACAATACCTCAGAGGGGTTACAGATGGTGTGAAGGCACTGTTGCCGACACTAAAGGCCCAATTTTAAAGCACCTATTGTTACTTTCATCCAAAGCCTGCATAAGAGGCACCATAATTTTGCCAAAAAGCACTAAACTTGGTCTGCGTGTCCTAAACGTCTCCTCTTTTCATACAGGCTCCCGCCCCAAGCAGTTGTTTATGAATAAAGTAAACCGTTTACCGTCATTTGAAATGTCATTTTTTTCTTTTTAACTGTTTCTATACATCCTACAAATCCGCCACTTCACGGGCGGGTTATGGGGACCTCATAGGCACGATATTTGAAGGAATTTTGTTTTTATTCTCAACCTTTATGTCATGGAAAAATCACTGGTCCTTTAAAAACGTTTTTTTTTTAAAACTTTTTTCCTTCTTTCCTGTCCCCCAGGGCACTACCCGGACCCCCATACACCTTTTATGGCAAATATCTTGCATATATGCCCTCTTGGAGGGTATTTTAAAATACGGGCGGGTTATGGGGACCTCATAGGCACGATATTTGAAGGAATTTTGTTTTTATTCTCAACCTTTATGTCATGGAAAAATCACTGGTCCTTTAAAAACGTTTTTTTTTTAAAACTTTTTTCCTTCTTTCCTGTCCCCCAGGGCACTACCCGGACCCCCATACACCTTTTATGGCAAATATCTTGCATATATGCCCTCTTGGAGGGTATTTTAAAATACGGGCGGGTTATGGGGACCTCATAGGCACGATATTTGAAGGAATTTTGTTTTTATTCTCAACCTTTATGTCATGGAAAAATCACTGGTCCTTTAAAAACGTTTTTTTTTTAAAACTTTTTTCCTTCTTTCCTGTCCCCCAGGGCACTACCCGGACCCCCATACACCTTTTATGGCCAATATCTTGCATATATGCCCTCTTGGAGGGCACTCTAAAATTCGAACGTTCGAGTCCCATTGACTTGCATTGAGTTCGAATCGTGTTCGCGTTTGAATTCAAACTTTTTAAATTGTTCAAGTTCGAATGTGAACCGAACACGGGAGTGTTCAGCCCATCCCTATTGCTGAGTTTATTAATTTACATATATCTCTCGGATTGTTAATCCCTGTGTTATATTGACTAAAACAGCCGTGAAAATAATTCAACTATTATCTAAAAATGTTCCTTTCATTTGACTAGTCCCAGTTGCTCGTGTAAATGTATTACTATTAGAGAGGTTTCAGAGAAAACAACTAATTTTAGGAAGGATCCTTAAGTATTTCATGCTCCATTACCAGCCTTAATACTATTTTCCTGTTAACTCTCCATTTTCAAGAGTTATCTGCAATCCTGCTTGTACCTGCAAAGTGAATGAGTAATTCTACAGTCTCCTAATATTAACATAATGGTTTCTTTCTGTATATTTTTCCTCCTATCTGCATGCTCTCCTTTTCAATTTCAGGTCAAGAATGTCAATAGGATTCCCCTTCAGTTACTCGGCATTCTTTGCTTTCAGCACAATTTCTTGGAGTATACACATTTAAGATTACCAAAAAAGAACTCTTGAAATACAAAATCTTCTTTTATTTACTGTATTTATTAAGATACAATCCCTGAAATTCCAAGTCACAGGTTCTCCTTCTCTTTTGTCACATGCCCTGTCAAATAACATGTCATGAGATATATAAACAGTTGAAGACTCTTAGAATGAATCTGAGCAAACTACAAGTGTCCCAAGACCTGTTAATTACTTTCTCACTACTTGCAAAAAAACACTCTTCTCTTAATGAACGTCAAAGGACGATCCTAAACCTGTGACTATCCAACGGTATGAGCATGGCTTGGTGATTGCTTGACAAATAGTCATCTCCTTAGCACCCTTAAAAAATGTGTTGAATTCACAGGTTTGTGAATAGAAACATTTTTATTGACACCTTCTGTTATTTATTTATTCATTTATTTATACAGTAAAGTATTTTACCAGGAACGATACATTGAAATTTCTCTCGTTTTCAAGTATGTTCTGGTCTGAAACAAACAGCTCTTGTTATTTGATGATTGTGAATATATTGAACAACTTTTTATACAAAATGCATGGCTATGCAGTCCTCCCTCTTATTATTATATGTTTTTATAGGACTGTCACGTCTCCATGCCCCCGGTGGCCAGCAGCAGCGTCCTCGCTGTTCGCTGGCCAGCCGCCGAGTGAAATAGCCTGCAATCGCAGCGCCTGTTGGATTCGAAAGCAGGCAAGTGAATACAGCCCATTGCCCTGTTGTGGTTCTACCTCTTTAGTGCGTTCCTTGATTTCTTACTGTAAAGTTCTCCTGTGTATGACCATGGCTCTGTCTGACTTTCACCCGTTCTGGCATTAACCCTTGTCTCTGTCTGATTACCCATTTTGGCATTTAACCCCTAGCTCTGGTTAACTACTCCTCCTGGTTTACTGGCTTCCTTTGTTTTATCTGTCTCTCCTGTGCCTAGCAATCCGGCTATCTAAAGACTGGCAGTGTAGGTAGATTGTCTGCGTGTAAGGATCATAGATATCCATGACAAGGACTAAATCATACAGTCCTTCTTCGTCTTTTTTTTTAAAAGGATTTTACCAGGAAGGATACATTGAGATTTCTCTCGTTTTCAAGTATGTCCTGGGTGGCGAGTATGTACCGTTAGGTGTCTTGCCCAAGGACACTTACTGGAGAGGTGCTCGTCGGGATCGAACCCATGACTCCACATGCTCTGTCCACGCAGAGCAGTGATGTTACCTCTACTCCACCCTATTAAAAACAGAGGATCTTGCTTTCTAGAGGTTTTTCCCAGACTAGGTTTTGTAACCCAAGCCTGAAAAAAGAATATGTAACCCCTATTTTAGGAATATTTTATGTTACAGATAGATAATTATTTCGGTATGACAGATGAAGTCATTCTGCGATCCCTCAAAGTAGCATACTGCGATAAGGCCAGGTACACCAATCTGTATAAAGCACTAGAAAACTGAACATGATTGAAACCCATACATCTGCAGAGGATAGGCAACTGATATTTCAGTGTCCTGATAAGAACATTTTTTGTAAGATTGATGATGTATTTCAACACACTTGAGCTATTTTAAAGATATCCCAAAAAAATCATATTTTAAGAGTGCAAGCATGTTTGCTCGCACGAGTACTGCATTTAATGGAGATCTATGCATATTTGCAATCTTCTCGGGAAAACATCTGGGCTCCAAGGGTTTTATGGAGATGGTCCTCACTGGCTAGCTATATGAGACATACCTGGATGTCTGGGTTACCTTTTGTTTTGGACAGAGCTTTTTACCAACTATGGGCGATATTACATACTTGGTGCTAACTTAACCAGAACAGTTGCAAACTTAAAACCATATTACATAGTTGTTGCTATCTTAACCAGAGCTGTTGTAAACTTCCCAGAGCCATTATAGTCTATGGAGGTTTTAAGTTTACAACAGCTCTGGTTAAGTTAGCACCAACTATGTAATATGGCCCATTAATGTAAGGTATGGGAAGTTACAGCAGAACCAGTATAACCTATTTAATGTACATTCAGATAGGTGTTCATCACTCAGGAAAACACCTCGGACCATATTACACAGTTGGTGCTAGCTTAACCAGAGCTGTTGTAAACTTACCAGAGCCATTATAGTCTATGGGCTACATTACATTGATCGCGCTAAAAGGGGACGCAAAGGAGAAAAACCTGTGCCTACAGGTTTCTCCTTTGCGCCCCCGTTTTAGCGCAGAATTACAATGCAGGCGCTAGAAAAGCTGCCTGCAATGTTAATGGGCACTAAGCCCCGGGATGCGCGAGGCAGAGCTAAGCGCCGCTGGGCACATCCTCTCCATGGAGTCCATAGGACTCCATTGAGGCAGACCCTGGCAGTCACATGACCTGCCGTATCTCGCCTCGCGGATTCTGCACCTGCGGAATCCATTAGCACCAAGTCCAGGCTGTGGTTAACTTTTTGATAACCGCAGCTGGACGTTAATCAGCATTAGCACTAATCCTATCGCTGATTTGCGCTCCCCATGTTAAGTATAGGGAGCGCAAAGTACAGTAACCTCGCGCTGAAAAGCGCAAGGTACCAAACGGTAACGGGTTTATTATTATTTTATTATCAATCTTTATTTATAAAGAGCCAACATATTCTGCAGCGCTGTACAATGGGGGAGCACAAAAATGAGACATACATGATAAATAAATAAGGAAAAGACAACCCTGCCCGTAGGATAGCTAGTGACCCATTAGCGTTTGGATGGTAATTTGGTGCGCCAGTGTTAGGGCCACGAGGGCTAACGTTAGCAACAAGTATGTAATGTAGCCTTATGGAGTTGTTAAGTTTACAACTGCTCTGGTTAAGTTAGCACCAACTTTGTAATACTGCCCCTCATCTGGTATCCTGTCCTTAAAGAGAATATCTCACCCTCATTCGTTGATTTTCAGGTAACCATGGATTGAATCCACACATTAAGCTGGTGTAATGCCAAACAGCAAATGTATATAATTGAATTTGTACCAACTGGTGAGTGCAGCACATTTTATTATGTTATTATGTATGTGGGGGGATGTGTATTATTTAGATTAGATATTTCTTCCCTTCCTCCATATATCTATTTTTTCTTGCATCTTGTCTCCCTTTCTATTTCGGATCGACTTTAATTGTCCTCTCTTACCTCCTTTCCTTTTTACATTTGATTCTTTGCTATAGTTTCTCCTACTCTACTTTTTTCGACTTCCTTCTTAAAACTTCACCCCAGCTTCCTTTCTGTGTCTCTGAGCCCCAAAGATCACTTGATTCTTCATACTCAGAGATGACCCTACAACTAAACTAAATAGGTGACTGCCTTTCTCAAACTCATGTGATAGAATAGCATCAAAAGGACCTTTCTGTGATTTGGGTCCACACTCTCAATCTGCAGAATTTTCGGTACACATAGCAGGGTAGATTGCAGGAGCCAGGAGACTCACAGGATACAGAAGAGCTGGCTGAGGGTCCAGGGATAAGGGATCACGGCAAGGCTGGGGTTCATGGTTAGGCTGAGGTTCACAGCAAGGTAGCAGATTTCAGGAAAAAGGACTGATGTCTGAGAGGATTTAAGCAACAATGATGAAGCAAGTTTGGAAGGGGTGTGGTCTTTTATTGGAACTAACCGCTGTTAGCTGGTCACATGGTCAGTGTGTTTAGTGCAACTCGACACACTAGGGCTAATGAGTTGCGCACCTGGTTTGGAAATATGCAGCACATTAATTTGTCTGCCAAGCTTCAGGGCACAGTTGTATTAATACTGCCACGGTTCTTCTTGTTGCGTGCCGTGGGACTGGGCATGGATTTTAACAGCATGCTCTACATATTGATCATCTAGGGCAGCCATTCTCAACCCTGTCCTGAAGAAGCACTAAGGCCACATTTTATGGATTACCTTGGGGAAATGTAGAATGATTTACTACATTCAAATAATTATGGGAATTGTATGCAATCAACATGGTCTGGGGAGCTGGAGTTTGATAGCCCTGTGTCAGTGCACCATGAAGTCAGGTTTGAGAAAGGCTCTTCTAGGGAACGATTCCTTATCACCAAATTCAGCAGCTAGATAAGGACAGGGCGTGTCCAACAAAGTCCCATCTGATTAGTCCAATAACAAGGAAGCACATCTGGAGGCTGTGGGATACTGTTGCTTCAACGGGTCTGCATTTGCACTTAATTGTTGCTGCTATCATAATTCTTGTTCTCACAATGACAATTGCATACCAGAAAAACCTACAGAGGATCTGAAATGTGAAATAAAATCAGTCATGTATGCATTTTCTGGAAAATTAAAATGTATTGGATACTACAACCTTGGGACGGGCGAGCTTCAAAGAGCATATTCTCTGATAGACCAAAAAGAAAGCTGTTAAAGCAAAGATGTCTGCATTACTCCATAAATAAAATGACACCAAATAGGTGTAAGGGAGCGCAAACTGGAATATCACATATAAACCATACATCATCATTTAAAGTAAAAAATGCAGGCAAACTCAAATTGATGACCCAAAAGTCGAAATAAGGGGTAAAATCCTGAAAAAGAGAAAGACAACTGATTGCGCAGTATATCATGCTGGATTTTCAAAAATTTTTCTAAAGTTGCAACTCTCACAAATAGGGAGTCTCCAAGACTGTAGTTGTATGCCTGTGAGCCTCAACGGGGGGGGCTCCTCCTGCCTATTTGTCCTTTACGCACTGTTCCTATTCCGAATGTCAAATGGTATCTCAATAAAGAAGAGAGGACATAGCACAGCTCTGCGTGTACCGTGGAAAACGACAAAAAAGAAATAAACTCACGTTTATTTGAGCCTCCTAGATGGGTGGCTCAATATGTGCGCCTGGGACCTCTTACGGTTGAGGGGGTCCTTCCTCGCAACTCCCGCAGCAGTAAATGTCTTCAAACAGGGTTATCCAAAGAGATCCGAATTGCTTGAGAAAGGTAACCGAACGCTGAAAATCAGCGTTCGGTTACCTTTCCTGGCCATTCGGCTATCCAGAGAGCAGGCAATTCGCCAAATCCTGGCGAATTGTCTGCACATACGGTGCCTGTTCGGTCCCTGTTCGAGGGCAGTGAAATCCCCATAGAGAAGCACTGCTTCGGCTATTCAGAGAACACAAACCAGCAGTGAAAGGTTCCCCTAATGTCCTGCCATTCGGTGGTTTAATTCGGCAAATTTATTCAGGAGAATCCCATAGGCTTCAATGTTAAAAATATTCCCGTTTTAATTCAATATCTAATAAACCGTTCATTATAAAATTCTGCAGCAAAAAGTCTCTTTATTTATAGATTTTTTAGGATACTTTAAGCATTTTTCTGTTTTTTTTTTATTTTTATTAAAAGTCCGATTTTTTTTTTTTTTTTTTCAGTTTACTTATTTTTTCTGTAACAGCCCTCTTTGTTATCATTCCCTGGACCTCCTGTGAAAATTTCAGACATTTTCGCTCAGTAGTTTCTTTGCAAACAGCGTTTCTTTTTCCCAGATTCATACAAATGGTTTTTCTAATTTATTCACTGCCTCCTCTACGTCACAGCTGCTTCGGCTCTGTGTGATTCGGCTCCTGTTCGGCTCCTGTTCGTCTTTTTCAAAGGTTAATCCAGATGTTTTTGCTTGTTTTCAGCGTGCATTCGGTTAGTTTTCGGTGGGTGTGCGGCAGCTTTTCCCTGCAATTCGGGGACCCTGTGGTGTTTGCTGAATACACCGCAGGGTCACCGAAATGCAATCGGCAAAAGGAACCGAATTGAAGAGAACGAAAAGTCACCGAACGTGCGGTGACTTTTCGAATCTCTTTGGATAACCCTGTAAGTCTTTAACAAATATTTGTATTTAGGTCTCTCTTTCTCAGTCATGGGAGTGCAAGTGACCACCCAGCAGAATTTGCACTCCCATGACTGAGAAAGAGAGACCCCAGGACATACTTGAAAACGAGAGAAATCTCAATGTATCCTTCCTGGTAAAATACTTTCTAAAAAAAAAATACGAATATTACTTACTATTGAGCTACGAAAACATATAAACAGAGTGATTTGGGTATTGAAATGGGAAGTTTCATATCACCTGACAACAGTACTTGTTGATAGACTGGATGAAGAACTAAATTAAAGGAACATTTTACACTTTATAGTGGCCAGCTGAGGCGCGTTCAGTTGCTCAGCCGCTGCAAGTGCTAAGTTAGCAACTTGCCGCTGAACGCCGTTCTGCAGCTGAGCGCTCAGCACTGCTAACTTAGCACTTGCAGTCGGGTGGAGAGGTGCTGCGGGGTTAGCTGAGTGTGATGTAGGAAAGATGGCCGCCTCCACCCAGCAAATAATCCAATAAGGAAATGTTCAGTTTGAAGGTTTGGTGGAGCAAAACTGCGAATATTTATTGGAACATGGTAAACATTAACACTAAAGGGGTAATAAAATGGACAAAAGTGGATTTTGCAGAAACAGCACCTTTCATCAAGCAATCCTCTGTCCTTTCGATTCCATATTCACAGCCAAAGTGTTCAGTGAGACTGCTGCAGCAAACTGAACTGCTGCAATGGTACAATTCAGCAGCTGCTGAGGAACTGAACGCTCCTCAGGATGTGTAGCGTCTCCTCGCCCCTGCTACCTTGATTGGATGATCTGCAAACTGAAGCCATCCCCTGCAGCCAAAGAAGCATGGCGCGTGCAGGCCGTGGGGAGGGGCTGGGGCGACCCATTGAAGACAGTGGGTGTACCTGTGCACCCTGAGTCTTCAAAGCCCTCCTGCAGGACGGCATAGTATGTCTTTGGGCGGCAAGGTATTAAGAATATCACGTTAATGACATCTAGGATTGTCTTGTTCTACTATTCTTTTCTCCGGGTGAATGTCTTTTTATATTTTTTATATTTTTTATGTTTTTTTATTTTATGTTTATTTACTGTTTAGTGTCTGAACGCAAAAGTTTCTCATTAATAAAGTTTCTTAGCTTAATTAAGACTGGGTTACGCCCTTTTTTGGCAATTGTGGCTATTGTATTAGTCCCTTTTCTCTTTCTCCTTTTTTGGTGTTGAGAATGTCATTGAATATATCACTTCAGAGGCAGCTGTGGCTGAGGGGCAGAGAGGAGGTTCAGAGGCAGCTGTGGCTGAGGGGCAGAGAAGAGGTTCAGAGGCAGCTGTGGCTGAGGGGCAGAGAAGAGGTTCAGAGGTAGCTGTGACTAGGGGGAAACAAAAAGTTCAAGGGCAGCTGTGGCTGAGAGGAGGAAAAGAGGTTCTCCGGCAGCTGTGGCTGATAACATTGTAGTCAGCATTGTAGGAGCAGCTGTTGCTGAGGAGCAGCCACAAGAGGTTCTGGGGCAGTTGTGGCTAATGACACTATCAGGGTTATCCAAAGAGATTCGAAAAGTCACCGCACGTTCGGTGACTTTTCGTTCTCTTCAATTCGGTTCCTTTTGCCGATCCCATTTCGGTGACCCTGCGGCACCACAGGGTCCCCGAATTGCAGGGAAAAGCTGCCGCAAACCTAACGAAAACTAACTGCAAAACCTACCGAATGCACGCCGAAAACCCGCAAAAACATCTGGATTAACCCGTCGAAGACTCCAGAAAAACCCGAGCAGGAGTCGATCACACGCAGTGAAGCCTCCGGAAAAAGCCAAGAAAAAGCCGACACCGCAGACAGAGGCAGGTGAATAAATTAGCAAAACAGTTTGTATGAATGTGAAAGTAAAAAGCTGTTTGCAAAGAAACTACTGAGCGAAAATGTCTGAAATTTGCATATGAGGTCCAGGGAATGATAATAAAAAGGGCTGTTACAGAAAAAATAAGTAAACTTAAAAAAAAAATCGGACTTTACTGCAGAATTTTATAATGAACGGTTTATTAGATGTTGCATTAAAACGGGAATATTTTTAACATTGAAGCCTATGGGATTCTCCTGAATTAACTTGCCGAATTAAACCACCGAATGGCAGGGCATTAGGGGAACCTTTCACTGCTGGTTTGTGTTCTCTGAATAGACGAAGCAGCAGGGGCGTCGCTATGTGGGGGCGGGGGGTGCGGCCTGCACCAGGTGACACCCGCCTTTAGAGTGACACCGCCACCCTAAGGGTGGGTGTCTCACCCTGCGCCGCGTGTTCGCTCCCTGCGAGCGTCCGAAGAATGCAGCTTCGGCGCTTGCCCGGGGGAAACACGTGAACAGCCGATCGCGGATAGTCACGTGGATCCCCCAGGCGAGCGCCCAAGCTGCACGCCGCCGGACGCTCAGAGGGAGCAAACACGCGGCGCAGAAGGTGAGCTGGGGAGGCCATTATCCATGAGCTGCTGGGGCCTTGTTCATATCCATGAGCTGGGGGCAAATCCATGAGCTGGGGGCAAATCCATGAGCTGGGGCAACATCCATGAGCTGGGGCAAATCCATGAGCTGGGGCATATCCATGAGCTGGGGCAAATCCATGATCTGGGGCAGTATCCATGTGCTGGGGCATATCCATGAGCTGGGGCAAATCCATGAGCTGGGGCATATCCATGTGCTGGGCATATCCATGAGCTGGGGCAGTATCCATGAGCTGGGGTATATCCATGAGCTGGGGCAGTATCCATGAGCTGGGGCATATCTATGTGCTGGGGCAGTATCCATGAGCTGGGGGCATATCCATGAGCTGGGGCAGTATCCATGTGCTGGGGCAATATCCATGAGCTGGGGCAATATCAATGAGAGGAGCTGGGGGCATAGCCATGAGAGGAGCTGGGGCAAAATCCATGAGCAGCTGGGGTATTATCCATGAGAGCAGCTGGGGCAGTATATCCATGAGAGGAGCTCGGGTAGTATATCCATGAGAGGAGCTGGGGCAGTATCCATGAGAGGAGCTGGGGCAGTATCCATGAGAGGAGCTGGGGCAAAATCCATGAGAGGAGCTGGGGCAATATCCATGAGAGGAGCTGGGGCAGTATATCCATGAGAGGAGCTGGGGCAGTATATCCATGAGAGGAGCTGGGGCAGTATATCCATGAGAGGAGCTGGGGCAGTATATCCATGAGAGGAGCTGGGGCAAAATCCATGAGAGCAGCTGGGATATTATCCATGAGAGCAGCTGGGGCAGTATATCCATGAGAGGAGCTCGGGCAGTATATCCATGAGTGGAGCTGGGGCAGTATCCATGAGAGGAGCTGGGGCAGTATATCCATGAGAGGAGCTGGGGCAGTATATCCATGAGAGGAGCTGGGGCAGTATATCCATGAGAGGAGCTGGGGCAGTATATCCATGAGAGGAGCTGGGGCAGTATATCCATGAGAGGAGCTGGGGCAAAATCCATGAGAGCAGCTGGGGTATTATCCATGAGAGCAGCTGGGGCAGTATATCCATGAGAGGAGCTGGGGCAGTATATCCATGAGAGGAGCTCGGGCAGTATATCCATGAGTGGAGCTGGGGCAGTATATCCATGAGAGGAGCTGGGGCAGTATATCCATGAGAGGAGCTGGGGCAGTATATCCATGAGAGGAGTTGGGGCAATATTCATGAGAGCTGCTGGGGCATATCCATGAGAGCTGCTGGGGCATATCCATGAGAGCTGCTGGGGCAGTATCCATGTGTGCTGGGGGCAGTATCCATATGTGCTTGGGGCAGTATCCATGTGTGCTGGGGGCATATCCATGAGAGCTGGGGCTATATCCATGTGTGAGCTGGTCTGGGGCAATATATCCATGTGTGAGCTGGTCTGGGACAATATATCCATGTTTGAGCTGAGGCGCACTATATCCATGTGTGAGCTGAGGCGCAATATATCCATATGTGAGCGGAGGAGCAATATATCCATGGGTGAGCTGATGGGGGCAATATATAATTGTGAACTGGGGCAATATATCCATATGTGAGCTGGGGGCAATATATATCCACGGGTGAGCTGCTGGGGGCAATATATCCAGAGCTGCTGGGGGCAATATATATCCATGTGTGCTTTCACTGCCTTCGAACAGGCATCGTACTTGATGGCAGTTGGCAAAAATTTGTGTGAGCATATGAGAGAGCTCCACAGCAATAAACCTCACAGTAATGTGCGCTGTGTGTATGAGCATTCAGTGTTATATGGGAGTACTGATTTAGGAGTAAGAGTAGTTAAAAAAAATCCGTTAAACTCGGGGGGGGGGGGTTGACACCATAAGTTACTGCACTGGGTGACACCAACCCTAGTGACGCCACTGCGAAGCAGTGCATTTTCATGGGGATTTCACTGCCCTCGAACAGGCACCGAACAGGCACGTATATTCAGGCTATTCGCCAGGATTTGGCAAATTGCCTGCTCTCTGGATAGCCGAATGGCCAGGAAAGGTAACCGAACGCTGATTTTCAGCGTTCGGTTACCTTTCTCAAGCAATTCGGAGCTCTTTGGATAACCCTGTCTGGACAGCATTGTTGGCATGGTGTTGCAGTGACTGGATGGATGGAAGGGGTGTTACTGTGGTGCAGGGGGAGGTGTTTAAGCGTTCAGGGGGCGTGGCTGTGGACCGAGTCACTATCTGGGTCTTGACACTGTGTGTGCGTGGGCTGTACAGGGAGTGACATTGGGCGGCACAGATCTGGAGGAGCCTGGGGAGGTGGAGTTTCTTCCGATTTTTGCCGAACGCTGAGTGGAACTGGTCTCGACGGGGTACCATTTTCAACACAACACCAGGACCTTTCTGCATATTAAAAATGGAAAACGTTGATCATGTCTGCAAAGTGGGTGAAATATAATGGAAGAAAAACAAAGTTTATCTCTATGTAAACACAGCACATAAGGATAAGATGCAACATTGTATGTGACAGGGGGGGGGGGAGGAGAGCGCAGTCTGGGCACCCAGCAGCCCTGTGACACCTCCATCCATGGCAGGGTCTGTGAGAGGAGGAGGAGGCGGCGGCTGAGGGGGCGGGGCTCGCTTACTAAGTGGCAATCAAAAGTTTGTAAACGAAAGTTCTAAGCGGGAATCTAGAATACCGGGAGGTGGAACGCACGGCTGGATCATGGTCCCCGGAAAGATGCCGCCCGCCAGGCCGTGATGATGCTGGGCCGTGCAGTGGAGGATGGAGTAGGACACCTCTGAGACGGCCAGAGAGATAGAGAGCAAACTTCCCGGCCAGCGCCGAGTACAGTGCCAACATGAGGACCCGGGGGTCGCAGGAGGAAGGAGAGGACCCCCAGCGCCCGGGGGCCAGGAGGAAGAAGAGAAGGAAGAGCAAGGAGGGCAAGAGCCGGACGGTGTGCTCCAGCCTGCTGTATGATGCCAGCGGCAAGGCGGCCTCGGAAAACCCCAACAGGCTCTACGCCGGCAACTCCATCAAAACCACCAAATACACGGCGCTGTCCTTCCTGCCCAGGAACCTCTTCGAGCAGTTCCACCGCCTGGCCAACGTCTACTTCGTCTTCATTGCCCTGCTCAACTTCGTGCCCGCTGTCAATGCCTTCAAACCCGAGCTGGCCCTGGCACCAGTCCTCTTCATCTTGGCTGTCACCGCCATTAAGGACCTGTGGGAGGACTACCGGCGCTACCGCTCCGACAAGGAGATCAACCACATGGACTGCCTGGTCTACAGCAGGTATGTGCTCCTCCGCTTCACTGGGGCTCTCCTGGTGGGCACGTGTAAACCCTGCGCCTGACCTAACACCCTGATGTGGTGACACCAGGAGGACCAGCGGGTTCCTGATCTCACCCCATCAGCCTAGACACAGGTCAGGTTCCTCCTGGTGGAGGTTTTACTGTCCAGACCTGTTGAGGTGGAGACAGTCACGTGTAGTGTGTGTATCCCTCTGTTGTGACACCCCTGGGCCACCACAGCTGGGCTGCAGCAGGCTCCACGTGTGCATTCATGGGGTTAAGCAGAGGGCCCGCCCCCTCCCCGGGATCCAGACAAGAAGCTGCTTCAGTAAGAGATGCCACGTTTTGTGCAGAGCTCCTAATGCCCTCCATTCATCTCCGGCGGGGCGGGACCCTGTCTGTAGTGCCCCCTCCTTCCTCCCGTTGGCACTCTGTGACCTTTTACATGTAACCAGCTGGGGCTATGTTTGTTTTAGCCTGTGGAGCCCTGAGCCCAAGCCTGTGGTCCCCATATAGAGAGCACGTGTCCGACTAGCCATAGGGCGCCCCCTGCAGGCCCAGATCTCAGGCTGTCCTATAGACAGGCTTCTGTGCAAGTACCATACAGTGATCTGCTCCCATCACAACAAAGCATCCTGCTGCTCTGTCTGCAGACCCTTTTACAGGGACGAGGCACCGGTTGAGTGACCTGGAACTTGTTATGCACTGTTTAGGTCGTTGATGGCGAACCATCGAATTCCAAATGTTTTGGAACTACATGTCCCATGAATATCATCCAGCTAGAAGTGCTGCTTAGCATCATGGGACATGTAGTTCCAAAACATAGGGTTATTAATAAACTGACTTGACATCACCTGAGAAAAGAATCGCAATACTGAGATGGACAATGTATCGAATTCATCTATTTTTGCTTTTTTTTACTTTTTTTGCTTTTCCCCTTGGAAATTACCTCTCTTGGTGAATGAGCGGCATTGTCCATTGATCTCCTATCAAATGCATTCTGTGCTCCGCTGGCTGTTCTTTTGGGTCCCCAAAAAAGTGTCACGTTGATGCGTCCTGTACTTTCTGCTGCCCCCCCCTCTCCAGTGGAAAATGTAGCCTTTTAATACACTCCACTTGTTGTTCCAGTGTTTTTGAAAAGGACGGAGGCACTGCCAAACCCTGTAAATTCCAATTTTCCACGTTTTCAATCCAGATGGAACTTGGATCTCCCCCTTGGTGTTGAAGGAGGTTCTTGTTCGTTTGTTAGTGGAGATATTTTGCTTTTAAGAACATAATTTTTTTATTGCTATTAAGAAGAAGAAGAAAAAAAAAAGTTGGTGATAATTGGGGCGTGAGACCACCCTGCTATTTAGGGTGTAACTCTCCAAAACGTTATGTTTTAATTGAGAAATTCAGCTTTTCCGCACACGTAAATGAAAACATGTTACTGATAATTCAATTTTATCACTGGATTTGCCCAAAAACATCCAGTAAATAACTCTTCTTTCAGCCTGAAACGTGCATCTCCTGGGTCACTTCATGCACGTAGTGTACATTTCCTTAAAGCGTTGCCATAGTCTGTCTCCTATAGGTCGGCTCGTCTGATTTTACCTGGCGGGTAAATAGTGGAAGCTCTGATTGGACCTTGGATTGCTGTGGTAACGCCATTACCAAGCTGGCGGTGCCTTGTAGCAAAGTACGACAGGTGCGCTTTCATTTGAACTCTGCTTGCACAATGTGTACCCCCAAAGGGCAGCAATTTTGCGAGGGGTAAATAATGTTTGACTATTGCAGTGTTTTTACACAGGTTGATTTTTAAAACCACTTTATCAGAAGTAATAATTTTATTTCCATGTCCTGGGAGGGACCTGTATGGACACACTCAGAGGATGTGCGGAGAATAAATCTCTATATCTCTATCTCCAACATATAGGGCCACATTTGCCCATCAGGCCGGGGTCAGATGTTTACAGAGTGTGCGCTCGTACGGTCGTGCCTCCCGGCATCCGTCGCAGCGCTGTGACGTTTCGGGGGCTGACCACACGCTGTAATGTGCGTGCTGCGGACGTTCTGAAAACCTCCCCTTCGAAGCACTACAACGCGCATTCGACAGGGCTGCAAAGCACGATCCTCCATAGGAGGATCGAGCCTTGCAGTGCTGCGTGCACTAACTGCACTCAGTGAGGTGGCTAGACTGGTGTTAGAGTGGAAGGAACCTCCACTCTCACGGACGATCCTTCCGCTCTGCAAAACTCTCATCTGTCCGTGTTGCCGCACATTTGTATGTCCGTTATAGCATATAATTGTGTTTAAATGGAGCCCCACACGCAAAGTATGTCCGCACAGAAGTGTGGACGGATGCAGGTTAGGCAAGAACGTAAAACCGCTAGAACGGATGTGCGGAGTGCGCCACGTCCGCATAGCTTTGTGTGGGAGTGATGGAACGTGGTCAGACAGACTGCATTTATATGTCCAGCATTTTTGACGGACAAAACGTTTTTTTCATTTTAATTTATTTTCCCTTCCTACATCCGTCAAAAATAACGCCAGTCACAAAAACTGTGTGGCCACTATTGCGTCTTCAGTCAAAAAGTGCGTCCGTACTGCACCGGCGCACAGTCCGTAGAAGACGCGCTCGTCTGACCCTAGCCTAAACCAAAAATTCCATACTTGCCTCTCATAACGCAGTGGACATGACAGTGTGATTACCCCCCCCCCCTTGCCGCTCCCTCTGTGGTAGGAACGCATTTGGCTCCATGGTGTCCTATGGACTTTAGGAGGAGATACCGATGTCGCCTCTGCCGGTACCAGTCTGCGGCTCTGTTTCATACCAACGCCAGCTTCTAATAAAGAGACTGGAACGGAATAATTACTTTTTAACGAGAGACCGTAAGGAAAATTGTCTCACTGAATTCTTTTTCCGATTTGTTAAGAGAGTAATAGGGCCCCTAGTATACACTTGTATACACACATGGATAAATTCTACACACTGCCATGGGTTTTAAATAGAAAATGTAAGGGAATACATTAACTACATGTAAATGCAGTGTTTGAGTAATGTACTATAAAAGCTAGCAGCGGGCATACCTGAACTCCTGTTTCCGGTACAACAAATAAAACATTAAAAGAATCCGCCAGCCAGGAAGTGGAAGGCAGGTGTACGTCAATATGCCAGACAGGAAATTTAGGTGGAAAAATGTATTTGTTTTATATTGTAAGACATCAAAACATCGTCTGCTGGTGGGGGTGTTCATAAACCCTGACCTGCAGCAGCTGGGGAACTAAAACATCCAGATTCTGATTTGTTGAGATGAAGCTGCCATGTGTCGTCCAAAGGGGAAATCCATTCTGCCTGTATGTACCTTGTCATGAACAAATGGCCAACAGTTTAATATCTTTTGAATAATTCTTTACTAAATGATGTGCCTCCTAATCTGTCACCTCCATTGACATAGAGCTATTTGCCAACACGAGTGCAACAAGTTACCAGCAGTCCTGCAGTTGTTATTCTGGTTGGTCGGTGAAGCACTGACGAGGGAAAACCAATTGTACATTTCTTTTCCCGCCCTTTCCTTTTGTGACCTAAATAGACCTGGTATTGGCTGCCTCTGCCCAATTATTTTTATCCCCCTCCCCATTGGCTCCCAAACCTGGAAATCCCTGACGCTTTTTGACACACTTTGAACTCCTACAGAACTTGCGTAGCATAAGAACAGCAAATTGCATGATGCTATAGGACTTGTGCACTTTCCTTACACAAGTTCTGTAGTACATGCGCAGAGCAACGGTTCGGAGCTGTGCACATGCTACAGCAGGTGGTCTGGGCGAGGGTGATGTTGGCACCCTGTTAGAACTGTGACAAGTTTATCTTAAAGGCACACTCTACGCAGTGTGGAAACGCAACGCAATTTGATTGGCCAGTGACGTATGCAACGTTGCTACTACCGCTCCCTCCGGGGGGTGTCTCTGAGGACTAATTCAGCCCTAGAATATAGAAGTTTAATTCCACACAGATGCTGCATCAGTGTGTGCTAACCTATACTGCTTGGAAAAGTTCCTGGAATCTGGACTCGTTCCTAGGCAAAGACCCTCTATACACTTGTATACGAGCCTTTGGCTTGGCTGGACGCTCGCTCAAGCATCCAGCTTCCTACTGCGACTTGAGTGGAAAACACAGCGTGTCATGTCTGGCCAGTGCTGACAGGACCACTTTGCTGGAATAATAGTGAGGTGTGTGTGGTTTTTTTTTTTTTTTTTCTTCCATAACACACTCTGGTGTTAATGAGGGTGACCAATAGTTAACCCTTTAACATGAGCCAGACGTAACGTTGGGGAAGAGTTTGTAGAATATTTCCATACAAAAGCAGGATTCTTTTTAAGCCATTTTCCCATACTTAGAGATGAACGTATTTTGTTGGACATTGAGGACAATATTCCAAAGTTGATGCTAACTTACCAGAGCCATAAGGCTGGTGTCAGACGCGCACATCATGTGCACCTGTACTAACGTGCCTCCTGGCGTCTGTCGTAGCGTTGTGATGCCCGGACGGGGCCTGCCACACACTGCTGCGCGCCCACAAATTGCACGCATGACAGCGGCTGTGCTGCAAGCCTCCCCGTCTAAGCGCTATGACGCACGATCCTCCATAGGGAATCAAGGGTTGCAGCACTGAGCGCACTAACTGTGCTCAGCGATGTGGCCAGACGGGGTCAGAGTGGGAGGAACGTCCACTGTCACAGACGTTCCTTCCGCTCTCAAAAAATGCTTCTCTGACCCCGGCCTTATAGTCTATGCCATATGGAGTTAAGTTTACAACAGCTCTGGTCAATTTAGCATCAACTTTGGAATATTCACACATATTCTACACTTTGGAGTGTTTTCCACATTTATAATATGAATATGTAGTAGAAAGTTTTAAATAATGGCCCACATGGACCATGACAGGTTCGACTTCATAAAGCAGCCATTAATGAAAACAAAATAGATATCCTTTACAGGAACAATGATCTTTGACATTAGTTTGACTTTATTGCACTGTGTATGGCAATTCATTGGCTGATTTCATTTCAGATTGCTGCAATTTGATAGTGGAAAACATTACACAGAAGACTTCACAGTAAGCACATCTTCTTGGAATAAACTAAAAATAATGGTTGTTGTGTCTTTCCATAGAAAGAGACACTTCTATTATATCCTGCAGTCAGCATAGCTTGTGGCATGACTGACATGATGGGTGTCATACTTTAAAACATCTATTTTTTTTATCTTCCATGTATTGGTAGACATATAACTTTTTCAAGCTTTCTCTTTTGAGGTTCCCTATGCTTTTAGCCAGGGATGCACCGATACCACTTTTTTAAGACAGAGTACGAGTACCGATACTTTTTAAAAGTACTCACCGATACCGAGTAACGACATAAAATAAGTGTCATGTGACTGCTTTTCAATAAGAACAGACCTCATATAAAATGCCCCAGCTCACATGCATACAGCATGGCCCCCAGCTCACATGCATACAGCATGGCCCCCAGCTCACATGCATATAGAATGCCAGGCTCCGAGGGAGCGTCTGCCCACACGGATGCTGGCCGGTGGATCCGGTCGCATGGTTGTGACACGATCACGTGGCCGCCGGGCCGTGGAGGCATTGACGCTGCCTCCAGCCGAGGTCACAGCCACACAAACGAGGCACCGCTTAAACGGGAAGACTCTTCCCTTTTTTTAAGTGGTGCCTGGTTTTATCCCCTTTACGCACTGGGCTGCGATCTGGTGCTGGATCGCGGCCTAGCTCTGGTCCTCCCTGGCCACCTATCGTCATCGCGCATGACGTGATGGAATTTTTTAGCCAGGGAACCCCTAGCTGCCTGGGTGGAAATGGGGGGGGGGGGTTGTTTCCTTTTGAACCCCCATATCTCCCAAACCGTGGCAGCTAGGGGGTCATGTGGGATATCGTTTGAAAGGCCTGAGCATGGCTTTTCGAATGATCTCAAACTTGACCATGTTTGAAATAAAAATAAACCTTTTTTTTATTTTTTATTAATGCAGCAATATTGTTCACATTTCAATTATAATGTGAACAATGATGCTGCACTAATGATTTTTTTATATGGGGTGCGTTTGCTAAAAATCACGTAATTTCCCCCCCCCCCAAAATGTAACTGTCCCCATTTCTATTTTTTTAACAAGCGCAGCCCATAGAAAATATAAACGCAAAAACTCGTATGATAAAATGTGGGGGGGGGACACTTTACACGCTGTACATCATTAAAAATTTAAATGTTATTTGCATTTTTTTTTGTTATAATATACAGGCAGGGCATAACGTATGCATGTCCTGATGTATTATGAATCTGCAGAGTCTCCCGGAAAGAATGATCTATAATATGACTGGATTGTATAATAAAACGTGGTTTTAGGCTAGGGTCAGACGAACGCATTTTTATGTTGTCTGTGAAAAAGTGCGTTCGAACGAATGGACGCATTTTTTCACAGAATACGTGATAGTGGTCATACTATGCGCATTTTCGTCCGTGATTTTGTACGGATCATCAATAAAACACTTCTTGCATCTGGACGTTATGTTGGCCGGACATTAGCAGCGTCTGATGTCTCCAATTCACGCACACATGCCTCTAGCGGACGCAGCGCACTCTGTACGTCAGTACCTGCGGTTTCACGTTCTCGAAAAAATGCGTTCATTTTCCACTTGCGTTGCGCAGCTGGACTTTTGTGCGACCGTACTTCGTATATTGGCCGTCATTGCCCGGCATCTGCTGCTAGTGCGGCCGTGATTAAGTGCGGCTGCACGCGCGTTCGCACTGCCTCAGTCTGACCCTAGCCTTAAACCTGATGAGCAAAAGCGGTAAAAATGAGCTCAGCACACAGCAGTTTTTAAGCCATGGCTGTGATGGTAGAAAAACTGCTTCTAAACCCTTCCTGCATAGCTACTTTCTCTCTGGGTATTACCGTTAGTATTTTTCTTTTATAAATACTAGAATGCTGCCGTCTCGTTTTATGCTAAGACTTTGGTCATTTATTTGACTTGCACAAAAGGAGTAGAAGGGCATGTTAAGAAAGTAATGAACTTGTCTTGGAAGGCAGGGATGTGGAGCTTCTTTTTATGATTTACGCACCACTGAGAAACTGATTGCTTTACAGCTGAACTAAGCATTATTACAAGTGAGTCTTCTTGTATCCTGGTCTCTGCCTTTACAGCCCACAGAATATGATTACATGAAAGTCAGAGAGTAAGTATAGTAAACGTTGAAATTGTATTTTAGTAAAGTGTCTTACCATTTCCAAGTCTTGTTTATATTCCGCTACCCTATTTCAATGAAAGCTATTCACTTCGTGGGCCTGTTTCAAATACTAAATTTTATATAGTCATGAAACCTTGGATTGAGAGTAACTTGGTTTGAGAGCATTTTGCAAGAAGAGAAACAATTTTTTTTATTTTTTATAAATTTTGACTTGATATACAAGCAATGTCAAAGTATGTACGCTGTGTCTGCCGAGCGTCACGTCACAACTGAGGCCATGGTCACCTTTCCTCCCTGCGCCCGTCGCAGCATTCTGACAGCTTGACGTAGAGGGGCCACACGGTGTAACATGCGTAATAGTATTGCACATTACACCGGACGTGCTGAAACCCTCCCCACCAGATAGCGGTGATCCCTTTTTGTGGTGGTAAATGTGTATATATACATAAATTATTCTATCCTTTCCCCCTTCTGTACAGTATTTTGTATTACTGTAATTAATTATTTTCATATGAATAAATGGTTGTGGAACCAATCGTCAGTTTCCATTATTTCCTATGGGGAAATTTGCGTTGATTATAAGAGTGCTTTGGATTACAAGCACGTTTCCGGAACGAATTATGTTCGCAATCCAAGGTATTACTGATTTTAGGGCTGTAACAACTACGGTAGTCGTGTGTTGTTTTTTTGTTTTTTTTTTTTTTTTTTTAAATAGTTGTCAACTATTTCCATTATCCATTAATCGTCCTGTGTACAGCAGTGTTTTAGAGTCAGACTGAGTTAAACGTAAATAACCTCAGCTTCGGAGCTGATTGGAGAAGAAGCGCCTCTGCTTTACTACGTACGATTTTAGTTCTAGGGTTATGTCTGACACAACCAGTTTGTTTTTATTCTGTTTACAAGAGTAACAGGAGTAGAACACAAACAATAGGATACTGCCACTGGGTGAAGGAGCTGTATGCCTGTGTTTTATGCTTACTTGAAGCTGGAATCCTGTGCCACCACATCACCCTCCCTGCCACACCCTCTTTGGTCAGGAACTGCCATTCCCTCCCTTTTGGTTTGGTCTAGGGATGCACCGATACCACATTTTTAGGACCGAGTACAAGTACCGATACTTTTTTAAAGTACTCACCGATACCGATACTTTTATTTAAGGTCATGTGATGCTTTCGAATAAATAATTGAGGATTTTGCCGAAAGCCTGTCCTGTTTATGTTGAAATGTATGGCCAGACACCCCATTTACCCACTGCACACACCTCATCTCCGATACATTGGACATACACACATACATTACACAGACCAGACATACGTGTGTGTGTGTGTATATATATATATATATATATATATATATATAATCTCTCTCTCTCTGGTCTGAGTAACACACATACACACATATACACATATACACATACCTCAGACCAGAAATACATATACCTTAACTTAAGCACCTGCATTATTTAATTCTGTACTAACTTACTACCTCGTCTGGACATCAAATTATTATTAGATAGGAGTATTTTTTATTTACAAATGGCAATTTTTTTGGGGGGGGGGGTGGCATGGTGAATCGACGCATTACAAGGAGCTCTCTGTGGATTTTTTTTCCCTCGCGTTTTTTTGATGACTCCTCTCAGATTTGCTGCCCCGTTTTTGCCCTGAGCACTCTGGGTGTCTGGATGACCCGATTTGAACCCCTCTCCAACCTGCTTCTTCCTTCGGTGGGGTGGATAGCTGACCCGATCCGCTTGTGGCCTAGTCGGGACAGCCTTGGTGGTTTCCACGCGTCCCATGAGGTCAGTCTTCCGAGCCAACGCTCACACCCTGCACGTGCAGAGCAGATGCTGCATTCCACTGCAGTCTCTCCGCACTGGGTCCGTGCCTGCTCTTTCGGCCTACTTTTGATGGCCATCTTAAAGCCTGTTGGGCTGGGCGAGTCTGCACCTCCAGCTTGGGGCACGATGGGGAAGAATAATTTTTTTTTTCGTTTGGGGAGGGGGAAGAGACAGCATACGCACCTGCTTCTCGTGAGCTCCTTTGTGACTAGCGGGCCAGTCTCACGTGACCTGTTGATGTCAGCGCTGTCATTCTCTTCCGGGTTTGCTGCGGTGATGCGCTGACTCGTGTGACGAACACGCACGGAGTGAGCGCTGGAGGCCGCATCGGTAAAAATATCGGCTGCTTTTCACGAGTACGAGTACTCCTCAAAACGGCAGTATCGGCACCGATACCGATACTGGTATCGGCATCGGTGCATCCCTAGTCTGGTCTTTTGTCCATACCCACTCCCTCTCACACTCAGGTCAGGTCAAGTCACTTGAGCAAAGTCACTCCCTGTGACGTTCCCCCAGGACAGACCTGGTAGGATCCCTGATGAAAGACCTCTAAACCTCCGATCCTTAGGATGGTTGCGACCACCAGCCCTATACTTGTAGAAGCCACAAAGGCCAGGGAGATGGCACCATGCGAAAGATACAACAGAGGTATTCACTGTGGACTGCACTACAGTATGTGGCAGGCTCAAACGCACAGCAACAGGAGGCGAATACAAAGAGTGAATCGTCGTTATAACAGACTGGGTCAGCAATGGTTTTTGCACTGTGTACTGTGATACAGTATGTGGCGGGATCGAGCGCACACTAGCAGCACCAGGAGGCAAACCCAACAGGCAGGGATACAGAGAGAGAATAGTCGTATGGCAGGCAAAGTCGGCAACAGTTCTGGTACTCAGAACAAAGCAGGTTCAGTAACGAGTCAAAACCCTCACAGGGTTATTCAGAGAGAGGTGAAAAGCTGGAGAATGGAAAATTCTAGGTCAAAATAGCCAAACCAGAAAAATTCTCCCATCTCACTTTCCAAATCGGCTATTTTGACCTAGAATTTGCCATTCTCCTGCTTTTCACCGCTCTCTGAATAACCCTGCAAGGCAGCGATGTGGGAAAGAAACTCCACGTCAAGGCAAGGTTCCCAGCACGCGTTTGGGATTTAAAGGCCGGCAGCTCTGCATCACCGCGCCCCACCCCCTGATCAGCTGCGTTTACGCCGGGTGCTGCCAGAGCTCTTGGCACTCAGCCAGCCGGCACCACCACGTGTCCGGGGTCCCCCTGGGAGCCACCCGGGACCCTGGATGTGACACTCCCTTCCACCTCCAGTCCCTCCTCCCACTCTGTTCACAAAATTATTTAAAAGCGACAAACTATCTACGCACCCTGACCACTTTAGCTTATTAACCCCGATTTCATGCTGACCTCATGTATGACCAACCAAGTGCTTGTAGCCACGTTCATTTGAGAAAGCAAACATGGGCTTAAGCTGCGCATGAAGCATCAACCCATCCCTCTGACCAAGCACTCGCATACCTTGTGTGAAAAGTACGCAAGATACGCAATTTGCGTATGTATGTACAAAAGTTGGAAATTGCTTATGAAAAAAGGAGGGATTGTGGTTTTTATACATAACATTAATTTTAAGTAAACAATATATTTTTTTTTTTTTTTTTTTCTGAGAATAATCGTTAGTTGCAGCCCTAGTACTGATTTATAAAAATTGCTCCTCCTGATACTCCAAGGCGAGACCCATCACATGTTATAGATCAGCTGGTGCGACTGCTACTTCTGCACTTGAGTATAGGAAGCAGGGCTTAATTTATGGGGGATCCTGAAGGAAAAAGATTCTGAACATAGTGCTGTTTGACAGACTGTTCTGTGACCTATTCAGACAGAGCAATACCTCACATGGTTAAAACCCCAAAATTAATGATCATTATTGACATAACACTTACAACATGCAAATTATTAGTAGGTGGGCATTTGAGTACATGGCATGTTGCTTTCAGGGTCGTGTTCTGGGACCTCAGCCTTTCTTTTCACCCCGTGCTCTCATATGCACTTTGCATTTCAGCACCTTCTGATTTATCAATTCAGCACTGATAGAAAATGGAAAAGTAACGGTAGCCAATAAATAAGGAGTTTTCACTTTGCTCGTTACTCGCATGTGAGGAGGAATTATTGGTCCATCAGACTGGCGTTCGTCTGGAAATTTCAAATGTATTGCAGCTTGTGCCCTATTTCTAGTTTAGTGTTTTCTAAACACCGACTGACATGGAATACTGTGCATTCAATTTTGTACAAATACCGTCGTTTCCTAGAAGCTTAATGCATGTTCAAAGTACCCTTTCACAGCCTAGAGATCATACATATACCATGCACTCCAGCTTTTAGGATCCTTGGTGCCCAGTGCCTGCCACTTGGCTCAAGGTATGCATAAATCAACTTATCAGCCCTCCAGGTCTGCTGAATATCAACGTTTATTTTCCTGTGGGAGTCATCGTTTCAGCTCCGATTGGGAGCTTTCCTCAGGACATTGGGAGCTTTCCTCAGGACATTGGGAGCTTTCCTCAGGACATTGGGAGCTTTCCTCAGGACATTGGGAGCTTTCCTCAGGACATTGGGAGCTTTCCTCAGGACAGTGGGAGCTTTCCTCAGGACAGTGGGAGCTTTCCTCAGGACAGTGGGAGCTTTCCTCAGGACAGTGGGAGCTTTCCTCAGGACAGTGGGAGCTTTCCTCAGGACAGTGGGAGCTTTCCTCAGGACCTATGCATATGTCCTGAGGAAAGCTCCCAATTGTTTTTCCTTTTGGTACCATAAATATGTGTGATTTCTTATTAAATATACAAGGCAGGTTGGAGAAGTCGCATTAACAAAATGCAGCGAGTACTGGTCACACCAGACCAGATATGTAGAAGGCAGGTTTGACAAAGGTCCTGAGAGGGGAAACAAAATGTTGCGTCGGGTTCCAATCAAAGTTTCTGCATGTGCGGCCGGTCCTTCGTGCATTTTCTGGCTGTTTCTGGCTGCTGTAGATCCTGATGCAATGGGTTGGGATAAATGTATGAGTTCCCCTTTTTGTGGTACATACTAAAAGTTGAATTACACCTGTCGGGACAAGATTTGCTACTGGTTTTTCAGTGCTGTGGATGAGAGCGGAAGGTGTCCAGAGTGTGGTCTACAGAGAGATGGTGACAGAAGGCCATGAGCAAGTGCAGGGAATTCAACCAAAAAGGTGTAGGGCACTAGTACATTCTATTTATTCTTGCGCGCAGCGTTAAACGTTAATGCGTGTAAATTAACGCTGGTATTACAATCCTCGCGCATTTTTCATCTGTCAAAAGCCGTGCGTTTAAAAAGAAGCGCAAAAACCGCGTGCGCGTTAACACTGCGCTCAGAAATCGGTGGACATTCAGAATTAAGAACCACAATTGTCTCCCGTTCAGTTTTTGCGCCTATCAAAATCAATCTGAGTATATATGCTGCAGCAATAATAAAAACACACACAACCTCTCAATTTTATTGTTTGGGTATGTGTAGAATTTGTAACTATACTTTGCTGTATTTTTTTTTTTATTTTTTATTTTTTTTGGGCTGGTGTATTTGGTTTCGGCCAGGACGTTCAGATTTGCCATTGACCCCAGCTTTTAAAAACGTTAAAATTATGCGCACAAACGCATAGGACGCGCAAAGTACATTACGCTCGCAAAGGGTTCGCACAGGTCCACCCGCGTTAGACGTTAACGTGGACATTGTAATACGTCGTTCTGCGTGAAGGGTTTTTCCCCTCGCGTTAATGCGTTTTTGCGCATGCGTTAACATTCGCGCAAAGCATGTAATAGTGCCCGTAGTGTTTAACCACTTGGCTGCTATGGACGCGCTCAGCGCGTCCAGCCAAGTGGTTGTTCTGTGCTATGGATGCGCTGAGCGCGTCCATGCACAGGAGGCAGCAATCTGCCAGATTCCGGCGGATTGCTGCCCCCCCCCCCATCCATCTTGGATGTCAGCCCAGCACTCCGGGACCCCGGCGGAGTAATTAGATGTCATCGCGCCGCCGCGACGACATCTAATTCAGGCACCCCCCGCGTGTGTGGAGGAGGCGCCTGAAAGGGGGGGAGGTCCTTCGGACCTCTCTCCCTCCCGATCGCCGGGGGGCACAGGATTAATCCAGGCACCGTTTGGAAGGGCACAGCCTGCCCTTCCAAACAGTGACTGTAATTAACCCCTGGAGAGCCGGATCACGATCCGGCGCTGAAAAGCACCGGATCGTGATCCTCTCCTGGAGCTGGCCGACATCTTGGATGTCGGCCAAGCCTCCAGGAACTCCCCCTAAGGACTGGCGTCATCGTGCATAGCACGATGATGCCAGTCCTGGAGTTAACCCCTAGCTGCCAGCAATGGAATCCCCTATCATGAACCCCCTATCATCTCCCGATCCATGGCAGCTAGGGGTTAATGTTTGATATCGTTGGATCGGCCAGAGCATGGCCTTTCCAACGCTACCAAAGTTGACCATGTAAAAGTTTATTTTTTTAAAAATTAAAAATAAAAATAAAATATTTAAAAACTTGTTAATATTTTTATAATTTTTTTTTCTGGTTTTGTTAATGCAGTAATATTGTTCCCATTTCAATTATAATGTGAACAATCGTGCTGCATTAACGATTTTTGTATGCGGTGCGTTTGTTAAATTTTTTCCCCCCAAAAAAAGTAACGAGTCCCCATTTCTAATTTTTTTAACAAGCGCACCCCAATAGAAAATATAACCGCAGACGATCGCATGTTAAAATGTGAAAACCCTTTACACATTGTAAATTATTGAAAATTCACATTTTATTGCATTTTTTTTGTTCTAATATACAGACAGGGCATGACGTATACATATAATAATGACATATTCTGAATCTGCCGAGTCTGCCGGAAAGAACGATATATAATATCTGGGTCATATATTAAAATAAGGCTTCAAAACGCGGTTAAACATGATGAGCGAAACCGGTAAAAATGACCTCAGCACAGAGGTGTGAAATGGCTCAGCAGCGAAAGGGTTAAAAAAAAAAAAAAGTTTGCTATATTAAAGAAAATATTGATTCAGCTGCTTGATTCCTTGTCATACTTCTACTTTCACTCCTACAGTACAGGTTCACTTTTATATTCCTAGGTTTCATTAAAAGCTTGAGTGTTTGCATCGTTAGTATCCTGTTATTTTAAACAATAAATGTTGTTAGAAATTGAATACAATCTAGCCAAATGCTTCCATTTATTTTAATTACAAATCGGGTACTGTTGGCATCAGGCTCTCCATCTTATGCGTGATCCTGCTCGAGCAAAGGTTGCTTGTTGGTGTATTCTATGATCTATGCTTTTTTATTTGTCAACGTTTTTAGAATTCCATTCCGTGTAACTATACAGAATCCCTTCGCTACACCATAACTTGTAAAGGAGCTTCGCTTTTCTTGTGTTGCTATATGGTGCTCTGTAAAGTGAGATGTCATGTAACTTTAAACTTTTTCTTTTTAGAACTTTTTCTAATTACATGTACTCTATATAGTTCTAAGCTTTAGTTCATTGTGCTGTCACTGTATGTTTCATCTCCTCGTTTAATGTTTGTACAACATAAATCTTTGAGACCTGGGAGCAGCATCATTTGAAAGAAAACACCGCTTTTTCAATGTTGATGCTCACTAATTCAGCCCTGGAGGACAGGTATCCTGGTATACTTCTGATTCCTCTAATTAAACTGGACCTGTCATTGGAAAGGCGACTTTACATTAATCAATGGGGGGGGGGAAGAGATCTATATATAATCTCTTCAATTTTTCTATTTTCACGAAAACCTCTGTTCTTAATGCACTGCGAAAAGCTTTGATATTTTATTTGCTCTGTCCTATGCAGGTCTCCTTCAGCAGTATGATTTAAAATACAAGCTATTCTTTTTAATGCGGAAGATGCTTCGGTATTCTCATTTGGCGGTGACGCCTGGCATTTTTGCTCTGGTTTCCCCTTTAGCTGCAATTGACCTTTTTTAGGCATAATTATTTTTCGATGAGAATGCAAAGGATGGACTATTGAGTGTTCCAAGACCTCCAAGTCCAGTCTTATCAACATTTGAATAGCCGGAGTGTCTCCATTTGGAAAAAAAAAAAATCTCTTAAGGCTGGCAGCACACGAGTGGATTTTTTTTGCGTCCGTCTGAGTGCAATTTGTCATCCATGGTAGCTTTTTGCTGGAGTCAATGAAGAACGATGCACCTGCGCACTTGTTCACGCATGGCCTTTGCGTATTGCTACGTACGCAAAAATGGCATGGACGTGAAATAGCTAGGCATTCCGCAGGAACTACATGCTGCTTCCTGTGTGCGTGAATATTTGCGCAAGAGCAAAGGCCAGCATACTGAAGCATCTGCCAGCTTCTGACCACATTTAACGTCTGATCGTCTGTTGAACACTATCTCCCGTCAAAATGTCCGTCCGTTACGGACGCACTTTCACGCAGTCCACACAATATCTCCTGTCCTAATGTGCGTCCGTAACTGACGCACTGTACGCAGTACCTGTACGCTCATGTGCTACCAGCCTAGAGGGATAGTATAATGTTGATCTAGGAGGGGGAGAAAACTGCAGGGGTTAAACATTAAGACCCCCTGTCCTCTCCGCACCACCCTGTGCTTTTTTTCTTCTTTTTGGTTGTAGGTGGCATAGATCTGTGGTAATTCCAGTGCATGATATTGTAAAGTAAAAGTTTCCCATCTAGCCCCACTGAACCGGAATACCACTCCCAGATACTGAAAGCTAAGTTCGCTAAAGCCCACCCCAAGGGGGCCTGGGAGAATGCATGTGGGGGTAGGGCGGGGCTAACGGTTGACAAACCAGAGGGAGACCAACAATTGGCCGACCACACTGAAAATACAACAGAGGAGGGACGGGTCCAGGGAGAGAGATGACCCGTGAGAGGGAAGGAACACGAGGGGAGAGGGATAGGGATGCCCACGTGACCCTCAGGCCTCTTCAACCAGTGTGGATAAGAGCAGGTAATCCTTCCCCTCCGAAAGGAAGGCAGAGGAAGCCTGAACAGTGCAGTTCGGTTCGCTCATTCAGGAGATGACCCTGGGGTCTGAACCTCACGGAGCCACTCCGTGCAGAACACAGAGGACAGGAACCCTGACCAGTAATACCAGGTGTGACGGAAAACCACACACCACTGGTCCAGAAGAAATGGCAACTGTTCCGCCGACCTGATGGTCTCCATTCTATGTACTTCCCGCAAAGGGGACCCTGCTCATTTTAACTCTTTAGGTTTAAACTCTCCTGGAATCTAGCACTCGGCTGCCTGAATGCTGGGCTACACATGACTTACTGCGTCTTCTTGTAAGCTCTGGCCATTAGTGGGAGTTGGTTCACAAAGGCCCTGGCACCTGACCGGAGTGCCCCCCACCCCTGTAGTAGGGTTTGGGGGGCATTGCAACCGTTCATACAAAATTGAGTACTCGCTCGATTTAGTGTCACCCTTAAATTGCCACGGTCACAGCCAACATAGCCTAATGACCTAGCGGATGGCCATCCTGTACTGCTTTCTGCTCTGATCGATCTCTCCCACTGGCGGCTCGCCGTTCATGTGAGGGACCAGGAAACTTTGAAAGGGAATACATTTTTTTTAAATTAGATCTATTAGGTCAGGAAAAAATTCTGCCTTTTTATATTAAAGGAGTGTTTTTTTCTTTGAAGTAGACACAACTGGGGTTGTCCATGACAGTGGCACTTTAAAGAAAGTCCATCTGTTTTTGTAGAGAAGACTTCCTACATGCTTCAGTTCAGAATAGGTTTGTTCTGAATTTGTTTTTGAGTGGGAAGTCAACAAGCTAATGCTATTGAGTTTGAACTTTTGTCATAAATGACAGCTCAACAATCCTGAGCACATAGAATTCCTCTCAGTTCCCTCCTGCTGCCTAAGGTGTGTGGGTGGGTACAAATTTATGGGCTCCGATAACTGCTAACATGCACACAAATGGTTTCCGTATGTTCATATATCTTCATGTTTACACGATAATTTTAAATAGGTGCATATGCTTATATGACAAATATTGCTGGTTCTTAAGGGGTTATTCAATAACAGCCGAACTTGCCATGCAATTCAGTGACCTTGGCAATCTATTCAGAGAACTCCGAACAGCACCGACATGGCCAGATTTTCGATGCTTCAGTTCGACCGGTTTAATGTAAAAATTAAGGTTAATTTTATGCAACTGTGTGTGTGTGTGTGTGTGTGTGTGTGTCTCCCAGTTTGGCGGATCGTCCGATCCCTTCGGGGACCCTGCAGTGAATGCTATATTCACTGCAGGGTTGGCAAATCGAAGTCGCCTTAGTACGCCGAGTGAGAGAACACTGAAATTTCGGTGCTCTGACTAGCCCTTTTAGAGTTTTTAAACACATTAGTGCTGCCATAAATACAGGTTTTCCTTGTATGGTACCCCCACGAAGAACCTCATTGGACCATACTCCAGATAAGGCCCGTGTCAGACGAGTGCATTGATCATGTCCGTGTTGTCGCACATTTTAACGTCCGTCGTAGCATAAAATTCTGATCAATAGAGACCCACACTAAGTACGTGCAGACGCACAACAAACGTGGCACCGATTCTAGCGTCAAACTGCTAGAACGGACACACAGAGTGCGCCATGTCCGCGTAGCTTTGTGTGTGAGTGATGGAACGTAGTCAGACGGACTGCATTTTTGCCGGACAAAATGGTTTTTCGTATCATGTATCAATTTTTTTAATTTTACATCTTTTATTTCCCATCCTCATCAGTCAAAAAAACAGACCGTGTGGTGTCTACACAGTATCATCAGTCAGAAAGTACGTCCGTTGTGCACGGACGCACAGTTTGCACAGAATGCGTTCGTCTGACATTGGCCTAAGACCTTACGTATAACAGCCCACTTACTGTTGATCAAAAACAATCCACTCACTGCACACCAGCTTCCACTTGCAACAATTGTGTGTATATATCTCTGCAACAATACAATGTAGGCTTGCTTACGGATCACGGAAAGGATAAAACTCACTTATCCGATTCTACAGAAAAAGGATTCCAGTAGGGATAGACCGATATATCGGTTTAGCCGATTATCGGTGCCAATATTCAGAAAATTACTGGTATCGGCATTTTATTTGCCGATATTACCGATATTTGGACAAGTTTGCTCACTGCAGCTGCGACACGCAAGATCCCACAGAACTGTACGAATCTGGGGCTTCTCCCACATCAGGCTGTAAGCCCTCACTGCAGAATGACCCCTGCTCACTGACCGTATTGTGCATGAGCGTGATGGCAACAGAAATGGGGCTTCCATCCCATCTGGCAGGGAATTCCCTATACAGGAGATGCAGGGTCTATTTCCTACAGCAGGGTCCAGCAACCTAGAACCTCCAGATGTTTTGGAACTGGATTTCCCATGAGGCTCCAAGAACCTAATGAGAAGATGAGCATCATAGCAGATGTAATTCCAAAACGTGGGGCAATATTACAAGTGACTGCTTAACCAGAGCTGTAATATAACCCTTGGAGGGCCAAGGTTGCTGAACCCCTTACATACAGGATCATATGAGGGATCTTTAAGAAAGCCAAAGACACAGTCTGATTGTAAAAAAATAAAAGATTAAATAAAATAAAAATTCTTATTAAATTGAATAAATGAAGTGGACGTGGTGCAATGTTTACATGTTAAACACATTGGGCTATATTACAATCTTTGGGCAAAAACGCTCGCGCAAAGCGTGAAGTTTTGCGCCAAGCGTTAAACGTTTGCGTGCGCAAATCACCGCTGGAATTGCAATCCTCACGCTTTTTTGACCCGATCAATAACCCGCGTAAACCGGATGCGCCAAAATGCTCGCGCAGTACCGTTGCGCGCAGAAATCAGTGTGCTTACTGTCATTTTTTTTTTCACGCAATTCAGCCAATCAGAATTAAGAACCACAAGTCAATCTGAGCATATATGCTGCAGCAATAATACATGCACGCACAACTTCTCCATTTTATTGGTTTGGGTATGTGTAGACTGTGTAACTATACTTTGCTGCACTTTTTTTTTTTTTTTGGGCTGGTGTATTTGGTTTCGGCCATGACCTTCAGATTTGCCATTACCACCAGCTTTTAGGAGTTGCTAAAATTATACGCGCAAACGCTGTGCGTTACAAACTGCGCATAGATTGTAATACCATCCGCGTACCAGCGCGCAAATGCGTTTGTGCGCACAATGTTAAGTATAGATCGCGCGACGTACAGTAAGCTCACGCAGGGTTCGCAGGTTCACCCGCGGTAGACGATTACGTGCGTTTGTTGCACTGACTATGTAATATGGCATTCGGCGTAAAGGGTTTGCCCCTCGCGTTAAATGTTTGTTTGCACCGGTGGAAACGTTTGCACGAAGATTGTTGTTTAGGCCATTGAGTTCATGGCATAGTCAGATTTGTTCTGTTTTTTTTTTCAGAACTTTAAATTTACAGAATATCGGCACCAAATATCGGCTATCGGCTATAAAACCTGCCGATTAATCTGTATCGGCCCTGAAAAAATGATATCGGTCTATCCCTGGATTCCAGGCACTCCTGTCTTCACAAGGGTGATTTTTGCCAGCAACGTTTGGGCTGTTTGACCAGGCTTACTCAGCTTGAGAAATGCTGTTCAAACAGCTGAAACATTGCTTTTGATGTCACATTAAAGGTGTTTTTTTTCCTTTTGTCAAGACTGGAGTCCCTTTTCATTACATCCACCCATTATTGACTGCTCCCATCCTATCCCAGCCGAGCTAGGAAAGAAGTTTGTTCCACCATACAGCCGGGGAATAACAAGTAATTCTCAGATGCTTGTTACTCTTGCGTTCAATAATGACAAAAATCAGCAGGAAAAGCAGGTGTTTTTTGCTGCAGAAAAAAAATAAATTGTATAACACTCTATAGAATTATACAAAAGATAATCTATACTTCTCGTCCCAATATTTAGAAGATGGCACAATCTGCTAGTACTTTTTGCAGAGGAATAGTTACTTCTCAGTGTCCTTCACCTGCCTTGTGGGGTCACGTGTACAGGAACTAACAGAAGTCTCTCTTGATTCCGTTGAGTCCTATAGAGTCTTATAGTATAGACTCAACACGCTGCCAGCATCCGCATGATGCCGTCAAATGTTGCTGGCTCTCAATTATTACGAGTCGAGCTAATAACGGTTATGGCTTGTGATGAAATTTTGCCAGAATAGGATTCCACTTTTATTTTTAATTTTAGATTTGTTTTGCAATTTTTCTTATGAACAGTTATCTGTGGGTTTCAAAATACATATGTTATGTTATATTACAAATTTTTACAGCTGTCGGTTCATACTTGGCAAGTTTCATGCATGAGTCATGCAGACCAAACAATGTATTTGTGTGGTTCTACCCCAATGTGCAAAACGTAATGTTTGGATAAGACCTGGACATTTCCCAGCTGTACACAATAGGTAAAGAAGAATATTTTGTTTACATTTAGAAGATGGGAGTTCTGACATTCCAATGCTATAATATATATATAATTTTTTTTTTTTTATTTTTTACCAGTTGCTGAATATCTCTTCTCAGCTGATTAATGCTTTGAGATGCTATACTGATGATTTGCAGCCCCTAAGTTCTTTTATTTGTGGAATTCCTTACTTGGGATAAGAGAGAATTTAGAGTCTGGGTGTTCCTGCTTCCTAGCACCTTACTGTTAGGTCTCTTCGCCAGACTTCCTTGGTTTCCGGTTTCACACAATTACTAGTGTTTTGCTCTCAAAATACTGTCTGTTTTCAAAACCCCCTTGAGTCTCTGTATATCTGTGATCATCTCTGCAAAGTGCTTTGGAGCAATGACTGCAAGAGGGGGAAATGTACAGTTAAGTGTATATTCCTAATGACCATTCCAAAAGGCTATTAGAATAAATCTTAAAATTGTGTGAAATGTGATGCAAGCATTACAAGAGATGTCTCTGCTTGTTGCTGTCAGTAAAGTAAAATGTATTAGTGTTACAATATTTGTGATGCATAAGTTTGCCATTGTCTGTCCGAAAGTACCCACTGCTGTTTTTACATTTCTGCGCTGTTTGTTTAGGACTAATTTTCCCCTTACCCCTTTTATGGAACCCACACATATTATATACCATTTTTCTCACCATTAAATGGACTTTCTAAAAATACCATTATTTCCATCATTTCATATAATGTACTATAAAAACCATTTAATGAAAATCAGAAAATCTACAATAAAAATATATACGCTGACCATAAATTCCAGGGCAGAAAGATTATCTAGTAGATAGAAATGGTATATACGTATTTTCATTCAGCCCCATCGGAGCCAGTGTGTTTAGTGAAAAAAAATCAAGAAGGCTTCATGTTTCAATAATTCGTTAGCCCGGTCACCATATATTTTTATCATTTGTTCCCTATCCCATTGTCGGGGATAATCCTCCTTCATATACATATGTATACACTTTCATCTTTGTATGATTGTGATCCTTTTTTGTGTTATGGTCCATTCTATTGTATGATTATGGATTTTGTCTTTATGAATTGTGCTGCTATGACCGCATTGGTTTCCCGAGTAGTGTTATGTTTCCATATTGACTCTTTACATTGAAAGTGGCCATAACTTTGTTTTACATGGTTTTTAGTGGTTTCTATTCTTGATTTTGTGTGTTGTATTGTATATGTGTCTCTGGCAGCAGGTGTGCGGTTCTTTTTGGACGTACTTCCGGAGCCATAGAGACTGCCTTGGACCTCATTCTGAATTAATTGATATTTGTATTTATGTGTTCAGTGTTATTTTGTATCCTCTTGAGAAAAGTCGGACTGAAACGTCAATCTATGCAATAAAAATTAAATTTTCTTCTTAAAGTCTCCCGTGTGCATCTGGATTATTTATGATATATATATTTCCTTTTTATAGGGGTGTTATTTTTGAAAATGTTGACTTCTAAAGCCTAATGTAAATACTGTACAAAAAAAACAACTTTCTATAGATCTTTGTGAGATGATAAAAACATGCCTTCGTAATGTGGTTTCTAGGTGCAGCTCTAATCTTGCCTTTTTGGAACAGGCACTTCAGCTTCTTTAATCCCCAGCAATTTGGTAACCACATGACACGCAGCATCCAATCTCTATGTGGTAAAGAGATTTAATTTGACAGTGTTCCAAATTTGTTAGACAGCTGTGTCTGACGGAGTGGATGGTAAGAAATGTAATTTGACAACGCTAATTGAAACCATTATTATTTTTTTTTTTTGAAGACCATTTTCAACAGGTCAAGTTAAAATCTAAAAATTATCAGGGTTATTCAAAGAGAATCAAAGTCACCGCACGTTCGGTGACTTTTTGTTCTCTTCAATTCGTTGCGATGTGGCGACCCTGCAGTGTATTCAAGCACCACAGGGCAGTTGTAGTGCAGGGAAAAGCCACCGAACGCTCGCCGAAACCCTCAAACATCTGGATTAACCCTGCTGAACATGCCGGAGAAACCAGAGCAGCCATTGATCACAGCGCAGAGAAGCCGCCAGAAAAAGCCAACACTGCAGACGGATGGAGTGAAAAAAAAAAAACACAAAACCGTACGCTTGAATGTTTGAAAAGCGAAAATTTACATATAAGATCCAATGAATGACAATAAAAAGGGCTGTTACAGACAAAAACTATTTAAAAAAATAAAACGGGAGAAAAATCCTAAAATCTATGTATAGAGACTTTATACTGCAAAATATTATAATAAACGGTTTATTCGATATTTAATTAAAACGGGAATATTTTTTAACATTGAAGCCTATGGGATTCACCTGAATAAACCTGTCACATGAAACCAGTGAACAGCAGAGCAATTCGGCAACTTTTCAATGCTGGTGTTTCTCTGAATAGACTAAGCATTGCTTCTCTATGGGGATTTCACTGCCCTCAAACAGGCACCGTATGTGCAGGCAATTCGGCGAACTGCCTGCTCTCTGAATAGCTGAATGGGCAGGAAATCGACCACAATTCGGATCTCTTTGAATAACCCTGTGTGTGGAAAATTTTTAGATCTAGATATATATATATATATATTCTCCAGATTAAAAATAATATACTTTATATAACCTGAAGTGGGTTACTTCGGATTTATTTTTGCTGCCTTAATATTGTTTTTGTTTTTGTTATGCAATCTGTCTTATTTTTCTGACTGCTTCATTTTTTTTTTTTTTTTTTTGGCAGCGGCACAAGTGAATCATTTCATGCTAACCTGCTATATAAAATATATTTGTGCTGGAACATGCTTGATATCACCAGTGATTTTCCGTCGCCAATAAAAGCTAGTTATTTTAGTATAGCCATTACACAAATAAAATAATGTGCTGTAAGGTTGCCTGGTTCTGCCAGAATTTGTACACTAATAACCCAGGATGTTCTTTCCTTTGTTTCATGGCAACTAATGTAATCAAATTGAGGCATGTCTGCATTTACATTTTACATATTCCAAAAGGCATTTTGTCTTTGATTCATATGGAGTACAGCTACAAGGTTTTATAAAGCGCTAACAAGTTCCGTAGTGCTGTACAACGGGAGGCAGAATAACAAATATGTAGACAAGTTAAACACAAAGAACAGTTGAGGAGAGAACCCTGCTCAAGAGTTTACAATCTAAGAGGGGTGGCACACTAGGTGAGCGTAAATAGAGAACATGAAGTAGTGGGGTGCATGTGGGCTGAATGGGAAGATTGCGTAAGAAATGTACAGTGTGGGGATCATTGAGTGAATCGATAGGCTTCTCTAAGGCTAGGGTCAGACGAACGCATTTTCACGTTGTCTGTGAAAAAGTGCGTTCGAATGAATGGACGTATTTTTTCACGGAGTACGCGATAGCGGTCATACTATGCGCATTTTTCGTCCGTGATTTTGTACGGATCATCAATAAAACACTTTGTGCATCTGGACGTTATATAGGCTGGACATTAGTAGCGTCTGACGTCTCCAAATCACACACACACACCGCTAGCGGACGCAGCGCACTCTGTACGTCTGTACTAGCGGTTTTACGTTCTCGAAAAAATGCGTTCATTTTCCACTTGCGTTGCGCAGCCGGACTTTCGTGCGACCGTACTTCGTATATTGGCCGTCATTGCCCGTCATCTGCTGCTAGTGCGGCCGTGATTAAGTGCGCCTGCACGCGCGTTCGCACTGCCTCAGTCTGACCCCAGCCTAAAGTAGCTTGTATTCAGAGACTTCTTGAAGGACTGGAGACGGGCAGAGTCTAATGTTGCGGGGAGGGAGTTCTAAAGAGGGACAGATTGGGAGAAGTCCTGGGGGTGCGGATATGTGGAGATGGCGTCAGATCATTGGCAGATCGAAGTTGTCTGGATGGGCTGTACCTGCTAATAAGGGAGGAGATGTAGGCAGGGGTGCGGTTATGGAGAGCTTTGTATGTAATGTGAGCACCAGTATTTTCAATTGACTTCTAAAGGAAACAGGGAGCCAGTGTAGAGATTGACAAAGGGGCGAGGGTGGGGGACGTAAGGTGTAGGAGTCAGGCACAGGCATTCATAACCGACTACAGAAGGAGAATCTGGGATATCTAAAGGCCAGAGAGGAGGTTACAGTAGTCAAAATGCGGGTGTGTTTGTAATACATGTATATCACACACACACACACACACACACACACACACTATAAAATGTGTGTCATTGAAGGGTTCTTAATATTCTGCAACCAAATCTTTCAGACACCTGATCTGAGCTGGCAGGGGTAGAATTCAGTCTGGGCTCAAAGGTTCAAGGTGGTGTTAATTGAGATGGAGCTTGTTGCGAAGAATTAGCAGTTGTGTGTTTGTCTCGTCCTTCACCCCCTCCCTCACATAGGAGCTGGTGACTTGTGTATCAATCACACACTCCTACTCTCTTGGGAAATCCTCTTCTGATGAACAAGTGTACAATAACTTTGAGATCTGGCACAGCCATCACACTATGCTGTATCTATACTTGAGTTGCTATTTGACAGTTGCCGTCCGGTATGCAGACTCTGTGAGCACGTTATTATGTAAACCGGCCAAGCCTTGACACATAACTTGATTTTTACAAATAAGAAAGGAAAATGTCAAGACAAAAGACCAAACCTCAAAGTGCGTGTTATTGAAGATCGCATAGCGCTGTGTGGGTGAAATGACATTTGGTACGATCTGCTAAACCCCCTTAAATTTGTACTTAAGGAGTTTCCCAAGTAACATTTTATCATGGTGGGAAAATGCTGGACTTCTGTCAAAAGTAATTGCTCATCTGTTTTCCAACCACACACTTCACTTTCCACATCTCATAAATGTTTTGTTGCTTTTTGTTTTATCAGTTTTTTCCAGCTTTTTAAATCTTGTGAGAAACACTGGCATTTTTCATTTAATGACCACTTTAATTTTTTTAATGAGCAATCTTAAAATACCATGTAGCGTGCATAATGTAGTCAGACTCTGTAACTATTCCATAATTTTGTTTCTTGTTTGTGCATTGAAAAGGTAGTGTGTGCAATACAATGTATTCCTTGGTACTGTGGTCCAAAAAAATGTATAGTTACAGGTCTATTCACAAGGGTGAAGTCTGGAGAATTGGCAGAAGAAAACCATCTGGACCAAATAGCCGATTTGGAAAGTGAGATAAATGGGAGAATTTTTTCTGGTTTGGACAGTTTCACCTACAGGGTTATTCAAAGAGAGCTGGTCTGGCCCCGAAAAGTAGTCGGACACTGAAATTCCGTGTAGGGCTACATTTCCTGGCCATTCAGAGAGAAGGCCGTTTGCCAAATGTTAGCGAATTGCCTGCACATACGGTGCCTGTTCGTTGCCTGTTCGAGGGCAGTGAAATCCCTCATAGTGAAGCAATGCTTCATCTATTCAGAGAACACAAAACAGCAGGGAAAAGTTGCCGACATGCCCTGCTGTTCGGTGGTCTCATTCAACAGGTTTATTCTGGAGACTCTCATAGGTTACATTGTAAAAAATATTCCAGTTTTAACCCAATATCTAATAAACCGTTTATTATATTCTGCATTAAAGTCTATTTATTCATTTACAAAAAAAAATGCCCCAAATTTTTTTCTTTTTTTCTGTAACAGACCCTTGTTATTATCATTCATATGATCTTCTATGTAAATTCCAGACGTTTTCGTTCAGTAGTTTTTTTGTTTGTTTTTTTTTCACCTTGTTCGTCTGCGTGTCTGCTTTTTCCGGCGGCTGCTCGATGCTGTGATCGGCGGCTAGTCGGGTTTGTTCGGTGTTGTTTAATGCAGCTGGTTCTGCGGGCGTTCGGCGAGTGTTCTGGTTTGTGGCGAGTATTCCCTACACTATGGGCATCCTGTGGTGCTTGCTGAATACACTGCAGTGTCGGTGAACTAGGAATCGCCCCGAATGTGTGGTGACCTTTCAAATCTCTTTGACTAACCCTGCTAGTATTTTCCCTTCTCCTACCAATTCTCCGGAGTTTCACCTTTTAGTGAATAGACCTGTTAGTGTAGTTAGAATGTACTCCTGTGCTCGCATTGAGAGGCACCTGGCTGGCTCTGTGCTTATGGTCAGTGGATCAGTACCATGCTGATCTCTGTACCGTGACGAGGCTGGAAGAATGCCTATGACGAGATGCCAGTGTGGAATTTTGACCTGTGCGTGTTTGTGGTTTGTTTAATTATTTTTGTTCTTCTTCCTAGACTAACATTGGCAGCCAGTGACAGGAGGGGGTTAATTAATTTATGCCTATATGCCCCCTTCTATGTTGTCTTGGCTGTAACTTCTTTTTGATTACCCCCTGTCTTTTAACCATTTTGACAGATTTTCTGTAAACTTGCATTCTATAGAACGATATACTTTTGGCTTTATAAATGATCAGTGTTTCAGATCTTTCTCTCGTTAAAGATGATATTGCAGTTTCTAGTTATTCTGACACCGCTTTCTGAAAAAGCAGATATTCTCACATTGAGCGCTCAAATTGTTGCTTTTCTTTGCTGTCCATTTGCAACTCCATATTCTGTCAAAGATGAATACAACGGGGATAAAACTGGAGGGGGGGTTAAACCTTAACGTATCCTGCCCCCCTCCATGCGCATTCCGCTTATGTCTTAAACTTTTTAGTTTCTTTCAAAAAGTTGCCTTCATCCTGCACAGATCTCACTCTGAATCCTGCCGGCAGTGACATGCTGCCAGCCAATTGAGTGGCTCTCAATTGTGGAACCTAATTCCCAAAGGTCCCAGAGCTCGGCGTGCAAGTTATGGGTGGAATCAACTCTAGAAACCCTCCCTCTTGGAGGAAGCAGAGGGAACTCTGAACAGTGTGGCCATTTGGGGGCTGAAACAAGTTATCAATAATGAGAATAGTTGACAGCTATTTCCGTGATCGGTTGGTCAATTTTTCAATCTGTGAATGCAAAGCCGGCCCTTGGCCGAGTCAGCCGAAGGAATTACCCTAACTGGACGTGAATACTACTACAGTAAGAGCCTAACCCTAAATCGTGTACAGTATGACCTGTTCAGAGTCAGCCCGAGTTACACTTTGTATTATTTTTTTATTTGCCGGGTTGAGTCCATCTCAATTTGAGCAAATGAAATTCCATCCGTTATATATCTTAAGGTTACCGCAACCTTGTTTCGGTGCTTTCCAAGTCAATACGTAGGGTATTTGTCACATCTGGGGAGTCTGCGGGGTCTTGGGCCAGGAGTTCCAGCAGTCCCCGGCATTCCTGCGGCTGGTCAGGGCGTGGCGTGATGACGCATAGCCACCGGCCTTTATGTAAAGAGTGCGCGTTCTGAGTCATTGCCTTGACGTGGAGTCTGTTCCCGCATCGCTGAATGTATTTGTGTTACGAGTCACTGGTTCATTAATCTATTCTCTGATTTACTGACCCGGATTGTATGAGGACCTTGACTGTTGCTGACCCCGACTGCCTTTTGACGATTCTTTGTTACAGCCTGTATGTATGTATGTATGTATGTATGTATGTATGTCCTGAGCAGCCGCAGAGTGATTGCTGATCCTGCCACACGCTGACTCAGAGTGCATCTACCCTGCAGTACGCCGACCTAGTTTGTAGGAGTACCCTCTGTTGCTGACCCGGATTGTTTAATTGACCAAGCTGTTTCTGAACCATTTTGTATGAACAACCTGTATAAGATGAACACCGGCTATTCCTCACCTGTCATCAAGGTTAACCCATTCCATCCCGGAGTATGCTCAGTTCTGATGCCTACCGCCAGAGCTTCTGACTTATACTCTATTACTGGTGTGCTTATTGTCCCTGGCTGGGAGTGATGGGGTTAGCGGTCCCGACCATTCAAGGATCGGTGGGATTAGAAATCTGTCAGGAGGGATGCACACTACTGTTGTCAAGGGGAACGTGACCGTATTTCCTTTATGTTACAGTTTCTCACCATTGTTCATTCTAGGGCTGAAACAACTATTCTCCTTAATGACTAATTGAAAATCTGATTTGAATCGGTCAGTGTACAGCACACCCTATTTAGAGCAGGGATGTCCAAACTCCGGCCCCCCCAGATGTCGCTGAACTACAACTCCCAGAAATCTCTGCATTAGATGGATGGAGAAGCATGGGAGTTGTAGTTCATGGACATCTGGGGAGTTTGGACATCCCTGGTTTAGAGTCAGACCGAGTTCAACATCATTAACCTCAGATACTACTTTGATTTGAAGATGTGCTGCTGTTTTTTAATCTGTATTTTGTTCTAGGGTTATACTGGACGTTACCAGTTTTTTTAGTTTAGTTTATGACCGTAGCAGAACTGAGTGGAGGAGCTTTACCGCCGGTGTTGTATCCTTGCCTGGAGCTAGAGTTCTGTGTCCCCACCCTCCCTTTCTCTCGTCCAGCAATGCCATCACTCCCATTGGTCTTGATCCCTTTCCTGCACACTCCCTCACAAACTCTGGTCCAAACTCACTCCCGCTCATTTCCAGTCCCATCCCCCACTCAGTTTGCCCATGAAATCATTTTAAAGGGACACACTACACAACCTGACATCTTTTAGCTTCTTAACATGGTCAGGCTGTGTAGAGTGCCACAAACCTACTTGCCCCACTTTGCGTATTGACCTCATCATGTTTATCTGAGCGCTCATAGCAGCATTCATTCAGGGAGAAAGTAGACATGTGCTTGAGCTGTGCACGCAGCATTAATCCAGCACTGACCAAACGCTAGTGTATCTTGCGTGTGAAAAGTACGCAAGTTATGCGTGAAACCTTGTGTTATGTACACTACAAGAGTTACGTACACTATGCAAATTGCAAAACAATATTCTTGTTGTTCCAGACTATTCCTCCCTCTCTTATTCAATTTCGAAGTCCATGCCATTCACCGCACACCCCTGTTTTGCGGTATTCTACAGCGCCCCTCTGCTGACCGGTTTTCTTACTGCTAACTACCTACTTGGCACACCAGTCCAGCTTTCGCTCCCAGCACTCTGAGACTGCTCTGACCAAGGTCACTAATGATTTAGTTTCTGCTAAAACTGAAGGTCACTTCTTTCTGCTTTTGCTTGACCTTTCTGCTGCAGACACTGTAGACCACCCTCTCCTGCTCCTCGCACTGCATCAACTTGGCCTCAATGACGCCTCTCTCCTGGTTCTCGTCCTAGATCTCTCTGCTCCTTCAGTGTCTCCTTTGCCAGTGCCTCTTCACCCTCAGTTTCTCTCTCTCTCTGGGGTACATCCAAGGCTCTGTTCTGGGTCCCTTACGCTTCTCGATCTATACTGCCTCTCTTGTCCACCTCATTTCTTCCTATAGATTCCAATATCCTCTCTATGCGGACGACCCCTAAATCTATCTACCTTTTCATCTCCTGATCTCTCTCCTGTGTTGGACCATGTTACTGTCTATCCGCTCTCTCTGGCTGACTTCCCATTTCCTAAAGCAGAACTTCTTGTCTTCCCATTGTACAGTGCTAAGGAACTTGTTGGTGCTTTATAAGTAGTCATAGCTGTTTGTGTTGTGTCCCCCTCCCCGTCTTCCAGATGGCACCTGCACCTCCAGATGGCACCTGCAGAACACCATTTGTAATTGATTCATATTTCACCCCCCCCCAAAAAAAAAGGATCCTAGTTGTAGCAAAGTAATTTGGTCTGCGAATGCTTTGTTACATCATATCATTGAGCTGTGTGTCTGTAACTTTCTTCCTCTTTCCCTGCCCCCTTTCCAGATGTTCGAGGGAAGATCTGCATTTTATTTGCCTTACTGTTGCAGACTTTTTTTTTCTTTCCCCGTCTGTTTATAAAACTTACATCTGTAGAAATAGTTGATTTGTGGCTAAGGGAGGATCCACATAATTTGTTAATACCAAGTAAATCCCTAACTATAGACAAGGATTTTAATTCTGTTGCAATATACCGAAACTCTGCTTTTGAGCATGTGTTTCTCTATATTGGTTGTATTTCCAGGGTTTTACTTCAAATCCAAGAATTGTTTCAAGGTTAACTGCAAACTTTAGGACACTATATAGAATGGAGTAGAATGTTAAGTGGATACTTTAGGGTTAAAACAGAAGCAGGACGGAGTTAAATATTCCTCTGCAGTTTTAACCCTTTTAGATCATGGATCTTAAACTATCCCCCTAGATGTTTATTGCCTGCAATTCCCAGAATTGCTTGAATGCAATAAATGGCCAGAGAATCATGAAAGGTGTAGTCAGTAGCATATATATGGGGGGGGGGCAAGAGTTTGAGATCACTGCTTTAGATAATTTAACCACTTCACTGCGGTGTATGCGCTCAGCGCGTCCAGCCACGCGGGGACTCGGGTGCAGAGGACACGCTGAGTGCGTCCTGCCATTGCAGCCGCGATCGGCTAGGATTCCGGCCGATCACTGCAGCCTCCCGGTGTGGGCTGACATCTTGGATGTCAGCCCAGCCTCCGGGACCAAGCCCGCACGAACGAACGAATAACATCATCACGCTGGGCGCGATGATGTCTATTCCAGGCACCCCCCCCCCACCAGTGCAGGGAAGGTGCCTGAAGGGGGGGGGGTCCTTTTGGACCTTTCTCCCTCCTTATCTGTTTGGGGCACACGTAAAAGGCAGGCACCGCTTGGAAGGGCACAGCCTGCCCTTCGAAGCGGTGGCTGCCTTTAACCCCTTGGGGGGCCGGATCACGGTCCTCTCCCGTAGGTGGCTGACATCTTGGACGCGATGACATCAGTTTGGGAGTTAACTCCTAGCTGCCACCTATGGTGGAGATGGGTTGGTCCAATGCCCCCCCCCATCATATCCTGATCCGTGGCAGCTAGGGATTACTGTTTGGTATCATTGGAACGGCCAGAGCATGGCCTTTCCAATGATGCCAAACATGACCATGTTAAATGTAAAGAAGAAAAAAGCTAAAATAAAAATATTAAATTAAATTTTTTTGTTTTTATTAATGCAGAAATATTGTGCCCATTTAAATTACAGTAACGAATTTTTCTATGGGGGGGTTTGCTAACAATCACATAATTTCTCCCCCCAAAAAATTTCCCTTTCTAAAAAAAAAAATGAAACCAGCGCACCCCATAGAAAATAATAACCGCAAATGCTCAGATAACATGTGAAGGGAGGGAAAAAAAAACTTTACACGCTGTAGATGTTTGAAAATTCTAATTTTATTGCATATTTTTGTTATAATATTCAGGCAGGACATGACGTATACATATAATAATGCTATATTATGAATCTGCCGGAAAGAACGATCTAATTTGTCTGGGTCGTATAATAAAATGTGACTTTAAATCGCGTTTAAACATGAGCGAAACCGGTAAAAATGAGCTCAGCACACAGGGGTGAAATGTCTCAGCAGCTGAGGGGTTAAAAAAATGTAACTTTTATTCCAGTGCTCTGGACGTGACCTGCTGCTGGCTTCCTGTGAGCCACAGCAGTCACATGCCTGTGGGCACCCAGCAACAGCATTAACCTAGCTGATCGCAACTGCTAAAGTTAAACTCGCATGACAGAATTATTCTGGGTACTTAAGTGCAGAGGATATCCATGATGGAATGCGCAGCCAAGGTGATTACCCCCTTGACTCTATGTATGGAACAGAAGGGGTCAAAAGTTCACTCAGCTTTAAACTGAGGGGACTTACCACTTGACTGAGTATGGGAAAAGAGAAGGGGTCAAAAGTTCACTTGGTGGTTGCCCTTCTAGCGCTTTCTGAAATGTTTCGCGGGCAGTGCCGCTAGCCAGCGTGAGCAGAGAGGCCAGCTCGCGACTAGTCAGCTTGGTGTCTCATTGGCTGCCAACCTTTTGTACAGACTGTGCGCCCGTGCAGTACGGACGCACTTTCTGAAGGAAGACGCAGTAGTGACCACACAGTCTGTTTTTTTCCACTGGCGTTATTTTTGACAGATGTGGGAGGGAAAATAAATTAAAATGCAAAACCATTTTGTCCGTCAAAAATGCTGGACGTATAAATGCAGTCCGTCTGACCTCGTTCAGCACTCCCACACAAAGCTATGCGGATGTGGCGCACTCCGCACGTCCGTTCTAGCAGTTTTGCGTTCTTGCCTAACCTGCGTCCATTTGCCGCGTCCATTGTGCTTCCATACTTCTGTGTGGACGTACTTCGTGTGTGGGTCTCTATTGGTCATAATTGTATGCTACCACGGACGTTAAAATGTGCGGCAACACGGACGTGATCAGTGCGCTCGTCTGGCCCAAGCCTAAATCAGTACCTCGCGCTAATCAATTCACAGGCTTTTAATACGTAGTATAAAGCCATGAGTCCATGAGGTAAATTCACGGACCGCCAGAAGAATATAACAGAGCCTTGCAGCGTCCGTCCCTCCCTAATTGTTCTGTCAGTTATATGTTTATTATTGTCGTGGTCTAAATAGCATATTTTTTGTGAATAAATTAGTTGAATAAAATCGTGTTTTATATATATATATCAAGTAAATGAATAATTTTGCCTGGTTTAATTAATGGGGGGCAAAACGGTATTGCTGAGAAGTGTATGTGCAGGCTTTTAAGGTCAGTGTCAGACGAACGCAGTGATCGCGTCAGTGTTGCCGCAAAGTTTAATGTCCGTCGTAGCATAGAATCACGATCAATAAACCCACACACTAAGTACGTGCGCACCGAACTGCGCATGCACAATGCACGTGGCAAACGGACGCAAGTTAGGCAAGAAGGTAAAACCGCTACCATGGACGCGCAGAGTGCGTCACGTCCGCGTAGCCGTCTGTGTGAGTGATGAGATGTCAGACACAGCGCATTTGCAACGTCCAGCACCTTGACCGCAAAATGGCTTTTCATAACCTTTTCAAATTTCTATCATTTTTTTTCTCATATTTTATTTCCCATAGTTCCCTTTTTTCTCTTTTCTACGTCAACAAAAACGGACCGTGTGGTGTCTACAGTATCTTCCGTCAGTACGTCTGTCTGTTATGCACGCACGCAGAGTGCGCTCAGACTGCGTTCATCTGACTCTACCCTAATGGCAGCAGGATGACCCAGGGTGTTCAATGCCGGGTGAGGGATTTGGTGCTGGTGGTGTTAAATTTTCATTATAGTTCTTGATATTTTTGAAATAAAGCTATAATGCTACATTCACTGTTTTTAATATATGCCATAATAAAGACCACCACAGCCTTATTCCAATCAGATTGTCTTCGTGTTTTATTTATGATCCTGGAGTTTACTTTCCATGCCACATAATTCTGTCGTATGAGAAGGGGTTAAAGATGGTTGCTCCTACAGGGTTAAGCCTGGAGTTGCACTAGAAAGATATGTTTTAGAAGTATCCATTACAAAACAACAAAAATGACCAGAAAAAGGCACAAATCTAGGGTATACATGAGGAGTGTAATAGAATTATTTGTGGTGGTTCCACAAGTTTCTGTTTTTCTTTTCTTTCTTAAATGGATTAAGAATGATTTTGTGAGCGTGTTGCCGCAGGACATTGGTGTTCTATAGTCTTATAGGTTTTATTGCTATGTCAGAAGCAATGCACAGGGAATAATTAGGTGGAGAACCATGAAGAATTGTGCGGTTCATGTTGAATCTCACAACTGTGTGCAATAGTTCAGTTTAACACTGAAACCTGCTTACTTAAGTCCCCTGTGAACATTTCAAAGTGAAATTGTTGTGGTTTTTAACCAAATATAGCATGTTACTTCTGTAATAAATCCATATTGTTAATTTTTTTTTAATTTTCTGTAATGGCTATTAAAATACCAAAATGAGTGGTGTGGCACGGTTTGAAATGGCAGCTAAAACCACAAATTGACAAGTCCCAGGCAATAACTACATCTACTGAAAACATAGTTGTTGATGGTCTTCATATTATTGTTAAAAGTATATAGTACAGTTTTTTGTATTGCTGCTGCTTTAACCTCACACCCAAGGGTATGATTAATGTCATTTAACCCTTATCATTCTTATGAGATCTACTTCAGCTGACTTTATTTCAAAGCTGGATCTGTGGTTTATGGCCATGGTATAGTCTGGTATTCTTGAGGCTTGCAGGCATCTTGAGACCTGTAGTTTCAAAACCCGTAATCTGCAATAAATCACTTGTATAGGTATATGGGTTGCCTTTTTTTTCTCCTTAAATAATTGGGCAGAGGTTGTTGACAGGTCTGCCAACTTATTTATTTCCTTGTGATTTTACTTTTTTTTTTTTCCCCTCCCTCTCCACACGCAGCTCCTCCTCTTCAGCCCAGGGACCCCCAAACCCGGAAGTGCCTCAAGCTTTTCTTCGTAATATACACTCCTACACAACTTGCATGGAGTAGGTTCGCAAATTGTGCACCTCCTATGGGATTTACACACTTTACATTGACAAGTTCCATAGCGCCTGCACAGAGCACTTGTCTGATTCATATCTGCTTCTCTGAGACCGCTTTCTACAGCCGGTGGTCTCTGAGAAAATGATGTTTGCATGCTTGCTGATGTCACACTAGGACCGATCTGGTAGCGGCGGCTGGTTGTTGGTTATGTATGAATAAGAGGCAGTAGTGACTTACAGAAGTGCAGGCCTTACTTAGGTTCTGAATCTTTATTGTTGAATAACCTGTCAGACATCTGGTTACAACAGAGTTGAAAGAAAAAAACAGAAAATTAATTTCATGTAAACCTTTACCCACAAGTCCATCGGGATAACATCGCCATCTACAGTTCCGGTGCCTATTACAACAGCATGTATGATTTACTGTGCCTTAAAAGCTGTATTTCCAACACTGGTCTCCCTGGGTGGGGTGGAGGAAACTCCTTCACCTTACCTTGCGATTTCACCGGAGGGGGGGTGGACTTTACCTGGCCACCTTTTTTATTGTTTTAATAAAGTGGTCAGAATTTGTAGAATTATTATTTTTTTTTTTTATTTTTTTATGATCTGGCATTGCCTACATGCTTTGGCCCTCCTGCGGTGACCTTGATGTGTTGATTTTTAGGCTGGGGTCAGACGAACGCAGTGTTAACGTCCGTGTTGCCCGCACAGAAGTACGTCCGTGATCGCATACAATTGTGTTAAATGGAGCCCCACACACGAAGTACGTCCGCACAGAAGTGCAGGGGCTGACGGACGCTGAAAACGGACGCAGGTTAGGCAAGAACGTAATACTGCTAGAACGGACGTGCGGAGTGCGCCACGTCCACAACGTCCGCATAGCTTTGTGTGTGAGTGATGGAGCGTGGTCAGACGGACTGCATTTATACGTCCAGCATTTTTGACGGACAGAATGTTTTTTCATTGTAATTTATTTTCCCTGCTACATCAGTCAAAAAAATACGTCAGTGAAAAAAACGGACTGTGTGGCCACTACCTTGTTGTCAGTCAGAAAGTACGTCCGTACTGCACGGACGCACAGTCCGTACAAAATGCGCTGGTCTGACCCTAGCCTTATCTGAGACTGTCCGCCCTAAATCCACTTCAAGGTGTGAGTAGAGGGCTGTCCTGCAGGATGACTGTTCACCGCTGACATTAAATTTTGGCATGCCACCAGAGGTGTTTGGTATATTTTTGTGGCATAAAAAAAAAAACACACGCAAATAGAAGGTTAATATCACAGCGCAGGAGCCATTAAAGTACAGTCGACTTAATAATCAAAACAATACCGGTCAATCATTTCAAATGTCTAAAAGATATCTGAGAGGATGAATAAGGTGAAGGTGGAATTAAGCTGGGAGACACACCCCAAATGCATGCATTCAATGAGACTTGTACGATTAAATATGCACTCCTAGATTGCTCACTGAATCATATGACAGCTAGAGGTCCCAATTTTATTTTTTCCTCGCAAGATGTCTGTAACATCGTTAACCATCGCCATGAGGTTTTCCATTAACTGCGTCCTGAATGATGCTGAAGACTACTGCTGTAGACTAGGCCTCCCTATGTAGCCATCCCTCCGCCACCGCCTTGAGGGCCACTAATGTGAGTTTGGAAAGGATCTTGTGCTCGCTAGTCGTTAGCTTCTCCAGGTGATTAGTCAATAAGAATGGATCCGGCGGGAGTGATTTCGACAAAACTTCTTCAAAGAGTAAATCTAGGACCAATAGGAATGAATCGTCGGGCAAGTCCACCACATGTGTATGTGACCTTGCCTCCAGCAATCCTCCACGGAGTTTTGCTGTTTTTTTTTTAAATTTTATTTTTGTTAATTTAAATTTTTAAATCTTTGCCAGCTGTACCAGGTTGGTATACCAGAGCATAATCTGTTTAACTGCTTCCAGTTTGCACATGGTGATACCTTTTTTGAGGTCTCCTGGTTTTCCAGGCAGGAGTCATTGTCCAACTGCTCCTGTAAGTCAGAGTGCCAGTCTTGTACATATGGAAATTCAGTCCAATCCAGTAAACAAATGATTTGTTTGTAAAGGGTAGGAGGATCCTTTGTGTAAGGTTCGTAGCTGCCAGTGCTGTAAAAAGGCTAAGAATGGTGCTGCCTCGTAGTGATGAGACTAGCAATAGTCTTCTATGCTAAGTCTCTGCTTGTTCAATCCTCAGGTGTTAATTAATCATCTAGTGCTTCCTTCATAAAAAAACAAGCCACACCTAAACTCCAATGCTTCTGCATTGTCTTGGTTAACTCCACGCCAGTGTTTTTATTTTTGACAGCCAATTTTGGTTTTAGTCATAGTCTTTGGACTAAAATAGCATTTAATTTTAGTCATCTGAATTGTTTTTTAATTTTGAACAAAAACCTATTAATATTTAGTCGTAATTAACACTGCTCAATGCTGACCAGGAGCTACCTCCTGCTCCTGCAAACCTCTTGGATTTATCGTTGATAATGAAATTGTTGGCTCTTTATAAATACTTCTAACTGTACGTTCAGTGGCTTTTCGTTCCCTGCACTTCAGGGCGATTTGGCGATCCTATTTCGCCGACCCTGCGGTGTATTCACCAAGCACCACAGGGCCTCCATAGTGCAGGGAAAACCCGCAGAAAACTTGCCGCAAAAACCCAACTAGCCGCCGATCGCAGAGCAGACGCCAGAGAAACCCGACACGCAGACGTACGAGGTGAGGGAAAAAAAGTACCGTTGAAAGTTTGAAAAATTTAAACACTGTTTGCCAAAAGACTACTGAACGAAAATGTCTGGAACCTACACATAAGATCCAATGAATGATAATAAAAAGGTCTGTTACAGAAAAAAGAAACATTTAACCCTTTCACTGCTGAGCCATTTCACGCCTGTGTGAGGAGCTCATTTTTACCGGGTTTCGCTCATCCTGTTTAAACGCGTTTTTGAAGCCTTATATGCCTGGTTCATATAATAAAATATCGTTCTTTTTGTTGTATACATATAATAAATAGATTCACTATATATCATTATTATATGTATACATCATGTCCTGTCATATTTATAACAAAAAATGCAATAAAATTAGAATTTTCAATAATTTACAACGTGAAAGTGTTGTTTTTTTTTCACATTTTAACATGCGAGCATTTGCGGTTATATTTTCTGAGTTGCGCTTGTTAAAAAAAAATTAGAAATGGGGGACTTGAGGGAAAAATTACACGATTTTTAACACACCCCCATACAAAAATCGTTAGTGCAGCATCATTGTTTACATTATAATTGAAATGGGAACAATATTGCTGCATTAACAAAACAAAAGGAAAAAACTTTTTTCCTTTTTTTTTTTTTTTAACCAAACGTGGCCATGTTAAAAGTTTTATCGTTGGAAAGGCCATGCTCTAGCCGATCTAACGATACCAAACATTAATCCCTAAATGCCATGGATCAGGAGATAGAGGGTTCCAATGAACCCTCTATCTCCACCATTGGTGGCAGCTAGAGGATAACTCCAGAACTGACGTCATCGCGCTATGCGCTGTGCCCTTCCAAACGGTGCCGGTCTTTGACCGCTGCCCCTTTATGGAAGGGGAGGGAGAGAGGACCCCCCTCCCTTTCAGGCACCTTCCCTGCACTCGTGGGGGGGGCGCCTGTAATAGATGTCATCCCGCTAGTGTGATGACCTCTATTGTCCCCGCCGGGGTCCCAGAGTGCTGGGCTGACATCCAAGATGTCAGCCCACACAGGGGGGGGGGCACAGCAATTGGCCGGAATCAATGACTGGAGAACACCTGAAAGGGAGGGGGCGATCTTTTCAGATCCCTCTCCCTCCCGTTCGGGAGGTACCAGCGCTCCAAGCCAGGCACCGCTTAAAAGGGGAGAGTCTCCCCTTTTAAGCGGTGCCTGGCTTTAACCCCTCAGGCCCCGGGCTGCGATCCCAAGGAAATCCCCTGATGGAGTTGGGGGGGTGAGGTTCAAAGGAACCCCACCCCCCTAATCTCCAGAACAGCGGCAGATAGGGGGTCATGGAGGGTATCTTTCGAAAGGCCAGAGCATGGCCTTTTGAATGATACCAAACCTGACCATGGTAAAAGTAAAAAAATAAAAATGAAATCTAAAAATTTGTGTTTATTAATGCAGCAATATTGTTCCTGTTTCAATTATAATGTGAACAATGATGCTGCACTATGGGGTGCGTTTGCAAATAATCATGTAATCCCCGTCCCCACCAAAAAAATGTAACGAGTCTCCATTTCTATTTTTTTTTTTTTTTTTTTTTTTTTTTAGCAAGCGCACCCCATAGAAAATATAACCGCAACGGCTCGTATGATAAAATGTGAAGAACGAACAAAAGACACTTTACACGCTGTAGATGATTTAAAAATTCTAATTTTATTACATTTTTTGTTATGTATACGTCATGTCCTGCCTGGTATATTCTATGATAATGATATATTCTGAATCTGCCGATGTGTGCCGGAAAGAACGATGTATAATATGTCTGGGTCATATAATAAAACGTGGCTTCAAATCACGTTTAAACATGAGCAAAAGCTGTAAAAATGAGCTTGGCACACAGACGTGAAATGGCTCAGCAGCGAAGGGGTTAATAAACCCATGTTCATTTATACCTGCCTATATCTATATCTACCTTTTTTGTTAATTGTACCCTGGGCTTGAGCCAGCTCCTTACACTTTGCAACAAAGGGTTTCAAATGAGGAGAATTTAGCGGCTGTTCCTCATTGTATGTGTGGTGTCAGGACAAAGCAACTCTTCTGCAGGAATCCGAAAAAGAACCAGGTGAGAAGCGGCTACCTTCCCATATCTCAAGTTGAAGTAGTTTCCCTATAGGAAAGAGTGACATCTACAGCATATACCACATTCAGGGAATGAAGAAAATCAGGCTGGCTGGAGGCTCGTGGTAAATTCTCTTTTTGTGGCATAGTGGGGTCAGTGGGGAGGGAAAAAAAAGTCCATTCACAATTCAGAGCCATTTTATCCCAAACATGAAGTGTTCACAATGGCTGGGCAAGTGGTTCTCAGAGGTCTGTTGAGGCATGGATACACATATTCAGTAGTCCAATTGAATTGGTAACGCAAAGGAGTGTTCCTGTCGGTGCTTTGCTCAGCATTTTGACGAAGCCATCTACTATCTGGGCTATTTGAGAGGCATAATAATATGAATGAAAACAAGGCAACTCCAATCCACCGCTGCTCTTGGTCGATAGAGCACACGTCTCCCAACACCGCCCCCTACAAACCTATCTATTCCTTTCTGGAGTACCTGAAAATCCTTGCCCACTAACTGGATGGGTAATGTTTGAAAAAGATACAGCAAACATGGGAGAACATTCATTTTAATACTGTGCACCTGGCCCAACCACAAAATGGCATATCCATTCCAGCATGCCAAATCTGCCCCCATAATTGTATATAGTTGGCGTTCTATAAATCCAGGGCCCATGGGATCAACCTGATCCCGACCTATTTTATGTGCGCACAATTTTAAATCTATGGTCAAGGGAGAGCTGGGCGCTCACTTTGTCAGATACGTAAATAACCAGGTCTTCAGACTGGGGGGGTTGAGAGCAGGATGACATCTGCACATGGTGAGACCTTTGTTGCCCCCCACTGTTAGACCCAAAATTTGTGGAGTGTCTAATAGAGCGACGCATTGGTTCTTAGAGCAAAATGTGCTGACAATAGGGGGCAGCCCTGTCCCATGCCATTATATACATGGAAATGGGCATTGGGCAACATGTTTTCTGAGGGGGACTTGTATAAGGCTTTTGCCGCCAAGACCAATTCAGCGGTGAAGGCAAAGTGCTCTAGAACCAGAAACCTGTCACTCAACACTGAAGGCCGTTTTGGCATCTAGTGACAGGAAAGGTGAGGGTGTTTTGGAAGAGGAAGCCTACCAGAAGAGGTCTATTGCCCTGTTGGTGTTATCGTAAGCTTGTCTGCCAGGTATAAAACTCTCCTGGTAAGGGTGGATGAGCTTGGAGGGTGTCCAGTCTATAGGCTAGGATTTTTGTGACTCTTTTATTTTTTTTTTGGTTTGAAAATTGTGAATATCTTTACATCTGTATTTTGGAAGGGTATTGAAGTGAAGTTGTCTGGCTTCGAGAGAATCCCTGTGGAGGCCTTTGAGAGAATTGTACAGAGTTGTTAGGAGGGGGGGATCAAGAGGTTTGAAAAGGTTTTATCTGACCCTTTCTGACACAAGATATCACGAAGGTGCTGGTTCATGATCTTGTCATTTCACGACTTGATTACTGCAACTCGCTCCTTTTTGGCCTCCCCAACTCCTGTATTGCCCCTTTACAATCTGTAATGAATGCAGTGGCCAGGTTTATTTTTCTCACCAGATGCACCTCCCCCCTCTGCCAGTCCCTCCACTGGCTTCCTGTACGTTCCAGGATACAGTTTAAAATACTGACGCTCACGTTCAAATCGCTCAATAACTCCACTCCTCCCTACATGTCTTCGTTACTCTGCTAGCACATCCTATCTAGACTAGTGTTTCTCAAATCTGTCCTCGGGACCCCCTAACAGGTCAGGTTTTCCAGATATCTGAAGCACATATAGTGATATGATTTGCTGCTCAGTGATTGCAGGATTCAGTCTGCATTTCCCCAAGGTGATCTGCAAAATCTGGACTGGTTGAGGGTCCCGAGGACAGGTTTTGAGAAACACTGATCTAGACAACTACGGTCAGCAGGCGGTCTCCTCCTGTCATCGGTCTACATGGGCACGGCCAACTCTCGCCTCCAAGTCTTCACAAGGGCAGCACCGGTTCTGTGGAATAACTTGCCTCTCCCTATCAAACGCTCCCCTAATCTTCAGGCCTTCAAGAAATCCCTCAAAACCCATCTCTTCAGATTAGCGTCCCACATCACTGATGCAGCTCCTCCCTCTGCTCATCTACACACACATGATTGAAGCCGCTTCTATGGCCCCACCATTCCAAACCACTGGCATTCCTGATCCTGCTATCTAGTAAAAATCCTCATCAACCTCAATCCCAATCCCTCTAGAACAGTGGATCCCAACCTCGGTCCTCAAGTACCCCCAACAGGACAGGTTTGCCAGATATCACCTGTGCTGTGCTTCAGATATGATTTGCTGCTCAGTGATTGCAGGATTCAGTCTGCATTTTTCCAAGGCAATCCTTAAAACCTGGACTGTTGTGGGTACTTGAGGTCCGCGGTTGGGAACCACTGCTCTAGACTGTAAGCTCCTATGTGCAAGGCCCTCTACACCTTGTTTCCATCATATGTCCGTTTTTATCTCGTTCCCTTTGGTTATAGCAAAGTGCTGTGGAAACTGTTGACGCTATATGAATGATGATGATGACGACGATAATAATAGGACACCGTAAATCTATCCGGGGCATTATGTGGTTCCATGCCTTTGATGGCTTCTGAGATCTCCAGGTGGAAATTGGTGCGACTAGCACGCTTGTCTGCTGTGTCTCGACTGTAAGTAGACTTTTTAAACTGGCAAATCGCAACATTGTCTTGGTGAGAAATACTAGAAAATCGAATTCCCTTTAAATTTAGCCCAATATGTGTTTGGCATTAACCGAGACACTGGCAATTATTAAATAAACGTTGAACAGTGTGTGTCAAATAAAAGTTCAGTTAATAAGTCTTCCAAAACCATTTGATTGAAAAATTAAGACAATTACATTTTATGTCAACATCAAGTAAAGAAATAAACAAATGTGTTATTCAGGAACTCCTTTGTACCTGTCCAGATGTTTCCACTCAAGATGAAGGAACAAAAGAGATTTCAAAACTGTATCTTTTTTTCCTTCCACCTGCAGGAAAATTTACTACTTTTTTTTCTTTTCTATGATCAAAATGATGATGCTCTCCTCATCTGTCTCCTTTTTATATAATTTAAAGAATGTGCTGCTGAATTTTCTCTGGGAAAAAATGAGTCAGAAAATAGAGTACAATGTGTTCAATGTTATTTTACATTCTTACTTGTTGGAGTAGGAGATTTTAAAATTCAGCTGTGACCTTTTTATTTTATTCCCCCCCCCCCCTCCTGTATCAGATTTGCGAGTCTGGGACAATATTTCCATGAAATAAACTGCAGAATGGCCATAAATGTCTCAGAAAGGAGTGCTGTACAAAATCAAAGTTTGAAGTCTACATCTGATTATACGTCAGCAGAAAACCTGTGGGTATTGCATTGCTGTAAACCCGTCACTTGTTATTTTTGTAACCCAGAATGTCTTTGTAAGGGATTGTTAATGTATAATACAGGGAAGATCATAGTTGAGATCTGTTCAAGGGACCTGTTCTGGATCAAAAAGTTGTGAGTTTCTGAAAGCATTTAACCAGGGGTCAGCAATCTTAGTCATCCATTTTTTTTTTTTTTTTAAAACTACATTTCCCATAGAGCTCAGCAATCTATAATTAATAAATACCTGAGCATCAAGGGAGATGGTGGGATGCTCTCCTCTTCTGCTCTGGCAGGGCTACAGCATCCTGTAGTGTCCAGCTAATGTAATGCCTGTCAATGTTTCTGCATAGAGGCATTGGCTGTTTGAAATGCACAGATCTGTTCGTTATTGACCTAGACCCCTGTGGTTGATTGAGAAGTTGATTTTTGACATCTTTGGGGGTGTACCTCTAACATGGAATGCTGGATCAGCCTGCCAAGACGCCTGGAAGGGGGATGAGGTACAATGCACTCAGATCCTGCATGATCATTAAAAGAACAAAATATAATCATCTGCACTGATTTGTGTACCTGGAGTGTTTGAGTTCTCGCCCTACAATGTCTGAAATGTCAGCCAATTATTCAACATGCACATAGGGACTCTGAGGGCAAGATAGGCTACAATAGAGCTAGATGGAAAAGCTAGAGATCAAAACCAAAACAGCGTGGTGTACCTTCCAAGGGAGAGCTCTGTCAGGCTAGTAGAAAAAGCCCTGGTGCAAACGTCAGCGAGGTCCGCCCAAATCTCAAAGAACATCCATCGATCCACAAAAAAAGGGCAGCACAGGTCTCTTCATCGAAAAGTTTTATTGACTGAATGTAACAGGTAAAAATGCGACGTTTCGGTCCTATAGGACCTTAGATGGAAAAGCTGGCTGCACCAGAGGTGAGGGAAACCAGTACAAACGGATAAGCAGGTCCAGAGTCTAGATGGACAAAATCGGTAAAGTCAAAGTGTGGGTAGGTCAAATCACAGGCAATAAATGGCAGTACATCAAAATCTGAACAAGGAATTGGGTATGTGGAATGAAATCCTTAATGTCAGTTGTGTACTGCTCAGAAGTATGCGATAATGGCTCTAAAATAGTTACATAGGCTGAACTCGATGGACGCATGTCTTTTTTCAGCCTTTCACACATCACCTACTGCTGTTGATCCAAAAAACGCACAGATTGACGCTTCAGCAAAGACACGGAGCAGCACCATAGAGCTATGCAGAATTCAGGAAAGTGAATTTTCATTGTGAGTTGACCTGTCTTGATATTTGCCCATCCAAATATATTTTCTTAGCAGTCCAAGAATATCAATCATTTTTACAGAAACACATGTTTCTTATTCTACTTACGGTACTCATTATTATTCTTTTACTTGGGTGGCTTTGGGATATGGCTTCTGGGTGATTGACACATGGGCTGCAGTCGGACTGGATCTGAGGAGCTGCCTGCGCGGGGGCTGGACTCAGGTGGCTGGGCCTACACACACAGTAGGCATGGACCAAGGTTTAGGTAGGCAGAAGGAACAGGTTCGGTCTTGGACGTGGCCCATTTGCCTTGCCTGATGCAGTCTTTACTTGCTGGGCTGAATGGGTCATCTCCATAATAAGGAATTGAAAAACCCAGCAACAGACTTGCTAATACTCACTGCATTTGTTTCCTCCACCTTTTTGTAAACTCCTCTGAACAGAACACTGTCTTGTTTCTGTCTTTTAAAAAATAAATGGGAAATGTCCTAAATCTTTGCCACTTTGTTCTATTTTAGTTTTGTGACTTTAATACATCTAAGATCAATTGAAACAAAATGGATATCCTGCACACTGTTTACATAAAATTGCCACAAAAAGGGTGCTCATCTGCTAAAAGGACCCCCCCCCCCAAGGTCCTATAAATGTGTATCCAAACCACAATAAATCAAGATGGCACAACCATGAAATATTATATACCAAGAGAATATTATACTCTTGGTATATATTATTTCATGGTTCTGCAATTTGATTTATTGTGGTTAAATATATAAAGAGCCATGGAAAATCCTGGCGCTTAATCGGGATAATAGGTCTACTTGGTTACAGAGGCCAGGAATTTAAACACTGTCATTTTTGTTCTACAAGATGTTACGCTTGCATATTCAACTTTTTTTTTAATTGTTTATAGGACATTTGTTTTAAATAAATATTTCCTCTGGGAAAGGCTCAAGTGTTTTGTTAGTAAGACATCTTAATTGTATTAAAAAAATGCATTTTTCATCATTCAGAACTATATTTTGAATTTAGCAAGGATTGTATATTTTTATTTCATGAAAACCTTGCTTCTGAGACACACACAGGATGCCGGGGATTTACCGCCTTTTCCTATTTGACTAAGGACTGTTACGTCTTGTTAGTCTGAGTAAGAAACTGTGTAAATATTTCAATGTTATGAATTACCAGAAATTATCTAATATATATTTTTTTAAAGTTCTGAGAAATATTTGTGCTCCTTTTAATTCTATTAATAATGTACTGTTTGAAAAGCTTTTTCTATTGTGGCATGATGCTTTCCTCTGATCTCTAGATTTGGAATAGTACTGTACAAAAGCTCTAGTGGGAACAGTTGGTTACCAACTTTTTTTTAACGGTCTTCCTATTCAACCAAGTCCGTTTTTTAATTTGCATTAATATTAAATATTTATTCTATATTAAATCCTTATTACAATTCTTTTCACCTTTTCTATGGCCACAAACTTAAAACTCTCCCCATGGTGTGTGATATATATATATATATTATATTTTTTTTGGGGGGGGGGTTTGATCTGATGAACCACTAGTGTAATACATACAGTAAATAATGTGCCTAATAATAAATAGATAGGTACGGTGTTCCCACTATTCCAAGAAGTGCACGGTCAGAACGACCACTAAAGTGCTGACGAAGGTAATCTATGTGCAATAGTGTCACTGTGCAATTGAGCAAAATTGCATATGCTGCAGAATAACCGCTAAAGGGCTAATGCAATCACGAGTCACAGAAAGTGCAAATGCAAATATAAGTGCATATGAAGGTCCTTGGGCAACTGTTATAACCAAGTTCTGCTTTCCAAATCAATAGTGAAAGCAAAAAAACAGTCCAACCGACCGTATATTCTATATTGGAGATAAATGTGGTCTGTTTGGGTCTCCACGTAGACCGTCCAGAGGTGTACGTAAGATCTTGATGCAATATCTTCACCTAGGTCCTGTGTGGACTCCCAATTCCCAAAAAATGGGAAAAAGGGGAAGAGGAAAAGAAAAGGGAACAAAAAGGAAAAATAATAGTGCAATATTGTCTGATAGACAAGGGAACACTTACGCTTTTAAGAGCCTCGTATACCGGCTCTAGTGTGAAGTGCCTTGTAGACATGTGCATTCGTTTTAGTACTAAAACGATTTAGTCTGAATTTTGGGATAATTTAGTTTTTAGTATGACTCAAGAGATACGAAACTGCTCAGTACAAAAAACGAAAGAAACTAAAATAAAATGCACTACATTTTAGTTTCAGTCCTTTTTGTGATATTACATTGAGTGACGGAGACAAGTAATGAAGTGCAACATCGCAAAGCTACAGAAAAGGTTTGTATGCGTAATCCTTCCCGACCCCTACCCGAAAATCTGACAGTGATAGAGCTCCAGAATACTCACTCGCAGCACAGACAGCCAACACAGGAGAGGAAACTTTTACTTAACCCTTGCATGTCTATGAGGCAGACAAGATGATAAAAGCAGCTGGAGAGAAGGAAAACATTCAAATAAATCACACTGAAAGCTAATGACAGAGGAGGGCTGGATAGTAAAAACCCCTTTATAACAAGCAGCGCTGGGAGAAGAGAGGGACTTTATAAAACGTGTATTCTCTCCCCTCCCACTCTGCATAATAGGGGCTTAGGTCTGATACATTTTATATTATCCAGGAGCACTATACCCCTTTCCTCATCTATAATACACGTTTTATATAAAGTCCCTCTCCTCTCCCAGTGCTGCTTGTTATAAAGGTTTTTTTTTTTACGTCTGATACATTTAGTATCCAGCTCTCACAGTTACTCTGTCATTATGAGCCTTCAGTGTGATTTTATTTGAATGTTTTCCTTAGATTTAAAGTGCTTTATTTTATTAGAAAAATCAATTTGCACCAGTCTTCTCTTCTCTGAGCTTTCAGACCGATTTACGTTAATATTTTCCCTCTCCCCTGCTTTTATATTCTTGTGTCTCCCCCCACAGAGCTACAAAGCTTAAGTAAAAGTTACCTCTCCTGTGCTGGATAAGCATTGCATTCTGAAGTTCTGCACCCTCCACATGCCAATGCAGTAGGATGTTCTATACAGAGAGGGGCATTAATGCAGGTGGATGTTGTATACATTATACAGAGAGGGGTATTAATTGATGCAGGAGGATGTTCTATACATTATACATAGAGGAGCCTTTTTTTTTTTTTTTCTAGCCCTTTAAATCCAGTGGCTGTGAGCACTGAGATCGGCTGCTTGTTATATTATCTCTCAGTACAATGTATCAGGCTCAGCTGTTACAGTAACTGACTGTAACAGCGCTCAGAGTTTCAGTAAAGTAAGTAAATAATATTGTTCTAACCTCTTATATATAAAATATTATTTACTAGTTTCACTCAAACTCTGAGCACTGTGATGAGCAGCAGTCAGTTACTGTAACCGCTTTGCCTGGCACATTGTGCTGAGAGTGAGAGATACTGTAACATGCAGCGATCTCAGCCCTCTGAGGAGCCACTACAATAGTAATTGTATCCACTGATTTTCGGATGAATGAAATTAGTTTTCATACTAAAGAACTGAAAACGAATTTCTTTAGCAACTAAATAAATTGCATTTTAGGACTAATCCATTAGTTCAAAACGAAATTTTGTGCTGTGCACATGTCTAGTGCCTTGGGCCTGATTGAGGGTAGCCTCTGTCCTTTGGAGCTTGTTTGAGGGTAGCCTCTGCCCTTCTTTAGAGCTTGCTTGATTGTCTCAGGTACAGAAAGACAGAGAGAGACATCCTCATAGCGTAGCTTGTAGCCAATAACTTAGATAAGGTAGGTGAAAGTTAAACAAACTCACCGATGGTGGAGCCTTGGATTCCAGGCTCAACTTGTAAGCGTATGGTACTACTTATTCGGTGGGTACCTTCACTTCTTTCGTCTGCAAGCAGTTCTCCTCTCTTGTGATGAAATGGGATAAGGAGACGAAGCATGTGGGACATAATGATTCTGAGCTTTCCACATTCAGGCTCAGAAGTATTGTGTGTAGGTCCGTCAGGCCACCTCCCCTGTATCTCCGGTTAGCCGATCCTTCCTGGGTGATCTCACAGCTTCTGGGGGGGGGGGGGGTTAACCTAGAAAAAAAAGGGGCTTGTAGGCAGGAGCATGTTGCTCCCTACAAGCCCTTTTTTTTTTCCCTAGGTTAAACCCCCCCCCCTACACACGAAAATGGGGATTCTAATTGGGGATAGCCTACATCAGTCTCGTCGCCTTGCCCTGGAACGCAGTGATACATGCTTTATCCGGACCGTGAGATTGCAGAGGGAAACTGGGAACTATTTGTTCCTAGTCTCACTCTGCTCCCGGGGACAAGAAGCATCAGATCGGCCACCGTTCCTGCAGTGGGATGAGAGTTGAGTATTGGGTTTATTGGCGGGGGGAGTGTGTTTAAGGGGTGGTAAATGACTTAACAAAAGCGGAATCCTTTAGCACCAGCTTTGAGTGTAGCTAAAATTTCGCCTTGCGCGTCCTGAGTGGTGCTAGCACCTTGTAATACCTTCCTTATCTTAACCTCGAGCCTCCTGATGGTAATGTAGCTCCGCACCAGGCTGGCCATGTAGCTCCGCACCAGGCTGGCCATGTAGCTCCGCACCAGGCTGGCCATGTAGCTCCGCACCAGGCTGGCCATGTAGCTCTGCTCCTACCTCCTGCATGCCTGCCTGCCAGTAGATACAAAATATCAAGGCAGATGTCCTCCTAAATGTTGACTGCCTGTCCCCTCCTTCTACAGCACCATGCAGACTCTCAATCTGTTGCTGCATCCGCCTACATACATCAAGTAAAGCAGCAGGTCGAGGGGGATTAAATCGTAAAGTAGAGGAGCGATTTAAAGGAATATCAAAGGGCGGTGTTGACTAAAGAAGCAAGAGAGATTGTGAAGGAGAGGGGTGGGTTAAAGAAGTAGCAGGTAAAGAAGCAGTGGAGGTTGTTAGGGTGGCTGACTGGTAAAGTTGTATTGCTGTGGAGCTGTACTCGTGTGCACTGCACATTATTTTGTGTGTGTGTGGCGGGGGGGGGGGGTCCAAGGATGGCACTGCCCTTGGTGACACCATGGACCAGGACTCGGCGTACATTGGCCAGCTCTAGGTAATCAAGGGAGAAGGGCATTGGTACAAGATCGTGACCAAGTACTCTGGAGCTCACCCAAAGTGACCATAAAGATTGTGTGGAGTTGAAAGATTTTTGTAGAAGGACGACCATCACCTCAACACTCCACCGATTTGAAAAAAATCCGTATAGGAACACAAAAATTATGTATGGGGTTGGGTATCCACAATACTAGGGATGCACCGATACCACTTTTTTAAGACCGAGTACCGATACTTTTTTAAAAGTACTCACCGATACCGAGTACCGATACTTTTCTTTAATGTCATGTGACGCTTTCCAATAAGAACAGACCATATAAAAATGCCCCCAGCTCACATGTATATCCCCCCCGAAAATATATATATATATATATTTCATACTGCCCCAGCTCACACATGGATATGCCCCAGCTCACACATGGATATGCCCCAGCTCACACATGGATATGCCCCAGCTCACACATGGATATGCCCCAGCTCACACATGGATATGCCCCAGCTCACACATGGATATGCCCCAGCTCACACATGGATTTGCCCCAGCTCACACATGGATTTGCCGCCCAGCTTATGGATTTGCCCCCCAGCTCACACATGGATATGCCCCCCCAGCTCATGGATATGCCCCCCCAGCTCATGGGTATGCCCCCACAGCTCACACATGGGTATGCCCCCCCAGCTCATGGACCGGACCCCCCCCCGCGACGATACTTACCTTCCTGGGCGCCGCCGGGAATGTCTCCGCGCGTGCACTCGTTGGAAGGACCCCAGCCGCGACCACGTGGGACCATGTGATCACGGCTGGGGTCCTTCCAACGAGCGCACGCGGGGAAACTTTCCCCGCGTCGCCCAGCAAGGTAAGTATCATCGCGGAGAGCAGCTGCAGGGCCTGTCTGAATGCTCTATCTGCATTCGGACAGGCCCTGCAGCTGCTTAGTGTGTTTATACTTACCTTCCTGGGCGACGCCGGGAAAGTTTCCCCGCGTGCGCTCGTTGGAAGGACCCCAACCGTGATCACATGGTCCCACGTGGTCGCGGCTGGGGTCCTTCCAACGAGCGCACGCGCGGAGACATTCCCGGCGGCGCCCAGGAAGGTAAGTATCGTCGTGAGCAGCTCCAGGGGCGGCTGTCTGAATGCTGATAGAGCATTTGGACAGCCGCCGCAGCCCCTCGAATGCCGGCTCAATGCCGGCTTCCGGTATCGGAAAAAATATCGGGGGGTACTGCACGAGTACCAAGTACTCCTGCAGTACCCAGTATCTGCCCCGATACCGATACTAGTATCGGTATCAGTGCAACCCTACACAATACCCAAAAAAAAGTTCTTTAAGAAAATTTATGAAAATATACTCAGCTGCTGCTGGAGAGGCAATTCACTCTTGTACATCCAACCAAGAGGGTAATGAATCTTAAGCAAGTATGGAAAAAAGATACCTCCAGCGCTGCAAGGAATGGTGCACTTGTGCTACCACATTTATTTTAAATAAACAAAAGGAAAACCCAAAACAAACGTTTCGGGGACACAGCCCCTTCCTCAGTGTATAGTGCCTATTCCTCACTATACACTGAGGAAGGGGCTGTGTCCCCGAAACGTTTGTTTTGTGTTTTCCTTTTGTTTATTTAAAATAAATGTGGTAGCACAAGTGCACCACTCCTTGCAGCGCTGGAGGTATCTTTTTTCCATACTCCACCGATTTTGGCCTTTTATGGCAGACTGGACAGATAGAAGCCTCTCCTCACTGAAGACACATGAAAGCCCACTTTCAATTTATAAGGATCCTCAGACTCGGCACCCTGTGAGAAACAAGGTCCTCTGATCTGATTTTAATTAACCCTGAACCATTTCAGAGTCCCTTGTTGGATGACAGGCATCACTATTCACCTGAGCAGTACCATCCCAATGGTGAAGCATGGTCATCATGGCTTCATGATATGGGGTGTGTTTCAGAAGACTGGGAAACTGGATAAGGAAAGATTAACACTGAAATACAGACACCTTTTCAAAAATATTGCTCAAAACTTTTTAATAAGAATAATTATTTTAGTTATTGATGTGGGGAATACATTTAATCATCATAGAAGGCTGCTACATAAAAGTGTGGGGTGGGTGGTGGTGAAGGGGTCTGAATTCTTTCTGAATACACTGTAATTGTAAATGGAATCGATGGCTTAAGACTGTAATTTCCAGGAATGAAAGTTGGGAGGGGATCTGTAACATAGTATACCTGCCAAGGCCCTGATGTGTGCCGGAAGTATAGGTATAGAGACCTAAAGGTGACTATAGCATATTCTGTAATGTTAAATGTCATGTTATAAGCTATATAGATTCACTACTTGCTCATGCTTATTATTGCCCAACAGGTGCTTTTTATTTGCAAAAAAAAAAATGTTTTGTATTGTAGAGGTACAGATGTTTTACAGTGAAACTGAGCCATGCCGACCATAATCAAGATAAGTCCTCTAAGCATGAGCTGCTGATTTTCCCAGGAGATCTCTGTGAAACTGATATTTCTTGGTGAGCACGTGTTCGACTGCATGTAACATGTTTAGTCATGCTGATCACTAAACAGAGTGAAATTGGTGGTCTCCGGAGAGGTGTTGCGAGCAGTGCAGTTACATTCGTATTCAAAATATATTGAAGTGATGAATCTGTAGCAAGAAGTGGCGCTTCCAGCACAGCTGTCTGAGTAGAAACCTCCAATGAAAAGAAAATTTTGTTAAACTTATTCAAAATCATAATAACCTTTTCTAGCCGAATTTTTTTACTTTTAAAATTTTTCAAGGCTATTTGTTACTGTTCATATTGTGCCACATTTATCCTTGTTGAATGATCGATCTGCAGAAGCTATATTTTCTAGAATTCTTTCTGATGAAAACTGCATCGCCCTTAACCCATAGACCAAATCATTATTGGCTCTAAGGAAGGACGGAAGTTGGAAAGCCATGCTCTTTTTTAAATGTTCCAATAATACTTGCAGTGACCTCACAAAATTAGCCTAGGCACTTACAATGTTGTATTCCTTTTCATTGGTCATGATTTGAGTCGTAACTGAGAATATTGACCTGTTTGCAATTTTAGAGTCCATCATTAAAGCTCCTTTGCCAGGTTTGGCAAATACTCTACAGTTGGTCTGTGGTCTTGGCCATCGAGGCCAGCCGAGCTCCAAATGTGTCACCAACCAATCTTTATAGAGTTGGTGCTAAAAGTGTTGACCCAAAGGGTGTGACAGAAGATCTTCACGACTGGCTTATTGTCCTTTCATGGACATACTGAGTCTACAATATCTGTATACGCTATTGCTTGCTTAGCCATTATCATTGACCTGATGACCTAAACACCGCTGAAAGGTATGCAGTGCTATTAAATGCAATTCCTTTGGAACCTAGGAGTACAGTTTAATTCGTGGACTTTTCCATAATATTGTGCAGTGGAGTAATCTTTGCATTTTTAGAGTTTGACGTTTTGAAGTGCTAGTAAAGCTTTCTCTGTAAACAAAGTATATTTGGAATTGGCTTGAGACTTTTATACTACTGCTGAAAAGAAATTCCCCCCCCCCCCCCCACAAGATACTCGTTATCTTTTGGGTTTTTGGTTTCCATCTTGACTTTTTGTTTATAATTGGCAGTTCCCTGGGTAATTTGTGATCGTTACAGATCTAGTGAGGGATCATCTTGTGAATCCTAATAGACATTGGGCCCTAATCCCTAGTGAACACTAACTGTGGCGTTCGGGTGAGTAAGCATTAGCGTCATAATGCTAAACCTGATAAAAATCAGTGCATCAGAGATTGCGGTAGTTTGCGTGATTGTACTTTCTGCATCCCATATTTAATATGGGATGTGAAATTAGTAATTGGTGCTAGGACTTTGTAATTCCGTACTTATACTAACACGAATTACCACACCAATGCATTAACCAAAATGTTGGCGACATCTAGAACCTGGTTCTAACGGAGTCTGCTCTTGCAGAATCATCATCACCAAACCCCCCCATTAAATCCGATACTCTCCTCTCATCCCGCAGCAAGAACAGTGGCCTGATCTGCTTCTAGCTGCCGGGAGCAGAGTGAGACTAGGGACAAGTAGCCCTACTGCAAGTATAACCGAAGGTAGCGCATCGTTCTGGGGCAAGATGCTGAAGAAGCGCCTACCTCGATTCTCACACTGAATTGGGGACGCTACGGGAAAAGCTGCAGACGCAATTCGTTGAGGTGTTATTTGCTGTCTTAAAAATGCATTATCCTTCACCTAATAATTATAAAACATGACCGCATTGGGTGTTTTTAATGATTACTGATTTATGGAAGTCTTGACTTTTTCTGCTTCGAAAGTGTTTTATTTGGGTGAGCAGTGGTTTGTGAAACCAACCTGGATGGCTTGTGAGAATGAACAGGATCATAAAATTCCCTAGATCCATTAATATGTATGGCCTTTGACCTAACCTTAATGGGTCTTGATGTTTTTCATTTTCTCTTAATGGAGTAGAACTCATTGGCATATGAGACGTACTTTTATTGACCTCAAAGATTCATTTTAATCTTACTTTCCTGCTGTTGAGCATCGAAAGAGAAGATTTAGTATATATTAGGGCTGTGCAATTAATTGCAATCGCAATCGAATCGCGATTTCCGACCCTGCAATTTCTAAATCGCATAAGGCTGCAATTTTCGGCTCCCTGTTAACTTCCGGCGGCATGGTGCTTTGGGCGCTCGCAGGGGGAACCACGTGACGAGCCGCATTCTTGCAGCTCGTCACATGGTTCCCCCAGGTGAGCGCCCAAGCTCCATGCCGCCAGAAGTTAACAGGGAGCCGAACACGTGGCGCACAGAGGTGGGCTGGGGCAGTATCCATGTGCTGAGGCAGTATATCCATGTGCTGGGGCAGTATATCCATGTGCTGGGGCAGTATTTCCATGTGCTGGGGCAGTATTTCCATGTGCTGGGGCAGTATTTCCATGTGCTGGGGCAGTATATCCATGTGCTGGGGCAGTATATCCATGTGCTGGGGCAGTATATCCATGTGCTGGGGCAGTATATCCATGTGCTGGGGCAGTATATCCATGTGCTGGGGCAGTATATCCATGTGCTGGGGCAGTATATCCATGTGCTGGGGCAGTATATCCATGTGCTGGGGCAGTATATCCATGTGCTGGGGCAGTATATCCATGTGCTGGGGCAGTATTTCCATGTGCTGGGGCAGTATATCCATGAGCTGGGGCAGTATCCATGTGCTGAATACTGAATACATTTAGAATGTATGTAGCATGTTTGAAAAAGCAAAAACAATTGGCTAAATCGCAATCGCAATATTCATTCAAGAAATCGCAATATGATTATTTTGTCAATATTGCACAGCCCTAGTATATATCATATCAATGGACATTTAGCAAGATAATTCAATTTGGTCAAATCGCTACATGCGAAAACCTGTTTTAATTGAAATTCCAAATTTGACTAGAAAGGTAACTCCACCAAAATTAGAAATAGAACTTCAGAATTTTAAATGTTTGGTTGCATATTGAAATCGGTAACTGGATACATGCCACGTTAATAATCACATTTTATTTACTTCTTCTATCTTCTTAGTTCTTTTTTAATGGTTGGGATTTCTATTAATCTGACATTCCATCAATCATCTTTGGAGACTTTAACATTCCCATTGACTCTCCTACCAACTCCCACACCATCAAACTCCTCTCAATCACCTCCACCTCAGGTCTCACACAGTGGTCTAACTCTCCTACGCACTGTCATGGGGCGTGTGCGGTTCTGGTATGAGCCCAGCAGGCGGCGACACAGAGGGGAGGCCAGACAGGAATCACGCAATGCAGATTCTTTAATAAAACATAAATGGTCCTTAACTGCAGGCAAAAGAACAAAGGGAATTGCAAATAAAGTCCAGGGAGAATTCTTGGAGAGTCAGTGGATTGTGGGTAGTGCAGTCCTAGACTGCAGACAGGGCCCACCAAGAAGTCTGGACGGAGGACAGTGGTACCTGGATCAAAAAGGTCAGAGGGTGATGAACAACTGTAATCCACGGTGTCATGGAGCTGATGTAACGCTCCATGCTTCAAACCCCAAGAGACTTTATGTTCATTTATATTGTGTGGTTTAGTTTAATTTAGTTTAGTGTAAAATGGCATAGCTTTGGTTTTAAAAATACTTATATTCCTGTAGGTAAATGTGTTTTTGTGTATACAGTAAACAAGCTTTACTGCTGTGTAATTTATGCACCAGGGCTTTTCCCATTATCTAGCTGCATGTTTAATTTTAGGGATCTCTGATAGTGTGTGTTTAATCTGATGTGTTAGAACAATGGATATACAAATGTTGTGTGAGCTGAAGGCTAGAGAATGTAAAGAATGTTTATTGTAAATAACTGACATAATGTAATTAGTATGGGTATGCAAATTATGACTAGTAATTAGTATGGGTATGCAAATTATGACTGTTGGACTTCCGCATAAATGGTGGCGTTTTGTTCATTAAAAAGTCAGAGAACTCTCAGAGCTCAGAGAGAGAGGATCCTGTTTTAAAGCATACAGCCGCGCCTGGTGTCTTTTATTACAAACTACGCTACACTCCACACTCACCCTCAGAAGGCAGAGAGCGGCTTTCTGGAGATTCCTAACGGATCCCGGGCAGAGGAACAGAAGCAGGCAGGTCAAGCTGCTCGAGGCGCTGAGGACAGCGCTCCCAGTAGCCGGGCTGACCGCAACAAAGGGGGTGTCTGGAGAGCCAGGACAGACGGAAGGGAACGGTTCCTTCACACACGGGTAGACAGATGGGTCCTGGATACGTAGGATAAGCTGGTACTGGAAGAGCAGGATAGCACACCACCAAGTGACCTCAGTCAAGGATAACAATGCAGACCCACTGCTTGCTGGGTCTCTCTGCCTTTTAAAGGAGGCTTAAACACAGGCCTCAGCTGGAAGTCCAGGGCTAGAAAGGAAAGACCCAGGCTGTATCTCCAGGAGCCTGGTCCAGGTGCAGAGCCTGGGTAAAACCTGGAACGGAATCCAAGAAAAGGAGGATACATGGCAAAGTTCTAAGATCCAGGTGTGCAAGACAGGTACACGGGGTGGACCGTGACACCCACCAAGCTAACACCCTGTACCTTATTTTCTCCAGCCTCTGTAATATTTCCAACATTTCTAACTTTCCATTCACATCTGCATCTGCTGGAAACGTCTTCTGCTGCCAACCAAGCCTCCTGCTTCAACTCTGACTCCACTTATACCTCAATGGCACCTTGGTGCCCTGAATCCAAAGCTAGTCTCCACTGCAATCCATCCTCTTCTCCTTCTGATCTCAACATCCAACTGCAATGACACAGCCACTGATCTCTACAACTCTGCCCTCTCCACTTCACTATCTCCGTTCAGTACACAGGTCTAACTGCCAACCGTATCACACTACACACAATATCTTCTGTGGTGTTCCAGGGCAGCTGATCGTGGCTGGCGGTAGTCTCGCACTTCGGCCGACTTCCTGCACTACAAATTCATGCTCCGTTCTTAGTTTCTTCTTATCCCGCTGCGGAATATGCCGGTGCTTTATAAAGATTAATAATAATCATAATTAATCCCTTGCTAAACAAACCTCCGATCTCCTTTCCACCTTGCCTCACGATTCCAGATCTGTTTCATACTTTCGGTTAATGAGCCCCACTTCCACTCAACGTTCCACAGACCTCACTGCTGTCAGCTTTCCTGACTGCTTCACTGAGATTTCTAGTCATGGCATGCTGTGACCCCATTTCCCCCCCCGCCCCCCCAAATTTCATACTCTCCTCTCATCCCACGTTGGAGTGAGTGGTGTGATCTGCCTCTTCCTTTTCCCAGTAGTAGAGTGAGACTGGGAACAAATGGCTCCTAGACTCCCTCCATGATTCATCCGGGCCGTAATGCGATTCCCCGAGAGTGAGTCAGCGTAGAGCTCATGGCTGGGACACACAAGGCTCGATTTGAGTCCTATGGACTCGGCAGCATGCAGCTGGTATTGGGTTGTCCCGCTCTAACAAAGTGCCCATTCAGAATAGCTGCGCTAAAGCAGAGACTGTAAATAAAATATGCAGGTGCATATTTTTACTTTACCTCTCCATTTTAGCAGTAGCCATGGAATAGAGCCCTTTGGTTATTATTATTTATTAGTGCACCACAAGGATCTCAAACTTCTATTATTCTTTGTCCATTTGTTGCATTCAATGTATTCTGGGGATTGTTGGCAATGCTCATCTGGGGGGTATAGTTTGACATCCCTGCAGTTCACCTGGAATATGGTTTATAAACGTGTGTAATTTTTAGGATACAAAGCGCTACTATGATTTTAATTGAATTCGGGATCAAGTAAAATAGTCTGCAGGTTGTCATTCTTTCCCTATAGTTTGATTAGGGCATGCTATTGTACCCGCTACAAAGCCAACACATCTGCGTGTTCTGTTAGGGAATGTATTTCCCAGAAGGGCATATCCGTATGTAGTACAGGGATTGGCAGAATGGAGGCTTCCTTTGCAGAGGTAGTACAGGTGTAATACCTTTAATGAGTACTATCCCGCGCCACTGATCTGTTTGAGCACTTACAGATTCGTGGCTTGAGATTAGATTGAGTTGTTCCCACTTTCCTGTGATTGGCGATCTCCATGATTTTTAATTTAAGAACCTGGTGGTCTCTACAAATGATTAAATTTGATTTTGAATGCTTTTAAAATCATTGACACAATTTTTAATACTAAATCTTTCTTTTTGTTGTAGATGCGAGCGGAAGTATGTTGAGCGCTACTGGAAAGAGGTGCTAGTGGGAGACTTTATTCAGCTGCGCTGCAACGAGATAATCCCCGCGGACATTCTGCTGCTATCGTCCAGCGATCCAGATGGACTCTGTCACATTGAAACCGCAAATTTGGATGGAGAAACAAACTTAAAACAAAGACAAGTGGTGAAGGGATATTCGGACATGGTGAGATCATAAAATAAAGTGCAATCTGTATGATATGAGGCGGGTGCTTATACCACCAGCAATTGCTGCATTTTTTTCCCTCGGTAGCACATCTAATTAAATGCTGTCTTTCAGGAGCAAAAATATCAAACCTTGTGAGTAAGGTAAATACTGACTTTCAGATCATTAACGTCTGATTATTCTGTATAAGAAGGGATGTTACTATGTCTAGTCCCCCTTAAAGTACAATAAAGTATATATTAATATAAAGCTTGCTTAATAGTACACTCTAAGCCAGGGATGTCCAAACTCTAGCCCCCCCCCCCCGATGTCCATGAACTAGAACTCCCATGCATCTCCATCTAATGCAGTCAGAGATTTCTGGGAGTTGTAGTTCAGGAACATCTGGGGGCCCGGAGCTGGACATCCTGCTCTATGCAATAGATGGCACAATTGTTAACTTGAGTAGAGATTTTCTGGTCTCGACGTCCTCGTCTTCTCTGTTCCTGTGGGGTCGACACATGATGTTCATGCACCCAACCAGGTGCCTCTTACTGCTTTGCTATTGAGAGTCCTTTTTGAAGTCTGTTGGTCCAACAACTGGCTCTTCCTCCATACAAAAATGTTTGGTCCTAAAGACCCCAAACTGCAAAAGTGAACTGTGCATGAAGGATGGAAGTGAGGCATTTCTTTGAAGTCCCGCCAGGGTGTAATGAGAGCTTTCACTTTTACCCCTGTCCCTACAACCAAGTTCTATTCCCTTATGTCGGCAAGGTGACTAGTGTCCCCCTTTCTGCTGTTTTTAGAGGATAAATGAAAAGACACAACTGTCAAACTAACCAGCATTTTATCCTTGTTTAGGTTTGAAATACTGGCAAGTCTCTCAGTGGGACGGTGCCTGAGTAAGCATAGTTTTCATTGAGATTAATCAAAGAGCAGTGGAGTCCTTTTAATTTATCATGTTTTAGCTCAGCATGGCAGACATCCAGTGGATTGACAAGTGAGAAAAGAGAATCCATTTTAGCTGCTGTTCCCTACTGTCATCAAGCCAATTTGCAACACCTAATGTGTTTCAAAGAAGACACTGTTACTTGGGAAGGGTTTTTTCGGAACGTGAGTGAAGGCTACTATGTGTAAGAGACAGGTGTTGCGGTGTTGAGCCATGGGCAAGACTCCCAGGCCGGCTATAGATAAGGTAAGAAACTATATGCCAATAAGCAATTGGATAATCTATAACCATAGACTAATGTTTTTGACTTCTATTCAAATCCTGAAGCTATGCTGCTGAACTTGGAACTGATAGATTTTCGGTGTTTGACAGCTCCACGTTCTTTGATTAGTGTTATGCGCAAGAGGATGTGCGCAACACTAATCACAGCCGCTGACTTACCGACGGCTCGCTCCCGCCAGCTACTGCAGCGAGTTGGAGACCTCATCGCGCTTTCAGCGCGATGACGTCTCCTACTCGGCAATAGTCGGCGGAAGCGGAAATACAAATCCCGCTCTGCTGACTGACAGCTGGGAGGGCGGAGTAAAGTCCTCCGCGTCTCATCTGTTTCAGCCGATCGGCTCAGCAGAAGGGTGAGGAAAGAAAAGGGCATACTTAGGTCATCATGACCACCTAAAAAAGCTTAGGTGGTCATGTTGCCTAGTATCCCTTTAATGAATGGAAGAATGTGAACACCGCCAAGTTCCTGTAAAACGAAGATATCTTGTCCCTTTTGTGAAGGTTTAAAATATTCTACAGATGATATGATGTTCCATACTTGTGCTAGTAATTGTTGGTTTTTGTGTTTTTTGCTCTTTGCGCAAAGATTTTAATTTAGCCCTAACGTTTGCGCCGGCGCAAAAATACATTAACGCGAGGGGTAAAACCCTTTGTGCTGAATGCCGTATTATAGTCGGCGCAACAAACGTGCGTACTAGTCTACTGCGGGTGACACTGCGCGAGATTACTGTACGCCGTGCGTCCTATACTTAACATTGTCGGCGAAAATGCATTCGTGCGCTGGTACGCTGATGGTATAACCATCTATGTGCAGGAATAAATGCACAGCCTTTGCCCGCATAATTTTAGCAACTCCTAAAAGCTGGTGTTAATGGCCAATTCTATCAACATGCCCGAACCCAAATACACCAGCCAAAAAAAAATACGCAGCAAAGTATAGTTATACATTCTACTCCTACCAAACCAATAAAATTTAGTGCATTTATTATTGCTGCAGCATATATGCTCAGATTGACTTTGGCAGGTGCAAAAACTTAACGTGAGATAATTGTTATTCATTCTGATTGGCTGAATCGCGAGAAAAAAAAACTGTACACTGATTTCTGCGTGCAACGGAACCGCGCAAGCATTTGTGCTTGTCCGGTTTACGCGCGTTATTGCTCGACGGATGAAAAAATGCGCGAGGATTGTAATTCCAGCGGTGATTTACGCGCGTTTAACGTTTGGCGTACAAATTCACGCATTGCGCAAGCTTTTTTTGCGCGAAGATTATAATCGAGCCCTTAGTGTTTTAACGTGTCACTACATTTACTACTTATTTATTACAGAGAGGCTTTAGTGCTTTCGGTCCTACGCCACTTCTGTCTGTTGCCTGCTGAGATTAGGGAGTAGTCCACATTATTATTGTTTTATTCACTTTATGAATAATGGGTCGGTGCACAGCAGGCTTTGGCAACATGCAGCAATGTGTTCAAGGGCAGGTAATGTTCTTTTGCACGGAAGATCATGCAGCAGGAATTTCACACGGCGCAGCGAGCAGGCTGTAGATTGCGATAACTTTCATCGACACCGATGACAATGAACTTAATTTAAACATTGAATACTGGGCCAAATTACACAAAACTGTTTATACATTAAAAAAAGTGTATGTATAAATATACACACTATTGGAGTTAAGCTAGAAGTTACAGGTTTACCCTGATGCTTAATGAACAAATATATTATTTTTATTTTGCCATTTTACTGTTCAGAATAACAAATGATTTTCCCGGGGCAGGTTGTAAACCTTTTTAGGAGTCAGAACTTAAAGCTAGATCTAAAATTTCATAATTTAAGGATTTAAATAATTAAAATGAGTGGTAAAAAATGTTGCCATTCAATTATGTAAATGTATTGCATGTTTTTTGGGCTTGAGACAGATGTTCTTGGAGGAGAGACCTCCTAATTTGGGAAAATTGTAGTAGAGGTGTAAAATGCGTAGTACGGAATGAGGGCTGGCCTGCCTTCAAAAACCATAATAAAAATGGTAATATCTAGCCACTAAGCTGCTCCCGTACAACTGTATGTATTAAACAAAACAAAAAAAACAGAGGCTGCAGTACTTGGCTTGCAAGTGGGCCCACAAGTGTAGCATTATTATTTGCAGAATAATTTAAAGTCTATAAATGTTTTGGGGTAAAAATCCCTCTTAATGCAACATGCCCTTATCCCTTTGAAAAATGGGTGTTGACAATGAAATGTTTGTAACCATTCTGTTCTTCTGCAATTATGGGTCCACTTGCAAGCTAAGTACTGCAGCTTCTGTTGCTTCTGTGGTTCCTGTAAAGGCGGCGGGTTCACTTTATTTTCCTTTTTATAAACATTATTGATTTATAAAGGATTTTACCAGGAAGGAGGATACATTGAGATTTCTCTCGTTTTCAAGCATGTCCTGGGTTCAACAACAATAAGTGGTTACAGAATACAAAATTGTTAGTTGTTGCAGAAATTCAAAGCAATAAAATGCAAGATATATTAAAAAAAATAGCACAAATATACAGGATAACAGAAAATAAATATAGTCACTGTTACAAGTTTACAGGTGCATTCTGTATTGAGATGTTAACCTCCCTGGCTGTGATCCCGAGTGTGTCTCGGGGTTAAATTTCACCGCTGAGAGCAGTAACCCCGAGACACACTCGGGCTGGATACATCACCTCTCCCTGCGCTCCCTCGATGATCTCTGCAGCCTCCCCTGCGATCGCAGCGTTTTACTTCCTGGATTCCTTCTCGCGAGGAGGAAACCAGGAAGTAATGAGGTCACGATCGCCAGAGGAGGCAGCTGGGGACATCGAGGGAGAACAAGGAAAGGTGATGTATCCAGAGGCATCCCGAGTGTTGCTCGGGGTTACCGTTTCCAACATAGGAATTTAACCCCGAGCCACACTCGGGATGCTGCTAGGGGGGGCAATTAAAAAAAAAACAATTATACCGTTTTCAGCACAGAATTTGCTGAAGAAATAGACCGCCAGGTTAATAGGGAGCTCTTAATTGACTTTAGACTAGGGGAAGATTTGATGGTGTCTGGGAGGTTATTCCATAATTGTGGTGCTCGGTAGGAAAATGAGGATCGAGCCTTTTTGTATTGTGGTATTTCAAGTACAGTGGCAAGAAAAAGTATGTGAACCCTTTGGGATTACGTGGAGTTTTGCATGAATTGGTCATAAAATGTGCTCTGATCTTCATCTAAGTCACAACAATTTGAAAAACACAGTCTGCTTAAAATAATACAACACAAACATATGTGTTTATTGAAGAGAACATGTAAACATTCACAGTGCAGGGTGGAAAAAGTATGTGAACCCCTAGCCTAATGACTTCTCCAAGAGCTAATTGGAGCCAGGAGTGAGCCAACCTTGAGTCCAATTAGTGTGATATTATTGGATGTGTTGCTGAAAGCTGTCCTGCCCTTTAAAAACACACACCAGTTTTGGGTTTACTGGTCTCAAGAAGCACTGCCTGATGTGAACCATGCCTCGCAGAAAAGAGCTCTCAGAAGACCCACGATCAAGAATTGTTGACTTGCATGAAGCTGGAAAGGGTTACAAAAGTATCTCCAAAAGCCTTGATGTTCATGTGTCCATGGTAAAACAGACTGTCTACAAATGGAGAAAGTTCAGCACTGTTGCTACTCTCCCTAGGCATGGTCGTCCTGTAAAGATGACTGCAAGAGCACAGCGCAGAATGCTTAATGAGGTAAAGAAGAATCCTAGAGTGTCAGCTAAAGACTTACAGAAATCTCTGGCACATGCTAACATTTTTGTTGACACATCTACAATAAGGAAAACCTTAAACAAGAATGGAGTACATGGGAGGACACCACGGAGGAAGCCATTGCTGTCCAAAAACAATATTGCAGCACGTTTGAAGTTTGCAAAAGAGCACCTGGATGTTCCGCAGCACTACTGGCAAAATATTCTGTGGACAAATGAAACCAAAATTGAGTTGTTTGGAAAAAACACACAACACTATCAAGGTAATTCAAAGAGATCCGAATTGCTTGAGAAAGGTAACCGAACGCTGAAAATCAGCGTTCGGTTACCTTTCCTGGCCATTCGGCTATCCAGAGAGCAGGCAATTCGCCAAATCCTAGCGAATTGCCTGAACATACGGTGCCTGTTCGAGGGCAGTGAAATCCCAATGAAAAGGCACTGCTTCAGCTATTCAGAGAACACAAACCAGTAGTGAAAGGTTCCCCTAATGCCCTGCCATTCGGTGGTTTAATTCGGCAAGTTTATTCAGGAGAATCCCATAGGCTTCAATGTTAAAAATATTTCCGTTTTTAATTCAATATCTAATAAACTGTTCATTATAACATTCTGCAGTAAAGAGTCCCTTTATAGATTTTTATTTATTTTTTTAGGATATTTTAAGCATTTTTCTGTTTTTTTTGTTAAGTTTACTTATTTTTTCTGTAACAGCCCTTTTTATTATCATTCCCCAGGACCTCATATGCAAATTTCAGACATTTTCGCTCAGTTGTTTCTTTGCAAACAGCGTTTCATTTTCAAACATTCACACAAACTGTTTTGCTAATTTATTCACTGCCTAGTCTGCGGTCTCGACTGCTTCACTGCGTGTGATCAGCTCCTGCTCGGGTTTTTCGACGGGATAATCCAGATGTTTTTGAGTGTTTTCGGCGTGCATTCGGTGGGTTTTGCGGTTCGTTTTCGTCGGGTTTGCGGCAGCTTTTCCCTGCAATTCGGGGACCTTGTGGTGTTTGCTGAATACACCGCAGGGTCACCGAAATGGGATCGGCAAAAGGAACCGAATTGAAGAGAACGAAAAGTCACCGAATGTGCGGTGACTTTTCGAATCTCTTTGAATTACCCTGTATGTGTGGAGAAAAAAAGGCACAGCACACCAACCTCAAAACCTCATCCCCACTGTTAAACATGACGGAGGGAGCATCATGGTTTGGGGCTGCTTTGCTGCCTCAGGGCCTGTACGGATTGTTGTCATTGATGGAAAAATGAATTCCAGAGTTTATCAAGACATTTTGCAGGAAAACGTAAGACCAGCTGTCCGCCAACTGAAGCTCCGCAGAGGATGGGTGATGCAACAGAACAATGACCCAAAGCATACAAGTAATTCAACAAAAGAATGGCTTCAACAAAACAAAATACACCTTCTGGATTGGCCTAGTCAGAGTCCTGACCTCAACCCGATTGAAATGCTGTGGCATGACCTTAAGAGAGCAATTCACACCAGACATCCCAAGAATATTGCTACACTGAAACAGTTTTGTGAAGAGGAGTGGTCCAAAATTACTCCAGACCGTTGTGCAGGTCTGATCTGCAACTACAGGAAACGTTTGGTTGAGGTTATTGCTGCCAAAGGAGGTTCAACCCGTTAAGTCCAAAGGTTCACATACTTTTTCCACCCTGCACTGTGAATGTTTACATGTTCTGCTCAATAAAAACATGAAAACATATAATGTTTGTGTTGCCAGCATTGTGACCAGGAGGCCCTGGAAGATGAGGTCCACTTCCTCCTACAGTGCCCCAAGTACTCAGCACTGAGGGAAACTCACTTCCAGAGACTCTCCGCTCTCATCCCGGACTTCATCTCTATAGAAGAGACGAGGAAACTCCACATCATATTGGGAGAAGAGGAGCCGGCGGTGAAAATATCTGCCCAATATGTCACAGAATGTCACAGACTGAGAGGAACATGAGAGATCCTGGACTTATAAATCCCCAACACGGACTCGCCCCCATCCCCCTTCACATTATCCCTTACCCCTGATAATGTCCATGGACTTGCCCATTCCCCCCATATATATGTCCCACTACCCCCCTCCTCCCCATATGCTTTGGCAATGCTAAAATGTATTTGGTCCTGCCAATAAAGCTTATTTTGATTTGATTTGATTTGTTGTATTATTTTAAGCAGACTGTGTTTTTCAAATTGTTGTGACTTAGATGAAGATTGGAGCACATTTTATGACCAATTCATGCAAAACTCCACGTAATCCCAAAGGGTTCACATACTTTTTCTTGCCACTGTAAATTGCAGGTCCTGGGGTAGCATTGTATATGGTTTTTTTGGGGGTGTTTTTGTGGGGCGTTGTGGCATATTAGGGATTCACCGTTTATCGCTGAAAATGGTGCTTTCGGTCAAAAGGAAAAAACGGCTCTAAAAAAAGCCTGCCAAAAATCAGTCATTGGAGCCGCGGGTTCAGCCAGCCTCCAGGACTAAGCGAGCACCTGGCTCAGCCGGTGCTCCGGGGCCCAGGTTCAGATGACTGGGGGGGTGACACTGTGATACCTACATTGACATACTTGCCTACATTCACAAATTTCGGCCCTGAGCTCCTCCAGCAATCTCCATTGAAGTACTCCTTCATGCGCCCCTTGCGTGCACAGCATGTGGCGTCGATCGAGGGATGACGTCGCAGAGGCCTTTGACCCTGTCGACGGTTAGACCGGTGCCAGCTTTTGTCGCTGGTTGGGGGCTTCCCCCAGGCTATTGATTAGTCACTAATATTTATGCATCACTAATATATATAGTGCACACATTATGTCCCAACACTTAGGCCAAAAATCCCTGATTGTGTGCTTTCTTTTGCGGTGTTATTCGCAAAGACTTGAAGTTCTGGTTGGCAAACTCTGCTTAAATTGGTATGACAAGAACCAAGAAATTGTCCTGTGACAAATGCTGGTCAATGAAGAATGCAATTTGCTGCCGCAGGAAAAAAGCAACTGTGCTTTTCTTACTTATGCTAATAAGACTTAACTTTGATATTTGGTCATGTCTCATTGCTCCTGGCCATTTATGCAGGAACAGATCGACACAGCAACTCCATCATCCCAATATGTTTAATTTATGCAAAAGCATATGAAACAACTGTAATAACAGGGGAAGGATAATTTATTGCCTCCATTGGTTCTGCTGGCTGTTGCACTAATAATTACATAATTTGCCATAAAGGGAAGTAGGGTGATAAGCTGTAATATTAAATTTACAGTTGTAAATCTTAACAGACTATTACGGTTTTTTTTTTCCTTCCAAATTTGTGTAACACAGATTAGCACCCAAGTTTCTGTTTCTTTTCTAGAATTATTTCAGATTCTTGTACTCCTCCATTGCAATAAAATTGTTTTTTTTTTTATATGTAATGACTAATGCACATTACTGAAATCTGGCTTTGCCTCTATATGGACTTGTGGATAAACAGTCAATAAAACGATTACATCAGAGACTGCACAGAAACCAAAGGGCGTCAACAGGCATTGCACTTAAACGTTAAGGCTCGTGTCAGACAAGCGCAGTGTTCACGTCTGTGTTGCCGCACAAAAGTACGTCCGTGATAGCATACAAATGTGGTAAATGGAGCCCCACAAGAAGTGCGGACGCATGACGGACGCGGCAAACGGACGCAGGTTAGGCAAGAACGTAATACTGCTAGAACAGACATGCGTAGTGCGCAACGTCCGCATAGCTTTGTGTGTGAGTGATGGAACGTGGTCAGACGGAAAATGTTTTTTTAATTTATTTTCCCTCCTACATCCGTCAAAAATAACGTCAGTCACCAATACGGACTGTGTGGCCACTACTGCGTCTTCCGTCAAAAAGTGCGGCTGTACTGCACGGGGGCGCACAGTCTCTAGCCTTAGCCGAGTTTCCTAATACCTGATTTTGGGAGACTGTCAATGCATGGTAGAGAAGAGATGTGCATACAAAATGTACTGCAATAAATGGAGCTTATGGAAAGTTGGGCAAACCATGTACACGTGTCCAGTTTCCTGAATGCCCTCATTCCTTTTATGCCAGTGTCCGAATGATTTCTGAGAGAATAATCCTGAACGGTACAGATACAGTGAGAGAAAGAGGGGTTTGTTAGGGTCCTGAGGACAAGCAACAGCACTAGTGTCCTGCTCAACGATGGGGCTCGCTCAGGTCTCACAAGGTTTTAGCTTGCTTGTGCCATTACAGGGATGAATGCTCCATATGCAACTCAGCCTGCTCTCACCCAGAAAGGGTGGCCAGTAGGGATGAGCTGTTCGGTTCGATCTGTTCGGAGTTCGCATCGAACATCGGCCGTTTGGCTGTTCGTGAACTCCGAACATTTCCCCGTGTTCGGTTCGAGTTTGCCCACAATGAACCACAATGCACTTTTCCACTGGCCTGAAGCTTGTAATTGGCTGGTAATTACCACAGGTCAGGTGCAAGACTATGCCAATCACGGCTCAGTCCTGATTGGGCATATTTTGCCCAATCATGGGCTCACAGAGCTAAGTCCCGCAGCACACTATATAAGGCTTCACGCAACCCCCAGCATGTGTTTTTTGAGAGGAGATTGTTCTGCTAGTGTGTCTTCTCAGTGCCAGCAGCTATTGGGGGGAGGGGTCTCACTGCTACAAGATATCTGGGAATTGTAATTTGTGTCTTGTCACTGCCACCCATCAGGGAGTCTCACTGATTTATTGGTGGTTTCTGGGAATTTTAATCTATCAGGGGGTCTCACTGAGTTATACCAGAGTTCTGGAAATCTTTAATCTAGATAACACCGTTGAATCAGAGTTCTGCATATCTTTAATCCATATATCACTCACCATGTCAGAAAGACCAAAAAGGACAGGCAGACCCTCCCAGAAACAGATAAGAAGGCAAGCAGCCTCTGTGTCGGGAGGCTGTGCCTCTGGTCGTCGTGGACGTGGTGCATCCTCTGCAGGGGCATGCTTGTCCTTTCTAACAGTTGCTGGCCGTCTTAAGCAGCAGCAACATACAGAGAATTTGGATTGGCTAACCAGACCATCCTCCTCCTGAGTCCTCTGCCAGCCATGCTTGTAGTGCTTTACAGTCCACCTCAGCTGCCAAAGCATCTAATGCAGCCTCCATGTCCATAGCTACTCCTGCCGTAGCCTCACTATAACACACGGAGGAGTCAGCTGAATTATTTGACTACAATGACAGTGACCTGCTGCTTGAGGATGCGCAGCAACTACAGTGCTCTGATTCAATCTCTGAGGTTGAGCAAGGGAGTATGATCAACCTAGAGGAAGGGGTGCCAGTGACACACAAATAACTGGCACTCATGTTGCCCCAGCAGCTCCAGCATACTGCCAAGTTGGCTCCAGTGACGAGATGGGGTGATGACAATGATGATGAGGTCACTGACTCCACCTGGGTGCCTGATCGAACAGAGGAGTCAATGGAGGAGGAGGAGGAGGCACAACAAAAACAAGGCAGAACGTCCTCTATGACCAACCGTAGCCAGTCCAAGGCATCAGAAGTCTCAGGTGCAGAGCGCTGTTGTCTCAAAGCACATGTACAGGAAGTCTGCTGTCTGGGAGTTCTTTAAGAAATGTGCAGCAGACCGCAACGTTGCTATTTGTAATCTGTCAGATGAGGATCAAGCGTGGGAAAGACATCCCACGCTTGGGTACCGCGTGCTTGAGGTGACCGATGACCCCTGCCACGCATCCCATTGGCACAACACTTTGCATAGGTCCTCCTCCTCCTCATCTATCTGTACCCCCACTATATGTCCTGCCATGTCATTGCCTACAACCTCCACTGACAGGGATGATGCTACAGTAATGGGTGTACCAGGTCCTTCCTCAATGTGACAGCATCCCATCAGCTGCAGATTTACGCAGTCAGATTACAGATTACAGCTGGTGGACTCTGCTTCCTTCCTTGAATTTGCTGAATGTGCTGTACCACAGTGGCAGGTTCCAAAACACCATTTCTTTTCACGGAAGGCCATTCCAGCACGTGGAAGACAATGTTATGGAGTCATTGGGAAAGGCAGTCAGCAGCAAGGTGCACATTACTTTAGGCACGTGGTCCAGCACACCTGGACAGGGCCGTTACATTTCCTTCACGACACACTGGGTAACTCTGCTAGCAGCTGAGGGATCCAGGACGGGGCTCTGTGCTGGAGCTTGCTCATCCACCACGCCTCCAGAAAGCTGCTTGTATGAGGTCTGTCTGCTCCACCACCTCTTCCTCCTCCGTCTCCATCTCTGGCGATGTGGCAGTTAAATCGATGTGTGGCAGGGGCTACGCAATTGCTCAAGCAAAAAGATGCCATACTGTGCTTGAGCTGGTTTGTTTAGGGGACAAGAGCCACACCGAGACAGAAATTCTGTCAGTTCTGCAGGGGCAGGTGCAGAGATGGTTAACACCATGCCAGCTTCAGCTGGGAATGGTCGTCTGTGATAATGGCAGCAACCTTCTCTCCGCCCTACACCAGGGTAAGTTGACACATGTACCATGCCTAGCACACGTCCTAAATCTGGTGTACAGCATTTCCTAACCAGGTACCCAGGGCTGGCAGAGCTTCTCAGCCAGGCCAGAAAAGTCTGCAGCCACGTCAGACGGTCATTCCCAGCAAGTGTTCACCTGGCAGAAATTCAAAGAGTTCCACCTTCCCACAAATCGTCTGATCTGTCACATACCCATCAGGTGGAGCTCGACATTGGCAATGCTGCAGCATCTGCACAAGCAGCCATCAATGAGTACCTGTGTAAGTATGGCACAAGGACAGGTTCAGGTCAACTTGGTTCCCCCACCCACAGTGGCTGATGATCAAAGATGCATGCACTGTATTGTCACCATTTGAGGAGGCAACGAGGATGGTGAGCAGGGACAGTGCATGCATCAGGGACAGTGTATGCATCAGTGACACAATTCCTTTAGTGTTCCTGCTGGAGTGCACTCTGCGGGGAATTATAGATGTGGCACTAGAGGCAGAGCAGCAGGAGGAAGAGGAGGCCTTCCCTAGCTCTCAAGGCCCCAGTCTTTACGCAGATAGTATTCCTGCGGGTCCTCAGATCAGACAGAAGGAGGAGGAATATTTAAGTAGTGGGGGCATTGAAGGTGGGGATTCCTCTTGGAGGGTTTTGTGTGCCCAGAAACCCAAGGACTAGTACGTGGCTGGTGTCAGGGATCCCAGGAGTAGGATACAGGGAGCCCAAGGAGGTGGTGAAGAAAGCAAGGTTGAAGTCACTAGCCAAGTCAGGATCACAGCTGTACACGGAGGTCGGGGTCACAAGCCAAGTCAGGATCACAGCGGTACACGGAGGTCGGGGTCACAAGCCAAGTCAGGATCACAGCGGTACACGGAGGTCGGGGTCACAAGCCAAGTCAGGATCACAGGAAGGCATAAAATATGGAATGGGAAGAGCAATACTGAGGGAACTGCTACAATAGTGAAGCGAGGATAGAATGGCAAGCCTGCCTTAAGTACCCATGGAGCTCCTCCTTACTCCGAGACGCGGGTAACGTCACAGACGTGCGCCGCGGGCCGGCCGCCATATTGGTGGAGCCTGGCCGCGCGCGCGTCCATTCTGGGGCACGTGCTGGGCCAGCAGTCTTGGGCTGCGACGCAAGCCGCGGCGGGCACCCGGGGAACCACTCGTCGTCCCCCCGGGAGTCATGGACCCGCGACAGAGGTAAGCCGGGTCTCCGGGTAACGCCAGGCCCATGCGCCAGCCGCAACCCTACCCCCTGAGCAGCAGCCCGATGTGGAGGGGACCGCCGGACCAGCCGTCCCGGAACCCGCAGCCCTGACAGCTGGGAGGAGGAAGTGCATGATGGGGTCATCCTCCTCATTGACCAGGAAGACTCGGAAGCTAATGCCACCTCCAACCTACGCTGCATGGGCTCCCTTATCCTGCAAAGCCTGCTAAAGGACCCCAGGATTCGTGCTGTCAAGGAGCGGGATCATTACTGGTTGACCAGCCTTCTTGAACCACGATACAAGGGTAAAGTTGCAGAGCTCATCCTGCCCGTATGAAACAACTTGAGGACTCTCTAAAGCGACACTTGGTAACCTGCCAGTGCCTGGAAAGGTGTTACACAAGTGATGACACAGGTGCTTCTGAGGCTGCGGATGATCAGAGGAAGAGCCGTGAAGGCAGGGGCCTCTTGACTGATGCCTTTTTAAATTTTTTTAGTCCACGACGCCCAGGGACGTCAAATGTAGGCACCCATTGACAGCGTCTTCACAGTATGGTGCAGGACTACCTAGGGGCAAGAGCAGACCAGGATACCTTTCCAGCAGATGATCCACTGGCTTACTGGGTGTCGAGATTGGATCACGGGCCAGAACTTAGCCAATATGCTATGCAGCTACTAGGTTGCCCTTCATCCAGCGTGCTTTCTGAAAGGACGTTCAGTGCCGCTGGAGGTTTTGTCACAGACAAAAGAGTGCATCTGTCCACCGACTCTGTAGACCGGCTGACATTTATAAAAATGAATCAGTCCTGGATCAGCAGTTATCAATCCCCTGATGCTGACGTAACTGAATAGATCGGGGATCTCTTCTGCATTACCAAAACCTCCACCCCTGCACTCTTCCACGATACCTCAGAGGGGTTACGTTGTGAAGGCAATAGCTGGCACTAAAGGCCTAATATTTGGGTGCACTGCCACTGACGCCTATACCAGATTCATATCATTTTAATATTGGACCGCAGGGTCCAACCCTGCATTCTTCCACAATACCACCAGAGGGGTTACGGTGTGACGACATTGTTGCCGACCCTAAAGGCCCAATTTTAAAGTACCTATTGTTACTTTCATCCAAAGCCTGCATAAGTTTCACCATAATTTAGCCAAAAAAATCACTAAACTTGTTCTGCGTGTCCTAAAACGTCTCCTCTTTTCATACAGGCTGCCGCCCTAAGCAGTTGCTTATGAATAGATTAAAGGAAAACCATTTACCGTCATTTGAAATGTGATTTTTTTTTTTTGATTTTTTTTTTTTTGTTTCTATACTTCCTACAAATCCGCCACTTCACGGGCAGGTTATGGGGACCTCCTAGGCACGATATTTGAAGGAATTTTTAGTTTTTATTCTTAACCTTTTATTTCATGGAAAACTCACTGTTCCTTTTAAAAACGTTATTTTTTTTTAAAACTTTTTGTCCTTGTTTCCTGTCCCCCCAGGGCACTACCCGGACCGCCATACACCTTTTTTATCGCAAATATCTTGCATATATGCCCTCTTGGAAAATTAGGGATGCACTGATGCCACTTTTTTAAGACCGAGTACCGATACTTTTTTTATGTCATGTGACCACTTTCCAATAAGAACAGACCTCATATAAAAATGCCCCCAGCTCACATGTATATACCCCCCCCCGAGATATATATTATACAGAATGCCCCCAGCTCTCATGGATATATGCCCCCCAGCTCATGGATATATGCCCCCAAGCTTTCATGGATATTTACCCCCAGCTTTTGGATATGCCCCCAAGCTCTCGTGGATATTGCCCCCCCCCTGCTCATGGACATTTGCCCCCAAGCTCATGGATATTTGCCTCCCCCCCCCCCCCCCAGCTCATGGATATTTGCCTCCCCCCAGCTCATGGATATTTGCCTCCCCCCAGCTCATGGATATTTGCCCCCCCCAGCTCATGGATATTTTCCCCCCAGCTCAGACCGCAGACCAGACATGGGGCAGCTGTTCGAATGCTCTATCGGCATTCGCACAGCCGCCCCGGAGCTCTCCGCGGCAAAGTCTTTGCGCGTGCGCTCGTTGAAGGACCCCAGCCGCGATCACGTGGGACTCCCACGTGATCGCGGCTGGGGTCCTTCAATGTGCGGAAGCGCAGAAACTTTTCCGGCGTCGCTCGGGGAAGGTAAGTATGCCACGGAGAGCTCCGGGGCGGCTGTCCGAATGCCGATAGAGCTTTCGAACAGCCGCCCCAGCCCCTCGGATGCCGGCAAGCCGGCTCAATGCCGGCTTCCGGTATCGGGAAAAATATCGGGGGGTACTACACGAGTACCAAGTACTCCTGCAGTACCTGGTATCGGCACCGATATCGATACTAGTATCAGTGCAACCCTACTAAAAATCAAACTTTCGAGTCCCATCGACTTGCATGGAGTTTGGTTCGTGTTCGCGTTCGAACTCGAACTTTTGAAATTGTTCGAATGCGAACCGAACATGGGGGTGTTCGGCTCATCACTAGTGACCAGTACTGACTGCCAAGGACGTCATCCCTGCACGAGTGGTACAGCAACCCCCGACTATCGTTTCGGGCCAACACCCCTCTTGGCACAGTACAGACAGGGTTATTCAAAGAGATCCGAATTGTGGCCGAAAGGTAACCGAACAGTGAAATTCAGCGTACGGTTACCTTTCCTGGCCATTCAGCTATTCAGAGAGCAGGCAGTTCGCCAAATCCTGGCGAATTGCCTGCACATACGGTGCCTGTTCGTTGCCTGTTCGAGGGCAGTGAAACCCCAATAGTGAAGCAATGCTTTGTCTCTTCAGCGAACAAAAACAAGCAGTGAAAAGTTGCCGAATTGCCCTGCTGTTCGGTGGTTTAATTCAACAGGTTTATTCAGGCGAATCCCATAGGCTTCAATGTTAAAAATATTCCCGTTTTAACCCAATACCTAATAAACCGTTAAAGAGACTTTTTACTGCAGAATATTATGTATAGATTTTTTTTTTAGGATCTTTTAGGCATTTTCAGGATTTCTTTTCGAAAATTAGTTTTTTCTTTCTGGAACAGCCCTTTTTATTCATTTGGTCTTCTATGTAAATTTCAGACCTTTTCATTCTGTAGTTTCTTTGCAAACAGCGTTTCACTTTTCAAACATTCAAGCGTACTGTTTTTCTTTTTTGTTTTTTTTTCTTCACTCCATTCGTCTGCGGTGTTCGCTTTTTCCGGCGGCTGCTCTTCTCTGTGATCGGCGGCTTCTCGGGTTTCTCCGGCGTGTTTTGGCGGGGTTAATCCAGATGTTTTTTGCGGGTTTCGGTGTGCGTTCTCCGGGTTTTGCTGTGAGTGTTCGGCGGGTTTGCGGTGGCTTTTCCCTGCAATACAACATCCCTGTGGTGCTTGCTGAATACACTGCAGGGTCACCGAAATGGGATAGCCAAATCGCATCGAATTGAAGAGAACGAAAGTCACCGAACGTGCTTTGACTTTTCGATTCTCTTTGAATAACCCTGAATATGTTTAATAAATTCTAGAGCAGGAAAAGAAGGACCGGTCACATAAGTCCTAGCATCGGTGGGAGTGTTAGAGGAGCAGGAATGTTTCAGTCCTAGACTAGGGCCTTTCTCAAACCACTTAAAGTAACACTCTACTCAAAAAATCACCCCCCCCCCCGTTTTTTTATCCTAACCTATCCCTATTCCCTCTAATAAATCTTTAGTTTTTATTTATTTTTTTGTAACTGTAATACTTACCCTAAAATCCACTTGTTTCCAGCGGCGTCTTTTTTTTTTTTTTTTTTTTTTATATATACTCCCCTCCCTCCTCTTCCGCTCCCGTCCTTCTTGATGCTTCTTGGCTTCTGGTTTACATAAGCCAGCCAATCGGCAGGCTTCCTCCCGGCTCCCTCTGAGGATTAGTGTTGCGCTCAAGAGGATGCGCGCAACACTAACCCTCAGCCGCTGCCACCAGCTACTGCGGCGAGTTGGAGACGTCATCACGCTTTCAGCGCGATGACGTCTCCTACTCGGCAAAAGTCGGCAGAAGCGGGAAATATGATTCCCGCTCTGCTGACTGACAGCTGGGAGGGCGGAGTAAACTCCTCCGCCTCTCTCAGCTGTTTTCAGCTTTTTCAGGCTGGACGCATGTCTCTTTTGAGCCTATGTAATTATCTCTTTAGCAAAGCGGATAAAACATGACAATCGGAAAAAATTCCTATAAGCAGGATATCTGACCATTTTATTATCTTTATCATTGTTAGTGTATTTGACAGAGCTGTTATCTCTGAATTCTGCAGACCCCATGTGAAATTTTAAGATAATGAACACCATCTAGATTTCAGAACACTGGTTGACAATGATATTGTCACCCTGTTGAAAATACCTATTTCGTATTGATTTTAGTATGTTAAAAACAAAGCTGACATTTAAAACGCTTAGTTAGCTCTAGTTTCCAAGATATATAGCCCATTTATGATGTTTAAGGCTAGGGTCAGACTAGCGCAGTTTTAACGTGCGTTAAGGCTAGGGTCAGACTGAGGCAGTGCGAACGCGCGTGCAGCCGCACATAATCACGGCCGCGCTAGCAGCAGATGCCGGGCAATGACGGCCAATATACGAAGTACGGTCGCACAAAAGTGCGGCCGCGCAACGCAAGCGGCAAACAAACGCATTTTTTCGAAAACGTGAAACCACTAGTACTGACGTACAGAGTGCGCTGCGTCCGCTAGCGGCATGTGTGCGTGATTAGGAGACGTCAGACACTGCTAATGTCCGGCCAACATAACGTCCAGACCCAAAAAGTGTTTTATTGATGATCCGTACAAAATCACGGATGACACTGCGCATCGTATGACCGCTATTGCGTATTCCGTGAAAAAATAAGTCCATTCGTTCGAACGCACTTTTTCACGGACAACGTGAAAAATGCGTTAGTCTGACCCTAGCCTTAGCCGCACAAAATCACGGCCGTACTAGCAGCAAATGACGTCCAATGCCGGGGAACATACGACGAACGGCCGCACGAAAGTTCGTCCGCGCAACGCAAGTGGCCAACGAACGCATTTTTTCGAGAACGTCAAACCGCTACTACTGACGTACAGAGTGCGCTGCGGCCGCATAGCGGCGTGTGTGTGTGATTAGGAGACGTCAGACGCTGCTAATGTCCGGCTAACATAACGTCCAGACGCAAAAAGTGTTTTATTGATGATCCGTACAAAATCACGGACGAAAAGGCGCATCGTATGACCGCTGTCGCGTATTCCGGGAAAAAATACGTACGTTCGTTCGACCGCACTTTTTCACGGACGACGTGAAAAATGCGTTCGTCTGACCCTAGCCTTAGGAGATGTATATAGAATGAAGCGTGTGGCACTCCGAGCGGCTAATTAATGTAGTACGTAGAGCAATTATTAGGGTTGGCAGACCTGAGAGCGAAATCTATGCCAATATGAAATTCTGAAAGCAATTAAATACAAAGACCACCAATGACAGATCTGTGGCGACCTAAAGGTGATTGCTATATTGGTAGGCATGCAGTTGGGATATACAAAGTACTGCTGTTGTTTCCTGTGTGAGTGGGACAATCGGGCTAGATCCTCACACTACAACAGAGAAGATTGATCTCGAAGGGAAACTCTGCGACCCGGGGAAAAGAATGGCCCAGCACAGTCCTCTGGTTGATCAACGCAAAATTCTTCTGCCCACTTTACACATCAAACTTGGCCTTATGAAGAACTTTGTAAAGGGGATGGAGAGACTTTAAAGTACCTGCGAGACAAATTTCCACGGCTGAGTGAGGCGAACGTTATGGATAGAATCTTCATCGGTCCTCAAATTCGTGAACTTCTTGTGGATGAAAACTTTGAGATAGTCTCCATCGCAATGAGAAATCAGCTTAGGAAGCCTTTAAAAGTGTTTTGCATGGCTTCTTGGGTAACCCTAGAGCTGGAAATTATGTTGAGCTTGTAAGCAACCTTCTAGACAAGTATAGAAACCTAGAAAAATGTCGGCAGATAAGAACCTTTCGGCCCATCTAGTCTTCCCAATTACATGGATACTTTACCTGGCTTTATCTTTTGTTTAGGATAGCCTTAGGCCTATCCCGTGCTTGCTTAAATTCAATTACTGTTTTGGCCTCTACCACTTCAACTGGAAGGCTGTTCCATGTATCCACCACCCTCTCAGTAAAATAATGCTTCCTGATGTTACTTTTAAACCTTTGCCCCTCTAATCTAAGACTATGTCCTCTTGTTTTGCTACTTTGTTTCCTTTTAAATATACTCCCTTCCTCTACCTTGTGGATTCCCTTTACGTATTTAAATGTTTCTATCATATCTCCTCTGTCTCGTCTTTTTTCCAAGCTGTACATGTTAAGATCATTAAGCCTTTCCTGGTAACTTTTCTCCTTCAAGCCGTACACCATTTTAGTAGCCCTTCTCTGAACTCTCTCTAAGATGTCTATATCCTTCTGGAGATACGGTCTCCAGTACTGCACACAGTACTCCAAGTGAGGTCTCACCAGTGCTCTGTACAGTGGCATGAGCACTTCCCTTTTCCTACTGCTAATACCTCTCCCTACACAACCAAGCATTCTGCTAGCATTTCCTGCTGCTCTATTACATTGACTACTTACCCTTAGATCCTCTGAAATAATAACCCCTAAATCCCTTTCCTCAGATGTTGAGGTTAGGACTGTATCAAATATTCTATATTCAGCCCTTGGGTTTTTACGTCCCAGGTGCATTATCTTGCACTTATCCACATTAAAACTCAATTGCCACAGCTCCGACCATTTTTTTAGTTTACCTAAATCATTTGTCATTTGGCTGATCAGTCCAGGAACGTCAACCCTGTTGCAAATCTTTGTGTCATCAGCAAAAAGACACTTTTCCATTAATACCTTCTGCAATATCACTAATAAAAATATTAAAGAGAATGGGTCCAAGTACTGACCCCTGAGGTACCCCACTGGTAACAAGACCTTGCGCCGAATAAACTCCATTTACCACAACCCTCTGTTGCCTGTCACTCAGCCACTGCCTAATCCATTCAACAATATTAGAATCCAAGATCAAAGATTGCAAATTATTGATAAGCCTTCTATGCGGAACAGTATCAAAAGCCTTACTGAAATCTAAATAAGCAATGTCTACTGCACCACCTGTGTCTATTATTTTTGTTACCCAATCAAAAAAATCAATAAGAAGATTAGTTTGGCATGATCTCCCTGAGGTAAACCCATGTTGTTTCTGATCCTGTAATCTATGTGTTTTTAGATCTTCAATCCTTTCCTTTAACATGGTTTCCATTAATTTCCCCACTACTGACGTAAGACTAACTGGCCTATAGTTCCCCGATTCCTCCCTACTACCCTTCTTGTAAATGGGCACAACATTTGCTAATTTCCAGTCTTCTGGGATGACTCCCGTTAACGGTTTTGCTATTACACCACTGAGCTCTTTTAATAATTTAGGGTGGATCCCATCAGGCCCCATTGACTTATTTGTCTTTAGACAGCTGCTGTAGAACCTCCTCCTCTGTAAACTCCTATGTAAATGTCTCGTTAGTGTTTCCTCCTAACTGAAGTCCCTTTCCTTCTCCTTTCTTTCCTTTTTCTCCTGCAAAGACTGAACAAAAATATTCATTGAGGCAGTCAGCGAGACTTTTATCCTCTTCTACATACCTTCCTGCCTTTGTTTTTAATCTAACTAATCCTTGTTTTACTTTTCTTTTCTCGTTTATGTATCTAAAAAATGTTTTGTCCCCCTTTTTTTTTTTTTTACTGACTGAGCTATTTTCTCTTCTGCGTGTGCTTTGGAAGCTCTTATAAATTGCTTTGCCTCTTTCTGACTAATCTTATAGGTTTGCCTGAGTTTTTTTATAATTATTGAATGCTATCTTTTTGTTCTTCACTATTTTGGCCACTTCTGCAGAGTACCACAGTGGTTTCTTCCCTTTTTTGTTTTTGCTAACAAGCCGAATGCAATTGCCTGTGGCATTCAATAATGCCTCCTTTTAAATAATCCCATTTCTCCTGGACTCCCTTTAAACTCCTCCAGTCTGATAATGACTCATTAACACAAAATCTCATTTTAGAGAAATCTGTCTTTTTAAAGTCTAAAACTTTTGTTTTTGTGTGGTGCGCGACCATCCCTGTTCTTATATTAAACCACACTGACTGGTGATCACTAGATCCCAAATTTTCACCTACAACAACGTCTGATACCAAACCTCCATTTGTGAGCATTAAATCCAATATGGCCTCTTTACGGGTCGGCTCCTCAACTACTTGTGTTAGAGATAATCCCAGTAGGGAGTTTAGAATATTTGTACTCCTGGTGCACCCAGCTATTTTGGTTTTCCAGTTCACATCAGAAAGATTAAAGTCCCCCATGATAATAACTTCCCCCTTCATTGCCATTTTGGCAAATTCCTCAAACAGCAGATTATCTAGCTCTTCTACTTGTCCAGGGGGTCTATAGATCACACCTACACGAGCTACTGTATGATTGCCAAATGTTAGCGTAACCCAAACTGACTCTATGTTCACCTCGCTCACTTTTATTTGGTTCGTTTTTATGTTGTTTTTCACATACAGGGCCACTCCTCCTCCTTTCCTACCTTCTCTGTCTTTTCTATATAAAGAGTACACCGGTATTGTTATGTCTCAGTTATTTTTCTCACTGAACCATGTCTCAGTAACCGCCACTAAATCTACTTTTTCAGCTGCCATCATTGCCTCCAGTTCATTGATTTTATTGACTAAACTGCGAGCATTTATAGACACGACTCTGAGCTTGTCATTTTTTACCCAGCATGTTGCTTGCACCTCCGATTTAGTTTTGGGGGACAATCGGGAAGATTGTTTTTTACCCTTTTGTCCCCCCCCCTCCTAGTTTAAATATTCCTTTGTGAAACCTTTTGAACTTCTCACTGAGAACATATGTTCCCCTATGAGTAAGATGCAAACCATCTTTTTTATACAGTTCCTTTCTGCTCCAATTAGAGCTATCATGGGACACAAAGCCAAATCCTTGCTCCCGACACCATTCCCGAAGCCACAAATGAAATTCCCTATTGCGCATCTGCCTATCTTGAATGTTATGCACAGGCAGAACTTCAGAGAATGACACAGTGGACGCAATCTGCTGTATTTCACCTCCAAGAACACAAAAATCTTCCTTAATGTCAGAAACCTCATTTCTAGCCAAGTCATTTGTCCCTAGATGGACTAGAACGTCCACTTCCCCTTCCTGCTTTGCTTGTTTGACAATATTGAGAATACGTCTCTTGTCTCTACGAGCAGTAGCCCCAGGAAGACATCTCACCAAACCACTACTCTAGTATCATCGTTTGGCTGCAACATGTCCTTCAAAATTCACTTTCTCCTCTTTCGGGCAGTAATTTTAATTACTCCATATTTTTATTGTTTTGTTTGTTTTATTTTGTGTATTTTACAATTGATTGAATGAAAATAACTTTCATTTACATTGCAGTTGTATAATATAATACTGTTGAAATTAGCTTTTCTTGTGTGTGTTTGTGTTATCAGATTGTTTGGTTTTTTTTTCTTTCTAGTGTTATTTTGTAAAGAACAATACACGAAAACTAGAACAAATTTACATTCTTTTACCTAGTTAGGTATCACATGCTGTATGTAAAATTGCTATTTTACCTTGCATTTAAATGTTCGTGTCCAGGATGTATACTTATCAGCTGCCCTGAGCTAAAACCGGGACGCTAAGTGGAAAAATTTAGCATTCGCCAACTTCCCCTTTTAGGCTGGGGTCAGACGAACGCAGTGCGAACGTGCGTTTAGCCGCACTTTATTATGGCTGTGGTAGCAGCAAATGACGTCCAGTGCAGGCCCACACACAAAGTACGGCCGCACAACGCAAGCGGCAAACAAATGCATTTTTGCAAGAATGTCGAACCGCTAGTACTGACGTACAGAGTGCGATGTGTCCGCATAGCGGCGTGTGCGCGTGATTAGGAGACGTCAGACGCTGCTGATGTCCAGCCAACATAACATCCAGACACACAAAGTTTCGTGGTTTGCATCCGTAAAAAAAATCTGTCGAAATTGCGCATTGTATGACCGCTATCGCGTCTTTTGTGAAAAAATGCATACGGACGCATCATCGCACTTTTTGACGGTAGACTTGAAAAATGCGTTCGTCTGACCCTAGCCTAGAGTCCCGGTTTTCCCCAGCAGATCGTGGGCAGGCGCCGAGTCCGGCAGTCTGCCCCTTAGTGATCGCTAAGCTTGCCAATGCTGGGGCAGCGCTACAGTGCCATCCCCAACATCCCCTCCATGGAGTCTTATGGACGTGCTGCTGGATCTCACCTCTCGTGCGATCCTGCTGGTCGGTGGTGGAAGACAGGGGACTTTCTTCCCCCAGTCTCCCTCTGCTCCCAGTGGCCAGAAGCAGCGGATCTGGCTGCTGTTCTCGCCACCGGATGATAATAGGTGAGTATATAGTTATTTATCTTGGAGGGAGGGGTGGTTGAGTTGCAGGTAATCGATTTCTTTCTGCAGCAGCGGAAGCAGTTACCTACGCCTCTGAGCTGGTGGTAACTTTTTCAGGATCACTAGGTCCGAACGCTAATTACTAGCGCTAGTTAATCTGTGCTTGCACTTTGCGCTCCCTATACCTAACGTGGGGAGCGCAAAGTACAGTATGCTCACGCACGAATCTCTAATAGGGTTGCACCAAAATTTCGGCTGCCGTAAATGGTGTTTTCGGTTTCGGCCGAAATGGAAATTCAGCTGAAAATTTCCCTTTTTGGAGGCCCGGCCAAGCCGGGGGCTCGCCTGAATCTGGAGGCCGGCCAAGCTGCCTGCGACAGCCGGAGGACGGTCACCGCTGGAGCTCAGGGCCGACGTAGGAGTATGTAAGGTGCAACCAATCAGCCATATGAACCTGGGCCTGGAGGGAGAGAACCCCCTAATCTCTAACGGGTTTTTTAACCGGGTAACGCTGCGACCAGATCGCCTTCGAATTGCTGACGCTAGTGTTAGCTTGAAGGAGGTGATGGAGTCCCCCATTTTTCAAATCTGTTATATTTTAATAAATTGCCAGATGGTGAAACCGTTAACCAGTCAGCAGAAGAACACGTATCTGTCGAGTTTGACATCTGCCAAGCAGGAACCGTCGAAAGTCAGAATTGCATCTGAAAATTAAGATTTTTTTTTTCGTTCCTTTTGTAATTTGCAAATGTGCCAGTTTGTCAATAGTTGTCAGCATGGAAAGTACAGGAATAAAGGGGGTTATACACTAGCAACCATAGTTTACCATGTTTGCATAGCACATTGTTGGGACAGCTACAAACTTTAATGATCGAAAGAAATTCAATTAGCGCCAGGAGCAGATTCATTTAAGCTACTCTTGCCGGTGTGTGTGGATTTTCCTTTTGGGTTTTATCGGCATTTGTAACTGTAAACTATGGCAATTGGTGACTAACCCTGTTGATTGTCAATCGGTATGTGCAGGGGTGGTGCCCAGGTACACCCTCTAATTGGGTGAAGGTGTCCTCATTTAGCTCCTCACGTATACCTTTTGCGTGATCTTTAACTGGTTCATGATAAAGGGCATGAAGACCAACTGTGTCTCTGCGGACATCTTGGTTATTCTAACGGAAAATAAGAAGTTTTGTGCCACACTTTCCAAGCATAAATTAGTAATGTTCCATGTGTGATTACACTAACTGTCCACGACTGTGGAATAGTCTACTTGTCACTCTTCCATGGCAATCATGGCCAAATGGCAGCTGGCCTGCAACTAATTTTTTTCTAGTGTCTTCAGTCATAATTGTTTTTTGTTTTACTTTCAAGTCTTAAAGAGGAACAGGTTTCAAAGACGACATTAAGGCTGGGGTCAGACTAACGCATTTTTAACGTGCGTTTAGGCGCACTTAATCATGGCCGCGGTAGCAGCAAATGACAGGCAATTACGGCCAATATACGAAGTCCGGCCGCGCAACGCAAGTGGAAAATTAACGCATTTTTTTGAGAAAACAGAACCGAAAGTACTGACGTACAGAGTGCGCTGCGGCGGCGTGTGTGCGTGATTAGGAGATGTCAGACGCTGCTAATGTCCGGCCAACATAACGTCCCTACGCAAAAAGTGTTTTATTGACGATCCGTAAAAAATCCCGCACGAAAATGCTCGTCGTCTGACAGTTTTCACGTATTCCGTGAAAAAATACGTCAATGCGTTCGGACGCACTTCTTGACGGTCGCTGCGAATAATGCGTTCGTTTGACCCTAGCCTAGATCGAGTATTTTTATCTTCTATTTTTTTTTCTTCACATTTATTGTTTTGGTGAGCAGAGCTGCAGCTATTTGAACCGTTAACAGTAGACCTAAATGTTCTTCAAGGAACATAGAATTAAAACCATTTTCCCCCAAAGTATAGTGTGTATGCATTTTTTTTTTTTCCTGCCTCCACAATATTCAGTAGTAGTACTTTACGTTGATGGAGGGGAAAAACAAGTGGCTTTGGCTTTTGAGGTACTGGGCATTTTCTAGCGTTGTCAAAACATCCATTTTTAAACTGATCCACCTAGCTACATTCCGGTTACAGTCATCGGAGTTTACCAAACTATTAAAACAGGAGTCTCGTTGTGGGTAAGGAATCAATGCTGTATCTGTATTGCAGAGTACTTGGCTGCCGCACCCTGCATTGCATATGGAACATTTTGCTCATGTCATCAGTTGAGACTGGCGGAGAATTTTTCTCTTTACAAGTTACTGCTGTATTTTACCCTTAAGAACATTTAGGCTCGTGTCAGACGAGCGCACTGATCACGTCCGTGTTGCCGCACATTTGTACGTCCGTTCTATAATTCTGACCAATGGAGCCCCACACACACGAAGTACGTTCGCACAGAACTGCGGAAGCATTACGGATGCTGCAAACGGACGCAAGTTTAGGCAAAAACGTAAATCCGCTAGAACGGACACAGTGTGCTGCGTCTGCAACGTCCGCATAGCTTTGTGTGTGTGGAGTGATGGAACGAAGTCAGACTGCGTTTTTGACGTCCAGCATTTTGACTGACAAAATGTTTTCCATAAATTTTATTTTCCCTCCTACATCCGTAAAAAGAAAAAGTCACAAAAACGGACTGTGTGGCCAATACCTTTTCATCAGTCAGAAAGTACTGAGATCCAAAACGAGCGCCGCAATCTCCAAAATGGCGGGAGCCCACCGAAACTAGCGCCGAGTCACCGTATGTGGGGGCGCCGACTGTCCCCCCTCCTCATCCAGAACACCAACAGAAACGGGTCTCAGGCAGCTGGTTCCAAAATTTATTCAGGGAGGGAAAAACCCCAAGGGGTAAAAAATCGTGGTAACGTTTCGGCCTCAAGCGGCCTTAATCATACATAACAGATAAACCAAACACCCATCCTTTTAACCCCATATCCACCAATCCGGTCTCTAATCTATTTGAATCACAGGGGCCTCAACAGAGAATTTGATTTACATCATTGTTACTAGTGCACCCTGTCCTTACACATTGGCGGACATGTTTGTCGCTGTACATGATCTCTTAATATTGTTTATGTCTCTACTGCCCCTTACACACCGCGCTGCATTTGAGTGCGGTTGAGTAGGAGTTCCTTCATTTTTATTTATATTTATTTTCATATGCTTCTTTATTTATTTAATTATTTGGTTTTCCTATTGTTCTCTTCTTTCTTGTTATTTGGTTGCGCTTTAACCTTTTCTTTTCTTTATATATTTACGTTTGGGTGTAATTTTTCGTATTTCTAAGTGGATTATACTATACACCTGTGATTCAAATAGATTAGAGACCGGATTGGTGGATATGGGGTTAAAAGGATGGGTGTTTGGTTTATCTGTTATGTATGATTAAGGCCGCTTGAGGCCGAAACGTTACCACGATTTTTTACCCCTTGGGGTTTTTCCCTCCCTGAATAAATTTTGGAACCAGCTGCCGGAGACCCGTTTCTGTTGGTGTTCCAGTCAGAAAGTACGTCCGTTGTGCACGGAGGCACAGAATGCGCTCGTCTGACCCTAGCCTTCTAATAAAGCCTTGCCCCCCCCCAACACAGGTATAAAATTTATATATAATACTTGTATGTATGGATAATATTATAGAGACAAGGAAAATGGAGAGATAGTATGGCTCTACATCTAAATATCTTAAACCGGGGACCACAACCTTGGCCCTTCAGGTGTTTTGAAACCATATCTCCCATTATGCTCAGCCAGTCGTTAGGTTGACTGAGCCTCAAGGGAAATGTAGTTCTGAAAGATGTGGGGGGTTGAGGGTGCCTTTCCTTGATCTCAAAGGCTATATCAATACAAAGCATTAGAAGAAAAATCTTTCTGTATTAATTAAATATTCACATTTTGATATACAAAGGAAAATGAAACTTTTTACAGCAGTGGCAATATTTCAACAAATCCCAATTCTCTTTAACCGTTTAACCCTTTTGTACACTTGTTGCGTGGCCCCCTTCTGTTAAATCTATTTTGGCCAAGGACTTAAGCAAAGTTTCTCATCCAAAGACTGATGCAGCAAGACAAAATAACTTGCATTGCAGAAAAAGGAAACATTGACTTTTCCCTTCATTTATTTATAGATAGCTCTGCACTAGAATTGGCCTTTGTGCAAGTGGAAGGAGGTTTTTCTTTTTTTTTTTTCTTTTTTCCCCTGAAGGTTCAGCGGTTTGTCTCGTGTTCTATTTTAATCTAGTAAGTCAGAATAGCTAGCTGGTGGAGAGAAATATAATATATACTCGTGGGAGTTTTGAACCTGCATGGCTCATTTAGGCCCAGACTCCCTAAGCTCCATTGAATCTAAGAAATAATGTGCTCTTTCTATAATAGGAACTTCCATTCTGCTTGCATTTGCTGCTCCTTGAGAAGTTAATTAACAAAAATCACAAAAAAAAATCCCCACAGCTTTATGGATTGTTGGAATACCATAGATTTTTATTTTTTTTATTTTACTACTGTTCAATAAAAGAATCTCTTTAGCAACAACTAAAATAGATTTTCGCCCTTTTATTTTAGTTTTCTCCTGCATACTCTTGTGAATGCCTTTTCTATATATAACTCATTCTGCCGCTTTGTGCTACAATGTAACTACATGACCCACCATTGTGACATGTTAAAAGAACTAAACTGGCTATCGCTGGAATCTAGACGCACCCGTCACCTTTCCAACCTGGTGTTTAACCACTTGGCTGCTATGGACGCGCTCAGCGCGTCCAGCCAAGTGGTTCTCCTGTGCTATGGACGCGCTGAGCGCGTCCATGCACAGGAGGCAGCAATCCGGCGGATTGCGGCGGATTGCTGCGCCCCCCCCCCCGTGCGGACTGACATCTTGGATGTCAGCCCAGCACTCGGTACCCCCGGCGGAGCAATTAGATGTCATCATGACATCTAAGGCTAGGGTCAGACTGAGGCAGTGCGAACGCGCGTTCTGGCGCACTTAATCACGGCCGTGCTAGCAGCAGATGCCGGGCAATGACGGCCAATATACGAAGTACGGTCGCACAAAAGTCCGGCTGCGCAACGCAAGTGGAAAATGAACGCATTTTTTCGAGAACGTTAAACCACTAGTACTGACGTACAGAGTGCGCTGCGTCCGCTAGCGGCGTGTGTGCGTGAATTGGAGACAGACGCTGCTAATGTCCGGCCAACATAACGTCCAGATGCAAGAAGTGTTTTATTGATGATCCGTACAAAATCACGGATGAAACTGCGCATAGTATGACCGCTATTGCGTATTCCGTGAAAAAATACGTCCATTCTTCGAACGCACATTTTCACGGACAACGTGAAAAATGCGTTAGTCTGACCCTAGCCTAATTCAGGCGCCCCCCCCCACATGTGCAGAGGAGGCGCCTGAAAGGGAGGGGGGGCGAGGTCCTTCAGACCTCTCTCTCTCCCTCCCGATCGCCGGGGAGCAGGGGGTTAATACAGGCACTGTTTGGAAGGGCACAGCCTGCCCTTCCAAACGGTGGCTGTGATTAACCCCTGGGGAGCCGGATCACGAATCGGCGCTGAAAAGCGCCGGATTGTGATCCTCTCCTGGAGCTGGCCGACATCTTGGATGTCGGCCAAGCCTCCAGGAACTCCCCCTGAGGACTGGCGTCATCGTGCATAGCACGATGACGCCAGTCCTGGAGTTAACCCCTAGCTGCCACCAATGGTGGAGATAGTGGGTTCTAATGAACCCCCTATCTCCCGATCCGTGGCAGCTAAGGGTTAATATTTGATATCGTTGGATCGGCCAGAGCATGGCCGTTCCAACGATACCAAATATGAAAATGAAAAATGTTTTTTTTTAAAAAAAAAAATATTTAAAAAAAAATTCTAAAAGTTTTTATTTTTTTTATTTTGTTAATGCAGCAATATTGTTCCATTTCAATTATAATGTGCACAATAATGCTGCACTAACGATTTTTGTATGCGGTGCGTTTGTTAAAAAAAGCAAAATTTTCCCGAAAAAATAAATGTAACGAGACCCCCATTTCTAATTTTTTTAACAAGCGCACCCCATACAAAATATAACTGCAAAGGATCGCATGATAAAATGTGAAAAAAACACTTTACACATAATAAATTATTGAAAATTCAAATTTTATTGCATTTTTTTGTTATAATATACAGACATGACATAACGTATACTTATAATAATGACCTCTTATGAATCTGCCGAGTCTGCCGGAAAGAACGATATATAATATGTCTGGGTCATATATCAAAATATGGCTACAAAAGGCGGTTAAACATGATGAGCGAAAGCGGTAAAAATGACCTCAGCACAGAGGTGTGAAAAGCCTCAGCAGCGAAAGGGTTAAGAGCTTTTCTGGGAAGCTACCACCCTACCTGAATAGGTTGCTTCCCTCAGCAGTTCCCTCATCCTATAACCTCCGATCCAGGACCAGCACCTTACTTACAATACCACAATACAAAAAGAAAGTGGCTCGATACTCATTTTCCTACAGCGCACCGCAATTATGGAATAACCTCCCAGACGCCATCAAATCTTGCCCCAGTCTAAAGTCCCTTAAGAGCTCCCTATTAATGTACCTCAATACAGAATGCACCTGTAAACCTGTAACATAGTGACTATAAAGTATTTTTCCAGGAAGGATACATTGAGATTTCTCTCGTTTTCAAGCATGTCCTGGGCAATACAGAATGCACCTGTAACATAGTGACTATATTTCCTACATATTTATTTTCCGTTAATCTGTATATTTGTTTTGTGTTAATATCTTGCGTTTTACTACTTTGTGTTTCTGTAACAATTTAATGTTCTTGAACCCAGGACATACTTGAAAACAAGAGAAATCTCAATGTATCCTTCCTGGTAAAATCCTTTATAAATAGATTAAATAAAATAATAAAATATATGTTGACTTCTTTTTGTATCATTATTGGGCGAAGGGGGTGGAATCCTTAAATTTCTATTATAAAGGATATTTATCCTTTTATTTTTAGAAAGCACCAGCAGATTCTGTGGCTTTGTACAAGAAAAGTAGATGAGGGATAACATCGTAGAACATAAATATTAGAGCAACCTATGATTTGACATAGGGATGCACTGAAATTTCGGTCACCGCCATTATCGGACGAAAATGGTGCTTTCGGTTTTGGCCGAAATGAAAAATTCAGCTGAAAAAAATAGACCGAAAATTTTTCCTTTCCAAATAGGGCCTGGAGGCCCGGCCGAGCTGGAGGCTCATCCGAGCAGGGGGCTCGGGCGGGCCTCCAGGCCCAGGTGATGGATTTTGTTGGAGGGTGGAGAGCGTTGCACATACTCGCCTACATCGGCCCTGAGCAAGTCCTCCAGCGGTGGCAGTGCTCCTGCATCCAGTGTCCTCTCTCCGTTGGAGACAATATTCAGGATCATCCAATACAAAGTCTTGTTCTGATACTGCGTGACCGGTGGCTCCCGGAGTCCCAGTGCTTCAGAATTTACTCGTACAGTCTTCCCTGCCTGCTTGAGGGTCGTGCAGCAAGCAGGGAAGGTCCCAAGACTCAAAAGGTCTTGAATCTGCTTGACAACGTCTAGCCGCTAATCCCCTAAAAATGACGTAATAATTTCCCGATCATTCCTACTTTCTAGTCAAAAACCTTTTAATAGAAGATAAGCTTGACCTTTTGGAAGGAACACTCTAGCTATTATGACCATGTGACATCTTTTTAAACCATCACAGATGGCTACAGGAGGAAGCCATACTGGAAGAACTAAAAACAGGGGGAAACCGTAAGGCTGGATAAAAAGTGAGTTTTAAAAGGTCACTAAGCTAAAACCAAGGAGTGTTCAAGCGAGGTTCATACTTGACCTTGCCATTTTTTTAATTCCAACTTGTCCCTTTTTAGCATAAATCTTCAAAAAGAATCCAGGCACTCGGTGAGTTCACATGACATTACAACAATGTGGTTAATGGTTATCTATTCTCATTATCCTCATCCAGCCATCCATCCTCAGATTCCACTGTGCTTCATCATAAGAATTGAGGGCTAAACTAACAAATTTACAAACAAGTCTAGGAACCAGAGATGAGAGGTGTGGAGGACAATGCTTACATGAGCTTTCGATGGTCGGTATGGAGGACATTTCATGTCAAACCTGTGGCAAAACTAGTGGGATATTCAAAGTTCAAATAATTATTTAGAATTTTACCAGGAAGGATACATTGAGATTTCTCTCGTTTTCAAGTATGTCCTGGGTTCAGCAACATTAAATTGTTACAGAAATACAAAGTAATAAACTGCAAAATATGAAGTGTATATGATCGTAAACTATTTTTAATCAACTGCTTTTAAGACCAAGCATACATCCGCATTCTAGTTCTTGCCACCGGATTTACCCAAAGTGGTTATCTCCAGAATTAACTGGCCAAAATCACTACCCACATCACATCACCCTTGCTACTTACAGACCACTATAAAAACTGGAATTTATAAAACCAACGGAGGCTGAAGGGAAGAAGTGTGGACGACGCTGAACCTCCTCCCTTCCCACTCACGGTTTTCTTCATAGACCTGTGCACAGTGTGGGTCAGGGATGAAGTTTCCTTGTTGTATGGATGGAGTCGATGCATTCGATTACCACCCTTAAATTACCTAATGCACATATCATGAAGGATAATGGTGGAAGTAAATTGATTTTGCTAGACTGTAGTTTCATTACACTCCATTTAGTATGGGAAGGATATCAACCCCACATTTTGTGGGTTCCTACATCGATGTGCGGAAATGTATGCAACATTACACAAGACCTGATCGTTGTTGGACTAGCAAAACTATAGCCTAGATGTAAAAAGATGTATTTCAATTCTATCATAGTGGAAAATAGGGGAACACCAACCTCCTGCTGCCATGCCAGTGTTTGTGTCTACTGCTGGCAGAACAACAAATTTATATCATGTACATTCACTTAAAAGTGATACATTCTGATCTTTCCAGGCCTTCAAAATTAATCCTATTTTGGCTTATTGGATAATATCCATCGTTACACCTTCTTTCTCCAAATCTCTTCTGCTTGTCAAACCTTTTACTTATTTTCCCAGTCTACAACTTTGATACATCTGTATTGAAAGAAGAAGAGTGTGTGTGTGTGTGTGTGTGTGTGTGTTTACAGATATGGTGAATTTAACTTCCCTTGCAATTTTTTCCCCTATCAGCTTCTCTATGCTTTTGTGTTCTGTCCTGTTTCTGTCTTGTGATATTATGTTACAGAAGTCCCAATCCGATACTTGGGATTTGGCCCCGATCATGGCATTTTCTTGGGAATCGGTTTTGTCAAGCGGATTTATCAGTCGGATGCTGGTATGATGCAGGAAGCGGAGCGCAAGGATATTCCCTCCCCCTGTGAGGCTGTGCTGATCCAGCATCTCCTGGAAGACACAAATGAGCTGAGATTTTTTTTTTTTCTTGAAAGGATTTTACCAGGAAGGATACATTGAGATTTCTCTTGTTTTCAAGTATGTCCTGGGTGACGAGTATGTACCGTTAGGTGTCTTGCCCAAGAACACTTACTGGAGAGGTGCTCTTGCCGGGATCGAACCCATGTCTCCACATGCTCTCTCCACGCAGAGCAGTGATGTTACTTCACCCAGCTGGTACCTGTGAGCCCACATCTGTCAGCAGCTGGGATACTCCGATTGGCTGGCGTAGGTGGCTCACCGACACAAGTTTTCCTGCTGGAGCTTGAGCACCTCTCCACTCACCGGCTGTGGCGTATGCCAAGGCTCGGGATTCCCTTTAGTGACCGTCACTGGTTAGGCCACTAGTTGTGTGGTATTGACTATACAGAATACTGCACGGCTTCAATCTGTTGGTCAAAAATTGTGTTCGGGACATCCTATTTGTTTTATAATTGCCACGCTATTTTTACAATGGCAAATAGAAAGCTAGTGGAACCTCTTGGCTTGACATCCACATCACAATGGATAGACTGTATACTTTGTACCATATATAATCTTGATCCGCTCATAATTCTGCTCATTGCTACCTAAATAAGGGGCGGCTGAGGAGTAGTTCTTTATTGGCTCTGCCTTGGCGGATATTGCTTTCCTTCTAATAGCATCTCTCACAAATGTCATATTAATAGCAGAATTCTATTGGTATCAGGTAAAGAATTCTCCACCTTTTTTGAAGCTTTGTGGCACTAAAAAGTAATTTTTCCTTCTCAAAGATAAATGATCACACACCTCAATGGTTCGGAAAGAGAATTTGAAACATTTTGGCAGTCAATGTCAAGTTAAAACAGGAAAATATTCAAAGTATTTTATTTTTCATATAAAAATGGGATGTTGTTCAATTTTCTGACAAGAATATGCTTGGATCCATTGAGTAAAGCCACCCAGTAAAAAAAAAAAAGAAATACAGCTGGATGCATACTGCTTGGAGATTTTTTTTTTTTTTAAAAATCCATATTTTTTTTAAATTTTTAAACTTTTTTTGCTTGAAGCAGCTATGGCTGAAAAACAAAGTGTTCCTAAAGGTAACAAACCAGAGATGGATGGAATAATTCTCATGGCGGAAGACCTTTACCAAACAAAAAAATATTTTGACTCCCAATCTGTAATTAGTTGCTGGAAATGCCTTCTTAATCTATTACCAAAGAATCTCACTGCTTCAGTTCATAAAATATGATTTTGTTCAAAATTACAATAAACCTTTTTAGATCGGGCTCCTAATGCTGGCAGACGCACCACTTAGGCTAGTGTCAGACGAACGCATTCTGTGTGGACGGACAGTACTTTCTGACTGACGACACGGTATTGGCCACACAGTCTGTTTTTGTGAATGACTTTTTTTTGACTGATGTAGAAGGGAAAATAAATTAAAATGAAAAAACCTTTTGTCCGTCAAAATGCTGGACGTCAAAAATGCAGTCCGTCTGACTACGTTCCATCACTCACACACAAAGCGTTGCGGATGTGGCGAACTCTGCGTCCGTTCTAGCGGTATTATATCCTTGCCTACCCTGCGTCCGTACTTCTGTGCGGACGTACTTCGTGTGGGTCTCTATTGATCATAATTGTATGCTGCCACGGACGTACAAATGTGCGGCAACACGGACGTGATAACTGCGCTCGTCTGACCCGAGCCTAAAATCTTAAATTAAAATTAATTTGTTCTATATAGAGCTGAGTTCTTCGACTGTTAGGCCTGTTTACCTAAATTCTGTTTTAAGTTTTTTGCCATTTTCTTATGGATTCCTGACGTTTTTGTCATGTGATTATGTGTCCAAGGGAAACTGCACTGCATACCACAGTTTAGAAAACCGCCCTGATGTCTACCATCATAACTCCATGAGTGACCAAAGGCCCCTATTCCAGCTGAGCCTTTAGTATTAGTGAGGGAGTCGTTAATTATAATGGCTACGCTCATTAATCAGAACTGCTCCTGTTCTATTCCATCTGAGTTGCAATCTACTCTTGTGGCTAGACTGTTGCAACTGCCTACTAGACATGAACTCTTCCAACACTATGTCGAGAAAGAGCTAATGTGAATGCAAACCAGTTGCTTGTTGTATGAAATCCCACAAGTGTCTCCCTGGCATCTTATGGACTGTTTTACTTGGCTCCCAAATAATGAGCCATGGCACCAACAAAGCAGTTCTCTCCTAATGGGGAGCTGCTAATGCCTAAAGTCGCAAGACGAATGCCGTATTGGCATTTGGAGCTTTTTATTACCGGGTTGCTCTGAATATGAGTTCAGGGCTGTTCAAAACGTTATATAGCAAACTGCTGGACTATTTGTTCTCTATTGTAACCATCCGTCTCTCTGTATAGTTTGTATAAGAACACGTTGGTCCTCTCCCTTTACCATGTGACGTAAATTCTGCAGTCAAAAGCCACATTGAAAATCTCTTTGTGGAGAGTTTAAAAAAAAAAAAAAGAAATCTCTATCTCCTGGTGCGAAATAATAATTGGAGGTGGGGCCCTTGCACTACTTATTGTGTTTTATATAGAATTGTTGATATTTGGCAATACTCCCCCCCCCCCCCCCCCCCACACACTTTCCTCTATTTGATTATAAAGAAGTTTTTATTTTTTAAAGAAGCTTGTGATCAATCTGTAATTCCACTTCTCCTAGCCAATTATTCATTCCAAAATCTCCTATTCCCTAATCAATTTTCGGATTTCAATTTAAGAATCTTTTTAATCCTATGTGGTCGGTGAACTCTGTACACACGAACACACACACACACACACGATATTAACCGTTCTTTGCTTTTAATTATTCAAGAATGGAGAGTGTCCAGGAACAGATAATTATTTACAGACTTCTTAGAATTATCTTTCATATCTCCATCCAGTGAAGATTTCACGACTGGGTGTGTATCCGAATGCCAGATCTTTTTAGGATCTGTTTTTTAGCCACATTGGCACAACACGTCTGCCTCCTTTGTGACTGGATTATATTCAGGTGATAAACTTCACCTACATCACAAGACTATATTAAACAAATGTCACGGGGAAGCTGTAATGTTCCCTTTTGTTTGGAATTAAAACCTTAGCAAGATGAGGTTTTGTCTGTATCAGCTGCTAAAAAAAAAAGTAGATCTGAAGAGACCCGGGGTCGGTTTGTACTCCAATGTTGTCATTCCGTTCAGTGGTTTATGATCTACCTATGAATCTGAGGCCTGTGTAGCATCAACTAGACAGGCCTTTTGGATAGATCCTGTATGAAGATTGGAATATTCGAAACCAGCGTTTATTAGGAAGTCAACGACGTTTCAACCAACAACTGGTGTTCCTCAAGCCATTTGAGATGCTTTTGTTTATAAGCACATGTGCTAATTGTGTGTAATAAAAAATGGTTCGTCAACAAATCACTTTGCTTCCAAATAAGTTTTAAGATAGTTTTGGTTTCCAGTGCTTTAATTTCAGTAATATAAGGTTATGGTCTCCTTACAGAGCCCTTTGCTATTTAAAACCAAAAAAGAAACAAATGTCAATCTCCAGTACACTTGGAGGTCGGTGTTCATTGCTTTCATATGTAGTGCTCACTCCCGGAGGAGCCGCTGAAATTGAACCTCGGGTCAGTCTCCCCGCACTAGGGAATAAATATACTCCAGCACCGTTGTGGATTTTATAAATTATATAGTTTACTAGAATAAATGGCATATAATGAATAACACGGTGTTCGTAGATATATTTACAGTACTTCGTAATGCGGAAAACGCGCAGCGGAAAAGAAATACGATGCTTCGTATTTCGAGGAAACGCGCAGCGGAAAAGAAATACAAGGTTTCGTAATTCGAGAAACGCGCAGCGGAAAAGAAATAGAAATTTATCTTTAACCCCTTTGTGATTGGGGAGTGAGTCCCGCACAGGTTGTGTCCCGGAATGTAAGTGTGTGTGTGTGTTGTGGTACCCGGGTACACTATTCAGCTGGCCAGTGAATTTCTCAAAATGTATCTTCGACTAGTCAAGTTGGGGCCCTGTGGGTTTTGGAAACAAACAGCAGCGTGCTTTCTTGGTTTTTTACAATGGCCTAGAAGGCCTCTCACCCATCCGCCAGATACTTGAGGCTCCGCTGGACCCAGGACGTCTCTCCGCTCGATATTGACTGGGCTCTCTTGGCTTCTGGATCCGCTGTCTGGCTTTCTGCTCCTGCCACGACTTGTCCAGCTTACCGCCTGCTCTCCCAGTCCGATCGACCTGCGGTACTCCTTACTCGGGGTCTTCTGGCTTCCTCAATAGCAGCTTGGGTAATCTTGTGGATCACTGGGTCTCCCTTTGGTAAGGCTGAGTAACCCGATCTGTAACACCTGCGCTCCGGCCTGGACACTGTTACGTTCTGCAGCACTGTGTCTTGTCTCTCTCACTCCCTGGCGCGCTCTGCCAGCTCTCTCCACGAGGCTCAGGATGTAAGTCTCTCTGTCCCACCCACTTCCTGTGTCCATTCCCAAAGCATGCAAGGAAATGTAGTCCCAATGTAATATTCAGTGTCTCACATTTCGCTTGTCTCCCTCCGGTGGCCAAAAATAGGTACTGCCACAATAAGGAATTAAACACAGCGCTACACATACATTCGAGGTTTGCAGTCGAGTGGGCAATAGTTAGTCAATCGTATTCTTAGTACGAGCTTAAATTTTAAATGAAAATGTATTTTTGCACCAATGTGTTAATTCTACTTGGTAGTGAAGGGGTAATACAGAACACTAACCAGTGTTTTTGTTGAAAAATAACCTTTATCTGAAACATTGGATACGTATTTAGGGCTGAAACCGCTAAGTTAATCGATAATGGAAATAGTTGACAACTATTTTAATCATTGATTAATCGCCCTGTGTACAACACACACTGTTTAGAGTCAGACTGAGTTGAACGTAAATAACCTCAGCTACGGAGCCGATTGGAGAAGACGCGCCACTGCTTTACTAGGTAGGATTTAGTTCTAGGGTTATGTCATACACAACCAGTTTATTTTTATTCCGTTTACAACAGTAGCAGAACACAAAAAATAGGATACTGCGACTAGGTTGAGGAGCTGTAGGCCTGTGTTTTATCCTTACTTGAAGCTGGAGTCCTGTGCCACCACCCCACCCACCCTGCCACACCCTCTTTGGTCAGGAACTGCCATTCCCTCTCTTTGGTCTGTCCCTTCCCCCAAACTCACTCCCACACTCAGATCCGGTCTTATGTCCATTCCCACTCCCTCTCACACTCAGGTCATGTCACTTGAGCAAAGTCACTACCTTCCACCTCCAGTCCCTCATCCCATTCAGTTTGTTCACAAAATTATTTACGCAACCTGACCACTTTAGCTTATTAACCCCAATTTCATGCTGACATCATCATCTATGACCAAGTGCTTGTAGCCGCGTTCATTTGAGAAAGTAAACATGAGCTTAAGCTGCACATGCAGCATCAACCCATCCCTCTGACCAAGCACTCGCATACCTTGTGTGAAAAGTACGCAAGATACGCAATTTGCGTATGTACGTACACTACGCAAATTGCTTATTTTTTATACATAGAATTTTTTTTTCCTTTTTAAAAAGGAATTTTTTTTATTTTTTTTATCCTATGAATCGATTAATCAGCCAACAAATCGATTATGAGAATAATCGTTAGTTGCAGCCCTATATGTATTTAACAATTAGTGTAAAATGACAGTTTTGCATAGTGTTCTGAAAAGGTTAAGAGATTAAAATAGTGTAAATGTTCTTATTTTTAATTACTCGTGTTCTTCACATAAACTGTTATAAACTCCTAGATGATGTTCCTTATCTTGCACTATTTCAAAAGGGGTCTTCATTATCAACATACAGGCAGAAATGGATTATGTGCCAGATCCAGTAAATGTGATGTAGACAGATAATAAAATGATATCTCTTGCTTATGGGAATTTGTAATGATCATAATGCGATTATTGGCAATGCAGCGTCCACAGACTACCTTTTAGAATATAAAATAATATCTGTATGTAGCATAATGCCTGTATATGGAAATTACAGTATCTGTACTGTACAAGGATTTTCAGCAATTCTAAACCTTGCATTTTATCTCCACAGCAGAGAGTAACCCCAGAGCTCTGTCTATTCTGCCCTCTCCCGGGTTGTTGGCTACAGAAAGTTTGAACTTTTTGGTACAGTCAATAAGGGCTGTTCTGTTCCACTGAAGAGGCAGCTGTCGGCTCTGAGAATCCAATTCTGTACCTCACCCGGGTTAGTCCCATATCAAAATGTTTTAACAAAACTCATTCAGTTTGTTCGATTAATTGTGGTTTGCGTTAGATCACACATAGAAAAAATAAATATTGACAAATATTTTCTGGGGGGCTGTCACATTTTGGCCCTGCCCCCTGGTGGTGGAAGCAGGGATCCCTCTGTATGATGGATTTCAGGCTCTGCAGACCATCTCTATTAGGCTGATAGTCTGCGGTCACATGACCTGCTCAGCCCTGTATATAGGGCCAGCAGTACACTTGCTCCTTGGATCAGGATAGGTCTATACCTATTGAGTACCTGCTCCCTGTATTGAAGTTCTGTGTATGACCCTCTGATTCCTGGAATATTCTCACGTCTGTCCCCTGAAGTTCTGTATCTGATATCTCTGTGTATGACGTTCTGGTTCCTGGAATATTCTCACATCTGTCCCCTGAAGTTATATCTCTGGATTTCTCATGTATGACCTTGCTTGTATTATTGGACCTCTCTTCTGTCTGTACCCTGTACCTTGCCTGTTTGAGGATCTCTCTATCTTACTCCCTGTGTATGTTCATAGTGCACTCTGTGAAGCTGAGTGTGTATGTGTAGGCTGTTTCACATTACTGCTGAGTTGGGTTCTGCCCTGCAGGGTGTGGAATTCAGCGAACTTATATTCTGCCTTGCTCACATGAATTCTAGTAGAGTCCGCTCTGTTGTTAGCCTTGCATGTATGACTACACCCTCTAGTGCCAACCACGATTGTGTAAACCACTGTTGTATGACACTTATGAAATATCTCTGGCTGTGCATAGTTAAAGTGCTTTCGCTCAGTAGACACTTGGTCACAAAACCATTTGCTACTGAGCAGTATCGAGTGTTTACATTCTGTCCTCTCTGGCTGGGAGTGTTAGGATCAGCAGTCTTGATTATTGTGAATTCAAGTACCAAAGAGGTCTGTCCTGCAGGGTGCTGAATACGTTGAAGTCGCATTCAATCTTGTTGAGAAATACTGTGTGTGTCCTCACTGTTGTCAACCCATGTTATGATACATTTGTATTTTATCTCTGTCTAGTTAACCTGTTTTCGCTCAGTAGACACTTGGTCACAAAATCATTTGCTACTGAGCGGTATTTAGCATTCTGTCTCTCCTCCCTGGCTGGGAGTGTTAGGTGTGGCAGTCCTAACTGCTATCAAGTCAAAGGTTAATCTGTCCTAAGGATACTAACCACGGTTACCCGGGGTGAGAGCAACCGTGTATGTGACATCCTTGTGTTACGTTCTATTGCCAACTCCTGTTATTCTTTATGTCCACCCTCAGCCCTGCAACCTGTATTTAGATTTAGAAATCTTACCCAGTGCAGGGCTCCCTCTTGTACCTGTCTCCTGTACTATCACCTCTTGTTCTGTCTATGTGTAGTGTGTGCTGGATTCTGCATAATGCAACAAGCCACTAACCTGCCTCAAAGTCTTAAAAATGAGCGCTATGAAGGGCCTTCCCTGGCATCTGCCTGGGACCCCCGTGACACTAAACAGTCATCCCTCCCTCCTTTTTTTATCTAAAAATTTACCATACACTTGGCTATTTTAGAAGCTTTTCATTAGATCAGGTATGATCAAGTGGTTTTAACGTTGGATCACACATAATTACAAAGAGATTTCTCAAACACATTTTAGGAATTGCATAATGGGGGCTTGCCCACCCACATTTAAATTTTCTGTCAAAAACCATTCAGGCTTATAGATCTTTGTTGGATCACACATAATTACTAAGAGGGCCATATTACAAAGTTGGCGCTACAATTAACGTTCGTATGTGTAAGCGTTACTGCCAGGATAAGTGACTGTTTTTTTTTTTTAAAAAAAATTAAAGTATTTTACGGTGGCGAGTATGTACCGTTAGGTGCCTTGCCCAAGGACAATTACTGGAAAGGTGTTCTTGCCGGGATCGAACCTGTGTCTCCACAGTCTCTCTCCATGTAGAACAGTGATGTTACCTCTACTCCACCCAGCCGGCACGACTTTAACAGCTGCCTCCCAGATTACAATCCTCACATGGAATCTCGGGATGCACCAATACCATTTTTTTTTTTTAAGACTGAGTACAAGTACCGATACTTTTTAAAAGTACTCACCCGTACCGATACTTTTATTTAATGACATGTGACCGCTTTTCATATATATTGCCCCAGCTCCTACATATATATATTGGCCCCAGCTCCGATATATATTGCTCACAGATATTGCCCCCTGCTCACAGATATTGCCCCCTGCTCACAGATATTGCCCCCAGCTCACAGATATTGCCCCCAGCTCACAGATGTATTGCCCCCAAGCTCACAGATGTATTGCCCCCAAGCTCACAGATGTATTGCCCCCAAGCTCACAGATGTATGGCCCCCAAGCTCACAGATGTATGGCCCCCAAGCTCACAGATGTATGGCCCCCAAGCTCACAGATGTATGACCCCCAAGCTCACAAATATATTGCCCCCAGTTGTCTCTCCCCTCTGCCAAGCTCTTCTGGATGCTGTTCATCCTTCGAGCGTCTGACGGCAAAGGGTTGTAGCCCGGCTGCTCGTTGGGAACCATACACAAGCCGAGGTCTCGCGAAATCCCGGAGATCTCTGATCTCACGAGATCACGGCTGGTGGATCCCAGGCATACCGCCGAGCTACAACACTTTGCTGGCAGGCGCTCATAGGATGAACAGCACCCGGAGGAGCCAGACGGAAACCGGCCGGCAAGCCAGCCCAGCGCTACTCGTGCAGATCCTGGTATCGGCACCAATACTAGTATCGGTACATCGCTAATGGAATCCCTAAGATCAGTTACTGCATCGCTGTTTGCGCTAGCTTACTGTTCTTTGCAAATCCTATACTTACATATAGAAAAAATGGCGTTGCGCCTGTACTCACCAGAGCGGCTGCAACAGTCAGGAGTGACAACCCTATACTTAACATGGGGAGCTCCTGTCCCGGAATATCGCATCAAAGTGGGGACTTACGGGGAAATCTGCAGGTGCAGATTTTCCCTGTTAGGCTGGCGGCACACTAGCAAACCTTTTGCGTCCGCCTGACCGTACTGTTTGACGTCCGTCGTAGCTTTATAAAGGAGTCAATTAAACACACCACTTGAAGCCCCTGCGCACTTGTTCACGAACGGGCAAAGAATAAAGCCACGGACGCAAAAATAACATCGACGTTAAAAAGCTAAACGGACGCAGAAACAACGCTGCCATGTATTTTCCTAGGGTGTGGAGACGTCAGACATTACGGACGCACTTTATGCAGTACTCACAATATCTCCCGTGAAAAAGTGCGTCCGTAATGGACGCAGCACAGTATGCTCGTGTGCCAGCTGCCTTAGTGTCCCCATTTTTGCATGAACTTCGTAATCTGGCCCAGAGATTTTAAGTATTCCATAAGGGGGAGGCTAGCCCCCCCTTATGTAATGCCTGAAATCTGTTTTTATGTGAAAGATCTTTGTAATTATGTGTGATCTAACAAAGATCTAGCCTGAAAAATTATTGTGGGGGGGGGGCTAGCCCCCTCATTAATTCGGTAATAAGTCTGTAATTATGTGTGATCTAAGTGTTTGGCCAATTTTTTGACTGGGGGGGCTGATGACTGGTTAGCCCCCCCGAAAATAATTGTTAATATTTCCTTGGCTATGTGCGTTCTAATGCAAACCGTTCATCTAACAACTGCATGAATTTTGTTCAAAAATTTTAATTTGTAAAGAGGGGTCTAACGCGGCTGAGGTCGATTTCTGCCCCACCTCCGTTCATATCTTGGAGACAAAGAGACACTGTTAGCAATAGGGATGGAGTACTGACAACCTCCCACCCCGGTACTCACCGATATGGGTTCTGATAATGTTATATAATGTCATGTGACCAATTTCCAATGAATAATTTAGGGTTTTGTTGAAAGCCTTTCCAATATATTAATATTGAAATGTATGGCCAGGCACCCATTTACCCACTGCACAGCCTGCACACACAAACACCAAACCTCAAACATGTATACCCAGACACATCAGACCTCAGATACATGTATACATATATATTCAAGACCTAGACACTGGGGCGGCTGGCAGAATGCACAACATTCCCGCAAGCGGTCACCGGCAAGGTGTGCTGGGGCCACACTCTCACGAGAGCTTGCAGAGTTTGTGAGATCTCACAAGAGCATGGTTGGATGCCCCAGTGAGTGTCCATGTTACAACTTTGTTGTGTCTGGCCAGCTGGCCCTGCCCTCACATACCACCTGACAAGCCAGCCCAGTGCTGGCTTCCGGTATCGGTATCCGGGGCATTTGCACGAGTACAAGTACCAGAATCTTAGGGCGAGTTTCACTTTACAGTTGTGGTATATGATTAGACAGCAGTGAAGGGGCAATGGGGTGGAGGAGTGAATGTTTAGACAAAACTGCAGGAGATCAATTGTGTTGTCTAGGCTACCTGAGATAAGAGATGGCATCTGAATGAAAGCTGATAGAGGGTTTAAAAAATTTCTAATCTACTCTGTTGCCTACATCCCACGCAGTGTAATCCTCATGAGTTGGATTTTGTAGATCTGACCTATGGACTACATTCCGTGTGCAATACCACACAGTGAGGAGCAAGTGCTGTAAAGATACAAAACAAAGGATTACACTGACACACATAGAGTAAAATATTTTCTGAATGTACACGAGAAAAACAAAGTACATGTAAAATTTCAGCAACATAAAATTAACAAAATAAGGACATTTAATTTTTGTTAGGAATGTTTCTTAAGCAGTCCCTACAGGTTGTTTGTAATTATATAGTAATGCCCTATATTCTATATGATCCGGTACGCTATAAGGATTAACTAAATATTTTCTGTAGAGTAGAAGACCCTCAATCTTTAGATTAGACATAATTTTTTTTTTTTTTTTTTTGGCAGGCTCAGATCTGCTGGCGCTCTTCCCAGAATATCAACCTACAAATAATGGTACATGCAATCAGGCAACATATACGATATATTTAAGCAGAAACTAATGTGCTTTGCCAGATTTCTCCACTACACAGGGTGCAGGGGGGAAACTGATGCACAGGACGTCTCTCACTTACTTGGCACTGAAGGGGCTAATGTCTGATAGACTTTGTACACAAGGTGAAATCCAATTTTTGCATATATATCTACAACAGTGCTGTTGTATAGGGATTCCTAGTGCGGTGAGACTATCCTGGGTTTATTCAGCGGCTCCTCCGTGGGGGGAGAGCTACACTTGCATTGTATTACTTTGTATTTCTGTAATGACTGTAACATTTCAATTTTCTTGAACCCAGGACATACTTTAAAACAAGAGAAATCTCAATGTCTCCTTCCTGGTAAAAATAAATACTTATATATATATATATATATATATATATATATATTTTATAAAGTATTTATTTTTACCAGGAAGGAGACATTGAGATTTCTCTTGTTTTAAAGTATGTCCTGGGTTCAAGAAAACTGAAATGTTAGTCATTACAGAAATACAAAGTAATACAATGCAAGTGTAGCTCTCCCCCCACGGAGGAGCCGCTGAATAAACCCAGGATAGTCTCACCGCACTAGGAATCCCTATACACCAGCACTGTTGTAGATTTTCTAGTTTTATATACTTTACTGGATCAATAAAGTGGAATATAATAAAAATGTACATTGAAGGAAAATAACAGGAATGCGCAACGCGGGAAAAACACGCGGAAAAGAAACGGTTAATACCCCTCAGTTTGCGAGTTTAAGTCTCGTTCAAAAAATGGTGTCTTGGGGTACCCGGATACTATATTCAACTGGCCAGTGAATGAGCAAAATTATCTTCAACTAGTCAACGTTGGGGCCCTGTGGATTGAAGCAATTAACCAAGTGTGCACTTTCGTTTCGGAACCGTAGGCCTTAAGGCCTCTCACCCATCCGACGAACAAAGTGTCCAGAACCGATGACTCGACCAAGGATCTCTGTCCGCGACTGGAACCCGGTGCCAACGAATCTGCTCTCCCGGCTGCCGTTCTCTGCTACCGGAATCGATCCGCCGCCTGCACTCCCAATCGATCCTCGTGGCCTCCTCACTCGGAGTCCTGCTGGAACTTGGTGGTCCTTCTCATTGCTTAGTAGAATGCAGTAGGTGACAGCACAATCTCCGTCCCCGATCTCCAGCACTGAATATGGCAGGGTCCCCACTCCGGCCTGGTTGCGATCCCTGACAGTGTCCTGCGTGCGTCCTACTCCTTCCGTCGCTCTACTCGCTATGCCCCTGTCTTGCACGAGGCTTCGGGTGTCTCTCTTGGCGCCGCACGCCCACTTCCTGTTCCCTTTGACAAGGTTTCTGGGAGATGAAGTCTTTTTAGTCCAGCATAGCCCATAACGTCTCCAGGCTCTGTCTCCCTCTAGTGGCAGCAACAGTCAATTACATCGAGCCAAACTAATACAGCGCTACACAAGCTATTAAAAAATATATATTTTGCTGCAGTGGTATAAAAGTGCCTTCTGCAAATACAAATCCTTCAACTCCTGTTGACTCCCTAACTATCACTTATGACTCCTTTGTGCTTCCCTCACCCAATTTCCCCATTCTCACCATTCTTCTGATTATTTCTCTTCCTCCTTTTTCTGTCGGCTCCTACTGTCGGTCTTTCACATCTCCTTTCATCCTGCAAAGTCTGTTGTCCAAAAATAATATTTCCCCATCTCTTTAACTCCTATGTTCCAGCGTTTTCTTCAGTCTCTCCTGCATTTTCTACCATTCGCCCTTCTGTTGGCTCACACATGGGTGCATGGGATTGGGTGGTGGACTCTTGGTGACATCTGTAGTTTCAATGGAAAGTGGTTTGGATGGGTAAATAGGCATTTTTAATTTATCTTTTTTACTATTTTTCAAAATGTGGTTTCTTTATAGATGGAGGAATGCATTTGATCACCCAATATCTGTTGTTGCCCCAAATAATCATCTTGTCTCTGCTAGCCTATAGCTGAATATGAATCCGAAGAGTCAGCACTTGCCATCCTGGCAATATCCCATCTTGATCTTTTTATAGATCTGCCGTACAAATGACTTTTAATATTTTAATACTTTGTGAATTATCCTTTTCTAGAGATGTAATCACATGAAACCTCAAATTTGTGATTAAAGGGAATAAAATAAAAGCTCTTCAGAGGTAATCACACCACTGCCTGGCACTTGGTCCTGTATCGCCTTGTGCTCTGGGAAACATAATGTCCTATAAATCCCAGGACTGTGGTTTCTTGTACTGCACCCCCCGCCCCAAAAAAAAATAAAAAAAATATTGTCATTGTTAATTAATCAAGCTAGTTTCTTGGACTATTTTCTAAGTTTTCTTGTTTTAACAGAAGATTTTGTCCGGATTGAACCGGTTCTCCTTTGTTGGCATCTGTTTCCACAAGCACCCTGGTAGATCATTTCATTTCGGCACAGAGTATTCCTTCACCTGATATTTGTGAGCGTGCATATTTATACGAGATTTTTGTGTGTGTTTCAGGAATCTGATTTTGATCCCATGAAGTTCAACAGCATTATTGAATGTGAGAAGCCAAATAATGTTTTGAGCAGATTTCGAGGTTACATGTAAGTATTTTTTAGTTTGCATCCCTTCCGTTATATATAATTTAAAGTGTATAAAAAAAAATGATCTCTTATTTTTTTTATTTTTTTTTAGTCTTTTACAGTGCAGTGTAGAGCAAGAGTTCCAGTGCAATTATTTGGCGGGGGAACCTTAGTCATTAAGATTGGAACTTCATTTTCCTATGACCATCTAAATCTCTTCTCCTTAATCTTAAATATGTAATCCTGCTACTTCATAGCCCCCAATGTTTGAAATGGCCAGAGGGACACCCCCCCCCCCCCAAGATAATTTTATTTGAAATAATTTGATACATGAACTAGTTTGATGCCACATAAAGATTTCAACTAATTTAATTGAAGTATTTAATTTTATTGTACTTTTTTTTTTTATGCACATAGGCATTGAGGGGGATCTTCATAAAATACGTATTTCTACAAAAACATTGTAAGAATCAATGACACAATTTCCTGTGATAATTTATACTCTGGTATTATTATTTTTACTTATTTAACCATACATTTCTGTGTAGATCTTCAGAGTTCTGTGGTAACTCAAGCTGAACATGTAGCTTTAAACAGCGATGTCCTTACTTGCAATGTGACTTGCTATTGCCAAGAATAGACAAAAGTCCTAGTCCTATGAGGTATTCCCTGAAGCGGGCCAAGAACATTCATTAATCTGTTTTTAAGCAATTTTTTTGTCTGCAGTAGAGGTACAGCAAGCTTTATTTTTCTTGTAAAGGGACAGTTTGCTATGTTGTGACGTGTATTCGCAGCTATATATATATACAGTTGTGTTCAAAATTATTCAACCCCCACTGAAATTGAGTGTTTTGACCAGTTTGACATGGATTTTGATCATTCAGTCATCTTGCTTACAATTAAATCAAAGAGGCACGTGTAGGTCAGACAAATGTAACATAACATTTATAATGAAATAACCACAAATGTCTTTTCTGTGCTCACATCATTATCAGTTTTATTCAACCCCCAAGTGACATTCAATCTTAGTACTTAGTACAACATCCTTTTACAGTTATAACAGCTTTTAAACGTGAAGCATAGCTTGACACAAGTGTCTTGCAGCGATCTACGGGTATCTTCGCCCATTCGTCATGGGCAAAAGCCTCCAGTTCAGTCACATTCTTAGGCTTGCGCACTGCAACTGCTTTCTTTAAGTCCCACCAGAGGTTCTCAATCGGATTTAAGTCAGGTGACTGCGATGGCCACTCCAAAATGTTCCAGCCTTTAATCTGCAACCATGCTCTAGTGGACTTGGAGGTATGCTTGGGATCATTGTCCTGTTGAAAGGTCCAATGTCTCCCAAGCCTCAGGTTTGTGACGGACTGCATCACATTGTCATCCAATATCTCCTGGTACTGAAGAGAATTCATGGTACCTTGCACACGCTGAAGCTTCCCTGTACCTGCAGAAGCAAAACAGCCCCAAAGCATGATTGACCCCCCCCCCCCGCCATGCTTCACAGTAGGCAAGGTGTTCTTTTCTTCATAGGCCTTGTTCTTCCTCCTCCAAACATAGCGTTGATCCATGGGCCCAAACAGTTCTAATTTTGTTTCATCAGTCCACAGAACACTATCCCAAAACTTCTGTGGTTTGTCCACATGACTTTTGGCATACTGCAGTCGACTCTTCTTATTCTTTGTAGACAGCAAGGGGGTGCGCCTGGGAGTTCTGGCATGGAGGCCTTCATTACGCAGTGTGCGCCGTATTGTCTGAGCTGAAACTTCAGTACCCACATCTGACAAAGCTTTTCTCAGTTCCTCAGCAGTCACACGGGGACTTTTCTCCACTCTACGCTTCAGGTAGCGCACAGCAGTCGAGGTCGGCATCTTCTTTCTGCCATGACCAGGTAGCGTTTCAACAGTGCCCTTTGCCTTGAATTTGCGAATGATGCTTCCTATGGTCTCTCTTGGTATGTTTAACATCTTTGCAATCTTCTTATAGCCATTGCCCTTCCTGTGAAGAGTAATCACCTCTTCTCTTGTCTTCCTGGACCATTCTCTTGACTTCACCATGTTTGTAACCACACCAGTAAATGTCTAGAAGGAGCTGAGTATCACAGTCATTTTAAAGCTGCCTAATTGGTGCTTATTATGCTTTATTGCTGCTCCGTGACATTCACAGGTTTTTTCAATACCTGATTGAAAACAATTGAATGAACCTCTGTTCCAGAGTGGTAGTCTTTAAGGGGTTGAATAATTGTGTCAATGAAGAATTCACAAAAGAAACATTTACTACTGTATTACAAAACCAATTGATGTCATTTTAGTTGCATATGGTTCTTTAAAAAGTCCTTGTAGGATTTCATTCTGAATACAATTACAAATGTACACTAAATTCCCTAAAACCCTTTACAGCATTGGGGGTTGAATAATTTTGAACACAACTGTATATCACATGATTACAATGTCAAAGTTGTGAAGACCCTTGTAAAGCATCCCTATAAATTAGAATATTAATGTTACTAGGGAATAACGGTTTTATTACATTATAACAGATTCTTATAACACTTTCTCTACTAAGCACTTTGTTGGAGAAATCTGATTACCGCATTTATTTGAAACCTGACATTAGCAGATAACAAATATATGGTAAAATTGCATTTTTGCAATGATATAATATTAAAACATTTATGTATAACAATATTGTAATATTTGCAAATTTTTGAAAATCCTCTGATATCCTGTTTTTATGTGTATTAGTGGTGATCTAAGAATATTAGGAATGCCAATAGAATATAAACTTAATGTGTGTCTGTATGTGGCAAAATCATAGGCGTGTGCCTGGTGTGCCCTGGCACACCCTAATGTTGGGTGAAGAGGTCCTCTTTCACCTACTACATTGACATTTTATATGTCCCTTATTTGGTTCATGATGAAAAACAAACACTGACTGTATCTCTGATTACAGGCTTGTTATTTTTAATGAAAAGTGTGTATTTTGAGCAAAATCTTCTAAAATCTAAGTTTTAAATTAATAAATGTTCAATTGGTGAACAACGTAACGGACTGCGCACGCCAGTGGGCACAATGCCTGCATATGAAAGTTACAGTAAAACATTGTATCTGTACTGTACAAGAATTTTCATCAGAACAACCTGAATCTTATGCGGTACAGTAACAGGGGTGTGGAAATTTTGACAATCTACTTGTCCAATGGACTAAAGTGGTAGCCCAATCTACTTGTCCCTCATGACAATCTACATGTCCGGATAAGAAATATAATTTCAACAAAATAGCATTAGATCTTTTTGCTTAACTACAAAGAGAAGAAACACATCAAGGCGATCAACAAACACAGGTATTTAGTTTAAATACAACACTTACTGCATTGCGGTTTTCTCACACTCCTACAACCCACACATTACAGATCACAGTAATGTGCAGTATGTATGAGTGTATCACAGCCCCACTGCAATAAAATTCAGTAATGTGCGGTGTGTATGACCGTATCACAGAGCTCCACAGCAATAACACTCAAAACAATTATGCTCTATATTTGAATTATATAACATTTATTAAATGCAGTGTAGTATTCAAATTAAATTCTAATCTAACATTAAAATATATATAATAAACATATACTAAAATATTTTAAATATATCATTTAATGCAGCGGCATTGTTAAAGGGGGGGCATGCTGCATTTAGAACAAAAAAAGGAGATCTATATTTTTATTTTATATGTCCAAACTATCATTGGAAAGGCCAGACTCTGGCATTTCCAACGATTACTTCAATTGTCCTTGTAGGACATCCGCAACCAGAGATACAGGGGTCCAAAGGACCACAGCATCTGCTGTGGGATTCCCCTTCCAATCAGGAGGGGAATCCCCATTTGTGACGTCATCGTGCACATGAGCGATGACGCCCACGACCAGGGGGCAGTCCCACAGTGTGGGCTGGGCTGACTTTCCTGCTCGGAGCCAGATCTGCACGGACAGAAGACGGGCATGGAGCATCCTCTGCGATGGGGAGGGAATCCCCAGGATGCTCCACGCACGTCCACACAGTGCAGGGCACTACAGGATACCAGAAGGACTTGGTGCTCAGCGCACACACATGCTGAGCAGCCAAAACTCCGGTACCTACTCGGACCCTGGTCTGTTGCCCAAAGCAGGGATAAATGGAGAGAAGAAACCTCCTGCCCGCCCCAAAACTGCCAGTGCCAGGAGTCGGGCGGTAGAATTTGCCCATCCCTGAGTAATGAGTAGAGCTGTTCAGATCACATTTTTTTGGTGCCCACAATCCTATCATGAGGCAGTTTCAGTTTGCACCATCTTGTTTTTTTTGTACAGAAAGAGGCAGGATCAAATCACAAGTTTAAAACCACAAAATAAATCCAATTTCCCCGAGGGGTGGCATGTGTCATTATGACACTGTATATGCCTTTCCAAACTAACTCTGAGGAGTAGATCTAAAAGGGAATATACACACAAGTTCTAAAACTACTTGCAACGAAATCTTACTAGATAGAAGTTCACAAACTAAGGGCTCTATTACACTCCGAACGGTAGCGCTCACCTGTGTGAGCACTACCGTTAGCTGTGGTATCTACCACATATTACAATCCAAACGGGTTAAAAAACCCGTTTGTGTTTGGTACCTGCCACTTCTCAGCGCGAGGTCACTGTACTTTGCGCTCCCCATGTTAAGTATAGGGAGCGCAAAGTGTTAATCAGCGCTGGTATTACAAAGTCCCAGCGCTGATTAACGTCTGGCTCTGGTTAGCGAAAAGTTAACCAGAGCCAGAACCTGGTGTTAACACCAGGCTAGAAAATAAAAAAAGGAAGCCTAGTCGCGTGACCTGAGATGGAGGGAGGCGGCCATCCCAACGTCTCTTCTCTCCCCCCCCCCCCAGCCACTCACCCAGGGAGTGAATGCCGCCCTGTCTCGCCCCCCCCCCATACAAACGGGCGGCCACGTGCCGCCACACATTGGCAGGCCGTGGGAAACCTAATATATTTAAAAGAACACTCACTCATACACAGCGGACATTACTGTGAGTTTTATTGCTGTAGAGCAGGGGTGGGGAACGTCAGGCCCTCAGAGCGCCTCAGCAAGGGGGTGCAAATTCTCTCTCCCGCGGCTCTTTTACCAGACCGCGGCGCGTAGCAGAATGAGGGGGCAGGGATTATCCTGGCTTCCCTCACTAGCTGCTGTGCGCCGGATCTTCCAACACGCTGCGCCCCTCATCTTCCGGGCGCAGCGTGAAGGAGGATCCGGCGCGCTTCAGCGAGTGAAGGGAGCGGGGGATAATCCCCGCCCCCTCATTCTGCTACTCGCCGCGGTCTGGTAAAAGGGCCGCGGGAGAGGAGAATTTGCACCCCCTTGGTGTGGCGCTCTGAGTGTCCCCTCATTCTGCTACTTGCCATGGTGAGGTAAAAGGGCTGCTGGGTGGGTGGGGGGGCTGGAATTAATTTTAAAGCGGGAGGGTGAAATTAATTAAATGGGGTGGGTGAGATTAATTATATGGAAAGGGGAGGATGAAATCCATTGGAGAGGGAGAGTGAAATTAATTAAATGGGGAGGGGGTGAGATTAAATGGGGGTATAATGAATTAGATGGGGAGGGTGAAGAAATTCAAAGAGGGTAAAATTAAATGGGGAGTAGGGTTAAATCAATTAAATGGGGAGGTTGAAATTAAATGGGGAGAGGTGAAATACATTTTTATGAGGTGGTGAAATGAATTGAATGGGGAGAGAGGTGAAATGAATTGAATGGCGAGAGGTGAAATTAATTGGAGAGGTGGTGAAATGAATTGGATGGGGTGAAATTAATTAAATGGGGAGGGGCACAAACCTGGAAAATTGCAAGTAACAACATCTGTACCAGTTAACATCGCGCGCCTCACCAAAGTGAAGCCGTTCCAGCCCTCACATTAGGGGTGAATTAATTAATTTCTTCCTAAATATAGCTGGCTAAATTTTAAGTTGGTAATTTTGTATGGCCCTCGAATGATCTTATAAATTTCCAAATGGCCCTTGACAGAAAAAAAGTTCCCCACCCCTGCTCTGTGATACACTCACACAGACTACACATTACTGTGAGCTTTATTTCTGTGCAACTCTGTGATACAGCAATGTATGGTGTGTATGAATAAGTTTTACTGCCGTGCAGCTCTGTCATGCACTGCACATTGCTGTGAGTTTGCTTGTTGTGCAGCGCTGTGATACACTTATACACACTGCACATTACCGTCAGTTTTACTGCCATGCACTGCTGTGATACACACCTCATATTGCTGAGTTTAATTGTTGTGGCGCTTTGATACAGTATTGTGCGGTGTGTATGAGCGCATTAGAGCTCCACAATGCATTATCATTGTATAAGTTTGAATAATAGTGTTGCATTTAAAAAAAAAAAACACAATTTAAATCCAAAAGACCCCCATATCTCCCCATAGGGAATCCCCTGCTCGAATGACGTTAGTGACGTGTCCAAGGACGTCAGTGGGTGGGGATATATCCCGCAGGCAGGGCTGACAAAGATGTCCGCATCATGCAGGATAGGTCCGTGATCGGCGCCGGGTGAGTGCCTAGCCGCAGATCTGCCCCCCCCCCCGTCATGCTGTCCCTCTGCTCTGCTGACCGATCTCATGTGCTCTGCTGACCGATCTCATGGCAGCTGAATGAGATTTTTTTTTTATTTTTAAATTCTTTTATTTAGAGAATTATACATAACAGAAAATTCACGAAATCAAACGTATAAAAGTATAGCCACTTAGGGCTGTCCAAGCAATCTTCGAGGAACCAGGCGAAAATACAAAGAGCAACGTAACACAGGAAAAAAAAGGAAAAAGGGAGGCAGGAAGTCCCAATGTTAAGAAAAAGAGGCAGCAGTAATCTGAAAAACCGGTAGGGACACATCCTGAAAAGCGACAGTGTCCTGAAAGTCCAGTCACAATGTCAATCATGAGACCAGAGACACGGAAACATAGGGTAAAAGCGGGGGGGGGGATAACAATGCTCAGTCCTCAGCTAAGACGATTAAAAAGACCTGCAAATATCAGAAAAAGTCCAGAGAACTCGTATACTAAATAGAAAAATGCGGTGGGAGGGAAATAATAGGCCTCAACCTGGTTGTAACTCCAACTGTTCCGGTGACAGTCCCGTTGCTGCAAGATCAGAGCAGGCCGTCGTGGGATCAGTGATCGTGTAGGACAAGTTGGCAAGTGTCACCACCAGTGAGCCTGCTAGACCCCATCTGTAGTGAATTCCTTTTCGATGAAAGAGTTGTCACATCCCGAAATCGTCGGCTGGCTAGTAGGGTCTGGAACGGAAGGTCATGATACAGTTCCAGCGTAGAGCCCTCAAAATGCACGGGGGTCCCGTGTGCCAGGAGTATTCATAAGCTTCACTTTAAGGCAACATCGTGGAATGCCACTACGAAATCCCCAGGTGCCCCCGTGGGGGTCGCCTTGGGTCTCCGAACCCGGAACACCGACCCATTCACACCAGGAGTATCGGGAGGAAGTCCAGAAACCTGGAGAGCCAAGCGGGCAACATAAGGCAACAACTCCTCTGTCGAGACTGAGACTGGGATTCCCCTGACCCTGATATTATGGCGGCGGTGACTTGATTCTAGTATCTCAACGGCGCGGGTCAGGACCTCAACCTGAGAACTATGGGCAGCAACCCGTCCAGTCAGGTGAGTTTGCTCCGTCTGTACCTCAATGGTCTGCGCCTGCACCTCCGTCATCTGCGCACGTACCACGTCAACCTCTGCCCGGACCGCTGCCACTTCAGGTTTCCATATCTCCCTAATTTCCCGACGCTCATCCAAGATCCTGCGAAGGTCGCCTTCTGTGGAGGGGAGATGTTCGTCCTCCTCTTGGATCCGGGCCCCAGCAGAGACGACGCATAGGTCGCCCGTCCCCACTCCATCCACTAGCGCTCATGGCTCCTGTCTCAAGCCAGGCTGTCTGTCTGAGGTTATGCTACTACTAGCGGAGAGCCGGCGATCTTCAGCCGAATCCCTGTCTGAGAGTTCTGTCACGGCCAGTGAGGCACCCGAGGATGCTGCCAACGCGGCCTTGTGGTTTTTTTTGTGCTAGTTTTTTTGCAGCTGCGGAGAGGGGTCACACGTCTGAAGCCTGGAACTCTGGTGTGATCCATGTCATCCCAGTATTGCCCCCCAGGAGCAGTCGTCGTCGCCGGACAAATCGTAGCCAGGAGGAAGGGATGAGGAGAGCCCCGTGCCCCTGGAAGCAGACCCACCTGCCATAGATTCCCGGATGTCCCGCTGGCGGGATCCCACCGTCTGTGTCCTGCTGCTAGGCATGGCTGGGGACAGGCTGGCACAGAGATGTAAGGCCCCAGAGAAACAATCCCAGGCTGCTCGCAGGCTTCCAAGATGGCCGCCGCACAAGGCCCAAACCTCTCCGGGATCAAAAATCCGTTGCGGAACGTGCAGTTCAATGTCAGGCAAAGAGCACAAGTCCTTTAAGGTCAGTTGAAGCCAACCGAGTGAGCAGCAAGCCGAGCGAGCGGGTATAAAACAGCTAAAAAGCCGCTGCTGCTGAGGAGCTCCTCCAAAATGTGACCGCTCGCTGCCTCGGTTAGCTCCGCCCCCCCAGCTGAATGAGAATTTGAGAGGGAGCGAAAAAGACTTCTAATCTACTGCTGCTGATGTGCTTGGAATACATCTCACACAAATGCAATGATTCGAGTCAGTGATCAACTAACAGACTCCGTTCTATCGCCAATGCCATACAGTGAGGGCCAAATGAGGTAAAGATACTAGGGGGCAGTTTACAACACAAAAGATCACGCAATGTATGCACCCAGTGACACATATTGAGTGAAATATTTTCTTAACTAAGCAAACACAATACAGACCTTTTAATGGTTTACTGGTAGTGGCCCTTTAATCTCCATTCTCAATATACAAGGCATCAATGTTCTTGACCATTTAACTTTGTTTGATTCTGGAAACCTATTTTTTATTCCCACTTTGATTTTGTACTGCATGAAGCCAGGTTTCACTCCGTCGAAGTATGTATGTCAGTGACCCAAGTCTTTTTAACCTGTTTTTCTGCTTCAGAGTTTTTAAGCTTCAGAGTGAATGGGATACTGATTGTTTGCCTTCCACTGTAACTTAACAATTACAACTTCCTTTTTCAGTAGGAGGCAGTAGGTGTGAAAAGCTTTTTGCTTTATTATGGACTAGGTGGAAAGCCTGCCCAGAGGGCAGTCTATTGTTATTGTCGCCAGGTCAGAATTCACGTCCACATCGTTTTTTTTCAATGTCCTATCCAAGAGTATCTCTCTATATAAATACGTTTTGTAACGCGTCCATCGCCATCCCATCTGCAACAGGAGGGCCGACTGAGCAGCTGTGATGGGTGCGCGCACAGCTGACAGCGCATTACAAAGGAATTTATATATTAGAGTAGGTTCCTCTTCCCTCTTAGATTGTAAACTCACGGGAACCGGACCCTCAGATTGTAAACTCGTGGGACCCCTCAGATTGTAAACTCGTGGGACCCCTCAGATTGTAAGCTCGTGGGGCCCCTTAGATGGTAAGCTCATGTGGCCCCTTAGATGGTAAGCTCATGGGGCCCCTTAGATGGTAAGCTCATGGGGCCCCTTAGATGGTAAGCTCATGGGGCCCCTTAGATGGTAAGCTCATGGGGCCCCTTAGATGGTAAGCTCATGGGGCCCCTTAGATGGTAAGCTCATGGGGCCCCTTAGATGGTAAGCTCATGGGGCCCCTTAGATGGTAAGCTCATGGGGCCCCTTAGATGGTAAGCTCATGGGGCCCCTTAGATGGTAAGCTCATGGGGCCCCTTAGATTGTAAGCTCATGGGGCCCTATGATTGTAAGCTCATGGGGCCCCTTAGATTGTGTTGGGCTTGGGCGGGCATTTTTTTTGTAGCGTATACATTATGCGTATATTTAATAGCACGTGGTATGCATGGCATGGCAGGCTGGTATTTAGGCACACTGGTATTATGAATGGCAGACTGGCATTATGGCTGACAGACTGGTAATATGGCTGGCGAACTGGTAATGTGGCTGGAGAACTGGTAATGTGGCTGGCAGACTGGTATTGTGCATGACAGACTGGTATTGTGCATGACAGACTGGTATTGTGCATGGCAGACTGGTAATATGGCTGGCAGACTAGTAAGATGGCTGGCGAACTGGTAATGTGGCTGGCAGACTGGTATTGTGCATGACAGACTGGTATTGTGCATGGCAGACTGGTATTGTGCATGACAGACTGGTATTGTGCATGACAGACTGGTATTGTGCATGGCAGACTGGTAATATGGCTGGCAGACTGGTAATATGGCTGGCGAACTGGTAATGTGGCTGGCAGACTGGTATTGTGCATGGCAGACTGGTATTGTGCATGGCAGACTGGTATTGTGCATGGCAGACTGGTAATATGGCTGGCAGACTAGTAAGATGGCTGGCAGACTGGTAATATGGCTGGCAGACTGGTTTTGTGCATGGCAGACTAGTAATATGGCTGGGAACTGGTATTGTGCATGGCAGACTGGTAATATGGCTTGGAACTGGTATTGTGCATGGCAGACTAGTAATATGCATGGCAGACTGGTATTGTGGCTGGCGAACTGGTAATGTGGCTGGCAGACTGGTATTGTGCATGGCAGACTGGTATTGTGGCTGGCAGACTGGTAATATGGCTGGCAGACTGGTATTGTGCATGGCAGACTGGTATTGTGCATGACAGACTGGTAATATGGCTGGCAGACTGGTAATATGGCTGGCAGACTGGTTTTGTGCATGGCAGACTGGTAATATGGCTGGGAACTGGTATTGTGCATGGCAGACTGGTAATATGGCTGGGAACTGGTATTGTGCATGGCAGACTGGTAATAGGGCTGGGAACTGGTATTGTGCATGGCAGACTGGTATTGTGCATGGCAGACTGGTAATATGCATGGCAGACTGGTAATATGGCAGGCCGGGCACAGAGGAGATGCAGGCCGGGCGCGGAGGAGATGGAGGCCGGGCGCGGAGGAGATGGAGGCCGGGCGCGGAGGAGATGGAGGCCGGGCGCGGAGGCGATGGAGGCCGGCAATGAGGAGATGCAGAAAACAAATCCGATCCATTGGAGAGGCGCTGTGCCGTCTGGCCACCTCGCTAAGTGCACTTGGTGCGCTCAGCGCTGCAAGGCTCGATCCTCCTATGGAGGATTGCGCTTTGCAGCATCGTCAACGCGTGTCCTAGCACTTTGACGGAGAGGGCTGCTGCACGGTCGCAGCGTGGCCAACAGCGTGTGGCTGGCCCCGTCAGTGTCTCAACGCTGCAATGGACGCCAGAAGGCACGTCCATGCGCTTGTCTGACGCCAGCCTAAAGTGTAACCTTTTTGGGTTTTATTCTAAAAGGTTGCGTTGCTATTGTAATGCTCATAATATTTTCTAGATATTTTTAAATAACAAATGGTGTCTGCGTAGAATCTGAAACTATCCTAAAGAAGGCAAGGTTGTAACCAAAATGTAGGCTTTGTATATTACCGCAACAATTGGTATAATGTTTAGTAAAGCTTTGCAGATCTCTGCCTTATTGTCTTACGTTTGTGTTATCCATGATGAAATTAACATTGTGTAAACTTCAGACAATATCAAATAGCAAACATTTATTTGGAGGCAAAATTATGCTCCATTACAACTTCACCACATAAATGTTATTGACTGTCACGTCCACATCTCGTTGACGTGACAAATTGTGGGAGGAAAAATTACAGCGTACATTAATTTGCAAATTTATAGAGCTGAAGTGATGATGCAGGAAGTGGTGTCACATGAAATGATATTTAAAGAAATATATACTTTTGTTGTAGACCAGAGAAGACAAGACTTGTAGAGATTTTGTGATTTACTTTTTCTAATACATCACTGTGATCCACTTATGCAATGTAAAAGCATTGTAAGTTATGTAAAGACTATAGTTACAGGGCCACTTCCACCAAAAAAAATTAAATGGTCCAAATCCGTTTATTTACGTTGCTGATATCTTGCATATACTGTGATTTCTCTTGTATGTTTAAGTAAGCGAATATTGTCTTCTATACGTGTCACTGTGTTCATCCATTTTGTATTTTATATCCCCCCGGATCTTTACAGCATTGGGCATAGAATGGACTTTATGGGCCCCATTCCAAGTTTGATGCAAAAGGGAGACGGTTAAGATAAATAAAAAAATCTGCGCCTGCAGCTTTTCTTACGGTCTCCCTTTTTGTGTACCTATTCCAAGGTAGGTGCTTAGTCCGTTCCTAGCCCTGGAAGGAAGCACCGCGCAAGCCGATACTTACAGCGACGCAGTGCGCCGCTATCAGTTTAAGATCCTGGAGTCCTATGGACTTCATGGAGCATTGCTCATCTCAGCCCCAAGTTCAGTCTTGCGAGATCACGTAGCCCCGGCACGGTGGGAGACTAGGAACTATTTGTTTCCAGTCTCTTTGCTGCCAGCGAGAGGAGATGTCAGATCAGGCCACCCTAATCACCATGGGATGGGAGGTGAGTTTGGGATTTAATGGGGTGGTTTGGTGAGCTTTATGCTTTTACAGTATGTGACTGTATTTCACAATGAAAAACCGTCTCTCATGTGGAAGTTCAAGCTACCAGACAGGGGTACAAATTAATGTCTCCCATAATAAATATACTATCAGGGTTCTTCAGAGAGTGTGAAAAGCTGGAGAATGACTGGAGAATGAAAAATTCTAGGTCAAAATAGCCAAACCAGAAAAATTCTCACTTTCCTCTCACTTTCCAAATCAGCTATTTTGACCTAGAATTTTTCATTCTCCAGCCATTCTCCTGCTTTTCACCGCTCTCTGAATAACCCTGTATGTATATAAATATACTAGTACACCGCTCTTGCCGGCCTCTTCAGCACACGCCTCCTTCGACCCAGTGGCGTCACTAGGGTTGGTGTCACCCAGTGCGGTAACTTATGGTGTCACCCCCCCCCCCCGAGTTTTACGGATTTTTTTTTTTTAACTACTCTTACTCCTAAATCAGTACTCCCAAATAACACTGAATGCTCATACACACAGCGCACATTACTGTGAGGTTTATTGCTGTGGAGCTCTCTCATATGCTCACACTAATTTTTGCCAACTGCCAGCAAGTACGATGCCTGTTCAAAGGCAGTGAAAGCACACATGGATATATATTGCCCCCAGCAGCTCTGGATATATTGCCCCCAGCAGCTCATCCATGGATATATATTGCCCCCAGCTCACATGGATATATTGCCCCAGTTCACAATTATATATTGCCCCCAGCAGCTCACCCATGGATATATATTGCCCCAGCTCACATATGGATATATTGCGCCTCAGCTCACACATGGATATATTGCCCCAGACCAGCTCACACATGGATATTGCCCCAGCTCTCATGGATACTGCCCCAAGCACACATGGATACTGTCCCCAAGCACACATGGATACTGTCCCAAGCACACATGGATACTGTCCCAAGCACACATGGATACTGTCCCAAGCACACATGGATACTGTCCCAAGCACACATGGATACTGTCCCAAGCACACATGGATACTGTCCCAAGCACACATGGATACTGCTCCAAGCACACATGGATACTGCCCCAAGCACACATGGATAATGCCCCAGCAGCTCTCATGGATATTGCCCCAGCTCCTCTCATGGATATTGCCCCAGCTCCTCTCATGGATATTGCCCCAGCTCATGGATAATGCCCCAGCTCATGGATAATGCCCCAGCACATGGATAATGCCCCAGCACATGGATAATGCCCCAGCACATGGATATACTGCCCCAGCACATGGATATACTGCCCCAGCAGCTCATGGATATACTGCCCCAGCAACTCATGGATTTGCCCCAGCAGCTCATGGATTTGCCCCAGCAGCTCATGGATTTGCCCCAGCAGCTCATGGATTTGCCCCCCGGCTCATGGATTTGCCCCCCGCCTCATGGATTTGCCCCCCACCTCATGGATATATTGCCCAAGCTCATGGATATACTGCCCCAGCAGCTCATGGATATACTGCCCCAGCAGTTCATGGATATACTGCCCCAGCAGCTCATGGATATACTGCCCCAGCAGCTCGTGGATATACTGCCCCAGCAGCTCGTGGATATACTGCCCCAGCAGCTCGTGGATATACTGCCCCAGCAGCTCGTGGATATACTGCCCCAGCAGCTCGTGGATAATGCCCCAGCTCATGGATAATGGCCCCAGCTCACCTCCGCCACGTGTTCGCTCCCTCTGAGCGTCCGGCGGCGCGCAGCTTGGGCGCTCGCCTGGGGGAGCCACATGACCAGCCGCGATTGGCTGGTGACGTGTTTCCTCCAGGCGAGCGCCGAAGCTGCATGCTTCGGACGCTCGCAGGGAGCGAATACGCGGCGGAGGGTGAGACACCTGCCCTTTAGGGTGACGGTGTCACCCTAAGGGGCGGGTGTCACCTGGTGCGGGCTGCACCCCCCGCCCCCACGTTACGACGCCACTGCTTCGACCCATCTAGCTGCTGCTGCGCGTCTTTGGCTGCACAGGGCCAGCCTGAGTTCAGGCCATCCTGCACCAGCGGCACCACATGCTGGGCAGGGCCTAGGCAACCCATCGAAGTCAACAGGGTGTACTAGAAACCCCCATTCCTTCAAAGCCCACCTGCTGCAGGGACGGCGTGGTAAGCCCTGTGGCGGGAAAGGGTTAAATATCACTGGGGGTACCACTGATTTGTTGTTAGCTCTTTCAGATCAGATCTTTCAACTGCAATCGATCCCCTGCAGGCTTGTCTAAACATTCCCTCCCCCACCCCACTGCCTCTTCATTACTGTTGTATCCTATACCACAACTGTAAAGCAAGACTTGCCCTAAGATTTTGATAGATGTTGCATCATCGGAAAAATCCACAAAATTGAAAAAGGACAAACACCTAACTTTATTTTAACTTTGAAGTAATTGAATATAAAAAAGAAACGGTAGCATATTTGGGGGTTTTATTTTCTTTCTGGCTACAACTTATGTTTGTGGTAGTGTTCATTTAAGGTACACTTGTGTGTGTGGTTCATTGAATGAGCTGTAAGTGGTTATGTGTTTTGCTGGGTGAGATGGGAATGAGCATATCACTCGCTGACTGAGAGGGACGCGAAAGTGTGTGGCCAATGGTTTAGGGTCTTAGAAGTGTGTGGCTGTCTGGGTTTGGTGGGAATGAGTGTGCTGTTGGCTAAACCAGGGCTTGACAAATTTGCTTTGAATCTAGGAGCCAGCTAAAAAAGTTAGGAGCATTTTTTTTTTCATTGTTATAAGTGAGCGATAGTCTCCAGTCTCACATGGCACACTACTGTGAGCTTTATTGCTGTGGAGCTCTTTGATACGCTCATACACACCACATTACTGTGAGTTTTATTGCTGTAGAGCGCTATGATACACACATACACCTATAGCTGGCAGTGCGAGTATATGGGGAGAGCTGGCAGTGGGAGAGTGCTGAAGGCGAGATGGCAGAGAGCTGGTAGTGGGAGGGAGGTGGCAGAGAGCTGGTAGTGGGAGGGAGGTGGCAGAGAGCTGCTAGTGGTGTAGTGGAAATAGACTGGAAGATGGCCGCTATTATAAGCCAGGCGACCATCTTGTTCAGAATATTGGTTTACTTAAATATAACTAGGCAGGTTTTTAGCTGAAGCTATAATGAGGTACATGTAGAGAGTTAGGAATGTGCGGAGATTAGTAGAAAAGCAATTAAAGCGCTGAGAGAGAGATCTCTGCTGTTCCAGGCACAGAGAAGGATATGTCAAGGTTGTTGGGGCCCGCAGAAAGACAAAGAAAAGCGTAGAAACCAGATCATGCTTAATCTGTATAAAAATAAACATAGTTTTTAGGGAGGTGGGCACGGCCCAGAGTGAGTACAGCAGCAAATCACAGACTGTCAGACTAACATGACGCTTGTCAATTTATTATTAATGTATGGAATTTTTTTGTACTAACGAGGGGAGGTATTAACCCACGTGGGGTGGAATAAAGTCTCACCGGGAGGTGGGCTAATTGGGATGTACCTAATTATGTATTTTTGGGTATAAGACCCCTTGTCAGGGGGGGAGACGGGGCTCATTCTTTGCGATTGAATCCTGTTTGAGCATCTGTTGTGATATCACAATAAAGTTTGCCTTTCCTGAAGAGACTCGTGTTCAGACAATCCTTGCTCGTGTCTGATCCGGCGCCGTCCTGAAAGTGAACCAAGTGATTCCTGTTACATATCTGGGGGCTCTTGCCGGGATAACGGGCCCTTTGCCAGGACACAGGCAACGGCTGCTGAACACTGTAGCGGTTGACTGCAGGTGCAAGTGATCCCTCGGTTGGGTGTCTGTTGAAGGTGAGCTGACATCTGCAGGCGCCAAGCAGGATTTCCTGTTCAGTGGACCTCCTCTCGTCTCAAACGGACCCCCCAGCCTGGGAACACTGGGACACGCCTGAGTCCGAGGAAACAGCGAACAGCGCGGCGATAGGTAAAGTGTCTTCTATGTTTGTATGTCTAATGGAAATGGAAATACCGGTATAAAGGGAAACGTCCGACTGAGATAGTCGGATAAGGAGACTCGATGGCCACCATCTCGTTGGCATACCTAGCCTGCCGCTGATAGCACGGACAATGCAAAAGAGCCAGAGTGGCTAGCTTGTGTCTGGATTCGGGGGAATTGGATGCCAACCAAAGGGTAGTTCTGTATGTGAGGGAGAAGGGAGCCACGTGGAGTTGCATAGTCCTAAATCAGTGTTTGTAAACAAAGCTTCGCCACGTGGATTGAAGGAAAGGAGGAGGGATTTCTGTGACTGGGCTTAGAGCCCTGAGTCAGTGCTAGTGTGTACGCCGTGTAGTGAAGAGGGCTTATTGAAGCCAACAGTAGCTGCAGAGGAAGTGGTGCCGGGTGGGTAGAATTACCCATAGGCAAATTGGAATTGCAGACGGGAGTGTTGTTATAGAACGGGGTGCACATAGTCACAAGCAGGCAAGAGTTAGAGTTCAATTAACGGGGTATAAGGAGCCAAAAGGAGGGACGGTGTGCCCTCGGCTAGTGGAAAGAGTTGAATTGTTTAGGTTTTGTTTTGTGCTGACAGAATCTGGTACAGTATGGGTTGTGATTGATTGTTGAGAATGCTGTGAGTGAACGAGTGCCTACTCGCATTGCGAGAAAGCAAACTGAGTTTCTGGCTCAGGCGACTGTAGTCCAGCTACTGACGGAAGAAGCGGGTCAGATATATATATATGTATGAACTGTTGACTGAAGTGCCAGACAGTAAATTCTAAGTGTTCTTGCTAAAAAGTAATATCTGCATTGTAAAAAGGTTACTGCTGGGTAACAGGTTATCCGAGCCCAAAAAAAAAAAAAAGGTAAAGAAAGGGTGAGATGCCCTTAAAGTATATGGTGCGGAATTTTGAAGCGCTATATACAGCACATGTGATTATGGTGTAAAATTAACTAAGGAAAAGTTAACAGGAATGTGTACAATTGTGTGGCCACTGTTAGTTCCAGACTGGCCAGAGCAGGTGTCAATGGACCCGCAGTTAATACAGAGAGTGCATTCCCAAGTCACTGGGAAATGCGGACATCCTGAGCAGTACCTATATATAGATATATGGAAGTACTGTGTAAAAGATAAAAGTTATTTTATAATGATGGCGGGACATAAGAAGCAGGTACCCCCCCCCCCAATAAAGAAAATAATAAAAAGAAAAGACCGGTGTTGGTAGAACAACCGGAGGAGATTGATTCCCTGCCCCCGCCCTATCTATTATATTATGGGGCAGCTAGACAAGTTTTGTGTGTGGATTATGTAATGATTTTCAGGAGTCTCTGAGCCCCCACTTTCCCCTGGGCCAGAAGAAAATGAGATGATCAATAGATCAGATGGTAATCTAGAAGGTTTTAAAAAAAAAAAAAAAAAAATTACAGTGGTGTATAACTTGTGTATGTAATTCGGACTGATTATTCGGATGTGATATCTGTACTGTTCTGCGTGAGTGTGAAGTCAGAGAATGTGATTAATAAATAGTTTGCTGTATCGAATGATATATGGTAGAATGTTTTTGTCTGATTGTGTTTATAATTGATCTATTAAACTGTTCAATTAAAAGTAAAGTGTGATAAGTAATTACTTTAGAGTGTGGAATGGCTGAGAGGTGGGGAGATTCTCCGTACGCGCCTTCCACCCCCCCTCCCCTCAGACACACTGATTGAGCGGAGAGGGGGGAAAGGGGGGGGGTCGGTTTTTTTTTTTTTTTGCTCTCTGATAGACAGAAAAAAAACCTTTGTGTGTCTGTGCAGCGAATTCAAAGTAAAGCGAAATAAAGAAGAAAAATTACTATGTTTAACTACTTTTTAACCCTTTCGCTGCTGAGCCTTTTCCCACCTCTGTGCTGAGGTCATTTTTACCGGTTTCGCTCATCATGTTTAACCGCGTTTTGAAGCCTTATTTTAATATATGACCCAGACATATTCTATATCGCTCTTTCCGGCAGACTGTGCAGATTCATAATATGTCATTATTATATGTATACGTTATGTCATGTCTGTATATTATAACAAAATATGCAATAAAATTTGAATTTTCAATAATTTACAATGTGTAAAGTGTTTTTTTTTCACATTTTAAAATGCGATCGTTTGCGGTTATATTTTCTATGGGGTGCGCTTGTTAAAAAAATTAGAAATGAGGAATCGTTTCTTTTTTTTGGGGGAAATTACGTGTTTTTTAGCAAACGACCCCCATAGAAAAAATCGTTAGTGCAGCATCATTGTTCACATTATAATTTGAAATGGGAACAATATTGTTGCACTAATAAATCTAAAACAAAACCCAAAAAACTTTTTTTTTTTTTTTTAATTTTATTTTTAATTTTTTTTTTTACAGTTTACATGGTCATGTTTGGTATCATTGGAACTGCCACGCTCTGGCCGTTCCAATGATAGTAAACATTAACCCCTAGCTGTCACGGATCGGGAGATAGGGGGTTCATTGGAACCCCTATCTCCACTATAGGTGGCAGCAAGGGGTTAATTTGAAAACTGGCGCCATCGCGCTCTGCACGATAACGCCAGTCATTAGGGGGATATCCCGGAAGCTTGGCCGACATCCAAGATGTCGGCCAGCTCCGGGAGGGGACCCGCGATATGGCGCATGTTGGCGCCATATCGCAATCCAGCCCCCTAGGGGTTAAAGACAGCCGCCGCTTGGAAGGGCAGGCTGTGCCCTTCCAGGCGGTGCCTGCCTTTACCCGCTGGCATGCACGGATGGGGAGGGGGAGAGGTCCGAAGGACCTCCCCCCCCCCCTCCATTCAGGCACCTTCCCTGCAATGGCGGGGGGGGCCTGAAATAGACGTCATCGCGCATGCGCGATGACGCCTATCGTGCCCGCCGGGGTCAGCCCACACCGGGGGGCCGAGCAATCAGCCGGAATACCGGCTGATCGCGGGCTGCAAAGGGAGGACGCGCTCAGCGCGTCCTCCGCAGCCAAGTAGCAATGCGGTTGGACGCGCTGAGCGCGTCCACCGCATTGAAGTGGTTAATATATGCTACAATAAAATGTATGAAGTCTGTTGAGTGCAAGATATATGTTTATTTTGTGTTGATATTATTCCAAAAACTCTAGTTTTGTTCACAGAGCTAGAATTAAATAAAAAAAGGAAGTTCTGATTTTTTATATTGTTAGATTAAAACAATAATAAGTATATAATAATATACAATATTGTCTACCAACATATAATACAATTTATTAACAAATTAAATGGAAATATATGAAACGGTTAGAAAATTTATATTAAAAGAGCATTTTGAGAAATAATTAAAGTAGTTTTATACTGTTTTTATGTTCTATATAGTTAAGATATAGCAAAATTATGATTAATAATTCAATTAAAAATATATTTTTATTTTATTGTTATGGGATTATTTTAGAGGATTACTGATGAGATGTTTGGAATGATTTATTTATTTATTTTTTTTCCCGATGTGGTATTAAGAGTCCGTTTTGGCTACGGGAGAGAGACCTCTGTGAATATTGTTTATACAATGTGTATATGTATATGCCGAATGTCCCATCCAGTTCCTGGGGCGGGATATTTTTTGCAAATTGCAAGCCCAAATTATATTTTTCCCCGGGGGATATGCTCGATTAGACCTGCCTGAGAGTGGCAGCTCTCCATGGCAGTACAGCCAGCCAGCACATTTAATCTGTAAAAAATTAGTAAAAAATAAAAAATTGCAGTAATTATGCCCAGAGAAGAAGAATGGCGCTCGGGACCAACCCCGCCAGCAGCCCCGGACCCGCACATACTACTCCTTGGAATTCCTGAGGTGTGGGCGGAGGAAAACCCGCCCGGACTAGCTGTAACTATTTTCCGAGTGTACGATGATTTACGACCTGGTGCAATGCCTGTGGCTTTAAGACACTATCACATCCCACAATAAGCCAAGCAGAATATCCAGACATATTTGCAGAGATTTAAAGACCACGGCATATTGAAATTCTGCGTGTCACTGTGGAACACACCATTGTTCCAGCAAGACAACCCCTTTTTATTTTTCAGTGGGAGGTATCTACAATGGATGCGCGCTCAGCCAGGACCTCTTGTCCTTCCACGCTACAGTATGTTGATTATTTATTACGGGCTTCTCCCATAGAAAATGACTGTCTCTCTGCCACAAAAGCCCTGCTACATCTCCTGTGCCATGCAGGTTACAGAGTGTCCAAAAAGAAAGCACAAATATGTAAACAGACTGTGAAATATCTCGGTTTTCAATTAACAGGTACCAAGTGTACACTGGGGGCTGAGAGAAAGAAAAGAAGCAGTATGCCGAATACCCCAACCAAAGACAAGTTGACACTCGGCCAAGTTCTTTATGTTAAGGTACCCCATGCTGTCAAAGCCCTGCTGGACGTCAAAGGAAGTTACTGGTTCAGCAACAGCCGGATGGCGAAGTACCAAGCTATGATGTGTGAGAATCCACAGGTTCATTTGGACCTGATCGCTACCTTGAGCCCTGCTACTTTACTGCCTGACTGCGAAGAGGATCCAGATCATGAATGCCTCCAAGTCATGGAAGAAGTGTTCAGTAGCAGGCCAGATTTGAAAGACGTACCCCTAGATAAATACGATCTACAGTTGTTCACTGATGGTAGCAGCTACATGGATGATGGGAAGAAAGTCTCCGGCTATGCAATAGTCTGAGCGGAAGAGATTATCAAAGCAAATCCATTACCAGGCCATACATCTGCACAACTGGCTGAAATAACAGCCCTAACCAGAGCTCTAGAAATCTCCGAAGGCAAAAGGGTGAATATTTACACTGATTCCAAGTACGCCTTCATGACTGTCTATGCACATGGTGCACTCTACAAGGAGAGAGGCCTACTTACTTCCTCGGGACAACGAATTAAGTATGCAGCTGAAATCGCGGCCCTCCTAGAAGCTGTATGGAAACCGAGTGCTGTCAGTATTATGCATTGTCGTGGCCACCAGAAAGGTCATGATGAAATCCCAAAAGGCAATAGGCGCGCTGACCAGGCCGCAAAAGCGGCTACAACACCATTGCTAACAACTGATCAAGCCAAAGTCCTGCTCTGCAAGCAAGAGGACCAACCTGCCATGCCAAACTATGAATTTTATACGAATTGGAGAAAATTTGAATCTGGAGGCGAATTTATTGAAATTATTTTGCACTAATGGCACAATGACTGAACTATTAGAACTCAATTATGATTATATCCAATGGCTTTTTCTAATTTGGTCCCAAGGCCGAAATTTCTACTCCACTCCTCTGAACCCGCAAGAGACACGTTTTATGATTAACACCTCAGAAGTTCAGCAAAGACTCCGTAAAATATACAAAATGATGCTGAAATTCTTCAGCGTAAAATTAATGGGGGCGTATGGAGAAGATACACAAGAAAGAAACCGAAGTTGAACGAGCAGAAAATTCGAGAGAATGAACCGCAAAGACTTTGATGTCCAAACTGTGCCAAGAGATGCCATTAGGATGGTTGGATGTGCTGCCGATAGTCTTATTACACATTAGGTGCAGGCCAACCCCCCAATTGAAGCTAAGTCCGTACGAACTTATGTTTGGACGGCCTACCCCTCTGATTAATGGACTAAGGGGGGACCTTCGGGCATTGGGGAAAACTAAACTAAATGATCAGGTTGTACTGTTAGGTAAATCAATGACAGACATTGCCGGAAATGTTTTTTTTGTTTTTGAATTTCCGGTGGGGAGAGATTGGGTTTATGTGACTGTGAAAAGAATTGCCCAAGGGATTTTGATATTTGGGGCAATTGTGGTACTGATTTTGTATTTTGCAAATTTGATTTATGGACTGTTATGTGGAGCATGCCCCAAGTGCTCCAGCACCACCAAAACCTGGAATGGTATGCACCCGATGATGGAGAACCGTACCGTGTGGAGACAAAAACGAGAGGCGCTATCTGGAACCCAGCTAAAAGGACATTTACTTGTGCAATTTAAATGTGACTATGCTAAAAAGTCTGGACAGTTGGGTGTGTAGTAGACTGCACTCAGAGACAATTTATATACCATTCGTCTCTGTCCCAATGAATTTGAGTATGTTTGTATCAGAAAATGTTACAGTACAGGCAGTTGATAGGTCAAGGGAGAAACCAGAAGTATTCAGTCCTGGGTACCCCATAACAGGACCAGTGTACCCACCAGAATGGTGTTTTCAATTAGGCCCAGATAAGGAGATAAATAATGGGGATGGGTTATGTTATTCAAGTAAGTTCAACTAGATATTATATATTTACATATTTAATACAAAGGAGCAGTCAAATTTCTTATACATACGGTGCAGAAAACTCACGCGTGAACAAGAGAAGGTGATTGATTGCGGGAGTGGATGATGGGAAGCAGAGTGCACTGGAGACAACGAGACGAATGAGGCGGCTGACAATAGAAATAGCGAAGGGAACACTACACCTATCACCATTCATGTTAGAAGAGGGGTACCAGGTGTGTTGTGGGAGAGTATGTTACACATGGGTGCCGCCAACAATAACGGGAATGTGTTATTTGGCCAAGTTGGTCCCAATCCAGAGAGTAAGGGGAGAAGACACTAATACAGACACGGAACTCCACCCTAGGTACCCACTGACGTTTGAAAGACAGTTGTTTGCAAAGATGGATCGAATATGGACATGGCTTCCAGCATGGACTGGATGAGGAAAAGAGTTGATGGCAAGAATGAACAGTTATGCCAGTTTGATGGATGAGATTTTGAATAAGACTAGTTGAGATATTCAGTTGCTGAATTTGGAAGTACGAGAGATACGAAAGGTGCAAATGATACACAACATGGCACTGGAACAGATCAGTGCAGCTCTGAATGGATTGTGTGAAATGACGATGCACTATGAATGTTGCACATTCATCAAGAATGCTACACATGATGTCCCTGATTATTATCAGGTAATCCAAGATCACCAAGAAAAGGTAGCACAGTTGCAGGACACAGCAAGGAGGATCGCTGCTGAAGGCTGGAATCCACTCCGTGGGTTCAGAGCAGTCGGAGAGTGGTTTGGATCCATTTTGAAATTTATCTCACAGATTGGATCCATGATACTGATGATAGTGGTGGTCTTGATCATAGGGATACTCATATACCGCATAGGGCTATGCCTATGGCCACTGTGCAAGGCAGCACTGACACCCACACAGACACGAAATATACCACTGATTATCCCACAAGGTATGTTCCCAACAAAAATAGGCCCCCCCAAGTATGAGGAACTCGAGAATAAAACTAGTGAGGTGTAATGGCTACAAGTCTCAGGAGAAGAGCCTGAGGCTTGAGCCAAGGGGGGAATGTAGTGGAAATAGACTGGAAGATGGCCGCTATTATAAGCCAGGTGACCATCTTGTTCAGAATATTGGTTCACTTAAATATAACTAGGCAGGTTTTTAGCTGAAGCTATAATGAGGTACATGTAGAGAGTTAGGAATGTGCGGAGATTAGTAGAAAAGCAATTAAAGCGCTGAGAGAGAGATCTCTGCTGTTCCAGGCACAGAGAAAGATATGTCAAGGTTGTTGGGGCCCGCAGAAAGACAAAGAAAAGCGTAGAAACCAGATCAAGCTTAATCTGTATAAAAATAAACATAGTTTTTAGGGAGGTGGGCACGGCCCAGAATAAGTACAGCAGCAAATCACAGACTGTCAGACTAACATGACGCTTGTCAATTTATTATTAATGTATGGAATTTTTTTGTACTAACGAGGGGAGGTATTAACCCACGTGGGGTGGAATAAAGTCTCACCGGGAGGTGGGCTAATTGGGATGTACCTAATTACGTATTTTTGGGTATAAGACCCCTTGTCAGGGGGGGGAGACGGGGCTCATTCTTTGCGATTGAATCCTGTTTGAGCATCTGTTGTGATATCACAATAAAGTTTGCCTTTCCTGAAGAGACTCGTGTTCAGACAATCCTTGCTCGTGTCTTGTCCGGCGCCGTCCTGAAAGTGAACCAAGTGATTCCTGTTACAGTGGGAGGGAGGTGGCAGAGAGCTGGCAGTGGGAGGGAGGTGGCAGAGAGCTGGCAGTGGGAGAGGGGTGGCAGACCTGGCAGTGGGAGGGAGGTGGGAGTGGGGGAGAGGTGGCAGTGTGAGTAGGGGGAAACCTGGCACTCTTCCACTGCCAGCTCTCTCTCATTACCAGCAGCTCCCCCTCCCCATAAAAACCGTTCCAGTTGCCTCCTGTCTCCCTTCTGAGCATCTGATTTAAGGATCAGACAGGAGGCTATAAAGGGGGAGCGGCTGCCTGCCAGATTGGCTGTAGTGTAGGCAGCCTGCTACGATCTGCTCCCAGATTGAGCGCACAAGACATAGCCACGCCCCCTTGTCACAGATTGGCTATTGCCAAAGGAAAGGAGCATGTAGGAGAATCTTCATAGCCTTTGCTCATCTACTACTAGGGGAAGGGGGTGGGAATACACAGAGTTGCCACTGTGCGAAGAAAGAAAAAAACCTTTGCTTTCTAAATTGGCTTCCTGACGATTTATTTTTTATTTATTTTATTTTCACGCCTGGTGCCTACATTGGGTTAACAAAAACCCAGGAGCCAGGAAGCAATTTCTAGTTGCAATCGAGCCCTGAGCTAAACACGTAATGCACACAAAGTACCACCCACACAGGTGTGTATATATACAGTAAACAACAAACTGCACACATAGCATACATGGGTCTGCAACACTCTACACACTGCATATATAGTACCCGATGCACATTCTGCTGACCCTCCCCCATAAAAATGCTGCCAGTTTCAAATGGCCCCTCCCTAACCTTGTGAGCCAAGCCACAAACATAGTGACTGATTCATAGAGGCTATAATGGGGAGCAGCTAATGCTCAACAGAAACGTGTTTTGGCATTTGCGACTCCCTATCTCTAAGGCTGGGTTCACACTTGGGCGTAGCGCTGCATCGCGCAATGCGCGTGTTTTTTTTACGCGCATTCACGCATAAGAAAAACCGTGCGAACGCGCATTGCAGCTCATTCGCAGCTATGTTTATGGCCGCGAACGCGCTGCTGTATGCCCGAAAAGAAGCTCCCGGACTTCTTTGGGCGCAGGACGTTTTAAAGCACGCTCCTGCGCGCTTTAAAACGCTCAGATGTGAACAGGTCCCATGAAAACAATGTGATTTCCCCATTCATGTGTTTTTAAAGCGTGCACGAACGCGCTTTAAAACGTCTAGGTGTGAACGGGGCCTAAGACTTGGCCAGAATAGGGGCCATGATCTTTACACCTGCTGGCATAGGGGTCAATTCACATAGAGAAACGTTATTGGTTTCCTTCAGTTGTTAAATTACCGCCCCTTATTTAACGTTTGCAAACATGGTATTCACGAAATCCGGAATCATTACTTAACATGGTCGTTATGGCTTTCTACAGACTCGTTATCCAATCTTTATCCTAACGTTTGAAAGTGATAAAATAACGATTTTGGGTGTTATTTTAACACCGTGCATTTTGGTAGCAGAAGGGGTGGAGCAGATGCCTAAATGACTGTTACTTTCACCACACAAGTATTCCACGTGTAAGGAAGGAATATATTCCATATTCACCACATGCACTAATTTTAAATTTGGTAGAGAAAAAATCATATTGAAATAACTAAAAAAAATTCTGAACAGAATGAATATATGGAACATTAGATTTATTTAGATATACATCTGTTGACAATCAGACAGTGTAGGGAGGTCAAGCAATTCTCCTTGCCACCTATAAAGCCTGTCTTGATATTAAATATGTTGCATGGAACAATCCACTTGCTCTACAACCCCACTGAAGTATGTCCAGGGACATTTGATTTTTCATGTTATGTGAGATTTGCCACCAACCTCGAACTGTAAAAAATCATCCACATTTGTAGAAGGATAAAAACTGTAGAAATGACAACTACATGTCCCCTTCTGTACGCAAAAGCATCAAGCAATGTGAAAAATGAAGAAAAAAAGTTCCATTTCTATATACCTCACCTCATCTCAGTGCAACAAGCATCAGATAACGCCTGAAATCTGTCATAACACCACCCTGAAGGAGGTGATAAATCTACGTCTCAATAACGAGTTATTAAAAGACCTTTTCCTTTTGTGAATTGCATTTCGAGCATATTTTAGCACTCCAGTTGTTAAAATAACATTTGAATAGTTAATTTACTACTTTTTAAAAATAAGAAGTGTTACTGAGTTTTGTGAATTGACTAACTTTACACAGTAACTATATAACTAGCGATATCAATGAAATAACGGCCGTAATGAAGAAAAAAAGCTTTGTGAATTGACCCCAAAAGGGCTTATTCCACTCTATATCCTGCATTAAGTCGATGTGACAAAGACTTTATCGCAAACTATTTGACCATAATAGCTCTGAATTCTGATTTTTTTTCTTTTGTTTAAAGAAGAAATAAAATTGGTCTGAAAGCTCTAGGCTGTCATAATTTAAAGTAATGTGCCAAAGTGCTACTGATTTTCTCCCTATAAATGTTATTTATTTCTGCTATACTGGCATCTGAAATCCATGTCTGCCAATTCATTCTTTCTGCATGATCAGATTTGCCTTTCTTTGGGTTTTTTTCAGTGTTCACAAAAGTGGGAAAAAAGCTGGACTTCATAAAGAAAATCTCTTGTTACGTGGTTGCACGCTTAGAAACACAGAAGTAGTTTCCGGAATGGTAATTTATGCAGGTATGAAACTGTGGAAGACAAGTTACCTCCATTACCTCTTTATTATTTAAATACATACGGTATATACAGGTCTTTTTGCTATCCATGGAAAGAAGAATCTGGCCAACAAAAGCCTAGCTTATGTATACATCCTAAAAGAAATTCCTGCTGTGGAGCAACGCATTTCTCTACCAGTGTCCCATTTTTCCAAGTATTGCATACCTTTCAACTGGGTACTACTTTATGCTGGACAGTCCCGATTTGGGGTGACTGTCCTTTTTCTCAGTGGTGGAACGGGATATGGCCCCTCTAAGGTACTACTGGGTACTACTTTATGCTGGACAGTCCCGATTTGGGGTGACTGTCCTCCTTTTTCTCAGTGGTGGAACGGGATATGGCCCCTCTAAGGTACTACTGGGTACTACTTTATGCTGGACAGTCCCGATTTGGGGTGACTGTCCTCCTTTTTCTCAGTGGTGGAACGGGATATGGCCCCTCTAAGGTACTACTGGGTACTACTTTATGCTGGACAGTCCCGATTTGGGGTGACTGTCCTCCTTTTTCTCAGTGGTGGAACGGGATATGGCCCCTCTAAGGTACTACTGGGTACTACTTTATGCTGGACAGTCCCGATTTGGGGTGACTGTCCTCCTTTTTCTCAGTGGTGGAACGGGATATGGCCCCTCTAAGGTACTACTGGGTACTACTTTATGCTGGACAGTCCCGATTTGGGGTGACTGTCCTCCTTTTTCTCAGTGGTGGAACGGGATATGGCCCCTCTAAGGTACTACTGGGTACTACTTTATGCTGGACAGTCCCGATTTGGGGTGACTGTCCTCCTTTTTCTCAGTGGTGGAACGGGATATGGCCCCTCTAAGGTACTACTGGGTACTACTTTATGCTGGACAGTCCCGATTTGGGGTGACTGTCCTCCTTTTTCTCAGTGGTGGAACGGGATATGGCCCCTCTAAGGTACTACTGGGTACTACTTTATGCTGGACAGTCCCGATTTGGGGTGACTGTCCTCTTTTTTCTCAGTGATGGAACGGGATATGGCCCCTCTAAGGTGCCCTCTTTCAGCATTATCATAGGTGGGATCGCTCCTTAAATTTTTGCATGGGCTGCTAGACCTCATTTTTATTAGGGCCATCTGCCCAGTCCTGGTATCCTACCTCCCATCCTACCTCCCATATATATATAAAATTGCTATTCCTACCATGGTGCTTATTCCATATGGAAGTGTATGCATTGGCAGAATAGTTTATTTGTGCAGAAATCCAAGGAAAAATATCATTTTCAAAATAGTATTTCCTGGGATGGGAGAACTGTGGATCTACTGGTGACCGAGCACGCAAAACGTATGTTCTAAGGTTTGCATTCTATGCTCAGGGTTGTGTTCGTAAAGTGTGACATGACCTGTAAATATCAAATTATTGAATTGAAATGCTCGCTAATTGTTCTTCTCCTGCTAGGCCATGAAACCAAAGCTTTGCTAAACAACAATGGACCTCGCTACAAACGTAGCAAGCTTGAGAGGCAGATGAATACGGATGTCTTCTGGTGTGTGCTAATCCTTCTAATCATGTGCCTGTTTTCTGCAATTGGTAAGAAACCTTCATACTAAAAGATTTCAAGACCTCATTAGATTCTGCACTTCCTTGCAATCTGCTTAGACTACATTTCACATGCATACTATAGGATGTTCTCGCCATCACAAGGTAATCTCGTAGCGCTTCAGTGTTTCTCTTTGGCTTTGCTTAGTGGCTGCTTATGTGTCAATGGTTTTTCGTGAATTGTCCGTTTGCTTTTCTGTCTGTATATCGGAGCAATACTTTACCTTGCTTTGTTTTCTGTGTGCATGTTATAGTGAGACTGTTTATATGGGTTTCAACTTCAAATCCGAAGCATACTCCTATCTTTAATGGGTATTTTCATAAAATTTCACTCCGATCAAATTTGGTCAACACCTGGTGCCTCAATCTCCATGCAGTATCCATTATTTGCTATTCTCCCAGTTTCTGGAAATGTCATAATGAGCGGTCAGAACAAATACCCAGTCTGTGCACTATTACATTTATCACTTGCCAAAATTAACGTTAATTGTCCTACTGCCATACTTGGTGTCACAGGCATTATTATTATTATCATTATTAAGTATGAACACACTCCGCAGCGCTGTACAAGGTGCAATGGGTACAGACCGGACAATTCTACAGTACATACAGAAGACAAGTCAGTATTCTAGCCGGCAGATACAGGAGGACATGAGGACCCTATTCTCATGGGAACTTAGTCTAGATGGGTGAGGTGGTGAGAAATGGGAGGGGGGCCTGCAGCGATGAGTTAGTGCAGGGAGAGGTGAGGAACATTTTTGAGCCGCCAGATGTCTTGTTGCAGAGTTAAGTGGTAGGCTTCTCTAAACAGAAGGGTCTTTAGGGAGCGTTTAAATGAAGCCAGATTTGAGGACAGTCTGATATTACGAGGAAGCGCCACGGGGTCGGCGCAACACGAAAAAAGTCCTGCAATCTGGCATGTGAAGAGGTAATGATGGAGGATGCCAGGCGCAGGTAATTGTTTGATCTTAGGGGACGGGCTGGGGTGTATTTGGTGATTAGTGAGGACAGGTAGTGAGGAGCGGTGTTAATGAGGGTTTTGTAGGTCAGGGTGGGTAGTTTTGAATTCGATTCTGCTGTGGATGGGGATCCAGTGTAGGGATTCAGAGAGGCGCAGCAGAGACAGGTTTTCACCAAGTGCAGAAAGTTACCACCATGAATTAATGAGCAAAGAGTTCATTTCCATCTCAGTTTGAGAATTAAAATGTTCTCGGATGCTTTAATTTCTGCTACAGAACATACTTGTACATTATAAATTATCTTCTCACAATCCTCAGCGAAGAATAACTTTGGTAGTTGCATTGAGAAATGTAAATATGGTGACGCAGAAGACCATCCTAAACACTGCACTTGAAATCTTAATAGGTTTGACGTAAAGTCCCTAAAGAGCACATGTGATAATATTGGCTTGCTGACCGTTCACACAAAAATGTCCTAATTAGACCTAGCAGATCTTACCTGTTTCCAACATCCAGGAAATAATTGCCACGAAACATGTGCAAGACAAGATCATCGAACATTTGCAGTGTTCAGACCAAGTACACCCACATCAGGCGCAGGATGCAGTTTTTCGAGGGGTTACTAGTACTACCCATTAAAACTTGTATCTACCTATTGTCATCAAAGAGATGTCCACAACAATTTGTCCTACGCCACTTTTTATCAGCAATATACCATTGTGCTAGCTTGGATATTCTCAAATTCAGGTGGCATTAACCGTTTTTAGACTAGGTTACAAAACTCGCAAAGAGGCCGCTGAAGACCATTCAGAAACTTGCCTTGAGAAAAGCAATTCACTTCATCATTCAGAGGATGTTATTCTCAAAACCTCCAGCGTTAAATGTGTGTAAGTGTTTTGTCTCTGTAAAATAGTAAAACCTTGTGATGTGTCCTTTGCAGGTCATTCTCTCTGGGTTTGGCAATATGGAGAAAGGAGACCAGTGTTTGACGTCCGAGGGACTGATGGAAACTATGTTAATCCATTTCTTTCTTCAGTCTATTTATTCTTCACCATGATAATAGTTTTACAGGTATATCTTCATATACGTGTGTATGTATGTATATACAATTTTTCCTTATTACTTATGGTATAACATAAGCACGATTACAACACAATAACAAGTGTCACAATGTCATTGTCAACTTCTAGACAAGTGAATTAAAAGTTACAGCTAACAAGTACTTCTGTGTTCCTCACAAATAGAAAGTCATACCTCCGTTACACCTCCAACACAACCCTTGACATCTGCAGTGTATCTTTTGTCGTGCTTTCGTTAATGAAAAACATTATTAAATGACAAGTTTTGGTGCCTACAACTTCCTATTTGTAGTGTGCAAATAAGAAATGTGGAGCGTTGTATTCAATAGAGCACCGAAGTCAAATAATCCCACCACTCTCAACATGGGGTGGCTTGAGTCAGACATCCCTCCACTAGAGGGAGATAAGGTGAACACAGTGGAAAGGGTCAATAATTGAAACCCTAATGCCGGAATTAGACAGTGTTTTTAGATATAATACACGTTCTTACCACTGCTATGTGAAAGTGCAAACTGAACTTCTTGTGATAGGGTGATCTGATATGCTACTGGTAAAAGGATTGGTAGATCACGATCAACTTTTATGGCGGCCACTGGCTTAGACACTCCACATAAATACACACAACAGTTTATAATGTTATGTAACGTACATTTCACTCACATCCTTGACGTTCTTGTGTGAGCGGAACCTATCGTTGATGGATAATCTGCAAATGAATAACTGGTCATATGTTTTCCTTTTTTTTTCTCTGCCAAATTTATGGGGTTTTTTTTGGGGGGGGGGGGTTCCGTTCATTTTTATGGAAATATATCTTGCTGCTTACATTTGAAATCTGACTATCCTATAATATGGATTCTTGGTGTTTTGACAGTAAACATTTAAGTGGTTAATATAGGTGTAAAAGACTACACCAAGGAACTGTAGATTTAGAACTCTGTTAATTTTTCTTTTCTTGGTATATTTTCTTTTCTCTCATGAAAACAAGTTATGTGAAAAATGTATAATCCATTCTTTTTCTCTTTTTGTATTTATTTTTCACCTCCACATTAGGTACTCATTCCAGTTTCTCTTTATGTTTCCATTGAAATTGTTAAAATCTGCCAAGTGTATTTCATTCACCAAGACAAGGACCTCTATGATGAAGAAACGGACTCCCAGTTGCAGTGTCGCGCTCTGAACATAACGGAAGATTTAGGGCAAATACAGTACATTTTCTCTGACAAAACTGGAACACTTACTGAAAACAAAATGGTTTTCCGGAGATGCACAGTCTCTGGAGTAGAATATTCTCATGATGCCAATGGTGAGTGCCCGGAAGGAAAAATAATTATGTGAGACATTCCAGACCATATTCTGTTTTTAAATTAAAAATTCCTGATAACTCCTTAAGGGCTTATTGTATTTTACACACTCTGTTTATGTCCCTAAAGCATAAGCGATTGCATGGTATTGTTTTCTGATTATAGAACTGGTAATGTTATGTTTCACAGCTTTTATTTTAACGAGTGTGCTGATGATACAAAACTGTGTGAACGTATATAGTTTGTGACATGTAACATCTCTGCAGAAGGATTTATATATACTAGAGCCATGGGTCGCAACTCAAAAGTGGGTCGTGACCCAGTGTGCAGTGGGTCGCTGCAGCATGTGGGATGGAGCATTCCAGGATACCCTGAAATTTCCCAGTGGGCTGCAATTTTTCTGTGCTGGCAGTGCCTTCCACTTTGTTTAAATAAGAGGCTCTTCAGCCTCAGCTTAGTACAGCAGTGTGTTCTCCTTGGCCAAGCAGCCATTCAAAATATGGTGCCTGGTGCAGACTGTCAGCTCCCTGCAATTCTTGGGGTCAGACGGCTGGGGGTACAGCCGTGTGGGAACTTCGTCCATATGTGCATTGCTTGTACAGTTCCCTGCACTCCTTGTAGAAGTGCCTGGGTCAAAGTGACATCAAATTCTGTCTCCCAGCACCTCTACAAGGCACACAAGGGAGCTGTACAAGCAAACCACATATGCATGGAGCTGCCTCGCAGCAAAGTGGCCTGCACTCACTGGACCCCAGGTAGAGTTCTTGAAGGTAGAGAGACTGGGTGGATATGTGAAAGAAAATAAATTGAGTCTGTGTATGTGAGGTTGTGTCTGTCATTGTTTTTGAATGTGTTTGTATGTCCCCTGTTCCCCACACTAAAGCACTTTTTAACATGTCCTACATTACATCTTCTATCCCCTCACACTGGAACCTCTACTTCCAAACCAGTAGTAGCAGCACTTTTGGAAAGCTGCCCTGCTTTTTTTTACTGTTGAAAAAGTGTGTATTTAGTTTGTGGAATACTGCACAAGTTTTCTGTGCAATAAATTCTAATGTATCGGAAATTCAAATATTTTTGGGTCTCTATTAATGACAAAGGGCAAATGTGATTCCTGAGGTTACACAGGATGAGAACCACTAAACGTGAAGAAACAGGCCAGCAAGTGGCATTTGAGAATTAATAGAAAGAAGTGTAAGGTTATGCATATTAGGACAAAAAACAGTCACAGAGCCAATACTCTAATAGGGGTTGAGTTGGACGGCAGCGAATGAAGGATCAATGCACCTTCGACATTTTTTTTAAAAAATTTTGAGTAAGTATTTTACCAGGAAGGATACATATAGATTGTTACTCAGATTTCTCTCGTTTTCAAGTTGCAACAGTGGGCATTTGCAGCCCACAGCTGCAAAAGCAAGAAAAGCATCCTGTCGGTATAAAAAGAGGTGTTTGTTCACATGATGAATGCAATTTACCTATTTTTAATATAATGGTAAATTCATTCCCCCCCCCCCTTTCTTGAGCATGCAGTGCATCTTTGGGCACCTGTATTGAAGAAATCTATTCTATAGCTGGATAAAGTGCAGAGGTGTGAGCTACAATGCTAATAAAATAAATGGAAGATTTGGGTTATAAAGTCGTATATTATAAATGAAGCTGCTCTTTTTTTTTTTTGCCTTGAAAAAGGAACCTGAAAGATATAATTAAAAAAAAAAAAAAATTCAAATATGTACAGGGCCGATACAAAGCTCTTTGGTGACCAGTTCTTGTTCAGGGTTTTACAAAGAACACAAGGTTATCAATAGATTTTGTCAAGTACGAAGGAAAGTGTTTTTTTTGTCAGTTCAATAGTAACAAAAATGTTTTATTGTTTTTGCTATACCTCTAAGGCCCGGGTCAGACGAGTGCAAGTTTTGCGTCCGTCTGACCGTACTGTTTGCTGTCCGTTGTAGCTTTTCAAAGCGTCAATAGCGAACAACACACAAAGCACGTGCGCACTTTTTCACGTGCACGCAACGCATGTTGCAACGGACGCCAAAATGGCATCGACGTGAAAAAACTAGACGGACGTAGAGAAACAATTGCAGAAAAAATGGTTAGCGCCCAAATATGTACCAACACCAGTATCCAAATGCCAAACCAGATATATAGAGGTTTCCCCCCAAACCAATATGACAACAAACAAGAATATACGTATCTGGTAGTGCGATGGTAATCGCTTCTCGGGACTTAGGGGTCTCTCATAATGTGCATCATCCACATTGAATTTATATAGAAGGAAGCAAAAATACATATAATAGTGCAGAGTGTTTTCATACAATATTTGTACAATGCTGTTGCATTATTCCACTCACAAATGTAGAGCCCTATCACTGGCTCTGAGTGGTTAGATGCATCTGGGTCTTTTTTATTCTAAAGGTGACCCACACCTTATACAATCGATAGCTCCTCTTATTCGGCAGATATATCGATTGTATAAGGTGTGGGTCACCTTTAGAATAAAAAAGAAAAAATACCCAGATGCATCTAACCACTCAGAGCCAGTGATAGGGCTCTACATTTGTGAGTGGAATAATTCAACAACCTTGTACAAATATTGTATTAATACACTCCACTATTATGTGTATTTTTGCTTCCTTTTATGTAAAATCCATGTGGATGATGCACATTATGAGAGACACCTGAGTCCCGAGAAGCGATTACCATTGCGCTACCAGATACGTATATTCTTGTTTGTAGAGAAACCACTGCATACAGGTTTTTTTCTTTATCTCAACATCATTTAAAATTAACTGATACAATGTATCTACAATCTCATCAGTTAAAACGTCCGTCCGTTACTGTGCGCAGTCAGTGCGCTCGTCTGACCCCAGCTTCAAACGGAATACCTACACCATGTACCAGGCAAGTGGTGTTTTTTATTTGTTTTGTTTAGCTATCCTGCAACACAGCATGGGGTGAAGATGATAATGCACATCCCATCATCTTTGAAGTGCCAACACATATGCCTACAATATATTTTTCCCTCTAGCTGAAACCTATAACTATAAAAACTTCATAGAGCCCAAAGGGATATGTTAATGTAGATTATACTTTATTATATTCCTGATGCCATATCACAGTGTGAAATCACTCATACATGTATTATCATAAGCTTTATTATTATATTTCCCCTCTTTCTCTCGCTCGCATACTCACGGATCATGACTTTGTTTTTATGGTTAATTATTCCCGACTAAGAAGATCTCTTGTACTATGCATTGAACGAATGGCTGGAGTGAATGAAACATACATTCTCATTTTCCTGCTCCCATCAGGGATGCAGTTTGTGCTAAGCTACCTGCGCAGTCCAGAAAGCAACAAAACTGTACCATCTGTGAAAATAATGTTTCAGCTGTCTGTTTCCTCGTGGTTTCGCCAGTGCCCCATGAGATGGGCATCTGCTTTAGTTTTCTCTCGATGCCAGATATGGGTTGTGCTTGCTCAGGGCATTATTATTATTAGACTCTGCTGCGACTGCAATAAATAATCTGGCAAAAAAAAATGAGGGGGAATTTTTTTTAAAGAAAAGATGCAGTAGTTAGTGACCCATCTGTTCAGTGTGTTTAACCCTAGATGCATGACGAAGATGCTACCCATTACTTTTTTTTTTATTGGCGAACTGCTGATGTTCAAACAAGCATTTATAGATGCATGTAATGATAATATCCTGAACATGATTTTCATAATTTCGAACATACAAAGTTATTAAAATTCTTTGCATGATGGAGTGAAAGGGATTTTTAACATACTGTATATTATGAGAAATCTGCACACAGCCATGGATAAGGTAAACCAATCCTGAAACTGTATACGGCTACTAAAAAGGTATAAATTTCTAATGAATTTGTCAAGCTACGTGTTAAAGGGCATTCCAAGAACCATATTTACCCTCCTTGTTTCATTAGAGGAAAACTAGAAAACCACTTTTTTTCTTCCAAATGCTGATTACCCATTTGTGTTACTGCTTTGCACGGCTTTAAAATTTACTATTTCTGTTACTAGTATTTTCAGACCTTTTTTCTTTCTTGGATCAAACACCCAGCTAAAGGAAGTAGTTGGATGCCTCTTGTCCAATGAAATGTGATCCAAGCACCTTGAGCCAATCGAATGCTTCTCAGAGACCTGTAGTTCAGTGATTCCCATCCCTGGTCCTCGGGTACCTGCCAACAGGCCAAGTTATCCAGATATGTGAAGCACAGCACAGGTGATATGATTTGCTGCTCAGTGATTGCAGGATTCAGTCTGCATTTACCCACGGTAATACTTACTATCTGGCTCGTTAATTGGTGACAAAGGACCAGGGTTGGGAAACACTGTTTTAAGGTATTATGGGTTTTGGGGCGATTGAACTGTTAAGCTTGATAAAGCAACTGTAAGACTATGTATATTTGGACCCAGCATGCTTCATGTAATCTAGTTAAAGGTGGCCCGTTTAGTCTTTTCGGGCCTCCTAATCACTTGGGAGCTGTGTGATTGGCTCTCTGCTATGACTTAATCACACCAATTAGCCTGTCTGCGGTCACTCAGTCACCAGGAGTGAATGGAGAGCTTAGAACAGGTCTCAGTAACCCAACTGGGTTACATTTGCTAATGCTGCTCCTTTGCAGGACATATGTTCTCCCACCAGCGATCTTTCAAGCCTTCTCCTGCCCTTAGCTGAAGCTTAAGGACCGGTGCAATAAGCGTGGTTATAGCGTTCCCCAGAAATGAGGTAGAACTTGTTGCTGGGGTAAAACCAACAGACTTTTTAATGAAACATATGAAGCAAATATATACAGTGCAAAGAGAGACCTGGAGACGAGTGCAAGATGACACCCTGGTGCCCCCTTCCAATCCACAGCTCCCAGTCCTAACCCAATCCAATGTTTGAACATGAAACCATAGAGTACCATGTAATCAGTTTGCGCATCTGCCTATCTGAAGAAGTCTGAGAACTGAGAACAGATGGCACAAGCACACAACAGTCTGATAGAGCAGCAATGCTTGTCTGGCAAACAAAGACCACTCAAACCTGTCACAGCTGTAAAACATATTCTGTTACAGAGAGGGTTGGAAAGGGCTGTAGAGACAAATACAGTAATATTAGCAATAATAACAGTAAGGCCTTGTTCCCCCCAAATGCAGAGCAGATCTGCTCAGGTTTCTGAACATGCACTCTAGTCTTTTAGATGCCTTCCAGAGCATTTTTTTTATCCAGGAAGCTAACAATGTTATGAGGTCATTTCCTTTTACCTCTGACCTTTTCATTAGCTGTTCTGATTATTTCCTGCTTCCTCTGACCCTGTCTCACAACTAAAATTGTTTTGCGTTGAATTGGGTTGCGTTTTTGATGCGTTCCAGAGCAGGTAAAATAGCTCGCTGCCGTTTTTTTCACCTGCTCTGGAACTGAATGCTGCAATGTGAACTGGAGCAAAAAATACCATTGGAATACATTGGACGCAGTTTCGATCCGGTATGCAACTGCTCTGCTCTGCACCTGCACCGCGTTTGGTGTGAACAAGGCCTAACCTATAACAAACACACTTTACGGTTCTAGGCACAGGGTGACTTGGACATAGGAGGGGTGGGGGGCAATATGGCATATGAAACCCACCAGAACCTGCAGTCCCACACCTCCAAAAAGCATTCTTGGGTCCAGTTACCACCCTGTTCAAAGTGACTACAGTTACAGCTGTCCTGTGTGGCAGCAAATTTTATAACAGACACCCCCCCCCAACCCCTATAATCTGCTAGCATATATGAAGTTCGTCATCCGCTATCGACCAAGCTCAAATTATGCTGAGCTTGGCACTTTAGTCCTACTGTCACACCCTTGCATATGAATATAATACTAGAACATCTATAGGAAGAGCGTATGTTGGGCTTATTTCATGACATTTCATTTTCGATACAACCTAAACAAATCTCCGTTCCTTTTTAATGTGAAAATGTTTTTGCATATTCTGTGCTAATATACCACAAAATTATCTAGGTACTGCAATTAAGAAATCATTTTTCACCACACATGCGGAAGCCGAAGAAACGCATTGCTTTCCCTGAAGCAGTTTTTATTTTTATATATTTTTTTTTTATATTCTGCCAAATGACCCTGAACCATAAATTGTCCTCCGAAAAAGAGATGAGTGGGATTTATTTAAGAGCTGGTAGCAGTGTGCCGTGACACTTTGTTGTGCTTGGCAGTGGTGGCAGCTTTCACTTAGGCACAGATACGACTGAGAAATTATGCTCAGAAATTTGTAAGTTGCTTTCTAGCACACTCAGCCTAATTAACTGCTAATATGGGAGAGTGCCAAGGCAATTTAAACCAAAAATTAAATTAATTTCTTTAGTAGTTGCATCTTGGCGCCTTCTAGTACGGAGTACCATAGCAAAAACAACCATTAAAAAGATTAAATCGAAATTTTCACTTATGAATGTTATTTTAATTATCTTTGCCACTAATAATTCAGTTCATGATTCATCAATGAATAAGAATGGTTAAAAGGCTGTTGCAGGTTGCAGTTGATTCTGGAAAAAGTTTGTTACGTTGATTTCCCATAGTTTCATTTATCTATTTTCCATTGTGAGTGCCTTGCTGATCTTTTATTCATCTCGTATGCTAGATTTTTACACTTGTATCTTACTAACTTTTCTGCATAGCTTGGTGTCTATTATTTCTTTTTATAAATAATAATAAATTTTATAATTGGCAATTTTTGTTTTTTTCACCCCAAAAAAAGAATATGGCAGCTGGCATTTGGTAATCAGAAGTTGAGCTTCTACAATTTTTGACATGTTTTCATTCGCAGCAAAACGTCTTGCAATGTATCAAGAAGCAGACTCTGAAGATGACGATGTTGGCCCAAAAACTGGGACCCTTCCGAGGCGTGACAGCAGTGGAAGCCATCACAGTATTAAAGCTGTTCACCGTACTCATAGTACCAAAACTCATCGACGCACGGGTAGCAGAGCTGAGGCAATGAGGGCCAGTATCCTCTCCAAGCACACGGCTTTCAGTAGCCCTATGGTTAGTTCCATATTCTTACTAAAGTTTATCGAAGACTTGTACGGCACTATTCCATAGTTGGTGCTAAAGTAGCATCCTGATATGTATTCATTAGCGCTAGGAGAAGTAAGTTTATAGTCTACCATCAATATTCCAATCCTGATGCTACCCTTGGGTAAAAATGTTTTGCACTTTCCAGCTTGCGCAAGCTTTTACTGTACTGAAACGTTTTCTAACAAGGGTAGCGCAATATATTTACAGGATTACAAAGTGCTGCATCAAATTACTGTTGAGACGCGCAGGGCAAAATTTGTAGTTAAATTTTAGTCCTAAAGGCTGGTGTTAAATGATTTTGCATTTTCAGAATCTTTTTTCACCCCCTAAACCCCCCCCATATTAAATCCCATACTCTCCTCTCATCCCACAGCAGGTAGGGTGGCCTGATCCACCGCTTCTTCTGTGAGCAGAGCGAGTCTGGGAACAAATAGTTCCCAGTCTCCCTCCACGATCACTCCGCTGTGCTGCGCGATCTCGTGAGAGCGGGATCGCACAGGGCACGTGGCCTGGAAGTGCATCATTCCATGGAGTCCTATGGACTCAATGAGGTGATACTCGCAGCGGTTCGTAAGCGCTACCATGAGTATCATTGCAGTTAGCGCTGCATCCCGGGTGGAGGTGCTCCGCTAGCGCCTGCCCTGGGACACCACGTTAGCGTGGGGTCGCTACGGGAAATTCTGCTGGCGCATATTTTCCATGTTGGCGTCTCCATGTTTGTGTGAACTATGAAATAGGGCCTGTAGTTTTTCATTGCTATTGTTGCGGCTGATTAATGAACAAAATCTATACGATTTCTTATTTCACTATTAATATTTAAGGCCTCTCACTCATGTTCCACTGAACAGATCAGATGAGTTCCCATTAACCATTGTGTGGTGGACTCGCAGTGTTAAAACAAAAATGAAACCCCCCCTGAATGTCAACTTTGAATTCTGCTTCCTATCTCTGAACCTATGTTTGCATTTTTAAACAGGAAAAAGATGTTACTCCTGACCCAAAACTACTGGAAAAAGTCAACGATTGCACAAAAGCTTTGAAGATAGTGAAGCACCGTGATCAGCTATTTTCTCACACACTCTCACCTGAACTCTTGGATGTATTTGATTTTTTTGTTGCCTTGACAATTTGTAATACTGTAGTTGTGACCAATCCAAATCAGCCAAGACAAAAGGTGATGAAACTGCAGAGCACCTTCTAAATCTCATAAATTTCATTATATTGGTTTGACTGTATGCACCAGTTGTTCCCCTCAAGATGATTATTTTGATGAGCTTTCTTACCTGCCGCTTTCACTGGTTTCTAAAGCAGGTATGTCAAACACCAGCCCTCCAGATGTTTCTGAACTAGAACTCCCATGATACTCTGGCCATCTATTGCATTCAAAGAAATATGGGAACTATAGGTTATCAACATCTGGGAGGACCAGAGTTTGACAGCCCTGTTTTAGAGAATCTTCATTGTAGCCTATGTTTTAAGCGTTTTAATTCTGTAACAGAGGATTGCAGATATTAAAGAACTGACTTCCAGTGTGATGCTTCACAAAGACCATTCATAGTGCGTGCTCTTTTATGGTCTTTGCCATGCTTTGGTTTGGTGGGGTGAGCATGGAGATTTTAAAGAACTGGCACTTATCCAGAAATCATATTGCATCAAAAAGTATAAAGAAAGCTACATATAGGGCATACTAACCTTTTTGGTGGTCTGTTTACTTTTAAATCCAGAGCCAGGTTTAGATGAATGAGGTCACAGCTTTGTCCAGCCAGGGCAAAAAGAGGACGAGCAATTATATTTGCATAATATGTGATTTCCTGCACAGGCCTAGCCCCTCCTAAGAGTCCTGAGGTGCGTTCAGTTCCTCAGCCACTGCAAATGCTATGTTAGCGACTAGGCACTGAACGCTGTGCTGCAGTTCAGCGCTCCGCACTGCTAACTCAGCACTTGCAGCTATGTAGAGAGGTGCTGCAGAGTAGCTGAGCGTGACGTGGGAAATATGGCCGCCTCCACAGAGCAAATAATCCAATAAGGAAATGTTCAGTTTGAAGTTTTGGTGGACCAAAACACCAAATATTTATTGGAACATGGTAAACATTAACACTAAAATGGTTATAAAATGGACAACAGTGGATATTGCAGAAACAGCACCTTTCATTAAGCAATCCTCTGCCATTTTGCTGCAATATTCACAGCCAAAGCGCTCAGTGAGACTGCTGCAGCAAACTGAACTGTTGCAATGCAGCAGCTGCTGAGGAACTGAACAGGCCTTTGCTATACATCATATATCCCTGCCCATATATGTCAGAAAGGAAGTTGTATGATATGTTGTTAAACTGAATAAAGTCCAGCAACCGTGCAAGATAACGCTACTGAAAAATATGAATTCTAATCTTTACGAGAGGCTTGACTTGGCTTTATGCTGAATTGATGGTGAACCTTCTTCACTGTAACACCTGGTAAAACTAACTTCCTCTCGGACAGTTATGGGTACGTGGAAGTGGATATATGATGTACAGGACGACTCGAGAGGCTAGGCCTGTGTAGAAGGGAAGATGCAAAGCAGCTTTGACTTTATTCATCTAATCATCTTAATTGTATAACTGTGCTTCAGATAAAAATAAGGTTGAAGGAGTTTTTATTCTTAATCGTAGTATGCTTTCTGGAGAAGTGAACGTTGCTCTTGAATGCAATGCTCCTACCTCTTAAATAATAATAATAATTGCAGTACCAAACCACCACACTGGAGACAACATTGTCACAAGTAATTGTTTTCAGCAAAATCTAGAATGATGGTAACTTGGTACACAATCTTAATTGGCAGGTTGTTGCAACACACTGACTACAGTAATTTGCAAAATGACCCATGAAAGAGTGATACAAAATCTGTGACACAGGCACGTTTTACTTAGTTAGAAATGAAGTTGAATAAAACCTCTGAACTAGTGGTATCTTTATTCTCCTAAATCACGGATACAAAATAACTATTTCTCTCAAGGGATTGCCTCCAAAAATGAGTCGGTTAAAGGGTCTTTACCAGCCACCAGCACATTTGACTGTGACTTGCCTATTTCTGTCTCCTAGCCATAAATGTGATAAAACTGAATACATTTTGTATGGCAAACCTGCTGTATTCCCTACCTATCAGCTGCATATAATTTTTAGCTACAATTGTACAGCTCCACAAGATGCCATCGTCTGTTGGGATTTTGAGTCTTTTTTTTTTGTAGACTGTGAAAAGTCATAATGCAGATATTCAGACTTGGGAAGAGAACCAGTTAAAAAGAAAAACAACGAAAAAACACTTTACAAATTGAATATTAAGCCATAACCTGCTTGGATCAGCCTGATGGCACCAGGAGCAAGAGCAGGACAACTGCCCAATGGGAGTGTTCCCCTAATCTCTCCTGTCAATCACTCCACTCCTGTGCGCAGAGGTTCTGTTGGTAGAATACCAGAGATAAAATCAACAGGTGGGCTGGGGAACATTTTTCCCAATGCCAAGCAGTATTCTGTTTTCAATTTGCGGGGGCTCCAGAGTGTAACTCGCAACTACATAAAAGCAGAGGTAGATAATAGGAAATTTACCCGTTCTGTTCTGAATTCATGTTTTTATTCAAATGTTTGATTTTCTTCCCCAATTCTAGGTCAGAGTTAGATTCGAGCTTAAATCTCCCGTGAAAACAATAGAGGACTTCATTCGTAGATTCACTCCCAGTCGCTTAACATCGGGATCAAACAGCAGCAGTTCGTCCAGTCTTTCGACCAGTAAATCCTTGCACAGGGTTGGTTCCAGTGTCTTGTCCTCCAGCTCGGTCGATGGTAGTTTTATGAAGTTAGAAGGAAACCTGTCCAGTTCACCACAGAGACGTTCTAATGGGCTTTGCGCCCAGGGCATTAAAGTTCCTTCAGATTGCCAAGAAGGAGAATTGCGTTACGAGGCGGAATCTCCTGATGAAGCTGCTCTTGTGTATGCTGCCAAGGCTTATCATTGCTCACTAGTTGGTAGACTCTCTGACCAAGTAACTGTAGAACTTCCTCATTTGGGAAGATTGACTTTCGAACTTTTGCACACATTGGGTTTTGATTCCATCAGAAAAAGAATGTCTGTAGTGGTTAGACATCCCCTTACGGATGAAATTGTTGTATATACCAAAGGGGCTGATTCGGTTGTTCTGGATCTTGTTCAGCCATGTTCTAAAGGTAAGAGTTTTTTTTTTTTCTTGTTTAAAAATAAATGTCGTGTTTATTTTTTCCATTTAATAATTATTTTTGTCATCATAAGGATTCATCACTTCAACTTCTATTTCAAACATTTGTGAATACCTACCGCTTTAAAAAGGCATGCAATCACTGTATTTATGCTTGGTAAATGGTAATGTTTGGTCTTGGTAATTGAGTAACCTCAAAGACGATGAAGTATGTTGTTATGCTCCCCCCACCCCAATAGTCAAGAATACGCTTTGTGCTCAAAGAAAGCAAAACCGTTATTCCATCTTATAAGAAACTGTGTATTAGACCTGTGCACAGCACAAAATTCGTTTTGAACTAATGGATTAGTCCTAAAATGCAATTATTTAGTTGCTAAAGAAATTCGTTTTCAGTTCTTTAGTATGAAAACTAATTTCTTTCATCCGAAAACCAGTGGATACAATTACTATTGTAGTGGCGCCTATGGAGGTTTTCAGTTACAACAGCTCTGGTTAAGTTAGCACCAACATTGTAATACTGCCCCGTGTCAGGCAAAGCTGTTACAGTAACTGACTGCTGCTCATCACAGCGCTCAGAGTTTCAGTAAAACTAGTAAATAATATTTTTATATATAAGAGATTAGAAGAATATTATTTCCTTGTTTTACTGAAACTCTGAGCGCTGTTACAGTCAGTTACTGTAACAGCTGAGCCTGATACATTGTACTGAGAGATAATGTAACAAGCAGCCGATCTCAGTGCTCACAGCCACTGGATTTAAAGGGCTAAAAAAAAAAAGGCTCCTCTCTGTACAATGTTTAGACATCCCTTGCATTAATTAACCCCTCTCTGTAAAATATATAGAAATCCTCCTGAATTAATTAATGTCCCTCTCTGTATAGAACATCCTCCTCAATTTATACCTTTCTCTGTATAATGTATATAAACATCCTCCTGCATTAATACCCCTATCTGTATAATGTACAGAACATCCTCCTGCATTAATTAATGCCCCTCTCTGTATAGAACTTCCTACTGCATTGGCATGTGGAGGGTGCAGAACTTCGGATGGTGCGCTCTTCATTGCTGGTCTCCTTCACTCATCAATGTAATATCACAAAAAGGACTGAAACTAAAATGTAGTGCATTTTATTTTATTTCTTTCGTTTTTTGTACTGAGCAGTTTCGTTTCTCTTGAGTCATATGAAAACTAAATTATCCCAAAATTCGGACTAAATCGTTTTAGTACTAAAACGAATGCACATGTCTACTGTGTATAGTAATGTATAAAAAAGAATAATCGTAGAATGCATCTTGTAGAGTTTCCATGCAGTACGCAATTTGCATATTGGCAAATGCTGAATCTAGAAAATATCAGTAAAAAAAAAAGCTAAAATCTAGATATTTCTTGAAATAGCAGACAATGATTTTATTAGCCATAACATGCCATTTTTACAGAAGAAAAGTTGTGCTTGGTTGTGTCTATGTAGTTCACAGAAAGTGACAAACTCATTCTAGAAGGCTTGCCGTCCATTTGCACCATAGTCAGGCGACCAACTTGGTCACCCCACTACGGACAACGCCATTGGCCGATCATGGTCACTGCAAGCGTCTGTGGATGACCCTGGTCAGCCAATGGACAGGCTGGCACACGAAAAAAACGAAAAACCCTGCTGCGGGGAGAAAAAAAACCTGGGTTACAGCATGAAGGACAGCCCCTGACCAACGCAGCCTAAGCGGTCCCTGGTGCGGAGTTAGGTTTCGGCACCAGAGACCGCAATGCTGAATGCAGCTGGCTCACAGAGGGGGAAAAAAAAACACGTTCAACAGAAAAAAAGCATAGGCTTTTTATTTTAGAAAAGTCGGAACTCAAAATTTTGCCTAAAAAAATAATCTGTGTATATAAAAGTTTTTTGCTGCGGATTAAAAAAATAGTTGAATAAAAACCGCTTTTACATTGAGTCCTATGGGATTCGCGCACTTCGGTTTCACTATACAATGCACCTTTTTCATGTAAACTTGTATTGTCCGAAAAAATCCCATTAAAATTGTCAGGATCACTAATCTGTTGTAATCGCATAGAATTTTCTGAAATCGACCGATGGTGGTCGGATGCAGTGGAAGAGGGCGGATTCACCTGCATGTTGTAGGATCGGTCAGATAACTTCGGACAATATTTGATGATCGCACCATTGCACAAATACAATGTCAGTGGACGACCAGCCTTATCTTTTGATGTCCTGTTATGTTTTAGTCTGCTTAGATGAAGTCCTTTGCTTGTTCAAATTTTAACCTTTATAGTCATTTTCTATAATACTGTTTTTACACAATTTTTAAGGGTGGTCATTGGGCTGAGCTCTCAGACAATCCAATGCCTCTCAGTTCAGATGTCATGAGAGGTACTGGATGATCCTTGTAACCCAGAAGGCTGTCCACGTGCAAACTGACCACCGCAGCGCTTTCCAGAGAGTAATCTTGGTTGCCCAGAAGATTGCCAGAGACCATTTAGGGGGCACTTGGCTGACCATGAACATATAAATTAAATTGTTGTGGTGGCTACAGTGTCCCTAAAGTCCATTAAGCTTAATGAACACAAGAACACTAATGTTTTGTGACTTAAAGCTTTATTGGTAGAGCTCTGAGACGATGACCTTTTTAACCACTCTGATCTGATCGTCTCCCTCAAAAAGCATGTTTTTCTGTGCATTACAAACAATTTTTCAAATGACAAACATGGCTTTTATGCAGTAAACCATTTTATATAGCATGCTAACTACTGTTTGACATTCAATTGTCATGCATTCTGAAGTCCGTGACAGGCCTGGAACATAATGCAGCTCATCAATCATACGTCATTTCAAGCTACTTTATTAACATATCCCCCATGTATTTGCATTATCTGGGTAATGATTTTAGAAATTCACATTAATGTCCTGATCATCCATTAAAATGTTAAAAACACTCGGCCTTCTTTTTCAGAGTTTTGCATCTCACAGACTCGTGACTCCGAATAGGACCTGTAGAACGAACTTTTTTACAACCAATCCCTTAACATGCAGAAATTAATCATAAAATTCATTATTCAACAAAGTGTTCTGTCGAGTGAATCATTAAAAAAGAAAGTGTAGCTTTAGGTTTTGCATGGAACTTCCTTTAGTAATGATTCAGCCTTTTTAAGGAATACAGTTTCTCCTTCCATGCTGGAATACAACTTTGATGAATAAAATCAATCAAAAAAATACATATACTGAAATGTTACCAAGCAATAATCAAGTTTAATTAAAGGAAACAAATCTAGAGGGGAAAGAACATATTCATAATTAATCACCGTGCATACTTCTGTAATGTTATAAAACAAGACTGGGCTGGATTCCAAGCCTGGTGTAAATGTAACCAGATCTCAGGTAAACTTTACAACTCAACAGACTTTAGGCCCGTGTCAGACGAACACGGTGATCACATCCGTTTTGCTGCACAGTTTAACGTCCTTCGTAGCATAGAATCATGAGCAATAGAGACCCGCACACGAAGTGCGTCTGCACCAAACTGCGCACGCACAACGCACGTGGCAAACGGACGCAAGTTAGGCAAGAACATAAAGCCACTAACACGGACGGGCAGAATGCGCCATGTCCACGTAGCGTTCTGTGTGCGTGATGAGGAGACATCAGACGCAGCGCATTTGCGACGTCCAGCATGCCTTTTCATATTCTTTTTCATATTCATTTTGTTTCCCATATTTCCCTTTTTTTTCTACGTCTGTCATAAAAAACGGACAGTGTGGTGTCTACCGTGTCTTTAGTCAGAACGTCCGTCCGTTGTGCACTCACGCAGAGTGCGCTCAGACTGCATTCGTCTGACTCTAGCCTTAATGGCTCAGGAATGTTTGTCAGGTTTGGAATCAAAGCCAAATAGGTTAAAAACACTTGTAAAGTCATGCATCCAGCCAATTGCAGCATTCTGGCATACAGCAGACTCCTGCACGGATTGGCTGGCTGTGGCCCAAATAAAATTATTTGTTGGCCTTTTCGAGAGAAAAAAAAGCACACAAATGTCATTCAGTCAAGTAAATCTGTATATATTACTATCAAAATAGGCCAGTTTCCTACTAGAATGACCTTTTATTACCTGACTTCATGGTACTAAACATGCCTAAAGATTACTCTTGGTACCTGCAACCCAAGAATATCCTTAATGGAACAAACACCCCCAAGAACCTATTTTACTAAACAAAATTTCTGATGCTTTTCTTTAAATTGACCATTTTATACATAATCTTGCTTCTTTCGAAGTGCTTGAGTGAAAAGTGGATGAATTAGAAAATCCTAGGTGTGTGTGCTATGACCAAGGTTTGGCAGAATCTTGTTAATCTATGTTCCTTGTTTCTCAGATCACTCTATAGGAAGACACCAAAGAAAAATTCAAGCTAAAACACAACATTATCTAAACTACTATGCGGTTGATGGGCTGAGGACCTTATGCATTGCAAAACGTGTAAGTATTTTGCGGTTAAAACATTACTACAACTTGGTTTTTCAATTTGGGGGTGAGGAACACATTTTTGGTTTAGTCAAAGAACCCAGATCTTCTCAGTTTTAACATCTGTATGCTTGCAATGCTGGTCTTACTGTGTTAGAAACGTTACCAGCAGTAAAGTGAGACTGTGAAAGATGACTTCTTACACGTTTTATCTAGCAAATGTCACATTTTAGTCTGGAGAATGGGTGGTTTCTTTGACGTATCAATAGGACATCAATGTAAATTTAGCAGTTTTCTTCCTCATTGGAAATGAGTTGTTTTAAAGCAGAAAATAAAACCACAAAAGGTTTAGTATAGAAGGCTATTCTAGAATTTCACCTATTAAACTGCAAGCATACAGAGCAGTCCAAGTGACATCTGTAGTGTCTCATTCCAATTAATGCTACTTTACATTGTAATAAGGTAAAGGCACAACAATGGATTTACAAGAAAAAATGCCACATAAGGATCATTGCCGTTGAACACTTGAGCAGGAACATGCACTGGAGTGACCGACATTAATGCAACAATGAGACACATGGGACAGAAAGATCAGAACTGTGTAGGGGGCCATAACGGGTTCTCCGTTCAGACAACAATGAGGTTCTCTTTCAGACGCTAACCACACCATTAAAGATCTTATACAAGATAGTGTAGCGCACCCGCTCAAACACAATCCCTAGACCAAATAAGTGGTCGGTCGCTATGTACCTCAGTTGAGGTTTCCCCCAAAGAAACCAAAAATCTAAAGTATCACCAGAAAAAGAGAAAAAGGTGCATCACCCACTAATACACAAATATTGCATAAACCGAATATCATACGTTGAGTATCAACAGGGTGAGCTTCTACATAGAATATTTTCCAATCTTCCATCCGTGCTCAAAGAGAAGACGACATAAAAGCATCATTGTGTAACCTATTAATGTTCATTTAAGCTTATTCTAAACCATGCTAACAACTGAGTTTTGAACGTTTTAGGCTAGGGTCAGACTGAGGCAGTGCGAACGCGCGTTCTGGCGCACATAATCACGGCCGTAGTAGCAGCAAATGACGGGCAATGACGGCCAATATACGAAGTACGGTCGCACAAAAGTCCGGCTGCGCAACGCAAGTGGCAAACGAACGCATTTTGTCGAACGTAAAACCGCTAGTACGGTTGTACAGAGTGCGCTGCGTCCGCTAGAGGCGTGTGTGCGTGAATTGGAGATGTCAGACACTGCTAATGTCCGGCCAACATAACGTCCAGACACAAAAAGTGTTTTATTGATGATCCGTACAAAATCACGAACGCAAATGCGCATAGTATGACCGCTATCGCGTACTCCGTGAAAAAATGCGTCCATTCGTTCGAACGCACTTTTTCACAGACAACGCGAAAATGCGTTCGTCTGACCCTAGCCTTACTGGCTCGGAGTATACATGCCTGGTGGGTGTTTTTCTTCTCATCAAAATCCGATACCCATCCACCTGTGTATTTTCTAAATTCTTATAACCTTGCATAATTCCATATATAGAAAGTTACAAAATATATATATACAGTTGTGTTCAAAATTATTCAACCCCCAATGCTGTAAAGGGTTTTAGGGAATTTAGTGTACATTTGTAATTGTATTCAGAATGAAATCCTACAAGGACTTTTTAAAGAACCATATGCAACTAAAATGACATCAATTGGTTTTGTAATACAGTAGTAAATGTTTCTTTTGTGAATTCTTCATGACACAATTATTCAACCCCTTAAAGCCTACCACTCTGAAGAACAGAGGTTCATTCAAGTGTTTTCAATCAGGTATTGAAAACACCTGTGGATGTCACGGAGCAGCAATAAAGCATAATAAGCACCAATTAGGCAGCTTTAAAATGACTTGTGATACTCGGCTCCTTCTAGACATTTACTGGTGTGGTTACAAACATGGTGAAGTCAAGAGACTGGTCCAGGAAGACAAGAGAAGAGGTGATTACTCTTCACAGGAAGGGCAATGGCTATAAGAAGATTGCAAAGATGTTAAACATACCAAGAGAGACCATAGGAAGCATCATTCGCAAATTCAAGGCAAAGGGCACTGTTGAAACGCTACCTGGTCGTGGCAGAAAGAAGATGCTGACTTCGACTGCTGTGCGCTACCTGAAGCGTAGAGTGGAGAAAAGTCCCCGTGTAACTGCTGAGGAACTGAGAAAAGATTCGTCAGATGTGGGTACTGAAGTTTCAGCTCAGACAATACGACGCACACTGCGTAATGAAGGCCTCCATGCCAGAACTCCCAGGCGCCTCCCCCTTGCTGTCTCCAAAGAATAAGAAGAGTCGACTGCAGTATGCCAAAAGTCATGTGGACAAACCACAGAAGTTTTGGGATAGTGTTCTGTGGACTGATGAAACAAAATTAGAACTGTTTGGGCCCATAGATCAACGCTATGTTTGGAGGAGGAAGAACAAGGCCTATGAAGAAAAGAACACCTTGCCTACTGTGAAGCATGGCGGGGGGTCAATCATGCTTTGGGGCTGTTTTGCTTCTGCAGGTACAGGGAAGCTTCAGCGTGTGCAAGGTACCATGAATTCTCTTCAGTACCAGGAGATATTGGATGACAATGTGATGCAGTCCGTCACAAACCTGAGGCTTGGGAGATGTTGGACCTTTCAACAGGACAATGATCCCAAGTAGGGTTGCACCGATACCGATACTAGTATCGATATCGGTGCCGATACCGGGTACTGCAGGAGTACTTGGTACTCCTGCAGCCCCCGATATTTTTTCCCGATACCGGAAGCCGACATTGAGCCGGCATCCGAGGGGCTGGGGCGGCTGTCCAAATGCTCTATCGGCATTCGGACAGGCCCTGCAGCTGCTCTCCGCATTGTTTAATACTTACCTTCCTGGGCGCCGCCGGGAAAGTCTTTGCGCGCGCGCTCCTTGGAAGGTCCCCAGCCGCGACCACGTGGGACCATGTGATTGCGGCTGGGGTCCTTCCAATGAGCGCACGCGCGGAAACTTTCCCGGCGTCGCTAAAGGAAGGTAAGTATAAACAAAGTGAGGAGAGCAGCTGCAGGGCCTGTCCGAATACCGATAGAGCATTCGGACAGGCCCTGCAGCTGCTCTCCGCTCATACTTACCTTCCTGAACGACGCCGGGAAAGTTTCCGCGCGTGCGCTCGTTGGAAGGACCCCAGCCGCGATCACATGGTCCCACGTGGTCGCGGCTGGGGACCTTCCAAGGAGCGCGTGAAGACTTTCCCGGCGTCGCTAAAGGAAGGTAAGTATGAGCGAAGGAAGGTAAGTATGAGCGGAGGGAGGGGGGGCAGTATCCACGAGCTGGGGGCATTATCCACGCTGGGGCCAGATCCAGGAGCTGGGGGGCATTATCCATGAGCTTGGGGGCATTATCCATGAGCTGGGGGCATTATCCATGAGCTGGGGGGCATTATCCATGAGCTGGGGGGCAAATCCATGAGCTGGGGGCAATATCCACGAGCTGGGGCAGATCCAGGATCTGGGGGGCATTATCAATGAGCTGGGGGGCAAATCCATGAGCTGGGGGGTAAATCCATGAGCTGGGGGGCAATATCCACAAGCTGGGGCAGATCCATGAGCTGGGGGGCAATATCCACGAGCTGGGGCAGATCCAGGAGCTGGGGGGCATTATCCATGAGCTGGGGGGCATTATCCATGAGCTGGGGGGCATTATCCATGAGCTGGGGGGCAATATCAATGAGCTGGGGGGCAATATCCATGAGCTGGGGGGCAAATCCATGAGCTGGGGCAATATCCATGAGCTGGGGGGCAAATCTATGAGCTGGGGGGCAAATCTATGAGGTGGGGGGCAAATCCATGGGCTGGGGGCAAATCCATGAGCTAGGGGCAATATCCACAAGCTGGGGCAGATTCATGAGCTGGGGGGCAATATCCACGAGCTGGGGCAGATCCACGAGCTGGGGGGCATTATCCATGAGCTGGGGGGCATTATCCATGAGCTGGGGGGCAATATCCATGAGCTGTGGGGGGCAATATCCATGAGCTGGGGGCAATATCCACGAGCTGGGGCAAATCCATGAGCTGGGGGGCAATATCCATGAGCTGGGGGGCATATCCATGAGCTGGGGGGCATATCCATGAGCTGGGGGGCATATCCATGAGCTGGGGGGCAAATCCATGAGCTGGGGGGCAAATCCATGAGCTGGGGGGCAAATCCATGAGCTGGGGCCATATCCATGAGATGGGGGGCAATATCCATGAGCTGGGGGGCAATATCCATGAGCTGGGGGCAATATCCACGAGCTGGGGCAAATCCATGAGCTGGGGGGCAGTATCCATGAGCTGGGGGGCAGTATCCATGAGCTGGGGGGCAATATCCATGAGCTGGGGGGCAATATCCATGAGCTGGGGGGCAATATCCATGAGCTGGGGGGCATATCCATGAGCTGGGGGGCATATCCATGAGCTGGGGGGCAAATCCATGAGCTGGGGGGCAAATCCATGAGCTGGGGCCATATCCATGAGATGGGGGGCAAATCTATGAGACCTGGGGGCTTTATATGAGGTCTGTTCTTATTGGAAAGCGTCACGTGACATAAAATAAAAGTATCGGTACTTGGTATCGGTGAGTACTTGAACAAAAGTATCGGTATTCGTACTCGGTCTTAAAAAAGTGGTATCGGTGCATCCCTAATCCCAAGCATACCTCCAAGTCCACTAGAGCATGGTTGCAGATTAAAGGCTGGAACATTTTGGAGTGGCCATCGCAGTCACCTGACTTAAATCCGATTGAGAACCTCTGGTGGGACTTAAAGAAAGCAGTTGCAGTGCGCAAGCCTAAGAATGTGACTGAACTGGAGGCTTTTGCCCATGACGAATGGGCGAAGATACCCGTAGATCGCTGCAAGACACTTGTGTCAAGCTATGCTTCACGCTTAAAAGCTGTTATAACTGTAAAAGGATGTTGTACTAAGTACTAAGATTGAATGTCACTTGGGGGTTGAATAAAACTGATAATGATGTGAGCACAGAAAAGACATTTGTGTTTATTTCATTATAAATGTTATGTTATATTTGTCTGACCTACACGTGCCTCTTTGATTTAATTGTAAGCAAGATGACTGAATGATCAAAATCAATGTCAAACTGGCCAAAACACTCAATTTCAGTGGGGGTTGAATAATCTTGAACACAAATGTATATGTCAATTTCCTACTCACTCTTGGTGGAGACCTCCTAGGCTTGAAGATGGTCGCTCAGGGATTTTTTGAAAGGAAAAATCCCCCTCCATACGATGCAGGGCAGGATGCTGTTTAAAAAGTGTTTTTTTTATTTTTTTTTATTTAAAACCATCAAAATTGCACAAACCAGAACGAGTTTCACCGATAACCAGCTTCCTCAGCTGGTAGAACCCGGTTATCGGCGAAACGCATCCTGGTTTGTGCAATTTTGTTAGCATTGTTTAGAAAAGCTAAAAATAAACATTACTATGCTACGCAATGATGCTTTTGTGTTGTCTTCTCTTTGAGCACTAATGGAAGATTCGAAAAGCTTCTACTGAGAAGCTAACCCTGTTGATATTCAACCTAGGATATTTTGTTATGCTATATTTGTATAGTAGTGGGCACTGTACCTCTTTTTCTGTTTTCTGGTGATACCAATCACACCATTGGTTGCAACTGGAGAGGTAGCGTCTCTGGTTCCCAGATCCACGAATCCCAGAGGAGTGTCTTTCGTGGTCTGTGATGTGACAGATTACTTGCAAAACCACTTAAAACAGGGAAAAGTAGCAATATACCCTACCCTATCAATTGCAATGTTTATAGGAAGCAATCGGCTGTGCAACATTCTAGGTCCGATAGTCAACTGAAGAAACCCTGCGTCTAGTTTCAGTCTTGATGCAGATGAAATGGACCTCTGAGGACCTCCGGACTGAGAAAACCTCTGTCCAGCTGTCCCTTGCTGGTGTCTATCCTGGTCCTCGCTGGCGGCGGCGCAAAGGCAAATCCGGCACTGCTGTGTCCTAAAACCACCTGGGCAGTACCTGGAAAGTGCTGCCTTATTAACGACTTTTTGCTTTGCTCATCATCTGCACCAGATCACCTAACCATTCACTCCCTATTTAAGGGTGGAACACCCTTCGCAGAATGCTTCTGCATTAACTGAAATCCACAGTTCCCTGCTCCCACCATGCTGTGAACCTCACTCTCCAGAAGCTCCTGCCTTACCTCCCCTTACCCTCTGCTGCTGGATATTCTGTGTTTGACTTATTGTTTTGAACTTTGACTACGCGTTTGCCTGCCGCCCGCCTCGACCCATACTTTAACTGACTACGCTACCTGGATTACCCCTTTCTGGAGACCTCGCCTGTTCACTCCTTGCATACCTGGTCTTTGCCCATCATATTTCCTAGCCATCAGCCCCCTCCTTTTGGTTCTGTCTTCTTGTCAGTCTCCTTTTGTTTTCCTCTGCTGTTGTTTTGCGCTTCTGTTGCAGTCAGCCCTCCTTGCCTTATATTCAATATTCTGTTTTTATTCAGTCCAGTTCCAGTCCTGCCCACCGATCTAACTCTAACACTTTTTTTTTGTCCGGTCTGCCTGGTCTGTCCTGTTGTGTGTATTTATCTGCCCCATTTCTGCCTCGCCCAGCTACCAGTTGTTATACATTATCCAGTGTCCCGTTTTTTGTTTACTCCTGCTGTTGTGACTCCTTGCATAATAAACCTTTATCTGTCTCCCCCGTATTACTGCCTCCGCTCCACTCCGCCACCGCATCCTGGGCTCGACCTCGCCACTCCGTGACCGTGTCCTTTCAATAAACAGCTGTGAAAGTGATTACTCCCAAAGCAAAAGATCTTCAAAAAGAAAATCGTTAAATTAATATTTATTCCATCCATCAATAACTGAGAAGGCCCTTCAACCCCCCCCCCCCGCTAATTTACATACAACATTTTGACTGTCCAGTATTACTCCAGAACAAAATCTGCACTGTGCCTGCAAATTTCTTGTCTGTTCCAAGCACCATCAGCTTCAGTGTGAATCCCTTTGACAGGGGAATGTCCTGTTCATAAAGGTAACACTGACACCTATAGCTGACCTCCAACCTCAGCATGGCCCTTTAATGAAGGGGTGCAGTGAGGATCACCTGAATCACTGAGGGAAGACCAACAATCCTCTCCAGAAGACAAGTATCTATTCACTAAACACCGAAATTGCCACCGAATTGCACTGAACAGTGAACTTCACAGTTCATTACAATTCTGGAGCAGTTCGTCAGCTCGCGAAATATGGTGTAGTTCAGCAGCGGCAGCGAAATTGTCCCATAGAGAAGAAATAGTTGGTCTAGTCATAGAATGCCGAACTGCATAGAAGTGACCGCAAAACAGCCTGATTTTCACTGTTTCCGTTCGACAGGTGAATCCCATTCACAAAATTGATTTTTTTTTAATGTATTTTTTTTTTTTAAAAGACAATTCATTTTCATCATAAAGCCTCATTTGCTTATTTTTTTTGGAACACCTTTTGTATTTTTTTTTTTAATGAAATTTTTGTTTACCAATATTTTTTTTAAAAGGCTTTTTTTAAATATTTAAGAACCTTTTTTATTGGACACATTTTAATACATTGTTATTGGTTTAAACACATATTAGGAGAACTGGAGAGTTCCGTTTTTTATTTTTATGTATTTGTTTTTTTAGATTTAAGGTTCAGTGGAATTCACAAAGGCCACTTTATCACCCTTCGGTGCTCTTTGGCGACTCTTCTCCAACCTTTTTGTGGGGTATCTTCAGTGCAGTGATCATTCGCTAAATAGTGAAGTTATCGTACTGTCGGCGAAATGGCGTTGCAGAAGTAAGAAGCGCCCAAATTTCAGATCTTTCAGATCTTTCAGTGCTTTGTGAATAGACCCTTAATTATCTCTTACTACAGAAAAGCTCTGCGATTAGGAAGTATTGGCATATGTTAATATGTTGGCATTCAGCAGAAATTTATTATTGGACATTCTGTATACATTTAATACCCTGCAACAATGAAGTTCTTTAAGGGTACAATATTTTTAGTAGTTTTAAAGGGACACTACCTCTTACATTAGCTGTAACTAGATTACATGTGCATTACATATAAAACCAACCTTCATAAAACACACGCTGTTGGGTTGTTTTTTTTTTTTTCTTTTGTTTGAAGTAATTGCATGAAAAAAGGCAAACTTTTTTTTTTTTTTGTAATGTCCCTACCATTTTGGTTTTTCCAATCTACAGTATTTCAGTTTAATAAGATGGAATGTTTGTTTACACGAGTGCAGGAGGCTTTTATTCTTCAGGCTACTCAAAATAAGAGATAGCAGCTGGTTGCGGAGGACGTGCTCAGCCTGTTGTTGCGGCTCAGTGCAGACTGCGGCGTTCTCCCGGTCTCCTCTGGGACCTCTCCCCACCCACGGCCGTCAGAAACCTAAACAAACCGAAAATTATTTTTTATTTATTTTGATTCCAAAGCTATGGCATTGTCAATTTCTCACGTATAAAATGAGCAATACCACTGCCGTTACCTTCTACTTTCCCACTGGTTTATACAGTCATTTTATTCATAGCACACATTACGGAAAAATACAAGGAGGGGAGGGATTTCCAGTTTTAGTTAAAATTGCTTATTTTCTTAGACAAATGCAATAACAGGTTCCAATTTCTATTTTGTTTTAAAAAAAAAAGTGCCCCGTAGAATATCATCCAACCTTTTGTGGTTATATAAACTGAAAAAATAAAAATAATTTTACAAACTGTAAATGATTTGAGATCTGAATGGAATTATTATTTTTTATTTTTTTTGGTATAGCATTCTGATAGGACATGCCATATACACATAATAATGATAGATTATTCATCTGCCGAGTCTGCTGAAAATAAGGATATTTTTTTTGTCTGGGTCTTACAATAAAACAAGACTTCAAATTGTGTTTAAACATGATGAGCGCAAAAAAAGTCAAAATGAGCTCAGCACATGGCTCAGCAATGAAGGGGTTAAGCATCCTAATTAACCTGTTATGATGTAACTTTAAAACAAAGACAGAATTATGGGGGCTTTTTTTAGTTTTATTCTTAAACACCACAGACATTTCAATGAAGTCATGTATATATGAATATGTACAACTCCAAGAATTTTTTTCTACGTTGCAGTGTTTATCTGCAGTGACTAAACCAAGTCCATATATAATTCTACAAAGATGTAACATCGGTGTTTATAGCACATAAATAATGCACGTTCCGAATTGCTTTCTTCTTCAGGTTCTCGGTAAGGAAGAATATGCTTGTTGGTTGAAATTTCATTTACAAGCAGAATCCTCATTAGAGAATCGCGAAGAGCTACTGTTCCAATCTGCCGTTCGCCTGGAGACCAATCTGCACTTGCTCGGTGCGTTTATTAATCTTATTTTCCTATCTAAAATAGCATTTGTTTGTGCTTTTAATCTTTTGAGTGCTCGTGACTGTGCTCTCTGCCGTGTGCTCCGAGGTAAGGGATTTATATAGATTGTAAACAATAAAGAATGTTCCCTTTAGATTAGCAGAATTAATTAAACTTGCACCAACCTCCTTGTCCCTTTTTGTAAATTAGAGATTGCTAATCGGCAGCATGGTCTTGTTTAGGTCTAGGTATTCCATAGACAATTCTTGTGGACTTCATTTCCCATAATCCTTGCAGGGCTATTCAGAAAGAGGTGAAAACTTTGAGAATGAATTGAAAATTCTAGGTCAAAATAGCCAAACCAGAAAAATTCTCCCATTTATCTCACTTTCCAAATTGGCTGTTTGGTCTAGATTGTTCATTCTCCTCGCAGTTCTCAAGGTTTTCACCTCTCTCTGAATAGCCCTGATAGTCAACTTTTCCCTATACCTGAATTCAACATGCAATCTCGGGCAGATTACTAGGACTTTGTAGGAATTTCAGAGACAGAAGACCCTAAAGTGATGTAACTACTTTGCTTATTACGCTACAAACTATCATGATATTGACTGCCAAACGATATCCAGAGCAAAATAAACTTGGGAATTCCTTAAACTGCTTTTTGTTAATCGGAGTTGGAGAGAATGTAAGCACTGTATTTGGCTTCTTTTTTTTTATTCTTTATCTTCCTTCTCCCCCTGTCCCCCATATCCCTTGAAAGATGAATTGGCAATTACATTTGTCTCTGAGCAGCTTGATTACAACTGCATCGTCTTTATTGCATTTGCTGCTTTCTCGGAAATAATCAAAAATACTAACCGGTCTATTCAATAAAGGTGAAACTCGGGAGAATTGACTGAAGACGTGAAAATTCTAGATCATAGCGGCCAAACCAGAAAAATTCTCCCATTTATCTCCCTTTTTTTAAATCTTTTTTTTATTCTTATTCAAGAGCTCTTATTGAGGCAAAAAACCTCCTATACATTGCAAAGGTAAGAAACCTAAAAAGGCAGTCAGAGCAACAAACAGCAGTTGTGGGAGCCCGCAGTTGTGGGAGCCCTCCCATCAATGGTAGTAAAACAATCTAGAACACCTGTCTCAGGGGGGGGGGGAGCCCTTGGGGAGAGAGTCCACGTAGTGTCAAAGTCGTCGGAAAAAAAAAGCAAAGCAGTCTCCAAAGGAAAGGTGGGTGCACGACTCGGGTAGTCACACGACATCATCTCACTTTTCAAATCTGCTATTTGGCCTAGATTGTTCTCTTCTACTGCCAATTCTCCTGAGTTTCACCTTTTAGTGAATAGACCTGTAAGTACAATTATCAGTTTATGTGGGGAAAAATATGCCACAATAAGGTAGTGATTGAGATTAGGGGTTATGGGCTGTTACAGGTAGGAACTGTAGACACACAAGAGAAATCTATTTTATTTTATTGAAAGTGCATTTTCTATATAAAACATCCAATCATAGAAGGTTCTCTTATAATATTGTGCAGGTATTATTTGCATGTGTCTTTTTGCTCACTGTGTACATGGTTCCGTCTATTGACTCACACCATAGTAAGCATGGAGGAGGTATACAGGTAGCTCCTGCTCAGCCCACAATGCCAGCATTTTTTTGTCCTATAATTGTCAGAATGTGTCTAGCTGGAAAGCGATACACCTTTGATGCCAAACATTGATCTGTTCTTTCGACCTGCAGCTGTAAATCGAGCAATATGTATTACAAATAAAGTGAACCTGCAACAGTTCATGTAATTTTGGCTCTTTTGATAGCATGTACATCTCAGGAGCCTGTAGGCACAGAAATGTAAAAAAAAAAACACAATTTTATTTTTACACATTACATGGTCATTTTTGGTATCCTTGTAAAGACCAGGCTCTGACCTTTCCAGTGACCCCCTCATTTAACCCTGTGTGGTGTACAGTTCAGAGATGCAGGCTCCAAGTTCCCCCTCTCTCTCCTCTCTGCAGTGCCAGGGTCTACGTTGTTGATGAAACAATGAGTTGCATCATCAGCTCCACACTTGCTGGCAGTTTGGAAAATGAGACGGTGAGTTAGTGCAGCATCACTGTACACGTTATAATGGTAAATTGAATAATAGTGCTGTGTTACAATTTTTTTTATTTTAATCTAACCTGGTTATATTTGGTAACACTGGAAAGGCCATAATCTGACCTTTGCAATGATACCTCTTATGTCCCTCTAGCCCTTAGGGCTAAAGCGATACTGTGGTCTAAATCTGTGGTTCCCAACCGCGGTCTTCGAGTACCCCTAACAGGCCAGATTTTGCAGATCTCCATGGGGAAATGCAGACTGAATCCTGCAATCACTGAGCAGCAAATCATATCACCTGTGCTGTGCTTCAGATTAGATATCTGGCAAACCCCTCCTGTTAGGGGTACTTGAGGACCGTGGTTGGGAACCACTGGTCTAAATGTTTGTAATTTGTTTTTTCTTTTTTCCAGCAAGCCGCCCCCTTGTGGCAGACACCAGTAGCCACATGCCTACTCTGCCTAGTCATAAATCCGGCCCTGTGTACATGGCCAGCGAACAAATAGATTTTAAAAAAAGAAATGTGTATCCTATTAATTCTGCCTATTAATCAGATCTTTGACATAGTGGCCCCAGCCTGCATTTCTGCCGACTTCATTTCTGTCATTTTCCAGTTACTTCTCCATAGAGATTCAAGTGGCCTTCATTTGTTAAAGCAAACTGACATCGTTGAAAGTAGCCGCTTATCAAGCTTGCACGAACTGAGACATTTGGTAATAGAAATGTCCCTTTTTGAAAGAAAACAGGTTATTTAATTTCAGTAGGGTTGTTCCCCCCCCCCCCTCATTCTTGGATCACTTATTTTTTAAGCTCGTCACATGGTCTTGCACTTCTCATTCCTAAATGTCATGGTAAATGCAGACCAACCTTCTCTGAGCCTTATTCATTCTCCACTAAAGGGCAAGCACTCAAAAACGAAAATGCTTAGTGATCGATTAGGTCAGAACACAATGAAAATCAGAACCAGTTGTGTAGGTGTGCAGTATTCTTTTATTATATTGCGTAATCGTGCTGCATCATGCGAGATGTAGTTCCAAAACCTTTGTGTTGACCAAAATTGCTGCCCCTGTTTAGTTGTGTAAGCGTGCAGCTGTAGAATAGTTATAAATCCATAAAACTCCCAGCAATAAGCCTGTAACCTGTAATAATTGTTAGCACTTGTAAAGAAGATAACATGCTTTAAACTATATTTTTATTGACCAAAATATCCCTATCGCTATGTTGTGAATTTTTCAGAATTTCATGCTTTGTGTGCATTATCATAATTTATCAGATTGGTAGGTTAGAAAGGGCAGGACCCAGCTATAATACACTCCAGGTTTCACATCTTGTTGAAGAGTAGCATTGTTATTCTTGTAAACCTGTATAGCAGGACTACTGCTTCTGTTGCAGATTTTTGGAATGTTGTGTGGACATAAAGTGTGTGTGTGGGTACGCCTCACCGCCAGGTGCCGCCGCGGGCCTCTAATTTGGCCTGCCGATGTGCAGCCGCTTCATTGGCTGCAGCGGGACAGCCTGTGTTCAGGCCGTCTCTCTGCAGCCAATGAAGCGTAGCACACGCCGGCTGCAGAGAGGGGCTGAGGCGGCCCATTGAAGTCAGTGGGGAGTACCTGTATGCCGTGCGTCTTCAAGACCCACCCACCAATATCTACTGCTATATTACAACAGGCAGGGAACGCTCCGCTTCCTCACTATTCTAGTGAGATAAAATTGAAGGGGTTACTATTGCTAAAAGTCCTTGTAAAAATAACAATTGTACTGAAAATGGAATTTGTTGTATGGAAGCATTAGGCTGGCACTGTATTTGATCATCCGAAATCATCTGAAGTTGTTCGACTGATCCTACAACATGCGGGTGAATCAGCCCTCTTCCGCTGCATCAGACCACTGACTGACGATTTCAGATAATTTTATGCAATTACAGCAGATGTACACGATTGTCCGACTTCATCTGACCAAATACCAAATTAATTTCAAATTGAAGGGATCGCACAAGAGAAATGACAGCCCATAGGATTCATTGGAAAAGATATTCTCGTTTTTATTTATTATTGAACGGTTTACTTTTTTAATCTGCAGAAAAAAGCCTTTTTATTTATATTTTAAGATTTTTATTTTTTATTTATTTTTAGACCAGGCTATTTTTTCGCTCGCATGTTTTTTCTTTTTTCTTCTTCCAACAAGCCGGCTTCAGCGCTGCTTCCCCTAGTGCTGAAACACTTTCAGCACAAGGAAGAAGGGGGCTAATCCCCCGCTGCAGTCTGGCAAGTTGTTTTTTTTTCTTTTCAGCACGTGCTGGACAGGGGCTGTCTTTGCTGCTGAAACTCCATTTCAGCATCAAAGACCGTTTTTCACTCCGCAGCGGGTTTTCTTCCTTCCACCTGGCAGCTTGTCCATCAACCGATCTGGGTCGTCTACAGATGCTTCCAGTGGACGACCCTGATTGGCCAATGGCGTTGTCCAGTGACCAAGTCGATGGCCAGCCTTATTCACTTTTTTTTTTTTTTCCCATCTGAGTTTTTGGAAGCTGTATTGCTAATATCATTGTGATCACTACAAATCCCCCCTAAGCCGGACATCAGGCCGTCTCTCTGCAGCCAGTGAAGCGCGACGCACACTTATTATTAGGTACATAGAATATATAATTTATATAAGTCAATATTTTCAGTGCACCTGCAGGGTTATGCTGCAATCTTTGACCTTTTCAGTTCCCATATACACTTTTGTTGTTTTTCTGATTATGATCCTGAAAATTGAGAGTTCATAATCCAGAAGGATATAGATACATTAGAGAGAGTTCAGAGAAGGGCCACTAGAATGGTGTATGGCTTGAAGGAGAAAAGTTACCAGGAAAGGCTTAATGATCTTAACATGTACAGCTTGGAAAAAAGACGAGACAGAGGAGATATGATAGAAACATTTAAATACGTAAAGGGAATCCACAAGGTAGAGGAAGGGAGTGTATTTAAAAGGAAACAAAGTAGCAAAACAAGAGGACATAGTCTTAGATTAGAGGGGCAAAGGTTTAAAAGTAACATCAGGAAGCATTATTTTACTGAGAGGGTGGTGGATACATGGAACAGCCTTCCAGTAGAAGTGGTTATGTATGCATGCAGCTTGAATTCCTGACGTTCAGTCTGTGCACATTTTTTTTTTTTTAAAATGCTTCCAGGGTTTGTTCACGCTGTGTGTATTTATGAATTTGCATGCTTGATAGTGATCTTCAGTTGAGTAAGCAGTGTTTCTGAACCAAAATGGGCTTAAACATACCCACTCAAATGTGGTATTATTCTTTATTTATATAGAGAACAGGTGCACTTGGAGGTGACGAATTCTCTGAAATGCATATTACAAAATAATACACAAAAAGGCTATATTACCTGTAATCTATTCAGTAGCAGATAAAGGAAATAAACAGTCACAGATTTACATACATTAATAATTTTAACGAATGCTTATGTTTCATCAGTCTACCACCTACCTTTCCAAAATTAAAATCCTCCCTTAAATTCCACCTATTTAGAGATGTTTAAATATCCCCTTGACTCTGAGCCATATACTCTAGCTTCTCCATCCCCTTATACACTGCCCTCAGACCGCACACTAAATCTCCCTTCCTTTTTATCTCCACCCACCTCCCTGTTGGATTGTAAAGACGTCATAGGGAGCAGGACCCTCTATACAGCATGTCGAACCATGTATTGTAGCTACTGTAAACAATGATGTACTGCACTGCAGATTATGCTGGTGCTGTATAAATAATGGGTACAAACCTACTCTCCAATCCCAAAAGGATATGGATTATGCGAATTCATAATAAACTGGATGGGCTTCTTTCAAGTGGACCCCTAAATTAGAATCCTTGTTACAATAATTGTCCCTTTAAATTGTAACATTTGCTGAGGTAAAACAAATGTAATTTTCATTAAGTACAACTATTTTTCTTCTAGTGAGAGTGCAGTCAGGAATTCTGTTGTGAATTGACTAAACCCCATACTCTGGTATGTTTTAAAGGGCATCTGTAGTTTGTGGTACTGTAGTCCGATTCTGCTTTGGATGTTCTGTCCTGGTCTATACTGTCCATAAAATGTCTTCTGGTTAGAGGAACAAGTATTTTTATAGAAAAATGGGGTAGCATATCCTCTTGGAAGGTCAAGGGGTCTTGTTCCGGACATAGAAGAGCACAGTGGAAGGGCTTTGTCACATTAATGCTTAAATTATGTATTTTTTATATATAACCTGGTGACCTTTTTAATGTACTTTAAGCATGCAAATGTGCCATATGTTTTGCTATTTAGGTGCCACGGGAATTGAAGACCGCTTGCAAGATGGAGTCCCAGAGACCATCACCAAGCTGCGCAAAGCTGGTCTACAAATATGGGTTTTGACTGGAGACAAGCAAGAAACTGCTGTCAATATTGGTTATTCTTGCAAACTTCTTGATCATGATGATGACATCATTACACTAAATGCTGAATCTTTTGTGAGTATCTATAGTGTGCCATTTCGGGACGAGTGCTTGAGATTTCATTATTTTTTTTATTTTTTAGCTCCAGGTGACAATTTCTAATCTACAAATGGTTGCTTTTAGCATTTCATCACCTTTAAAATTATTCTTCGCTTGCCACTTAGGTCAGACGAGCGTATTTGAAGAGCGGAAAGAACGTCTGTGAGAGTGGACATTCCTTCCACTCGACACCCATCTTGCCACCTCGATGAGTGCACTCGGCGCTGCAAGGCTCGATCCTCCTATGAAGGATCGCGCTCTGCAGCTCCGTCAACGCGCATCCTAGCGCTTTGACGGAGAGCCCTACTGCACGGACGCAGTAGTCTGCTGTTGCGCGCGCAATTCGTGTGCACGCAACAGCGTGTGGCTGGCCCGTCGCAGCATCTCAATTGTGCGATGGACACCAGAAGGCACGTCAGTATGGGCGCACATATTGCGCTCGTCTGACGCCAGCCTTAAATGGATGGTAAAATATTTGAATGGACACTCTAGAGTTAAATGTGAATGGAGGGATAAAACCTTAACCCCTTCATTCTTCCACCTGCTGTTTTAACCCTTAAGGTAGCTTTAAAACTTTGTTCCAGCGCAGTGCTGGCTCTCCAATCATCTGGTCGTGAACTGATGAAGGTTTCCTGCATGCTGAAGCATGTCGATCCAATTAGAGGAAGGGAGGTGGGACCCAAATTGATTACCACTTCCTGATCTCAGTGTTTGAAGTCAAGGCCAACCGTTTGCTTATTAGATATTATGGGAGGAGCTAGACCCCTGCACTCCCACTGGAAGGGGGTGAGGACACTCGGGGTAACACAATGCGTGTAGTGTCCTTTTTAATATTTTCTTTTATATAGTGCTTCTGTCCAGAGAACTTTACTAATGTCTGTTTGGTGATAAAGTGTATAAAACATTTTTATTTATTTTTTTATCCTCCCTGGCAGTCTAATTTTTTCAAAATTTTGTGTCTAAAAGCGTCTCAATTTATTTATTTATTTTTAAAAAAGGAAACATGTTTTTGTACATAGTCAGCCTGTAGTTTGCTGCCTGGTCCCGCCCCCTGCATCGTGTGACTCGCAGGGAGCGTTACCAGGAAGCAAGTCGCCGCGATCTCACTGCGGGGGACAGCGAGGGGGCATAGGAGGAGGTGAGTATGCAGCCCAAGTGTGGCTCGGGGTTACCGTTTGCGGTAGCGAAATTTAACCCCGAGTCACACTCGGGAATACCGCTACGGAGGTTAATCCTTGTTTTATACAAGGCACTATGCAAAATGAGATTACATCTCCACACTTTGAAGATCCAAGACACTTGGGTAATTTTTAATTGACATTCATGTAGTTTCTGAATCCACTTACAATGGTACTCTGGGGCAATCAAAAAGGAATTTAATATTTAAGCCAGAATAGTCCAATTGGGAAAACTCTCTCTCCACCTCCTATTTTTGTGTTCGCTATTCTGGCCTTAAATGCGTTCCTTGCAATTCCCAGTTTAGTGACTAAATCCCATTGATCTGAGACCTCTGATCTGGCTGAGCATGCTGCTTGCGAATACGTTGAAAGCGATGCATTTAAGAAAAATCTGCAAGATATGTGATGGGTTCCAACACCAGCCACGACACTACACGCATTGTGGTACCCCATCCCCTGGAATGCTCTACCTCGTAAGGTCAGCCTTTCCCCTAAAGACATTCCTATTTAGGGAAGCCTACCACCCGACTAATACACCCTACTGCCCCAACCAGTCCATCACTCCTTGCCTTGCAGTCCATCACTCTCGCCTTGCAGTCCATCACTCTCGGGTTGCAGTCCCCTCCTCCTGTTTCCACCCCCAACCCTTCTAGATTGTAAATTCCCACGGGAATAGAGCCCTCGTTTCCTCCAGTACTGGTTTATCAAAATGTTGTTCAGTCTCAGTGTTTTGTAACCTTGTCTATATGGTGCTCATTGTTCAGCGCTGCAGAATATGCTGGCGCTATATAAATAAAGTATACTAATAACACCAAGACTTTCTAACCAATCCTGCTTCCTCTGTTCATCTGCACATATGCTGCATTTAACCGTGGAATCCTTGCAGTCTACAGAGTTTGTTTTCTTCGTCGTGTTTATCATTTTCTTTACAGAAATGAACAGATTTGTGGGCACATGTGGAACGTGGTGTGTGCTCTATACATACAGTTGTGTTCTTGCTGTTCAAGTCCTGTTCTTCTCTTTCAAGAGGAAGTAGAGAGCAATGAGGTGTGCTTAATGTGTATTGCAGTTTTTGCACAGATTTCGCACCCTGGCATTCGTCTCATACCGGTATTAACCGTGCATGCCGAGTAGCACATTCGTAATCATACAGAGAGGCGATATTTACAGCACTCTAAATGGCAACACATTATGTTAAGTGCTTTCCGAGCACATTAAGAAGACCTCATAATTCTAGACCACGGTAGTAATGGGAGCTTGATGCATGTCAGCACTGCAATTTTACTGAATTCCTTCCTTTGTATTCTGTTGATCCCCCTTATGACCTAGATTTTTGTATTGTGTTTTTGGGAAGGGGAGTTGGATCAGGTGGGTTGACGGAGTGCAGTGATTAAGGTCCTCCAGAGGTACTGACTTTAAGTTTAAAACACAATGCATTCAGCTTTGTGACTGGAATGTAAGCCAAACCGGGACACTTGTGACATTTCCAAAAAAAAAATCATTCCTTCTATATCTTATTCAAAAATTGCCCTTTTCCTATGAAGAAAAGTAGACGTTTATATATTACTTGTATGCCATTCTAAAAAGCATATAGAATTACGTTTTAAACCCGCATGAGAATTTTTCTGGTTTGACTATTTTGACCTAGAATTTCCACTTCTGACCATTTCCCTGCGTTTCACCGTTAGTGAAAAGACCTGAAAATGTGTCTGAGATGCAGTTCCCTACTGACTCAGTATAAAAAAAAAAACTCATGCATAAATGGCTATAAAGGCATTTTTACCTATTTCAGATTATCCACACGTCATAAAAATGTAAAAGAGCAAGGGCGATATACACATGAAATTCAAGTTGGATCTTGATATCCTTCAAGCTGACCACTGCAGGGAATAAAGAGAACATTAAATGGTACTATCCGCTGTCATGATCAGGGTGACTGAGTGTCTGATGATACTTCTGTTCTGGCATCTTTTATTATCCTTTTGTATCCTGGCATCTTGTGCTGGTTTTTTATTTTTATATCCCGTATTATATTTACACATCTTTGTAATGGAGATTGCAGAACGACACATTATTCTTCGGCAATGATAATCTACTCATGCATCATGCAGTATTATTACATAATATAGTTTTTTCCTCGAACATAGTTTTTTCAATATCAATGCATACATCAATGGAAGATTATTTTTTTTTACCCCCTCCAAAATAAAACTGGTCATTACCTTGATTCATTCTGTTGCTTAATTCTTGTTTCAGAACATCTCATCTATGTATATCTGTTTAAACATTTATAGCATTTAAGTAAAAGCAAAAATTATATTATTGATGAGGTAAAATAATGGAAATTAAATTTTCATAACATCAGATCCTACTTTTTGAACTTTTTTTTTTTGAGCTGCTCACTTTAAGGAAAGCATTGAAAGTCCGTTGATCAATCTCTTAATTAATAATTAGAATAGTCCTATTTCACCATATAATTTGGTAAGGGCCAAAAGGAAAAATGTGCCATACGTCTTGCAATGTGAGTAGACACTGCGATACCGAAGGTATTTTACCTTTTTAATCTGAGCAAGTAGATGACTAAAGCAGGAAGCCTGTCAATCGCCAGCAAAAGGTAATTTCCTTGTTAATTAATTCCCAATCTTCTTATTTGCCACCTCAACAATTTCCAGTCCAACAGCTCAAAGGAAGGAATGCTGAAGAATGGCAAAAGAGTGATATATGTTCCATTTTGCTTAAAGATCATGCATAGAAATTGCTAATTTACTTCCCTGCACAGACGTTGGGGGAGTGCCCATTTTGGCAATTAGTTTTTAGGAAGCTACTGAAGGTTGTGCTGCTTGTCCTGGGGACTTTTTACAATGACCGAACAAGAAATGCTTCGATATTTTGCATTGCATATTATTCAAGTAAAGCACTGTGTCAGGACGCCTTGACTCTGAGGATCTGTGTGGAACCGTTTAAAATGGCTTTCTTTTTTTATAGCTATGCGTTTTTGTTCTCTCTATAGAATTTAACTTTTAAAAAGAATCAACCTTTTGAGTTTTTTATGCTGGTACTTAAAATATTCTTTGATTGTACGTAGATTATAAATTGAATAGGTGTCATAGGAACGTTGTGACCTTTTCACAATAAAATGGTGGGGGGGTTTGATGGTTCTAAAAGAATATAGTTATACAGACAGGGTTTCACAGGGTCTGAATTTTCTCTCACAATCTGGCAAAAAGCTAACATGCTCAAAGATTTGATCAGAACATGTAATAAGGTATCTTTGTCTTCATTAAAAGTGGCAATATTTGTCACGAACATGGGCTATATTCTGGTAAAATAATATTTGGTAACTGCACAGCTCTGCCCTGTATGCAGACATGACTTACAATTTATTACGAAGAGGTCATTACAATCTGAATGGGCCTTTTTGTCTTTTGGGGGGTGGGGGATTCAAAGCAATTACGTTCCTTTTGAGGCTGGTGGGATACCTGCCTTAATTTAGTCCCCAGAGGTAATTCAAAGATATGACAGAAGCCGTTTGGTCAACCAGGAGCAAAAGGGAACCGTCCTTTTGAAGTAAGGAAGGGGCAAAATCTTGTTTTGAGAAGAGAACGACACCTTCCTTGTCTGAAAAGCACCCAAAAACAATGATTATGATCAAAGAAGTGGCGGTTTTCTTTTCAGAGTTCTCAGAAAATATGATTGTTGCATGTAAGGAGCATGCTTGAAAGTGGGTAAAAAAATGACATGGGCGGTCCAGGAGCAGATCTTGACACTCCTACCGTGCCACCCCAGAAACCTGATGCCAAGAAGCCTTGTATAAATCTCAGACCCAGAGTCTAACATGTACTTACTTTTGGGGTCATGCCAGTGGATGTATTTTACATCTATTCCAACCCAGCCCCTGGGGAGAGATTCCTCCAATGTCTGGTTTTATTCCATTTTTTTTTCTGCTTGTGCGTGTAAATAGTCTTGTAATATCTTTTTATATTTTAAATGCACTGTCACCAATTTTTTTCCTAGTCGTAAGTAATATCATATTCCTTTATTAAGCTCTGCCTTTGTCTGATATAAGAATAACGTTACCTGAAGAGGCATTTGTTGTAATAGCCTTGAGGTTCGGGACAATCTCCTAAATTGGGTTTGGTGGGGTTGGTCTACCAATCTGTGGTTTTATGCATTTAATGAACGGAACGTTTTCATGTTACCTCCGTTTCTTTTATTAGGCATATAGAAGACCTGTGGTGGCGTAATTAAGGGAAGTGGGATAGTGGGTTATTTGGTCATTATTTTGGGTCTAGTGCAGACGAATGGTGATTCTTAACCGTTCACACTGTCAAGTTACGTGCCCTTCTGGAGGGAAGCAAGTACGTGACAATATTTTTTAACACTCTTTTTAAATTTCCATTTATAATTCCTATAAGCACTAAAATGTCTACCAACCAACTAGGGCAGGGGTCTGCAACCTTGACCCTCCAGATGTTTTGGAACTATATCTCTCTTGATTCTCTGACACTCATGAGGTTGGTCAAGACTCATAGGGAATGTAGTTCCAAACATTTGGCAGACCAATGTTGCTGAACCCTGAACTAGGGGCACTATTCGAGATGAGCCTCTGACATGCATTTAGTAAGCCTTTAACTAAGGCACAACGGCTCTACTTGCAAATGTAAGCGGCTTCACTGCAAATGCAAGACAAGACCACCGGCTGGGTGGAGTAGAGGTAATGTCACTGCTCTGCATGCAGAGAGCCTGTGGAGTCATGGGTTCGATCCCAGCGAGCAACCTCTCCAGTAAGTGTCCTTGGCAAGACACCTAACGGTACATACTCGCCACCCAGGACATACTTGAAACCAAGAGAAATCTTAATGTATCCTTCCTGGTAAAATCCTTTCTCAAAAAAAAAAATGCTGTTGCAGTTCGTCCTATAAAACAAAAAACTATACATTTAGGCTGCTTATACTTAATACAGGTATGCAAATGCTGTGGGAGCCAGAGAATAACAAGCTCCTTGAAAATGCTTATTGTTCAGGTCTATAGATGGTGTTCCTGTCTTGCTCATTGGACAATTTTATAGCTTCAATGGTCCAGAAGTTTATGGTCTGTCCATTGCTTCAAAGATGAGATCTAGAAATGTCCATATGAGTGGTGTATGTTTTCATAGGTATAATTTGTTATTCGTTATAGTAGGTTATTGACCACCTGGAAACACAGGTCTGTGACATTAAACAAAGGCCCCTGGCTCCTACCCAGTCTCTCGTCCACTCTGTCCTGTGTTTAGCCTACTGTTTCAAACACAGAATGATGCAGGTGCATTTCATTGTGTACACTTCAGGCTGGCTGGTACCTTGCTGCAGGAAGCAGCATGGTGCAGCTTGCCTCCCTAGCAATGGCGTATGTGTCCTTTGAGAGACTTGCTGGTTCATTAACTGCTTCAATGAACCCCACCCCCGCAGAATCTCATTATCAGCCATCGCGACAGGCAGGAGACCAGTACTTAATCCCTTCACCTCTTGGTGATTTTTGATAAAAAAATTAATGATGACTTTGCATCCTGTGTTGCAAATAAATGTTAACAAACATAGAGTAAAATAGAACCTTTGCACAGAAATTGTTGTTCTGAGATGTATTGTTAAATGAACGTGTAGTGCTCACTCCCGGAGGAGCCGCTGAATAAACCTCGGGATAGTCTCACCGCACTAGGAAATAACTATACACCAGCACTGTTGTGGATTTTTATATATTATATTCTTTACTGAACCCAATAAAGCAGCAGATCATACGCAAATACGGTATTTGAATGACAAGAATTCGTAACGCAGGAAAAACATGCAGCGGTAAAATAATCAGTTAACCCCCTCAGTTCTGGAGTGTAAGTCCCGTGAATAATAGCTCAAAAATATAGATGTGTGTTGTCTAGGGTACCCGGGTACTGTATTCAACTGGCCAGTGAATAAAACAAAACAATCTTCGACTAGTCACCGTTGGGGCCCTTAAAGGAACAGATAAACAAGTGCGCAATGTTCTGCGTTTTCACCAGGCCGAAAGCCTTCTCACCCATCCGGTGTAACTGCTTGTCCTGGACTGATGAACGCTGAAGAAAGGGATCTCTCGAGAGAGGATCTGTCCTCGCTGCCACTTGGAACTCGATGCTGTTAACGCCTGCACTCCTGATCGGATTCTCCTCCGCCAGAACACGAACACATAGGCTGCCAGCACTCCTCTCCAGTTTGCAGCCTCTCCTCACACGATGTCCCTCTTCTCCCAAACCGCCCTTTGTCACGAACAGTTCAGAGTAGCACACTCTGTACTCTCAACGCTCAGGGAACAGCACAATCTTTAACAGGACTGTAATAACTTCCACACTCCGCCCTGGTTTCAAACCCTAACAGCCCCAGCGTGCATCCTACGTCTCTCGTTGCTCTGCTCACACTGCTTCTGCCTTGCACAAGGCTGTTGATCTCTTTCCTTTTCCTGTACCACCCCCTCCTGTCCTCACGCAAAGGATGATGGTAGATGTAGTTCAGTTTTGTCCAGCATAGTCTAACAATGTCTCTGTCTCCCTCTGGTGGCAGCTATAGTTCAATGCACCAGAATACAGTGTTTTTAAAGCAGCGCTACAAAAGTTTCTAAGTTCTACATGGCGTCTCTTTTCTCACACAATGTCACACGGGGTGATAAATAATTATAAAAAAAAATCTGACATCCTGCTTATGGGGATGTGCAGTGATCATAATGACATTATTAGCAATGCAGATTAAAAAAAAATACCTGAATATAAAAATATATTATTTTCATGTGGCAGAATGCCTGCATATAAATATTACGGAAACGCCTTGTATCTGTACTGTACAGGGATTTTCAGCCATCTGAGCCCCCCCCAATCTTATCCCTGTACAGCAAAGAGTGAGCCCAGAGCTCTCACTGTATTCTGCCCACTTCCTTGCAGTTGTACTGCAACAGTAATGTGTTTGAAACTTTGCAGTTGCAGTGAGCTTTTGGTCTGCTATATGTAGCTTGTTTTATTTCTCTGCAGGGTGACTGGAGATAGATAAACCAGTGGATTTGGTTTCTCCATAGGGGGGCACACTAACCTGTTTTGAAAAAGGTGTGAAAATTGGATTTTGATATGCTGATGACTACTTTTCAATGCATTACAATGGGTAATCGAGATAACTCTACTTTGGGAGTGAAGGCGTCAAAGGTCTGTTTTAGCACCTAGGTCAGGCCTGATGGCTGGGGGGGGACAGATACTAAACTATAACCATTTAAATGTATTATATATAGCCTTGGAGGCTAGAATGTCCCTTTTAGGCTGGGGTCAGACGAGCGTAGTGTTCACGTCCGTGATTGCGCCTAAAAGTACGTCCGTGATAGCATGAAAGCAAGTCCATTGGAGCCTGTTACACAAAGTACGTCCGCACTGAACTGCGGACGCACCACGGCCACGGCAAACGGACGCAAGGCAGGCAAGAACGTACAACCACTAGAACGGCCGCACAAAGTGCGCAACGTCCGCATAGCTTTGTGTGTGAGTGATGGAACGTGGTCAGACGGACTGCATTTATACGTCCAGCATTTTTCACGGACAAAATGGTTTTGCTTTTTAATTTATTTTCCCTCCTGCATCCGTCAAAATATACGTCAGTGAAAAAAACAGACTGTGTGGCCACTAATGTGTCTTCCGTACTGACGTACGTCCGTGTGCATGGACGTACAGTCCGTAGAAATCATGCTCGTCTGACCCTAGCCTCAACCTTCTGACGCTTTTCAGGTTTGGGACTAGTATAGAAAAATCCACATTAAACTTAATGTGATGCTGGAGACTTCCTGCCCATACTATGAGCGCATCAGGAGTCTTTGCACACAAGACGCCAAAGTCACATAACTGGCAGAGGGCGTGCATGCATGCCACACCTATACATGGCAGAATGAGCCCAAGTTGTGATGGCTCCATGCCACCACTGCGTCACTGGTCATGTGCCTGGGGACAGGATGCATGGTTTTATGGCTGAGCCCCCTCCGTATCCCACGGTTGGGAGTTTTACATCTTACTGTCAAATCCTTATTTGTTTAATGACCAAATATTTTTTTTCTCTTCCTCGCTCTCCTTTCTAGGAATCATGTTCTGCGCTGCTGGATCACTGTTTGCATTATGTTGAATCAAAGTTCTCAAGCGACTCAAAGGAAAAAAATATTAAATGTTCAAACATTGGTTTCGCTCAAAGAAATCGCCAATATTCTTCAAGCTCAAAGCGACCAAATCTTGGATTAGTGATTGATGGGAAGACCTTGGCTTTTGCTCTTGATATGAAGCAAGCAGACAAATTTATTTCACTTGCAAGGCAATGTCGCTCTGTTCTCTGCTGTCGCTCTACTCCTCTGCAAAAGAGCATGGTGGTAAAACTGGTCAGAGACAAACTCAAATCGATGACTTTGGCAATAGGTAAATGTTTGTTTCATATACATTCTGTGGTTTTTATTATTCTATTCTTTGTGGTGCAGATCATTTGAGGATATAGGTTTTCCCTTTCTTTTATATTCCCCTTTTGGCTACACACCTTAACCTCCCTGGCGGCCTAATTTTTTCAAAAATTTTGTGTCTAAAAGCATCTCCCCTTGTTTTCTTAAAAAAAAAAAAAAAAAAGTGTTGTTTTATATAGTAAGCCTGTAATAATTAGGAATAGCACGCTGAAATCCGTGCAAATAAGATCTTCAAACCATATATCTATACAGTGAAGTCAAGTCTTAGAATGTTTATGGTCTGTTAGTGCCACCTAGTGGCCATTCATGCTGTAAGATAAAAATCTTTTTTACAGTTTGCTAATTTGCTGCCTGGTCCCGCCTTCCCCCCCCCCCCCTGCATCTTGTGACTCGCAGGGAGCCTTACCAGGAAGCAAGTCGCCGCGATCACACTGCGGGGACAGCGAGGGAGCGCAGGATGCGGGGAGTATACAGCCAGAGTGTGGCTCGGAGTTACCGTTCGCGGTAGCGAAATTTAACCCGAGTCACACTCGGGAATACCACCAGGGAGGTTAAACTCCTTCTGTGCAGGTGTAGTGCCTGTGCAAACAGATACATTAAAGGCACACAAAAAAGAGGATACAAAGTATCAAGTGGAGGCGCTCCACAGTGATGTTACTAATCTGGTATCAATAGGTGAAAACTGCTGCCTCTATGGAACGAAATACACAATGAAACACTCATATAAACTTGTGTCAGGATAGTGCAAAAAACAGAAGCTAGTTTCCAAATGGAGCAAAGTTAAAATGACAATCAACATATATAAATGTGATACAGAGAAAGTGCCACATGCAGTAAAGGTTACGATCGTTTAGTACACAGTCCTTAATAGTATTCGTGTGTCAAGGAGTAAATATTCAATGTCCTCCTGTGTGCATGCACCAAGTGAAGAAACAAAGTCTTTCAAATAAGTATACTTAAAAAATGAAGGATCTTCGGTCAGTTCCTAGTTCTCGGGTCCGTTCCTTTTTGTACCTCGGGAAAGCATAGAGAGAAACACAGCAATGGCGCAGAATCCAGGTATATAAGAAAATAAAATTTTTAAGGAAGGTCAAAAACACTCACATACTATAGAGCCACACTAAAGCCTGGCTCTAGGTTTGCACGCATTCGACTTAGAGGGTGGCTCAACCTTTTCCTTGTCCCTTTCTTCCTGATACATTAAAGGCACACTATCACCAGAAAATGAAATGTGTTGATTTTGTTTATTTTATGTTGCTGATATCTTCATGTGTATTGTGTGTGATGTATTCAAAGGACATCATCAGTGGGTAGATTAGACGTCTTTTAAGCTCCCTGTCCTATATCCTTCAGCTGGCATCTCTTATTTCAGGTAGCAGAGACAGGACAATAGACCTCCTGCAGCCTTATCTAAAAACATTCACTACTCCACCTCATTGACTCTTAGCATGGGACAGCAGAGAGGCAGGACAGGAAAGGGATGACTGAGAGCAGGCAAGGGCACGACTCAGAGATCTGAAGACTGTGGGCATGACTGGAGCATCTGGATACTGTAGGCAGGGCTGCAGGATCTGGATACTGGGGAAGATGGCTTGAGGCCTGATGCTGGGGAAACACAGCTGCAGGTAGGTAAAATGGCACAAAGTCCATCCACAATGCTCAGCAGTGCTGAGCAATGTATGGCAATGCAAAGCATTTTTAGACTAGGCCTGAAAATCACAGGTCCTGACAGGAAAGGTGCTGCCACGGTTATCAGGGAGGGGCAGCACTGGTTTGGGTTTTTTTCGAAGACAGTGGCATGTGCAGTGACAAAAAAATGTTAATTAACTGTTGATTTCAGTGCCAAGTTTCCATATGGCAATTAGAAACTAGTTTGATATATCCGTGCTAGTTTTGCAGTAATATACAAAAGATATACAGTCATGGCTGAAATTGTTGGCACCCCAGACATTTTTCCAGAAAATCAAGTATTTCTCACAGAAAATTAATGCAGTAACACATGTTTTGCTATACACATGTTTATTCCCTTTGTGTGTATTGGAACAAAACAAAAAAATGGAGGAAAAAAAGCAAATTGGACATAATGTCACACAAAACTCCAAAAATGGGCTGGACAAAATTATTGGCACCCTTAACTTGATATTTGGTTGCACACCCTTTGGAAAAAATAACTGAAATCAGTCGCTTCCTATAACCATCAATAAGCTTCTTACACCTCTCACCTGGAATTTTGGACCACTCTTCCTTTGCAAACTGCTCCAGGTCTCTCTTATTGGAAGGGCGCCTTTTCCCAACAGCAATTTTAAGATCTGTCCACAGGTGTTCAATGGGATTTAGATCTAGACTCATTGCTGGCCACTTCAGAACTCTCCAGCGCTTTGTTGTCATCCATTTCTGGGTGCTTTTTGATGTATGTTTGTGGTCATTGTCCTGCTGGAAGACCCAAGATCTCGGATGCAAACCCAGCTTTCTGACACTGGGCTCTACAGTGCGACCTAAAATCCTTTTGGTAATCCTCAGATTTCATGATGCCTTGCACACATTCAAGGCACCCAGTGTCAGAGGCAGCAAAACAACCCCATAACATCATTGAACCTCCACCATATTTCACTGTAGGTACTGTGTTCTTTTCTTTGTAGGCCTCATTCCATTTTCGGTAAACAGTAGAATGATGTGCTTTGCCAAAAAACTCTATCTCGGTCTCATCTGTCCACAAGACGTTTTCCCAGAAGGATTTTGGCTTACTCAAGTACATTTTGGCAAACTGTAGTCTTGCTTTTTTAGGTCTCTGTGTCAGCAGTGGGGTCCTCCTGGGTCTCCTGCCATAGCGTTTCATTTCATTTAAATGTCGACGGATAGTTCGCGCTGACACTGATGCTCCCTGAGCCTGCAGGACAGCTTGAATTTATTTGGAACTTGTTTGGGGGCACTTATCCACCATCCGGACTATCCTGCATTGCAACCTTTCATCAATTTTTCTCTTCCATCCACCCACAGAGAGATTAGCTACAGTGCCATGGGTTGCAAACTTTTTGATAATGTTGCGCACTGTGGACAAAGGCAAATCTAGATCTCTGGAGATGGACTTGTAACCTTGAGATTGTTGATATTTTTCCACAATTTTGGTTCTCAAGTCCTCAGACAGTTCTCTTCACCTCTTTCTGTTGTCCATGCTTAGTGTGGCACACAGACACACAATGCAAAGACTAAGTGAACTTCTCTCCTTTTTATCTGCTTTCAGGTGTGATTTTTATATTGCCCACACCTGTTACTTGCCCCAGGTGAGTTTACAGGAGCATCACATGCTTGAAACAATCTTATTTATCCACAATTTTGAAAGGGTGCCAATAATTTTGTCCAGCCCATTTTTGGAGTTTTGTGTGACATTATGTCCAATTTGCCTTTTTTCCTCCCTTTTTTGTTTTGTTCCAATACACACAAAGGGAATAAACATGTGTATAGCAAAACATGTGTTACTGCATTACTTTTCTGTGAGAAATACTTTATTTTCTGGAAAAATGTCTGGGGTGCCAACAATTTCGGCCATGACTGTAGATTTCTGTCACCATTTAAGTAGACCTGCACTTGTTCAATGGCTTTTACTTATCTTTACAGGTGATGGGACCAATGATGTCAGCATGATTCAAGTGGCTGATGTTGGCGTTGGAATCTCTGGACAAGAAGGAATGCAGGTCAGATATTTGTCGCTGCCACGTGATACAGCTTATAGCAAAATGTGTTTTTCATTATATTTTGACTATGTGCTCCACACTCTGCAGAAACTTTCCCCAGAATGATCCAAGGCACCACATATTTTCTCATCAATGCCAACATTTTTAACAAAAGAAATGCTGCTATTCTTTTGGAGTGGATGCCATTTTCTGTAGAATATATTAACAATTCCTAGAATTTGCTGTGACAAATGTAATTTCTGCTCTTTGAGGCTGGGGTCAGACGAGCGTGATTTCTACGGACTGTACGTCCGTGCAGTACGGACATCGTCAGTACGGATGACGCAGTAGTGGTCACACAGTCCGTTTTTTCACTGAAGTTATTTTTTGACGGATGTAGGAGGGGAAAATAAATTACAATGAAAAAACATTCTGTCCGTCAAAAATGCTGGACGTATAAATGCAGTCCGTCTGACCTCGCTCCATCACTCACACACAAAGCTATGCAGACGTTGTGGACGTGGCGCACTCCGCACGTCCGTTCTAGCAGTATTACGTTCTTGCCTAACCTGCGTCCGTTTGCCGCGGCCGTTGTGCGTCCGCAGTTCAGTGCGGACGTACTTCATGTGTCAGGCTCCAATGGACTTACTTTCATGCTATCACGGACGTACTTTTAGGCGCAATCACGGACGTGAACACTACGCTCGTCTGACACCAGCCTTAATGTATCAATATGATCGAATTTTTCTTATCTTGCTGGGGGGAAAAAATTCCCATCAGTGTTACTGCGATAGAATTATCGTAGTTTGACATTATAGCAACCTAGGTTTCATTATACAGAATAGCTTTTAGTTGTGATCACATGTTAAGAAACCGTAGGAAACATAAGTACCTCCTTACATACATGGAAATTGTTAGTTCCAGAAATTAACGTATCTTTGCCCTGACCTCCATTATGTACCATTTCAATCGAATTGATTAGATGTATTCTTTTGTCCTGTTGTATCTGATTAAAAACTTTTGCTTCTAATGTCACAGCATGCTTTGGTATGAGAACTTGTTCTGTTTTTCTGTATTTCCCAATCTCTTATGTCCCCAAAAGAAGGAGTTGGTTAAGGGAATGTTTATAGCATGAAACAAAACTTATTCATTAGATATTCTCTAGGGTTATAATGGGGGGGTGTATTGGACTCTCCTCTTTTACCCTCCCGTTTTATTCCTAAAGTTACCAAAAAAGTGCTTATAGTCCAACACCGAGCTCCCTCTGCACTACTGCAGACAAAACCTGCTGCTATGTCATTGAATTTTTAGGTTTGATTCTTATTACAGGTAAATATTACATCATTCATTTTATTCAAATGAAGTATTCAAATGCATTAAAATTATTCTCTGTAAAGCCCCAAACAAGATCTCCTAAAGATGGACATATATATTTTAACATCTCTTTAGTTTGTGGATTCTGAGGTGATTATCTTAATTGAATTTGTATCAAACACATATCACTCATAGCCAGCCTTATACAAAAAGGTATCTTTACTACTAAATATTTCAAAGCGTGTGTGTGTGTGTGCGATATAGATATATATCTATATATCACTGTGTGAAACGATACACAACTAGAGGTTTTCGTTTACTTGAATGGCCATTGAAGTGTAAGCTCACCTGCCACGTCAAAGCACCTCTAGTAAATGTGAGTCCTACCTAATGAAACTTAAGGCTGCTTTCTAGCAAGCCACATATGCTCATGCTGCATCTCAGTCATGAGGAAGACTGGTGGGTTTATATTTATACCCTCCCAGAAACCGTTCCTCCATGAGATCAAAACCACAGAACGGAATAGCTGCAAAGACGACCTGGCTGGAAATACACCAAATTATGCAAAATACAAAAAGACTGTCGCGCCTGATCCCCCCCCCCCACTGGGGTGGTTGCAACTACCAGATGTATCCAGCCCAGTAACATGTATAATATATAACAAGAAAAAAGTGTCATCTGCGCTTTTTCCTAGAACACTGTGTGAAACAAAACACAATTAGAGGTTTTAGGTTACTTGAATGGCCATTGAAGTGTAAGCTCACCTGTCACGTCAAGGCACCTGTAGTAAAGGTGAGTCCTACCTAATGAAACCAAAACCTGCTTTTTAGCAAACCACGTATGCTAATGCTGCTTCTCAGTCATGAGGAAAGCTGGTGTGCTTTCATTTATACCCCCCAGAAACAGTTTAGCGACATTTCGGTGCTCTCTTAATAACCCCCTAATTGTTTTCGTTTACTATCTTGATGCTTTATTCCTTTACTAGCACCATGGTGTGGCTACATTGGTGTGTGGAATATAATCTATTTTATTTACGGAGCGGCAGTATATTCTATATCTCTGCCCCAAAGACGCAGCCAACATATTATGGAGAACAGGGCAGTAAATTAATTTGAGCAAGACTTGAGCTGGCAAAGTAGATATAGTAGGAATAGAGGACCATGTTACCTGTAACAATTCAGAAGAGGAATCTTTCGGAAAAGACACAAGGGAAGTGCTTTGAGCAGTGGAGATGGTTATGAAGTGAGGTATCTCTAGTTGAAGTTCAAAGGCTTCATTCAATAGGCATTTCTTCTTTTGGAAGAAAGAATAGGGGAGAGGGAAATCGTGTAGTAAGGCAGGGATGGAGGTAATGACAGAAATAAATTAAAAGCTGAAAGAATTGGTGTGCCTACCTCTTGGTTGCTGTAATGTTAGAATACGTTTTTTTTCTTTTCTGTGCCTCGTGGTTGGTGGATGAAGAGATTAAGGTTGCATATTGGAAATCCAAGAGTATTCAAACCGTGGAATACTGGATCCTGACAAAGAAAGGCTGTACACTGAGATTGCAGTCATTACACCACAAAAAAGAAATTGTCCAGAATATAAAAAATAATGTAAGCAGAGTTCTTATTTTTTAGAAAATAATATATACTAATTAAAGGACTATATTGTACAACTACTACAGGCCTTATTCGATTGTTCGCGCTAACATGAGACGCCAATGGGGAAAATCGGTGTTTGCAGGTTTCCCTGTAGCATCCCCATGTTAATGCGATATTCTGGGACTGGTACTACCTCAGCACCTCACCCTGCAACGCTAACTGCTGAGATACTCGCGGTAACGCTTCAGGAAGTGATACTCGTGGCAGTGCAGGAGTCCCATAGGACTCCATAGAGGGTTGCGCCTCTGGGCCTTGAGCCCTGCGCAATCTTGTGAGATTGAACAAAGAGACTGGGAACTATTTGTTTCCAGTATCCCTCTGCACGGGGCCAGAAGAAGCAGTGGATAGGGCCACCGTTCTCGCTGCAGGATGAGATGTGATTTGGGGATTTAATGGGGGGGGTTAGGGGTGCTAAAGGATTTTGCATTTGCAGAATTATTTGGCACCAGCTTTAACAAAGTGCTAAAATTTTGCCTTGCGCGTTCCGACGGTAATTAACGTTAGCACTTTGTAACACCGTATTTATCGAAACACTAATTTAGGTTTGCTTTCCCCATGTTCATTATAGGAAGCGCAAAGTGCATTACGCTTGCGGAAGCTAGTTCAAAAAACTAACAGGGGTAGCGTCAGGATTGTATTATGGGGGGCATGCGTTAAACACACTTATTCTGGCGCTAACGCTTACACATCTAGATGCTAATGTTGGCGTGAACTAGGGAATAGTGCCCTACATATATTCTGAAAATGTGGGGTACGCTTGCCAATACTTTATTGGAAAGTGTGCTCCACTTCAAAGTATTGGGTGCAATTGTTGACACCTGTAAAAATATCTTTAAAATCCACTGCATAGCTGGAACATTAAACCGCCTGATGCAATTCAAGCTTTCTTGCATTCTTAGGTTAAATGTTATCCAAATGTTACTGTGTAAGGTTCCTCGCCGACGTAATAAGAACAAAACCGGTACTGCTGCATGAAAGGTGCTGCCTTGCTGGACTTTCCCTGGAAGCTCAATCCAGCAGCATCAGCAGGTGTGTTAATCAGGCCCTGCATTCCTTACTTAACAGAGGCACACCCTACCTGAGATGCTTCTGCATTCTTGTTGTAGCCTCAGCCTGCTCTGGCCCACCAGTCTACCTCATGTCTGACAAGCAGCATGAGCAGGTATGGTTTGCTATACAGCAGCCTGTGGTTTCATTTTGGATAGGACTCGCCCTTATAGAGGTGCCTTGATGTTGGCGGGCGAGCTAGTCTTATAATGGCCATTGATAAGAAACCAAACCTCTAATTGTGTTTAGTTTCACATGGTATAATGGGAATAAGCGCAGATGACATTTTTTTTCTTTGCTCTGGACATCAACCTGAACAGAAGCTCTGCTACTCTGATATTTTGATATTCTGTTACTCTGTTTTGTGTACCGGACCCGTGGCTATTCCCCTGGACTTTCTGTGGATACTGCTTTCTGGTAACCGTGCCTTCAGACCCCCTTTTTGTTGTTCTTGCCCAAAGACTCCCCTTCTGCACTCTAACCACAGACTTTTCTGCCTCGCCCGTCTGCTGTATGTATATTGTTTATTTGAATAAACCCCATCTGGTTTCACTGTACCAAATGTATCACTGCTCCTGGGCTTGCAACCTCACCCCTGCATGCTGAGACCTGACACTATGATGCCCAATTGAATCCTGCGCCCTCTTCGGTTATTTATGTCTTTGAACACAAGTAGATATAGAATACAAATCCCCAGCAGTAACTAAATGGGACAAAGATGGCAACAGCTTAATTTTTATTAAATAACTAGCAGGGTTATTCAGAGAGCGGGGAAAAGCAGGAGAATGACTGGAGAATGGAAAATTCTAGGTCCAAATAGCTGATTTGGAAAGTGAGATGAATGGGAGAATTTTTCTGGTTTGGCTATTTTGACCTAGAATTTTCCATTCTCCAGTTATTCTCCTGCTTTTCACCACTCTCTGAATAACCCTGTAGGTGTTAAGTCTGTTCGGAGGGCAGTCTATTGTTGTAGAGGACCTGGCTGCTCTTGGCGCACCCCGGGATCTGGCGGCTCAGTCTGTACTATTCCTGTGTGACCTTTCCAGTCAGATGGGGGTGTGAGCAGCCTCATGGAACCCATAGTAAGAGGCCAGACATTGAAAAAGTGAGTCATTGCGGGAGAAAATAAGATAAGTCGATAAGATAAATAAACCGGTGAGCATCCTCTCTTCCCTCACCCTGTTTCATTTGGGCATTAAATCCAACATTAGTTAGAGCCTTAATTATTGCATATTAATTCAATAAGTTCCAACAATAATATTTATTTTTTTGGGTATTATGGTCGAATATATGTAAGAAAAAACACACAGAAAAGGGTGCAATATGAATTGGCAATTTATGTTAACAGTTTATAACATTTTACAGTAACAAAATAGACTAACATACACACAGTACATTAAACAAATCAACAATACTAAACAATACAGAAATAAAAGTAAGTCATGCTTACTAGGACCCAGCTTTTGGCTGGGGGCTGAGAAAAGTTCACATGGTCAGTCTCCTACACAGAGCTTAAGAGAGCTAACTGTTGGATTCAGACGCCTTTATTCCCAGTGGGAGTCACCAATAGTTAAATCTAGACATGTGCATTCGTTTTAGTACTAAAACGATTTAGTCCGAATTTTGGGATAATTTAGTTTTCGTATGACTCAAGAGAAACTAAACTGCTCAGTACAAAAAACGAAAGAAACTAAAATAAAATGCACTACATTTTAGTTTCAGTCCTTTTTGTGTTATTACATTGATAAGTGAAGGAGACCAGCAATGAAGAGCGCAACATCCGAAGTTCTGCACCCTCCACATGCCAATGCAGTAGGATTTTCTATACAGAGAGGGACATTAATTAATGCAGGAGGATGTTCTATACATTACACAGAGAGGGGTATTCATGCAGGAGGATGTTATATACATTTTACAGAGAAAGGTATAAATTGAGGAGGATGTTCTATACAGAGAGGGACATTAATTAATTCAGGAGGATGTTCTATATAATATACTGAGAGGGGTATTAATTAATGCAGGTGGATGTTGTATACATTATACAGAGAGGGGTATTAATTAATGCAGGAGGATGTTCTAAACATTATACAGAGAGGATCCTTTTTTTCTCAGCCCTTTAAATCCAGTGGCTGTGAGCACGGAGATCGGCTGCTTGTTACCTTATCTCTCAGTACAATGTATCAGGCTCAGCTGTTACAGTAACTGACTAACAGCGCTCAGAGATTCAGTAAAACAAGGAAATAATATTGTTCTAACCTCTTATATATATAAAAATATTATTTACTAGTTTTACTGAAACTCTGAGCGCTGTGATGAGCAGCAGTCAGTTACTGTAACAGCTTTGCCTGACACGGGGCAGTATTACAATGTTGGTGCTAACTTAACCAGAGCTGTTGTAAACTGAAAACCTCCATAGGCTACAATAGCTCTGGGAAGTTTACAACAGCTCTGGTTAAGTTAGCACCAACTATATAATATGGCCCACATTGTGCTGAGAGTGAGAGATACTGTAACAAGCAGCGATCTCAGCACTCTGAGGAGCCACTACAATAGTAATTGTATCCACTGGTTTTCGGATGAATGAAATTAGTTTTCAAACTAAATAACTGAAAACGAATTTCTTTAGCAACTAAATAAATTGCATTTTAGGACTAATCCATTAGTTCAAAACTAAATTTTGTGCTGTGCACATGTCTAGTTAAATCTCTCTAAAGTAGGCTGGCTTAATGACCTCACAGAATGCCACACAGGACAAAAAGCCTACATACTGCCCCTAGTGTTCCTTCTTTGGTATGTAATATTAAAATATGATAATTTATGGCAGAAATCATTCATGATCACTACACCCCCCCCCCCTCCTGCTAAATTGCCACAAACCTGTTAGGACAGTCGGTCAGAGCCGAGGCGCAAAGCCGTGCCAAAGGTGATATCAAGACCGTTATGGCCACCATCAAAAAAGTACAAAAATGGTTAGAGCGGAGAAAAGGAGGACAACAAAAGAGAAGCATGGAGGAAGGTGCAGGAGAGCGGGGATTGTGTGTGCGGAATGGGGACACACAGGAGTGGGTGGCTTTATATACCTGGTGGCGCCGCCGCGGTCACCTGACTTCATCAGTGGTCTAAACCGTTGGTGCAGGTGAGCACGGCCTGCGCAAGTAGGTGGTGCTCAACGAAGTCGGCGAGAGCAGGGGGGAGGAGCAGCCGCCTCAGCCCTTTGTGGTGACCCAGCTCTGGTCACTTGGCTCTATATTATATGATGGATAAAGGTGCAGGGTGGCTCTATATTATATGGTGGATAAAGGCGCAGGGTGACTCTATATTATATGGTGGATAATGGCGCAGGGTGGCTCTATATTATTTGATGGATGGAGAAAGGCAGGATGGGAAATGAGGATATATATGCATTATTGGGGATAGAGGGGGCAGCTAAAGGGGCATTTGGGGTTGTAAGATATGGGAGGACACAGGGAGCAGTATGGGGGATGTAAGGGCATAGAGGGACAGGGGTGTGGGGTGTGTGTGGGGGTGTAATGTAGCAGTATGGAGTGTTTGGTAAGCGGGGCAGCAGGGGGGAGTAAAGGGACATTGGGGGGGTTCGAAGTCATTGGGTAATAAGAGATGAAGTGGGAGAATTAGAGGGGCAGTGGAGGTGCAGAAGCTGGTATAGGGGGTTGCATGGGCAGTGGAGGTGCAGAAGGTGGTATTGGGGTGTTGCAGGGGGTGTGAGGGTGCAGAAAGTGGTATTGGGGGTTGCAGGGGAAGTGGGGGTGCAGAAGGTGGTATTGGAGTTGCAGGGGCAGTGGGTGCGCAGTAGGTAGTATTGGGGGTTGCAGGGGCAGTGGGGTTGCAGAAGGTGGTATTGGGGTGTTGCGGGGTGCAGAAGGTGGTATTGCGGGCAGTGGGGGTGCATAATATGATATTGGGGAGTTGCAGGTGCAGTGGGGTTGCAGAAGGTTGTATTGGGGCATTGCAGGGGGTGTGGTGCAGAAGGTGGTATTGGGACAGTGGGGTTGCAGGGGCAGTGGGTGTGCAGGGGCAGTGGGGGGTGGAGAAGGTGGTATTGGGAGATTGCAGGGGCAGTTGAGGTGCACAGGGTGGCTTTTGGGGTTGTAGGAGGTGGCATTAGGGGATTGCAGGGGAAGCAAAGGTACAGGGGGTGATGTGGGGTTGCAGGGGCAGTATTGGAAGTTGCAGGTGGGGTTTACTGTGGAGGTGCATGAAGTGGTAGGGGGTTAGAGGAGCAGGAAGTTATGTGGGGGGTTTGCAGGGGATGATGGGGTTGCAGGGGTGGTATTTGGGGTTGCAGGGGGTGGTGTTTGGAGTTGCAGGGGGTGGTGTTTGGGGTTGCGGGGGTGGTGTTTGGGGTTGAGGGGGTGGTGTTTGGGGTTGAGGGGGTGGTGTTTGGGGTTGAGGGGGTGGTGTTTGGGGTTGAGGGGGTGGTGTTTGGGGTTGCGGGGGTGGTGTTTGGGGTTGCGGGGGGCGATGGGGGTTGCAGGAGTGATGGGGTGCTGGGGTTGCAGGAGTGATGGGGCAATGGGAGGTTGCAGGGGCTTGGAGCTGTGTGCACAGTTCAGTGAGGGGAGAGACTCGCACAAAGAGGGACACATGTGGGGAGGAGGAAGGGGCGATTCAGAGGGAGGATTTGACTGGCTGTACACCGCATCTCTCTCTGTGTCTGAGCTGTTGGTGTCTCCCGGCCGGCCCTTTCGTCCTGAGCTGCCTCCTCACACAGCCTTTCCTCCAACGGATAGGCTTTCCCCCCACGTCGCCCACTCTGGCAGTTTCTTTTCTTTTCTTCGCACATGCGCAAAGCGGAAGTAGGTATGGCGATGGACGCAAACCATTTTCTTATATAGCATATTTTGTAAAGTTCTGTGCATTCTGGAGTAAATTGGTGTCAAACCAAATATGCGTGCTCAAATGTACAGTGACAGTATAACTAGATGAGCTTTTGCATATGAATTTAACTCTTTCCCAATATCACAAACCATAAAAAAAATACCAGACAAACGCTTCATTGCAAATCTAAAACAAAGGATGGTGGGTTGGATGTTGTACCCTTGATTCCACTTACTCAGAATGAAAATGCTCCTGGTAACCATCTCATCCTTTTAATGCATGGATGTCAAACGCTGTTTCTGAGCTACAACTCCCATGATTCTCTGGCCATGTATTGCATACAAAGAATTTTGTGTATTGTAGGTAATCAAAATCCGGGGGGGGCGGAGTTTAAGATCCCTACTTTAATGAGATGGATCCCCTCATCTCTGCCTGCCAAAAAACTCAATCGAGGGCTCTCCAGCTTGGCAACTGGGCCTTCATTATCATCATAATTGAAATTGTGTACTAATCATTAGAAAACCGTTAATAAAGAAAACAGATTGTCGCTTTTTTATTTTTTAACTATGACATGTTGAAATGGCAACCTTTTGGTGTGTATTGTGCAAAGCATCTAACCCAGACTTTTCTGATTACAGGCAGTAATGGCAAGTGATTTTGCAGTTCCAAGGTTCCGATACCTGGAGAAACTCCTACTTGTTCATGGCCGATGGTGTTATTCAAGACTGGCCAACATGGTTTTGTATTTCTTTTATAAAAATGCAGTAAGTTTGAAATATTATTACTTACCATATTGTCAACTACTGTGTATTAGCAAGAAATTTGAACAAGAATTCAACTGGACTGCGCACTGAATACTTTCAGTCCGAGCTCCTGCAAGTCTGGAATTCCCATGCGCTGCTGCGTAAAGTGTGAGTAAAAGGGGCACATCTCCCTCGGGTTACAGCTGACCTCATGCAAATGTACCAGTTTAGAGATCCAGTATGGTCAAATGTCAAGCGTACTAGTTCCATGAACGATCACAGCGCTTACCGAAAATGTCGGAATGCAAGCACAAAACAAACAAAAATGGCTAAAGCCCAAAACTTCGATGAAAATCTAAACCATCAAATCCAAATTCAAAATGTTTGGAAAATCATAAGTAACATGCAATCACCCTCCCCCGTCCACTCCCAACCAGCCACTAGCAAAGTAAACAACCAAACCCTGCAACACCCACCTAGATGTAGCAAATGCCTTTAATAATTATTTTGTTGGATGCTCCACCACCCTGATTGCTAAGCTAGCAAATGACATGCTTTCAGAAATGCAGCAGGCAGGTCAGGCCCCACCAACTGTGCAAAGACCCTGTATCACAGAGAAATTAAATTTTAGACTAGTGCCTGTCAGTGTCGTTACTAAACTTCTCCATACTCAAAAAATGAAATACCAATCTGGACCTGATCATTCTGCCGCTTTGTGCTACAATGTAACTACATTACCTACCATTGTGACATGTTAAAAGAGCTATTCTGGCCATCGCTGGAATCTAGACGCACTCGTCACCTTTCTAACCTGGTGTTTAAGAGCTTTTCTGGGAAGTTACCACACTACCTGAATAGACTGTTTCCCCCAGCAGTTCCCTCATCCTATAACCTCTGATCCAGGACCTGCACCTTACTTGCAATACCACAATACAAAAAGAAAGCGGCTCCACCCTCGTTTTCCTACAGAGCACCGCAATTATGGAATAACATCCCAGACACCATCAAATCTTCCCCCAGTCTTATGTCATTTAAGAGATCTCGATTAACATACCTCAATACAGAATGCACCTGTAAACCTGTAACATAGTAACTATATTTCCTACATATTTATTTTCGGTGTTAATCTGTATATTTGTCAGTTTTCTTTTGTCTTTTGGGGGGGTTAATATCTTGCACTTATTACTTTGAATTATTACAGTCATTACAGAAATTCAATGTTCTTGAACCCAGGACATACTTAAAAACGAGAGAAATTTCAATGTAACCTTCCTGGTAAAATAATTTCTAAATAAATCAACATACTGTTAAAAAAGCTAGAAAGGACTGTAGCACTCACTCCCGGAGGAGCCGCTGACTAAACCTCGGGTTCGTCTCACCGCACTAGGAAATAACTATACACCAACACTGTTGTGGATTTTTATGTATTATATTCTTTACTGATCCCAATAAAGCAGCATATATTACGCATATACGGTATTTAAATGACAAGAATTCGTAACGCAGAGAAAAAAACCCGCGGCGGCAAAAGAAACGGTTAACCCCCTCAGTTCTGGAGTGTAAGTTCTGTGAATAATAGCTCAAAAATGTGTATGTGTGTTGTCTCGGGTACTGTATTCAACTGGCCAGTGAATGAAACAAAACAATCTTCGACTAGTCACCGTTGGGGCCCTGTGGATTTAAAAAATATTGCAGCGTGCGTTTGGGAACTGCGGCCTGGGAGGCCTCTCACCCATCCGATGAACGAGACTGTCCAGCACCCGATGCCTCAGTCAAAGGATCTTCTCCGCTGTACACTGGGACTCCGTGCCACTGAATCTGCTTGCCAAATCTCCGCAACTGGAACAACGATCCACCGCCTGCACTCCCAATCGATCAGCGCGGTCTCCTAACTCGGGGTCCTGCCGGATCTAACTCTCCCTCCAGACCTCTCAGCGCTGCGCAGGTAGGTCTTAACATGGTCACTGTCCCGATCTCCAGCACCAGTAAGACAGTGTCTGTACTCCGGCCTGGTTGCGATCCCTTAAAAGCTCCAACGTGCATCCTCCACCTTTCACTGCTCCACTCCCTCTGCTCTCCCTTGCACAAGGCTGCTGATCTCTTTCCTCTTCCTGTACTACCTCCTTCCTGTCCTCACGCAAAGGATGATGGTCGGTGTAGTTCTGTTTTGTCCAGCATAGTCTAACAATGTCTCCCTCTGGTGGCAGCAATAGTTCAATGCACCAGAATACAGTGTTTTTAAAGCCGCGCTACAGGACATTAGTTTAAAAGGGAATATTCCGTTGCTGTGTAGAATGTGTGATCCTGCAACTACATTAGTCATTCCTCCTGTCACTTTCATGCTAAGCTACTGACTTTATCGGCACTAACATTTACCCAGTATGCATTTGAATTATTGTTTGATTGAAAACTGTTAGGGTGATGCAGACTCCAAGCAACACAAGCATAAATTATAATGCCCGTGCTGCGGAGTGTCCCTGGAAAGCTAGTTTTGACATTTTGAAGAAGAATCCTAGCATAAGAACTTATGTTTCCTAGCAATATCCTCCCCTATTTTCAGCGTTTTACACATAAAGAAAATGGCAGAAATCAATGCCTCTATAAATCCGCCTCCCCACTCACATTTTTCATTGGCAGAAGCTTTCACTACTCGGTATTCGTACAATAGTTCTAGCTATCATTTATCTGTCGTATGGGTCGCTGGTTGCTGTAGGTAAACTGTAAACCAGGAACAAGAAAAGTGAGCTGCGTCTCCCCTAAAACCTTGTACATAAAGCGCCAGTGTGCATAACTTCCCGGGTTTCCGTATTATCTGGGAAGTTTAAATTTCATTAAAGACATGGTGGCAAATGTTAAGCTTAACTAAACACTGTACCAGAATTTACCCTTTAAATATTTCTAAAAAAATATAAAGGGTAAATTCTAGTACAGTATAATATCTCTTAATTTGCCAGATGCTGCTGATTGCATCTGTCTTTTTTTATTTAAAGCGCTTTTCTTAAAAAAAAAAAAAAATTGTGTTGCTTTTTATTTTTTCTGGCTCAATCCCCTCTTCTGCTCCAGGCTTCCTGCAATCGGAAGTTCCTGGAGATTTTTGCACGTAAACGGGGCATGCACCGCTCACACGCAATGCACCAGTCAACTGGCTGCAGCCGAATTTAAGACTCTGAGGACCAGACGTCCGTAATGTGTGCGGCATGCTGGCGTCATTGGTCCCTGGCAGGCAGGCTATTCAAAATCCTGAAGGAAACGAATAAGTATAACCTTTTACTTTCCTGCTGAGATTAAGTAAAACCGTTAAGCATAATATGAGCCCCCAGCCTTGTAATACGATAACCAATCACCATACCTCTGCTGAGAATTGGTAAAGTCTTGGGTAGGACAGCGCTTATATGGAAGTCAAAAATGGCCATATACTTTACCCAGACTGCACTAACCTTATTTATAAACCTTTTTTTTTATGTTTATTAAAGGGACACAACTCATCCTGACCACTTTCCAGTTATAAAGTAGTCAATAGGGGGCGTGGTCTAGCGCTGAAAGAAGATGGCCGCATAACCCTGTAGCTCCCGACCAGACCGCCCGAAACACGCTTTATTAAACCGCCCTTTGAACCATGGGGAAGATGAGAAGAAGGACGGAGGACCCGGCTCTCCCCGAGACAACCTTCGTCGGGGACTATGGACCGCTATTTACGCACCCCACGAGAGAGAGCCGCGGAGCTGGACATGGCGGCCCCACCTTCCCAGGCCGACTCGGAGGAATCCTGGCTGGATAGTGATGCTAGAACACGCCGGATCGAGGAGATGGTGGCTGCCTTCCCAACGCGAGAAGACATACAGCACCTCATCGGAGCAGTCCGGGAAGACCTCCGCAAGGACATTACGGAGGTACGTACGGAAATGGCGGCAATGTCGGACCGCGTGGCGCAGCTGGAGGAGGCTGCAGCGAGACCAGCCGCCGCAGCTTGCACAACTCAGGCAGGAACCCCGGACCAGCTATACGCAGTGGCGCGCAAGATTGATGATCTTGAAAATAGATCGAGGAGACAAAATGTCTGCATACGAGGGGTAGCAGACTCTGCCCTAGACCTCCGTGGCTTTATTGTGCGACTCTTTAATCATATTCTGCGAGGCCCCCGAATCACTCTCCAACACGTGGACAGAGCGCACAGGGACCGTGGCCGGTTTCCTATAAAACCAAACGACCCTCCGAGAGATGTACTATGCCATCTTACTGACTTTACATTGAAAGAGGAACTTTTATTATCGGCGCGCTCCTCCCGTGTTTTATACCAGGACCTATCCCGTTTCACTCTACAGGCCAGACGCGCTCTTAAGCCTATCACAACGGCTCTCCGAGATGTGCAGATCCCCTATCGATGGGGCTTCCCAATGGCTCTCATTGTGTCAATTCAAAACCGTCCCATTACTCTGTGTGGTTACGGTGACCTCCCTGGGTTCCTGGAGGCAGTGGGCCTCCCCAAACTCCACTTAGAAAACTGGGAGCCCATGCTGCTACAATCCTGGGGATTTCCGGATGGCGACTCCGCACCACTCCTACAGCGACAGGGCAATAGAAGACGCCTCCGGGAAGAGATGGAACTCGACGCCGCACCTGACCAGTAAAGCACCGCACATGACTTGGATTTTGGGGCTGGGCTTCCCGGAATCCACCACCTGTCACGAGATTTCACCTCGTCCTTTATTTGATGAGACGTTGTCCTAACACTGCCCTACGACACACTTTTCAATACTGACTCTTGGCCTTTGGTGGCTTTACCTGACTGATGGGACCTACTGTCAGATCAAATACCTACTACTATAACCACGCTTCATTTTCGATATAGTGAGAGGGCCATTGTTGTGGCCCCCCTTCTTTAGGACTACGACTTCTTCTCGCCTCATGCCGTGACCTCTCTGAATGACTACAACACTAGTGCCGGAACACTGCAACACCTTATTTTAACTCTGACTTTATGCGCTACTTCCGACACAAGCATCAACACGGAAGACGTGGTGTTCTCATCCCACCACCGCTCAAGGACAGAGCTCGCTACACGTAGCACAGAGCGGCTACTCAACAGGTTTGGGGAGGGAGGGCGGGACGGTATGGCGGGGGGAGAACACGGAAGGGGTGGGAGGGAAGGAACAGAGAAGAATGGGATGGGAGATGATGGCAGGGGGGTCAACGATGTTGGGAGGGGAGGGGGAAGAGAGTTAGGAGGAAAAGGGAGGGGATTATATATTAAAAAAATAAATAAATAAATAAAAAAAATTATATACCTGTACCTACATTAGCCTATGGTATGCACACACTGGAACACCGATCTGGACAGGACGGAAGGATCGCGGCAAGGGGATGTCGGGTGGAAGGGGTCGAAAGAGGGGGACGGGGGGAACCAGGATGACAGGGATATAGAGAGGGCGGGAGAAAGGGGGGAAAACGGGAAGAGGAAGAAGAAGAAGAAAAAGGAGAAGGAAGTGGGGGAGTGGGGGGAAAGGGAAGGGGAAGAAAAAAAGGGGTGGACGAGGGACGGACAGGGGTTATGAACAAAGCTGGTTATTTCAGGTGGATTGTGGGATAGTACTGGTCTCAGACCTTGTCACGATATCGTTTTTCTAATAATAATATGTAAACCCGGTTATCTTCCCCTTCTCTCCCTTGATGAGACTGTTTATCTCCCATGTATAATACTTCCTCATGGTTCAATATATTCTGCGATGTCACTGACGGGTGGCACTGGTTGGGGACTCACTCTGGTTCATATATTTCTACTTATCTCCCAACTATTATTTCTTTTTCACCCCCCTGAGATTCTGACGTCGCAGTTCCTGAGCGGGAGGAAGAGGTGCTAACTCTCCTCCCTCTGACGTCTTTTGGTCTCCTATCTTAGATTACGCTCACTCACACCCTCTTCTATAGCTCTTGACTCTTTTTTTTTTTTGCACCTATTGCATTTATAATATCTCTGTCTTTCCCTGTTCCTCCTTCTACGCATAACCCCCCCTTTTTTTCCCCCTCTCCCCTTTTGGGCACCCACGAGGGGACGTTGAGATGTTTGCCAATAAACAGCTCCGCATAGTCTCTTACAGATTACTTCGAGAGCTCTATGCCCACCGTGCTTCTGTCGCATTTATTCAGGAAACGCACTTCCGTGATCGAGACGGACCAACCCTCCGAGACAAACAATTCCCAGTGGGGTATTTTAGTAATTACACGGACTCAAAATCCAGAGGAGCCGCCATCCTCATAGCGCAAGACGTCCCATTTACACAAACAGGTCTAATTACCGACCCCCACGGCAGCTTCCTTTTCCTGAAGGGCACCATAGCGGGCACAACATACACCTTTGCATCTGCCTACATATCGAATACGCGCCAACATAAATGTATAGCCTCTGTCCTGCGCCAGCTCGACGTTTTTCAGGAGGGGGTTCTGATCCTCGCTGGCGACTTTAATGTGTCCTTAGACCCTAAAATAGACACATCAAGGGGATCCTCTTCGATCCCTCCTAACATTCTTCGACATATCAAGAGGTCCCTTCACTCATATAGATTGGTAGATGTTTGGTGAGCATACCACGCCAACGAGAGAGATTATACGTATTTCTCGGGGGTCCACCAAAGCTATTCCAGACTCGATCTTTTCTTTCTCCCTCAACATCAATTGCACATGGTGACCAACACATATATCGGTACACAAACGTGGTCAGACCACGCACCAGTAGTCATGACCCTGACCTCCCCTCTTTACAGACCGCGAGAACACACTTGGCGCCTTAACACATCTCTCCTCACGGACCCAATGCTCCGAGCTGAGATAGACGAGGCAGTCAAACAGTATTTTGAGATCAACACCACCCCTGAGGTCTCACCCCACACGATCTGGGAAGCCCACAAAGCCACAATACGGGGCCTGCTCATCGCGAAAGCGACTGCTCGAAAGCGAGACAGAAAGACTGAAATCACTTCTCTGCTGGACGAGATACAAATTCTGGAAACCTCTCACAAGACTGATCAGTCAGCACTACTATATCAACAACTTCTTGACAGCAGAAAACGACTTAATGTCTTGCTACAGGCTGACATCCGATTTAAGGCAGTCAAAACACGTGCCTTTTTTGCTCTTCAGGAGAATAAGCCAGGCCGGTTGCTGGCGAGACTCCTGCGCAAACGCCAAGAACAATCCTATGTACCACATGTTAGACTTAGAGATAACACCCTGACTGCCAGACCTGACGAAATACTACAGGAATTTGTCCGCTACTACACAGACCTGTATAACGGTAGGGATGAGACGCCACCCCCAGATCTCTTGCCTCGCATCGCTGATTATTTGAAGGACAATGTGGCTCGTCGCCTCACGGAGGCCCAGGCTGCGTCCTTGGAGGATCCCATCCTCCAGGAGGAACTTGCGGTGACACTTAAACGCATTAAGAATAATAAATGCCCTGGGCCGGATGGCTTTCCGGCCGAATACTATAAAACTTTTGCTAAAACTCTTTCCTCCCCTATGCTTAGAATGTTCAACGCGGGGGCGTGGCCAGCAGCGGAAGAGAGAGGTCGCATGCAGTGAGAGCTCTGCTGTGATTTCAGCATTTCCAGCATTTTTTGACAGATTTTTAGCGATCCTCTCCCTCTGCTTTCAACTTGTTGGTGACCTGACACCCGCAGCGCATCGGAATCGCTGTTCCTCGGGCACGCAGAGACATTTTTGGGACGGTCGAAGTTCGGGCCTAGTTCGGCCTTGCGGTGGCGGCCATTTTGTGAAGCCTGGGGAGTTTCCTGCTGCACGTAGCGGATCTGAATCCCGGCCGTCGGCCTCACATTTTTACCCAGAGGGCCCCAGACAAAGAGACATCAGAGGTTTTTGGCGTGGGACTGATTCCCGGCGGTCGACCATTCCTCTCTCCTGAAGATGGGAAAAAAAACGCTACTTAAACGGAGCAGCGGATCGGTGAGTTCCAGACAGCGGGACATCAGGGAGTCCTTGGGGGGTGGATGCCCTGCCGGAGCGACAGCCATCACTTCTACCCTTCCCCTGGGGTATGGCTCGTCGGAAGAGGAGGATGGTTCTTGGTTATTGGGGTGTCTGCCTGAGACTGACTGGTTGCCCTCGGGGTCCCGAGGCCGAGTTCCGGCAGCAATGAGCCCTGCTGCGCGGAAGAGGGCACAGAAAAAGCGCAAGAAGACTGTGGTGGCGACCTCTCCCGAGCCCGCGGTTCATACCCCTGACCCCCTATTGGGCTATACTGCCGCAAACTTACCGCTCACAGATGACGGGGATTTACCGCAGCCTGCCGTTCGCTCTCCTCGCTATGATGTCCTGCAGCAATTGCCCGCAGGGGAGATGGGAGCTCCTTCTGAGGAGGCGACCTCCTCTGGAGAGGATACTAAGGATGCCTCGGATGATGCACGTCCACAACGATGCGGGACTACCGGAGCTTCATCGCCGAAATTAAGTCGCTGCTGTCCACGGAGATGTCTAAAGTGAAGGCTGATGTGGAGGTGATACGATCCCAAGTGGTGGCGGTCCAGGCCCAAACCACGGACCTTGCGACTGAGCAGGTGTTCTCTCGTCCCAGGTGTCTGCTCTACAATCTCAAGTTGATCTGCTGACACGATCTGTGGAGACACTGGAATCTCGCCATCGTCGACGCAATGTCCGAATCCGTGGTATCCCGGAGTCGATCTCTGCTGCGGACTTGCTCGTCTATGCTAACCATCTGGCTCGTCAGGTATCCGAGTCCCCACCCGATAAAGCAGACGTGTTTGGGGGGTGTACCGTATCCGCAAAGCTGCGACAGCCCCCAAGATGCCCCGAGGGATGTTATCGCAGTAGCCGCAATGTGGCAACTAAGACGCGACTCATGTCGGCCCCTGGAGCTAGAGCACCTGTTCGATTTGACGGAGCCCTACTGACGATATATCAAGACCTGCCCTTCATGACCCTGGTGGCACGTCGACGGTTCCGAGACGTGACAGCCTTCCTACGGCATAAGGGAGTCCGCTACCGCTGGGGGCTAGCTGGCTCACTAGCGGTTACCTACATGAACGTTCTCTACAATATACCGGAACCGGCTGAAGCCTGGCCAGTGCTTTTAGGAGCGGGTCTCGCTCCGGATCGGGCGGTTACTGACCCGGGTTGAAAGCCACACTATGGGGACCTCTTTTTGTCCCCCCCGGGACTCTTCTCCTCGCTGAGTTGTGGAAAATCCCACCGAGCTATTTCCCCCCCCCCCCCCCCCCCCCCCCGCTTGGCAATTTTTTTTTTTTTTTTTTATTTTTTTTTTAATTTGGCTATTCCGGGACATCTCGGACGCAACCGTGGCCTGGTGCCCGGCTTGCTCCTGAGCGCCGGGCCAGGTGCCGTTATCCCCCTTGGCCTCCCTGCGGCCTTATGGACCGTCTGGGTAGTAGCCAAGGCAGGCACATTTTTGGCCTTTGCCATCTTTTTATTCCCTCCCCCCCCCCCTCTTTTTTTTTTTTTTTTAACAGCTTGATGTCCCCGGCTGGCTATTATTATTAATTTTTTTATGTTTATGTTTCTGTTCCCTACCTGAAGACTTTCTCTGGCTGTTAATAGCCATTAGTTCCCTATAACTTGCTTTTTGGATGAGACCCCCCTAATAGGGGATGATTTTGTTGAGTGCATTCCTTGTAGATGACGTTGAAATCTTAATGTGTTTTTCGCAGATGACTTTAAACTCTAGAGTGTTTTTTGCAGGAGACCTTACATTTACATGTGTTTTCCGAGAATGATCTTAAATTTCTTTTTTTGTTTTTCTTCTATAGTTTACCAGTTGACTTATTTTGGCCCTGCGAGGTCTTTTTCATTATATGTTGACTCTCTATGTCGATGCAAACTTTCAAAAATAAAGAATTTTAAAAAAAAAAAAAGAATGTTCAACGCGACACGAGAAGGCTCAAAATTTTCCCACCACGCGCTGGCTGCCACCATTGCAGTGATCCCTAAGCCGGATAAAGACTTAACGGAGTGCAAACATTTTAGACCCATCTCACTCTTAAACGGGGATGTTAAGATCTTAGCCAGGATCCTTGCTGACAGACTTAAAAACCTCTTACCGACTCTGATTAGAGCTGACCAGGTGGGTTTTGTCCCAGGCAGAGAAGCGAGAGACGCGACGTTGAGAGTCCTGAACGCTATTGCACTGTCCTCAGGAAGGGGGCAAGGCCTTCTCCTGCTGTCTACGGACGCAGAGAAGGCTTTCGATAGGGTTGGCTGGCCTTTCCTTTTCCAGACATTGGAAGCTTTCGGTCTCCCCGCACACTTTCTGCACTGGATACGTTCCCTATATGATTCTCCCACGGCACGAGTTAGGGTCAACGGAGCCTTGTCGGTGTCCTTCCCTATTTCTAATGGGACTAGACAGGGCTGCCCCCTGTCTCCTCTCCTATTTACCCTATTCCTGGAGCCCTTCTTAGAAGCTATTCGACGAGATGATAGAATTCAAGGCATACAAGGCGTGAAACACACACACAAAGTATCGGCATACGCAGATGATCTGCTGTTCCTTCTTCTGCACCCGCGAACTTCCATGCCGCATCTTTTAGAACACTTTAAGATCTTTGGGCAATTGTCCGGCTATAAAATCAATAACGACAAATCCAACATGCTGAGTCTTGATATGTCTACAACGGACGTTTCTTTCGTCCGATCTCGCTTTCCCTTCCAGTGGTGCACATCCCGGCTGAAATACTTAGGTATCTGGATATCGCACACTCAGGAAGGTACATATAAACACAATTATGGACAATTGTTACAGGACTTCCGCTTAAACCTGTCCTCATGGACTCACCTCCCCATTTCGTGGTTAGGCAGAGTCAGCGTACTCAAGATGAATGTGATGCCCCGTCTTTTATACACTTTACAAGCACTTCCCATATTACTACCGCGTTCGTTTTTTAAGGAACTTGACTCTATCTTCCTCGCATTTATATGGCCTAAAGGTCGCCCGAGGGTCAAAATACACCTTCGTCATCCTCGACTGGAGGGTGGACTGGCACTCCCAGACGCAAAACTCTATTTCTACGCAGCACAACTGACGCGTATGCTGGATTGGATGACCGAGAAATCGGACAAACTATGGTTAGACCTGGAGGAGCAACAGGCACGCAGACCACTCTGGACAGCGCCGTGGCTACCCACACAACTTCTGAGACATGAGTTGCCTCCCTCTAGTCTGTATGGGGACACCCTTTCGGTATGGTGGAGGATCAGGGGCCTTTTTGGCCTCTCTCCCTCTTTATCACCACTCATACCTCTTCAGCACCACCCGGAATTCTCTCCAGGACTGGAGACTAAACTAATAAGATTTACAGACGGATCCAGACTATTTCTATTCCAAGTACTCCAAGACGATGTAAGATTACCAGGACGTAGTGAAGACACGACCGAACTATCCTTCGGAGAGCACTTTGCTCTCCAGACTGCGCCATTTCGTGAACTCACTCCCGAGGGGTTTTCGCCCTCTGCGCCAACTTACACCCTTCGAAAATTTCTGTAGATTGGCTTTGCCACTATCAAGGAGCATTTCAACCATCTATGCCCTACTCCAAAAAACTGATACTTCACTACCACCTCTATGTGGACGATGGGAAACGATTTTGGGACTTGAGTTTACCCCTGAAACTTGGTACAAGACCTTGTACCTCACACTGTACGGCTCCCGAGCGTTTAAGGTGACTGAGACTTCATATAAACTCTTGACGTTTTGGTACTACACTCCTCATCAAACTGATCATTTCTCGCTTTCATGTGACTCCATTTGCTGGCGCTGCGGATTGCAAACTGGAACTTACTTACATATATGGTGGTCCTGCACCAAAATTACACCGTACTGGCGTATGGTAGGGGAGATGGTGGCAGAGGTCACGGATCTCATCCTACCCTTTACGCCAGAGGTGTACCTTCTTTTACATCTACCTGGCACGCAAAATGCCCTACGTAATTCGGTGGCGCTCCACCTTATTTTAGCCGCGAGACGCCTCATCCCAGCTCGCTGGCGATCTTTAGCGATTCCCTCCATTAGGGACTGGGCGGAAGCAGTTGAGCATTTGCGGACAGTTGATGACCTAGCGGCACGACAGTCTGAGAACCAGAACATCTAACGAAATGGTACTATTGGGACAGGTTCTGCACTTCTTCTGCGTTCCGCCAGCGTCTCTTACCTAGAGACAACGCGGACCGGACCACTTCCCTTAGTCCCCGTGCGGAGATCACCCCCCGGGGTATAACCACTCCCGAATCTGTTGAACCATGACACACTTGCCACATGATTAGGAGGGACTAGTGGCGTGCCAGCTCCTCCCCTCGTGGGTGCTTGAGGTACCTAGAACCATTTCCCCCCCTTTTTTTTTCTCTCTCCCCACTCATCCCCCCTACCCCTCTTCCCCCCTCTTTCTTCTCCTTATACTTTCTCTCTTCTTGCTCTTTCCTGTCTTCTCCCTCTTCTAACCTCAGTTCTATCCTACTTCTCACCTTTTCTTGATCTCCTTTTCTCCGATGCACTACACACTCACTCCCCCCCCTTAAACCGGGAGTACTCTTACCGAACCTATGCGGAGAAATACTTGACACAACCACCCTTTATAGAGCATATTCACAATGAAAATAACGTCATTCGCTGCTCATTTGACTTGCACATTATGACATGTATTGAACCGTGTTACTTGTTATTGCAGCTACTTTATGCTTTTTCTTACTAGATCTGTTGAAAGCTGTTATTCTTGCACACTGGAATGTTATCTGTTACAAACCTAAATAAAAGCTTTGAATAAAAAAATAAAAATTCTAAAGTACTCAATATGGGATGAATTCCCCCTCCCAGATACACCGATCTGGTGGCATCCCCAGCAGCCGGACTTTTTTTAATCTCCCAGATGCCAACCACCAGCTCTGCCATCAGTGACATTGGCACGCAGAAAGCATGCTGATGTTACCCTCTGAAACCATCCGTGTTGCTGCCGCTTTCAGACAGGAGCCGGTGGAATAGATCTGTGTATCCACGCAGCACTGATCCATTGTTCTGCGCAGGTACTACAGAACTTACGTAAAGTGGACAAGTTCAAGCGCCGCACAATTTCTGGTTCCTACGCTACACAAGTTGCATAAGAGTGCAAATTGCACAGAAAAGCTTCAGGAACTGCCGGGTTTGGAAGTCCCTGAGCCAAAGAGAAGGAGCTGCACCTGGTGAGGGAGCAAAGGTGAGTAAGAATCAACTGAAAAAGAAAAAAAAAGCCTGTCAGCCTCTGCCCAATTATAGAGGGGGAAAAAAAATACCTTGTGTTTTTTTTTTTTAATAGCGTTCCTTTTAACCCTTTCGCCGCTGAGGCTTTTCACACCTCTGTGCTGAGGTCATTTTTATCGCTTTCGCTCATCATGTTTAACCGCGTTTTGAAGCCATATTTTGATATATGACCCAGATATTTTCTATATCGTTCTTTCCGGCAGATTCATAATATGTCATTTATTATATGTATACGTCATGTCCTGTCTGTATATTATAACAAAAAATGCAATAAAATTAGAATTTTCAATAATTTATTATGTGTAAAGTGTTTTTTTTTTCACATTTTAACATGCGATCGTTTGCGGTTATATTTTCTATGGGGTACGCTTGTTAAAAAAAAATTAGAAATGGGGACTCGTTACATTTTTTTTTTTTTTGGGGAAAATGTCGCTATTTTTAACAAACACACCGCATACAAAAATCATTACTGCAGCATCATTGTTCACATTATTATTGAAATGGGAACAATATTGCTGCATTAACAAAACAAAAACAAAAAAAAAACTTGAAATTTCACGGTCATGTTTGGTATTGTTGGAAAGGCCATGCTCTGGCCGATCCAACGATATCAAACATTAACCCCTAGCTGCCACGGATCGGGAGATAGGGGGTTCATTGGAACCCCCTATCTCCACCATTGCTGGCAGCTAGGGGTTAACTCCAGGACTGGCGTTATCGTGCTATGCACGATGACGCCAGTCCTCAAGGGGAGTTCCCGGAGGCTTGGCCGACATCCAAGATGTCGGCCAGCTCCGGGAGAGGATCACGATCCGGCGCTTTTCAGCGCCCAATCGTGATCCGGCTCCCCAGGGGTTAATGACAGCTACCCTTTGGAAGGGCGGGCTATGCCCTTCCAAACGGTGCCTGGATTAACCCTGTGCACCCCGGCGATCGGGAGGGAGAGAGGTCTGAAGGACCTTTCAGGCGCCTCCTCCACACACGTGGGGGGGGGGCGCCTGAATTAGATGACATCTAATGGCCCCGCCGGGTTACGGAGTGCTGGACTGACGTCCAAGATGTCAGCCCACACCGACGGGCGCAGCAATCCGCCGGAATCCGGCGGATTGCTGCCTCCTGTGCATGGACGTGCTCAGCGCATCCATAGCACAGGAGAACCACTTGGCTGGACGCGCTGAGCGGGTCCATAGCAGCCAAGTGGTTAAAATACTCAGAAATAATATAAATATATATATTTTTTTTTTATGCCCAGGATACGTTTTAATGCTCAAATTTCGTAATAATTTTCGGAATAATAAATCAAGTAGGCCCCCCCCCCGTGTCGAAAAAGAGACCCTGCTCCATATCTCTGTTAGGCGTGGGAGTGATGTTAAAGGCGAAGGCGGGTTAAAGTCCAGAATGGGGGATAATTGCAAAGACTCCAAAAACGATTTAACCCCTGCTGCTGTTGAACAATAAATTTGCCTACCATCCCGCATAACCATCATCTTACAGGGGAACCCCCACGCAAATTTTACATTATGCCGTCTTAGATGGTCTGCCAATGGCTTCCAATTGCGACGCCGAGCCAAGGTAGAGGGGCACAAATCTTGATACACCTGCAAGTCCTCCTGTTGATGTGATATAGAGGAGTTTCGAGATGCTCGCAAAATCTCTTCCCTGGAAGAGTAATAATGCATACGCACTAGGACATCACGAGGCTGAGAGCCTAGGGCACCCCTAGGGCGTGCCACTCGGTGAACCCTGTCCATTAAAAGCTTGTCCGAGGTAAGGTGAGGGACTAAGCCCTTAAATCTAGTCAGCAAAGTATCTCGTAGAGACTCTAACGGTACCTCTTCAGTAAGGCCACGTATCCGTAGATTGTTCCTCCTTGAGCGATTAGATAGGTCTTCCGTCATGCCCTCCAGCTGCTTCACACGTTGCATAACAGCGCAAATTGCACAGAAAATCTTCAGGGACTGCCGGGTTTGGGAGTCCCTGCGCCAAAGAGGAGGAGCTGCACCTGGTGAGGGAGCAAAGGTGAGTAAGAATCAACCGGAAAAAAAAAAAGCCTGTCAGCCTCTGCCCAATTATAGAGGGGGGGGAAACGTTTTGTTTTTTTGTTGGGGGGTTTTTTAATAGCGTTCCTTTAAAATACTCAGAAATAATATTATAATGCAACACAGATCAAAACAGGGGAAAATTGTATAAGGAGGGGGGACCCCAAATATATTTGGGTGAATCCTCACTAGATAATACAGACCATCAAGGAGAAATACAAAGCCTCAAATACGCTTGCTCAATTTACCCAATCCGTGTAAACTAAAGAACCTGCTATTTGATTCAACATTGCTTCATGGATACTTACTGTGTTTTATATTCTAGCATTGGGCTCTGGCCCTTCCTTCAATACACTGCTGTGTATAGTGGCCCATTCTACGGTTTCTCATGTCTGTAGGCCTCCTGTGCACATTCATTCCTAGGGTTACATGATTATGCATAAGCTTGCTCCAGTTTGTTAAATGGCTTTGCCTTTCCTGGATATCTTGCAGTTTTTGTTGCGCATTCTGAGGCCTGTTCAGTTCCTTAGCAGCTGCTGAATTGCTACAGTGCAGCAATTCCGTTTGCTGCAGGAGTCTCGCTGAACGCTTTGGCTATGAATATGGAAGCGAAAGGGCAGAGGATTGCTTAATGAAAGGTGCTGTTTCTGCGATATTCAAGGTTGTCCATTTTATTACCACTTTAGTGTTAATGTTTACCATGTTCCAATAAATATTTGGTGTTTTGGTCCAGCAAAACCTCAAACTGAACATTTCCTTATTGGATTATTTGCTCCATGGAGGCGGCCATCTTTCCCACGGCACACTCAGCTACTCTGCAGCACCTCTCTACTTAGCTACAAGTGCTAAGTTAGCATTGCGGAGCGCTGAACTGCAGCACAAGGTTCAGTGCCATTTTCCTAACTTAGCACTAGGGATGGGCCGGCGGTTCGCTCCGAAGAGGAGTTCGATTCGAACATTGCCCGTTCGGCGAACATCGAACATTTCCGCGTGTTCGGTTCGTGTTCACCCACAATGGACCACAATGCACTTTTCCACTGGTCTGAAGCTTGTAATTGGCTACAGCCTTGCACCTGACCACAGGTCAGGTGCAAGACTATGCCAATCAGGGCTCAATCATGGGCTCACAGAGCTAAGTCCCGCAGCACACTATATAAGGCTTCCCCGCAGCCCCAGCATGTGTTTTTTTTTTTTTTTGCAGGAGTGAGAGGAGATTGTTCTTTCAGTGTGTCTCACAGAAGTCTAGCAGATTTCTGTGAATTGTAACCTGTGTCTTCTCACTGCCAGCTATTGGGGTCTCACAGATTTTTAGCAGATATCTGGGAATTGTAATTTGTGTCTCACTGCCAGCTATTGAGGTCAGTCCTGGATCAGCAGCTATTACTCCCCTGATACTGATGTAACTGAATAGATTGGGGATCTCTTCTGCATTCCCAAAACCTCCACCACTGCACTCTTCCACAATACCTCAGAGGGGTTACGGTGTGAAGGCACCAAAGCCCAATATTTAGGTGCACTGACGCGTGTACCAGATTCCAATCCTTTTAATATTTGAATGCAGAGTCCACCCCTGCACTCTTCCACAATACCACAGAGGGGGTTACGGTGTGAAGGCACTAGCTGGCACCAAAGGTCCAATTTTAATGCACCTGTTGTTACTTTTATCCAAAGCCTGCATAAGTTTCACTATAATTTAGCCAAAAAATCACTAAGCTTGTTCTGCGTGCCCTAAAACGTCTCCTCTTTTCATACAGGCTGCGGCCGCAAGCAGTTTATGAATAGATTAAAGGAAAAACATTTACCGTCATTGTAAATGTCATTTTTTTTTCTTTTTAAATGTCTCTATACATCCGACAAATCCGCCACTTCACGGGCAGGTTATGGGGACCTCCTAGGCACAATATTTGAAGGAATTTTTCGTTTTTATTCTTAACCTTTATTTCATGGAAAACTCACTGTTCCTTTAGCGCTGTGTTTTAATTCCTTATTGTAGCAGTACCTATTTTTGGCCACCGGAGGGAGACCAGTGCAATGTGAGACACTGAATATTACATTGGGACTACATTTCCCGGCATGCTTTGGGAACGGACACAGAAAGTGGGTGGGACACAGAGACTGACATCCTGAGCCTCGTGGAGAGAGCTGGCAGAGCGTGCCAGGGAGTGAGAGAGACAAGACACAGTGCTGCAGAACGTAACAGTGTCCAGGCCGGAGCGCAGGTGCGGCCTAACGGAGTTACAGATCGGGTTATTCAGCCTTACAAAGGGAGACCCAGTGATCCACAAGATTACCCAAGCTGCTATTGCGGAAGCAAGAAGACCCCGAGTTAGGAGTACCGCAGGTCGATCGGACTGGGAGAGCAGGCGGTAAGCTGGACAAGACGCGACCGGAACAGAAAACCAGACAGCGGATCCAGAAGCCAAGAGAACCCCAGTCAATATCGAGCGGAGAGACGTCCTGGGTCAAGCGGAGCCTCAAGTATCTGGCGGATGGGTGAGAGGCCTTCTAGGCCGTTGTAAAACCAAGAAAGCACGCTGCTGTTTGTTTCTAAAACCCACAGGGCCCCAACTTGACTAGTCGAAGATACCTCTTAAGCAATTCACTGGCCAGTTGAATAGTGTACCCGGGTACCGTAATACACACACACACTTACATTCCGGGACATAACCTGTGCGGGACTCACTCCCCAATCACAAAGGGGTTAAAGATATTTTCGTTTCTTTTCCGCTGCGCGTTTCTCGAATTACGAAGCATCGTATTTCTTTTCCGCTGCGTGTTTCTCGAATTACGAAGCATCGTATTTCTTTTCCGCTGCGCGTTCCCGCATTACGAAGTACTGTAAATATATATACGAACGCCGTGTTATTCATTATATGCCATTTATTCTAGTAAACTATATAATTTATAAAATCCACAACGGTGCTGGAGTATATTTATTCCCTAGTGCGGGGAGACTGACCCGAGGTTCAATTTCAGCGGCTCCTCCGGGAGTGAGTGCTACACTAGTTTCCTGTCCCCCAGGGCACTACCCGGACCCCCATACACCTTTTATGGCAAATATCTTGCATATATGCCCTCTAGCAGGGCACTCTAAAAATCTAACGTTCGAGTCCCATTGACTTGCATTGAGTTCGGATCGTGTTCGCCTCCGAACTCGAACTTTTGAAATTGTTGGAGTTCGAATGCGAACCAAACACGGGTGTTCGGCTCATTTCTACTTAGCACTCGCAGCGGCTGAGGAACTGAATGGGCCTCTATAGCTTTAGTTCACTTCAAACCTGTCTTCTACAGTACATTATTTTTGCTTAGCCGTCAAACTTTTGTCCTAATTTTCGCTAGTAAACATCAAATTTCCTCTGGTTCTCTCAGGTGGGAATTACCTAGTCAATGACAACTGTTAGACCCTTTCCTGCTTTGATTATTTATTTTTCCAATGCAACCAGTTTAAGCCAGGTTCTACTAGACATTTTTTTGGTGTGTGGTCATCAAACTCCTAAAACAAGTTTAAAGATGATTATATGACAGACAGTGGCGACTTTAGGAATAATATATAGGGGGGGCACATAAGCTACCACACAAAACTGGGGGGGCACTAATAATTTTCGCCACTAAATCAAACCACTGGAAAAAACTTTAAGGGCTCTATTACATTCTCCGCGCAAATTCGTACGTGCAGCGCAATTTTTTTGCGTGCAGCGTTAAACGCTAACGCGCATAAATTAACGCTGGTATTACAATCCGAGCGCATTTTTTTCATCTGTCAAAAAATATCACGCGCAAAAACGCGCGCGCATTAACGTTGCGTGCAGAAATCGGTGGGCAATCTGAATTAAGAACCACAATTGTTTCCTGTTCAGTTTTTGCATCTGTCGAAATCAATCTGAGTATGCTGCAGCAATAATAAAAACACGCACAACCTCTCAATTTTATTGTTTGGATATGTGTAGAATGTGTAACTAATACTGCGCTGTATTTTTTATTTTATTTTTTTTCGTGCTGGTGTATTTCGTTTCGGCCAGAACGTTCAGATTTGCAGTTACGACCAGCTTTTAAAAGTCGTTAAAATTATGCGCGCAAACATCATTCGTAAAAAGTTGCGCATCGAATGTAATATCCTCCGCGTACCAGCGCACTAACGCATTTGCGCTCACAATGTTAAGTATGGCATGCGCAGATGAACTTGTGTTCACGCAGGGTCACTCGCGTTAGACGTTAACGTGCATCGTATGCGCGAATGTCGAAATACGATGTTCAGCACGAAGGGTTTTGCCCCTTGCTTTAATGCGTTTTGAGCATGCGCACATTTTTGCGCGAAGAGTGTAATAGTGCCCTAAGTATATATACATAAGATTCCAGAGTAATGTGATGCAATGATACCTTTTATGTTGTTTTAACCTGATACATAAATTCAATATTTTATTTGCCGCAATTCGGTGGTTTTCGACGACGTCCAATAACTGATTCAGCAACTCCAGTTTCCGCAAATTACGGTGACCATTCCCCAAAAGGTGACAAAAAGCAAAGGATCTAAAGATGAATAGACGCTTTTGATTTTAACTTCCATAGTAACCCCTAAACTGCCATTAAAAAAGGGAAAGTATAAAACGAATACACTGTGTCAGGTTCCTGAAAGCCTTGGCAGTCCCTCTAGATCTGCACAATTGACTGAGTCACCAGGTAAGCTTTATGAAGAACAGCTTTATTCTCATGTATATGACAGCCTCTGCTTCCTGTTTCTACTCGCCACCTTTCACTTCCTGTCTCCACACCTCTATGTAGATATGCAACACACACATATTCTACATCTTTCCCCTTTTAGAAAACATATAAGATGCATGAAAGTAGACCCGAGTGCAGCATAACAATGAACCGTAAAGACATGTAACATAAAACACAAAATGCTGTATGAAATCAGTATATGATAAAGTCGTTAAACTTTGGGTTAGGTTTGCACATTCTACCCGATCGAGTAACAACCAGTGGGGGTTCTGAGTTTGAAACCTGTTACCTGAAATCGTCAGTATTTTGTAGTGATGCATTACATCCATCATTTGGAGAGTCATTTGGCACCGTAGCAGATGGCCGTGGTTCGGGTTCTGAAGAAACCGTATGATTCAGGGACTTGTAGGAGGTGACGACGGTTTCTTACATGGGTCTTACCATCAGAGTGGACAGCATACTGTAGCTGTTGGGTTGGCGGGCCTTTTCATAAATCGTAGCCAGTTTGTCAAACTCACGGGAAGTCTCCATCCGTACCACCTGCTTTGGCTCCAGAGGTGAAAGATGCCTGGCAGACTTGTCATGGCTTATCTTCCCTTTTGTTTGGAGCCGAAATAATGCAGCCTGAATCTCAGTCTCAACTTTAGGCAGTAGCTGTGACGCAACCACTGGGATCAACTTCCTGTGACCGTAGACGTTGTGCTGGAGAAGGCATTCCATTCCGTGGTGTGTTGCGGAGGTTGAGTAGTGCTGCATAAATGTCAGAACAATCACGGGCATATTTTTCTAGGAGCTGCTTGGCCGACCGAACACCATACTCTGCTAAACCTTTCGATCTCGGGTAGTGGGGACTGCTTGTGAGATGGTGAAAATCCCACTGGTGGGCAAGGCCCTGAATTCCCTGCTCGAAAACAATGGCGCATTATCAGTTATCAATTGTAGGGGAATCCCATGTGTTGAAAAGTGCCGCTTCAATGTTGTGATCACAGTGGTACTGGAAAGGTTTGGGAGGCCGTCAAACTCCCACCAGCCAGAGTACGAATCCACCAAGACCAAGTATTGCTTGCCTGCCCACTCATACACGTCAGCTGCTGTGGTGGACCACAGTTTGTCAGGGACGTGGTGCAGTTGCAAGGGCTCTCTCATTTGATACTGTCGTAGAGCATTATATTGGGCACTTTTGGAAACTTCTCTTTCAATGTCACTATACACAGTGGTCCAGAAGATTGTTTCATGTGCCCTACGTTTAGTGGACTCAATGCCAGGGTGATCTTGATGGAGCTGTGTCAAATAATACTTTTGGAGAGAGTGAGGGATTACATATCTCGGACCACGCAAAATTAAACAATCATCCACAGTCAATTCATCCCTCCTAGCGTAAAATGGTCGGATGTCACATGGGATTTCCTTGAATGAGTCAGGCCACCCACTAAGAATGGTGTCCGTAAAACACTGGCAGGTGGCATCTGCTTGAGTGCTCTGCTTAAGCTCCTCAATTCTTCTGGACGACAACACCTCATCCAAAGCTAACACATCATAATCCTCAACAACTCCAGGGTTATCAGTGGTGGGTAGGTGTGCACGAGAAAGAGCATCAGCAACATAGAGTTCACGTCCTCGTTTATAAACAACATTCAGGTGGTTTCGCTGAAGCTTGAGCATCATTCGCTGGAAGTGTGCAAAGGCTTTCTCAGTATGGTTATGAGTGGCTGATGATACGTTTCCACAGTGACTGGGCAGCCATAGATATAAACATGGAAATTCATAAAAGCGAAACTACTCCCAATAGTTCTTTCGCAATCTGTGCATAGCATGCTTCAGTCTCAGTAAGAGCTCTTGATGTGAATACCACAGGCCTGCCATCTTGAAGACAGACCGCACCAAGACCGTGCTGCGAGGCGTCAGCAGACAATATCACCGGTTTGTGTACATCAAAATACTGTAGGACAGGTGGACTTGTCAGATGTGCTTTGAGTGTATCCACAGCAGCAGTATGTTGTTCAGTCCAACACCAGTCAGTATCTTGGCGCAGGAGCTGATGGAGAGGAGACGTTATCTCACTGTAGCGTTAAATGAATTTTGAGATATTTGGTCATGCCAAGAAACCTCTGTAATGCATGTTTGTCCTCTGGGACAGGCAATTGGTGGATGGCCCTAGTTTGTTCTGGGTCCGGCTTAATACCTTTTTATCTGAGAATGTGGCCTACATACGGCACCTCTGAAACTATAAAGCGACATTTAGTGGGATTGAGCTGTAGATTGATGGCTCTGGCCCGATCTAGGATGCATTTAAGCTGTTTGTCGTGTTCCTCAAAAGAATAGCCCCAAATCAAGATATCATCCACAACTATCTCACATGGTTGTCCAGCAAAGAGCTGTTCCATACATCTTTGAAAGACTTCACTTCCTGTGGAAATCCCATATGGCATGCGTAAGAATTTGTATCTTCCAAATGGTGTGTGTTAATGATTCCTCATCCAGGGGGATTTGCCAGAATCTACACTTCGCATCTAAAATACTAAAGACCTTTGCCTGTGGCATATCAGCAATTACTTGTTCCACAGTCTTTAATGGGTGGTGAGGCCTCAGGAGTGCCTTATTAAGGTGCACAGGATCAATACATATGCGTACCGTGCCATCCTTCTTTACTGCAGCTGCCATGGCATACACCCAAGGGGTAGCTTCCTCCACTGGGACGATGATGCCCAGTCTAGTCATCCTTTCCAGTTCATTGACAACTTTGTCTTTCATAGCTAGTGGGATCCGTCGGGGGGCACACACCGTTGGGTGCATGGATTCATCCAGGCGCATGTGATATGTGACTGGAAGCTTGCAAATGGTGTCAGTACGAAATAGGTCCTCATAATCCGTCATCTCAGAAGCCTGTTGTTGTACAGCATGTACCTCTGGGCTGAGTTGGATGAGATTTAATCGGATGCTGTCTGGCAAGCCTAACAGGCTTTTAACATTTCTATCCGCTATATGGAATAACAACGTGCCCCCTGAAAGAGCCAAGGTAGTAGTGCCCAATGTCTGAATTGTTTGTCCGCCATGAGATATCAGGTTTACTTTTATTTGACTGGTCAATTTGGGCGCGAGGGTCAATGCTTTGTAGTGTGGATAAGGACATGACATTGCATTTAGCACCAGTGTCGATTTTCAGCTTGACCTGCACGTTACATGTGGTTGATAGGGTGGTGAATATTTCTCCTCTATTTGCAAGTAGGTGCACATTTTCACAATGAAAAACATCTCGGCAATCATTACTTTCCACTTCATTTGCACGAAATGGCGGCATCCACGCACCTGTAATTGAAGACTTGGATCTACAGCACTTCACAAAATGGTTCCATTTGTTGCACAGGTTACAGCGTCTATTAAAAGCTGGGCACTTGTTGCGCTCAGTGTCGTGCTCACCATCACCGTTGCCACATTGACGTTTATGGTGCTGCACCACAAACACTTCTTTTTTTTTTTTTTTTTTAAGTTCCTCAGTAGACTTGTCCGAATGCTCAAATAACATACATATTCTGACAGCAGAGTCCAGTGTCAGGTCTTTTTCCCTCCATAACTGCGCACGAACCACATCATTTTGGATACCACAGACAATTCTGTCCCGTTTTAGTTCATCAGTTAATGCACCAAAATCACATCTTTTAGCCAGCAGTCTCAATGTGGCCACATAGGATTGAATTCCTTCATCAGATTTTTGAGCCATCATGTTAAATGCATGTCTGTCTATTATCACATTCCGTTCAGATAGACCTCTTCAAATTTCTTGATTAACATATCAGGGTTCTCTTTGTCCTCACCCTCTTGAAAGTGAAATGATTCATATTTATCCAGTGCATCTGAACCAGCCAAATCGAGAAAAGTGTAAGCGTGTACCTTTTTTTTTTTTTTTTTTGTCAAGTCCTGCTTTTCTGTACACGTCCCATTCTCTCCTGAATTTCAGCCAGTTGTTAGCAATGTCGTTATCAAAGACAAGTGGTTCTATGCACCTTAGATTTTGAGCCATGATTTCTCAGCAATCTCACTTTTAACACCATGTAGATCTGCACAATTGCCGATGGAGTCAACAGGTAAGATTTATGAAGAACGGCTTTATTCTCATGACATTGTGTGTGTGTGACAGCCCCTGCTTCCTGTTTCTACTCCCCACCTTTCACTTCCTGTCTCCACCCTCATGTCTCCACATCTATGTAGATATACAACACACACATATTCTACAGTCCCCTTCAAGTATTGTGCATCTGATCTGTGCATGCACTTGAGGGCAGCTTCATTCCTGTGCTGCTCATTTCCAGCGCTGAGATCCAGCACATATTCAGTTGAAACACACACCATAGGTCACATGACTTACCTGAATAAAGGGCCACGCCCCCTCTCCTCCTTTCTCCAGCATTGCCAAACCACTGCCAGTGAGAGACCACCCCTATGCTGTGGCTCTCCTGCGATATCCTGAACCCCAAACCTTGCCGTTGTTACCAGCCTTTCCTCTGTCTCCATACCCTCCAGTATCCAGTGTGTCCAAGATCTCATTTCCTGGTTTGTTTCCTGCTTCCCTATTGTCAAGCCCTATATGTGTCCTGTTCCTCACCTCCAAACCAATTGTTCTGCAGGACCGCGCATCCCTGCTTTCCGAGCTCCGTATCCTGCCACCTCGGTACCACTCCAGTACAATACCTGACATTGAGGCATGTAGCCTACCCATTAACCCCTAAAATGCCATTAAGGGAAAGCATGAAATGAATACACTGTGGGGCATGCAGCCTATCCATTAACTTCTAAAATGCCAGTTATCAAGAGAAAACATGAAATATATACACTGTGAGGTATATAGCTTACCCATTAACCCCTAAAATGCCATTAATAAAGGCAAAAATAAAATGTATACTGTGAGGAAACCTGCCCATTAACCCTTAATATATAACTAAACCAATGCAAAAACGAAAGTAATACACAATGTAATATATAGTCTGACCATTAACCCTGTCTCTGCTGAGCCATTTCCACCCTGTGGAAAGAAAAATTACGTTTTTATTTTATTTTCATGATGTTGTCTTTACACTGAATATAGTCATGTTGGGTATCCGACTCTGCCCTTTCCAATGACCCCACGATCGCTCATGTGTGATGCACAGGGCCGGAGATATAGCGGTCCGAAGATGTGGTGCAAGGTGGATGCCGATCCCTGGTGGGGGGAAAGAAATAACCTAGAGGGGGCAATGCGACCCCCCCCCCCCAGAGACGCCTATGATGACAGATGATTGTACCTAATAATAAGCTGCCATCATCATGCACTGGATACTTAGTCCTATTAAGCCTGCGAACAGATTCATTGTCCATTCTAGCTAAAGACTAAATCTGATTGGTTTTTAATATTATTGCTGTAAAATATACAATTCAGATAGACTTTACAGATGGTTTTGTTTTCTCCCCTTTCATTAATATGAAGCAAACAAGTTAATCTTGAATAACACATAATAAAGTGAAATTGTGTTCTCTTGATTTAAAAATGTGGGAATTACTGTCACTTGGTCTGATCTATCATGTTAAATTTGCTCAAGGCATTTGTATGAACGATGGCTGTACATTTTCTTTATTGAACTACTTTGTAGATTAATTTGGGCTTCATCTGGCATTAGTAGTGCAGTGTGGAAAGTACCATTTTCTGAATAAGTGATCTATCAAATTTGCAATTTCCACTTCAGTTCTTTTAACATAGATTTAATAAGGAAATTCAGTTTTTATTGAACACTACTGCATTTCAAAATTGAGTACTCTACAGAATTCAGATAATGTAGGCTTTCTACAGCGCACATTTCTCCCAGCTGCTCAGAAAATAAACTTCTGAAAAGTGTAGATTTAAAGTTTAGGAATACAATTAATATCTATTTATGCATTTGTTTACGTTTCTTGAGGTATACCAAGCTTGACGCTCAAATTAAGCATTAGTTATATGAAAAAAAAATAAGCATACTATAAAAATGTGAAAACCCTTTTCTGTATGTACATTTTTCAACAAACCTGTTCTAGCACTTGGATCTCAAACTCCGATGTTTGTGGACTACAATTCCCTTAATTCTTTGATTACATTAGACAGCCATATAATTATGGGAATTGTAGTTCAGAAACATTGGGAGGGGTGTGGAGATTGAGATCCCTGTTCTAGTATTTCTAAAATATTTTAGTATTCATATTTAAACTTTATGCTTACATTGTGATTGTCCCCACATTAATGCCATCTATATACTACTTGGCAATTTTTCAATCATTTGCTTTATTACTTTACTACTATGTCGTTTCTCTGGTATACAGTGCATCCAGGAATTATTCGGACCCTTTTTAATTTTTTTCACATTTTATTATATTGCAGCCTTGTGCTAAAACAGTTTAAAATGGTTTGAGTACTTATGTCAATGTGATATTTAATTGTGTGTAACAAAACAGCATTGTTTTCAAAAATCTAGTGCTTGGATTGTCATTTTGGGGTATTGAGTTTAGATTGATGTGAATAAAATTAGTTCCATTCTTATGCTGAAATTCACAAACTGGGGAAAAAGGGGTCTGAATACTTTACGAATGTACTGTATATTGCAGTTTAGTGCACTTTTTATATATACTTTTAATATTTCTTTCCCTTTGCATACAGATGTTCGTGGCACTTCTTTTCTGGTATCAGTTCTACTGTGGGTTTTCTGGATCGTCAATGATTGACCAGTGGTATTTGGTATTCTTTAATTTATTATTCTCGTCCATTCCACAACTTATCACTGGCATTCTAGACAAAGACCTCCCTGCAGAGATGCTTCTTGCAGTTCCTAAACTCTACAGAAGCGGCCAGATGATGGAGGTAAGTCGAAGCTTGGTAGGATTAACTGAGTTGTCAACCATTGATATTTTCTACTGTGGTATTGACAAATTTGAAGCACGGCTTGAAACCTTTATATGAAACTTAGGACCCAGTAAAGAAACTTAAGGAGCCAAGCATTACATCGTCAATAGATAAAAATAACTGATTTGACCAACTTGCTGAATGTATGTGTTCTCATCTCAACTGTTGTGTCCCTGGCTGCATCCAGACTCCTTCTCAATAATTGACCAACTGTTCTTCGTTGTATTGCTATCTTCCCAATCTTGTGCATGGGAGTGCCCTGGTGTTATTGTGCATTTTGTATGTTCAAACTTATGTGGGTTTGTGGATGTTCAACTGTAACTAAACTTTAACAGAACATTTTAAAAAATCTTCTCCGCTCAACCATAAGTGACCACCCTTTGAATATACATCTGTGTAAAATGTAATTTCATCCATAAAGTCCCACTTAGAGACTCCTTTGGTCTGCATAAGTATGTTTTGTTCCTCTACATCTCTGCAGAGCAGGGGTCAAGTTGAGCAGGAACCCATGGGGATGCAGTTCCATTTTATCAGAGGGAAAGCCATTTTATCAGAGGGAAAGGAGTTTCCTTTTGGCCAATGCATTGAGCTTTATTGGGTTACAATAGTTTGCCTTATTAAATTACCAGAAATTTAGGATCTTTTATGACAATTACCGTAAAATATTGTTTATATGTAATATTTTAAAGTGTCGCTAATATTCAAAGGGTAATGCATCCAGTGTTTGGAGAAATTCAGTTTTGTGTATGTAGGTAACAATACTGTAAGTCAAGGTACTTTCCCTAAAGAAGAAAAAAAAAGCAGAAGAGCATCACTGTAATTCATAACCCATGGAAAATAAAGAAAATCTCTAATAATCCCACTCACATTCTTGAGCCCATCCTGGCTCTAGATTCTGCACCTTTGGTTTTTCATTGCCACCTGACAGCCCTATGGATCTCCAGTATCTCCATTGGTCCTTCAATAAAAGGAAAACCTTATAGCGCAGTATATATACAGGAAAATTTCAAATCGAAGGAATAACACTCACATGAAGCAAGGCCATCCCCTTCTAGGAATATAAACTTGGAAGTTGTTGGCCAGGTACAACTTTCAAGAAAACCACCATCCAAATTTTAAAAATAAAAGGCAACAGTTAAAAATCTAAAATACTATTTATGTAATTTTCACTTAAAAATCCATAAACAAAATTCCAAAACGCATTTCACCTACAGGTACATATCCCTTTGGCTTCCTCAGTTGGCTACCGAGACACCCTGGTTTCCATCCTTTAAATACTCCTTTCCTACTGATATTGACCAATCAAATCCTCAAAAATTGCAGGAAATCTTAACAGCCTATTGTGCAGATCCTTTCATTTCTTTAGGGCCAATAAAATAACTCCAGAGTCCTATATATGGAAATGCGCACATGCGTAGTTTTTTTGGACCGTTCATATGCCTCCCTTCTTTTAATAAAACAAAAGTGTGAGAATAATCGTCCTTGCGCTGGAGATTCCTTCATATGCGCTCACCAATGACATAGCAATGCAGAATGAAAGTACGCACATGTGTATAACATCTCAATCTGTAATCTTTGTGGTTTGGAGTCCTTTGTACCATGACTGCTCCCTGTCAGTGGTAAATATATAATAAGGTGGAATACAGCGCCGGAACATCCCAAAATTAATTTTCTTATTCATTTTCATTTCAACAGTCCTCAACACTTTTATTCTATTATATTCACCTTATTCCTAAAGGGAACTCTTTACATGTGGCCAATACATATTCTAAAATAAAAAGGGAAGAAGAAAAATATATTATCGCAAACCTTTTCAACCAACTATAAAAAATGACACATTCAAAATCCAGATTAAAGCCTAGATGGGCCATAGTTCCCAATGAATGAATCCATTTAACTTCTATATAATATTTTTATTGAAATCCCCCTCCTCTAATGTTTTTCTACCTTCTGAAAAGTCTTAATAGTTCACGTGGGGAGGTGACATTTATGTTCCTTAAAGTGGGCAGATTCAGAATGTGTTTCTAAAACCCTATTAATATTGTATATACAGTGGCAAGAAAAAGTATGTGAACCCTTTTGGGATTACATGGAGTTTTGCATGAATTGGTCATAAAATGTGCTCTGATCTTCATCTAAGTCACAACAATTTGAAAAACACAGTCTGCTTAAAATAATACAACACAAACATTATATGTTTTCATGTATTTAGTGAACAGAACATGTAAACATTCACAGTGCAGGGTGGAAAAAGTATGTGAACCTTTGGACTTAATAACTGGTTGACCCTCCTTTGGCAGCAATAACCTCAACCAAACGTTTACTGTAGTTGCAGATCAGACCTGCACAACGATCTGGAGTAATTTTGGACCACTCCTCTTCACAAAACTGTTTCAGTGTAGCAATATTCTTGGGATGTCTGGTGTGAATCGCTCTCTTAAGGTCATGCCACAGCATTTCAATCGGGTTGAGGTCAGGACTCTGACTGAGCCACTCCAGAAGGTGTATTTTGTTTTGTTGAAGCCATTCTTTTTTTGAATTACTTGTATGCTTTGGGTCATTGTCCTGTTGCATCATCCATCCTCTGCGGACCTTCAGTTGGCGGACAGATGGTCTTACGTTTTCATGCAAAATGTCTTGATAAACTCTGGAATTCATTTTTCCATCAATGACAACAATCCGTCCAGGCCCTGAGGCAGCAAAGCAGCCCCAAACCATGATGCTCCGTCCGCCATGTTTTACAGTGGGGATGAGGTTTTGATGTTGGTGTGCTGTGCCTTTTTTTTCTCCACACAGTGTTGTGTGTTTTTCCAAACTCAATTTTGGTTTCATCTGTCCACAGAATATTTTACCAGTAGTGCTGTGGAACATCGAGGTGCTCTTTTGCAAACTTCAAACATGCTGCAATAAAAATGTTAGCATGTGCCAGAGATTTCTGTAAGTCCTTAGCTGACACTCTAGGATTCTTCTTTACCTCATTAAGCATTCTGCGCTGTGCTCTTGCAGTCATCTTTACAGGACGACCACGCCTAGGGAGAGTAGCAACAGTGCTGAACTTTCTCCATTTGTAGACAGTCTGTCTTACCGTGGACACATGAACATCAAGGCTTTTGGAGATACTTTTGTAACCCTTTCCAGCTTCATGCTAGTCAACAATTATTGATCGTAGGTCTTCTGAGAACTCTTTTCTGCGAGGCATGGTTCACATCAGGCAGTGCTTCTTGAAACCAGTAAACCCAAAACTGGTGTGTGTTTTTTAAGGGCAGGACAGCTTTCAGCAACACATCCAATAATATCACACTGATTGGACTCAAGGTTGGCTCACTCCTGGCTCCAATTAGCTCTTGGAGAAGAAGGCTAGGGGTTCACATACTTTTTCCACCCTGCACTGTGAATGTTTACATGTTATGTTCAATAAAAACATGAAAAACTATAATGTTTGTGTTGTATTATTTTAAGCAGACTGTGTTTTTCAAATTGTTGTGACTTAGATGAAGATCAGAGCACATTTTATGACCAATTCATGCAAAACTCCACGTAATCCCAAAGGGTTCATACTTTTTCTTGCCACTGTATGCTCCCTAATTCTCACAGCCAGTGGTCTAGTGGTGTGATCTACATAATGAAGTCCACAAGGACATGTCAACTGATAAATTACATTTTTAGATCTACATGCAATAATATCTTTAATTTTTAAATTCTTTCTCGCTTTTCCCCTTAAAATTGGAAATGTTTCTTTTACGAAGTCCCAAATGCTTACATGCTGGGCAAACCCCACATTGATCAAAACCTTCAAGTAAGTTAAACCTATTCCTCTATTTGCACAAGTTATTATGACTTTGAAAAATAACAATTCTTTGAGTGCCGTTCGTGCAAAAGGTTTTTGTCAGGATGGCTGGTTAGCAGTGAGTAGGTAAAGTCAGCTCGATGAGTAAAACAATACTTAAAAGTGTGATTTAGAAAAGAATAGATGGTGTTTATTCATGATTTCTCAGACCGCATGATGGCAACAGCGGAGACAACCCTCCTTGGCCACAGGCAGAATATAGAATTGACTCCGATGATATCTCACGAGCTCTGTGAGCTGGTCTGCCCTCTAGCTTTTGAAAACCCTCAACTTAAATACTAAAACCGCTCGTTCTCATTCCAACTAAAATCTTTTATGGAGAAGCAGCTATTCGCGTCTCCAAATACAAATGCAGTGGTAAGCATTTACCCAGAGCCTGTTTTGGTTAATTCGAGATGTTCAACACTCAGCTTATTTGCAAATCTAGAATGAGCCCAACCTCTGTCGATCATACAAAATTGATTCACTCCTATTTTGGCTGTATTAAAACTGGAGAGCTATTAAACCTTCTTTTAACTAGAATACTCAAGTTTCTCGCTCCACGATTGATACATTTGGGTCTTTCCCCTATAAAATCTCTTAAAAGGGGGTCCTGACATAAAACTGGCCAGAATTTTCTAGCATTATAAATTTTCCATGTTTTGATTATTGAATTTACTATTAAATGGAACTACTTGGCTATCTTCTTGTTTCTGTCTATAGGTTAAAACATCTTGATGTTCCATTGTTCTAACTTGCTGTATAACCCTATTTAAAATTCCCTCATTGTATCCCTTCTCTATAAAATCCTTCTTTAGGTTACAGGCTTTTTGTAAAAACTAGCCTTCCTTTGGACCATTCCACCTTAGCCTTTGGGATTGTCCCTTTTGGGATTCCTCTTAACCAAGATCCTGCATGGCAACTATTTGGTTCTATAAAGCTACTAACCTCAACTTTCTTAAATATTTACAGAGGATGATCGAATTAAAACATGTATAGATTTTAAGTCCAAAAAATTAATGGAAACTTCAGTAATCTCAATCGAATTTTATCTCCCAATCTTTATCCATATTAAAAAAATCCTTTTAAGGTGTTTTCCTCTCCTTCTCCTATAATATCCTCTATAAACCATTTAAATAAGACCTGGTTTTGCACCCAGTCACACCCACACCACCCATATTCAAACTGGTCCTTCCAGTGGGACATAAACAGGTTGGTGTAGATGGGTGCAAACTTGGTACCCATATTCGGTTTTTGGAGAAAATACAGATCTTGATATTTAACCCCTTGGCTGTGGATGACATGAGGAGGACCTCATGGGGATTCCCCGCAGCATGCGGAGGATGTCCCCCCAAACATCAAGGGTTCCCTGCAGCCTCGGGAGAGACCCCCGGGTCTGGGGGTAACCTCCCAGTGATTTGACTTCTTGGAAGTCAGACCACACCTTGGGACCTCCCCCCACCCACTGACGTCATCGTGCATGGTTGCGATGACATCAGAAAGAGACCTGCCCCCATCCGGGCACTGAAATCCCAAAAGTGGAAATGCAGGGGTCCTTTGAATCCCCATATTTCCTGAACCATAAAAGGTACAGGATTATTCTTGGTATCATTTGAAAGACCAAAACATTTTTTTTTTTTTTATTATAATGCAATGCTATTGTTCACGTTTCAGTTCTAAAGCGTGCAGCATCGTTGTTCAAACTCAAGTTCTCTCTTCCCACGCTGCCAGCAAGTGTACAAGTGATTGCATAATGCATTGTTCCATCAAAAACCTAAACCGGCACACTGCTGCGAGGGGCGCAGAGGGTCCTTTGTGCCTTGTAAAAATCAGAGACCCAGGGTTCAAAGTCATGTGAAGTGTTATTGAAAAGGTCAGAGATCCATAGAGCTGTCGGGTGGCCATCAAATAACCAAAATGTGAAGAATATAGAACCAGGACTGGATCTTGAGCATGTGAGTGGGATTATTAGTTTCTTCTATTTTGCATGGGTTATAAATTACTATGATTTTTTTTTTTTTGGAAAAGTGCCTGGACTTTCAGTTTCATGCATGTAGGTAAAAATACTGTATTTCCCGTATCATTGGGTGTGCTACACTATTAATTTGAATATTCTTAATATTGATGCTTATATTTGTGGTTGCTTGGTGATAAGGGCAACATTGAAAAGTTGATAGTGATTTTATAACTACTCCAGAATTTAAGGTATTACCGCTACAAGCTTTTAAAAACAGAAATTTGTTACAAGACGTCCTCTATTTATAAGCAAAGGAGCAACCTATACAATTTTTGTCCATTAGCCAGAGCCACAACTAGGCATGCGAGTGTTGTTGGCAGGGCCGGCCCAAGCCACTGTGCTGCCTGGAGCGATGGCTGAAATGCTGCCCCCCTCTCCAAAAGAAATACGGGCCTGTATGAGCATATCACAGCGCTCCACAGAAATAAAGTTCACAGTGTGAACACATTGTGTATGAGCGTATCACAGAGCTGCACATATCCTGGCCCACTGTCACACACACATCCAAGCACACACATACAGTCGGGTCCAGAAATATTGGGACATTGACACAATTCTAACCTCTTTGGCTCTATACACCACCACAATGGAGTTGGAATGAAACAAACACAATGTGCTTTAACTGCAGACTGTCAGCTTTAATTTGAGGGTATGTACATCCAACTCAGGTGAACGTTGTAGGATTTACAGCAGTTTGCAGATGTGCCTCCCACTTGTTAAGGGACCAAAGGTAATGGGACAGAATAATAATCCTAAATCAAACTTTCCCTTCTTAATACTTGGTTGCAAATCCTTTGCAGTCAATCACAGCCTGAAGTCTGGAACGCATAGACCTCACCAGACGCTGGGTTTCATCCCTGGTGATGCTCTGCCAGGCCTCTAATGCAACGGTCTTCAGTTCCTGCTTCTTCTTGGGGCATTTTCCCTTCAGTTTTGTCTTCAGCAAGTGAAATGCATGCTCAGTGGGATTCAGGTGATTGACTTGGCCATTGCATAACATTCCACTTCTGTCCCTTCAAAAACTCTTTGGTTGCTTTTGTAGTATGCTTT